>JAPVLO010000170.1:0-2900000 GCA_027257055.1 Cephalopachus bancanus | reverse complement strand
AAAAAAAAGGTTTTCAAGGTATTCTTCTCCTCTTCCTCCTCCTTTTCCTCCTTCTTCTTGTAGGGACGGCTGGTCTTGAACTCCTGGCCTCAAGTGATCCTCCATTCTCGGCCTCCCAAAGTATTGGGATTACAGGCATGAGCCATCACACCCGGCTTTCAGAGTATTTTTGGATTTCAGAAATGTGAGTAAGGGGTTCTGGGCCTGTATAGAGTCTTTCTTTTTTAGTTTCAAGATGTGGGTTACAATTCAGGATTAGTATACAAGCGGTCATTGGACAGGTAGAGTTTGGGCCTCCCTTTGGTCCCCGCTTCGCCTGGTTTGAGATCAGGTACCCTTATTATGTTTTGTGCCACCCTCCTCTGGCAGTTTCTGGCTATGGCCAATCCCTTTCTTATAGTATTATGGTAAATGCTCAGGGTCTGCTTATGGGTGAGGAAGTCTTTCTTAAAGTGCTTTCTCCCAGTGACTTTTTATTCAATTTTCTACAGGACATTTGTATAGTTCTATAGTTCTTTGCATAATCACAGTAGTTTCAAGACTTGCTTGTTCCTCAGGAAGGCCCTCTCTACACTGCCGGACACACAGTGGGTGCTTAGGAAGTCTTTGTCAAGTGAACACACAGGGGTCCTTTGAGATCAAACTTAAAATATCAGCTTTTTACATTGATGAGCCAAGCCCAGGAGGTTCAGGAGCGTGGTGCAGAGGACACAGAGGCTTTAACTTCCAGTTCTTTGTCCTTGCCATCCCTGCTTATTAGTACACAATGAGAGTGATGGTTTGTGCATCTGTCCAGGGTTTAAAAGGAAAATAAGTTGGGTGGAAGGCAGTGGTACTTAGCAGGTTGATTTTTGCCCCCTTCCCTCACTAGCTTCACCTTCCCACAGGTAGGAGGGAGGGGAAGCCAACAACGTCTAGAGATATTTTGGGTTGTCACAACTGAGGTGAGAGTGTAAAGTCATCTAGTGGGTAGAGGCCAGGGAGGCTGATAAACATCCTACAAGGCACAGGGCAGGCCCCAAAGCTAAGAATAAGCCAGTCCCGAAAGTCAATAGTGTTGAGGCTGAGAATGTAGTCGAATCTTAAGAAAAGACCCTAATCAGACGCGGCGCCATGGCTCGCACCTGTAATCCCAGCACTTAGGGAGGCCGAGGGGGAGGATCGCTTGGGGCCTGGAATTCAAGACCATCTTGGGCAACATAGCCAGACCCCCAACCCATGTCAACAGCCAACGCCTCTCCGACCAGAGTGAGGATTTTGCGTGTCTTGTCTCTCGATCCCTTGGTCTTGGAAAGGGAAAGGCAGGCGGTGGCCGTTGCAGCTTCCGAGTCGCCAGCAGGGGGCAGACGTGGCTCGCCTAACGGGGACACCGCGGCCGGCTCTGCCTTCCACGCACCCGCAGGCATCAGCTGATGGACCCACGCTCCTGGCCATTTTCTTCCTCTGTGCCGTAATGGACATGAGTAAGGTCGTCTCACTCAGTGAGAATTCTGAGTCTCGAAAGATTCGGTGTCTCCTTTTTTTGGGGACACAACTATTTTCAGGTGATTTGAAAATCTTTCTTGAAAGATTTTATGACATGTTTTTTTTTTAAAATTAAAAACAATGCATCCTCACTAAACAAATTTGAAAAAAACCTGAAACTACATTATTTATTTTTTTTAGCTAGGTGGGGGGTGGAGGGGTCTCACTGCTGCCCAGACTGGAAGCCGCAGTGGTGTGATCACGGCTCACCACAGCCTCATCCTCCTGGGCTCAGGAGATCCTTCTGCTTCAGCCTCCTGAGTAGCTGAGACTACAGGCACGCGCCACCACGCCCGGCTAATTTTGTGATTCTCTGTAGAGTTGAGTCTCGCTATGCTGCCTAGGCTGGTCTTGAACCCCTGGGCTCTGGCAATCCTCCCATCTCGGCTTCCCAAAATGTTGAGATTATAGGCGTGAGGCATCGCACCCAGCCTAAAGTACTTTTTTTTTTTGAGTTGGAGTCTCACTCTGTCGCCCAGACTGGAGTGCAGTGGCACACTCCCGGCCATCACAGCCTCGAATCTGCTGGGCTCAGGCAATCCTTCCGCCTCAACCTTCCAAGTAGCCAGAACTACAGGCACGCGCTACCATACCCAGCTAATTTTGATTTATTGTACAGACGAGGTCTCACTAAGTTGCCCGGGCTGGTCTTGAACCCACAGACTCAGGCAATTCACTCGCCTCGGCCTCCCAAAGTGCTGGGATTACAGGCTGAGCCACCGAGCCCGGCCTAAAGCACATTTTTAAAAACTACTCAGAGATGTCTATGGTTAGTTGTTTTTTTGTGTGTGGTTTTTTTCTTCCAATCTCTTTTCTATTAAAACTTCTGAAATGTATTTGTAGCAATGATACATAGGGGGCCCTTGACACCCTGAGAAATTTATAAATATACTGTGCTTTCTTGTCTTTGTGCCTTTGCTCCCAGATCAGCCAGGAACATTTTTTTCCCCTGAAAATCCAAATCCTAGGTATTCTTCAAGGTCAAGCTCGAATGTCTTGCTTGATTCTTCCTAGCAAGAATTGATCTATTTTCTCTGTGCCACTGTGTCTGTGACTCTCTTACGGCAATTGCCACCTTCTGCCTTATATTACGATTTTTGAATCTTCCTACTAAGTCTAAGTTTTTTATTTTTTGGTGACAGGGTCTTGCTGTGTGGCTGGGCTAGAATGCAGTAGCGATTTATAAGTGCCTTTATAGCACACTACAACCTCGAACTCATGGGCTCAAGAGATCCTCCTGCCTCAGTCTCCCGATTTGTTGGAACTACAGGCATGCACTGGGGAATCTCACCTCATCTCTCTGTCTTTCACAGCATCAACATTGGGTCATCGCATAGTAAATACTCATAAGTATTTGTGAAAAGAAAGAAGTGGGGGGGAGAGGAAGAAAAAGAGGAAAGGAAAGGGAGGGAAAAAAGAGGGAGCAAAGGAAAGAAAGAAATTCCTTCATTATTATAAGTTTTCGAAGGTGGGAAGGCATTATTCCCGCTTCACAGAGAGTACAAGTGCCGGCTCACGTTTGGTGGAATTCTCTCCGATCAGAAGACTCAGAGTTCGGTCATTGCTGTGGGTTGAACTGTGTCCTCCAAAATGATAATTTGAAGTCCTAAGCCCTGGTACCTGTGAATGTGACCTTATTAAGCAACAGCGTTGCCAGGTGCAGTGGCTCATGCCTGTAATCCCAGCACTTTGGGAGGTGGAGGCGGACGGATTGCTTTAGCCCAGGAGTTCGAGACCAACCCGGCAACATAGTGAAGCCTCGTCTCCACCCCCTACAACAACAAAATTTTAGTAGAGCATGGTGGTGTTTGCCTGTAGTACCAGTTACTCAGGAGACTGAGGTGGAAGGATCAACTGAGCCTAGGAGGTCGAGGGTACCTGAGCCGCACTCGTCATTATGCCCACCTGGGGCGACAGAGTGAAAACCTGACAAGAAAGAAAGGAAGGAAGGAAGGAAGGAAGGAAGGAGAGAGAGAGAGAGAGAGAGAGAGAGAGAGAGAGAGAGAGAGAGAGAGAGAGAGATACAGCGTCTTTGCAGACATAATCCAGTTAAGATGAGGTCATACTGGATCATAATGGGCCCTAAATCCAATGACAGATGTTCTTATAAGAAGAGGGTGATTTGGACAGAGAGACACATGTGGGGGAGGAGGCAGACATTGGAGTGATGCAGTTACCAGCCAAGGAATGAAACCTGGAATGAAAGAAGCTGGAAAGGCAAGGAAGGATTTTTCGGGGTGCCTTCAAAGAGAGGATGGCCCTGCTGACACCTTGATTTCATACTTCTAACCTTTAGAACTGTGAGAGAATACATTTCTGTTGGTTTAAGCTACCTAGTTTGTGGTAATTTGTTGTAGCAGTCATAGGAAGTAAATGCATCATGTTAAAAACTCTTAGTGATGGACGCGGTGGCTCACACTTGAAATCCCACCTAGCATTTTGGGAGGCTGAGGCAGGAGGATTGCTTAAGCCCAGGAGTTCAAGACCAGCCTGGGAAACATAGCAAGACCTCGTCTCTATAAAAATTTTATCTGGGTGTGGTGGTGCATGCTTGTAATCCCAGCTACTTGGGAGGCTGAGGTGGAAGGATCACCTGAGCCCAGGAGATCAAGGCTGTAGTGAGCCCTGATCATGCCACTGTATTCCAACCTGGGCAACAGAGTGAGCTCTGAATTAAAAAAAAAAAAAAAAAGTCTTACGTGACAACAGGCTCCACCTGGGGAATGAAGGGAAGCCCTTTGTATATTGGAAAAAGGTGGAGATTTCAAGGAGATAAAGACAGTTCTTTTTTTTTTTTGACTTGGAGTCTCACTCTTGTCGCCTAGGCTAGAGTGCAGCGGCACGCTCACGGCCACCACAGCTTTGACCTGCTGGGCTCAGGCGATCCTTCTGCCTCAGCCTTCCAGGAAGCTGGAACTACAGACGCATGCCACCATGCCTGGCTAGTTTTTTTTTAAAAAATGATTTATTGTAGAGATGAGGTGAGGGTCAGATAGAAGAGGTTGTTTGATGGGTTCAAAGGTAGCTTCCAGTTGTTTCTTTGCCAAAATTTTAACACAGGCAAATCCCTCTTTTTCCCTAATTTTTATTTCACGGTATTAGACCTTCTGGGGGGAGCTTTGAAAAATGTTACAAAAGTTTAGCTAATTTCTCCTGTCATCAACTGTGACTATACTAGTGCACATAACAGTGGTCAGTGTCTTGTTGGCTTCTAAATAGTTTCTGTTGTACCGCAAAATGTCACAACAGATGTTGTGAAAAGCTCAAAAAATGGTAACCACCTAGATAAAGCTCTTGGAAAGACAATAAGGACATAATGTACTGGAGCCATTCACTTATTCATTACTATCCAAAGGGTCTTACAAGATTCTGTGGATTGAAGTATTACTGGAAAAAATATTGCCAGAGTAGGGAAAGGAATTTCACCTCTTGAATAAGAGCAAATGCTTCCCCTCACCCCTATGTCTCAGGTATTTTAAGTGGTCCTATGGTCTCAAGGTAGAGAGATCAATTCCGATAAAACAACTTAGGACAAAACAACTTGCTGGGGGCGGGGGTGGTGGTGGTGGTGTAGGTGAGACTGCTTGATTAATGTCATCGCCACTTCCCACGGCAGGAAAAATAAGTCAGTATCACCTAGATGCTTTTCTTTAGGCTCCCACGGTAGCCTTTATGTGCCTCCAGCTTGGCATGAATAATGATGGAAATGACGACAGGGGTAAGACTGGAACAAAAATAACCGCAAACACGATTTCTTCCAGAAAGAATTTTAGCCTTGCCACCCAGCAGTGTCTAGTACACAGTATCCACTCAATGAAAGTTTGCTGAGCCGGGCTCGGTGGTTCAGCCTGTAATCCCGCGCCTTTGGGAGGCTGAGGTGAGTGGATTGCCTGAGCCCGCGGGTTCGAGACCCGCCTGGGCAGCGAGACCTCATCTCTACAATAAATCAAAAAATCAGCCGGGTGTGGTAGTGCACACCTGTAGTTCCAGTTACTCGGAAGGCTGAGGCGGAAGGATCGCCAGAGCCCAGCAGGTCGAGGCTGCGATGGCCGGGAGCGGCCACTGCACTCCAGTCTGGGCGACAGAGTAAGACTCCAACTCAAAAAAAAAAAAAGAAAGTTTGCTGAAGGAAAGGAATAAATGAATTAATGCATTAAAGGAAGTGGATTCCTCATCGCAGCGTCCTTCATTGCTTTGTAACTAAGCTTGTTTCTGTAATTCCCTGGTAAGATGCCTAAAAGTGAGGGAGACCCAGTGAATAATGACACTATATGACCAGAGTCATTAATTTACGGTAGTCATGAGTTTTGGTTTTCCCCATATGACTTCCCAGGGTCTCTGGTTCCTAAGTATGTTAGTGGGCTTGTATTTCATCCTAGACAAAGATTTCAGGGGGACTGTGATTGCCATTGTCATAGTAGAGAGCAATGACTGAGACATTTCTGTACTCAGTTTCTGGCAAATCTCTAGATTCATTTCTCATTTGGCTAAAAATAATATTGCCACTTAAATATTTCCTGATCTTATGGCTTAATACTAATTGATTTATGCTCAATATATTTTTTGGGGCACCTACTATGTGCTAGGCAGTTTTTTTTTTGAAAGCAGGATTTACTGAGAGAACAGAAAAGCTCCCACAGTGGGAAAGGACCCGAAGGGATTGCCTGTGCCAGGCACTTTTAAGACGTTGAAGATTTTTTTTAGCGAGCAAAATGTCTCCATGATGCTTAAATTCTGGTGGAAAAGGAGTGACGATAAACAAAAATATAAAACAATGTCAGATGTTGGTAAATGCTGTGAAGGTGGAGAGAGATGTCAAGGAAGATTTCAGGGTTGCAGGTGAGTGTACCCTTGATAGCTACAGGGAGATAAGGAGAGATCTATTTTGAGGGACAAAATCAAGAGACCTGCTTTAGCCATGTTGAATTGGAGATGCTTATTAGTCCACCGAACACCATTTTCTCCTGATGTCAGATTTATATCTATGTGCATCTCTGTGTGTGTACATGTGGGGTGTATGTGTGTGTAAATAATGTAAAAACATGCAAAAGAGAGCAGGCAGTCAGAAAACCAGGACCCAATGGTAGCGGGGGGGGGAAAAGAGAAAGAAAAAGAAAAAGCTATATGACCTTGAGCAAGTAGCTTAATCTTAGTGGACTTTATTTTATCTTTAAAATAAGAGGGTTGATCAAGGTTATATCTTGCTACTGTTTTTAGGTCCTGCGAGTCTGGGTTTGCGAGTTCCTACCCTGTAACCCTAGACCCTTACAGCAGCTACTAAGCAATGTAGTTGCCCTAAGAAGGTCATCAGCATCCTAAGCTTTTCATGAAGCCGTGGTTGTTTGGGAAAAGGATACAGTGCTTTGTCTGACACATTCATGCTCCATCAACTATAGAAACAGCATGATAGATTCATAGTTAAGGAATTTTGGGGTGTGGTAGCAGATGCTTGTTATCCCACCAGGGTGGGAGGATTGCTGAGCCCAGGAGTTCCAGACCAGCCGGGGCAACATAGTGAGACCTCATTTCTAAAAACAAAAACCAAACAAACAAAAATACATATATATATGCTGAGTGTGGTGGTGTGCACCTGTAGTCCCATCTATTTAGGAGGCTGAGGCGAAGGATCACTTGAGCCTTGGAAGCGGAGGCTGCGATGAGCCGTGATTGTGCCACTGCACTCCAGCCTGGGTGACAGAGGGAGACCTCTGACTCAAAAAAGAGGGGAGAGTTTTTCATTACCGTGTGGACTAATTCTTCACTAGTGGTTGGGATGTGGTTGTTCTGCACTCAAGGTGCAGCGCTGTGGGCCTGTTATGAGGGAAGCCACCCCTACTGCTGGAGAGGAAAGGTTTAATCCCAAGCGTGACATTACGCATTCAGGTGATCACCACTACCCCACCTACAGTGAGACTACTTACCATAGGGGCACACACCTCAACTGTGAAATCCAGGGCTGGTCTCAGTTTTTACATGGCTCGGCTGCATGATGTCATGCGGCATCGCTGCTGAGACTCCCACAGAGGCCCCCTCCGACCCGGCCTCTCCAGCCACTCTCTGCTTACTCCCCTGAGTCCTTCTGCCTGTGTCGTTGGCTGACTTTTGCTCTTTTCCTACTTCCTTAAATATAGTGCTCTCTCCATAAGGTTCTGTCCTTGGTGTTTTGTTTCTTCTGTCTTATTTTCTTTCTGTACACACTTTCTGGGACATGCTATTTTCTTTTTGCCTTCCCTCCCTTCACCGCTTAAATGATATTCATCCCTAATAATAATTCAACTCTGACCTCTCTTAGGAGCTTCCTATTTTTAAATAATGATTACGCATCTCTCTGTGTGGCTTTTGGGTTCCTCCAATAGAGGAGGTCCAAAATTGAACTAATCCCTCCCCTCCGAAACTGGGGTTTTTGTTTTACCTTTCTGCATCTTGCTCAACTCCATTATTATTATTATTATTATTATTATTATTATTATTATTGTTAATAAAAACTTTTTGAAGTCTATCACCCAGGTTGGAGTGCAGTGCATCCTCAACCTTTTGGGCGCAGGCAATCCTTCCCCCTCAGCCTTTTTAGTAGCTGGGACTACAAGCACGTGTCACCACACCCGGCTAATTTTTTGATTTTTGATTTTGTAGAGACAAGGTCTCACTATGTTGCCCAGGTTGGTCTCAAACACCTGGGCTCAAGCAGTCCTCCCACCTCGGTCTCCCAAAGTGCTGGAATTGCAGGAGTGAATCATCACACCCCCCCCAGCCTAATTCCATCATTGAATCACTCAAGTGAGGAGTCTGAGTCTCAGAGTCAGTTTCTTAACTTTTATCTTGTTCATCGCGTTAGTCAGGCTCCAATTGACCCCTCATTATCCTCACTTTCTTGTATCTACATCTTTTATGGGGTTCCCTCTATAATGTATCATGGCTTGTCTGTGTGACCAAAGAATATGTGAGGAGTCATGGCATGTGATTTCTAAGGCTAGATCTTAAGAAACGTTGTGACTTCATTATGTTTTCTTTTGGGTCACTTACTCTGGAGAATACTAGCTGCCACGTCACAAGGAAGGTCCACATGGTATGGAAAAAAATCCTCTTGCCAACAAGTCAGCATCGAATTCCCAGCCATCTTGGAAGTGGATCTGCCAGCCCCAGTCAAGCCTTCACATAACCGCAGCCCTGGCCAACATCTTGACTGCAACTTCACGTGAGTGCTTAAGCCATAATCACCAGCTAAGCTGTCCTTGAACTTCCTGACCTACAGAAACTGGGAGGTAATGCATATGTATGGTTTTAAGTCGATAAGTTTTGGGAGTAACTTGTCACATAGGAGTAAATGACTAAAACATTTATAAACCACACTTTGTAAATCACTAAATTCTTGTTGATATTGCAATCAGAATATTTTTTTAAGTATAGCTCATTTTCTTCCCCTCCACTCTTATTGCTCTCACGTTAGGCCTGTATCATCTCTTTTCTGGACTTTTGCAATCTCTCCCTATTGGTTTCATTGCCTGTAATTAACGTCTCCTACTTCTAATTCATCCTCCAAATTGCCATCAATTATCTTTTTTAAAATCGAAATCTGATCATGCGGCTCTCCTGCTCTGTTAGGATAGCCTGCAGTTTTTCAGTAATAAAAAAGAAACCTGCAAATCAAAGTGGCTAGGACAACAAAGGTTTATTTCTTTCTCCTGCCACGAGTCTAGTGTCATTCAGCAGGAGGGCTCTGCTTATTGTAATCACTCAGAAAACCAGGCTGACAGAAAAGCCACTATCTTAAAATTGTTTGTCACTGGCTAGAAGTCAAAGAGAATGTGGAAAAACATTCATTGGTTCTAGCTAGAAGTTGGCTTCTATTCATCACTTCTGTTCATTTCATTGACTAAAATGAGTCACATGATTACTTCTAATTTCACGCGGGCAGAGAACTTCTGTCCTATCATGTACCCGCTTATAACTTTTGGCTGGGTCTGCCTTGCCTTTGGGTTGAAGTCCAACTCTCTTTGCAGAGCATGCGAGGTCCTTAGTGATTGGGCTCATACTGCTTTTTTTTTTTTTTTTTTTTTTTTTTTTTGAGTTGGAGTCTCACTCTGTCGTCCAGACTGGAGTGCAGTGGCTGCTTCCAGCCACCGCAGCCTCGACCTGCTGGGCTCCGGCGATCCTTCCGCCTCAGCCTTCCGAGTAGCCGGAATTACAGGCATGCGCTACCACGCCCAGCTGATTTTTTGATTTATTGTAGAGATGAGGTCTTGCTGCCCAGGCGGGTCTCGAACCCGCGGGCTCAGGCAATCCACTCACCTCAGCCTCCCAAAGGCGCGGGATTACAGGCTGAGCCACCGAGCCCGGCTCATACTGCTTTTTTAATGTCGTCTCCTGTCACTGCACTCTGCTCCTTTTACACTGAATTACTCTTCTTTCTAGAATATTCTACGTACTTTCTTGCATCTGGCTTTGCACATGTTGTTCAATTTGCCTGGCAGACACCTATTCATCCCTCAAAGTCTTATTTTTCCTTCCTTTATGAGGCCACCTCAGAACTCCCCCAATAGTCACTCCTTCCTCTTTGATCCATTCCTCTTTGCAAATACCTCTGTTATAGCATATAGTTTTTTTTTTTTTTTTTTTTTTTTTTGAGTCGGAGTCTCACTCTGTCACCCAGACTGGAGTGCAGTGGCTGCTCCCGGCCACCGCAGCCTCGACCTGCTAGGCTCTGGCGATCCTTCCACCTCAGCCTTCCAAGTAGCTGGAACTACAGGTGCACGCTACCATGCCCGGCTGATTTTTTGATTTATTGTAGAGATGAGGTCTCGCTGCCCAGGCGGGTCTCAAACCCGCGGGCTCAGGCAATCCACTCACCTCAGCCTCCCAAAGGCGCGGGATTACAGGCTGAGCCACCGAGCCCGGCTAGCATATAGTTTGTAAAAAAATCTCATCATAGGAGGTTGTTTATTTTCATGTCTGTCTCTTCTCAAGTCTAGAGCTCCTATAGGATCGGAGCAATGTCTTACCTTTGTGTGACTTGTGGCAAGTACAGAGCTTAGCATATAGTAGTTTGAGAAATATTTGTTGAGGCCAGCTGGCTCATGTTTATAAGCCCGGAACTTTGGGAAGTCAAGGTGGGAAGATCACTTGGAGGCTGGTGATTTGAGACCAGCCTGGGCAACATAGTGAGACCCTATCACTACAAAAACTTAAAAAAAATTAACTGGGCATGGTGGTGCATGCCTGTTGTCCTAGCTATTCATGGGGCTGAGGTGGGAGGGTCACTTGAGCCCTGTAGGTCGAGGCTGCAGTGTGCTATGATTGCGCCACTGTACTCTAGCCTGAGCAACAGAGCAAGACCCTGTCTCCAAAACAACAACAACAAAATCCCCCCAAATTTGCTGAATAAATGTGTATATATGGTCTTCCCACAATCCCTGAAGATTAGTCACTATTCTCTGTTTTCTGATCCATGGATTTTAAGGGATTTCTGTCATCTTATTTCTTTCCCTCTATGTCATTTTGTTTTTTCCACTTTCTAATAAAAGGCTGACTCTGACTTAAAAACCCAAGAACTCTGTTAGTCATGCCCCATGAATTTCTATTTCCTGCTGGGTAACTTAGTTCTGATTGAACCCTCACTTGTGATTCTCAACTAATTTTAATGACATTTAATACCGATATTTATTGTGCTCTTTAAGTGTTAGACACAGTGCTTGGCACTGGGGACGTGAAGACAGCTGACAATGCTCAGTGAGCCCTGTACCAAAATACTTCATTTCACCCACATCTTCAGGAGTGCCAGAGACTTTCTAAGGTGCCTCCATAGAAGGGGCTAGCTGGAATGTCTTTTCTTTTTTTTCAATATCATAGGATATTTAATATAAGTCCTTTGGTGAGAAGAGAGCCTCTCTTTCCAGCAATTATTAAAAATCAGGCTGTTATTTGGGAATATTAGCCACTTAAACTGATTAGCACCTAGTAACACCAGATTGTTTAATATCCATCGCCAGTGAACATTTACAGTAATTTATTTCTAGAATTCTACTCCTGGTCAAATGTTAACGGTAGCCACCTGTGCTGTTATTGGGATCCCAGTTGGTTCTATCATGTTTGCTATCCCTCTTTCCTGCGCAAGTTAGCTTCTGTTTCCATCTCTGGAACCTCCCAGTTGTAATATAATCTTCTTCTATGAATGGGAGAGAAGAGCTCTCAAAGGCCTTTGCCTGTTGTACTTTTCCTTGTCACTTTCAGCTCCTCTTTTCCGTCTGTTTTTGTCAGTGATGTTATTATTTCCTCTCTCATTTTCACTTTGAATAACTTATTGCTACCAATAATAAGTATTGTCTAAAACTATCAGAGGGAACCGTGATTTAGCTTTTGCAAATTATTGAAAATGATTGTTAGATGAGTAATAAATTAGTTGAGTGGAATAATTAGTTTTAAGAAATATGAGGGAGGATCCCTTAGGAAAAACCCTAGAGTTTATTTATCAAAATTGTGTATTTATTCTTACATGTTTAAACTTCAGCTACCTTCAAAGTACTCTCTGTCTGATGCAATACACTGATTGAGACACTTTTTCCATTGCTCAAAACAGTTTTTTGAACTCATCAATTTTGATGCCTTTTAGTGCTTCTGCCAATTTTTGTTCTACCTCTTCCACATTGGCAAAATGTTTCCTTTTGAGGACTTTTTTCATCTGGAGAAACAAACAAACAAAAAGTCACTTGAGGTGAGATGGGGTAAATAGGGAGGGTGGGGGATGGGAGTCATGCCATTTTTGATAAAAAATTGTCGAACACTCAGGGAAGGGCAGGCAGGTGCAGTTGTAAATCACCCATCATGAAATGGACAAATGTGTTGAAAGAATTAAAAAAAAAATTCACGGAAGCCACACACAGCCTCTAACAACAACACTAGCTGGTTCACTGATGTTGATGAGTTCCTAGAACACTTGCCTAGTTTGAGAAGCCTGCACTATAGGGGTTCCACCCTCCAAAAGATAGTTCCGGTTTTATTTGGGTCCTCCCTTAAGTCTAGGACATTTACTGCCTACCTCCAACACCCCAAAAACCATCCTTCAGGAAAGTGTCTTGGAGTAGTATGTTAGGATAGAAGCATTGACCAGAAACTCACCATCTGGTATGTGGTTCTTTCTGCCTCTGCCTTGCCATCCTCATTGTTGGCTACCTGTCCAGGTTGGCAGCAAAATGACTGTAATAATTTCAGGTGGGGTTTACATCTATAAAGCCCAACCCATAGGGTCTTCCAGTGACTCTCCGGTAAGAGTGAGAGAGACCCCGGCGGACTTCTCACCTCTCACTGGCCATCCCTGAGTTATATGTTTGTGTCACAGGAGTAGTATTGCCCATAGAAGGATTGCCTTCAGCTGGGATGAGTCATCTTCCTGGGTGGCACCTGGCTGTGTGTGACACATGAGCAAAACTGTGGTTCTCTTAGGAAAGAAGAAGGAGAAGTGAGGTTTGGTAGGCAACCAACAGTAG
This sequence comes from Cephalopachus bancanus, assembly GCA_027257055.1. Lineage (NCBI taxonomy): Eukaryota > Metazoa > Chordata > Mammalia > Primates > Tarsiidae > Cephalopachus > Cephalopachus bancanus. The sequence continues at coordinate 2,886,996 of JAPVLO010000170.1, read as the reverse complement.
CCCTTCTGCAAAGCCAGCACAATTCAACATAGTGCAGATGAGAGGTGATTATTTTGGTAGACAACAGGAACACAAAGAAACACTGGTGGAAGTTATTCGGTTATCAGGATAGTCAAGGAAATGAGTAGGAGAACGCTACATACACGATGAATTTCCCAGTCAAGAATACTATTATATATTGGACTGCTATGTTGTTCTGCTGATGAAGTCATGCTTCCGCAGGGGAAAACAGATGTTTAGAGAAGAGTTGGGAAAGAAGAGAGAAGGAACAAATCCAAGTTCTGCTGCATAATATTCAGGTGTTTCATCAACTTAGCTGCATGAGTCCCTGGAGAGAGGGTGAGATGCTCTGAGTCAGATGTTTATACGTAAGTAGCAGATCAAAAATAAATTAGCCTTTTGCTACATCAAGCATCCTGTGGTGGCGTTTAGTCACTTCGGAGTTCTTATTTATTCACATGAACGGTAGGAACTAACAGGATGAGTATAACAGATAGGACCGGATCCAGACCACGCTCTCTCTCGGGAATAGTGAGAAGTTCTGCAAATTCTTGATTATTTGCAGCAATGGCCGAGAGCCAGCGCACAGCTAATCCAAATCGGCAGTCAAAAGGGCTTCTTTTCAGCAGCTCTTGCATATGAATATGAGCAGATCTGCTAGTTTGTTCCTGCACAATCTGTCTTCAGACTTAGAAATCACTCTGTTTCCTCTCCTCTGCCCTCCTGCTGTTCTTTGGACCTCATTTCACTCAGAAAGACTCTCGTCCTTGCCTTTGCATATGCTGTTCCTTCTTGGAATGCTCCTTCCTGTCTTGCTCACTTGGCAGATTATGTGACTTTATGTGAGGCTTTGGAAATCCTCCTCCACTAATGATTTCCTGCCACTGAAGCTGAAGCGTCCCACTGTCTTCAGAGTTTTTCCCACCTAAAAAACAGCTGTTCACCAGAAGGGTGACAAACTGTATTTCAGTTTTCTAGGACCGGAACAGGGGAGGAATGGTGTCCAGGGATGCGGATATTCAGTGCTAAAACCACAAACATCCCAGGAAAGCTAGGATGAACTGGTAATTCTAGAACACCAACCACTTAAGAATGAGGAGAGGGTGCAGTGGCTCACCTCTGTAATCCCAGCACTTTGGGAGGCCAAGATGGCAGATTGCTTGAGCCCAGGAGGTAGAGACCAGCCTTGGCAACATAGTGAGGCCTTGTCTTTACCAAAAATAAAAAAAAATAGCCAGGTATAGTGTCCTGTGCCTATAGTCCCAGCTACTCAGGAATCTGGAAGATTGAGACTTCAGTAAGCCATGACTGTGCCATTGCACTCCAGCCTGGGCAATAGATTGAGACCCCAACTCAAAGAAATAAAGGAAGGAAGGAAGGAAGGAAGGAAGGAAGGAAAGAAGGAAGGAAGGACAGAAGAAGTAGAATGAAAAGAGAGTCAGAGGGGTTGAGAAGCAAGAAGCAATGGGTGAAGGAAAGGGTGAGAGGGTGACAAGGCCATCATACAATTCTTTCGCTCAAACTTCCATATTTGTCACACATTCCAGACTTTGAAGTGCAATGAGTGAGAATAGTTGGGAGATGAAGACAATTAGCACGATGTTAATCTTTTCCCTTTAGAAATGTGTGTTAAGAATGTCACTTTTAAATGGAAGCAATGACTATTGAATTGTCGTGATCATTCAGTTAAAGCATTTGTGAGGCACTTATTGAGAGTGCCATCTTAAAACTGTCACTGTCACTTAGTCCCATTCATTCCCCCATTCATGTATTCATTCAACAGTGTTTCACTGAGTGCCTCCCATTCCAGGCACTGAGCAGGAGCCATCAGCCATTTGCATTGAGAAGCCATGGTGAGGGCCCCATCCCCCTGGGACCCATTATCAGCCTCTCCCCGCACATCTTCCTGTTCACAGCTGATGGGTTTCCTGAGCAGGGATCTCTTGCTAGACTTCCAGAGTCTTGGGAGCCAAATTGGTCGGCAGAATCTTGGCAAGTTTGAATACAGCTTGCTAGCACAAGTACTCTGAGATACCCAGGAATGAAAATAGCCAACTACAATTCATCCTCAGCGTCAATGCAATTGTGACATATGAAAAAAACAAGTCATTCTTTCAGCTTAACTTGACAGCTTAATTTTCCTCTGTCTGTCCCCAGTGAATTCCTCAGAGCTCTCTGAACTTGCCTGTTTCTTTTTGACTTCTAGGCCTTTCTGTAGGCTGTTTATTTTCCTTGTACCTTCCTGCCCCCACCCCTACGGACATGACTTACCTCAAGGGTCCCAAACTCTTGGGCTGCAGACCAGTATAGGTCAGTGGCCTGTTAGGAACAGGGCTGCACAGCAGGAGATGAGCTGCGGGTGAGTGGAGCTCTGGCTGCTGTCAGATCTGTGGCGGCATTAGACGCTCATAGAAGAGTGAACCCTATTGTGAACTGCGCATGCAAAGAATCTAGGTGGTGTGTTCCTTATGAGAATCGAATGCCTGACAATTCCCCCTACCGTTCCCATCTGTTGAAGAACTGTCTTCCAGTTTTGTGATGCCAAAAAGTTTGGGGACCACAGACTTATGTAGACTGAGGTTCTGTCTTGACCATTGTCTCCTCCTGTAAGCCTGCATAAGGCTTCTTCTCTGAGTCTGCATAGCATATCATACCTGCCCCACTAGAGCTTCTATTATACAGGATTGAAATGATTTATTTAGTTCTTTGTTACTAGACTGTAAGCTTTGTGGAGAGAGGACTGTACCCTGCTCACCTCTGAGCAGGTGTCTAATAAATATTTGTTGAATAATTGCAGGTGAGAATAAAATATATTGCACCAAAACTATGGTGAACTCATTCCATGGTTTTTTCTTTTGGAGGTCAGTTGATAACAATAGTCTGGTTCAAGAATGATATTCAAAATACTTGTTATTCCTAACCTAGATCATCAATCAGAATGGATCCTGGCCTATGGTATTAGATTAGGGAGCTAAAGGCCTTGGCTCTACCAGATGTTAACTCTTTAGTTGCTTTAGTTATGGGGAGGTAGGAGGGTCTCTTGGGAGAGGTCTGATGTCAGGGGTGGTACATGCTGAAAGCATAGTTATTTACCAATTGGTACTTGAAATATTTCAACATTCTATCAACTGCCATGGTCATCTAGGTGCATTTAGGCCAAATTTTAACCCTGGTCAGGTTCATTTTCCCATTAGAATTGATGCTGTGGCGTTTATAGCAGGAAGAGAAAGGCTGCATTTTAAATAGCCTCAATTTCCCCTTGTGGGATGATCTATGTAATCTTATCAGACATGTTTATTCATGGGGAAAACTCTTTATGCAGTTTCCATAGCAGAGCAGAGAAACATTGATTTTGTCTAAAACTCTCTCCACTGAATGCCAGGCTGATGGGATTCACGGTGGCCCATGTTGGACCTCTGTTCCTGCTGTGGCATTTAGTGAGCCCTCATGCAGAATGGATGGGGAAGCTGTGGTGGGTATGGTGGCAATCACACACTGTACAGTGGCTATGTATCTCCTGGAAGTTTTTAAAGGACACTCGTCCTTGAATCAGACAATTTTGAAACAAACAAACGACCCCTAAAATGATTTTTTTTCCCAAAGTCGGAAAATGCCAAAGTCAAATGTGAAATCATAAAGCAATGAAGACACTTACATCCATCTGAAACCTCTTTGTGCTTTCAAAGACGTTAAAATTTGGCTTCATTGAATTTAACCATAGGGAGAAGGCTGGTATAGATCTGGGGGCCTCTTTTTCTCAAGCACTGAATGTAGAAAGGTGTTTAACTACAACTTGGATGCTAATGAGTACAGATTTCAGCAACTCTACCACATTCCTCAGTGAAACTCTGATCTAAAATAATTATACAAAGCCATATTTTGTCTCTCGGCATATGTGATTTTCTATGGAAAAAGACAGGGTTCTGAAAGTGCAGGTTTGTGTATCAAGGCTGTTTTCTACCTATTTCAATATATGCTTTGAAAATGCAAGGGCATTAGAAGAAACGGAGAATGTCAGATCCAAGTTATGTACAGGAACATCCTGGGGAATGACTGGTAAAGTCTAACAGGATGCAAGAGAGTGAGAGATTGCATCAGCACCAAGAGAATGCTGTTCCCGATTAAGAGCTCAAGTCTATTGGCGGGGACTCCTGAAACGACTCAGTGAAAATAGAATCCCCAGAAGAATCTTTGGAAATAGGATAAGACAGAAGCCCAGAGGTATATCCAGAAATTGCTAAAGGCACCCAGTAAAGAAAGGTCACAGAGAATAAAAGGCCACAGAGTAGCTAAAGAAAGAAGAAGAATAGAAAGTGTATCTTGTTAAAATATGGTGTAGAAAACCACACGATTGCACTTACTGTTATGTATCCACAGGGAATAATCTGATGTGCAGCCAAGATTTATCTTCAGAGATGTTCATTACAATGTTCCTTATCATAACTCAAATGTGGAAACAATCTTAAAGGTCAACAATAGGAGAATGATTAAACCAAGGGCAGAATGCCTAGATATAGGCTGAATGATGCTGCTACAAAATGATGCTCTTCGGAAGTTTTTACTGAGATGGGAAAATATTTGTGACACATGTACAGCTCAATCTCATCCCAGTAAACAGACAGACAAAAGCCTTTTTGCTGCAGGTTGATTCATTGAAATAGAAACTTAGGTTTTTCTCCCTATAATTTTTTCCTTCTCCCTATTTTAAGAAGGCAGGCCTTTATAATGCTTGACCTCAGAGATCGGAGCAGCAAGCATAAACAGAATGAAGTCAGTTATCTATAAAATATATTACTGTTATAATCAGAAAATGATAGAAATCTTATTTTATTTATTTATTTTTGTTTTAGTTAATTTTTTTTTTTTGAGGCGAGGTCTCACTCTGTTGCCCAGGCTGGAGTGCAGTGAAACGCTCACAGCTACTGCAGTGAAACGCTCACAGCTACTGCAGCCTTAACCTGCTGGGCTCGGGAGATCCTTCTGCCTCAGTCTCCTGAGTCCTGGAACGATAGGCACATGCCACCACATCTGGCTCATCTTTTGATTTCTCGTAGAGATGAGGTCTTGCCAAGTTCTCCACGCTAGTCTGGAACCCCTGGGCTCAGGCAATACTCTTGCCTCTGCCTCCCAAAGCACTGGGATTGCAGGCGTGAACTGCCCATGCCTGGCCTGTTCTAATCAAACACAGAAAGCAGAGCTTCTACAGCTTGTGAATGGCTAAGTTTATTACATATAACATATTGTGATGGCTTTTGGGGTGGCAGAGAGGAGGAAAGAAAAGGTGTCTCCCTTGTCTGGGAAGGAGTTGGAAGTCCCCAGTTTCCTTTCTACTACTTAAACCCCGTTTATACTTTTCTTTGGACAATGAAATCTGAGAGTGAGATAACACTGCTTTATGGAATGCAATATAAAATTAAATTTAACTTCGAAATTTAATATACTCCAGGGTCAACTGTACATTTGAGATAGGAAAAAGAAAAGTGCTCTAACCACGTTGTCACAGAAGCTTTCGAGTTTTAAGATTCATTTTGGCATGACAAATTTCTTACCTTCTCTCTTTTTCCCAATTAAAGTCAGATTTCTCAGTGTTTGTCCATGCTCATATACTAATGATGTGGCTTCAGTGTCCTGGTCAAGAGCCATGTCCAAATCCTTCCCTCATCATTTAGTAGCTGTGTGTTGGGGAGTAAGTTACCTAAGCTCCATGAGCCTCAGTTTCTCTCTGCAAAGGGAGACAGGAAAATCACTTATTAGAGGATGGTTGTGGGGGTTAAATGAGTCATTTAAATATCCTTCATAGTGCCTGGTACATTGAAATGTCCCCAGCCACGTGGTGGCTCACGCCTATAAATCCTAGCACTTTGGGAGGCCGAAGTGAGAGGATTCCCTGAGCCCACGGGTCGAGACCCGCCTCATCTCTACAATAAATCAAAAAATTAGTCGGTTGTGATGGCATGTGCCTGTAGTTGCAGCCACTTGGAAGGCTGTGGTAGAAGATCACTTGAGCCCAGTCATCAGGTGGAGGCTGTGGTGGCCATGAGTGTGCCACTGCACTCCAGCCTGGGTGACAAAGTGAGACACCAACTCAAAAGAAAACGAAAAAAGAAATGTCCAATGAATATTTATTATTATTGTAATTTTAGTTTTTGAGCCTCCAAAACAGTGATTTTTTAAAAAAACCCACGACTGCCCATTAGAATCGCCAGGGATTCTTTAAAAACTATGAATTACTGATAGTCCAGACCAATTGAATGAAAGCTTTTGGGCTGGGGCTCAGGCATGAGTAATTCTAAAAATTACCTCTAATGTACAGTCAGGTCGACAGCCACTGGGCTGAAATTTGCAGGTACGGTTGAGAACGTCTGATGGTGGAGGAGGGGGCATGTGGGAGGAGAGAGAAGCCTGTGGGCACTCACAAGGATGTCCTGCCTCCCACATTGGGGCCACTGAAGGAGCAGAGACTGATGGTGACAATGAGGACAGAGAGGAACCAATTTCAGTGAGAGGCGTGGAGATAAGGGAGTCAATCATCAGACCTGCATTATTCATGGTCCTTCAGCATTTCCAAAGTGTTTTCCTGTTATTAACTGGTTCAGTCCTTTCAACAACCCTGTGAAATACGTGGGGCCCATAGTATGCCCAGTTAAATAAAGGGTATTGAGCTGCAAACAAATCAGGTAATTTGCTCACAAAAGTAGCTGGTAGGCCGGATTACAACATCCACATCTGATTCCAGGTGCTTTTCCAGGATACCATGACATCTTTTACCCAGCTCCTCTACCTGGATGTTTCCTGCTGGCTTCTTAACCAGTGAAGGGCAGTACCAAAGAAACTTTTGGTTTAGGATGCAGGACCCAGGAATGTCTTTTTGGCTCTTCTGCAAGTGATCTGAATAGGATGAGAGAAGGTTTGAGGGAGCATAAATGAGGTCATGCGACTCTCTGATTGCATTAGCCGGCCTTGCTCTTAGAGCTTTGAACGACAACCAAGCTAACGCACTCAGGAGAAATCTGGTTTTGAACTTCATGTTAACAACAAGTGTTACTATTGCTGCTTTGATGCCCAGGCTCCTGGAAGTTGAATGAAGTTTGTGAATGGAGACAAATGTGTTACATGATGGATTTCAAGCTACTTGTGTTATATTCCAGGAAAAGCTGACCTGAGGATATGTGACGTTCTCAACGTCCCATGTCACTTCTTGGAAGAACCTGTTCCAAAGTAAACTGTGGTCTGGATAACAGCAAAATGTTTACAGACATATGCAGCCACCCTACTCTCCCAAGGGACAATAATCAAAAATTGGTCCCAGCTTGTAGGTACTCTGTGGCCCACTGTTTCTTTGACACTTTAGCTCTGTTCAGTTAATCCAGCATAAACTATCTAGTTTCCCTACCTTTTGGGATCTGTTGCAACTTTAAATGTTGCAAGTAGATGAAGGGTTTACAAAAATTGTCCAACCACACGTTGCATCTTGATTTGTGGTCTCACAACTGCTTATAAAGTTGGTCTGGATTCAAAGAAGAAAATGATCACAGCATCAGGATGTGGGTTGGCTTTAAAAACAAGGGTGGGTGATCATTCAGATACAGACTTCTGGGAACTCACTTGTTTTGTACCATGAGAAAGACCATCAAGGTGTTTTTCTTTGTTTTTAATGAGGCTTGATTTAGAAATTTATTCAGAGACTTCAAATTACATGCAAAATATCATAGGGCTTGGAATAGTAAAGGGCAAACTATTTTAAATTGTGTTTTAGTCATGGTTACTGAGAGAAACAGTGTCCAGTCAACCTCTGTTTCATCCTTAGAACTTTATCCATGAGGATCTCAGAGACAGAGTCAGATAAATGTCAGGTTCATGGCTCACTCTCTGATTCTAATCAAGGTAACTGTCAATGCAATTTGGATAACTTGTCATGAGGAAAGATGGGTACACCAAGATAAGCTGAGAAGAAGCAAGAACATGGTGTCATCAGTTAACCTGTCTTGCTTTGATTCCTTAAATGTGCTGTATTCCTTCTTACCACAGGACCTTTGAATAGGCCTTCTCTGTGCCCAACCTATCTTCTCCTGATTAGTTTATAATAACCTGTTATGGGCTGAATTGTGTTTCCCCTAAAAGATACACTGACGTCCTGACCCCCAGGGTCTCAGAATGTGACCTTACTTGGAAATAGGGTCATTAAAGATGATATTAATTAAGATGATGTCCTACTGGAGTAGGATGAGTCCTTAATCTAATATGACTGGTGTTCCCCTATAAGAAGATCATGAGACACACACAGGGAGAACAGTGCCTGATAACAGAGGCAGAGAAAGGAATGATGCAGCTACAAGTCAAGGAATGCCAAGGATTGACGGCCATCACCAGAAGCAAGCAAGAGGCAAGGAAGGATTCTATCCAGAGTCTCCAAGGGAATATTGTCCCACAAACACCTTACTTTTGGGCTTGTAGCCTCCAGAACTGTGAGAGAATAGACCTGTTTTAAGACATCTAGTCTATGGTGCTTTGTTGTGGCAGCCCTTGGAAACAAGACACTATCCCTCTTAGTTTGAATGTCATCCTTTCGAGAAGACTTGCAGAACCTCCCACAGTCTAGAGTGCATCCTCTTGTTATATCTTCTTCTACTTTTCCTTCCTAACTCTTATGACATTTAGCAATTGCTGCTGTCTTCCCTATTATTATTATTTTTTTAGTTGGAGTCTCACTCTATCACCCAGTCTGGAGTGCAGTGGCCACTCCCGGCGACCACAGCCTCGACCTGCTGGGCTCCGGCGATCCTTCTGTCTCAGCCTTCCAAGTAGTTGGAACTACAGGCGTGCGCAACCACGCTCGGCTAATTTTTTGATTTATTGTAGAGATGAGGTCTCGCCAAGTTGCCCAGGCGGGTCTCGAACCTGCGGGCTCAGGTAATTCACTCACCTCAGCCTCCCAAAGTGTGGGATTACAGGCTGAGTCACCGAGCCCGGCTTATTATTATTATTTTGAGTCAGGGTCTCACTCTGTCACCCAGGCTGGAGTGCAGTGGCACAATCATGGCTCACTGAAGCCTCAATTTCCTAGGCTTAGTTGATTCTCCTACCTGAGCCTCCCGAGTAGCTGGGACTGCAGGTATGTGCCAACATGCCTGGCTAATTTTTTTTTTGTGGCATTTTTTTTGTACAGACAGGGTAATCACTATGTTGCCCAGCCTGGCCTCGAACTTCTGGACTCAAGCAAACCTCCCACCTCAGTCTCCCAAAGTGCTGGGATTACAGGCGTGAACAACATGGCCAGCTGTCTTCTGTGTTAGACTGTAAACTTTGTGAAGTCATAGACTATGTTTCTAGGACTCATCATTGCACTCCCAGTAATCAGGCTTGTACCTCCCATTAGCATCCATTCTCTAAATATTTGTCCAATGTGAGTAAATTATATTTTATAAATGTATTTATAGCTTTTCAAAAATTATCTGGAGACTAACACTTTATGAATAGAAATTGTCTCGTTAAAACCCATTTTATTTGAAACAAGGGATTGCTTTCTGGGAAGCTTGAAATCCACCCCTTTCATACTTAGTCATAATATTTTTCTTCAAAGTACTGAAACACTATTTAAGTTTTTTTTTTATAGAAAGTTTTCAAGATGGAAACCGTGTGGGGAAAAAAACCACAACAACCTTGCTTAAACTGTTTGAAGTTTCCCTCTCCTCTCTCTTCCATAAAATACAATTTAAAATATATTTTGAATATCCTTTTTCTTGTTGGATTCATCACTTAAGGGATTTGTAGAACCATTCATTGAATACGAAATGAGTCAACAATTTGTGCAAAGCATTTTCCTTGCCTTTTTGCTCAGTGCCTTCCACCTTCCTTCAAAGCTGCTGGTATAGATTGTAAAGCATCTTTCCAACGCTTCATATTCTCTTTTGGCCAGGCATAAATAGAGGAATACTTAGAAGATGGAAAATATGATACCTGACTGTAAAGTCATACATTGAAATAAGTGTTTCTCTTCATCTTTGGGTGTCTAATCCAAGGTTGTTAAAATGTTGTGGTAGTAGTACCTCTTATTTTGGAAGAGTTTCTAAATCTTGGGAGAAAATTAGCCTTATTACTATGTTGCCATGTAGCTATCCTCTTTATTCATCCATGTGATCTTCACATGATTTTTGACCTTTACAAAGGATGAAAATTTGTCCATGATGGGAAAATCTGAGGGCTCTGAAGGAGGAGGACAAGAGAGTCCGGCATCGTCAGTGGTTGGGCAGGAGGAGGAACTGTGCGTGTGGGGGTGAATTTCAGCCCCCATTAGTGATGCTGATCTTGTCCTTAGTGTACCTGAGTCTAAGTTTCTTCGCTTAGACTCAGGTAAAATGAAAATAATATTTCCTAGCATTGCCAAGAAGGTGACTTTTGGCAGTATGTCAAAGCTTGTGAAAGTGCTCAACCACACCTTAAGAGTTCTGTGGCTATGACTAAAATCTGAAGTTAATTAGAAATAATTATGCTGTATACTTCTGAAACACATTACTACTTACAAAACTTTTTGCACCTTCTATTCCTTGAGATTTAAGGTAATCAACTAAGCAAACCGGGCTAGGCACAGCTGCTCAGATGAAAAGGATATAGTTCCTGGTATCAAGTTACTTTTGGTTTAGTAAGAGACACAGACACATAACACAGATAATTTCAATAGTAAGTGCGGTAATAAGCCTGGGCAACATAGTGAGACCCCCCTCTCTACAAAAAACTTAAAAAATTAGCCGGATGCGGTGGCACACAGATGTAGTCCCAGCTACTTGAAAGGCTGAGGCAGGAGGGTCTCTTGAGTCCAGGAGTTTGAGGTTACAGTGAGCTATGATTGTACCACTGTTCTCCAGCCTGGGTGACAGAGCTGCCTTAAAAAGAAAAAAAAAATAGTATAAAAAAGTCATATCTGAAGAATTAAACCCAGAGGACAGACATTCAGTGACTGTCTTGTGTCATATGCTCAGCATTATACAAGTTTTGACAATTAAGTTCATGAACTTGCCATCATGTGCTTAAATTGGCAGCTCTGAGCAAACAACTGGGTAAGTTTCATAATCTTGGTATATCAGTGTCTCCCAGCTGTGTTCGTGTTGGTAGGTGATGGTGGTGTCTTGCTGAGTGGCATTCATTATTGCTGTTGCACGTTTTTGTGTGCCATAGTGAGAATATCAGAGCTTGAATTAGAGCAATGAACAAACATTAAATTTCTTGTTGAATTTGGCAAGAGCAGAAGTGAAATCAGGGACATGTTAGTCCAAATTTATGGAGATAATGCTGTGAAGAAAACGGCAGTATATAAATGAATTAAACATTTTTCTGAGGGGAGAGAAACCGCCACTGATGGAGAGAGTTCAGGATGGCCAGCAATGAGCAGAACTGACAAAATCATTGCAAAAATTCATTGAATTTTGTGTCAAAATCATCAGCTGACTGTGAGAAGCAAAGCAGAGCAAATAAACATTGATAGAGAAACAGGAAAAATCTTAACTGACAATCTTGGCATGAGAATGGTGTGTGCAAAAATGGTCCTGAAGGAACTTCTGCATCGTGACAATGCCCCAGCTCACACAACACTGTCTATGAGGGAGTTTTTAGCCAGTAAACAAATAACTGTATTGGAACACCCTCTCTACTCACCTGAGCTTTACCCAGAGATAAAGGAAATATTGAAAGGAAGACATTTTGATGACATTCAGGACATTGATTTTAATATGATAACAATTCTGATGGCCATTCCAGAAAAAAAGTTCCAAAATTGCTCCGATGGGTGAACCAATTGCTGGCATCATGACATAGCTTCCCAAAGGAAGTACTTTGATGGAGACCATAATGACATTCCGCAATGAGGTATCTAGCACTTTTTCCGGGATGAGTTTGCAAACTTAATTGTCAGACCGCATATGTGTTATCCCACTCAATTGTTATAACCCACCCATGAGGCACTAAAAATTATCTGGGGACTTGCCTGCAGTCACACAACTGGGAAAAACGAAGGTGGGTTTGAAATCTAGGTGTATCTCCAGAGTTTGAGATGTGAGTACTGCCCTTGGCAGTTACTTCATAGGTATTCAGTTTTTATTATTATGCAACAAATCACCTCAAATGTATTAGTGACATAAAAAAACAACCATTTACTATACTCATGAATTTTTTTGGTACCTGAACCCGTAAAAGGGCAACAGCTTACCTTTATTCCATGATGTCTGAGTCTCAGCTGGGTACCCTGGAAGACTGGGATGATGCAACAGCTGAGGACTAGTGGGGTAACTTACTCCCATGTCTGGAGGTTGCTAATGGCTATCAGCTGGGACCTCAGCTGGGGTCATTAGCTAAAACACCCATATGTGGCCTCTCCAGGAGGCTGATTGCATTTCTTCCCCGAATGATGTCTGGGTTTCAAGAGCAAGAATCCCAAAGAGAACTAGGCAGAAGCTGCTAGCTTTTAAACAAGTTAACTACACAGGTTGGAAGTCACACAGTGTCGTTTCTGCTTGAGTTTCAAGCCGCACCTCCAGCCCAGATTCAAGCGGAGAGGACATAAACCCCAAATCTTAATGGGAGCAGTGCCAAAGTCATACATAAGAAGAACTTGTAAGATTGGAGAATGCTGCTGTAGTCTTCACTTTGGCCACAATAATTCACATACCTCCCACATGCAAAACATACTCATCCCCTTCTTAGAACTCCAAGTCTCATTTCAATATGGCATTACCTTGAAATCCAGAATCTCATTATTTAGATAGAGTCCAATGTGATGAAGCTTTTTTCATGTAGTGCCTCTGGTACAGTTCCTCTAAAGACTAGTGAACTAAAGAGATGAGCTATTTGCTTCCCCACCTCCCCATCCAATATATAGTTGTGGGATAGGCACTGGGTAACTAATAACACTCCCATTTGGTAAACGGAAAAATGGAAATCACACTGCTTCCTCAGTGATTGTCACTGGCCCATAGCAATTTTGAAATTGGACTGGGCATATACTGTCAGTTCCTTGTTTAGGGCTCAGTTCTACTGCCTAGAAATTTTCACTTGGCTTTTGGTTCTACTCTCTGAGTTATCTTTCCTTTTCTATAAGGAGATCCTGGTGATTTCCATTGAATGGTTTTTTCAGCCAGTTTCATGCTCATGTAGTTTGAGGCTCAAAGGGCTTCTGTGTGTTTCCTGCACTACTCTTTTAAAGTCAAAATTGAGCTACTTGGAAGGCTGAGGCGGAAGGATCGGCAGAGCCCAGCAGGTCAAGGCTGCAGTGGCTGCTCCTGGTCTGCTCCCGGTCCAGTCTGGGTAACAGAGTGAGACTCCAACTCAAAGAAATAAAAAAAAAAATTGATACAATTAAAAAAAAAAGTTGCAGACTTTTTGTGTATCTATTTATAAACCCACCCCATTGTCTAAAACCCATGCCATAGTAAGTCCTCTCTATGTTGGAACTCTATGTACCTGTGAGACTACTGTGGGATAATGCCTTTATGGTTCTTGGAAGCCATATTATTTAATGGAGAGTATCTGTGAAATTTGCCCTTGAAATTCTTGGAAAGGCTTTTGCCTGATTTACTAAAGTTTTAACAAAGGATCTTAGTGTCCTACCCTAAATTTGGTATTTGGCCTGAAGTTCTTTCTTAATTTGAGAATTGTTTGCTGCTGGAGAGGCTGGAAATGAGAAACATTTTTATTTTTGGACTCACTCAGTTCTGGTTTCTTCATATTCAACATTCCATCCTTTAACCCTTTTCTTCTTCTTCTTCTTTTTTTTTTAAGTTGGCGTCTGTCTCTGTCACCCAGACTGGAGTGCAGTGGCTTACTCGCCTCTACCCCAGTGTCAACCCACTGGGCTCTGGTGATCATTCTGCCTCAACTTTCCAACTTTTTGGAACTACAGGCGCATGCTACCATGCTTGGCTAATATTTTTTTGATTTATTGTAGAGACGAGGTCTCACCAAGATGCCTGGGCTGCTCTCGAACCCGTGGGCTCAGGCAATCCACTGGCCTCAGGCTCCCAAAGTGCTGGGATTACAGACTGAACCACCGAGCCTGGCCCTTTAACTAATTTCTTTCCTCAAATCTTATTAGAGTTAGAAAGAAGAAACCAGGTGTCATTTTCAGTATTGTGACTAGAAACCTTGTAACCCAGACTATTGAGTTTATTTGGTATATTTCCTATGTTACCTTTAGTGACAATATTGCTAAACTTTTTGCTTCTATATAACAAGGATCTCCTTTTCTATGGCTCTTAATAATACTAAAAAATGTTCTTTTAACCCCTCTTCAACAGCTTCTTTGAAGCTTACAAATTTTCACCAACCAACCAGTCCCAAGTTAATACTAAATGTCTTAGGTTTTATTATGGCAGCACCCTACTTCCAAGTATCAAAGTCTATTTCAGATACTATTGCTGGACAACAAATCACCCAAACTTATTGGTATAAAAGAGCAAACATTTTGTTAGCTTGTGGATTCTATGTGTTAGGAACTCTGAACATCCACAGTAGAGATGTATTGTTTCCGTTTCATGATGTCTGGGGCCTCAGTTAAGAAGACTGAAGATGAATTGATGTTGCTTAAGGCTAGACTCATCTGAAGGCTTGTTAATTCATATATTTGGTAGTTGATGCTGGCTATTGTCTGAGACCTTTTCTGGGAATGTCAGCCAGACCACCTACATACACATGGTCTCTTCTTGTGGCTGGTTGGGCTTGATGGCTGAATTCCAAGAGTAAATTCCAGAAAGAATCAGGAAGAAATTATAACATCTTTTAGAATCTAGCTCTGCAAGTCATATAGAATCTCTTCTGCTGTACCCACAAACCTGCCAATATCTAAGGAGAAGAATATAGATCCTATTGATGGAAGAAATATCAAAGTTATTGAAGAATAGCCTGTGGATAAGAAATACTATTGACAACATCTTGGAAAACATAATCTGTCATGATCAGAAATTATGACATTATAAAGAATGAATACTTGAAGATTCCAGAAAGACTGTCAGAGAGAAATGATTCCTTACATCTGAGTCTTTTTTTTTTTTTTTTTTTTATTGAGAGTCACACTCTGTCTCTCAGGCTGGAGTGCAGTGGCACGTTCATAGCCACCACAGCCTTGACCTGATGGATTCAGGTAATCCTTCTGCTTCAACCTTCCAAGTAGCGGACCTACAGGCATGCACCATCATGTCCAGCTAATTTTTTGATTTATTGTAGAGACGAGGTCTCTCCAAGTTGCCCAGGCTGGTCTCGAACTCTTGGACTCAGGCAATCCTCTTGCCTCTGCCTCCCAAAGTGCTGGGACTACAAGTATGGGCCACTGCACCCGGCTGATCTGAGTCTTAAACTTGGCAAGAATAAGTATCAACATGTTATTCAGTTGATGACAATAGAAACAGAGTTATTCATATAATCTTAATTGTTATGGGTATAACATTCTGCAGTGATTACTTTGAAATGAGAATACTCTTTTATTTACACAAGTTATATTGTGTTAGAAATGTTCACCTTATTTGATAGTCAAACCTCACACTAAGTACTTAACGATGATCTGTAAATGGTACAAACAGACACTATTTCAAGAGATATAATTCAAATGAATTGGTGACAGAGAGCGTATAAATAGGAGAAACTGATAAACAATAATAAAGAAAATTCAAGCAGTGCCATCCAGTGAAAATAATTTTGTGGGAGAGAGAAAAGGGCTCCTAGAAGCTGCCATAGTAAGATACAAAGTGATTCTGGGCAGCAAATCAAACGGTAGTATGATTTGGGGCTAAATACAGCCAGGACTTATCCACATCTCCTAAATAGAGTGGTGACGTCAATTTTCCCATTAATAGCTCTGGGTCACTGTCCTGGTAGCACTGTTTTAGATGAGGTTGTCTATGTAGCACCTTTTCTTGTTCGAATAGTAGTCTGGTAGTGGGTGGATCTCTAAATGTCTTCTCCAATTGCTGCCCTTTTAATGGAACTTTGTAAATGGTTACCTAAACTCCTCAAAGCTTTATATCATCTCTCTGACCCATCTCCTAACCCTTCGATAAGTATCAAAGTTATTGAAGAATAGTTTGTAAATGAGAGATACTATTGTAGCCATCTTGGAAAACATAATCTGCCATGATCAGAAATTATGACATTATAAAGAAGGAATACCTTAGGACTTCAGAAAGGTTGTCAGAGGGAGATGATCCCTGGTTTGAATCTTATAGGATGAACTTGCTAAGAGTAAGTATAATCATGTTTCTCACTTGATGGCAAGAGATACAGAAACCCTGGTCTGGCCCGATATTTATTTATTTTTAAATTTAATTTTATGAATAGCTCTATCACATTGCTAAAAAATCATAAAATATTAAAAGATATGCCATGAAATTTTCTCTTCCATTCTTGTCCCCATTCTACCTCTTCAAGGGTAACTACTGTCCTTAGTTTCTTATGTATTATTCTAGAGTTTTTTCATGTATGGATAAGCAAATACAAACACAGATTTTAATTTTCCTCCTACCTACCCTTACCCCCTGCCTTTTATTAACTCCAAAGATAGTATATTATACTATATACATAGTATACTATGTTCTTCATCTTGCTTTTTTCATTTTACTACCTCTTGTGTATTTTTCCCCATCATAACATGCAGAATTTTTATGAATGTATGTACATATTATAGGCATCAAGAGAATCCTTAAATCTTATCTCATGGGAGGTTTGGATAGAATATAGATAAAGACCAATGTGGGCCTGAAGCTCACCTTTTGCAATTAAAAATCTATGCAATATTGAGCAAGATTCTTGATATCTTAGAGGCAATTTCCTTCTTTGAAAGTAGTGATAATAATATCTTGTAGGTTTGTGATGAGGTTACCAATAATTGAGTAGATATAAATGATTTAAATGATAGTGGATGCCCAATTAAAATATATATCATTATATTTCATTATATTTATCATTATATTTCATCAGCAGAGTTTAGAATGACAGTTGTTGCTTTTCAGTGCTCCCACAGTCATCCTGATCTGATTCTGGGGGGGCATAAGCCTTCCCTCCTAAACAGGCTTTATCTCCATTTTGCTAGTTCTATAGGATGATCAAGTTCTATAGGCATTTGAAGGGCTCGCCATCTCTGATGAACACCAGCAATGCTACTAAGAATACCAATTATGAGACAGGGCTCGGTGGCTCAGCCTGTAATCCCAGCACTTTGGGAGGCTGAGGCCAGTGGATTGCCTAGCCCACAGGTTTGAGACCGGTCCAGGCAATTTGGCGAGACCTTGTCTCTACAGTAAAATAAAAAAACTAGCTGGGCATGGTAGCATGCGCTTGTAGTTCCCGCTACTTGGAAGACTGAGACATTAGGATTGCCAGAGCCCAGCAGGTTGATGCTGGGGTGGCCGTGAGCATAGGGCACTCCAGCCTGGGCGACGGAGTGAAACTCCAACTCAAAAAAGCAAAAAAAAAAAAAAAAAAAAAAATACCCCAAAAACCAAACCATTTTTGTTGCTGTTTGGTGATGCTTTAAAGGAACAATGAAAAATATCAGATCTTAGATGAAAGCCTGTGTAATGACTTAGATGCATTGGCCACTGTGGTAGATTGCATTTTTTAGTTCCAGCTTTTCATCCTTTATCATATCCATGCCAGGAGGAAACATCTAGAAGAAAAATGCATGTGACTTTGTAGTTCCCTCTACAAAAGGGATGGAAGTATATCTTTCTGTACTTTGACTTTGACTTGGGCCATATGATTTGCACTGGTCAATAGAAAGAGGTGGAGGTAACAGCGTATCATTTCTGAGCCTCATTTTTAAGAGGGCTGTGTGTTTCCACTTTCCTTTTTGTATTCTGCCATTGCTGTGTGGAGAACATATCTGAGTTAGGCCTCTGGTCTTTGGAGGAAGACAATAGATGTAGAGCAGACCCATCCCAGTCAGGCCACCCTAGCTGGACACAGCCTAGATCAGCCAACTCTTAACCAACTCGCAGATGTGAAAGTTAAATAAATGCTTACTATCAAACACGAAGATATTGTGGTTGTCTGTTACACAGAAATAGCAAAACAATACAACTGCACTTCACCAAATGCTAGGAAAATGCTGAAAAATAGAAAATTCGGAAAAAAAACACAACCAGTTGCGTACTGATTTATCATGGCAGGGTAGGGGTCAGAATGAGTATGAAATGAAATGGTTAGGTATGTTTACAGTACAGCCACACAGGGGTGAGGATGGGGTCTACAAACTGCAAGTATTTGAAGCACAAATATTTGGAATAAGTAAATAGTTTAGTGGGTTCCAAGAAGAAACATCTAGCAGAAAAAAATGCATCAATACCGGGCCAAGAAAAACTTCTTAAATAGGGACAGAAAATGTCTTCATGAAAGGTCTTTCTTACTCTTGCTCCCGAGAAAGTAATAGCTCTGATACTTGTAAATTTGACTGAGTGAGAGAATAGAAACATACTGTGGAAGTCACCTCTGCCCAACCAGATGGCAGCTAGAACCAACAGGCCAGTGAAATTGAGCATCCATATCTCATTATACAGATGGGTATCATTTCTGTCCCTAGTGATCTTCCTGGTCCTCCTGGTGTTTAATTGTATCAGTCTATTCCAGTGTTCTTTTGATTAGCTAAAAACATTATATCAGCCTGTGAATTTTCGACAACTTAAAAGGGATTAGAAATGATCTCTTGGCCCACAATACTGTCCTTTAAAATTAGACATAAAGCACACACAGACCTGCCCGGGAGTCTAGGTTAATGGGCTTCGGGTCAGAAAGGAATTGGGGTAAAGTCGCGTTAGTCTTTTTAAAGATGGCTCAGTCTGTGCTCTCGTGGGATCATGAATGGCCATTCCAAGCAGAGGTCTCATTGCTGTTATTTCTAAATGCTCAGAAAGGCTAGCAAATACTGGGCTGGCGGGGAGTTTTTATTTTTATTTTTTGAGTTGGAGTCTCACTCTGTTGCCCAGACTGGAGTGCAGTGTCCGCTCCCGGCCACCACAGCCTCGACCTGGTGGGCTGTGGCGATCCATCCGCCTCAGCCTTCCAAGCAGTGCGCTACCACGCCCGGCTGATTTTTGACTTATTGTAGAGATGTGGTCTCGCCAAGTTGCCCAGGTGGGTCTCGAACCCGCGGGCTCAGGCAAGCCACTCACCTCAGCCTCCCAAGGTGAGTTGTTGTTTTTATTTTATTATTTATTTATTTATTTATTTATTTATTTCTTTATTTATTTATTTGAGTTGGAGTCTCACTCTGGCCACCGCAGCCTCCACCTGCTGGGCTCCAGCGATCCTTCCGCCTCAGCCTTCCAAGTAGCCGGAATTACAGGTATGTGCTACCACGCTCATCTGATTTTTTTTGATTTATTGTAGAGATGAGGTCTCACTGCCCAGGCGGGTCTCGAACCCGCAGGCTCAGGCAATCCACTCACCTCAGCCTCCCAAAGGCGCGGGATTACAGGCTGAGCCACAAAGCCCGGCCCTAATCCTGACTTCTACCCCACATCTCTGTAATAAAATAAAGTTGCAAAAATTATGCTGGGCTCGGTGGCTCAGCCTGTAATCCCACGCCTTTGGGAGGCTGAGGTGAGTGGATTGCCTGAGTCCACAGGTTCGAGACCCGCCTGGGCAGCGAGACCTCATCTCTACAATAAATCAAAAAATCAGCTGGGTGTGGTAGCGCATGCCTGTATTTCCGGCTACTCGGAAGGCTGAGGTGGAAGGATCGCCAGAGCCCAGAGGGTCGAGGCTGCGGTGGCCAGGAGCAGCAACTGCACTCCAGTCTGAGCAACAGAGTGAGACTCCAACTCAAAAAAAAAAAAGAAAAGAAAAAAGGAAATGTGGTACATATACACCATGCAATACTACACAACTTTTAAAAATGTTATGTCTTTTCTGCAACATGGATGCAAATGGAGGCCATTATTCTAAGCAAATTGACTCAGAAACAAAAAACAAATACCACATGCTCTCACTTATAAGTGAGAGCTTAACACCGGGTTCACAAGGACATAAAGATAAGAACAGACACTGGGGGCTCCCAAAGGGGGGAAGAGGGAAGGGGGACAAGTTTTGAAAAACTACCCATTGAGTACCATGTTCACTATTAGAGTGATGGGTTCAATAGAAGCCCAAACGTCACCATCATGCAATACACCCAGGCACATGTATCCTCTGAATTTAACCTTTTTTTTTTTTTTTAAAAAAAAAGGTCAGGCGCAGTAGCTCACTCCTGTAATACCAGCACTTCGAGAGGCTGAGGCGAGAGGATTGCCTGAGTCCAGGGGTTCAAGACCAGCCTGGGCAACTTGGCAAGACCTCATCTTCTCTACAATAAATAAGAATTTAAAAATTAGCCAGGCTCGGTGGCTCAGCCTGTAATCCAGCGCTTTGGGAGGCCGAGATGAGTGGATTGCCTGAGCCCATGGGTTCGAGACCCGCCTGGGCAACTTGGCGAGACCTCAGCTCTACAATAAATCAAAAATGAGCTGGGCATGGTAGCGCGTGCCTGTAGTTCCAGCTACTTGGAAGGCTGAGGCGGTAGGATCGCCGGAGCCCAGCAGGTCGAGGCTGCGGTGGCCAGGAGCGGCCACTGCACTCCAGTCTGGGTGACAGAGTGAGACTCCAACTCCAAATAAAAAAAAAAAATCAGCCAGGCATGATGGTGCACACCTGTAGTTCCAGCTACTTGGAAGGCTGAGGCGAAAGGATCACTGTGAGCATGCCACTGCACTCCAGCCTGGGCTACAGAGTGAGATTCCTACTCAAATAAATAAATAAATAAAATTAAAAAGGAATGACAGTGCTCTATCTACTTCCTAAGTGTTCCGTTTGTTTGTATTAACCCATGGAAGTCAAGGCAATATGAGCCAGAACAAGATCACAGAAAGCAACTGCTTTAATTAAATCCACCTTAAGAAGGAGGCTGTGGAAAGGTATCTATTTCCAGACACTGGAAGAAGTTCATCTGTGAGAAACCAGTGAAAGCCAATTCAAATTCTTTTTAAAGCATTATGAGGTAGATTATTACTAATACCAGGAGAGGCTATTCACACAGCCCCAGCATTTGTTAGAACCAAAGAAAGAACATTTCCTTCTCTGCTAATGGCAAGCAGGTACATGGTGTTACTCTATCCTCTAGTGAATTCCTTCCTACCAAGAGGACCCCAGCAACACTCCCATAAAATTCATTCCTTTATAACCAACAGACTATTCAACTCTCCAAATTACAAGAAAGACTTCTAAATGGGTCTTTTAGAATAAAAAGTTGTTCCTGAAGAAGAAATTGAAATGGCTGTTTGGAGCACTGAAAGCCTGCATTTATCCAGGGAACGGAAACTTCTTTTGGAGTCACTTTCCCCTGAAATGCTCAATCTTGCTGTTACATTAAAAACAACAAGCCGGGCTCGGTGGCTCAGCCTGTAATCCTGCGCCTTTGGGAGGCTGAGGTGAGTGGATTGCCTGAGCCTACGGGTTCGAGACCCGCCTGGGCAGTGAGACCTCATCTCTACAATAAATCAAAAAATCAGCCGGGCGTGGTAGCGCATGCCTCTAATTCTGGCTACTCAGAAGGCTGAGGTGGAAGGATCGCTGGAGCCCAGCAGGTCGAAGCTGCGGTGGCTGGGAGTGGCCACTGCACTCCAGTCTGGGCGACCGAGTGAGACTCCAACTCAAAAAAAAAAAAAAAGAAAAAAAAAAGAAGTCAGGATTAGGTACATAAACCGTCTACATGCAATTGAAGCTTGGGCATCTGACTGGTCCTCACTTGGTTTAGGACCAGGTACCCTTTGTGTTTTTAACGTGCCCCTTCCCCCCTCCCTCCATCAGTGTCCCTTGACTGCTGATCCCTCTCTTGTGCTATTGTGATTAATGTTCAGGCTCCACTTCTGAGTGAGAACATGTGTAGATGTGCCACATTTTCTTTATTCACTCTCCCACTGATGGGCATCTAGGCTGATTCCATGTTTTTGCTATTGCGAATAGTGCTACAGTGAATATATGAATGCAAGTATCTTTTGGGTAGAACAGTTTTTGAGCTTGTGGTGAGATTTCTGGGTTGAGTGATAACTTTATTTTTAGCTCCTTAAGAAATCTCCAGACTGCTTTCCACAGGTGCTGAACTAGTTTGTGTTCCTACCAACAGTGTATGAGTGTTCCTTTTACTCCACAACTTTGCCAACATCTGTTGTTTTTTGACTTCTTAATAATAGCCATTCTGATTGGTGTGGGATGGTATCTCATTGAGGTTTTGATTTACAGTTCTCTTATGGTTAGTGATGTCGAGCATTTTTTCAAATGTTTGTGGCCTGCCTGTGTGTCTTCTTTTGAGTTGTATCTATTCATGTCCTTTGCCTCCTTTTGTTTTTTTATTATTATTTTTTTGAGTTGGAGTCCCACTCTGTCGCCCAGACTGGAGTGCAGTGGCACGCTCCTGGCCACCGCAGCCACGACTTGCTGGGCTCTGGCAATCCTCCTGCCTCAGCCTTCCAAGTAGCCGGAATGACATGTGTGCACTACCATGCCCGGCTAATTTTTGATGTGGTGTAGCGACGAGGTCTCCCCAAGTTGCCCGGGTGGGTCTCAAACCCGCGGGCTCAGGCAATCCACTCGCCTCAGCCTCCCAAAGTGCTGGGATTACAGGCTGAGCCATTGAGCCCGGCCCCTTTTCCTACTTTTTAATGGAGTTATTGTTTTTTTTCCTTGTTAATTTGTTAACATTCCTTATAGATTCTGGATATTAGCCTTTATACATTGCATTCCTAGGGAGTATATATTTTCTGTCATAACCTGGAAAGATCAAGTTCTAGGCCAATTGATGATGATTCTGGCATGTAGATTTACATATGAGGAAGAGCCCCCAAAACTCTGGAATTTATTTATTGAAAAATTGTGTATTTATTCTTACATGTTTACACTTCAGTCACCTTCAAAGTACTCTCTGTTTGATGCAACGTCTATTGAGTTGCATTTTCAACTGCTCAAAACAGTTTTTGAACTCATCAATTTTGATGTTTCACTTCTTCCACACTGGCAAACGT
The DNA here is from genome assembly GCA_027257055.1 of Cephalopachus bancanus. Lineage (NCBI taxonomy): Eukaryota > Metazoa > Chordata > Mammalia > Primates > Tarsiidae > Cephalopachus > Cephalopachus bancanus. The sequence goes on along the minus strand of JAPVLO010000170.1, from coordinate 2,863,972 downwards.
TTCTCTGTGAGAACTTTTTCATCTGAGGGAACAAACAAAAAAATCACTCTGGGAGAGTTCAGGTGAATAAGGGGGTGGGGTATAGGGGTCATGCTGTTTTCAGTGAAAAACTGCTGAACACTCAGCAGAGTGTGAGCAGGTGCGTTATCATGGTGGATGAACCGGTTATCTGTTTGCCACAACTCGGGATGTTTCTTCTGTGAATCATGAGGCAACCTTCTCAAAACTTCCAGATAAAAACTTTGGTTGATCGTTTGATCTGGAGGAACAGATTCCTGGGTCCACCCTCCAAAAGATAATTCTGGGGTTTTTGGGATTCCCCCCTTGTTATATGTGAAAGCTTTTCCTATGTGAGTGATAGTACACTATCCTATATTTGTACATATAGGAAATACTTTAACCTTCCATTTCCATTTAAAATAAACAGATGGAAACAATCTCTAATTTTTTAAAATGAAGAATTCAAAGTCACATAATAGTGAAAGAATTGGGAAGTTCTGAGATTAGAAAAATATTCTTATCACAAAAGGGATGTACTTTCGTGATGGAAACTGCAGAATCAGATAAGCAAAAAATGCAAACGGAAATTGCCTCTAATCTCCCCACCCAGTGAGTGACGAAGAGCTCCAGAAATGCACACACGGCAGTGCAGCCCTCCCTCCTTGCATCTTCATCTCTGTTGGCAGGAGAGACGAGGGATGCCCAGAACTCTGCAAGCTCCCCTTTCACCAGTCCCTTCTGCAACACTGACAGCTTTGACATCATACCTGCCTTGAGACTATCAGGATGAATCACCTGGAGCCAGTTTACCTCCTCTTCTTGAGCTGTCTCATTCCTCAGGACTCTAATTCCCATAAAGCTTTGCACATCCCCTTTTCTGACCTAATCACCCTGTCCCTCACACCCTGAGATCTCAAATCTGTTATACTTTGCTCGCTGGAACTTAGGGTCAGCCATTGACCTTATATTTCCGAACTGTTCTCTGAAGTTCCCTTTTACCTTCTTTCTTTCTAACAGCAGAACTCTGGCCCCCCTCTGATACATTGGCTGCTTTCTCTTCTACACCCTTGAGCCTAGAGATGGGGTTTGGTGTACTCCTTATTCTTCATTGCCACTTCCAGATTATTCTCTGTATCTTCCCCGTGAAAACCTTAGCTTTGAACTTCAAATAGATTGTAGCACCTATGATTTCTCCTGACCCAGATGTCTTCCAACCCCTCCTCCTCCGATTTCTCATTCCTCAAAGGGTACTCAATGTCATGCTTTCTATAAAGAATATAACCCCTCTTGCTATAAATCTGAGAGGGAGGTTTTTAGTATCCACATAAGTGCCTGTGTTTCACCCTTGCCTCTCAATTCCTTGACTTCCTCTCCTCCAATGATCCTGTCCTCCACCCTATCTCAGCCTCCACTTCAAGGTCAGACCCTAAACCTTACCATCCCCAGTGACAGTGCCATGTCCATACTATTAGTTGTGAGAGCACCACTCTGATATTCTCTCTCTACAGCTCACTCTCTAGTATCCCAAGGATAAAACCTCAGCATCACTGATATGCACAGTCCATCAACTTCTCACGTCCCTTCTCCCTCTTTACTCAGATTCCACAGTCCAAATTACATCACTCCCTTGTGTGTACTCATTTCCTTTCTTTTTTCTTTTTACTACATTCTCTTGGCAAATTCCTGTTTAAATCCAACTGTGCTGATTCTATGTCTGTTCGGCTGAGCACAGCTAGAGGCAAACTCTCATGGTCATGCTTACTGGAGGCCTTTCAAATTCATGGCTACTAACCTCAAGTAGGCCTTTATTGCTGCCTGGCAATCTCATTACATTTTCCTAGTCCATTTATACTCCTACTCCCTTGCTTAATTATTTCACATTTTTCTCCCCCTCTTCCCAAGCCTCCTCCATAATCCTTGCTATAAGAGGCTCGGACAGACATGGTAGTTTATGCCTATAATTCCAGCACTCTGGGAGACTGAGGCTGGAGGACTGCTTCATCCCAGGTGTTCAAGATCTGCCTAAGCAAGAAAGTGAGACTCGGTCTCTACAAAAGAAAAACAACATAAAAAAATTAGCCAGGCATGGTGGTGAATGCCTGTAGCCCCAGCTTCCCAGGGGGCTGTGACTGGAGGATCACATAAGCCTAGGAGGTAGTGGCTGAAGTGAGCCATGATTGTGCCATTGCACTCCAGCCTGGGTGACAGAGTGAGACCCTGTCACAAAGAGAGAGAGAGACAGAGACAGAGAGAGAGAGAGAGAGAGAGAGAGAGAGAGAGAGAGAGAAAACACTTGTGTGCAAGAGAGACAGATAGGTTAGCTGCATATTTTGCTGAAAAAATAGAAGCAATTAGAAAAGAGTAGCCATTACCACATGTGGCCATCACCACATCTATCCACCTGACTGCATCTGTGTCCATATGCTCAACCCACCCTCCTTTATGGATGAATTGTGTATGCTCCATTTATGGACAGCACATCCACTTTAGCAAAGGTTCTCCGCCTCTCTCATCTGCTCAGGAACATTGCAAATTTTGAGTGTATGTGGGCCCTGTCTATACATAATTTTTGATTAAAGTATGTATTACAAAATTCATGAGTCCACTGAAGAAGATTTAGGATAATGGGCCGAGAAGAAGTTCTTACATATTTATCTATTATTATTATTATTATTTTTAACTTTAAGATTTTTTATTTTAAAATTGTGGGGTACAATTCAGGGTTAGGTATACACATATTCATTGTGCAGGTACCCTTGTTGATTAGGTGTGCCCCCCTTTCCCTAGGCAGATTTCCACTACTGTCAATCCCACTCCCTGCTCCCACCCCCTCTCAGTTTCCCCATATTTATTTATTATCCCATCATTGGAAGTAAAGATTCTTTATAGTGTCCAGGCAACAACTCTCTCTTCCTGTTCAGATCCAGAGACCATCACTTTGTGTTCTTTATTGTTCAGTGTGATGTTTCTGATGAATTTCACCTCTCCTATCATGAGAAAAGGTAGTGAGTCTATAATTACTCTGCCATGGCTCTTCAGAACCTGTTTGTATTAAAATAGTATTGATCTTCTTGCCCCTGCATTTACCTGATAGAGTTATTTAATGCTGCTTATCTTATCACTCATGACGCTTCATCATCCATCATGCCTTCCATGAATGCTGGCTTCCAATGACTGTCTCAAAGGTTATTATCTTTGAGCTTCACTGCTCACCACCACAAATGCAAGTCTCATACAGAACAGGCAGGAAAATGTAAAAAATGCTTAGTTCTCTAGTCATGTTAAATGAACCATCCAGAAGTTTATTGTCTGAATGTAGATCGACACCGTCTTCAGGCTGTAATCTCTGCATCCCTAGGATGTGATCTCTTTCAATGTTGCCTCCACTCTTGTCTTGCATACACTGCCACCAAGGAGGAAAGATAGGAGATGAATGGAATGAGAAGAGTAGTGCCATTCACCCCAGGAACACTCATTGTCCTTCCTTTTTTTTCTTTTAAAGATGTGGGGTACAATTCAGGGTTAGGTATACAAATGATCATTGTGTAGGTAAAGTTTGGGCCTCGCTTTGGTCCCCACTTCACCTGGTTTGAGATCAGGTGCCTTTATTGATGAGGTGGTGTTTCCTCTGGAAGTTTCCCACTACTGCCAATCCCTTTCTTATAGTATTATGATAATTATCTCACTGTTCTTCCAATGTGGTTTATGATCAACTTGGGAGAACATGATATCACTGCATCAACTGGACACCAGAGAGTACACCAGTTGGAAGGGCCCACTGATGTTGGAGAGAAACAGTCTCTAAAAGTCCTCAGAGGAGATAGGCATGTCCTTTCTTGAGGATGGCCTGGCCTATGGGGTGGGACCTGTAGAGGAGATGGGTTCCAGGAGGATAAAGGTGGGTGGACGCAGGATAAAGGATGTCTGGCACCACCTCCTACTGTAGACCAGAGGTGGCAATGTAGTCAGAACACAGATGGATGAGAGTATCCCACAGGTGCATACACCCCCAAGAGCTGATGGTAGACTATTAGTAGTCCCAACCCCTGAATTCATCCAGTGTTTTATGCGAGTCACCTGAAATCAGTAGGTTAACACCCTTCTAGTGGACTGATCTTGCACAATCTTACAAAAGAAATACTGCTCTGGTGAGCGGGAGGGATCTATGGACCAGGCTGCCCTCTTGGAACAGAGGCCCAGCCACGGGGCCTCAGAATTCTCCCATAGGCATGGGTCCAGGGGCATCTTGGGGCAGCTGCTTAACTCCACATATGGGGATAGCATGATGGAGAGTGCCTTGAAGGGGAGAAATGGAGACCAGAGTCTATGCTTGTCCTTATCCAGGGTTGGGACTTCTTGTCCAGACAGTAGTGCTGACTGCAATCAGTCCCAGGTACAGAAGGAAGACTTAGACAAGTTCAAGGGAGGTACTTAAGTTAACTCTCAGGGTGATAGGGTCAGACTTGAGACACCTTGCCCAGATGGCACTAATTGCCATGGTTGGACCCAAGCACAAGGGGGGACTTAGATAAGATTGAGGAAAGCAATCTAAAGCATGAGGTCTGGGGCAGGGGCTCTACTTGCATTGAATGGTAGGACTGCCAGGATCAGTTTCTGCCTTCATCTTCCTTGGCTTTTCAGAAGAATTTATCACAGTTGATTACTTTTTCTTTTTGGAAACATTTTCTTTGCTTGGCTTCATTGATCTCACAGTGTCCTAGTTTCCCTTCTACCTTACTAACCATATCTTCTCTGTCTTTGCTTTCTTCAGTGAATCCTTCTATCTTGTAAGTATCGGAGACTTCTAGAGCTTAGTTTTCAGACTTCTTCTCTACCAATATTCACTTTCTAGGTTACTTTATCTAAGGCCACCATAAGTTATTTAATAGTATGTACCCTGTGTATGTGCACTAATTCTAGGGAACATTATCTATAAAAATGCAATATAAATAAAACTGTGCTCTGTGAAACTGGAACAACAAATGTAGTGGCTCTGACCTAGTCTTGTGGCTTTACATGTTCTTCATACCTCACAGCAATAGACTCCTCCCCTGAACTTCAGACTCAAGTATATTTGACAGCCCCTTTTTTTTTTTTGAGTTGGAGTCTCACTTCGTCGCCCAGGCTGGAGTGCAGTGGCACACTCACAATCACCCCAGTGTCGACCTGCTGGGCTGCAGTGAGCCTTCCGCCTCAGCCTTCGAAGTAGCTGGAACTACAGGCACGTGCTACCATGCCCAGCTGATTTCTGATTTATTGTAGAGACGAGGTCTCACCAAGTTGCCTGGGCTGGTCTTGAATCAGCAGGCTCAGGCAATCCCTCGCCTCAGCCTCCCAAAGTGCTGGGATTACAGGCTGAGCTACCGAGCCTGGCCTTCAACAACTTTTCAACATCTCCACTTGAATGTGAAATCTAACATTTGACATCAGATTTCGCATCTTCTCCCCTAAGTCTATTCTTCTTTTAATCTTCTCACTTCAGTCAATGGCCACTCTGCCATTCTAGTTGTCTAATCCCCAAACTTGTGATTCATCTTGGTCTTTCCTTCTAATCCCATATGCCATCTGTCAGCATATCCGGTTGGTTCTACCTTCAGAATATATCTAGAATCTGACTACTCTTTACTACTCTTACCATTCCAGTCTAAACCACTATCCCATCTTTCTTGTATTATTGCAATATTTTTCTAATGACTTTCATACATCTACCTTTTCTCCCTTCAGTCTCTTCTTAACATAGCAGCTAATATGAGCTAGTTTAAAGATAAGTCAGATCATGCCACCTCTCTGCTCAAAATATCCAGCAGCTTATTATATGACCCAGAGTTAAATCCAAAGTTCTCAATATGGCTCCCAAGGCCCCATATGGTCTGGCTCCTGCTACCTCTTCCACCCCTTCTCCCACTCCTCACCATGAGCTCATGCCACTTTGTCCGTAACGGTTTGATTGTTGGTCCTTGAACATGGCAAGCCTGCTCCTAGCCCCACAGCCTTGCCACTTGTTCCCTCAATCTGGATCACTCTTCTCTCAGGGGTCTTCTGACTTTTCTTTCATCAGTTTGGCATCACAGATCAGCTGCCATCTTTTCAGTGAGGACTTCCTTGACCACTTAAATGGAAACAAACAACTCTCCTCAACAACTGACACTCCCTACCTCCTCTTTCCTGCTTGTTTTACCCACAGCACCATTGCCTTCAGAGATACTCTTCATAGTCATGCACTGCATAATGATTCTTCTGTCAACACTGGACCACATTGTGACTGTGGTCCTATAGATTCTAGTGGAGCTGAAAAATTTCTACGACCTATTCAGGTGTTGTGACATCAAAATGCAATGCATTACTCACATATTTGTGGAGATGCTGATGGAAACAACTTAATGTGCTGCCAGTCATATAAAAGTACACACATACAGCATTGAACAATACATAATACTTGACAATGATAAAAAACAACTATGCTACTGGTTTATGTATTTATTATATTACACTTTTTATCATTATTTTAGAGTGTAGTCCTTCTACTTATAAAAAAAATAACTTCACTGTAAAGCAGCCCCAGGCAGACCCTTCTGGAGATATTCCAGAAAAAGGTATTGTTATCATAGTAGATGTCAGCTCCATGTGTGTTATTGCCTCTAAAGACCTTCCAGTGGGGCAAGATGTGGAGGTGGAAGACAGTGCTATGAATGATCTTGACCCTGGGTAGGTCTAGATAATGTGTGTTTGTATCTTAGTTTTTTAATTTTTTTAATTAAAAAAAATTTTTCAGTATCTTGGTTTTGAACAAAAAGCTTAAAAAGTAAAAAAAAAAAAAATTAAAAATAGAAAAAAATTTATAGAATAAGAATATAAAGAAAAAAATTAGTTCTGTAAAGGTGTCCATGTGTTTGTGTTTTAAGCTGAGCTATTATTACAAAAGAGTCAAAAATTAAAACATTTAAAAGTAAAAAGTGAAAAAATTAAAAAGCTTATAAAGTAAAAAAGTTCCAGTAAGATAAGATCATTTATTATTGAAAAAAGAAACTTTTAAATCATGATTTTAGTGTAGCCTGTAAGTGCAGTGTTTATAAAGTCTACAGTAGTACACAGTAACATCCTAAGCCTTCACCTTTACTCATCACTCACTCACTCACTCACTCCGAGAAACTTCCAGTCCTGCAAGCTCCATGCATGGTGAGTATCCTATGGAGTTATACTATTTTTAACCATTTTTACTGTACCCTTTCTATGTTTAGATCTGTTCAGACCCACAAATACTTACCACTGTGTTACAACTGCCTGTAGTCTTCAGTACAGTATCATACTGTACTGGTGTATAGTTCAGGAGCAACAGGCTACACCATATAGCCTGAGTAGTAGTCTGTGCCACCTAGGTTTGCATAAGTACACTCTGTGATGTTCACACAATGATGGAATCGCCTAACGATGCATTTCTTCTCATTAAGTGAGGTGTGGCTGAACTTTGTTCTAAGCTCTGCATTAAGAACTTTACATGAGCCGGGCTCGGTGGCTCAGCCTGTAATCCCGCGCCTTTGGGAGACTGAGGTGAGGGGATTGCCTGAGCCCGCGGGTTCGAGACCCGTCTGGGCAGCGAGACCTCATCTCTACAATAAATCAAAAAATCAGCTGGGCGTGGTAGCGCATGCCTGTAATTCCGGCTACTTGGAAGGCTGAGGCGGAAGGATCGCCGGAGCCCAGCGGGTCGAGGCTGCGGTGGCCGGGAGCGGCCACTGCACTCCAGTCTGGGCGACAGAGTGAGACTCCAACTCAAAAAAAAAAGAAAAGAAAAGAAAAAAAAAGAACTTTACATGCATTATTTCAATTAATCTTCTTAACGGGCCAATGAGGGAGGTATGAGAGGCAGGAATTAGTAGAAATTGAGGTTAAATAATTTGCTCAGGGTCACACCGGTAGAATGTAGCAGAGTTAGGTTTTAAACCCAGGTCTGATTTCGGAGCCCACATTCCAAATTGATATGCTTTACAAGCGCTGCAGGATAATTTTCTAGAAATGGAATTGCCTGAATCTTCCAAAGTCAGGGGCTTTTGAAAGATTTTTTTTTCATGTATTGTTAGCTTAGGAGAAAGTGCTAGTGATAATGTGTACTGTCATAGGACCATAGAAAGAACAGTTTAAAACATTTGTTAATATTGTTCATGGTATGAAGATAGTACACATATATGATAAAAATTCAAGTCATATCAGGGCACTTATAGAAAAATGGACTTTCTTTCTACCTTATGTCTCCCAATCTTACCAACCTAGATATGTCACCATCAATAGTTACTTATAGCCCGCTATCAATTAGAGAACTTCTTCTTTTGTCTTCTTTTTTCCTCCCTCCCTCCCTCCTTCCCCTTCCCTCCCTCCCTCCCTTCCTTTTTGTTCTAGGGCTCTTGGTTAACAACTCTCTTAACCCAGCACATACAAGGACAAAGCTAGGGAGACCTTCCTTCCTGGCCTGCTTGAGGGTGGTCACAGTGTCATCACAGTCTTCCATCTGGGCTATGGGGTCTCACTCTGTTGCCCAGGCTGGAGTGTAGTGGCAGGATCACAGCTCAACACAGACTTGACCTCCTGGGTTCAGTTGATGCTTCTGCCTCACCTTCCTGAAAAGCTGGGACTACAGGCATGCACCATCACGCCTGGGTAATTTTTTATAGAGATGAGGCCTCGCGATGTGGCCCATGCTGATCTTTAACTCTTGGGCTCAAGCGATCCTCCTGCCTTGGCCTCTCAAAGTGCTGAGATTACAGGCGTGAGCCACTGAACCCGGCCGGAACTTCTTAATTCAAACACATCTGATAGAGTTTGTGATGTGGGAGAGTCTACTGCAGGCTATTTAAAGAAAGTGTAAAAGTGGAAAGCTCTCTGAGAGTCCTAAGGAAATAAGCAAGCATCGAATCTGAAGAAAGAGCAACATTCCACCTAATCTGTCTCTTTCCTTTCAGGACCTCACACTGCTCAAAGTTTCTACCTTGAGCCATGATTCCATTAGTTTTTCTCCTTAAAAAAATTATTATTCTCACTATTCATTAAGGCAGGAATTTTGTCTGTTTTATCATGATCGTTTCTCTGATTGCCAGCACACAGTCAGCACTCAAACATCTAGACGGATACAGGATTGACTGCTCAGCCTCTGAATGTTTCACTTTTGAGGGGACTGAGAAGCTCAGAGGACTGTGATGACACTGTTGCCATCCTCAAAGGGGCCAGAAAGGAAGGTCTCCCTAGCCTTGACCTTGCAAGTACTGGGACAAAGGGGGCTAGATCCTTGGGAGTGGAGATGGGACAGAGTAAGAGTGGCCAAGAGTGAAGAGACTTCTGGGAATCCATTTAACAGGGACTCCATAGGGCCCCAAAAGTGACTCAATGAGAAAAGTCACTCTGTGTATTTTTTTTCCATCCTCTCACCTCTAGGTGTGTATATTATTGATTCCTGTCAGTTTTGCAAAACCCTTGGAGAAGCAGCTTTTACAACTTCTCCCAGGAACCAGTGGATGTGGATGTGCCTAGTTTGTTTATTCATTCAGTAAAGGACATTTTGTGTTTCCAGGTTGGGGCTATTATAAATAAAATTATTATAAACATTTTCAGCTAGGTTCTTGGATAAACACAAGTTTTAATTTCTCTTGGGTAAATAGCTAGGAGTGGAATTCTTGGGTCTCATAGTAAGTGTGTATTTAACTTTATGAGAAACTGCCAACTGTTTCCCAAAAGGAATATCATTTTGTATTTACACCAGCAGCATGTGAGAGATGCAGTTCCCCCCATCCTCACCAGCAATTGGTATTAGTTTTTTTAAAAAAATTTTATTTTAGTTATTTTAATAGGTATGTAACAGTTTTAACTTTCATTTCCTTAATGAGTAATAATATTAAACATCTTATGAGATGATGTCTTTAGTGAGTGTCTGTTAAAATGTTTTGCTCATATTTTTCATTGAATTTTTAAAATAACGATTTTGAATTAATTTTAGAGTTATAGAAAAATTGCAAAAATAGTATAGAGAGTTCCCATGTACTCCTCATCTTAATTTCAATCTAATAGTGATATTTTACAAATTATCAAAACCAGGAAATTAACCTTGGTACAATATAATTAACTAACTGAGGATCTTAATAGAATTTCACTAGTCTTTTTACTAAACTCTTTTTCTGTCCCTGTGTCTTCACTAGAATCCCACTTTGCATCTTATTTGTTATTATTCTTCCTTTGTTTCCTCTAAATCATGACAATTCTTCAGGCTGCCCTTGTATTTTACGACCTTGACTCTTTTTTTTTTTTTTTGAGACAAAGTCTCACTCTGTCACCCAGGCTGGAGTGCAGTGGCACAATCAAGGCTTATGCGGTCTCCAATGCCTGAGCTCAAATTATCTTCCTGCCTCACCTTCTCGAGTAGCTGGGACTACAGGCATGCGCCACCACACGTGTGCCACCACACTTGGCCAATTTTTCTATTATTTTTGTAGAGACGAAGTCTTGCTTTGTTGCTCAGGATGGTCTCAAACTCCTGCCCTCAAGCGATCCTCCTGCCTTAACCTCCCAAAGTGCTGAGATTATAAACGTGAGTCACTGTACCTGGCAACGAACTTGACTGTTTTTGAAGAGCATCAGTCAGATGTTTTGTAGTCTATCACTCAGTTTTTTTTGCCTCATGATTTCTGACAATTAAAATGAGGTTGTATATTTTTGTCAAGAGTAGCACAGGAATGATATTGTGTCCTTAAAGGGTTCATGATGTCAATAAGTCTTATTACTGGCGATGTAACCTTGATTACTTCTTTTAGGTGGTACCTGATGAGTTTTCCCACTGTAGTTAATAAATATCTTGGATAGATATTTTAAGAATATGTTTTTCGTCAAATTTTCACCCAGTAATTTTACCGTTCATAAATGGGTCTTGTCAGCAGCCATTTTTACTGTAGTATTTACCAGATAGTGATTTTCTGTTTCTCTCTTCTCTTGTATGCTCATTTCTTGAAATTCTTCTGTAGGGAAGAGATGTCTTTCTTCCCATTTATTTATGTACTTGACTGCTTATTTACTTATTTATTTTGACTCAGGATTGCATCTGTCACCCAAACTGGAGTACAATGACTTGATCACAGCACACCACAGCCTTGACCCACCGGGCTCAGGTGATCCGTCCACCTCTCGAGTAGCTGAGACTATAGGCATGCGCCACCGCGTGTGTACCACCACACTTATCTAATTTTTCTATTTTTTGTTTTTGTAGAGACAAGGTCTTGCTTTGTTGCCCAGGATGGTCTCAAACTCCTGCCCTCAAGCAATCCTGCCTTAACCTCCCAAATCGCTGAGATTATAAACATGAGCCACTGTGCCTGGCAAAGGCCTTGACTGTTGCCGAGTAGCTGGAACTACAGTGCATGCCACCATGCTAATTTTTTATTTTTGTGGAGACAAAAATTGCTATGTTTCCTAGGCTGGTCTTGAACTACTAGGCTCAAGTAATCCTCTTGCCTTGGCTTCCCAAAGTTTTGGAATTACAGACATGAGCCACTGCACCTGGCCTAGACTGCTTATTTATATCAGTATAGATTCATAGATATTTTGTTTATTTTACTAATTGAAATCCAATGTTATAGTTATTTGTTACTCAATTTCTTTTTCATCCTTAGCTGCTAGGAGCTCTTTCAGGTTATTTCTTATGTTCTTTGACAATCTCCCATCCTTTTTTGAGTAGTTCTATTTTTCTGCTACCAAAAGATATTCATTTTGTATTTTTCTTGCCCCAGTCCTAGAATCATCTACTTCTCCAAGGAACTCTCTTTTTTTTTTAATTAGAGAAATGTAAATAGATAAAAATCTGGATAACAAGGTGTGCTCATTTCTACTGGATATCACTGATGCTAAGTCCACAGAGCAAGAAAATGCATCCATGTATATACATTAACCTCAACACACCCACATATTCCTATTTCTGAATCCATTTGGCTTGTATAGATATTAAAAAATGAATTTATCCTGATACCTCTGATTCCAAGCCAACATCAGAGGGTTGATTTTAGTATTTCTTTGTAAGCTTTTTCTTTAACTATGAGAAATCTGACTCTCTTTATTTAAAATATATGTTATTTCATTATTTATTCAATTATAATACAGAATAGCTAACCCATACCTTTGTGAGAAACACATTTAATAACTATGCTATGGAATTTTCATACTATTATTTTTCTCTTTAACTTCATGGTGTGCAATCAAGATACTGTTCTCCAAAGTTACTTAGGCCAGTTTTTTTTTCTCCATCCTTTTCAATGTGGTCACGTTCTGCATCCCAAAGTGCTGGGATTATAGGCATGAGCCACCACGACTGGCTCTGTTTCCTGTTTTATCGCATTGCCTAGGACTTCCAGGGCAATGTTGAACAAGTAAAGTGCAAGTGAACATCCTTGCCTTTGTTTCTGATCTTAAAGGAAAGCATTCAGTCTTTCACCACTAGGTTTGGTGCTAGCTGTAGTTTTTTGGAGGTGCTCTTTCATAGGTTGAGGAAGTTCCCATCTCATTCTAGTTTCCTGAGAGTTTCAAAAATCATGAGTGGATGCTAAATTTTCCTAAATGTTGTGTTTGCATTTATTGAGACACTCACATGGCGTTTCTTCTTTAATCTCCTGATATGGTAAGATGCACTGATTTCAAAATTTGAATCAATCTTGCATTCCTGGGAAAAACTCCACTTGATCATTATGTATGATGCCCCTCACGTAAAAGAATAAACTTACAATTTTAGAACTGTTTTAGATTTGCAGAAGAATGGCAAGTGCAGGGTTCCCATATTCCTCATAGTTTCGTGTTATTTACAGTCTGCATTATTATAGTACGTTTGTTACAATTAATAAAAGTATTGATATGTTATTACTAACTAAAACCCAAACTTTATTCATATTTCCTGAGCTTTTTCCTAATCCTATTTTATTTTCTCTTTCAGGATACCATATTACATTTAATCCTCTTGCTGTCTTAGTTTCTCAGACTTTCCTTGTTTTTGAGGACCTTGACAGTTCTGAGTCATTCTGGTAAGATATTTTGTAAAATGTCCCTCAGCTGGGATTTGTCTGATGCTTTCCTCATGATTAGATAGGGGTAATGTGTTTTTTGGGATAAGACTCCAGAGGTAAAGTGCTATTTTTATCATGTCATACAAAGGGTGCATCTTATCTATATGACTTCTCACTGTTGGTGTTAACCTTGACCATCTGGCTGAGGTAGTTTGCATCAGGTTTCTCAACTGCCAACTGACTCTTTTCCCCCTTGATACTGTACTCTTTGAAAGGAAGTCACTATGTGCAGCCCACACTTAATGAATGGATAGTTATCTTCCACTTCCGTGAAGGCAGAGTATCTACATAAATTTCTTAGAATTCTTCTGCATGGGAGATTTATCTAGTCCCTTTCATTGATTTATTTATATCAATTTATTTCAATTATTTGTATCAGTATAGGATGCATGCATATTTATTTAATACATTTTTATATCAGTATAAACTCATGGATTTAAAAAATATATATTTTTTATTTTTTGAGTTGGGGTCTCACTCTGTTTCCATGCTGAAATGCAGTGGTATGATCAGGATGATCATGGCTCACAGCAGCCTTGACCTCCTGGGCTAAAGCAATCCTTTCACCTCAGCCTCCCAAGTAGCTGGGACTTCAGGTGTGTGCCACTATGCTTACCTAATTTTTAAATTTTTTTTATAGAGACGAGCTTTCTCTGTGCTGCCTAGACTGGTCTTGAACTCCCGTTCTCAAGCAATCTGTCTGCTTTGGCTTCCCAAAGTTCTGGGATTACAGGTGTGAGCCTCTGTGCTTGGCCTAAAATACTGATTTCTAATACTTTATTACTTTTTGTTGCTCGAATTGTTCCAACTTTGGTCACTGAGTGCTTTTTCAGTTGGCCCTTGTGTCCCTTTGACATAACCTCATCTTTGTGTGTTGGGTGTGTTTAAGCATTTCCTTACTTTCTGGCACTATGAGATGCTCCAGGCTCATCTTGTGTGTTTTCTGCTCACTCTTAGAATCAGCCATTTCTCCAAGGAGCTCTAGTTCCTTTCATTGGAGAATGGTATTAGAAACCAAGATCCGGGCATTAAGTGTGCTCATAGCTGCAAGAGTATCATTACTTCTTGGACCTCTTGGCTGAAAGAACAAGGAAATATATGTGTGAATATTAACTCATTATATAAATATATTTACAAATATTTCTGTATGTGATGTTTGTATCTCTATTAAATGAAACATCGGCTCATACTTGTGTCTCCAACTCCAATCCATGATCCCATGGATCATTCTAGCCTTTCCCCTGTTTGTCTGTAACTTCCTACTTTATCTGTGAGAAACCTGGCTCCCACCACCCACCATCCATTCACTTAATTTTTCAGTTCCAGTATACATAGGTAGCAAAATCAGAATTGTTACCTTTAGCCTTGTGGGACACTTTATCAACTGGAGTACAATGTTTATGTGCATTGTCTTTTGCCTTTAGTCTTATAGACTCTACTTCTTTCCAAAGTTACTTAGGACAGTGCTTTCCCTGTTCACCCCCATACCCTTCAGTTAGGTTGTTTCATAGGTTTATAATATAGTTAGATTGTTTTATTATATTTTCATCCCATTCTGGGATCCCCAAATCTCCTGAATAATTTTTAAGTATTTGCATACCTTAAGGTTCACTCATTCTGCTATAAAGTTCTATGGATTTTGAACACACACACACACACACACACACACACACACACACACACACACAAATTAATTTTTTTGTAGGGATAAGGTTTCACTATGTTGCCCAGGCTGGTCTCAACTCCTGGACCCAAGTGATTCTCCTGCCTTGGCCTCCCAAAGTGCTGGGATTACAGGCATGAGCCACCATGCCCAGACGAAGGTTCTGTGGATTTTTAAAACAAATTTTTTTGTAAAGATGGGGTCTTGCTATGTTGCCTAGGCTGGTCTTGATCTCCAGGGCTCAGGCAATCCTCCTGTCTTGGTCTCCCAAAGTACTGGGATTATAGGTGTGAGCCACTGTGCCCAGCCTAGTTCTATGGATTTTGATGAAGTCATAGTGACATGTATTCACCATTACAGCATCATACAGAAGAGTTTTCTCACCCTAAAAATCTCTTGTGCTTCACCTGTTCATCCCTACCCCTACTCTAATCTGACCCCTGACAACCACTGATCTTTTATTCTCTCCATATTTTGCCGTTTCCAGAATATCATATAATTGGAATCACACAGTAGATGTCCTTTTCAGATTGGCTTCTTTTGCTTGGCAATACGTGTTGCGGCAATTTGTGTTTAGGATGGGTCAGGTTTGCTGAAGGGCTTTTTTCAATATTCCTGTCACACCCTCTGCTTTTGGTCTTCCTGTGTATCTACTTGTGCCTGAGAAGACATCTTTCTCATGCCCCACCCCAGCATGTAGACTTTGGTGGTGGTGGGTGGGTCTCTGTTTTTCTGGTCCTGTCTTTCCTGGTGGGCCTTTTCTCCTTGGCTCTCTGTGGTGGGGCTTTCAAAATGATCTTGCCCTTCACCCTTGTGTGTATCTCTGGTGGGTCTTATGTTGCTGTCCTCTTCCAGGCTTGCACCACAAGGAGAGGTCTTCTCTGATCTCCTGTTCTGCCTCCAATCTATCTGTCTTTTTCTTTCTTCTTTCCTGGCCTCTCTCTTTCCCTCCCTGTCTCCCTCCCTTCTCTCTCTGTCCCTCCCTCCTTTCCTTTTTTCTAGTCAGCATCTTACTCTGTTGCCAAGGCTGGAATGCAGTGGCACCATCATGGTTCACTGCAGCCTCAACCTCCTGGGCTCAGGTGATCCTTCCACCTCATCCTCCTGAGGAGCTGGGATTTTTTTTTTTTTTTTTTTTTTTGCAGAGACAAGATCTCACTATGTTGCCCAGACTGGTCTCGAACCCCTGGACTCAAGCAATCCTCTGGTCTAGGCCTCCCAAAGTGGTGGGATTACAGGCATGAGCCACGGCACCTGGCCCAATTTATTTATTTTTTTGGCCTCTGGGTGGGGATCTGTGACCAAGAGTCTGCCAGTGTGTATGAATTTCTTCTGTGGCTGCAGCTCCCAGGGGACCTATACATTCATGGTAACCTATATTTGGCTGCTAGTGACTTATGAAAGATGGTAGCTGACTTCTCTCCCATTTGTATGGCACCTGGCATCTCTTTCTCCCATGTTCTGCCCCAGGTCAGCCAGTGCTTGCTGCTGACTCCTTGAGGGGCTTGTCTTCCCTTAGATCTCACACTACTTGGCTGCTCTGAGACCTCAGGTCTCTCATGGACTCAAATAATATTCTGTTTTTTTTTAACCTATCCAGATTTTTCATCATTGGAGTGAAAGTGATACTTTTTCCAGCTTTTTACATCCTGAGAAGAAGCTGAACACATGAGGGGTGTGCATGTGCCATTGCTGTTTATGATGTTTTATGTGAATGCTTGACATATATATGTTAATATATATCTGTCAATAAATATATTTATTTATTTTTCTCTTAATTTGTCACTTCCTCATGTCTACCTAAGTGATTCACAGGCCCATTGAGGGTCATAAAAAGATGATTTGACTTCTCTTATTTCTCCCAGAGTACTCAATGCAGTGGATTCACTATGCTATTGGTTAGAAAGCTCAATATTTCACAATCCAGTTTAAACCTACTTTGTTTTCTTCTATTCTTAACGATTAAAGCCGGAGAAACCACTATTCACCCCAGTACTGGGTTGAATAGTGTCCCTCAAAAATTCATGTCTATCCAGAACCTGTGAACGTGGCCTTTTTGGAAATAGGGTCTTTGCCGATGTGATCAAGTCAAGATGAGACTATAACAGATTAGGGTATGACTAATGTCCTGATAGCATGACAGATGTCCTAATAAGACAGGGATATTTGGACACAGAGACACAGACACACAGGGAAGAAGGCCATGTGGTGATGGAGCCAGAGACCGGCATTATGCCGCCAGGAACCAAGGAACAGGAAGGGTTGGCGGCAACCAGCAAAGCCAGAGGAGGCAAGGGAGAAGTCTACCCAGCATCTCAGAGAGAACGTGGCCCTGCCAGCCATTTGATTTCATGGGTTGTGGGAGAATACATTTCTGTTGATTTAAGCCACCCAGTTTGTGACAATTTGTTACAGCAGCTCTAGGAGATGAATATAACCTCCAATCCTTCACATCATCCAATTCTCTTCTGTTTTTGTGACTTATACGTA
The DNA here is from genome assembly GCA_027257055.1 of Cephalopachus bancanus. Lineage (NCBI taxonomy): Eukaryota > Metazoa > Chordata > Mammalia > Primates > Tarsiidae > Cephalopachus > Cephalopachus bancanus. The sequence goes on along the minus strand of JAPVLO010000170.1, from coordinate 2,846,737 downwards.
CAAAATTCTTTAGATTTTAGCTGCATACAGTTCCCCCTCCTCTCCCCCTCCCTCCCTCCCTCTCTCCTTCTCTCTTTTCCTCTTTTCTTCCTTCCCTGACAACGTCTCACTGTCATTCAGGCTGGAATGTAGTGGCATGATCATAGCTCACTCTGGCTTCAATCTTCTGGGCTCAAGTGATCCTCTCGCTTCAGCCTCCCAAGGAGCTGGGACTATAGGCACACTTCACCACACCTGGTTCATTAAAAAATTTTTTTTTTTGTAGAGATGAGGTCTCACTATGTTCAGGCTGGTCACAAACTCCTAACCTCAAGGGATCCTTCTGCCTCAGCCTCCTAAAAGTGCTGGCATTACAGGCTTGAGCCATGGTGCCTGGCCTCATCCCTTTATAACCTTTGTTTCAAACTATTCGGTCTGTGTGAGTGCATATTTTCTCTGGTCAGAAAACCTCTTGGAAAAAAAACTTTAAGAAAAAATGGGCCATATAACATAGTATGGGAGAGCCGTGGCTTACACGTGGAGATATGTCTGAGGGATTTCAAAAGATTAGCTCATTTGGAGTCAATGGCCAATGTCAGACTTGATAGTCATCCACCAGAGAGATCCCTAAGATTGAGGCCAACACTTTTGGTTTCTAAGAAGGCTCTCTATGAAGAGCCATTTCAGCTGAGTGTGGTGAGGACCACTGGTCATTATGATGCATTCTTGTGATAGGATAGTAACATTCCGAATTGAAGAGAGGTGAAAATGGCTCCCAAGAAACTTCCTAAAGCTGCCCAACCACTCTGTGAGCAGGCAGCCTTACCCCTTAAGTCTCTGCCTGCTGGGACTGGAATGAGCAGAGCCTTTTAAGTGATCTGCCAAGTAGGCAATAGCTTTTGCTCTCTAAAGAGCAAACCAGAAATACATCCAAGATTTGTCCCACTCTCCTTCCCCTGTCTCATATCCCGACATGTTCCCCCCACCCACAAAAATAAATTTTGTTCCTGGCTAGTTTCTCTCTCTCTGTCTCTTTTTCTGGATTCTTCCTTTTGATTTATTCTTTCACCATCATTTCCTTTGATTTCCTTTCTTTTCTCTTACATTGCTTTCTGAATGGTCTTAGGCTTTTATCCATAAGGGGCTGCTGGATTGACTTTACACTACACATATGTGTTTGATTCTACAGGCTTGCCCTGGACAGGGAGGGTCTATCTAACAGGAACCATAATTCTCCTACCACAAACTGCGGAGACCACAGCTCTGGATTTGACTTCCTTTTTGTGTTGAATCAGCTCAGAGGGTCCTCACATATGGGGAGAGAGCTGGTGGCTTGACTAAACTTTCAGTTTTGACTGGACCCAGACTTTATGACAGGAAACAGCCTGGACTACATTCTTAGGCTTCTTGACCAAGAAATCCGAAGGATTCCAGGGGCTGAAGAAATGGGCCTAAACTAACACGATAAAATTTAGCAAGGATATATGTAGGGTTCTGAACTAGGAGTCAAAACATCTGCTATATGAGTTCAGGTGGCTTGGTAGAACTAAGAGCAAGGAAAAACAAAACGAGTTGACAGTAATATCAATGTTAGTTAAAACTTTTATTTGTGGTCTTAAAAGAAAAACTTCAAATTAAATTCCACAGAGTCTGAGCAAAGACCAATTCACAAATCAGGCGAACCTCAGAACCAGAAGAGGTTCAGAGACCTCTGCTCCACATCATGGGTAGGACTGAAAACGGAAGGGAGGTACAGAATCAGCTTGATTTGTTAAACTTGGCTTGTGCCTTGTTTGGACATGGTCTGGTGGGTTGGCTGCCCATGATTGAGGCTTAGCTGCTATGATTGGCTGAGACTCAGTTTGTAACAAAACTACACTCCAATTTAGGCCTGTAGCTTTTACATACCAAGTTAGGTTATAGCTTGTTGCGTAAGGACTCAAAGAACAATGGAGGCATCCTCAGGCCCAATTTAGTTTAATTTATCAATTTATCAGCAGCTTCCCTAATATGTTAGTATCCATTTTAGGCTAGACTAATAGAAATAGGGCTAAGTGGCCTATTTTTATGATGAAAACTAGGATTGGGAATTGCCTGTCTGGTAGATTGTAAGCCTCAAAGTTTTACCCTCCTCCCTGTTTCTGTACATTTTGCAATTTGTTCATGCAGCTCCTCTCATAAGAGGTGATGTTCATTTCTCCACCCCCTGGAATCAAACCTTAAGATATACTCTGGCCTGCATCGGATGTGGCAAAAATGACAATACGATGGGGGACCCAAAAAGACTCTGGAATTGACTTATGAACATTTGTGTATTTATTCTTACATGTTTAAACTTCAGTCACCTTCAAAGTACTCTTTGTTTGATGCAATACATTGATCAAGACGTTTTTTTCCACTGCTCAAAACAGTAGAAAATTTGAACTTGTCAATTTTGATTCCTTTTAGTGCTTCTGCTGCTTTTTTATTTCACCTTCTTCCATACTGGCAAAATATTTCCCTTTGAGGACTTTTTTCATCTGAGAAGCAAACAAAAAAAGTCACTGGAGATGAGATCGGGTGAATAGGGAGGATGGGGCACAGGGGTCATGCCATTTTTTTAAAAATCAAAAACTGCTGAACACTCAGCATGGTGTGGGCAGGTGCAGTCATAAATCACCCATCATGATGGGCAAACGTGTTGAAAGAAAAAAAACTCTTGGAAAAAAAAAACTCACTGAAGCCGAATGCAGAATTTCACTGATGCTGATGGGTTCCTAGAGCACTTCCCTAGTGCTCTAGGCTCACCCTCCAAAAGATAATCCTTTTTTTTTGGTGGGGGGGTGCCCCTTCATATAGCAGTTCTTAGCCTCAGCTTCATGAGACCTTGCATTTTACACACTTTCTCTTGGAATTATGCCTCTGCTGTGTGAAAAAGCCCAGACTAGCCTGATGGATGATGACAAACACATAACCTAGTTATGCCTGTCACCCAGGTCAAGCCAGTCAATTGCCACACATGAGAGGTGACTGTCTTAGACCAGCCAGTTGACCTGAAACTAGGCTGCAAATGTACATGTAAACCAAGCTGGGGTCAATAAAGCCTGGCCTAGATAAGCAGAATCATCCAGCTGACGTATTGTCTCATGAGTTATAGTGATGGTTTTTATGAGTCAATGTCTCACACTGTTACCCAGGCTGGAATACAGTGGCACACAGCCTTGACCTGCTGGGCTCAGGTGATTCTTCCACATCAACCTTCTAAGTAGCTGGGACTACATGTGCATGCCACGATGCTTGGCTAATTTTTTGATTTATTATAAAGACAAGGCCTTACCAAGTTGCCCAGGATGGTCTTGAACTCCTGAACTCAGGCAATCGTCTTGTCTCTGCCTCCCAAAATTCTGGCATTACCGGTGCAAACCACCATGCCCAGCAGTAATGTTTTTCTGAACCACTAAGTTTTGAATTGGATTGTTACACAGCAATAGCTAGCTGATACAACCTCAAAGTGCATCATATAAAGTACTGTTAAATAATCTAATAATATTACCCTTGTAAAAGAAGAGATGATGGGTGTAAGTGATAGTTCTGAAGACTGTGAGGTTCACAGGCTCTAGAAAGATCTAAAAGCCAGAGGACTATGGTGGCCAGATGATAGAGCAAAGAAAAACGGTTGCCTAGGGAATGGTGTGCAATTCTAGTCTGGCAGAAAATTTTGTGTATTTCCTATAGATCCAGCGTGAACCATGACCTGGTGCAATGTTGGAGAGATTCTATTCAACAGAATAAGTTTCAGAAGTGTTAAGATCCTAAAAGATATATGGAGTGGCCTTCCAGAAAAAAGTGGCTGAAGGACAGTAATGAGTGGCTGGCTGGAGAGAGTGTCAGATGTGTTAAAAGATCACATGAAAGTCTCTGGTGAATCCACTAATACACCACAGTAAGAGCCCACAGAACCAAAACACTATAGCACCTCTCAAGTAAGAGTTGTCCCTGCCCTTTACTCTCCTTTAGCTCTTCAAAGGAAGCGAGAAGAGGGGAAGAGTCCTCCTAGTGTATGAAGGATGAGGGGTGGAAAGTACTATACAGGCTACAAAGAAAATGGCAATTATGTCATCTTCCCTCCAGCCAGCATTGCAGAGGGAAGACGTTTTAACTTCAATTAAAATGTGGATCTGGAAATAGGCATCTAATAAAACGAGATGATTTTTGTGACTAGAGGACTTCTTTTAATCTAAGAGTTTGCAGATAAGAAATAGGCCCGTTCAAAAGTTCATTTATGAATAAGGAAAAGACTATCTGTAACCTAAGGAGTCTTGTTTATTCAACATGTACATGCGTGTGAATGTGTGTATGTATGTGCATAGTCCCTGTGTGTCTTTCATTAGAATTATTTTAAACATACTTTATTTTTTAGAGTTTTAGATTCACAGCAAAAGTGAATAGAAGGCATAGAGATTTCCCATTTCCTCTTGTCTCCACCCATGCATAGAGTTCCCCCATTATCAATGTCCCCCAACAGAGTGGTGTATTTGTTACAACTGGTGAACCGCCATAGACACATCATAACCACCTAAAGTGTGTAGTTTACATCAGCGTTCATTCTTAGTGTTGTAAGTTCTATGAGTTTGGGCAAATATACAATGACGTGTATCCACCATTATAATATCATACAGAGTAGTTTCACTGTCCTAAAAATCCTCTGTGCCCCTCTTATTCATTCCTTTCTTTCCCAAACCCTGGCAAACACTGATCTATTTTTCTAGAGACAGGGTCTCACTATGTTGCTCAGGTTGAACATGAACTCTTGGGTTCAAGTCATCCTTCCACTTCAGCTTATGAGTGATCTTTTTACTGTCTCCATAGTTTTGCCTTTTCCAGGTGTCATACAGTTGGAATCATACTGTATAGACTTTTTCTATTGGCTTCTTTCACTCAGTAATATGCATTTATGATTCCTTATGGCTTTTTACGTCTTGATAGCTCATTTGTTCTTAGTGCTGAATAATATTCCATTGTCTGGATATGCTACAGTTTATTCTTCCTTTCACTTACTAAGGGACATTTTGGATGCCTCTAAGCTTTGGCCATTATGACTAAAACTGTTATGAACATCTGTGGGCTGGTTTTTGTGTGGATGGACATTATCAACTCCTTTGGGTAAACACCAAGGAGTACAATATGCTGGCAAGTATATGTTTAGTTTTATAAGAAACTGCCAAATGGGCTTCCAAAGTTGCTGTACCATTCTGCATCCCCACCAACAATGAAAGTTTTTGTTGTACCACATCTGTACCAGCATTGAGTATTGTCAGTGTTCTGGATTTTGACCATTTTAGTAGGTGTGTAGTAGTAGCTCATTATAGTTTTAACTTGAGTTTCCTGATGACATATGCTGAAGAGCATCTTTTGATAGGTTTATATGCATCTGTATAATCTTTTTTGATGAGGGGTCTACTTAAGTCTTTGGTCTATTTTTTAATCTGGTTGTTTGTTTTTTATTGTTGAATTTTAAGAAGTTCTCTGTATATTTTGTAAAACACTCCTTTAGCACATATGTCTTTTGCAAATATTTTCTTCTATCTTCCCCCGTTTTTTTTGTTAAGTACGGATGAAACTGTATTTACCTTAACACTTAAAATGCTTGGAGATCATGACTTTATGAACACAGGCTGGGTGCATGCCTTTGAAAAGTCTATTCTGCTTATGAGATGCTAGAACCTATCTGCTTTCCTCTGGTGCTTCCTCTGTGAAAACTGAAGTCTCTTGTCACCTAGGCACTGGAGAGAAGTAGAAAAATTCAGACCCTTCTTCCCATTTTGTTAATGGAAAGTATGAGGTTTATTTCAGCTCTGAGTTGTATCTTGGTATAATTTACAGCCTAATAGCTAAGCTATTTTACTATTTTATCAACAAAGAAAAAATAAAAGAAGGGGCACCAAAAGCTAGTAGATGATAACCAAGAAAACTAGCTTGCAAAATGCCATTTTCAATGCCTCTATCATTCAGAAGAACTTTAAAAGGAGGAAAGACATCCACTCAATATAGAAGCAGAGAAATGGATTTGTTTCTGATTTAAAAATCACATTCCTGGGACAATGCATCATCTCTATGTGGCAGTATTCTGCCTGAGGTGACACATTGAATCTGAAAAGGTTTATAGCGACAACAACAACAAAAATCTAATAATTCCAAGTCATATGCTAGCAGTGGGATTGTAACATATCAGTGGACATAATCATTGCAAGGAGTGGAAAGAACTTAAGCTTTAAATCAGACATCCCCAAGTTGGTAATTTGCTAGCTGTGATTCCATAAGAAAATATTTAAAACCCTTAGGACTTCAGTTTTCTCATCTGTAAGGGAGTTAAATACTGTCATGAAGTTTTGTTGTAATAATTGAATGAGATAATATATGAAAAGTAACTAGTTGTGCACCTGGCACATAGTAAGTGCTCAATTAAAGATAATTTAAAAATTATATCTAATAGATTTCTGGAAGTTTTGGCAATTCTTTGACTTCAGCATGACCAGCACATCATCAATTCTCAAGGAATAGTCGATTAAAGAAAGATGTAAACTGAGGTTCATTCCACTGCTAAAACTTCTGCATTTTATTCTCAGATGATAATTTAGGTATAATGTATATGATCACTCCCCATTTTTTGATTTGTGTACAACCATTGACTCATGAAGTGTGTGGACACAGGAGAAACTATATGTCACAAGAGAAGCGTAAGAGAGGGCAGGGAAGACTGGATGCAAATAGCTCTTGGACTGTAACTTGTAAAATACTGTACCTGTGGAGGATGCTTGATATAGAAGAAACATGGATTTGGAGTCTGATAGGTGTAGGTTCAAATCCTGGCTCTGGCATATAACCAGTCATATGACCTTGGGTGAACTTCCTAATTATTTTGAGCTACAGTAAAATATCAAGTGTAAAATTTACCTTGTAGGGTTATTATGAAGATTAAATCAAGTATTTTACGTATAGTTCATGGCATATTATAGTAACTCACAGCAAATGGTACAATAATCAGTAACTCTTGAAAACAGCTTTGAATACTGTTGGGTCAGTGTGTTTAGGCTACCACTGGTCTAAAGTAGAGAACAAGGAAAATAATTTTAAAAAGGGTGAAGAAAGGGAAAGGGATGAGGGAGGGAAAATGGTAAAGGGAAAGCTTTCCGTAGGAGAGGAATAGAAAAAGAAGAACTTACATCAAAACCTAAACACTACTCTACCCTGGGCTATGTAACCATCTTATCTCTATTAAAAAAAAAAATATATATATATAAACCAAGTGTGGTGGAGCTCCTCTGCAGTCCCAGCTACTTGGGAGGGTGAGGCTGAGCAACAGCCTGAGTCCAGGAGGTTGAGGCTACAGTGAGCTATAATCTTGCAGCTGCACTCCAGCCTGGGTGACAGAGTGAGATTACCTCTTAAAAAATTTTTTTTAAACACTATGACTTATATGTCAAAAAAGTTGATTTCATATTGTTCTGTGCAACAATTTCTACTGATGTGGGAATAAAGCCAACTTAAATTTACTTAAATCTAGTGGTAACTAGGCATTCTTCAGTATAATATAGAACTTTGAGAGCAAATATGTAGTTGACTTAAAAGTACACCCTTCCCAGAAGGCTTCTTTCAGCTTCTCGAAGGGGTCCTGCCCCTCAAGTTGGTGAGGCCCACACCTAAGGCTGCAGGGTGCGGGGTCACTGCCTCCTGGAACCCTTGCCATCTCTTGTGGGAAGATCCTGGCTTTGCTGGGTCATAGGTCATCTGATGTTGATGTTGCTTAAGAGTGGCTATGCCTGCTGGTGGTCTCTGCCCAAGACTCTGGGGGATTAGCAACACAGTCTGCCTTTTTCCTGCCCTGCTTCCATGCCCATTCCAGGTCTTTGCACCATCACTTCTGCCTACCCCCACCAGGCTTCTGAGACCCTTACACCCCGAGTGCCGCCATGATAACTGGAAGTGGAAGCGCTCACTCAGGCCTCTCTATCCGCGCACGCCACCCGACCACGGCTCTTCTGCTCCTGAGCTGGGCAATGGTGGTGCCAGAGGAGATATGGGGAATTTCTCCCAAAGGCTTTGCCCCGCCCAATATGATGTTCTTTAATTCTTTCCAGCCCATCTCGGGCTGAGGTTCTGAGTTCTTTCTCAGATAGTTTTGTAATGTATTTATCTTAGTCTCATTTTTTCTAAATGGGTCTCAAATTTTTTGGTCTGAAGGCCCCTTTATGCTCTTAAAATTGTTGAAACCCCGAAGAACTTTACTTAAGTGGAATATTTTTGTTAATATGAGCTGTATTAGCATTTAAAACAAAAAGTTATTAATTCATTTCAAAATAAAAACAATCTTATTACATATCAATACAAATTGCGTTTAGTGAAGAATTGTTATATTTCTAAAACAACATAGTAAGAAAAGTAGCATCATTTTTACATTTTTTGGAAATCTCTTTTATGTCTGACTTCATAGAAGACAGTGCCTATTTAAGAATATACCTAATAAAAATATATCTAATAAAAGATATATGCTTTGGCTTTTGGGTAGCCTTTGGCACCTTCCTGAGAGTGTAAGAAGCAATTAATCTCTTAGTAGAATCATAAAAATAATTTGACCTCATGGAGCCCCTGAAAGGATCTTGGGACCCGCAGAAAAATCCAGACCACTTTGAGAACTGATGCTCTATAACTTTCTCCCTGCACTACCAGAAAGACTTTCCACATTCCTTTCCCATCTGATGAGAATGAGAGCTGCTCTTAAGTCATATTCTCCTTCCTCCCTACTGGCATACTCCCTTACCTACCCTAGGGCAAGAATAGTGTTTGGGAAAGAAGTTGGAGGGGAAGATTAATTGAAAGGAGAGAATGGCTGGAAGTGAAATGTTCTTAGGGCAGGGAGTAGCAGAATGTTCCCCATTAATCACCTGGTGGGTGGGGGCATTTGAATGGTCTCACTGTGCCTAGCCAGCTTAGCAAATATTATGTTCTTTCAGCCACATTTATCACATCTCTTAAATTCATGAGGCCAGCTCACTTTCCTGATGGTCAATTCACTGGTTTCTTTCTCCATCATCTTGCTTTGGGGGACCAGGGCAGGAAAAAGCATAATGTTTCCCTTTGCATAATGATAAACAGGTGTCACCTACTACAAGTGTCTAGTAACCAAGATCTGTAAAGTCAGTTAAGAGTGATAAAGCTGTATGATTTTTTTCATTGTCTTTCACGTCAATCTTCCTTCCCCACAACATCATCAATCAGTCAAATTGCTCTTGAAGTTCGTTATGTTGCCATGGCAATGTCTTCCTGCACAGTTAAAAATACGACTCTGGGCTCCTTCTGAAATTTGGAGAGAGCAAGAACCTAATTGCCTGGCAGTTCTCACCATGGGAAAACATACCTCAGCAAAGGCAATCCAGCCACTTTGTAATGGAGAGTGAAGATGAAAAGCAGCCACAGAGTTCTGTCTCTGTCTCCCAGGATAGTACCCATGAAAAAGAGAGGCTGCCTCTTTCAGAACTACATTCGTGTTTTTCATCGCGGGCCCACTGGAGGTTTTCCAGTTCTTAGACTCGGGGGCTTTGACAGACATCTCTGCAGTTTGGCAACTCCATGGGGAGAAAGGAAAAAAAATCGATGCAGAAGTCTGATTGGGACTCTCTTGAACACTTTAGATTGCTTAATAAGAAAAAGATTTCTACAGAGATATGGGGTCTCCAAGAAACAGATCCTGAGACAAAGACTCAAGGCAAATAGGTTATTTGACAGGTTAAGGAAACATTGGTGGGGGTGGGGGTGTGTGGAAAGTAATACTGAGAAGAAGACAGCCAATAAGGGTGTGTTACTAATGCAGCAACTACTGTGGGTGATGAGGGCTTAATTCTGTAGGAAAACTGTTGCGAAGTGGGGTAAAACATTTGCCTTTGCATTATCCTATCGAAGAGTGTGAGGTCTGGGGTGTTTTTACACTGACTCCCAAAAGTCTTTGGGTGAAGGCTACTTCCAAGAGTGTTTCCTCCTAATACTTATTCTGCCACATGGGGCAGAGCCGCTCTATGGTTCTGTAAAAAGTCTGCATGCACAGAGATGCAGAGACCTGCGGTGACAAGTCTGTGTATAAGGAATAAAGGGGGACATTGACAGTGTCAGCTACAGGTGCTCAGACTGGGGACTTGTTTGGGGGAAAGTAGAGAAATTTTGTTGAAGCAAGCTTATAAGAACCTACCAGCAATAATAGTGAATATGAAAATAATATAAAAAACCAGATGTTTTTAAAAATTCTAGTTTTAGTTAATTTGTGTTTTAAAAATAGTTATTTTCCTACAGGATGCCAGATCTCTGAATGGACATTTGAGTTTCACTTTCATAAAATGACTTGTTCATCCTCAACCAAGTACTCAGAACTCTAGCTCTTCAAATCCATGCATTTAATCCTTACATATCCTCATATCACCATATTAATATGAACCACTTTCTGTATGTTTTGCTTTTTGATTCTGCTCTTTAAAAACTTTCTATACCTGCACATGTATGTTTATCTCAGCATTGTTCACAATAGCAAGAACATGAAACCAACCATGCTGCCCATCAAAAGAGGACTGGATTAAAAAAATGTGGTACATATACACAGTGGAATGTTATGTAGCCATAAAGAAGTAAAAAGTTATGAACTTCACAGCAACCTGGATGGACTTAGAGTCTATAATACTGAGTGATCTTTCACAGAAACAAAGAACCGAATATCACATGTTCTCACTCATAAGTGGACCTTGAACATCTATACGATGAGAAAAGGATTGTCAGTAGCAGAAAACTGCAGGGGCGTGGGGAGGTGGAGAGGTGGGGTTGGCCATTGTGGGAAACTGCCTGGGGAAGCGGGGGTCACACCTCTTCAACAAGGGTACCTGCACAATGAATATTTGTACACCTAACCCTGAATGGTACCCCACAATTTTAAAATAACAAACAAACAACAACAAACTTTCCTGAGGATGACTCTTGAGCATAATGGCCATTAATAAAGTGATTGGAGCAACTGAAACAAGATTAAAGAAGGAGGGATAGTAATAACTCACATTTCCTTACTCACAAGTGCTTACTGTATATTTACTGTACTAACTGAGCTCTAGAAAACATTTTGTTTAAAACCCATAACCACTGTCTGAGAAAGGTACTATAACTACCCCACTTTACAGATGAGGAAATGAAGGCACAGAAACGTGTTCAAGGTTCTATTTCTAGCAGATTTAGGAGCCAGTGTTCAAATCCAATCTGGATGTTACCAGAAAATGTTCCCAGCCTTTTTTCTTTCATTGGTACTTTGAAATCAAAATTGTTATTTTGGGTTGACATTTTTCAATATTTAGACGGATCATACTACAAAATATTTTGGATTATTTAGGACTAAGCCGTCTGTAGCTCACCATCCCTGGTCCTGGCAAGGAAGCAGTACTTCTTAAAATCAGATATTCAAGAGACATATACTATATAATTCTTTCTCTCCCACAGAGGCAGAAAGCTGGTAATACTTGCTCTTAAATAGTTCTCACAGGCCAAAGTTGTTTTCTTTTGTAATTCATGGTACAAACTCCGGGGCTTCAATTGATTTAGGATTTTCCAGGCCCCTCAGAGGATGCTACTTGAGAACAATTTTGCCTCTGGCTGAAACCAATCTGTGGCAGAGGCAAAAGGTTTTTTCCATAGGAAAAATATATGGGTGCAAGAAAAGTGACTTAGAATATTACCTTAGGTAATTCATCATTTATTTGAAGGGTACATGTACATAGAAAACCAGGAAAAATTAAAGAACAAGAAAGGAAAGGGCAGGGCTCTTAGGGTAGAGAGAGGTAGAATGAGCTGAATTCTAGAGCTTAGAAATTGATGGGGCTCAGCCCCCTCTGCAAACTGTTCCTTCATCCTCTCTTCTCAGCATTCTCACCTTTATCTACATATATTTTTCTGCCTCAAATTGTTTGCTGTGTTTTCAAGCCAAGCCATGTGATGAGGTTCAGGATGTGCTACCTCAAAATATGGCAGCTTGGCCTTTGAGTAACAATCGAAGCAGGGAGGTCACTTTCATCTTCCCCCTGTCCCTCTTTTCCTGAAAAAGGTCATAAAACCCAGCTGACCTTCCCCTGAAGTTGTTCATAAAACTTTCATTCCAGAGATGCCCATTTTATACACAGAGGCAAGGAACATCCTTATCTCTGAAGACACAGAGAAGAATTTTAACAAGCAACCTTGTTAAGTTCCCCCCAGTTTATTACCATCAGCTCATACTCTTTGTCCTGCAGTCATACTTCTCCACAACTGCCCACTCTTCATCAAACCTAAGCATAAACATACACAGGTTTTTCTATGTCTTTGGGTCTTCATTTCTGAAGGCTCCCATGTCATGTAAAACTTATACGAGTTATTAGATAAATGTGTATGCTTTTCTCTAGTTTATCTGTCTTTTATTATAGGAGCCCCAGTCATGAACCTTGCAATGGGTGAGGAAAATATATTACTTTTCTTTCCTACACATATCAGGGGTCTAAGCAACCTGTGGCTTATTGGTCATTAAGTCAGATGACTGCCTCTTGTCCAATAAGCTTTGGCCAGGTAAGTGTAGTACAATCCCTTTAGCAAAGATGTCTAAAAGGCTGTGGGCAGGGCCGGTGCTATGAATGATATCTACTGGGCTGCTCGTTGTTTTTGTTTTTTGTTTTTTGAGTTGGAGTCTCACTCCGTCGCTCAGACTGGAGTGCAGTGGCCGCTCCCGGCCACCGCAGCCTCGTCTGCTGGGCTCCGGCGATCCTTCCGCCTCAGCCTTCCGAGTAGCCGGAATTACAGGTGCGCGCTACCACGCCCGGCTGATTTTTTTTATTTATTGTAGAGATGAGGTCTAGACTGCCCAGGCGGGTCTCGAACCCGCGGGCTCAGGCAATCCACTCACCTCAGCCTCCCAAAGGCGCGGGATTACAGGCTGAGCCACCAAGCTCAGCTTGGGCTGCTCTTTGATTTTCTTAACCAAATGGCATCTTGCTCTTCACACTTTTGTTACTGAAAGCACGTACAGCTTATTTCAGGCATTAACAGGACAATAGGCACACTTAAAAGAGCTCAGTTTTGAGTTATCTGCTAAAGGCACAGTCATAGTATATTATATTTGAGAAAGGTTTATCTAACAGAATTGTAATAATCTAATCTTCTAGATTTCCCAGGCTATATCTCTGTATCAGATTATAGCCCTAGAAAAATCACATAACTGGACTACATTAGTTTACTTCTCTGGAGAATAGCTTTCAAAAATTATGATTTAATATTATACCCTTGAGGTTATAAGAATTGTTCACATGAAGAAAATGTTTGCATCATTAAAATTGTTTTAAAAGTTGCCTATTGTTGTTTTACGTTCTTAACATAAAGATTCATGTAATAATTTTCTCTTGGATTTTAGTGCCAAGGAAAAAGTTCTGTTTATATTTTAATAAGCAAGGATTATAAACTTCACCAAATTTTCATTTGCCATTAAAAAATCTAAAGTAAAATTTAGGACTCAATTATAGCAACTCTCTTTGGCTTGGGTTTCTGGTATAATAATCTTTCTGCTTTCAAATACATGCTTTTGATATTTTATACTTATTTCAGTGGTTGAAAAGTATACGGGTTTGTTGTCTAAACTACTTCAAGTACTCTGTTGAAGTAGTTTGAATATAAATAGCAAATATGGTTCAACATATAAGTTTTTTTTTTTCCATAGGGAAAATGCTAATGCTTTTAGGAAAAATTTTTGGTGTTTTAGGGGGTCTACAGGCTAGGGACTTTTATGCTCAATATTTACTAAATGAAATATTAGTTACCACTGTGCTTATGCTCCTAAGAAAACGTCTGCAGGGCCCTTGGGGCAATCAAATGATGGATTTATGCTGCAGAAAATCTGAATTTAATAAAGTTCACACAAAGATTTTTACTGAAAGGGGAAAGGCTGAGGTTGGTAACCACTAGTGAGGAATTATTCATCTCAAATAGTAATCAAAGAAAATTTGACAGTAATTGTCTCTTTATAATTGATGTTTTAGGGTGCTAGAGACTTTTACTAGTTACTTTAATGTATTTTCCTGTTTTACAATTCTTATGTTTGTTCTGGAGTGACATCTTTCTGTTTTTTCATCTGTATTGAGGTATAATTGACAAATAAAAAGTGTATATATTTAAGGTATATGACTTAATGTTTTGATATATGTATACATTGTTATATAATCGCCACCATCAAGGCAATTAACATATCCATCACCTCACATAGCTATCAGGCCAGTGTGGTGGCTCATACCTGTAATGCCAGCACTTTGGGAGGCCGACAGGGGAGGATTGCTTGAGCCCAGGAGGCTGAGGTCAACCTAGGCAATGTAGTGAGACATTGTCTCTACCAAAAAAAAAAAAAGAAACTTCAAAGAATCAACTCTTTGTCTGCACAATATCAACAATGGATTGATAGATTTATTTCCAACTGAAATCATCAAACAGGCTGGTTGTTTTTAGCATGGGTAAGTTCAACTTTAATATTCAATTTTAAATCATTACATGGAACCATAACACCTTCCAGAGAGGAAGTCTCTTTTCTGGAAGGCAGCAAGTCATATATGGTCTACCAGAATTATAAACCTGTTTTCCACTAAGTATCTTTGGAGGTTTGCATTACAAAAAATGAGATTTAGCCATAACACAAACAAAAGTAGTTGTTAGGCTGACTCAGTAGGCAGCCTTGTAGAGCAGTGTTTTTCGCATCACTGGTATTTTCTGCCATTGGTTTTAGTGGTATGTCATTGAATTTTTATTTTGAAAACTGCCCAGTTTCAAAACCTGCAGACACCTTAGCCCCTGCCCAGGCCTCCAGCGGGCTTGCCCAGTCCTTGGCCAACCTTGACTGTGGAGCCAGTTTGACTTATTGCCTTGAACATTTTTCTGTGGCCGTTAATTCTTCACTCTCACACGGTAGGAGCAGTGCGGTTACTTTTGGCACCTGAGTTTGTAACCTTTCCCGAATTTCTCCTTCATAACCTCTCATCCCAAACCCAAATCCCAAAGGCACCTGCTAGCTCAGCCCAGATGCCAGGAAGCTCCATCCCCAGCTGGGCCATATGACCCTAATAAGTGAGCAGCCATATGTACAGTTAATTAAAACTGAAGTCAAAAGAATAAAATGAGTTTTCAGGGTGCACTTAGCAATGGCAAGGTTTCCTTTTGTAAAAGCTGAAAACCGCTCGTACAGTCACCAGGAAAAAGAGACAGACTGCTCATATTAATTCTTCGTCCTTCAGAATCTCAGTTTAATAGCTATAATGTATATCTGTGTCATATACTGAAAAGTCCACTGAAAGGCATTATAGGAAAGGCACAGTAAAAAAGAAAGCACAGTGTTTGTCCTCCATCAGCTCTCAGGCTGGTGGGGCACGGTAAAAAAATGAATTCCTCTTCTTCAGTGACCGTGGTTCATGATCTCTCTTTTTTAGCTTCCTTTGACCCTCGACAGGTAGACTTTGTTTCTTACTCTGGTATTGCCACTGAATTCTGATGGCTGACGTATTTCCCTTGCTTAACTATGTTTATACTGTAGGCTACTAGTGTCGTCTGGGGAGAGCTGATGGTGACATGTTCAGGAGTGTTGTTAATTGTGGGTAGCTTGAGATAGTGGGAATTCTCACATCACAGAACTGACAAGTGCTCCAAAATCTGGACTGTGCTTTTTTTTTTTCCTTTTGAGTCGGGGTCTCACTCTGTCAACCAGGCTGGAGAGCATTTGGTACAATTACAGCTCACCACAACCTCGACCTCCTGGGCTCAGATGGTTCTCCTGCCTCAGCCTCCTGAGCAGCTGGAACTATATTGCGTTACCACATCTTGCTGATTTTTTGACTTTTTTTGTAGAGATGAGGTCTCACTCTGCTGCCCAGGGTCATCTCAAACACCTGGGCTCAAGCAATCTTCCTGCCTTGGCTTCCCACAGTGTTTGGATTACAGGCATGAGCCACTATGCCCAGCCTGTGATTTTTGTTGAGAGTTGGTTTAGCAGAACATGAGGTCCTTGGAGTCAGGAATATGGTTTTCATTTTAGATCTCTGGAGCAACAGCGCCTGACATATGGTAGGTACTCAGTACATATTTGATAAATGAATGAGTGAATGAAGGGACTATACCTTAGGTTCTATAGGATACAAATTGAATAAAACCAACTCAATTTTATGTATAATGAAACCAATTGTCACCAGAATGAAGTGATGTGAGAGGCCTATTGAAATGTTCCTAACACCCATCAAAATGCATCACTGTTATTTTGCTGCGGTACCTTATTTCCATATTGATGACACTTTTTTGTTTGAGTTGGGATCTCACTCTGTCACCCACGTTGGAGTGTAGTGGCATGGTCAAGGTTCACTGCAGCCTTGACTTTTTTTTCTTCCCCTTTGAGTCAGAGTCTTTCTTTGTCACCTAGGCTAGAGTGCAGCGGCATGATCACGGCTCACTGTAGCCTGCAACTCCTGAGCTCAGGTGATCTTCCCACCTCAGCCACCTAGGTGGCTGGGACTACAGGCACACACCAACCATGCCTGGCTAATATTTTTGGAATTTTCTGTAGAGATGAGGGCTCACTATATTGCCCAAGTTGGTCTTGAGCTCCTGGGCTCAAGTGATTCTCTTGTTTTGGCCTCCCTAAGTACTGAATTATAGGCTTGAGCCACCATGCCTAACCGATGTCATTTTTAAAGTAAAGGGCACATTTTGGTTGGTTTTTAGGTAGAACTCTACTGGGTAGAGGAGGGGGGAGGTTGATGAGAGGGCAAGACAGTGGGAGGTAACACATTAGCAGATAACCCATTGGAGTGAGGATTCTTTTATGCAACTATTTCTCTGCTCAAGATCCACCACTGTGCTGGAGTCAAGCAGAATCATAGAGTGGATGTGATTTAGTCCCAATCTCTTTTCATTTTCTCCTTCCTTTTAGCCCCTCGTCTGTAATCCAGAGCCTTTATGCCATGCCTTGTTCACCCAATGATCTTATTTGTCCTTCCTAAATAAAATATTTCCTTAATGCTCTAGACCAACTTCTCCTTCCCCACTTTTCTCTTTTTGTTAAAAGAAGTGAAATTCTTAAAACACCATTTTATTTTTATTTTTTATTATTTTTAATCAGTATTTTTTATTATCGTTTTGTGGGGTACAGTTAAGGGTTAGGTGTATAATTACGTTTCATTCAGGCACCCTATTGATAAGAGGTGTTAAAACATCATTTTAATCAGTGCCCACAGTAATTCACTGCATGTGCCCTTGATTAAATCCTGGTTACATAGAACATTTAGACATACTGTACCCAAAACAATGTCTAGTCCATACAGAAGAGATTTAAATAGTTACTTCATCTCAATTTACAATGACCTAATATTATTTTATCCCATGCGTATAACTGCTCATATCACTGGGAGACTATAGCAGCAAAAAACAAAACAAAACAAAACAAAAATGGAAGACCTCCCTACTTTTCTATCACAATGGCCGTGTCTTTTGGTTCAATCTTCGCGAACTCTTTATATTCTTGGTTATGACTCTCTGTGTTGTTCTAGCCCAGATGCTATCGTAATTCCACAGAGGACTTGTAGAACAGTAAAGATATAATCCAAAGCAGCTACACCTCCAAGGATGTTATTTTAGGCACTGTGGGAAAGGTACAGGGGAAAATTTTCATGTAGGGGGCAGAGAACATTCTAGATGGTATACTTTAAATGATATCACATAAGCAATTGCCTCTACTGCCTTCATGGAAGATTAAGTTTGACTCATTCTCAGCAGAAGAGAGCAGGGACCTATTGAGGTAGGGCTTGGCATGGGAAAATTTGATGAAGGGAGGGAAGAGGACCAAGTCTTGGACAGGGGAGATGCTCCCTACCATGGGTCCTGGATATTAGGAGGATATTAGGAATATGGAGGTTAGGGACTGGAGTGTGGGAGATGAGGCCTCTGAAAGGTGTTGGGGGAAGGAGACAGAAGAGTAGAGACATGTCTCAGAGATGAACATGGCCTCAGGCTGGCTGCCAGCTATGTGTATGGTCTTTTGAAACACTTCTACTTTTTGTCATTGGTGCAAACTTGTAAAGGGACACTTCTCAGACCAGACTGGAGGTTCTGTGTTGATGGTCTAGGTTTATTGGATTCACCTTTCTTGGAGGATTAACTGAGTCCCCTCCCAACTCCTGGGCCTTCCTGGAGAAGGCAGCTCCAAATTGAGAGGGAAGCCCAACGAAGGCTGATTTACAGTCTGCTGGAGGATTCTGAAAAATAATTTCTGTTTATACCAAAAAGCAAAAGAGACAGAATCGTTGTATTAAAATTCTCTCATTTACCTAAGTGTACATCTTTGTTGCTTAGACAAGCTGTGGGGAGCTGACAGGTGGGGAAAAAGCCAAATCCTCAAGAATGTTATGCAGTGTTGATAAGGTTTAAAGATTGTATCAGAGATTCCAAAAACTACATCTCTTCTCTCAACTACAACTCTCTGTCTAGGGAAGAGCAGGAGTGAATGTACAGTTTGAGAAGGTGACTTTACTTTTTTCTTCATTGGGATTGAGACTAATAAGTAGCAACTTTGGAAATGGTATTAAAAGGGAAATGGTGCCAATGTGTGGTGAGCTGGACAAAGGTGCTTGTTCCAATGCATGGGTTTGTATTTTGTTGTACAAAGTTCAAATGGAAGCTACTTTCTCTTTAAAGGTGTCAGTTAGAAGTAACAATGGTAATAATAAAAGTAACTAGTGCTTACTATATGTTAGGTCCTGTATCCTAAGTGCTTTCCATGGATTACCCCAGTTAGTCTTTAACACATTGTGAGGTAGTTACTCTTATAATCACCTCCATTTTCTAGGCAAAGAAACTGAGGCACAGAGAAGTTAAATAATTTGCCAATGGGTAGCAGCAGAGTTAGGATTACAAACCTGGGAAGTCTGACTCCTTAGTCCATGTTTCTAACAACTACAGAACTCTGTCTTCTAGCAGTAGAGGGCAGAGCAAAAACTGTAGTAGCAGCAAACATTTATTGAACACCTACTGTATGCCATGTATTAGGCTACGTTTCTTCCGTGCATTCACTTATTTTCTTAGCAACACTGTGAGGTTGGCGTTGTTGTATTCCCATTTTACAGAAGAGGCAATTGAGGTATATGTCACATAATTGTGTAATGGATCTGGGGCTAGGGATGGCGGCGAGGCATCAGCTTGCCCTGAGCCACCACCAGAGTGACTAAAAATGCTAGCAAAGGACACAAGTTTCCATAAAGGCTAACCCTGGGGTCTCATGTAACTGGTTATGAGTATGTTCAGATTATACAAAAACTTGTAATTTCTCCCACCCATAATGCGACCCCATTGTAGCACTGAGCTTGAGAACTGTCTCTCACAGCAGTGGATGCCCACACCACCTGTGTGGTCCCTGCCTGCCACTGCCCTGAACATCCCACACCACAAGCCCAGCCCTCCAGAACCACGGAGCTGGACTTCTTTTGATTATTGCCTGTGAGTAAAGGTGGGTGGACAGGTGATGCCATTGGTTGGTTGGTTGGTTGGTTGGAATAAATAGGAGGGCAACCCCTTGGGTCCTCTCCCACTCTGAGAGCTTTTCTGTTCTCTCAATAAATCCTGCTTTGTTAAAAAAAAAAGAGGAGAAGGTAATTTCAGGTTTTTTTGGACATCACTCAGTTTCTGGTGTAATTCTTCATATTTTTCAGGCAAAAAAAGAGGACCAACAGCCAATGGAATATAGAGGTCACTAAAAGCAAAGTTTTAAGGCTACAAAGATGCGCATACCTCGGACCCATCACTGGGTTTGGAACAGAAGTTTGTTGAACATGTCTCTGGCTTAACACGGAAGAGTGAGGGTGGGTTTCAATGATCCCTTATTGCTCTTCTCTTAAATTTGCAGGCCTCCCAAATTCAGCGCTACAGGTGTTGAGCTGACAGTTTCTTCTTGCTTCTCCCAATGACTTTGATCCCTTTACAACATTTAATTTTTATGTCCTGGGGATGGTCCACCCCACTGACTTATGAAATGAGAGAAGACGGTGACTGAAAGATGTAAACATGACTTACTATCTGTGTTTGAGTTATTTTCCTGGTCATAGAGATACACTTGCGATGATTCATCCTTGTCTCATTGTCCTAGGCCTCCAGTGACTAAAAGGCAGCGTGACCCAAAATTCCTCAAGCCTTCTGCGTCGACATGAATGGAGGAACTTGAGTTCCTCTGCTCACGCCTCCTGTTGTGGAATGCATGACCTCCAGCCCAGTTCACGTTTCCAGCAGGTTATTGCTGGAGATCTCTGGGACTGTCTCTGTTCTGTTTCAGACTCTCCTGCATTGTCTGTGTTTGAGGGCAGCACCTTGTTGCTGTAACTGCCTGAGTCTCCTGATACTTCCCAAATTGCAAACCTCAATGGTGGCCTTGGTGCCTGGCCCCTCTACAACTTCTCCTGCGTATAAGCCACTATGCTCAACACCCCTTCTCCTCTTTGTGGGTCTCTGAGTCTCCCTGAGTCCCACCTGATTATACATCCTTCAGCTTCCCTCTGCACCCTTCTCTAGAGGCCTCAGATGTGAGACCATGGGGCTGGCTGGGGTCAGAATGGACAGAGACTCTCCACCATCCCAGCAGGCATGCCCAGACAATAGTGAATCCCAGGAGTGGTTACCAATGAGTATAAGTTGGGGATCTCATGTGCTCACGTAATTTGTGGATTGTTATTCAGACAAATCCAGCTCAAGGGGTAGAATGATTTCCATTTCCATTCAGGCCTGGAATTGCTTTGGCCTTTTTAGCTCTGTACCTGGCTACTCGGTGCGTCATCTCTGACCTACGGCGTCTGCATCACCAGAGAGCTTTTTCAGAAAGACAGAGTCTCAGGTCTCAGACTGATTGAATGTAGGTCTGTATTTTAACCAGATCCCCGGGTAATTTACTCACACGTTAAGCCCAAGAAGCACTGTCTATACCATAACTGACAGATCAGATTGTACTTAGGAAATGATGCTTGATACCATCTTTTAGATGGGGAACCATACGTCATAGTGTGTTTTAAGGAAATCCAAAGATTGCTTGCTGTGAAATACCTATAGAGATTTTTTTTCTGCCTTCACTTACCATGTTCATTTAGATTTGGATTTTATTTTGGGATTTTTTGATTTTCGTGGTAGTCTGTACTGGAGCTTGATATTGTATATCAGCTTGAATTCTCCCTCTCTTCCATTCTTGGTGGGTTAAGAAGTCTGATAATAGAAAGAAACTAAAGAGCTGACATTCAAGGAAAAACTCAGAAAATGAATTCCTTTTTATCTTTGGGCAGAGCAACTCCAATGAATAGAGTACTGTAATAAAATCTTTTTATATGCCTGTCATAGAAAGACAAACCTTTTCCAAAGGAAATAGATTTGAGTATTTGTGAGATATGATAAACAGCCTGACAAAAACGCTGAATTTCCCTTTTAAATGTTCAGTAGGGGGAGGCTTTAACTTTCCTTGTCAGTAAAAAAAGAATTCATTATGAAAGTCATTCCCGCTGAAACTCAGAAATGAAAACTAGACCGGATCAGAGTGGAAAGCAATGATTTAGAAATGTGTTAAAGGGAGTAGTTTAATGAATAAAGTGTCAACTTTCTATAGGAGCAAAAATAAATCACGCATGGACTTAACCAGTTTTGTCGCCGTGAATTAGCTGGGTGTAGCCGGCACCGGCACTCAGTGTAAGGAGACATTATGATCTAATTCTCACTAAGATTTGTATAAGTGAATGTTGATAATGATGTTAATAATGGCATTGTATCTACTTTCCGACTTCTCCATTCCAGCAAATGCTAAAGGGAAAAAGGAAAATGAGGAGCATTCGAATGAAAATGGCCCTCATTTGGACAACTTTTCCATTCTGCAGATGGCCTTGAGCCCTAGAATTCATCCATCAAGGCACAGCCAGAAATCCTCCTGCAGAGCTGTTCAGACTCTTTGTGTTGCTGTCCTACTCTAAATTTCCAGGTGTATTAATTTGCTGGGGCTGCCCTAACAAAGTACCATAGACTGGGTGCCTCAAAGAATAGAAAGTTATTCGTTCACAATTCTGGAGGCTGGAAGTTGGAGACTAAAGTGTTAGCAGGGTTGGTTCCTTCTGATGACTGCAAGGGAGAATCAGTCTCATGCCTTTCTCCTAGCTCCTGGTGGTTGGCTGAAATCTTTGGGTTCTTTGGCTTGCAAATGCATCTTCCTGATCTCTGCCTTCATCTTCAAGTGGCATTCTCCCTTTGTGCATTTCGGTGTCCAAAATTTTATAAGGATTCCCGTTGTATTTGACTAGGGCCCACCCTAATGATCTAACCTTACGTTGACTATATCTGCACAGACTCCATTTCCAAATAATATCATGTGCTGAGGTGCTTGGGATTTGGACTTCAACATATTTTTTCTGGGAGACACAATCCAATCCCTAGCACAGGTGAGGCTACTTCATAACATGGTTGTTTGATTTGTTAATAACTAAACTCCATGATCCTGGAAAGGCATGGGATCAGAATTTAGCAAATCATCGTTGGCCGAAGTAATTCCTTACCTAGATATAGACACTTACAGAGCATCTTTGTGTACCTTTCAAGTATGGATTATACAAGACTCATTTTATAAGTGAGAAAATGGAGGTACTAAGAGGTTAACAGAATATACTTGTCATATTCTGTAGTTATCTGGTTTATTTTCTTGTTTATTGTTTTTCTCTCCAGTAGAAGGTGAGGTCAGGGACTTTGAGTATTTGCTTAGTGCTTTATCACCTGCACCTAGCATTATGACTAACTCATAGTGAGTGTTTAGGAGATATTTGCAGAATGAATGAGTGAATGAAGTGACCTAGCAGTGGGGATCTAAATTCAGGGTTTTTTGACACCATTTCGAGGTCTGTTTTGTTAGCAATAAATATGTGAGTGAATGGACACATTTCCACTATTTTATGGTGTCCAAAACACAATTCCACTCTGTAGTGAATAACAAGTAGCATTAGTCTGATGTTACAATGAGACTTAACTGTGGGCTGAGAAAAACAACAGCCCATATTCCTTGATGTTTAAACAGCAAACCCAAGAAGAGAGGGAGGCTAAGCCAGTGACTTTCAAATGTTTCTGACTGTGACCTCTAGTAAGAAATTCATTTTATCTTGTAACGTACTAACACACACACACAACTGATATACACATTGTATTAAATGGTACTCACTGTTACTACATGCAATACTTTCTGATCCCTCTCCTGTCCCTTCCCTCTTCTCCCTTCCCTTCTCCTCTCCTGTTCTTCTTCCTCCTTCCCATTTCATTCCGTTCTGCTTCCTTCCCTTTTTTTCCTTTTGTCCATTCCATCTTCAAAATGCTAACTTTCACTTTTAAATGGATTGTTCGATGCCCTGACTTGCAACCTGCAATCCAAAACACTGTGGTAAAGACCACGAGTCATTCATCAAAATTCATTTGGCACTTCTCTGGTTACACAGCAAGACAAATTTTCTAGCCTTCTCTACATCTTGGTGTAACCAGGTGCCTAGGTCCTCTCCCTTGGAATGTGAGAGGAAGTAATATGTACAGCTATCTGGCCTAGCCCATGAAAACCTCCCTGGTGAGTTCCTTTATGCTGTTTCTCCTGGCTAGCTGGAGGACAATTCCCAGAGAGGCCTTGGCAGCTGCCTTCTGAAGATGGCAAAGCCATTGTCAGCCTAGGTACATAGACCACTGAGGGAGAATGAATAAACTTCATGTTCGTTGGATGCCTAAATTTTTTGTGAATATTTGTCAGGGCAACCCAGCTATCCTCTCTCATCCAAAGAACAAGTAGAGGTTTGACTTTTGAAAGAAAATGGATCTCTGTTCCATGCTCGCCATTGTAGCTGTGAGCCACATTTAGGTATACAGTGTTGAGCGTAAATGTGTCTAAGAAAACGGGCTGCCCCAACACCTTATGATCATCCTCAAAAGTCCTGGAGGATGATCTCATCACCAGGGCTTTGTTGACCAACTGAGCTTAGAGCTTGTAAAATGGCCAGAGTCACACAGTTACTGCGGTTTATTTGTGTGCAATATGAAACATCACACATAGAAGTACAAATTTGTAAGAATGACAAGACCAGAGTTTTAATGAGAAAACACACATCAGATCTGAGTTGTTGTGGAGAGTCACCCAATTTCATGCTCAAGCGCATTCATAGGTCTCCTCAGCAGACAGCAAGGATAGACGGTCATTACGTGCTAGTTCTCCTTACATGCCAAGGACAGAGAAGCAAGTCATGGGTGTGTCATGCAATGCTTGCATTTCCTTCTTATTTTCTCTTTGATGTATTGTGTCCCTGGTGGTATCTACTGGTGTGATATTGTTCAAGATTTGCTCTTTGCTAAGTAAGGAACACCATGTGATTGAATTTTAGCTCTTTTTTCCCTCCTCTTGTTCATCTAGTGAGCAGGATAATGGCTAAGAGCAGAAGAACTAGAAAGGAGGGGGAGAAAGCAGAGGCCTGTATCATTTCCATACTGAGTTCTTTTGCATAAGTAATTTAGAAATGATGAGAAATGTACATGAAATTCTCTCTTACAAGACACCAAGTTGATTTTAGGTAAAGTCATTTGCTGTAATCATCTTCATTATTGAATGGAAGTATTGCAGAGCTGGAAGGGATCTTGCAATTTTCTAGTTCCACATTCTCATTTTATAGGAGGCCACTGAAGTCCAGAAGTGATATGGGACTTGTCCAAACTCACAATCATTAGTTTTTACCAGAGCCTGTACTGTACTGAATTCTATGCTTTCTTTATGATTGATTCTATTATTTTCAGTATACTATAAAAGACTCCCATATCTGAGTCTTTTTTCCTTCTGTCTCTTTTCCTTCTTCCCTTTATCCCTTTATTTTCCTTCTCCCCTGCTCCCTTCCTCTTCTTCCACTTCCTCTCTGACTGCTGTGTTCTCTATAGAGGAAGCTACTTGCCTAGATGCTTCCTGGACTCTGGCATCTTGACTGTATCAGTCTAGTGGGGCATATCAAGTTTAGGTATCTATTTAAATTAATACTGTACCTGGAGGGGCATTATACCACTCCACACCACACCACACCACACCACACCACACCACACCACACCACACCACACCACACCACACCACACCACACCACACCATTCACCATGAAAAGGTAACAAATAGGATATGCTGAGAATGACTGAACTCTAACTATGGAATCCGAACATTATGCAGATTACTCTAGAGGTAACCCAAGCTTAATTATTTACAGCAATCAACCAGTGGTGGTGTTGTGAGATTAATTTCTACCGTCTAACCTCCTGGTGAACCCCTCAGCAAAGTGTGGCCAGGGACTTGTTGCAGTTCTGGTCTGATCCATGTGCCTTTTCCTGTACCATTCTTATCCTGCTCATCCTCTATTATATATGGCCTGCTCTGTTCTTGTACCTAACCAGTTCAAGGAACTGCTGATTGGTTGTATTTGGCCCTTAAAATCATTTATAGCCGGGCTCGGTGGCTCAGCCTTTGGGAGGCCGAGGTGAGTGAATTGCCTGATCCTGAGGGTTCGAGACCCGCCTGGGAAACTTGGTGAGACCTCATCTCTACAATAAATCAAAAACTAGCCAGGCGTGGTAGCGCGTGCCTGTAGTTCCAGCTACTTGGAAGGCTGAGGCGGAAGGATCGCCGGAGCCCAGCAGGTCGAGGCTGCGGTGGCCAAGAGCAGCCACTGCACTCCAGTCTGGGTGACAGAGTAAGACTCCAACTCAAGGATCGCCGGAGCCCAGCAGGCGAGGCTGCGGTGGCTGGGAGCGGCCACTGCACTCCAGTCTGGGCGACTGAGTGAGACTCCAACTCAAAAATGAAAAAGCATTTATAGCAAATTCTCAGTCCCCCTCTGCCATTGCTCCAAGTCCATTTTCAACCTTAGTCGATATGAAAGCTATATAAAGGAAGTTGACACTCCTCAATGTGTTCAGCAAAAATACATCTTCCTGCTGATCGTCACTGTCAGGATTGTCCTTCTCTCAAGACTCCAGGCCTGCCCTTACCTCTGCTCTGAGCAGTGTGCCTTGCCCACCACCTCTGGGTTCTGCCTCTGTGTTTCCTGCTACACTGTGACATTGGAAAGGGGCTTCTGCTTTGGCTTAATTTGGTAAAAAGAGTAACTTCTGGATTGAAGCCAAGCAGAAGATGAACTTTTTGGTTTTAACATAGGCCATTATATTTCCCAGCCAATGGGGCTCTTCTATGCATTCTTCTTGGCTCCTAAAGTTCTCGATGTTACCGTCTCCCTTTCCATATCTTTACTTTCAGGATGGAGTATGCAAGAATACTCAAGTACCTGCTACTCCCCAAACAATGCCACTTACTTGGTGGGGTGAGGAAATGGTCATATATGGTCATATAATTTCATCTTGATTCTTCAGGGTCCTTCACCTGAGTTGGGGATATGAGAATGTCTCCTAGCATTTTGCTGTCAACTTGGTGCCAATTTCAGAAAGAGTGATTTGATCAGTTCAGTCAGATTGTGCTTTTGAAAAAACGGAAACCAAACCCAAACCGCAAACAAAACTCTGGGGAAGTGGTATGTCCAAGACAGGAGAGAAGGAAGACTGGGAAGAGGGTAGAGCATATACTCCTAGGTGAGTAAAGGCTCCAAATGGAGTGAGGGTCCAAGTGACACCTGACTTTCCAACTGTCGTGGTTTCCTCCTCTTGTTTCTCTACTCCTAACCATTTTTCTCCTTTGTTACTTTTACTCCCGCTTTGCCCCTCCGATAGACTCACCGCTCTATCGAGATGGTTGACTAGCCACCCAAAATCGTGCATTGTCCCTTCCACATTGTGGGAGAGGGCAGCCCAGGCAGAGGTGATATTTTCTGTCCCTGCTTGCTTCCAAGTTCTCCACAATGGAATGTGAGCAGAGTAATGTCTCATCTCTGGGTCTAGGCTTTAAAGAATGGGAGTGCCTTCTCCACCACCTGTCTCCTCTTCTACCAGCACAGAGTGGTGGATCCTGAACTCTGACATGGTAGTTGCAAACTTGGCAGCTCATTGGAATCACCTGGAGATCTTTAACAAATTCTGCTGCTCAGACCCCACCTTAGGGATCTAATCAGATCAGTCTGGGGTGTGGTCCCAGTGGCAGGAGTTTTAAAAACTCCCAGGTTATTCTCAGACAACTGAGTCAGAGAGCTATTGCTGTAGACTGGGTGATAGAGACGTAAGATGGAAGGTGTCAAGGGGAAGAAAGCTGCTGACTGACCAAGAATGTTACAGACCCACATTGGAATGTTACTTAAGGGAGAAACCTTTATTGTATTAAGGCCCTGGACATTTGGGTTTATGTGTTATAGCAGCCCAGTTGCCCCAATTATTACATCTTTTTAATGAGCACAGAGACAATGCCTCCTTAGAATGCTGAGTTTTCATCCTGACACCTGCTAGCTGCTTTGTTCTGCTAGATTTAACTGTCTCACAAGTGGGTGACTGGGGTGCTGGTGGGGTTCAGAGATGCCCCACTGACCTGACATTGCTACACGCTAGTCCTGCCACCACGAGAACTTTGAAGCTGGCAGCAGCCTCACGCCCACCCCACATTCAAGATAAGCTCACACACAGAGATAATCATTGTTTTATTTTACAGATGGTGATTCCCTCAGGTTTGCATCTGTTCTGTGATTCTATCAGGCTTTGTAATTCTGTTTACTGATACCCAGTGCTCAGGATGACACCTTCTACTTGTGGGTTGGTGATTTGAAACCACATTTAATTTTTCCAAGTTTTCTGATACTACTCAGTGGGAGAAATAATTGTTGGTGCTTGATTGCAGAATGTTTCTTACCTAATTGTCTCAGAACTGCAGGGTATGTGTTTGATTTCTTTGATTGATCTGTTTTGTGTATGTATTTTTCCAACATCTTGAATAATTTAAGAGCAATCCTAAATTTTGGTTTGTGGCTAATTTGTTGTCTGGCAATTATACATTCTTCTGAAAGCAGCATATTTCACTCAAGTGTCTGAAAGCAGAAAAGGACTGCTTTATAAGAAGACTCATGGTTGGCCGGGTATGGTGGCTCATGCCTGTGATCTTAGCACTTTGGGAGGCCAGATCAGTCTGGGCAACACAGCAAGACCCCTATGTCTAAAACAAACAAACAAATAAACAAATGACTCATTGTTACATGAATCTGGGCATAACACGGGCCCATCAGGTTTCTGGAGACCTGGCGCCTCTCTGAAGGTAAAGTTGTGTTCTAAAAGCCTGGGATCAGGCCTGTCTCCTGACATCAGCACTGATGAGCTGGTAAGTTTTCTGTTTGCTCTGGGTTCTTTCCCTTTCTCTTGTGTTAGTTGAAAGTAATCATGAGCGGGGAAATAATGCCTGTTGGAGTTCCTGAACCAATTGTGAAAACTTAACCACAGGGAGGAAATTGGAACATGTTTGTTCACCTGTTTTTGCCTTTTTCTTGCACCTATGATCCAACTCTGCGGGAAGGTAAATCAGCTCTTGAGTGGAAGTGGGCTGTGGCAGGGAAGCAAGTAGCAATGATGTGGATGCTCGGGAATCATTCCTGGACACACAGAGAGATGTTGCAGGTGGACGATAACCCACCCTCAAGCAGGCAGAAGGATTCATCTTTACTAAGCTGTGTACTTGCATCCCTGCAGCCTGAAGGCAGGACTCCCCAGGTAAGAGGTCAGGATTGTACCTGCTAATCTAGAAGCCACCATGTTGTTCTTGTCACTGGAGACTGCCCTTTTTGTCATGTTCCCCTATTGGGAGTTTTCCAGAATTAAAACTCTGGGAGAGGGACAAGGGAGGGAATGGATCCCACCTTTCTCTTCATCACAGGGGCACATAATTGGCAGTCTCCGTTGGAAGCTGGGGTTCTCCTCACCAGAAATCCCCTCCTCAAAGGGATGTCAAGGCTTTGAGTAGGGCATAAATTGCTATTTTGTCAGTGACCTCCAACCAAAGACTGTGGGGAACACACCTGTCATTGAACAAGTTGGGTTTATTGCTGGTTGCAAGGAGAGAGACCACATACCTCAGGAAACTGTAGGCAGTCTTAGTAAAAGGATGGTTAGGAAAGACCCTATTATAGGGTTTTGGCTTGGGTTTGGCAATTCGGGAGAGGGTTCAAGAAATCAGGATCAGATGCTTTCAAGATCCAGATGCTTTCAGGAAGCAGGGAATGCTGTTGTTGGGAGTCTTAAACAGTCTTTACACAGTAAGAATAACGAATCTGACTGGAGCTCTAATTGGTAAAGAAGCAGCAGTCACTTGTTAGCACAAGAGGGGGATGTTTGGTTATTTCTATGCATCAGACAATGTTCATGTTTTTGTCCACACTTGGCCATAATTTTGAAGTGTTCTTGCTTTTGCTTGGATCCATGACAGTCATAGAGTGGCCTGGTCTGATATTGGGGTTCTTTGAACTTGTTTATGTTCAATGAGACCCAGCTGTGAGTGCCAACACTGGCTCCTAGCAACACCAAGTCCTGGCTGATAGGACCAGGCCAGTTCAGGGATGTCAGGGCCTGTTTTTCTTGTTTTCAATCTGGTCCACTCTTGTACAGCCATATTGATTATTAAAAGATAGAAACACTTCTGTGCTGCTTAGTAATTAGCCACTGCCATACGCCTCCTGTGGACTTTCTCACCTCCGTTACACCGTGCCTGTCTTCCCCTTTCCTAGATCTCCCCTCAACCTGCTAGTTAGTGGTAAAGCAGGGAACCTTCTGGATCTTGCCGCAGTTCAACTGTTAAGGTCTGTTCTGATAAGTCAGTGTTTATGTGGTACCTGATGCTAGCGATTTTCACCATCACTCTGTCTTTGAGATTGTACCTTCTCTCCATGTTAAGATCCAGAAGAGACAAGAGGACAAAAGAAAGGTAAAACGGAAGGGAGGAGAGAAGGGAGAAACAAGAGGCCAAAGAGAGAGAAATGTAAATAAGAGAAGGTAAGGGTAAGGAGGGTGAAAAGACATCTAGAAAATGAAGCAGCAAGGATCCCTGAAAAGTGAACTTAACAAAGGATAACAAACAAACAGACAAGGGAGAGCTGAGAAGGAAAGGAGGAATAAGAGAAGGGGATTGAAAGCTAGAGAAAGTAGAGGAAAATCCAGGCTAAGGTACTCCCCCTTATGTTATATTGTGGTTCAGTGATATTGAATATGCCTCAAAATGTGTTTGCCACCAGCTGGCACTTAGAAAATGGTCATTTCATTCAACAGAAGTTTAGGTTGGAGTTGTATCAAATTTCACAGGGTTTAATCTGTAAAGAAAAGAGAGAAACAGAGCTCCACAGTCTAATGGTCACGTGTGGTCTGGAGTTCTGGAAGCTGGTTATAATCCGCAGTTTGGCGCCTTCACTGCTCTTCTTTCTGTTTGCCTCTCAGGATGCTCTTTTGAATCACAACGTGTGTGGTTCCTGTGCAGGTATGAAAAATTTCACTGTCTTTGAGTTAGGATGAAAAACAGCATATGTTTCCCTGCCAAGTTTGCAAGAGGAGGCAGTGCGAACAGATGGTGGTGGAAGCTGCCCGGAGAACCTTGGTTAACCCCACCATGATGGGAGCTGGAAATCTCATGTGGAGGCCTCTTCTCTTCCTCTTGCGAAGAACTCAGACAGGTAGCCAGTGGGAACAGGGGCGTGGGGTGGGGGGCACGTGTGCGGTGCCTTTCCTCTCAAGTCTTGGTTCTTTGAATTGGCAGGGTAACCGCTGTTCCTGTGAACATGCAGGGATGTCTGAAGGCGTCAGTGGAAAGGAAACAGAAGCTAAGCGCTAGGAGGTGGAGGTGCAGTGTGGTGGCAGATGTGGGCTGTTTCCTGGAAGCCTAAGAAACCTGGAAGTTCACTCCTTTCTGGGTCCTCGCTGTGGCTGTGTGTTCTGGTGCTTGGGGTGTCTCGGGCAGTCAGAGTCTTTCTGGATACTTCTCAGTGCCCGGCTGGGTGGGGTAGAAGCAAGCATTTGTGAAACTCAAGCTAGGGTAAAGTCTGAAAGATACTCATCGAGTGACTTTTCCATTAAATCTCTCTTTAGAGGTTGTTTTTCCTGAGAGAGAAACTAGCATTCCATTTTCACACACACTTTCATAAAAGCCACCACCAGCTCTAGATCTTTGTGTGTGTGTATGTTCTGTCTTAGGAAAGTCATTGTTGAAATTGTTTTTGGATGGGTATTTTGCCTAGTACTGAGCATGTTGTTTGTCTAAACTTCTGTGTTTTACATTTTTGGCTAGGTGAATGTTCCTGAAGAGATAGATTTCCTTCCTTGTCACATAGGGGTCAGTCATTTTTACTGAAGAGAGGTGCTTTGAGTCTCCACATACTTTATTTCTACTTCCATCGAGACACCTTGTGTGTGTTGGAGACAGCGGTGTGTATTGTACGACATGCTAATATTTTATCCAGCAATTCCCAATCCGATCATATTTTTCTTTTCCAAGTCCCTTAAACAGAGCCCCATAATCTCAGGATAAAGCCCAGATTCTGTAGGCTTTGATTTCCCTTGGCATCTCTGGCGTCCTTTCTCATGACTCCCCCTACAAGTTACCCGCGGTCTCTCTCATGAGAATCCTGGAAATCCCTCCGTTGAAGCCCTGCTGGTTCTTGCTTTTCTGTAAATGCATGGGCCATTCCAGGAGAAAGCTCATGGAACATACTTCTGGCTGAGCAGAAAGGACATGTCCCTATCACGTTAGTTAGATTCATTCAAGTCGCAAGGAGAAAAGATTTGCTTAGAATGTTTTGGGGCTTATTTTGAGGATGCTAAGGGAATTAGGAGAAACAGAAAATTATCTTAATGACTGCATTGCCCAAACTCACAAAACCCGGGAATGATATTTGTGAAGTATACTATGTTTCAGGATATAATGTGGGTGACCTCATTATTGGATCCCTCTGCCTGTGTCTGTCATACAGTGTCTCGACTACTGTTCAAGCTTTCGCTGCTCTGGCTTTACCGACCCATTCCACTCTCTACCTCATGGGCTTGTTTTGTCATGGCTCCTGCTTGATGCTTTCTTCAAAGTGAGTTTTTCTGCTTCTGTTTCCTCTATACCTGTTTTCCTCTCTGTGTGTCTCACACTCAGGCTTTTTAAGAAAGGGACCCTGACTGGGCAGTCAGCATGCAGGATGGAATCACCACTGAGCTGGGCTTTTGTTCTGGGCCATATCCTCTAAGGCACTGGCCAATGATGAGGTAATTGGCCACTAGCTAATCCTTGGTCCCATCAGCTGTGGCTAATAGCAGAGTTACCTGGAGCAAAACTTGTCAGCCTAGGACAAGCAGCTTCTCATGCTTGTGTGGCCTGCTTGTTACTCAGAAAAAATACAGAACAGCAAATAAGTGTTGCAGCAGCAAAATATACAATGAGCGCACTAGATAAGGTCAGATGAGGCTGAGGTCATTGTGGTCTGGGGTGGGCATTCCCCTGCCTACAGTCTCAGGGACAGACTTCTCCAAATGACACAAGGTCATTCCTGAGATCAGGCCCCTGCTTACCTTTCCAGTGTCCCTTCCAGTCCCACAAGCATCATGTTCCAACAACTTCTGGATGGTAGTGATATGTCTATTCAGGGGCCACTAGGAAGAACTCTTATGCTTCTTTAATTTTAAGATGACACCTTCTTTTGCTGAAACCGTACCCTATTCCAGCCACTTCGTACCTTCTTTCCCTCCCCCCCAGCCCTCTGTACCTGCCTCTGTTATAGAACGCTAGGTTATGATTATTGGTTGACATGCCCACTGGATGGTAAGGAAAGGGACAGATTGTGATTTGTTTATCTCTGGATCCCAGCAACAAGGCCAGTGCTTGGAACCCATGGCTACTGCTAGGACTAGATCAAGTTTATTAAGCTATTTTTCTGTTTTGTGAACGGTTCCAAGTGTTTTATATGAGGAAGACCCCAAAAACTCAGAATTATTTTTGGGAGGGCAAGCCCCTTGTAGTACAGGCTTATTTCACTGGGTAAGCGTCCTAGAAGCCCGTCAGCATCAGTGTACCACTTAGCATTGTGGTGAGAGGGTAGATTTGGCTTCAGTGAATTTTTTTTTTTTTGAGATTCTTCCAAGGCATTTGCCCACTTTATGATGGGTGATTTATGAGTGTACCTGCCCACATCGTGTTGAGTGTTCAGCAGTTTTTGACCAAAAAAAACCCCGGCATGACCTCTGTGCCCCATCCTCCCTATTCATCTGATCTCACCCCAAGCAACTTTTTTTTGGTTTTCCTGGATAAAAGAAGTCCTCAAAGGGAAACGTTTTGCAGACGTGAAAGAGATGAAGAAAAAATGACAGAAGCGCTAAAAGGCTTAAAAATTGATGAGTTCAAAAACTGTTTTGAGCAGTGGAAAAGTGTCTCGATAGGTGTATTATATCAAATGGGGGAGTACTTTGAAGGTGACTGAAGTTTAAACATGTAAGAATAAATACACAAATTTTTAATAAATTCTGTATTTGTTTTTTTTTTAGGTCCCCCCTCATATGTATTACCTAATTTAATCCTCACAGAAACCTTCTAAGTAGGAGCCATCGTTATCCTCATTTTATGTTTTAGGACATTGAAACACAGACAGGTTGAGAAACTTGCCCAAGGACACACATAGCTAAAAAGTGGTGGAGTCAGGATTCAAATCAGGCAGTTTGTTCCAGAGTATGTGCCTTGTCCACAGAGCCCTCTTGCCTCTTAGCAATCAATATGGTAGAGCAGGTTTTCAGTTAGTGCTGAGGAAATCAAGGAGCCACTGCTGGGGTTTTGAGGGTGCAGAAAAAGGCAGGGGAAAGACATTCTAGGGGGGGGAATTGAGGCATGCAAAAATACATCCACAGGACAGCAAAGACAAGCCTTGGGAAGCAGGGCTGGATGTGTCAGCCGGACCTCATCAAAGGGCAGGGCAAGACAAGGGGCTAGGCTTCTGAGGAAGGTAGTGACATGCTTAAAAGCAGATTTAAAGAAGCCCAATCTGACTTCAGAGTACAGGGTGGTTTAAAATGGGAAGAGAATCAACACAGATTGTCTAACTAGGAGTTCATCAAAATTATCTCCAGAGACAGAATAATAATGAAGTGATGAGCATGGACCTGGAGTCGGTTGAATGAGGGGTTTGAGTCCTGGCTCTGTCACTTGTCAGCTTTGTGACCTCTCTCAATCTCCAGGCTTCTGTTCCTTCATCTATAAGACAGAAGTTATTACCCGCCTTCTAGATTGTTGTAAGGATTAAAGGTATGTTTGCCTAGAGATTAGCACAGAACCTGACCTTATTCTTCTTTTGTCTCTGGCAAAGGTGATGAGGGCTTAAGCTCTGTGGTTGCACTGGCAGGTAAATGAGACTCAGCAGCATTTGCTGATTGATGGAGGTTGGGGAAAGGAAGGGTCAGCAAGTGATTGGTGCAGGAGGGGAAGTTGGAGGGCCTGGGTTCTGAGTCTCATTTTGTCACTGCTTTGGACACATCTACATTGCTGGATCTCAGTTCTGTCTGGAAAGTAAACATATGAGACAAATAGTTGCTCATTTTTCTTCCGGTTCTGAATGTTACAGTAATATGGGAGGTTTGGAGTCTGGACAAATGGACATCAAAAGATGTCAAGCTTTGCCTTCCTCTCTGAAGAGATTCCCTGACCCCTTTTATTTTAATAATCCTGTCCTTTGTCCTCCTTTTGAGTTGGAAATATCATTGCTTTCTTTTGCTTTGGGCAAATGACTCTGAAGTCTCAGCCATTGTTGGAATGTTTTGTGACCAGATCAGAAGATGAATTAGAAATAAGTTTTTCTGGAGTCTCCTGACCTCCCATCTTGATCCAAACCTCTCCGTTTCCCTGAGAGGCAGAGGCAGGTGGCTTCTCCAGTAATTTATCCATTTTTTTTTCTCCCCTGGAGGCATGGCCTGTGGTCTTCCTGGTCAACTTCACAGCTGGTTTGTGACAATGCTCCTTCGATGTCTTTCCTCCTGGACTTTTTAACTGCGTGTCCTCAAAGAAAGAAAATGGGTCTGTTCCTGGTAAGGTACACATGAAGTCCCCTGCTAATCAATGTTTTTATATTGTGAGCTCTTCTTTGCTTGGATTATATTTTGCTGTGGATGAAATATCTGAGCAGTAGCTGAAGCCTCTAGTGAGCTAGTTTCCATGGCAGCGCGCAGAGGCCCTCGCCAAAAAAAGAGTAGTTTATTTTCAATTAACAAAGGGCGAAGAGGTCTTTGCTGTGATTTTGCTTATGGAAACTTCAGATAAATTTCCCCAACCCTACAGGTGCCATATAATCTCCCACCCACTTATCTCTGTGGAGCCGGGAGGAGGTTCGTTGACTTCTATTCCAGTATAGCACCTCAGACAGGATATTGGTGATATGGGCCAACAAAATAATGTTAGTTCTTAATAAAAAGAAGAAACATTTCCAAATGCAGCTACCAGACATTAATCAAACACCTAACGATAATTCCACCTGTTAGGGCCAATTTTTACTCTTTCAGAGTTCTGGGTTGGGTGTGAAGGTTGAATGTCTACTTAACAGAAGCCTAAACTGTAGTATTCTTTGAACTGCCAACCAAAGGTATGAGTTCAATCAACCACCGCATTAAACAATTCAAGAATCACAGACTCTAAAGAAGCAGAGGTAATTATTATCCAAGTATGCCCACCAAAGAGCAGTGCACCATGTGGATGTTTACCAGAATGCAATGGAAAGACCAGAGAACAATTTTGCCCTAAAGTTCCAGAAAATGAGATTCTCCTTGACTCCAGAAGAATATCCCAAATTTCTTCCAGTTTATCAGTTTTTTTCTTCTGATGTGTCCGGTCTACATCCAAATACATCCATTGAATTATATTTTTTGGTTTTTGTGTTTTTCCATTGTGGAAGTTTGTTTACTTATTTTTCAAATGTGCTCTATTACTTTTATATTTTCTTAAATGCATGTATTTTTATCTCTGCTATTTATTTCTTAAAACATAATATAGTAAGTCCCCTACATACAAATGAGTTCTGTTCCAAGAGTGAATTGTAAGTCCAATTTGTTTATAAGTCCAATGAAGTTAGCCTAGGTATCAAACTAACACAGTTGGCTAAATATTACTGTACTATAATAGGTTTATAATACTTTTCACAAAAATAATGCATAATAAACAGATACAATTTTTAATTTTACAGTACAGTACCTTATACTCACATGACAGTGTATACTAGATATGTGAACTAACTTATGTGAGTGGACATGCAAACACATGTTTGCATCTTTGAAAGTTTGCAACTTGAAGGTTTGTATGTAGGGGACTTACTATAATCAGTTTCTTTTCAAAAAAGATCTGGGTCTGATAATTCTAATATCTGAAATCTGTATGGGTCTGTTCCTGTGATCTGTCATTTCTGGTGGTCCTTTCCCAGCCACAAATATCCAAAAAGAGCTGTTTTTCCTCTTTCCTCCCCTTATTTGCTTAAAAAAGAGAAACATTACCAAATGGAGCTAGGCATTAATCAAGCACCTACTGATAATTCCACCTATTAAATTTGGTTCTAACAGATCTGGCCAGAGGAAAAACCATCAGAAATCATAGACCACAGGAACAGACCCATACAGATTCAGATTTCAGATATTAGAATTATCAGACCCAGATCTGATAAAAACAGCCCCTTGTGAAGTTTCCAGAGGTTCTGGGGGGAAAGAGCAGGACAAGATCTTTTGGTCTCAGTTCAGTGATGGAAGAGTATTAGAAAACTCCCTCCTTGTGTAAACTTGAGCCCGTTTCTGACTCTGGTCTGTGCCTGGTGACCTGAACAGGAGCACTTGTATTATTGGCAAATCCTTTGAGACCATAAGTGTTTGTATGGGTCCCATTTTTGGCTTCCCTTTCTGGTTATGGGGTTTCATCCAAAAATTAGCCTGGTTAGTTCCTCATATCTTTTTAGATCTTTAATATTTGAAGTTGTTTTTATTTTTAAAATTTTATCCATCACTTTGCTCTTGTAAAGATGCTACAAAGAATTACTTATTTTATTGTTATTATTACTATTATTATTATTAATTTTAAAGATGTGGGGTACAATTCAGGATGAGGTATACAAGTGGTCATCAGAATCACTTATTTTTAATAGCTTTAAGGTTCAAATGGTTTTCTAATCTTCCAGAGAAGTGAGGGCGACAGCCACCAATCAAATACTCACAAAAATAAATGTAAATTTCAATTGTAATATGATCATATAAATAAGAGATGCACATTATAAAAACAAATAATGTGTATTGTTGTGTGTGGAGTTGCCCAAGTCAGAATCATAAGGGAAGTTTTCTCTGAAAAATTGACAATTTACTTTAGATCTAAACTCTGATTAGAGTAAAAAACAAGGGGAAAGGGAATAGCGTTTCATGTGGAAGGAACTGTATGTGCAAGTATCCTGAGGCAGGGCAGAACACGACTTAGAATAATTGAAAGCCTGGTGTCATTGAAATGGAGAAAGCACCAAGTAATATGGCACAAATTGATTATTGAAAGATAATAAAAGGTATTTTAAGAATGTTAGTCTTAGTCCTAAGGAGGGAGGGGATTCTTTGAAGCATTTTAAGCAGATAGACATTTCAGATATATCCATCTTGTTGAGTAGGTGGAAAGATTGGAATACAAAGATAGACGAGGTATCAGCAAGCATTGTAGACAATCTATGTTAATGGGGTGATGGGTACCCTAAGTCCCTAACTTGACTGCTATACAATCTATGTATGTAACAAAATTGCACCTGTACAGAAACAAACCGCACATTTGTATAAAAGTGAAAATTCATTATTTTCCTTAATAGGCTATAGTATAAAATTAGAACCAATTGTCACTATTAAATTTTTGAAACTTACCAATAAAAATTGTAGGAATTTGCTTCCTCTCTCATGAGTACTATGTAAATTATAGCCTCAATTTTGCCTTTCGGCTTGCAAAGCTTAAAATATTTACCATCTGGCCCCACTCTTTTTTTGTTTTTTGGTGATTTGCTTTTATTATTTCAATTTTTTGTAGAGATGAGATCTCACTATGTTGCCCGGGCTAGTCTTGAACCCCTGGGCTCAAGTCATCCTTCTGCCCTGGCCTCCCAAAGTGCTGGGATTCCTGGTGAGAGCTACTACTCTGGGCTTGGCCCCACTCTTGATGGTTCCTTCTATGTGGAGGACCCTTCCTAGAGCAATACCCTGATCTCCTTCTGCTCCCATGTCACATGTCACTCTTCTTCAGAGGAGTAGCAGGGTCTGACTTGACTGATGAGTCTGGGGGAAGGCTCTAGGTTGGAGCCACTCAGCTGTGCCTTAGCTCTGCCGGCCGTTTGTAGGGATGACATTTCATTTGACCTTGGTTGTGAGGAAAGTCTCACAAGTTCATTCTCCAGGGAGGAACCTGCCGTTTTCCAGCTGTACCTGTCACTGGTGAGTAACCAGAACCGAGCCATGCCTTCCAACAGAGCTTTGCATCTGTATCCAACGAAGGTGCTGCTTCCATCTTGAGCCTCCCGATTCCTGTGTCTACCTCTGAACTGTCTCAGAACTCTGGCAGGGAACGTGGAGTGGGGGTGGTGTTTATGAGCCCCCCCAGAAGCCAACAAAGTACACAGTGGCTGCTCCTGGAGAGGGATTGGAGGAGCTGAGTTCATCCCTTCTGCCGCTAAGAAGCAGAAAGCCTGACAATCAGGGAGGATGTGACTGGCTCATTAGCAAACACTTGTAAAACTCACAAGTCCATAAGCCAAGGCTCCCCCGAAAAAATTAAATGGATGCAAGAGAGCAGGAAGGAGGAAAGAGGAAAGCAAAAAAGAAGAGGACTTAGGAAGACGGGAACCGAGTGAATGGATCAGGGTAGGTTTATTGGAATAGCCAAGGGTGTGTACAGGTTTCATGTTTTCCTTTAACATTGTTTTCTTCGCTTACAGCTTCCAGGTTTATGTTTTCCCTTTCCTGACAACACACTGGTCAGTTTCATCAACTTTCTTTTAAAAGGGTAACCTGTGAGTGTAATTTTCCATTTTGCTTTCCAGTGTGCTTGGCTCCTTTAAGGAGGCTTGACAGGTTTGATGGGGGTGGGTAGTGTCCAGCTGCAGGGAGTCCCTCCTCGCTGGTGGTTAGTGATGCCTCCCTTCCCTCCACCTGACTTAAGGAGCGCCTGAGTCCACTTCTGGGCCAGACTCCTGTTCCATAGCCTTCATCTGTTGCTGACCCCAAATCCAGCCCAGCCTTTAGGTGGAGAGCCCACATTTCTGACCCTGTAGCAGCTGGAGACTTTCTGCATAGCTGTCTAGCTCAGCTGCTTTGAAGGAGGGAGGAGAGGAAAGCTGTGAGTGAGAGAGGCAGGAATGTAGGGGCAGGGCTAGCATCCCGGAGGGCTTTGTTTATTACACTGAGAACATCTCACATGCCTTGGGATTCAGGAATGATTTAGCTCTCTATGGCTCCTGGGTCAGACTGATTATAATTTAATGGACACAAGAAGATAATTCCTAAGCCTGGCTGCACATCATGGAAATATCTGCCTAGATGTCTAATAGGTACCTCAGAACTAAGACATTCAAAAAAGAACTCTTGATCTTATTCTCCTCCCACCACAGTTGCCCTTTTCTATCTTCCTCTCTTGCTGAGTGATATTACCATTTGCCACGTATGCAGACACAGTTCTCATCCTCTGCACGCCCTGTGCTCGTGAAACTAACCCTTATCACGAGTGGTAGAATCAGGGATATATTTCAAAAAAATATATCCCTGATTCTACCACTCCTCACCGTCTCCATGGCTTCCACTAGACAAGTTCCCACCATCCATCACCTGGACTATTGTAATACCTCCGAACTCATCTTCTTGCCTCTACTCTTGCCCTTTTAAGGGTAAATCATGCCAAACCTCTCTTCTAATGACTAGGCCCGCTCTCAACAACTTAATCACGGTCAGAATAAAGTTGAAACTTCTTATGGTGCCTGCAAGGCCCTAGATGGTCTTTCCTTTCCTATCTCTCCGATAATTTTTCTATTTTCCCCACCCCACGATCATCGAGCTGCTATGCCTTTCTCTCTGTTTCTTCAATCTCAAAACTTGTTCCCACCTGAGGAATGATGGTCCCTCAATGTGGAAGTCTCTTCCCCAGATATTTGCATAGCTAGCTCCTTCATATTGTCTTGGAGTCAGCAAAAATGTCACCTCCTTAGAGCAACCTTCCTTGACCAGCACACTTCCCACTCCCTGATGTTCTCTATCTTCTTTAACTTGTTCTGTTTTCCTCATCAGTCTATCTGAAATTGTATTTCTTTCTTTCTCTGCTTATTCTATGTTTCCTTTTGCTGGAAGGAAAAGTAAATCTTCTGGCTATCATTTTCACCACACAGTGCCTGGAAGAGTGAGCCTGAAGATAGTATATACTCATTAAATTTTCACTGAATGGAGGAATGACTATCAGCTGTTGCCTACCAAGCACCTATTATGAATCTGGTACTGAACTAGGTGTACATTCGATTTCTTCTCTCATCTCTTGGTCAAGCATTTAGGAATCCAGATCCATCTAGTAGTACCACCAGCTAATGAATTCCCTGTATGGACAAGATACTTGAATTCACCATGAGGCCAGTGTCAATTTGAAGGCAAAGAGCGCTCAGAGAAAAGATTCCGATTCCCAAAATGATAACACAGCTTTCCCAACTGCTGATGGCATCCCGCTGTTGACAAAATAAAAGTGTACTTCTCCATCAGATTGGCATCACTATTTGCATATTGGCCATG
Source organism: Cephalopachus bancanus (assembly GCA_027257055.1). Lineage (NCBI taxonomy): Eukaryota > Metazoa > Chordata > Mammalia > Primates > Tarsiidae > Cephalopachus > Cephalopachus bancanus. The sequence goes on along the minus strand of JAPVLO010000170.1, from coordinate 2,805,973 downwards.
GTCTCATTTTCCCTCCAGGTCCCGGGCCTCCATCTGTAGCCACACTGGACTTCTATGAATATACGTAACTTTGAACTTGCCTTTGCTCATGCTGTTTCCCTGGCTTCAAGATCTCTTCCCCTTTTCTCTACTTCATGAAATTATATTCATCTTTTCAGACTAACTCAAATGTCATTTCCTTTAAACACTCTTTTTCTTTCTTCTCTCCCTTGTCAAAATGAATCACTTCTTTTTCTTTGCTATTCAGATACTTGCTCATCCTGCTATTATTATATGACACTATGTTACAGCCAGTTGGATTTTTTATATCTCCCAAAGTTCCTGGCAGATAACTTGGAATAGAGTACAGTGCTCCTTTGCTGGAACTGCAGTAACAAAATACCATAAACTCTGTGGCTTAAACAATAGAAATTTATGTCTCACTGTTCTGGAGGCTAAAGTCTGAGATCAAGTTATCAGCAGGGTTAGTTTCTTCTGAGGACTGTGATGGAGAATTTGTCTCATGCCTCTCTCCTAGCTTCTGGTGATTGCTGCAATCTTTGGCATCCTTGGCTTATAGAAGCATTGCTCCAATTTCATCTTCATGTGGTACTCTCCCTGTGTATGTGTCTATCTCTGTACAAATTCTTCCTTTTTATAAGGATACCAATCATGGAGTAGGGCCCACCATAATGACCTCATTTTAACTTGATTACTTATTTCTTCAGACAAAGTCCCGAAGACTTTATGTCTAAATCAGGTCACATTCTGAGGTACTGGGAGTTAAGAATTCAACATATCTTTTGTTGGGGCACACTTCAACCCATAACAAATATTTACCCCCCAAATATACATTAATTTATGAAACTTACCTAAATGCCCACCAACAATGGACTGGATAAAGAAAATGTGGTGTATGTGTATATATATATATATATATATACATATATATATATATATATACATACATACATACCATGGAATACTACACAGCCATAAAAAATAATGAAATCATGTCCTTTGCAGCATCATAGGTAGAACTGGAGATCATCATCCTAAGTGAACTAACCCAGAAACAGAAAACCAAACACCACATGTTTTCACTCATATGTGGAGCCAAAGAGTCACAAAGATGGAAATCATGGACACTGGGGGCACCCATAAGAGGGGAGGTGGGGGTTAGGGCTCAGAAATTACCTATGGGGTACAATGTTCACTATCTGGGGAATGGGCCACCTGAGACCCAATCTCCATCACTATACAATATGTCCATGTTATGAACATGCACGGGTACTCCCTGAATGTAAAATAAAGATAAAAAATACTCATTAATTAGTTGATATGAACCAGAGTCCTTTTGGGAAGAAAAACACATATCTGTCCTCTATTTTCTCTCTAGGTTGAGTTTCTTGAGGCAAGATCTGTGTCTGATTTTTTTTTCTTTATCCCATTATGCAGATCTGGGTATGGCATGCTATAGTTGGTCAGTAAATGAATTATTGACTTTAAATACTTATTCATAAACCACTTTTTTTCACCATGGGAAACTCAAAAGTCTCTAAAAGGATGGAATTCCACACGGTGGTAAGTTCATGCAAATTGACCTCACATTCGCATGGTATTTTTTTAGTGTAGTGATAATAAGGTAAATTATATCTTGAATCCAATGAAACACCTACATAAGCTAGGTATTGGGGCCGGGCAAAGATAATAATAACTAACTTGCATTCTCAGTTAACTCCAAAAGCTCTCTGAGATAGTGATGGGTATCAGTCCCATTTTATTGGGTAAAGAAGTAAGATAGGTACAAGATAGTTAGATGTCAGGTGGCCCAAGGTCATACAGTTGCTGGTTGGTGGAGCCAGGATTTAGCTTCATTCTGAGAACAAAGCGAGTATTCTTAGCTTCCATAATACTCTGCCTCTCTGCTTGTATTATGAGCTAGGTTTTGGGAGGCATAGTCTCATAAATTGGAGTGGGCTTCAAAGGTCATCTCAATCAACACTTTCTTCAGTTGTAGGAGCCCACACTCTAACCTCTAGGACTGTGTGCCTATAGTATTCTCAGTGTGTGTGAGAATGGTGTGCCTGTAGTATTCTCAGTTTTGAATTTTGTTTCCTGCAAAGTGAAGAAGTTGGACTCTATCGTCCCTATCAACCTAACAATGCTGTGATTGTGCGGAAAAACCTAGAAAACGCATAACTCCAAGAGGTGTGATTGCAAGCCCTAACTACAAGAAAAAGTCTTTCTTATGATGAATCAGCATCTACCCCCCTGAAGCTTCTACCCTTTTCTCCTTGTTTGGTCCCTCTGAAGCAACAGAGAGAATAGTCTACTCCTTCCACATGATAGTTCTGTATAGACAACAGCCTTTTTTCTTTTGACATCATCTTCAAGCACTTTCCCACATTGGTTATCCTCCTCTGGGCAAACTCCATATTGTCAAAGAAATCTATCTTTAAAAGCATGCCCTAGAAGATCTGAGTAGCTTAGTGTCTGCTCTGTGCAGAACTTTTTTTTTTTTTAAGCAGTAAACATTATTCCTTCCTTTTTTTGGGATGCCATTGCTTCTGCAAAGCACCATGGGAGGAAAGGAAGTCAGTCAATTATACTGGAGTTGCAGACACAGTGTGAGTCAACCACAGGTGTCTGGGCACACAGGAGCTCTGCCACTCCTCAGATGCTTGCTGGAGCTCTGCCCACTGAAATCTTCAGACCCATCACAGTGGACTGAATGGGTGTTTCCTCACCAAATCATGTGTTGGAATCCTAACCCCCAATGTGCCGGTATTAGGAGATGAGGTCTCTGGGAGGTAACTAGGTCAGGAGAGTAAAGCACTCACGCATGGGATTAGTGCCCTTATAAAAGAGACCCCAGAGAGTTCTCATTCTTTTCTCCCTTTGTGAGGACATAATAGAAGGGTGGCCATTTGCAATGTGGAAGAGAGCCCCCATCAGAACCTGACCATGCTGCCACCTTGATCTAAGACTTACACCTTCAGAACTGTGAGAAATAAATTCATGTTATTTATAAGCCACCCAATCTATGGCCCTTTGTTATAGCAGCTGGAACAGACCAAGATACCCACTCAATTCCTAACTCATCCTTTTTTAGCATTGACTCACATTTGCTCATAGGTCCACCTTTCCTCATCACTTATCTAGTCAAGTCCCAATCACCATATTTCTTTAGAATGTCTCCCAGGGGAGGTGTTTGCCTACTCTTCCTACTGCCACCTCTCCTGGCCAGACCCTGATTTCCACTGCAGGCTCCATCCAATCTACCCTGTTTCCTGTTGCCAGAGTAGCTCTACTACAACACAGCCTCATCCTGCAATACCTCCATCACCTGCTACATTCTCTCTCTGCTTGTTACTCTGTGGCTGGGCTCTCTATCCAACAGCTCCACCTTCCCACTGAACTCCACACTTCCCAGTCTCTGTCATGGTGAGAATAATGATGCTGTTTTCTTAGTTTATATCCAGAGAACTGGGCACAGAGTATTTACTAAAAAAAAGGATTGTTAGTAAATTGATATGAATGGGAGTCCTTTTGTGAAGAGTAAGTACCCATCTGTTTCCTGACAGTGAGGAAAGGGACATATTTGTGTTCTTTTCAGGAAGTCCAAAGGACCAGTCTGGCTGGGCCACTTTGGTTTTGAACACAATTCCCTGGCTCATTACAAAATCTGGTATACTTGAGTCCGCAATTAAAGAAAACACCTCCCCCTCAAATTAATCCCAAAGAAATTCATCCAATTTTGCCGACACAAAGGGAGATATTAAAGATTCTAATATCTCTCAAATGTCAATTCCAGATGGTGAGAATGAAAGGATATTAAAAGTAAAAAAAGCCTGATAATTAAATGGACAAGTGGATGGTGTGATGGCTTTCGGTTTGTGGATGAGTCCTGGATGGAGGATAAGGATCAGCTCCAGCTGTGTAACAGGGGGAGGCATCCCTGGGAATGATGCCAAAAGTTTCTCAGTCCTGCGAGAAAGATGTTAGATTCATTTCTCTTTCCAACAGAAGATATATGTATTTTTTCCTTTTTTAAATTATAAAGATGTGGGGTACGATTCAGGGTTAGGTATACAAACGTTGATTATGCAGGTACCCTTGTTGATGAGGTATACCCTTCCTCCCCTAGCAGTTTCCCTCAACTGCCAATCCTACCCCCCTTCCCTGACAGTTTCCCACTACTGCCAATGAAGATATATTTTTAAAATGACTTTGATTAGGTCCATTTCCTTATTTCCTCACTGAGAATTTATTCCACAATGATATCCCATGATTGCCAGGGTCATCAGCGATCAGGACTCCCAAAAGCACATTCTTGTATTGCTTCTTGCCATTGCACGCCATTTTCAAGGCATGAACCCTAGGTCCCCTGTTTTGGGCCCCACTCAGAAGGGAGTGAAGGCTTACAGCTGGAGACCACAGACAACTCTGTCCACAAAGCCATGGATTTGAGGGACTTGACAGTGTTGGCTTGTGTTCTCAGCACATCACCACAGCCCCCTGCCTTTTCCTATGGGTGACACACATCCCCATCTCTTGCAAAAACCTCAGTAAACTCTTGGAGTAAGGATGGAGCTTGGCATGGATGGATGACATCTGGAAACTGCTGCAGGAAGTACATGTTGTCGCATCTGAATGGTATTTTGGGCTTGAACTAAGCATGATTGTTAAGAATTTTAATTACCCAAACAAGTTCTTAGATGAGTTGTTAAGTGGGATCACAGCATCATGCATGGGCTATTACTGCGTGTGATTTCAGTAGAATATTTTCACCAAAAAAGATATAATAATTCATTGATTCATTTGATAAACATTTATTAAGACTTATATGTGCCAGGCATAAGGCTTAGTGCTGGAAATGTACCTATCAAATGGGAAGAATTCAATAATTGTTGAATTTCACACACACACACACACACACACACACACACGCACACACACACACCATTCACATTCACATAATCTCCTTTTGACACCAGGGCACTGTTGGCCTGAAGCTCCAGCTGTAGTTGCTTGTTTTTGCTTTGGCTACCTGATTTCCATATTTACTTTTGCCCCCTGATTTAATTTGATGTTGCCACTATGTCAGAGAGGCTTAGATGTTGGGAGAGAGGTGGAAAGAGGAATGTGTATTTGGTGTAAGACATTTGTGTGCACATCTGAGCTGTTGATTTAATGAGATGACATCTGGGTCTGCAAATTGCACAAGGAAGGAGAGAGCAGGGATTTACAGACTGACTGGATAATTACAGATTTGTTTAACTGTCACTAGAATTCTATTTCATGGTTTTGCTTTTATAATTAAAATTATTTCACCACTGGGTTAAAACCTTATATCTTAAGTGTCACCCAGAAGCATACTTTTGTGATTGAGTTGTTCTGGAAAGCCTTTGAAACACAGAGTTTACCAAGGAAATAATAAAATACAGGCACAATAAATACAGAGGAGCAAACCCAAGGTGGTTGATGAATGTGTAAAGATTATTGAAGTGTGCAGTGAAATATGGGGTAATCTAGTGGACATGGTTTATTGGGGAAATTTTTAAAACACAAGGTATTTTAAAATAAATAAAACTCAGCTTTGATTAGTGTGTGCACTTTTGGTAACAGAATACATAATCTTGAAAAAATATTGGAGTCCCTTTTGGGGTACAATGTTTAGCACAGATTTTTCATTTGAAATTAGTGTTTACTCTCAGCCAGAGAAAACTTGCCGATGTTTTTTCATTAGGCCATGTATTTAACTAGAAGCCATAATTATAGAGCACGTTGTAATGTGCAATATTCCTCATATATAAAGCCTATACTCATATTAATAACTATTACTCATTAGAGTTTGTCTTGTGCCTGACCCTGTGGTAAGCACTTCCCAAACTCATTTAATCCTCAGAAAAACCCTATGGCTATTTTTGTGTCCATTTTATAAATTAGGAACCTGCTACCGAGTGAAGTTAGTAAGTACCTTGCCTGTGGTTGTAGAGAGGCAGAACTGGGATCCTGGTTCATTCTGTCTGACTCCAAAGTCTGTGCCCTTAATCACTGCACAGACCCTGGGTGTTGAGTAGGAAGGTATTTGTGTAGGGATCCATCTGCTCAGCCGTCTCCTGCATGTCAACAGAATGTGTGATCAGAAATAATACCTGGCCACTTTGTTCTTGCTATCAACTAGCACCTCAATTTCATGCTCTGTAAAATGGGAATCATAATTCCTATTACATACAGGGTTATTGTGGGTCTTAAGTGAGATCACATGTAAGAAAAATTTTGTGGCCTGCAAGGAGATATGTAAATTATAAATTATGTTGATTGTATTATGATAATAATATTCATCAGTCAGTCCTCACAAATTCTGTAGATACAGCTATTCTTGTTTGCCAAGGAGACAGAAAGTTTGGCTAGTGATCTATTTATTTTTTAGAGTCAGGGTCTCACTCTGTCACTCAGGCTGGGGGTACAGCGATGTGCTCACGTGTGACTGCAGCCTTGACCACCTAGGCTCAAGTGATCTTCCTGCCTCAGCCTCCAGAGTAGCTGGGACCACAGACTTGTACCACCATGCACAGCTAATTTTTAAAATGTGCTATTTGTAGAGACAAGGTCTTGCTAGATTACCCAGCTGGTCTTGGGCTCCCGGCCTCAAGTGATCCTCCTGCCTTGGCTTCCCTAAGTGCTGGAATTGTTGGCTTGGCTGATGGTTTAAGGTTAAACAAACAAAAAAACAGAAATGCATTTAGGACTAAAATCCTTTTGCTAATCTACTTTTCCTTTACAGATCAAAAGGGAAAACCCATGGCTCCCTGGAGTTGCAGGGTTTTGTGTACCAAGACACTACTTGGTATCTGGAAAGCATCCTTTACTTTTCCATAAACAGTTAATGGCTCTCTTGTCCTCGGAATAACTTTCTTTGTGTGCCCACCACTACACTCTCCCCCATCCTTTTACTTTCCCCCTCCCCAGTTACACCAAAGCTTTTATTTTACTTTATTTTGTATGAATCTCACTCTGTTGCCCAGGCTGGAGTGCAGTGGCATACTCACAGCCACCACAGCATTGACCTGCTGGGCTCAGGTGATCCTTCCACCTCAGCCTTTCAAATTGCTGCAACTACAGGCATGTGCCACCATGCCCAGCTAATTTTTTGATTTATTATAGAGGTGAGGTTCTTGCCAAGTTGCTCAGGCTGGTCTCGAACCCCTGGACTCAGGCAATCCTCTCGCCTCTGCCTCCCAAAGTGCTGGGATTACAGACATGAGCCACCACGTCCAGCAGTAACCCCAAAGCCTTTTAAAGAGGAACTTTGGAATTTTTTTTTCTTTTCTAAAAGGGATATTTATTTTATTCTAAACTGTCAAATGACTGACTGTAAGAGAGCCATTTAGGATAGTAGATGCTGTACTGTTAAATAAAAAATAGTTCATATAAATGTATGTTCATACTAAGAACAATTACTCTTATTATGAACAGGCCCAAGGAAACCCTTCATTCTAAAGAGTTTGACTGAGCTTTCATGGCTCAGGAGCAGCAGATAAGGCATAATATAAAGTACATATACTTGGAACCAACCTACTACGTGAAAGGACCATTAAGAAAAGTTTCTGGAAATTTATATCAATTCAGTAAATGTTTGCTGAGGGCCAATCACATGGAAAGCAGTATGTAGGTACAAGAGGGATACAAAGATGAGTAAGATACAGGGCTTGTTTGCAAGATGTTTTTATATTATCAGGGAAGAAAAGACTGGAATACAAGTAAGCATAAAATAAGGTAGAATAGGATACGTCTAATAAGTATACTACATGTTGGGTTAAAAGGGGGCTAGATCACATCTTATCAGGGAAAAGCAAAGAGACTTTATGAAGAAGATGGGACACTGGAAACAGAGCGGTTCAGTCTGTCTAGAGTGTAGGGAGGGAATGTGAAGTAGGATGGAAAGTAGCATGGAAAGGTGAGTAGTTCAGGTGACATTGAACTAGCCTAGTCTTCAATGTTAGGACCATGAGGGAGACTCAGCGTGGAGCAAGTTCCCTAGAATGATCTCATTTTTCACATCTAATTCATTTCCTTATGTTGGGTTATAATAAACTCTCAACATTTATGTGGTACCTTGGGTGATTCCTCATACAAAACATACATGGCCAAAGCTAACATTGCTTTGTTATTTTTTCCTTTACCGATTATATCTGCCCTTTCCCGGGCTCAACATCAGAGCTGTGGGTGTATGATAACTGGCTATGACTATTGATGGCAAAGACATTCCTTGCTCAGCCCATTTGGAATTTCTTCATCTTGACTGCTCCATCCTGTCATGATTGGAGTGGATCAGGGCTCAACTCAAAAAATGGGGACAAGGGTACTTAGGTTATTGGTTCTCAACACTGGCTGCACATTAGGATCACTCAGAGAAGTTGTAAAGATTATGATTCCTTGGCTCCATCTCAGGGTAACTAAATTAGAATCCTTGAGGTTGGTGTTTTAGGAAACTCCTCTGATGGTTCCAATGTACAGTGAGAGTGAGGAACCACTGCTTAGATACGTTCTCCCTGGCAACACAAAATCCAGCTGTCAAGTAGCCTGACATTTCCCTTTTTAACATGTTTTCCTGAATTCTGGGTGAAACTCAGAGTGTGACGTCTCAGTCTAAGTTCCCATCCAAACATTGTCTAGAAGTAACAGCCAGCAGTCTTGCTACAGAAAATGACAAAGTATACAGTGAGTCCCCTCCCTATATATGAACTATATAATTGTGAACTTTCAAAGATGTGAGCATGCATTCATGTGTCCAATTATGTAAGTTAGTTCATGTGTCTTTCATACATTTCACGTGTGTGCATCTTCTACAAGCAGTTGTGCTTTTGTGTACTTTACTGTACAGTACGGTTTGGAGTACAATGGTACAGTATCTTTATTTCAAGTCCAGAATGTCCAGAAGCAAGTGTAAAAACAGTGGTGATGTAGCTGGTACTGCATAGCTAATTGTGTTAGTTGGGTACCTAGGCTTTCTTGGTTGGACTTACAATCAAATAGGACTTATGAGCATGCTCTTGGAATGGAATTTGTTCATATGTGGGGGACTTACTGTATTTGCCCAACGTAGGGACTGAGGCTAGTAAATATCAGGATTGCGATTTTTGACAAATTGACCCTACTTTTGTTCCATCATGTTGATTTACCAGACAATGACTTTAGAATTCACGATGTAATCAGTACTTCCTACTCCCAGCACATCATGTTGATCCAGGTCGTGGAGTTGCTGAGACCAGCTTCGCAAAATAGATTTCTCTGACAGAGAAAGACGTTTACTTAGCACTTATCATCATAATGCCAGACTCCTCACATAGGGTCCTTCTGGTTCAAACACCCCAAAATAAGAAATCTGGTTTCCAACGACATGATGTTTTGTCATAAATTATTTGGGTAGATCCTTCAGGCACTCCATTCTGTACATAGATTTTTCCTTGGATTGAGAAATCCAGATACAAAAATATGGAGCCCCTTATTTTATGCATACACTGCTCTCTGGAGTTATAAATTGAAGACAGTATTCTTCACAAATGCCAGCTCATGGGAAGAATCTGGTCCAAAGTCACAAATAACTTTGGCTTCACAGTTGCATATGGGAAATTACCTCGTGTAATGGTGGCCCGAAAATACATTATCAGACAAGCTATCCTAGAATAAAAACTACTCTTCCCAGATTCCCTTGCAGTCAGATATGGCCATGTCACTAAGTGCTAGCCAATGAGATATAAGCAGAAGTGATGTGTGACACTTCCAGGTCACAAACCTCAGAAGGAAAGAAACTCCTTTCTCTTTCCTCCTGAATGAAAACTTCATGAAAAGTCACTGGGGGCATGTGGTTGAGGGCAACTTTCACGGGAGAGAGAAATATACTTCTGTCTTGTGTTATTAATAAACCAGTGTTATTTTGGGTTATTGTCACCTGCAATTGAACTCCTATTCTAACTCAGACATAGTCCCTCAGAGTCTTAGGTACCATTACAAAAATATTCCATAGGCACTTGGATCCGGGCAGGGGAATTGGGAAGAAAAGATGATTTGTAACATAAAAGTTAATTTCATTGCCAACATTTTTGTTAAAGTAGTATAATTTGAGTTTATCACATGGCTGTGTAGAACTGGACCACAGGAAATCCAAGCAGTCCAGAGGGGCTGCTGAAGCACAGGTGCACCAGGTTAGCTCGTCTCAAACATGGAAGCTCAGCTAAATAGGAGAGAGAAACACAGCAGAAACAAACTCTGTTCTCTGGGGAGGAATGAAAAGATAGCCGAACTCTAAAAAGATGTCCCCATGTCACTGGGAGTCATGTATTTAAAATAAGACATTAGTTATGTCTACATATTCAAAGTGTCTCCCAGGGAGGAAATGTCGGATTTCTGAATTATGTGTATTAGTTGCTTTACTAAAGTCATAAAGTCAAAGGAAAGAGCCAAATGTGAAAGGTGTTAAGATCAAGAGAGCACTTCTGGCCACACCATTCCTTGCTGCGCTTGGCCACCGTTTGTCTCTGTATGAGCTCCCTGAGCAGTGATCCTTCTGGATATCTGTGGAGAGGAGTGGCTCAACTCTATATTTCATAAGGTTCACCTCATTTTTCCTCAGTTCCAGAGAAGGTAGTGAAGCATATAGCATGTTTAGGAGACAAAGTAATGAGCTGTCAGGAAAGGCAGATTAGAAGCAATTCACAGACTAGTCAGTATCTTAAGCCATGTTCCTGTCAAGTCGGCGAACTTTTCTGCCTCTTAGTTCTTCCTAGGAATTCATGTATTACCCTCAGGGTGGTGCATCTCGTCAAGTCACTTGGGTCATCTAATCCATTCACACTGGCTTGAGTTTTCTTGACACATAAGAACTGAAGACACACTTGAAATATGTGCATATTTTCCCCTACTGAGCCACCTTTCTCGCCTGCATTTCGGTGCAAGCTCAGACGTTTCGAGAGCATGAGGTTTAACAAAACATATGGTACCGAGTTACATGAAATGTGGTGTTTAATTCCACCCAGAACTGTTTTTGGTGATATAGAGTGGAGTTTTAAAATAATATTTTAGCAAAAAAATGTAAATGTTCTTGTAAATGTCACATCTTTCCCAAGTGCTTTGGTAGATTCATTGTTAAACGAAAAGCCTTAATTATGTTTCTGTTACTCATTAATAGCTGCAGTATAGCATGAGTGGGGATATGCTGTCTCAGAGCTTTCTGAGGGCTGACTTGATGAGATAGCTCATAGTTGTGGGGGAAATCATGTCCCACAAAGAGATGGGATGATGGATTTGCAGAGTTATTTGGTGCCGTCACCCATCTTCGAGAGAGGATGTGGTGCTTTTTAGGAAAAAAAAAATTGCCAGGGTCAAAGTGTTCTGTTCTTACAGGTCACTGAGGTCACCTCAGATCTGCCAGGACTTCCGAGGCATCCTCATGGGCCCTTGACACCAGCCTCTCCTCCAAACTGCCATCCAGGATGTATTGCTATGGTCCTTTGGTTCTGAGAGAGAAATATGCGAGTCACTTGGCTGTGAAGCCAAAGAGGACAAGGTGTGGGGCGGGCAAGAGGAAGCTTGAGTCGAGAGAAAAGGCAACTTAACATATGGGTACGGTAGGCTGGTGGGGGTGAGAGTGATTTGTAGTTCACCAGCCAGGCAGGGCACCCCGAGGCAATGGTGGATACCAGGTTCTACCAGGGGAGAGCCCTAATGGGCAGAAGAAGCAAAAACCTGAGTTTTGTCCACTTAGCTAATTCTTCTCCCTGGGACGGCCTGCTTAGAGTGGATAGCGAGAAGTAGTCCAGAAAGCTAACGCTGATTGAGTTTATACTAATTGCCCTAAAGGCTCCATAGACCTTGTCTCATTTAATCCTCACAAATTAGTTTTCCAGGTAGCAATTCTACTTTTCCAAGAGAAATTGGGAGGTTAAGTACCTTGGCTGAAGTTACTCAGTCAGAAAGTGATGAGATATAAATTCGTTTGTCCATTCATTAATTCATCCATCCTAGAGTTGGGTCCTATGAGTTTATAAACTGGGAGCCTTCTAGCCAGTTGCCTTGTCCCTTCCCCCCACGTTCCATACAAGTATTATCATTGTCTATCTGTGCCACCATGTAAAAAAGTCAGGAAGCACTGCTGTAAACTGAACTTGCTCTTGGGATCCACTGTACCTGGTAGAGGGGATGGGGAGGGAGGGGGAAACTTCCCAATGGATGGGATGATGATAGCTCACTCTTTTCTAGCTTAAACTACTTTTTCAACTTAGCTCATTGCCTTCCACATAAATTCTCAAATTCTCAAAATTTATCTCTTTTCCTCTTCTTCACTCCAGGTGGGTTCCCGGTGTATAGTCACACAGTTCTTTTTTTTTCAGACAGGGTCTCAATCTGTCACCCAGGCTGGAGTACATTGGTGCGATCATAGCCCACTGCAGCTTCAAACTCTTGGGTTCCAGTGACCCTCCTGCCTAGCCTCCCGAGTAGCTGGAAATACAGGCATGCACCACTATGCCCAGCTAATTTTATAATTTTGGATAGACACAGGGTCTTACTATCTTGCCCAGCCAGGCTGGACTTGAATTCCTGGACTCAAGTGATCCTCCTGCCTCAGCCTCCCAAAGTGCTGGGATTACAGGTGCAAGCCACTGCACCCGGCCTATGTGTGATTCTTGGCTTGTGTTTTCTGGATACTTGCTGGCTTTGGCTGAAGGGTCTTGGCCTGCTTGTCCTCGTGTGTTGGCTTCTGCTTTCACTGAATCCACTGTCGGTATCACTGGTCCTGCCTGGTTTGGGTCACATACAGGCATCAGCAGCTGCTGACTGTGGACCTTGCTTTCGCCTCTGGTCTCAAGGTCTCTGCTCTTGAGGGTCTCTTCCTCCTCACCCCAGGCCTCCTTAGTCTTTCTTTCTTCTTTCCACCTCTGTGTCTCCCACCAGGGCACATGGGAACATCTGAACTGCCTGCACATCATGCACCAGCCAGGAAAAACCACCCGTGCCAGCTCAGGCTATTTCGATGCCTCCCTGTGTTGCACTGAGGCCCAGCCAGCTGAGGACCCTGCCATGGGCCCTGCACTTTGGAGGCCATCCCTTATGTGTTTCTCTGGCTGCTCCCTTTCCTACCAGAGTCCATGGAGCCAAGAGGAGGTGCTCTTCTGGACCACACTTCCAATACCCAGGACTCCGAACTTCCAGTGTAAACAGATCTGAGGCTGGTTCCAGGCCTTGTGTGCCTTCTCCTTCAAGTCACCAGCATAGATATACCTGGGCCCAAGGGTGGCCAATGAATTCATAGGATTGAGCATATTTTAAGATGTCAATTAATTCGACTATTTTTTTTTTGTCATAGTCTCACTCTGTCACCCAGGCTGGAGTGCAGTGTCATGCTCATGGCCACTGCAGCCTCAGCCTGCTGGGCTCAGGCAATCCTTCTGCCTCAGCCTTCCAAGTAGCTGGAACCATAGATGTGCGCCACCATGCCCAGTTAAGTTTTTGATTTATTGTAGAGATGAGGTCTCCCATGTTGCTCAGGGTGGTCTCAGACCCCTGAGTTCAGGCAATCCTCTCACCTCGGCCTCCCAAAGTGCTGGGACTATGGGCATGAGCCACCGCGCCCGGCAATTCAACTATTATAGTGCACCAACTCCATTCCAGGTACTTCCAGTACTTGGGCTCAAATTTATGTTGTTTCAAAGGCTATGCTTGTTCCTCTAAGTTATATCACCTCTGCATGTCAGACCTACTGCAGTTCTTGCTTTTCTTCTCACAACTTTGGTTTATAGGTATCTCCTAACCTTCCACTTTTTATGTTTGCCTGACTTATTTGTCCATCTGATTGCCTTGTCTGTGATCTAGTGCTGCTTTATTTCCAGGCTTAACCATGGCATGGGTAGACCAGGGTCCCTGGATCATCCTAGAAGGCACAACACACCCAGGAGTAGCTAAGCTCCCTCCTGGCATTTCCAGGTCCTGTCATGGCCCAATCAACATTGAACTTCAAGCTTTCTGAAAAGCGAGTAAAGTGCATATTCCCATAGTCCAGATCATTTTGATAATGATGACCTCAAGCCTGCAATTCTAGCCCAGACCTCCCTCTTGTGCAACTGACTCAGAGGTCTTACCTGCCCTTTTGGACCCAGGGCAGGTCCATGTCCTCCTGCAAATACTTCTTAGCCCCTGGATAATTTGGGGGTGCTTATCTGTACCACTACAGCATTCTGCATTGCCATAGCACTGTAGAGAGAAACTTCTGCGGCATCAGAGCTCTCTGTGCTCCATGGAGTCTGTGTTTGCCTGGAGTACGGTAGAGCAGTAAGTTTGACTGTGATTCCCATCCCATCACTCCTACCTGGAAGCTGAAATGCAAATTCTCAGCACCAAGACCTGATGAATCAGAAACTACAAGATTGGGGCCCAGCACTCTGCGACTTAACAAGCCCTCCGGGGGATTCTGGTTTTGCCAACATTTGAGAACTACTCTGTAGAGAACGAATCCTACCCATTAGTCTGAAGTCCCCTCGAAGGCAAGGATGAACCTGGCTCATCTTTGTGTCCCCAGTATCTAGAAGAGGCTTTGTGTGCCTGGCCCATGATGGAGAAAGCTGTGGATTTGTTGTCTGTGTGATGACTATGACCAGATTCTCAGTAATGCCCTGTTCTGACTTCCAATAACAGCCCTTGCCCTGACACCTGGAGGGTTTCTGAGGGAACAATAGAATGAGAATAAAGCGCTCTTTATGAATGAGTGCCTGCTGAAACCCAAGAGGAAGCTTGATAAAGTCTGCATTAGATCATGCAGTTTTGGCTTGAGGCCTATGTAGGTAGCATTGGCTAGTCACCCCAAATTCAGACCACGGATCACACTGCCCTCTGCCTGTGATGCAGAGGAAGGACATTTAGGAGAGAGGGGCTGCCAGTTGGGACATGCGTGCCTTCTCCCCCAAGTCACTAGTGTAGATATACCTGGGCCCAAGGGTAGCCACTGAATTCATAGGATGTGAGCATATTTTAATATGTCAATTAATTCAACTTTTTTTTTGAGTCATAGTCTCACTCTGTCGTCTGGATTACAGCGGCACACTCATGGCCACCGCAGCCTCGAGCTGCTGGGCTCAGGCAATCTTTCTGCCTCAGCCTTCCAGATAGGTGGAACCACAGGTGTGTGCCACCATGCCCGCTAAGGAAACAGCCTACATGGAAAACCTACATGGAAGGTAGAGAGATGACTGCTCTTCCGGTCCTGACCCATCCTTTCCTACTCAGCCAAATGGACTCAAAAATAATAATGGGGGGGGGTTACTAATGAGAACAGAAGCTTCCACTTATGGAATACCTAATATGTGCCAGGCACTGTTCTAAATGGAGCAGAAATAATGGTTCAGCTGCCCATTGTCCAGATGAGGAAATGGAAGCATAGGGAATATATACAAAACTGGTAAGTGGCAGAGCCAGGCAATCCTGACCCAGAGCCTACTTTCATAACTACTTTGCTATACTGTTTCTCAGGAGAGAGATGGGGGTGGGGGAGACACACACACACACACACAGAGAGAGAGAGAGAGAGAGAGAGAGAGAGGAGAGAGAGAGAGAGAGAGAGAGAGAGAGAGAGAGAGAGAGAGAGAGAGAGAGAAGCCCTGGTGCTGTGTAAGAAGCCCTGGTGCTATGTGGAGGCACTGAGTGTGACAGGGACAGAGAAGGGCATGTGGAGACACACACAATGAAAGGAGAATGATTCCTGACCTCAGGCCCTGGAGCCTCCTTATCTACTCAGCTTCTTGTTTTAGAAGAAAGTGAGGCTGGCTGGTGTGTCCTGAGGGACCAGGTCCTCCTAGGCTCTTTGAGCACACAAAGGCCAGAAGCAGAGCCCCTGAGAGAGAAGAACAGGGAAGGGCGAAGGGCTCTTGCTTTTAAGGTACAGAACTTACATTTAATAGACATGGTCCCATGTATGTCTTCTGGCCAAACTAATCAGGATAGAAAAATCACCTTCCTGTGGAGTGTGGGGAGGGGAGGGGAGCTAGCAGGGAGGAGGGCAGAGGTGGACTTGGACTGATGGAGCCACACGGTATGGGTTCCTGTCCTCCCCTGAGCCACAGAGAGGGGGGAGGGAGGGGCGGCGGGGAGGAGAAAGGCCCTCCGGGTCAGGGGTGTCTCAGTAGTGGGAGTGGGCTGGGGAGTGAGTCCCATGAGTTAATTGGGAAGAAAAGGCAGGAAAGTGGTTCTTTACCCAATTCACATTCGGACAGTTCCAGAACTCCCTGTAAAAAGGGAGAGGACAGTGGAATTAAGTAAAGATGTCAAGTCAACAAACAAGAAATTTAACGCTATCATCACTGTTTTCCTGCAAGGGTTTTTGATGATTGTAAAAACGTCTCTTTTCCTTTTTAGTAAAACCACCAGCTTTGTTGTTTCTCTTTGCATGAAAGGTGGACTATTTTTCCTCAGTGTGACTAGACTGAAAGAGAATGAATTTCCTTCACTTGTTGATGTCCCATCTGAAATGTGGGTTGGTTATAGAAAAGAGTTGGAACCGGGCTCGGTGGTTCAGCCTGTAATCCCGCGCCTTTGGGAGGCTGAGGTGAGTGGATTGCCTGAGCCCGCGGGTTCAGGACCGCCTGGGCAGCGAGACCTCATCTCTGCAATAAATCAAAAAGTCAGCCGGGCGTAGTAGCGCGCGCCTGTAGTTCCGGCTACTTGGAGGGCTGAGGCGGAAGGATCGCCGGAGCCCAGCAGGTCGAGGCTGCGGTGGCCGGGAGCGGCCACTGCACTCCAGTCTGGGCGACAGAGTGAGGCTCCAACTCAAAAAAAAAAAAAAAAAGAAAAGAAAAGAAAGAAAAGAGTTGGTTGTGATCTCTATTATTTCCCCCCCAAGTATCTCAAAGATACTGAGATTGACAGGAATTTTTGATTAATGTTACAAATGAGGAAACAGATTCAAGGAGGCGACACAGCTGCCCAGGGGTGATCAGTCAGCTGTCAGAGGCAGAAGGAGGTCTCAATTCTCTTCTTGTTGTTCTGGCCAATACATGTGCTCTTGGGTATTCAAGCAGCACACTCTTCGCCCGTGCTTTGGAGGCAAGTGACCTAGTTCTAAGTAGGCTCATCACAGAGAGGCCTTTAATGGATTTACCTCACTTGAAGTTCTTCAAGGGAGACTTCATTTCTTCTATTCCCATGGTACACATATGATGGAAGAAATTATTATCTCATCAGCTCAATTCTTTTTTCACTTTGCAGTGCAGGGCATTAGCTGAGCGGGGATTCTACTGAAAAAAATTCCTTGCAGTGGTGAGAACGTCCCACTATGCCCTGAAGGGGGCGCAATGGAGCCAGAAAGTGGCTTTCAGAGGGTGCTAATTCTGCTTGTAGCTCCGGGAGTCCAGACTGTTACATCCGTAGAGATGCCCAGTAAATATGACAGCTGTATGAGTTCAGTGAGCTTAAGTTTTCTTCATCATCTCCTTCACAAACTGTGTGAAGCCACAGGGAAGCCCATTTTGGATATCAGTGACTGAATGGCAGTCGGGACAAAGCGAACCAGATTCATTGTAACTTATTTGAAGGGAAAGAAAATGGAGCCAGGAATTCCTATTCATTTTTTTTTTTTTTTGTGGCTTACATATTTACTGAGGGAATTCAAAGGGGAAAACAGGATGAAGTGGGTTAAATAGAAAAGGCTACATGGGAGAAGTGAATCTTAAGAAGAAACTTGAAGTGTAAACTTTAACTAGGTGGATTTCTTCTTGATTCAAGGTTGAGGGTTGTATGTTTCCAAGAATTTAACATTTCCTCTAGTTGTCTAGTTTGTTTGCGGGAACTCCTATTCGTTAATAGAGTTAAATGATGAGAACTCAGTAACCCTCCTCATGTTAGATGAGCAGACACTGGAATGGGGACACAGCTAGATTTAGGTGTTGCTGGCTGGGAAACTGCCCAGATGCCAATCTGTAAGCAACAATCTATTGAACATATAGTAAAAATTAACTCAGGTTTTCATGTTACACCTTCCATAACTGGCCAAACGTAAATTGATTCTGCCCCCACTAAAGTAGGAGGTAGGAACTTCTGCTCTGAAGTAGAAGTTAAAGACCTACCCCTCACTGCCATCTTTGAGTATTTTTGCATCATGCACGTGTAAGTTGCATGATCTGTCTGTACATTAACCCTAGACCAGCTCCTGTTGACAGTCATGGGAAGCTGGTGTTTGCATATTTTGAAACTCAGTAATACATGATATGGTACTGTTTATTGGTAAAAAGTAATTTATTTTCAAGTGATTTATTCTATTGTCTACATCTTTACATGGTTCAGTTTGCTTCTGAGACATGTTTTAGTTCTGAAGGCCGTAGTAATTGATCTCTCCTCACTGAACATAGAAATGTATACAATTTTTATTAATAGAAAATCAGTTTCTCTTTGCTTTCATTAAATAAATGTTGAACAAATATTTAAGGGGCACTGGTTTGAAGAGTCACCAAATTATTCACTACTCAGGCCTCTCACATGTCTGGGTAAGTATAGGTCTACACACCTTCCCAACTGGAGCTATAGAACTGAATGTGGGAACAGGACAGATTTTCCTGATGTTACGAGGAAGAAATAACCAAAGTTAGTGACAAATCAAACAAGTGAAGATGATGAAAAGTCATGCTGCCTTGATATGCACTTGGCCAAGCCAGATTGCTTGAGAGATGTGGCCATTTAGGGTAAATTGGCACTTTGGAGATGGCTCTTGGGACATTTAAGGGGTCAGAATCAGGCCCAACAATGGAATCTTTGGGTTGTTTCCAGTTTCAAAGTGGGTGTATGAACTCAGTCAAAGATTATTCTAGAATTTTCATTGACAGTAATGAGAATCTGTGCATATTTGTTTCATGAAGGAAAGAATCAAATTAAGGCAAGAAAGTAATGTCATCATTGCATATTTAGCCGAAACGAGGATCTAACAGAGGCGAGAGAAATAGGAAAAGAGGAAGATGGGTGAAGAGTCAGGAGGAGTGTTGTGTCAAGGTGCGTAAGCACGCACCAAGAGCCCCTGTCTCTTCCTCCACTTGTTCAAGAGCTAACTTAGGGAGTCACTGTGTTTTTGAGGCGATTCTCTACTTTGCTGTCGAATCACACAACCTCTTTGCAGAGAATCTAGATAAGCCTCGTGATTACCAATGCATTGCTAGTTCCCCGTGTTGAACATGGGAATTATTATTTGTCGTGGATTTCTGCATTTTTCTTCTGCCCTTTACAGTTTGTTAAATACATTTTCAAATCAAGACAATTCTCCAAGGTCTTCATACGCTGGAATTGTTTACAGAGCAAAAATTCAGCTTCCCACAGATATTTGCAACTTAATGATACGTTTGTATCAAGCCCAGAATTTTTGTATAAAACAGGTGCCAACCAATGTATGTTTCACTGGTCTGTGAAGCATCTACTTTTCCCTTGAAATTACTTCCTATCTTATATGGCAGAAGGACACTGAAATGGTCATTTATTTTAAATTAACTTAGTGCTGGGCTGGAAAACATGGCTCCCAGATGATGGCAGAATTATTCCAACAAGGTCGCCTTTGAGAGAGTTAACTATAAAGTGATCTTTACAGGCCCGTGTTTTTCATGCCAAGCTTGCTGTGACTACATGAAAGGTAAATGTCTGGCACCAGGCAAAGGGGATGTTTGACCAATAGGCTTTATGGTGCATACTTCTTACAAGTCCATTTTGTTTTTTCTTTTTCCTTTTATTCACTGTTGGGACATGTGGAAAACAGACGCTTTGAGCCGAGGAGACATTCAAAGGTCCTCCTGTTCCAGGGGCAAAAAATAAACAAACACTCTGGTCATCGGGTTCTAAAACTTCCCATTTATTGCTTTCATTGCAGCCGCCTGATCTCACAGCAGGAATTAGTTCTGTCTCCCATCTGGGGCTCCTCTTTAGCAGAGTCAGGGAACCGATGAGCAGAGTGTTGCCCTTTGAGGACTTCTGACCCTGGAGCTTAGTCCCCAAGTCTCTAGCTCAGCACCTTTGTTTCCTGCCTGAAGCGCTGGCCTCTCTGAGCTGCATGTTGGCTTTTGTGGCTTTGGCTCAGGGTGCTGGGTTTGCTCTTTGTTTACCAGTCTTTTTTTCTCCCCAGAATTTCCCACTTTCTGGTTCCTAACTCTTAGCTCAGTCAAACAGCAGTGGGCATGAATAGCTAAAGATCAGATTGCACGTCCTTGTTTATGTAGCTCTCCCACCTCTCAATGTGGATGACGTCTTCCTGAGGCTGTGGTGCTTGACTTTGGGAGTACATCAGAGTCACTGGTGGAGACTTTAAAACTCCTGATGCCCAGGCTGTCCTTGGGACTGATGGCATTGGAATCTCTAGGGTGGGACTTAAGAATCAATATTTTTCAAAGCTTTCTCGGCTAACTTTGAAGTGTAGCCAAAGATAAGAAACACTAAGACTAATGAGTGGCTTTAACACTTCCTTAGTGTATACTAGTGGGAAGATATTGACTGGCTCTGTTTTTTATATAAAAACAAATAAATCAAACCTGGAAAAGATTGGGCTTAAAGTTAACCCCTAAAGTGTCTCTGACTCCTGAACATTGACAATCTCTGCTCTTGAAGAAACTTCTGCCATAGGAGAACTGTGGACTCTGAGAATGAGAGAGTCAACAGCTTTTTATCACCCGATTAGCAACTTAAAGCTATAGCTGTAAGCTATAGAATATTACTTAGAAATTGCTACAGTAAGTACCATTTGTTAGCTCATTTGCCTATATGGAACTATATTGCTTATTATAATTTGCTATTTTGGGTACATGTTCTTCATATCTATACCCTAGGAATGTTGAAAGATAAAGTGTGATGCTGAAACTGAAGGTAAAAACTTTTCCCTATTCATTTGCTTAACTGCAAATTAATTCACAATCCATATCCCTTCCCTCAAAGAATGAAAAAAGCAAAGCCAAAAAAAAAAAAAGTTTCAGGACATCATATTTCAAACTTAGAAAGTTTACTATAGGTAACTTCAAATATACTAGGCGCAGCCATGTTGTTAATTATCATTTTTTTTCTGTTGTGATTGAGTTAGATTTTTTTGCCACTCAAATAGCCAATTTCTGCATTATCACCTATAGAAGACCTGTAATAGGGTTGGTTTGTTAAGACAATCACAATAAATGCTTGAGTCCTTATTTTCCAAAAGAGAGAACACAGCATTTTGGCCAACTGTCTGGATAAGCACAGGCCAGTTACCTCTGTGTGGGGTTAACTCGTCACTCAGTGTTATCATTAGACAAGTGAGTTTCAGCGAGGACTTGGGGAAAATAGCTCTGAGTCACATCCTACATGCGATAAGTTAACTTGTGAACTTCATTATCATTTTTCACTTCTCAGTTCTAGAGGGAGTCTCAGACTCAATTTTAGAGATAGATCCTACAACTTATTTAGTCCTGGAATGGCAAGATCTCATTCCATGTGCCAGCATTGAACTCTTTATAGCTGTTGTGTAGGCCGCTATGATGAGAAGGACATGAGTCAGCATCTGGGCTCAGTAGATGGAGCCCTGTCTGCAATGGGTGTGTGACAGAAGGAACATGACAGAAGATACGTGCCTTGTCTAGTTCAACTCTTTTCCCTTTTAATAGTAGTTGTTCATAAGACTGTATACTGCAATCATTTATGGGGGCGGGCTAAGAAATCCTAATGTCCAGGCCATACCCAGGCAAATTAAAATCGTATCTGAATGTAGTAACAAAGTGATTCCCATGTTCACCCAGTATTAAGAATCACTTTTTTTTTTTTTTTTAAAGGAGAGACAGGGTCTCACTCTGTCCCTCAGGGAGGAGTACAGTGATATGATCCTAGTTCACTGCAGCCTCAAACTCCTGGACTTAAATGATCCTCCTGCCTCCGTCTTCTGAAGAGCTAAGACTGCAGGCATGTACTACCACACTTGGCTAATATTTTTTATTTTTGTAGAGACAGAGTCTTGCTGTGTTGCCCAGGCTGGTCTCCAACTCCTGACCTCAAGTGATTCTCCCACCTTTGCTTCCCAAAATCCTGGGATTACAGGCACAAGCTACCACACCCAGCCTGATAATCCCTTTCTTATGGAAAAGGAAACAAGGTCCTTGAGAAATAATGTGAGTCGCCGGATGTCATGTAGTTATGGATAGAGGATGTTCACCAGGTCTCATGATTCATCCACTGTTCTCTTCATCTTACCAGATTGTCTTCATCATAATTATGGAAACACATGGATAATGACACCTTATTGATGACTTGCTCTATTGATTTTTAGACCAGTGCTTCCTAGCCTATGAGCAGCAAGCATTGACTTACCTAGATGAATTATAAGTATTTATACTTTAAAATTACTGTTTGAAAAATATATGTAGAACTTGTTTTGAAGAGTAAAATACAAATTTATTTAGAAGCATTGCTGAATCCAGAGTAGCTTTCTGACCTTTTGTGTTTTCTCAATGGATGATACTCTCTCGATTAATGTCGTGTTGGGTTTGGGCACCACTGACTTAGACCTAAGGGGTACAGGAAGAAGCACAGCTGTGAAAAGCCCAGACTTTCAGCAGGACCAATTAAAATGCTCAGTGATTGCCTGCAGACAAGCTTTGCTGCCTGTCTGCTGTTGTTGACATACATAGGAGTGAGAAGATTCTTTCAGGACACATGTGGCTCAATATAATCTGAATCCTTGATGCCAGAAAATGCCATCCTTGAGTCTGATTCAGTGAGGAGACCAGCGACAACTCAGCCGGGAAGTATTTTGAGCCTCTTTCAGGTCAGCAGCCAGCCACTTGATAGTAAAGTGTGGCAGAGTTTGTGATTATGTGGTTTGTCATCATATTTCTTGTGTTTAATGCAAATGCTCATTTAGGCAATTCCATTTGATTCTTGCTGGAAGACCTGTGTCAGTCACTTTCCCTCTCTGTGACTCAATTTCCTAATCTCTAAAAAGGAAAGATGAATGTCCCTTCCAATTCTAAGAAACTGTCTTTATAGTTAAGTGGTTATTATCTTACAGACAAGGATCCTGAAGCAACTTTCTTAAGACCATACCTATTTGTGAGAAAATATTGGACTAGAAAGAATTAGGATTCTTGACTTAAATACCTGTGGTCTTTCTAATAACAAGAATAAATGACCCTGGGGGTACACTAAAATTTCTAAGGTTCCCCTTTAATTCCCCACACACCTCCATGGACCTCTGTTCCATTACTTCCAGAGGATGCTCTGAAGACTGAGTGAGTCCAAAGCCCACACACATTTAATACTCTGACCATCAGGGCTTTGGACTAGGTAAAAGCTCTCCATCTAGAAGACATTATGGTTTCTTCCCTAGGAGTTAGCACTGGAGCAGAAGATGGGAAATGAAGCATTTAATTCTGTAGAATATTTATTTGTCAAACTCCTACCTACTATGTGTTAGAAAATTTGGAGACTGGTGAATTTAGAGTCTCAGTGATATATCACAGAAACAAAGAACAGAGTACCATATGTTCTCACTCACAGGTGGACCTTGAACAATTATCATAATACTATAACAAAGGGATTGGCAGTAGTGGGAAACTGCCTGGGGGTGGGGTGGGGGTGGTAGGGTTGGCAGTTGAGGGTAACTGCCAGGGGAGGGAAAGGCACACCTCATCAACAAGGGTACCTGCATAATGAAATTCAGGGTATACCTAACCCTGAATTGTATCCCACATCTTTAAAATTAGAAAGGAAAAAAAAAAAAAAGAAAATTTGGAGACTTAAACATGAGTAAGACGGGATTTCTGTCTTTACCTGATTTGGGAGGGAGACAGACATATACACAGACAATGGCTATGAGGCAGACCGAAACTGTAGGTGGTTGTGGTAGATGTGACTGGCCAATTTAGTGCTCATATCCTTGCCTGAACAATTTAGGTTTAAAAAGCTAAATGCTTGCTCTCCTGGTTTCCTGTGCTGGAAGATGGTCATATAAAGAGCCTTGCCAATGAGAAAGATAGTAGGAGGAAGATAGTATGGGAGTGTATTCTTGGAAAGTTTTATCTCTTTTTTTATGAAAAGGGAAGGAAAGTCATCACTAATGCTACTTCTTCACATTCTTCTTGACTTGAAATTGGATATGATATCTAGAAGTTCAATCACCATTTTGTAACTATGAGGCAACAGGCATGTGGAAAAGATCAAAAAATTTTCAACAGTGCTAGGCCTTACATAATCCATATGAAAAAGTTAAATCTTGATTTTTAAAATTTGTTTTAGAGACATGGGATACAAATCAGGATTCGGTATACAAATGGTCATCGTACAGGTAAAGTTTGTGTCTCTCTTTGGTTCCCACTTTGCCTGGTTGGAGATCAGGTACTCTTATTGATGCTGTGTTTTCCACCCCTCCACCCCCAGCAGTATCTCACTACTGCCAATCCCTTTCTTTTTTTTTTTTTTTTTGAGTTGGAGTCTCACTCTGTCGCCCAGACTGGATTGCAGTGGCCGCTCCCGGCCACCGCAGCCTCGACCCGCTGGGCTCCGGCGATCCTTCCACCTCAGCCTTCCGTGTAGCCGGAATTACAGGCGCGTGCCACTACGCCCGGCTGATTTTTTGATTTATTGTAGAGATGAGGTCTCGCTGCCCAGGCGGATCTCGAACCCACGGGCTCAGGCAATCCACTCACCTCAGCCTCCCATAGGCGCAGGATTACAGGCTGAGCCACCAAGCCCGGCTTCCAATCCCTTTCTTATAGTATTATGGTAAATGTTCAGGGTCTGTTTATGAGTGAGAACATGTGGAGCTCTGTTCTTTATTTCTGTGACAGATCACTGATTATGATAGACTCTAATCCATTCAAATTGCTGCAAAGTCCATATGTTTGCCCTTCCTTATGGCTGTGTAATATTCCATTGTGTATATGTACCACATTGTTTTTATCCAGTCCAGTTTTGATGGGTAGCACAGTTGGTTCCATGTTTTTGCTATTTTGAATAGTGCTGCAATAAACATGCGTGTGCAGGTATCTTTTTTGTAGAATGATTTGAGTTCCTCTGGGTATATTCCCAGTAGAGGGATTGCTGGGTCATGTGGAAGTTCGATGCCTAGTTCTTTCAGAAATCACCACACTGTTTTCCAAAGAGGTTGCACTAGTTTTCATTCCCACTAGCCATGTAGAAGTATTCCTTTTTCTTGCATCCTCGCCAGCATCTGTTGTTGTTTGTTTTATTAATGATGGCCATTCTTACTAGGGTTAGGTGGTAAAATCTTGATTTTTTTTGAGGCTCACTAAGTTGGAATTCATGCTACTTGCAGCTGCATGCATTCCCAATGGACATAAAAGTTATGTGAAGTATTCTGGAAGGAAGTTTCTGTCTTCAGAGGTGGGCAAGGTAAGAGTGTTTAAGGGCATGGAGATGGGAGTCAGACAGAGCTTTGCTGCTCATGAGTTGTACATCCTTAGGCAAGTCACATGGCCTTTCTGAGTTTAAGTTTTTGAATTTGTAAAATGGGATGTTATGGATTGAATGTGTTTCCCAAAATGCATATATTGAAAATGTAACTGTCAATGCAATGGTGCAGGAAGGTGGGGCCTAGTGAGAGGTGATTGGGCCATGAAGGTGGAACGAATGGATTAATCCATTATTGTACAAGTGGGTTATTTATAAAAGGAGGCATTTGGTTTCCTTTTACTCTCTCTCTCTTGCCCTTCTGCCATAGAATGATGCAGCAAGAAGTTCCTCACCAGATGCTGGCCCCTTGATCTTGGACTTCCCAGCCTCTAGAACCATAGTTCAATACATTTCTGTTCATTATAAATTATTCAGTCTGTGATATTCTGTTATAGTGGCACAAAATAGATTAAGACCTGAGGATTACAACATCAATTTTACAGAGTGATGCAAGGATTAAATGAGTTTGAAAAATACTTACTACAGTGCCTTGCACATGGAAAGTGTCCAACTGAAGCTCTTATTATCAGTATCTTTCTTGAACCCTTGTAGAGAAACTCTTGTGGAGAACCTAGATATTTTTTACAGATATGACAAAGTTCAGTGCTTGCTATATAATAGGTGCTCGAGAAAGTTTTGTTGAATAAGAGACTTAGCATTTAATGAACAAAAGTCTTTAAACAGTGGCCCTGCCCTAGTGTGACTTGGGATGCGGGTGATAAATGAGTGTTTGTAGTGGATGCTATTGGGCACCACCTAGATCCCCCTTCATTGTTTAGGGCTGAGGTGCTCACTCCTCAGCTACTGGGAGTCTTGGAAACACTCAGCTAAATCCTTCTCTGTGAATTGTTTTCAGGTGAAAGGAGACCCCCTAACCCGAGGCACACCCTTTTCCCAAGGACAGCCTACTTCCAATGACTAATCAACACAGGGTTACAAAGGCTAGGTCCCTGAGTTGTTTGAAGGGATTTCTGAAGAACTGTTCCAGCTCCAAAGCCCCCACCAGTTCCACTGAGGCCTTTGCTATGACTGTATTCAATTGCTTTCTGCTGAGTCCTGCCTCTTTCACTCCCTCAAGGGTGTTGATCCTGAGAGTACTCCTCAGTAGTCTTTTGGCAGCCAGATATCCATCCCTGAGGCTATTTCCCTGGGAAAGACTGCAACTGTCTCTCTGATCCTATTCATGCATGCCTAAACATGGCCAGTAGTAGCAGCATCCTTGAGGATGAAGGATAATCTGGGCTTTAGTGGTTCCCGTTGTGGAATCTATGACTTGCAAGTGTGTGTGCACATGCACATGTGTACTGTTACTTCTTTCCATTCATTTATGCATTCCATTCAGCAGATACTTATCAAATGCTTATTATGTGTCAAGAACCGTGCCAGGCTGTGTCCTCATGAGACTTATGGGCTAACTGGGAAAATAAACTTTGATTATTCAATTACATACACCTTATAAGATTTCAACGGTGGCAAGTCCTGTGAAGAAGAGAGGCATGAAAGACTGATCTTGGGGTGGGAATGGGGGAGATAAGAAAGTCTTTCCTAAGGACATGCTCTTCTAGCTGAGGCTGGAGGGATCAAGAGGAGTTAACTGACCCACAGGGAGGGAAGCACAGTTCAGCAGAGGAACACTATATGTCTAAGGTCTTTGGTGGAAGGAGGTATGAGGCAGTGGGAGGAGGCTATGTGGCCAGAGTGAGAGGTGAGTGAAGGTTGTCCTATTCCCCTCTCCTGAGTTTTCTTGCAAGGGGAGGTAACTTCATTAGTTGTCTCTTGGCCGCTTTCTCACCCTCACTCACTCACTTTCCTTTGAGTGGAGTAGGAATGATGTCTATAGTGGGCAGAAGCAGCTCAGTGCCTTCCTTTCCTCTTGGGAGAGAGCTTCCCGTAGGAAGCTTGAGATTTCTGGGATCTCCAGGGAGAAATCGGGAAGGTGGCTTTCCCTGGATCAGCACTACCTTCTCCGGGGTAGTCTAACTCTGAGGCTTGGAGCATGGAAGCATACCAGTGCCCAGATTCAAGTACATTGAATCTGTCCAACCTGTCTTCATCACCAACAAAGATGCTATCATGGTCTCCATCTGCTTATCCCTTTATTTTAGTTCTCCCTTGGTCAGAACTTGGGTGGGAGAAAAGGGTGCTACTTATGGGGCCCTCAAAGACCCCAAGAGGTAGAAGTTGAAATCACACAGATGAGCAAGATCCAACCATTCAGAGCTCCATAGATTCATCAAGAAGTTTAGATTTCATCCCATGAGCAACAGAAGTCTTCGAAAGGGGTTATATGCAGAAGAGGGACCTAATCAGATTTTCATTTTGAGATCCTTCTGGCAGGTACACAGAGTACAGAATGGGGGATTCTTCATCCTGTGTGAACTTCTCCCTCTGTCCTCTGAATCCAACAAATCTTTGCTGGTCTTGGCTTTAAGGGATCCCAGATGGGGCAGAGCTGCCACAGGTGGGCCTAGCTCAGAGACAGAGAGTCAGAGCAGCTCTTTCTCCTCCAGTCTCACCTCCAGCTAAAAGGGGCAGCTGTAGTTCCCTTCACCCACCCACCCAATCTCCACTGTATGCTAAAATTTATTCTCAGAAACATAGGGCTTACTTTGAACAGTGAAGAATGACCTGATATAGTAAGTCTCCTATATACAAACAAGTGTCATTCTGAGAGTGCATTGGTAAGTCCAGTTTATTTGTAAGTCCAACAAAGTTAGCCTAGGTACCCAACTTACACAATCAGCTATATAGTACTATACTGTAATAGGTTTATAATACTTTTCGCACAGACAATACATAAAAGCAAACTCAAAAAGAAAACATTTAAAATCTTACAGCACAGCATGTGACAATGTACATCAGACACATGAACTAACTTACATGATTGGACTTGTGAATGCAAATTTGCATATTTGAAAGTTTGCAACTTGAAGGTTCGCATGTAGGGGGCTTACTGTATTTTTAGTTGTTGATGCTGAAAAGAGAAAAGGTGAAACTCAGTTTCAGGTCAAGAAAATTGTAGTTTGGGTGACGGGAGATAGGTTGGCAATGATTGTTTTCATTTCTAGATGGTATTCATCGCTGGATTTATTGGTGGGGTAGGAGAAGCATTTGCAGAAGATGGGGAGGGAAGGGGGAGAAGGCTGCTGCTGGGCTGTGTGTTTGTCTGGAAGAGGGAGCAGGAAATAGTGGTCAGTCATCATCAAGGCTTGAAGGACACAAATACCTACCCCCAAAAGGGGTCAGAACAGCCTCTATGGAGGAATGATTTATAAGCAAAACTGGAGGATCAGAAGATGTGAGCCGGTGAGTGAAGTGTAACAAGAAGAAGGTGGAGGAGGTGGAGGATATTCGGTGACTCTGAGGCCAGGGAAGGAACCAGAGTGGTGCAAGTTGAGTTGGATCCAAAGAGGCAAATTATAAGCTGCAAGATAACCTGGGAACTGAAGTAACAACTGACTTTGCCAGAGGACTGGGAGGCTAAACTGGGAAGACTTCTAAGAGGAGACAGGCATTCCAACTGGGTCTGGAAGCCTGCATAAGAATTCATCATGCAGACAAGGGAAAGAAACACATCCTTGGGCAAAAGTAGCTTGTTGAAAGATAGAGAGGTGAAAAGGGCCATGATCTGGGATGGCCACATTCTTCAGGAAGGAAAAAAAAAGACAATTAATACCATGGCTTCTGACTTCAGTTATAGTCCCCTGTTTTGTGTTTTCTTTACCATGTGTTTGTCTCCCAGGGAGGGGTGTTTGAGTGTTTTCATTGAAAATAAAGCTCAGGTAGTTTTATTTACTGCTCATGTTATGAAAAGCCCGTAGTGTTGGGCCAGGTTAGAAAGAATGCAACCAGAACTGCCCCCCAAATATTTATTTCCATAACCCTGTTTATTCTAGGTGGAATTTAAGAGGCATATTCACTAGTGCAGAGATGAGCTCAAGTTTGGAAGTTGGTCCAAATGGCAGGATGCTCAGAGGCTCATACTGGCTTAGCCAGGCCAGGAAGTCAGGACCCAGTAAGCGGAGAGGAATCCAGGATAAGGAAACTTCCTGAATAAGTCAGATCAGAAATGAAATGCTTTTGCTTCAATTTGTGCTTCTGAAGAGATTCTTGCTTCCTCTCCCTCAACACTCCCTGACTCAGCACTCCTCGGTCAGTCCCCAAAGGGGCAGTGGTGACAAATAATCACCCCTGAGGACTCATTTTCCATTGTGTCCTTTCCACAGTATGGCCTGTTAACTTGGAAACCATGGGCCAACCAAGTCTTAGGCCGTTCGACACCCTCTCTTGTGGCCATCACAACCCCTTCTCTGACTCGAGCTTTGACTCTCCACAGGCCTCCAAACCCATCCAACAAAACTCCCAGACCCCTGAAAGTCATCAGTGAAATCCCTGTTAGTCTCAAAGTATTTTCTGAACATTTTCATCTGCTTGCAACCCACTCAAGTGGTGCTTTCCTTCCTCTCCTTGCCCCCACCCCCCACCGTACCTTCTTCACATCTTGGGCCTGGAGGCAGGTGAAGTCTCCTCGTTGCTTTCCCCCGCAACTTTCAGGTATTTGTTCCTCCCACTCTCCCCAGCACTGCAGCACATCTGAAACACATGCCACAGGGCCCGGCCCCCTCCTATACCTCCCCTTGCCTCATCCACCTTCCTCCTCTGCGTGCCCCTCACTTACAGGTAATTTTAGGATCTGGATTTCAGTCTTTGCACCAACACTTTTGTCATGATTTTCAGTGTTCTGAATATCCACATAGACGATTCATCCAACAGGTGGCCTCTCAGTGGCAAGGACCTCGCCCTTGGCTCCACGTAGCCTCTTATGACATGGCCATACCCCAGACTTCATATTACCCATTCCCTCACCACCTCAAGGTCAAGGTCTGCATGTGCGCTCTGACCATCCTCTCTTCCTATTCTAGCCCATCCCCTCCAGTATCCCAACTCCAATAATTCTTTGGGCTCTCTCAGACCTCCAACCCATCTCATTCCTTTTCTCCATCAGTCTCTTTCCTCTTGCATGCCACTCGACTCCTTCGTTCATCCCTTCTTTGCACTTGCTGGCAAAACCCCAACACTGCTTACATCCAGCTCTGATTATTACCTAAGCAGCTGTCTAAAGATTTCAAAGAATACCCGCTCTTGCCAACTGGCCTTACTTTAAATTCCTGATCCTGAACCCGTAGTAGGTGCTTAGCCCTGATTGGTGGAGTTGCCTCACCTTGTCCTTCTGGTCTCATTCTCCTAGAGGATAATTTCGCTCCTCTCTCATCTTTGCTCAGACGAACCATGCTCCCTCCCCACCACTTACAGCTTTGCTTCTTACTTCCCCGAGAAAATGAAAGCAAACCAGTGAGAACCTTGGTAGGCTTCAACCACCAGATCTGTGCTGCTGCTTGTCCTTCTGTTGCTTGAATGAGAAGCCCTGGCTCCCACCTAAGGCTAACTTTCTATGTGTGTGCCAGATCCCATCAAGGACTTTACTCCGGCAGTTCTCCCTGCTTCCATCGATGGCGCCGATGGCACCGTCTCTCTCTACTGTGTCATGCTGGTGATATTTAGGCATCCTGCAGTGCCTCCTGTGTTTAGCCTGACATCCTGCTCAGCCCTGTTTTGTTCTCCCCTTTACAGAAAAACTCCTTAAAGGGGACGTCTCTGCTTGCTGTCTCCAATTTCTCACTTTTTGTTCTCTCTTTAATCCATTCCATCAGGTTTTGACTCTCATCACTCCACCAGACTCTATGCCTGCAATGACCATCCAGTGGAAAATGCCAAGTCTTTATCTCAGCTGATGAGTAGCATGTGACCCTATCTCACTTTCTTCAGGTGTCCTTCACTGGGCTTGTAGGACACGATGCTCTCCTGGCTTCCTTCCTTTCTCATTGCCCATTCCTTCCCAGGTTCACTCACTGAATCCTTTCCTTCTGGACTATGTCTGGGTTCTGTCTTGAACTTCTCTTCTTTGGCTATGCACAGCTCCAGGGGTACAACACCACACAATTTTCTGGCAGTTGAAAGTATTTAGGGGAAGCAATATCTTTTTCTAGTTTGAATCAAGTCATCTTGTGGTCTAGTGGGCTGTAGCCTTACAAACCTTTCTCTCCATCAGGTTGCACTCTAACGATCCTTTTCTTGGCTGGTTTTTTTTTTTTTTTTTTTGAGTTGGAGTCTCCCGCTGTTGCCCAGGCTGGAGTGCAGTGACTCAATCATGGCTCACTGCAGCCTTGACCTCCTGGGCTCAGGTGATCTTTCTGCCTTAGCCTTCCAAGTTGCTGGTACTATAAGCATGCACCACCATACCTGGCTAATTTTTTGACTTTTTTTTTTTGTAGAGACAAGGTCTCATCATGTTGCCCAGACTTGTCTCGAACTCCTGGGCTCAAGAAGTCCTCCCACTTCATTACAGGCGTGAGCCACTGCATCTGGCTTCCTACTATACTATTTTTAATAGAACTTATTTCTTCTTTGCAACGTATTATAAATACAGAGGATGCCAAAAAAGTATACACATTTTAAGAAAGGAAAAAAACTATATTAAAATTGTAATACTCAATATATATCAATAACAAAAGATAAATACAAGTCACGTTTGACTTCTGCAATTACAAGAGGTGCTCAAAGTGCTTACCATCAGCATCCAGGCACTTCTGATTACAGCAAACTAAAAGTAATATGCAGATAACTGCTTAAAATGTGTATATATTTTTGGCACCCCCTGGTTTATTTTCTCATCTGTTTTTCTGCCTTCTTCACTAGTCTTAAAACACCATGAGGACAGGGACTTTGCCTTGTTCATTGTTCAATTTCCAGAACCTAGAACAGTGTCTGGAATGTAGCAGGCACTCGCTCAATAAATAAATACGTGCTGGATGGATGAATGAATGGGTAGCATGGCTATAGTTCTTTCGTGCCACTGGGTTTATGTCCTGGTATTCCACATCAGGGTGCTCATTAAATGGGAATGACAATATCTCTAAACATGTGGGGCCATTGTGAGGCTTGAGTTAGGTAATGGATGTACATGTGTGTCTCAGTCCATTGTGTTGCTATAAAGAAATACCTAAGGCTGGGTAATTTCTAGAGGAAAAAGGTTTATTTGGATCACAACTCTGCATGGTACTAGTGTCTGCTGGGCTTCTGGTGAGACCTCAGGAAGTTTACAATGATGGAGGAAGGAAGAGAGGGAGAAGGCGTGTCATGTGATGAGAGTGGAAGCCAGAGAGAGAGAAGGAGGTGCCAGGTTCTTTTAAACAGCAAATTCTGAAATGAACAAATAGAGTGAGAACTCACTTATTACCTTGAGAATGGCACCAAGTCATTCATGAGGGATCCATTCTCTTGATCTAGTCATCATCTCCCACTAGGCCCCACCTCCAACACTGAGGATCACAGTTCAACATGAGATGTGGAGAAGACAGCATCCGAACTATATCAACAACCTTTAACCGTTGTTTTTATTGCGGAGAAATTAACCATTAGAGATAGGAATTTGGATTTCATTCATCCATTCATCCTACAATTAATTCTGAGCCCCTCATATGTGCTGCAGTCAGTGTTCAAGTTCTGGGGATGCAGCAGTGAACAAACAACACCCCCATCTTCCTGAAGCTCAAGAGCTCTCAGAAGATCAGGGTTCTTTTTTTTCTTGCTTTGTTCCAATTTCATTAGAGTGTGGTTTGAGTGGGAGTGACTTTTAACACAGAAGAGGGGTGGTGAAGTGTGTTGGATAGGGTAGTGAACATGGGCTGTCACACCAGGGCAATGGCGTTTTCAAATCCCAGCTGCCCCACTTAAAGCTGAATGAATGGAAAAATTACTTTGACTCTATAAACCTCAGTTGTCTCTCCAGTAAAATGCAGGAACTAACTGAATCTACCTTGCTGGGCTGTTGTGAGGATAATTTATGTAAAGCACTTGGCATAGTACCTAGGGAGAGTTAAGTGCTCAGGAAGTGTTACTTGTAGAGCCATTTTGGGAGAGGCTGAGGAAGGAACAACTCCCACAAGAGAGAGTTTCAGATCTCAACGGAAGAAGGAAGGAGATCTGCAGAGTGGTCCTGGCAGTAGACGAATTTGTTCACAAGAGATTGATGATTACAAGAGGAAATTGTGGCAGAGGCTGGAGAGAGAATGATGAGTCAAGGAGGGCTGAGAATACGGTAAGAGGTGGTCTCAAGAAGACTTATGTTTGGGCAGATAATTTCTGAATCCAAGGGGTAAAGAAAGATAGGATAGGTAGATGGGTTTGGGGCCGAGAATGTAAAGGAGGAGAGGTCTGCTAGAGGGACGTGGGTATCTAAGTTTATTTAGCAGACACCTTGAGTGGCTTTGTGTATTCTAAGGTGGATATGGAGCAGGCTGAGGAGAGTTGAAATAATGTGGCGCTTTCCTTGGGTGATTTGGAGAGGTGGTTGGTGAGTGGTGAGGGTAGGGGGTGGAAAAGAGTAGAGAGGAGCCGGTACATGGTGGGAGACTGAAATCCAAAAGTGATCCAAGATGGTCAAAATGACTTAAGAACGAGGACCATTAAACTGTAACTTCAAGTTAGTAGCTACATGCTGTAGACATGCTCTGCTGTGTGGACTACCAGGCCAGTTTGAATGTTTGGCAACATCCTTGTTTTTAGGAATGGTTTAGGGTAGGGGGATTGAGAGAGGTAATCTTTTTTAGAGTGTATATTCACTCAACCCAGACTGAAAAGTCTCTCTCTCTCTCTCTCTCTCTCTCACACACACTATTCCACAAAAACAATACTCATCCTTACTTTGTGTGATAAAGTAAAAACATAAAGTTAAATATCAGATATGGCATTATTAATTTTTTAGATTTTAGAATCATGGGGTACTTGTGAAGATTTGCTACATAGGTATATTACGTGAAGGTGTGGTTTGGGCTTTTGACAAGCCCATTCTCCCTCCCTTGGAGGTGAGCATGATACCCAATGGGTAGTTTTGTATCCTTCATCCACTCTCTTTCCCAATGTCTTTTAGTAGTGCCCAGTGTCTGTTTTTCCCATATTTGTGTTTGTATGTGTCTAGTGTTTAGTACCCACTTAGAATGATGGTCTCTTTCTGTATCCATGTTGCTGTGAAGGACATAACTTAGTTGTTGTTGTTGTTTATGACTACATAGAATTCCATAGTGTATATGTACCACATTTTCTTTTTCCAGTTCACCATCAGTGGGCATCTGGGTTGGTTCCATGTTTTCGAGAGGTCTCCACTGCTTTCCACAGGGGTTGGACTAGCTTTCATTCCCACCAACAGTGACAGTGTACAAGTGTTCCCTCTTCTCTACAACCTCGCCAACATCTGTTGTTTTTGACTTTCTAATAATGACCATCCTGACCGTTGTGAGATGGTATCTCATAGTTTTGATTTGTATTTCTCTGATGATTACTGAAACTGTGTATTTTTTCATGTTTGTGGGCTGCTTGTATGTTTTCCTTTGAGAAGTATCTGTTTATGTCCTTTGCCCACTTTTTACTGGGGTTGTTTTTCTTTCTCTTGTCGACTTGTTTGAGTTCCTTATAGATTTTAAATGTTAGTCCTTTGTTGAATGCATTGTTTATATATATATATATATATATATATATATATACACACACATATACATATACATATAATGTATATGTATTTTTTTCCTTCCATTTTGTGGTTTGTCTCTTCACTTTCTTGATGGTTTCTTTTGCTGTGTAGAAGTGTTTTAGTTTGATAAGGTCCTACCTGTCAATTTTAATTTTTGCTGCATTTGCTTTTGAGGACTTGACTATGAATTTATCACTTAGACTGATGTCCAGGAGGATATTCTCTAGGCTTTCTTCCAAGATTTTTACAGCTTGAAGGTTTGTATTTAAGTTCTTGATCCAGTTTGAGTTAATTTTTGTATATGGTGATAGGGCTCCAGTTTTATTCTTCTGCATATGGTTAACCAGTTTTCCCAGCACCATTTGCTGAATAGGTTTTCCTTTCCCCAATGTTTTTTTGTGGTTAAAGATGAGTTTACTGTAGGCCTGTGGTTTTATTTCTGGGTTCTCTATTCTGTTCCATTGGTCTATGTGTCTAGACTAATGTGTCTAGACCAATGCAGTACCATGCTGTTTTGGCTACTGTAGCCTTGTAGTAAAGTTTGAAGTCTGGGAGTGTGATACCACCAGCTGTTTTCTTTTTGTGGAGATTGCTTTAGCCATTTGATCTTTTTTTTGCTTCCATATGAATTTAAATATTGCCTTTTCTAGGTCTGTAAAAAATGTTGTTGGTAGTTTGATAGAAACTGTATTGAATCTTCAGATTTCTTTGGGCATATAGTCATCTTAATGATATATTGATTCTTAACTTGGGATGTTTTTCCATTTGTCTGTGTCATCTTTGATTTATTTGAGCCATACTTTGTATTCTTATTGTAAAAACCTTTCACCTCTTTGGTAGAGAAATACTGATTTTTTTGTTTGTGTGGCTATTGTGAATGGGATTGTGTTTTTGATATGGTTCTCAGCCTGCTTGTTGCTGGAGTTAGAAAGGCAACTGATTTTTGTGCACTGACTTTGTATCCCAAGACTTTACCAAAGTCATTTATCAGTGCCAGAGGATTTTTTTTTTGACAAAATCTATATGGTTTTCTAGGTATAGAGTCATATCATCCGTGAAGAGAGATAATTTAATTTCCTCTTTTCCTATTTGGATAGCTCCAATTTCTTTCTCTGGCATAATTGCTCTGCCTAAAACCACCAGTACTATGTTAATAGGAGTGGTGTATTATGTTTTGTTTTGCTTTTTTTTTTTTGGAGTTCAAGTCTTACTCTGTTGCCCAGGCTGGAGTACAGTAGCACACTCATGGCTACCCCAGTGTTGACTTTCCAGGCTCCAGTGATCCTTCTGCCTCAGCCTTCCAAGTAACTGGAATTACAGGCACATGCTATCACACCCAGCTAATTTTTATTGTAAAGATGAGGTCTAGCCAAGTTTCCCGGGCTGGTCTTGAACCTGTGGGCTCAGGCAATCCACTTACCTTGGCATCCCAGAGTGCTGGGATTACAGGCTGAGCCACCAAGCCTGGCCTATTATGTATTCTTAAATGCAACATAGAAATAGTTCAAATAAATAAGACTTACATGATTTCAAATAAATAAAGATTGTGAGATGAGGTAGTTGTGCTTACCTGTTCATAAATTCATTCTCTCTAAGACACATGTGGACAAGGCTTCAAGCATATCTGATGCATTGCTGATGACATCTTTCCTTTGTTTTTTTTTTTTTTTTTGAGTTGGAGTCTCACTATGTCGCCCATTCTGGAGTGCAGTGGCCGCTCCCGGCCACCGCAGCCTCACCTGCTGGGCTCCTGTGATCCTTCCACCTCAGCCTTCCGAGTAGCCGGAATTACAGGCATGCGCTACCACGCCCGGCTGATTTTTTGATTTATTGTAGAGATGAGGTCTTGCTGCCCAGGCGGGTCTCGAACCCATGGGTTTCCTTTGTTTTTAATCCAGGTAAGGCTGAAAATTTAGCTCACCTAAATGGGCTTCTGTGAATGATAATAGCAATATGCTTTTTCTATTGAATTGTAGAAATTATTATTCAGTGTTAATCCAAAATGATGAACAGAAACATAAGTCTTGTAATCATTCTTCATTACCAATGATTAAGCTGCAATAATTTATCCTATTTTTTGGACAACACCAAGTTAGGCTTAATTATTAAATCAGTATTTGGAAGGGAAAATAGATTTGTGATTCAAACGGTGTTCTTTAATGTTTTAATTTCTCGTTTGGAAAGTTAAAACTGAAAAATATGGGCGGAAAGAAGTTGTAACAATTTCTATAATTCTATTTCAGTTGGGCTGTGTTTGTTAATAATGTTCTTCTCTTTGATATGTTGTAACAATGTTGGAAACATTTAGTAGACAAGGTGATTACTTAAGTCTTAAAATCTTTTGAAATCCCTATGTTTATAGTATCTTGTTGATTTTTCTCTATGGTTTCAAATTTTTTTTCGCTAAGAATGCTGAGAATATCAGCTAAACATGCCAATTTTATTAACAAACATCATATTTGAAACAATTGCCAAGTGATACTGCTTCTCAACTAGAAAAATGTGATTCTTATTCCAGAGTTCAATATATTCCCTTGTAACAACCAGTAAACTTTGGGGTGACATAATAAGTATGTATGGTTAACTTTAATCTCTAAATAAAATATTTCCAAAAGTCAGCTATTCAGTGAGATTCCTTTAATAAAATTAACAATATAGATTGCATTTTTCTATTTGTCTATAAAATTTGGTAGAAGAGCTTTAGATGTCCATACTGAAACATATAAAACAGATTCCAAATAGCATTGTTCTTAGTAGCATCTAACTCCACCAAGTTTTCCAGTTGCATTTACTATTCTATGCTTTTAAATAGTGCTCTATATTCCAGCAGCATCTCCTGAAAAAATTTTTTCACAAAAAATGCTGTATTTTAATTCATATTGACCAATAATGCACCCTTCTCATTTTATAACTATCTGTAATTCAGTTATGTGAGATTAAGTTTAAATTATGTAACAAATTTCCCATGAATTATTTTACCACGCATATCTGATTTATATGAAAAATATTGCTTCTCTTATAATATCAGCACCCTCAAGTCAGATCTCAAAATCTATAGTAGCTTTTTTTTTTTTTTTTTTGAGTTGGAGTCTCACTCTGTCGCCCAGACTGGAGTGCAGTGGCCGCTCCCGGTCACCGCAACCTCGACCTGCTGGGCTCCGGCGATCCTTCCGCCTCAGCCTTCCAAGTAGCTGGAACTACAGGCGTGCGCTACCACGCCCAGCTAATTTTTGATTTATTGTAGAGATGAGGTCTTGCCTGCCCAGGTGGATCTTGAACCCGCGGGCTCAGGCAATCCACTCACCTCAGCCTCCCAAGGCGCGGGATTACAGGCTGAGCCACCGAGCCCGGCTATAGCTTTTGTATTCTGTAAAGTAATACTGCTTTCATAAGAAGAAGACTTTAATTTGGTCTGCTCGTCTGTCATTAAAAATTATATATACCATTCTATATGTACTGAAAAAATAATATTTTTTAGGAGTTGTGTGTTTCATTTTCTTTTTTGCTGCTCAAGATGCAACTACATAAGAGAAGAAGGCATTTTTTATGAACTGCTGCTGTACAATGACTAAAAATACAAATAGCAAACACCTACATATAATGCCCTATATAGCGCTCCCTACGGGGAGGCTCTTTTCTATGTGTAGCTTTCTTTACAACAGCCCTATGGACTAATTGGCATTATTATTCTTATTTCATATTGAAATGAGCCATAGAGAGTAAGGTAACTTGTTCAAGGTCTCATAACTTGTAAGAAAAAGTTCTGGAATTCAAACCCAGGTGACTAACTTTAGAGTTTGGTTCTTAACCAATACAGTGAACTGCCCCTCAAATTATGAATTATGTTAGTAATTAATGTCTTTTCTTTTCCTTACTTGAAAAGATTTCGTTTCCTTACTTGAAAAGACTTGAAGGACTTATTGAAAATATTTACTTAACCAAAAATCCATTGGGTTCTGTCATTTTCAAAGTATTTTGCATAGCAGATAAAACCAATTAAAAAAAAAATCTTCGTCACAAAAGTTTGCACTTTATTTTTTTAAAAATGAAACTTAAACTAAGCCCAAGTTTATTGATGAGTCAACATTTTGCTCAATGTTATTAGTTTTTAACTTCCAGATTCAGCAGTTGAACTTGCACACATGCCTCTGAATTTTTGGCCTCATCATTCTTTTGTTTTCCAAGAATAAAGTGATACATTTGAAGGACAGGTTATACTGTTTCAATGAAAAGGTGACAATTGTTGAGAAGCTAAAAAAAAGCACTGCTTGATTGCATCCTTTTTTTGCAAAAGACCTTGCAAATTTATAACCCAAACTAGTTGAAAGCCTCTATAATTTTGCTGACAGGGAAAATGCAAATTATGATAATATAAAATAAAAGTACATCAAATTAACCCTCCCATTATGGCGATGGTCAAATTGACCATCATAAGCTGAGAAATAGAATGAGATGTTATTGAGCAAAAAAGTAAATGACCCATCTCGAGCCACATATATATTCATCATATGCCCACCACCACTGTCTTTCTATCACATAGGAGCAACTGGTCACAGTATTTGTTGCAACATTTACACTGCCAGGATTACTCCTAAGAATGCTTGTATTTTCAAATTAATTAAAAAAACTTCTGGTTGTGACCTCCTACGTTGATTATTTGATCCACCAATGGATGGGGCTGACAGTTTGAAAACAACTAAGGAAAAGTACTGAGTTTCTTCATTGGGTTAATGCTAGAGTGGAGATAAATTAATATTCATTATGTGTAGAGTCAAGAATGAGAATTATGGAAGTTTAATGGAGCCACACAGTGAGTGCCAGAAGTGACCATGAGACCAATAACCCCTTGATAAGTCTCAAGAACTTTCGGTAGGGCAGGATGTTGTTGGAAGCCTAAGCTGATTACAGCAGGGGTATAGAGAAGTGGTCAAGCGTGTGAGTTTTGGGACATGATTGCTGGACTTGAGTCTTGATTCTACCACTTTCCAGATGTATACAAGTGACTTAACTTTTTTGTGGCTTAGTTTTTTCCATTTATAAAATGGGGATAATAATAGTATTGAGCTCAGAGAATTGTCATAAGGAGTACATGAATTACTATATGCTATTCATGTAAAAAATACTTAGACTAGTGTTTGGAATTTGATATGTCTTCATTGAAAGTTAGCTTTTAAAAAAATTGCCGAGAGAAGTTGTGCCCAGGCAGACTACAGAAATTAAAGGAGCTTCTCAAGTTTGCTGAAACCTTTGTCTGAAGGTGACCTCTCCGGATAAATGGCACTTTCCGGCATTAGGTTGCTTGGAAACATTATAATTTTCCATCAGATCTATCCCAGGAGTCTACCCACTATTGTAGGAATCTGTGTTCAGAGACTGCACATCAATGTCCAGGAGTGGGGGACATTTCATCAAAGAGCTTGCTCAGGTCAGACCAGAGAATGTCAATCAGCACTCCTCCATGAGTAGCATATGGGATTGTGGAGGGTCTTCAGGGAACTGGTCTGTGTAGAAGAAAAACAAACTGCTTTTCTCTCAACACTGCTTTCAGTACTTCGCTTCTGACACCAGATATGTGGGGTAGGGTTTTCCACACTGACCAATTCTCTGACACTGGCTGGGTGTCCTACAATTTAATTTAATTCTGCAACTATTTACCTGGAGTTAGTTAGTGTGCGATCCCACAAGTTAAGAGCTCAGTCTCAGAAGACTGCTCCCCTTCAATACCAATTGCAAGTACAGCTTGTCACCTGTTCTTTTGACTGAACAGCCATAATTCAGGGGTTCTCACTATCCCTCCTTGAGCTCAGCCATCCACTATGAGGGCTCACAGAGCTCAGGGACTTACATTTACTAGTGGATTATAAAGGATTTGGCAAAAGATACAGATGAACAGGGATGAGCAAACGATTTGGTTATGGATGCAGATGAAGAGGTTCATAGGGCGTTTGATAAAAGGATACAGATGGAGAGGCATATAGGGTGAGGTCTGGGAAGGTCCTGTGTACAGGGGTTTCTGTCCTGGTAGAGTTGGGGTGTGTCACCCTTCAGGCATGTGGTTGTCTTTATCAACCCAGAAGCTCTCCGAACCCTGTTCTTGGGTTTTTATGAAGGCATCAGTGGCCATTAGTGATGAACTCAATTTCCAGCCTCTCTTTCTCCCTAGAGATGGGGATGTGGGCTGAAACTACCCACTCTAGCAATCACCTGGTTGGTTCCCCTGGCAATCAGTCCAGGACCCTCAGTCATCAGTCATCTTATTATCATATGAAAGACACATGTCTTGGGAGATGCCAAAAGTTTTAGGGATTGTATCCAAAAAATGGGGAAGAGTGTATGCAGAAACAAAATATATACACATACACATATATATATAATACTATGACATAATAATATGTAATATTATAATATTGCATATAATATAGTCTATATAATACTATAATAATATATATTACATATAATACTATGACAATAATATACAACTCTATATTATATAAGTATTATATATAATATACAGTATATACAACCATAGTATAATATGTAATATTATATACTATAATATATATGATATAATACTATGTTATCATAATATTTACACATCTGTCCTAGTATTGTATGTGTACTCACTGTGTTGTGGATGTTTAACTGTAAATTTGAAAGAGAACCTGTGGTCTCTGATTTCCAACAGAAGAGGAAGGCTACATAGAGAAAGCAAGAGTTGTGGCTCTCCCAGAGAATGGCTAAAGGAATTACTTGGAAGGTTAAATCAATAAGAAACTGTAGAGAGGGTGTAGGAAGACATCCTGGGTGGAAGGAAGAGCGTTAGGAAGAAGCACAGGGTTAGTTTTGGAGTGGGGGTGGTGAGTAGCTCGTCATGCTGCTGTGAGAAAACAATACATACAGAGTAGTGATAGGAGCAAGGGACCTGGGCCTTCCCCCTGAGCCTCTGGAGGCACCTATGGGTTTTGAACATGGGTGGCAGGAAGCTGATAACAGTACTGCACTGACTAGGGCTAGTAGGGCATTTGCAGAAAGAAGCAAAGGCTGGAAACACTTGCTGAAGAGAGAGGGAGGTCATCTAAGTGAAATCAGAGGAATGTTGGCAGGACCAAGGGGCTTGCTGAAACCTACACATTGGAATAGCCCCAGTCAGAGAGGTTGTGGAATTTTCTGCAGCTGCACCAAGGTCTTTCGGTGTAAGAGGAGGAAGAAGGCAGTTTGTTGTGTTGATCCAGGGTTGAGTCTGTAGGCTGGGGATGATAGAAGGACAAGGGGTGTGGATATCACACGTGTTCATGAGATCGCAGTTTGAGGAGGCTCAGCAGGGAGAGGAGAGAAGAAAGAGCAGGAGGGGCTCAATTCATTGGGAGAAAGGAAAGGGGAGTGAGGCAGAGCTGTAGTTCAAGAAAGTTGAAGATGGAATTGAAGACATTTGCAGCAGAGGAAAGACTTTCAGATTGCAAATGTTGGGTTGAAGATACAAGAGAAGCAGCTATGGTAGGGCCAAGTGTGCTCAGAAATGGAGGCAGCTGAAATTGAGGTAACCGAGGAACGTGAGGCCTGGAAATTGGATGTACAGTTGCCAGAAGTTGGCATCATTGGGTGAGATGGACAGGCTTTGGGTGGAGAGTGGAGATTATAAACCCAGTGCCAGAACAAGTGACTGGGGGGGGGGGACGTGACAGAGTGTGTGTGTGTGGGAGGGGATGCAGATCAAAGAGGTTTAGAAGCAACATGGGGACACTCTGTTCCTCTTAGCCTGGGGATGTCTTAAGACTAGGAGGAGAGTCACCCTCG
Source organism: Cephalopachus bancanus (assembly GCA_027257055.1). Classification (NCBI taxonomy): domain Eukaryota; kingdom Metazoa; phylum Chordata; class Mammalia; order Primates; family Tarsiidae; genus Cephalopachus; species Cephalopachus bancanus. The sequence goes on along the minus strand of JAPVLO010000170.1, from coordinate 2,763,168 downwards.
TTTGAGAGGATGAAGGGAATTGGTGTCCCTTGGAGAGCTGAGCCTTGAGGAGGTGTCCTTGGGAAGGATGGATTTTGTTAATGGGAGGAGGCAGGTCTTAAAGGAGGTAGGTGGAGGTAGGGGGAAATAGTAGACAGGATGGTAAGAGAGCACCTGGGAATGAGAAGGACTTCACTTTAGGAGGTGCTGGGAATGGCAGAAACTGGGGACACAGCTGATGTGACCCAAGGAAACCAACTCTGGTAGGGACATGCATGGCACAGTGTCTACTAGTGTAGGCTTTAAAGAAACCCGATTCCCTTCATTTGTGTCTCTTTTTTTTTCACCCAGTCTCAGCTTCCTAATCCAAACACTGAAAGGTCGCTGGTTTTTGTTCCTTACTGACAAGCACAGAAATGGGCAGCTGAAACTTCATGTCATTCTTTTACTTGGAACCCACTCGCTTCAAGGCATCTCCTTTGTGGTCTTCTCTGGAGATGGACCCCAAGTGGTCTTTAATTCCAGCCATCAGAATCTGACAGATTGTGTTTATCAGGTTAGGGGTGGGGCCCTCCACTGGGGATGCACTCCCAGTTCAGTGGCTGGGGCTTTTGCATACACACCACTGTGGCTCGTTCAGGGCTGAGGCCCCCGTCCCCTCTACCAGGAACATTACAACATTTTGGGCAGTTGATAAGCAAGGGACAGCTCTGATGGAGGCTTAGCCTTGTGGCACAGGCTGCCTGATGAACCGGGGGATGTGCAGGCTGCTGTCACAGAAGATCCTTGCCAAATGGTAACAGTGGAGGCAGCCTTTGCACAGGAGCTGCTCCCCCGAAGGATTGGGGTGATCCACAGGCACTAGATTGGCTGTTTAGGGTTTAGCCACCTCTCAATACAGACTTCACTCTGGGAGCAATTCCTGTACCCCAAGTCTTCTTGTCTCTGGCCACAGAACCCCCAAGGTCATGACTCCAGCACGCTAGTGCCTTCTCCTGTCCCTGGTGCCCTTCTTGTCTCCCAAGAAGCAGGGAAGGCTACTTGGTTGCCCTTTCTCCCTCTATGCTCTTTCTAGTCTTTTATCACATTAAAAACTCTGTAAGGGGATACCCCCCAAAACCTGGAATTTATTTATAAAAAATTGTGCATATATTCTTACATGCACAGTCACCTTCAAAGTACTCTCCATTTGATGTGATACACCTGTGGAGACACTGTTTCCACTGCTCAAACCAGTTTTTGAACTCATCCATTTTGATGCCTTTTAGTGCTTCTGCCGTTTTTTGTTTCACCTCTTCCACGTGGGCAAAAGTTCCTTTGAGGACTTTTTTTCATCTGGGGAAACAAAAATAAGTAGTTGGGAGTGAGAGCAAGTGAACAGAGAGGCTGGGGCATGGAAGTCATGCTGCTTTTGGTCACAAACTGCAGAACACTCAGCGCAGTGTGGGCAGGTACGCTTGTGAATCACTCATCAAGAAATGGACAAATGCATTGAAATAATCTCAAAAAAAAAAAAAATTCACTGAAGCCAGATGCAGCCTCTCACAACACTGGCTGGTGCACTGATGCCAATAGGCTCCTAGAACACTTGCCTGCGAGGGAAGCCTGTGCTGGATGGGGCCTGTCCTCCAAAAGACAATTCTGATTTTTTGGAAGTTTCTCTTCATAGGTTCTCTTCTACTCAGGGCTTTCTCTTTTGATTTCCAAGAGTCTAGTTGGGAAGTAAAAGAGTATGACCACTATCTGTTTCTTTTTCTCTGTGTCCATGTGATTCAAAAACCTGTAGATGCCCATGATCCATTAGGGAAAGGGACATTCTCTAACTTGTGGCACAGACTAGAAGTTCTGCTCGACTCTGGGACTCCTACTTCATGTACCATCAATGAGTGAGGGAAGAGAGAGGAAGCTCTGAGACTAACATTTCACAACTGTATCTCAACACATGTACTGTCATTCAGAAACCTTCTTCAAAGGCCTACACACTAGAACAGGTCCTCAGTCACAGGCCCTCAGAGTAAAGGGACTTTACTGGCTACCTGCTATCTTTAGGATTCTTTTGGTTATAAGTATCAAAATCCCCCCTGGGATTTTTTTTCTTTTTCATTTGGAGTCTTATTCTGTCGCCTAGGCTGGAGTGCAGTGGCACACTCATGGCCACCCCAGCATCAACCTGCTGGGCTCCAGCGATCCATCCGCCTCAGCCTTCCAAGCAGCCAGAACTATTGGCACGGCTACCACCCCTGGCTTATTTTTTAAATTTATAGTAAAGATGAGGTCTTGCCAAGTTGCCAGGGCTGGTCTCAAACCTGCAGGCTCAGGTAATCCACTCATCTCTGCCTCCCAAAGTGCTGGGATTACAGGCTGAGCCACTGAGCCAGCCAATTTTTAAAAAGAATACAAGGGCATTTCCCAGTCCTCAGGGGCAAAGGAGCAGCCTGCCCCACATAGGAGCACAAGAAATTGGAAGGTTCTTGACACGTGTCCTCTTTGGTTCTGCAGACTGATTTTTTTTTTTTCTCCTCTGGCTATTTGGCAGAATATGGTTACCATAAAGTCCTCAAACTTATAATGCAGGGCCAACCACTTGGGTGTTGCCCACTGTTCATTCCCAAGTCCCAGTTTCCAGGATGCAGTAGTTTATGACTTTGGATTAGGCACCTGCCCCTGTTCCATCATCTGTGGCTTGGGCAGGACTGAGGGGTGGGAGAGGGCTTAGACAGTGCAGAATGGTTACAGATGGGCCTTCTCTGCGAGTGGGGAGGTGTTGGGTGGGCTATCCTTAAAGATGGGAAATCACTGTGTACAAGGGGCACTACTGTTACCTTGCCAAGCTGATTCTGCTGCTTGGAACCCCTTGACAACACACTGCATTATGGCAGTCTGGCCCGTGAAAACCCCTCCAGTGAAGGCTATCTCTGCCCCTCCTATTCTTGCCAGGGCTGACAGACTGCTGAGCTGAAGGCTGTCTAACTTCCAACCCTGGGTTTAGCCAAACCCTCCCCCCACCATGGTCGTCTAAAATAACAGTCTCTTTCCCACTAACAAGCCCTTCTGGTACTAGAAGAATCTGAAGAAGTATCTTCTTTGGGAACTATTGCCAATTCCTTTAACTTTCTTTGTGGGATTTAGTTTAGGTTCCTTTGCCATCCTGAATGCTTCTCTCTGAATGAGCTTCTATTGATGATCTTTATTTATAATTTTTATTTATTTTTATTTTATGTAGAGATAGGATCTTTCTATGTTGCCCAGGCTGGTCTTGAATTCCTAGGCTTGAGCAATCCTCCCACCTAAGCCTCCCAAAGTCCTAGGATTACAGGCATGAGTGACCACGCCCAGACTTTTACATTTTAATTTATTTTTATTTTTATCTTTCTACATTGTCCAGGCTGGTCTTGAATTCCTGGGTTTGAGCAATACTCTCCCCTCAGACTGTCTTTATTTAAAACTTGGCTTCTTGGTTGGATGCAGTGATGCCCTGTTTGTGGCCTGGTGTGGCACAGGACAGCGTGGAATGCAATTCCCTCATTCTAGAAACTGCAGTGCATATAGACTATGATTGTACTAGGTTATTGAATGGACCTCTGTACAGCTTGGAGGGTGCTAGAGCAGAATTTAAAATCATATTTTATGGATTCTAATCCTGGTTCCAATATTTACTCGTGAGGGATTGTGGGAAATCACTTTAAGAACATTTGGAGCCTCAGTTTTTTTCTCTATAAACCAGGAATACTAAGGGCCCTAACCTCTTAAGGTTATATATTTGTTTTAAGTGGGGATTAAGTTATTTAATGCAAGGAAAGCACTTATCACAGTGCTGGTAGCTAGTACATGTCCAACAAGGGCTAGCTATTAATGCCATAATTATTAGTACCAATGTTGACTAAACTCTCAAGTATTTCTCACATGATATTCTGCCAGACATCTGAATCTACCCATGTGGAGTCCAGGGGGTATTTCTTTGTTGAGTTCCATCTTGATAGATTCCTTCCATGATCCTAACCCTCACCCACTAATTTTAGTCTCTGGTTCATGAAGGCAGTCAATGCCATGTCTTTCCTAAATTTGTCCCTTACCCCAAATTTAGGAATTTCAGAACCAGTGGGAGAGTAGCTTATGTTTTCCCTCTTCCTCTCTGAGGGTTGCTGAGTGGAATGGAGCAGGAGAATAGAGAAACACACAGTTTCACAAACTCAGATGTGCAGATGTGTGGAGTTAGCAGCCCTGGGTTCGAGTTGCTACTTCCTAGCTGTGCACTGTTGCAGCAGTTAATGGAGTTCTCAAGGCCTCAGTTTCCTCATCTGTAGCATGTGAATGTCAATGGAATCTACCTCAGGTTGTGGTGAGGATTACACGAGAAAGCACGTCTGGCATGCACACAGTAAGCGCTCGGTAAATACGAGCTGTTATGTTGCTATTGCTACTGTTGATCTTGGGGGTTCTGGATGTGATCAAGTAGCCCTGACACTAAGAACAGCAGGGGTTTGGAAGAGGCACCGATATCTGGAATGACACTAAATGCTCCTGGGAAGAAAAGAGAAGGGGATGGAACAAGAGCGGGAGGATCTGATGGCTGGGCAGGGAGGGCAGGTAACAGTAACAGCAGCAGATCTGGTCCAGTTCACACAAGTGGCCCTTTGTTCAGCCCACTGCTGCCATGTTCTCCTTAAACACTGGTGCCTTTATAACACAGGCCTCCTGAGCGGCATGCCATTCCCAGCTGCCAAGGTTAGGCACATGAGGCCAACCTCTCCAGCTGTGGTCTGGCTCAGCTCCCAGCTCATCTGTGGGTTGGGTGCTCAACAGAGGAAGAACCAGAGGGTCAGAGTGTGGGGAATTATGGAGCCCGGATCTTGGCATGGCAGACACCAAGACATATAAAACAGGTACTCATTTTTAAAAGCTTCCACCTTTAAACTTAGAGTTGGGGGACCCCCAAAGAAAAGGGTAATAAAATGATGGTGGTGGATTGCAAAGGTAGCAGCCATTCAGGCCTCTGAAAAATATTTCTGCTTGATGGAAAGAAAGTTTGTTGTAGGCTTATGCACATTAAAAATTAATCAAGTTGATTGAGATCTTTGTATAATTAAGTCCTTCAGAGGATCAAAGAAGCTTCCACAGGGGAACTTTTAAAACACAGAGACTTTTGGCATGCACATTCTGGAGATCTTGGAGATACCTAAATGGAACTTGCATTGTCCAGACTTAACTGTAAAACTGAAGAAAAGTCAGGGAGAAACAAACCACGTTGTTCATGTCTGTTTGGTCCCAGAGTATCCCAGTGCGGCTGGAGGCTGCCTCGGTCTTCCCCCTTGCTCTGATGTGGCTGGGAGAGAGGGGTGCTGTGCCAACAAACCCAGTGTGCTGCACACCCATTTCTCTGTTTCAGGACCTGTGCAGATTCTCTAAGAAGCGGGAGCCTGTCAGACCACGGAGGCCTCTGGGGACAGATGAGAAACTCCCTTCCAGGGCCATAGCACCAGAGACCCCCTGTTTAAAAAGGAAAAAAAAAATTACGTAGGACACTCAGTTCCACTTTGGGGTCCTGGGACTCTGCAACTTCCCTGAGGTTTCACTTTGCTATGTGGTGACATTTTCTTTTCAGCCTGTTCCAGAAACCAGGTTTCCTGCTGACTGCTGGATTCCTGGCACTGCCTCCCGCTCTTGGGTGGCCAGGCCTGCACCTGGAGAAGACTGTCTCCCTTCCCTTCAAAGCCTCTTGCTGGATCCTGAAACAGTTCTCCTTCCTCACCTCTAACACGTTACATGAGCTCTGCCTTTGTTCCGACGTTTCTTTACTTTTAATGACTAGTAAGCTGCAGCTCAGACCCTCAGTGCTGCTTACGTGCGTCATATTGCAGTAAATTCCCAACTGGATACTCTCTCTGTTTTTCCTCCAATCCATTCCTCACATTATTTTTCTAGAGAGCAGATCTGATCATATCGTGCTGTGCGTCGAAGTCCACAATGGCTTCCCACCACCTACAGCGTAATGTTACATTCTTGGGCCTGGCGTTCATCAGCTCCCTTAATCTGACTAGATCCCCCCTTTCCTGTTTTCTCTCTCTCCCTGTCTCTCTTTCATTCTGTTTTGTCCCAATTGTGTCGTAACTCATAGTTCTACAACCCCACAATGTATTTTCCTGCTTTATGCTTTTGCTTCTACTAATCTCTCTGCTCTTCCTGCTCATCACAATTTTTTTCATCCTTCTAGTGATTTTAAGTGCTTTTGCTTCTGTTAAATCTGCTTAGATTACCCCAAAGTAGAGTGAATTGACCAGTCTCTGTGCTCTCAGAGAATTCTGCTTCTACTTCTATTTGAGCATTTGAGCTTTTCTTCTGCATTGCATTAGGGTTTTTTTGTGTGTGCTACCCTTTCCCTACCGTAATGTTCTTTAAGGTTGGACTTTGTCTTTTTCATCCATGTCTATCGAAAGTGGTGCTTTGCTTGCATATAGTAGGTGCTTAATATCTGTGTTGAACGGAATGAAATAGAAGGTAATCTGCTTCTTTTCAATACAGATACCTTTGCTTTTCTGTATTTCAAAATCACAGATGACTGCAGACTTTCTAAGTTAATACATAAATACCTTCTCATTGTTGGATTTTTGAAGCAGTCAACTATTCATATCTATCTCCTCTTCAATTAGTGAACCTATTGAGGAAGAGACACAGAAGTCAGATTGGGATCAAAACATGAAATGAATTTCTGACCAAACAGGGTTAGAAATTGCTATTTGAACCCAAGACCAAAATAAAAATAGGCAATGTGCTTCTTTCCCATCTTGAGTTGAAGTTGTCCATCCTGGCAGGGATGGAGCAGCTGGGCACTGGCAGGTCCATGGCCCTGGGCTCCATGCAAGCCAGAGTCTATCCTGGTGCTTGTTGCCCAGAGGAGAGAAGAACAAATGTGTCCTGCCGATAGCTTGGTCTAAGTTTAAAAGCAAAAAAGAGCCACATGTGTTTCTTCCTCATTTTCCTGCCTCAATAATCAGATAAATTACTGCCTCTCAGAGAAAATCATCACTCACTATTGAATGAATCTTTCCAGACTTATTCCTTTAATATAGTTATGTAATATAGGTACATAAATATAGTTTATATTTTGCATTCATTGAGTTCTACTGTATTTTCTGTAACTTACTTTTTCTCCATGAAGAAATATATCTCAGAAACTTTTTTCTTATCAGCATATATAGATCTACCTCATTTTTTTTACGGGTCACATATAATCCATAATATGGATGTATCATAACGTATTCTTTCTGGGATGATGGTTATTTTATCTCATTTTGTAGGCAATGTCATTAAACTGACTTGTTTCCATTGTGGTGGTTGAGATTTTAGCTGTCAGTCCAACTGATAGAAAGTATTCTGTCTTTTTTCCCTCTGTTTTTAACATAGTCTCTCTTTGTGTCCCACAATTTGTCCCGATATATAGAGGTATGAATTTATTTATTTTTATTTAAAAAATATTTTTAATATAAAGATGTGGGGTACAATCCAGGGTTAGGTATACAAACATTGATCACGCAGGCACCCCATGAATTTATTTTTAATCATTCTACTTCAGAAATGTGTATTTCTTGAATCTATGAATTAGTGACTTTCAACACTATTGGGAAACTCTTGGCCATTATCTTTTCAAACAGTTCCCTCTGCCATCTTTTCTCTCCTCTTGAAATGTCAATTAGATATATGTTAAATTTGTTCTCCATGTCTCTTACTAGTTTGTTCATATTTTCCATGTATTTTCTCTCTAATTCTTCATTCTCAGTAATTTTGGGGGAATCTATCTTCCAGTTTCCAGTCTGCTGTTAAATCTATTAATAGAGCTTTAAATGCTAATTATGATTTCTGTATGTAAAGTAATTTTGTTTGACTCCATACAAATTTTCTTTTTTAAAAAATAGTTCCTTATTTATTACACATTTTTTATCTATTTTAGATTCAGGGGTTCACAAGTACCTGTTTGCTACACGAACATATTTTGTATTGGTGGGGCTTCAAATTACCCACTCCCCAAATAGTGAACATTGAACTTCTGAACCCTAAACTCTCTTGCCACCTCCCCCCTTTTAGTGTCCCAGTGTTTATTATTTTCATTGTTGTGGCCATTTGCCTCTAAATATAAGTGAAACATGTGGTGTTTGGTATTCTGCTTCTGAGTTAGCTCACTCCATTCACATTGCTGCACAGGACATGATTTCATTCTTTTTTATGATTGCATAGTATTCCATGGTTGTTAAACATATTTTTTAAGTTTGTGTTTTCTTTTTTTTTTGGTCATAGTAAGCTTAGCTATTTTGTAGTTTTTGACTGATAATTCCCATATCTAAATGTTTTGGGGATCTGTTTATACTATCTATTGTTTTAGTTGCTTCTCCTCTTTGTGACAGGCTTTCTTGTGTGCTCAGTGAATTGCTATTAAGAAAAGTTTAGATACTTGGATTTTTGTGAGTGTCTTTGTGTATGTGTGCACATTTTTTGAAACAGAAATGAGGGTGAACTCTTCAAATATTTGCCTTTGTAATTCACCTGAGGTCATAAAATGGCTCAGAACCATTTTAAATACTTGTTTAGAGATTTTTTTAAAATCACAGCTTTTATTTACTCATTTTTCATTTATTCATTTTACATATTTTACATTTAATTTTATATATTATACATTCTATATTTTATTTATTTATTTTATATATTTTACATTTTATACATATATAGATATTTAACATTACATATATACATATATGTACATATATATTTTACTTGTCAATATATACAAATAAAAATTATATATAGTTACTGTGTACAACATGTTATTTTGAAATATGTATACACTGTGGAATGGCTGAGAATTTTTTTTTTTTTTTTTTTTTTTTTGAGTTGGAGTCTCACTCTGTCACCCAGACTGGAGTGCAGTGGCCGCTCCCGGCCACCACAGCCTTGTCCTGCTGGGCTCCGGCGATCCTTCCGCCTCAGCCTTCCAAGTAGCTGGAATTACAGGCATGCGCTACCACGCCCAGCTGATTTTTTGATTTATTGTAGAGATGAGGTCTTGCTGCCCGGGCAGGTCTCGAACCCGCGGGCTCAGGCAAGCCACTCACCTCAGCCTCCCAAAGGCGCGGGATTACAGGCTGAGCCACTGAGCCCGGCTGAGAATTTTTTTTTAACATATTTTTTATTTTAAAATTGTAGGGTACAGATAAGGGTTAGGTATACAAATATGCATTGTGCAGGTACTCTTGTTGATGAAGTGTGCCCCCCCGTCCCCAGTCAGATATTGACTACCGTTAATCCCACTCCCCTTCCCCTCCCTGCCACCCCCATAGTTTTCCACCACTGTCAATTCTTTTCTTATAGTATTATGGTAGTTGTTCAAGGTCCACTTATGAGTGAGAACATGTGATGCTCAGATCTTTGTTTCTGTGAGAGATCACTCAGTATTATAAACTCTAATTCCATCCAGGTTGTGAAATTCATGATTTTGTTCTTTTTTATGACTGTGTAGTATTCCATTGTGTATATGTATCACATTTTTAAATCCAGTCCTCTTTTGATGGACATCATGGTTGGTTCCATGATCTTGCTATTGTGAACAATGCTGCAATAAACATACGTGTGCAGGTATCTTTCTTATAGAGTGATTTGAGTTCTTCAGGGTATATTCCCAGTAGGGGTACTGCGGGGTCATATGGAAGGTCAGTTTTTAGAGCTTTTAGGAATCGCCACACTGATTTCCACAGAGGCTGCACTAGTTTACACTCCCACCAACAGTGTAGAAGTGTTCCCTTTTTACCACATCCTCTCCAGTATCTGTTATTTTTTGTTATTGATAATGGCTATTCTGACTGGAGTTAGATGGTATCTCAGTGTAGTTTTAATTTGCATCTCCTTAATGACTAGTGAGATTGAACATTTCTTTATGTATCTGTTGGCCACTCATATGTCTTCTTTTGAGAAGTGTCTGTTCATATCTTTTGCCCACTTTGTAATGGGATTGTTTGTTTTTTTCTTTTCAGCATGTTTGAATTCCTTGTAGATCCTAGATGTTAGGCCTTTGTCAGACATGGAGTTGGCAAATACTTTTTCCCAGTCTGTGTATGGTCTCCCTGCTCTCTTGATGGTTTCTTTGGCTTTGCAGAAGCTTGTTAGTTTAATGAGGTCCCACTTGTCCATCTTATCTGTTATGGCCTGGGTGTTTCGGGTTTTGCTCAGGAATTGGATGCCAGTTCAAACTTCCATAAAGGTGTGTCCTGCATTTTCTAAGGTTCTTATGGTCTGAGATTTTATATTTAGGTCTCTGATCCATTTAGAGTTAATTTTTGTGTATAGGGATAGATAGGGGTCCTGTTTGAATCTTCTGCATGTGGTCAGCCAGTTTTCCCAGCACCATTTACTGAATAGGTTCTTCTCTCTCCAGTGGTGGGTGGTGGAGGCTTTGTTGAAGATGAGTTGGTTGAGAAATTGAGGTTTTGCTTCTGGAATCTCAATTCTATTCCATTGGTCTGTATGCCTGTTCCTGTACCAATACCAAGTTGTTTTGATGACTGTAGCTTTATAGTAAAGTTTGAAATCTGGTAATGTGATACCACCTGCTTTGTTTTTTTTGCTGAAGATTGTTCTGGCTATTCTTGGTCGTTTGTGTTTCCATATGAATTCCTGTGTTGTTTTTTCCAGGTCTGAGAAGAATGTTGCTGGTAATTTGATAGGTATTGCATTGAATCTGTAGATTGCCTTAGGTAAGATGGACAGCTTCACAATGTTGATTCTTCCAATCCATAAGCATGGGATATCTTTCCACTTGTTTGTGTCATCTTTGATTTCTTTGAACAGTTTTGTAGTTTTCATTGTAAAGGTCTTTCACGTCTCTGGTTAGGAAGATGCCAAGGTATTTCGTTTTTTTTGTGGCTATTGTGAATGGGATTGTGCTTTTTATTTGGGTTTTTGTTTGTTTATTATTGGTGTAAAGAAATGCAATTGTCTTCTGCACATTTATTTTATATCCTGAGACTTTGCCAAAGGCCTTTATCAGTGTAAGGAGGTTTTTGACAGATTCTCTTGGGTTTTCAAGGTACGCGATCATGTCATCTGCAAAGAGAGATAACTTGACTTCCTCTTTTCCTATTTGGATACTCCTGATTGCCTTTTCTTCTCTGATTGCTCTAGCCAGGACTTCCAATACTATATTGAACAGGAGGGGTGAGAGTGGACATCCATGTCTTGTTCCAGTTTTCAGGGGAAATGGTTCCAATTTTTGTCTATTTAGGAGTATGCTGGTTGTGGGTTTCTCATAGATGGCTTCTACTATTTTGAGGTATATTCCCCGTATACCTAAATGTTCGAAGTTTTTTTATCAAGAAGGGGTGCTGGATTTTATCAAAAGCTTTTTTCTGCATCTAATGATACAATCATGTGGTTTTTGTTTTGACATCTGTTGATGTATTTAATTATATTTATGGTTTTACGAATGTTGAACCAGCCTTGCAACCCAGGGATGAAGCCTACTTGGTCATGATGGATGATTTTTGAGATGTGTTGTTGAATCCAGTTTGCTAGGATCTTGTTGAGAATTTTAGCATCTATGTTCATCAAAGATATTGGCCTGTAGTTCTCTTTCTTTGTTGGATCTTTACCTGCCTTTGGTATCAATGTGATGTTAGCTTCATAAAATGATTTGGGGAGGGTTCCATCTTTCTCAATCACCTGAAATACCTTCAGAAGGATTGGAATCAGCTCCTCCTTAAATGTCTTGTAGAATTCTGCTGGAAAGTCATCTGGTCCAGGGCTTTTTTTTTTTTTTTGTAGGTAGTTTTCTTATTACATAGTCAATTTTCTTGATTGTTATTGGTCTATTTAGGGTCTCAATTTCTTCTTGTTTCAACCTAGGCAGGTTGTGTGATGACAGAAAGTCCTCCATTTCCTTGAGGTTTTCAAGTTTGTTTCCATACAAGTGTACGTAGTAGTCTCTAATGATCTTTTGTATTTCTTCAGGGTCAGATGTGACTTCATCTTTTGTGTTTCTAATTGTGCTTATTTGGTTCTTTGCTCTCTTTTTCTTGGTCAGTCTAGCCAGGGGACCATCAATCTTGTTTATCCTTTCGAAGAACCAGCTTTTTATTTCATTGATTTTTTTGTATTATCTTTTTGTCTTCTATGTCCTGGATTTGGGCTTTTATTTTGTTGATCTGGATTCTTCTGCTGAAGTTAGGGTTATAGTGATCTTGGTTTTCCAGCTTCCTTAGGTGGCTTGTTAGGCTGTTAATTTGTGATCCTTCCATTTTCTTCATGTGCATTTGTAGGGATATAAATTCCCCGCTTACTACAGCTTTCATGGCATCTCAGAGATTTTGGTAAGATGCTTCTTCATTTTCATTTGTTTCCAGGTATTTTTTGATCTCTGTTTTGATTTCATCATTGGCCCAGGAGTTGTTTAGCATCATACTGTTTAGTGTCCATGTCTTTGTGGGTTTTGGGGAGAACTTATTGGTGTTAATGTTTATTTTTATTCCACTGTGGTCCAAGAAGGTGAATGATAAAAATTCGGTTTTTTAAAATTTACTTATGCTTGATTTATGGCCAATTATGTGGTCAATCTTAGAATACGTTCCATGCGGTGATGAGTAGAATGTGTATTCTGTGGTCTTTGGATAGAGTGTTCTGTAGATATCATTTAAGTCCATTTGGTCAAGAGTCACATTGAGTTTCCAGATCTCATTGATGATTTTTTGTCCTGATGATCTGTCTAGGGTTGTGAGTGGGGTATTAAAATCCCCAGTTATGATGGTGTTAGAGTCAATATCTTTCTTTAGTTTTCCTAGAAGTTGCTTTATGAAAGTTGGTGCACCTATGTTAGGTGCATATATGTTTAGGATAGATATTTCTTGTTAATGGAGTGAACCTTTTATCATTATGTAGTGGCCCTCTGTATATTTTTTTATTTTTGATAGCTTAAATGGTATTTTGTCTGAAATTAGGATCGCAACTCCTCCTTTCTTTTGTGTTCAATTCGCCTAAAAATTTGTTTCCCATCCTCTTACTTTGAGTCTGTGCATGTCCTTTCCAGTGAGCTGGGTCTCTTGAAGGCAATATATTGTTGCCTGGTGATATTTTATCCATTTTGCCATTATATGTCTTTTCAGTGGTGCATTTAGTTCATTCACATTCAGGCCAATTACTGAAATGTGAGAGTTCGCCCTTATCATAGAGTTCTTATAGAGTTGTTGCTCTTCCACTTGGTTTTTTGTCTTTCTTTTGGTTTTGGGATTGGTCCATGTGTGTTTTATTCTTTTTCCTGTACTATTGTGAAGAACATTGTTGTTTTTTTTTCCTTTTCTTCTGTGTTTAGTACTTTCTTAAGTGTTTCATGTAGAGGTGGTTTGGTGGCAGCGTAAGTTCTTAAGGATTGGATATCTGGGAAAGATTTTACTTCTCCCCGCTGATGAAGCTTAACCTGGCTGGGTAGGTTATTCTTGGTTGAAATTGTTTATCTTTTAGGACTTTGAAGATAGGACTCCAAGATCTTCTAGCCTGCAGGGTTTCTGCAGATAAATCTGCTGCTATTCTAATTGGTTTTCAATGGTACGTGATCTGGCTTTTTTCTCTTGCTACCTTTAGGATTTTTTCTTTTATGCCTACTTTGTGTAGGCGAATTATGATGTGTATAGGAGTTGGTCTTCTCATTTGTTGTCTTACAGGGGTTCTCTGAATCTCTCGTGTTTGAATTTTTGCATCACTGATTAGATAAGGGAAGTTTTCTTGAATGATCTCATGGAAAGTTTGTTCCAGTGTGGTCTCTGTCTCTCTTTCTGCCTCAGGAGGGCCAATTACTCTTAGGTTCAGTCTCTTGAAGTAATCGCTCATTTCTTCAAGGTTTTGTTCTGTCTTTTTGAGCTTGTTTTTTGTGTTTTTAAGAGTTTGGGTTAGTTCTATATTTTGGTCCTCAAGCTCTTTAGGTCCTTAGGTCCTCAAGCTATTACTTCTGCTTGGATAATTCTGCTTTCCATGCTTATCAGTTTGTTATTTATTTCATTCACAGTATTCTTTATTACTGTTATCTCAGATATCAGCTCCTTCCTAGTTTCTTCTTGTCTCTCCTCAATTCTTTTTAATCTCTCCATTAATGTCTTGATATCTAGGTTTGTAGTTTGAGACCAGTCATTCTGGGGCTCTTCATTTTTTGCATTCCGAAGTCATTTTTCTCAGTGTCTGCCCTCCCAGGGGTCTGGGAGAGACCCATATTCTTCTTTTGGTTTTTCTTCATTTGTGTAGATTTTTTTCTCTCTCCCCCTTTCCCTCCCCTTCTTTAATTCTCTTTTTCAGGAAAGGTGGGATTGCTTTTGTTTCACTTGTTTAATCTCCTGTTCTTCCTTATGAGGGTCCTCTGCCTTTGTTCACTTTTGAGGTTGGAGTGTGGGCTGCGGGCTGTACTTTTTTCAGTTTTGAGGTTTAATTGAGGGGGAAGCTGTGATTTAGGATCTATATGCTGATTCCAGCATCCACCAACAGGTGTATGAGCACACTGGAACCCATTTTCCACTGCCTTACAATCTGTCTGTGCAGTGCTATGTAGGTTTGGTCCCTGGATCAAAAGGAGGTACAAAAGAGGAAAATAATGGAGGAAGGGAGGGGTCAATAGGAAGTTAGAAAGAGAGAAGAGCAAGAGGGAAGACAGACATACATACCAACTAACAGGTGAAAAAAGACACAAGGCTGGAGAGAAGTGAAAAAAACACAGAAAGAAAATTCCCTAAAGAATACTGGTAGCTACACAGAGACAGACCAAAAAAATCATGAAACAGATAGTGTAAGTCAGGAAGCAAATAAAAGTGAGCAAAACATACAGTCAGAATGATAAAATCAAAAGGCAAAATAAGAGATCAGACTAGCTCTGACATCTTTCCTGAGTGTCTAAGTCACTTCAGCTCTGATCTCCAGCCTCTCCCCTTTGTTTTGGTTGCAGGCAGCTAGCCTGCTCCCTGGGAGGTCTATGAGGCTTAGTTGTCTCTGTCTGTTCAGCATAGGGGAGGGGCTTTGTCTCCTGTTTAATGACGTTACCTTAGGAATCGAGGTGGAGGCTCTGATAGGTGGGCGGGGCAGTGCAAATCTGCCTGGAGAATGGCCGAGGTGGCAGCTTCACTTTCGGGGATCTTTTGTCTTCGCTCTTCTGGGTCTCTGGGCAAGTGGCACCGGGGATCAGCTGCACAGCTGGACACTGGATCCGGGGCATCACCAGCAGGCTGGGGTGGTGGAGAGGGTCAGGCATTCCCTCTCTGGAGCTGGAAGCCTCTGATCAGCACCTTACCCGAGCTTGGGGTTCTGTTCCCTTACACAAGCTTGGGGTCATGCGCTGAGTGCCTCAGCCAGGGTGGGCCCAGGGCTCCAGAGCTCCAAAGCTCCAAAGGACAGGTGGTGGCCCTGGGTCCCTCACAGGGTACTTCAGCCAGAAATGGGACTGGTATCACTGAGGGGCAGGTGCCCAGAGCCTCCCTGGGTGGCCGGCAGCTTCGTGCTGGGTGCTGGGTGAGACATGTAGCCAGGGAGGGAGCTGAGACCTGGGGCTCCCGTGCAAGGGGGAGTCACATATAGTGGAGCAGCAGCAGCCGGGGGCTGCAATATCTGGCCCTGCGTGGGACCGAAGTTCCCTGGGCCTTGTACCAGTGTGGCTGGCAATGGGCAGGGACTGCGGGAAGAAAAATAAGAGTCTTTTTGGGAACTCACATGCGGAGAGTCTCACAAATCCACCTATGCAGTCGCCATCTTACTGGAACTCTCTCTCATTGCTGATTTTTTTGTCCTGATGATCTGTCTAGTGTTTTGAGTGGGGTATTGAAGTCCCCGCTATGATAGTGTTAGTCAATATCTTTTTTGAATTTACTTAGAAGCTACTTTATGAAATTTGGTCTTCCTACATTGGGTGCATATATGTTTGGATAGATATTTCTTGTTGATGGATGGAACCTTTTATCATTATGTAGTGGCCTTCTGTATCTTTTAAAATTTTTGATAGCTTAAAGGGTATTTTGTCTGAGATTAAGATCGCGACTCCTCCTTTCTTTTTTGTTCGCCTGAATGTTTGTTTCCCATCCTCTTACTTTGAGTCTGTGAGTGTCCTTTCTAGTGAGATGAATCTCTTGAAGGCAATATATTGTTGCCTGGTGATATTTTATCCATTTTGCCATTCTATGTCTTTTCAGTGGTGTATTTAGTCCATTCACATTCAGACTAATTATTTAAATGTGAGTGTTGATCCTTATCATAACGTTCTTTTAGAGCTGTTGTTGTTGTTCGTGTCTGTTTGTTGTCTTTCTTTTGGTTTGGGGGCTGGTTCGTGTGTGTTTTTAATCTTTTTCCTGTACTCTTGTGAAGAATGTTGTTATTCTTTTTTCCTTTTCTTCTGTGTTTAATACTTTCTTAAGTGTTTCTTGTAGAGGAGGTCTGGTGGCAGCGTAAGTTCTTAGGGATTGGATATCTGGGAAAGATTTTAATTCTTCCTCACTGATGAAGCTTAGCTTGACTGGGTAGGTTGTTCTTGGTTGAAGTTGTTTATCTTTTAGGACTTTGAAGATAGGGTTCCAAGTTCTCCTAGCCTGAAGAGTTTCTGTAGCTAAATCTGCTGCTATTCTAATTGGTCTTCTATGGTAGATAATCTGACCTTTTCTCTTGCTGCCTTTAGGATTTTTTTCTTTTATATCTACTTTGTTTAGGCGAATTATTATGTATCTGGAAGTTGGTCTTCTCGTTTGTTATCTTGCAGGGGTTCTCTGAATCTCTTGTGTTTGAGTTTTCACATCACTGTTGAGATAAGGGAAGTTTTCTTGAATAATCTCATGGAGTGTTTGTTCCAGAGTGGACTCTGTCTCTCTTTCTGCCTTAGGAAGTTCAATTACTCTTAGGTTCAGTCTCTTGAAGTAATTGCTCATCTCTTGAAGGTTTTGTTCTGTCTTTTTAACCTTCTTTTCTATGTTTTTGACAGTTTGGGTTAGTTCTATATTTTGATCCTCAAGTTCTGAGATTCTTTCTTCTGCTTGGCTAATTCTGCTTTCCATGCTTATCAGTTTGTTATTTATTTCATTCACAGTATTCTTTACTACTCTTATCTCAGTTATCAAGTCCTTCCTATTTTCCTCTTGTCTCTCCTCAATTCTTTTTAATCTCTCCATTAATGTCTTGATATCTGGGTTTGTAGTTTGAGACCAGTCATTCTAGGGACTCTTCATTGTTTGCCTTCTGAAGTCAGTTTTCTTAGTGTCTGCCCTCCCAGGGGTCTGTGAGAGACCCATATTCTTCTTTTGGTTTTTCTTCATTTGTGTAGATTTTTCTCTCCCCCTTTCCTTCCCCTTCTTTAATTCTGTTTTTCAGGGAATGTGGGGTTGCCTTTACTTCTTTTTGTTCAATCTCCTGTTCTTCCTTATGAGTGTCTTCTTGCTTTGTTCACTTTTGAGGCTGGGCTATAGGTTGGGGCTGTACTTTTTGTAGTTTTGAGATTTAATTGAGGGAGAAGCTGTGATTCAGAATTTATCTGCAGATCTCAGTATCCACCAACTGGTATATGGGCTCACTGGAACCCACTTCCCACTGCCTTACAATCTGTCCATGCAGTGGGATTTAGGTTTACTCCCTGGAACCAAAGGAGGTAAAAAAAAGGAAAATAATGGAAGAAGGGAGGGAGTCAAGAGGAAGTTGGAGAGAGTGAAGAGTAAGAGGGAAAACAGACATACATACCAACTAATGAATGAAAAGAGACACAAGGTCAAAAAAGTATAAAAAACAAACAAACAAGATTCCCTAAAGCATACCAGTAATCACACAAAGACAGTCCAATAAATTCATGCCTTTTGATGTGCTTTTCCCCTACACAAACAAGTAGTCTAACTCAAAAAGCAAACAAAGCCGGGCTTGGTGGCTCAGCCTATAATCCCGCGCCTTTGGGAGGCTGAGGTGAGTGGATTGCCTGAGCCCGAGGGTTCGAGACCCACCTGGGCAGCGAGACCTCATCTCTACAATAAATCAAAATATCAGCCAGGCGTGGTAGCACACACCTGTAACTCTGGCTACTTGGAAGGCTGAGGTGGAAGGATCACCAGAGCCCAGCAGGTCGAGGCTGCGGTGGCAGGGAGCGGCCACTGCACTCCAGTTTGGGTGACAGAGTAAGACTTCAACTCAAAAAAAAAAAAAAAAAAGCAAACAAAAGTGAGCAAAACAAACAGTCAAAACAATAAAATAAAAAATCAACATAAGAAACCAGACTAGCTCTGGAGTCTTTCCTGAGTGTCTAAAGTCTCTTCAGTTCTGATCTCTAGCCTCTCCCCTCTGCAGACAGATAAGCTAACTCATAGGTTGGGTTGGTTCCCTTGGTTTGCTGCCTGAGAGGTCTGCCACAGGACTGAGTCTGATTCAGTGTAGGGGAAGGCCTTTTGTCTCCTGTCTGGCGAGGTTACCTTAGAAGCCAAGGTGGAGGCTGCTCATAGACAGGTGGGGCAATGCAAATCTCTGCCTGGAAAATGGCTGCGGTGGGCGTCTCCTCTTTTGCTGATCCTTTTTCTCCACTCGTCCTTTCTCTCCACTAGTCCAGTCTATGGAAAGGTCAGGTGGTGTGTGATGGCAGTGGCTTTGGCCCTCCACAGGGTACTTCAGCCAGGAATGGAGCTGGTATCTCTGAGGGGCGGGAGCCTAGAGCCTCCCTGGGCCATGGTATCTTGAGATGGGGCTGGGTGGACTGGAACCCAGGGCGGGCTGGAATTTTGAGGGTCAAGCACTGACTGTGGCTTTGGGTACTTCAGCGTGGGTGGTGGCACAGAGCCTGGAGGCATAGGTGCTGGTGGCCTGTGTGGGTAGTTGTGCCCTTGGGCCTGGTGGGGCACTCCAGGAGGGAATTGAGCCTGTAGTTCCGAGGGGCGAAAGTGTAAGGTCTCCCTGGGCTGCTGGCCTGAGACTGGGCTGGGCACCCAGCCAGGCAAGGAGCTGGCAACAACTGAGTGCTGGGCAGATTAGTGTAGCCAGTAAGGGAACCCAGATCTCCACAAGGCAGTATCCATGGGCCCCCACAGGCAGCAATGGGCGGCTTGGGCCCGGGTGAGATGGTATAGCTGGGGAGGGAGCTGGGAGCTCCACTCGGCTGGGCTGGGAGCTCCACTCGGCTGGGCCGGGGCCACCTGGGGTGGAACAGCAGTGGCAGAGGGGCCGCAGTAGCCGGCCGTGCATGTGACTCACTTTCAGAGAATCTCAGTCCCACCTGTGCCATTGCCATCTTACCAGAACTCCGGTTGAGAATTTTTTTAGATCATCCCAGACACTGAATTTGGGCAATAAATTGGTGCAAAGAAGATTGTGTGGGTATAGCATACAGGATTTTTTTTTTCTACTTCTGAGAATGTATCCTTGGGGGCCCTAACTTTATGGGATGAGAATATTCTATCAGTGTCCCCAGTTTTGGTGGATCTTGGCATTTCTCAGACTGTCAAAATAAAATAGAGTGCCCTAGGTTTGGCTAATGTCCTCAGGGTGAGTCAGATTCTGTGCTCTACTTCCCTGCCTAGATTTTCACCTTCAACCACCATCTATTTTTAGTATTTCTTAATTATTTTTCAGATATTTTTGCCTTTAAGACTTTTTAGTATTTTTTCTAGCATTTTTAGTTGTTTTTAGTGAGAGGGTTGGTCTAGTATCCTAGCCATCTATATTACCCTTCCATAAAATATTCCCCCATTTCCTTTCTATGGGAAATTTAGTCCCTCTCGCCCCTTTTTACAATAACAAATCAAGCTGCAGTGAACATGTGTCTTTGTATGCACATGTGAATATGTCTTTCTAGTAGACACCTATAATTGGAAGTGCTGAGTGGAGAAGTAGGTGTATTTTAATATTGACACAAAAGGTCATTACTTTTTCATACCCAAAATAGTGTGTGAGAGTACTGTTTTTATAAACTCTCATTAGCACTAGGTTTTCATACTTAAGAATTTATGCCAATATGATGGATAATAGTATTATCAATTGTTTTAATTTGGGGTTTCTGTTCATTAACGAGTTTTATCATCTTTTAATCTTTTTATTGTTCATTTGCATTTTTTCTTCTGTAAAATGCCTTTTTATATTCTCTCTCCTATTTCTAAGAAAACTAGACTATTGTTATCTTTTTGATTTGCAAGACTTCTTTGCATAGTCTGAGCATTTAGCCTTTGTCTCTAGATTTGTTGCAATTTTTTTCAAAATTTTCACATTAACTTCTAATCTTTTTTATACGATTTTTTTACCCCACAACAATTAAAAAATTTGTTGTATTTAATATTTCTATTTCTTTCTTTATGGCTTTTGAGTTTTCCACTATTTTTTTCCTAAGAATTATGTGGTTTTGTTTCTTATGTTTAACTCTACTATATCTAGACTTAATTTTTGTAAATGATATAATATGAAAACAAGACTTTTGAATGAGAAATTGTGTACCATTTTTTATTTCACTGAAGATTTGAAAAAATACAGCCCTTTATTACATACTAAATTTCCATGTGTACATTAGATCATATCTGGACCCTCTATCCTCTTTCTTTGATGTATTTGTCTATTCTTGCTCCAATATCCCATTTTAGGTTACTTTATCTTTATAACATGCTTTAAAAACTTTAGAAAGCTCTTAGAGCTTGTCTCCCTTCACTTATCTTTTTTGAAATCTATTTGGCCATTCTAATGTGATCTTTATTCCAGATGAAACATTAGAATCAACTTGTAAAATAGGCTGAAAATTATTTTGTAATTCTTATTGTAATTACATTAATTCATATTTACACCAGAAGGAATTGAGGTTTTTATAATAAGAAGCATTCAAACATTTTTTTTATAATAAAAAAATATTTTTTTGAGCTGGGATCTCACTCTGTTGCCTAGGCTGGAGGGAGTGGCATGATCACAGCTCAACTCAGCCTCAAAATTCTGGGCTCAAGCAATCCCTCCTTCTCAGCCTCTGAGTAGCTGGCATTACAGGCATGAACCACCACAACTGGCCAATTAAAAAATTTTTTTTGCTTAGGCTTGTCTCGAACTCCTGGGCTCCAGCAATTCTCCTGCCTTGGCCTCCCAAAGTACTGAGTTTATAGGTGTGAGTCATCATGCTTGGTCAATAATAAGCATCTTAAATCAGGAATATGAATATCTATTTAGTCTAGTCTTAAAAAAACACTTCCGCAACTTTGTGTGTATGTGTGTGTGTGTGTGTGTGTGTGTGTGTGTGTGTGTGCGTGCGTGTTTTTTTTTTTTTTTGAGTTGGAGTCTCACTCTGTCACCCAGACTGGAGTGCAGTGGCCGCTCCCGGCCACTGCAGCCTCAACCTGCTGGACTCCAGCGATCCTTCCACCTCAGCCTTCCAAGTAGCCAGAATTATAGGCATGTGCTACCATGCCCGGCTGATTTTTTGATTTATTGTAGAGATGAGGTCTCACTGCCCAGGCGGGTCTCGAACCCACGGGCTCAGGCAATCCACTCATCTCAGCCTCCCAAAGGCGCGGGATTACAGGCTGAGCCACCGAGCCTGCCTCCTTCCGCAACTTTTAAAAAAGCTTTTTCTGTATTGCTTTCTGCATATTTCTTGTTACCTTATTCTCTACATATATTAGATGCTGTTGTCATGAATGGAATTTTTATGAAATTTTAAAATTGATTAATTCTGGAAAAATTTGATTTTGTAGGTCATGTATTCAGTTCCTTTGTTGAATCCATTATTAATTTTAAATTTAAAATTATCTTGGAATATCTTAGAGGATATCATAGCCACTGTAAATAATGATATTTTGTGTGTATGGGTATGTTTGTATATGTGGGTGTGTATGTGTATATGATACATTTTCTCCTAAACTTCACATTTGGGTCATAGTAAGAAAAGGGGAAGACTAAGACTCTGACATACGAATTTACCTGACCTGTAAACTACTAACCTGATCTTATCTAACACCCCCAAAATAACATTGCATGAAACTCCAGGTCTTGACCTGGTTCTTGTTCTTTGCTACATCTCCTTATTTCTTTGTAAGATTTTCATAGATCAGATGTTGAATACAGATTCTTTGGTATTTTTGACTCCTGCAAGTTATACCTCTTGTTTCCTTTTCTTGTCTTACTGCATTGGCTAGAATCTCCAATACAATGATAACAGTAGATATCTTCGTCTTCTATCTGACTTTAATGAGAATGCTTATAATACAAGATTTTCTAGAGATTTCTGATAGTTTTATTATGTTAAGTAAGTTTCTTTCTTGTCTTAGCTTGCTAAGGTGCTCCCCCCCAATCAGAATAGGAGACTATTTTATCCAACAGTCTTTGGAATCTGTTAGTTTTTATGGCTTTTCTTCTATAATCTGATGATATGTTAAGTTAAATTAATAAATATCTTAATACTGAGGCATCCTTGTATAATTAGAACAAATTCAACTTGAGCATGATATAGGTTTTAAAAATTTACTACCATATCCCATTTGCTTTATTTATTTATGTATTTATTTATTTTTGAGTCAAGGTCTCTTGCTCCAGCTGGAGTGCAGTGGCATGATCACACCTCCTGGGCTCAGGCAATCCTCAGCCTCCCAAATAGTTGGGACTAGAGACATACACCACCACACTTGGCTAATTTTTTATTTTTGATAGAGACAAGGTCTTGCTATGATGCCCAGGGTGGTCTCAAACTTCTGGGTTCAAAACAATCCCCTGCCTCTGCCTCCTAAAGTGCTGGGATTATAGGTGTGTGCCATTGCATTTAGCCTCATTTGCTGTTATTTTGTTTATGACTCTGCATTTATTTTCCCAAGTGAGATTGGCAAATAGTTTCTTTTATTTCCTAAGTGAGATTGGCAAATAGCTTCTGGTATGCCAGTCTCACATGATGAGATGAATAGCCCAACACTCACCCCAGGAGTGTGCTCTGCACTCCTTTAAATAACATAGTTTGTGTGCTTGATAGAACTTGCCATTAAAATCATCTGAGTCTACTGTCATTTTTAGGATAAATCTGAAAATATAAAAAATTTATTGTAAGATTATGGGACCACTAAGCTTTTCCTACCTCTTCCTGACTCTTACATATTCATAGAAAAGCATATAATTCATGTCAACTTTCAAATTTATTGGTATAAAGGTGCATAAACAGTGTTCACTATTCAGATGATGGGCACACTAGAAGCCCAAACCTCACTACTATGCAATATATCCATGTAACAGACCTACACATATACTCCCTGAATTTATGAAAATAAAGTTGTATAAGGTAGTGTTCAGGCTGGGTGCGGTGGCTCAGCCTGTAATCCCAGCACTCTGGGAGGCCAAGACAAGAGGATTGACTGAGCCCGGGAGTTTGAGACCAGCCTGGACAACTTGGTGAGACCTCGTCTCTACAATAAATCACAAAAACTAGCTGGGTGTGGTGGCTTGTGTCTGTAGTTCCAGCTACTTGGAAGGCTGAAGCAGAAGGATCTCCTAAGCCCAGCAGGTCGAGGATGCAGTGGTTGTGAGCATGCCACTGCACTCCAGCCTGGGCGACGGAGTGAAACTCCAACTCAAAAAAAAAAAAAAAGTGAAAAAAAAGTAGTGTTCATATTTTTAAAGACCTTTTCTGTGTATATAGTTATGTTTTTATTCTAATTTCTAACATTGTTAATTTGTCTTCGCTTTTTTCCTTATCCTGAGTTGTCAAAGTTTATGAATCTTTCCAAAAAATCAATATTTAGTTTTAAGACTGATAGTTTTTATTTTGTGTTGTAATACATTAATATTTGCCGTTTGGCTGCTATTACTTCTTTTTCTTTGACTTTATTCTTCTGTTTTTATTTAGATTCTAGAGTTGGACACAGTTTATTTGTAATTATTGTTTTTTTAAATAAATGTATGCAATTATAGATTTTTTCCTACAAGTGGTAGATGTATGGTTATTTATTGTAGTAAAGTACATATAACATAAAATTTACCATTTTAGCCATTTAAAATTTTATAGTTTGGTAGCATTAAATACTACCATCACAATTATACATGTACATAATGCTTTTCATCTTGTAAAACTGAAACTCTATATCCATTAAACAATAGTTCCCCATTCTCCCTTCACTCCATTCCTTGGCAAGCACCATTTTACTTTCTATCTCTGATTTTGACTTCTCAAAATATTTTATATAAATAAAATAATACAAGATTTGTCTTTTTCTTTGACTTATTTTACTTGGTATAACATCCTCACGGTTCATCAAAAGATACCATGTTGCAGCAATTGCAGATTTTCCTTCCTTTTAAAGGATGAATAATATCCCTTTGTATGACTATACCATATTTTGCTTATCTATTCATCTATCAATGGACACTTGGGTTGCTTCTACATTTTGGCTATTATGAGTTATGCTGCAGTGAATTTGGCTATACAAATATTTTTTTGAGACTCTGCTGTCAATTTTTTCGAGTATGTACCCAGAAGTAGAATTTCTTGATCATATGGTAATTCTTAATTTTTTGGGAACTGTCATACTGTTTTTTACAGTAGATATAGCATTTTATATTCCTACCAACAGTTCACAAGTGTTTCAATTTCTTCCTATCCTTGTCAAGAATTTTTATTTTCTGGTTATCTTTGGACAGTAGCCATCTTAATGTGTGTGAGGTGGTATCTGATTGCAGTTTCAATTTGCATTTTCCTGATGATTAGTGATGCTAAGCATCTTTTCATGTGCTTTTTGGCCATTTATGAATTTTCTTTGGAGAAATATCTATTCAAGTCCTTTGCCCATTTTGAATTATGTTGTTTGTTTCATTATTGTTGAGTTTTAAGAGTTCTCTATGTATTCTGAATATTAATCTCTTATCAGATATACAATTTACAAGTATTTTCTCCCATTCTGTGGGCTGCCATTTTACTCTATTTATGGTGGTTTTTGGTGCATGCATTTTTAAATTTTCATGAAGCTCAGTTAGTTTATTTTTTTATTTTGTTGCCTGTATTTTCAGTCTTATATCCAAGAAATCAATGCTAAATTCAATGTCGTGAAGCTTTTGTCCCATGTGTTTGTCTAAGAGTCTTATTGTTTTAGATCTTACATATAGGTTTTGCATGCATTTTGAGCTAATTTTTGTGTCATATATTATGTTAGATAAGGGCCCAACTTCATTCTTTAATGTGTGGGTATTCAATTTTCTTTTTCTTTTAAAACATTTTTTAATTTTAAAGATGTGGGGTACAATTCAGAATTAGGTATACAAGTGCTCATCATACAGATAGCGTTTGGGCCTCTCTTTGGTCCTCACTTGGCCTGATTTGAGATCAGGTACCCTTATTGATGTTTTGTTCCCCCACCTCCTGCCACCCTGCCATTATCCTCCTATCACTACTCCCTTTATTACAGTATTATGGTAATTATTCAGAGTCTGTTTATGAGTGAGAACATGTGGAACTCTGATCTTTGTTTCTGTGATAGATCACTGAGTATGATGGACTCTAAATCCATCCAGGTTGCTGCGAAGTCCATTTATTTGTCCTTCTTTATGGCTGCATAACATTCCACTGTGAATATGTACCACATTATTTTTTATCCAGTCCAGTTTTGATGGGCAGTATGGTTGGTTTCATGTTTTTGCTATTGTGAACAGTGCTGCAATAAACATGCTTGTGCAGGTATCTTTTTTGTAGAATGATTTGAATTTCTCTGGGTATATTCCCATAGGGGGATTGCTGGATCATATGAAAGGACAGTTTCTAGTTCCTTCAGAAATTGCCACACTGTTTTCCAAAGAGTTTGCACTAGTTTGCATTCCCACCAGTATTGTAGAAGTTCCTTTTTCTCTGCATCCTCACCAGCATCTGTTGTTTATTAATGATGACCATTCTTACAGGGTTTAGGTGGTATCTCAATGTGGTTTTGATTTGCATTTTTCTGATGATTAGTGAGGCTGAGCACATTTTCATGTGTCTACTGGCTGTTCATATTATCTTCTTTTGGGAAGTGTCTATTCATGTCTTTTGCCCACTTTTTATTTATTTTATTTTCTTTAAAGCAGGATTTATATTATTTTTTTGAAAGCAGGATTTATCAAGAGGACAGAAAAGCTCCCACAGTGGGAGGGGACCTGAGGAGGTTGCCTTTTGCACACTTTTTAATGGGGCTGTTTTTTTCCTTTCAGCATGTTTGAGTTTCTTGTAGATCCTGGATTTTGGGCCTTTGTCAGATAAACAGTTGGCAAATATTTTTTTTCCCATTCTGTGGGCAGTCTTCCCAATCTCTTGAAGGTTTCTTTTGCTTTGCAGAAGCTTTTCAGTTTGATGAGTTCCCACTTGTCTATCTTATCGCTTATGGCATGGGCACTTGGAGTTTTGATCAGGAATTGGTTGCCAGTTCCAATTTCCATAAGGGTGTCTCCTGCATTTTCTAAGGTTCTTATAGTTTGAGGCTTTACGTTTAGGTCTTTGATCCATTTAGAGTTGACTTTGTGTTTGGTGATAGGTGGGGGTCCTGTTTAAATCTTCTGCATGTGGTTAGTCAGTTTTCACAGCACTGTTTACTGAATAGGTTCTCCTCTTCTCAGTGGTTGTTGGTGGAGGTTTTGTCAAAGATGAGTTGGTTGAGAAATTGAGATTTTACTTCTGGAATCTCTATCCTGTTCCATTGGTCTGTATGCCTGTTCTTGTACAAATACCAGGTTGTTTTGATTATTGTAGCCTTATATTAAAGTTTGAAGTCTGGAAGTGTGATATCTCCTGCTTTGTTTCTTTTGGTAAGGGCTGTTTTGGCTCTTCGTGGTCATTTACGTTTCCAAATGAGTTTCTGTATTGTCATTTCCAGGTCTGAGAAAAAGATGTTGGTAATTTAATGGGTGTTGCATTGCATCTGTAGATTGCCTTGGGTAGGATGGACATCTTAATAATGTTGATTCTTCCTATCCATGAGCATGGAATATTTTTCCATTTGTTTGTGTCCTCTTGGATTTCCTTGAGCAGTATCGACATGTTAGCAATATTGAATCTCCCAACCCATGAGCCTGAAATGTGTTTCTATTTACTTGTCTTTTAAAATTTCTTTTGACAATGTTTTCTAGTTTTCACTGTACAAGTCTTTCACCTTCTTGGTTAAGTTAGTTCATAAGTATTTCTTTCTTTTTGATGCTATCACAAGTGAAATTGTTTTTGTAATTTCCTTTTCAGATTGTTCATTGTTAGTATATAGAAAAGCAACTGCTTTTTGTGTGTGGACTTTGTATCTTGCTACTTTGCCAAATTGATTTATTAGTTTTTTTTTTAATCTGTAGGGCTTTCTACATATAAGATCAATTATTTATGAACAGAGATAGTCCTACTTCTTCCTTTTCATTTCTGTTTCTTGACGAATTACTCTGGCTGGAACTTCTTATACTAAGTTGAATAGAAGTGGTGAAGGTGGGCATCATTGTCTTGTTCTGATCTTAAAGGAAAATTTTTTAGTCTTTCATCATTTATTACAATGTTGATTGTGAGTTTTTCATATGTGGTTTTATTTTATTTTTTATTTTTTGAGTTGGAGTCTTACTCTGTCGCCCAGACTGGAGTGCAGTGGCCGCTCCCGGCCACCGCAGCCTCGCCTGCTGGACTCCGGTGATCCTTCCGCCTCAGCCTTCCGAGTAGCTGGAATTACAGGCATGTGCTACCACGCCCAGCTGATTTTTTGATTTATTGTAGAGATGAGGTCTCGCTGCCCAGGTGGGTCTCGAACCCGCGGGCTCAGGCAATCCACTCACCTCAGCCTCCCAAAGGCGCGGGATTACAGGCTGAGCCACCAAGCCCGACTCATATGTGGTTTTAATACAGAGGTAGTTTTCTTCTTTTCCTAGTTTGTTAAATGTTTTATTATGAAAGAGTGTTGAATTTTATCAAATACTTTTTCTGTATTTATTGAAGTGATCATGTAGATTTTTTTCCTTCATTCTGCTAATGTGGTATATTATGTTGATTAATTTTTATATGATAATCCATCTTTAAATTCTGGAAATATTTTTTCCCAGTCTGTGGGCTGTCTCCCAGCACTTTTGATGGTTTCTTTGGCTTTGCAGAAGCTTATCAGTTTGATGGGGTCCCACTTGTCTATCTTATCGCTTATGTCATAGGCACTTGGGGTTTTGATCAGGAATTGGTTGCCAGTTCCAATTTCCATAAGGGTGTCTCCTGCATTTTCTAAGGTTCTTATAGTTTGAGGTTTTACATTTAGGTCTTTGATCCATTGAGAGTTGATTTTTGTGTATGGTAATAGGTAGGGATCTTGTTTTAATCTTCTGCATGTGGTCAGCCAGTTTTCCCAGCACCACTTACTGAGTAGGTTCTCCTCTCCCCAGTCATTGGTGGTAGAGGCTTTGCTGAAGATGAGTTGGCTGAGAAATTGAGGTTTTGCTTCTGGAATCTCTATCCTGATCCATTGGTCTATATGTCTGTTCTTGTACTAATACCAGACTGTTTTGTTTATTGTAGATTTATAATAGAGTTTATAGTCTGCGAGTGTGATACCTCCTGCTCTGCTTTTTTTCTGAAGATTGTTTTGGCGATCTGTGGTTGTTTATGTTTCCATATGAATATCTGTATTGTCATTTCCAGGTCTGAGAAGAATGCTGCTGGCAATTTAATGGGTATTGCATTAAATCTGTAGATTGTCTTGGGTAGGATGGACATCTTAATAATGTTGATTCTTCCAATCCATGAGCATGGAATATTTTTCCATTTGTTTGTGTAATCTTTGATTTCTTTGAGCAGTGTTTTGTAGTTTTCATTGTAAAGTTCTTTCACATATCTGGTTTTAAAGATGCCAAGGTATTTGATTTCTTTTCTGGCTATTGTGAATGGGATTGTGCTTTTTATTTGGGTTTTTGTTTGTTTGTTGTTGGTGTATAGAAATGCGACTATCTTTTGCATATTGATTTTATACTCTGAGACTTTGCCAAAGTCCTTTATCGTGCAAGGAGGTTTTTGACAGATTTTCTTGGGTTTTCAAGGTATAGAATCATGTTGTCTGCAAAGAGGGATAACTCGACTTCCTCTTTTCCTATTTGGATATCGCTGATCTCCTTCTCTTGTCTGATTGCTCCAGCTAGGACTTCCAAAACTATGATGAAAAGGAGGGGTGAGAGTGGGCATCCTTGTCTTGTTCCAGTTTTCAGGGGAAATGATTCCAGTTTCTGTCTGTTTAGTAGTATTTGCCACTGTATGTCTGACAAAGGCCTAATATCTAGAATCTAAAAGGAACTCAAATGTGCAGAAAAGAAAAAAACTAACAGCCCCATTACAAATCTGGCAAAAGATATGAACAGATGATTCTCTAAAGAAGATACATGAGCAACCAACAGATACATGAAAAAATGCTCAGCCTCACTAGTCATCAAAGAAATGCAAATTAAAACCACACTAAGATAATACCTAACTTCAGTCAGGATGACTATCATCAATAACTCAAAAAACAACAGATGCTGGAGAGGATGCGGCAAAAAAGGAACACTTCTACTCTGTTGGTGGGAGTATAAACTAGTATAGTCTCTGTGGAAAACAGTGTGGAAATTCCTAAAAGACCTAAAAATCGACCTTACATATGACCCTGCAATCCCCCTACTGGGAATATCCCTGAAGAACTCAAATCACTCTATAAAAAAGATACCTGCACATGTATGTTTATTGCAGTATTGTTCACAATAGCAAGAACATGGAACCAACCTTGCTGCCCATCAAAAGAGGACTGGATTAAAAAAATGTGGTACATATACATGATGGAATATTATGCAGCCATAAAGAAGAACAAAATCATGAACTTCACAGCAACCTGGATGGACTCAGAGTCTATGATACTGAGTAATATTTCACGGAAACAAAGAACTGAGTATCACATGTTCTCATTCATAAGCAGACCTTGAACAATTATCATAATACTATAAGAAAAGGATTGGCAGTAATGGGAAACTGCAGGGAGGGGAGTGGGGAAACAGGATTGGCAGTAGTGGGAATCTGCCTGAGAAAGAGGGGGCACACCTCATCAACAGGGTACCTGCATAATGAACATTTGTATACCTAACCCTGAATTGTACCCCACATCTTTGAAATAAAAAAAATTAAAAGAAAAAAATAAAATAAATTCTAGGAATAAACCCCACTTGATGGTGTATGGGTCTCTCAATGTGCTGTCAAATATGGTTTGCTAGTATTTTGTTGAGAATATTTTGCATCTGTGTTCATCAAGGATATTGGCTTATAGTTTTACTTTCTTGTGGTGTCTTTGATTAGCTTTGGCATCAGGGCAACGCTGACCTCATAGAGAGTTAGGGTGTGTTCCTTCCTCTACAATTTTTTGGAAAAGTTTGATAAGGATTGGTATTAGTTCCTTAATTATTTAGTAGAATTTACCTAGAAGACATTAGGTCTCAGGCTGATTCAGTCTCCTTACTAGTTAGAGGTTTGCTATGTTTTTAATGTTTGTATCTTCCCCAAAATGTATGTTGTAACTTAGTCTCCAATGCAATAGTACTAAAAAGTGAATCCTTTAGGAGGTGATTACACCATGAAGGATCTGTCCTCATGGATGTGATTAATGCCTTATAAAAGTTCTGAATGGAACTAAATAGGCCGTTTTTGCCTTTCCACCTTCCACTATGTCAGGATGTAGCAACAAGGGGCCACCTTGGAAGCAGAGATTAGGCTCTTATCAAACACTGAATCTGACAGCATCTTCATCTTGAACTTTTAGTCTTGAGAGAACTGTGAGAAATATATTTCTGTTCTTTATAAATTACCCAGTCTTAGGTCCTTTTTTATAGCAGAGGAACAGACTAAGATAAGGTCTATTCAAATTTTCTTTCTTTGTAATTTGTCTTGGTAGGTTTTGTGTTTCTAGGAAATTGTTCATTTTATTTAGGCTATCCAATTTCTTGGCACACAGTTGCTCATAGTGCCCTCTTATAATCTGTTTTATTTCTGTTGTATCAGTAGTAATGTCTCACTTTCATATCTACTTTTGTTTATTTGTCTTCTCTCCCCCTACCTATCTGACAGTTTCTTGATTTTGCTAATCTTTTTAAAGAACTAACTTAAAAAAACTTTTTTTTCTATTTCGTATTTCATTTATAGTTGCTCTAATAGTTATCATTTCTTTCATTCTACTAGCTTTCAGTTTAGTTTGTTTTACTTTTTCTGGTTCCTTAAATTGTAAATTTAGATTTTGATGTGAGGTCTTTCTTGTTTTTTGATGTAAGTGTTTATAGCTATGTTTCTCCCTCTTCACTGCTTTCACTGCATCTCGTATATGTTGTGTGTTTTTTCTTTCATCTATAAATAGTTTGTAATTTCTCCTGTGATTGCTTTTTTGATCTATTGGTTATTTAAGAGTGTGTTTAATTTGCACACTTTTGTGAATTTTCCAGTTTTACTTCTATTGCTAATTTCAAACTCCATTCATTCTGGTAAGAAAGGAAACTTTGCACTGTTTTTATCTTTCTAGATTTATTGATACTTGATTTGTGGCCTAACATATAATCCATCTTGGAAAATGTCCCGTGTGCTCTTGAGAAGAATATATATCCTGCTGTTGAGTAGAGTGTTCTACATTGTTGGTTTATTGTGTTAAGTCCTTTATTTCCTTACTAATCTTCTGTCTGGTTATTCTATCCATATATTGAGAGGGGTGTATTGTGTCTTCAACTATTATTATACAACTATTTATTTCCCCCTTCATTTCTGATAGTTGTTTCATATATTTTAATGGTCTGCCATTAGATGTGCAAATGCTTATAATTATTATATATTCTTGCTCTGTTGAGTCTTCTATATATGTAAGTATATATATATATATATATATATATATATAGTTTGTTTCTTATAAACTTTTTTGATGTAAGGTTTTTTATATCTAATACTAGCATAGCCACCTATACTATCTTTTGGTTACTGTTTACAAGAAATATCTTTTTCCACCCTTTTACTTTCAGTCTGTGTCTTTGGATCTAAAGTGAGTCTTCTGTAGAGAGCATATAGCTGGATCATATATTTGTATCCATTCTGTAATCTCTATCTCTTGATTGGAGAATAATTCATTTTCATTTAAAATAATTACTGATAAGGAAGAACTTCCAAAATTTTGCTATTTGTTTTCTATATGCCTTATAGCTTTTTAAATCCTCAATTCCTGCCTTAATGTCTTTTGTATTTAGTTGTTTTTTTGTAATAAAATGCTTGAATTTCTTTCTCATTTCTTTCTTTTCTTTTCTTTTTGAGTTGGAGTCTCACTCAGTCTGCCAGACTGGAGTGCAGTGGCATGCTCCTGGCCACTGCAGCCTTGACCTGCTGGGCTCCGGCAATCCTTCTGCCTCAGCCTTCCAAGTAGCTGGAACTACAGGCGTGCACTACCATGCCCGGCTAATTTTTGATTTATTGTAGAGATGAGATCTCGTCAAGTTGCCCAGGAGGGTCTCGAACCTGTGGGTTCAGGCAATCCACTCACCTCAGCCTCCCAAAGTGCTAGGATTACAGGCTGGGCCACTGAGCCCAGCCTCTTTCTCATTTCTTTTTGTGTATATTCTATAACTATCTTTTTGTGGTTGTCATGGGTATTACATTTAATATCATAAAGTTATAACACTCTAAATTTAAATTTATACCAGCTTACCTTTAATTACATACAAAACTCTGCTCCTTTACAGCTTCATCCTCATTCCTTTCGGGTGTTGGTGTCACAAGATTATATCTTTATACATTGTGTGTCCAAAACCATACACTAACAATTCTTTCAAATGCATTGTCTCCTAAATTGTACAGAAAGAAAATTGTGAATTTACAAGTCAAAGTTTTTAGAATACTGCTTTATGACTATTTTTAAAATGTATTACTCTGTTAAACTAGGTATCAAGCAAAATGTGGAGTTCAACTTTTGTAGAAAACAAAAACTTTTGTTACAGCAATACAAGCTTTTATAATTGCCCACATGTTTATCTTTATTGAGATCTATATTTCTTCATGTGACGTCAAGCTACTGTCCAGTGTCCTTCCCTTTCTTCTTGCAGGGCTCTCTCATGGTTTTCTTGCTGGTTAGGTCTAGTGCTAATAAATTTCCTCAACTTTTATCTGGGAATGTCTTAATTTCTCCCTCACTTTTGAAGGACAGTTATGCCTATATATATTCTTGACTGACTTTCTCTCCTTTTAAAACTTCAAGTATATTAGAACGTTAGCTTCCATCCTCCAAACTCTCTGATGAAAAATTTACTAATAATCTTGTTGAAGGTCCCTTGCAAGGTCCCTTGCATGTGACTGGTTGCTTCTCTCTTTCTGCTCTCAGAATTCTCTCTGTCTCTTGAAAGTTTGATTACAATATGTCTTTGTATGGGTCATTTTAATTGTTCATTTTGCTTGGAGTTTGTTGACCCTCTTTCACGTTTACATTCATGTCTTTTATCAGATTTTTCAGTCTTTTATCAGAAGTTTTCAGTCATTATTTCTTCAAACATTCTTTGTGCCTTTCTCATTGTCTTCTTCCTTTGGGATTCTCATAATGCATCTGTTGAGCCACTGGATGGTGTTCCTTATGTCCCCTAAGCTCTGTTGACTTTCTTTCAATCTTTTTTCTTGTTGTTTCCTAAACTCAACAAGTTCTTTCTTTTTTTTTTTTTGAGTTGAAGTCTCACTCTGTCACCCAGACTGGAGTACAGTGGCTGCTCCCAGCCACAGCAGCCTCGACCTGCTGGGCTCCGGCGATCCTTCCACCTCAGCCTTCCAAGTAGCTGGAACTACAGGTGCGTGCTACCACGCCTGGCTAGTTTTTGATGTCTTGTAGAGATGAGGTCTCGCCAAGTTGCCCAGGTGGGTCTCGAACCCGCAGGCTCAGGTAATCTACTCACCTCAGCCTCTTAAAGCGCTGGGATTACAGGCTGAGCCACTGAGCCCGGCAACAATTTCATTGTCCTATCTTCAAGTTCACTGATTCTTTCTTCTGTCTGCTCAAATCTAATTTAGGCTTCCTATAGTGAATTTTTCATTTCAGTTACTGTACTTTTCAGTTCCAGAATTTATTTTTGATTTCATTTCAGGTTTTCTATCTTTTTATTGATATTTCCATTGTTAATACATAATTTTCTTGACATTCTTCACATCTTCCTTTATTCTTTGAGCATCTTTAAGATGGCTGTTTTAAAATCTTTGGTCATCAAGTCTTTTTCAGGGATCATTTCTGTTGGTTTATTTTTCATTTCTTTGAATGGGCCTTACTTTCCTATTTATTTGTATATTTTGTAATTTTTTTTTGTTAAAAACTAGACATTTGTATCTAATAATGTGATAACTGGCAATCAGATTCTCCCCCTCTTTTAGGGTTTGCTGTTTTTATTTATTATTGGTTTTTTAAAAAAATTATCTTTAATTATTTGATCTCTGTAGGTTGTCTTTGTGTTAGGGATCTGCCTAAGGTATAAACACAAGGCCTTCTCAGGCATTTTCTGAGTCTGCTCCTTCTCCTGGGCTTGTGCATTCACGCTCTAATTCTCCCTGCATATGCAGTTGTTTTGGAATGTCCTAGTGTTTAACACCTGGCTCCCAAAAGGGGGGAAAAGAAAGAAAAATGAAGGGGGAGGGCAGGCTCTGTTCCTTTATATAACCTGGATCTATTTTCAGTCAGAGGTGAGGGTCTTGCAATAATGGTGGGAAGGTGCAACAACAACAATGACTGGCACCTGTTTGTCTGAATCTCTGTGATCAGAAGCAACAAATATTGACCAGAGGTCAGATGCCTGATATTTGGAGGACAGGGTGCTTTTTACTCAGCCTCGATCCAGCAATCTGTGCAGGTTGCTCCAGGAACATATGCACAACTGCCTGCTAGGGGACTGAGGGGTGGGGGGATGGGTAGACTGCTACTATGTAAGAGCTGAAATTGACCAAAATTAATGCAATTTACTATTCAAGCATTCCCCTGGAATTTTTAAGTCTTAATAGACTATAGCATTCCAAAACAGTTAAATCAGACAGATTCTGCCAGTGCAGATGGAGAGACAGATTCCTGGTACTTCCTAATCTTCCATCTTCCTAGAGTCCTTTCTCTACATTTTTCCATTTCTTACTATCATGGCCAAATCCCTTAGCCTTCAATATATAGTACACTCATTCTATTCTAAATAGTTTATCATTATTATTTTAATTAAGTAGTTTTTTGAAGAGTACTTTTGAATTTCCAAATAAATCAGTTTTTTTTTTGATGGGTGATTATATGAATTTCCTACTCATGCTGTGATAAATTACTACAAATTTAGTGATGTAAAACTTCGCAGATTTTTTTCTCCCCAAAGTCACTAAATTTGTGGTAATTTATTACAGTCTCCCTTACCCCTCAGACCCATGGTGGCAGTTGTGCACATGTTCCTGGAGCAGCCTGCACAGCTTGCAGGGTTTCCTACAGTTCCAGAGGTCAGAAGTATGGAATAAGTCTCAATGGGCTAAAGTCAAGGTATGGACAAGGTAATTTCTTTAGAAGACTGTGAGGGGAGTATCTGATTCCTTGCCTTGTGGTCCCTATTTTCACCTTCAAAGCACATCACTCTAATCTCTACTTTTGTCACCACATTACCTTCTTTTCTGTAGTCGTTTCTTACTCTGCTTCCCATTTATAAGGACATTTGTGATTACATCATTGGTCCCACCTGGATAACCAGGGTACTCTCCCATCTCGAGATCATTAACTTAATCACATTTGCAAAGTACTTCTAACCATGTAAAGTAACGTATTCACAGGTTATGATGAATAGGGTGTGGATAATTTAGGAGTCACTTATTCAGCCAACCTCAGAGTTGCTCTTCTCTAGTTGTGAATTTTTAATGTTTTGTGTCTGCCTTAGTAAAATTGGTGATTATTTTTGGAAAAATTAAGATTATTAAAGTTTTGAGAATAGTATAACTTAAACACCTGGTGACAATAGCTAGTAGGAGTGTATTAAAATGAATAGGAACAAGTATACAGAAAACAGGAGAAAAGCTGGCATCTTAGGAAAAAAAGAATCAGCCAATGCTTACATAAAATCTGACAAGACAATAAAATAGTTAAATTGAAACATCAGCATGAGTTTATAATGTTGAAGTAGCTTCTACCGTGTCACCAAAATTGCCTAAGAAGTCTTTGATGTAACTGTTCCTATAACCAATAATAAAACAACCCCGGAGTAGACAGTGGATGATAATTATGACCATTGTTTTTCAGCAGTATGTCCAAGGGCTCTGTGCCCTATCTTACAATATCTGAGAAGTGAAGAAAAAATATTTGCTAGGGCCTACTTGAAGCCTTTTGTTTGGGACTCTTTATTGCTTGCTGTTTTATTATGTGCCTTTGCAGCAGAATAAAGTTGTAATGGGATTTTGCCATGGCCAGAGTTCATAATGGATTTCCCTTGGTGGTGGTTTTAAGTAAATTTCACCATGAGTCTACAATCTTCTTGCAGAATTATAACCTGGTAGGCTTGGCATTAACCTTCCAGCATTCCCTGTGTACTCTACCCTTAAGCACTACGCAAGTAACTCCAGCTCTGGGTCCTGGAATTGTTTGCAGAATTGGTGTTTCCAATGTTTGAGCAGAGGGTTGAAATCAATACAGGCAATATCTAAATATCATTTCAGCGTTACTTATGATAGTGCTGTGAAACCCCTTGGTGAGCCTGTCTTTTGGTGTTCTGAAATTCATCTGATGTGATTCCAAGAATCAGAGTATAATCTTCCCAGAGATAGCAAAATTCTGAAATCTGATCAGCTATAAAACATGTACCGCTTATTTAGATTTAACTATAAGTGTTCCTGGTTTCTTTGCTTGCAAGTTTTGGTACAATGAAATTTTTTATTTTTCTCAGATCAGATCTGTCACAGATTGTTTGACTTTTAGAGTTGCAAGAGGTTGATCAAAATACTGTCTGAATATATATATCACTTAATTCATTTAGAGAGGTGGTCTTTATCTATGTATATCTGAAAAACATCTTCATTTTGCCTTCCCATATTACATTAGTTTGGTTGAAAATAGGATTTTAAATAGTTTTCTATTAGAAGGTTCGACATATTTCTCCCTTGCCTTTAGGCACCCAGTGAGGAATTTTATTAGGATATGCCTGGGTGTAGACTTTTTTTATTAATAGTCTAGAGCAGGGGTCCCTAACTCCAGTCTGCAGACGAGTATGGTTCTGTGGCCTATTAGGAACCAAGCTGCATAGCAGGAGGTGGGCTTCTGGTGAGTAGAACTCTGCATTCTGTCAGATCAGCAGTGGCATTAGATTCTCACAGGAGTGCAAACCCTGTTGTGAACTGTGCATGCAAGGGATCTAGGTTGTATGTACCTTATGATAATCTAATGCCTGATTATCTCTCCTTGCTCCAGTCTGTGGAAAAATTGTCTTCTATAAAACTGGTCCCTGATACCAAAAAGGTTGGGAACCACTGATCTAGAGCAGTTTGAAATTCCTTTCTAGAACTTTGGGATCTTTTCTTCTATTAAAAAAAATTACTTTCTGCTGGTTTCGATAGCTCACAGCACTTTGGGAGGCTGAGGCAGAGTATTACCTGAGATCAGGGGTTCGAGACCAGCCTGGGCAGCATGACAAGTCTTTATCTCTACAATATATAAAAAAGTCAGCTGGGCATAGTGGAGTGCACCTGTGGTTCCAGCTACTTGGAAGGCTGATGTGGAAGGATCGCCTGAACACAGCAGGTCGACGATGCAGTGGCAGTGAGCATGCAACTGCGCTCTAGCCTGGATGACAGAGTGAGACTGTGAATTAAAAAAAAAAAACAAAAAACCAAAAAACTACTTTCCATTCTCACCTTAAAAAAAATTACAAATTATATTGAAACTCATAAAGCAGTCCTCCATGTCTCTTACATTTTCCCTTCATTATCTTTTTGCTCTAGTTATGGATGATTTCTTTGACCTCATTCTTCAGAGTGGTAACTTGGTCTCTAGTCATATTGTTCTATTATCTTCTCTTCACCGATAGAGATTTTTATTTCAAGAGTGACATTTTGACTGCAGGTAGGAGAATGACCTGGTGAGTATATCAATGGAGAGAATGAGAGCAGTAAGGAGATTTTTAGTAGCATGGCTAAGAGATGATAGTAATATGTGCTGGGAAAATAAAGAGGAAATAGAATAGAGGAAATTAGGAGTCAGAAGAGATAGAATGTGGGGGATTAGATTTAGTGTTGAAGAAGTGGGAGGAGACAGGATGAAGCTCAGCTTTAGGCTTAGGCAGCTGTATAACTGACACTAGAGATCTCAGGAATAGGAGACACTTTGGAGGCAGATAAAGAGTTCAAGTTTGGATGTGTTGAGTTGTAGATTCTTTTAAGTCATGCAGATATATAGGAGTCATCTGAATTTATGGGTTTGGAACTCAGCAAATATATCTAACACAGAGTTATGGCTTGCAGATTTAGTAGCATATAGATGGAAGTTGAACCATTGAGATAATAATACTCAGGGAGAATGAGTAGAATGGATAACCATGTTTAAGGGACAAGCAGAAGAAGAGACGTTCACAAAAGAGGCAGAGAAGAAGCAGTTAGAGAAGGTATTGGTTTTCTATAGCTGCCATAACAAATGACCACAAATGCATCACTTAAACACCCACATATGATCTCAGTTCCTGTAGGTCAGTAGTCTAGGCACAGCATCTCAGCTTGTTCTTAGTTTAGAGTTTCACTAGGCTGAAATAAAATGTTAGCAGGGCTGTGATCTTTGCTAGAAGCTCCAAAAGAGAATCATTTCCAGGCTATTTAGGTTACTGACAGAATTCCTTTCTGCCTGGGAGTTGTTTTTAGCTTCTAAAGGCACCTCACACTACTGGCTTATGGCTCCCTTCAAAG
This sequence comes from Cephalopachus bancanus, assembly GCA_027257055.1. Taxonomy (NCBI): domain Eukaryota; kingdom Metazoa; phylum Chordata; class Mammalia; order Primates; family Tarsiidae; genus Cephalopachus; species Cephalopachus bancanus. Next base: position 2,724,359 of record JAPVLO010000170.1, on the reverse strand, counting down.
CCAGCAATGGCAGCAAAGTCTTTTTCACACTTTGAATCTCTTCTGCCTCTCCTGCCATTTCTCTCTGATGAACTCTTCTACCTTCCTTTTCTGCTTTTTCACATGGGACCCACCTAGATAATCCAGAATATTCTCCCTATTTTAAAAACAGCTGATTAGTAACCTTAACTCCATCTGCAATGTCCCCTTACAGAGGTAACAAGATTAGTGTTTGATGAAATAATTTGAAGTTGGGAATTTGGGGGGGAAGGCATGTTTAGAATTCCATCTACCATGGAGAGGTAAGAGAACCAAAAGAGTGCAGTGTTTTGAAAACTAAAGAAGTAGTGTTTCAAAAGAGGAGGGAGTAGTCAATAGTGCCAAATCCTACACAGAGGTCAAGAAAGATAAGAACATTGAAAAGTCCATTAGTTTTGTGGGAACAGTTACAGTAACACTGGGGCATAAGTTACAATGAATTACAGCATGGATGTTTGGGGGCTTGGAAACGACGTAGAGGCTGTGAATTCAGACAACCCTTTAAAGGAATTTGCTTACGAAGAGAAGAAATTAGGACAGTAGCTTGGAGAATTTTTATTTTTTTTAAGATGGAAAGGACCTAAGATTGTTTTAATGCTGATGTGAAAAGACATTGGAAAGACAAAGAAAGGGTGGTGATTCAAGAGAAAGAAGTAATTTATAGAACAAGGAGTCTGAAGAGTGGGGAAGTGAAGGGCCTTGGGGTATCAGTTGAAGGATTGGTCATAGACAGAAGGAGAAACACTATCCTTTTTTTAAAAAATTTATTTTTTATTATGATATTGTGGGGTACAGTTAAGGGCTAGGTATACAAATACGTTTCATTCAGGCACCCTTGTTGATAAGAGGTGTTTCCCCGTCCCCAGACAGATATTTGCTACCGTTAATCCCATCTCCCTCCACCGCCATAGTTTCCCACTACTGTCAGTCATTTTCTTATATTATTACATTGGATGTTCAAGGTCCATTATATGAGTGAAAACATGTGATACTCGGATCTTTGTTTCTGTGAGAGGTCAATCAGTATTATAGACTCTAGTTCCATCCAGGTTGCTGCGAAATTCATGATTTTGTTCTTTTTTATGGCTGCATAGTATTCCATCGTGTATATGTACCACATTTTTTTTAATCCAGTCCTCTTCTGATGGGCAGCATGGTTGGTTCTAGGTTCTTGCTATTGTGAACAATGCTGCGATAAACATACGTGTACAGGTATCTTTTTTATAAACACTATCCTTTTTTGTACAAGAAGATAGAATAAAAGGAAGGTGGAGAGGTGTGAGTCTGTGGACAAGAAGGTGGATATTCCCCTCAGACAGCTTCTGTGTCCCCTCTCAAACAGCAAGAAAGGTGATCTGCTGAGAGAGTACTTTCTGGTAGCTTGTAAGTTCTGTTAGAGCAGGGACCATGTCTGCCTTTTCACTGTGCTTTCCCTATGCTTGTGCAGTGCCTGGCACACAATAGACATCCAATCGACAGTTGTTGAAAGAAACAATGAATGAATAAATAAATGCATAAGGCTGAGGGACCAAATAAGTAGTAGGGGGTTTGGTGAGAGTGGAGAAGTTTTGATAACAGTTATGGTGGAGACTAGTGAAGAAAGCTAACTAGGAAAACACTGAGAAACCTAAGAATCTTAGAACACTAAGATTGTTCTAGTGCCTTGAGGGTCCAGGTGAAGCCAGAGACCATGATTAGCTAGAGTTTTGATGGACACTTTTTATTTTCTTTATCAGTGTTCAGAAGCCCAGATATTTGGATTGATTTGGTTGTGGGGTTTTGCCAGGCAGGTGCAATAGGAGGATAAATGGATTAAAGGAGTTGAAGATATGGACAAGAGAGGAGCTGAACTAATGAGTTGTGGGATCTGGGTATGGGCAAAGACGTGAAGACTGGAGGGACTCATCAAGACAAAGGCTTGATGGCCTGGGACTCAGTGTGGCAGGCAAAACCCAGCTGGAGTGAGAATAGTTAAGGAGCAGGAAAGGAGTTGAGAATACAGCAAGACTCTTTAGGTTGGGTAGCACTCCCTAAGGGCCTGGTGGAAGGTTTGTAACCAGTGGGAGTCAAGGCCTAAGGAGATAAAACTCAAGGAGGTATGGGGATGAGAATGAACATGAGAATAGCATTCACAAGAACTTATATTTACTAATAATAACAAACATGAGGTCATAATAGTTTTAACTGTTTGAAAAGCCTCATAAAGAGTTATTTTTTGGCAAGACTTTGGTGAGTGGTGAGGGGGTCATCTTGAAAATAGTTGTCTTCCATCTGGGCTGACGGAGCTTCCAAATAAGTGTAGGTTTCTGGAGGCTGGGGAGAGCCTGGTTTCTCTGGAGTAAAGTACCTGAGGGCTTGAGCATGCTTAAGACTGCAAAGGTGCTGGGTACTGTACCGAAGTTCTTTAATGCTATTTTCATCATTAGCTTTTATCTCCTTCCACTAAAGCTCCTAATAGGTGTATGAGTTTCTGGTGGCTGCTGTAACAAATTACCACAAACTTGGAGGCTCAAAACAATAGAAATTTATTTCCTCACCGTTCTGAAGACCAGAAGTCTGAAATCAGTATCACTGAACTGAGATCAAGGTATTGGTAGGGCTGTGCTCCCTCTTCTAAAGGAGGATTCATTCCTTATCTCTTCCAATGTCTACTGGTGACTGGTATTCTTTGACTTGTGACCGTATCACTCCAATCTCTGTCTCTGTGGTCACATTGCCTACTCTTCTGTGTCAAACCTCACTTTGCCACTCCTAATAAGACTAATGTGCTGGCATTTAGGCCCCAACTAGATACACCTGGGTAATCTTCTCATCTCAAGATCTTTAACTTAGTTAACATGCGCAAAGAGTTGTCTACAGACATGCCACTTAATGATGGATACATTTGGAGAAGGTATAGGACATTCCTGTACACTACTGTAGACTTAGGTTACACTAAATTTATAAAAACTATTTCTTCAATAATAAATTAACCTTAGCTTACTGTAACTTTTTTACTTCATAAACTTAAATTTTTATACTTTTTGACTCTTGTATACTAGCATTTAGCTCTAAACACAAGCACATTGTTCAACTGTATAAAAGTATTTTCTTTATTTATATCCTCATTCTATAAGTTATTTTTTGTGTTACAAAGTTATTTTTAGACTGAGCATGGTGGTTTACCCCTATAATCCTAGCACTTTGGGAGGCTGAGGTGAGAGAATTGCCTGAGCCCATGGGCTCAAGATCAGCCTGGGCAACATGGTGAGACCTTAACTCTACAATAAATAAAGAAAAATTAGCTGGGCATGGTGACCCGTGCCTCTGGTTCCAGTTACTTGGAAGGCTGAGGTAGAAGGATCACCTGAGCCCAGTGGTCATGAGCATGCCACTGCACTCCAGCCTGGGTGACAGAGTGAGACTCCAACTCAGAAAAAATTATTTTTATAAATTTTTGGTTTTTTTACTTTTTAAACACTCCTACACATACCCTGGCATGTTCCGGCATCTGGATGGTCATCTGGACCTTTGTCATATTTCAGGAGATGTGGCGAGCACTCTGCTCATGGTGGAGAGTTTCCAAGGACAACCTGTGGTTTATTAAGAATGAACTTTTAGGGGATAGCAAGGGGTAGTAGTCTTTTCCACCTTTTCCAATTTCCTTTCCATATTCTTTGAATCCAGTGTTGGTAGCTGATAGGTACAAAAGCTCTAGAGACAGGCACAACACAGTGAATTGAGATTTCTTTGCAATCATCCTGCCTGCAGGGTTCAACTTCACATTTATGAACAGACTTTCAATGTGTTGGTACAGGCCATCAGAGAGTTGAGTAAAACATATTTACTGTCCTCAAGTTTCTTACAGAGCAATGAAAGAAAGAGATATTGAAGTTGCTATTTTATTCAAGGTAACATGACTAAGAGCTAAAGTGAGGTGGAAGTAAGTAGTAAGGAGAATGGATTCACCTGTGTGGCACAGCAGGCAGCATACGGGATCTGTAGTCAGACAACCTGGGTTTGAAACCATCTGCTGTTTGCTAACTCTGTTATCTTAGTCAAGCCACCTTTTCCTCTCAAAGGCTGTTTTCTTAACTCCAATCTAGGGATAGCAGCAAGTATTCACAGGGCTGGTTGAGGATGCAATGAGAGAATATGCATAAAGTGCATTTTCTGTCATGAGAAACCAATGCATGAAGGAAAGCTTGGTACACTGGAAAGAATGTGGCCTTCGTGATGTCGTAGAAATTAGTTCAAACCCTGCTCCTTTCAGTCATTAGGGGTGTGATCTTGGATGAATTACAAAATCTCCAAAGCCTTAGTTTTCTCACTGGTAAAATATTTGATAAAACATTGAAGGGATATAGGGAAGATCAGAAAGGATAATTTTGGTTATTTTTATGGAAGAAAGATGCTATGTGAGAAGGATCTAGGTTAGTTACAGGGTGAAGATAGAATTTGAACTTGGTCTTGAATACTGAAGAAGTTTGATAGCTGGAGGAAGAGGGAAAGGTATTTGGGCTGAAGAAACAACTTGACTACAACAACAAAGTTGAGCACATTGTTTGTGCAGGAAATGGCATGGGCGCCAGCATGGTGGAGAATTGAGTATATGTGAGAGCCTAGCAGGGACAGCTGGGGAGATGGGCTGGGGCCAGACCATGGAAAGCGTGCTGGAAGTGCCAAGATGGGGTCCCCAGAAGGTCTGGTTTCTTACTTTTAGATGGTGGTCTCCAAAAAGGAATATGCAAGATGATGCAAAGGGGTGTGGGAAAAAAATGGTAGAACTGGGGGAAGGGGGTTAAAAAAAAAAAAGAACACAGTAGACTGTCAGAGAACTCTCTACATTCGTTTTACTTTTCATTCCTCCCAGTCTTTACTTTAATGAATGTTCTGTGAATGCTTTTAAAATATTGGCACAGTAATTTTTACTTGTAACCTATTCTCTACGAGAAAGGACCCCACAAAAACCAGAATTATTTTTTGGAAGGTGGGTCCCTTGTAGTACAGGCTTCACCCACTAAGTAATTATTCTAGGAATCCATTGGCATAAGTGTACCAGCTAGTATTTTTGTGAGAAGCTGAGTTCAGCTTTTGTGAAATTATTTTTTTGGAGATTTTTTCAACGGATTTGCCCACTTCATGATGGGTGATTTTACAGAGTGCACTTCCCACACTATGCTGAGTGTTTAGTAGTTTTCGACCAATAACGGTATGACTCCCGTGCCCCACCCTCCCCATTTACCTGATCTCACCCCAAGCGACTTTTGTTTGTTTCCCTGGATGAAAAAAGTTCTCAAAGAGAAACGCTTTGCCAGTGTAGTATAGGGGAAACAAAAAAATGGCAGAAGCACTAAAAGCCATCAAAAACTGTTTTGAGCAGGGGAAAGAGCCTCTTGATTGGTGTATTGTATCAAAAAGGGAGTACTTTGAAGGTGACTGAAATTTAAACATGTAAGAATAAATACACAGCTTTTTATAAATATATTCCTTTTTTTTGGGCCCTCTCCCACGTGTATATGTGTAAAATAGCTACTGCTGGAGCATAGGATCAAAAGCATTTAGAGACCCCACAGTACTTTAAAGCACAGCAGCTCAGCCTGCCCCACGTGCTCACTAGACAGCAGGCGAACCCCTGGATGGGCCCAGGGATGATGTTGTACCATTCAGGTGGCAAAATTGGTTTCATGACTTCAGGAAGCCATGCCTGGATTCTGGCAGCTGGCTTCAGAGCAGGTGGGAGAAAAAAAAATTGTTCAGGATGTTGAGGTTGAGCCCCACTGATCATATCTTAAATTTCGTCTAACATCTAACTAACTTGTCCTAACCACCCTTCATAGCAAGTTCATGTATTTAGTTACTAGTTTATCTTAAGGGTTCCCCGGTATGTGCCACTGATTAACATGAGCTATTCAAGATCTGCTGTAATCTATGTATTGATTGATTTTTAATGACTATGCCTAGAGTTTGGTGACAGCAGACTAAAATTTTTTTCCAGGCTGAAATGATCATAGCCACATTCTATGAAGTAAGGTTTTGGGGGTCCACCCCCCACATTACTCTGATGTCCTTAGACTCCTTTATTGAAGGACTCTGAGCTCTGCTCTGGTGGATCTCCAGTGTCTGGCTCAGAGGTGAGATGGGGCCTGTCCTCAAAACACTTCTTGCTATCCGCAGGAGGGTGTCAAACCGTACTTCCACACTTTGTGGAAGGACATTGGCCTGTCTCTAACTAGTGGGCGTGCATGCAACCCAGATTAGTGTCAGGGAGTAAACCTCCAGGCTTAGCATTAGAAAATGTGGTTTTGGAGCTCGGCTTCCTGGGATTCAGCTGAGCTACTGGAAAGCTTTAAAATCTGGGTTTTGCCCTTTTGACCTGGGCTTTGGTGTTTCAGTGCACTGAGATGTGTTATAAATGGATCTATAAAACAGCCTCACAGAGTTGTTGCTGATTTTGCTGTAGTGATGCTTTTGACTTCGACAGTCTGTCTATCATTACATCACAAAGTCACTTTTAAGAGGCTCAAGTGAGAAATTTTCTGTAAACTCAGTATCAGGTTAGAGGTTTTTCCCCCTTGAGCACCTAGTTTTTTTTTTGAGTTTATGGATATAGTAAAGCATATAAATGAACACATTTCCCTCTTTTACTGAAAAATGTAGAACCAAATTTGCTGTTTTCTTCCACAAAGTGCACAGGACTCTATGGATATATATATATTGTATACTAAATCTAACTTCATCTTATTTGTTTCTACCTTAAGTTTCCTCTTTATCTCTTCAGTTCACCGATTTGTTTCTTGTGTACTGGTTATGTTTTTGCAAGTCGCCTTAAATATATCTGGAATTAAGGGAATTGAGAAGGGTGCAACGGTTAAAAATGTGACCTTTTATGTTAGATGTACCTGAGGTTGAATTCCTGGCCTGCCATTGAATACTTGTGTGACCCTACGTAACTTACCTGACCTTGTTTAGCCTCAGCATTTCCATGTGAATAATGGGGATAACAAGAGCACTGATTTTTTTAAAAGGCAGTTGTGAATAATATATGGAAAACATTTCATGTAGTGAAATATATATTTCATGTAGTAAATGGCATATAGTAAGTACTGAGTCAATGCTGTGGAATTATTACTATTATATTATGAGAACTAGTGAGGAAATAAATAGATGAATAAATAAATATAGCTACTGAAGGAGAAAAGTCAGTCCCATCCTGCTGGGCCTTTCCTCTCCTCCCATGAGCATAAGCAGCCTGGATTATTAACTATGAAAACTCTAATGATGATGGCTTAAAATCCCAAAGAAGCTTGCAAACCCCTAAGCCTCTGAGAAGGATTTTTATTTTTTAAAAATCTGAGAAGGATTTTTATTTTTTAACTAGAAGGGAATGAAGAAAGGGTCATAAAATGTTAAAGTATATTACTGACTATATTGCTGACCTATATTACTTTTCAGCAGTAACTCCAAAACTGATTACCATCTCAAAAACAATTCCAAACAGTAACGTTGCAGCTGTTGTATTTACAGCCATCAATGCAGAGAAGGTGTTGCTAGTCACTGGCCACCTATCCCCAAAACACAAACAATAAAACAAAATGGAACAGTAGATGGTTATAACGTGCCAGAATAGGCTGATGATGCTACAATGACTAAAAATCAAATGTGTTTGAGAGGATAGCAATACCAAGGTGATGTCTTTATTAAGATGCTTTATAGACATGAGCCTATTATTCCCCGAGGATCTCTCTGAAATAGCATAAGCTCCAAGCACCAGATGGAGAACTCATTTTGGACTAGACTCTGATGTGCCTTCCTCACCTTTGACTCTATTCCAGCACCCAGCACAAGCCTGGCACAAATACTTGTTGATAAAATGAATGAATAGGTTGTCTCAAGCTTTGGGGAGCCCCCACCAATGATTGGTCAACCCCCTGGAGTAGTGAAACATCAAAGCCCAGGTCAAAAGGATGAAGGTTAGGAGCTGTATAGGAAGGCTTAGTAGAAAATGGGTGAAAATCAATAAAAAATGCAGTTGCAACATTGAGCTTCTTGGAATTGGGAGGTAGAAAACTTACATTCAGGCTACATCTGATATGAGCTTGGGCAAATTGTTTAAGCTCCAACACTAAAAAGCCATGAGACTTCAACATTGAAAATTATGAAGAAGGAATGCAAAAAAACCTGGAGTTATTTTTTGGAGAGCAGGCCTCTTGTAGTACAGGCTTCCACCTAGAGGTAAGTGTTCTAGAATCCATTGGCATCAGTGTACCAGCTAGCATTGTTGTGAGAGGTTGCATTCAGCTTCAGGGATTTTTTTTTTTTGAAAGTCTTTCAATCTGTTTGCCCATTTCATGATGGATGATTTATGAGCACACCTGCCCTCATGCACTGAGCGTTCTGCATTTGTTGACCAAAATGGCATGACCCCTATGTCTCACCCTCCCCATTCAGACTATCTCACCCCAAGTAATTTTTTTTGTTTGTTTCTCTGGATGAAAAAAGTCCTCACACGGAAACATTTTGCTGATGTGGAAGAGGTGAACAAGAAACGGCAGAAGCACTAAAAGGCATCAAAATGGATGAATTCAAAAACTGTTTTTAGCAGTAGAACTAACATCTCAATCAGTGTATTGCATCAAATGGAGAGCACTTTGCAGGTGACTGAAGTTTAAACATATAAGAATAAATATACTTTTTTAAAATAAATAAATTCCATTTTGGGGTCCCCCCTCATATCATGACTTATGCAAGCCCATGAGTCACTTATACTCCATGAGTTTCAGTTTTCTCCTTTATAAAATGAGAATTAAGATATCTGTCCATGTGTATCTTGAATGAGAAACAAATCACGAATGTAATAATGCTTTGTAAGCTGTAATATGATCAACTATGCACGAGGATGGTGGTACGTCTGTTCTGTACATTTGTTGGAAAACTGGGAGTAAGTCACTGGTGTATTGAGCATAGGTGTTGCAAGTCAGACAGACATAAGCTGAGGTTCTGGATACACTACAGATTAGCTATCGGCAGTGTGGCAGGAGGGCTTCCAGGGATTCCACCTCCTGCTATTTGCTCCCTACATTGCCCTCTCCTTTTGTGTGTATGTGAACTAGGCCTGGTGACTCAGTGAAGAGAATATGGTAAAAGTGATGGGCTGTCACTTTGTGGATCAGGTTTTAAAAGACTGTGCCTTGTGTCTTGCCTGCTCTCTTTCTTTCTCTGATACTGATGAAGCAAGCTGCCATGCTATTGGCTACCCTGTGCAGAGACCCCTGTGACAAGGTACTGAGGTTGGTCTCCAGTCAACTGGTATGGAGTTAAGCCTCTCAGTCCAACAGACCATGGTGAACTAAGTCCTACCAACTACCATGTGAGTGAACTTGAAAGTGGATCCTTCCACTGTTGAGTTCTGATACGATTATGGTTCCAGCTGATACCCTGATTGCAGCCTTGTGAAAGACTCTATGCAGAGGACCCTCCTAAGCCATGTGAGATTCCTGACTCACAGCAATGGTGAGATCATAAATATTGTTGTTTTAGGCTACTAAGTTTTGGGGAAAATTTGTTATGTGGCATAACTAACATATAAAGTTACTCAGTTTCTCTGAGGACCAGTGTTCTCACCTATAAAATAGAACCCTAATACCTTCTTTATAGAAGTTGGTAGTGAGAATTCAATAAGAAAATGTATCTAAGCCAGATGCAATGCCTGGCATAGTAGGCACTTATTAAATGATTGTTGTTACTATTATGTGAAAGACAGCAAAGCCCAGAGACAGTTGAGTTGTATAGACAATGGGTGCATTGAGTTTAGCCCAGTGACCCATGGCTGCCCTGTCATAGTATAACCACCCCCTATTATTCATGCTTGTTTCATTGTGTGTCTTCTCTAGCTGACCATGAACTGGATTAGGATGGTAGTACGTATGTTCTGTCACCACAGTATCTTTTGTGCCCGACCACTCTCAGTGAGGGCTTGTTAAATGAATGAATACATAGTTTTATTAATGAGGGCATTAGAAGATTCCTTGTCCCCTTGGGATGTCTGGGAGTTAAAGCAGCTGGCATTTGTTCCAGGAGAGAGCATGGGGGACTGGAAAGGATGCTGGAGCAGTAATGTTACGGTCAACTCTGATGATTATTAGTAGATACTCCCCAGCTGTACATATCGCTCAGGCAGAAAGCCACTACCTCGCCAAGCCTCAGTTTTCTCATGTGTCAAATGAGAATAAGAGTTGTCCTAACTACCTAATAGGATTGCTGTGAGGATGAAGTGAGTTTATGAATATACAATACTTTGTAAACTGCTGACTCAATGCAAATATCAGCCATTAGGAGAGTTGGTGAAAACTGGTCCTAAGATGGTCATTCTCAAGTGGCCTGTTAATCAGGCATGTTTTGACACCATTTAGATTTATAAAATGTGTTGGAATTATAAGCAAAATCCATTAATGCATTTCATGGAAAAATAATCTTCTGGAAAATTTTACTTTTTTATTACCTGAAATATATATTCTTTCTTCAGTGGGTAGAATGCTTTGTTTTTCTTTTTATCCACCTTTGCAGTGGGCATGTTTGAGGTCTGTAAATGGGAAACATGTTCTTTTGCAGATGACCAAGTAGGGACATGGCAGTTTTACCTTTACAATGTATCATTGTTTAACTTTGGCCCAAACGTTTTATTTTGTACCCACTGATATGTGGGTAAACATGCTTAATGGCTAAAAAACCCAAGCAAACAAACAAACAACAACAAAAAAACAAAGGCCCTTGAGAGGTGGCCATCACTATGTATCCAGACCGAATTAATCCCCAAGAACCATTTCATGTGAAACACACTAGCATGTGAAACTGATTGGACAGCCATCTTGGCCTCAGAGAAACCCAAATGCAGCAAAGAAGGCTAATCCAGTTTGCTCTGAGCAGGAAATGTCTAGGTCCCTTTCCACTGCACCCAATCTCCCTTTCCAAACGCATCTTCCTCTGCACAATAGGCGCCTTTCTCCAGCATTTTCCAAATTGAGTTCAGTGAGAAGGTCACCAGTTTGCCATAAATGAAGACAATATGTATCATGAACATGAGTCTGGGAAACAAGGCATCCTATATTTCGCTCTTGGAAAATTACAAAGCCCCCATTAGATAACTAACTTTAACATGACTTAGGTCAAAATAAACATCATCTACTCAGAGCTAATTGCTTCCTTTGTTCTTTCTTATATCTCTTTTACAACAGTAATAACCTACTTTCCTGACTTTTGGTTTTTCATCCACTTGTGTATCTCCTCGGTTACTCTAATATTGTTAAGAGTACAGACTGGCTTTTCCACCTTTGTATTTCTCCTGGGCTCAATACAGTGCTATAAATGGAATAGGTGCTCAATAAATGTTTCTGTAGAAACTGGTAGAATAATGAATGTTGAACGATCTAGAGTGGGTCACATAAGCAGAACTTAAAATAAGGAGGTGCAAGGTAGCAAAAATAAGTCAGTTTTTTAATAAGTCAGAGTCTAGTAGTTCTGGGTGAAAATCTCACCACGTTCAGCTGCTTCAAGAAGAGTCTGAAATCTGCGGGCTCTATTAAGTCATCGCTCTAAAACATTTATTCTAACCGTTATTCAGTATTATGTAAGCATGGTCTGTTTATCCAAAATGCCTGGGGACATTTCTTCATCCACAAACATCCTCTTCAATTTTTTTCCTAGAGACATTGAGTTTGTTTACTGAGGAAAGCAATTTTGAAATTGCCCATCTTGATTTGGAGTTAATGGAACCAAATACACTGCCAAGTTTAAATTGCCAATAAGATGATCATCTCACAATAACACAGATAGTCTCTGGCCAGATACCAACTCAGGCCATGTTTGAAACATCTGTGTCACCAACCACCTTCTTTCATGTGGTGGGAAGTAGGTAATCATTGAAGGCTTAAAATGTACTCTCAGATTATCCGTGACTCATCAGGTTTCCCTTTGCTTTAAGGACAAACTCAAATGAGGTGAAAAAAGAACTTAGACTGGCTCAAGAGTCAGGAGAATTTGTTGGTATGGGGTACCAATTCTCCTCTATGAATTTTATCAATGGATATTCTCTTTCAGGTAGCTCAGCTAAATGTATCTGGGGGGTCTGAGTATGAAAGAAAGAAGATTAGCTTTCCAGACAGTAATTCTGACTCCCAAAACGTGGCAATTGGTGCAGGAAAGGTGGGCAAGATTGTGTTGTTGTTGGTTTTTTTTTTGAGTCAGAGTTTCACTCTCTTGCCCAGGTTGGAGTGTAGTGGCACACTCACGGTTCACCGCAGCCTCTGTCTCCTGGGCTCAGGTGCTCTCCCTCCTCAGCCTCCTGAATAGCTGGGAGTACAGGGCATGCACATTATGCCTGGCTAATTTTTTGTTTTTTTTTTTTTTTGATGGAGATACGGTCTCTCTCTGTTACCCAGGTTGGTCTTGAACTCCTGGGCTCAAGCAGTCCTCCTGCCTTGGTCTCTCTAAGTGCTGGGATAATAGGCATGAGCCATCACATTCGCCGTGGGTTAGGTTGTTATATTTATTTTTATTTTTTTCTCTCTTTTTTTAACTTTAAAACTTTTTTATTTTAAAACTGTGGGGTACATTTCAGGGTTAGATATACAAATAATCACTGTGCAGGTACCCTTGCTGATGAGGTGTGCCCCCCGCTTCCCCAGGCAGATTTCCACTACTGTCAATCCCACCTCCCCACCCTGCCCTCCCCTCCACAGTTTCCCACTACTGTCAATGCTTTTCTTATGGTATTGCAGTAGTTGTTCAAGGTCCACTTATGAGTGAGAACATGTGATACTCAGTTCTTTGTTTCTGTGAAAGATCACTCAGTATTACAAACTGTAATTCCAACAGCAACTTGCATGGAATTAGAGTCTGTGTTAGGCTGTTTTAAACACAAAATGCCAGAGTGAGCGCAGGTTAAAGGTCTGCATCTATAGTGCTAGCCCCAACAATAAGTAGGGGAGTCCTCCACAACTTGGCTAGGACATGAGAAGTTTCAGGACCCATTTGGGTCTGTATCCTGAGGCCCAGGGATCATGCACTGCTGAGTAAGGAAAACAAGTCTAGAAGAGATGACAAGAGGAATGACATGAGCTCGCATACTTTCATCAATCCCAGAAAGCCAGCTGGGGGAAGCAGAATTGGTAAGGAATGGCTTTACTAAAGGTAACGCCTGTTAAATTGCCAGTTATTGACAGGGATTCCCGAGGCATGCCAAAGACAGAAGAATCAGACTTTCTTTCTTTTGTTGTTAGTGTTTTTTGATTCCAGGGTAGAGGGTAGAGAAACAAGGGGAACAGCAGCATGGGTGTGACTGGAGGCCAGAAAAGAAGACTCAAAAACCCTAAATGTCAGACAAGAAGAGACAAGATCTATAGCTGAGGACAAAGGAGGCTTCAGTGGGCCAAACAGATAAACCAGGCAGCGAATTCCTCAGTGAAGCACTAAATCACTTAATGCTGAAATTGCGGTTGGAGTCACCGAAAGGGGTCTAGGAGGCAAGGCAGAAAATCATTAGCAGAAATTAATCATCTACCGCTTTCAACACAGTGAAAGGATTACGCTGACCTCCACTAGCCAAAAAAGACCATGGAAAAAGCCAGAAAACCTGAGGGTTATTGAAGGGGAGGAGCAGCTGTGCTGGCAGGTAGAGGAGGGCAACAACTGGGATGGAGGTTCATCTGTGATGCCCTGGAGGAAATAATGTCACAGATCTGTGTGTAGTTGAGAGAGAAGAGGGTTTCTGTAGACAAATGGGAGGAGAAGGTCAACACTGGGGGGAGGCCAGTACCCGCTTGTGGAGAAAGTAACTACTCATGAGCTCAGCTTCTGGCAAGGAAAGCTGTTTGGTTTGGTTCTCCCTGTAGAACCCCGAGGGTAGAGAAAAGGCACACACTGTGCAGTCTGGGGCACGGGCTGATCGTGCCAGAGGGCACCATAACCCCAGGAGGTAGACAAGACATGACAACACTGTCCCTACTTGGGTTGGAGCCCAAGGCTGCCTTGCTCCCGCCGGCATGTACAACCTCGTGTTTGGCTGTAGCTTTCCCCTTGGATGTGTAGGTGGTACCCCTGCTGCAAAGGTCTGTCCGGTAAACCTCTTTCTCCTCCAGCGGCTGGGGAAGAGGAATGGCGAGCCCTTGGGGTCCTAGCTGTCTTGCTGGACACGGTCATGATTGGGATCAAGTCTAGCACTAAGGTGAAGTGAGGTTCTTAGGGTGCAAAATAGAAGGAGGCGTTTACTCTCAGGGTTGCATAAGTGCATCTTTGGTACCTCTGTCGGTTTTGCACCCTAAGTGTCTCAGTCACCTCACCCTGGCACTGGCCCTGACTGGGGTCAAGTACTCTTGCTCTGGGTTTGGTGGTAACCAAGGCAGTCTGAAGCTCATGTTTCTGTCTGGTGTCTAGAGGATCTGTGACCAAATCTGGAATGCATCAGAGTAGGAGAGGGGTGTTTTGTTCACCGCAGCTCCCAGATTCCTAGGAAGCTGTGGGTACCATCAAACAAAAAAGACCACAATGGGTGTCTGCAGCCTACAGAGTTCTTTCTTTGAGCAGGGAGAGATGAGAACTAGAAAGAAAGCATTTAACAGTGTAAGTTAATGGGAATCCCTAAAGGACACTGATCAGCTTTTAAAAATCATGTATGTATTTTTTTCTCACTAGAAAAATAAATGAATGTTCATTTTAGATAGAGCTGGAAAATAAAAGTCACCTGTAATTCCAACCCCTAGAGTTATTTCTGGGTTGATCAGTTCATTTAGTTTTCATCTTTGAGCACATGGTCCTGGTGATGACAGTAATAAAAATGGGGTGTCACCTGGGCAACATAGTGAGATCTTGTCTCTACAAAAAAGATTTAAAAATTAGCCAGGGCGTGCCTGTAATCCCAGCACTTTTGGAGACCAAGGCAGGAGAATTGTTTGAGGCCAGAAATTCGAGGCCAGCTTTGGCAATATAGCAAGACATTGTCTCTACAAAAAACAAAAAACAAACAAACAAAAACATTAGCCTGGCATGGTGGTATGTGCCTGTAGTCTCAGCTACCTGGGAGGCTGAGGCAGAAGGATTGCCTGAGCCCAGGAGGTCAAGACTATGGTGAGCTATGATTGTGCCACTGCACTCTAGCATGGGTGACAGAGTGAGACTTCAACTCAAGAAAAAAATGAGGGTGATAACAATACAACAAATATGTATTGAGTGCTGATTTCTCCCCGTTGACCATTATGCTAATTGATTTGCCTGCATTGTCCTGTGTGACCTAATTTATTCTTTATAACAGTCCCATGAGTACAGCAATATTATCCCTATTTTGCAGATGAAGACCTGAGGCTTTTAGAGGTTGACACACTGGTATGGTACACAGTTAAGATTCAACCCCAAGTCTATCTGACCCTGCAGCTTGAGAGCAAGAAGATGGATTATGAAGGGGTTCCCTCTTCTTCCTATCCTTGCACCCCATTCTAATTCCTTCCCTGTCCCTACACAAAGGAAGCACAAAGTAGAAGCAACACAGCAGATCTTGTTTTGGAGATTTTTATCCTCCCAGGAGGAATGAAATATGAATCCTCCAAACAAGAGCTGGAATGTTGGCCCCTCTGGTTCTTCCCACTCTGACTTCTGCATGGTGTTTATTGAGCTTGCTCACACCATATAATTCATAGCTTCCCAAGAAAAACATCTTGTTTCCTTTGTGTATTTGTACTTTGATTTTCTAGATTGTTTTGAAACTTTCTGATGCTCAACATCCAGAGCAGTGGAAAAGGTAGGTATGCATTGAAGAGGATGGTGCCCCCTCAGATCCATACCTGCCCCCATCTGATGCAAATGGAATCTGAGATGAAAAATGCACCAATGAGATTAATATCTGATTAGATAACACAGAAGAAAAGATTAGTAAACTTGAAGCCATAGCATTAGAGAACATCCTAAATGAAACATACAGAGAAAAAAGAATCTAAAAAGCAAAAGAATATTGCATCAATGAACTGTGGAACAACTTCAGATGGTCTAATGTTTGTGTAATTGCTGTTCTGGCCAAATTTGCTAATAAACAATAAACAATAAACCCGAGGATCCAAGAAGCCCAATAAACCCCAAACATGCAAAACATGACAAAGCTACACCAAAGGTTGTAATTATCAAATTACTGAAAATCAGTGATAAAAAGAAACTCTTGGCTGGGTACAATGGCTCACGTCTATAAATTCAGCACTTTGGGAGGCCAAGGCAAGAACCCAGGAGTCTGAGACCAGCCTAGGCAAGAACCCAGGAGTCTGAGACCAGCCTAGGCAACATATCAAGACTTTGTCTCTACAAAAAATTTAAGAAATGAGTTGGGCATGGTGGCATGCACCTATAGTCCAAGCTACTCAGGGGGCTGAGACAGAAGGATATCTCTGAGCCCAGGAGGTTGAGGTTGCAATGAGCCATGATTGTGCCACTGTACTCCAGCTTGGGTGTCAGAATGAGACCCTGAAAAGAAAAAAAAATGTAAAAAGCAGCCAGAAAAAAGACATATTCTTTACATAGATAAGAATGATGGCAGATAAATTGTCAAAAATGATGTAAATAAGTAGACAGCTGGGCAGTATTTTAAGTGGATAGTACTGAAGGAACACAATTTGTTAACTTGGAATTCTATGCCAATGGAAATGATTTGTTAAATAGTAAAGATGCTTTCAGATATACAAAAGCAAAAGGAATTCATCACTATTGGTGATTCTCTATGCTGCAAAGCACTGTACAAGGGACATAAATAGATTTAGGTTCATTTTCTGACTTCAAGAGCCCTGTTGTCTAAATTGAGGAGGTAAGAGAGATGTGACCAAAATCCTCATGTCAAAATCCAGTGGAGACCAGCAGCACAGCCTGTAGGATGACCACCACGTGTCCACTAACTTTTTTTAGAATAAACCAAAGCAAGAGTGAAAAACTGAGGAGTGTGGTATCTTGGAAAATAAGTTTAAGGTTATTCTCTCCTCTGGGAAAGTTTGGACAAAATTAACCTTCACTTTTTGCATCTCTTCCCATCCCCTCTACAATGTCTTAAGACCAAGACATACACCCAGGGAGGAGGAGCTTTGACTTGCTTTGGTGAGATTTGAGAACACAAGTTGGGAGCTGAGATTCTTATTACTGCTCAATGTTTTAGAAAATGGAACTAGTTCCCAACAGCCAAACATTGGAATGTTTTACATAAAACTGGCATCTCTTGAAAAATCAGATCTAGTAACACTAAGCCTACAATTCTTTTCCTGGCAATGGGCTGGAACTGTGTAGTGGCTGCCCCTTTTAGAGTAGCATGCAGGCTCCAATTTGTTGCAATATAATTGGTTCAATTATACCATCCTCCTGACACCCATAGGCATTTGAGCTTGTATCCTGTGCTAGAGGGTCAGAGCACATGGTGTGGCCCTGTTGGGATATTCCCTTGCTTAGACTGCCAAATTGAGCAAAGAAACACAGGATACCCAGTTACATTTGGATATCAGATAAATAATAATTTTTTTTAGTGTATGTCCCATGTAATATTTGAGACACACTTACACTAACAAATTATTCCCCGGTTATATGAAATTCAGATTTAGTCTGTCTTGTCATTTATCTGGCAACTTTGTCTCTTGGAGCCAGAATAGGGAAAGATTGCTTGGGAGGAGGCCTTGTTGTTTCTTCTTTTCTTCTTTTGGAAGCTCTCTTTTCTACTGTGGCACCAAACAGGTCACCTAAGAAGGCAGCCTAGACTAGCTTGGTTCCAATTTTGGAAGGAATTTGCTCTCTCACTTTCTCTGAGGTTTATTTATCTCTGTCACTGGCTGGTGCAGCTTGAATCAACTTTTCCTTGCATTGCCAATGGTAAGACCAGAGACACTAATGTGAGCTTGGGGAAAAAAATGGTCAAGGGCCCGCTTTGGTTCAATGCTACTGAGACCTACCTAGTACAGCAAAAAAGACTCCTCCCTATGACCTCACTTTGTTCATCTAGGATCTTCACTCAGTTTTGGACTGAAATCTTCCACTGAATAAAGTGCTAATTAGCCTTACTTTGCTTTTCTTCGTCTGAAGACTTATATCTCTCCTGGGGACCTTGAGTGCAGAGTTAAGAAAATTATTCAAAACTTGGAAATAAGGCAAAAGGATTACTTATGGACTTTCAATGTCATCTAAGGCCATGTTGCTGCAAGTGTGGTTTGCTGACTAACAGTGTCACCTGGGAACTTGTTAAAATGTAAATGATCAGGTCCAGCCTGAGAGCTACTGAATCAGGATTTCTGGGTGGAAGGGCCTAGGAACCTGCATTTTCAGCTTGAGGCGCATTGATCTAGAGAAGCTTGATTAAGGGTCCTCTCACTCTCCAGGGAGTACAATGTCATTTGTACCATTGATTTGGGCTCTGTTGCTTACAATACTAATAGGATGGTGATGATTTTAGTTTGCTGTTCAGTAGAGAAGACAACTCCAAATATTATAGTTATACTGCTCTCTTAGACGTTGACCAGTTTTATGTCTGTGTTTGCAATTTTACTTTAGCATTCTTTTCTTCCCCATTGACTACAGAAGTTCTATTTTCTTATCTTCTCTTTTGAACCAGCTTTGTCATTCTACTGGTTCTCTCATTAATGAGTTGAATAAAACGTTGACACATACTTATCTATCTATATGAAAATTAGGTTTTTAATATTTTGAAAATTGTACTTTGACAGAAGGATAACTGAGAGAAGACAGGATTCACTTCTTCTTTAGACTTCTGGCTAAATGCTGTCATAACACTCTCTGCCTTCTTCAGTGTTGATTTTATTATAAACAACCAAAGCCAACTCAAGTGAGCCCCAGTGAAAGGGGTGTATTGGAAGCTGGCAGGGAAGTCTCATGGAATTCATTTTCAGGAGGTACAGCTAGGCCTTCTACTCTTTCCAACTGTTCCGGGGCTCTTGCTTTTCTTTAGATAGCAACCCAACTCTAGCTTCTCTTTGTAAACTGGTTTCCTTGTTTTCTTATTGGCATGAAAGTGGGTTAGAATAGATATAATTGACGTTCTGGCCCCAGAAGAAAGACTCTTATTTGATGGATGAACCAATAAATTGCTGACTGTGGGTCCCATACTCACCTAGCAGGGGGTGGGGGAGGATTCCATGGTTAACTGCCCAGATGCTATGGATTAGAGCAGATATTCCAAAGTACCAGTGGGCAAGGGAGGCAAATTTGTCCCCGATACCCTGCCTTTACTAGGACTATATAAGAGATGAAGAAAAGAAAGATGATGAAAGAGGTGTTGCTCCCAGGGCTCCTTCCCTTGGACGTGAGGATGGTCTTGGGACCAGTGTGGCTCACCTTATCCTTGAGGCCTAACAGAGAGCACAGACAAACTGAAATGAGCAGGGTGAAAGCTGAAGAAAAAGAGAATAATTTTATCTTTTTTTTTATTCTTTATTTTTTGAGTCAGGGGCTCACTCTGTCGCTCAGACTGGAGTGAATTGGCATGGTCACTGCCCACTGAGGCCTCCACCTCCTGGGCTCAGGCAATCCTTCTGTCTCAGCCTCCTGAGTAGCTGAGGCTACAGGCATGTACCACCACGCCTGGCTATTCTTTTTAAAATGTTTTTGTAGAGACAAGGTTTTGCTATGTTGCCTAGGTTGGTCTCAAACTCCTGGGCTCAAGCAATCCTGCCTTGGCCTCCCAAAGTGCTGGGATTACAGGCATGAGCCACTGTGCCCAGCTGTGAATTTAAATTACAACTGTTTAAAATGAAACCTAGTAAAAATTTCATTTTAGGAGCTAGACAATTAATTGGTCTCTGAGAAAATAAGGTCATATTGCCTTGCCTTTTCAGTCAAAATATTTGTTATTCTAATATTGGTATGTATTTTAATGACACATGTAACAAATAAATCCCTAGATTTTATTGGCTTAGTACGATACAAGTTTATTTTCTATTCCCAACAGTATTAAGCAGTATTCCTGGTCAGTGGATGTAATTCTTTTGTTTGCTTAGGTCTTTTGAAATTTCTGTCAAAAATTTTTTTGTACATCTTTTGTCAAATTTTAAACTATTGAATGGTTTTAATGCTAGTATAAGTGTTATCTTTTAAAACATTCTTACTTTCTCATTATTTATTGCTGGTATTTGGAAATGGAGTAATTTTTCTATATTGAACAGGATAAGTTTTTCTAGCAATCTTGCTAAATCCACTTATTTATTTTTAATAATTTATAGATACATTTCTTTGTATTTCTATGCAAACAATCATATTGTCAAAAAGAATTTTATTTTTTTCCAGTCCTTCTATCTTTTACTTATCTTTTCTGTTCCTTTTCTGGGTCCTTCAGAATATTGTTTTATAGAAGAGTTGTCAGCGGTGTCCTTGCTAATTCCCATTCTCACTGGAAGGAGACATTTTACCATTAAACATTGTATCGGTCTGTGTCAGGATACAGACCAGTAATTTTAAGAGAAAGAATATATTTTTAAAAATTGTTCAGCACATTTTGGAGAAGAGAAAAGGCAAAGAGAAAACAGTAGGTATCACAGAGGTCGTGTGCTACTACCCTGATGCTGGGAAAACAAAAGAAAGGGTCGATATTTTTGAATCTTAAAAGCTTACATGAGGGTCTGCATGGATTCTGGTCAAAGGTTCCTGGGGATAGGTCACTGCATGATGGGTGGGTCCCTTGGAGCTGGGAATCAGACCTTGTATTCAGGGCAGCAGCTCCAGGGCTGGTCTTGGGATCTCTGGTAGGGCAGAGCAAGACAGATGCTGAAGCAGGAAAAAAATTACAAACTGGAACCAACAGCTGCTACTAGAAACAATTATTGCTTCTGGCATGAAGAACTGATGCATTAATACAAACAGGAAGCAAACAGGAGGGGAGAAGCCCTCCTCCAGACTTGCAGCTTCCCTTTTGTGCCCCTTATTGGTATAGAAATATGACTTGTAGCATTCCAGGCCCCAATCACAAAGGGAAGTAAACAGGGACAGGCTTGAAACTTAATAAACAAATTGCTTAGTAATCCAAAACCATTATGGTACTTGCTGTGGGCATTTTGCATATACCTTTATCAGTTAAGTTTACTCTATCAGGAAATATGCTTTATTGGGAAATTTCTGCACCTAGTTGTTCACT
Organism: Cephalopachus bancanus; assembly: GCA_027257055.1. Classification (NCBI taxonomy): domain Eukaryota; kingdom Metazoa; phylum Chordata; class Mammalia; order Primates; family Tarsiidae; genus Cephalopachus; species Cephalopachus bancanus. The sequence continues at coordinate 2,703,217 of JAPVLO010000170.1, read as the reverse complement.
TTTTATAATAAATCGATGTTGACTTTTATTAAATGCTTTATCTGTGTCTACTGAGATTGACATACAACTTTCATTCTGTTAGTGTGGTGAATCATAAAGAATAATTTGGAATGTTAAATTAGCCTCCATTCCTGAAATAAGTTTAACTTGATTCTGTCGTATCATGCATTTTAACTATTGTTGGACTGGATATGCTAGTGTTGTATTTGTATTATGAGTGATTAAAAAAATTGTTCTCTGTCAAGTTTGTTATCAAGGTTATCCTGACCTCATAACACAGATTGGGACGCATACACTATTTGATTTATTTGTGTGGAACAGTATATTATAAATTTAATGTTATTTAAAAAAAATGTTCAGAAAAGTTGAAGTCATCTGGGCTTGCATTTTTATAAAGTGGGAAGGCTTTAATTATGTTTTTTATTACTCAATGTCTTTAATAAATATAGGGCTATTCATATTTAGATTTTTCTATTTCTATTTCTTTTTGAGTCAGTTTAAGAAATTAAAATTTTCTAGGACTTTGCCCACTTCATCTAAATTTTCAATTGTATTGGCATAAACTAGTTCACAATATGCTCTCATTACTTTTTCAATATCTATTAGATCTGTAGTGATAGCTCTGTTTTCATTCCTGATATTAGCAATTTGTGTTTTCTCTTTTATTTTATTCTTCAATATTGCCAGGTGTTTATAGAGTTTATAGAGGGCTATTCAAATAACCAACTTTTGTTTCTGTAAATTTTCTCTACTGTATGTTTGTTTTCTGTTTAATTAATTTTTACTCTATGACTTGTAAAATTTTCTTGCGATTGATATTTAGATGATTAAATTTCAGCCTTTTTTCTAATACACAAATTTAAGACTATGTATTTCTCTGTAAGCACAGCTTTAAGTGCATCTTACAAGTTTTGATTTGTTGTAATTTGATTTACAATCAATAAAAGTTGTTTTCAAATGTCCATTTTTATTTCCCCTTGGCCCCCATGGGTCATTTAGAAATGTATTTTTAAATTTCTAAATATGTAGAGATATCCTAACTGCATTTTTGTTCTTGGTTTATAGCTTGTTTCTATTGCAGTTAGAAAATACACTCTGTATAATTTTAATTCTTAAGATTTTATTGAGATTTTTTTTAGTCCAGATTATGATCAATTTAAGTAAATATTCATGTACACTTGAAAAATAAGTGTACCTTAAAAAAAACCAAACAGTCCTATTAAAAGGTGGGCAAAAGATACTAATAGATGCTTCTTAAAAGAAACATATCGCAGCCAACAGATATATGAAAAAATGCTTGGACTCACTAATCATCAAAAAAATGCAAATCAAAACCACACTGAGATGCCACCTAACTCCAGTCAGGATGGCCATCATTAATAACTCAAAAAACAACAGATGTTGGAGAGGACGTGGGGGAAAGGGAACATTTCTACACTGTTGGTGGGAGTGTAAACTAGTACAACCTCTGTGGAAAACAGTTTGGTGATTCCTAGAAGACCTAAAAATCAGCATTCCATACAACTCAGAAATCCCCTTCTGTAAATATACCTGGGGAAACTTAAATCATTCTACAAAAAAAACTTGTGCACACATGTTTATTGCAGCACTATTCACCATAGCAAAACCACGGAATCAACTGTGAACTGAATTTAAAAAATGTGGTACATATACACGATGGAATAGTACACAGCTATACAGAAGGACAAAATTATGGACTTTGCAGCAACTTGGATGGATTTAGAGTCTATCATAGGCAGTGATCTAACACAGAAACAAGGAACTGAGTACCACATGTCCTCACTCATAAGTGGACCCTGAACATTTATCATAATGCTATATGAAAGGGATTGGCGGTAGTGGGTCACTGCCAGGGGAGGGAGGGAGAGGGGAACATAATACTAATAAGGGTATCTGATTCCTAACCAGGTGAAGTGAGGGCCAATGTGAGGCCCCAACTTCACCTGTATGACGACCACTTATGTACCTAACCCTGAATTGTACCCTGCATCTTAAAATTAAAAAAAAAAGAAAAGAAAAATAAGTGTACCTTCTAGGTTTTGGGTGTAGTGTTCTATATGTGCCACTTAGGTCAGATTAAATAAATAAGTAAATAAACAAACAAATAAATAAATAAATCTGATCTAATTGGTCATTTAGATCAGATTAGTTAAATAGTATTGTAATCTTTCATAGCATTACTGATTCATTATTTATTTGTTCTATCGATTACTAAAAGAGATGTATTAAAATATACACTGCAATTGTGAACTTTTCTATTTCTCCCTTAGGTTTTTAAGTTTTACTTTACATGTTTTGAAGCTATGTTATTAGATGCATTCAAATTTGGAATTGTTATGTCTTTTTAGTGGATTGATACTTTTATCATAATAAAATGTCTCTATCTCTGGTAATTTTCTTGCCTTAAAGACACTGATAAAGCAACAGTTTAGTGTTTATTGTTTAGTGTTTGCATGGTATTTTTTTTATGTGTTTTTATTCTCATTTTTTTTTCTCCATTGAATGTCATCAGTATGTAATTGGTCATTTGAAATACAGTCTAAAAATCTATTTTTTAAAATAAATTTTTTATTTTAAATATGTGGGTACAATTCAGGGTTAGTTATACAATTGTCCATTATGCAGGTACCCTTGTTGATAAGGTGTGTCCCCTCTCCCCTGGCAGTTTCCCACTACTGCCAATCCCTTTCTTGTAGTATTACATAGTTGTTTAAGGTCCGCTTATGAGTGAGAACATGTGATACTAGGTTCTTTGTTTCTGTGATAGATCACTCAGTATTATAGACTCAGTCCATCCAAGTTGCTGTGAAGTTCATAATTTCATCCTTCTTTATGGCTGCATAATATTCCATCATGTATGTATACCACATTTTAAAAATCCAGTCCTCTTTTGATGGGCAGCATGGTTGGTTCCATATTTTTGCTAAATAATGCTGCAATAAACATGTGTGTGTAGGTATCTTTTTCATAGAATGATTTGAGTTCCTCCAGGTATATTCCCAGTAGGGGAATTGCAGGGTCATATGGGAGTTGATTTTTAGATCTTTCAGGAATTGCCACACTGTTTTCTATAGAGGCTGTACTAGTTTACACTCCCACTAACAGTGTAGAAGTGTTCCCTTTTGCCACATTCTCTCCAGCATCTGTTGTTTTTTGTTATTGATGATGGTCATTCTGACTAGAGTTAGGTGGTATCTCAGTGTGGTTTTAATTTGCTTTGAGACTAGTGAGGCTGAGCATTTTTTCATGTATCTGTTGGCTGCTCGCATGTCTATTCATATCTTTTGCCCACTTTGTAATGGGGCTGTTTGTTTTTTTTTTCGGTACATTTGAGTTCCTTGTGGATCCTAGATGTTAGGCCTTTGTTAAATAGAGAGTTGGCAAATATTTTTTCCCAATCTGTGGGCTATCTCTCTGCTCTCTCAATGATTTCTTTTGCTTTGCAGAAGCTTGTCAGTTTGATGAGGTCCCACTTGTCTATCTTATCTCTTATGGCAGGGGCATTTGAGGTTTTGATCAGGAATTGGTTGTCAGTTCCAATTTCCATAAGGTAACAATCTATTTTTAATAAAATATCTCAGGTATTAAAAATGTAATTATTGATATATTCATATTATTTATTTTGTCTATCTTACCATTAGTTTCCTACTTGTCACATACGTTCTCCTTGTCTCTCCTTTTAAAATGTACCTATGTATTAACCAAAATTTTTATTATTATTTTAATTTCACATTAGCGTGTTAGCTATATATATTTTCATGTTCTATTGAATTACCCTACAGACTATAATATGCAACCGTGACTTATTCTAATAAGAAGAAGCACATTATAAATTAGTCCACTAATTTACCACTAATTTTTACCACTTTTCAGAGAATGCAGGGACCTTAGTACACTTTAGATTTTTTTCTTTATCACTTTTTGTGATACAAATACAAATGTATTTGTCATATATTTTAATTATACAAATATTTAAAATCAAAACATCATTATCATTTTTTAAGTCAATTTAAATTTAAATTTTTCTGTAAAGTTATCTTTCCCATTGATCTTCATTCTTTCCTGTATTTTCATGTTCCATTTGGTGTCATTCCTCAAACATTTTCAAGAATTTTCTCTAACATTTCCTTTATTGTGGCCTGATGAAAATCTCCCCTTCCCTGTCTCTTCCCTGAAAATGGCTTCTATCTTGCTTTCATTTTTGAAGGACATTTTCACAGGATATTGGCTGTTATTTTCATTTAGCATCTGACAGATATCATTGCTTCTATATACTGGGTAGTCCGATGCCAGTATTATCTTATCTTGAAAGCAATGCATCTTTTATCCTAAATAGTTTTATAATATCCCCTTTGTTTTTGATTTTCATAGCTTTTCTTTAATGTAGTTTGGTATGGCTTTCTTTATATTTACCCTGTTTGGAATTTGTACAGCATTAAAAATTTGTGGTTTGATGTTTTCAATTTTTTTAGATAGTTCTCAGCCATTATATCATCAAATATTGCTTTTGTCTGCTGTTAAATGTACCATTGGTGTCTTATTTTTAGTTACTGCTGTTTTTAGTTCTAGAATCATCATTTCATACTTTTTTTGTAGATTCTAGTTCTCTGGTGAAATTTCCCATTTTGTCATCTATTTTCTTGAAGATATAAGATACAGTTATTTTAATGTCTATACCTGATAACTCTAATATTTGTAGCATTTGAGGATCTGTTTCTATTGCCTAACTTTTCCCTTGATTTTGAGTCATATGGTCCTTTCTCTTGGCATATTTGTTAGTTTTCTTTTATCACATGCCAGAATATGTGTACAAAAAATTGTGAAGACTCTGATTGACATTGTTTTTTTTTTTTCCAGAGGGGGTTAGCTTTTTTCTATCAGTTAGAGAAGACACAGATGGCCTTCACTGAGCTGAGAATTATGATCATTCCTAGCTAGATTTCAGTCTTTGGAAAGGCTATTATATTTCCAGTTTTTGCTTTCTAGAAAGTAGCCCTTCAGGAATGTCATTGAAAATTCTTCCGTGCTTGATTACCAGGACCCCTTCTTTTGGCAGGCCTAAACCTCTATTTTTGTTTCCTAAACCTCTGTTTTTGTTTCCCAGCACTATGAGAATCCTTACACTTGCTTACCTCTTTATCTCTTAGCTGTTGCTTTGTGTATGGTGCAACTTGAGAATCAAAACAATCCTCACTGAGAAAAGTCACACACATAAGTTCATGTGCCTGTAGTTTCCTTTTCTTCAGTATCTTAGCATTTCAGGTACTGACTTGTCACGTAAAATTTCATTTTTTAGCCCATGAAGCCACCAAAAGCTCTGCAAAATTACTTTTTTTTGGCCTCTTGGCCCTCCTTTATTTACAAATTGGCAGAGGAGAAGGTCAGGCTCACAGAAGTGCCCTTTTCTTCTCCCTGGGGTCATGGCCTAGTAACTTTTGGCTGTCTTGACTGATTTCTGATATCTTTAAGCATCTGTTTCTAATATTTTATTCAGTGCTTATAATTATTCTTAGCAGGAGAAGTGGTCTGATAAAGGGTTCTCCATCATAGTTGGAAGTAATACATTTTTAAAAGATTAAAAATTTTTATTGATATAATTGAAGGTTCAAATCAATGATGAGAGACAATTTTTTGATCTATACCTCTAGGCATGTGAGCTTTAAATGCAATAAAACAATACTCATATGTGCAAGAGGATTCTATGTTTTGCCAGGGGATCTAGTGACTACACAGAGTTTAATACTACTTAGAAAATAGATAAAACAACTTTCCATCAAGAGACATTTCCTAATTTGCTTTGGAGAACACAACAGCTCTGTGCAGTTTTAGCAGGTGTTCTGTAGAAAAAGATTTTTATGGTTAAATTACTCTGGGATGTGATAGCTACACAGAATTCTTTACTTCACAATGTCTCTGAGTCTGGGTATGTTATATGCATTGCAAGTCTATAAGAGGGAGCTATAGTGTGCAGAATTTCTTACATTTATTTGATCAAAGAACACTTTGAGGGGTGACTCATGGGGAAGTTATTATTTCATAACTGTGGAAAACACAGTTTAAGAGGAAGGAAGTTGAAAGTTAAGTATCTCCGATTATTAGTTGTGTGATATATTATATGACATTGCATCTCTGATTATTAGTTTCCTCATTTGTAAAATGAAGAGGCTGCACTTGAGATATCTAAGGTCCAAGCTTTATTCTATAATATTACTAAGGCCATTGCCTTTATCTCACAATATTTTCCTCACCCTGATTCTCATTAGTGTCTTCTCCTTTATACTTAATGATGAAGCCCTAAAGTAGTGGTTGGGTTATTAAAACACTTACACCATCTTTTAATTTGAGTCAAATCACTAAACTGAAAAGATAATGTCAAAAAGTCTCTGACCTCCTAGGATATGCAATACAGTTACTGCAAAAGTACAGAGCGACACGGTTTTACCTACTGAGAACCACAATAGGGCTGATGATGTTTTGTGCAGAGTTGCTGATCCTGGTTAATTTAATCTTTGCTTTTTATGGTCTCATAGAAAACAGGGAATAGGAGAAAACTCAGAGTGTGTACAGGTGGGGAATGAATAATAGAGTCTCTCTTTATAAAAGGGATACCTGTTGTTTTTGTTTTCCTTCCTCTCACCTCTGACTATAGAAGAAATTAGTTGTCTGAAAACTTGGGGCTATTCGGAGGAAAAAGTCCTCTAAGAGTCTGGAACCATAGATGGGCCTCATGCTAATTTAAAGTGTGAATTTAGGTGGGTTTATATGGCATTTAGCAGCTCAAAAAACATTGAAGCTAGAATTTAATTTAAAGTTAGACTTATAATGACAGGCCTCCAGGAGTGTGGTAGAAACTAGTGTAAAAGGAGGAACTCATCTTCATCCTAGGTCTTAAAAAATTCCTGTATATACCTTTTCAAGCAAACTAAGTAGCTGATAGTAAAAAAAAATCACAAGGATACAAGGCACCAGCAGAAAAAGCAGACTTCAGAAATAGACCTACAAATATGCTAGGTATTCTTAACTATGGTTAATATGTTTAAAGAAGTAAAAGACAAACCTAAAACTAAGAGCAGTGAAAATAATTTATAAAGAATAGGCAAACACATTTGAAACAGAATAAAAGAGAAATTCTTAAAATGATGCATATCATAATTAAAATTAACATATGAATTGTGTGTGTTTAACAATATATTAGTTACAGCTGAACAGAATTAGTGAACTGGAAGATAAAACAGAAGAAGTCATTCAGAATGTAGAAACAAAGAGATGGAAAAGATAAAAGAGAGGCTAAGAGGTATGGTGAATAGAATTAAAAGGAGCAGAAATAAATACATCGGTAGTTACATCCATGAGAAAGAAGTAAATATTCTAGTTAAAAGACAAATATGATCACACTGAATAGAAAATAAAATCTAGTGTATTTTATTTATTGCTTAGGCAAAAGTATACACCAGGCAAATGCTAACTAAAAGAAAGTTGGTTTAGCTTCATTAATAGCAAATAATTAAGTTAAATAAATAAATTTAAATAAAATTTAAAATTTGAATAAAATTGACAAATTCTAGGAAAATATAACTCACCAAAACTAATTCGAGAGGAGACAGAAAACATGAATCATTCTATAATCAATAAAGATACTCAATCAGTAATATGAAATAGTCCCACGAAAAATAATTCAGGTCCTGACAGTTTTACTATTACATGTTATTGAACTTCAAGGAACAAATAACTTCAATTTTATAAAAAATCTTTCAGAATATATAAGTCTAGCATAATCTTAATACCAAAACTTGACTAGGACAGTACATGAAATGCAAATTATAGTTCAATGTCATTTATGAACATAGATGCAAACATTCTACACAAAATATTAGAAAACTGAATTCAGAAATGCAATGAGGTAATAACAGTATTACCTCATGAATAAGTTGGATTTATTCTAAAGATGTAAGATAGTTTAACAATAGAAAACCAATTTATGTGATTTACAATACTATATAATTATCTCAATAGTTGCAAAAAGCATGTTGCTAAAATTCAACATGCAGGCACGACATAAACTCTTAGCAAGTAGATATAGGAAGAAACTTTATTAACCTCAAGAAATTAAAGTACTCCAACAGCAAACATCATAAGAAATTGAAAACTATTAAAAATATTCCCTTTAATATCAGGAATAAGATGATTCCTTCTATTTCATGTTGCAGTAGTGGCCTTGACTAGTTTAGTAAGGGGAAGAAATAAGATTGAAAAGGAAGTATTCTGAGTCATTATTAACAGATGGAAATTTGTGTATATAGAAATACAAAAGAATCTACAGATAAATTATTAGGATTAGTAAGACAGTTTAGTAAAATGACTAGATAACCAACACAAACAAGAACAAAAGCAAAGTAGTAAATTTATGGATACCAGCAATCATTTAAAGCATCAAAACATCAAATATCAACTAAAATAAAAATATCAAAACATCATTCAAAAATAAGAGGTACCAACTAATAAATTTAAAACATATCAAATAACTCTGTAGAGAATAAAAATATATTGCAAGACAGTTAAAAGACAAAAATGACCATGGATATGAATGCACACACATACACAGTAGCTTGGGTCTGGGTGTCATCCTGGCAATGATGGGTGACAGAATCCCTGAGCATTGCCACTGCACTCATTAAAGGGTTGCAAATGACCCTGAGGACCGACTGGAAAGACTGCTGGGTACTTGACTTTCTACCAGGGAGAGGCCTGCAGAGCACCAAGACTCAGTGGCTTTTGAGAGGATGCCTCAATAATTTTAACACTTAATTTTCAGCTGGGCATGGTGGCTCACACCTGTAATCCTAGCACTTTGGAGACCAAGGCTGGAAGATTGCTTGAGCCCAGGATTCCGAGACCAGCCTGGGCAAACATAGCAAGACCTTGTCTCTACAAACTATATCACAAAATAATTTTGTCAAGTGTAGTGGCACATACCTGTGGTCCCAGATACTTGGGAGGCTTAGGTGGGAAGATTACCTGTGCCTGGGAGATCGAGGCTGCAGTAAGCCATGATTGTGCTATTGCGCTCCAGTCTGGGTTCAGAGTAAGACCACAAATCAAAAAAAAAAAAAAAATTTTACCACATTTTTGTGTTGTTTTAGCCTTGATCTATTTAAATTCCAAGGCCTTACAGAATACTAGGCAGGGTCCAGGCTTTAGATCTGACTGGGGTAAAGTGGCTCTTTTGATGCTCAGTCTTGGACAAAAAGAAAACAGTTTTGCAAGAGACATTTTATGGTACAAGGAGACATCTTAGCTTTATGGCTTGCTATAACGAACTTGAGGGTTTAGCCTTTATCTTCAATTGCTGTCAGATGAGGCCTCATCAGGCACCAGGTGCTTTGCTTTAAGCCATCCCATGAAAAGAAATCATCCTGCTGGAATGGAAGCGGGACTTGCACAAGTACCAATTTAGTGACGTGGCCATTGTCGGGGTGAACGCAAGCCTGGCTAAGGTGGGCGTGAAAGTCCTCTTGCGTCCTTGAATCCTCTTCCTATGTAGAAGTTATCAGTATGTTATTATTACCCATTGAAAGTCATTGGGAAAAAAGCCAGGAGCCCAGAGCCCATTCAGACTAATCATCTCCATGTATTTAATCACACAACTGTCAGCCTTAGTGCAATCACAGCCGGTGCAGGCGGTAAATGGCATTCAGAAATGTTACTGTCAGGTTCTGCCTTTTCCCAGCCTCTGTGGCTTGCTTCCTCCCACAGCTGAGATGATATGACCTGCACCAATATTGTGGGTCAGTCTCACAATAGTTTCTAGAAAAAAAATGGCAAACAGGCCTGCTACACTTCCTTCTTTCTTATTTAAGGTAGGCGTCATTAATGGATCACCATTCTCATTTCTGCTAAACCCAGATAGACGCAGCCTTAGAATCCTCCTTAATTCAATGCTTAACTCAACAGCCTAGGATTGGCATGCAGGAGGGAATCTATTTTCTTGCTCTTGGGTGAATTTGGTGTAGGAAAACCATAAAGAGAGCCAGCCTATGACTTTACCTACTTAAAATCACCCATGCTGCTGAGTCTGCCCCTGACTTTGTGTTTCTATTTTTGTGACTGGGCTCTGCTCCATCCATCCATTCATCCATCCATCCATCCAACCACTCTCCTTCCATTCATCCACTCAACCAATGAATATAGATCAGATATTATTCTAAGCCCATTTACATTCTAATGAAACATATTCCAATTGTGGAGACAGGTTATAGACAGATAAACAAACAAAGAAGGTAGCAATACATGGTAAGAAGAAAATTAAAGTAGGGTCAATGGTATACACACATGTCAAAACTAAATTCGTATTCGGTTTGAATATGTGCATTTTAATTTATTTCAATTCTATCTCAATACAATTGAAGAGGAGATAAATTTAGAAGAAAAATGATGATGGATGGCTAGATAGGGGAGTCATGTTGTAGACAGAATGGCCAAGGAGCTCTTCTCTAAAGCAGCAGCAATACAAGAACAGAGCCTGCATGAAGTGAAGAAATGAAACAGGAAAATATCTGAGAAAGAGCATTCCAGGTTGTTCAAGAATGATAGGAAGTCATTTGATTAATATTCCTCTCAGTTTTCAGATGAGTGTTAAAGAGTTTATGGAACTTGTCTAAACTATTGTACTAGTTAAGGTCGTATGAGCTACAGCAACAGTAACCCCCAAATCTCAGAGTTTCAACACAATAGAAATGTATTTCTTGCTTATCTGGCCAGGGCTTTCCTCCAAGAGGTGGTTCAGAGGTCAAGTCCCTCCTATCTTAGGATTTTCCTTTCAATACCAGGGTCAACCAGAATGGAAAATTGGTTGTGGGAAATCGCTTCTTCACGGGGGATTGGTTACAATACAGTCCTGTTTAGTTAGAGGCTACAGCTAACTGCAAGAGGTGTGTGCCCAGGAAGAAGAGAATTCAGGTGTGGAATCAGCCTAGCTGTTTCCTCCATAGTTACATAGTGGCTGAATCAGGACACAAACCCACATCTGTCTGCCTCCAGAGTCAACTCTATGGCTGCCTTCTTCTGTCTTCCGATGGGAGCTTCTTTTACACCCATCCAAGGTCCTGGCTTCTGCTCTTGCAGTGTAGCCTGGTCTCTGTGTCTGAGAACAACTTGCTCTTAACCTGCTGGTCACCTGCCTGGCTCTGAGTGTTGTCTGTCCCAGACCCCCTTTCCCTGTGTTTCGGTCATGCATCAATCAGTGTGCTGGTTCCCCTCTTGTCTGGGCCTCATCTTCCACATGCTGGGGGTCTGTCTGCCACAGTGAACCTGCACCCAGGGCTGGTCCCTCTGCCCATCATCTGTTTCACTCAAACAGGCAGACTTTGCCCAATCTGTTTTGGCTTTGTAGCAACTAGGGGGCTATTTACTCTCAGTGCTAAATACAGGCGCTATATTTGGAAAATCAATGGCTTTAGCATGCACTACCAGTTTGGCCACTGTGGTGAAAGGAAAGATAATTTTGGTACATTTTGTGGAATAACAGCAGACAACCCTCACTTATAAATGAATTGAAAGTCATCAGAACCCTTGTATGTGGAGACTGAGGCCTGGAGTATGTAAATGAGTGAGGTCTCAGAATACAACTACTGCACAGAGGATGAATCACAAAGAGACTGGATTGTGGAAGGGGTGGTTTAGGGTGCCCCGTGCCATAACCAGAAAGCTGCTAAATACATATCCTGCTGATGGCAGGCTAGGGGTTCATCTTTGCACACAAAAGAGAAAATACATTCACATGTAGCACATTTATACAGAACACAAACGTTTCAATGCATTTTTCACTAAATTCATACTTTATGTCATTGTATGGTACAGTTATGTTTTCATAATCTTAGCATAGCTCAATGCAACTTCTTTTTTTTTCTGAGTTGGAATCTCACTCTGTCGCCCAGGCTGGAGTGCAGTGGCATGCTCACGGCCACCGCAGCCTCGACCTGCTGGGCTCAGGCAATCCTTCTGCCCCAGCCTTTCAAGTAGCTGGAACTCCAGGTGCATGCTACTACACTCAGCTTATTTTTTGATTTATTGTAGAGACGAGGACTTGCCAAGTTGCCCAGACTGGGCTCAAACCCCTGAGCTCAGGCAATCCTCTCGCCTCAGCCTCCCAAAGTGCTGGGATTACAGGCATGAGCCACCGTGCCCAGCCAACAGATTCTTTTTACACATTTGCTAAATGAAGAATGACTGATGGATGCACGGATAAATGAAAAGATAGGGTAGAGAGCAATTTTCCTCAATTCCTAACATGTGTGAGTAGATGCATAGGTAAGCCACAAATACACAAGACTGAAGATTTGTGAAGATAATTTATCATCACAATTTAATAAACCTTGTAATAGGATTAATCTGATGCATGTAATGATGTGCATATGACAATATATAATTAATGTGGTGTGAATGTTAAGCATGACACTTCAGGAGGTGGGGTCGGTGGGAGTCCTGCTCTGCTCCTGAGGGCCTCCTTGCTTTATGGGGTCTGGGGAGCCCGACTCTTGCAAACTCTAGTGTCTGGGAAGGTGCTCATGAAGAATACAGATGATCTCATCAAGATACATTGATAGCTAGCAATGTCTTTGGTCCTCCAAGTCACATTTGTTTTCACTTAAAAATACCAAACCTGACTTGAGTGCTTAGAATTCTACCTATAAATGTCTAAATATTAAGCAGGCTAATGTTACTATTGAGTTAGATTTTAAAAAGAACTCAAGATCAACCGCCATTGGACTTAAACACCAAACATAAAAAAACTAGAAACTAGAAACAGGGAAGAATTAAAAACAAACAAACATACACACACACCCCTCGCCATCTTACCCTATCATAAGTTAAATGGCATCAAAGAGACAGAGATAGGACTATCAAAGTTAAAGCAAGTATTGTTAAAATTATTTTTAAGGTAATGGGATAAATTTGAAGAGCACAATGTCAACCAAATAAGAAACTTTGTGGAATACTTACATTGGCATTTTTGCAGAGGAATTGGGGTCTTTTAGGTCTTTGACAAGTGCCCTCAGAAAGGAACAGACTTAAAAAAGGAAAAGTATAGAGAGAAAAGGAAAATGAAGGTAAGGAAAGAACATGACAAGAAAGAAAGAAAAATAAAAAAGAAAGAAAGGAAAAACAAAAGCACAAGAAAAACCGAGAGAAAAGAGGAGCCTTGACTGTCTAATTCTGGCTCATATATGGGGAGACACACACACTCTCTTTCTCTCTCCCCCACCCTCTCATTCTCCCTCTCCCTCTCACACCCCCCCAACACTTCTATTTCCAAGGTACTAGACTAATTCCTGTTCTTATTCTTCCTTCCTGGAATTTTCCTTTTCCCTATGGTGTGAGGACTCCAGAAAAAGAGGCCAAGGTGACAAAAATCAAACTACTCCTTTGTGGCGATGCCCAGGTGATCCCTGGGTGTTCTGTCATAGATCATTGCTCGACCTGAGACTGTGGGAATATTAGCAGGGCCTGTTATCTTCACATGACAGATGGGCAAACAAGATCCAAAGAGGCAATGAACTTCCCTCTCTCTTGCACCCCACACCTACTCGGATGGGGATATAGTCTAAAGCGTTCTTCACATCTACCTTCTCCTCCTTCTCATGCTTCTCCTTGCCTTAGATCGGGTTCTAATTGCCTCTTTCTTGGCTTGCAGCCTTGGCTTGAGCCGATGCACCGAGCGTGCATTAGCCAGTTCATTGTGAGCTATGTTTCCCTCCTCTCTCTGTGTACCAGTTCCCACAGTTTTTAAAGTGTTATACGAAAGGGTTGTTGAGGAGATTAAAAAGAATATCCCAGCCGGGCTCGGTGGCTCAGTCTGTAGTCCCGCGCCTTTGGGAGGCTGAGGTGAGTGAATTGCCTGAGCCTGTGGGTTTGAGACCTGCCTGGGCAGGCGAGACCTCATCTCTACAATAAATCAAAAAATTAGCCGGGCGTGGTAGCGTGTGCCTGTAGTTCCAGCTACTTGGAAGGCTGAGGCGGAAGGTTCGCCGGAGCCCAGCAGGTCGAGGCTGCGGTGGCCGGGAGCGGCCACTGCACTCCAGTCTGGGTGACAGAGTGAGACTCCAACTCAAAAAAAAAAAAAAAAAAGTGAAAAGGATATCCCCTGTGAACCTGCCTGGCCCTACAAGAGTCTCAAGGAGCTAGACAAATTCATTCTCCTTTTCCGTCCCATCTTCCACACCGATGCTGTGGCTGTCCTTCTGAAATGCAAACCCAATACAGTTATTTTCCGTTCAGTACCCACCCCCCTGATTGAATCAAAACTGGACTCCTTATCACAGTTCATAAGCCCTTCATCATCAGACTCCCCCTATTTTTCAGGCTGGATCTTCCATGTTGTCAAATGCCGCTTTGCTTCCGACCATCCAAGACTACACAAAACTCTCCCTAAGTGCATGGTTTCTCATTAACCCAAGCCTTTTCGTGCCCCATAATTCCTGTCTGGGCTTTCCTCCCTCTATTGTCTATTTGGTGAACATCTAGTCATCCTTAGAGACTCTGCTCAAGTGGGCCACATTCTGCAGAACCCCTAGAAGCTTAATGTTTGTAGGCTCTCTCCTTGGCAGGACTATCTCACTGTGTGCACATGCCTTCAGATAGCAACCACCACCCTGCACTGCATTTTTAGTTTCCTTGTTTCTCTCTCAAGCTTCTCTTTGAGAGTGGCTGCCTGATCATACTCTTCTTAGTATCACCAACACATACTTGATGCCAACTGATGTCTATTGAATGACAAGTTTGAGTTGCTTAGGATCATATAGCTGATTAATGTACAGTGAGGACTGAATTATTTCCTTTCTGTTATGGGATAAATTGTGCCACTCAAAAAAGATATGATAAATTATCAAGCCACAGTGGTACCACTTGTAGTCCCAGCTACTCAGGAGGCTGAGGCAGGAGGATCCCTTGAGCCAGGAAGTCAAGGCTGCAGTGAGTTGTAATCATGTTTGGGCAACAGAGTAAGACTCCGCTTTTTAAAAAAAATGTTGAAATCCAAACTCCAGTGTCTCAGAATGTAATCTTAATTGGAAATAGAGTTTTTGCAGATATAATTAGTTAAGATGAGGTCATACCAGATTAAACAGGGCCTCCAATCTAATATAACTGGTGTCTTTAAAATAAGAAGAGAAGGGATACAGACAGGGCCATGTAATGACAGCGACAGATTTGAGTGATGGGTCTACAAAGCAAGGAAGGCCAGTATTGTTAGGAATACCAGAAGCCGAAAGAAGCAAGGAAATGTTCTTCCCTAGGTCCGCTGAAGAGAACAAGGTCCTGCTGACACTTGGATTTCAGACTTCTAGCCTCCAGAACTGTGATTCAAAAAATGGTTATTTAAACCAATTGTGCTGCCCATCAAAAGAGGACTGGATAAAAAAATGTACATATACACGATGGACTATTATACAACCATAGAGAAGGACAAAATTTATGAACTTCACAACTTGGATGGACTTACAGACTATAATACTGAGTGATCTATCACAGAAACAAAGAACCGAATATCACATGTTCTCACTCATAAGCGGACGTCGAACAACTAATGTAATACTATAAGAAAGGGATGGGCAGTAGTGGGAAACTGCTGGGGGAGGGCAGGGGCGGGTTTGGCAGTAGTGGGAAACTGCCAGGGGAAGGGGTGCACACCTCATCAACAAGGACACCTGCATAATGACATTTGTATACCTAATCCTGAATTGTACCTCACATGTTTAAAATAAAAAAAAATCGTTATTGTCTTAAGCCGGCCAGTTTGGAGTACTCTGTAATGGCAACCCTATGAAACAAACACATTTTTATCATCCATATGATCAATCCTGTCCTTTACATTTAAAACTGATACTAATTATCTTACTATCTTTGCACAGGAGTGACAGAAAGGCCAGTATACAGGGACAGAATGACAACAGAACTCATGGCCCCTCATGTATGAAGCTCATTCCAAAGTAATCCAAAACATTTCAGTTTTATGCTCACATGAATATAAGTTTTTGTAAAACTTGCAAATAGTATTTTAACCACAGTTGAGTATTGTCTTTCTCTTGGGTCAGGTGACTTTATCATGGCCATGAACTTTCTAGGATCCTTCCAAAGGGATGTGAAGTTGGAGAGACATGTCGTTTAATTTTGTGGGCTTTATTGAAGTGGTTGGCGGTTACTTGCATGTACAGTTAAGTTACTGCTAGCTCTCCTGGTGCAGATGACTTTCTGAATTCCTCCTCCTACTCTCTGTTGACTAAGTGAGTGAAAGTGGCACAGAGGTGCAGGGCCAGACCACACCATAGTATGACCATAGAGTGCATGTGTCCTTTGGTGCCAGCCGTGAAACTAGGTGGGAAGAAACAAGGTTTGGAGTGTATCCAGACCAAAATTTCTTTTTTTTCTTTTTACTTTTTGAGTTGGGGGTCTCTGTAGTCCAGGTTGGAGTAGAGTGGCATGATCACGGCTCATTGCAGGCTCAACTTCCTGGGCTCAGACAACACTTCCGTTCTAGCCTCCCAAGTAGTTGGAACTACAGGTACATGCCACCATGCCTGGCTAATTTATTTTTATTTTTGTAGAGATGAGTTCTTGCTATATTGGCTAGGCTAGTCTTGATCTCCTGGGCTCAAGCAATCCTCCTGCCTCAGCCCCCCAAAGTGTTGGGATTGCAGGTATGTGAGCCACTGTGCCTGACCTGAAATTTCTTTTAATCACCAGATGTGTAAAGTTATGATTAGAGAATTAGGTGCTCATCAACTCTTAGTCAAAATGGAAGTTTTCTTTTGACAGAAATATACTTCAATAATGTAGTGTATACACTGATAAATACTCCTTACATTTTTTTCTGTTATAATGAGAGTCTCATAAGATAGAATTTCTCTGAATTCCTGTGTAAGACACAAACCTGTGACAGTACTTCAAACAGTGAGGCCATTCAGAATGTAAAGTTATGTGTTTTCTGCATGCATATCAGATTATGTTTTTGTGACTCTAATATATTTTGTCCTGATGAAGTCTGATAGTTCCAGACAAAACGGCATGCAAGAAACAACTTGAAAAAAACAAATGTTCAACTGAACAAAACTCCTACACACATTCATCTTCGAATCAGTATGTAACAAGAATAATTTGTTGTACAATTATGTAGCTCATTACAATACAGTATACATTTTAAAGTATATTTTCTCTGGTGAATATGTGTCATGAATTCTAAAACTATGTAGGATTAGCTAAGAAATGTCCTGAAACCCTAAAGCTCATTATGGAAGCAACTAGATAAGAGTTCCCCAAATTTGACAACCCCCAAATTTACATAAGATCATCAATAACAAGTTATGAAGCGAAAAGTAATTTTTCTGAACTATTAATAATACAAAATGACTTTTTTTGCTAGAAGACTGAACTTTCTGTTTTCTCTCTTTAAAAGATTATGCAATTATTATCATATAAAGAATTAAAATAAAAGAGTTTGAAGCCAAAACCCGAAAGTGAAAAAAGTATTGTTGAGATGTGTCAGGCAGTTATTTAACAGAAATATTATGTTTCTGGATTTTTTCATACTTGTGATATTAGCCAACTTTGTTATATTTGTAATTTGTTGTACTTTTTCCCCCTTACAGTCAAATAAATATTTGCTTTTATACCTAATTTTATGTTCCTTATTCTGTATTATTTTTCTTAAAGAAAGTCCTCCCCCCAAATTATAGGCCCCACATAACTAGAGTCTGTCTAAGCTAACACATAATAAGATTAATATGATGTATTCATCAAGTTTTATTGAAAACCAACATGAGGCACGACGATGTGGTAGGGATTTCATGGCATGCAGTTCAACTGGGAAGAGTCCCGGGTTCCGGAGTCAGGGGAACAGGGTCTAGTCCTGATGCCCCAGAGAGAGCCATATGAGATAAGGCAAGCCCCTTCGCCTCTTTAAAACTTAGTTTCAATTAGAAGAGAAATTTGGACCGGGTATGGTGGCTCATGCCTGTAACCCCAGCACTTTGGGAGGTCAAGGCGAGAGACTTGCTTGAGCCCAGTAGTTCAAGACCCAGTCTCGGCAACATAGCGAGACCTCGTTTCTACAAAAAATAAAAAAACTAGCCTGGTGTGGTGACATGAATCAGTAGTCTCAGCTACTACAGAGGCTGAAGCGGGAGGATTGCCTGAACCTAGGAGGTCGAGGCTGAAGTGAGCCATGATCATGCCACTGCACTCCAGTCTGGGTAAGAGTGAGACTTTGTCTTAAAGAAAGAAAATAAAATAGGAATTTGGATGAAATATGTTCTAAAGTTCATCTTTGCTCAGCGATTTTAGGAATATGAATACTTGTCCGCCTAAACCTTAATTATTTATAAATAATATAATAATCTAGCTGTTTCTGTCCTCTAGGAGTTTATGACTGGGTGAGCCAAGAGTGGCCTTTGGTTTTTTATGATAGGCTGTGCTTGCTGGCAGTTCAGTTCCTTTGTTTCACAGGTTGGTTTACTTCTTGGGCCAAATGAGCCCCATTTCTGATCACTGAATTGTTGGAACTGTGGTTTTGCACAACCTCGTGAGGATGCCATTGCCCATGCCAGCAGAGCTTGCCACTCCTAGCAGCCAGGCTGCCATCTCCATCTCATTGATCTGCTGACAAGTTCTGCTCAGGGGACTTGTGTCAAGAGATACGCCTGCCTGGCTGTCTGGGGCATGATTTCATGGCTTTGTTTTCATGGACTCTAATTTCTAATAGAACATTTTATTTGATGCTTCCACTGTGTTGAGGGGACCCTCCAGGACCCTCACTATGATTTCTGCCATGGGATAATCCTTATTGTCACATGAGATAGTGACATGACATTACTCCGTAGTGCTTTGGTTTGCTAAGGGACCACCTTTTGTATAAATGTCAAAAACAAATTTTCCCCCAACCAACTAAAGTTCATCCTACATTAGAAGATGAGCAGAGTACCCTTCAGTTGACATTTCTATTTTTATTTTCATGCCTAAGTTAATCATTGGCTGTTTTATTTATTATTCATTTATTGATTCACAATCCAAAGGATTTGAGTCCTTTTTCCAACATAGATTTGTCCTGAATTACTGAATTCAATAGGGCATTTTGGCCACATCAAAATGGCAATTTTTGAACATGGCAAGATCATAAATTGTATTTGGGTTTGATTTTGGTTTCCAAAAATAACTTAAGAAGGTGGCAACAGCCCTTAATAAGGACAGTTATATAAGCAGATAATTAGTTTGAAAACAGAATGTCAACATTGATAAATGTTGCTGATTCAGTTATTTTTAAAAGTGTTTTAGCTGTGGCACATACCTTTTAAATAAGAACTCTTGTCTGGTCTATGACTGTTTTTGAAGATTACACAAGTCAGTCAAATGATTCACTAATTCTCTCAATAAATATTTGTTAAGGCACTGGATGAGAAGCTGTTGACTACTTTGCAGTGCTTATGCAGTTCTAGAGACTGAGAATTAGTATGAAGAAGACAGAAGTTATAGGTCAACCTGACCCAGAAAAAGAAACTCTATCTTTGAAGTTCTTCTCCAAAGATGGGAAGCTGGCAGATGATGTTGATCCATGCTAGCTTGGCATGGATGGAATGATGGATCGAGAGGAAAAAAAAATGACTCAACAACCCCAGGATAGTCCTTTGAGGGGACCAGGAAACATCGACTCTATTTGATGAAAAAAGTAGTCCTTTGGTTGCTGCTACAGTGGGTGACAACCCACAGGGCAGAGTCATAAAAGCAGTAAGACCATAGAAATTGCATGGAACAAATAGCACAAACTGGCCATGTATCAGTTTATATTTTTCTATCACTATATAGATGGGTCAAATTATTAGCATGAATGCAACCACAATTCTAGGTCATGTGGAAAGTGTCCTGGACATTTTACCAAATCATTAATTCAATTACACAATCATTAATTTTTTATTTTCATTGAGCACCTGCTATGTACTAGGACTTTACTAGGTCTCAAGTCTTAGGTCTTTTGAAGAACCAGAGATGAATAAAACAGTCCCTGACTTTATGGAGGTTAGTGTAAGGAGACGAATAAGTAAATCAACAACTTAAATATGGTTTGGCAGGCACAATAACAGAATAATTAACAAGTGTCTAACTCACTCTAGGGAGGGAGTTGGAGCAAGGGACACTCAGTGAAAAACCCAGGCTAAAACCTCCCCACCCATCCTTGCCAAGAGAACCTAAATTTTGTTCTAAATGAGGCAGAGTGTTCTCAAAGAAGAAGCCTCTCTCTTGCAGTCACAACATACTTGCTCCCTTTGCCAGTGGCCTGTCTATGGTGAGCTAGAGACTTTCTTTTTTTTTTTTCAGTTGGATTCTCACTCTGTCACCCAGACTGGAGTGCAGTAGCTGCTCCCGGCCACCACAGCCTCAACCTGCTGGGCTCTGGCGATCCTTCCGCCTCAGCCTTCCAAGTAGCTGGAACTACAGGAGTGCACTACCGCACCTAGCTAATTTTTGAGTTTTATTATAGAGGTGAGGTCTCGCCAAGTTGCCCAGGCGGGTCTTGAACCCGGGCTCAGGCAATTAGATTGAGCCACCAAGCCCGGCTGCTAGAGACTTTCTAATGGAGGCAGAGGGAAAGTCTGCTGGGAGCAGTTTTCCACTCTAATAAAAAGAAGAGATGTCTAAGGGGAAGTCTTCACTTCTTTCATGGTTAGGGATGCGGTTTTGTGTGGATCTGATGTTTGAGTCAAGACATGCATTTTGAGACTATATGGGAAAAGCCAAGACAAAGAAAAGGCAGCCCAGAGCTCATACATGATCCAGCTGCTAAATTAACCAGCTCTGGAACTGCCTGCTGCAGACACCTTACTGGGGAGATAATAAATCTCTTTATTATACTATTAAATATCTAGTTGAATGTTTTGTTCATTGAGCTGAAAACAGCCAAACTAAGAAGTCTTCCTGAAGAAAGTTCTGAGCTGATGCTTGAAGAGAACTAAGACTTAACCAGTCAAAGAAGTGGTTGAAGGATGTTCTGAGAAGACAGGTACAAAGCACCGAGCCAGGAGAGAGTAGCTGTTGTTTGGGAACCACAGATGTGTCAACATGGCTATAGCAAGAGGTGGGGCTGGAGAGACGTACAGGAGATGACGGATAAGAGAAAAGGGTGATGACAGAGGAGCTAGGTTTGGGAGATGTTAGGGAGGCAGAATACACAGGACTTAAAGTTGGATTAAATGTTGGGGTGGGGAAAGACATAGAGAGGTGGAAGGGTCAATTCTAGGGTTTCCAGTTGGGTGTCTAGGGGGATAGAAACTCTATCACTGGGCTAGACCATTAATGGGGAAGGGCAGGTTGAGGTGGTTCCAAGGGTGAGAAACAAACAGCTGGTAAGTTTGTGGTGGCTTGGGAGACACAGGGATGATGCATTCAACTTGAACATATTGTTTGGGGACAAATAAGGAGGATTTCTAGGAAGAGCTGGATATGTAGGATTGAAACCAAGTATAATACTTCAAAGAGGCCTCACCTGGCGGGGGCAGGGAGTGTCCTCTGGTTGAAGTCTTGCAAGTGAATGTACAACGCAGACTGAGATGAGAAGACTGTCTATGAAAATACTCAAATTTTAGAGACCAGAGGGAGGAAAAATAAGAAAAAAATGAGACAAAAGAGGCCAAGAGGCATTAGCCAGAGAAGAAGGAAAAACACCAGGAAAAAGTGATGCAATGAAAGTAAAGGGAAGATTGAAGAAAAGAGGGGGTCGACAGTGTCAAATTCTAGAGAAGTGCTAAGAAAGATAGACACTGAAAAAAATTCAGGGATTTTGCAGGAGGTAACTCATTCATTTAAAAAGCAGCTTCTTGGAGGTAGAAACGAGCATGTGTGGAGGTGGGGAGGGAAGGAATGAGA
The DNA here is from genome assembly GCA_027257055.1 of Cephalopachus bancanus. Classification (NCBI taxonomy): domain Eukaryota; kingdom Metazoa; phylum Chordata; class Mammalia; order Primates; family Tarsiidae; genus Cephalopachus; species Cephalopachus bancanus. The sequence continues at coordinate 2,681,293 of JAPVLO010000170.1, read as the reverse complement.
GGTAAGAAAATGTATAAATGTGTAAATCATGGGTTCTTAAACTTTGCTGCACATTGGAGTCCCTTGGGTCTCAGCCCTAGAGAGTCTAATTTAATTTGTCTGGGGTGTGTCCTTCTATGAAGTTGATGGAAATCCTTCTCAGCTGATTCTGTCATGTGTCAAAACGAGAGAACCTCTGCTCTAACCTAACTTTGGGAAACTCAGCTGTGAATGAGAGGAAAACATGTATTGGGAGATGCGGGTTTGGGGAAGACCTCTCATCCTCAGAGAGAAAGAAAACATTGGGATTGAGGCACAAAGGATTCAGCTTTTGATAGGCAGAAATGTAGCTGGTCTTCTGTAAATGGAGAGGAAGTGTATTAGGATTTTCCAGAGAAAAGAGACCAAAAGGATAGATATGCTTGCATAGAGATATATAGAGAGGGATTGATTATGAGGGCTTGGAGGGCTTGCGAGCTGGAGGACCAGGGAAGATGGTAATGTCATTCCAGTCCAAATCCCAAAGCCTGGGACTTGGGGACTGACGTTCTAAGCTCCCATCTGAGACTGACAAAATAGCGCTCCAGTCTGCCTGGGAGTTGGAATGGGGGTGGATGGAGTAAAGGTCAGAGAAGGTATCTCAGAAGAGGCTTTGCTTGAGCAGAGAGAAGGGATGATCCATAGGTTGGCAGGCATGGGTGAGCAGGGAAAGGGGGCGAGCGTGGCAGTGTGGGGGGAAGAATATAGGGGGAGAGAAGAGCATAGGCACAAAACCCAGGAAGCATGAGGATGTGTGGGTGTGTCCATGTCTGTCACAATATGGCAAACAAGTAGATGATTCCTTATAACTCGAACCTGGCTCTCAAACTTAACTCTAGCAGCTAGAGGTAGACAGTAGAGTCTTTCCTTCTCCTGCCTTGAGGGGGCTCAGTCCCAGGGCACAGGGACTAAGCTCCCAAGAAATAAGATCTTCACAGTGAAACTAGGCTCTACTTTCTCTGTTCTTTGTAATTAATTACTGTGGGCATTACAATCCTATCTTTCTCCACTCTAAATCCTGCATTTTGTGTCTGATACAGATCTATGTGATTACACTTTTCTCTTAATATTGACCTAGTTCTATGGCATGAGATATACTTTCAAATGATAAAGCTTGTTTTCTTTGAGATAAAAAGGGTTGGAAAAGACATTGACTATAGTGTCTGCAGAAGGAGAAAGGAAATAAACATTTTGGGATAAACATAGACATTTTAAGCCCCAAACTGTGATCTATTAGGGACATTTATACCCAAAAGGCAGCCCTGTAGACAGCAGTGAGCAGAAAATGTTTGGGCTGCAAATACTAAATGCTTTAGGGAAAACATTCCTCTTTTAAAATAATCCAATGCAAAGGAAAGAGAATTGAAACTAAATCCCATCCTTAATTTGTGCTAAAAACCCTGAGGTCAAAGTATACAGTTTATGAATGAAATTATCCTTGGCTTTCTGAACTGGCATGATTACCTTCCTCAGTGAAAGGAGAAAAGAAAAGGAAGAACCATTTTATCAGAATTATTTCCTCTTTGAGTGAGGAATCCTGTTTAATTGGTTTTGCTCTGATTTTTCTGTGAGCAGAAATGGGGAAGAAAATGTTGCAGGGTAGACCCATTCGGGCACAGCCCCCAGACACCTTGTCTCTTCAAACAGATGAGACAAAATAGAAGAAGATATTTAGACACTTTGTTTTATTTTCCTAACTTGGATCAAGTCTTTTACCTTTCTTTACAATGTTGTCTACACCAGATAAATGGACATCCTGTAATTCTTATCAGGAACCAAAAAAACCTCCAACTGCTTGTGAATGTGGGGAGCTGGAAACATGTAGGCATATGTGGTATGACTTGAAGAGCTCAATCAAACTTTCTTTATAACTTATAATACAAATAGTTTTCCACCATGGTGCCTAGAATTCCTGTTGGACTCATTATTTTAGGGGAAGATTTGCCAGTGTTCTGGATTCCTCTAATCAAATGGGGACACCTAGCTAGATTATTAGCTGCTGGATGGCAGGGGCTGTCTTATACTTCCGTACTGATTCCCCCTTGGCCCCAAGTACAATCCACAAACATGATAGGGGTTCAAGAAGTACAAGTGGAGAGCCCAAACTAAGTATAGTCAACCATTATAAACATGTGGAGATGGTTCACTTAGAAAATAATTCTTCAACCAAGAACACTGACATTTTATGGTTATACAGAAGAAGAAAAGTGAGGTTGGTTTCGGTGCTTTAGTAGACCAGGAGTAGGGTAGGGTGGAGTGAGATGTCTGGAGCCTGGGGCACCACATTTGTATTAGAAATGTAATATGAGCTGGGTTCGGTGTCTCAGCCTGTAATCCCGCGCCTTTGGGAGGCTGAGGTGAGTGGATTGCCTGAGTCCACGGGTTCGAGACCCGCCTGGGCAGCGAGACCTCATCTCTACAATAAATCAAAAAATCAGCCGGGCTGGTAGCGCATGCCTGTAATTCCGGCTACTTGGAAGGCTGAGGCGGAAGGATTGCCGGAACCCAGCAGGTTGAGGCTGCAGTGGCCGGGAGCGGCCACTGCACTCCAGTCTGGGCTACAGAGTGAGACTCCAACTCAAAAAAAAAAAAAAAAGAAATGTAATATCAACCACATATGTAATTTAAAATTTTCTAGAGTTGGGCACAGTGGCTCACACCTGTAATCCCAGGACTTTGGGAGATGGAGATGAGAGGATTGCCTTAGCCCAGGGGTTCGAGACCAACCTGGTCAACTTGACAAGACCTCATTTTTACAACAAAATTTTTTAAAAAATTAGCCAGGCATGGTGGTGCACACCTGTACTTTCAGCTACATGGAAGGCTGAGGTGGAAGAATCACCTAGCCCAGCAGGGCGAGGCTTTGGTGGCCACGAGTATGCCACTGCGTTCCAACTTGGGTGACAGTGAGACGCTGACAAAAAAAAAAAAAGAAGAGTTTTCTAGTTACATTTTGTAAAGGCAAAAGAGACAAAGGTAAAAGAGATAAATACAATTCATGCTGTATTTAATCCAATATGTAAAAAATTGTCATGTCAACATGTAATCAATAAAAAGTTATTAGTGAAAAATTTTATTTTATTTTTCCATGCTAAATCTTCAAAATCTGTTGTATATTTTAAACTTACAGTACATCTCAATTTGGAGAAACCAGATTCCAAGTGCTCTGTAGCCAAACGTGGCATCTGCATTGGACAGCACAGATCTAGAAGGCCAACTGGCAGAGAGTGAGGGGAGGGGGGAGGAAAGAGGCACTGCAGTGGAGGAGCCTTGAGAATCAGGGGCAGGAGGAAGTGACTTGTGACAGGAGATCCTGGAGGACAGCTGAGGAGAGGAAAGGCATCAAGGACGTGCTTTGTAAGTTTGCCGAGGCACCTTTTGTCTGATGGTTGGAGCTGTGCTTCTCAGATGTGTTTGTCCAAGCTCTACCAGGAGGATGCGCAGGAACTGGGTATAGGTATAGTTTCTTCAAGTGGAAGGATGTAGTTCCCTTGGTGCCTCTGCAGTGAATTAATCCAACACAAAATTTCTTAGTTTAATCATGCCAAAGAATTAATAGGGCACTTACAATAATCAATTACTTTCTTCTAGAACAAATTACCCTCTAGAGGAATTACCATCTTCTAGTGCACGTATCCCTGGCCAAACTATATCCCCACAAGTGTATATTTAATGCCATGGAGACCATAGTAGAGACTTTGAGAAAAAGGGTAGACAGAGAAATCATCAGTTTTACCTTTATCGGGATGCCAGCCTGTCTATATAGGCCACATGTCCATAGTCTACAACCTGTTCATTTAAACTCAGCTGGAAGACATCTTCCATAAGGAGGTTACTTATGACACTGGTGTACCATACTGGGGGTGGGGGTGGAAGCTGCACACGAAAACCATCTCGTTATTAGTGTCTGAATGTTGAAATGTTCCCACTTTCTTGCTGAGTTTAGAAAATCACAACAGTAGCAGACCCAGTCACCAAGTCTAATTCAAGGTCTGTGTCTTTCCCATAAAGCAAATTAAGACAGGATTGTGTGTTGTTTTTCTATTATATCCCTCATGCTGAGAATTAAGGAGTTAAGGATTTTTGGATCTTCCCAGCATCGACTGTTCAAACAGAAGTTTTCCATCTGCACTCCTCCATCCAGGGGATGCAGTTAGTTCCACCAGACCACTGTAACATGAAGCCTACACCTGATATATTTTCATCCTGCTTTGCTTCTTTTTAAATGGTCTCATCTTCACTGTGACTTTTTTTGTCCCAGTTTCATGGGCTTCTTGAGTATGTTGTTTTAGGTCACAGGCGATCCTGCATCTTTGCTTACAATAACGGTTCTACCTTGAAACACACCCAGTCATTCTTTTGAGTACTTTTTTGGATCTTACCCTCTGGAATCTGCCTGACATCTCTGTAATCACCTGGCAGAGCAGCTGCAGTCTTCTGCGTGTGGTTTCTCCAATTGGTCTCATTATGGATTCTCTTCCTGATAGAGCACGCCTCTCCATGGGTTCCTGAACTGGGAATCCCTTGAGAGTGAGGGGAGGGGAGGGGTTATCCCAGCAGGCTCTGTTAGAGTCATTGCTGTCTTCCTAATCTTCTCTTTAAGAGCAGTTAGAGCTGGGTGTGTCTCCCTATCCCCTCTAAATCCATTTACCTTATCTCTAAAAGTCCAGTCTTTCTCCTAGGGAAGTTTTTCTCCTCCTCCTGCTTAATCAGTCCATCTGCTTGTATTTGTCTTTCATTTTTTTCTCTGTTCTTGTTTAGATAATAAGACAGAAGCATATTTAACAATTGTTTCAGTCCCTTCCTAAGTTTCTGAGCAAACCTGCTTCTAGAAAAACTCTTTCAGGCTCAGATCTCCTAAATTGCCTTCTTAGCTTTTGAATTTGTAGTCATCTCACTGAGCTTTTTTGAAGGCATTTTTTGGTTTTGTTTTAATCTAATCCCAAAGAGGTGGAATATTCTCTACAAAATGACAGCTACTATTCCTTTTGATGTATTTGTTAATGAAATCTACCAGCCATTTGGGCTGTTATCAAAGTTAGGAACCCTGAAATGTAAAGTGAGGGCCAGAATGCATGTAGTTAACACATTCAGAATGAATTTGACACCTGGTGGTTGGGGGTGATTTTAATCCGTGGATCAGTCACTCATTTCCACATTTCCCCTTCTTGTCCCTGAAAACAGCTCCAAGCAACATATAAAGAACAGAATATTGAGTAGCTGATTTAGCACTGCCCACATGTGCCTGTTATGAAACAGACATTATCGCTCTGTAGCCAGGAAGAACTTAGCTGCCGTTACACTTTAAAGACCCTGCCTCTAGAAATGTCTAAGAAACATTATCCAAACAGAAAACAATTGTTCTATACCTCAGTGTATGCAAAGCTTGCATACTGCAGCTCTGCTGATTTTAGGATTAACTTTTTTAGGTTCAAAAGTTTCTATTTCCCCTAAAACCAAATTCTTGTTGCAGTCATGCCTCTGCTCAGGTTTTAAAGGCTCCTGCAAGATCAGATCAAGGCTAACCTCAAAGAACACAGTCATTGTTTACTGAGGTAGGCAGAATTCTAAGATATTGCCTCCCAAATTTCTGCCCGCAGTATACATGACCTATGTAATTCTTTGCCCTGACATATGGGGACCTGTGAATATGATGGGATGTTAAAGCTGTGCCTGTGTTCCTAATCAGTTGACTTTCAGTTTAACCTAAAGAAAGATTACCCTCAGTGGGATTCACTTAATCATATGAAAGTTTTGAAAGCCAGAGGTTCTCCTGCCAGCCTAGGAGAAGTAAATAGCATTTCTGTGAACTGCCTATAGAGAGGGCAGCCTCTAGGAGCTGAATACTGCCAGGAGCTGAATACTGCCAACCACCATGTAAGCTTGGAAGAGGACCCTAAGACTCCGATGACACTACAGCCCTGTGATGTCAAAGCTTTGATTATGGCTCTGTGAAGCCTCAAACAAAGGACCCAGTAAAGCTGTGCCAGGGCTCCTGACCCTTGGGAACAGAGAGATAATAGATGCTTGTTGTTTTAGGCCACTAAGTTTGTGCTAATTTGTTACGCAGCAATAGAAAGCTAACATACCTACTTGAGGCAGGCCCCTCACTACAGTAAAGGCTGCTGTTAACTTCCACATTAAAGAACTTGCATGTTCTCTACACTTACAAAGCTGCTATGGTCTGAATGTTTGTATCCCCCAAAATTCATATGTTGAAATCCTAACCCCAGGGTGATAGTGACAGAAGGTGGAGCCTTGGCAGGTGATTAGGTCATGAGGGCAGAGCCATCATGAATGGGATTAGTGCCCTTAGAAGACAGGTCTCAGAGAACTCTCTCATTTCTTCTACTATGTGAGGACACAGCAAGAAGCTGGAAATCTATGAATGAGATACCGGGACCTCACTAACCACTGAATCTGTCAGTACCTTGATCTTGAATTTCACACCTCCAGAACTGTGACAAATAAATTTTGTTTTTCTAAGTCACTCAGTTTATGGTATTTTATTACAGCAGCCTGAATGGACTACGACAAAGGCCCAAAGTTTCCAACCTTGAATCAATACTTCTCAGCTTTAATCACTTACATGAATTATTTTCTCCCTCAGAAGTCACTCTTGTCAACCCAAGTAGCAATCCTCATCAATATAACAGGGAGGACCCTGGGAAAAGACTGCCTGGGTTTGTGTCCCAGTTTTCACAGTCCCAGGCTGTAAAACCTAGAATAAGTTATTTAACCTTTCCCTGTAACAGTTTTCTCATCTATTAAAGGGTATGATAATGACAGAGAGTTGTGAGGACTCAAGTGAATTAACACATGAAGAGAGCTTAGAATTTTGCCTGTCATAAAGTAGATCATGTTAATTTATTATTTCTCATGGTTTCTTATTCAGACAATAATATGTTGGGATTTTAGAGGTCCGATAAGAGTATCTCTTTTTTCCCCTTTCAAATTTGGGGATCTTTGAGAAATAAAACACAGGAAACAAAGAGATAGAGATCACACATTAGCTTCATTACTGATAATGTTCCCTGGAGAAGTCGCTCAGATGTTCTGCTGTGGCATGTCTCCTGGTATTTCTCTTAGAATTAAGCTTACCCATCCAGTATTGGGCAGAACTGGACAGATACATGCCTCCTTCAGAGGGGCAAACAACTGTATGACTGAAAGCAAGCAGAGTAGTCCTCTCTGTGGAAAAAAGATCAGAATCAGAGATCCCAGGAGGGGCTGAGCTTAGGATGCTCAATCCCTGCATCCAAACACACCATTTAGACATTGACCCTCTCCTAAGTATGGAGGGAAACCATCAGGAGGGCCACTCAACTGAAGTTCCTCACTTGGAAACCCAAGTTTATGCCAATAGTTCTCAAACTTGATCACCTGGAGGGCTTGTTAGACATAGACTACTGGAACCACCCCAGAATTACTGATTCAGTAGGTCTAGGATACAGCTTTAGAATCTGCATTTCCAGGCCCCAGGTAACACTGATGCTACTTGTCCAGGAATCTCACTTTGAGAAACTCTGATCTAGGGGAATGATGGTCACCTCTGAAAGGTAGATCAGTCATTCCTTGCCTGAACAAAGGAACTCTTTTGTGGCTGGAGTGATTTAGAGATTTGTGAGTGACAGAGAAGAGAAGATGCAGCCCCAGTAGCTTTGCTTCCAAATCAGACCAGGAAGACGAAAAGAGTTGCCTAAAAAAGGGACTTTGGACATTCTGACCCTCAGTCCTCCATAAGGAGCATTAGGTTGACATGTCATTGACTAAAAATTCCACCTGAAATTGTTGAATAGGGGTAACCCCCTCAGGTTCCCTCCCACCGTGAGAGCTTTTCTGTCCTCTCAATAAATCCTGCTTTCTAAAAAAAAAAAAAATGTTGAACAGCAGAACCTAAACTAAATTGGGTCAACTAAGGATTGTTTTTCTCTGTGCTCAAACAAAAACCAAGCATTTGGAAATCTTCTGGGCACATTTTCAATTATTTAATTTCTCTTTATTTTTTCACTGTCATCAACCAACATCAGCATTGTCATAAAGCATTAAACGTGTTAGTTATATTGAACTCTATACTAGGAATTGTACAGAGCAAGACATGGACAACTGTCCTTCATTAGAACTTGGACTATCAGAGGTTGGACTAGATGGTTTGGCTTCTTGACACTCAAACGTGGCCCAAGGACCAGAAACATTGATTAGAAGGGCAGAATTCCAAGACTACTGCAAATGGAAATTTGCATTTTTACAGATCATCAGGTAATTAGATGCATGTTAGCATTCAACCAGCACTGAGATGGATGTGCCCTCCCCCAAATGATCTTTTGAGGATCTAAGACTAAACATTCTCTGCCCAAAATTCTTTAGTGATGACCATTCACATGAAAAATTGAATTTAAATTTCATAGATTTAGGGGAGAAAAGGGTAGCAAGTAAAAATAATTCCAACAAGAGGTGTTATAAGCAGAGAGGACAGCAGGCAGGGTTAGCTGCTGGATAGTTTTATGGGATGAGATAATTTTATGGAATGAATGCTGTTTTGGGGTCCTTTCTTGATTCAGAGAGGCATCAGAGAAGTCCAGTTCAGCCTAACCCTTCACCTCAAAGTCCAATGGTTTTAAAGGGGAAAAACCTTCTGTGTCTATGATACTGCCATTTTTATAATGGTGGGTTTATACAGCCAAGATCTTTACCGGACAGGAAAATGTAAACAAATCTAGACATACCAACAAAAGGTGAAGTTATATCTGTTTCTACATGTTGTACCCATGCAATGAAAAGTGGAGTGTGTGTTTAATCTAAAGAGGTTCAGTGAGCAGTAGGGAAGTCACCAAGGAGCTCACAGTTTGATAACAGCTATCATTCATCACGGGTTCACTGTGTTAAGAGCTTTACTGCTATTTCATTTAATTTCCACAACAGCCATTGAGGTAGGTATTAAAAGAGAAGAAGGGCAAGCAACCAGCCCATGTTTTACAGCAATAGGAGGTAGAACTAGGATTATAACTCAGATCTGATTCTGAAGTCAGTGCTCTCAGCCATATGCTACATCATCTGCCCATCAGAAGGGAGATCACTGTCCATCCCTGCCTTTTCATTTAAATCCATATTCCCTGGACATGAATCTCAGGAAATTGTTGGCTGCCCTTTCCTACTAAGCTTCCAGAATGTATTTCCCTATAAATGATGAAGTGGAAGTAGCACCGATGAGTAAACATGAATGGATGGATAGGGAGTTCCAGATGGAGAGGGAAATGCTGGAACGATGGGTTGTGTCCATAAATCAGCAGATGTATCATGGCTCTTGGTAACAGCCACTCATTTACCCTATGGCCAAATTGTGTGTGTTGGCTTCACTGGACTGTAGTGGAAGCCAAACCATCTACTACTGAGTCAGTGACCCAGCAAGAGGGGATGGGATGATGAGATGAAGCAAAACAAAAATTAAACCCTGTGCTGCAGAGGAAGGAGGGGAGATGTCATGTACTTGTTCTGAGTATTTCAGAGGGTTTAGTTGCCCGGGAATGGGTTCCAATTACTGAAAAGGCAGAGGGAGGATTGCCTTAATGCATTGACTGTAAAGTCTGTTTGTCCTTTTGCCAAGGAGTACATGAAGTCAGGAATCATTCCTGGATAACCTTATATCTACTATTTAAAAGTAAAGTTGAAAAGGAAGGCCCAGCATCATAAATGATAATAGCTTAAGCTAGAGAGGAAAATTGAAGAACAAGACTTTGTAAACATTGATTTTCTACCCTGTTACAGATGCAGATGGTCCAGTGGAGCTTTAGAAATTTGTTGCTTTTTCATGCAAATTTGAACTATGTGAATTTGAAATCATGTAATGTGAAAATAATAATAAAACTTCCCTTTAGGTACAAAACTTGAGATAACACAAAATCCCCTGTATCTGTCACGGTTGCATACTTCAATGGGACGAAAGGACTATTTATAAAGGTATGGGCAGGATGTAGGTAAACCTCAAGGAAGAGTATACGTACCCTCTCCAGAAGTGAAGGGACAGGGGAGCTAACAGTTATTGAACCCCTGAGAAGATGGCTGTGTAGAGGCCTGCCTGACAGAAGTTGGAGCTTTCGGGACAAGGATGCCACTGACTCACAGTGACTTAGCAGAGAGGGAGCCCTGGGAATAGACATCTTGACCTCTCTCTTTCACCTTCCTGATTCCTTCTAAGTGCTGCCCATTGGCAGAGTCTACTTAGAAGTCAGAGGCAAGAAATCTGTTGCTGTAGCCCATATAGATCAACTTCCTGGGAATACAGAACAGAGTGGAGAAGGATCTGGAGAGATGAACAGAACAAATTCAGTTCATTCCTAAACTAACCCTCTCCTCCAAAAAAGAGTCAAAAAACTACATAATCTCCAACAGACAAGCAAGATACATAGTAAGTTTTGTTTATGCTATGATCACATGACCATGCCATTTTAGCTAGTAAACAGCACCCAAACCATCTATCCTTGGTCAAAGTTTTGCTCTTTGAATTAAGAAATGAATTTCAAATTAAGAGATACTTTTAGGAAATGTGCCTTCCATTATGTTCAACCTCCCCCAATCTCCTTCCCCAAAATACTACTTTGGTTTGGAGTCTACAGCAAATTTTAAGCCACTAGTTAATTACCAGGCTACAGAAAGAATTCCGGCTTACCTCTCTTTATGCAGTTTTTGTGCTCTTGAAATGCTACAAAATTAAGATTTTCCAAATACAGATTTCTTTTTATTTTGAGGCATGGGATATTGTAGAGCTGTGCAAGCCTTCCTTTGCCCTGGAATTCACTGGTGCTCCAGAAAATTAATTTAACTAGCATTAACTGCTGTGCTTCCACTGCTACAATGGTTTCAGAAACTGGCAGCTAGACTATAAGAAACTTTTTGAGGGCAAGGACTCTATCTCATTTCACAATGTATCCTCCAGCTCCCAGCATAATGCTTAGCTCTTAGAAGACCCACTAAATATTTTTTAAATGAGTGAACAAAGGTTTTAAAATCATGCATATGTCTAAAACCATACCAACTTCTAACCATATTCCCTAAGTATATTTTATCAGAAGATTTCAGAATCAAAATACATGACATTGTGAAGACTGATTGGCTTCTCTCTTCCACTGGAATGCTTGGAACCTGCAGACAAAGAATTAGTATCCGAGACTAGACTTGTGTTCTGGTTTGATCATTTTGGGGGTTCTCTAAAGTGCAATTATAGCCAGGTAGAAACTTTTTTCCAACTAAGACTCAAAGAAAGTAGTTTATTCTTTTAGATTCCCTGTGCAGACAGAAAACCTGGAATCTCAACCAAACCAGGCATCCAAGTTGCCACTGAAATAGGTCCGTTTTGTTTAGTTATCAGTTTTGTTTAAAATATGACATCTTACTACCATCAAAGTTTGTCCCCAAGTCAGGTGGAGCCTCTCTTAGGAGCCAGCCTATATGGCCTGTCACAAAACAGAGAGTCAGTGAAAGGGGGCTGGCAGAAACGAGAAATGCTTTGCCCTGTGGTTCTGTGCTGTGCCCGAGAAGCCTACATCCTGGCATCTCTTAAGGATGGTTTAATTTGGGATATTTTTGTTCCAGGAGATTAAATCAGGCTGTCTATTAGGAAGGTAATCCATACACTTGATTTTCATTAAGTGGGAGAGGAAAGGATTGTTTTCTTCTTCTTTTTTTTTGTCCTGATTTCCCCTTTACTTAGACTTCCTGTCCTCTGCTGGGTGATGTCATCGTAGCTTTCAGTCACTGGCTGGGGCATGGGCGTGAGCAGCTCCCTCTGCAGCCATTCCTGATTCATTTTGGTGAATCATCTGTTTGAGTCTGCTGGGAGGGAGTGATGTCACTGCACGTCCTCCTCCTTCTAGGCCTCCTCTCTAATGCTTTGTATATTCACAACGGGCATGTTCAGAGGAGGCTGCCCAGGAGCCTGGGAACTCACTAAGCTTCCCAAGTGCTGGGTGATCCCGGGCAGGGAGCCTTGGGCTTCTCATCGGGTCAGGGCTGAACTCCTTCACCCGGCTCACCACGAAGCCATTTATAGATTCAAATAGCTAGGAGGGGACCACCCCACCTAGCTACATCCGAGGCAGTCAGGTGTCCAGGCGTCCAGCTGCTCAGCCCTGCTCAGCCTCTCTGCGTTGAGGTCAATTCTTATAAACTGTCATTTCTGGGGGAATGCTTTTAATTGAACTGTGGCATAAACCATGGATTTGTTTTGTAGGCATTTTAATTCAGAGTCTTCCAGACAACGGTCAGCCCTAGTTTGATCTTGTTTTCTCCCTTTCTTCTCTCCTCTCCTGCTACACCCCCCTCCCAGCTTCCTTCTAATGTAACCATTTCCAGCTGTGTATCATTTGGGTCTGTTTCCACCCCAGTCTTGTCTACAATAAGCAGTTGGACCCCTTCCAGGCTCCAGATGTGCTATTTATTTATGCTGGAGCATCTGGGCCTCGACATAGTCCTGTCACTGAGACGTAGCAAACTTGTGAAAAATCTGACTGATAGCCAGCTAGCAGGAGGCCCCATCCTGGTATTTCCGAGGACTATGAGCCCAGTAACTCTAGAAGATCAGGGTTTGGTTGCTTTCAAAGCTGGATGCTGCTGCCGCCGAATGCGAATAACTCACCCACCTCCACAAGTTATCCAGGGAAAGCAGAGGGTTGCCACCCATCATTGAAGAGGCTGTAGGTACCAAAGATGGGAACCCAGGATCTGAGGGCTACAGGGCTGTAGGGGAGGGAGTACCGGACTGGGAGTCCAGAGCCCTGGTTCTGGTTCCCACTTGCTTCCTGTTCTCTTCCTGGCCTTAAACAAACTTTTAAATCTGAACTTCTATTTCCTTTTCCAGGAAATAAGAAGACGGGAATACATTGTGGAGTTTAAGCTTTTGTTATAAACATCCAAACAGGGCCAGTGCAATGACTTACACCTGTAGTCCTAGCACTTTGGGGGGCTGAGGCAGGAGGATCAATTGAGCCTAGGAATTCAAGACCAGCTTAGGCAACATAACAAGACCCCCGTCTCTACAAAAAAATGACAAAAATTAGCCAGGTGTGGTGGCACATGCCTGTAGTCCCAGCTACTTAGGGGGCTGACCCCAAGAGCCTCAGGATCTTCTGAGCCCAGGAGTTCAAGGCTTTGGTGAGTCGTGATTGTGTCACTACATTCCAGTCTGAGTGACAGAGTAAGACTCTGACTCAAAAACAAAACAAAACAAAAAAACACCAAACACAATCTGAAGTGGAGGTTATTCATGTACGTGCAATCAAAACTTTTGTGACAGGAAGTAGTAATAATAGCATTTTCAAACAGCCTTACTGGGAGCCATTCCAGCTGTCACCTCGATCTCAAGGCATTCAAAGGGATGGAGGGGCTTCAGGGGCATGCCTTTCCTCCAGGCAGCCACCCAGACTTCAAGAGTCCCAGGCTCAGTCACATGGCTCGTCTCTGAGTCCTGAGAACAAGCCTCCACTTTGATCTCCTCTCTTCCTTGTTCCTTCCCTGGCACTGGCTTTTCATACTTTGCTCTCTATGATCACCTTCTTCTTAGCTTCCTGCATGATGGTCAGTCATTCAGTTCTATCCTCTCTGAATGGGCCATGCAGTGTGGGGGTGGGACAGAACCATTGATAACCTCAGATATTTACCTGACAGACAGAGCTTCTAAATCATTAGATGGAGCTTCTCCTAGTAGACATTCTTGTGTTTTAATATCAAAAGGAACTCTCCCCTCTCTTCATCTTCCTTGAGTCTCATTACTGAAAGCCTCATTTCTTTTTTTAATTAAATTTTGTTGTGTATTTTTAAGGTTTGCAATGTTATGAGATACATTCAGATAGAAAAATGGTTACTGTAGTGAAGCAGATTAACATATGTATCCTCTCACATAGTTACCTTTTTGGTGATAAGAGCAGCTAAAATCTGCTTAACACAAATTCCTAATACAATTTTATTTCATTTAGTTCTCATGTTGTACATTAGATCAAGGCTCCCTAACTGGTACCAGGCCACACGGCAGGAGGTGAGTGGCAGGTGAGTGAGCAAAGCTTCATCTATATTTACAGCTGCTCCTCATCGCTAGCATTACCGCCTGAGCTCCCCTGTCAGATCAGCACTGAAAAATCTGCTTCCATTTCCAACATTCTATTATATCTTTGTGAAGCAGAGCTTTCTACAGTGACAGCAACCAAAACGAGTTACGGTGTAGACTGGACACAAGCAACACACTTCGGGTGTCACTGTTTCCCCTCACCCCCAGAAGGGACTGTTTTGTTGCAGGAAAACAAGCTCAGGATTCCCACTGATTCTGCATTATGGTGAGTTGTATAATTATTTCATTATCGATTGCAATGTAATAATAATAGAAGTGAAGTACACAATACATGTAATGTGCTTGAATCATCCACTTCTCCAGTCCGTGGAAAAATTGTCTTCCACGAAACCAGCCAAAAAAGTTGGGGACCACAGCATTATATCCCTAGACTTGTTCATCTGACATATCTCCCATTTTTTATCCTTTGACTTACATCTTCCCATTTCTGTTCCCCATGCCCACCTGTGGTAACTACTTCTTTATTCTCTATCTCTGTGTATTTGAGCTCTTTTAAAAAATACACTCCATATATAAGTGAGAGCATGCAATGTTGTTCTCTCTGTGTCTGGCTTATTTCACTTAACATAATATCATCCAAGTCCATCCATGTTGTGGCAAATGGCTGGATTTCCTTCTTTTTTTTTAAAGACTGAATAATAATCCATCATGTATATAGACAGAGCCCATCTGTCTGTCAATGGGCTAAGAGTCCCATTGCTTATTCCCGCTCTAGCTTCTGTGTATGTAAAGCTTCCAGAGGGCAAGGGAGAGTATTGGTATGTGTCCCTCTCTCCAGCTATTTCTGAGACACCTTTACAGAACAGTTTCAGAAACACTGGGTGAGATGCAATCATCACTCCCAGTCTTTGAGTCCTAGGAACTCTCCTCAGAGTAGAGTATCCTTCTTCCTCTGGACTAGAATCCTAGAAAGTGTTTGGCCTAGAGAGACCTTTGAAACCCTCACCCTTTCTCATTTGCTGCTTTGAGGAAGCTTCACAGCAATCTAGAGTCCTACCAGTTGGGAGAAAGCCCCCTTGAAGAATGTGTCATTACTCATAGTAGCACATAGCTATCCTCAGGTGGCACAGCCTTCTCTGATGGTAGAGTGTTGGCTACTTTGGGTATCTGGAGGAAGGAACATTTCAGTTTCCGAGAATCTCCCTCTACACAGGTGGCCTCTTCTACATAGACCCAGGGGTCCAGCTGACCTGGAGGTGAGTGGTATTTCACTAAGGAAAGTCCCAAATTATCTTGACTCTCTGTGATAACAATAGTAACAGTTTATTGTTTTTCCTCCCATCTCCAGCAAGCACAAGAGTTAACAGCTGTGGTAGAATGTATTATTGTTTCCAAATATTTGCTGTCCTGCGTGTCAGGAGAATGATCTCTCCCTACTAAATGGATGTCAGGCTTGGTCGCTGACTTGCTTTGGCAAATGAGATATCAGCAAAAATGATGCATATCACTTTCAAATTAACTCTCTAAAAGCCTATAATAACTTCGACCATCTTTCCTCTTCCCTTCTACTAAGAAAGTCCAACATTCAAGCAGGGAAATCTCCCAGACAGGGGCTGCTTCTTCAACCCAGGTCTCAGAATGGTGATGAAGGGAGCAGACCTGCAGCAGATATCAGATGGACACGTAGTGGATATGGAGCATGAGCAAGAAATATACCTTTGTGCTGTAAGCCTCAATATACCTGAATTGTTTATTAGTTAGGAGCCAGACAGACCTAGGTTAGAATTTCAGCTGTATAGCCTTGGGCAAATGACTTGACCGATTTCTCTAAGCCTTAGTATTCTCATTCATGGCATGGGGATGATAATGGCACTTACCTTATTGGATCTTAGAGAAAATTAAATATGAAAATGCAAGAAAATAGCTTAGCACACTACCTGGTACTTGCAAACAGTACATTCCAGCTATTGTTATTATAAAATAGATATAGGGCACAGGAATAAAAAGGTATGGTTGCATTTGAGAGGGAGATGGACAATTATGTAGCATAACAATAGATAAAATATCTTCTAACGCTTCTCTTTTGGAATAACACTCAATAGTTTACGGCCATTTGGTAGGCAGAATTATGATCGCCAACAATGTCCAAATCCTAATCCCCAGAACCTGTCAGTATGTTACTTTGCATGGCAAAAGGGGCTTTACAGATGTGATTAAGTTAAGGATCTTGCCTAGTATTAAAAAGTCAAAAAACAACAGGTATTGGTGTGGCTGTAGAGAAAAAGGAAAACTTTTATATTGTTGATGGGAATGTAAGCTAATTCGGCCTTTGTGGAAAGCAGTGTGGCAGTTTCTCAAAGAACTAAAAATTGAGTTTTTATACAATCCAGCAATTCCATCTCTGGGAATATACCCAGAAGAACATACGTTGCTCTATCAAAAAGACACTGGCCGTCGTATGTCTATTGCAGCCCTATTCACAATAGCAAAAACATGGAACCAACCCAGATGCCCATTGAAAGTGAATGGATAAAGAAAATGTGGTACATATACATGATGGAATATTATGCAGCCATAAAGAAGAACAAAATCATGTCCTTTGCAGCAACATGGATGTAGCTGGAGAACATTATACTAAATGAACTATCACAGAAAGAAAAAACTGAATACTGCATGTTCCCATTCAAGCAGGCCCTGATCAGTGGTCACATAAGCACACAGATGGGCACAACAGATGCTGAACACTGCTAAAGAAGGGAGAAAAGAAGGGCGGAGGGATAAGGAACACACAACCACACACTGGGTACCAAGAGAGAGAGGGACCACTAGAAGCCCAAACCTCCCCTCCCCCCACATACAATTTCCTTATGTAGTAAACCCTCACTTGTACCCCACAACTCTAAAATTTAAAAAAGTTAAGGACCTTGAGATGGGAAAATCATCCAGGACTATGCAAGTGGGCCCAATGACATCACAAGGGCTCTTTTAAGTGAAAGAGGGAGACAGGAGAGCTGAGTGAGAGAAGGAGATGAGATGAAGAAGCAGAATTAGGAGTGACATAAGTGCTGACTAGAAGAGCCGAGGAAGACTGGCACCCTGTAGAAGATGGAGAAGCCAAGGGAACAAACTGTCCTCCAGAGACTCCATCAGGAGCACAGACCTGCAAACACCTTTGTTGTCGTCTGGTGTGACTATTTTGGACTCCTGGCCTGTGGAACTGGAAAATAATAAATATATGTTGTTTTAACCTACTAAATTTGTGTAAATTCATTACAGCAGCTGTAAGAAGCTAATGCAGGCCCTGAATCCCTTTGCTCTTACGTAGGCACTGCTACATCTCATCAGCAGGTGGCTTCAGTTTTTCTGGGTTCAAAATCATAAAAACCTGGGGTGGATGTCTTTAGCTCCTCATGCATACTGATTCATGAATTAAGCACCTTGCCTGTGAACACCCTTTCCTGCCCAACCTGACCCTCATGCCATGTGATCCTATCCTGCAAATATAATCTCAAAAACATGAAAGGAATTTCCTATTTTAATTTTAAAATGACAGTTTATTTTGTAAACCGTGTAATTTGGGGAGTGGTTTGTCATGATATTTTCCAATCACTACTGAATGATAAAATCAAGGCCAGAAGGCTAGGCTGTTAGACAAACCTGAATTATACCTGCATGATTCTTAACATGATTTTTTTCCAGAATTCGTTCCTAGTCAATGAATTCCTTCATCATCAAGAGAATATAATCTCTCTTGATGATGAAGGAATTCATTTATTATAGTAACACAGAGGGCATATGGCAGTAATTTTTTTTTAACACCATTGGTTGCTGAAATATTTTTTGATTTTAAACTGTAAGAATCGACTGCTGTTGTTTGCCTTTTTAAGGTACATTTGTTTTACTTGTGTGTGTGTGTGTGTGTGTGTGTGTGTGTGTGTGTAGATGAGGTCTTGCTATGTTGCCCAGGTTGGTCTCGAACTCCTGGGGTCAAGCTGTCCTCCCTCCCAAAGTGCTGGGATTACAGGAATGAGCCACTGTGCTCAGTCTGCTTTACTTTTTAATTGGGCTGAGTGATGGAAGGAAAGAGACAGGAGGAATATTTGTACCTCCTTCCCAGAGATGCTTTTGTGACATTTCAGTTCTCCTCTGTGTGGTGGGTGGGCATTCAGACACTTGAGGAGTCCCTAATGTTTACAAATATTTTGCAGAAGTCTTCTCGGTGTTCGCTGCCACTTCCAGAACTATCCCTGCTGCAGTGATGCTGGCTCCCTCAGCTATTCTTGCAACGGGATGCTGGGGCTTGGAGTTAAGGGAACACATCACATAGGGAAGCCTTAGTCTGCTAGCCTCTCCAACTATAGGTTATACATTTATCCACTGAGTGGTAAATATTCCTTCTATTCTAAACCAAATTACATGGCTTGGAGTGGTAGCTTATACCTGTAATCTCAGCACTTTGGGAGACTCAGACAGGAGAATTGCTTGAGGTCAGGAATTCAAGACCAGTCTGGGCAACGTAGCAAGATCCTGTCTCTAAAAAACCAAAACAAAAACCAAAAAAACTACCCAGGCATGTGGTGTGTATCTGTAGTCCCAGCTACTTTGGAGGCTGAGGCGGGAGGATCCCCTGAGCCCAGGAGGTGGAGACTGCAGTGAGCTATCATCATGCCACTGCATTCCAGCATGGGTGGCAGAGCAAGATCTTGTCTCTAATAAATTAGCAAGCAAACAAACAAATGAATAAATGATAACAATGCAATATTCAGACTGCTACTTGTTTTGCTTATTTTCTCCTATTAGAATAGGCATGCAGCAACAGAAGGGTTACATTTATGGAGCATAAATCTGGTTTCCAGAAAATAGACCTCTTATCTTTCCTTCTTTCTGACTTTGTATTTCTAAGCCTTTTTGTTCCCACAGTCATTTTAGAGCTCATATCTGTGAGGATAGTCCAGTCTCAGATCTTTTCCTGTCTCTAAGAGTCGTCCTAGAGAAGGATGTCTAGTTATTCTCCAGAACTGGCATCTCTTTTTCAGGGTGTCTGTAAAATCCTGGCCTGCTCAGTATACTCAGTATTCTTGTGTGAGGTTTATACTATCACATTTTCATCCAGATTCTGCGGTGGAAGCTCTTACAAACTTATTGCCACATAATTCACTTTTATTCCACACTTTATCTAAATATGGTTGTACCCATTTTTAGCTAGATATTGTATGAAATTAGTACTGACTCATGCCCAAGACCAGATGGAGTTTTTGCTTTTCTGAGGATGACAACACATTAGGTTTTCTTGTCTTAGTTATGAAAAATGCCAGCACGAGCACTTGGCTCGTATCCTAATTGTCTTAATCTGTGAAGCGGAGTGGCCATATGGCCCTCCTGATCAATCATGTAGGTATTGATTAAGATGGGGAGGATAAAAATCATCCAAAGAGGCATAGTTAGTCACTCAGCCTGCTGTTTATGTCAAGAGCATGTTAGTCGCTTGGTAAAGATTTGTAGATGCTCCTGCCAAGGCACCCAAGCTGCATAGAGGTGTCTCTGAGCTGGTCTTGTAAAGTCTTTTTATTGTAGAAAGAAGAAAATGATTGGGGCATCTGAAATGCATATTTAAGAAAACAGAGGTAGGACAGAGCCCTAGGTATGAAAAATTAAAACCAATTAAAAACAACAATCATCATCTTTAAAGTTTAAAATGAGAAAGGATAAACATTTTGCTTGACAAAAATAGAGGTCCTGACTTGTGAAGGCTGTCTTCCAGATGGTCTCTACTCCTCCTTGCCTTCACAACACAAGGTGGAGTCCTGCCTTGAGTCATATGACGGCTATTTGTTTTCAAGAGCTTCTCTGGAGTGAAAGGAACACAAATCTTTCTTCTTTGGGGGAATTCAAAGAATTTCCAGACTTTTTTCATGATTTCACTTTAAAACTTTAGTTTTTATAGATTAAGAGGATGGAACGGGGGTTGCAAAGTGAGGCCCACAGCAGAATTGTTTTGCTTGACTCTCAAGGGATTTTTAAAAAGTGAGAAATTTTACATAAAAATGAAGCTTTCTCCATGGCAGCAATCAGTTGGTGTTGAGTGCCACCTGCCAGCTTGAGATGGGGCATACCATTCTGCTCCCTCCCTCCTCAGCTTCCTAAGAACATGCACCGGGTTTGTTTTGCTCACTTACCCCACCTGCCTGACTCTGGGCCTGAAGCCTGACCCGAACAACCCCCTTGACACTATGGAGAAACCAAGGCTCAGAGTCACTCTGAGAGGAAAACAAAGCTTAACTCCACAGACACCTAACCTAGTCTAATGAGAAGCAGAGAGGACTTAAAGTGGGAAAACATTTTTTTTTTTTTGAGTTGGAGTCTCACTCTGTCGCCCAGACTGGAGTGCAGTGGCCACTCCTGGCCACTGCAGCCTCGACGCGCTGGGCTCCGGCGATCCTTCCGCCTCAGCCTTCTGAGTAGCTGGAATTACAGGCGTGCGCTACCACGCCCGGCTGATTTTTTTTTTGATTTATTGTAGAGATGAGGTCTCGCCAAGTTGCTCAGGCGGGTCTCGAACCTGCGTGCTCAGGCAATCCACTCACCTCAGCCTCCCAAAGGCGCGGGATTACAGGCTGAGCCTCCGAGCCCGGCTGGGAAAACATTTTTCAAAGCGACTGAAGGCATGGCTCTCAGGAAAGTTCTGGCCCCATTTGGTTAAGGGAACAGACTGAATTCAGCAGTTCATTCCTCATGTGATGTTGTCTACCAAAGACGATACCCAGGCTCCAGGTACTTGTCAGGGAGAATAATGTCAATCGAAGAAGGCAGTGTTTGCAGAGGCTGACTTTAAAATATATGTCCACTTTCTCCTCTAAATTCTACGAACGGTTTCCTTGGATTAAGTCATTCTAGCTTTGGACCTGAACTACCTTGAAATTACTTTTATAAAGTGGCCATCTGTCCTGCTCACCAGCCTAAGGCAAGTGCCATAGGACATGGCCCACAGAACTGGATTCTACTGGGACTTTTGATCCCAACATTCCTGATTGGATTCAATACTGTAAATAAATGTGCCTTTTCTGAGAATCTGCTTTTTCTCTTAATATTACAAACATTATAAACGTTTCACTTGCATCTGACTTCTTTCTTTGCACTGGTGGACAACTTGGTGAGACCTCATCTCTACGATAAATCAAAAAACTAGCCGGGCGTGCGCGCGCCTGTAGTTCCAGCTACTCGGAAGGCTGAGGCGGAAGGATTGCCGGAGGCCAGCAGGTCGAGGTTGCGGTGGCTGGGAGCGGCCACTGCACTCCAGTCTGGGTGACAGAGTGAGACTCCAACTCAAAAAAAAAAAAAAAAAGTTCAGAGTAAAATCTATGGCCTGCCTCTAGGAAGTATATGAGACACTGCATTAAATCGAATGTACTCATGGTTCTAATTTCAACCTATAATGGGTGAATGAAAGGCTTTCTTGGTGAGCACTTAGTTTTGCTTTAGGAACCCCTCCCTAAACTATAGTAAAAATGTTCATATTTAGAGTTTCATGGATTTCTTGAGTTTTTGTCAATCATAGCTATGTTTTATAAGGTCTTCTTTTAATACCTTTTGCTATTTTCCAAAATTATTAATGTGATTTATCTCCTAAGAAATTTACTAGTCACCTGTCTCTTAAGTCTCTCTCTTCAGCTTTAGTGTTGCATGGCTAAACCCGTTAGATCCTGAGTCTGGTCTAGGAAATACTATTGTAGTGCGTATGAATTTTCCTGGTTGCAATACTTTCTAAAATTCAGGTGAACTTAAGCTTGGCAAGTCAAGTGACTTGATGATTTATAACTTAAAATTCCATTTTCTTTAAGGCAAATGCACAGTCATTTAAGATGTTCCCTGTTTCTTTTATTCATCTTCTCAGGGCCTTAGGGTTATCCATTCTGTCACTGATGAAAGTTTCTGGTGTACAGCTCATCTTTGGTCTTTGCTGATCTTTGCTGAGGTTTAGCTTGCCCTGCCTGGTCTTTGGAATCTGCCTCTACTCTCACTGTGTCTGCTGATAAGGTATATCCCCTGTAATTTCTAATCAACAAATTCTTTATGCCATATCTTCTTTGTTTACATTGCAAGATCTGATTGGACTCCTCATCTGCTTTGAGTCACCCTCTGGGCCTCTCTCGGTAAGCACTAGAAAGCATGGCTGCTCTTTCACTCCATTCTGGGGCCATGCAAAATTGGAAATGGGGTGAACAGAGTGTGGGAAAGGCCATTTCAGAACTTGCTTTGTTTTTTTTCCTGTTTATTTTATTATCGAGATATGGGGTATAAGACAGGATTAGGTACATGAGTAGTCTACATGTAGGTGAAGTCTGGGCCTCTAACTGGTCCTCAATTCCCCAGGTTTAGGATCAGGTACCCTTTGTGATAACACGTGCCATCCCACCTCCCTCCCACCCGTGGCAGTGTCCCGCTACTTCTTATCCTTCCCTTGTAGCAATGTGATAAAAGTTCAGGACCCATTTATACGTGAGAACCTGCGGTATTTAGTTCTTTGTTTCTGTGATAGATCACTAAGTATGATGGACTCTAAATCTATCCAGTGTGCTGCAGTGTCCATAATTTTGTCTTTTTTTATGGCTGTATAATACTCCATAGTGTATAAGTACCATATCTTCTTTATCCAGTCCACTTTTGATGGGCAACAGGGTTGGTTTCATGTTTTTGCTATTGTAACTAGTGTGGCAATAAACATGTGTGTGCAGTTATCTTTTTTATAGAATGATTTAAGTTCCTTTGGGTATATTCCCAGGAGGGGGATTGCTGGGCCATATGGAAGGTCGATTTTTAGATCTTTTGGAAATCACCACACTGTTTTCCATAGAAGTTGGACTAGTTTCACTCCTACCAACAGTGTAGAAATATTCTGTTTTCCATACCCATGCCAGCATCTGTTGTTTTTTGATTTATTAATGATTTGCCAACACTTACCTTGTACATACTCTTATATATTGTCCTGGCTGCCCTCTGATGGTGTGGAGCTCTCTGAGAAAAGCTCTTGTCTGAGTTCCAGTTGTCAAGTTGGGAACTAATTCTCTCTACTCTCATGTCTCTATCTTATCCAAACAGGGTGGTCTTCACCAACTCTCCAAGAGTTTAATGCCATGGACGGATCACTGCGAAAACCTTTCTCAAGACCCCACACCAACTATTCACTCTCTGAATCTTCTTTAAGTTCTGCAACCCCAGACCAGTAAAGGTCTTATCTCCTTTTTGTGTAGTAGAGAAATGGCTCACATATCATCATATATTCTTCCTCTTCTGCGGTTTATGTTACAAACTCTATGCTCTTAGGGCTCCAGGATTTGCCTTTGAAGAGCTAATATATATATATATATATATCTCCCTCCATGCTACTTTAGCTTTCTATCTCAAGAGCCTATTTTGAAATTCAAAGTGAATAATTTGGCTTGCTGAATTCTGCTTGCTGGATTCTTTGATATAGTCCTTTTCCTGGGACAAAAGCCTTGGATTTTCTAATGGTGAAGATGTTGAAAGGCAAAAAAGAAATACCAAGAAGGAAGAAAAATATTCTATAGCGACTTAGATAATATGAACTGAAATGACATAGATGGTCTACTATAAAATTTTGCTCTTTGGGAAGGAACTGAGAAGAAGCTAGGCAAATTTCTCAAGGTGTTTATGTTCAAATAGTCCTGAAATTTACCATAAATGACAGATTTTTCTCTCCCTCCCTTCTAGGCTATGAAAATACTCCTTACGACACTGCCTTCTTTCCTATGCTCTTTCATAACCTGGGAGGGTTGGTTGGCAAAATTCCACACAGTAAGCAATACTCATTGCCATCTAGCAAACTCAAACTATCTCCTTGGGGAAGAACAGAAAAGCCCTGTGGCTAAAAATGTCAAGTCTGGGATTCTAGAACTCTACAAGAAAAACTGTGGGGGATGTTTTTCATTTGGCTTGGAAATAGGCTGGAAGACAGATGTCTTTTTCCCAACTTATTAATTTCTATAATTCAAAGCAAACAGATATTCAAATAAATGGAAAGAGCACAATTTTTAGATATTTTAATAAATATTTGCTAATGGTGAGATATCACATTAAAGTGAATTGATTAAATGTTATCATGGACTTAAGCTTATAGATATTGGGAAAAGGTCAAAACACCCCCAGATCTCTGAGTTCATGATAGTAAACTTGCTTTTCTTGCATAATGTTCACAGAATGCCTGTGATAAATGCTGTGCAAATGGAGATGCTTCCTACCCAACATGGGCTGTTAAAATTTAACTCATTTATATTGAATATCACCATGCCAGGCATATTATATACCCCATAGATAAATGAATCATGACTAACCGACGTATGTATGTACTTTGTGTATATGTATACATATGCATATCTGTGTATGTATGTAATTTTCAAAAATTAAAAGATATTTTTACACACTCAAGAGAGATTTAATCTCTCAGTCATAATTTTATGTTGTGGAGTATTGGTTGGAAGCATGCTGCTGGAGTCAGATCCCTTGGGCAAAAACCATTTATTAGCTGTGTGACCTCAGGAAAGTTACTGAACCATTTTGTGGAGCAGCAACTTTATCCTCAAGATGGGAGCACCTGCCCCATGGGATGGTTGTGGGGATTAAATGAGCTAAGACATGGCCCCATATAAAGTTCCAAATAAATGTGAAATTTCAATATGAGTATGTGCAAGTATTTATGCTAGGTGCTCTGAGACATAAAAGTAAAAAGATGTCCAGTCCTCATACAAAGTTTACTATCTAATTGAGAACCCAAGCTGCCATTCCATATAAAGTTAAATATTAATACCTAAAAAGAAAACCAATAGTCCAGTTCGGCGGCATGGTACAGCATCCTAAACACAAAAGACTTGGGGACAGAGTGACCTGGACCAGAGGAGTCTTTTTCTGTAAGGTGTCAGTCTCACATTTGTGTCCCTTCATTTGATGCTTATTTCTTTGACATGGTGAAAGATGGCTCAAGGCAGATTGTATAATAAACACTTTGCAGTGGCCCAGCCTTCGTTAATCCTGCAGTGGTTTAGCCAATGGTGAACATTAAATGATGCAAATACTGATGCTGGATTAAGGCTCTTGACAATAGAAATGGGTTGATCTGTGAGTGTTCTAAGAAGTGGACCAACCTGTCAATGTCTTCAGTTTATAGGGGGATGACAACTGCTTCAGCTGATTTTAAAAAAATTTTTCTGAGATTTCCAGAGAGTGCCAAACTGTGACTATCCAGCTTAAGAATTAATTTTATACAAGAACTGGCATAAAACAATGTGTATCTAACTGCTGAATAAACAAGTCCTCCGTGAGCTGAAGGACAGAGCTGCTTATTGTTGTTCAGGGTTATCATGGGAGGGTTTGGGAAGAAGTGATTATGAAAGGACCTTCAACAAGAATTTAAGGTAACCTTTGCACTACTTAATCCCCTTTAAGTCAAATATTAATTCCCCCAACTTGATTTTTCAATTTGTGACTTTAGATTTTTCAACTACGGACTGTCCCTGAATGGTATTCCACAGCAAGATTATTTTTTGGCTACATTATGAGTCTAGTGGGTTTCCATGGGTTGATCTGAGAATATAGACTTCATTCATAACATTGTTTCTGTGGGGAAAAGGGGGTATTCTGAATTTTAGGTAATCAATTTACAAGTCCATTTTTGAAACTTATCACCAGCCAACACACTAGACCAATTATTCGCTACGCTTATTAACTATCTATTGTTATGCTTATTAACTGGATGGTGATGGAATAAAGACAAAGTAGAGCAGTGAGAGGGATGGGATGGGTGACAGTTTTAACAGAATGGTCACTGAGAAGGTGATATTTAAGCAAAGTATGAAAGGAATTGATCAAGACTACTGACCATATCCACATGTAGGGGAAGGGCATTAAAGAGCCAGTGCAAAGGCCCTGAGGCAGGAGCACACCTAATGAGAACAACAAGGAGGCCAATGTAGTTGGAGGGGAGGTGGGAGAGAGAAACTAAGGTCAGAGAGGTAACTTATGTAGTGGCAGGGAGGGGACTTCCCAGATCATGTAGGGCCTTGCAGGCTATTGTAGAGCTTTTGAGAAAGAACTCACTTGTATTGGGCTAGCTTAAAACAGGATCCACCTATATTAACATAATTCCTCCTTTTCCCTTTCTTCTACACTTAAACTTCAATGTGCACAACAATCATCTGAGATCTTGTTAAAATTCAGATCTGATTTAGTAGTTCTGGGGTAGTGTCTGAGATTCCAAATCTTTTAACAAGCTTTCAGGTGATTCCAGGCTGCTGGTCCACAACTATACTTTGAGTAATGAGAGTAAAGAGATATAAGCTCCCAGGGGCTTTGGGGCTTATCTCTCCATTAACTGGTTGCAAGGGCCTTTCTTTTCCCTTGGCACCTGAAAGGACCACCACAAATGGTTTTACTTTAGACTTTATATTAGCCATGGGTTCCCTCACTTTTCATGATCCTGTCACCTGGCTAGTACGCACAGTCTGGAGTTGCCTCTGGGAACACAAGACAGGTTGTCTGGGCTGCTTCCATGCAGAGTGTAAGAAGCTTCTCTGGTTTCCTCACTGACACCATGGAGGTTCTGCTTCTGAACCTCAACCTGGGAAACTTTACTCTGCTCCCTGAATGATAATTTATCTCTCGGACCATAATCATGCCTTACTCCAATTACAAGAGCTCTGATCCATGGTTGTCTCTTCTGGTCTCACACCTCACGTTGACAGCCCAGCTCTGTAAGCTAGACCTGAGGCAGTTGCAGTACTCGGGTGATGTCCCCAGGCAGAAGAGTGCATCACTGAAGCTTGTGTTAACAAGCAAGGCCAACTTTTTTTTTTTCAAGTTGGAGTCTCACTCTGTCGCCCAGACTGGAGTGCAGTGGCCGCTCCTGGCCACCGCAGCCTCGACCTGCTGGGCTCTGGCCAACTTTCTTAAGAGCCAGCACAGTAATTTACAGATGAGCAGGCCTGAAAGGACTATACATTCGCGAATATAAAAGATAGGTTATGAAGTCCCATAGGCTTGGGTTTGAATTGTGCTTCCATCCCCTACTGTGCAATCTGGGGAACATTCCTTAGTATCTTTGAGCTGCAGTTTCCTCATCTGGAAAACAGAAATGATAACAATACCTCTCTTATTAATTGGAGTACTGCATTAAAGCACCTGGTAGAGTGCCTGGCACACATGATGCTCACAAAATACTAGTTGCCATTATTTTTATAATTTCTACTAACATCCCACCAGTATCAAATCGCTTTGAGGCCTGGCTTACAGCACCCGGCTTTATGGAGTTAAGGTACCAGAGCAAATCCTTCAGCAAAGGCGTTCAAAGAAGAGACACAGAGGCCAATGACAGTTTCATCACGACAGATGTCACACGAAATAACCGAAAGAACGGAAGATGTTTAGAAAAGAGATGTTGGGGGAACAGATGATGGCTGTCTTCAGGCTGTCTAGCACAAGAGGAATAAGACCCCGAGGGCAAGATTGAGCTCAGTGGGAAGAGCCAGTCCCATGTCAGGCAAAACCTTCCAACAGTGGAGGCCAGTCAAGGGGAGATGGGATGGGGAGGGGGCGCCAGGGGAGGTGAGGGGGAGGGGTGGTGGGGCTCGTGCGCAGCCGCAATGGCGGAGCCAATCATCGTGCGCAGCCCGTCCTCGCGCGACTGTACAGTCGTACGGTCGGTCGTGACGTCGCGGTTGCCATGGCAAGGCCCGCTCCGTAGGCGCCGCGAGCTGGCGCCAGGAGCCGCGGCGTCGCAGCGTGGCTTTGAAGCCTCCTCCGCTGTCACCATGAGCGGCCGAAGCAGGGGTCGGAAGTCCTCCCGTGCCAAAGGCCGGGGCAAAGGCCGCGTCAAAGCCCGAGTGCGCGCTGCTCCTGACGACGCCCCGCGCGACCCGGACCCTTCGCGGTGCCTGAGGTTCGGGGAGGACGCCATCGCGGCACAGGTGCAGGCTAGCGCTGGGTGGGGTAGCCTGGAAACCGCTGCGCCCGCGCAGCTGTTCCAGCCCGGGGAGGAGGTCGCCTGCGGGCTCCCTCTGGACTGCGGCCTCGCGCTCCGCGCCCGAGCCGCGGGGGATCGAAGGCAGGCCACCGCCAGGCCCGGTCCGGGGAAGGCCGCCACCTCTCTCTCGGAGCGCCTGGTCGCAGACACTGTCTTCGTGGGAACGGTGGGAACCGTGGGAAGGCCGAAAAACGCCCCGCGCGGGGGAATTCGGCGTGGCCCCGCGGGGAAGAAGGCCCCAGAAACGTGTAGTGCCGTGGGGAGGGGCCCTCAGGCCGTAGCCGGTGGGAAAGCCAAGAAAGGGCCGGCGGGAGAGTGTGCCCCGGTGCCAGCCGAGGAGGACAAGGAGGAGAAGGATGCGGGGTCGGAACCCCCGGCGACCGAAGGCAGCATGGATACGCTGGAGACCGTGCAGCTGAAGCTGGAGACCATGAACGCCCAGGCGGACAGGGCCTACCTTCGGCTGTCGAGAAAGTTTGGGCAGTTGCGACTGCACCACCTAGAGCGCAGGAACCTGCTCATCCAGAACATCCCGGGCTTCTGGGGGCAGGCGTTTCAAAACCATCCCCAGCTATCGTCCTTTCTGAACAACCAAGATAAAGAGGTCCTCAGCTACCTGAACAGCTTGGAGGTGGAAGAGCTTGGCCTCGCCAGATTGGGCTACAAAATCAAGTTCTACTTCGGCCGCAATCCCTATTTCCAAAATAAGGTGCTCATCAAGGAATACGGGTGTGGTCCTTCAGGTCAAGTGGTGTCTCGGTCTACTCCAATCCATTGGCTTCCTGGCCACGACCTCCAGTCCCTAAGCCAGGGAAACCCAGAAAACAACCGTAGCTTTTTTGGGTGGTTTTCAAACCACAGCTCCATTGAGTCTGACAAGATTGTGGAGATAATCAATGAGGAACTGTGGCCTAATCCCCTGCAGTACTATCTTTTGAGTGAAGGGGCTCGTGCGGAGAAAGGAAAGGAAAAGGAGAGCAGACAAGTTCCAGCAAAGCAGCCAGTGGAGACCCCTGAGCCTGGGGTAAACCAGTCCAACTGATACTGCACAAGTCTCCCTACTACCTCCTGCCAGCCGTCCCAGTTGACTACATGTGTTTGGCTGTCTGCCTTCTCTTCATGTTGGCCTCTGTGCACTGTACTTCTTTAGGACTTTAGTTACAAGAATATGGCCTTTTTGATCATGGTCTTTTGCCGCTCCATGGCCTTCTTGCTTTTTTACATTAGTGTTACATGTTATGTGATCTCACCCCTGCTGTTTATAATCACACTTCAGATGTGTGCTGCCTTTCTCTGCAATCGCTTGGACCCTGTTTTTGGCTTTGGCCTTCCCACTTTCTTAAACATGGACGCTCATGAGTCATCCTCCAGGGGGACCAGTACATCCTCAAGCTCTGCTCTTTGAAGGCCAGTGACTTTCTAGGCTTCGTGTTCATGCCAGCCATGTATGTCATCTGTGGCAAGCGTTTCTGTTGCCACTGCAAAATGAAGCCAGTGCACATGGTATTGGCTGTCAGCCAGAACATAGTGTTCCATGTGTCTGGGCTCACCAGCTAAGGTGTTGCCTACTTTATCTCTGGCTTTCATGTGGGGTCCACACTACCCACCCTGCTCAGCATTCAGTAGAATGGCACTTGACTGCTGGGCATGGATGAAGTTAAGGGCAAGGAACAGTAAGCCATGTGTCTTTACCATCATGAGTCTTGTTTCTGGGCCCTTCTACTGGTGAACTTTCATCGAGGTCTGTGCCATGCCCTGTCGCTTTTAGGCTGTTGAGTTTTGTCTAGGTTGCTCTCGGCCCCAGTTGACTGTCTGGTCAACAAGGACCTCAAGAACTGCTTGTGGATCTGAGCCCCGTGCCAGTGCATGAGACACACACCTGCTCTTCCCAGCTTTCCAGGAACCCTACTGACTGCAAGACTGATGGGCGGGCTGGTATGTATGGGCGTTTGTTCATTGTTGTTTTGGTGTGACTTCAGGTGAGGGTGGGGACTGGGCCCACAGAGAATCTGGGCACCTTTGTCAGTTTCTCTTGTCCCTTCTAAGACATGATCAGAGTGCCATAGTGGCAGTGCTGTGGAAGAGATATTTCTGCTCGGTGGGCCTCTGTCTACTAGACTTTATTTCTTACCTCTTCTTACTTGGCCTCCATTTCTCCCTTCTTTCCTCCCTTTCCTGCCACCCTGCGTTCCTCCCCAACCCCTTCTTTCTTTTGCTCTTTTTTTATTTAAATATTGTCACAGCTCAGACAGAAAACAGAACAACTAAAAGAAACCACGGTTTTCTACACACAGCTAGGGATACTCACATTCTAGGCTGGAGAGAGTAGAGGACACCAGAAAGCTAAGTGGATTAGTGAGTAGACCCTCGTCCTGTGTCCAGGGCTCACTCTACAATTGTGAAGTTGAAAATCCTTTGCATGCCTATGCGTCTGCTCTGATCATAAACCCCAAGGCAGCAGTGCTGTGATTAGTGTTTACTTTCGTTTTGACATTTTTTTCATGCCCCTTAAAACCCATGTGCTTCCTGCTGTTTCCTCTGTGGTAGCCTCTGATCATCTGGCCCTCAGCTCTCAGCTTTCTTACTCTCAGCAGTCCATTGCTCTTTTCTTCTACTTTCAAATACCCATAGGAGTAGACTTTAGTCTCCGGTATGAGGGACTTCAAGGTTCTCCTGGGCATGGCGGTGGGGATGGGCAGCATCTGTTCTGAATCTCTAGGTTATTTCCAGTAGATGTAAAAGCGGAGCTGGGCCCTCTTTCCCCCTTTTGTCCCTGAGGTGAGGAAGAAGGACTATGTTTACACCTGTCCTCCCCTACCGTCCCTTTCCTTATGGAAGACCTCATTCTAAGTTCTGCAAAGGAATCCTTGACTCATATTTATAGTGAGGGTTCTAGGCAGGGGAATCGGTGCAAAAACTTAGAGAAAGGCATGTGCCTGGTGAATTGTCTTGGAAAAGCAGAAAAAAATGCCTTGAGAAGCTGCAGGGAGAGCATGCCTATCTCAGTGATGGGAGCAATGGAGGGACCTTCCCTAGGGCTGAGAAGCAAAAATTAAAGGAGTTGTGTACCCAAAGTTTTGTCCAATTTATCTCATCATTAGTGGATTTCATAAACTACAGACACAAAACAAAAACAGAATAATGTTACTTTGAATATACTTTCTCTTTTGTTCTAGGTGTGGCCTTGTTTATGTGGAAGATTAATGCTACTTGCTGCTTATTTTGTCTAAAGAAATCTTACCGCTTTCTCCATTTTTGCCTAATGGGAAAATAGAGCTGTACAAGTCTGCTTTTTTTTTTTTTTTAACTTTTTTGCTGTTTATTATGGACTCTTTCAGACATGCGGAGAAGTGGAGAGGATGGTCCCTGGACCCCGTGTGCCCATCGCCTAGCTGCATCAGTTATCAATTATGATCTGCCTGGTTTCATCCGTATCTCCCTCTTCCCAACTGTTTTGGTTATTACAAGTCCAGGACACTATGCCAATGCAACTGCAACTACTTTGGGAAAGTGGTACTCCCTTTGGTGGTAATAGTGGTGGGGTGCACTATCATTATCACATCAAGTCTGCTTTTTGCTTTTCATGTTACCTAATGAAGTTCCAGAGATGGAACTTAGAAACTAAAGTCTTCAGAATTAACAAGGAATCTCAAAAAGAGATGAGGGAGATGTCCCTTTCCCCTGCATCTGCAAGAGAGACTGTTCTGTTGTAAAACTCTTTCAAATGCTCTGATATGATAAGGTATTTAATTGAGACCCTTCACCAGAATATCAGTCTTTTCTGTGTAACATGAAGACTTTTGTGACCATTAGGATTATTATCACGTTGTCCTGGTCTCATAACTCTGGGAAGTATAATTTGGAAATTGTTGCTGTGTTCTGTGAAAATAACCTCCCAAAAGTAATCAGTAACTGGTTTTCATACTCAATAATTTGACATCCTGGTAATAATGTAATTATTTCTGTGTTCCTAAACCGTATAAATAGTTGTAAGCTTGCATGCATTATGGAAAAATAAAAACCTGTATCTCTGTTATATTTCTGATTTTCAAAAAAGAATCGGAAGGTTGTTAGCAAAGGCTGGGCAGATGTGATACATGCATTGGCCTAGATAAGTGAATTTCTAAGCCTCAGATCCTTGGGTGACTAGCTACACAAAAATACATAAAATTTTGATTCCCCGGCCTTTCCAGAGATGGAGACTCAGTGGTTTTGAGAGGAAGCCTGGGATATTTGTTTTTAATAAGCTTTCCAGATGATTCTAGTGGGAATTCAGTGCCTCTCAAATTTTAGAGTGCATCTAAATTGTGTGAGGAATCCTGTGAAAGTATAGATTCTGATTTAGTATCTGGGGTGGAACCTGAGATTCTGCATTTCTAACAAGCTTCCAGGTGATGACAATGCTGGTTTGTAAACTGCACTTTGAGTCTCAAAGGAGATGACCTTGAAGGCCCTTTCAAACTAGAGTAACGTTCAACATTGGTTGTATACTAGAGTTATCTGGGAAGCTTAAAAAAGTATACTGCTAGGGGGTTGCACAAAGACCAACTAAGTCAGAATGGGGCAAGGGGTTGACCAGGCAAAGATGTTTTCAAATCTTTTCTGTTGATTCTGATGTCTAGCCAGAACTGAGAACCAAGTCCTTTGATGCTCTTCATTTCAGATCCATAACAAGGATCATTTCCTGTTAATTGGGAGAGGCAGCAGCAGACAATCAAATGCCACATAAAGCTGCCCAGCAGAAATGACTGGACAAAATTAGATGTGGATTGTTAACTGACAAAATTGCCTTATATGATGAAGGGCTTGAATAAATAAATGTGCAGTGTTCAGGGTATAGTGGGTAGTCTTCCTATGTTGTCCAGGCTGGTCTTGAACTCCTGGCCTTAAGTGATCCTCCCACCTCTGCCTCCCAAAGTGCTGGGGTTACGGGTGTGAACCACCACGCTTGACTCTGAATGAAAGAATTTGAATCATGGTTTATTTTCAGATTCCTCAGGGCTAGGTTGATAATTTGTAAAGTGATCCAAATTATTTTCTTAAGAACATCTGTATGAGTTTTCCGGGACTGCCATAACAAAGTACCACAGACTGAGTGGCCTAAACAACAGAAATTAATTTTCTCAGTTCTGAAGGCTAAAAATTCAAGATCAAGGTGTCAGCAGGGTTGGTTTCTTCTGAGGGCCTCTTTCCTTGGATTGTAGGTGGGTTTATTGTCTGTTTTCATAGTATCTTTCATCTGTGTGTATCCTAACTTCTTATAAGGATACCACTTATATTGAATTAGGGCCCACCCTAGTTATCTCATTTAACTATGATTACCTTTTAAAGACCCTGTCTCCAGTTCCAATTTCAGTCACCTTGGGAGGCACCCGACTGGAGGGTGCTGACCCGGGGTAGAGATGGAGAACTAACACGTGACCCAAGTCTCAGGTGAAAGTGAATCAGCAGAAGTGAGTTGTGAGCCTAAACAGTGAATTATGACTGGAGAAGATTCCAAAAGCAGAAATGAAGTTGCTCAGGGCACACAGAGATAGAATAACCAAGGACCAGACAGCCTGGACTCAACTGCTGCTGCTGCTCCAGCACCTGAGGGATATGAGCCTACCTGTGGGCTACACTGGTTTCCCCTGGCGAAGGACTTTTCTAAACCTGCAGAAGGGCATTTCTTTAAGCTTCCAATTTCAGTCACATTGGGCATTAGGACTTCGTATGAATTTAGTGGTAGTGGGAGGAGGGGGGCTACAAATCATCCCTTAACAAAACATCTTAAGTTGTGTTTTTTTGACACATTTGCTTTGCATGTTGTGGTAGTTAATTTTTATTGAGGCTTATTATGTGCCAGGCACTGTTGTAGGTGCTTTACAAAGATTAATTTATTGAATCCTTATGGCAATCCTATGAGGTAGGTGGCATTATCCCCAAGAGGGGATAGAACGAGGAAGTGGAGGTAAAAAGAGATTGATAAATTGTTCAGATTCATGTTGGTGATGAATGAACCAGGCTTTGAACTCAGGCAGTCTGGTTCAAGAATACACACAAGTACAGCTCTCGACCAAAAGCAGCAATAGCCTTCAGTTATCAGTAGTACCTTTATGTAGAATCTCCACATTTTGAATGTTATCAACCAAAACAAGATTTGAAACACCCAGAGTTTTCCCATGAACCGATATGCAGAGTGCAGAAGGGATGGAGAGCAGCCTCTTCAGGCCTGAACTTCCTCCAGATTCTCATGTAGTCCACCTGGGTAATGAACTGGGGAGGCTCTCTTCAGGGGCAGGGCCTCCATTTCTCAGTCCCCCCCTTCAGACACCTTTGCTCAGCTTCTTGGAGAACCTATTTGATCTGGGTTTCATCACCTCGCTATGGGCTCTCTCTGCCCCCCTATGTGTACCAGTCTTTAGACACTGGCAGTAGAGCTCTGAACAGATACAACTTAGAATTATTCTGCCTCCTAGGTTTCAGCCTGTTCTCAGCCTGTGCTTGGGGTTGTCTGTCAGTCCTTTTTCCCTTTGCCTGCTGGTGAGTGCTTCAGATCCATGTGGGTTGAAGAGGGAGCTAAAGGAAGCCTCCCTCACCTTTGGACTTCAGGTCGGACTTCACAAGTTGCTCAGACTTCGTAACCTGGAGGGTGAGGCTCTTGTGGGGTCATTCTAGTTGTACTTAGAGTCCCTGGCCCTTTTGCTCAGCTTTTAGTTTTATTACAAAAGACCTCCTTCCGATTTCTTCTTACCTCCTGGGCTTTTTTGGAATCGTGGGTTTGTGCGATGCCATAGGTGAGGGAGGAGAGAAACAGACAGTCTTGCCACCCTTAGCTTACCAAAGATCTCTGTCAGCTTCTGTCTCTTAGATTTGGGGCTCCTTTCCTCTAGTCTACTCTAGTGATTTCCAACAGAGGAAAGAGACACACTGCCCTAGGGGCCATGTTAGAATCACCTAGGTAGGAAACTTTGTCAAATTCATTTGCCCTTCTGAAGGTTTAGAAAAGTCCTTTGCCGGGGGAAGCCAGTGTAGCCCATGGGTGGGCTCATATCCCGCAGGTGCTGGAGCAGCAGCAGAAGTTGAGCCCAGGCTATCTGGTCCTTGGTTTCTACCTCTATGTGCCCTTAACATCGTCACCTCTGCTTTTGGAATCTTCTCTAACCATAATTGTTTAGGCTCACAATTTACTTCTGCTGATTCACTTTCACCTGAGACTTGGGCCGCGTGTTCTCCATCTCTACCCCAGGTCAGCACCCTCCTGTTGGGTATGCAGCTACTGGCCATCCAGGGCTTGAGCCTTGAATTCTTTCTTTTCCACCTCCAATAACCTGGTTCTCAGTTAAGGTATGACAAATGTAAGACAGAATAGCTGCCATTTGTGTGACACTTCATGGTTTACAAAACACATGCGCTTACATTCTCTTGATTATAACAGCTATCCCCTAAGAAGGCTCAAAGAGGTTAATTGACTTGATCAAAGTCATAAAACCAGTAAGTAGCAGAGCCAGGACTCAAGCTTTGGGCTTCAGATTTCAAACTCCATCCGTCCATGGTGTGGTAAACATGCAGCTCAGGCCGATGTCTGGCACTGTGAATCTAGACACTCCTTTCCATAGAACCTGTATTTAACCCTCTGCACAGCACATTAGCCTGTTACTGCCAATCACTCAGTCAGCATATGAATGTGAACCTTCTTTACCATCCAAACCGTAGTATGCAGGCCATGAGAGCTCAACTAGGAGTGAGACTGACTTGGCTCGGAGTGGTGGGTGAGGCTTCCTTCAGCTGCATGGTTGAGAGGTTAGGATTGACTGTAGACACAGCTTGTCTGCAAATGGAAGCTGAGTGAGGTTTTTGGCCATAAATTCAGTGATTTGGAAAGAGGAGGAAACTTTGCGTTCCTAACAAGAAGCCTGGCAATGGGAAGCTGCAGGCTTGCGTCAGTGGCTCAGTGATGTGAGGGCTCTGAGACTGCACCTCTGCTTCCTTTCTCTTGGCTTTTTTCTCACGATTTCCCAGCTTCTAATATCACGTCCTCAACCAACTGCACTCAGAGGCAGGAAGGAAGGAGGGAAAGGGAGCCTTCTTGCCTGTCTGGTTTTTTTGTTTACCAGGAAAGAAAATCTTTGCCAGTAGTTCCCAGTGGATTTTAGGAACCCTAAGTCAGGTCCCTTGGGCCAGAAATTGGTCACACTCCTGCACCCTCTTTCAATGAAATCTGGCATTTTCCAGTATTGTTTATGGGAGTGGGGTCCTGCCATCAAGAATTAAGGAGAATTCAAGGGGTTAGAGCTGATGGGCAGTTTTCAGTCACCTATACTTTATCCTTTCCAAGAAAATTTTGCAGACATAGAACACCAGATAATACCTGTGCATCTCCCTTCCTCCCCGGTCTCCTAGTTACCTCTTCTGACAAAAGCCTTCTGTTTTGTGTTGTCTCCTCTACTACATAGTCAGTGCTTTTCCAGTCAGGCAGTACCTTTTTTATTTTCATGTTTCCCACAGCATTAGCTCAGGGTTCACACCACATTTGATGGAGATGATCACTAAATGCTAGCTGAGTGAATGCAATACATCAGTGAACTTTCTAAAATGTAAATATGGTCATGTGACTCACCTGTTCAGAACTTTCAGCAGTAAAATCCCGAATCCTAAGATGCTCATAACAGTCCCTCCATTATTTGGCCTTACCTTTCTTTTTTCCTTCAAACTTTCTTATTATGAAAAATTTCAAATATTAAGAAAAGTACAAAGATCACTTGTATACATACAACTTCAGTGATCATGAACTTTTTGCCATATTTATTTTGTGTATGTAGTATGTGTGATGTGTATATTTTGCTGAACCATTTGTACTGGTTGCTTGAGGCTTCACTCCTGAATACTCAGCAATGCATCTCATAACAAATAAGGATACTTTCCTGTACAAGATCATTATCAGACTGCAGAGGATTGTAGTTCTCAAAGACCATCTACTATCCAGTCCACATTTAAATTTCTATGTTGTTCCCAAGATTATCTTATAGTGTTAGTTTTATTTTATTTATTATTATTTTTTACAGTATTAGTTTTAAAATCAGGACTTAATAATGTTTGGGCTTTGCATTTGGTCATTTTATCTCTTTAGTCTTTTTAAAATGAATATAATCCCCCTTTGCATTGTAAAATTTTTTCCTTCATGACATTAACTTTCTGAAGAAGTTAGGGCACTTATAGAATGTTCCACATTCTAGATTTTTCTCATTGCTTCTTGGTGTTAACTTTTCCATCTCTTTCCTGTACTTTTTTTAAACTGAAGATTTGATTGAAACACTTGTGGTGAGAATACTACTTAGGTCAAGCTGTGTACTTCATAATGCATCTCACCAGAAGGTGCACAGTGACAGGTTGTTCCATCGTTGTACTGTTAGTTGGATCTCCTGGTTAAGATGGTGATCACCATCTCTCTCCTTTGTAAAGATATTTTTTACCTTTCCAATTGGCAGGTAATCTCTGAGATGTACTCTGTTACTCTAAGAATATTCTGTTCCCTAACACTTTTTATCCCAAGGTTTTAGCAGCCATAGAGTGATATTTGCCCAAATCAGTTATTTACTCTGGGTTGCAAAATGGTGATCTTATAATCCTGTCATTCCTTGTACGTATTTTAGCTGGTATTCTAGTATAAGGAAGACCTTTTCTTCGTCATCTGAACTTCCTCCTAAAAAGGCAGTGCAAATGTTTAATTCATTCCCTTTAATTACCAATTTTCAGAATCAGAAGCTGGCATAATATTTACCTCCAGTGGTCTCAAATAAGGGCATGCTTTTCTTTACAGTCACTATGAGCTCATTTTTGCTTATTAATATCTTACAGTCAATTACAATTATGTGCTCAATTGACCTCTGTTTTGGCCCTAACCAACCTTCACCAGACTCCTCTTTGTCCCTGTTTCCCATTGCCATTGTGTGCTGTGCTCCAGCCAGGACGAACCACAACTGGTTCACGAACACCCACATTTGCATAAGCTGTTCACTCAGCAAGAAAGCCCTGTCACCTATAGTTTGACTGCTTGTTCTGTGCTGTTACTTTTAATCTTTGATGCCTGAGTTAATTCCTCTTTATCTCTTTTTTAAAATTTCCACAATATTTTGTCCACACTTCAACTTACAGTACCTAATGTAGTGACTTGTACTTATCTGTGCACCTGGCTGCTCTCACCAGAGACTATGAGATCCTTAGGCCACAGAAGAACAGTAACAAACAGTATGTCATAACCATTTTTGAATTCCCACAGTACACACAGTAGGTACTTGTTAAGCACTGAGTGAATGGGCAACTGGACAGTTCCTAGAGATTATAAACGTATCAGTGACAAATGACAGAGAGATTAGGAATTTCAAGAAACAGAGATTGGGAATTATTTCAAGTAAGCATAGAGGTTAGGAATGCCAAGAAACAGAGATTGGGAATTATTTCAAGTAAGC
Source organism: Cephalopachus bancanus (assembly GCA_027257055.1). Classification (NCBI taxonomy): domain Eukaryota; kingdom Metazoa; phylum Chordata; class Mammalia; order Primates; family Tarsiidae; genus Cephalopachus; species Cephalopachus bancanus. The sequence continues at coordinate 2,642,742 of JAPVLO010000170.1, read as the reverse complement.
ATCAATACAGATGCATTTAAAAGGATGAGGGAGGGGAACTACTACATGCACAAAGCCCCAGGCCAAAGACAGAGCCACCAAATCACTTTCACAGAGCATTGGAAATCAAGTGGGAAAATGTAAGTGAGCAGGAAAGCAAATGAAAAATATTTCATATTTCACATTGTGCTTTAATAATGCTCCACAGCACATGAACTCTAGTTAAAAAAAAAAAAAGAAAAAGCAAAACTGATGTGATTCTGGATCATGATTTTCCCAGGGATCTTTCTCTTTATACAAAAATATATCACCTGAGGTTCCTTGAATTTAAATGACTCCAGAAAATTGGGTTGGAACAAGGACAATTTCTAAAAAAGCAGTATCACTGACTGACAAGCAAGCTAGACAGGAGGCTTATTCTGCAGAGTGGAACAGTGTGAGAGGATCTAGGGGAAAACTACCTTGAGCTTTAATACTAAATAGCCTGAATTCCAGGACTATGAGGAAGACATGTCCATCAAAGCCCGTTGCTACTTTGCCTGGTATGGTTTTCATACCTTATGAAAAATTTTGGAGCATTTAGATGGGGGAGGGGCCACAAGATTAGGCATTCCAACCCAGGAGCAGTCTGAAGAGAGTTCCTCAGGAAGCGAGGTTGTAGGGCCAAGTGTCATCAGGAGAGCTCTTCATCTTCTGCTCTGAGAGCCCATATTGCTCTCAGAGCCACCTCTGGCTTGGAGAGCATTTATTATCCATTTAGCATTTATGTGAGGGACACTGAGCTCCAAGAAGCTTACATGCCATTCTCTCAACAAGAGGTCTTATCTGACTTTCCAGTAAAATGACACTCCCATCCCCACTGCTGACTTTGTACTCCTTTCTTCTCACAGCTCCCTCTTCTTTTCCTTCATAGGATTTGTCAGAATTCATGACTATGATTTTGTCTCTGAGTTTGTTTCTTTGCCTGAACTGTAAGCCCAAAGATCTTTGTTCACTGCCATATCCCAAATGCCTGACAAATATTGAGACTAGTGGAAGTGTTCATCTTATGAGCCATGTGGCCAATTATGATGGCAGGTTAGTTAGACCTACCTTGGAGTTGTCCTGTGGCAGGATGGCATGTCTCTCCCTTATAAGCAATGGGACTAGGAGAGTTAATTTTATAGAGCAGATGTTACATGCTGAGCATGGTGCTAAGCATGTGATATATATTATCACAACAATTCTATTGTGTTCCTATAATTTTCTTTGTCTCAGAATAAGAATGATGATAAATCATGGTTTCTTGACATGATCATAGGAGAGTACATCCCTCTTCACAAAAAAATAATTGACCCTTCTACTCCACATGGAGGTTATGTAGAGGGAAAGGAAATAAGGAGTTAACATTTATGGAGCACCTACTGCATGCCTAAGTGACTTATAGGCAGTCATTATTTTATTTTTCACAATAGCAAGTTTATGAAGTCTTCATTCTTACCTACGTTTTACAGTTAATGATACTGAATCTCTGAAAGTTAAGAAACTTGCTGAGCATTACGCAGCCAGGAGTCTGTCTGACTGAGTCGGCTTGGCTCCAAAACCTCTGTTCTCTCAATTATACCATCCTGCCCTCCCAGAGGAAAATGGGAGACATAATTACTTCTAATTTTAACAAGAGTGATATGAATCAGAATGCTTTCAACTGCAAGTAACAGAAACCCTGACTAATTAGGTCCAAGAATAAGGGCAGTTATTGTTTTCATGATAAGAGGTCTGGGGACAAGTGATCCCATGGTTAGTTTTAGCTACTCACTTACCAAACTCCCAGATTCTTTCCTTCCTTCCAGTCCTCCTCCTCCAGCATCTTTGGAATGGACTTGGCAAGCAATCTTTGTCCTCAAACTTGTCTCATGGTCTCAGGATGGCTGCTTTGATTCCATGCATCCTATCCTCAAAGATAGTTTCCAAAATGGAAAAGTAGGGAAGGGGGCAAATTGGGACTTCTCCTGTGTAACACTTTCTTACAAGAGAAGAAAATATTTCCTGAAGCCTCCCAGTGGACCTTCCTTTATCTCCTTCTGGACCAGAAAAGAGTCTCCTCCTTAGACAAATTGCTGGTGAAGGAGAATGTTACTGCCATGACTGGCTTGGGCTGCCAGGACTATTCCCCAGGGACTGCAGGGAAATGGAGCATGGCTGTTGGGAGGCACTTGCCACATAACACTAAAGCCAAGGGCTCCTCAGCCTTTGTGACCACCATTGGGAGAAAGGAATACCTTTGGGAAAGGGAAAGTATTCACTGTTTGTTCATCGATTCAGACAGTTTGCTTGTTAAATACACTCTCTGATCAGGTGTGAGTTATGCACTACGGAGGGTAGGAAGGACTACAGGGTAAGGGCCTGCACTTACTGTGTCATTTAAGTGGATGAGGAGTACATACAAAGGAGGACCCCCGCCCCCAAAAAAACCTGAATTTATTTGTAAAAACAAATTTTTATAAAAATTTATTCTTACATGTTTAAACTCCAGTCACCTTCAAGGTATTCTCTGTTTGATGCAGTATACCCATCAAGATGCTTTTTCCACTGCTCAAAACAGTTTTTGAACTCATCAATTTGATGTCTTTTAGTGCTTCTGCTGTTTTTTGTTTCACCTCTTCCACATTGGTGAAGTGTTTCCCTTTGAGGACTATTTTCATTGAGGGAAATAAAAAGTCACTTGGGGCCAGATGGGGTGAATGTGGAGGGTGGGGCACGGGGGCCATGCTGTTTTTGATCAAAAACTGCTGAATACTCAGTGCAGTTTGGGCAGGTGCTCTTGTAAATCACCCATCGTGAAATAGGCAAATATGTATGTTGGAAAAAAATCTCCAAACAAACAAACAAACAAAAATTCACTGAAGCCAAACACAGCCTCTCACAACAAAGCTAGGTGGTACACTGATGCTGATTGGTTCCTAGAACCCTTGGGGGAAGCCTGTACTACAAGGGGCTCACCCTCCAAAAAATAATTCTGGTTTTTTTTTGGAATCCTCTTTGTGGACTTTTGTTGGAGGGTTTTGTGAGTTTCTTTTCCTAGTCACAATTAGATGGAAGCACTTTAAACTTTTTAATCAGCAGAATTTAGTTCATATTTTCTGTTTTTAAAATTTCCTTCCAAATAAAATGCATATATTTCTCAATGATTTGGACCTCTTTTTAGCCAAGGAAATTATTTCTAGGTGTTAAATTAATATTGCTGGCCTCCTAGAAAAAAATATTTGGTGCTTCAGCAAAAGATGTGAAACAGCTTTGAGTCTGAATATTGGTCCTGGTAGTTTTAACATGTATGGGTGACTTTTTATGATTTATTTTCTTTTAGTGGATTTTCTATGGCTCTAAGCAGCATTAAAATGAAATGGTGGCACCTTGTATTCAAATTAAGCATAAACATTGATTTGAATAGTTACATTTGAGGCATTTGAATAATGCAAAATGCTATAGCAGCAGCCAAAACTTGAGTTTGGCCTCTGATTAAAGGCAATCTTTTCAATCTGGCCCCAGTTTCTAGAGTAATCCTATGAGCAGATTAAACACAAACACATACTTTGCTGATAATTGTGTGCTGATTCTATAATAAACAGGTTAGGAGTAATTGTTACCATTTGAAACCCCAAACCCCTAAACGATGATGAGAATATGGGCTTTCATTTCTCTAGACCTGCAGCTGGAGAACTTTCCCTGCAGCCCAATAATGTGGCTACGATGACTGTTTGGGAGACCCTTCTTTCTGTTGTTGGATTTATGTTATATGATCCTTCCAGAGAAGCTTACCTTATTTATCCCAGCATCCTCTTGATTGGAGGCTGAGGGAGAGTGGGGAGGGTCACTCCCAATATAGTATGCCCATGCATTTCTCAGGCTCTCTTTTCAGGGGTTGTTCTAATTAGTGTTGGGTAGAAGTGTTTTGATGCCTCACCCCACCTTATTGGGTATTTTTCATGTTCCCTGGCCCTAGTTGAGCCAGAGTCATGGTGATCTAAGCTAGCCCAGAAAGAGACAGTTCTGCCAAACAGTCATCTGTGGGTAGTTTTCCTCCCCTGAGTGCTCCAGAAGCTTCTAGGCCAACAAGCAATGGGGGAAAATGTTGTGAATCTTTTGGCTTAAGTAAAAGGATAAAATGCAGATTTCAGAACATGCTCACCTTGAAGTCTGTATTTGAAAGCTGGCTTGAGGTTTGTATTTCAAGACAAAAACCGAAACTCCAGTTAGAACCAAGAAAGAACAGTAGGTATGGACTAAGGTCCAAGCAGGTTGACTGGTCACTGACTTTGGGTCTTGGTGGTGACACCACCTGACTGCTAAATGTTTACCAAAGTTAGGTCTGGGATCTGGAGAGTGAGGGGAAAGGAATATATTGGAAGGCTGTAGAAAATGACAGCTAAGACTTGGAATCAGGCATATCTGTGTTCATATCCAATCTCTGATAGCTAACTAGCTAGTGTGTGGGACCTCAGTAGGTTGTTTAGATCCTCTAAGTTTTCTTATATGTAACAGAGAGACAAAAGTTTGGAGTTAGGTGGACGTCATAAAAAATATGACTCAAATTAGCAGGAAAAAAGATTTTGTGTGTAGAACTGAAAAGTCCAGGGGTGATTTGGGTTTCAGATAGGGCTTGATCTAGGGGCAGGTACTGCTCTCCTTGTGAAAAGATGGTGTCTTGATGCTCTAGGCCCACAATCTTACCCTTTCAGTAACCCTAATAAAGAAAAAAGTATTTCTTTTCTGATAGTACAAAAAAAAAAATGTCCTGAGATTGACTCTTCATTTGGTCATTACAGGCACTTGAACCAATTGCTAAGAACAGAGTGACTTCCCAGCCCTGGAGCCAGGAATGGGGTCAGCCCCACCCCAGCTATAAGGATAGACAATAGGCAAAAGATGATTTTTTTTTTCCCAAATGAAAATAAACCATGGTACTAGTATCAGAGGAAGGGGAGTGGATCTGGGCAGGCCAAAACAATCACGCCCACTGAACAAGCAGTCCATTCTCAGGTCATCCTTGTTAATAAGGAAGTAGGAGGAGTAGGAACAAAAAAACACGTTGTTTATAAGCATCCGGGCCGGGGTCAGGCATTGAGTATTAACTCCCTAACCTGCCTTTCTACACAGCATAACAGTCTTTGTAGGTTAGAAATTGGCTGCAGCTTGAATGTGACAGACACGTTGCTTTAAACTCTCAAGGCATCAAGCCTTGGCTAATGCCTGCTGATCTTCTCTCAAGGCTTTGGTATGGTTTTCCTCTGTATTTCTGGTGTGCTTCTTGGCTATAGACGATCCAGATAGTGATTACTGTCTGTGGGCGTGTGAGGTAAGGAAGTCCAAAATGGCCACTACAGACTGATGAAGGGGGCTTCCTCAGGGCAGGACCAGGTGATACAGGCTGGTGCCTCGAAGAATCATGGATGAGATTCTTCTGGGGGCCACAAGGTCTGTGTACTTCAGAGAAGTTTGGGAGGTTTTCACTCCCCCATCCCAGGCCAGTGTCCTGCCCTTCCTCCTTCCTCATGGCTCCCACTCTGCAGTTTCCACTTCCGCAACACCTCTTCATCTTTTCTGCGCAGTGGATCTGTTCCTTTAGGGATAATCCAACACAGGTTATCCATGGTGAATGTGGGTGGCAGAGGGACACACAGGTGGGCATCTTCCAACACCAATCAGTGCCAGTTAAGGGATGGACGTAAGACTGACCATACAGGTGACGTCCCCGAGGCTCGGAGAGACGGCAGGTTCGTCCTAGATAGAGCTGGACAGAGCAAGAATGAATGTACAACACCGTGAAAAGATTGTTTATGAGAAATGTTCCACACAAACTTATTCCAAGAATACTAGTAAGAGAAAGAGATGAGCTCTACTTGGTGATGGTGGTGGCCTCTGGATGCTTGCTTCCCTCTGGGCCAGGCTGTCGTGAGGAGGGAGGCAGGCGTGAGAGAATTCAGGGGATTTTTAGATGAGTTGCTCAAAATGTAGGGGTTTGGGGAACCAGACTCCAAGTGAGACTAAGAGTAGGGAGCCCCAGCAACAAGACAAAGGGCATGGGATAGTTAGGCTGGGGGAGGGAGATGTCCAGATAATTCCATCCAAAAGCCCAAGGGGTGGGCCTGGGGCCCAAGCAGAAAAGACATCCAGTGACAAGAGCAACATCCTCTCTCAGCAATCACAAGGAGTCCAGAGGGGGTGCTCAGCCTTGGCCAGAGTGGGAATGAGGAAGAAGGAAAGCTTTGCTCCGAGGATGAGGTTTAGAGGGGAAGGGGAACAGAGACCACCCAGAAAGGAGAGCCTTTCCTGTCCTAAGGCGGAGACCCAGGAGACTGCGCATGATTATTCTGGACCTTTGAACACCTCTGTTTCCCTCATCTGTGGTCTAGCTTGGTAATATACTTGAACCAGCTGTGGGAGGACAGGGTGATGAAGTGATGCTGAGAGAGAATGTGGGGCCAGCGGGGGAAGCCAAGGCTTTAGGGAAGAGAGGAAAACTCAGGACTGAGGCCTTCCACAGATAAATCTCCTTGTCCTGGGGTGACAGTAGCTGGGAGTTAACCGGAGAACCAACAAGCAGTATTACAGGAAGCTTCTATAGGCCTCTTCACCCACATATTCCCTTTTAAATAATAGAGGAAGCCAGTCTCCAGCCCAACCTAGAGGAATGATTTGTTTTCTTAAGCTTTACCCCAATTTCCATAGCACAGACAAAAAAGAAAAGAACAAAAAAATCCCAAACAAAAAGTGAAACCATTTTGAACAACCGGGAGTTTTGCTTGGTTATTTGGGGAAGGGTGTGTACTGGGGGAGTGGATAGTCAAGAGAGTTCTTCATCCCTGGAGAATCTAAGTCAATGAAAAGTAAGGGAAAGACAGGCTCCTAACATCTCATGGAAGAGTCTCAATCCAGAATAAACTCTGAAAGCGGCGTTTTCAGTACAAAACACAAGGGCTTCCTAATGGAAGAGTTGGCAGCTCCTCTCCGTGACCCTGGCCCTGGGCAGTGTGCGAGGCTGTTTATTTGAAGATGAGGATGTGGCCGGGAGCAGTTCTGTGAAGTGTGGTCTTGGCAGCACCTGGGCTCTCCCTGTCATCTGTTTGTGAGCTGCTCCCTCCCTAGCCCTTGTTCTTAGTCCCCTTGCTAGAGGGTCCTTGCTGCAGATCAGTCCTGGGTCCCTGAGAAAGAAGGTGCCCCTGCCCTCCACCTGCCTCTCAGAGCAGATTTCCTTTCTGCCTGCTTGGGAGGTGTGACTGTGGGTGGCAAGGGCACAGGGCTGCCGGGAAGCCGAAGGGAAGGGCGGAGCCAGAGGAGGTGCCCAGACACTTGACTGCTCTCTACCTTGCTCCCAGGCCTTGACACCCCAGCCACAGTCTTTTGTGGACTGTGACTCAACCCCTCTACTATGCTTGGACCTGGAGGTAAAGCCTGCTTGGTGGCAGTGTTGGGGAGTCGGGCAGGGTGGTGGCTTGGAGGGAAAAGGGATAGGACTGTGTGGGGGGACTGATGGGAACTCCAGTTTTGCAACAAGACTTGGCTGTTTCTGAAGCCTGAGCCCAGGGCCGGGATTGAAGCCCGGCTCCAGGGCTGACTGGCTGTATGACTTTAGGCAAGTAGCTTGAGCTTTCCGAGGGCCAGTTTCCTGATCTTTAACGTAGTGATAATAACACAGACCTCTCACACCTCACGAAACATTGTTTGGTTTTGAAATCAATACCTAGAGGCCAAGGTTTAGGAAAACCCAAATCCTTTAGAAATTGGGCATATGAACCTCTGTGGAAAGCAGTGTGGCAATTCCTAAAAGCTCTAAATATCAACCTCCCATATGACCCCGCAATCCCCCCACTGGGAATATACCCTGAAGAACTCAAATCACTCTATAAAAAAGATACCTGCACATGTATGTTTATTGCAGCGTTGTTCACAATAGCAAGAACCTGGAAACAACCATGCTGCCCATCAAAAGAGGACTGGATTAAAAAAATGTGGTACATATACATGATGGAATACTATGCAGCCATAAAAAAGAACAAAATCATGAATTTCGCAACAACCTGGATGGAATTTGAGTCTATAATACTGAGTGACCTCTCACAGAAACAAAGATCCGAATATCACATGTTCTCACTCATATAATGGACCTTGAACATCCAATGTAATACTATAAGAAAATGACTGACGGTACTGGGAAACTATGGGGGCGGGGGATGGGATTAACAGTCGCAAATATCTGTCTGGGGAAGGGGAAACACCTCTTATCAACAGGGTGCCTGAATGAAACGTAATTGTACATCTAACCCTTAACTATACCCCACAAAACCATAATAAAAAAATTGATTTAAAAAAAAAAAGAAAGAAAGAAATTGGGCATATGCGCTTGTGGACTCCCCTGTCCCCCCTGCAGATTGATGCTGTAGCCTGTTTTGCCTCTCCATCAACCCACACTCAAAACTCAGGTCCTTCCTCAGTTTCCACCGAATTCGTTCCCAGCAAGCACTTTGCAAGCCTGCTGTGCCTTACGGGCATCCTGGGGGATACTGAATGAGCAGCTTGATGTCTTGATCATGGTCCCTTCTCCTCCTCTCTCTTCACTCTTGTCGTCTCAGCTGACTCAGAGTGCCAGAATTTTCTCCCTCTGTTCATAAGGCAGTTCAGCTCTCCCCACATCCTATTCCCAGTATTGCAAACCCAAACTTTTAAAACTGCTTAAGAGCCGGGCTCAGTGACTCAGCCTGTAATCCCGTGCCTTTGGGAGGCTGAGGTGAGTGGATTGCCTGAGCCCGCAGGTTCATGACCCACCTGGGCAGTGAGACCTCATCTCTACAATAAATCAAAAAATCAGCCGGGTGAGGTAGCGCATACCTGTAATTCTGGCTACTCGGAAGGCTGAGACGGAAGGATCGCCAGAGCCCAGCAGGTCGAGGCTGCGGTGGCCGGGAGCGGCCACTGCACTCCAGTCTGGGCGACAGAGTGAGACTCCAACTCAGAAAAAAAAAAACAATAAAAAAAACTGCTTAACAGATTTCACCAGATCCGAATGTCTCTGAAAGTAATGGAGGAGCAAATAACAAATCAACTGCAGACAATGCCCCACTTCGTAGCATTTTTAAATAAGATGAAGTAGTACTGTCAACACAGTGACTAGCACCTAGTGATCGATATCTATAATGATTAGAAAAAAAACTGGGGTCAGTGTATCTGAGGATCCAAAAAGGATATTGACACGTTGATGCAACAAAGAGCAGATGTTGGGTCAACACATTCTGTTTTAATCTCACAGATGCTTCTCCTTTTCATGGCATTGTGAGGTGAGTAGGGCAGCTTCACCTATGCCCTTTATCCAGGGAGAGAAAGTCACTGGTGCAGATTCACTAACTGGGAAGTGGCAAACGTAAAAGCTAACACCACATGGGTTGGGGCCTGCTGAGTGCTAGCCAGTATCTCTTCCTTCATCTTCCATAATTATCTCCTCAATTTTTAGCTAGGGAGTGTGGTCAAGCAGAATAAAGACATCATTTTCCAGCCTCCTTTGCAGATAGATGTGACCATGGTGAGGTTTGCCCAAGGGCTGAAAGCAGAGATGTTACTGGCAGCTTCCAGGAACCATCGTTAAAAAACAACAGTGCATACTCTCCACTGCCCTCCTCCTCACCCCTTGCGCCATTCTGCTGTCTGTTATATGGATGCAGACTGTGCCCTAGCAATGGCAGGGCAGTGAGCTGTGAGGAGTCTGGGCTCCCCAAGACTCCGCGGAGTCACACATCAGTCCTGGACTGGTTTCCACTGGATTTTTATGTGCGAGAGAAATAAGCATTTGTGCTGTTTTAAGCTGCTGCTGCTTCTGGTGCCTGTTCCTTGTGGCCGAACCCAAGTGCCGGTGGGTGACAGGGGAATGCTGGAAGTAGGTTCAAGTAAGCTGCCACATCCTGTAGGCAAGGATTCAGGCAGGGGTGGTGGGCTGTGGGCATACTGCTGGGCACTGGGGTAGAGTGTGCTGACTGTGGATAGCAAAGCAGGGTGTCAGAGCATTCTGGGTGACATTCAGAACCTGGCCTTCACTCTATCCTCTGCTTGGCTCCCATAGGCCTGTAAGGAAACAGGTGGCTTGTCGTTTCCAGGAAGTGCTAGCCCAGAGCTTGAGGTTTGTCTTGAGTGCCGTCTCCATCCTTTCTACAATGTCTCCCCCACACGTACCGTAGTGCTGGTCCACACCTCCTTCCCATTAGGTATTACCCCATCTGCAGGCTCACTTTCTCCTTACTCCTATCAAAACATGCTTGCAGGAAGGCATGTTCATCATTCTCATGGTGGTCAGGATCACAGCCTACATCTCTGTTAACAAAACATTATGCTTCTGTATGGGTATAGAGGTATTCTTGGGCCAGGCGTGGTGGCTCATCCCTGTAATCTGAGCACTATGGGAGACCAAGGTGGGAGGATTGCTTGAGCCTAGGAGTTTGAGACAAGTCTGAGGGTGACATAGTGAGATCTCTTCTCTACAAAAAATCAAATGTTAGCCAGGTATGGTGGTATGCGCCTTTAGTTCCAGCTATTTGGGAGACTGAGGTGGGAGGATAGACTGAGCCCAGAAAATCGAGGCTGCAGTGAGCCATGATCATCATGCCACTGCACCCCAGGTGACAGAGTGAGACTCTGACTCAAAAAAAAAGAAGTATTCTGGGGAGACTTTGGTGCCGTGTCTAAAGCCATTCACTCTGCAACCAGTCACCCACACTCTCTGCAGTGAAAGGGACCTGCCTCCTTCCCAGAGGGATGGAGATTACAAGGCAGTATGATATGGTGAAAGGAGCCCAAGCTTTATGTGTGAGAGAAATGCAAGCTGGTGCAAGCTTCAGCACCAGTAGTCCTGAATTCCAAGCTCTTGTCACTGGTTGTTGAGAAGCCTCAGGTTCTTTGTAGCTGGTGGGATTTCTGGAAGCAGAGACAAGATGGAGTTTGGACTCCAGAAGGTTTGTTATGGATCAATGTGTGTGAACATAGGGGGAGGGAGCAGAATGGGGCAGAGGGAGAAGTTAGCCAGCAGCCCCTGTTGGGACCTCTGGAGCACATATAGCCCACAGATGTGTCCTATCGTGCCTGCCACTGTCAGTTGTTGCACACGGGCTACTGGGAAGGAAAGGGATTGCCTTGAGTGAAGCAGCTCTCTACGGAAGCACACCCTGAAGAACTGACAACTGGAGGCAACACATCCTTCCTTCTAGAAGGGAGATTTGGCCAGTGCATCTCCTGTTCCACCATGTCCTCATCTTCAAAATGGGGATTATAATAGTACCAACCTCACAGGGTTTAAGTAAGATAAGGTGCGTGAGTGTCTTGTATAAGCTGAAATCAGTGATCTCAGAGGATACTGTGGGTACTATGTCTGCTAGACAGCCCTGGCTGTGGGAGTCCCTCCCAGTAGAGCTGCCCCCAGCCCTTTTTGAGAGGATTAACTCCCCAGGACTGTCAGGGTGGTGACTCCAGGGCTGAGAGTTGGACGCTGTGAAGATGACCATTGTGCTAATTCTTACACTGCTTCTCCACTGCCCTTCATACAGCTGTTTCACAATTCAGAGCTGGAGATCTCTAATCAAAAACAGTGAAATTAAGTATGGGGAATTCCAGAAACAGAGAAGTGCTGAAGGAAGTTGAGTTTGGTTCCATTCTGAGGACTCAGAATATATTTGAGGCTTGTATCTTCCTGTTCTAAAGCCATGTGGCACCAAAGGCCCAAGCATTCTATTCTATGTCAGTCAGGATGCAAGAGTCATTACAGATCTAACTTTGAGTTGAGGTAGATGATCAGAATAGTGCCTGTAAAGACTGTGACAATAACAGCCCCAGTGAATTACACCCCTGGTATCACACCCTTGAGGAGTATTCTCCTACCCTGACGCTGGGTCTAGTCATGTGACTTGTTTTGGCCAATGGAACATCAGCAAATGCAACACAAGCAGAGGCTTGGTAAGTGCTTGTTCTCGGGGAGGTTTGCTGAAGCTCAGACTTGCCTCCCTGAAGTGTAAAAACTGCACCCACCCCAGCCAACACCCCGGTGGGATAGAGTGTAGGTGAAGTCAGGAGTCTCCCAGCTGTCCCACAGAATCACAAGAAATAATAAATTGCCGATATAGTGATTTTTACAGTTGAGGTGAAATTCACATAACATAAAATTAGCTATTTTAAAGTATGCAATTCATGGCATTTAGTACCTTTAAACTATTGTATGACCACCACTTCTTTCTCGTTCTAAAACAGTTTCATCACCCCCAAAACAGACGTCATACCCCTTACACAGTTACTTCTCATTCCTTCCTCCTTCTGGTTCCTGGCAACCACCCATCTGCTGTCTTCCTCTTTGAGCAAGACTTTTGTGTGACTGGTTTCTTTCACTTAGCATAGTGTTTTCCATGTTCATTCATGTTGTAGCATGCATCAGAGTTTCCTTCCTTTTTGTCCTCAAACAAATACTTATACACCAGTGTTCATGGCAGCACTATTCACTACAGTTCAAATATCCAAATATCCATTAACTGATGAAACATAATGTAATATATCCACACAATGAAATATTACTCAGTAGTGCATTGCTGTTGTTTTAAACCATTAGGTTTTAGGATGACTTGTTACTATAGTAATAGATAACGGAGTTTTTAAGTTGGTTGAAATAATAAGAGCTATCTGTTCTTACATGGTTTCTGCATACATGCCATGTAGGATGTGAAGCACTTTGCATGCATTATGGTTTAATCCTCACAATAACCTTGTGGTTTAGGTACAAATATTAACCTCATTTAGCAAATAGGAAAATGGAAAGATTAAATATTAGCCCAATTTAATCCAGACAGTTCAATTCCAGAGCCGATGCCTTATCCACTCAACATACTATAGCCCAGCCCTCAGTGAAAAGCCTTCTCTGGAAGACCTAAAGGTATGAGTGTGTGGCTTTGCTGTAGAGAGACACTATTCTCAATTTTTACATGGTTCATAATGAATATCACTGGTAGAAATGGTAACAGAAATTAAACCCAATAGTGGTTTAGTACCTACAGTGTAAAACTCTGATCTGTGAAGTCTGGCTTGGAAATATTGAACTTTGTAGAAACAATGTCCATAAAATAAGTGTTCAAGGGCAAAAGTTACAACCATAATATTTGATATAAACAAAACAGACTGATTGGTCAATGCTTTATGTAAAATTTGCATGGCAAAGAATCCCACTGAAATAACTTCTGTGAAATACTATATGAATGAAAATGGGAAAGGGTTTAACTAGGATTTTTAAAAAAGGTTGGTCAAGGAATTAAATGGACTTAATGGAGTTTTCTCCAGAAAATCTTTCAGTACAAAAAGATATCCTTAGTGATATAATTGAGGTTTAAATGGTATTATTCTTAGGACTCAAAATATCCTTAGGACAGAACATTTTTCTAGAACATCTTTTATCTTTCATAAAGATTCTTTGAAGAGTGTAAAATGCTGTCTAAATGTGAGTATGGGTCACTCTGGGGTGCCAAGACAGATTTCTAAGATCCCAGACCCTTTGGAGAATAAGTGCATTGATATTTAGAGTCAGATCCCCAGATGCTGAGCTTGACTTATGTTGCAAGATGTGGAGTGAATTCTGCCCTGAGGTGTCAAGAATTCACCCCAGTGCAAGGGAGAGTCAGATTTTGGTGTCCCTCCTGAGACACATGTTCTGTGGCAGGGAGGAAAATGGCACATGGAGAAGCCACACCATAATCTCATGGCCTAATGTTTAGGGAGTTTGATAGAAACTCTTCATATAATAGGGAGCCTTAATCCTTAAGAGAAGGAAGAGCTTTTGGGGGCTGTGGTCATCTCAGGTAACCATGGAACCCACTGCAACAGAAATAGGAACCCAGTAGCAATATTTGCCTTGTAACAAGGATATGGGGTGAGAGTTCCTTGGGACCCACTAGAAAGCGATTTGGGACTGGGTGAGGTAGTGTTGGGGATGGGAGAGAATTCCAGGATTGTTTATTTATTAGGCACCATATCTAAGGCCTATAAGCTTCTCGGGTACTATAAAAATAGTTATTAGCTACTAATACATGAAGAAAATTTCAAAGCCAAAATTAATAGATGAATAACTAAATGTCTAAAAAATATAATGTTGGGTCATCTAATAATGGATTATGTGTAGGTCTTATACAGTTATAGGTAAATATAAAACATTTGAATCATGACAATAAAGCAATTTATTCTCAACAAATTCAAATTTTTGAAAGGGCAGTTAGTTTTTTTTTGAAAACTAACTGCCCTTTCAAAAATTTATAGCAAAACAATGTAAAGTAATATATAATATAGAACGATGTATAACTCTTTAACTCTGTCTCTCGATCTATCAGTGTATCTATAAATGAAGGCCGTGGATGTGTTTAAATATGGTTGACATGATGTAGGAGTGGTTTAGGGTCTACAAAGGTCTTTTGAGACACAAAATGGGGAACGTTACGTGAAGGTAAGGTAAGGGTAGTTAGTCTGTTAACATAATTGGTGCCAGTGAGTTTGTTAATTTGCTCCAGATCTTGATTTTTCTTGATGCTGGTGTGGTCTAGGAAATAGTATCTGTCTAGGATATTATAAGGCCAGGTCCAGTGGCTCACACCTGTGATCCCAGCATTTTGGGAGGTTGAGGCAGGACGGTCACTTGAGCCTAGGAGTTCGAGACTAGCCTGGGCAACATAATGAGATCTCATCTCTACAAAAAGTTAAAAAAAAAATTAGCTGGGTATGGTGGTGTGCACCTCTACCCAGATATTTAGGAGTCTGAGGTTTGAAGGACTCCTGAGCCCAGGAGGTTGAGGCTGCAGTGAGCCGTGATCATGCCGCTGTATGCCAGTGACAGTGAGACCTAGAATTAAAATAAATAAATAACTAAATAAATTATAAGAATTTGAGCAGAAAAAATATTCAGGATATACAGAGAACAAATAAACCTAGGTTTTGTGATTAATAATGTAAATTGTGGTTCAGTGAGATGCTAGCTGTCAAATGAGGTTAAAAATACAATGCCCAAACCACCCACTGGGGACTTCGTGTGGATGGAGACCTCTGGAGTTGTGCAACATGGTGGCCAGGCCTCATCTCTTGGGATCATAGAAACATAGAAAGCAGGACAGAATCATGGGGATGGTTCATCCTACATTCCACTCAGTGGGATCCTATTCAAGATATGACGGATATGGAGTTATCACAGGGAGAAGGAAAGAGATATTCTCTTGAGAGAAAAAAACTCACAGACTGAGTCCATTATCACCTTTCTGTCCTGCACAGGGCCAGAGCCTTGAGTGACACATGTCTCCCTGTTCCTAGAGAAGCCAAACAGACCTGGGCAGCTGGTTGTGGGCTGAGCAGACAGATTGGAAGGCAGGGAGCACTAATTTGTCAGGAATCCCTGAAGCCCCTTCTGTCACTGGCCATTATTTATGTCTTAGAAACTTTCTTTACAAGGGCCGTCTCTTGCTCCACAAACACATCTATAAACTTAATGCCTTTGTTTTTTAAGGGGAAAGCGTGCCAGTCAAGAGTTATTCAGTAGATCCTCATGGCCTGAGTACTGCACACTGCTACCACTCGTCTCGTTTCATGCCAGTGGGTTGGCCTTTGTGGAGACACGATTAACGTGTGCAACTTCACTTTGGAGAGAAATGGAAAGTTCTCCTGGGTCTCAGCCTCAGTGTTGATTCCTCTGAAACAGGAACCTCTTCCCTTGATGCTTTAGAAGTCAAAAGGATAATGGAAACACTCCCCTTAAAAATGCTGAGAAATGGATACTTCACAAATACCACCCTTCTCAAATTCACAGAGAACTTAGATGGAACACATTTGTCCAGTATTTTCTTATGGATAATATTGCAGTCACTTGTAGGGAATTTGTGATTTGGTTTGATTAAAAGATCTTCTCCTCTTTATTCTTGTACCAGGTGACTGTCCATGCCCGTTTTAACCTCTCTTACCTCTCTGCCTCTGCTCCTCTTGAATTTAGAATCCTAGGATACCAGTCCTGAGAAGAGCACAGAGATCACCTCATCTAACCTTTCATTTATTCCCTGAGGAAATAAGGCCCTGAAGGATGAGTGAAATAGCCAAATTATTCAACTTAGCATTACAGCTATGGCTTAGATTGGTCCGTAGAGGACAGAGCCATTTCCATCATGACCCCAGATTTGTGATTTTTGTTTTTCACCTAAAGGAACTAGGCCAAAGACTCTTTAGTGACACACCTATCAGGACTCCAGTCTCCTATTTGGAAATGAGAGGGAATTTCATGGATACAGATTGAACAGGATCAAGCTCCATGGACACACAAGCCTTGCTTTGTGAACCAAGCATGATGATGAAAGTTGTATACAAAAAGTACTTTGTCAACAATTACATTTTATAAGCACAAAGACAGTTGGCAAGTTTAAGGAAATTAAAGGAATTGATATAGTTTGTATGGTTGTCCCCCTCCAAATGTCATGTTGACATGTGATTCCCAAGGTTGGAGGAGGGACCTAGTGGGAGGTGATTGAATCGTGAGGGTGGCTCCCTCATGAAAGGCTTGGTGCCGTTCTTGTGGTGATGAGTGAGTTCGTACTCTATTAGTTCACACAAGAGCTGATTGTTTTAAAAAGCCTGACACTTTCTTCTCTCTCTCTTGCTTTACTCTTGCCACGTGACATACTTTCTCCCTGTCCTCCTCCTTCCGCTATGATTGTAAGCTTCCCGAGGCCTCGCCAGAAGCCTAGCAGATACTGACACCATGCAGAACTGTGAGCCAAAATAAACCTCTTTTCTTTATAAATAACCCAGCCTCAGGTATTTCCTTATAGCAATGCAAAATGGACAGGAATCCTTTTGTGAAGCAAGGTAGCATTTAGTGCTGTCTCTATGATAAATCCAGATTTTCACAAATCATGAGAACCTGTATATTTGAATGTCATATAACAGCTTGGATCAGGTAACCTCTCTGTGTCTCTGTTTTCTCACCTATAACATGATATTGATATTCCTCAGTATCCCCTGACAGGTTCCAACATGCATGACTATAATGGTAGTGTTAGTTCCATTGCCTCGTACCAATATTATAATTTCCATTCTGTTCATGGCCTTTTACCGATGCACATTGGAAAGGGCTGGAAAGTAGTTCTCATGGTAGAGAAACTATTTACAGTTAAAAGAAGTCCCAATGGAGGGCATGATGTTCTAAATTCATTTAATTTGTATACCGAGCACCCACTGTATACAAGGTGCTGCACTCTGTCTGGGAAATAGAGAGTTCAGTGACCAGTCCTGTCCTTGAAGCAGGGCCCCTAAGCAAGATGTAACACATGTCAGAGCCCTGCCTGGAGACAGTGGGGTAACTCTCCCTCTTGAGACTCCATTTGGTCCATCAAGGTTAGAGTCCTTTTCCACCAATGTTCTTTTGGTGCACTGAAGTGCTTCCAGCAGAACTGGTCAAATATATCTAGAGGGGTGGGAGAGAAAAGAGAGACATGGGACATGGGAGACAGGTGTGGAAATACTCTGACTTGAAACTGGATTTTGTGATGCTCAAGTCAAGAGGCTTCTTTGGAAGAGTTCTGATCAAGCTTTCACTCTGCAAAGAAACATCTTCCTAGTTTTCCTCTGCAAGTTTGGAAGGTGAGATTAGAGCTTCATATCCCTCCCCTTGGCTGCCACAGCGCCAGTAACTGTGGCGGGTGGCACCTAGCCATGGCAACAGTCTAATTTTCTAGAAAAGCCAATCTGGAAGGCTTACCATGCTTAAAAGGAGCATTGACAGATAAGCAGCCTTCAGGATGCCACTTCCTCAAATCCATCTCTAACGAGGCATAGCTAACAAAATGTGTATGGTGATTACTTATTCTGCCAGAGAGTCCCAAGGTGATGGAATCAGTTGCATGTGAAATTTGCTTTGACAAGCCATCCCTGATTATGTAAGCCCTCCACTGTGCTCCAGACCAGGGAGATTCCACTATTGACTGAAGCTTCTGTTGTACTCTTCCTGCAAATGGCAGGATATAGATTGAAGTCATTGTCATGCACCATTTCCTGCGACTGCAGTCAGAAAAACAGCTGCTGAATAGTGGAAAGTTTAGGGGGCTGCAGGATACAGGGGAAAATGCTGTTGCTTCCCTGAGGAATATTTCAGGAGGTGATGGCAGGGTCTTGGAGAACGCTATCAGATCATGGTTTTGACTCTCATCATGAACCCCGGTGTCTCCAGTTTCAAAAAGTAAATCATCCCTGTCCTGTATATTCTGAAACCCTAGACTGCACACGGTTTTTCTGACATTATCTGTTGGTAGTTAGAAAGCAACATGTTGGGACTTCATGGGTTCAGTTGTGTAGTGTGGAGATGTGTCAACATTTTTCCAGGACAGAGGAACTTGGACAAGTAGACAGTTTACTTTGATTCAAGATACTAAAGTCCTTCTTCAAAGAGATCATAAAAATCATACAATCCATGTCTTTAGGACTAGATCTAGCTGCTAGAAACAGAGATCAGAAATAATGGTAGGTTAAATAACATAAAGGTTTATTTTCTCTCATATAAAATGAGTCCTGCTACCTAGATAAATTCAGAGCTCATTCTCAGGTCTTTGGCTTTCATGACCCATGACGGCTTCTGGAGCATCAGTTATCACATCACATCACCAACCAGAGGAAGAAAAGGGAAAGAACAAAAAGAATGCCTCCAGAGGGAACCCATTTTATTTAAAGGAGCCCCATCTGATGACTTTACTTACTTTAATTGGCCATCCTTAATCACAAGGGATGCTGATCTATGTATTATTTGAGCTGGTCAAAGAATGCTCAGAACACACTGGGTAGGCAACAGGCAGGCTCTGGTATATCATCTTTTAGAGAAGCCTTTGAAACTTACATGGAAAGAATATTGCTTTAGAACCTAGACATAACTGCATTTGAATCCTGACTCTATTGCTTTTTAGCTGTGTGACAACGGGCAATTTATTTTGATTTTCTGGACCTGTTTCTTTAGCTATAAAAATAAAGATAATAATTCCACCTTATGGTGCTGTTAGAAGGATCAGATGAGACAGCTCTTGTAAAGTGCTCAGCACAGCGCTGGACATTTGAACAGTAGGCATTCAATAAATGTTAGTGCCCCTTTCTTGCCGTCCATTAGAATGTATGATTTACCCACATGGAGGCTTTGACCACCAGCTCCTTGGCTGTGGCCCAAAGTGCAGATTTCCAGGCACAGAGTGCCTGAAAGGACGACAGTAGTATTTTTATATCTCAGTAGCAATAGGAGCCAGCACTGATCATGTGCCTTGCCGCCTCTGCACCAGGCACTGTGCTGGATAGTTTACAATGATGTCATTTCACCAGTGCTGTGTCAGACACCATTTCTGCCCTGCCCAGATCCTTGGGTCTGTTTTACCACAATGAGGCTCCCAATGGTCCGCACTTGTGGTTCTGCCTGAATGCCCCTGAAATCTTTTTGCCCACTATGCAGAGGGCCACAGTGTCCAGGTCAACCTAGCCTTCAGCCAGTGAGTGACCAGTGTGGGAGTTAGAAAGCCCACCTCACTTGCTTGAGTCAGGACAAAGTATGATGAACAACATCCCCCAGAGAGGCCCATGGGCTCAGGCTGGGAAACCGTATCATACTTGGCTTTACCCCATCCCAGCCTGCTTCCCCAGCTCTTTAATGGGAACATGTCTTAAGTAAATCACATGCACAGGAATCCTCCTCTCAGGGTCTGCTTCTGAGGAATCCCACCTTAGATACAGTCCAGGTCCCATGGGTAAACCTATTAGTGGACTCTTTCCTATTTTACAGAAGGGAAGATTGAAGTTAAGACAGTTTGAGTAATTTACCTGAGGTCACACAATGAGTAAAGTAGCAGAATTATGGCTTGAACCCAGGTCTACCTAGCAGCACCCTGCAATCTTCTTCCACTGCACATTTTCTCTGAATGGTGGCCCAGGACCTGAAGGGATAAAATACCAAGGTCTCTGGGATGTTGAATCCCTCAAGCAGCCTGCTGGGAAGGTCGGCCTATTGTTTCTAAGGGGTACTGACAATAGAACCTAAGTTCTCTATGATGGTTCTATCAAGGGTGTCCTGAAACTCCAACTCTTTTGATGAGGTTTGGTCCTCCTCAGTTTTGGGAAAGGAGCAATGGAGCCATTGGAGAGGATGAGGATGTGCGTGTCTACATGAGCAGCCTAGTCCAGCCTGGCAGTCCACGGGGTATGCATGACGTTGCAGTCTCTGCCACACTCCTCTCGCAGTGCACTCTGCACCTGGCCTGGCACGACAGCATCGGTCCTGCCTGGAAAGTTAAGCTTACTTCTGACTGCATTGTTTCCCAGCTATCTAGGTTTCCTCTCAGATAGAGTGGCCCCTGGGTCTTCCCATTTCCAAAAGACTTGGAAGCACATTTCTTTCCCTTTGTTGGGCTTGAGGAGAGTGTCAGTGTCATTTCTATTGAAGGAGACTGGGAAATAATACAATTAACAATAATAATTCAGTGACCATAAAAGATCCTCATTATCCGAGAATGCTTGCTATCAGAAAAAATAGAAAGCCATTTGAAAGTGAATCTACATTAAACATTGACCAAAAAAGACTGTGATTAAAAAAAAAAAAAGGCAACACACAAACAAACAAAATACAACAAAAGACGATTTGTGATTTTGCTTAGAAAATCAAACTAAAAACTATAAAAATAAGTATATTTTCTGTTGAGCAAAATTCAGGCTATAACATCAACTATCAGCTAATTCTTAAAGAATGAATAAAATAAAACTTTTTATTTGTGAAAATTTTTCAACAAAAATTTTGTGGTTACCTGATACCAAATTTTTCACATTTAACTTTTGCAGCACAGTCCAAAAAAAGAGTAATTTTTACAAAATGCTTGAGTTTCCATCATTTTCTCCAAAGTTTCTTTTACGTCCTTGATGTTCAAATCATTTTCTTTGATGTTTCACTAACATTTCTCTTTTTCGTTATTTGGGAATTGGCTACTTCTGCCTGTACTCCTTGGTCAGTGGTTCAGCTGCCCAAATTGAACACATCCAACATCACTTTCATTGACTTCATGAAATCCTCCATTTATGGCCAAATTTGCAATTTTATTTTGCCATATATTTGCATTACATTTGCAAAAAAGGTCAGATATTGTGGGTATCCGATCATTAGGAAGGGACACTTCTAGCATGAAAGAGTGCTTATGTTAATTATAAGGAGGTTTGGAAGGGAGACCAATTTTTAAGTGCTGTGCTTTAACAGTAAATATTTTTATAATATGAAACCCTTTGCCATTTTGCACCATTCCATATTTCAAGCATTTGTATAATTAATATTCCAGTAACATGCCCTCCCTCTATCTTGCACAGTGTTTCCAGGTTTACAAAGCACTTTGACATTTTATTTGATCCTCACCATGGCCTGGTGAGGAACCATCATTTTCTGAGAGTTTAAGTGATCTACCCAAGGTCCCACAGATGCTTGTCAAACTGTGCTGGGGCTGGAAACCAGGTGTGTTGGTTGTCGGTCTGGTTCTTTCTCTGACTCATCACAGTGCTGGTTTACCCAAGAGGGGCCCAGAAATATGCTTAAGACATGTCCCAAACCTTATTTTAGAAGTAACTTGATATTTCTAAAAGATGCATCTTAGAATTCCTTGAATTAATTTTAGAGCTTACTACTGTATTTTAAATTATGTACTGTGGGCAGGCTATATTATTTTGACGCCTACTTTCTCTGACAGTCTCCATCTGGCCCTGTCCACCTGGGTACCCAGCAGAGCAACTGCAGACCCTGAGTGGAGGCCTGGGATGGACAGACCCCCAGATTCTGTCCTGGTGCCTTTCTCTTAGTTGGGGGGCCTATATAAGGCAGAATCTCACATGTATCTCTGTCAGGTCAAACTTCATATCCAGGTTAAAAAGCCCTGTTAGCAAAGCTTATTTCTTAACTTTACACAAATCAAAGTTAGCTCCTCTCCTTGTAGAAGAGTCTGCTGTGGGCAGGAAACTCTCTAGTCCAGAGTGCTATTTGGCTTACCTTGGCAACATCACTTCAATTAGGGTCAACAACCCTCTTAATTATGCACTATTCCTTAAGCAACGAGGTAATGCTTCATTCATCAGAATTTTATCTCCTAGTTACACTGATAAGAGTCCCTCTGGTCTACTCCACTGAAATTGCCAACAAGGATAAATCTGAGAGTCCAATATTACTGCAGTGCCATCCATTCATTAGGCTTGTTTTATTAGTCTCCTGCAGTTTGGAGCTGCCAGGAAGTGGGCAGTCAGACTGAAATGTTACCACCAGTCACACAGGCACAGCCTCGCAGCCTTGGGGCAGGCCTGCGAGGGAGGAGGTGGCCCTTGGGAGGGTCCTGACACGAGGCTGAGGGAGGAAGACTTTTTCTCCAATCACTACTAGCAGATGAAGCATTCTCTCTCCCATTTATTTCCAAGGATGTGACCAGAGAGGCCACAGACTCCTAAGAATCGTCTGGCTTAATCCTCTTCTTCTAAAACACTGGCTTCCACATGCAGGCCTTGGACCCTGGGAAGACTAAAGGGTTATCGGAGTAGGTCCAGGAAGCCATGAGTGCATCTAGCACCACCATTTTCCAAATGATTTCAGATGCTTCCGGGATGAATAAAATAAAAATTCATTTAAAAGCTATGGAATTCACAATAGTATCAACAGTCATTGGGGAGGGGGGCATCTCCCCAGCTTTCAAAGACTCCTTTTCTCGAGAGATCAGCTCCTTTCCCTTAGTAGAAACTGGTCCCTGGTTAATGGAAGGCATTCTCTCCACTTTCAGCAAACTGGACCTGGGACAGATGCCTTGCCTAACTTGAAAGATAGCGTCTGGGTGCAGGTGGCTGGCCTTGAGGTAATATGTGACTAGAACCTGTGGGATGGTACCACCTCCCCTTGTCCCCATTTTCAGCATGGAAAGCAAGGATATGGGAAGCAGAAGGGTGTTACAAGTACATGGAGAGGAGCAGAAATTGAGGCAATACACAGTCAACCCCTGGCTGCTTTCCAGCTCCAGCTTCTACCTCCCAGAGCTTGGAAGCCTCTGGGTATCCCAGGAGTCTTTCCAATAATTAAACATTGATTATGGTCACTCATGATGGTTTCCAGGATTTCCTGAGCCCGCTAAATTAAAAAAAAAAAATTTAATGTAGAGACGAGGTCTCACTAAGTTACCCAGGCTGGTCGCAAATCCTTGGGCTCAGGCAATCCTCTCGCCTCGGCCTCCCAGAGTGCTGGGATTACAGGCTTGAGCTACCATGCCTGGCTAAAGTATTTTCTATATTGAACTGTCTTGGTTTGAGTGTGCTCCCCTCCCCCTGAAGATCTTTGCAGCCAGGGTGTAGTCACCCAGCTTTTAGGAGTGGGCGAAGCATGCACTGGGGTTGGTTGTGGATGGGAAGTGGTCTCATGAGCATCACCTGGAGAATGTGTTGAATTTAAAATTCCCAGACCCTATCTCAGACCCATTGAATAAAACCTCCAGGAAAAGAACCTGAGAAGCCATGTCTGACAAGTGCCTCAGATGATTCTCCTGAAGTGTGGAAAATGCTGGTCTATAATGATTATGACACTTCTTTCTATGTGGACAAGCCACAGATCTGAGGACATGTCTTAGATGCAAAAAATCATACCATGCTTTTTAACCATAGTGGTATTTTTGTTTGCACAATTACCAAGCATTCAACTGACCACCCTAATTGACCCCTCCAAACAACAGTACCAAGATTTTAATTCCATTTTCTTTTTCTTTTTCACTAAACCCAGGTGCTTCTAAAAAGCTGACCCATTTCCAGATCCAGGAATGGACCCTGATGAAATCAAGCCAATAATACAATAGTACATTGATTTCCTGGTTTAAGTGTGGGTACATGACCCAAGCAAGTCTCATCAAGGGGAACTGTAGGACTTGTTGCCTGGTGTCTTAAGATGCCTTAATCTGTTTTGTGTTACTATAACAAAATGCCCGAGTCTGGGTAATTTATAAAGAAAAAGAATTTATTTGGCTCACAATTCTGATGACTGGAAAGTTCAAGTTTTGGTGTCGGCATCTGGTGAGGCCTCCGGTTGCTTCACTCTGGTAGAAGGTGAAGGGGAACTGGCTTGTGTAGAAATCACATGGCAAGAGAGGAAACAAGAGAGAGAGAGAGTAGGAAGGTTCCAGGATGTTTTTAACAACCAGCTTTTGTGGGAACTAATAGAGTAAGAACACACTCACCCTTGAGGGAGGGCATGAATCTATTTCTGAGGGATCTACTCCCATGACCTAAATACCTCTCAGTAGGTCCGACCTCCAACATAGGGAATCATATTTCAACATGAACTTTGGAGGAGTCAAACATCCAAACCATAGCAGAAGGGATGGTATGGTACAAGGAAGGGAGGTATGGAACTGCTGCAGCTAATTTGCTGTCATGAGGGAAATAGCTTTAAGGATGACTCTGACAGAGTGGAAAGCAGAGCAAACAACAGAAAAGAAATCAAGCCCTTATTGACATTATTAAGGTATTGACACTCAGCTTACTTCTGTACTTTCCATTTATGGGGATCAAATAATTTCTTTTGTTTTAGTTACTGTGAGTTGGGTATTTACTGCAACAAAGAGTGCTAATAGATATACTTCACAACATCTTAAGAAAACGTATAAGCTTATTTCATGTATTGATGTATATCGATCAAAGCATTTAATCTTTGACTTATCCACAAACAAGAGGATATAAATTTGAATTTCATCAAGAGAGATTTGGGTTAGAAAAAAGAAAAACTTTTCTTCTTAGACTGTGAGGTATTTAAAGAGTCATTCAGGAAGGTTTTAAGAGTTACCTATTCTGGACATTTAAAAAGCAAGTGTAGGAAGAAGTATTTGCCAACTCCAGGTCTGACAAAGGCTTAACATCCTGGATCTACAAGGAACTCAAACGTGCTGAAAAGAAAAAAAACAAACAACCCCATTATAAAGTGGGCAAAAGATATGAACAGACACTTCAAAAAGGAAGACATCCGAGTAGCCAACAGACACATGAAGAAATGCTCAACCTCATTAATCATCAGGGAGATGCAAATCAAAACCACACTGCGATACCACCTAACTCCAGTCAGAATGGCAATTATCAACAACTCAAAAAATAACAGCTGCTGGAGAGGGTGTGGCGAAAAGGGAACACTTCTACACTGTTGGTGGGAGTGTAACCTAGTGCAACCTCTGTGGAAAGCAGTGTGGCGATTCCTAAAAGCTCTAAACATCAACCTCCCATATGACCCTGCAATCCCCCTACTGGGAATATACCCTGAAGACCTCAAATCACTCTATAAAAAAGATACCTGCACGTGAATGTTTATTGCAGCATTGTTCACAATAGCAAGAACCTGGAACCAACCACGCTGTCCATCAAAAGAGGACTGGATTAAAAAAATGTGTTACATATACACATTTTATAATACTATGCAGCCATAAAAAAGAACAAAATCATGAATTTTGCAGCAACCTGGATGGAGCTAGAGTCTATAATACTGAGTGACCTCTCACAGAAACAAAGATCTGAGTATCACATGTTCTCACTCATATAGTGGACCTTGATCATCCAATGCACTACCATTAGAAAATGACCGACAGTGTTGGGAAACTATGGGGGGGGATGGGACTAATGGTAGTAAACATCTGTCTGGAGATGGGGAGACACCAGTTATCAACAAGGGGGCCTGAATGAAGCATATTTGTATACCTAACCCTTAACCGTACCCCACAATATCAAAATAAAAAATATCGATAAAAAAATAAAAAAAGTGTAAATTTTCTAGAAGAATTTTAGTATTGTCCCGCAGGGCAGTGGAGGGTCAGAATAATTGAACTCACGTAACAGCTCTCCTACTCCGTGATTTCATAAAATTGTCCAAACTTTATTCTGGACCAGATTCCTGATTTCAGTTATGAAATTCATCATCCCAGGTCTCCTAGAGTTTCTCAAATGACACTTCACAAACATTCTCGGGGCAGACCCACCCAGATGCCTTCTCCTGAGCTGCTGAGGAATGAAAGAGTTCGTTCTTTTCCTGGCTGTTGACTAACCAGATGTATCAATTGGTTAGCCAGGAATATTTTTATTGCAAACTATGCTGTTTCCACTGACCACGATTCCAAAGCCATTAAGACAAAAACAGAAAAAAGGATCGTATTCTGGTTTGTTTGATTTTCTGATTTGGACTTGATGAGGCAGACATTATTCCAGGGTCTTAAATCTTTCCCACGAAATGTCCCACAGCGTCCAAAGCCTACTCATGTATACAGTGAACACAGCAGGGCTGCAGTGGAGATGACTTTGCCAAGAAAATATATATCTATATTGTTTTCTAAACAGAGTGCACAAGGACCAGAGTGCTTTTGTTATGTTGGTATGACAGCGATAAGGGGCTAGCCCCAAGTTCATTCGATATTTATGGTTTCCAGGCATGGGGTAGTCACAGGTGATTCAGACATTTTCCCTGCCATTGAAGCAGTCAAGAGTTCCTTACAGTCACACCAACAGCTGACTAGAACATGAGCAGAGCCCCGGGGAAGTGGAGGGAGGAGAGCCAAGGATCTGCCTGCCTGAGGCTTCTGAGAGAAGACCAACCTGCTTGGCTCCCAGCAGACACCATCAGCTGGAGAAAACTGAAAAATAACTCTTGGCGTGAAGTTAGAGCTATGACCTCTTAGTCCCAACTCTGCTGTTTTTCACTGTATACAAGCCACTAAATTTTTTCTGAGCAAGTTTCCTTAACAATGAAGCAGAGACTATACACTTACCTCACAGAGCATGTGGAAGTGGCCTGTGAACCGTAACGTGTCACTGCAGAGCTATCTCTGCAAAGCTAGGAGGGGTACCAGATTAGGAACCTCTTTCCATGCAGAGAGTGTGGGCAGAAAGGAAAGCCTGGTGTATGAAGGAGGGGAACTTCAGGGAGAGGCCAAGCAGATCCTACGAAACCTGCTGCCAGGAGTTCTCTTCAGGAATATGGACTGTAGTTGGTCTCTCCTTTCAGTCTAAAAGGGTAGAAAACTCAGGCTATCCTAGACAAAGGGGGTCAACCATTTCTAGGGGTGCGATTCATGAAAATCTGCCTCCCTGGTGTAGCAAAAAGGCTCCATTTGTCGGGTTGGCTGTTTTTTCCACTCTCTGAAACCTCAGTAATATTTGACAACTCAGTCTGTGTCACCATGGAGACATGAGTCTGCCTGGTGCTTGGCTGGGCAGGACAACTAGGCATCGTGGATGCCTGAATTTGCACAACCATTTCAGAAACACCAGGAAGGCTTTGGCTTCTTATTCTCTCCAAAGCCCTCTGGTCTTGCTTTTCACCTTTCTTTTTTAAAAACCTCTTCAACAGAGTATACATTCTTTTAATGAGGCTAAAGTTCTACATTCCCTAATTTTCTATAAGGGTTAATATTCTATTCTCCTGGGTGGGGGCGGGGGGATGGTGAGAAAAAAGTGCAACATTCACACAAAGGTAAAATCTATGCCTGTGATGTCTTTTGAGAAGGGTGTTGGTAACTAGAAGTGGGTGAAAAGAGGGCCCCAAAGTACTCAGTGTTCAGAGACCCTGAGGAAGGCCCCGCAGCAAAAAGAGAAAGAGGGTAGCAAGAATGCTATTCTTTTCACAACTTGCTCTAGGATTGGTCCTATGAATGGTGCCTGAAATTTGTGGCTGCTACATGTTTTCTGTCAGAAAGCTGGAGTGATGGAGCTAATATTTTGGCTTCCAACACAGGGAAAAGATGTGAATTTTGGAAAATATTGGGTTCACTGTTGATCTTCAGCTGAATTCTGGAATAGATTATTTGTTAGAGATTTGTGAGGCTATTTCAAAAGAAAATAGTGCTCATGAGTTACAAGCAAAGGCTCAGTTAGGAATTTATAGCTTTTGGCTCACCTTCTTCCAGGCTAGTATTGTGTGCAAGGAAGCAATGAATTAATATTTGTTAAATAAATGAAGGCAGATTCGAGATAGACAATAATAATAAAAATATATCCTAAAATGGAAAATTAGAGACAAGAGAGAAAATTGTTGGAGAAGGGGAAAAAGTAGGTTAAAAAAGAAAGAAAAAATAAACCAGAAGTAAATATTTTAGTATCTGGAATGATTCAATGACTACAAATAAACATGAAATTTAGCTCCCAGATTCCTGGAAACCAAGGAAAAGTTAGGCTCTATCATTCAATATTTAGCAAAACCAAAACCAAACAAATATAAAAACATAGAATTGCACCTGAATAGATGTTTTTAAATTTTTTTCCTGGCACTAAATTTTTTTTTAATGTTCATTCTCCTTCATTAAAAACTTTAAATTACAAACATTTTGATTCATAAATAGTCAAGGGGAGTGGTATATCTATCTTCTTATCCTAAAACCAGATATCTTGTCCTCTGGGACTTCCACTAGCCCTCTTCAAAGTCAGTATCTTTCCCCAATCCCAAAGAGGTAGCTCAACTTTCCCCATTCCCTGAGTTCACATTTATTCAATTCTACAGGCCCACCAGTCCTGCCTAAGACAGGATAATCAATGTCCTGGGAGGGCGGAAAGGGTAGAGGCCCACACTTGGCCATGTGGAAAGGAAGTGGTCCCAGGTGAGGGCAGGACTTCCTGTGTGGGAGTGGAAGCCAGGCTTTCAGTCCTAAAGGAAGTGATTTCCCTGTCAAAGGGAAGCTGATTTTTACTAGCTTTTTCTAGCTTTAGAAAAGGCTAGAATCTATAGGAAGATGGAACTGTCTTTTAGGCACTCCAGCAGACCTTCTATGGACCTTGGGTCCCGAAGGCTGAGTCCAGGGCTTCTACCCCTGTGGCAGGGGCACAGCTCACAGCGTCCCATAGACGCTGACTTTGGCCATGGGGATGCTCTCTGTGTAGTGGTCTGGTCTTTCTCATACAGGAGGGGAAGGGCTGCTCCTCTCTGTCCATGCTGCCCTCCAGGGCTGCCAGATGAGCAGCCAGTGGGCACTGGACATAGCTGGACCATCTCTTTCCGCTATGAGGTACCACTGCTGAAGTGCCAGTGCAGGATCAGGTTCACTTGGAACTCTGGATGCACTGGGTTGGAGGGGAAGACAATGCCGGAGCTGGTAGCTGCAGGTTCTACCATGGGGGTCTATGAACTCGGGGTCAAAGGTCACATTGCAGGGCCTTAGTGTATCACAGATGTAATAGCTGTGGAGGACAATCTGGCAATGGCAGTGGTAATTGTTCTTGTTCTGAGTGTTGATGACGAGTGAGCCATCTGGGAGCTCACAGAACTGGCATTCATCAGGGTTGAAATTATTTTCTCACTTGGGCTGGCCATAGGGGATGCCACTGACCCCACACCCATAGCACCAGGCAGCACTGTGATCATTGCTGAGGTGACAGAAAACCCCAACCTGCTCCAGCGTCCCATGGCCACAAACAATGAAGTGGCCCTTCTGTGGTTCCCGTTGTTTCTGAATGCCAGAGCCTGGTCCAGTGGTGAACACTTCAGTGCCATTATCTAGGGAGAGATTCCAGGGTGGGCTCCAGGAAACGCCATCATCCTTGCTCCCTATCAACATGGTGGAGGCCACCCAGCAGCCAGTCTTGTGAGCACAGAAGGAGTAGAAAAGAAATGCCACTCCTGTCTCAACATTGCTCACCACTGTCCCCAGGTTCAGCCCATCAGGGATCTCTCCCCATAGTCTACAATGAACGTTGTAGGGGATCATGTGCTGCCCTGGTCTATGGACCTCCGCAGGGCAATGAACTTGACCTCCCCATCAGAAGAGGACATTTTTCTTGCCTCAGCAAAGATGAGGAGCGTGCCCCGAGCAGTGACTGCGATAAGCAAGATGCGGATGGTGTCCACTGAGCCGATCTGCCTCCTGCTCACCCACAATAGTTGCTCCATGGTCACCAGTGGTAGCACCAGACCAAAGGTTCTCAGCCCTAGCCCAGAATTCAGTCACAGACAACAGAAGCAGGAAGATCACAGCAAACACCTGCGCCCTACAGCATCCCCAGGAACCCAGCGTTTGGGAACCAGGGTCTGCCCTGGGGTGCTGGGCCGGGTGACTTCCCCCATCATCTTTGCCCCAGGGCTGTGGCTACCCCAGCCACTAGACTACACAGATTCTCCTGGCACTAAATTCAATGTGAAATTTATTGCATGAAAATTATATTTTACAAGCAACAGCAAGCAGCACAATATGCTTCAAAATATATAGACAAGTGGACCTTTTAATACTGATTTTCTATAAAAGCTGAGGAGTTCATATTGAGTCATAACCTCAGTTAAGACATTTTTGCAGGGAACTATTATAATGTAGACTAGATAAGTTTCTTTAGTGACCCTAAGGAAAATAAATAAAAAGCATGTTCTTTGGTGCAGATCTTTCAAATATCCGATGTGGGGATGAAGTTCTAGATCATATAACATTTGCAGACACCAGAAATGTACAGATTCTGGATTTTTTTGGTGAGGGAGAAAGCTAAATGCTTTAGATAGCAGACATGAAAAAGCAATTGTAGTATTATGTTACAAAACCTTATCAATTTGATAAAAACATTCACCTAGAGAGGCAATGTGTTCTTTAAAACAAAGCCCCGTTATCCTTCAGGTAGGCTGGGTTTCAAAATCTGGCTTAGCAAAGACTATGTCACCACCTTGGCTAAGTGACTTAACTTCTCGGCCTCAGAATTCTATCTGCCAAAGTGTGGATAATATTCCTTACTTTCAAGGTCAAGTGAGAATTCAATGACCATTAGTTACCATTAGTTCCAGTTGCAATTATCAGAAAAACCTCAAATAGCAGTGGCTTCAATAGATAGAAATGTATTTTTCACTTATGTTCTAGACCAGGGACCAGACTCCTTTTAGCTTGTTGGTCTACCATGAGTGGCTTTCAGTTCCAAGATCACCTCATGGTCCAAAATGGCTGCTGGCACTCCAGCATTACCTTCACATTCCAGTAGGCAGGCAGGAAGAAGAAAAAGAGGGCACACCATTTTCTTTTAAGGACACTTTTATTTATATCTCTTTGGCTAGAAGTTTGTCACAAGGTCTACCTAGCTTTAAGGAAAGGTGAGAAATTGTCATCTTTGTTCAGGACAACACAATGCCAGATTTAACAACAAAAATACAGGACACCTAGTTAAATCAGAATTTTAGATAAACAATGAATGATATTTTAGCATAAGTATGTCCCATGTAATATTTGAGACAAGTTAATACTTTCACTAATTTTTTTCATTATTCATCTGGGATTTAAATTGATGTGGCACCCAAAGTAAGTCTCAGACTTTACCTGTACAATGACCATTTGTATACCTAACCCTGAATTGTACTTCGCATCTTTAAAATTAAAATTAAAAAAAAAGTTTTTGCCTGTGTGTCCTGTAGTTCATCAGGCAACTCTAGCCAGTTAAAAATCAAAGTTCCTATTACTCCCTGGAAGAATGAATATTGGGGATAGTCAGAAGACTCTGCCACAGAAGCATGTGTGAAAATGAGAACCCACAAAGTAGGTCTTGACAAGTGTTGGTCCTCTGTCCCCTTTGTCTCTACAGCATGGCAGAACCAGAGGATGGTTGCAGGGAAAACTGATGTTTGGGCCAATATTTGTTTTTGAAATAGAACTTTGAGGCTAGTTTATGTACATGAAAACCTGTGTAGTTGGCTAAGACCTCAGCTATCTCTGCCCTATGCATGAGACAATTTTTGCTAGAAAATCAATAAAAGCACTGTCTTTTTAAATCATAAAATGGCATAGTCTCATCTCTGCAAAAAACGTGTTCCTGAGCCAGGCTCGGTGGCTCAGCCTGTAATCCCGCGCCTTTGGGAGGCTGAGGTGAGTGGATTGCCTGAGCCCGCGGGTTCGAAACCCGCCTGGGCAGCGAGACCTCATCTCTATAATAATCAAAAAATCAGCTGGGCGTGGTAGCGCATGCCTGTAATTCCGGCTACTCGGAAGGCTGAGGCGGAAGGATCGCCGGAACCCAGCAGGTTGAGGCTGCGATGGCCGGGAACGACTGAGTGAGACTCCAACTCAAAAAAAGACAAAAACACGTGTTCCTGATCACATCTGGAAGCTAATGGACCCAACAACACAGTTGGCTGCAAGGAAACTTACACACCATGAAGGAAAGGCCTGCAGGGTGTGTTGGGGGAAAAGGAGGAGCAATGAACTGAATATTTGTGTCCCTCCCAAATTGAAGTGTTAAAACCCTAATCCCAGTGTGATGGTATTAGGAGATGGGACCTCTCAGAGGTGATTAAGTCATGAGGATGGAGTCCTTGGGAATGGGTTTAGTACCCTCATAGGAAGAGTCCAGTGAGATAGCTTGTTCTCTTTCTTCCATGTGAGAATACAAGGAGAAGGTAGCCATCTGCAACCCATTGGGGGGCCCTCACCAAAATTCAACCATGCCCTGATCTCAGACCTCCAGCCTCCAAAACTGTGAGAGATAAATTTCTGTTGCTTATTAGCCACCCAGTCTATAGTACTTTGTTACAGCCCCCGAACAGAGTAAGACAGGAAGTAACAGTCAATCTCTTACCCACTTGCCCTCCGTGGCAAATATTTCCACTTATGTGTGAGATTGTTCTTTCTGATCTTTGTTAACAAATGTTTCAGTTTCTTCTCAAGCTCACTCCAAGTTCCTGACTGTAAAACCATGTCATCAGTATAAAGGAGAAAGTCCCCAAATGCCATGGAAGGGAGTGCCTGAATTCATTTTGTTAGTAGCAGAAGTAAATTCGGTGGGTTTAAGGTAAAATAAAGTGAGGTCAGGACATAGTCCTATATTACAGGATTTGGAATTTGAATTTGCTTTGTCAAAAGACTGTTCTTATGGGCAATATTGTGTTACAGGATTTGACGAAGAACCATTTGCCTATAATCTACATTGAGAATGAGATCCACTCTATATTTAAGTTTTCAATTGGCAGTGGCTTCTGAACTGGTCTTCCTGCTGCCACTCTTCCTCCAAAGCCATTCTTCACAAAGCAGCAAAAATGATCATCATAAAACATTTCTCAATATAGGACAGGCATGATGGCTTATGCTGTAATCCCAGTACTTTGGGAGGCTCAGGCAGAAGGAGTATCACTTGAAGCTAGGAGTTCGAGACCAGCTTAGGCAACATAACAAGACCCTATCTCTAAAAAAAATAATAATAAGAAGAAATTAGATGAGTGTGGTGGTGTGTGCCTGTAGTCCTAGCTACTAGGGAGGCTGAGGCAGGAGGATGGCTTGAGCCCAAGAATTTGAGGTTATAGTGAGCTATTATGCCACCCTGGGTGTGAGAATGAGACCCTGTCTCTAGAAACAAACAAAACAATAACATGCCTTGGAATAAACCCTGCCTGAGAGCTCCATTGGCTTCCAGGCTGAAAAGTTCCTACCCAGACTGATTTATTTTTTATCTTTGACCACACTGTAGAGGGTTGAATGGTGGCCCCAAAAGGCTATGTCCACTTGTTAATCCTCGAAGCCTGTGAATATGACTCTAGATGGCAAAAACATGTGATTAAGTTGCAGATCTAACCAAGAGGAGCTTCTCCTGGATACTCAAGGTGGGCCCTAAATATAACCACAAGCATCCTTAGAAGACAGACACACAGAGTAGACCCACAGAGAAGAGAGGAGGCAATGTGACTACAGAGACAGAGATCAAAGTGATGCAGCTGCAGTCAAAGAACCTGTGAGTCACCCGAAGCTGGAGGTGAGGAACAGGTCTCCCTGAGAGCCTTTGGAGGAAGTGCAGCCCTGCCACTGTGATTTCAGACATCTGGCTTCCAGATCTGTGAGAGAATACATTCCTGTTGTTTTAAACCACCTGGTTGTGGTCATTTGTTACAGCAGCCACAGGTGGCTAATACACCTGCCATGACTGTTGCAAGCCTGCTGGGGTCTTGTCATTCAAGGCTCAACATCTCAGATGTGCCTCAACTGATTGCCCAATCTTAGGTTGGCTCCCCCTGACTCTTCAGTCACTCTTTGGGTGTTTCCAGAAAGAGGGAGTAAGTGATCAGGGTGTTACATGCTACTAATGCAAAAAGAAAGATCAATATTGAGAACTGAGGAAATGAGGCATAAAGAGGGAAAATAACCTGTCCCCTGTGGCACATTACATGCAGGGCCAGGAGCTAAATCCAAGCTGTCTGATTCCAGAACTTGTGCTTCTCACCAGGCTACACTCCTGTCAGCAGTGTGATAAGTACTGCCAAATGGTCATTCAAGCAGGGTAATATATATTCTTTTGTCCCCCAACAGGCAAGGGGGGGATCCAGAAAAAATCAGAATTTACCTATAAAAAAATTGTGCATTTGTTCTTACATGCTTAAACTTCAGTCACCTTCAAAGTACTCTTTGGCAGATGCTCTATACCTATTGAAATGCCTTTTCCACTGCTCAAAACAGTTTTTGAACTCATCAATTTTGATGCCTTTTAGTACTTCTGCCATTTTTTTTGTTTCACCTCTTCTACATCCGCAAAAACATTTTTCTTTGAGGACTTTTTTCATCCAGGGAAACAAAAGAAGTTGCTTGGGTTGAGATTGGGTGAATAGGGAGGGCGGGGAATGGGGGTCATACCGTCTTTGGTCAAAAACTGCTGAACACTGTGGTGTGGGCAGGTGCATTGTTATGGTGGAAGAACCAGTCACCTGTTTGCCACAACTCAAGATGTTTTTTTCTACAAATTGTGGCCTCAACCGTCTCAAAACTTTCAGATGAACACTTTAGTTGACTGTCTGATCTGGAGGAACAAATTCCAAGTGTACTATAAGGGGTCCGCCCCCAAAAGATAATTCTGGTGTTTTGGAAATCTCCCCTCATGCTTATAAAATTGCAGAGACTCATACTTATAAAATTGCAGAGACTCATACTTATAAAATTGCATTTTATCTCTCCTCTCATTCTCCCCGGCAGCCTCATCCCATCTGTTATGCTTGTAGGCAGAAGCAGAGGAAGCATGAGTAGGGAATGATCACTTACTTTCACCCACATAAGGTAGCCATTCTGAAGGATGAAGATAGCAAAAGGGCTCCTGGCTTATTAAACCATCAAAACCGATGGCCTATAAGGTGCTTAATTGGACACAGACTTAAACTTTGGTCCACCACTTAGCAGTGGTGATTAATTGAAGATTATAAACATGTTTGATCTGGGTGTTTTTCTCTTTGTTTCAGACAGCTAATTCTCCCTGAAGAAACTGTCTAAAGAGAGGTAGTATTCTTGATCTGGCTTCTTTATGGATGACTTTGACAGAGCCATCACTAATTTTGGCATGTGTGTATTCTAAAGTTACTGGAGTTAACATGGTTTACATATGTAAAACTCAGAAGAATGGTGGATTGAGTCTACATAATTGTAGGATATGTGTATTTTTTGTAAGATAAGAGACAAGATGGCCTTGAAAGCAGGATCAGTATCAATATTTAGAGTTACCAGATATGCAGAGCTGACTCATAATTTTCATAGACTAGTACTTTTCATGAGAGGACACAGAGATTCTCCTTCTGTTGAAAGAGATGGATTCGAATTCCTCTCTCCTTGAATATGAGCTTGCCATATGACTTGCTTGACTAATAAAATATAGTGAAAATGATGTTCTGGAACTTCTGAGGTTAGGTCACAGTTTCTGTCTGGGTCTCTTAGAACACTCACTTTCGGGGTGCTTCCTCCTGGATCCAGGTGTCACACTGCAAGAAGCCCAAGTCGCATGGACAGACTCCAACTGAGTGCCCATCCCACAGCCAGTGTCAGCTTCTAGGTTTGTGAGTGTGCCATCTTGAACATGGACCCCAATCAAGCCTTCAGATGAGAGCAGCCTCAGCTGGCAGATCTGATGGCAATTGAAAGAGAAAGCCCAAATGAGAACCACCAGCTGTGCTCAGCCCATAAAACCATGAAAAATAATAAATTGCAGTTTTACACAACTATATTTTGAGATGCTTTCTATGAAACCAAAGATTATCAGAACAGAATATGGTACTTAGAAGTGAAGTGCTGCCATAATGAAAAACTAACATGTAGGACATTGACTTTTGGAGCCAAGCAGCAGGAAGAAGCTGGGAGGTCCTAGAGGACACTGTGAACAAGAACTGGAAGGAAAAGAAGGAAATTGTAACTGGATGCACTATTAGCTTAAACTAAATAAGACAGAGAGAGTTCAGACTGTAGAGAGCCTTCTATGGGTGGGAAATAGTGTAAGAAGGCTACCAAGCTGAAAACATAGTCACTTATTATAGAACAGGAAGAATGATTCAAAGAGCAGAATCAAAGCTCCGGTGGGGTGAGGGGCCAAGAGCCACACAGAATCATTCCCAGGAAGCAGGTCTGGGAACTCACTGATCAGGGATCTGGTAATGTATATCTGGATGGATTTCAGAATTGTTATGGATCAGTGACTGCTATGTGCCTCCCTTTTCCCTCTGTTTTCAGAGTTTTAGTGAAGTTATACTATCTCTGTATCACCACTGTATGTTGTATGTGTGAGTAGGACAACTTGTCTCTTCATCTTACAGGTCTTCAGATTGAGAGGAAATGCACCCCAAGGTACCTCATCTGCATTGGAATCTGAATCAGGTGGTAAAATCCTGGACCTCAAGCCTGAATGGATGCCATAATGGAATGAAACTTTTGGGTCTTAGGAGGAGATGGATGTATTTCCCATATCTGTGAAATGTAAATAATATGTGACCAAAGGAAAGACGATAGCGAATTAAAGATGACTGCCAATTCTTTGACCCTCTTTCTGTTGAGAGGTAATACCAATCCCACCCCACTCCTTTAATTCAAGCTGGCCTTGGTGAGTTCCTTCATCAACAGAATACATAGAAAGTGAAGTTTGGTGCTTGTAAGATTAGGGTAGTAGAAGCCTTGCGGTTTCTGCCTGGGTCTCTTGGAACATTTGCTCACAGAATATTCCTTTTTTGAATTCAATGCCATTTTGTGAGAAGCCTAAACCACATGGAGACCATGTGTAGGTGGTTCAATCAGTAGGCCCAGAAGAGCTCCCAGCCCACAACCAACATTGACTGGCAGCCATAGCAGTTGTCATCTTAGACATGCAGCCCAATTGAGCCTTCTAATAACAGCAACTCCGGCCACCTTCTGATCACAACCACATGAGAGACTACTGGTGAAAACCTCCCATCTGAGCCCAGTCAACCCACAGAACCAGGAGAGATAATAGTAAATTGTTGTTTTAAGACATTAAATTTTGAAGATAGTTTGTTATATAATAGATAACCAGATAAGGTTGAACCTTAGAGATGAACAGTCCTGGTTTCAAATCTGTGCTATGTGACTGTGGGTAAGTCACCTAAACTCTCTGAACTTCATTTTTCTCATCTATAAAGTGGGAATCAAAACAGAACCTGCCTGATGGGTTTGTTATGGGAACTAAAAGAGCAAATGTATGGAAAGTGACAAGCACATTGACAGGGAGCAAGTAGGTCAATAATGTAGTTACAATGGTTAGTAAATCAGTGGAAATCATTTGCTTTTGTCCAAAAGGTGGATAAGAAGCTTGGGACTATGTGGGAAGAATTAATTTAAGAATCTTGTCATTTGCTTTTGACCTGAGAGTAAGGTTGTGTCATTAGCATCTTTGCATTTGCTGTCCATATTGCCATAAGCCAAAAGAGGATTTTGAGTTAGTGGAGAAGTGTTCTGAACAAATCCTGGGGTCAGAAGAAATACAACTACATGGCCTTTGAAAATGGTGGCAGTTATGATTCCATAGATGGCACTTACCAGCACCACATGAGTTGAGCAGGCCTTCTTCATAAAGGTCATAGTGAACAGTTGAGCAGAACTGGTTCTTGCAACCTGGAGAGGAGGAGGGGAGCTCTTTAGCCCCCTGGAGGCCTAGGACGATGCTGTTGTCCCCTGTGTGTGCATGTGAGTGGGTATTGGAATTTGGGGGTAGGTAAGGGCAAATTTAAAGAAGCAGGGCTCCATCAGAGAGATTTAAGGGAAAGTCTTACTGATGTTCAACACAACATCATGCTGATGTGTTCAGTGAGTTTTGTCATCCATTCATTTACTCATATAGACACTCATTCATTCAACAACCATTTATTGGATACCTCTATGTACCAGACCTCGCGCTATGCCCTGGGGATCCATGACCCATACAAGATAGTTCCTCTACTGTGATCATGAGGGACTCAAGATCCAGAGGGGGAAATAAACATGTAAATAGAAAGTATGACCAAAGGGTAAGCACCACAGTAGAGGGAGATGCGGGAGTGCAGAGGAGTGTCCCCAGTCCTGGCATCCAATCTGCTCCACTTTGTGGCAAAGTCGTAAAGCTGTGTCTGGAATAAAGGACAGGCTCGGGATTGACAGCACAAGCTAGAGGCAGAGGCTACAGATCAGAGGCACCAAAGGACAGGCCTACACTGGCCTCCGGGGGCCATAGATTGTCCCACGCTGAGGCCTGGCCTGTGGAATCTGGTGAGTTGAGTCCGCTACACTTCTGGCATGGGGCCTGCAGACAGAGAGTCTCTCACAGGAACAGATTAAAGCAAAGCATCCCAAGGATGTCTTGGCTTTGGCTCCAAAGATGACTTCTGTTTGGGAAAATCTCTTTCTTCATGTGTTCTATTAGGTTTTTTTTGGTCTATGCTCTAAAACATTTTTTTTAAGTGAAAATAAACTGCCATAGAGTTCAAAATGGCAGACTGTGACTAGAGCCAGTGTCTTCTTTCCTCCAGTGTTGCTTTGTCTGCCAAGTGATCTCATATACTCTTGGTGAAGCTGTGCCTCCACCATTCCCATCTTCTCCCTCCTCTCCCTTATTCCAACTCCCAGTTACATGAGGCTCTCATCAACATCAGCTGTGGTCAAAGGAGTAGGCCTGGGGTTGAAGTCTGCCCTGAACTCTTTTTGGAGTTTGGCTGAGGGACTTGAGTTGTATTCCTATTTGGAAGTTAAATTGGCCACTTGGAATAAGGACTCAAGATACATTTCTACCAGTGACAACATATAACTCTCTACTTCCTCTCCCAACTGATTGTCTAGACTGAGTCAGGAATTGCTTTCTCTCTAGAATAATCACCCAACGTGGGCCAGCCATGGTCAAGTATGATCTGAGTGTAATGTTCACCAGTTTCAGTTGGTAAGGGTCCCAGGTATGGTCTCAGAGCTCCTTCAGAGCAAGAACCAGACATTTCACCCCCATTTTCCAGCACTCAGCAAGCTCTATGACATCCAGAAGGGGCTCAGTAGTGTTTGTTGAACTTAACCTGGATATCACCCAGGGAGGTGGACCGTTCTACAATGAAATAATAATAATAATAATAAAACATGATGACTATTTATTGAACCCAAATGCTTTGTCAGATACAAGGATAAGTACTTTGCATTCTTCACCAGACTTGAGAGTCAGAATCTCTGGGTGTGTAGGTAGCATTATCCTCATTTTACAGATAGAGAAATGGAATCTCAAAGAGATGAAGCAGTTTGCAACAGCCTGGTTGATGGATGGGTCTTGGACCTGAACCTAGAACGCTCAATTCTGAAGTCCTTGACTCTTTTATCTAAGACATTTTATTGTAGATGCCTGGGCTAAGACTGAAAGGCCTAACCCTGCAGAATTCCCTAGGTGCCAGTGGACAAATTTATACTCAAGGTGACTTGGGGTGTCATCTTTGTCTAGGGCAGACATCCAACTCTCTCTCTCTCTATGGAAGACCAAGGGAGAAGCAGAAACCAGGTTTATGCAGTGGGTCACTTTTGATGCCCAAACAGTAAAGAGATAAATGCCATTCTAATTCTCACTTCAAGTAAGCAAACCAGCCCAGAGTCTCACATGGACAGAGGAGGAAGCTGAGGGTTTCGGTAGGTCTGTTTATTTCAGTCTATATTTGACCTTGCACTACAATTTGCCAAGCAACTTCCAGCGAATGCAGAAACCTCTTGCCTGCCTCGGGAACATTTTCATACAAACAGGAACACTGCACAGATGACACAAATTAAGATGTACTCTCCAGCTCGCCTTGCAGTATTATTTAAAACAATTACTTATGATTTTCCTTTTACATAGCCATGGAAACCCTGCTGAAAGGATTTAATGCAATTTATTGTGTGAAGCTTAAGAAGAAATCTGTTTCCCCAGTGCTGGAAAACAAAGCAAGCCAATTCCTCTCTACTTCCTACAAGGTGTGATGGATGCAAGTTGTGGACCAGTGACCTCACCCAGCAGGGACTGAGCTTTCTGGGAAAGCATTCTGGAGATAAGTGGGCCTGCTTCTTATAGACGTAGCAAAAAACAAAGCCAGTGCCAGAGGAATGATAATCTCTTTTGATGTGCCTGGAGCTGCTTGATTATTTCAGAAGGAAAGCACAGCTCTGAGTGGCAGGACCACAGAGCTTTGCAGTAAACATAATGAACAAATTTCCTTGCCAGGTTACCCCAGGAGCCT
The DNA here is from genome assembly GCA_027257055.1 of Cephalopachus bancanus. Classification (NCBI taxonomy): domain Eukaryota; kingdom Metazoa; phylum Chordata; class Mammalia; order Primates; family Tarsiidae; genus Cephalopachus; species Cephalopachus bancanus. The sequence continues at coordinate 2,602,295 of JAPVLO010000170.1, read as the reverse complement.
CTCCATTCTCAGGTTCCTATTACAGGTACCTTGAGCCCAGCTATGGGATCCTAGGAAGGAGGGTAGCTTGACATGGGACTCTGATGAGAGGGTAGGCTCATTTTGGAGCCTGTTGGTACCAATGGCATAGTTCAACCGTCCTATCTGCCTATAAGGGATCCTTAAAAGAGCTTCCATAAACCCTGCTGCCCCAGATCTGATTGATTCTATTAGAACTTGTGAGGCCAGGATAGGACTGGCAATTTTTTTTTTTTTTTGAGTTGGAGTCTCACTCTACCGCCCAGACTGGAGTGCAGTGGCCGCTCCCAGCCACTGCAGCCTCGCCTGCTGGACTCCGGCGATCCTTCTGCCTCAGCCTTCCAAGTAGCCGGAATTACAGGCATGCGCTACCACGCCTGACTGATTTTTTGATTTATTGTAGAGATGAGGTCTCGCTGCCCAGGCAGGTCTCGAACCTGCAGGCTCAGGCAATCCACTCACCTCAGCCTCCCAAAGGCGCGGGATTACAGGCTGAGCCACCGAGCCCGGCTAGGACTGGCATTTTTAAAGTGTTCTTAGTGAGTAGAACTTGTAGCTAGGGTTGAGAGTCACTGCTCTGGGACTTGAACTTCTTTAGGCTGAGCTCTTTTTTATCCGCTTATTTTCTGGTTCCCAGCAAGATACTCAGTGCCTGATAATCTGTAAATCTAAAAGGCCTTCTGTAGCACAAAACACCAGTCTCTGCAGCTCAACTTTTCATCCCCAAATTCAGTGGTAGGAAGAACATTACATTTCAAAAGTCATCAGGTGTGGTGGCTCATGACTGTGATACCAGCATTTTGGGAGGCTGAGGCAGGAGGATTGCTTGAGCCTAGGAGTTCAAGACTAGCCTGGGCAACACGGCAAGACCTTGTCTCTACAAAAAAAAAAAAAAATCGCAAAATTAGCTGGGTGTGGTGGTACATGCCTGCAGTCCCAGCTACTCGGGAAGCTGATGCAGGAGGATCTCTTGAGCCCAGGAACTGGAGGCTGTGATGAGCCATGACCATGCCACTATACTCCAGCCTGGGCAACAGAGTGAGACTCTGACTTCCAAAAAAAAAAAAAAAAATTACAGAAGAACTCCCCAAAGTTGGGGCATCTGGGCGAAGGGTTCACTAGACTTTGTACTATTTTTGCAACTTAGTGAGCCTATAATAATTTCTAAACCAAAGGTTTCTTAAAATTGCAGCTGAAGATGTGAATTCAAATTCTGGATTTGTTACTTATTAGGTATGGGACTTAGGGAATTAAAAGATTCTCTGGGTCTTTTTCTTTGGAAGATAAGGGTAATTATTTCTATGAATTGTATGATCAAATGAGAAAATAAAAGTCCATAACATATATATTAGCTGAGATTTGGTTTCTTTCTTTCTTTCTTCTTTCTTTCTTTCTTTCTTTCTTTCTTTCTTTCTTTCTTTCTTTCTTTCTTTCTCTTCTTAAGGACTAGATGTGATTGTTCAAACTTTCTGTTTTAGTCTGTTTTCTGCTGCTATAACAGAATATCTGAGACTGGCTAATTTATAAAGAAAAGAAATTTATTTCTCCCAATTCTAGAGGCTGGAAAATCCAAGACCAAGGCACCAGCAGATTTGGTGTCTGCTAAAGGCCTATTCTCCGCTTCCAGGACAGGATCTTGCACACTGCATCCTCTGGAGGGGAGGAATACTGTTCCTCCACCTAAGTTACCCAAAAACTCCCATGGCTCTGAAGGAGGTAATTACATAGATGCTCCATGGTCTGTAGTTCGAGGTTGCTATAGTTTGAATATTTTTGTCCCCTTAAAAACTCACTAAAACTTAATCCCCTGCAAAAGTATTGGGGAGTGGGGCCTTGGGGAGGTGTTTAGCTCTATTTCTGACGTGGCAGAAATTGGAAGAGATTGAACCCACTCACACAAGTCTTTTTTTATAGTGGCATTAATCCATTCGTGAAGGCAGAGCTCTCATGCCCTACATACATCCCCAAAGCTCCCACTTCTCAACATTGTTGCATTGGAAATTAAATTTCAGCATGAGTTTTGGAGGGGACAAAAACACTCGAACTATAGCATCCTCAAAACACAGATTATGGAACATCTAATTGCATCCTCTAGAGTCATGGGGATTCCTGGATATTTTACATGCTTGTGGTCACCTTAGGTTTTGAGCTCCTACTCAAATTAGTCAGTTTGGGCACTGTTTTATCCAAATGTGGCACCCAAGCAACAAAGAGATAAATGCCATTCTGATTCTGACTTAAAATAAGAAAACCAGCCCTGGGGCACACATGAACAGAAGATGAGGCTGAGGGATTTAGTAGGTCTGTTTATTTAAGTTTATATTTGACCTTACATTTGACTGGCATTACATTTGCCAAGCAACTCAGTCATTAACTTTCCCCAAACAGACCTTTTGCACAGGCATTTTTTGTGTGCGTAGGTGACTTTACTGAAAGCTTGGGAAGATGAAGGGATTTACCATAGCATCAGAAAACGACTCAAAGTGTCATTCAATCCTATTTCTGAAAGTGCCTTGGCTGCCTCCATGCCACCTGGTCCTCACCTCTTCTGCTCTCATCTTCCCTCCTATCTTTTCCCTTCATCCCCAAGCTTCCATTCATTTCACCACTTTGTATCTCTGACTCTCATCTTTCCTCCAAGAAGCTTATCAAAGTATTTTCTGACATAGCCAGCCCTTCTGAGGCTCCACAGGGCTTCAGGAGGTCAACAAAAGCCAGCCCCTGACTCTGACCCTGGCGTGATGGTTACAGTCAGCTCAAGGGTCACTGCCCCTGCACCTCACACCCTGCACTATCTCACTGCCAGCCTTTTGTAAGTCAGGGAAAGTCAGAGGTGGAACTGCGTGCAACTTGAACTTTCACTGATTTTCCGGGTTCAAATCTGGTGACTACATTCTGGGCCTTGGGGATGAAAAAATCTAGCATTTTGAGGAGGAAAGGGCTTATGGAGGCTTCTTGTACTTTGAATAAAAATGACACTTTGAGGAAAGTAAACAAGTGAGACAGTTAAGGGTTAAACTTCACCTGAAATATACAAGTGTACAAAAATAACTAGGAAAATAAACCAGGCAAAGGGCCCCTGTCAAAAGTTCCAAGTACAAGAGGAATTTGGAGTCATGTTGCTGTCCACAAGCCTCCTACTAACAAACCCACCTGGAAAGGGCCTGGGTGCTGGGGATAAGGAGGGGCTGGTGTTCTCCAAACTGGTCCATGTTTTTGTCCTCCTTCCTGCAGCAAGGGCAGGATGGGTCTGTGCTCACTCAGATAATGGGAGACTTAGAGTCTTGACACAAATAACTCGAAGTTAGAAGGGACCCGATTGGTTCTTACCACCTAGGAATGCTCCAGAAAGCATTCCCATCCTCTTTTCTTTTGAACATCTGCATCAGACCCAGAGTGGCCTTGTTGGAGATGGTGTCCCTGAGGATTATCTCCTTGCCCAGGTAGAGTGATGTGCCACCATGACCTAGTTCGCACCTCCAACAGAACAGACTTTCCCTTCTACTTGGATTGTTTGCTTGCACGTTGGGTCACCTTCTTTGCCACCCTCTGCACTAGCTGGCAGGGGCCTCAAAGACAGGAAGCAAATCTTGTCCAACGCATAACACAGTCCCTAGTGCAGAGAGGCATTTGATAAATGTTTGCTCTAAGAATCCATGAATGAATGAGATCTCACCAAACAAGAATACTGAGTTTGTTAGGGTTATTTGTTTAAATATTATGCAAAACACAGAGCAGTTATCTCCCACTCCTAAATCCTTTGTGATTGGTTAATCAAGTCATTACCATAGATAGCTACAGTTGAGAACCAGGTGAGAGGGAAGCAGTGGTAACTGCATACTTTGAGAGGCTTATTAATCAGCTGTATAATAACAATGCTACATCACATTATTAGAGCCACTGTTCTTTAGAGCTCAAGGTTCTACTTATAAAGTGCCTTATTTAATTTAAAAATATCCTAGCAAGGATAAAGGACAGCACATTCTATAATTACTTGCCAGTCATCACCAGCTAGCCAGTGCTACGCAAGATTAAAATTCAGATCTTTAGGACTTTAGATTCTGCTCTCATTTGCTTGTCCTTGGAATAATTCATTTCTGGAAAGAAGCTAAATAGTTTTAGTGTGCAGGGACGTGTCCCTTAGCAGGCTCAATTCCCAGTGACCCCATTGTCCTTTCCTCTGAGGTCCTCTGCGTCTGGCCAGTGGCATATCAGGACTTCTTACCTTCCAGGTCAATGCTGGCACTGGGAATGGAGATGGACACTGGGAAGTTGCTGTGAAATTTGCCAATCTTTGATGCTTGTGCCTAATCAGTGACATTGGATTGAGACAACATGACATGTACTCATCTATACTTCATGGAAGGTCAATCCATATGCATTTATTGAGTATGCAATCCTTCTGTGTGCAGGCACTGTTCTAGGTGCTGAGAATCCTAAGTGAACAGCAGAGTCATCCTCCCTACCCTGATGGACTATTGGAGAAGATGGACATTTAGTAAATAAATGATTGTCGGTATGCAAATTGTTGTGGAGGAGAAGCGTAGTGCTAGTCAAGGGTATAATGGGAGTGGTGGTGGTCTGTTGTGCAGACTGTCATCTACGAGAATGGATGTATATTATATGTACATATATATCATATTGCATGGCACTCTTGGCTGAGAAGGAGAAATGACATGTGAATTGGAAAGGAAGAAGAGGATTGGCCAGGTTAAGAAAGGAGGAAAAGCATCCCAGAAAGAGAAAATGACATGTGCAAAGGCCCTGAGACAAAAAGAAGCTGAGCCTGGCTCAAGAACTGAAAGCAGACCAGTGTAGCTAAGCAGAGAGGTGGGTGCTGTGCCCAGAGGGGAGGGAGGAGTCAGTCAGGCAGGACCTTCGAGGCCGTGGCAAGGAGTTTCCTACTGTTATAATTGCAACGGGAAAACAGTGGAGGATTTTCTACCTGGGAATGACATGGTCTGATTTCTATCATTTTGGCTGTCATGGGTGGTGGGGGTGAGTTGGGGTGGGGATGGCAAGATTGGAGGTGTAGAGAAGACTCGGGGCTATTGCCAGAGTCAGTTTGTAAAGGGCCTGGCGCACAATAGCTCTTGGCTTCATTTCATTCTCTCTCTTATCATTGTGACCTGCTCTGTACTTCCCAAAGCACTTTCATTATTTCATTTGATCTACATAATAGCTGAAGGGTGCGAGGTGGGTATTTTCACCCTACTTCCCACCTGTGATCACTGAGGCTTAGAAGGGAAAAAGGACTCTCACAAGATCCAACAGCCAGGGACTCCTGGAACTCGTTCTCAAATCAAATCAAGGGACTTGACCCATACCCGATTCTACCAGATCACACAATGTCCAAACTAAATAATCTAATTACTTACTTTTTAAAGAAGTAATTAAAAATTTCCAGGAGTTATGATTTGCAAGCAGAAAAAGAAAGAAAAATACCAGCAAAAGAGCTAATGTTTTTCTAAGAACAGCCTGGGTTATCTAAACTTCATATTAAGAACACAATATTTCACTGGAGTCACAGTGACTCTTCTTTTCATCTTTATTTACCTCTGTGTGGCCCGCTAAAAAGGATCCAGTATGCTCCATGTCTCAGAGGACATATTTTGGCTCATTAAACACCAAACAGAGGTTAAGACACAAACAAATCAACATTATTTATACTGAATGAGACAAACATTCCTTTCAAAGACTTTAGTTTCCTCTGGAAACCTGAGCCATAGACACCCAAATCTGTATTTTCTTTCCCTTTTAGGGAAATACCACCTCACTGCCAAACCTCAAACACAACATCCCAAATGGAAGATTTTTTTTTTTTGAGTTGGAGTCTCACTCTGTCACCCAGACTGGAGTGCAGTGACCGCTCCCGGCCACTGCACCTCAACCTGCTGGGCTCCGGCGATCCTTCTACCTCAGCCTTCCAAGTAACTGGAACTACAGGCGCGTGTTACCACGCCCGTCTCATTTTGATTTATTGTAGAGATGAGGTCTCGCCAAGTTGCCCAGGCGGGACTTGAACCCGCGGGCTTAGAGCAGGGACAACACTCAGGTTGAAAACCCACTGGTTTTGTTTTTGTTTTTGTTTTCAAATAGGGACTCCATCTGAAGTCGTCTGTGGATGGTATTTAATGTCCTGCAAATCTTCTATTAGAAGGAGATTTTCTGTCACAATTGCAATATGATGTTTTCTTCTCCCTATCTAGGAGCCAACAGTTCAAACCTTGAACAAATCATGCCCAGACCTTATTTCCAATGTCCTCATGAAGAAGGAGGCAAGCATGAGGGAGGATCAATCTTATCTTGCCTTTTGTCCCTGTCCCTGGGGAACACCAGGTAAGTTGCCGAAACCTCCAGTTTGGGGTTTGAGGACTATAATAAGCAATTGGTCTTCTTCTCTCTCTTTTTTTTTTTTGCCAGAGTTTTGTCCGAATTAATTTACTTGGATTTGCTGTTTTGCTTGATTTACTATGGAACGTACCAATCCAGAGCATTATAAGCACAATCACCATGAAAGCAGAAAACTTAGCTATGGGCCAAGATGGCCCAGTAGGGAGTGGAGAAGTATAAATATGAAGAATATAAATATAAATACAAAGAAGAGACTTCTTCAGGAAGCTGGGTGTAGAAGGTACTAGAGCCCAAGGCTGCTATGGACCCAAATCATGCCCAGTGGAAGTTGGGCACGGGCATTCAGGAGAGACCCTTGTGAGGATGTAGGTCTACCACACATATCCTTACACACTTAGCTTGACTTTGTCTTCACCACTGAGAAGCTTCATCCCCTCTTTACTCCAGCCTCTACCCAGAGGTAGAAGGAAGGAGGTGCAGCCAGCCTCTTGTGGCTACATCTGGCAACATCAGATCTCAGTTCTGGTGAGAAAGCTAAGTGGGGGTACCCAGCTATGGCTGTCACACAGAAGCAGCAGCAGAGGGGCACCTGGGACAGCTCTGCTTTCTTCTTTCCCTGCAGTTGCTCCTCTCATGTCCCAGCGCCCCTGTCTGTACTTGCTAAAGAGTTTAGGTTGTTTCCTGACCCTGTGAGGGATCCCCCAAATCTCCTCCTTTTTGCAGACTCCTAGGATTTCTGCACCTACCCCCTCTCCCCTAATTTTTCCTCTCCGGATGGCACTTGATGATAATTTCAGCACTGACTTCATCTTCTGAGGATTATCGGTACACACATTTGTATTCTTTAGGGTTCCTTGATTGCATGAAAAGTGACTCTGGTTGGCCAGGAGAAGGAGTTATGGGGAGGAAGATCATGTGCTCATAGAATCAGAGTGAATGTTGGGAGGCCAGGCTAGGGGCAAGAAAGCCCTAGACACTTAGAAAAGAGAAGCCCCAGGAATGTCATTTTAGCAAGACTGTGAGTCCAGCATGCCACCAGAGAGGTGGAAGACTCTGACCAATCATCCATCCTACTCAAGTGAGACGGGAAAGCATCTGTTACTGGGTGTGGTCCCATGCCTGTCCCAGTGAGGGATGCTCTGAGGGAAGGGGTTTTAAACGCTCTATTAAGAGGGCAGGTACTCAAGTTTGCTATCCTATTATGACCAAAACCAGAGGAAATCAGGGTGCTGTTAGGGAAGGCAAATGGATGCTGAGTGTGTGTGGGGAAAAGAATGAAGCTCACCATACTTTCCCCTCCCCTTTTTATCCCCAGTGCTGAGTTCCCTGTTCGTGCAAATATCCTCAAACAGGGGCAGACCTGGAGGACCTTAGATGGAGCTTGGGCTGGGCTTGTTGCGCATGTTCAATGCAGGAAATGGGAAGACTCTTGGAGAGGAAGGCAAGGGGGACCTCTGAGCTCCTCTTCCTTGTAATGGTTAGCTGTTAATACTCGGGAAATGGGGAAGAAGCCTCTGGGGAACCCAGAAAGGAGTCTCTCCCAGACCCCTTATGGTTACCCATCTTAGCTATTCAAGAGAATCTCCAGGAGCAAGTCAAAGGCAGGAGTTAGTGCAGCTGAGAACTTGGGGAGACAAATCCCACCTGCTCTGCTTCTCCCTGTGGACACATTGCTTTCCCAGTGGCTAATGATGACTGCCTTTGACCCTGTCTCCATGCCCAAACTAGGACTCCAGACTGCATATATTTACTTCTGAAGAATTAAAATAATTACAGTCCCTCGTAATAATTGGTGGTTGATTTACAGCTTTAACCCAGGATGAGAGTTATGTTTTAATGAGAATAGCATTGGCCCTGGACTTTGGGGAAGTCATGTCATCTCTCTGGGTCCCGGTCTCTTCCTCTCTGCAGTGGTGGGGGCCAAAAGGAAGTGCAAAGTGTCTCCATTCTCAACTGCCCATCATGCCTGAGGAGCCATTCGATTGCTCAACTAGGATGCCTCGGAGCCTCACTTGTTTGTGACTGCTCTCAGAACTGAGAGGCACAGCCAGTGTCCTAGGTGACTGCCATGCAACACAGTGGTAATCGATTTCCTTTGCCTGTTTTCCCTTGTCAAGGCTCTGGCAAAATGATCCAGAGGGGCTGCGGAGCGGGAAAAGCCGGAGGAGTTTAATATACATGCAGTTACACTTAGGGCCATGTCAGCATCTCAAAACTGAGACTTACAGCTCACAAGAGGATCTTGGCTCATGTTCTGCTGAAAAACAGAACAGAAATTCACCAGGAATCCAAAATATCCTTCAGCAGGAAAGGAGGGACACCTGGTACAAGTCAGGTGTCCTGTGGAAGGCAGTGATTACTATTGATACTCATCTTGGAGAGTTGCATATTAGCATATTAAAGACCCTTAGGTCCTATAGTGGAGAGTTTTAACTTTTTATAACCCAGCACTACCCAGATTTATCTGAATTGCAGCATTTTCTTTTCATGGAATACTTGCTAACTGCTAGCAAATTTGCAGAATCTCATTTGCATAGGATGGAGACTTCCGGTGTGAACTGACCCCCGGGCCTCTTCAATTCCTCTCCATAGGGCTGGAGCATTCAGGCAGCTTGTAAAGAAATGGCTTAATTAATAAGGTCATTCACTATTCTGGAGAGTTCACCATGGATCAGGGACTCTGTTGGATATATAAAAGATAAATTTGTAAAAACATGTGGTCTCTTTCCTCAAGGAACTTGTAGTCTTCTTGTGTGTAGACACAAGAAGGACTGAACATGAACTGGCCTTCATTGTAGTGTTTGGATCAAGGAACTGGTGAGAGCCCCCAGGGCTGGCTCAGGAAACGACAGTGACTGCACTTGGCAGCAGAGATGGGCCGGGCTCACACAGGTGTGGAGTCAGAGATCTCCAGGGAGTACTCCAGCGTGGTCTCAGGCAGTGTGCAAACTAAATGAACAGGGAGAGAGGATGGGGGAGATTTGGGTAGGGAATGGGAGCAGAGGATCTGAAGTTAAGAAGAGGCAACCACAGAAGTGTCAGAAACTACAACCAGGGTGAACAGTGCTGTTTCCTGAAGTACTCTACTCAGTCCCTACCTATGGGGCTTGCATGAACCCTCTGGAAACTTCTGGAAACCCCACCACATCTCTGGGCTTCAACTTTCTCATCTGATAGGTCTAGATGGCTCCAATGTTCTGTCATTATTTGGATTTTTAAAAAAATTTTTTAGGGATGTCATAGCAAATTAACACAAACTTGGTGGCTTAAAACAATAGAAATTGATTTTTCACAGTTCTGAAAATCAGGGTATCAGCAGGGCCATGTCACCTCCTGCTAGATTCTAAGAGGAGTGTTTTCTTGCCTTTTCTAGCTTCTGGTGGTTGCCAGTAATCCTTGGAATTCCTTGGTTTGTAGCTGCATCACTCCAGTATCTACTTCTCTCTTCACATAGCCTTGTTTTCTGTCTTTACAAGGATCCCAGTCATTGGATTTATGGCCCATCCTAATTCTGCAGGACCTTAACTTGATTACATCTGCAAAGATCCTCTTTTCACATCAGGTCACAGTCATAGGTACTGGGGTAAGGACTTCAACTTGGCTTTTGGGAGACATAATTCAATCCATTACAACCTTCCATAGACAGAAGAGATTAATTTACCCAAGGCATGAATCACCTTCTAGACTGTGTCATTGTTACAAAAGAGCCAGCGAGATTTGCCATGTTTGCAGATAATATACAAGTTGAAAAGCATGGCATTTGGTCCCTTACTGTCTCCCTGCTGCTGGTCTCACATTCTCCTGTTCATTCTCTACTGTGCTCTGAGAAGGAATGCAATGAAATACAAATCTAAGCATGCCACTCCTCTGTTCAAAATTCACTGGTGGCTCCACCTGGCCTAAAGCAGAAATGCTTTTCCCCATTATCAGCCCTTCATGGTTTGATCCCTGCCCAGTCCACTGTGGGTTTATTATTTGCTCCTCCAACTCATCAGAGGATGGGGGAAGATGAGTCGGAGGGCACAGACAGGTGGGGAGTGGACAGCTGTCATACTGCAAAAGGTACATGGGATGGGGCTGCAGGGCTGTGGAGGTTGCCTTGGAATGGGACCCAAACATTTTGAAGGCAGTGGAGATTCTGGGGGAAAAAATTGAAAAGGACCAATGGACACCTAAGGAGTTACCTGGGATGAAGTCTTGTCTACCATCATTACCACATCTGGAGACAAAGAATTGGATTGAGGTGATGAACGTTAAAGTAGGACAATGACCTCACCATGGGCACTCAGTAGGGAACTTCCCCCCTTTCCTTCTTGCCCAACACCAGAAGGTGAGTACCTGGAAAAGGTATCAGAGGGAGGTTGGTGTGAGAATGTAGATCCTGACCCAGCCTTGCCTATGGCTCCAAACTATACAAGCTACAAATCTCGTCAGCTCTGGATGAGCAGTGAGAGAGGAAACTTGAAACAAATAGAAGCATGCCGTTTTAAAATAGAGAGCATCCTAACAGGACAAACATTCTAATGGTTAAAAGTGACAGCTTGTAGCTACTTGCAGTTACTAAAAAACAGAATAAAATTGTGTTAGACTTATGCCTGTCAAGTTGAGACTCTTCCAAAATCTTTGAGGAAACTGAGGCAAAAAGATATTGAATAACTATCCCATTTGGTTCTGAGGAAAATTAAATTGTGCATGGTTCTTGGCAGATTACTGAGTGCTCTTCAGAGTTTAGCTTTATTATTTCAGAGAGAAAAATTTGTACAAAAATACTGGCATGAAACAGGATGCTCTATTGAAACTTGCCTCCATTTTGGCAGCTGTATAGGGGAACCAAAAAAAAAAAACCACAAAAAACTGGAATTAACTTTTGGAGGGTGGACTGTTTGTAGTACAGGCTTCCTCAGCTAGGTAAGTATTCTAGGAACCCATAGGCATCAGTGTACCAGCTAGTGTTATTGTGAGAAGCTGTGTTAGGTTTCAGTGAATTTTTTTTTTTTGAGATTCTTTCAATGCATTTGTCCATTTCATGATGGGTGACTTACGAGTGACTTACGACCTCACCTGCCCACACCACGCTAAGTGTTCAGCAGTTTTTGACCAAAACATGACATGACCCCCATACCCCACCTATACACTCGGTCTCATCCCAAGCTACATTTTTCTTTTTTGTTTCCCTGGACGAAAAAAAAGTCCTCAAAGGGAAATGTTCTGCTGATATGGAAGGGGTTAAAAAAAAAATGACAGAAGCACTAAAAGTCATCACAATTGACAAGTTCAAGAACTGTTTTGAGCAGTGGAAAAAGCATCTCGATAGGTGTATTGCATCAAATGGAGAGTACTTTGAAGGTGAATGAAGTTTAAATATGTAAGAATAAACACACAAATTTGTATAAGTGAATTCTGTTTTTTGGAGGTCCTTCTTCACATTTCTATAGTATTCCAATTTTTTCTTTGCACCTTTGCTTGCCTGCTTGGCCGTGTGTGCTGTGCCTGACACTGAAATGAATGATGAATGAGTGAGTGAAGTTAATAGACTGAATATTATTCCCTTTTCAAATTATAGGCGTTAAGAGGATACATGGTGGGTAGTTTGGTTAACATGGTTGGATGCTGAATAAGGACGGTGATAAACTTGTTATTTGGAATATTTCCCCTGAGATTTTGGCTATAGTCAACTTGGGTTTTTGTGAGAATGATCTGACACATTTCACCCAAGTTTGACCAGAGATGAAGGGTATAGTGGGGGTGAAGTGTGATAAGGTGGTGTCACTACAGTTTCCAAGGAGCCTTAGGCAGCCTGGATTAGATGGTGACCAATGACAACAGAAATGCAAAGATCTCCATTTGCTGTTTGTGCTCCAAATTCATGATGTCAAGTGGTTGTGCATTAGATTTGGTCTTTAAGAGATCAATGCTACACACAAGAAAATGTTCCATGTGAGCCAGTTCTGTTACAATAATAAAGAAGAACCAGCGGGAACCCTGCTTAGTGAGGTAAAATCCTGACTGAAAAGGCAGCACCGGCCCCACTTGCTGAAATTCAGCAAACATGGTGCTTACTTAAGAGTTTTAGAGAGACATTCTCCCAATCCCAGACAACAACTTCTTCCCAAGAAATTACTCTTAGAAGTAAAACACAGTTCTTACAGCTGCACCCTGAATTTCCCAGGCTTCACCAGGATGAACAGGGAAGAATGTGGGTAACTGTTCTGTTACCACTTCAGAACCTGGCACATGGTGGTAGCTGCTTAATAAATATGTGTGGATTGGAATGGAATTCAACCTGGAGTTCTAAGACAGAACATAGTTGACTCATCTAGAAAGATGCTCATGGGGGAAAGGGGTTCTTCTTTAGTGTCTGAATCAGAGGCAGATTGAGATCGTGACTGCGTGGGCTGAGAGGAGACAGCCCACACTGTAGGAGATACAGTCCATGGGCCTCAAAACCAGCTTAGTTTTAGGAGATTTTAACATTCAGTCCTTTCTTAAGGCGAAGGGCCTTTATCCAGTGAGCTCCTCTCTGCCCCTTCGAATGCTGAAAGTTTATTTTGATAAGCACCAAATACATTCATGTAGTACCCCCAGTGCTCCAGGTCCTTTGGTAAGTACTAGTCAGGACATGGTTTCTGTGTGTCGGGGGCTTGCTTTCTAGCCTGGGGGACAGTTACATAAACAAATATAGAGGGATAAAAGATGCACAGAGCTGATCATTTTCATCTTCAACATCCATGGAAAAGAGCCTTGGCCACCTCACTGCAGCAATGCTGTCGTCCCGCCCACCTCAATGCCTTGCTGTTGTACGTTGTGCCGTATAAAACATGGAAGCAGAAATTGTATTTTCAAGTATCTTACTCAGACTTCTTCCTCATTTCTTCTGATAGCCCTCAGCAATCCTCTGAGTCCATAGAGACTGCCAACCTACTGCCCTCGTCTACATCATTTAAAGCATTGAAACACACCGAAATCATCTAGATGGTGACTATAATATACATAAAAGTTTTGAAGTCTAAACCCTGGGATGTTCTTGGATTTTTCATTTGTTTGTTTTTTGAGTTAGGGTATCACTCTGTCACCCAGGCTGGAGTGTATGTAGCCTGGATCCTCTGGGCTCAGGCCGTTCTTCCACCTCAGCATCCCAAGTAGCTTGTGTGCTACTATGCCTGGCTAATTTTTTTTTTTTTTTTTTAATAATGGATATGGTCTCATTATGTTGCCTGGGCTGGTTTTGAACTCCTAGACTCAAGCAATCCTCCCACCTAGGCCTCCCAAAGTGCCAGGATTACAGGCATTGACCACCACATCTAGCTTGAGAGTATGTTGTTCTGGAAGTCAGATACAGAGTTCCAAAGAAGGGGGGCATGACCAACTGGGCAACATGCTGCTGAAAGGGTCAGGCGGGATGAGAACCGAACATCGACCTTGGATTTAGCGACTTGGGTGTCATTGGGAAACAGTTTCAAAGAGATGGTGGGAGAGAAATTGTGACTGGAGTGAGTTCAAGATGAATGAGAAGAGAGGAATTAGAGACAGCAAGCAGAGACCCCCATTTTGAATAATTTTTCTGTAAAAGAGGCGTGGAACAATAAAGAGGAGTGTGGAGTGAAGAGTTGTTTGTAATGGGAGAACTATTATATATTTTGGCTAACAGGAAGGTCCCAATAAAGAGTGCAACATGAATGACAAAGGAGAAAGAGTGGAGGAACAGGTGGAGGATGCAGAAGCTAGTGGCTTTGGGTGGGCAGATAGGGATACCCAGGAGGGGCGGGTCTCAGGGTGGGAGAAGGCAGCCAGAGCACCTGTGTGCACATGCAGTGGGGGTAACTGCAGTGGTGGGAGAGTGTTCAATTTCTTTTTTGATTGTTTCCATTTTCTCAGGGTGTTAGGACAAGGGTCCCCAACTCCCTAGCCATGGACCGATACCAGTCTGTGGTATCGGTCTATGGCCTGTTAGGAACCAGGCCACACAGCAGGAGGTGAGTGGCAGGCAGGTAAGCAAACAAAACTTCATCTGTATTTACAGCCACTCCCTCTCACTTGCTTTACTGCCTGAGCTCTGTCTCTTGTTAGATCCGTGGCAATGTTCGAACTGCACATGTGAGGGATCTAAGTTTGCACGCTCCTTATGAGAATCTAATGCCTGATGACCTGAGGTGGAGCTGTGGCAGTGATGCTAGCACTGGGGAACAGCTGCAAATACAGATTAACATTAGTAGTGAGGTTTGACTGCACATAACACCCTCCCCAACCCCCACGTCCATGGAAAAATTATTTTCCACAAAACTGGTCCCTGATGCCAAAAAGCTTAGGGACTGCTGGGTTAGGAAGCTGTGAATGAGAAGGGAAGAGATATTTGAGAAGAGTGTGAAAAATCTACCTATTAGATAAATGGTGTGAGTGTGCCAGGGAGATGATTTTTAAGCCTAGCTTTGGGAAGCTTTTAACAACATATTGATGTGTGAGTGGAAAGGAGGAAGCTGTGAGAGCACAAAGGACCCCTTCTCCAACTCCATGTCTGGGTGTGCTGAGGGGCGTGTGAGAGAAACCAGGAGGCCTCAGAGAAAGCGATGACCTTGGGGACTATGGCATTCAGTGAGAGCAAGCCGAGAGACTGGGATCAGTGGTTTGCTGTCCACTTGTAAAGGTGTCAAGGCCAGCCTGGTCAGCCCTCCTCACACACTACCCAGCTCTTTGGGGAGGCTGCTGCTTCCTGAAATGACTATCTGTTGACAGGCTGAGCTTGCCTGACTAGAATGAAAGCCTACCCTAGGGCAGGCAATGACAGACCATTGCATGGCTTTTTTCCTGGTTTCCTGGACAGTACTCAGTATATACTACACTAGCAATTCTCAAACTTTTTGTTCTCAGGAACCCTTCTATAATCTTAAAAATTGTTTTTATATGGGCTGTATCTATCAATATTTCCCATGTTGGAAATTAAAGCATAAAGTTTAAAAAAATGTATGTATGTATTTATATTAGTAAATAAAAATAAGTCGTTCATTAAAAAACCCATCACATAGTAACAGAAATAATCTATTTTTATTTTTAAATGACTATATTGGCCGAGTGCAGTGGCTCATGCCTGTAATCCCAGCACTTTGGGAGGCTGAGGCAGAAAGATCGCTTGAACCCAGGAGTTCAAACCAGCCTGGTCAAAAAAGTTAGCGGGGCATGGTGGCATGCATCTGTAGTCCCATCTACTCAGGAGACTGATGTGGAAGGATCACCTGAGTCCAGGAGATTGAGACTGTGGTGAGCTGTGATTGAGCCACTGTACTCTAGCCAGGGCAACAGAGTGAGACCCCAAAACAGCAGCAACACAACAAACTGTATTTACCAAAACCAAAAAAGTAAAATGAGAAAAATGGCTTTGTTTTACATTTTTGTAAGCCTCTTTAACTGTCTTACTTAATGAAAGGCCAGGGATTTTTACATCTGCTCCTGCCTTCAATCTGTTGTGCTGTCTGTGGTCATGCAGCCTCTGGAAACCTCCACAGGACAACTTGTGAAAGAATCAGAGGGACAAATGACATTTTAGTAGTATTATGAAAATTATTTTGACCCTTGGGATACCCCTGAAAGGGTCTTGGGGACTCCAGGAGTCACCAGCTCATAATCTGAGAATCATTGTAAGACAAGCTTCAAATAGTTGCTGATTAACTGGTTGACAGACCAAATGACCTAATGAATGAACAAATGAATAAGTAAAGTGCCCATTGCATTATTTCAACAGTGTTCTAATTGGGCTTCCAGCTGCCTCCTAGATCTCCCCCTGTAATTCACCTTCCACATTGCTGTAGAGTGAAAGGTTTCCTCTCTGTCAACTTCAGTCAAGTATAATCTGGTAGCACGACATCTATCTACAGTCTGCAGACCTGTGCCCTGCCCACCTTTTGGGCCTCTTCTTTTTTATTCTCCCCACTCCAGCCCTACAATAGGCTCCAGTCATAGCTAACTGCCTTTACTCATATATTTCCTACTGCCTGGAATATCCTTTCCTGTGTCCTCCCTACTCCACAACACATTGGCAAACTTGTATGTACAACTCCTTCAGAATCTATTCAGGGTCACCTCTCTGCTCTCTTCCTTGCCTATCTGACACCAGAGCCTCAGGAGAAGAGGCACTTAGTCCACAACTCACAAAAACACAAAAACCTTCATGTTCATGGCTAATGACTAGAGTGGGTGCCAACGTTTTAGATGACTTATGTCTTTAATCCTCACTGCAACCTGCTCTGTGGCTGCTGAGTGGCTAGGCTGGGATTGAACCCAGGCCCCTTTACATGATAGCTCTGGAGCCAAACAGCTCTGAACCAAATCCTGGGAAGCCTGGCTCAAATTGCTCTGGCTACATGATGTGAGGCAAGTTACTTAACAGTGCTAAGGCTTGATACCCTCATCTATAAAATGGGATGATAATTGGATCTATCCTGAGGGTTTTGTAAGTTTTAAACACATTAAAACAAGACAATGGTTTAGTATAGCCTTGGATACCTTGTAAGTGTTCATTAACTACTAACTCTGATTATTTATTGCCATGTGATCATTAGTCCGTATCTTCTTCACTCTAAGTGCAGATAGATATTTATGTCATTTTTCTCTATTTGACTTTGAGTCATAAAAGGCAAGGACATTTATACTATGTACCCCTAGCATCCACCACAGTGTTGGCATCTACCTAGTAGGTGCTCAGTAAATATCATGAACAGATGAATGAGAGCCAAGGTGCCGCCTGAGTCTAGGGACCCACATCCCTGTTGACTGCAGTCTATCTCGGTTGACTTCCATCTATCATATTGTTGGTCTTGATACACATCCAAGTCAGCATTTTCAGAAGAGCCTTTGTGTCACCTCCTTTTATCAGGGCAACCAGAGGATTTTTCCCGGGCATTATCTCCTCCTAGAGAACCTTTAAGGAAATGTAATTTGAGGAAAACTGTTTGTGAAGGCAGGCACTAACACTTCCTTTGAGATGTGCCCTTTTGAAAGCATACCCATTTTCAGGGGCAAAATCAAATCCACAGCGCCTGGCAGTTTCCAGGTGCAGTTCCTTCTAGAACACATCTGTGTGCACCTTTCCCATCATGAACTCCCATCCAAAGCCCCCTCTGTCGGTGCTCTGTAGGGGGAGAGGCAGGAGTTTGGTGATCTTCCTTCACCAGCCTCCTCCCACAGCTCTCCAATGGCATCTTACACTGAGCTCAGACTCTCTCTGTGGAAAATGGTGGGAGTAGTGCCTGACTTGGAGGAAGGAGAGCTGGGTTCCAGCACCTCCACACACCCACTTGGTGGCCTTGCACACACTGTTGCTTGTTATTGCTGTCTTAATTGTCCTTTTGTGGAGATGGGTGGGGTATGTCATTAAATGTCCCTCTTCAACTGAGGAAGAAAATAATCTCTAGTTTAGGATCGTGCTTCTCATGCTAGAAGGCTGTCAATCATCTAATGGTTTTAGGACATCAATCAAACCTGGACATGAAGCCACTTCTGCTTCTTTCTGGCTGTGTGAGATTTCACATCATCTCCTCAAGCCCCTAGCCTCCTCATCGGCAAGTGTGGATGATGTCTTTTCCCTCCTAGTGCAACCATTGACAATTAAGTGAGCTAATACAGGTAAAGCTTTTAAGATGTTTCCAAGCATTTAACAAGTGCCCCAGAAATTCTAGCCATCATCAGTACCTAAGACCACAGGATAAACAGGGCACTTTTTTTTCCTGAAAAATCAGTTTTACTCTAAGAGTTGGGGGAGGGGATTTTGAATTTTGATTATCTTAATAGAGCAAGCACATCATGCCAATTCTTAAATACATTTAAAATTAAGCTGAGAGCTTACAGAGAAAATAAAATTGTGCTTTCCGTGTCCATTTTGCCCTTTCTGAACCTGACTGGAGGCTCACCCTGCTTTAGGGTGGGTGCCCTTTAAGTCTGCACACAGACCCCAGCTCTGCAGATTCCTGGGTCCTAATCTCCAGTTACTAGAGGAAGACAGACTTTCAAAAGGCTGCCCCCAAGGAACGCTGTCCCCAGTGGGGGCTTGCCTTCTCTGGAACTCCTAAACCCAAACAGATGAATCAGCAATTAATCTGCTACCCTAGGCCAGACCAGACTTGACTCACAGAGAAGAGTGTGGGCAGTTACATTCATTTCCCTACTCTGAAGCCTTTGAATGCTCCAAAGTATTTTTATTCCAGAATCCATGCTCTTTCAGTTTCTTCTGTATTTGAACTCATTTCTAGGCTTCGTTCTGGCTGTCTGGAAAGGTGGATAGAACCACTGAGAATGTGACCATGATCTTACCTGCCCTGTGGCTTTTTGCTTGCATTTGTGGCATGACCTGAATGGAGGGTTTTCAATGGTTCTTTCAGAGTAATTAGATACTAAAAGGCAGGTAAAATATGTGATTCAGGCCAGGTAGCTGCACCATCATCCCTCCCTGAAGGGTCATGCTAGTAGCTTATCACTTGAATATGTGGGGCATGGGATGACATGTGGTCCCTAGTCACCTGGGCCATCATAGGTCTGTTTCAGGTCAATTATGACAAGCACTGATCAAAGGATTAATATAAATCTGACAAATCAGTTTAGAAAACATATTTATTTTGTCAGATTTCTTGAGTAGTGGCCTTTCCTGATGCAGGCTGAATGATGGCATTCAACGTACGTACTTACTCATCCTGACAGCTAACAAGATAAACATGTCAGCATGTGATTTGCCAGATACTTTTCTATGAATTTCAGTTAGAAGTTGCCAATGAGGTGCGTGTTTTGAAAAAAGGATATGTGTCACATTCAAGGTAGTGGCTGTAGAACAACTTGTTTCCGCCTGCTCTGCCCAGAAGCTTGCCTCTGAGTGCCAGGTGACCGTGCCTGTACCCAGCTGGGAAGCTCAGGATGGATGAGGCATCATGGTGTTTGAGGGTCCCTGGCTGGGGCTGAGCCTGGTCAAGGATGATTTCCGGGCAAAGGCAAAAGGCACAGCTGATCTGTAGCTCAGGGCATTGCTTTGGCTATAGCATTTATGTGTCAGGAGTTGTGGCACAGGTAGGGCCTGGTACTGTCACACTGCCTGAAGGGTGCCAGAATCTGGCTCCAGAGAGGAACTCATGCACCTCAGAGGAACCTAAAGGATGGTTAGAGGTTGGCAATATGGTGGACAGGGGCTCCCTGAAGGAGGCTCCCATGATTCCTAACTTGCCTGTCAGGCATTGGCTTGTCAGAGGCCACTGCATGAACCTGCTCCATTTTCCTAGGGCCCATACTGGCAAAAGAGGACACTTCTGGGTTAATTTGCTCCTTTTTCCTGGACTGCAGCCCCTGTTGACAGGTATCTAGGGACACAGGATGCTTCCAAGTTCAAGGCACAGTGGACCTGAGTTTGGAGAATGTGCTTTCACAAAAGGGTCATGCCAGTGCTACAGAGGATTCTCCCTCCCCAACCTCAACCGTTTCTAGTCCTCTGATCATTTCCCATGTCTATTCTTCTGTCTCCTCAGTCAAAGGAAAAACTTCCGGACAAGAGGGGTTCTGCTTTTAATTTAGTATTGTCCACAATACATTCTTCTTGGTTGACCAAATGACTGAAGAGACTTCTGATTTTTCCCAAATGGAAACCAGCCTAGAAGATAAAGAAGACTTCATTTCCTCAATAAGATTTCCCCAAAAGTGTTTTGATTCTTGCCAAGCTAATTATAAAAAGTTAGGATATATGAGGAGTCTTCAAAATGTTCATTAAAATGCATGTCATGAAAAATCTATGCATTGATTTCAAAATTTTCTTGCACTAAAATAAATTTGTACTATCTTGTTAATAACATGTCTGAACAGGATCTAGTTTGAGTCACTTAGGAGGATAAGAAATCAGTTTGAAAAGAGTCCCTATCAGAACAACACGAACTGTGCTAAAATTGAAACAAGAACAAGCATCACATTTCTGATGGAACTTGGGTGGAAGGATTGTGGAATCATTGATGCTTTATGAAAAGTTTATAAGGACAAAGCCCCAAAGAAATCAGCAGTTTACAAGTGGATAACTCATTTTATGAAGGGATGGGATAATGTTGGAGATAAAACCTCCAACCACTCAATCAATTTGTGAAAATTATTCTTGTTTGTACCCTAATTGAAGGGAACTGACAATGAACAGTGGAAACAATATCTACACCATAGACATCTCAACTGGTTCAACTTGCATAATTCTAACTGAAAAATTAAAATTGAGCAACTTACTACTCGATGGGTACCAAACCATTGTACCCAGGTCAGCTGCAGACAAAAACAGCTTTCATTCAATAGAAATTTTAAACAAGTGGGTTCAAGGTCCTGAAGCATTTCTTTGAAGAATTGCAACAGATGAGGCCATAGCATTATGTCCCTGAAGTCAAGCCCAATCAAAACAATGGCTGCCAAGTGGTGGTCTAGTCAAAGTTTTGGCTTTCTCAAAACATTCTCATAATAACTATAACTGACTAACTTTTATCCCCTCACTGGGTGGCAGTTGGAGGCGAATGGATCTTTTCCCACTCACTAGATCATAACCTGGGCACTTAACAGGAATGGACTGACATCCTAGACCAAGATGTACTGCTTCTGAGTCTCACCTACCATCTGAATTCACTACTTTGGTTCCCTCATATGAATCAGATCACCAGGGCCAGGTGCAAGTTACACCTCTGAACAGTATAAGAGTTATTTATTGAGTATTTACTAGGTGCCGGGCACTGCTGATACACATAATTTACATATAACACATATAAATCCATATATGTATATATATATATTATCCGCAAAAATCTTATAAAGAAGGTTATTTTTATTATTCCCATTCATCCACTGATGTATAGAATGTCTCATATGGGCTGAACTCTACTCACAGACGAGGAAGCTGAAGCTCAAGAGAGGTTAAATAACTAGCTAGTTAGTGGCAGAGCATACTGTGAACTTGAACAGTGTGATTCAGGTACCTGATGTTTAACCACCATGCCAGTCACTTTTGATGCTGAACTTAGAAGTCATCCCCAGAGTCCCTGAAGTGGTTATAATTCAAAGGCTTAATGCTAGGAGCTCTGGTCTGTTGCTCCGAATCTCTGGATGTAGCTGAAGTTACTCATAGACTCAGAATGTCTCAAGAACCGTAGCGGGGAGGGGAAAAGGGGAACAGATACCTGACCTGGTTTATTTCAGGATAGCTGGGAGGTCCCCTTCTCTAGACCACACTGGCCACACTTCAGAACCACCACAATTCATTATTTGAGGTTAAGTCTTTAAAGCACAAATAGCCCTGCATGTGGGAAGCGGGCAATATAGTCATCAGCCTCTGCTGGTTGAGTTGATGTGGCTCCTCATTGTTCTTTGCTCTAGAGGGATGCTGAGGCAGGGATGCTGAGAGCATGTGAGTTGGACAGTGGAGGTGACTGGAAGGCAGTGGGGACTAGGGGCACTTGGGCGAGGGACTCTGTGGGCTCTAGGAGAGAAACACTGAATAGAAAACAGGAGATAACCAAAAATAAATGTCATTTCCTTTTCAGTTTTACCAAAGACTGCGCAGGCTTCTGGGAATTGCCAGGGAAGGTAGGATGAGATTCCCCTGGGTTATATTCAACCTCCGAGAGGTTCTGGAGAGGGCACAAAGAGGCTTTGAATAAATGCAGGGTATGCCCCCGGTGGCACTCGACAACCTGACTTTGCCAACCACGTCTGGTCTCAGGTTATGAATGAATTCCCACAGAACCCTGGACACCAAGCTCTGAGGCCATTCAGATTTCACATTGCTCTTGAAAACTAAATGACAAAGCTCCTGTCTAAATTGAGACCCTTCCTCTTCCCCATGTCACTCATTGTAGCCTCCAGTCATTGCTCTTGGAGAACTGCTTTCATGGTGATGCTTCTGGCTCTTGCTAATAAAGTTCCATGATCTGTTCATCTTCTTAAGGAGGCTCAGTTGAGTCAGGCTCAGCTAATAAGGGGGATTGGGATAAGCCCCTCTCTCCATTCTCAGACTTCTTAGGGGATGGCTGTACCCTCCAAGGAAAGGTGGTGGCTGTGCTCTGGGCTTCCTTCAGACATCTTTCATTATGTCTGGTCCATGTGAAAAGTATTAATTCTGTATCTCAAACTGGAGAGAGGAGGATAGCTTTGAATAATGTTTATTGAATGTTTGCTCCAAGCCAGGTGCTGGTCTAAGAGTTTTTAATGACCAAACTCACTAATCTTCATCTGCCCAGAAGTAGCTAATATGATTATATTCACTTTGTAGATGAAGAAATGGGGCACCAAGCAGTTGAATGACATAACTTGTAAATGGTGGCACCAGATCCAAAGCCAGGTGCTCGGATCCCAGGACCTGTGCTCCTGCTCAGAACACTGAGCTGCTGGTCAAAGAGGAACCAAGTCCCACACCTTCTTTTTCCTTAGTATGCCTTAGAGTCATAACTACTATTTTATTGCAAATTTACCCTCAAATATTTTTTGAACAGCTACTGCATGCCAAGCACCATGCTATCGCTTGACAATGAGTGATACACAGCCCTCCTCCCTCCTAACAGGCATGATGCCAGAATTTCCATTAAGGAAGGGATAGAGGCAACCTTTGGGGTGAAAGGAACGACAAAGAGACTTATATGAAGGCTGCTTTATCACAATTGGTGTAAAATTAAGAACATGTTCATTATTTACATTACTGTGGTATGATTGTGTCCCCCCAAAGTTAATGTGCTGGTATCTTAATCTCAAGTGCAACAGTGTTGAGAGGTGGACCTTTAAGAAATGATTTGATCATAGGGCTCTGCCTCATAAGTAGATTAGTGCTATTATTACTGAAGTGGGTTAGTTATTATGAGAGTGGGTTTCTGATAAGTAAATGAGTTCAGCCCTCTTTTCTTTTGTGTACATACTTGTTCTCTTGCCCTTTTGTCTTCTGCCTTGAACTTATTCAGTAAGAGGGCCCTCACCAGATATAACCTCTTAATGTTGGACTCCAAGCCTTGAGAACCATGAGCCAACTAAATATCTTTTCTTTATAAATTATTTAGTCTTAAGTGAGGCCCAAACTTTATCTGTACAATGAACATTTGTATACCCCATATCTTTAAAAAAAAATACCTGGTCTTAAGTATGGTTAAAGCTGCAGAAAACAGACACATGCCAATGAAGACAGGTGTGCAGATGATGTGCTAAAGTCTTTTCAAACCATGTTTTGGTACCACCACCAACCTCCTTTCTAATGGAGAAGAAAACATGAAGCACAGGGTGGGAAGGCTTTGTAGGGAAGTGGATAGAATTAGTGTTGTGTCTGGAGGTCTCAGCATATAGGTGAGATATTGCTATGGTCATAGGAAAGAAATCCTAATTCAGGCCCTTGACAGAGGAAGCCCATCTTGGGAAATGGTCTGGCAAGGATGACATCAGACACGACCAGGTGGTGGGGAAGGTAGGTGCAGAGATGCCTGAGAAGACACACCCTTGCATTGCTCTCTGGACACACTTCTGGGAGTGAAGGAAACATTACTTGACCTTTACCCTCCAGGGGGATATATCCATTACACATCCAGCTGGGAGAAGGTCTGGGATATTGGCATGGGCATAGAAATAATGAGCTGACCACTGAGTAAATTAATCAGCCCTGACTATATAAATCCCTACCCTTCCTATGAATGTCTTTGCTGGTTAGCCTGCTCACTGCAAATGCATTGCAAGTTCACTGCAAAGATAAATCCCAAGTTTTGCAAATGCGTTGTTTTGTGAAGATGCTTAAAGAGATATTGGCGAATTGCTGGAATCACATACCAAGTCATCAACAAATGTGGTTTGACAGGGTCGGTTTAACAGTTAACCATTAAAGAAGAGAAACTCAGTAAGGCATGGAAGGTGGTTTGAAAAAGCTGAATATTAAAGTATGTGGAGGGCCTGAAAACCAGTGAAGACCTCACATATCTATGTAATGCTCTGCAGAGGTCCTCATTATCATGCTGCAATTCAAATGAGAATGTTTTGACACCATGCCATTGTAGTGGTCACCCTCCTCTGATGGCCGGACTCATGTGTTGTGGCCTCACCTCTGACCACAGCCTGGCCTGTGAGATGGGAGATGGTTACCTGTGGACTTCCACACTCAGGGTTCCTACCCTTTACTTCCCGTCTAGGCTTCTCTATGCCATAAACACCAGTGCTGCTTCCCAAATAGGCACAAGCAGACCAGAAGTGCTGGGAGTGTTGGCTCCAGGAACAACTCACAAGCAATGTGGGTGAGGAGCAGATGGAGAAATTGTTCTCTCATCAGTGCCCAGGTGGGTAACTATGAGAGGCATTCTATGCTCTCCTCAGAAGATCATTGGTGAGGCTGCACCCCAGCTGTCACCAGAAGTGACGTTGGTAATCTGTTCCTTCCTCCCCCTACCACTTGGTCCCTCAGCCATGCTACTTGGGATCTCCCATGGAGTCAACTAGTGGCACGCAGGTCCTTGACTCAGTTTCACTTGACTCGGGGAAGGAAACTCAAGTCACTATACAGTTTGTCAGAGAGATCACATCCAACCCTCTGTTCGGTTTGGGTTCCAAGAATTAGCTGAGTCAAATAACAACCTATATAGTGTTAAATATAAGAGAAAATAACATTTTCAAAACTTTTAGTTTAATTTTTCAATATATAACCTTCATCAACCTTTTTGTTACTACTCATTATAACAAGAACTGTTAAATGTTTAAATGTTGTTTAGATTTTAAGGGAATCTAATAATAGGAAATTTATATAAATCCCCTCTTCACTAGAATTCTATAACTGGTTTATTAAAAAATTTATATTGTATATCTTATCCTATTCATCAAATATTCTTCTGAAACATACATCCTATTATATGGCTGGACCACAATTTATATAATCAATATGCTATTATGGTATTTTGAAGTGATCTCCATTTTTAAAATACCATAAATAACAGTGAAGAGAATAATGACAATAATGAATCCTGAACACGTTTTCAATTCTTGTGACTCAATTTCCCTACCCGGCAGATGAGGGCAAGAATGCACCTGCCTCATGAGGCTTCTGCGAGGATTAGATGCATTAATACTTTTTAAGTGTTCAACAGTGCCTCACCCTACTCAGTGTTCTGTAAAGGTTTGCACTGATGGTGATGGTGATGGTGACAGTGATGATGACGTCTTCCCCTTCAGTGAATTACTATTGTCCACCCAGCTACTCAATCCAATCAGTTCCTAAGACTTGTGAGTTATTTCCCTTAATTTTGTTTATTTCTTCCATCCCTATTCAGGCTACCCTCCCCTTCTGTCTTAGTCCTGTCCCCAAGTGGTCTCCTGGCCTTGAATTTTATCCTCTTCCATCCTAATTCTCCACTCCCTAGTCAAAGTGATTTTTCCAAGACAAAACTCTGAATAGGTTGAACCAATTTATATTCCTACCAGCATTGTATGAGAGCAGCTATTTCCTAAACCTTCACTAACATTGTCTATAACTGTTTTTAAAACACATTTTTAAATGGTATCATTTTATATTTCATTTCTTTGCAAAGGTTGAACTTTAAAAAATATATGTTTGCCATTTTTATCACTCTCTTTGTATAATGCCTGTTCATGTCCTTTGCTCTGAAAGGCCTTTAATATTCTGGTGCAGTAAATGCTGTTCGTGTTGAAGAACTCAAACTTGGAGTTGAGCGACATCTACCCTGGCCAGTCGTGGCTGTGGGCTTAGAACCCCACAACAGAAAAGGCTCTTATATAGTCGCTTCTGCCTGTACACTGTCATGTGCCCATCTGTTAAATTTGGCCCAGTCCATGAGGACTTGAGAGCAGGACTCCTTGAAGCACATCATAATCATTTACTCACAGTATCTTGTTCCTCATCCCTGGATAGCTTTCCATAATCCAGCTCCTTCCGGATGGCCATTTTTAGCCAATTCAACCATGCCATTTTGAAGCCTGCTGCTTTTGGTGGCTAAATATAATTTCTCTGGGAAAGGGGCCAACTGCGACAGTTGATTTCCATTTGGCCTGTGTCTTGAGGCAAGACTGAACGTGAGAGAAAGTGTGGAGTTGGCATGAAGAAACAGAAGGGCAGTGCTGAGTGCCAGCCACCACTATAAACACCCCGCCTGGAATGGGGGCATATCCCCACTTTGGTCCCCAGGGGTATAGGCACCTTCATCATGGCACATGGCTGGCCAAGTTATTTTAGGCTGTAATGACAGGGATGGTTGGGTGTGTGCCTACTCAAATCTGATTGAAAGGTTCTGCCTATATTCAATTTCTCTTGTTTCACTAGTTCAGTGAATTACCATTGAATTACCATTGCCTATTCAACTTCTCAATCCAATCAATTGGATTGATAGTTCGTAGAAAATGAAGTAGATCTTAAAAACTGAGCAGCACATTTTAATGTTATACTGTAAAACTCATCAAACATAAAAAAGAAGTATATAATCAGATACTAGCAATGGGATTAATCTAATTCTTAAAAGAAGTGATAAAACATAGGTCAAACACAAATATCAAAAAAGACCCCCAAAACAAATAACTAAAATGGTCACAGGATGCTGGTCTAGGCATCCTATGTAGGATGGTAGCTCATAGTGCTTGAGATAATAAATGAAGCCTTCCATGATATAGTTCCTGACTTTTCCAGCCTTGAAAGTTCCCTTCATCTAAATTTCTATACTCACTGTCCCGGCCATATTGAACAACTCCAGCTTTCCAAGTGCCTCACGCTATTTTATACCTCTATATTTTTGCATCTATTATTTTCTCTACCTGGGTAGCAACTGGAAAATTTCTACTCTTCTTTCAAAATCCAGACCAAGTGCTCCTTGACTCACCCACAGAGTAGTAATTAGTCACTCCTTTGTTTTGGTAGTGTTCCCAGCATCATATCTCTGTTGTTTTAGCACTAAATTTGCTATGCTTTTGTCTCCTCTGTTGGAGTGTGAAAACTTTAAGGGCAGAGACTGTCTTTACTCACTCATTCATTCATTCATTCACCCATTCAACAAATATTTGCAAGCACTTCCCACGTGCTGCCTGACTTGTCTTTGTATTCACTGTGTACCCGCAACTGAGCGTGGTGCTGGGACAGGGCAAGTGCTAAAGAATGGATGGTAAGTGGGATGAAGGTATTGAAGATGTTCCTGCCATATCTAACCATCCTGAGGTTTCACTCACTACTCAAAGGTGGGGTTTCTTCATGTGAGCTCCCTGTGAGGGAGAGAGGACATGTCTCCCACTCCTACCTTACCCCAGAACTCCTTACCACCTCCTGGACTCCCAGCCTCACTCTGTTTCCAGAACTTCTGGGTAAACCAGGAGAATCGCCTGGATAATTATCTTCTTCCCCCACAACTGACTAGTTTTCCAGTGCAGATGATATGTCATATTGCACCCAGATGGGCCACATATGCCTTCTTCCTGGCACTCCCTTTGGCCAGGATCTTGGGAGCTGTGCTAGGACAGCACAGACCAACAAATGGCAGATTATAGGAAGGAGTGGTTGGCAATAGTCTCCATTTTTTTTTAAACTAAAGAGAGAAGATTATAAGAACAAGATACACAAAGATGGTTTTTGTAACCCAAGTTCTGATAGTGTTTGGAAAGTTGTTACTGGGGACAGGAGAGGGGAAACGGGAGGGAGTGGGAAGGTAGAACAGAGAAATGTGTGACCCACTCTGTGATATGCCATTGGCAAGAGTGTGGACTGTGCTTTGTTTTCTGTGTGCCTGCCATTCACCTTTTCATTCTCTAGAGCTCTGGGACCTCCTTCCATAGACTCCTGTGTCAGCCTGATCTGCTTCTCTGACAGCCCCAAAACAGTCTCACATAAGTTAACTGTTTGTCCCCAGCCTGATCTGTGATTGTATCTCACATTGGCCACTGGATATATACCAGCATTTTGTAACCAGTCATTTTAGTGAGTTATTTTATAGGGGGTTTTAGGGTCTTTTTTGGTATTTGTGTTTGGCATACTTTTTAGCTACTTCTTTAAAAAACACATAAGTCCATTACTAGTATATGGTTATATACTTCGTTTTTTATGCTTGGAAACTTTTATAACATTAAAGTGTGCTGTCCATGTTTTACACTTGAAATTGTTTAAAATGTCGTCTGGATCATTTGTGCTAAAATGTGACTTTTAGCACGTTGAGACAGAATCCTTATTGGGATGTCCCAAGGACCTAATATTTACCTTGAAGTTGCTATCCAAAACAATTATTTTCTTTATTAAACTTGGTGTCTTCATTGAGATCCTTCAAGGGACATTGGAAAGATCTCTCTGCCCTCTCCTATGGGCCCACCATAAGCCCTGCAAAAAGTTAAGTTCCCTTAAGTTCTTAAGGGGGCATCACAGGGATCTGCTCCAAATGAACATCAAGGTCATCACTGCATTCGAGATGCTGTGTTTTTTTCATCCAAAACTGTGATTGGTCCTTTATTGTGTCATTGCATTCAATCAGAAATTCCTACATGGAGACTGAGTCTTTGTGATGGTTTCACTGTGGTGGTGACATCTCTAAGGGAAAAGTCATATCTAAGGCCAATTTGAAGGGTCACCAAGCCACTCACTTTCAGGTTTAAGTTTCCACACCCCAGGAGTGTGAGAAGTTAGCTGCTGGACATCTTGAGAGGTTTAGTGCACACTGGAAGTCATGAAATGAAGCTCCATTCATGCAATTTAATCTTGTAGGTGTGATCACCCAACTGCATCTAAGATCTCACTGTGGTGACATTTCACTCTGCTTCACACCCTTGGTAAAGTAAAGAACAGACAAAAGCTCAGGCTTTATCTGAAAAAAGATATATTTTTGCTTTCCATTTCTTAGAAACACATTTATTTTTTGAGTTGGAGTCTCACTCCGTCGCCCAGGCTGCAGTGGCACGCTCACGGCTACCCCAGCATCAACTTGCTGGGCTCCGGTGATCCTTCTGCCTTAGCCTTCCAAGTAGCGTACAGTCATGCGCAACCACACCCAGCTCATTTTTTATTTATTGTAGGAACAAGGTCTTGCCAAGTTGCTCGGATTGGTCTTGAATCCACGGGCTTAGGCAATCCACTTGCCTCAGCCTCCCAAAGTGCTTGGACTATAGGCTGAGCCACTGAGCATGGCCACAAATTTCTTTTTAAAAATTATTTACTTTTTATTTACTTTATATGTTTGTTGGCTACATGTATGTCTTCTTTTGACATACATTTCTTCTTCTCTCTGTTCATGTCCTTTGCCCACTTTTGGGGGATTTAATGCCCACAATCCCCCTAATGGGAATATACCCTGAAGAACTCAAATCACTCTATAAAAAAGATACTTGCACACATATGTTTATCGTAGCATTGTTCTCATTGTTCACAATAGCTGTTCTCTCTGTTCATGTCCTTTGCCCAATTTTTTTGAGTTCCTTACAGATCCTAGATGTTGGGTCTTTGTCAGATGCATAACTGGCAAATATTTCTCCCTATTCTGTGGGTTGTCTCTTTACTCGTAGAAGGAAATTTCTATGAAAAATAGTAGAGTGTAACAAGTAGGATCAAGAGTTCTTAAAGTCAGAAAACCTCAATTTAAAATCTTAATTCCACACTTCATAGGTTGGTAACCTTCGGCAGTCTTAGTCTGTTTAGTGTTGCTAAGACAGAATCCCCAAGACTGAGCAGTTTATTAAAAAACAAATTTATTTGGCTCATGATTCTAGTGGCTGGAAGGTTTAAGATTGGGCACCCACATCTGTGGAGGGCCTCAGGCTACTTCAACTCATGCAGAAAGTGGAAGGAAAGTAACCTTGTGATCACATGGCAAAAGAGGAGCAAGAGAAAGAAACTGAAGAAGCCAGATTCTTTTTAACAGCCCACTCTGGAAGGAACCAATCCATCCTTGAGAGAGCAAGAACTTATTCATCTCCCAGGGAGGGCATTAATCTAATCATGAGGGATCTGTTCCCCTGACCCAAATACTACCCACTAGACCCCATCTTCCAATCATGCCATATTGGGAATCAAATTTCTTTTTTTTTTAATTTTAAATTTTTTTACTTTAAAATTGTGGGTACAATTCAGGGTTAGGTATACAAATATTCATTGTGCAGTTACCCTTGCTGATGAGGTGTACCCCTCCCTCCCAGGGCAGATTCCCACTACTGCCAATCCCACCTCCCTGTCCCTCCCAAGCCCCTGCAGTTTCCTGCTACTGTCAATCCTTTTCTTACAGTATTATGATAGTTGTTCAAGGTCCACTTATGAGTGAGAACATGTGATACTCACATGTTCTTTGTTTCTGTGAAAGATCACTAAGAAGTATTATAGACTCTAATCCATCCAGTTGCTGTGAAGTTCATGATTTTTTTCTTCTTTATGGCTGTGTAATACTCCATTGTGTACAAGTACCACATTTTTTAAACCAGTCCTCTTTTGATGGGCAACATGATTGGTTCCATGTTCTTGCTATTGTGAACAATGCTGTGATAAACACACATGTGCAGGTATCTTTTTTATAGAGTGATTTGAGTTCTTCCGGGTATGTTCCCAGTAGTGGGGTTGTGGGGTCATATGGAAGGTCGATTTTTAGAACTTGTAGGAGTTGCCACACTTTTCCACAGAGGCTGTACTAGTTTACACTCCCACCCACAGTATAGAAGTCTTCCCTTTCACCACATCCTCTTCAGCATCTGTTATTTTTTGAGTTATTGGTGATGGTCATTCTGACTGGAGTTAGGTGGTATCTCAGTATAGTTTTAATTTGCATTTCTTTGATGATGAGTGAGGCCGAACATTTTTTCATGTATCTGTTGGCTGCTCGTATGTCTTCTTTTGAGAACTGTCTATTCATATCTTTTTCCCACTTTGTAATGAGGCTGTTTGTTTTTTTCTTTTCAGCATGTTTGAGTTCCTTGTAGATTCTAAATGTTAGGCCTTTGTCAGACATACAGTTGGCAAATATTTTTTCCCAGTCTGTGGGCTGTCTCCCTGAGCTCTTGATGGTTTCTTTGACTTTGAAGAAGCTTGTCAGTTTGATGAGGTCCCACTTGTCTATCTTATCTCTTATGGCACGGGCACTTAGGGTTTTGATCAGGAATTTGTTGCCAGTTTCAATTTCCATAAGGGTGTCTCCTGCATTTTCTATGGTTCTAATAGTTTGAGGTTTTACGTTTAGGTCTCTGATCCATTTAGAGTTGATTTTTGTGTATGGGGATAGGTAGAGGTCCTGCTTAAATCTTCTGCATGTGGTCAGCCAGTTTTCCCAGCATCACTTACTGAATAGGTTCTCCTCTCCCCAGTGGTTCGTGGTGGAGGCTTTGTTGAAGACGAGTTGGTTGAGAAATTGAGGTTTTGCTTCTGGAATCTCAATTCTATTCCATTGGTTTATATGCCTGTTCTTGTAGCAATACCAAGCTGTTTTGATTATTGTAGCTTTATTAAAAAGTTTAAAGTCTGGGAGTGTGATACCTCCTGCCTTTTTAAAATTTTTTAATTTTTTTTCCTGAAGATTGTTTTGGCTATTGGTGGTTATTTATGTTTCCATATGAATTCTTGTATTGTTGTTTCTAGGTCTTAGAAGAATGTTGCTGGCAATTTGATGGGTATTGCGTTAAATTTGTAAACTGCTTTAGGTAGAATGGGCATCTTAATAACGTTGATTCTTCCAATCCATGAGCGTGGGATATTTTTCCATTTGTTTGTGTTATCTTTGATTTCTTTGAGCAGTGTTTTGTAAAGGTCTTTCACATTTCTGGTTAGGAAGATGCAAGGTATTTCTTTCTTGTGTGGCTATTGTGAATGGAATTGTGCTATTTATTTGGGTTTCTGTTTGTTTATTATTGGTGTATAGAAATGCAATTGTCTTTTGCACATTTATTTTATACCCTGAGACTTTGCCAAAGTCCTTTATCAGTGCAAGGAGGTTTTTGACAGATTCTCTTGGGTTTTCGAGATATAGAATCATGTCGACTGCAAAGAGGGATGGCTTGATTTCCTCTTTTCTGATTTGGATACCCCTGAGGAGATCAAATTTCAACATAACTTTTGGTAGGGATAAACCATAGCACGCGTATTGTTTAATCTCTCTCAGTCTCGGATTATTTACTCATAAAATGGAGATAATGATACTGAACTCCTAGACCTGTTAAGAAGAATCAAGAAGACAATGTACTTAAATGCTCAGTCTAGTATTTGGTACATAAGACAGTAAATAGTAAGGAGGTAAAGAAATGAAAACCTATCAGGCTTTTGAAAGGTTTGGGATACTGAAGAGAGATTTTTCTAGTCTAACTTAGGCATCAAGATTTCTTCTCTTGTTTGTTGCCTCTCCACATTTCTCACCTTAAGTCAGTTGCTAGGCAACCGCAGCATGGCTGGAATGAGTCTGCATGCAGCAGGGTGTCACGTTGGTGGTAGTGGTCTGCTACATGCCAACACCCTGCTTTAGAATTACCCAGTTCTTTCTGTGGAAACTTGTAGCCTGATGATAAACCTTCCTAACCTGAGGGAACTTGGAGGTGTTTTTTAGATTTAACACAGCTTAAATAAACCATTGATCTAGATCAGGGTTCAGGACTCATTTTATTAAAAGGGCCAGATAGAAAATATATGACCTGTCTAGTCTCTGTTGTAACTACTTGACCCTGTCTTTGTAGTGTGAAATCAATCAGAAAACAATACATAAATAAATAAATGAAATGGTTGAGTTCCAATAAAACTTTATTTCTAGACACTGAAATCTGAATTTCATATCATTTCATGTATCACAAAATATTTTTTTCTTGTTTTTTTAAAGGGACTTTTTAAATGTAAAAAGTGGGCCATACAAACATAGGTGCCAGATCAGATTTGGCCCCACAGGCCATAGTTTGCTGACCCTGATCCAGAATGATGTTTTGTTAAAAATAAAATTTGAATATCTGCTGACCTTTTATAGCTTTCTTCTTATTAAATGTGTGTGTTTATTGAGTGCTGACTCTGTGCCAAGTTCTCTCTCTCTCTTTTTATTTTAAAGATGTGGGGTACATAAGTGATTAGGTACATAAGTGGATTAGGATACATAAGTGATCATTGTACAGCCAAGTTCTCTATATTTATTATTAGAAGTTCAAGAAGAAATAAATAAATCCACCACCACAGTGAAAGATTTTAATACACTTCTTCCCATAATTGATCTATTAGTTAGATATACATCATCTGTTTTAATCTTCACCTTAACACTGCAGGTAGATTTTATCATCTTTGTTTTACAGTTGAGGAAACTTTGGCTCAGAGTGGTTACATAACTTGTCCAGGATCATATACTGAGCATGTGGTAGAACTGAGATATTACCCAGAATGGTGTGATTTCAAAGCTCAGGAGATTTGCACTGGCCTTCATGGCTTCCCTGTACACAAAGACCTCATGATCATTTGGAAAGTCACAGGATAGGCAGAAAGAAAAACCTGAAAAGATGGGACAGAGTTGAACCTCTTTCTCTTCTAAATCCCAATCAAGGCTTTTTCAGAGATAATGAATTTCACTGTGGTAACACTGAGAAAGTTTGGGCAAATTACCAGCTACAGAAGTAGCCATTTATATTTGTTTTGTTTCTTAAATCATACTGAGTAAGCATTACTAACAGCTAGGTGTTAGCCCCACATGGCAAGAGACAACCAGTAGTGGAGCAATAATTACTAGGTCATAGATCTCACTTTGGGGCAAAGTTGACTAGGGGTCTCGCCACTGATGTCAGCTGAATTGAGGGAATTCAGAGACTAGGAAGTTAAGTAGCAACAGTATTGGAAGGGGCTGATTCCAGAAGCCTAGTTTTTGTGCTGACAGAGTTGCAGTGGAGGCAAGTGACCACTGAAGTTTCCCTAGAAGAGTCTTTTGCCTGTGCTTGGCTTGGGAATCGAGGAAGGAGGTCTGGCAATGGGTTTGAGTAGCTCCAGAGGTCATGAACCAGTCTCTTCTAAAAAGAGAGTGAGATGGGTAAAAAAAATGTAAATCAAGCAAAATTGCAAGAAAAGCTTGAGGCTTACCATAGCCATCCTTGGAATAGTTTCTGAAAGGAAGCATGTGTACATTATTGTGGAAGAAGCTAGAGTAGGGTGTAAAAATGAGATAATAAGTAAACAGAAGGGAACAATCCTCCCCCCAAAACAGTAAGAAAATGCTGGTCCATGTCTGTTTTCTCACGCTATTACCAAAGTGGGCAGATTTCAGGGTGTGAAGCCATATGAGTGCATGGGAAAGTTAACTCCAAGACGTCATGCCTGTGGTGAACACAGGCAGTTTCAAAGGAGATTGGAGGGTATCCTAGCTTGGGTTTCTCCCAGAAACAGACCCCAAGACAATAATGCAATCGTATTTTGACTTACCTGTGGGGATCTGTTCCAAGCCCCAGCAGATGCCTGAAACCACAGAAAGTAAATCCTATATATACTATGTTTTTTTCTATGCATCTATAGCTATGAGAAGGTTTAATTTATAAATGAAGCACAGTAAGAGGTTAATAATAACTAATAAGAAAATAGAGCAATTATAATAATGTTCTATAATAAAAGTTAGTGAATGTGCTTGTTCTTTCTCTCTAGCTTATTATCCTGCACTCACCCTTCTTATCTCAGCCTTATGATGAAGTGAGATGATAAAATGCCCTCGTGATGAGATTGAAGTGAGGTGCACGACGTAGACATAGTGATGTAATGGAAAATTCCAGAAAAAAATAACTCATGTTTTGAATTCTGCACCATTCTGAGTAGCATGATGAAGTCTCGCACCATCTCTTCCAGAACACGAATTGTCCCTTTGTCCAGCATCCCCATGCTGTGAACTCTTCCTACCCATGAGTCACCTGGTAGCCCTCTCCATTATCAGATTGACTGTCATGGTATTGCCATGCTTGTGTCCAAGTCACCCTTATTTTATTTCATAGTGGCCCCCAAAGCACAAAAGCAGTGATGTAATATTTTTGCCCCTGGGTGGGCGTAACAGAAACTTTGTAAGCAAACTGCAGATAAGGAGTTGGGGGGAGGCACCACTGTCATTTTCAGGAGGTGATTGCAGGAAGCACAGGTGAAGGGTAGGAAAGTGATGCTGAGATGAGAAGGCAGTCAAAAAAATAAAAATCTATCATCAAGCAAGTTGAAACAGTGGACACTGAGGAAGCCTAGCGTAAAACATGGGCCTTGGAGTCATCCTGTCTGAGGGCAGAAGGAGCTGGATGTTTGTCTGTTGCTTGTTAGCCATTGGTCAAGGGCCTTCTCCTGTACAGCACTGACTCTTGGTGGGCTTTAAGGACACAGCAGGTAGAGGGGACCTTGGCAGTTATAGACAGCCCTGGGGCAAAACGTCCCAGGTGCTGGCAAGTGGATTTGATTGCACCTACGAAGAAGCAAGGACTGAGGCTACAGTCAGACACGGCCAGCAGCTGCTGTATGGCATCTCTCAGAAGAATCATCTGGGAAGTGAAGGTTACTGGGTGATTGAAGGGTTACATGTGCCCTGTAACAAAGTCCCTGACTGAACAAGTAGTGAGTGGGTGGGAGAAAAGAGAAACAGAGTCTAAAGCTGCAGAGCAGAAGAACAGTCACAGAGAAGGAAGCAGTTTCACTGAGGGGCTAAGGGTGTCCGACTGAGGACCAGAGCAAAAAAGCTGAAGTCTAGGATTTTCTTGCCTGTTGCCCATTCCCTGTGAAAAAGAAAAACTGGATGTTGTGTGTTGGTCTCGATAATTCAAGCTGTCCATGTTCTCATGCTGAATAGCGTGCTGGCACACATGAAGACAGATGGTTTCCTCCTCCTTAAGAGTAGAGCTAGACATGGGAGAAAAAGTTTGCTATGTCAAAAAAAAAAAAAAAAAAATCCAGCTGCTTTTGTTGGCACAAAAAGTTCCACAGATTAGGGAAAAAAGAATCTCTGAGTCCTCCTTTTAAGTGGTCTAGTCGTCAGACTGTTTTTCTGAGATGAATTCCTGGGCCAGTATAAACTTCTGCTGGGGCTGACTCTGCCCTTCCTCCCTCCACCCATTCCCCCAGAAAAATGAGCCTAGCCAAGGCCTCTTCTGATACAAGCTAAGCTTCTGGAAGCATTCAAGGAGTCTGTCTTGTACGTGGTTAGGGAGTCTCCTTTCAGCAAACATACCCAATCCAACCATTGGGTTTGAGGAGGGCTCTCTCAGGTGCTCATGATAAAACCTCTCTTCCTATCAGTGGGGCTTTGATTTTGGCTGTTACTCAGGGAATGATGTAAACTCCTTAAAACTCAGGGCATCAGTCCAGCCCAGGGAACCAAGTTGTAGAAGGTAGAATAGTGACTTTCAAAGATATCAGGTTCAATTCCTGGAATCTGTAAGTGCTACCTTATTTGGGAAAAGGCATTTTGCGGTGTGATGACATTGAAAATCTTGAAATGGGGGATGATCCTGGTAGGCTCTAAATATCATCACACATGTCCTTGTACAACGGAGGCAGAGGGAGGTTAGATACACACAGAGGAGAAGGTATGTAAAGATGGAGGGAGAAATTGGATTGATGTGGCCATGAGCCAAAGAAGCTGCAGACAGCCACCAGAAGTTGGAAGAGGCAAGGGACAGGTTTCTCTCCTGGAGCCTCATGGAGTGAGTGCAGCTCTGGAGGCACCTTCATTCTGGACTTCTGCCTCCAAGAATGATGAGAATAAATTTCTGCCATTTTAAGTCATAAATTGTGTGTGTGGTAATTTGTTACAGCAGCCACAGGAAACTAATACACAAGTGTGTAAAATTTCTGAAAGTGGAAAAAAGAAAAGGTAGGAAGAGTTTACTTCTAGCAGTAGTATCCCTGGGGTTGCAAACTTGCTCCCAGAGGCTTGGGGAGACTAAGACAGGTCCTCACTTTCATCTCCCAGTGACCATAGTGCTACCCAAGTGTGGGGTGACCCAATAGGGGAACATGGGGTGTGGTATGGATCTGGGTGTGGCATCCAGGTCTGGCTCTACCAGTTCCTTCCTGTTCAGTGAAGTGACCAGTACAGGGTTCATGCTTGGCAGAGCCAGCGTTTGTGCCCAGATCTCCTGGTCCACCATGGATAGCACAGGGATAGTAGCCTTTCAGTCTGCCTTTGGGCTAGGAAGAGGCTGTTTTTTGTCAGAAACAGTCCTTCGGGGAACCAAGGTTCTCATATGGGTAATACTGAATGCTCATTTATTTATGTATTTATTCCTTTATTTATTTATTCATTTTTGCCATGTCTCTGTAAAAAAATGTGTTTATTTATTTTAAAGATGTGGGGTACAATGCAGTGTAAGGTATACAAATGGTCATCCAACAGGTAAAGTTTGGGCCTCTCTTTGGCCCCCACTTTGTCTGGTTTGAGATCAGGTACCCTTATTGATGTTATGTGCCCCCTAGTGCCCCCTACACTACTAGTAGTAGTATACTGCTACTGCTAATCCCTTAATATTGAACGTTTATAGTAAACCAGGTACTGTCCTGAGACCCTCACATTTGGGGTCTCATTTTCACCTTTTTGACATCTTTGTAATGTAGAAATGATCACTTCTTATAGTAGTCAGAGTTCTCCAGAGAAACAGGATATGTGTGTGTGTGTGTGATTGTACATATATATACATGGGGGGGAACCCCCAAAACCCTGGAGTTTATTTATAAAAACTCTTATGTGTTTAAACTTCAAAGTACTCTCTGTCTGATGTAATATACCAATTGAGATGCTTTTTCCACTGCTCAGAATGGTTTTTGAACTTGTCACTTTTGATATCTTTTAGTGCTTCTGCCATTTCCCTTTAAGGACTTTTTTCATCCAGGGAAACAAAAGTCTCTGGAGGAGAGATTGGGTGATAAGGATGATGGGGCATGGGGATCATGCCATTTTAGGTAAAAAAACAAAAAAACAAAAAAACTGCTGAACACTCAGTGCGGTATGGGCAAGTATGCTCATAAATCATCCATCACGAAATGGGCAAAAATGTTGAAAAACTTTCTCCATCCCCCCAAAAAATTCACTGAAGCTGAACATAGCCTCTTACAACAATGCTAGATGGTATACTGGTGTCAGTGGGTTTCTAGAACACTCACACAGCGGGGGAAGCCTGTACTACAAAGAGCCTGCCTTTCAAAAAAGAATTCCAGTTGTTTCTGGGATCCTCCACATATATCAGGGTGCCAAAAAAGGCATACACATTTTAAGAGATGTAACCTATGTATTACTTTTGAAATTTAATTGAATTATGGTATCAGTGTGTAGTATGATGTTCACTCAAAAGGTGGCATTAATCAAATGAATGCTAGCATTACCATGGGACAGGCAGGACAGTTGAAGAAAATGGTGAAAGCACAGTTGTCGTTCAAAGAGTACAAGACCATTTTGAGGTGGTATTTGACATTTGAAAACATCATGGAAGTTCAATGACAGTGGAGGCGTGAGTGTGCCACAGAACCTCCAACATGCCTGACAAACGCACACATTCATGATAAGTTTGAGACACATGGTACTGTGTGTGATGT
Organism: Cephalopachus bancanus; assembly: GCA_027257055.1. Taxonomy (NCBI): domain Eukaryota; kingdom Metazoa; phylum Chordata; class Mammalia; order Primates; family Tarsiidae; genus Cephalopachus; species Cephalopachus bancanus. Next base: position 2,563,477 of record JAPVLO010000170.1, on the reverse strand, counting down.
GCACAAGGAAAGATATGGGAGACCTCGCACAGCAACAAGTCCTACAGTAGTTTGCTATAATCAGAAGTGTCTGGATGCTGATAGTGATCACTTGGAGAGCCTCTTGTAATTGCAGAAGTCAAACGTGACTTCTATTCATCTTTTGTTATTGGTATATATTAAGTATTACAATTTTAACACAGTTTTTTCCTTTCTTAAAACGTGTGTACTTTTTGGGGGCACCTTTCTCTCTTTCCTTCCATATATATAAATGTCAGTCATATATACATATGTATATGTGTGTGTGTGTGCAATTGATTTAAGGAATTAGTTCATGCATTTGGGGAGGCTTGGGGAGTCCAAATTCTTCAGGACAGGCTGGAATTCCAGGCTGCAGTAGCTCAAGTCTGAGGGCTGCTTGCTGGTAGATTCCTCTCTTCCTCAAGAGAGGTCATTCTGTCTCTTAAGGCCCTCAACTGATTGGAAAAGGCCCACTCTCATTATGGAGATCGTCTGCTTTACTCAAAGTCTACTGATTTAATCATTAATCTCAAATTTTAAAAAATACCTTCACAGCAATATCCAGATGTGTTTGGCCAAACATCTGGGTGCCTTATCTTGCCACGTTGACACTTAAAATTGACCATTATACTCCCCCACTCCCCGTAACCAACTTTTTTTTTTTTTTTTTTTTAAATACAGTCTCCCTCTGTTGTCCAGGCTGGAGTGCAGTGGTGAGATCATAGCTCACTGCAGTCTCAAACTTCAGGGCACAAGGGATCCTCCCATTTTAGCTTCCCAAAGTGTTGGGACTACAGGTACATGCCACCACAACTAGCTAATTAAAAAAGTTAATTAGCTGGTATCTCATTATGTTGCCCAGGATGGTCTCAAACCCCTGTTCTCAAGTGATCCTCTCACCTTAGCCTCTCAAAGCACGGGATTACAGGCATGAGCCACCATGCCCAGTCCGCCACTTTTTTTTTTTAATTGATGAGGAAACTGAGGCTTAGAGAAACATAGCAACTGACTCAAAGCCATGAAGCTACTGTGTGATTTGACCTGAGAGTCCTGCCTTAACCACCATGTTACAGAGTGGTTGTAGATACAACCTGGGTTTGGGCTGAAATTGGCTGTGTAGAAATATCCTAATTCTTTGAGCAGGTCAGTAGCTCCCTCCTCCTCCTTCCTCACACTCCATCTGGGCAACGAGGGGTGGGGAGGCCTCAACCAATTTGAATTCTGTCTCTCTGTTTACTGCTTACTCTTACCCTTCTGGGTTCTTTCCTTCAGCCGCCTCCTGTCATTCGTACTTCTCTGTTCCCTGGCTAAATTTCCTTCAGCACATGCTTCCCACTGGTGTTCTATTTTTTCAAGTTACTTCTGGCAATTCACAGAGCTCTTGGGTTACCTACATGTACCGAGAGAAAGCTTTTAGTTCCCAGAAATGAGTCAAGTGAGGACACATTTCGCAGGGGATCGTGATGGGTTTCTCTTCCTTACCTGTCACTCTTAGAGAAGTGAGACAAGAACCCGAGTATTTCTGCTCAAAAGGGGAAGGGCTGGTCCTCGAATGACCTTGAAGACAGGGCTATCTCTTAATCTCTTAGACATCTTTGCACTCCGTATCAGTCAGGAAAGCCAAAGCACGTCGGGGATTATTTTTATTTCTTTATTTTTGAGTTGGAGTCTCTGTCACCCAGGCTAGAGTGCAGTGGCATGCTCACCGCTCATGGCTTACTGCAGCCTTGCTATCCTGGGTTCAGGTGATCGATCCTCCTGCCTCAGTGAACTACAGGTGTGCACCACCACACCTGGCTATTTTTAATTTTTTTTTTTTAAGAGATGAGGTCTCTACATGTTGCTAAGGCTAGTCTCAAACTCCTGGACTCAAGTAATTCTCTTGCCTCAGCCTCCCAAAAAGCAGATTGCAGGCATAAGCCACCGCGTCTGTCTCCGGGATTTCAAACAGAGAGAATTTGATTTCAGGAACTGACTGAAAAACCAGGCTGGCATAAAGAGAAGGGTGAGGGAAACAACAGATTAGTAGCTGTGTAAGGCTGCTATTGCTCCTGAGGCAGGGGAACCAAAGGCAAACTAGCACACTCAGGAGTTCCCTGGACCACAGAGGTCACTGCCATGGGACCCACATTGCTGCTGCTGCAGCACCACGGTCTTCCTGCTGTGGGTCCTTCCTTGGCCACCATTAGTTGTGGCCACTGCTGCTTCTAAAACACATGGTTTATTCCTGGATTTGGGAGCAATCTTAGGAAAATGCCTGAAATTGACACAGAGAGGGAGTGACGTTAAGGGTGTTGCTATGGCTACAAAGCCCTGTGGCTGCGCGTACATCAGTGAGATCCTGTGATCTCTCACTACGAATTGCCCAGATCCAGCTGGGTCCCCATTTTGTGGTCATGTTGCCCACTGTCCTCCCTCACAGCCCTTGGCACATGGCAATGATTTCATTTGCCATGTATAGTTATTTACTTCCGCCATCTTCTCTTCTAGACTGCTAGTTCCATGAAGTAAGACGCACGCCTCCCTCGCCCCTATTTGCTCTTGTATTCCCTGCGCCTGCCAGTTGGCAACCACTCCATGCACTGTGTTGACTGTTCACCCAGCTGGGACCTCCGGAGACATCCCTCTCTCTTCCCACAGAGAACAAATGCAGAGACTCAAAGGGCCTCATGGGAGTGCCCAGTTGTGAAAAGAAAGTTCGATTTGTGGGTTGTGTTTTCACTCAGCTATGGATGTATTATTCCACTTTTCACAAAGAAAAGGTGGCAAGAATAGGAAGGTAAAGTGTGGTGGAAATAAAATCCAGAGGGGACACACACTCCCTTACAAAGTATCTCTGAGTAGAGATTATTCCAGGCAGAACTGAAATGCAACAGAAGCCAGGAGTCTGCCCAGACGCACCCCCTGGTCCATTTCTCCCTTCAGTCATTGTTTATAGCTTGCTGTGATGATCCCACAAGCTCATCTTCACTCCCAAAGGAGAGAAAAGTAAAACAGATTGATAGGGTGCTTTCATGTGTATGAAAATCGGTTTGTTTTGTCTGGGAGTCCCATGGGAGTCGGCATGCAGAGAACAGCTACTTTGCTCCTAGAGAGGAATCCTGTGGTCTGGAGTGAGGACTTTCCCTGAGAAGCTTCTCTTTCTCTCTCCTGGCTGAAAACAAATACATCAATTCCTATCCCAGAAGTGTTAAGCTCTAATACCTGAGAGTTTATAAATGCCCCTGTCAGACCCGACCCATAACCACAGCTTGGACCACCTCATTTTCAGGTGCGTTTAATCTTGGTCCTGGCAATTGCATTTAGCAGGCCTCGCACTTGTCTAACAGGTTGCCTCCCAGCCCCCATTTATTTAATACCTGCAGTATATCCCTGAGATGCCGGCAAGGCATACGTGTTTTAAAAAACTGAGATAGTCCTTTTTTGAATGGTATCTAAAATGCATTTTATCTTGCAAGCCCACTTTGATCTTTTATTAGGTGGTTGCTTGGAGCCCTGTGTTGAGGAGGATTCTGAAGTGCTGAAATCACTTAGTTATGGGCACCAGAAGACTTATAAGAGATTCTTTTATAAGAACTGTGCTAACAACCAAAAGGCCTAATAAGATGACTTTTAAGAATCCTCTGGGAGGAATTCTGTTGCTTCTCTAGAATGTAGAAGTAGCTCTGGTTATTCTTTTCTTTCTTCTTTTGGCTAAAAAAAATATATTTTTTTTAATTCAGGGTCTCACTCTGTCATTCCCATGATCATGGCTTACCACAGCCTTGACCTCCTGGACTCAGGTGATCCTTCCACCTCAGTCTCCCAAGTAGCTGAGACAATAAGCACATGCCACCACCCCTGGCTAATTTTTTGATTTTTTTGTAGAGATGAGGTCTCACTGTTTTATCCAACTCAAACTCCTGGGCTCAAGCAATCCTCCTGCCTTAGCCTCCCAAAGTGCTGGGATTACAAGTGTGAGCTACCATGCCCAGCTCTTCTTTTTGTTAATAGCAAATTTCCCTTCCTGCCATACTTGTTTATGATCATGCATGATGTATTTTGTGGTATTATCAGATGTAAAAGCTGCATGATTCTTTACAGAGTGCTCAGATAAGCATCTTGTTTTTTAGAAGTGAAAACTAGACCTTGGGAGGCTGATTTTCCAAAGGGCAAACAGCTAGTTGGTTCCGCTTCTCCAACTCCCACTTGTCTGTTTTTGGACTCTTTGCTTCCAAGACAGAAAGTCTGTCATACCGTGACTCTGCTAGTAAGAAAAGTGGGGTTGTGTAGGACTGGACCGGCAGTATATCTTGAGCCGTAAGGATGCCATTGTTGAGCCACATGGCCTGGCTCTCTCACTTGCTAGTTGGGTAACCATCATATGTGGCTTAACCTTGCTAAGCCTCCATTTCCTCACCAGTAATCTGGGGGTGAAGAGTGTGAGGATTAAGTGAGATGATGAATGCTCAGTATGTGGCACTGGGCCTGGCTTAAATGTTGGCTATTGCTATCCTCCGTAGAATGATCTAGTTAAACTCATGATTCCTTCTCCTTCTGAGATCCTTTGCTTTGGGACATCAGTCGCTAATACTCAGGTTGTATCTGAACTGCCTGTGATGAGTTCCACATTTTCACCAGGACTGTTCTATCAAAGGGGATGATACATGGAGAGTGAGTTCTTGGCTAACAACAAAGCGACAGCCACTGTGTATTTCAAATAGCATATTTGTCATCATCATGATTACCACTACTATCAATCACTGTCATGGTATATCTGTGAAAATGGCTCTGATTCGAATGGTAAGTTTCAAATCCATAAAGCTCTCCTCGGGAGCCACAAAGTATAGCCCTCTTTGGCCAAATTTTATATTCTGACTTGAATCTTTAAACTGACTCATATCAGAAATATTTGTAAAGACTCAGTCCGTGTGGGAACTAATCATTTTGGGTTTGCAATGTGTGTCTATGTTTAGGAATCAATATCCATTTGTGATGACTGAATGTTATTCCATCAGCTGCCCCCCTCCTTTTTGCCTCCCTTCCCTTTAGAATGGGCTATTGTATCTTCTTTCCTTCCTGTCCCCCAGAAGGCAGTGAAGGCTTGTGAAAATATTTCTATGTGTGGAGGCCTAGAGGTTTGTTTCTTGGAGGCATGGAGTGTTTTTTATTTTGCTACAGTTTTAATTAGTATCATATTGATATTTGTGTTTTTTGTTTGGTTACTGGGGTATCTTATTTCCGGGTGTGCATCCATAGTCATTTCCTGAAGGGCACGGATTTAAAGCACCTAACAAAAACTATAAGGGTGTGTGTGTGTGTGTTGTGGTGTGGTGTGTCTGGTATCACTGGCTTTTGTTTTTTTCAAAAGCAGAATTTATTGAGAGGACAGAAAAGCTTCTACAGTGGGAGGGGACCCGAAGGGGTTGCCTGATCACTGACTTCTGAGCAGTGAGCATTAGGTATTTATGAAGGGAGGTGGTGTCTGGAGGCAGAATCATCTCTTGTACCTTAGGGTGCTTTCTGGGTACAAGTTCCAAAATATGTCCTTTCTCTGCTGAACCTCACACTGAGGTTAGGATGGGTTTCCATCCCCATCTTATAGTTTCAGTCTATACCACCTATACTAGGAAACGGGCTGAGAGGATGATGCCAACACGAACCCAAGAAATCTCTCATCATAAAGTATCTGGAATCTCCCGCAAGCATCCTGAGCCCGAGCATCGCCCTCTGGGAGAAGAACTCCATGCACAAAACCTAACAGTGGGGCTCAGGAACATTCTGACAAGACTCAGGGAATCTCATGTCCTTTATGGCTCAAGTTGATGAATTCATTAGGGAAGACTCACTGAACCTTAGGTCCGTTGTTTTTCTTGAAAAGGAGGCAAGAAGACAGAGTGGAATAGAGAAGGCTGTGTGATGAGAGGGCCTGGGTGAGACCCCAGCTGACTCCACTGCATACCAGCTATCTCCTCCCAGGACTTGTGCCTCCATCTCCTTGAGTGTTTATTGTATCATCGATGACCTGGAAGAGGATTTTGCCTCCATTGTGGTTTAAGGGTTCTGGAGAAGATCAAATGAGTCATTTGCAAAAACAAATTTCTCACAGTAATCACAACAAAGATGCAAAGAACCTACCCTATATAAAAGACGCAAGAGCCTAGAAACAAGAGTGACATATAAAGAAGGAAAGGCATGAACTCTACTTTGAAAAAGCTGTAGCCTAGACTGGGCATGTGGTTGGTCCCGATAGGGAACACCAAGAAGTCTGGAAGTAAGGGTTTGGTCTGACAGGTCTCACCTGTGAGTGATGGAATTCCTGGTCAGCATGACTTCAGCAGAAAGGAATGTATTGTCTTCCATCCCCAACAAGACCACAGCTGTCTTCGGGACCCAGCCTTTCTCACTCAATCTCTTGGCTCCACTTTCCTCTTTATTGCCTTTATTCTCAGGCAAAAATCACCCCATAGGTCTTATCTATCCAAGCAATAAAAGGACTCATTCCCAACAAGAGCCTCACAGCTGGATCTTCTTGGTCTGGCTTGAGTTGTCATGACTAACCATCATGGCCAAGAACGTGTAATATGCGAATACATGCATTCATTCAATACATATTTGTTGAGCATCTACCATGTTTCTAGTACTTTTCTAGGAGCTGAAGATACAGCAAACAAAACAGATAAACAGTTAAGTATTATAAATAAAAAGATTATTGCAGACACAGATTCAAATTCAGAGGTCTCAGGTGGGGACAAGGACACTTCATCTTTCACAAGCTCTCCCTGAGTCGGATGCTAGCAACCTGTGGTCCACACTTTAGAGAAGCATAGTGCAAAAATCTTGTCCCAAAGAATCAGGGAGCAGTGTCCTGCTTCACGTCCCCCTTTGCTCTGTCAGTGATGTTTGCAGAAGTGAACAGAGTGGGCAGTGACACCCCAGAGATTGCTTCAGAGTGGACGAGGAGGCAGTCTGCTTGGTTGAAAGGCAGGTGAGACAACCCTAATTGTTCGCATCATTTCTTGCCCTGAAAGGCCCCATTGCCTCCCAAGCCAAAACTCAGATATTTCCTGCAAATACCAAAATGAAGATTTGTTTCTTTTCTCCCTTTCTAGTTTAAATATTTATAAAGACCCAGTCTGTGTGGGAACCAATCATTTGGGGCTCAAAATGTGCATCTACATGTTTAGGATTTAATATCCATTTATGATGGTTGAATATTATTCCATCAACTGCCTGCCCCTCTTCCTGCTGCCCTTCTCTTCATAATAGGCTATTATTGTATCTCCTTTCCTTCCTGGCCCCAGAGGGCAGCAAGGCCTTGTGAAAATGTTTCTATGTGTAGAGGCCTAGAGGCTTGTTTCTTGGAGGCACAGAGTGAGAGATGCTTTGAAATCTGTTTTTACAAGCCTCTCAGTTTTTACCAGAGGTAAGAAACCAAAGCCTAATCTAAGCAATCCAGATAGGGCCTTTTATGTGCAAATGTCCTGGGGCTATTTCTGTCAGCTTTTACTCCCCTTCTAGCTCTTTTTGTTTGTTTTCCCAGGAAATCCTTATGCCATGTGACTTCCTTTTCCTCTGCACTTTCTATCTTATATTCTGGCTTTTGGTCACTAACTTCCCCTTATCTGAAGGCCAGAAACTGGGGCTTTGTTGTGCCTTTTACCCAGAGGGGTTCCATGAATGTCTTCCCAACAAATGAATGATTGCTACAGTTGGATTGGGGAAGCAGGAGAAGATAATTGTAATGGAAAGCACAAGAGGAAGGCAAGGCAGAAAACAGGCAAGTAGGCAAATACTTACAGGGTGTATGAAGTGCTATTTGTAAAGGAGGAAACTGACGTGATGCCTTCTGGATAATAGGGCAGGGGAGGGTTAAAGTCATTCCTTTAAACCTTTCTTCTGGATCATTCCACAGATCAGTCGCTTAACTGGAAACATAGATTGAAAATGGATACTTAAAACTAGAAGAAGGCAGAGTGGAAATGCCACTGACAATGCTATCTGGGCCCACTGTACGGAAGAGGCAAGAGAGGCCAACAAGAGGAATGACTTGACCAAGGTCAACCAGGACCTTTTAGTGACAAAGCATTGTAAGTCACACGCAGAAGCAAAGGGGGCCAAGGACTCTACGGTTCATCCAAGAGCGCAGTTCTTAGTCTATTCAGTCACATTTTTTTTTAAAAAAAGTCAATATCATTTAGTCATTTATGAAGAAAGAAATTACCTGAGCCGAACCTTGACATTTCTCACAATGTCTTCCCTCTATGGCAAGACCAATGAGAATGCTTGGTGGAGTGTGGACAGGTCCATTCGTGAAGAGAATGTTTGGCAATAAAATAGCTCCTGGCTGCTGACATTTGATCCTTTCATAGCTTGTATTTCCTCTTTAAAAAGAGCATCCTAAATAGAATTTGAATTCTAGCTTTAAAAACCAGTCATAATATAATAAACGATAAAGTATTAATTCAAATTTTATGTCATTTCTTGCTTTCCATCCTCCAATCCAAAATCCTCAGCGAGGTCCGTAAGGGCCTACCTGGTCCACTCTGCCTACTTTTGACCTCTTCTCGCTGTCCTCAGCTACTGGCATCACTCTATTTAAGACTAAGTTATGCATTTAAATTAATCAGGTCGGTAGAAGCAGGTTATCTGTTTCAGTGTATAAAAAATTATCTCCCTTTTTTGTTAAATAGTCAGATGAACTGTCAGTATTAATGCCAGGACAATGAAAATTGAATCCAAATGAAATGGTTTGGGGGAAAGAGGGAAAGAAATATGGTTGGGCATTCATTTAAAAAATATTAGTTTGACCTTCTGTACCAAGGTGAATGGGGGTAGAAGCTCCTGAAGCCAAGTTCAGACGTGACTTCCTTTTCTAAAGAGGCCCAGTTAAAATTGTATATCAAGTCAGCTCCCCATCTGCATGTGAAAGGGTGCAGTTATGAACGCAGTGGACTGTTTGCATGGCAATTGTAAGGAAATCTTTCTTCCTTCTGCCATCAGGACACGGTTTCGGCATTTTTGTATTAATTTTGTAAGCTAGAAAGCCCTTGTTGCCATTATGTCCGGGCGAAACTAGAATGAGTAGAGATGGGTTGGTAATAAAATAGGATGAGGCAGAAAATCTTGCGGAATATCTCACCAGCTGAAAGTTTGGGAAAGGGCAGTTTCAGAATTATCTGTGCAAAGAATCCAGCTCCCTGCTGAGTCTCCATTTTCTCTAAGTCTTCCTGGTGATGTGTGATTCCCAAAGGACTTCTCTTACTGTGCCTGGCTGAGACACAGTTAGAAAAAACTTCTCTCTTGCTTTGTGCTGCATTAAGCCCAGCCAGGTTGACAAAAGTTTTTTAGAATGACTCCGCTTTGCCCTTTCGTCTTTCAGATTTCAGTTTTGGTGTAATTTTTGGTTGGCGAATTGCATGCTATAATCAAAACATGTCCTTACATTTAACCCTAAGTTGTCTTGAGATGGGCATCACCAGTCCTGATGCAGGAGAAAATGGTTGGGATGTGAGGTCCTGGACTGCAAGAAAGCTCAATCCCACAGCAGAGTCAAACGAATGACACATCATGTCCCAAAAGATGCCCTAGACTTGAGACTGATAGCAGCTCATGACCCTTCAAAACGTCTGGGGTGAAAAAGAAACCTCAACTTCTCAGAGTGACCCTCTTCTTACCCTCTTGCAACAAATCTCTGGTATAAACACAATAGACATAAGCATCTATTTAGCCATGGGAGACTGGAGTTGCTAGATAAGAGTAGCCGTATGAGTTAATAAATAAAAGATGGGTTAATAAATTTGAAGGACAGGGGTAACCCTCTTTTGGATCTCTTCCTACTGCTGGGAGCGTTCCTATCTTCTAATAAATTTCGTCCTACAATCAAAAAAAAAAAATTTGAAGGACAAAATTGAAGTCAGACAAACTAGAAGGATGCATATTACATTTTTCCTGAAATGTAGCACATAGTGAAAAAGAAAGTACAGCAAAGGTTTTGGGCTGAAATATGCTGAGGGCTTGCCGCACCCAAGCTCTACACAAAAGCAGTTCAAGGTATTTATGTATGTGAGCGTGTACATCCTTTTTCTCTGCTGCAGCTGGAATCTATCGTCCTGTCCTTTTTCATAACCTTCTCGGCAGGGTAGATGTTCTCTCCCAACTGGGGCTCTATTTGCCTTGCCAAATCCCATCCTGAAAATCAACTTTCCAAATGGCAGCTTTAAGGGGACACAAACAAGCCTGAAAACTAGCAAGCAACCTAAAAGAACAGTTTGAGTTAGGAAGCTAAAGAGAATCTGGAGAGCCCTGTGGAGCGAGCTCCTATTTCCTGAGGATCCTGCTGGCTTATGCCAGTTGAGGTGACCAGTCTCTCCAGATGGGATGTGCGACTTTGCTCACTGGGCTGTAATTGCCCATGACAACTGCACTCTACTTACTGCACCAAGAAATAGAGCTATACCAACAATAGCAGCACCCGGAGATTCACACTGCTTGGAACAGATGTCCTATTAAAGCTGTAATTGTCTCCATTAAAGAACTTCCTTCCAACGTTCTTTTTCTTTGTTTCATGTACCTTTTTTCCCCAGTAGTTTTCCTCCACCATTTTCCCCAAATTTCCTGGTATCTCTTTTTGTGAAAGAGAAGCAAAGTTTCTCTAACCTTGACTGACTTAACCTAACCTTGACTCCTTTTACTGTTAGTATGCATAAGAAATATTTTTCTTGTAAGTTTCTCATCATAGAGACCCTTGTCTTGGGCATTACATTTTTTTGGCACCCCTTTTTATTTTAGTTTACAGATCGTGGAAAAGAGATGTTTCTCTTTTTCAAAAATTGAACCAAGATAAAGCAAAGCTCTAGTTGATGCGGGTGTGTTGTGTAGGCATTAACAGTACTGCCCTCACTAGACACTCATTGGACAGTAGCTCAACCCCAAGAAAAGGACGGTCATTACATTTTTGCATTCATTTACCCATCCATCCATCCATCCATCCACCCATCCATCTATTCAATACTCACGTATTTTCTGAACCCAATATGACATTGTTTTTGTCTGCCTAGAGCTGTTTCCTCTTCTTTGGGTAACAACCTCATTTTCTTTTGGGGGAAATGCTCTCCTTAAAGTTTATGGGATTCAAGTGAGTTTGACTACAGCATCTAGCACCAAAGGTGGGTATATCACTCATGCTGGCCACTGCCCCACCTCAGTAACTGGATTGGCTGACAAAGTCACTCCACTTCCTTGTTCTGTGACTGGAACTTTTAGGAAAAAGACTTTCGCATATAGCTGGGATTACCAAGCTATAGAAATGTCAGCTTGAAGCTGACAACAGCCATAAAGGAAGCCTGAGGATGACAGAGAAAAAATAGAACTGAGAGGGGCCAAAAGGGTAGTCAAACCCCAACTGCCTGATTAATCTCCTGAATCCAACTATTTCAGTTATAGCTCTGGAAATTGTAAGTCTTGTGAGTGAGTAAATACCCCTTTTCATGAAAGTCACTTTGAGTTGAAAGAGTTCTGTCTACTTTGTGCCAGGCACTCGGACCAAGACAAACCAAACCAATTTCAGAGCCCAAGAAACCTAACATGGTAGTTAAGAGTGTGAACTCTGTCACCTGTTCTTGAATCTTGATTCTATCATTGACAAAGCACATGACCTCACACAAGGTCCCTTGTGCCTTCATTTACACATATAGAAAATGATGACGGTATAAATAACATCTACTTCATAGATTATTTTGAAGATTTTCTAATTCATCTAGAGGGTTCATCCTGATGCTTGGTATGTAAACTAAATGTGAACTGTGGAAAACACAAGATTGCAGCCATAACAGTACTCTCATGTATATACCTTCTTTTCATTCTTCTTCTCTCTCTCCCAGTGTGGTAGGTTGTACAGGCTCCTAATTTATAACAACCATGGCTGTTGTAAGCATTGGTATTGCTTTCTCCTACAGCATATCTCAGCAAAAGCTGATGAATACATCACTTCTCTCCATCCACCCACAGCAAAGGATGAGGGCTGGACATGTCATGTGAGAAATTAGCTCCAAGTATATGAGATGATAGCCTTCACACAATCAGACAAATAATCCCAGAAAGGCTCATAAAAGGACAAATTAAAATTCTCAAATCACAAGGTTTATTAAATCAATTGAAAACACATAACAAGAAGCAAAAGGAGAGAGACAGGGTAAGTTAATGCACTTAGCTAGGATACAAGTGGGGTGGACGGACCCTACTGTGCAGTAAAAGGTTAACTCAGTGGGCTTAGGGTGTTCAAATCTGTACATTCCAAAGAAAGGATGGATCAATCTTCTGGAAGATAACTCGAGTTCTTGGAATATCCTGCCTGATAGTGGTACTATTGTTTACCTGGGGCCTTGAGTCACATCAGATAGTTTATGCAAACAATGTGATTTAGGTGGTAGACTCGGGCCATGTGGTATCAACTTGGCCTCTGGGGTGCTGGGGTCTGAGTAGCTATGGTAAGTTACTGAGCATTCAAAGCCTATGTGGCAGAGCCCCAATAAAAAGCTAGATACCAAAGCTTGGCTTAACTTCCTGATTGGCAATACTTTGTATGTGGTGTCACATGTCATCGCTGCAAGTATTAAGTGTTGTCCATACAATTTCACTGGGAGAAGACAACTAGAAACTTGCACCTGGTCTTTCCTAGACTCCACCCCTTTTACTTTTTTCCTTTTCTGAGTTTAATCTGTATCCTTTTGGTTTAATATGTAACCACAAGTGTAACTGCTTTTTTGGTTTCTGTGAATCCTTCTAAAAAAAAATCCCATTGAACATAAGGGTAGTCTTGAGAACCCCCAACACAAGAGCTCACAGATGTATTGCCCTGGGCCAATGTCACATACCTGTTGTATTAGAGAGATGTAGGGATAAGTATGCCTGACTATAGCTGTAGTTTGCCAACTAGATGAACAGATGAGGAGTTATGAGTTTTGACCCTTGGGCACTTGGGACCAGAAGGGTATAGACAATAGGTTGCCAAATGAGGAGATCATGAATATTAAATGTTCATGTCTATTTAGTGCCTCTTGGTGTTTAGTCTTATGTCGATCTAGTACCTTATGAATATTTAATACTTAAGTGCATTCATAAGTATTAGGTGTTTCTTGGTCCTCCCATCCTTCTCTAGCTGGGTCAACACGAACATGTTCTACTTAACTATTTATTTTATGCTTAACATATCCCATGAGTTCTGCCTGTGAGAATCAAACTTTTTGCTAACTAGCTACTTATTTATACCTAAACATCTTAAGGTAGCTTGCTGTGTTTTGTGAACTACAAAGTTTATTCCTTTAAGAGAACTTCACAGGGTAAAGTCTGAGAAGTGAGTTAGGGGAGAAGAATCATGGCTTTATCACTGCTATTGTTTGAATGTTTATATCTCCTCCAAAGTTCATGTGTTGAAACTTAGCTACCAATGTCACAGTGTCCAGAGGTCCAGTCTTTGGGAGGTGATTAAACCATGAGGGTGGTGCTCTAGGGTATGCAATTAAGGCCTTTATAAAAGATACTTCACACAGTGTTCAGCCCTCTTGCCCTTCCATCTTCTGCCATTTGAGGATGCAGCAACAAGGCACCATCTTGAAAGCAGAGAGCAGCCCTTACCAGACACCAATGCTGGGCACCTTGATCTTGGGTTCTCCAGCCTCTTGAACTGTAATAAATAAATTTCTATTCTTTAGGAAGTATCCAGTTGGCGATATTTTGTTACAGCAGCATAAATGGGCTAAGATAATTGCTAAACATTTTAGTACTCCAAGTACTTCAGTTCTGGGAGGTCATAAACTCCTGGCACACATGTCTTGATTCCTGATGTCATGGTAGCTGCCTTCCACGTTTTAGAAGTCTTGTTCATTGTTCTTGCTAAATAATGAGAAAAACAACAATCATTTACCTAGAGTTACTATATTCCAGACCTTGTTTTAAACAATTTGCATAAATGAAACTTCACAGGCACCAGTGAGGTAGGGGCAAGATTAATGCTATTTTTACAGAGGTGAAAAAAGTTGCAGATGGGTCAAGTAACTTGCCCAAGATTAACAGAAGAATTGATGGTATATCAGAAACCCAACTCAGGAAAGCTGGCTCCGGAAGCCATACTTTCAGCCACTGTGTCCTGCTGGCTTACACAACAGTGTCAGCTCCTTGTCTGCACACTGCCTTGGCTGAACCGAAATGGAGATGTCTTATAAACATGGCCAAGTGTACAATATTAAAAGCTAAAAATACTCCAGATGAATGTTGATAAGAGCTAAACAGTGAAGATAGAAATGCATTAATTTATATTAACCTGCGACAAGGCCGTCGTCCAGTAGAATATCATATAATTACCTTAATTGCCAGATGGGCATGAAGAGTAGAAACTTAAAATGGTAGAATTTCACCCAAGGCTATCACTGTGAAGTAGATATTCTTTTTTTTTTTTTTTTTTTGAGTTGGAGTCTCACTCACCCAGACTGGAGTGCAGTGGCCGCTCTCGGGTTGAAGATTGCATTTCTGGCTCAAAATAATCTCTTGACAAAATGCAACATTTTGAGATTAAGGACATCTAAAAGAAAAAAGTCTCATGTGGTTTTTTGAAAATCATGTGTGGCTTAAATGAACATGTTTTAAGGCATAGCTGACTGCAGAATCTTCTGGAATGAATGACAGCAGGGAGTAAGATCTTATAAATCTTGCTGTCAATATCTGTTTACCAGTTCAGGGAACCAGCTCTGGGCAATCTGTTTGGAGTTTCCCCAAGACCCTAATTTTACAGAATGAGAAGTTTTGCTGAATTTTACCATCTCATCTTGCCCCTGTCCCCTTTCCCCTGCCACTAATGAATCCCCATGGACAATAATCCCTGCAGCTAATGAACCCAGCACAACAGGGCTCCTGGTCCTCACATAAACCCAAACACTGCAAATGGTATTAGACACTCCCATTAAGCCCTTGCTGGGGAGAGGGCTGTGGTCACCCAAGGCAGTCTCCTGATTAGCCCCCACTGGGAATCACTGTAACTCCCTTAGTTTAGGCCAAGGAGTTCTCCTCATAATTAACCTCTCTTTATAGCTAATGGTTCTTACTGCTAGGCCTCTAATGTAGGGCAGCCAGCAATTCACCCTGAGGGTTTCTTTCCATGTATGAAACCAAAGCATTTTGAAAAGTCTTTCTGCCGCACAGCAGCAGCCTAAGAGTTGCTTAGAAAGCTAATGGGAAAGGCCGTTATTATCCTGAGGATCGTCCCTCAGGGTCTGTGTTGCATTCCCTTGCTCTTCTTCCCTTTATTTATTTATTTTCAACAACAACAGCAACAAAATCAAGTTTATCTCCACTTAGACTTGTACTATAATTATTATAAGTGATGCCCTCTCCTGTTCTTGGGAATATCTGACTGTGGGTTACTGGAAGTTGGGATTTCAGAGAACTTCCAACCTGAGGGTGATGTTGTCTTCAGAAAGCCTTCAAGAACATACTTAGTGAGGCTAAAGGAAGAGGGCTAGAATCTTCCAACAGACAACCTGCTAAAAAATGATTCAGAGCTCTAAATCAAACAGTAAAAACAAACACATACATGAACATCGAAAAATGTCCAAGATCCTGAAACGAGAAAGAAAATGAGTGTGGCATCTTCTATTTCTGTGAAATAGACAGTTTGGTGATAATCATATCAAGAAGAGCTGACATTGATTACCGATTAGGACATGCCAGACACTGTCTTAAGCTCTTGAAAACTGTTTTCTCACATAGTCTTCAGGATAGCCCTGTGAGGTAGATGCCAAGAAAGCAAGAAAGTGTGGCATGGACTCCTTCCTGGGCCAGCTTTGGGTAACCTGACCTGCTGACTTGTCTTGCTGTACGTAGTGGCTATATATAGATATATAGATATATAGATATCAGCATTAAAACTCCAGGAAATTTTCCCTTTCTAAACCTACATCTCCAGTCTGTTCTTATTTGAGCTTCTCCTCAATCCATTTTGTTTCTACACACAAATCCTGCAACCATGTCAAACCAGAGGGTAAGTAGGAAAGAGCATCATTCAATGACCATGCACTGGGCTCTTGCAAGGTATTGGGCTCTGATAGGGACTCAAGGATTTCTTGTCTGGCAGAGGAGACAGACAAGTTAACAATTCCAATATATACAGTAAGTACTATTTTAGTAGGCACAAAATAGTATTTAATTGGTACCAGGTACTAGTCTCAGCACTTTTCATTGATTTTTCTCTTTTAATCCTCATGATAGTCCCATGACTAGTTGTGGTCAATGACACTCTGTAGACAAGGAAGTGGAAGCACCAAGAAGTTATGTGACTTGCCTATAAGTGGCAAAGCCAGAACTCTGACCACGTAGTCTGACCCCAGAGACTGCACTTTTAATCAAGCTGCCCTGGGACCTCTGTCCTGATGAAAGCAAGCCTGGAAGACTTTGGGAGCGTGGAGGTAGGACACAAGTGGAGGAGACTTTCTAGTCAAGAGGGTTCCTGAGTTGGGTGAGGTGGGTGGGAAAGACTTGACCCTGCAATATGACACTGTGATTAGGTGGTCAATCTACATGAAAGGGGAGGTCCTTTCACTTCTGCCAGCCCATAGAACACACTAGTCCATGGATGGACGAGACATGGATTAGGAAAAACAAAATGTGTTGTAGGCCCATCATAGAGCATAGGCTGCAATCAGAAGCAATGGGCTGGATACATGCACACTGTGTGGAAAGATCTTATGAAGGTAGCACTGAGCAATGAAAGGAAGACACAGAATGGGACCTGTAACCCAGTGCTATACATGTCGATGAGTAATGCCGGCACACAAAACAACAACTTATATTATGCAAGGACACATAAAAATAAAACGATTCCTATCAAAGCAGAATGATTGCCTTTGGGGTGGGTAAGAGAATTGGAGTGGAGAAATGAAATAAGGTGAAATAAAGCAAGAGATGCATCACAATGTCAATGTGCTGTGAACTGAAGAGAATGATTAAATCAAACTTTGGTTCTGAGAGAGGAGGAGGGAGAGAAGGAACAGGACCCTTATGGGTGACTGTGAAGGGCTCCTTTGCTAGGGTTTACCCCTTACCCTCCTTCCACAGGGCTTAGCAGGAGCACCTAGCTGCTTTCTACAGTGTAAGCCCTCCTCCTTTTCATAGTTGATTGGCCCATGGGTGGGCACCTAACTCAACTTTGACCAGTCAGTTCCCTTTCTGTTATAGAAAGCTTTCCTGCTTTCCATGACTGAGGCACTGTAACAGGATTAAGGGCAAACTGGAATTAAACTGGATTCAAACCCTGTTTCCACCACTAACCCCATGACCTTGAATGTGTTGCTTAGCTCTGAAGTAACTGAGTGATCTTATCTATCAAATGGGAAAATATAACACCTGACTTACAGTATTGTGTGAAGATTTGATGAGTAAAAGAAGTGCAGGTATGGTGCTTAGAAACAGTACTTGCCCCACACAAGAGCTCAATAAATATTGGCCATGACTGTTTCCTGAGAACTTGGGAACTAGGAGAATCAAGAAAGGGCTTTAACTGGGTGGCTGATCAGCATGCCAAGGGGTAAGTCACTTCCAATTGCATGGAACGGCCTCATTATTTTATCCCCCATGGGCCATAGAAATATCATTATTTTATGTCATATTTGTGAGGTGAAGGAGGTTGGGAAACCCTGTCCAGCAGACATCAGTCTCTGGTTCAAGTCCTGAAGCCTCACTACATCTGAGACCTTGAGTTCTCATCATATCTTAGTATTTTTCCTGTTACAGCTCCTCTTTTTGCTGAAGTTAGTTTAATTTTTTTTGTTTCTCACTTGTAGAGTCTTAAGAGGGTTGCAATGGAAGAGGAAACTCTAAGACCTGAGCCTCTTAGTTTACCTCCACACAAGGTAATTTCCATGGTGTTTTCTACACAGTGAGAGTTACCTTCAAGAGTCAATACCTCAGTTAATAATTGTTGACAGATACAAGTCACATATTCCTCCTATTGCCACCGATCAAGCCCCAGTTCACACAAATGGTAACATAAAAACGTTACCACACTAGGTTTTAACATGGAGTACTTGTGTAATGACAATGATACATTTGTGATTTCTTGAGCTTTAAATATGTTGGTAAAAACACAACAACAACAACAACAACAACAACAACAGTTCTTGCCCTTAATAATTTACCTCCATGCTAAGTTCTGTTTGCCATTTCCTAATAGAATGCTTATGTAACTGTTTTGAAAATAATCATTTTCAGTCTTTAGAAAAATTAGCCAAGTCTTTATAGGGAATCCAAACTTGTATATCAAACAGATCAATTATGGATTTAAAGTTCCTAGAACAAAGGTACCTAGAAGACAATGTGAAAGCGTCTCTGGAAAGGTGAACAAACAGAAAGCCTTCCTGACCTTTGGAAGTCAGAGCATAGTCAACAGACTGATTTAGGCAATTTCACAACTTTGAAGGGTTTCAAAGAAGACCAATTTCTGTTTGTTCAGCCATCATTTGGAGGTGCAAAGTTCAGGGACATCAAAAGTTTTATCTGAGTATTAGAATGTGTTTGTGAAATCACTAACATGTCATGGAAGCATTTCTCAGCAATCTGCATTGTGGCGGTTTTTATCTGTCCGTTTGGCAGGTGCCATCTGATCAAGTGGCCCTGCCAGCATGATAAACACCTTCCAAACACATTCCAGAGGCAAGCCAGAGAAAGGAGAGCCAGCCCTTTCCTGCAACTGAGAGTCAGAGGCAACCAAAGGTCTATAATAACTTCCAGAGGATGTTGTGTTAATCACTACTGTGACTGAAAGCTTGTGCATGAAGTTTATCATCTACACTTCACAAGTAACAGCATTAAATCTTCAGGGGATAAAGAAGACCAGTCATCCTGCAGTCGGAAGCACACTGTTAATAAAGTGTATTCACTTTATTGTGGATATAGAACTCCACAAGATCAGGGACCCATACTTCTTCCTGTTCTGCTGTGTGTGACTTCCAATCACATGGTCCAAGGCTACAACTTCATAGTACAAGGCTACAACTTTCCAGCAAGATGGAGGATGAGGAGGAGAGTACTCCCATTCTCCTAGCTCTCCTCAAGAAGACTTCCTGGAAGCGTCTTATACCACTTCCAGGAATGATTCATTAGCTAGAACCAGTCGCATGGCACACTTAATTTTAAGGTGGGGTGGGAAAACATAATTATCATGCCAATTCAAATTTAACACCCTCGCTGCCCTTACCATAAAAAGGGTAGAATTTTGAAGAACAATGATCTCTAGCCCATCATCCTTCAGGACTCAGCTCAAATGTCCCCTCTTGAAAGAGACCACCTCAGTCCATCCTGTCAATAGTAGGGTTTCTTTACTTTCTCCATCACATAAGTTTTTCAGTTTCACTATGAAAATGATCTTGTTAGGCCGGGAATGGTGGCATAAGCCTCCTAGCACTTTGGGGGGCTGAGGCGAGAGGATTGCCTGAGCTCAGGGTTTCGAGACCAGCCTGGGCAACTTAGTGAGACCTTGCCTCTACAATAAATCAAAAAATTAGCCCAGGCGTGGTGGCATTGCCTGTAGTTCTAGCTACCTGGAAGGCTGAGATGTAAGGATTGCCTGAGCCCAGCAGGTCGAGGCTGCAGTGGCTGTGAGTGTGTCACTGCACTCCAGCCTGGGATCTTGTTTGTCTTTTTGCTTATTTTAACTTTTTGTGGCCTTTCTTCCCTCACTAGAACAAGGTTCCTTAAGTGCAAGAACCTCATCAATCTTAGTGCTTACCACCCCCAGAGCCTGACACAAGGTAGAACCTTAATGAACATGTGGGATGGATGCACAAATCATGAATGCCTATCCTTACCAGAGAAACCAATGTGGCACCATGGCTAAGTATATAAGCTCTGGAGTTAGTAGTCTTGATTAAAATCTTGATCCCACTTCCAATTAACAATGTGACCCTGGGGAAGCAACTTAACTTGTCTTAGTCTTAACTTATTTATTTACAAAAAATGGAGGGTAGACTTTTGGTAGAATTAATCAATTAATTGCCACTGCATTGGGTAGCAAGCACTCAGTAAGTGCTAGCTTTTACACATGACCAGCATCGTAATTATTTTTGCTATTATTGATAGCTATCTAGTCTAGGGATTCAAAGGAGGCTTCCCTAGAGGAAAGGACCTTGGAGATGTGTCTGATGAATAGACTGGCATTAACTAGACCAACAAAGGGCTATGGGGTTAACATCATAGGGGGAGGGACCCAAATGGACAAAGGTCTTGGGGCAGGAGGGATATGTTGGAAAAACTAGAAAAAAACCAATGTGGCTAGAGTGGGGAGGGTGGGAAGAAGTATAAACTGAGTCTATAAAGGAAAAGACTAGAAAGTGTCCACCTTTTTGGGTTCCCTGGGTCACATTGAGTAAAGGGGAATTGCCTTGGGTAACACATAAATTATATAATATAGTTAGTGTACAGACATAGTAAGGCTTATTTAAGAATATTTCTATTATACAATTTAGAAAAATAAGAGTAACATAAAACTAGTGAGAAATTTGACCTTGTTTTTGTAAAACAAGTCTATCAACGTCTGGTTTGATGGAAGTGGTCACAACTCTTAGTGAGTTCTCAAGGTGCTCCTCAGAAATGTTGGTTTGCATTTTGCTCTTCGTG
The DNA here is from genome assembly GCA_027257055.1 of Cephalopachus bancanus. Classification (NCBI taxonomy): domain Eukaryota; kingdom Metazoa; phylum Chordata; class Mammalia; order Primates; family Tarsiidae; genus Cephalopachus; species Cephalopachus bancanus. Next base: position 2,542,837 of record JAPVLO010000170.1, on the reverse strand, counting down.
AGCTTTATAATTAAATATGGCTGCTCACCAATGTATGTGCTGCCAAAAAGTGGTGTCATGAATAAGGCGTGATTGTGAACTTCAAAAATGAAACTGTATGTAGCTACAGTAATCAAAACAGTATTGTACTGGCATAAAGACAGACATATAGACCAATGGAATAGAACAGAGATCTCAGAAATAAACCCCTGCATTTATGGTCTAATGATTTTAGACAAGGATGCCAAGACCATATGATGAGGAAAGGACAGTCTTTCCAATAAGTGTTGCTGGGAAAACTGGATATTCACATGCAAAAGAATGAGGCAGGACCTTTACCTTGTACCATACACAAAAATTAACTCAAATAGATCAAAGGCCTAATGTAAGTGATAGAACAATAAACTTTTAAAAGAACATATAGGGAAAAAGCTTCCTGACATTGGGTGTGTCAATGATTTTCGGATATGACACCAAAGAAATAGGCAACAAAAGAAGAAATGAGTTAAGCAACATAAAAAATACAAACTCCTGTGCATCAAAGGACACAATCAAGGGACTTAAAAGGCAACCTATAAAATGGGAGGAAATTTTTACAAACCATATTTCTGATAAAGGGTTAATATTTAGAATCTATAAACAACTCCTATAACTCAACAACAAACCACTCAGTTAAAAATGGACAAAGGACTTGAAGAGATACTTCTCCACAGAAGACATATAAATGTCCAATAAGCACATGAAAGGTGCTCAGCATCATTAATCACTAGGGAAATTCAAATCAAAACCATAAGATACTACCTCACACACATTATACCCATTAGGATGGTTGCTATCAAAAAAACCCCCAGAAAATAACAAGTATTGGCTAGGACATGTAGAAACTGGAATCTTTGTGCACTGTTGGAGGGGATGTAAAATGGTACAGCCTCTGTGGAAAACAGCGTGGAGTCTTCTCACACAAATTACAAATAGAATTCCCATATGATGCAGAAATTCCACTTTTGAATATACACCCAACAGAATGGAAAGCAGGGACTCAAAGAGATGTTTGTATACCCATGTTTATGGCGGTATTATTCCCAATTGTCAAAAAGTGAAAGCAGCCCAAGTGTCAACTGATGGATGAATGGATAAGCAAGATGTAGAATATACAGACAATAGAATATTATTCAGTCTTAAAAAGAAGGAAATTCTGAAACATGCTACAACCATGAATGAATCTTGACATTATGCTAAGTGAAATAAACCAGTCACAAAAATGCAAATACTATATGATTCCATTTTATGAGATACCTAGATCAGTCAAAATCATAAAGACGGAAAGTAGAATGGTGGTTGTCAAGGGATGAGGGGAGTGGGGTGTGGGTAGTAGGGAGTTATGTTGAATGAATTCAGTTGGAGTTTTGCAAGACGAACAGAATTTTAGATATGGATGGTGGTGGTTGCACAACAGTGTAAATACACTTAATACCATTGAACTGTGCACTAAAATAGTTAAGGTGGTCAGTTTTAGGTTGTGTAATTACCATAATTTTAAAAAATTAAAAAAATTAACAATTAAATTGAGAAATTCTAATATAATTGTACGTATCAAATTGTAAATAAAATATTTAAATAAGGCAAACATTTTTATTTAAATTTACAAATGTCTTTGGATATTATTAATTTTATAAAATTAATTCTAGTATGAAATGGTCATCTGGTTGCCAATGTAAATTATGGATATTACACCTCAGAAGTGTTATGCCTAGACCAACACACCCCATGTATAAGAAGCATACACTATTTAACATTGCAAATATTAAATAATGCAAAATGCTACTATGTAAAACTGTTGCGAATGCCATGCTAACTCATGTGGTACCATCAAAACCACAAATTGAAGCATGATGAGAATCAAGAAAATAGATGCTTGACACCTCTGGGAAACAAAACCACCTTATGCAAGAATCTATTGCTTTCATGCTTGCTGAGAGGAAATATTTGACAAGTTGATGGATTTGCCTTTTCTTCGCGACTGCTTTCGTTTCTCAAATCTTCTTCATGCTCTGAAGCAGTATCTAACTTCACAACATTCGGTCAGACACAATCTTCTGTGAATAGCAGGACCTGAGGAGCAGGCTTCCTTGGGAGCCTAAATGATATTATCCTGGAAGTGAATGCTTAGTCATGCTGTGCTGGCCCTGAGTACCAGATTTCTGGAGAGCAGCACTCATGAGCTGCTGAACAGATTAATTGTTGGGGTGTTTTTGTGATGTGTAGAGACTGCTAAAGCAAAGGGCCCCCTCATTCTTGGGATTGAGTCTGGTACTGTTCAAACCCAGCTTTCTACTCCTTGAAATGAAAATGCACCAATTTGATGGAATCTTGAACCCACACAGGGAAGGATAGAAGGGTCACTATCTGGAGAATTTATGTTTGTCTGAGAAGGATATTTGGGTTTGAATTTTCCAGATTTTAGCCACATTTGATCAGTTCTGTGATACTGGAAAAGTTACGTATGAGTTGTATACCCAGGGTTTCTCATTTCTAAAATGGGGATTAAAATAAGACCTACCTCATTGCATTGGGTGAGGATTAACTGAGAAAATGCATATAAAGTTTTTAGCAGCATGATTGGCTCAGGGTTTATATTAGCAATAATGATGATTTGGATGGCAAGACAGAACCTCAGAGACAAACTTAGCTTAGGGAAAATTCATGTTCCATTATCATTTCTGGGATAGGCCAGCTGGCACTTAGAATTAAAAGAACTAATTGGACCAGGGTGTGGCTTTATCATCAAGATCTAAGGCACAGCTCAATGGTCTTTAAATCTGAAGATTCAAGCAAGGCTTTCTGAAGTACCATCACACTCATAAGAATTGTGTAACTGCTTGAACAGATCCACAATGACCAACAATGTTATGGATGTCAGGTTCTCTGAAGAACTTGGGCATGCTTAGGGTATGCTGAAAACATACGAATATTTATCAGTCAAGTTTCAAGGCCACCGGCAGGCTCTAATGTCCAGGGGAAAGGTTTTTGCCTGGAGTTGAGCAACGGATTGACTGGAAGACCTGATTCGATGACAGCCGAGTTCTTCTGTCCCATTTGTGTATGAAACTTCATTAACCATTACCTCCCACCACTCCTTTGGTAAACTGTGGATCAACTAAGGGAAAGGGGAAAAAAATAAACTTCAAAGGTAATTTCTTTCTGCTCCAAAAATAGTCTCGGGTTTTCTGGTTTAACAGAGAATCGAGAAGTAAGTATGCATCATTAATTTCTATGCAGAAAACATTCTTCACTTCAAATGGCAATTAGTGATAACATTTCTATCTCATGTCATGATGAGATTTTTATGCTAATCATCACATAGCTGTAAATTAATCATTCGGGCACAGTTAGAGAGGATGTATATTTCATGAGACAGATATAGATATCAAGATCTGTTTGATATTTACTCAAGGTAAATGGGAAGCATCTCAAATTATTATGAAAGGAGCATACTGAGCAAATAGAATTGTGTGGGGCAATGTAATGCATGTAGTGTAGATGCATGAGAGTTTTCAAGACACTCTTGGTGTTATTAGTGTAGTCATTGTGAGGAAGGTGGAACACTCTGGGGAACTTACTCCAAGTCATTCACAGACACACCAGACCCTCAAAACGTCATCTTAACAACATTAAGGGCAAAAGCAGCACTCGACCTCCTTTCTCTCTAGTTCCCACCTTTTTTACTGGTTACAGAATTCACTCTTTTCAAATTATACAATATTTAAATAGATTTCTCAATTCACACTTAAGTCTACTCAGCCAAATAATTCAGAAAAGCAACTTGACCCTAAAGTCAAATTGGAAAGTGGCAGCATGCACAGGAAATAGGCCGCCACTCAAATGCACCATTTCTTAGCAGATGAACAGGTCCTTTTACAACAATGTATGGGAAACAAGAGAATTGTACTTACAAATGCCTATATCTATAGTCACTCAATACAATGTGCCAGGCTCCACAGTTGCCTACTAGACCTGAGCAATTATGATGCAAATCCCCCCATAGATTCTTCTTTTTGTATTTCTCTTCTATCTTTATTCTAACTCCCACGTACTTTTTCATGCCTTCTTACTATTAGTGCTGCTGATAACTACACTCACCAACATGCTCCCACATCTGTACACATTAGCACGTCCTACCCAGACCCTTCATACTCCTCTAGTAAGGCAGCAGTAAATGGGCCTGGCTAGAAAATGAGTCACTTATGCTGTCATTTGGCCCCATTTAATTCTTTTTTTTTTTTCTTATGGCCAGGAAAATAGACAACTTTATGGGGAGAGGCAGAGAGACAGAAAAATATCCATTACTTCAGAACAACTGCTAGGATAAGGCAATGAGGGTACAATCCCATACCCTGTGCTAAAGGCGGACGTGGAGAAAGAGTCAAGGCTCCTGGAGAGACTAGGCAGGTGCAGTGACACGGAAGGCAGTCTGAGGAGGAGGAAATGACCATCTTGCCAGCTGGTGGGATTTTGAGATTGGAATACAGCTTTGTGAGTTTTTCTCTTTTAAAGTTGCCCTGAAGCTTGAAATTCTGGAGTGGGTAAGGAGGGTGGTGGCAGTGGTGAGTAGAAAATAAAAAATGGAACTTACTTTGGCTCCACCATCTGTGGGGATAATCTAAGATGTTGTTCAGGATTGACAAGTAGAAAGCACAGTAGCCCTGAGTCAAAGGGAGGTGGGCTCACATGTGTGGCTGTGTTCCTGTGAGAATTTAGTCTCTGCAATTCCTGATGGAAACGCAAGAGACGAGGTCCAGTAGGACATTGATGCCCATCTTAGAGGCAACCAGCCAGTCCATTTAATTTTTAAAGCTAAATATAAAACTGTACATATCCTTTCTAGAAAGTAATTCTTGAAATCCAAGAATAATGACCAGATAAATCATGAATTATCCTTGGACTCTGGTAATTAATTCATAGATACCATGAATTTTAGCTCAGTTTTTGGACTGGTCATGAAATCTCTGGGAACCTGCATTCCAATAATGGAATCAAGCTGTGAAAAAAAGAATAAATCAAAATGCACAAAATGGAAAAGGAATATCAATATACATATTAGACAACAACTAATGATCTGACACCCACTTCTAAATAGGAGTAACAGGGACCAGACTTACCCATCCATGAAGCAATTAAAAATCCAAATAATATATATATGAAAATGGTTTTCAAGATACCAGACATCAGGAAATGGAGGACAACGATGCCTGAGAGACAGAAAACTAATGAGGTGAGTCCTCATCCTAGCTTACTTTCTTAATAGAGTTTCCAGCTGTGATGTGGGGAAGGGAAACCCAGGCAGAACTCAGCAACCATCATGGGTTGAAGAGAGGAATCTGAATGTTCAGGGAGGCGAAGACAATCTAAGAGAGAAGAGCTATAGAGAGAGAGAAGGTCAGAGATCTGTAGAGGACTTTACTACACCCCAATGTCAGCTGAGTACTGATTAGAACATGCATTTGAGGAAACTATCAGAGAATGGGGAAATTCCAACAGAAAGGAATATGCATCTGATTGTAGTTTCACCTCATTGAGCTTGGTTAAAGAATCAGGACATGCTACATTTCTCAATTCAGCATGAACCTGAGAGTGGCTGACTGATCAGCCTTTTGGACTGAGTTGTAAGACACCAAGTTGTAAGGTGCATAACCTAGTCAGTCAAAACATCTTGTGTTTCTTGAGAGTCATTGTGGTAGGAATTATTACCCATGTGGGTTACTGAATGGTGCTTGCAATAAAGTCCCCATTTTATGTCCACTTGCCTCCTTTTGTGAAGATAGGATATGAATGATATCACCTAATGCACTACTGTGATAATGACCTTTCTTCTTTGGCAGTTTTTATATTTTCTGCCTATGCCTTTTCCTCTCCCAGGAGAATTCCAGAACTTTCTTGCTGGCATTCATTCTAGTTCTCTAGACAGGGATTCATGCTGGGAATTTTCATCTTGTTTCCATCATCACTTCAAGGAAGGAAGGAAGGGAGGAATGGAAGTTGAAAAATATATTTGCCATTAGATAGAAGCAGTTAACATTTATTGTGAACCTACTATGTACTGGACACTATTCTTGGTGCCCTTACATTATGGAAACAACCACTTGTTTTTAAACTTTTCCCAATGTGAGACTCTGCAGAGGAGTCCAATGCAATAATTTACTTATAGATAATGAATTGAAAAGTCTACCTTTTCTTTCAGCTCTTCTATACCAACCTTGCCATTAATCAAGTTCTTGTCGTGTGGTTCTGGATCTGAACTCTGTTCTGTTCCCCTGGTCTATCCATCCTGTGCTACTGCTATGGTCTTAAACTTTACAAGTTGATAATAAATCTTGGTATCTGGCAAGACAAGGTCAAAAATCAGAATAGGTTAGATTATGCTGTGGTAACAAAATACTCACAAAATTACTAATATCTTACTACAACAAAAGGTTATGTCTTAGTCATGCTTCATGTCCATTGTGAGCGGACTGGCAGTTCAGTTGCACACAGTTGTCAATCTGGATCCAAGCTTGTGGGGCAGGCATTACCTGAAACGACCATTTGCCATGGGGAAGAGAGTACAGCAAATCATACACGGAATTTTACAATTTTCACCCAGTGGTGTGTAATCTGTTTGAAACATGAGTTTTATTTGCTTAATATTAGAGTTTCATCTCCTTTCTGTAAGTCTTGTGTAGAAGCTGTTCTCATTAATCACCAAACAGTTAAGTCCAGAATAAAAACCCTGCTAATTTCTGCTTACATTTCTTTACCAAAAATATATGATAATACCAAGATAGAAGGATGAAAAAAAATGCCATCATGCCTAGAAAGAAAATAGAACTAAGGGACACACACACCAGGGGGCATCACATGAATGAATAACATGATCTACTTTTATTTTCTTTTTCAGAAATGGTTGGCTATCTTTAGTGTTCCAATTGCATTTCAGAATCAGCTTGGCATATTAAATAAGCAAACTAATCAACAAACCAAAATCAAGAACCCAAAACATTCCATTGTGACATTTCGATAGAGATTACATCGACTATAGATAAATTTGGGGAGTATAGACATCTTCCCCGGGTCTTTCAAAACATGAACATGGCATATTGCTCCATTATTTAGTTCTGCTTTAATGAATCTCAATAAAGTTCAATAATTTTTCTCTATAAAAGAATTTCAAATCTCTGTAAAACTAACTTCTAGACATTTTCTATTATTTTTAAAGACAGGGCCTTGCTGGGCTGTACAGGCTGGACTTGAACTTCTAGGCTCACTCAGGCAATCTTCCTGCCTCCACCTTCCAAGTAGCAGGAACTGCAGGCATGTACCAATGAACCGGGTTAACATTTTATATTATTTGATCTAATACAAATGGTATCTTTTGGGTTGTATTTCTAAGCATTTGCTTCTTACTTTCATCTTTGATTTCTTTTCTTGAGCAAATTTCTAAGCACCACTTTTAATTCTGATACTTTAAAATGAGATTCTTTTGAATTTTCTACATAGGCAATCATATTTATCAACAAATAAAAATTAATTTTTTCTTCTTTTCCATTGCTTATTCATTTTCTCCCGTCTTTCTGTGAAAGCTAGGACATCCAAGTACTACAGAAGTGGTTACAGTAAACATTCTTACCTTATTCCTTAACTTAAAAGAAACGTTTTCAGCATTGCACATTAATTATGATACTTTTAAAAGTTTTTTTTGTAGATTTTTTTATCTGGTTAGGGATGTCCTCTTTAATTTTTATCATAAATGGATTTGGGAGCTGGGCTCGGTGGCTCAGGCTGTAATCCCGCGCTTTGGGAGGCTGAGGTGAGTGGATTGCCTGAGCCCGCGGGTTCGAGACCCACCTGGGCAACTTGGTGAGACCTCATCTCTACAATAAATTGAAAAATTAGCTGGACTACAGGAATTAACTAATTAATTAATTAACTAATTCCTGTAGTTCCAGCTACTTGGAAGGCTGAGGCAGAAGGATCGCTGGAGCCCAGCAGGACGAGGTTGAAGTGGCGGGAGCGGCTACTGCACTCCAGTCTGGGTGACAGAGTGAGACTCCAACTCAAAAAAAAAAAAAAAAAGGATTTGGGGTCTTCTGTGAATCTTTCTGCATCTAGAGATGATTGGATAATTTTTTTCCTTTTAATTTGTTAATGTGGTGAATGACATTAATTAATATTCTAATGATAAACCGTTCTTGCATATCTGGCAGAAGCTCAACTTTGTCATGATGTATTCTCTTTTTTTTTTCAGTGATAGATGCAGTTTGTTAATATATATATTTTTAATCTATGACATTGAGTGAAATTGGCCTGTGATTTTTCCAAACTATATTTAATCAAATTTTGGTATTAAGATTATATTAGTCTCATAAAATGAGCTTAGAATTAATCCCTCTTCTATACTCAACTAATTTTGTATAATTAGAATTGTTTATTTAAAGTCTGGCAGAAGTTGCTTGCTAAACTGACTGGCCTAAAGAATTTGTGCGTGGAGGCTACACTTTAAACCAGTGATTCAATTTGTTTAATGTTTCTAGAACTATTAAAATAGTCTTTATTTATCAACTAATTTAGGTAATTTGCATTGTTTGTAAACATTGATCCATTTATTCAAATTTCCAAATTATTGACATAAAGCTTTTATTAGTAATTTTTAGTATTTTCAGAGAACTATCCTTTAGCTTTGTTGATCCTTTCTATTGAATGTTGTCTGTTTCACTGATTTCTACTCATATTTATTATATATTCCTTAATTCTTTCTATGGATTTATCCTACTATTCTTTTAAAATTGATTTAAATTTTTTTTTGGCTTTTTGTTTTTATTATGTAGAACTGTAACTTTGCCTCTAAGAAACTGCTTACCTGCATTCTGAAAAGTTTTGATGCAGAGGTATCGTATGTGTGGGTATTATTAGTCATTTGTAAATAAGTTTTAATTTCAATTATGATTCTTTCTGTGACTCATAAGTTACTTAGTAGTCATTTATTTCATTGTCATTTCTTATTTTCCAAACTTATATATATTTTTAGTTGATTAGTGACTTTTTGTTCACTCAATATGATATCAAATTTGTTAAGCCTTTTTTCTCATTCCATTTGGTGGAGGAGGTTGTTTTGTTGTAATGCCCTCCACCTCTATTTTTTTGTGGTTATCTTGGCAAATTTAATTTTCGTATTTAACTTAGCAAAATCTAAAGTTAGACAATACCTTTATTTGATTTTAGAGTAATACAAGGACCTTAGAACACTAAGGCCAGTAACTTCTCTTCTTATTCATATGCTATTTTAGCCAAATATCTTCTTTCCAACTTGTTTTTTTTTTCAAATACCACATTATTATTATTGTCTAATTTATTCCATGTTTGTTTAAAGCAATTATCATTTTCTTTGCTCTTAATATCTGTCCAGCTGTCAGGTATAGGTGTTCAATTAGGACAATGAACCAAACTGAAAGTAACAATCACTTACAGAGGTAGTATACGCAGAAGGCAAAAGTAGGTACCATCTCCCAAATGTTCCATTTTTTTCTCTAGAGAATGAAGTCTGCAAAGGTCAGATGAATCAGCACAGATAAGGAAAATCGTCTTATTACCAAAGATCCCTGAGCAAAAGACTCCTTACATTTTATGGTCAGGGGCACAGAGAAGAAGGAGAGGGGAAGAGCTAGAAGTAGAAAAGTACCTGGTCAGAGTTGATCAAAGTGTCTTGGTCATAAATCTTGAGAGGAGGTGTTTAGGTGAGAAATGGGTGCCTGCCCTAGCGGGCCTGAGTCCTTGACTGCAATTCCCTCTGGAAAACTACAATCCACTAGCTGTGTCCTAAGTCTGGTGTGGGAAGGGCAGTATTTTCCCACTGAACCTGCCAGGGAACATCTTTGTAGTTACTTGGTCAAGCCTGGAAGATCATGCATAGATCTTGACCTGCAGCCAGTCTCTTCACATCTTGTATATTAGTATCTGCTCTAGACTCTTTTAATTTTGCCTACAGTACACATTTTCTAATTTCTTTTAGTGAAGATCGGCTGGTAGTAAACTCTCTCATTTTTAATCTAAAAATATCCTTATTTTGTCCTTGTTTTTGAAAGGCATTTTCCCTGAGCAAAGATTTTTTAGGTTGATAATTGTTGTCTCTCAGCTAGCTGAAGATCTTGTTCCACTGTCTTCTAGCTTGCATTGTTGCTATTAAGAAGTTAGATCAAAAGTCTAATTGTTGTTCCTTTTAAGATAATCCATCTTGGAGGAGGCAGGGAAGACGGAGGCCAAGCCAGACTATGCGAGTCCCTGTGTGAGTGAGTGAGTGTATGGAAAATTTTGTGCATGAGCTGGTGAGCAAGTGGGCATGTGAGTGGCTGACTGAGTGAGGGCTAGGAAGCTAGTGGCCAGGGCTCTCCTGGTGCAGGCAGTTGGTGCCACAGCACCTGGGCTTGGACTCTAGCGATTCCTGGGATGCAGAAGCAAAGCACCATTTTATTTTATTTTTAAATCAACAAGCTCTCCCTGGCAAGAAAACGCTGCAAGAGATGGTCTAAGTGGGACTCGTGAGCAGGTGGCCAGTCTCCTTGTGCAACAGCAGGTGCTGCAGCTTCTCTACTTCATCCCTGGCTCTTCCCGGGTCGCAGAAGTGGAGCACCATTGTCCTTTCAAAATGAACAGAAGTTTTCCTTTGGAAAAGTGGCAGGGAGACACTATTGCCCTAGGTGCTCCCTCACCATTGAAGCAGGAGAGAGACTGCTCCAGGCTTTCCCTCATCACTTCAGCACCTTTCAGGGCACTGAAAGGGCTGCAGATGGAGTCCAGAGGCAAGTTCCCATGGAAGAGGACATGAGAGACACCCCATCACCATATTGAAGGTGGGGCAGGAAAGTGCTTTGACTTGCTCATCATTGACAAACAGATCTGATCTCTGTGACTGGCAGATCAACTACTCAGGGCTTTATTGTAGCCCAAAGGGAATATCCTGAGAGCACAAACTTCAGAGAAACCTGATGAGTGCTGAGTTCCAGGTGCCCCACCCCCTACCCTGATCCAGCTGTGGGACAAAGGGTGTGGCCAGAAAAGGAGGAGGAAGAACTCCAAAGAGATAAGTGTGCCCCATTCCCCACTTTATTCAAATTTTTAAAACTACAAGAGACAGCAAAGCTTCCCATCCACCATCCTATTTCATAATAGAACAAATTCAGAAGAATAGAGGTCTGAGCAAACGTCAGAAGGGAAACCTCTCCCACTGACACTGAATAACAAAATTAAAGAGAAAAACAAGAGATCTGTCACAAACGAGGAAAAGCCAAAGGAAGACCTTAGGCAATTTCAAGTGTACTAAAGACAAAACTCCTGAAAAATCAGACCTTGGTGCCCAAACAATGGAAGTCACCAAAGACTGTTCCCAGAATACAACAGGGATTAGGGAATGATTGGAAGGAGTGAATAGGACTGAAGAAAGACAAGATGCAACACTGAAAGAACTTGTAACAGAGATTTTGGCAATAAAAAATTTCATCCAGGAAATAAATAGCAAGATGACAAGCATGGAAATCAGACTTAATATAGCTGAAGAAAGAATCTCAGAACTTGAAGACCAGAACATGGAATTAACCCAATCTGTAAAAAACATAGAAAGAAGACTCAGTGAGAAAGAACAAAGCCTACAAGAGATGCATGATTATATCAAGAGGCCAAACCTAAGCCTGACTGGTATCCCAGAAGAAGAAAGGGAAATGGAGAACAACTTGGAGCAAGTAATCCAGGAAGTAATCCAAGAAAACTTTTCCCATCTCACCAGAGATGTGATCAGCCAAGCACAAGCGATACAGAGAACCTCCAAAAGATATCAGATGAGAAGACTAACCCCTAGACACATAGTAATTCACCTACACAATGTAGGTAAAAAAAGAAAAAATCCTAAAGGCAGCAAGAGAAAAAGGCCAGACTACCTATTGAGGAAAATCAATCAGAATAGCAGCAGATCTATCAGCAGAAATATTACAAGCAAGAAGGGAGTGGAGCCCTATATTCAAAGTACTCAAAGATAAACAATTTAAACCAAGAATTTCTTATCCAGCCAAGCTCAGTTTCATCCATGAAGGAGAATTAAAATCCTTTCTATATATGCAATCCCTAAGAGATTATGGAGTTTCCAGACCAGCTCTACAGGAAACACTTTAAAAGGTATTAAGCACAGAAGAAAGAAGAAAAAGATTGGCCACACACTTCCCAAGAGAACAGCAGAGCACAAAATCAGCAGAGAATACAGCACAACAAGAAACTTGAAAACATACACAGACATTAACTCCAAAGCCAAAATAAACAAACAAACAAAAAAACAAGCAAACAAAGGAAAAACTTTATAAGAACCTCATGGCAGGGATAAACAATCATATTTCAATAATCAGTCTTAATGTGAATGGACTAAATGCACCACTGAAAAGACACAGAATGGCGGACTGGATAAGAAGCCATGACCCAATTATTTGCTGCATCCAGGACACTCATCTCACTTCAGGACACTCATCTCACTTCAAAGGATGTACATGGACTCAAAGTTAAAGGTTGGAAAATGAGTTTCCAGGCAAATGGATCACAAAAGAAGGCAGGAGTTGCAATCTTAATATCAGACAAAACAACCTTTAAGCTATCAAAAATTTAAAAAGATGCAAAGGACACTACATAATGATAAAAGGTTCAATCCATCAACAAGAAATATCCATCCTAAACATATACACACCCAATGCAGGAATACCAGCATTTATAAGACAACTACTAAGTAAACTTAAAAAAGTTATTGACTCCAACACTATTATAACAGGGGACTTGAATACCCACTGACAGCCCTAGATAGATCATTGAGGCAAAAAATCAACAAGGAGATTCAGAACCTAAACCTGACACTCGACCAAATGGACTTAATAGATACCTACAGATTATTGTACCCAACAACCACAGAATATACATTCTACTCATCACCACTTGATTGATCACATCCTTGGCCATAAATCAAGCATAAACAAATTCCATTCACATTCTCAGACCACAGTGGAATAAAAATAAATATCAACACCACCAACATTTCTCCAAAGCCCACAAAGACATGGACACTAAATAGCATGATGCTGAACAACTACTGGGTCAACACTGAAATCAAAGCAGAAATTGAAAGTTTCCTGGAAACAAGTGAAAATGAAGAAACATCTTACCAAAACCTCTGGGGAGGTCCTGAAAGCAGTTCTCAGAGGGGAATTTATATTTCTGCGAGCACACATCAAGAAAATGGAAATATCAGAAGTTGAGAGCCTAACAAATCATCCAAGGGAGCTGGAAAGAGAAGACCACCAGAACTCTAACTTTAGCAGAAGAATTCAAATCACAAAAATAAGAACCCAAATATGGGACATAGAAGACAAAAATATCATAGAAAACATCAACAAAACAAAAGGCTAGTTCTTTAAAAGAATTAATAAGATTGATGGGCCCCTAGCCAGAATGACTCAGAAAAAGAGAGAAAATGCCCAAATAAACACAATCAGAAATACAAAAGATCAAATCACAACTGACCTTGAAGAAATACAAAAGATTATCAGAGATTACTATGTACATCTGTATGGAAACAAACTTGATAACCTAAATGAAATGGAGGACTTTCTGACATCACACAACTTCCCCAGGTTGAAACAAAAGGACATTGAGACACTTAATAAACCAATAACAACCCAGGAAATTGACTCTGTCATACAAAAACTACCTACCAAAAAAAAAGTCCTGGACCAGATGGCTTTCCAGCAGAATTCTACAAAACGTACAAGGAGGAGCTGATACCAATCCTACTGAAAGTATTCCAGGCAATTGAGAAAGATGGAATTCTCCCCAAATCATTTTACAAAGCTAACATTACACTGATACCCAAACCAGGCAAAGATCCAACAAAAAAACAAAACTACAGGTCAATGTCCTAATGAAAATAAATGCAAAAATCCTCAACAAGATTCTAGCAAATTGGATCCAAAAACACATCTTAAAAATCATCCACCATGACCAAGTAGGCTTCATCCCCAGGATGCAGGGCTGGTTCAACATTCGCAAGACAATAATGCCATTAAATACATGAGCAGATGTAAAAACAAGAACCACATGATTATCTCATTTGATGCAGAAAAACCTTTTGATAAAATCCAGCATCCTTCTTGATAAAAACCCTCAAATACCTAGGTATAGAAGGAACATACCTCAAAATAGTAGGTGCCATCCACGATAAACCCACAGCTAACATATTGCTAAATGGACAGAAGCTGGAAACATTTCCCCTGAAAACTGGAACAAGATAAGGCTGCCCACTGTCACCCCTCTTGTTCAATATTGTGTTGTAAGTCCTAGCTCAGGCAATTAGACAAGAGAAGAAAATCAAATAGGAAAAGAGGAAGTCAAGTTATCCCTCTTTGCTGATGATATGATCCTATACCTTGAAAATCCAAGAGAATCTGTCAAAAACCTGCTTGCACTGATAAAGAACTTTGGCAAAGTCTCAGGGTACAAAATAAATGTGCAAAATACAGTTGTATTCCTATTCACCACCAACAAGCAGGAAGAGACCCAAACAAAAAGCACAATCCCATTCACAATAGCCACCAAAAAAATGAAATACCTTGGCATCTTCCTAACCAGAGAAGTGAAAGACCTTTACAATGAGAACTACAAAACGCTGCTCAAAGAAATCCAAGAAGACACAAACAAATGGAAAAACATTCCATGCTCATTGGTAGGAAGAATCAACATTGTTAAAATGTCCGTTCTACCAAAGGCAATCTACAGATTCAACGCAATACCCATTAAGTTACCAATATCATTCTTTTCAGACCTGGAAATGACAATACAGAATTTCATATGAAAACATAAATGACCATGAATAGCCAAAACAATCCTTAGCAGAAGAAACAAAACAGGAGTTATCACACTTCCAGACTTCAAACTTTACTATAAGGCTATGGAAATCAAAACAGCCTGGTATTGGTACAAGAAGAGGCACATAGACCAATGGAATAGAATAGAGATTTGGAAGCAAAGCCTCAATTCCTCAACCACTCATCTTTGACAAAGCCTCCAATAACAGCCACTGGGGAGAAGAGAACCTATTCAGTAAACGGTGTGGGGAAAACTAGCTGACCACATGCAGAAGATTGAAACAGGACCCCTACCTATCACTATACACACAAAAATTAACTCTAAATGGATCAAAGACCTAAACGTAAAACCTCAAACCGTAAGAATCTTAGAAAATGCAGGAGACACCCTTAGGGAAATTGGAACTGGCAACCACTTCCTATAGACAAGTGGGACCTCATCAAACTAACGAGCTTCTACAAAGCAAAAGAAACCATCAAGAGAGCAGGGAGACAGCCCACAGAATGGAAAAAAAATATTTGCCAACTATATATCTGACAAAGGCCTAACATCTAGGATCTACAAGGAACTCAAACATGCCAAAAGGAAAAAAACAAACAGCCCCTTTAAAAAGCGGGCAAGAGACATGAATAAACACTTCTCAGAAGAAGATATACGGGCAGCCGACAGACACATGAAAAAGTGCTCAGCTTCACTCACCATCAGAGAAATGCAAATCAAAACCACATTGAGATACCACCTAAACCCAGTAAGAATGGCCATCATTAATAAAACAACATTAATAAAACAACATTAATAAAACAAACAACATCCACATGTGAGGATGTGGAGAAAAAGGAACGCTTCTACACTGCTGGTGGAAATGCAAACTGGTACAACCTCTTTGGAAGACAGTGTGGTGATTTCTGAAAGAACTAGAAGTTGACCTTCCATAAGATCCCGTAATTCCCCTATTGGGAATATACCTGGAGGAACTCAAATATTTCTACAAAAAAGATAACTGCACACATATGTTTGTTGCAGCTCTATTCACAATAGCAAAAGCATGGAACCAACCATGTTGCCCATCGAAGCTGGACTGGATAAAGAAAATGTGGTACATATACACTATGGAATATTATGCAGCCATAAAGAAGGACAAATATATGGACTTTGCAACAACTTGGATGGATTTGGAGTCGATCATGCTCAGTGATCTATCACAGAAACAAAGAACAGAGTACCATATGTTCTCACTCATAAGCAGAACTTGAACAATTATAATACTGTAAGAAAGCATTTGGCAGTAATGGGAAACTGTCAGGGGAGAGTGTTGGGACTGGCAGTTGAGAGAAACTGTCAGGAGAGGGGGGACACACCTCATCAACAAGGGTACCTGCATAATCAATGCTTGTATACCTAACTCTGAATTGTACCCCATATCTTTATAATAATAAAATAATAATATATATAAAAAAAGAATTGCTGGAATGGTAACTATACACTTAACTTTTTGAGGAACTTCTAGCTGGTTTTCCAGGGTGGCTGCACTATCTTATCTTCCCACCAGAAATATATGAGAGCTCTTTTTTCTCCACATCCTCACACTTGTTATTATCTGACTTTTTGATTATAGCTATTCAACCAGGTGTGAAGTGCTATCTTAATTCTGTTTGCTTTTCTCAGATGACTAAAAATGTTGAGTATCTTTTTTTCCAATGTACTTCCTGGCCATTTGTATATATTCTTTGGAGAAATGTCTCTTCAGGTTATTTGCTCATTTTGAGTTATTTGGTTTTTAAAATGTTTATGTTTTTATATATCCTAGATATAAGTACCTCATCAGACACAGTTTGCAGATATTTTCTCCTACTCTGTGGGTTGTTTTTCATTTTCTTGATAGTGTCCTTTGATGCAAAAATAAAGTTTTTAATTTTGAAAAAAAAAGATAATCCATCTCTTCTCTCTTACTTTAAAGATCTTCTTTTTGTCTTTTGTGGTCTGTAGTTTCTCTACGTGTTTTCATTTATTGTTTGGGATTCATTAGGTTTCTTGATTTTGTGGACTGGTAGATTTCATTATTCCTGGGAATTTTTTACTTATTTCTTCAGATAGTTCTTTGTCCCATTTTTTTTGAAACCTTGCTTAAATATTTTAGACAATATAACTCCATCCTTCATATTTATTAATCTTCCATTCATATTTTCCATTTCTCTGTCTTTCTGTGCTAAATTCCTATAAATTTCTTTACTATTACCTTGCAGTTCATGAATCCTTTTATTAATTGGCTATGTTGGTTCCCTAATTTTAATATTTCATTTATAATAGTTTATATTTCTATACGTTCTATTTGGTTCTTTCTACAATATACTTGGTCATTTTTTATAGTTCCCTGCTCCTTATCCTATTTTCAGTCCCTTCTTTTACTTTCTTAAACATAATAGATTTAGTTTTTAAAAATTCTCAACCTAAAAATTCCAATATCAGAGGACACTGTGGGTTAATTCTGTTGCTTGCTGTCTTTTTTGGTTTTCTCTTGCTCAGAATGCTTTGATTCCTCTTTTTTCCTTTTGACTGTGAGTTCACATTTTTTGGTAACTTTATATATGGAAATTTCTTCAGACTCTCTAGTTAACTCTTATTCAATCATGCTAAGTTTCCTTGCAGACCTCAGCATTATTTTTAGTTTACTGTTGTATTGAGGTATAATCTTTTGGGGTCTTATTTTTGTTGGGGTTCTTTAGTGTCTTAATATGGCAGGATTTGGGATTTGTTTACAGTTTCCTGAGCCTTGAATGGGATTTAAACTTACCACATTTTTCAAATGCTTTTAAAGGGAAAGCTGGTTTGATATTCTATGTATTTCTCTTGGTACATGCCTTTATTTAGTCTTTTGTCTAGCATTCTTTACTTTTTAACCAATTCATCCACATATTTGATAGGGCATTTATCAAATATTATCTAGCATTTGTAGTTGTTTTCAGTGTAAAAGTTAGAGTACTGGTCTGCTACCTTGTTGGGAATGAAAGCCCCTACTCTTTTCTTTGATTCTTTTAATTATTACTAGTTTTGTTTTGTTTTGTTTTTTTGAGTTGGAGTCTCACTCTGTTGCCCAGACTGGAGTGCAGTGGCCGCTCCCGGCCACCGCAGCCTCGACCTGCTGGGCTCCGGCGGTCCTTCCACCTCAGCCTTCCGAGTAGCTGGAATTACAGGCATGCGCTACCATGCCCGGCTGATTTTTTTGATTTTTATTGTAGAGATGAGGTCTTGCCAAGTTGCCCAGGCGGGTCTCAAACCCACGGGCTCAGGCAATCCACTCACCTCAGCCTCCCAAAGGTGTGGGATTAGAGGCTGAGCCACAGAGTCCAGCTATTACTAGTTTTAATTAATAAAACTGGTATGCTGCTTTCTCCTTCTGGAAACCCAATTATAAGTATATTAGACAACTTGATATTGTATCTCAATTCTTCAATGATTCATTCTGGCATTTTTTTTTTCCTTCACCCTTCTCTTAGTGTTTCAGTTTGGATAATTTTTATTGACTTTTATTCAAGTCTACTGATTCTTTCCTTAGCCTTGTCCAATCTGATGAGTCCAACACAATTTTTTTAAAAATTGACATTGTATTTTTTCAATTTAACATTAGAATTTAACTGCTTTATAGTTAAATTCTGAAAATTTATATATAGTTAAATTTGCTGAAATTCTCCTTCTGTTCATGTGTAAAATACACTTTCCCCACTAGATCTTTAACATAATAATCACAGTTATGCTAAACTCCCAAATGCCTCTCTGATAGTTTCAACTTTTGTGTTATCCCCTAGTCTGGTTCTCTTAATTATTGTATCTTTTGACAATGAGTAATTTTTTTTGCTCTTTCTTTGGAGCATCTTATAATTTTTAATTGAGTATTAGACATCATATGAAGAATAGTAGAGACTGGCCCCAGAGTGGAGGAGGATAAATGTTTTTGCTCTGTAGGATCCTGTAAATATTATTTAGCCTCTATGAGCTTTACCTTGTTATCAGCAAATGATGAATAAGCCCCAACTTCACAGAAATATTGTGTGAAATTCACAAAATATAAATGTAAAATAATATTATCATTTATATTGTGACAGACTCTAGTACTCATCTCTAATCAGGCAATTGAATTATATATATTTGATTTTTTTTCCAAATAGGGACATGCTTTTTTGCTGTTAATTTAAAAATTTCATATCTCATTTTACAAACTCACATAACATAAAAATGTACAAACAAGAAAGCCAAATGCCTTTATTATTCATTTAAGAGCATACTACCATTGAGTAATAACTCTACCCCTTCAAAAAATAACATAAACCTCAATAATTGATGTTGTTCTGTTTAATGTTCACAAATGAACACAAAAAACCCAGAGGTTGTCCAAAGATTTATTGTTTATTTTCAAGGTAGAAACAATATTTTTAAAAGGATGTATAAAGAAATATACCCACTGTGATCCCCGCCATAAGGTGATTCTATGTGGAAGGGGCAATCAGTCCTTATTCGAGAAACAGAGACTTTGGAAAATATTAAGACAGATGACAACAGAAAGCATAAAAGAGGGTTGTGCTTTGAAGATAAATCAGATGAAATTGTTATGTGAAGAGGGGTTTTCTGAAACTGCAGATCCAGGATTCCTGGCAAAAAAGGATGCAATTGCTTTCTTTCTTGCTCTTTCTAGGATCTAGGCAGCATTTCTTCCATATCTGCAACAACAAAGGAGACGACAGCCCAAAGAGCAGCAGCAACATTCATCTGCTTTGGATCCATGATGGTCATAGTGTCTCCATGGGAATGATGGAAGGAGAAATATTTATATAAGTCATCGAGTAGACTGGCTCCTGGAGAAAAAAAGAGGAAGACTTCTTAGTGGAATATTTTGACAGACACTGCTGAATAGCTACCTCTCCTCCTTCACTTTTGCCTGCTCATACTTTACAGGCTGCAAGAGCAAAATAATTACTTTCCCAGGCTCTCTTGCAGCAGAAAATGGCCATGTGGCATCATTCTGATGACTATGCTGAGGCAGGCTGTGGGAGACTTCTAGAAAAGCCTTAAACTTTGTTGAAAAAGAGTCAGGAATGCTTCTACCACTGCATTAAAGATAGATGAGAAGTTTGCAGCAGCATGGAACAAAAAGGCCACACGCTAAAAATGGCAGAGTGGAAAGACAGAAGGAATCTGGATTTAGAAAATATTCGTAATCCACTCGTGACAAGCTCTGCACTGCCTACTTCTGAACTTCTTGCCTGTGAGAAAAAATAAACTTTATTTGTACAGGTGACTGATACATATGTCCTCATATGTATAAAAGACAGTATGTTCCTTGTATCTAGAAGACTGCAACTTATGTACCTTCCTGGATACAAAAGAAAGTCAATATACCTTTGTTCAAGTTTTCCTTCTCAAATCATTCCCACAGTTGTGGAATTACTTCTTCCCACAGTTGTAAAATCCCCAGCAACCTCCAAGGGAACCAGCAGGAGTCTCTGCCCTACTTAAGAGCTTTTTTCTTACTCAAGACTGAAACTTTTCAGAGTTTCACTAGGGATCATAGCCACAGGGAAACTTCAATGTCTCTTCTATATCCTTGAAAACCTAGTAGGCCCATTTTGTGAATTCCAGTTGCAGTTTTGCCTCTTGCTAACCTGACCGATTGGTTGGTTGACTATTTTATTGTGAAATATACAATACACACATAAGACTGTAGAGCACATACATGCATATTATAAAGGGTGCCAATATAAAGGTATATAATTCAATGCAAGAAAGATATTACCAGTTCCTTTGAAACCCATTTATGATCCCCCCTTGTCAGTCTTTTCCACCTTCTAGAAGTACTCACTATCCTGTCCTGTTTGTTAGTCATTCCTTGCTGTTCTTTATAGTTTTATCACTTTATAATTCACCACATACGTGTGTGTGTGTGTGTGTGTGTGTGTGTGTGTTGTGTGTGTAACTATATATATATGAAGAGGACCCACAAAACCTGGAATTATCTTTTGGAGGGTGGGCCCCTTGCATAGTACAGTACTCCCCGCTAGTTAAGTGTTCTAGGAACCCATCAGCATCAATGTACCAGCTAGCATTGTTGTGAGAGGCTGCATTCAGCTTCAGTGAAATTTTTTTGGAGATTCTTTCAATGTGTTTGTCCATTTCCTAATGGATAATACATGAGTGCACCTGCCCACAGCATGTTGAATGTTCAGCAGTTTTTGACCCAAAATGGTATAACCCCTATGCCCCACCCTCCTTGTTTGACCCTGAGTGACTATTTTTTCTTCCCCTGATGAAAAAAGTCCTCAAAGGGAAACATTTTGCCAACATGGAAGAGGTGAAACAAAAAACAGCAGAAGCACTAAAAGGCATCAAAATGGATGAGTTAAAAAACTGTTTTGAACACTGGAAAAAGGATCTCAGTTGGTGTATTGCATCAAATAGAGAGTACTTTGAAGAGGACTGAAATTTAAACATGTAAGAATAAACACATAATTTTTTATAAATAAATTCTTTTTGGGGACCCTCCTCATATAGTTTAATACTGACTGATGTTGAGCCTTATCCTACAGTTATATTTCTGCAACTTGCTTTTTCCATTCAAACACATATAAAGATTAATCTATGCCTTTGTATATAGCTGTAGTATTTTCATTTTTTTATTACTGTATATTATCTCATCATATTTATTTATCCATTTCCACAACAATGGTCATTTAGGTTGCTTTCAATTTTCTGTTATATGTTGCTATCAACATTCTCTAGGTTCTAAATGTAGGTAGGAGTGGATTGCTGAGTTAGAGAGAATGTGTGTATGTAATTTTGGCATGCAATTCCAAAATGTTTTCCTTTTTGATGTATACTTCCACTGTCTGTATATCAGTCATGCTTCATGTACTCTCCAGCACTTAGAATTGTCAAACTAATTTTTGCTAATTTGGTGAGGTGAAAAGTTATCTTATTATCATTTTTTAAAGTATTAGTGAGATTAAATATATTTTTATATTTGGGGTCATTTATGTTTTCTCTTTTGTAAAATTTTTATTCATGCCTTTTGCCCATTTTTCAATTGATTTGTCTTTCTTTTTCTTACTGGTTTGTAGGAACTCTTTATATATTTTAATGTAATCTTCTTTTGATAGTAAGTTTGTGGCTCATCTTGTCATCTTGTTTAGTTCTGATGAATAAATATTTTCACTTTTAAAAATGTAGTTGAATTTATGAATCCTTTCCTTCAAGCCTTATACATTTTATGTCTTAAGAAGTCCATCCCTACCATAGTATCATAAAGATATTCTCTGATGTTCTAGCCTAAATTTTAAAAATTTGTTTTTCATTTTTAGGATCTCCATTCATCTAGAATAGAAATTTATTTTTGAGTAGGGTGTGAGGTAGGATTCTATTTTTTATTTTTCTGTCCAGAAACATTTATTGATTAGCATAACCTCTTTCCCAACTGATCTGCAGTATCAATTTTGCCATTTATCACATTTCCTTACATGTGAAGGTTTATTTTGGGACTTTCTAATTCTGTTCCTGTGGTAGTCTATTCGTCTATTCCTGAGGCAATGCCAGATTATCTCAACTACTTTCTAATCCTTGATATCTGGCAGGGCTAGCTCCCTTGCTTTCTCTTCCTTCTCTTTCAGGAGTGTTTTGGCTACTCAAAACCATTTGCTCTTTCAGATAAACTTTAGAATAATTTAAAAATTCTACAAAAATACTTTTGAATTTTGATCAGAATTGTGTTAATCTTATGACAAACTGAGGGGAACCTAACATCTTTTTATTGGAGCATTGAGTTCTTATCTATGAAAATGTGGTACTGATGTATGTTTCTATTTAAGCCTTCTATAATGCCTTTAAGGTTTTGTAATACAGCTTTGCACAAGTTGTTTCCTTGATGGCTTATTCTTTCTGTTGCTATCATAAATTTACATTTAAGTAATTCTGCATGTTCTGTTTGTAGCTCTCCAGTTTTAGTATCAAGTATATAACTGATTCATAAAATGGTCTTCCTCCTTTTTAAATTCTGGGATAGTTTTGTAAGATTAGAATTATGCATTTACTGGTAATTTTGTAGAACTTTTTACAAAATCATCTAAGATTTGTGCTTTCTTTATGGTAACAATTTTAAATAATGATTCCATTTCTTTCATAGTTATTAGGCTATTCAGGTTTTGTATGTATTCTTGAATTAATTATAGGAACATTTCTCTAGGAATTTGTGAATTTTGCCCAAATGCTTAAAATAATTAGCATGTCAATAATATCCTGTTTTTAATTGTTGTTGATGTTTGCAGCATCTTTAGCAATACACTCTGCTTCATTCCTGATGTTGGTTATCGATCTTTCTTCTTTGTTCATTCATCTTTCCAGGAGTTTGTCAGTCTTTTGAAGAAAAATTTAAAAGGATGACTTTGATTATATTAACTACTATCATATAGTAGTTATTCTTTCGCTAATTTCTGCTTATATATTTATCACGTTCCTCCTTTCTTTGGGTTTATTTGCTTTTCTTTTTCTAACTTCTTGAGTTAAATAATCAGTTTATACTTTGCAGACTTACTTTGTCTCTAGAAAAAGCAGTAAGACTATAATCTTCCTTCCATACTGCTTTAGTTGTAACCCACCAGTTCTGATTAGTAATTTCATGATCATTATGTTCTAAATATTTACTAATTTCTTGTTTGGGTTTTCTCTTTGACTTATGAGTGAGAATAAAGTTTTTTAATTTTCAAAAATATGGGGTTTCCTGAGGGCTTTTTAAAATTATTGATTTCTAATTTAACTGTTAGCCATATGATACATACTCTTTGAATTTTGTTGAGATTTTTTCTATGGCCTATAACATGATCCATTTTCATAAATGTGCCATGTATACTTGAAAATAATGTGCTTTCAGTGTTCTATATCCATTAGATCAAGCTTGTTAATTGTGCTCTTCAAACCTTTTAACTCCTTACTGATTTATTGCCTGTTTGACCTATCTATTTTGAGAGAGATATGTGAAAATGTCCCTCTGTGATTCTGGATATTTTTCTTGTAGTTCCAGTAATTTCTTTTTTAAATATTTCAAAGTTATGCTATCAGAGACATACAAGTTCACAATTTTGTATCCATGGTAAACTGAAAATTCATCTGTAACAATGCTTTCTGTACTGAAGTCTAGTTTTTCCTAATAGTTAATATAGCTACAGTTGCTTCCTTTTGCAAAGTATTATCCTAGTATGTCTTATGATTTTACTTGCAGTCTTCTTCTGTCTTTACGATTTTAGGGATTTTCTTATGAGTAGTTTAGAGTTGAAAATCTAGTCTAGCAATCTTTTATTTTTAACTGAAGAGTATAATTCATTTGTACAAACCATGATTGTTAAATTTGATTCATTTATATAACCTTAATTTTTACTTTCTATTTGTTCATTGTGTTTTCTAGGTTTCTTTTTTCCATTTCTTTCTTGCCTATTTTGGGTTGACTTTTGTCGCCTCTTCTCATTCCTTTTTTTCCTCCAACTCTACTGGTTTGGAAGTTACACACTTTATTTCAATTCTGTCAGTGGAGACCTTGGGAATTATAGGTCATATATTTATCTTAATAAGTCTAAAGTTAATCAATATTTTATTTAAGGAAACTAAGAGACCCAAGATCTGTACCTGTCTTAGATGCACTCACTGTTCATTAAAACCCATTTTCTAGGCAATGAGGAACTGGCAGACAAATGCCAGGACCCAAAGTTTTCTTACCTCTATAGATTTTCATTCTACTATTTCTTATTCCTAAGGAATTCTCTTATTTTCCCTTCTGCTAAGCCATGTATTATGAAAAGGTCATTATTGTTTTATCCAACAACTAGTTTTGGGGAGAAGAGGGATGTTTCTATGTGTTTTTGGTTACCACACTGTTAGTGTTTTCTTCTCCCAACCCCCAACTTTCCACATTGTGGACCAGACACTGCATTATTCCTGATCCTTCTGTTGTCCCAGAATGTCACGTAGAGATCCTCTCTAAACCCAACTCATGTTTTTAAGACTTCATACTAAAATTTTCCCCTATCTCACCAAATCCCTTGCTCTAAGTGGAACACTTAGCATGTCAACAGGCAGATAAGGGCACAGGGCATTCCAGGTGAATAGAATATGTGAGCATTCCAGTTTGGTTGACGTGGAGGGTAATTTGGGCAACTATTGGTGGATAAAGTTGTCAAACAACTGTGCAAGGTCCTAAATGTAAGGCTAAAAATAGATGGACTAGCTTATAAATTTGGACCCAATGGGGGGACAATGGACAGGAAAATGGGGTAACTAGAGCTTCACTTTAGGGAGACACTTCAGAAAAATGTGAAGGAGGAATTGTGTGAACAACCTTGGAGGTGAGAGGAGGAGACAGTGAGGAAGAGGTACAGGCTGGGGGAGAGGTGACAGGGATCAGGGTCAGGTGATGACATTTCGACCTCTGGAGTTCTCTGGAAGGCATGTGGACAAAAGTAACCGTTTCCCAGTAGAAAGGTCAGAAGTCCTTCTTAAAACAAGAAGATTCTTTATGCCATGAGCTCACAGCACACCCCGAGAGACAAATCTGTGTGTTTACTTTAGTAGTAGCTGGAAGCATTTTAACAGAAACTGTGACATTTTAGAATTAGTTAAAGCTGGTGGGGAGTACAAGCTCTCTGGACCCCAGAGAGTATGAGGTGAATGTCAAATCCATGCACAAGGACAGTCAAGAAGTCCAAAGAACAGAAGTCACTGAAAATAGGTGGAGGATGACTTAGAATTGTGGATATCAGGAAACAGGAAGGGACATTTAATTCCAGCAGACAGAATGTGGGACTGTTTTCTTCCCATTCAGAGCTTCTTAAAGACACTGCATGGCGGCCGACAGGAAAAGGTTCTAAATTCCATATTTAGAAAATAGATGCAAGAAATATTTGTGCATGCCCTCTTCAGCCTCCAAAATTCCCTTTCTGTCTCAGACTGAAGGAATTTGGCTGCCTTCCTTCAGAACTAATGACTTAAGGAAAGCATTTCCTCAGATATCATCTACGTTCCCATGAACATTCTACAAAACTAAAACAACTCCAGAAAATCCTCTATCACCAGTGAGAATGCTGATAACCACAGGAGATACCAGGGTGGACCTGCTGGCTGCCTCACAGCTTTGTCTTTGCAATTCCAAGGAGACATTTTATCAGTGACAGCTACTGATCTAAAAGACCAGCACCATGGGAGATCCAGCATTTCAATTTCTGAGAGCACCTGACATTGCAGGGTGGGGGAATGTTAATTCTCCCACGGGAGAAATTGCAGTGTCTTTTGACAAGTATATGAGCTCTGAAGAGGAAATCATCAAATGCTATTTAGAAATAGAAAATTGGTAGAAGGATCCTGTTCTGGATGTCTGTATTCTCCCTTGGAAACAAACTACAGAATTATTAGGACAGTTTACAGTTAGGAAATTATTTCCAAGGGAGGCTTGAGATTTAAGGATGCGGATATATCCTTCAACATGTCAGCCACAGAGAGGCCACCCAGGCAGGGAGATGTAGCAGAGAGAATATGGGGGTTAGAGACAGGCATGGCTGGGTTCAAATTCAAACTCTTCTGCTTAAAAACGGGGTGACTTTGAAAGGACCATGTAAGACATTCAACTTCAGTTTCTTAGAGCCTGAAATAGGGCTAATGACACGCAACTTCCAAGAAGCTAGTGAGGATTAGCCCATACTCAATTAATTCTTCATTGTAGCAGTTATATGTCCAAAAGGGTGATCCAATGTGTATCACCAGCATTGTGATCAGTGAGTTACAACCTGGAGGGTTTAAAATTCTAATTTAATAAATCAAAGTTCTTATAATTGTTCTTAAAGATGGAACAGTTGGACTGTGAGGTTTATTATATTCTGCCTTGACCTTGGTTTGGATTATTTTTTCCCCTTCCTCCTTTCCTTGTCCCTTCTTCCTCTCTCCCTATGAATCTTTTTTTGTAAACACTCATCTCAAGAAAATATTCTCCACCTGTGTGACTGGGTGAAGACCATTCTATGAATATTGTAAGACTACCCAAGCTGCTCCAGACTGTTCACAGCAGATTTCAGCCTTCACAGGGGGCACTCACAAATGGTTGCGGTCTGTGCGGGATATTGGAACAAGACTGAATACCTGCTAATTCCCAAAGAGATGGATGGGCACACACACAAAGATTCTCATAGTCCCTCTTATTGTATGTTGACACTCATTCACACGTAATCAGTGAGTTTTCATGTACACAAATTAAGCAATTTGTGTTATGAGAAGCTTTTGAAAGACATTTGAAAGCCTTGAAAGTTTAAATTCAAGTCTGTTATTTTAGAGCATATACTGGCTGCTGCACTGTTGTGTGAAGGATGCATTCATAGGCAAGCCGCTGTGGAAAGTCCATTGCTCCTTTATAAATACATCTTTGGACAGCCTGGGGTATGCGATTTAATTGTAATGGAATGTACTACAGACATCCCCAAGTCATAATAATTATGGGGTCAGAGAAGAATTTTATGGTCAAATATATTCCCTGCCAAAAAACAAAAAAACAAAAAAACTTAGTCCCCCTAGAATCATTAAAATGCTAAAAATACATATAAAATTTAATTAAAATTATCATTTTTTGCAACATTATCAAATAAAAAAAGTTATTGCCAAAACAATTAGGAAATCAATTCATGGAATTTGCAGACATTTAACCTCTCTTTTAAAGGAGGCAGTTTAGTCTCTACTGTATTCAATCTTATTGAAAATTAGAGTCAGAAGTAGTTCATTAACAGCTTTCTAAACCATAGCTCCCTAGAAGAGAAAGCCACTCAGAAGAGCGAGGAAAAAAAGCAAAGGAAAACAAAGAACATGGCAAGGGAAAAAATAAATTAAAAAAAAATTCCCAATCAACACTCCATGGTATTATAATTTTAGTTTCTAAACTCTCAGTCTATCCCAGAATCTTCAAGCTTGTGCTAAAAAGTTTCAGGTGTGTCACTAAGCCCACATTCCTCCCATCTCTTTGGAAACCTCGGCTTGGCTGCCGGGATCTCTTGACCACATAGCTTAGGTCAACACCAACACCCCTGGTGGGCCTTCCAGGTCGCAGGGTATGAACTGTGTGATAATGAGTTCTTTCCTTAGAGTTGAAAAACTGTGTGGCAGCAGTAACTAAGACTGGTTAATCAATACTACACGAAGGTGGTACTACAGAATCCCCATATGGGGGAATCACAAGAATTATAGTTACTATTTGTTGAGTGCTTCCTGTGGCTTTTTGGAGATTATTTCAGTTAATTGACCCCATGAGGGAGGGATCGTTATATATCATAAACAGATGGATTATAGATTTACATAACTTGTCTAATGTCATATAGTAGTGAGTGGTAGAGTAGGAGTCAAACCCAGGTGTCTTTGATCTAAAATCCATGCTCTGGACCATCACTTACTGCCCCATCCCAGGAAATCAGCCTTTTCCCAGTGGGAAACTATTTGCATGACTTGTTTCATTTGCTACTGTGGTCTCCCACCCCCATTTCTTCTTCATGATGAGATGGAAATTCAGGTTGGAGGTATCCTAGACCATGAAATGAAGTAAAGACCTGAATTACATTCATACAGTGTGCCCAGGCAACATGGGTTCATTTGTCAGAAGATGAACCATAGATCCCTAACTGGCATCACTCTCACGGTTCTGGCTGGGCCACACACTGCAGCCTGCCAGTGCTCCTAGGATGTCCTGACCATTCTATCTAGAGCTCACCCCTCCATGTGATAATCATTATTTCTTTGCTGCTGCTTCTTTTTCTTTTATTTTCCATAGCACTTTCTACTACCTGAAATGATACTATTCTTACGATGATTTTATTATGTGTTCCCTGTGTTTTCCACTAGAAAAGACAAAGCCCCTCCTTAAGAGCAAGTACTTTTTTCTTTTTCAGTCCAGTCCTCAATACCTGGCACATAGTGGTATCTGTTGAATCACTGAATGAATAAATGAATGCATTCTTACACATTTAATGGGCAAAAGCAGAGATGAATATGACTTCATCCTCCCGCTCTACAGCAACTTATGGTAAGTAAATCACTTTCTAGGGATTCTACTCTCAGCTTCTGCCTTGGGGAATGAAAAGTCAGTGCTCCTTACCAACATGTAAATTTCCATATATAGCTGAGATCCAAACACTTTATTATGTACTTGTCAGTATGTTCCTATACCTTTAACCATTGTTGTGAAAATTACTCACCACTTGAAGATAAGGCCAAAAGGCAGGCAGCACATCCATTCACTGTCATTCGGGGGCCAAGTCCACCAGAGATTATTTATTAGAATGTATTAATTTTGACTCACTTTTACTACTGATTAGAGAGGTTACATGTTAACTTGTAGATGTCTAGAAGACATGAAAGTGATTTCTGTCCCATAGAACAGATAATCCCTAAGGTTTCATTTTATTGGTTTCTAAGACATTAACCAGTTTTTATCTAATCCAGCAACTGTATCCTCATATTTCTTTATTAAATTGCATAGACTTAGTTTCTCAAATAGTCTTTGAATTGGTGTAACATCTTACTGATCCCCTTGTTAATTAATGAATTGAATAAATATTTGACACATGTTCATTTTATATTTGCATGAGAGTCATGATTTTACCTTTTAGAAAATTTTACTTTACCACCACCCACCAACAAACTTTAAAAGGAGAATCATATTCATATGTTTCTTTGCAGAAGTTAAATGACTCACAAAATCACCATCCATGGTTTTTTTCTATGATTATCCTCATAAGCAAGAGCATTAAACAAGCTGGTCACCAACATAAGGGCTGGTATTCAGAGCGAAAGTTTGCTGTTTCCCTGTATGTAATGGGGGAAAATAGATATAAATTATATATATTATATATATATAATATATACAGACACACGTGCATAAATATAAATATGTGTATATGTATGTATATGTATATATGTAGAATGAGAGAAATATATATATATGCACATGTGTGTCTGTATATATATAAAATGTGGTTCTTCCTCAACATCTACATACTACTTAATACCCTTTATTTCTCCCTTGATCCACTTCACATCTTCCACATGACTCTGGGTTCCTTACCTTTGAGTTTATAACTTTATGTGTGTGCATGTGTGTCAAAAACATATATAGCTATAAAGAAACACCCATATCTCCCTACCACTCTGCATTTTTAATCATACTCATGTTTACATATTAGTCCAGCTTATTATTTTCCCCTTTGTCCATACAGAATTTATTGCTCACTCTTCTTTCATGGCCTGATGTGATTAAAGCTCTTCACCTTTCTAAGCCAATGCAACTTGTTGTACATGCTTTTCTGCAATTCCCACCATACCTGGGGAATGATGTTCACCAAGAAAGCCTCAATAAAAATTGTTCCTGACACAGTACACCATGAAAACATCTAATGCATATGGGTATTTGAACCTGAAAATACTCTAAATATTATTCTCAGTGAAAAGCTTATAATGAAATCTTTTTTTTTTTTTTTTTTTTGAGTTGGAGTCTCACTCTGTCGCCCAGACTGGAGTGCAGTGGCCGCTCCCGGTCACTGCAGCCTTGACCTACTGGGCTCCGGTGATCCTTCCGCCTCAGCCTTCCAAACAGCCGGAATGCGCTACCATGCCTGGCTGATTTTTTTATTTATTTATTGTAGAGATGAGGTCTTGCTGCACAGGCGGGTCTCGAACCCGCAGGCTCAGGCAATCCACTCACCTCAGCCTCCCAAAGGCATGGGATTACAGGCTGAGCCACCGAGCCTGGCTATAATGAAATCTTTACAAACATCATGGTTTAGTATAATTATATTCAAATACATTTTTAACTTCTACAAGGAGATCACAAAGCCACAGTGCAGTGGAAGTCAGGTTGTAGCAGATATTTGAGCTTAAACTTCTTTCTCCGCCTTTTCACGCTCACCTCCCATTCTGCTGGCAAGCAGAAACAACAGACTTAGACAAGAGGGAAGAATTACATGAACATGCTGTTTTTGACCAAATATCCATCCTGAATATGAATAATTCAGCAAGGCTACTTGGCAGGAGTATTGCAGGAATGCCAAGGTGACATTGGGACTTCAATGGGGAGTCCAATTTTGTCAGCCATTGTTAAACACTTATGGTTGGTACTGGAGGTCAACTTGTCGACAGTAATATGAGAGAGGCCACAAGGGAGAATCTATGAATCTGACCAGTGATTTTCACTTCCACATGGCCAAGCTGGTTGAGTATAAAAATCCAAAGCTTATTACAAAACACTTAAGCTATAGAAAAAAAAGGAATCCTGGCCTTTGTAAGAGGAAGGTTTGACTACTGAATTCTTTAGAATCTTTGAAAAGGTTAAAAAAATATAGACGAGGAGAAGTATTTTCACAATTCAAAGAACCTTTGCTAAAACTATACTAATAATCAAAAGGTTGAGTTGCCGTGGTATTGAAGAAAATATTTTGCTGTGAATAGGAAACAAATTGGATATGAGATGAGACAAAGAAGAGAAGCAACAGGTATTTCTCTATTAGGACTATTTGAGGACTGGAATCTTTATTTGGAATTGGAATCAGTCTTGCGAACCTAAAGGCCTTTCCATTTATAAAATTCTGTTAATCTCCATTATCCTCCCAAGAAGTAGGGCAGGCTAAAATTGTTCCTTCAAAAGACTCTAGTATAAATTCACAGTGATTAAGTAGTACTGGGTTACAAAGAAAAATACAATTATTTTTGGGAAGGTGCACATAACAATTGTAGGGGTGATGGTAAAGCGAGCAACCTTGCCCTCCATAAAATACCTTGGGGGGGGTCCATTGTCAGAAGTAGAATTATAGTCTAAAAGGACCAAAAGTCTGAACCAAAATGGGCTTTTTTCATTTTTGGATATCACAGTGTCAAGGTCACAAGAAGCAGTGCCGTGGATAATAAAAAAAAAAAAAACATACTAAGAAAGTTTTTTTTTTAATCCTATCTGAAAGTATGCATTAAAATATAATAAATCTCAAGTGCTAACGAATACTATATATCACATTCAGAAAAATGACGATGGTGTTATGTAAATTACTTTAAAGGCAGCTCAGGCCAATGAAGAAAACCGATCTGGATGTCAGAGCCTCTGGATTCCTTTCTATTTTTTGTATTTGTGTACAAGTTAGACAGCATGGACTTATCCAAAATAAGTGTGTCTATGCTTCTGTGTAAGGCAGTTAGTTACAAAAAGGTGACAAACTACTTGGCTGAGGCTACAAAATTTTAGTGAGGTTTTCCCCAAATCAAGTTCCAATGAAAGAACTACAAGAAAGGATAGAAACATGGTGAATAATCCTTGCTTCAAACCATAATCATTGAAGATGGCACTAAGTTGGATGTTGACAGTACTGAAAAGTTAGGTGAATGTTAGCTCAGTATTCTAATATGCTTCCATTTTATTTATGTAAATGGGTTTTTCTTTCTTGGTCATCTAGCAGTTTTCCATTTAGCAGTTAAATTTGGCTCCTTGAACTGACTACCTGATAAGGGGTGTGATTTTTTTTTTTTTGACATCAAGCCTTATAAAATATAACCTACTAACAGTCATTATGCAGTGACAGAATGAATGCGTTATACATGAAGAAATTCATGTTTTCCCAAACAAAGGAAAACAAATGTGTAAGAAGCAGCCTGG
The DNA here is from genome assembly GCA_027257055.1 of Cephalopachus bancanus. NCBI lineage: Eukaryota > Metazoa > Chordata > Mammalia > Primates > Tarsiidae > Cephalopachus > Cephalopachus bancanus. Next base: position 2,510,250 of record JAPVLO010000170.1, on the reverse strand, counting down.
GAAATTAATATGCTTTTAAAGCAAATACATTTCACTTAAAGTAAAAGGTTGGTTCCAGGAATATCCTGTAAATGCCAATGCCCAGGAAGAGATCCTGGCCCATGTAAATCCACTTACAGTGAACCTACAAGGTTAAGAGGCAAATTTCACAATTGTATATACCTGCATTCCCAATGTTATCTATGGCTGACCATCATTGATGTAATTTTTAGGACAATCCTTGTAATGAAGAAAGAGTGATTCCTCTCAGTAGTCACCCAAAATATAATTACAGTACATTTGATTAATGCTTCTATGGTGAGATAAACTGCAATTCATGCATTTCTGTGTGTTCTTTGGGAGAAAAAAAGGCAGCTGATGATAATAAAGAAAGCTAATGCTACTTTGTGGGGTAACATGTCATTAGCTGTTTCCTCATATATACTAAAACTCCAGAATTATGAGGCAAGGTAAAGGATGCTGCTGCAGATCCTGAAAGAGCTTCCAGTGAAGAGTTTATAAATAACACCAGGAGTACTGCTGTTTCACCTCCTGAGTCATTTTTCTCTAAAGCCTTTAGAATTCTTGACAAAAGGTGGAAAGGAAAGTGTGATGCCCTTCACTAACTAATTCAACTGTTAAGAAGGCCTCATTACCAAGGACACGGAACATGAAGCATGAATTATCTCTTGTTTAATTTCGTGCAGCTGAGGAATCATCTTTCAGCTGCTGTAAATAGGTTAAATGACTACCCAGAATGATGACAGTTACATTTACAATGAATTAACTTTTCACTCACTGCTGCAAGGCAGTGACCAGCCTAGCGATGCTTCCAAACATTACTTGCATAGAAGGCTTTTGGAAAGAGCATCATATCTACTGAGCGCCTACTACGGGCTGAGTACTTTGCTAGGCCCGGGCAAACAGCGATGAGCATATTTTTCCAGGTGCTTGCTCTCAGGGAACTTTCAATCTAGTGGAGTACATCTGTAGAAATGAGGTGGACAGGAAAATAAAAAATCATATCTAAAAACCACTTTAGATTCCGCAGATGAAGCTTAAAAAGAAAAAAGCCTCATTTTCCCTAAGTTCCTGTTTTTAAAGTAGTAGAGATTGTTTATAAGGATGTTGGTAGATGGTGCAGGCTATTTCACTATGAACATGGCACAGAAATTGGGAAATAGCATTCCTACTTTTTTTTTTTTTTTTTGAGTTGGAGTCTCACTCTGTCACCCAGTCTGGAGTGCAGTGGCCACTCCCGGCCACCGCAGCCTCGACCTGCTGGGCTCCGGCGATCCTTCCGCCTCAGCCTTCCAAGTAGCCGGAATTACAGGCACACGCTACCACGCCCGGCTGATTTTTTGATTTATTGTAGAGATGAGGTCTCGCTGCCCAGGCGGGTCTCGAACCCGCGGGCTCAGGCAATCCACTCACCTCAGCCTCCCAAAGGCGCGGGATTACAGGCTGAGCCACCGAGCCCGGCCTCATTCCTACTTTTTGGTCTCTTGAGTAAATGACATACAGTTTAATGAAGAAACAAGCTACAAAATCATAACCGTCATCATAGCCAGGATGTACTAAGTACTTCCTATGAGCCGTGGCCTGTACTAAACACTTATAGGCATTATCTTATCAAAGCCTTCCAAATGATTCTATAATTATTATTACCCTCATTTTACAGATGAGTAAACTTCAGTTTAAAGGTAATAATGATGATTATACACATGGGAGTCTGGTGAGAAGATCTGCAGACCCTTTATCTTGTGCTGGCTTCATGTCCCCTCATCTTAAGGATGAAGGCCACAGGAGTGGGAGTCTTGGCTTTAAAGTGCAGTGAGAGGGCAAGTCCATGAAGCTGCCATCCTCAGGTGGTCCATGCTCACACCACTACCCATCTTTTCTTTCTAAGGGACTTCTCACATGAGCCTGTGCTTTCTGTACTTCCTTAAATTAGAGTACATGTTTGGCTTGTACATTTCCAAAATGATTTCCTTCCCTTGCTTCTAATTCAACTCCACATGCCTGGTAACAGACATGCAACCCACTCTGTTGGTTTGGGGTGAATCCTACTCTGCCTATGGTCAGGTGGTTGTCAGAATGGCTACTGTCTCTTCTAATGTTTAGGGTCACTGCCCTCTGTGGAAAAATGCTTTATCTCCTTGGAAGCTCCCTTTACACACAAATCAGGGCTGGGAGAGAACTTCTCTAGTCCAACGACCATCTAATATTTGAATCACTTATATCCCTAATATATGGTTGTTCAGCCTTTTCTTGAACACTTTGACTGACAGGAAACTCAGTACTACTTTCCACAGTAGTCAATCCTGGTTGCTCTCCAAGGAATGCATTCATTCAACAGTATAATTACAGTCATAAAATGAGCTGAGGTGAGAGTTTAAGCAAAGAACTGTGATGGTTGTGTCAAGCTCCCACTCTTGAGGAGACCCAAGTAGGACAGCTAGGACTTACCCATCAGGAGTAAAACATGAGATCCATCAGGGGACAGAAAGGTCAGTTCCAATTGTGATGCCCAATTACTAATCAAGACAGCCCATGCTAATTTACTAATTCTCTGATTGACTAAAGAATTTCATAGTACTGAAAAACCTTGGGAAAGAGCTAGATAACAGTAAGTATTAATATAGGTTTTATTAATAACAAAATAATTAGCTTCTTTTTTTACAAAATTTGCATAAGATAAAAATGCCTGTTCTAAGTGTACATTCAACAAGTTTTGACAAATGAACACACGCGTGTACCTACCACAGCAATCAAGATGTAGAAGCCATCACTCATAAAATTTTCCTCATCACCTTTTTAAGTTCATTCCTTTTCACCCCAGCCTCAGGCAACCATTGGTTTACTTGCTGTCACTATTGATAAGATTTGCCTTTCCTAGACTTTCACATGAATGAAATCATTCAGTGTGAGCATTTGTGTCTGACTTCTTTCATTCAGCATAGTGATTTGGGAATTCATCCATATTGTTGCATAATTTGTTTTTTGGAGGGAGCTTTTTGGATATTTTAGTGAGGGTATAGCACTGTCTCGACTTGGTTTTAATTTGTATTTCAGCGATGACTAATGATTTCAAGCACCTTTTCATGTACTCATTGGGCATTCATGTATTTTTGTAACATGTTTGTTAAAATATTTTGCCCATTTCCTTGAGTTGTTTGTAGTCTTTTAATTAAGTTATAAGAGTTACAAGTCCTTTGTCAAATATATGTGTTGTATTCTCCCATCTTCCTAAGAGTGGAAGCTTTTAATTTTTATGAAGTCTAATTTATCAATTTTCAAATGGTTAATGTTTTAGTAATCTAAGAAATCTCTGCCTAACCCGAAGTCAAAAATTTTTATTCTACTTTTTATTCTATTATCATAGTTTTCAATTTGGATGCATTTTGAGTTAACTTTTGCATATGATAGGTAAGAACTAAGGTTCATTCCCCCCCATAAGGATATCTGATTTAGCACTATTTGCTCCAAAAACCATCCTTTTCTCATTGAATAACCTTGTACTTCTGTCAAAAGTGACTATATATGTATAGATCCATTCTGTTCCACTGATCTGTCTATTCTTATACTAATAGCACATGACTTTGATTATTGTAGATTGATAGGAAGTTTTAAAAACCAGGCACAGTAAGTCCTCCAATTTTTTTCTTCTTTTTTTAAGATTGCTCTGGATATTCTAGGTCCATAGTATGTATTCCCACATAGATTTCATAATCAGCTTGTCATTTTTTTCAATAAAATCTCTTGGAATTTTGATTGTAGTTTCATGGGCATAAAGATTTATGTGGCAAGAATTAACATCTTAACAATATTGTATCTTCTTATCCATGAACACTGTATATCTCTCCACTTGTTTAGGTCTCTTTTAAATATTTTGTAATTTCTAGCACATAAATTTTACATGTATTTTGTTAAATTTAGTTGTGAGTATATCATGTTCTTTGACTCGACCTCCTGGGCTCAGGCAATCCTTTCACTTCAGCATCTTAAGTATTTGGGACTACAGGCACACAGCACCACACCTGGCTAATTTTTTGATATTTTGTAGCGATGAAGTTTTGCTATGTTGCCCAGGCCAATATCGAACTCCTGGGGTCAAGCAATCTGCCTGCCTCAGTCACCCAAAGAGCTGAGATTACAGGTGTGAGCCACCACAACTGATCAAATATTTCATGTTCTTTGATGTCATATTAAAAAAATATATTATTAGCTAGCTATTGCTAGTATGTAGAAATAAAATTTAATTTTGTATATTGTGACCTTGCTAAATGTACTTTTTACTTCTAATAGCATATTTTTGTAGTCTTACTAGGATTTTCTGTGTACTGTAAAAGTTGTTGGAATCAAAATGGAGCCATTAACGTTAAAACAAAACAAAACAAAACAAAACAAAAAACACCTGAAAAACGGAGCCAGGGAAGCCCATGAAGAGAAAGTTCTCTTGCTTGTATCCCTGATAACAAAAAAGACTACAAAAACCACAACCTTTCACAGAGGTCGTTGAAATCTCACACAAAAAATACTTCTGCAAGGGCATCTGACCAGCAACTGCCTGTCCAACCTCAGACTGGTGTCAACTTGTTATTGATTTTTGTGGCCAAGGACAATTATTTCAAAACAATTATGCAATCTTTCTTATTTTTTCTTTTAAAAAAATTGTCTTTCTTTATCTTCCTGAATACCCACATAGTGTACTATGGCAAGCATATTCCCATTGCAATGGTGTATTTCCAAATAGATATCTTTTCTTTTAGAAAGTCTCTCTCTGTTATTTAAGTTGACAGTACACAACCTTGTTGTTTATTCATAACAAGAATTTTATTTCTTCCTTTCCAATCTGTAATCTTTTATTTCTTTACCTTGCCCAATTATACTGAGTGGGACCTGCAGCATGTTTGACTAGAAGTGGTGAAAATGGGAGTCCTTGCCTTATTCCCTAACGTAAAACGAAAGCATTCAATCTTTCATAATTAACCTGTAGATTTTGCATCAGTGCCTTTTAACAAGCTGTGGAAGCTCCCACTATTCCTAATTTCCCCCAAGTTTTTGAGTCATAAGTTTTAAAATCATAAATGGTTGTTGCATTTTGTTTAATGCTTTCTGTGCATCTCCTAATGTAAATTGCATTGATTGATTTCAAAATATTAAACTAACCTTAAATTGCTAAGATAAATGCTACTTGGACATAGTGTATTATCCTTTTTACATATTGCCAAATGTAACTTGCTAATGGATTTTTGTGTCTATGTCCATGAAGGAAATTGGTCTGTAGTTTTCTTATAATATCTTTGTCTGAGTTTGCTATCAGTGTAATACTGGCCACATAAAATGAGTTGGGAAGTATTTACCTCCTTCTCTGTTTTCTTAATGTTTGTGTAATATTGTTATTATTTATTCGTTAAATATTTGATGAAATTAATTAGGAAACCCCCTTGGATTTTCCTTGGGTGAAGATTTTTACTTACGAATTCAATCCATTTATTTTATAGGATTATTTAGGTTTTTCAATTCTTCTTGAATCAGTATTAGTAATTTGTGTCTTTTACAGAATTTGTCCATGTTATCTAAGTTGTTAAATGTATTGGCATGTGTTTGTTCATAAAAGTCCCTTAGTATCCCTTTAATAACATGTGTAGTAATGTGCCCTGTTTCTCACCTGATATTGCCAATTTACGTCTTCTCTTCTTTCTTGACCAGTCTGATAGATTACTAATTTTATCAATTTTTCCCATAAAATCAGTTTTAAAATTCATTAATTCTCTTTTGTTTATTGCTTTCTCTTTGTTTTTTATTTTAAGGATGTGGGGTACAATTCAGGATTAGATACATAAGTGGTCAGGTAAAGTTTGGGGCTCCTTTTGGTTTCTTATTTTTTCTTTTCTTTTTTTTTTGAGTTGGAGTCTCACTCTGTCACCCAGACTGGAGTGCAGTGGCCGCTCCCGGCCACCGCAGCCTCAACCTGCTGGGCTCCGGCGATCCTCCCGCCTCAGCCTTCCAAGTAGCTGGACAGGCGCGCACTACCATGCCTGGCTAATTTTTGATTTATTGTAGAGATGAGGTCTTGTCAGGTTGCCCAGGAGGGTCTCAAACCCGCGGGATCAGGCATTCCACTCACCTCCGTCTCCCAAGGTGCGGGATTACAGGCTGAGCCACTGAGCCCGGCTTGGTTTCTTATTTTCTATTTCACTGATTCCACTCTTTATTTTCTTCCTTCTATTTACTATAAGTTAATGTATTTCTATTTTTAGCTTCTCAATGTGCAAGGTAGACCATTGAATTTAAAATGTCCTTTTCTAAAATAAGCATTTTAAAATAAAAAGCACTGCTTTAGTTTCATCTCACACATTTTGATATAATGTGTTTTTATTATCAAAAGGCTCAAATAATTTCTAATTTCCTTGTGAGTTCTTATTTGATCTATGGCTTATTTAGAATTATGTTGTTTAGTTTCCACATATTTGGGGATTTTTTTGATATCTTAATGCTTTTGGCTTTTCTATTTTCATGGTGGCCAACAAACACACTTCACGTAGTTTCAGTCCCTTTATATGTATTGAGATTGCTTTTATGACCCAGCAGATGATCTATCATAATCAATCCTCCATGAGCACTTAAAAAGAATGTGCATCCTGCTATTGTTGAATGCAGTATTCTATAATATCAGTTTGATCAAGTGGATTGATAGTGCTGTTTGAATCTTCCATATCCAGACTACTTGTTCTAACAATTGCTGAGAAATGAGTGCTGAAATCTCTGATCACAACTATGGATATGTCTATTATTTCAGTTCTATCAGTTTTTTCTTCATGTATTTCTGAAGCTTTGTGATTGGGTGTATTCACATTTAGGATTGCTGTGCCTTATTGATGAATAGATTATTTTGCCATTATGATATGTTCCTTCTCCCCTCTAATAATATTCTTTATTTTGAAGCCTATGTTTTCAGATAGTACATTTATGGTAGCCTTCATATATCCAGAATTTGCTGTATATCTTTTCCCATCCATTTACTTCTAATCTCTCTGTGTTTTTATGTGTTAAATGTGTTTTTGTATAAACAAAATATAATTTAAGCATGATTTTTTATTCAGTTTGACCATTTCTGTCTTTTAGTTGGACAGTTTATTCCATTTGTGCTCAATGTAATTATTGATTCATTGAATTTAAGTGCACCATCTTGACTTTTTTTTTTTAAGTGAGATAGCAGGGTTTATTGAGAGGACAGAAAAGCTCCCACAGTGGGAGAGGACCTGAGGGAGTTGTACCTGATCTTTTTTTTGGTATTTGTTTCATTTATTCTTTGTTCTTCCATTGCTCTTTTCTTCCCTTTCTCTCATATAGGTTTTTATTTTACTTTTAAAATTACATGTTATCTTATCTATGACTTATTAGTGATACCTTTTGTTTAGTGGTTGTTCTAGCATTTACAGCATTCATTTTCACTTATCACAGTCTTCATTAGATATATGTACTCTCATGTTTAAGAATTTTACAATAGTATACTTCCATTTCTTCTATCGTTTATGCTGTTATTATATATTTTATTTCCTCATATATAAATATATTATTTTTTATTTAAATTGTTCATTACATTTTAAAATAAAATGCCTTTTATACTTAGTCACATATTTATCAATGTACAAACTCTTCTTTTCTGTGCAGATCTGAGTTTCCATCATTTTAGTTTGACTTGGTCAACTTCCTTTGACATTTCTTATAGAATAGGTCTTCTGGTGAAGAATTTGCTCATCAAATTTTGTCTGTCTAATTTTTAAATTTCCGTCTAAATTCTTAATTTCTTCCTCCTTTTAAAGAGAGATTTTTGCTGATTATAAAATTCTAGGCTGTCAGTTTTTGTTTGAGCATTTCAAAGATGCCATCCATTATCTTCTATAAAACATCTTCTCACAAAAAATCAGTGGATATTCCTATCTTTTCCCTTTTATGTAATATTTCTTCTTTCTGAAGGCATTCAAGCTTTTTTTTTCTATTGCTGCTTTCCAGCAAGTTTATTATGATGATTTTCTTGTTTATCCTACCTGAATTTTACTGAGCTTCTTGGAAAAGGAGTTTATAGTTTTTATTATATTTGGAAAAACTTTAGTCATTAATTTCTCAATATTTTTTCTGTCACCACCTGCTCTTTTCTGGGATTCCATTTATATCTATGTTAGACTGCTTGATGTTGTCCCACAGGTCACTGAGACTCTGTTCTTTTGTATTTAAAAACGAGACTTGGTGTTCTCATTTTTGTGAGACTCTTTCATTTTATGTCTTCAGTTTGAGTTTCTTCTAATACTGTGTTATCAAGTTTACCAATCTTTTATTTGGCAGGATCCAAACTACTGTCACTTGGTGAATTTTTTATTTCATATATTGTATTTTTTAGTTATAGAATTACATTTGATTCTTGTTTTATAGTTTCCATTTTTCTTCTCATTATGTTTTTGATTTCCTTTAAATTCTCAAATATGTGTATAATAGCTGTTTATATTATCCCTTGTCTATAAATTTTATCATCACTAACATTTCTGGACCGCTTCTCTTGAGTGAATGTTTTGATTACAGGTCACAATTTCTTGCTTCTTCACAAGTCTAGCAATTTTTGATTGGATGGCAGATATTATAAATTTTACAGTGTTGAGTGTCTGGATTTTTTTGCCTTCCTTTAAAGAATATTGAATATTGTTTTGGCAGTCATACATGTACTTGATCCTTTCAAGCTTTCCAAGGCTTATTTTTAAGTTTTTCCAGGGTGAGTCTAGCATAGTCTTGATTATAGGACTAGTTTAGTCTTACCATTAAAGTGAGAACCTGTCAGGGTCTCTGTTGAATGTGCTGTAATCTCAACAATTCTTTTCATTTTAGTTGATCAGAACTCATATTTTCCAGCCCTGTGGGCTCCAGGAGTTGCTCAGCCTTCACATCTTGAGTAGCTGTTCTTTGCTGAGTCTTGTGAAATTTTACCTAAAGTAAAATTCAGTATTATTGAATTCAGCTTAGTATTCAGCTAAAGACTCAAGAGAATCCTTATGCAGATTTTTGGAGTTATTTTTCTATGTAGTTTCCTTCTCTCTGGCTCTCTATCTTTTGTACTAAACACAGTTGCCTTAGACTCTGGATTCTAATCTCTGCTCCTGCAATTTAATGAGACCATGATTCTATGCTTGGATTTCCTATCTTACAGATCACAGTCCTCACCTTCCTGTTGTCCAGTGTATGAAATTAGTTATTTGATATATTTTGTGCAGTTTTCCTATTTTTGTTTTTATGGCAAAGGCCAAGTCCAATACCAGTTTCTCTCTTATGGCCTGAGGCAGAGATTCTTATTCACTTTTTGAAGGTAGAAACATGTCATATGTTGCTCTTCTTCCTACATTTCAGCACTGGACAGTTGCTTTACTTGTCAATATGGCACAAGTTATAGAGCCAGTCTTGGTGAGTTTGAATTCTGACTCTGAACATATCAGAGGAGCTGCTCCTTTAGGGATATCCTCCCCAGAGGTGACATGGGATAGGATATTTTATTTCTCTATGCCTTAGTCTCCTCACCTATAATATATAAATGATAATTGCACCTGTCTTTCAGGTTTGAGCTTCAGTGAGTTAATTAGTTAGAATGCTACTTGGCACATAATGGTAAATATGATAGCTACTATCAATATTGTTATTACTCTTCATCAAAAGGCCAGTTAGCTTATTTCTGTATAAATGATCCTTCCTTTTAAAACCTCACACAGGTAATTAGAGCAAGTTAGTCAATAAATCACATAATATTGTTTCACTGTTATTTAAAAAAAATCTTGTACCCCATCTCCCCCAGCCAACCATAAGTACCAAGTAACATTCATTTCCTAAACTGAGAACAAAAGCCACAACTTAAGATCTAAGGGAATTATTGGTGCACCCCATTTTTTATCATCTCACCCAGGTTTGCCCTGAAAAAGCAGATGTATACTGGATTTCTAACAATGAGATTTTATTGGAACTGTGCTAGTAGCAATAGATCAGTAAAGGGACATGGCAGTGAATAAACTTGTAAAGTGAAGAATCATTTTATAGAGCAAATGATTGCCCATGAATTTATCTATGCCATAAATCTGGAGTTGGGTATTAGGATTTATAAATGGGCTGCACCTGGGCCAATGTTATTTTCAGAGACCAGCCTTGGACTCCTTATGTGGCTGGTTTCAGTCACACGAAGGGCTGCTCCTTTAGGGATATCCTCCACAGAAGCTTGGGGGAATTCTTGGGAAAGAAGAATATTTACCTGTGTTAGGCAAAGATTTGTTAATCACTTGTGTTTAACAAGCCTGGATATCAGTCACATGTCAAAGCATTAAAAATAAATTCAAATTTTAACAGAAACAAATATCTTTGGCACTTGTTCTGCAAATGAGCCCATGCCTACCATGACTACTGTTCTGTCTTGGGAGCAGTCCTTCCTCATGGGCCTGGAGGCACCACATTCATGGCCCTGGACTAAAAGAACCAGCTGCCCAGTGACCTCAGCAGAGATGTTGGCATGATCTGAAGTTCATGCCTTGTAAATGTTAATGACAGTCTTCAGAGGATAAAGGAATAGAGAAGCAATTAAAACACACACTCCTGACTGGATACTGTGATTAAATTAAATTCCAGTGCAGTATTTTAGCTTTTGATGTAGTACCATGGTGTAGGGGTCTGTATGTTATCAGTGATCTAAGTAATCCCCCACTGATGTACATGAGAGAACTAATATCAGAGAATAATAACACATCAGTCATCATTTCTGAGTCACCTAACAGCACCCACCTTACAAAGAATACTTTGAATTTAAATCATTTTCCCTCCAGAAAAGATCAATGCTTTGTTTTCTTATCTATCTTAACAACATTTCTGTGGGGAAATAAGGAGCTGGATTTGTATCCCCACCACCACCTTTTTTTTTTAAAAACAGTGTGACAAATAGAGAACTAGAGAGAGTAAATCATGAGCTTGAGATCATGTAGTGACACAGAACCTAGGAGAATGCAGGACCTTGAAATACTAATCTTACAACCATTCTGACAGATCAGGGCCAGAGTAGCGGCAGCAGTAAGTAGTTCATTGTAGTTCATTCTCTCAACTTCCTGAAGTGATACCATTTTATAAATGATCTTTTTGATGTCCCAAAAGGGACATCAAAAGCTGATACCAAATAAATAATTTTTTATTCATTTGATCTTTTTGACTAATTTTTAAATTACAGTATGGATTATAAAATTCTGGTGGGCCTACTACAGTACCTTCTAGTTAATTTTATTCTTTAATGCAGTCTGAAAATAACGTCTTCAACTATAGAACTTAATTATCTCCTTCAAACTAGGAAATGTGTGAATCAGAAGGAAAATAAATTAATAAAGACGACTCCCTGGCTTTAATTAGCACCTTAAAATGAGTGGCTAGGAATTATCATAATTTCTGGGGTCTTCTCTAGCTCTATCAGAACAAGGTGGATGCATACTGGTATGCCTGGGTGGGAGTGAGGGCTTTTCTGTAATATAGAGCTTTCAGTGCGCAAACCAGACAAGTCCGAGGCAACCTGGGATGAGTTGGTCACCCTGATTGCGGAAAACATACTTGTTGAATGACTTTATTACCAGCTATAATTCTGCTTCCCTGATGGTAATGATCCTCATCTGGAATAGCGTCTGGGGAATTGGGGAAAAGAACACAAGGGCTGTCCAGTTTCTTAGCAATACTTGCACATAAGAGGGCCTCATGTTTCTGTTGAAAACCAGATCCAACCATATTAAAATATCTCAACATATATATGAAAAATCAGCCCAAAGACAAATATAGTCAGTTTGAATAATTATCGCTACATTTCCCTTTGAGTGGTGAAAATCAGGTAATCCATCATCTGAAAAACATGTAAACAAAGCATGTTAGGCCAACCTTGACGGAAGGCACCTGAAAGCACTTAGCTGAAGTTAGTGCCTACCCACAAGCTACTGGTGATCATCAGTTCCCGGACTCAGCAGAGCATCCCAGCTGCCAGGACAGGATCCACAGCAAGCCCAAGAGGTACTGCCAAGTTTCCTGACTCTGCAACTGAACCCCTCGGCCAAAGGACATGGTTCTGAGACTTCCCTTAGGCCTCCTGTCATATCTGCCTTCCTCTGATGACTCCAGTTTTGCCAATTTGGGCTGGTGGAGAAGACCTGCTCTGGGTTTCGCAGCTTTGGGGAAAGGAGCTTCTGTTGGTCTCGTTAGAACCCAAATCCCTTAAATATTTTCTTGTTATCAGTAGAGTTAATGTTGCTGTTGAGGGGTTCATTTATATCACAGGTCAGCCACTCTCCCTGCCCTGTGGAGTGTTAGAAGTAAATACCAGAAGGATTCACACAGTCCTGCAAGGGAGCAGTTGCTTTAACCAGCATTAAGAACCGCAAATGACTAAAAATTTGGAAAGAGCTACATTAAGGGTGTTCAGTTTTTCTGACAGACACGCTCACCACTGAAAGCCTTATTTTAATTTTCAGTTATAGCTTGTGACTGTTCACTTAAGACCTTTGTTCAAAAAATTCACTTTAAATATGCATCAGTGAATCGTGTTGCCATTGCAGGCTGACCAACCACACTAATGAATCTGGCTGGCTCTTATTTCAGAGTCTGAATTAGCATTTGCAGGGACATCCACCATGACTGTCAGATCGTCCTAAGGAATTCAGAGATCTCATTTCATTAGGGACACATCTAGCCCCTTCCCACTTCCTCCCAGGCCACCAATTCTCTGTAATCTTCCAGACCTGGATGTTTCTGACTTTTTCTCCATAATTCTTACTTTGGCCTTCACTTTTTCTATTTCCCTTTTGAGCCCATTACTCAAGTCCTTATCATTTCTTTTTCTGTCTTTTTTCTTCCTGTCTGCATTTTCTTTGACCCTTTCTCCCTTTCCAATATATCGCCTTTCAACCTCATCCATTTTCTTTATTTTACTCTCTCCTTTTGGTTGAACTTGTCTTTATTACCTATTTTTTTCTTCCTCTTTTGCAACTTATTTTTTGTTTTCCACTTGGAATTTCTTTAAGCATTCGAAAAGCTAATAACAACCATGCTGTTTTATTTTATTTTATTCTGAGTTGGAGTCTCACTCTGTTGCCCAAGCCAGGGTGCAGTAGCACACTCATGGCCACTGCTACCTCAACCTGCTGGACTCAGGCTATCCTTCCGCCTCAGCCTTCTGCCTTAGCCTTCCAAGTAGCTGCAACTACAGATGCGTGCTACCACACCTGACTAATTTTTTTGATTTATTGTAGAGACGAGGTCTCGCCAAGTTGCCCAGGCTGGTCTTGAACCCCTGAACTCAGGCAATTCTCTCACCTCAGCCTCCCAAAGTGCTGGGATTACAGGCTTGAGCCACCGCGCCCAACCTTGTTTTATTTTTGATAAACTTGATTTGTAAAGTAGAAACTCCATTTTCTTACTGTGCTAGGCAGGGAAGTAAAGACATAAATTAACTCGAGCTGGCTGAAGTGGGGAACAGAAAACCAGTTTGTAGCCCTGTGCCAGAATGAATATGAAGCAGGTGGTAAGAATATGAACACACACCTACATCCAGCTTAGCACATGCTGCACCCATCAAATACACACAGCCTGGCCACGCCCAAAGAAAATCAATTTCTCCTCTACTGAATGTCAAATGAAGGCTAAGTCAGGTACTGACCAACTATTTGGAGAACAAATTAAAAAATGGCACAGAGATTTTTGAAATTGCCATGAAGTCCAGTTTCAGCAGCATGAGTACCCGAGCCAGCCAAGGATATTCCAACCAGATGACTAATGCCTACGAATTGGCTGAAGTGCTCTGGGGTATTCTTCTGACTCCAAACATTCTGTTAACAAAAAGCCTGAGCAACACAAGCCTACTAACTAGACTAAAATTGTTTTAGGTTGATAAACTTCCAATAGCTTCCCTAAGTTTTCAGCAGGCTCAGACTCACACCCGCCAATATAGCTTTTGATTACAAAACACAACAGTTGGGCAGCGCAGGTAACAATAATTATCTCGGTAATTAGATTCTGTCATGCACTGTATACTCTGGGCCCTGGGCTTTGTGCAAACAGCAGAGACACCCGGAGTATCTTTAGAGCACTTGGTCTCTTCTAGTGAGCAGGACGCTAATAAGCTCTGCCTGAAACAATGAGAAGGCAGACTGACTTGCCTTTCATACCTTCTTCCTCCCTTTTCTGGTTCACTAAATTTCAGTTGTATTGTCGAATAGGAAAGAAGGGAGAAAGCTGTAAATGAGGACTGTGGATGGAAACTGTCCAGGAAGAAATCCAATTTCTGTCTTGTGCTCTGTGCATTTCAAAATGGAAATGCGACACTCATTAAAGTGCCCATTAAGCAAACAATACAGAGAAACAAGATGGGGCTTAGGAAACTGGGAGGGAGGAGAAGAGGCAGGTCAGAGAGAGGAAACAAAATGAGGGCATTGTTTTTAAAGGAGACGATTAAATGTTCAACCAGAGGCAAGGAAATGCCTGCACAGATTCCACTGAAGAATGAAGGAATGCATCATTTCCACACTGACTGGCAATAACATCTCTATTGCAGTCACTCAAAACCCGGTTGGTGTCTGACAAGACAGTGGTGTCTGGGTAAAGGGAGAACCTCCAGGCAGTGCGTTTAGTGCATGAGGATGAGGGATAACTAAATACTTGATATATTGACTTGACATGAAGAAGTAATCAGATCTGTGAGAGTAAACATAGTTACCTAATAAACAAGGCAGGGACACAGAGAAAGGAGAGGAAAAATCACTGAACACCTACTGTGTGCCCATTCCTACCACATGTTGTCGCATTCAACCCTGAAAACACGCTGGTGCAAAATGTGTATCAGGCTTCATTCACGGATGAGCAAAAAAGGCTCAAGAAGATCTGTAAATAGCCCAAGTTCACACAGCTGCTCGACAGCAGAGCCAAAATTTGGGGGCAAATCCAACATGGCTTTGGCCCCACTATGCTGCCTAAGACAGCAAAGTCCTGGGACCTTCTGGAAAGAAAACCAGCACTATGGATCGCCAACTGTGCGCCAAAGACACAGGAACATTCTCTTGCATTCTTCATCTCCTATAATTGCAGCTCCACCAACACACACACACACACACACACACACACACACACACACACACACACACACACACACATGATTTGACAGACGAGCAGTATGGAGCCTCTTCAAAAGACAATTCAAATCTCCACCACCACAGTTACATCTGGGGTTGGGAGAATTATGAAATCCCCATATTCTTCTGAATGGAGAAATCTCACTTGAAAACCAGAGGAAAAGCTCTGGAAAGAAACAGGTAGGAATCCAAAAGAGATTTCTCAGTTGTGCATACACTGCCTTTTTTTTTTCTTTATTTGAGACAGGGTCTTGCTCTGTTGCCCAGGCCAAAATGCAGTGGCATGAATGTAGCCCCAAACTCCTAGGCTCAAGCAATCTTCCCGCCTCAGCCTCCTGAGTAGCTAGAACTACAGGTATGCACTACCACCTGTAATTTTTTGTGAAGTTGGTGTCTCACTATGTTGCCCAGGTTGGTCTCGAATGCTTGGCTTCAAGCGATCCTCCCGCCTCGGCCTCCCAAAGTGCTGGGACTACGGGCATTGAGCCACCATACCTGGCTTCACATACTGCCTTCATGATGGATATTCCACCACCCATGCTGGGGTCAAGCAATACAAACACTGAGTGTTTCTACAGATGGAACAGGCCCTGCTCTTAAGGACTGGTCTGAGTTTTGACAATTTAGAAAATAATACAATGACATGTTTTTCAGTTATCTTTAGCAGCCTGATTAAGTATCCACCAGATAAATTCTTTTCCTTAATTTTAGGTTTCAGTAGATGATTAGAGCTAACATTTGTTGAGCACTTGCCCAAATGACGGGCGGGTGTGATTATCTCCATTTTGGGTAGAGAGGTCAGGTAACCTGCCCTAGGCTACCGTCAGCTGGGGATGGGCCGCAGGACTTCGTTCCAGAACCTGCCCACTGTGCTGCCTCCACTGGGGATCTGCATTCTTTAACCCTTCTGCAAACTAGGAATTCCACCCACTGTCATAGAATTCTATTGCTACTAAGTGTTCAAGCCAGTGAACCGTCTCATTATTTGCTTTCTATCCTACCATTGGTTCTCACACACATTTCATTCATTCATCATCTTACCTCATTCAAAAACACATTAAAGTCCTGTTTAGGTTTTTCCCAACTTAAAAAAACAGTTTCCCAAAAAACCCACTCCCCCCCACGATACCCCTCACTAGCTACTGTTCTCTCTCTCTTCCCTTCAGAGCCGAACCTCTGGAGGTTCCTCATTTCCCCACCTGCCACTCACTTTTAAATCTCCTTCACCCTCACTCGTCCCCTGAAATTGCACTTGCCAACCTCACCTCTCCATTGCCAAATCCAGTGGGTATGAAAGGGTCTTTCTGGGACACTGGGCCTGGTTGACCATGTGCCTTCCTTGCAAGACTCTTCCTTGGCCTCTGTTGGGATGGCCCCTCTCCTGGCTGTCCCCACTCGCTGGCTGCCCCCTTGATCTTCTCTCTAGGCGTCTCTTCAGCTGCCTGTTCCTTGATGTCCCTCCGCTTCTCCTGGGCTGTCTAATCCACTCCCAGGGCAGCAAATCAAAGTTCTGATGATTTATGACCCCACTGGCCCAGACCTCTCCTGAGGCCCAGATATATAGCAAACTACCTAAAGGACGACTTGTCCCTGCCCCCATGATTGTCCCAAGGGCCAATCCCGAAACCTGAGCCTCCTCCTTTCCTCCTGCTTCTCCCAGTACTTCCTCCTTGCCCATCTGCACTGCCACTCCTCTTGTAGAGGCCTCTTGTCTGGGCTTCCTACCCTTCTCCAATCTGTGCTCTCAACGCTACAGCCAGTGTGACCTTTTCAACATGGAAGGGGTCCTCTCATTCCCCTGTATAAGCTTTCGAATGGCTCCCCCTTGCCATGAGAAGTCCCTATGCCCTCTCAGAATTTACAGATGAGGCCTATCAGGGTAATGCCCTTGCTGTTCTCTTCAGCCTCATTTTCACCACTCTCTCTTTCTCTCTCGTATTCTGTAGTAGTTTCTTACTGTGCCCTGCTCTCAGTTTCTGGGTGTCCCCACATACATCCTCTGTGTGAAGCACTTACCCCCACCCTCACGTCTTTCAATCAACTTCTGGGTAACTCTCACCTCTTCTTGGAGGCCTTCCCAGATGTCCTGAGCCTGGCCTCAGTGCGTCTCTCTTGTGTCCCTGTACTTTTACTAAAATGACCGTCTCTTTTGTAGTTGCCTCTTTGTGTGACTATATCTCCTAGTAAAATGTAGCCCCAGAACTAAGCACTGTTTTCATCTTGGCTGTTGTTGGACTTCCAACTCCTATCACAGTGTCTGGCACCAAAAGAAGGTATTAAATATCTTTAATGAATAAACATATTTTGCGGAAAATAGGAGGTGGGGAAAGAGTGAAGTACCAGAAGGGCAAAATAAGGAAGCATGGGCAGGTGGTACCTCAGTCCCCATTTTCTAATGTTAAAGGTGAAGGATGTTTTGGAGTCCATTGTGGACAATGGAAGACGAAGAGAAAACTGCTTTCTGGGCTGTCTTTCAGGAAGATGTCTGAGATACCTGCCCGAAGCATATGAAGGAATAGATAAGATATGATTTGTTTTGTGAGAGTGATAGAAAAGAAAAGTGGAAGGGTTGTTAAATCGCCTCTCTCATTTTGTTCTTGCTATTTGCCAAAATTAAGCCAAATGTTTCTATGTCTCCCGTGAAAAAGGAGCACCTTTGCACTGATGGCCTGAGAGGAGCTGTATTATTCAGTGCCTTCCCACACCCAGAGGATTGATCACTCAGCATGTGCTCTTGAATGCAATGCAGGCTCTTGACTGACCCAAGGACTGAAGCAATTTATTGCTTCAAGATGAAGGTAGGAGACAGGCAGGGTTGGTTAGAAGTGGATGGCTCATTTTGAACAAGGGACATCAAAAGAGAGGCCCTGCATAGCAGCTGGCCCTCTGGGACATGGCCACAGACATCTGGGGTACACTTGTCATTTAGGGAGCTCTCTTCTGTCCTCAGATGCCTCTTTTAATTTAGAAGCCCTGGAAGTTCAGACGTGGGCCATCATCCCATCCTGGGAAGGTTAGAATAATTCATAGGAGAGAACAGTTACTGAAGGATGAAGCAGCTGGGAAAGCTTCACAGAGACACTGGCAGTTGCGCCAGGTCTTGAAGACTTAGCTTCTCGGAGGGAGGACAGGAGGGCATTCCAAGTAAGAATTCTCCCCAGACTGTGAGAAAAAGCATGGAGGAGGATACAGACAAGGTACACTCAGGGAATAACAATCAGACCAGCTTGGCTGGAGAGTTGGGCTTCTGTCACAGAATAGTATTGGAAGTTAAGATGGACAAAAATACCCTGTGGTGTTCCACAGGTAAGATCAATGGCTCATTTACCCGGCTTCAAAAGGCTGCAAATAGCTATTTTTTATGTTGGAAAAGGAATCCAATAATTTGTATCACTTGCCACTATGAATCTGATAAAAAGCCTTTCCTGAAGACTGTAACAAATGGCCACAGGAGCCCTGCATTCAAGCCGCAATACTGTAATACACTGCTGGCGAGTCGGATCATATTGATTTGGTTGGGCCACTCGTCTATCTATGGAACTCCTGAGTCCCTGGCTCCTTCGCTGGGTTCCATTTTATTCTGTTCTGTGCAGACTTAAGGAGCCAGCTCTGAGGAAGGATAGAGGGTGGGCGTGCAGATGAAGAAGGCACAGTTGCAGATCGTTGGCTCAAGTGGAGGGGAGACGACATGAGATGCTTAAGAATACAGGCAGCTGTGACAAGGAAAAGTGTGAAAGAGGACACAGAAGAAGGAGATGAACATGGACCCCATGTCCATTGCTGGTGGGATGTGAAGAATGAAAAAGGGTGTAGACCCCTTTGGAAAACAGTTTGGCAGTTTCCTACAAAGTTAAACATACATCTACCCTGTGATTCAGCAATCCCACTCCTAGACATTTTCCCAAGAAAAATAAAACACATGGCCACTAAAAGCTTGTACAATAACGTGTGTAGTAGGATTGTGCAAAATGCCAAAAATGAAAAAAGTTAAATGTGTATTTAAAAGAAAAATGGATAAACAAATTGTGATGTAGTTCTATAACAGAATAGTACTCAGCAATAAAAAAGCATCAGCTACTGATAAATGCAACAGCCTGGATGAATCTCAGAAACAGGAGGTAGTGCTAAAGTCATATGACACAGCACCCTGTGTAAGTGCGTGTATGTGAAGTTCAAGCACAGGTAAAACTAATCTCTGGTGATAGAAATCAGAATAGTGGTTGTCTCTGGGTGAGGTTGGGGATTGACTAGAAAGTAGAATGAGGAAAATGTCTGGGTGTTGAGATTTCAGTGGTATCAAACTGGGTGCCTTTTACTATTGGTCAGTTATATCTCAGTAATAAATAAAAAAGATAAAAGTTGGATAGGACAGCATGGCTTTGTGGAAGTAGGATCATGGAGAGTGACTCTTAAAGACTTGGGTGAGAGCGGGGCATGGTGGCTTATGCCTGTAATCCCATCACTTAGGGAGGCTGAGGTGAGAGGACTGCTTGAGTCCAGGAGCTCAAGACCAGCCTAGTGAGACCTCATCTCTGAAAAAAAAAAAATCCAGGCATGGTGGTACATGCCTGTAGTCCTAGCTCCTTGGGAGGCTGAGGCAGAGGGATTGGTGAGCCACAATCACGCTATTATACTCCAACCTGGGTGACAGCGTGAGACACAGACGCAAACAAAAAAAACAAAACAAAAGACTTGTTGGGGGAAAGGCAATCCATGGGGACAAATCAGGACAAATCAGGGAGATGGAAGGTAGGGAGTTGGGACAGTGTATTGTATGTCTTAGGAAGGGCCATGACAGTAAGGCCAGAAAGGTGGGCTGAGGCATAAGATAGTGGGTTTTGTAGTAGCAGCCAAAAGCACTGACAATATATTCATTAGGACTCCCAAGAAAGAGAGAGGAAGTAAAATAATAATTCAAGGGGTTTGAAAAGACTAGATAATTTAAAAAAATTTTTATTGTGTGTGTAGCCTGTTTGTAGACCAAAGGGTAGGATCGCTGAGGAAGAGATAATGAAGAGAGGAAATCACTCATAGAGCAAGGTTCTGGTAGACCTGGATGGTTCACCCTTAGAAAGGAGGGGAACCTTCTGTATCAGGAAGGAAGATGGAGGACTGAGTGACACTGTGAAGGGGGTGGGGGAGAAAATCATGAGCACCCTGATGGATGTCCTCTAATGTCTCAATATGGCAAGAGGAAAGATCTTCAGTGGAGGTAGGGCTGGGGTCTGGGGAGTATGAACAGGACCACAGAGGACCTGAAAGGGGCTTTGTACAAGATAAATGGAAAAATTCTGAGCTATAGAGCTTAGACCAAGAATGCAGATAACTGACAAGGCTGGGACCAGCAAAGCCTGGAGAATGACAGTGTACGGTGGCTATTGAGAACACCCTCAAAACGGGTCATGGCTAGAAGAGGGGATGGGATAGGGTAGGATCAGTGGAGATTAGGGAAGGGTCAAGGGTTTTGGAAGTCAGGAAGAAGAGAAGGTTTAGGAGGCACAGGAAAGTTAAGCATAGGTCAATGTTGAGCAATTAAGGTCGTTTTAGGGCTTGAGACGTTTGAAGGACAGCAGCTCTGAATGGTGGTGAGTTACAAGCTGTGCTGATAGACAGGTTGAACGGTGGTACCATTTGGTGTTGGAAGCTGGCATCGCTAAGCATGATGGAAGAATGTTTGCAAGGAGGGAGACTGAGCCAAAGCCTGAAGTCCTTCAGAATGTGGGAGAGTATCCCCACTTACCAAGTCCCTCTTTCCTATATTAGTGGCTATATTTAATCACTTTAATTCTATGAAGCTGAGAGTTCTTCAGAGTATGTTTTGAAGTTGACCTCCATCAAGGTTCTAGGAGTAACAAAAAGTTGTTTTATCCACATTTTACGAATGAGGAGCTTTACTTCAGTGCATCTCCACCATCTTGCTGCCTTCTTCTCAATCAGGGTATGCTTGAGGTGCACAGAGGTGATTGCTGAAATCACTTGACTATTCAGAAAGTGACTGCATTAGGCAAAGGGCATAAAATGTTGTAGGTTTCAGTATCTGAAAAGAAGCTGCATGTTTTGACACTCAAAAAATAAAATTTGTGAGAAGAAAGGAATTGTATTCTTCTTATCTTTCCAGTTTTTAAAATTTATTTTAAAAATAGAAATAATTTCTTAAAACCTTTAAAAACCCAAGCTTTTATTTGGGAACTCTCAGACTCCTGTATCAAGAAATATACTCAAAAGGCCAGGCCCAGTTCTTGTACATCTTCTCTCCTCTGTGCTCACTCCCTTTTGATCCATCTAGCCTGGCTATCTTCCTGATTATTCTCAAAAGATTTCTGCAGCCCACACCTCTTTCTTAGCATCAGATTCTACCTGACATCTCCCCGTGGATGTCTAATCAGCATCTTAAACTTGCACATGTCCCAAACTGAACTCCTGTCTCCATTCCCAAACCTGTTCCAATCACATTTCAGTTTATATCAACTCCATCTTCCAAGTGCTTAGATCAAAAGCCTTGGAGTCTTTGGGAGTCATTTTTTTTTATTATTCCAATCTATCAAGAAATCATATTGGCTGCACATTCAAAATGTATAAACATATGACCATTTATCACCCATTCCACTGCTACCACAGCTTGGTCCAATCTCTGATCATCTCTTGTATGGGCTACTGCAATGGTCTCTTGTAAAGGGTCGCTACTTCAGTCTGTGTTTTATGCTGCAACCAGTCTGATATCATTCCAGCATGACAGAGCAAACCACTTCTCTGCCAGGACCCCATTTCACTCAGAGTTTTAAAGCCAAGAATAGTGAAGTCCCACATTCTCCAGACCCTGTTACTTTCTGGTCTTCTCTTGTATTGTTTTCTCTTCTGCTCACACAGCTCCAGCCACAAGAAACTTCTTGGACTTCCTGGAACATGTAAACATGTTCCTGACTTAACATGTTGCTCTCTCTGGCTGTTTGGTCTGCCTGGAACATTCGTCCCTCAGTATCTCACCTCCTTCAAGCCTTTGTTTAACTCTCACCATCTCAGTAAGGCTTATCCTGACCACTCTGTGTAAAACTACAACCTGTCTCCACCTACCCCAAATCAGCTTTCCTAATTTCCCTTACTTTTATCTGCTTTGTTCTTTTCCCCAGCACTTACCGTCTCTTAGCACTTCATAGTTTATTTATTAACTGTTTTTCTCATTTCACCATCCAGTGGAACTTTCTGTGATGAGAAATTTTGTTCAATAGCTGCACTGTTCATGTGGCTCATGTGGCTATTGAGCACTTGAAATGTGGCTAGTGAAACTAACTGAATTTTTTTTCTTTTTAATTTTTTAAAAAAGATGTGGGGTACAATTCAGGGTTAAGTATACAAATGTTTATTATGCAGGTACCCTTGTTAATAAGGTGTGCCCCCCCCTCCCCCAGGCAGATTCCCACTACTGCCAATCCCGCTTCTCCACCCGCCTCTTGGTAGTTTCCCACGACTGCCAATCATTCTCTTATAGTATTACGATAATTGTTCAAGCTGCTTATGAGTGAGAACATGTGATACTCAGTTCTTTGTTTCTGTGAAAGATAATTCAGTATTATAAACTCTAAATTCATCCAGGTTGCTGTGAAGTTCATGATTTTGTTCTTCTTTACAGCTGCATAATATTCCATCGTGTATATGTGCCACATTTAAAAATCCAGTCCTCTTTTGATGGGCAGCATGGTTGGTTCCATGTTCTTGCTACTGTGAACAATGCTGTGATAAACATACATGTGCAGGTATCTTTTTTATAGAGTGATTTGAGTTTTTCCGGGTATATTTCCAGTAGGGGGATTGCAAGGTCATATGGAAGGTTGATTTTTAGATCTTTTAGGAATCGCTACACTTTTTTCTACAGAGGCTATACTAGTTTACATCCCCACCAACAGTGTAAAAGTGTTCCCTTTTGCTGCATCCTCTCCAGCATCTGTTGTTTTTTGTTATTGATGATGGTCACCCTGACTGGAGTTAGGGGGTATCTCTGTAGTTTTAATTTGCATGAAGAATTGATTTTTAAATTGTACCTCATTTTAATTAACCTAAATGTATATTTTAATTTAAATAGCTACATGTGCAAGTGGCTGCCATATCAGGTATAGCTCTAGACTCTGAGTGCCACGAAGGCAGGGAATACTGAGGTATCCTGAACACCTGGTAAAGTGCCTGACACCTAGTAGATACTCAATAAAAATGTGTTAATGCATGTGTGATCAAAGTCCAAGGCCAACTTTTCCAAGGCCTTGCAGTCCATCACTGACAGAGACAGGGTCAGACCTCAAGAACTCATCACACAGGAAATATACCTCTTTCTCAGCATGTCAAGGAAAAATCCAGAAGTCTGTGCTGAGGGTTTCTAACAGCCCAGTTAGAACAGTGCCTGGTGATAGGCTTTCTCGATATTATAGACATATTTGCTCACACATATAAATTAAGGAAACAATTCATCCTGTACAGAATCCATCCTGTACAAAATCCTATTCAGTCTCTGTGCTGATATGTAATCCCCTTGGTTCATTCATGGTCATCATCAGCATTCAGGGCAAACACTTTCCACAGTCATGGTCTTACAGAGGGGGGCGGTTATTATGAATCTGTGAAATATTGGGCCCTCCCAGTGGAGAGGAAGGTGAGAACACATTTCAGCATGCCATATTTTATGCAACTGATTCCTGGAAACCAAACAGAATTGCCAAATAGCTGTACAAATGTATCTGATTGTTGCAGAATAAAAGTACTATATAGCAATGGTCCCCAGTCTTTTTGGGGACTGGTCTTGTGGAAGGGACCAGTTTCGTGGAAGTCAATTTTTCCACAGACAGGGTGTGGGGATGGCGGTGGATCATCAGGCATTGGATTCCAATAAGGAGAGCACAACCTAAATCCTTCATATGCACAGTTCACAATAGGGTTCAGGCTCCCATGGGAATCTAATGCTACTGCTGATCTGACCAAAGGTGGAGCTCCACTCGCCCGCTGCTTACCTCCTGCTGTGCAATCCGGTTCCTAACAGACCATGAACTGGTATTGGTCTGTGACTTGAGGGTTGGAGACCCTGCTATATAGGGAATTAAACTACTACTGGGTTAATGCTATTTTCAAAAGCTATTTTGGAGGTGAAATATAAAATCAGGCTTCTGATACCAATCAAGAGTTTCAAACAATTTCCTTCTAAAATCCTATTTTTAAGAGCCATGGGACCAATGTTTTTAGATGAACTAAGCAGTTATAAGTGTTTTACTAAACTGCAGTCATACTAAGGATTAGGCAGTATTTTGCTTGTATTATCTACTTAGTTACTTAGGTTCCTAGTAAAAATACTAAGGCATCATGTTAAATTCTGACACATGCTACAGCATGAATGAACTTTGAAGACATCCCACTAAGTGAAATAAGTCAGTCACAAAGGGACAAATATTGTGTGATTCTGCTTATATGAGATATAGAGAGTAGTCAAATTTATACAGGCAGAAAACAGAAGAGTTGTTGCCAAGTGCTGGATGGAATTTTATGCTATGCATATTTTACCACAATAAAAAAAATTCCAAAACTTCTGCATGTGCAGTATGATACTATGAGGTCATTACTTAGGTTAACCTGGGAGTTGCCTGTATGCTCATTGAAAAACCATGAGACAGGGGTGGGCTTTCCAATCAGTTACTGCAGGTGTTTGTTGTCTGTATCTCAATCCACAAGCAATGCTTTTCTAATTAACATTCCGAAAGTCAGAAATGGGTTTTTTGTTGATGAAATTGGTAGCCTGTTATGTAGCCCAGCGGATGTTAGAAAAAGTTCTCGTTAGTGAAATTGTAAGTATTCATTATATGTGAACTGACAGAAATATTTTAGGGACACTCCCCACTCCTGCTTCACGGTGGCATAAGAATTAATTATTAATAGTCCTGGTGACTTTACTCTTTGGAGTGATGGCCTAGGCTGAATCCCTAAATAGGGATCTTGGATTCCTGGTACTAGCCAAAGGATGACAGAATTCTGTCCCTGGAATCTTCATGATGGCCTTCAGTGGATATTTTTTGCAAGGTGGGAAAAATGTGGTACACATACATGATGGAATATTACGCAGGCATAAAGGACAAAATTGTGAAATTTGCAGCAACTTGGATGGACTTAGAGTCTTTAGTACTGAGTGATCTATCACAGAAACAAAGAACTGAGTATCACATGTTCTCACTCGTAAGTGGACATTGCACAATTATCATAACACTATAAGAAAGGGATTGGCAGTAGTGGGAAACTGCTAGGGAAGGGGTGAGGGTGGGATTGACAGTAGTGGGAAACTGCAGGGGGGGCATGTCTCATCAACAAGGGTACCTGCATAATGAACATTTGCATACCTTACCCTGAATTGTACCCCACATCTTCAAAATAAAAGTAAAAAAATAGAATATCTAAAAATATACAGCTAAAGCATGGTCAAGTTTACAAAACAGGCCATATAAACTGTGTATATGCACATATGTGTTTACTTGATAATAAATATTTACTTAATGGATGTTTTATATGTTACTGCATTTATCTGAGATTTCTGTTCATTATAACCTAGTAAAAGTATAGCAAAGATGCCTGCTGAATAGGCAACACTACCGCAAAACTTCTTCAGAGGCTTCCATGACTTATCAAAGAGAACCTTAAGAGTCACAGCTGGGGTCAGTTCATAATCACCAGTACAGAGGCCAGAAGGAAATTCTAGTACTAAAGGACATGAGAAACAAAGCCACGATGAATCAGCTTATTAGTTCTAAGAATACACATTGGGATGGTTTCATTTACTCTTCTCTCTGGTTTTAGAGAGGAAAATTGGGGCACAAAGATGTCAAGTGATCTCCCCAAGTATAAACTAATTTCATAAGCAGAACTCAGGGGAAGCCTTTGATGTCATCATTATTTAGAAACTACCAGTTATTGAGTGATTATTATATACCAGGCATCTTACTAGGTGCTGTAATACATGATCGCTATTCACAAAATCCCTGCAAGCTGAGTACTATCATTCTTGGTCTCCAGAGAAGGAACTGAAGTTCAGAGAGGCCATCCCAGTAACCCATTCACAGGCCTATGGTACTCAGCATCCTATGGCAAGCAGTCTCCCCGTGGACTAGGTAGCTAGTCTTATAGGCTTGCATGAGAAACAGGCTGGAAGTGTTCCAGATAATGGCCTGGGATCCACCCTTGACCAATGATGAAAGCTTCCATCCTGTAGGTGGGATACCTCCAAGACATCTTCTACACTGTCCTCCAGATCCTACAGGTCACTCAACGGCCTACAAAAGTAACCTGCTTGGTAACTGTCATATGTTTATTAGCTTCCTTCCATTCTCTGAGTTATTTTCTCATTCTTCATCCATGCTTCCTGGGATCATCTTTCAGATAAACCACTCACCTCAAATCCTTGAATGCTTTTGGGGAATGCAATCAAGGCAATCATGTAATTTTCCCAAAGTAATCCAGCCAGCCATCAGGTTGAAGAGCTGGAAAGAGAACCCAGGTTCATCTGAGTTTTAGGATCATGCTCTTCTATCCACTGTACCAAATTACATCTTCCTTTTTGAGCAAGTACAGATTAGAAGGAGGTGGAAGGTGAGACGGATGTTGCAGAAAGACTCCTGCGTTCTCTAAAATGATTTCTGTAGTGAGTATCTCAAGACTTCATGGCCTCAGAGTTTACACTCACCACTCTAACACAATGTGGAGCAGATTATCTCAATGGTGTTCAGTAAACTGACTAGTCAATGTGGTAGGTTGATAATAGCTCCCAAAGATGTCCGCTTCCTAATCCCTGGGGCCCATGAATATTATCTTATTCTTATATGGCAAAGGGAACTTTGCAAATGTAATTTAATTAAGGATCTTGAGATGGGGGATTATCTTGAATTATTGGGGTGGAACCAATGTAATACTAATGGTCTTTATAAGAGAGACCTAGAAGTCAGTCAGAGGAGAAATGCAAAGCAATGATAAAAGCAGAGATTGTAGTGGTATACTTTGAAGATGGAAAAAGGAACCACATGGTGCTAGAAGCTTAATAAGGAAAGGAAACAGATTCTTCTCTCCGACTCTCCAGAAGGAACCATTCCTGCTAACACCTGAGCTTTTAGCCCAGTGAAGCTGATTTCTGACTTTTGACTTCCAGAACTGTAAAAGAACAAATCTGAGCAGTTTAAAGCCAGTAGGTTTGTGGTGACCTGTTACAGCTGCAGCAGGAAACTAATACTGTCAACAACATAGGACCAGTGATAAGAATAGAAAATATTTAGCCCTTACAGTGTCTAGGAAGAGTGCTGTGTGCTTTATGTGCATACCTTCCCTAGCAACACTTTTAAGGAACCATTTTAATCTCTTCATTTTGCAGATGAGGAAACTGGTATTTAGAGAGGTTAAGAACTTGCCTCAAATCATACAGCTATTACCTCAGGCCTTTTGTACCCTCAAGCCACGTTTCTAATTAAAACACCCAAATCTGAATCCTTGAAATTGTGAGCAAAATAACATAAGTGAAAGAACATTTATCACCAATGTTGCAAAGCAACCACCTTCAATTATGTGTTGACTAGTGAGAAATAGCAACATACACAATATCACCATTGAACGCAAACCACTCTGGGTCTCACCCTTTTCCTATCACAGAATCTCTTCCCTGCTTCTCTCTCTGTTTCTGGAAAAGGGCAGTTTAACCCAAACAGTGGTGATAGTTGAACAGGGATAATTCAGTATTTAGGCATTTTGGTTTCTAAGGTCTTCTTACCTTCCATAAGAATTGAGCCCACAAGAAATTTCCTCAGCAGCTCTCTTTGAAATTGGAACTGACTTTGCAAACCCAGAAAGAGAGATTCTTTTTACCTTTTTTCCAGTTTTTCATTTTTAAAACAAAAAGCTCAAGTGATCAGAATCACTTTTTTTTAAAAGAGCAGGATTTGACTGGTTAACTTAACTGGACCTTATCTCTCTAACTCTATCATATTGAATGCTCTTCCAGAGCAGAAAGTAGGTCTTATATATACTTTTTCTTCTCTCTTTAACTCCCAACAAAATGTGGACTATCAGTAAAGAGGAGAGAGAGAGAGAGACAGAGAAATTCATTCACCAATCTAATAAATAAATAATGAAGGGCCAAAGGAATGAAGAAAGTAACACGTGGGAAGGGAGGTTGAGACATTGCTTTCATACACATCCTGCCTTTATGTGTCATTATTCATATGCACTTATACATTTGCAGGCCCTTATCAGCGACAAGGGGGGATCTTTGCTTGACACTTCGTAGAGCCATGCTTTATTCCAGGATAGTAAGTAGGTTTCATTTTGCCTATGCCAACTCTGATCTACTGGTATTGGCTACCTAGAGTCCTATATCTCCCAGACACAATAGCCAAAGCAAGACTCAGTCGGAAAGAATATGTGATTGACTGGTGATGCCTGCTTTGGACTCAGATTAGGGGAGTTGTAGAAGGGCTGTATATTTGCTGAACCTTTCTATTAACTGCAGAAAGAACATATTCTCCACATTTGTTTTAAGACAATGCCATCATCTCCAAAACTATTTCTGTTCCATGGACGTGCAGTTTCTCCCTCTGCTTATTCAATAGTTTTGTTAATGTGACAACCAACAAATCTTTATGCTTTTAGGCGTACTCAGAAACAATGACTTTAGTTTCAGAATATATTTGAAAAGAAGCTTAAATCAATGTTTGTCAAGTTCTTTGAAGATGAGGAATATTACATATGCCAAAAATCATTAACAACAAGAAAGCTTTGTCTAACATTCCCTAACAATATAAGCTTGGTTGAGTATTATTCTAATCAAGTTCCTTTGCTAACTCAGTGAATGAATGAATCTTTACTTCCCACATAATAATTCTGTGAAATGAATGTATACAATTCATAATAATTTAAATTACACAAATTTAGCTGCAAAATCATTTCTAATGCTTCCTTTGGAATCCTAAAATTTTTTTTCACTTGTTTTATTTTGAAATTATCCAACAAAAAATCAATCACTAGATTTTATCTTTTTACCTATTTCTTCCCAGGCACACATTCTGAGGCCATTGTACGAGCCATTTTCCCACTAAGGAAACCACCAGAATCAAAAGGCTATTGTTGTCTGCAATAATAACACCATTTTTTAAAAAAGTTCTTCAGGTTGACAACTTTTCACCTGTGATATATTCTTGAATTTTCTTCAATGTATGTCCTATGTATTCTCAAATTTTAGGTAGTAAATTAGGCTAAAAGAGGTTATTTATCCAGTTATTGAGTGACAGAGCTAGGACACACAGACCCAGATGGTATGTCTAATTCCATATCCCCTCACCTGACCCACCTGGTTCCTATTTCTTCACTACGTGAGTTCTCCAACCACAGCCAAGCCCACAATTTCCCCATGCTTATCCCCTCACCTATTACTTCTATCATCTTTCCTCTTTGTCTGGTTTGCTCACTCTTCTCTCCTCCACCTGTCTTAAGTCTGAAACTCTTCATGACGGCTTTGCTCAACTTCACCATCTTCATAAGTTTTTCTCCACTATTCTTGCTGAATTTCTTCCACTCTCACAGTTTTAATACTTGAAGATACATTGCTCTATGCTGCTGGACCTCCATCCATCAACAAATAATTCTGGAGCACTCGACCATATGCCAGTTACTATTCAAGACACTAGGGATTCATCAATGAATAAGGCTGCCTCTCAAGGAACTTATATTACAGTTGGAGGCTCCCACTTCTAGTGTTCACATCCATTTTTTAACTGTTGTCAAGAAGTTTTCTTTAGATCTATGAAGGAACCAAGTAATTTCACGAGATCAATAAAGTGGTTGTCTTGGTGGTGCAGGTATACAGCTAGTTAATGTCAGGGGACTAGACAAGTAAACCTACTTTGAGATATGAGCTCACTCCACTCTCTCATAATTTTCTAACTAGAAAATCTCTATTACTGTTGAGGAAGGTACTTAAATTCTCTAAGAGGAAATCCGTGAAGAAATTATAAGGAGGAACTGCCTGTTTCCTGTGTATGCTAAAGCAAGATTCAAAATATCCATTTCTCAGGGATAGACCTGGAAAGTTCCACCACACTTGGGAACAGCATTTTACGAGGTTTGAATTATTGTGCTCATTAATATGTTTTCCCCTTCTTTGATCTTTTCCTTGAGGATAACTAGAGTTGCTTTGCTCTGCAACACTTCAGTCATAGTGAGAATTCAACACTAGGAGAAACCACTTACTCAGAAAAAAAACATATTTTAAGAATTTTTACTATAACCAAAATGAACACATTGGAGTTGAACTCACCAAAACAAACGCCTGCCCTTTCCAAGTCTGATAGGAAGTAAACAGAGAGGGAGTTTGGGGACTTCTTCAAGAAAATTCACGCTGGAAAATTAGCATCTGCAATGTTTTAAAAACTTGGTTAAAAAAACTACCTGGTTGCTCTGTCAAATTAAACTATTATTTAACAGGTCTAAGTCTTCTTCAAGGAAAAGTTTTGTCTCTTCCATAAAACTCTCTAAATTTTAATTGCATACGTGTGTGTGTATGAGTGTGTGTGTTTCTTCAAATACACACAACCTCAGATTATTATAGAATTCAGTTTGCATATCTCCCCTGAGGAATCATGAGCTACCAATGGCGGTTTCTAGGGCTTGATTTGCATAAATATCTCTCAGAATTAATTACAGTATGTTTGAAGATGATTTTTGGAAACACATAGTGTTCCTGGAAGAACCAGTAGAGTTTCTGCAGAGAGTTGCTGCCTAGAGCTGGTGTGGAAAGGGGAATATACCTTCTCTCTGAAGGACCAAGTAGAAGTTTGAAAGGGAGAAAGACACTGAAGAAAGCCCTGTGGTATTGGTGAGGTAGGAGAGGTCCTCACTAGACTGAGCATCTTGAGGGCAGAGACTGTCTTGTTCACCACTGACTCCCCAAGTCCCATGACAGTGTTTGGTTCATGGTAGGACTTCAATTAATGTTTTGGAAGTGAATTACATTGGAAGCAGCTGCAGAAAGTCATAATCAAGGAAAAAGTGGTCAGTGCAAAGCTGGGAACACTGTATTATTTATTTATTTC
Source organism: Cephalopachus bancanus (assembly GCA_027257055.1). Taxonomy (NCBI): domain Eukaryota; kingdom Metazoa; phylum Chordata; class Mammalia; order Primates; family Tarsiidae; genus Cephalopachus; species Cephalopachus bancanus. The sequence goes on along the minus strand of JAPVLO010000170.1, from coordinate 2,479,007 downwards.
TAGCTCTCTCCACCACTTCTCGACATCTGAGAGGAGGAAAAAGACTTTGAAACTTTCAAAATACTCAAAACAACTGCAACGATGAAGTAAATAAAGGCTGTGATATAGAGAGTGCTATATGTTCAACAAATCATTTTATTTTTCTCCTGATCATACAGGGAGGCAACATTTCCTGGTTCTCTTATACTTCAATGGGGCCACGCCATTTGTTCTGGTCAATGGAATTTGGGCAAAGGTCATGTGTGTTACTTCCAGGTCTGGCTTCAAAAACCTCTCTTACAATTTTCCATGTTTTCTCTCTCTCTCATTCTCTCTCTGTCTCTCTCTGTCTCTCTATCTACTGCTATTACTAAAGATTGGTTGTCAGCTGGGCTCGGTGGCTCAGCCTGTAATCCCGCGCCTTTGGGAGGCTGAGGTGAGTGGATTGCCTGAGCCCGCAGGTTCGAGACCTGCCTGGGCAGCGAGACCTCATCTCTACAATAAATCAAAAAATCAGCCGGGCGTGGTAGCGCATGCCTGTAATTCTGGCTACTTGGAAGGCTGAGGCGGAAGGAGCGCCGGAGCCCAGCAGGTTGAGGCTGCGGTGACCGGGAGCGGCGAAAGAGTGAGACTCCAACTCAAAAAAAAAAAAAAAAAGATTGGTTGTCATAAGGGTGAGACAAAAGTTCTGTTTTGGGCACGTTGAGTTTAAATACTTGTAGGACATCCAAGTGGGAACGTTGGCTACATGGATTCTAAAATCTGGAGATACAGATTTAGAAATCTGTAGAGTTGTTGTCCAGGAACAGTGACCTGAATAAAAAGAATCCAAAGATGATACACTGAAACATACTGACACTCAAGGGACTAGCCCAAGGAGAAGAAGCTGAAGAGGAGTGGGGAGGAAAGGGGTAAAAGCCAGGAAAGAGTGTACAGAAGCTAAGAACATATGGAGTTTCAAGAGGTGGAAGGGGTCAACTGGGTCACTGTTCTAGAATACTCAAGGAAAAAAAAAAAAAAAAGGACTAGAATGAGCCAGTTCAATTTGGCCAAAAGGAGGACCTTTGAGTCCTTGGAAAGGTGGTCCTGGTGGGCAGTTCCATGAGGAATTCAGAGTGCAGAGGAGGAAAAATGAGTGAGAGGAGAAAAGGCTTGGCTGCAAAGACAAGAAAGAGCTGAAGGTTCATGCACTTGGGGGAAGGTGTTTATATATATTTTTAAATGGAAAAGACTTAAAATGTTTTACATTCTTATGGGAAAGCTTTAGAAAAAAGATAGAATTAAAGACATAGGATAGAATCAGTTGCCGGTTTGAGGTTCTTGAGGGCATACGGGAACATATCCTATTTGTATCAGAAAGGAAGAGTGTGAATGAATGAGCCACGGGCTGATTTGCCAAACAGGGGAGGAAACGAAATCAGGAGAATGACATCGGTGGTTACAGTTTGGGAGAGGAGCTGACTGAGGACGCCCAGCAGGATGACAAGGCCTCACTGAGGCCCCAGTTAAGATTGGAGGCCACGATTTTGCAGTGGCACCAAGTTAGGGCATATGCTACTTTCTCAAGCAGCCCTGGGTTGTCTGGCATGGATGGGGCAGAGAAGGCATGTAAGCGACTTGATCTAAGATGCCCAGACCTTGGAGGGAAAAGCTCAAGCCATGAAATGTTTAGTGATTTCCTCAGTCTGAGATTTCATTATGCGTCTGAACAATTTGCAAACCTGCAAATCATCTGAGATTTTCCTAAAGCTGTGTTGAATACTAATTCATCTAGATAGATAGTATAACCTGCAAGGGAATTGGAGCCTTTAAACTCAATTCTCTCTTGACACTTGAGAAATGAATGGAGAATTATGTGTCCAATTCTTAGTCATTGGAGAGTCAAGCACAAAAGTGTTTTATAAGAGTTATCAGAGAAGAGTTTTGTTCTTCTCAAAACGCTCATTCTGAAAAGATAAAAAAGGAAAGAAAAAGGAGCAAGGAGGTTTCACATATCCTTGACAAGAGAAGGAGGAGCTTACCAAGGGCATTCCCTACCTTTGTGAAACCTCAGACCTTATGGAATTCCTACAATAAACAGTAATTCAGTGGACTCAGGATGCCACAAAACAGTTTCTAGTATCTTCACTCTTACCTAAGGGGTGCCACAGACTCTAGGTATTGGCTGCCACAAAACTTTAGATTCAAAGTAGAAGGCAAAGAAATAGCAGGAAAAATGGTTTCTATAGATTTCAGATTCTGATCTCAAGGGACTGGCCCAAGGAGAGGAAGCTGAAAAGGAGTGGGGAGGATGGAGGTGAAAACCAAGAAGGAGAAGTGGTCAGAAGCTAAGGATGTAAAGAGTTTCAAGATAACCTGTACACACATGTTTATGGCAGCATTATTTATAATAGCAAAAGCATGGAACCAACTGTGCTGCCTATTGAAAGAGGACTGGATTAAAAAAATGTGGTACATATACAAGATGGAATATTAGGCAGCCATAAGGAAGGACAAAATTATGAACTTGGCAGCAACTTGGATCGACTTAGAAGCTATTATACTGAGTGATCTCTCACAGAAACAAAGAACCGAGTATCACATGTTTTCACTCATAGGTGGACCTTGAACAACTATCATAATACTATAAGAAAAGGATTGGCAGTAATGAGAAACTGCCAGGAGAGGGTGGGAATGGCAGTAGTGGGAAACTGCCGGGGAGGAGGGGCACACCTCATCAACAAGGGTACCTGCATAATGAATATTTTTGTATACCTTACCCTGAATTGTATCCCATGTATTTAAAATAGAAAAATTTTCAACTATGTCACTGTTCCAGAAATATCAAGAAAAAAAAAAAAGACTAGAATGAGCCAGTTTAATCTGGCCAAAAAGAGGACCTTTGAGTCCTTGGAAAGGTAGTCCCGGTGGGCAGTTCCATGTGGAATTCAGAGTGCAGAGAAGTAAAAATGAGTGAGAGGAGAAAAAGTTCGGCTGCAAAGATAAGAAAGAGCTGGGGGGTCATGCACTTGGGGGAAGGTGACAACTGATCTCTAGGAATAGCAATAGACAGAGAAACAGAAAGAGAGAGAGAAAGGCCCAGTCCTTACAAAAAATACATAAGGAGGGGCTGCTGTCATCCCTGTCCCAGAAATACAGCATCAAGTGTGAGCTCAGTCTCCACTGTTATCTGTGCCATTCATGTGTCACAATGGAGTCTTCTCCCTCACCTCTTGAGGAAGAACTCCTTTCTAAGGAGTGGTTCTGCGGAAGTTCCTATTGGAAAAGGCATGCACCCCACAAACCATGAATCCGTTCTGTGTTTATATGAAAATGAACATTTTGTAGCCTTTCAACCTTATAATTCTGAGGATAACCATAGCCAACAACAGAGTTTTGACAGATTTCAAAGGTGGTAGGTGTTAAAACTAAACGGTGCACACAGGTTTCTACAAGAGTTTTCATCCCACATATTTTCTTTTCACTTATAAAGCAACAAAAGCCTACTGGAACATAGCTACTCTTTACCATAATTTTAGCAGTCCATAATTTCAGTATTATGTTTTAAACAAGTGCACTACATACATACGTATGCACATACATACAAACATAGACAAATAATTAAAGGGTAGGATTCATGTCCTTTGTTGGTTATTGGGTCTGGAGGTATTCAGGATAACCGCAGCTTCTCTGGAGTGATAAGATGTTCAGATGAGCTTGATATTTTCCTTCCTTCCTTCCATCCATTCACCCCTCCATCTATCCATCCACCCACCTACCTTTCTGTCTACCTCTCACTTCAGTAGACTTGGCAATCATTTAATTCTCTTTATTCTTCCTTATAATTTCCCTACTGACCCACTGCATCATGAGAGAAGCCTTTCTTCACTTATCTGTCCCTAAATCTCTAAGTGTTCCCAGTGCATAAGTTCCTAAATGCTAAATGCTAGGAACATGCAACTTGAGATTAGCTCAACTGATCATAAATCAACAATGGCAAAATTAAAGACTGATTTTAAAAACAGCATCTACAAAGAGAACCTAAAATGTTCACCATGAAAAGTCATACTTCCCTAAAATGAATTTTATACCCCTAAAGACACTCTAAAAAAGAAGAAAGCAGCCTCTGACATCTGAGAACTTGTCTGACATTACAGGTAGGAGTCAGTGCTGTTAAAGAAATCATCTTGTCCTCTTGATGACACACAACTAATCTCACAGAACACCAGCAACAGATAAGGCCACTCTGCAACTGTGATGAAGTGAGTCAAAGTAACCAGTTCATAATTTTGGCTTAACCCAGGGAAAACATAGTCACTGTACAAACAAAAATACCAAATATCTCCTTTTCTGAATGTGATATGTGTGATGACTTAGTCTCCATTTGGTCTGCCTTTCCTAGAGATGCAATTTATTAAGATACTCAGTCATAGAATTATCGTTAGTTCCTAAGAGCACCCAAGAGAGCAAACCTCTGCTTCCTTGGACTCTCCCCCAAATTTCCCTCTAACCAAAATCCACATCCTCTAAGTCCTTTGTAATACCCCTTTATTGAGATGCCTAAGGGTTCCCCATGGCATAGGTGCTCCCTCACTGCAAAAAGTAATGAACTCAACTTGTTCCACCACAGGTGTGTCTCTGGTCTTAGACAAAGAAGAGGTTAATGGGGCATGAACCCTTGCTGCTTACTGTTCTTATGTGAAGTTGCATCATAGTGTTTGGAGAGGAAGAGGGGGTTTCTTAGTGAAGGTGGATTGAGGATGCTTCCTTGCAAAAATTCTAATTCCAAAGAACTACTTGGAGTACTCCTGCTCTTGAATGAGGTCTTGCACAGAGGCACCCACACACTGACTCATGATTGGGTAGGGATTTGTGGTTTAACCTGACTTTTTATTCCATACAATCTCCTTGGTTAGCTCAGCAGCTGGTTGTTATTTTCAGCAAGTCAAATATGGTTGACCTCCAGGGTTCTGAGTGTGGGAAATGTACGATTTCCAAGGATACCCATTAGAGGGTGGTTTAGAAACATGACATGCAATCTGGTATCTCAATATCCTTTAAAGAAATGACTTGAGACAGGATGAAGGTAAAGTAGAAAGTTATGGGGTAAGTCTCTGAGGAAGTGGTTTTACAATCTGTCATCTAAAGCTGAGGGAAATTATTATAAAACAGAAAGAAAATGCTAAGTTTTCGATGGTGTTGGGTTTCGGAATATTTGTTACTTACATAATTACACCACTATGTAGAAATTAGTTTATTTTTACAAGTTGTGCCTCATTATTTGCCAGGACATTGGTATTGTGTGGGTAGGAGGCAGAGATGATTATCTGCACTCTCACACTAGAAAACTGAGTCATACAAGTTGTGCAACAATGCCAGAGCATCAGCCACATTGTCCTGGAGCTCACCCAGGTCCTCCTACTCCAGAGCACTCTCAGAATCCACCCAACTGCTCTGTTCATGTGGAGTTGCCTCATTGTTGACCTGTGAATTCTGAAACTGACAGCATTAACATACCTGGGAAAAACACTGCCTAGATCACATAGTTCTCATGTGGCTATGATAGGTAGTTTCTGTGTAAACAGATAAGCAAGGATTCAGAGTCCATCCTGTTCTTCAAAGAACAGTTCCCCGATGCCCTGTATCTTAGTCCTCAGGAGAACTTGGGAAGAATGAAAATTCTAAGTCTCATGCCAGACTTACTACATTAATATTTTGTTCTATGGGACTCTGTACTTGCAACAAGCTTTATAGGAGATTCTTAACTACATGGTTTGAATACTACTGGTTCAGGGGTGCTTTCAAAAGGCCACTCAACATTAAAGAAAGGATCATACTTCCTACTCTATCCTAAGTTGAGTTGAATACACATAAAGGGTAGCGTTGAAAAGGAAAAGTGGCAAATGTTTAAATTACAAGTCACCAACCAAAATTTTCAGAAAGGGCCCTCTTAGTTTTTATAGACTACAAAATAAACAAATCTCCAGCAGAAAGGGATCCAGAGTTTTTTCAGATCTTCTTGAACAAAGTTGCTGCCCTTATGCCTGTAGGGAAAACATCCTGTAGAAACAGCAGATGGAAGGAAACTAGCAGACTGTTCTGATGTTAGCAGAATCTGCAGTTGTAGGTCTGGTCTTAATTGAAGGGGAGACTATATTATCCTTGACTGAAGGACTATACCCTGGATTATTAGAATTGCTTCCAGGTCTGTGCTTTTAGAATAGCTGCAAACACACAGAAAGGTAGGTAGAAGCAAAGCAACTTTCTTGTTGTTTTTGTTTTTTTTTTGAGTTGGAGTCTCACTCCATCGCCCAGACTGGAGTGCAGTGGCACGCTCCTGGCCACTGCAGCCTCAACCTGCTGGGCTCTGAGATCCTTCCACCTCAGCCTTCCAAGTAGCCGGAACTACAGGCGTGCGCTACCATGCCTGGCTAATTTTTGATTTATTGTAGAGATGAGGTCTCACCAAGCTGCCCGGGTGGGTCTCAAACCTACAGGCTCAGGCAATCCACTCTCCTCGGCCTCCCAAAGCGCTGCTCAATTAAAACTACTACATATACAAGAAGACAAGAAATAGACTGCCTGTAGTGTAGCTATAAAATAAGAACCTGGGCAACTTGGCGAGACCTCATCTCTACAATAAATCAAAAAATCAGCCGAGCGTGGTAGTGCGCGCCTGTAGTTCCAGCTACTCAGAAGGCTGAGGCGGAAGGATCGCCGGAGCCTAGCAGGTCGAGGCTGTGGTGGCTGGGAGCGGCCACTGCACTCCAGTGTGGGCGACCGAGTGAGACTCCAACTCAAAAACATAAAATAAAATAAAATAAAATATAAAATAAAATAAGAACCTCAACCTGTACCTGAAATCATCTTCACAGGTGATATTTCTATTTTAAAAAAACATAATAGTAATCCATCCTAAAATGCTAAGCAGCCATTGTAAAAGAGGCTGCTTAGCATTTTAGGATGGATTACTATTATGATTTTTTAAAATAGAAATATCACCTGTGAAGGTGATTTCAGGTACAGCTTGAGGTTCTTATTTTATAGTTACACTACAGGCAGTCTATTTCTTGTCTTCTTGTATATGTAGTAGTTTTAATTGAGCTGTTCTTTTGAGTTACCTATGGTTAAAATTAATCAAGTTTGATAAAAAAATAATGCTACACACAGATATGACCTCAAATTAGCATTTTTAAAAAAACCATCCTGCAGGTTCTAAATGCAAAAATCTTTAAACTAGTAAAGCAACATAAGGGAATGAGGGTCCTATGGTAACAGCTTCTCAGGGGAACATTAGCCTCAGCTACTCTAGCATTTAAATCTCAATTATTCTCATTTTCACTGTTGAAACAGATAAGTTTTTGTTCTTTAACAATTGTATAACATTTGAAAATTCATAGTGAAATCACACATGCTGGTTTTTAAAAAGCCATTCTAGGTTATGCAGTCTATAATAAAGTAAGCAATTTGTGTAAAATTTCTTTTTAGAAAAGTCTTATGTGGGACTTGAATGTAGTATACAGAGCCAAACAACATGAATTAAGTAAAGTCAATGAACCTTTTCCCAAATGCTCATCTTGAACACAGATTTGTAAAATGTGCCACAGACGTATAAATCAGGGCATGGCTATTCATAAAAGTAAAATTCCATTGATCAAAGATGAAACGTTTACACTTTTGCCCACTACCAGCTTGGTAACTAGTTTGGTGATAATTAATTATATATTTCATGAAATGTATTACACTGCTTTTATCATTACTGGTTTTTTTTTTTTTTTTAGCATTACTATTTTTAGAGTAAACGCAAAGTGTGATATATTGCCAAAGAAGTACTTTCTCTTTTGAAATCACATTATGAAGAAAGAGGGTGAAAAAATAGTTCATTTTCTCTCGTTTCTCTTTCTGTTTTAGCTTCTCTTTGGATATGATAACTGAAAATCAAATATCCTTTGATAGTAAAAAAAATTCCAATATTATCTCATTAACCATACTTCTATATCATGAGAACAAAATAACTCGAAATATTTCAATCTGATCAAGTGCTCTAAATGTATAATTTCTTTTTAAACCAGATACTGTAAATAGGTATTTTAACCAGGTACAGACTATGAATATAAAATATTCCATGTGAGCAATAACCTTTTGTGTTTTTTAGTGAGATCTTTTCAAATGAATCTTTCAACACTCATATTGAGAAATCCCAGTTCTTGTCAGTTCTCAAATTTAATGACAGCCTTTTGCATTTGTGATGTTGAGGATTAGGGCGAGGTAATGAATGCACAAACTTTGCTAATTTAGCTTACCTTCAGTCCACAAAATTAATGCAACTGGATTCCTAGTGGAAAAGCTTTTTAAATTTAAAATTCTGTTTTGGATTTCTTAATTTACTATTCAAGATGTGATGCTAATTACCATTATGACAAAAAAAATTAAAATACAGAGAAGAGCTAATCACTCTTAGGGGCGGTGCCGACTTGCTGAGGAAGAAGTGCTCATTAGGCAGGGGGGAAGCCCTTGACCTCGCCGGCGCCTGGGAGAGGTGCAGTCCGCGAGGCAGCTGCCTGCCTGACCAGGGGCCACAGGCTGGATTGATTCCCCTTCGGTTTTTCACAGCACAAGGCCATTCCTTCTGTCCTATGTAATTTGCAGCCATTATCATAGATATTAGATGTGGAAAGATTTGGCAGGTCACCTAATTCCCGAGCCCTTCTCAGAGTGCCCCTGTTGAATATTTATGAGGCAGTTGTTAGCAGACGCCTGCGGAAGCAGCCTATTAGCCATCCTAGTCATTTACCACCACCTGGGGGGCAAACAACATCAAAGGAGTCTTAAAACATAACCAGAAGTGGAAAAATAAATAGTGAAGGGATGCCATATTCTAGACATTTGACTAATTGTCAAATAATGAGGTTTATTAAAAACTTCCATAGAGACTAGATTCCTCTAATGTTTGGCAATCGGTTGAAAGGACTCTGAAGGATGCCTGGAGGTGGTTTGCTTTGTTTTAGTGTAGGAAAATCTCAAAATGGGGTCTTCCCATGCTAGAGATAGACACACTTCAAAAGTCAATCTGAAGGACTCTTGATTTAGGTACCATAAACTTAATTAACGTGAGACTGCACAGCACATGGTTAGTTAACATAAGACAACATTCTTGGTATTCCTCTGGGACAGTGCAAGTTTTGAGACAGTTTAAGCTGACTAAAAAGCAGTAACTGGAGAGAGGATCTAGCATTATTAAATATATGGGGTAGTTTAGACACAAATCCAGGTAAGTCAGCCTCCAAGTGGATTTCTGTGTGTGAGGCCAGGTGTGTGTCTTTGGTGAATCAGGACACATGGATTGCCAAACCTATATGAACAAATAAACTGCCACTCTTTGCTATTTTCAACATAATCCCAAGAATGTAAAGACAGCAGAAAAGGAAAACAAACTTTACAGTCGAACAGAGCAGGTTTCAGATCTGCTCTGCACCTCTTACTACTGAGGTAAATTCTCTCGCTGGTTTTAGCCTCAATTTTCTCATCTGTAAAACAGAAGCAGCAATACCTACTCATATGGATGTTAAGAGGAGCAGATAAAATAAGGAATGTAATGTATTTGGCACCTTGTAAGTCTTCGATGAATATTAGCTTCCCTTTCCCTACTGAGCATTCTATAGTTCATTTAAATGTTCATTTCTAGAAGACACATTATTTAGGCTACAGCAAAAGTTTTATTACAGGTAAATTTGTGTGGCTCTAAATGCAATCAAATTTTCAAAATACTTCTAACTTATTGAGCATTAGAGCAGGCTTTTTAAGTGCCAAGCAATTAAAATTGCTTCCTTCACATATACTTGAGTTTAATAGGAAACTGATGCAAAATTTAATGCTGGAGAAGAGACACGCTCAGGCATGTGTTTTCCCCATTTGAAGGATGTGATAGCCTAGAAATTAACAGCTTCCTTTTGCAGAAATGTCAAAGCCCCTAAAGATGTTCCTTATTTAATAAACATTAAATGATTTGTAAGTCATTTCCTCTTTTCTCCAGTATTATGGCAATTCATTTAAATAATAAGGATAATTAAGCATTACAACACACTTGATATTTAAAGATTAAGAAACACCATTAACCACTATGGATGAAACCATCATTGACTTTAACCTCAGTTTCAACTTCTTTCTCTCCTGGTTTTTCTTTCAGCCATTAAATAACTTGTTTAGGTAGCTCCTATACTAGAATTTAATTTTCAAAATATTAATAAGATATGCTCACAGTGTCCAAAAGCAGTAACTCTTTTAAATGTAATAATAATAATAATAATAATGCTACTATGGTCACACATGCCCTATATTAAATATTTGGATGAATAATGGCAGAAATAGTCAATATTCTGGATATTTTCAAGTATCCCAGGTGTTAAGATTAGAGAGCTAAAGTACCTGGACAGATGACATAGATTCAGTACCACTTTTCTAGGTACTAGATACCTCTCGAGTAATATGGCTTATGGGATGAAAAATGCTATATCATTACTGGTGAGGAAGAGATCCAAAGGAAAGAGGCTATAGCTCCAGAGTGCGTCGTGATGATTTTTAATTATATATATCATGGCAAGAAATCTGACCCAAATCTTGACTGAAGACCATGAGGATATTAAATCAGAGAACAACAGTATTCAAAAGAGAAGAAAAATCCAAGAGAAGTCAAGAAAGATGCTATTAATAAAAGAATAAATAAAAAATAAAAACAGTGATTTGCAAGAAACGTTTGTGAATGGGTAGAAAAAAAGTCTTTATGTTCATTTCCTGGCATGTTCTTCTTTGGTGTGTATACACACACACACACACACACACACACACACACACACACACACACACACACACACACGATGATAAGGGAAAGCAAAAGGGAATGACTAACTCCTTTACAAGGCACATAAACACATTCTCAGTCAAAATTAAACTCTTTAGTTCTAGGACAGTTAAAAAGGCACACACTTTGTAAATGTCCCCAAGGGCCTGTGAACTGAAGCAGGGAGACATGCCATGATATGAATGGCATAGTATGTGCCTCTGTAATCATCAACAGATGTAGCACACTAAAAGATGGGAAAAACAGTTTCCACTTAACACATACTTTCTGGTGACTGACAGGATTGGTGTCTTAGAAAAATGAAGGTTTGATGAATGAGGCATCCTGCTTAATTGTGCTAAATTGTTTAGTTCAGATTTTCATAAATAGATTCAACAGTTGAGAAATAGAAAATCTTTTCCTGATTCTCTCAAGAAAATAATTAAGGAGGAGTAGAAAGGAAATGAAAGAGAGAAGCACAAGAACACGTTGCCATGGGATACATAAACTGTATAAATCAGGCATTTACACAGATTTATTAGCAAAAATTGAAATAAAATTGGTTCCAAGACCAGATGCTAAAATTTTTTTAAAAAATGCTCCTTCATATCCAAGATATTCTCATCAATTTGTTCCCTGTATTTTAGTATGTTGAAGTACCAATCTTTTGAACAATTTAAAATCCATAGTTGACCTTTGTTCATGTTTGTTTGGTATAGGCAGTTTTGCACTATTTCATCTCTTGCTTCCAAAAGTTTATGAGTAGACTGCTCCTTCATTCAAAGTGTTCTTCTTTTACATCAAAAGAAATTTTCACTTCTGGAAAAATGTGGATTTTTTGGTTTTAACACTAAAAGAGGTTTACAGACATGCCTGTCCCATTTCCAGACTAGAGAAGAAACACTCTGATTTTTTTTTTGATACATACTATGTTAATATCACCTTTTGGGGTGATGCTCCTTGCCAGTGGAGAATACTCAGACTAGTACATAATCTAGAAAATGATGTTGCCTGAGAGAGTCAGTCCGAGTGTCATTCTGTGTCCTTGGCCAGGTGCTTTTGTGCATCCACTCATATAATCCTGAACCAACTCTTATCAACGTATAACCAACTTACTTTGACTGAATAGAAACTCTAAAGCAACCTCAAAGTCCTACAGGCATTCTTTGAAATAGAAGAGCTAGTAATGTCATTAATATTGGACCTTTTTCTTCTTGACATCATTCTCTGAAGTATGCACCATGTTATAGAAGGATCGGGCTGTTTTTCTGAATAAGACCACTGAAACTTACAGTGGCAGGTTAGTTTAGAGTGAATGCCAGCAGCTCCATCACTCTTTCTCGTAACCACAAATTATGAAAGACCCAAGAGCTGGCGAATACCAATAATACTTGTGCATCTGTTGCCATGTTTCTTAGGATAGTGAGGTACATGCCCAGTCATTCTCACTACTGGGTCTAAGTAACTGAGATCATGTTCATAGCAAGGCCTCTTCAATAATTTTAAAAATATAAACCTATCAAAACCCCCCTGAAAAACGTCTTATTGAAGATCAACTGTATAGAGTGTAATTGACTTTCAAATATATTATCACGTTCAAATACATTCAATTCTCACAATAGTCCTGTGAAATATTATTGCCCTTATTTTACAGGTCAGAAACTGAAGCTCTGAGAAGTTAAATAACTTGTCAAAAGCACACTACTATATAATGAAGAATCTTGTTCCTCTTTCATGGCACTTGCTGCCTCTCCACCAAAAGTGTTAGGTAAGTGGCTGGAACAATTCAAATATTAAAGGATGTCTCTAGACCCTTTGTGATTGTTTTCCTCATTGCCTTTTTTTGCATAACAGAAACAGTGGAGTAGCTGTAGAGAGTGTTCCTATAAATAACACTTTAACTCTGCTTAGTTTTCTTACTTTTATGGGTAAGGAGAGACTGTGGGCTGGGAATGGGAGGAAAAAGCACTTCAGGTATTAGATAATGCAGATTGCTGAGCATGGCATGACCTGATTCAACTCTTCATCTGCCTATCAATCTGAGACAAGTGGATCAGAGGGGCTAAGGAGTGCTTTTGTTGTCTTAAAGTCATCTTAGAGGATGATTATCGTGCATAGGTCAAGAAGAGCTGATAAACTAAGTGTTTTAATTTTAGGGAATTTATTGCTTCTGGGACCTTACTCCTGTCTTTCCTAATCTGCCAATAGATCCTAGGATGTCAGAGGTTTTAAGTATTTTATCTATTTTGAATAAGGGCTCAATAATGAAATAAAGATGGTTATTGTATTCATCCACACAATACTGCTTCTCCCCATTTTGATGACTACACTCCCTGATCACAGGGATGGACACAGGAGCCAGGCTGGGCCACCGAGTTAGCAAGGATGGATTATTTGACTGTTCTATGCTTAAGAGGCTGCAAAGATGTATCTTAAGCTGCTAGGGTCATAGTTTAGCCTAAGGGGGAAATTTACCTGTAAGAATGAAGGGACCAAGAAAGGGAAGTTGGTATAAGCACCAGAAAGAGATAATGTGTGCCCTAGCAGCATTCAAATGCCAAAATCTGAGGCCAGATCCAACTTTATCCTTCGTGTACCTTGCTTACATTCTTCATTTTTGCTTCAGGTAATCTGAGTTGGACTTCTGTAACTTAATACTGAAAGAATCTAGACTAATACAGAAATCTTGCTTTAACAGCTAAAATAATAATAGTGGCTCATTAAGTGTTAACTTTGTGCCAAACATTTCATTTTGACCACCTTGTTTTTTCTTTTATATAACCTCATGAGGTAAGTAATAGTATTGCTATTTTATTTAGGAAGAAATTGAGGTCCCAGGAGGTTAAATGGCTTTCCTGAGGTCACTCAGCAAGCAAGTAGTAGAGTTAGATTTCTGAATCCATTTCTATTAATACAAGTCTTCTTAATTCAGGCTCTTAATGTCTAAGTTACATTATACCCCAGAGGTTCTCAATTCTGGCTGCAGATTAGAACATGTGGAGAGCTTTTGAAGCCAGGTGTCCTCAGGCCCTATCTCTAGGGTCTCCAAGTTTGCACAAGTACAGTGGGTACCATTCACATGGCATATAGTAGAGTTCTGCTCCAGGAAGTTGGAGGGCTGGGAGATGAACAGGTTCTCAGCAAATGGTGTTCTCTGGCCTTGTGCAACTGCTGTGACCTTGCAGCTAGACCAATTAAATTTGAATCTCTGACAGTGGGGCCCCAGCACAGATACATTTTAGAAAGCTCCCCAGGTTGTTTTAAAGTACAGTCAAAGGTGTGAAGCACAGCTATAACCTAAACACATAACTTTGGTGAACATGAGCTTCAACTGGGCCTACACTAGCACAAAATAAAACATTGGAGCTTAAGGAGGGCAACTGAAGCTCACATGCCAAGTGAATACAATTATCAGTGTATCTCAGATAAAATCTTCTGTGAGGAGTAGTGAGTGTGGAATTACTGACCCATTGAAACAATGACTTTATTTCTGTACTGCACCTTGCAGTATAGTACTAAAGGCATTAATATCTGTGCATAACTTCATTCTGTAAATATGATATTTACAATAATTAATGAACTATTTCTGCCAAAAATGTGAATTTTATAAAGATATATCCAGCAGACATTTTTAAACTTAGGTTTAAGCCTCCAAAAGCTGGATTATTTTTGAGTATCGGTGAAGTCTATGCCCTATTTCTATGTAAGATTCTGTTTTGTTACCTGTCAGGAAACTATTCAAACTATTACAATTTAAAAAGTACATAAGAAAGAAAGAATACTAAAAATACCAAGGACATACTTTATATCTAATGCTATTATAGGCAACAGATCACTCAAAAGATAGATTTCACAGAGCTCAGCTATGTTTGATTTATATATTATGAATTGTAAAGACAATTAAGTAGCAAATATCATATTTAAGGAAGCTTATTTATCATGAATTATACAATCTCATACTTTCTTATGAAAAGGGGATAACAGGGAGACAATTCACTATGTTAAAAATCTCCATGAAGGGGATATATGCAAATATCAGGTAGTCATTTTTGAACTTCAGTTCTGAGCAAAGGGAAAATTTTAAGCTAATGAAATTATTCAAACAAGAAAGTCTATTGTATGCAATTTAGGTGTAACTCATTTTTATAGTAAAAAGTCCTTACCCACTTTGAACATAATTTTACTAAAATCTCTTTAACTGTGATGTTTTTCCTGTTGTTTCCAATTCCCCATAATTATTAAATAAGTTAATAAGCCTATTTTTAGCAGAACTCTTATAAGAAACCAATGAAATGTCATACTTCTCTAAGATTTATTTGTTCAAAATTTCAACAAGTAGATCATGTCCAATTAGAGTCAGACTTTATCTGTTTGTATCTGAGAGAATTTAGAACAACCACTGCCAATCACAGTGCAATACTTTATGGGACTTCTCCCAGCTCTTCAACAGAAAGGCTTAATTTGGCAAAATGTCTAGTAGCAAAATATAAAAGACAAAATGCAACTCTGCCAAGAAATTGCTAGAAAACATGCAATCAGTGAGATTTGTGGATCTATGAAGCTGGGTCTTGCCTTAAGATCCTCCTAGAAGGACAATCTTGGTTAGACAGAGACTGCCCAGTGGCTAGGATTGATCATCACCAAGGTTCATTTGCTCGAAACCTTCAAAAGTTTCTGGCTGTCCTAAGTCCTCAGAATGATCCCAACTGGGACCCCAGGCAACAGTTTATATTTTAGGTCTGACTATTTCCCTATATTAATCTAAACTTTGGCCCAACCAGACTATCTGTTTAAGAACCCATTACACTTTCTTACCTACAGAATTTTATTCCTCCCCAACTTTTGACATAGAATGTACTCACTCTCCATATAAAGAATTCCATTACTTTCTGAAAATCAAGTGAAATACCACCTCTCTTGTGGTGCCTTGGCAGTCTAATGCCTCTTTGCCTGAACTCTGAGTGCCCTTGTCATTCCTGTGCTTTAACCCTCCATAAACTCCTTAAGGACAGAAATGGCATCTTACACATGATATTAGAGTAAAACAGATTTCATATGTTAATTATGGTTTCCCCACTTAATATCTTTGTGGTTTTGAACAAAGGGAACTCCCTGAGCCTCAATTATCTCATCTGGAAATTGACTGCAAAACAATAGCGTACACTTCAAAATGTTTTTATAAAACTATATGAGATAATGTAAACAAAGTGCCTTCAAAATCTTGACACATAGTAGAAACTCAATATATGTTAAATTCCTTATACCTCTTTTCTTATTGCTTTATATCATTTACTAGGAATTTTTTGAATGAATGAATGAAGTTGTGAAATTATCTGCGTCAGGTCTAAGAAAAAAACACAGGCACTAGTATCCTGAGGATAAAACTATGCCACTTCAAGATAATTACATTAATAAATTCTATAATAATTCCTATTTGTAATCTCTTTCCTACTTTATAATGAAAAATTTAAAATAAACATTTAAACATTTTAGGAATTAGTAATGAAGTTTTTAAAATAAAAGATAAGAAAAACAGCCAGGCACAGTGGCTCACAAATGTAATCCCAATACTTTAGAAGGCTGGGGCAGGAGGATCATTTGAGTCTAGGAGTTTGAGGTGGCAGTGAACTATAATTGTACCACTACACTACAGCCTGGGTGTCAGAGATACCCTGTCTCTAAAAGAAAGAAAAATGGAAATGATATTACATTAGAAGTAAAATGTATCACAGGTCAACAGAAATTTGTACATCTCTAGTAGAATATACATACTAAAGACAAAAAGAGCTAAAAAAAACCAAAACCTGTTTTCAATAATCATACAGTTGGTGATTGTGTTGGTATTGTTTTTCTGAGACTATTGTGTGTGTAGTGTGGGATAAAGTAAATGGGTGATTATGCTGTTTCACTGAGAACCAGGATTTTTGGCAAGGGGAGAGGAGATACAGATATAACATCAGTGAGGTTAAGTGCAACCTTGTAGTCCAGAACATGAATTGGAAAAATCATATTTTTAGTAATATAGTTTCTCTTTAGGAAAAAAAAATACGTATTTCTTAGCTCTGTCTACTGAAGAGACCTAAAAACAATGACCAATCCAGAAGCAATAAGCACACTTACTGCTCAGACTGTAGCCTCTAACTACTATGACATAATAAAAGAAATTGGGCTCTTTGAAGAGAAAGCTGATTTCAGATATAGAGCAGGAAATGTACAAAATGACCTGGAACAATTTGTCATTATCAGAAAGCTAAGATGCTATCAACAACTATGAGGGTCATGTCAAAAGGACTCAGAACAAGCTTAAGAGGCTTAATTGTCAAAGATAGGACAATTTGAACATCAACAAAATAATTATTACAACCAAATGAAACATATCAAATATTCTAAAATTCATCAGTTAATAATGATACAAAAAAATGAGCATATCAATTAATCATCTTTGGAAGATACTAAGAAATAACCTGACAGGTTTTAAAATAGGTAAATAGCCAGGCTCGGTGGCTCAGCCTGTAATCCCACGCTTTGGGAGGCTGAGGTGAATGGATTGCCTGAGCCCACAGGTTTGAGACCCACCTGGGCAAGACCTCATCTCTACAATTAAAAAAAAAAAAAAAAATTAGCCAGGCATGGTAGTACATGCCTGTAGTTCCAGCTGCTTGGAAGACTGAGGCTGGAGCCTAGCAGGTTGAGGCTGTGGTGGCCGGGAGCATGACACTGCACTCCAGTCTGGGCGACAGAGTGAGACTCCAACTCAAAAAAAAAAAAAATAGGTAAATAAAGGGAAAGAATAAAACATTTATCCAACTTTCGTATACAAAAGTATTTCAGGATAACCAAATAGTTGATGAGAGGAAAGCTCTCCTTTTTATAGATTTATTTCAATCAATAAAGAAGGAATGATAGGATTAGAATATACCATTTAGAATATACTGGAATTAAATACAACTGACCCTTGGATAACATGAGTTTAAACTGCATGGGTCCACTTATACATGTATTTTTTCAATAGATTTTTTTGGAGATTTGCAACAATTTGAAAAAACTCTAAGATGAATCACATAGCCTGGAAATATTAAGAAAGTTAAGAAAAAGTAAAGTTTGCCATAAATGCACAAAATATATGTAGAAACTACTCTATCTTATCATTTATTACCATAAAATATCCACAAATATATTATAAAAAGTTAAAATTTATCAAAACTTATATATACATTTACAGACGATACAAGATGCATTTGCAGTAAAAAATGTAAACAAATGTAAAAATGCATAACTGCATAAAATTAATTGTAATATATACTGTACTACTGTAATAATATAATTTCATAGCCACCTCCTGTTGCTATTGCAGTGAGCTCAAGTGTTGCCAGTATCTACTTAAAACACTATGCAACACTAATCATTTTTGTATGAGCTGTTGATCTCCCCAGTAAATTTTGTGTCACAGTAAAAATTGACTTCTCCTGGGTCTCACATATTTTTCATCATGCTTAGTGCAATATCATAAACTCTGAATAACATGGTGGGACTCACACAAAGTGCCACTGTGATGTTGGAAATGCTCCCAAAAAACAGAGAAAGGGCATGACATTACAAGAAAAAGTCAAATTGCGTGATATGACGACTGACAATTAAGTTCACGAACTTCCCACCATGCCCTTATATTGGCAGCACTGTACAAACAACTTGGTAAGGTTTGTATATCAGTGTCTCACAGCTGTGTTCTTATTGATGTGTGGCGGTGTCTTGTTGGGTGGCATTAATTATTATTGTTGCATGTTTTTGTGTGCTCTCTTGAGACTATTGGAGAATGAATTAGAAAAATGAACAAATATTAACTTTCTTGTTAAACTTGGCAAGAGTGGAAGTGAAATCATGTTAGTCCAAGTTTAAGAGGATAATGCCAGCTGGGCTCGGTGGCTCAGCCTGTAATCCCCACGCCTTTGGGAGGCTGAGGTGAGTGGATTGCCTGAGCCCGCGGGTTTGAGACCCGCCTGGGCAGCGAGACCTTATCACTACAATAAAAAAAAAAAAAAAAAAAAAAAAAAATCAGCCGGGTGTGGTAGCATGCGCCTGTAATTCCGGCTACTTGGAAGGCTGAGGTGGAAGGATCGCCGGAGCCCAGCAGGTCGAGGCTGTGGTGGCCGGGAGCGGCCACTGCACTCCAGTCTGGGTGACAGAGTGAGACTCCAACTCAAAAAAACAAAAAACAACAAAAAAAACAAAATCAAAGAGGATGATGCCATGAAGAAAACAGTAGTGTACATATGGATTAAAGGTTTTTCTTTCTTTCTTTCTTTCTTTTTTAAGGATGTGGAATATGATTCAGGGTTAGGTATATAAGTGGTCATCATACAGGTGAAGTTTGGGCCTTCCTTTGGTCCCCACTTTGCCTGGTTTGAGAGTAGGTACCCTTATTGGTGTTGTGAACCCTCCTTCCACCTTGGCAGTATCCCACTACTGCTAATCCCTTTCTTATAGTATTATGGTAATTGCTCAGGGTCCGCTTATGAGTGAGAACATGTGGACTCTGTTCTTTGTTTCTATGATAGATCACTGAGTATATAATAGACTCAAACTCCATCCAAGTTGCTGTGAAGTCCATAATTTTGTCCTTTAAGACTGCATAGTATTGTATCATGTATATATATTTACCACATTTAAAAAAAATCAAGTCCACTTTCAATGGGCAGCATGGTTGGTTCCATGTGATTAAAGGTTTTTCTGAGGGGAGAAAAAGCATCACTGATGAAGAGAGGTCAGAATGGCCAGTGATGAGGAGAACTGACAAAAACATTGCAAAAATTGTCAAATTGTATGTCAAAATCATCAGCTGACTGTGAGAGAAATAGCAGACCAAATAAAAAATTGATACAGAAACAGGAAAATCTTAACTGAAAATCTTGGCATGAGAAAGGTGTGTGTAAAAATGGTCCCAAAGAAGCTTTTGCATCACAACAATGTACCAGCTCACCTGGCACTGTCTGTGAGGGATTTTTTAGCCAGTAAACAACTGTATTGAAGCACCTTCCCTACTCACCTCATCTGGCCCCCAATGACTTTTTTCATTACCCAAAGATAAAGGAAATATTGAAAGGAAGACATTTTGATGACATTCAGGACATCAAAGGTAATATGACAATAGCTCTGATGGCCATTCCAGAAAAAAAATTCTAAAATTGCTTTGATGGGTGGACTAGGTGTTGGTGTTGGTGCATAGCTTCCCAAGGGGATTACTTCGAAGGTGACCATAGCGACATTCAGCAATGAGGTATGTAGCAGTTTCTCTAGGATGAGTTCATGAACTTAATTGTCAGAGCTTGTATGTGCCATAGATTGAGATCTGCAATTGTGGTCGCCACTTCAGATAGAAGATTGATGTCAACTTCAGATGGTGATATCAACTTATGGTATTGACAAATACAGTTCAGTACTCTAAATTTATTTCCTTTTCCTTATGATATTCTTAATAAAGTTTTCTCTAACTTTATTGTAAGAATACAGTATTATAATACATGCAACATACCAAATATGTGTTAATCAACTGTTTATGTTATGAGTAAGGCTTCTGATCAACAGTAGGCTATTAGTGGTTAAGTTTTGGGGGAGACAAAAGTTATGCGCAGATTTGTGAGTCCACAGGAGTTGGCACTCCTAACTCCTGTGTCGTTCAAGGGTCAACTCAAATATGCAATAACCTTCAGTGACTGTTAATGTCACAAAAAGAGAGATAATTTGATATTACTCCTAATGGAAATAAACAGCAACACCTAGAAAGTATTGTCTCAATGTGTTTCCTCTTTAAAAAAATCAAGCTTAAATCAGAACAAGTCCCTCTATTTTACTACCAAATCACAGGAAATACAAGGAACAGAAGAACATGATAAATGATGCCATGGAAACAAAATCCAGACAAATTACTTGGTATCTGTAACAAATAAGTGGTAAGAAAAAAAAGATCAAGGTAGAACCTATGGATTACAAGACACTTAAGAGATATATCAGCCAACTGTAAGGTACAATTGTTTGTACCTTATTGGAATCCTGGTCTACACCAGAAAACTATTTTTTTAAAAAGTGTGGAGACAACTGGAAACATTGAAAAACTGGCCATATATAGGATATGATATTAAGAAATTACAAGATATTTTAGGTTGAATAAAAGGATTGTAGTTATATAAATCAAAATGAGTCCCTACCTTTTAGAAATACAAATTAAAATATTTACAAACAAAATGATGTGATGTTAGACATTTGCTTCAAAATGCACTGGGTGTGGGAGAGTAGTGGGGTATAGATGATATAAGACTATCCGTGAATGAAAAATTTCTTAAGCTGAGTGATAGGTAAATAGGGCTTCATTATACTCGTCTCTCTACTTTTGTATACATTTTAAATTTTCTCTAATAACATTTTTTTCTTTATTTACTTTAGAGTTCTAGGGTACATGCGAGGATCTACTACATAAGCAAATTGTATGAAGGTGAGGTTTGGGCTTCTCACAAGTCCTCTCTCCCCCTAGTAGTGGACAGGGTATATCATAGGTCGTTGTGGGCCCTTATACTTCCTCCTTCCTTCCCCAGCTAGTAGTGCCCAGTTATCTATTGTTCCCAACTTTGTGCTCACATGCCCAATATTTAGGGTTCGCTTATGAATGAGAACATGTGGTATTCAGTATTTTGTTTCTGTGACAGTTCACTAAGAATCATGGTCTCCAACTGTTTCCATGTTGCTGCAAAGGATATAACTTTGCTTTTATTTATGGCTGTGTAGTGTTCCTTCATGTACATGTACCATATTTTCTTTATCCAGGCCACTTTCAATGAGCATCTGCGTTGGTTCCATGTTTTGCTATTATGAACAGTGCTGCAATGAACATATAATGGTGCAGGTGTCTTTTTGGTAGAGTAATTTGTGTTCCTTTGGGTATATTTCCAGAAGTGAGATTGCTGGATCGTATGGTAGTTCAATTTTTAGTTTTTTGAGAAAATGCTACATTGCTTTCTTTCCTTTTTTCTTTTAAAGATGTGGGGTACAAGTCAGGATTGGGTATGTACAGGTGAAGTTTGGGCTTCCATTGGACCTCACTTCACCTGGAATGGGATGTTGTATCCTTGCCCCATATCCCTTGGCAGTGTCCTGCTACTGTCAATCCCTTTCTTGTAATATTATGGTAGGTGTTCCACACTGCTTTCCACAAAGGCTGAACTAGCTTACATACTTACCAACAGTGTAGAAGACCCTTTTCTCCACAGCCTCACCAATATTTGTTTTTTTTTTTGACTTTTTAATGATAGTCATCTTAACACATGTGAGGTGGTGTTACATTATAGTTTTGATTTACATTTCTCTGATGATTAGTGAAACAGCATTTTTTCATATGTTTGTTGGCTGCTTGTATGTCTCCCTTTGAGAAGTGTTTGTGCATGTCCTTTGCCCACTTTTAGTGGGGTTTCTGTCAATTCGTTTGACTTTCTTATAGATTGTGAATATTAGGCCTTTGTTGAATGCATAGCTTGCAAATATTTTTTTCCCATTCTGTGGGTCGTCTTTTTACTCTCTTAATGATTTCTTTTGGTCCCACCTATCAATTTTAGATTTTTCTGCATTTGCTTTTTGAGGATTTGGTCATTAATCCATTGCCTAAGTCAATGTCCCGGAGGGTGTTCCCTAAGTTTTCTTCTAAGATTCTTATAGTTTGAAGTTTCACATTTAAGTTCCTGATCCATTTTGAGTTAATTTTTCATATGGTGATAGATAGAGATCCCATTTCATTCTTCGGCATGTGGTTAGCCACTTTTCCCCAGAACTATTTGCTAAATATGGTTTCCTTTCCCCAATGTTTGTTTTTGTTAGATTTGTTGAAGATGAGGTGGTGGTTTTATTTCCAGATTCACTGTTCTATTCCGTTGGTCTATGTGTCTATTTTTGTACCAGTGTCATCCTACTTTGGTTACTGTAGCCCTGTAGTAGAGTTTGAAGTCTGCGACTGTGATGCTTCTGCTTTGTTCTTTTTGCTGAGGATTGCTTTGGCTATTTGGGTTCTTTTTTCTTCCATGTGAATTTCTGTACTGCAGTTTTTAGGTCTGTGAAAAATGATACTGGTAATTTGAAGGGATTGCATTGAATCTGTAGGTTGCCTTGGGTATAATAGAGATCTTGGTGCTATTGATTCTTCCAATCCATGAGCATGTGATGCTCTTCCATTTTTTTATGTTGTTCTTGATTTCTCTGAGCAGTATTTTGTAGTTCTCATTCCTCATTTCACCTCTTTGGTAAGATGGAAGCCGAAGTATTTTAAATTTTGTAATTATTGTGAATGGGATTGTGTTTTTTATTTGGTCCTCAGTCTGTTTGCTGTTGGTGTATAGAAATGCAACTTTTTTTTGCATGTTGATTTTGTCTCCCAAGACTTTACCGAAGTCATTTATCAGTGCAAGGAGGTTTTTGACAGGCTTTCTAGGATTTCCTGGGTGTGGAATCATATCATCAGCAAACAGGGATAATTCAACTTCTTTTCCTATCTGGATACTCCTAATTTCTTTCTCCTATCTGATTTCTCTGGCTAGGACTTTCAGTAATTTGTTAAATAGGAGAGGTAAGAGTAGGCAGAGACTGCATAGACTTGTGTGAAGTGTGTAGAAAAGAAAAACTGTTGTTTTTACTCACCCCTTCTGTCTCTCCTGATCTTGTGTCAGGGCTACTTCTGGGGGTGTCTGGGGATCAGAACTGTCTGTTCTCCACATCTTCATGACTCAGTGTGGGTTTTCTGGTTGACCCTCAAAGCGCTAAGTCCTCTTCTGCATTTAGGTTTCTTTGCTGAAAGTGGCATTTGTGCGATGTCCCACAAAAAACATTTTTTTTCGTGACACTTTAAAATCACTTGATGTAATAAGGCAAGTAAAAGTGAATTTTACATTCTCTACTTAAAGCAAGGAGAGAAAATGTTCACATAGCTGACAAGGAAAAAACATATTTTGAAATCCTACTTCTTTATCCTTTATTGGCTTTCAAGTAATTTTAGATTTTTTTTTTTTTTGAGTTGGAGTCTCACTCTGTCGCCCAGACTGGAGTGCAGTGGCCGCTCCCGGCCACCGCAGCCTTGACCTGCTGGGCTCCGGTGATCCTTCCGCCTCAGCCTTCCGAGTAGCCAGAATTACAGGCGGGCGCTACCATGCCCAGCTGATTTTTTTGATTTATTGTAGAGATGAGGTCTCGCTGCCCAGGCGGGTCTCGAACCCGCGGGTTCAGGCAATCCACTCACCTCAGCCTCCCAAAGGCGCGGGATTACAGGCTGAGCCACCGAGCCCAGCTTAGATTTTTTCTTAGGAATTTTAATGTAGCTTATTTAGTTTTCAATGATGAAATCTTCTTATTTGCATGATTATTAAGCAAACCAAATCTCAGTTTTCAATTGCAAACTCCAGGAAAGAAGGGGACATAGCTTACTTTTGTATCCCTTTTGTAATGTAGCTACCCATTGATTAGAGTGTTACATAAAAACCCAATTAGAGTATTTGTGAAGTATTAAGTGAAACTGATGCAAAGTCAAATGTATAGGAAGGGGAACCCATATGAGTTGACCTTGAACCCTAAAAGGGGGCAGATAGAGAAGAAAACCTTTTCTGGACTATGGTATTAGAAGGCATGGGAAATGGTAGATAGAGAAACATTTAGTCATAGTGTTTTGTGGGCATTAAGTGCAGAAAAAGAACCAGTGCTATAATGTCATCCTCTGATTTTCTGAAGTAATTATTTCTAACCCTTTGCTCTACAAGCTCCCATTTCCCTCCAGATGCTTTCATGTTGAGCCTCCTATCTGGAAAGCCCTGTCATGAGCTTTAGGGATTCCCATCCTAAAACACTGCTTTCATTAAGTCCCTCTCCTGATAAAGACTTCCAGTAACTTTGCATCAGCCACAAGAGTTTTCAACCTGCTTTATGGTTCTTTTTCATCTGGCTCAGAGATACTCAATTGTTCTCACTGCCCAGAACTGTCTAAGATGAACTGCTTAGTGAAGTCACTTTCCTAACTGCTCCCTAGTGGGACATCTGCCTTGTACATGTTATTTCTCTTACTGGAAATATCCTTCTGTCCACTCTTTTTTTTTATCAATATGTTTTATTATGATTTTGTGGGGTACAGTTAAGGGTTAGGTGTACAATTACGTTTCATTCAGGCACCCTGTTGATAAGAGGTGTTTCCCCATCCCCAGACAGATATTTGCGACTGTTAATCCTATCCCCCCCCATAGTTTCCCAGTACTGTCAGTCATTTTCTTATAGTATTACATTGGATGTTCAAGGTCCAGTATATGAGTGAGAACATGTGATACTCGGATCTTTGTTTCTGTGAGAGGTCACTCAGTATTATGGACTCTAGTTCCATCCAGGTTGCTGCAAAATTCATGATTTTGTTCTTTTTTATGGCTGTGTAGTATTCCATCATATATATGTACCACATTTAAAAAAATCCAGTCCTCTTTTGATGGGCAGCAGAGTTGTTTCCAGGTTCTTGCTATTGTGAGCAACGCTGCGATAAACATACATGTGCAGGTATCTTTTTTATAGAGTGATTTGAGGTCTTCAGGGTATATTCCCAGTAGGGGGACTGCGGGGTCATATGGAAGGTCGGTTTTTAGAGCTTTTAGAAATCGCCACACTGCTTTCCACAGAGGTTGCACTAGTTTACACTCCCACCAACAGTGCAGAAGTGTTCCCTTTTCACCACACCCTCTCCAGCAGCTGTTATTTTTTGAGTTGTTGATAATTGCCATTCTGACTGGAGTTAGGTGGTATCTCAGTGTGGTTTTGATTTGCATCTCCCTGATGATTAGTGAGGTTGAGCAATATAGTGATGCTAACATACCAGCTATCCAACCACCTTATTAGTATGCTGTTCCTCTATACAAAGATATGGTTTACAGACAGAAGAAAAGAGAAGAAAAGGAAGAGGAAAAAAGAAAAAAGGAACAATACAGTAGGAATAGAATTAAGTCATTAAACTAACAGAATCAATGAAGCACACTCTGAGACATTTCGTTTAAGTCCAATGTCCTTTCACGTCTGATTTCTAGTTTTCTTTTCAAGCTGGTAAACTAGTTTGCAGTTATGGTCAGTTGCCCCTGGTCTGCTGTGAAAGATAGTTCAGGTCACCCTCTGTTCACCACTCTGGCCTGTGTCTTTATCAAGCTTGTTTCTCCCGTTTTGGTGTTGTTACCTTGAATCGCCAGCAGGTGGTGCTACCTCAGCTGCTCGCCCCAGAGGGGGTGGGGCTGGACAGGGACAGCAGAGGCTGAAGATGGCAAGATGGCTGCCTGCCTCAGGGCAGACAGCAGGAGACTTACGGCGGGCAGGATGTCTCGGTAGCAGGAGAGGTGGCAGCGATCCCAGCAGATCTTCCCTGAAGGGGCTTCAAGGACTGAAGTTGTGGATTGCCTCCGGTCTGGGTGGTGCGATGTGCTACCGGGGCAGTGGCGGTGGCTGCGGCAGCGGCATCTGCGCTGCAGTGGCTGTCCAGACCGCAGCGATGCTCCAGCAGTGGCAACGGCCGAGCTCCGTATGAAGAGCAGGCTGCGATGTTGGGGTCCGTAGCCCCCGGGGCGAGAGTCAGAGACCCACTGCAGTTCTCCTTTGCAGAGGTTTTCACAGACTGGGTTGCCCCGTCGCCATCTTGCCCTCTGTCCATTCTTATTCAACATGAAGCTCAAACTTCCCTCTTTCAGGTCTTTCTATTCTTCTGAACTATGAGTACCTGTAGTTATTCTGCTTATGTTATTTATCTTGGTATTGTACCAACAACTTTATTTTACTTTTACTTACCTTGTGTTCATCTTTAAATCAATACATCTAATCAGTAAACGTTTACTGGATATCTTTTATGTGCCAGACAATAATGGGTGTTGTGGGTATATAAACAAGAATAAAATACTCTCTTGGTCCTCAATCCAGTTAAGGAGATAAAATACAAAGTATATTAACTTTAAAGCTAAAGTGTGTGCTTTAAATAACAGTGCAGAGCAACAATAGAAAAGACTTCATAAGGCAGAGCATGACTAACTGCCCAATGGTATAAGCAATTTCCTCTTCTCCCAGTCTAACCCTCCTAGAAGGCATGAGTCAGGTCTGCTTTGGATAAGGTACCCGATGCTTTCTTTTTGAGCCAACACAGATCTACTACAAGGGGAAAGAGCAGGATAAGCTTATTAGTTTTATTGTTATTAGCTGTCCTAATGAGCAATTTCTGGGAATGCAGTGTTGATGACATTATATACACCTATCTATCATATAGCAGTTAAGGACTATTAAAGCAAGAGTTCTAACTACCTGAGTTAAAGAGGTAAGAGGCATTCACCCACTATGACTAACTTTATCACTCTCTAATATTTTTCTCCATTCTTGATTTATTTCTTTGTTATAGTTCATCTCCTCCCACAATGTAAATGCCACAAGAGCAGAGACCTGGTAAGTCTTTTCCATGCATTAGCTTCAGTGTTTACAGTGCCTGGCTTATAGTAGGCACTCAGGACATGCTTGTTGTTTAAATGAAACTGCCTCAGCTATTTAAATGAGAGTTTGAGGGCTACAGTCACAAATAAGAGAGTATTCTTTTCATGTTTCCAGTGAAGTGAGGTCTGCTTACCATAGAACACTGATCTCTTCAAACATCACTGTGCAGAGTGTTTTCACTATAAGGGAGGTATTTGTTAATTAGGGACAGCAGGGGACATGGAATTGATGTGCTGCACTATTCCATCTGGTGACTGGAAAACAAACATATGAGTCCTGGGTCCAGAGGCTGAATCGTCATTGTACTTTACACTACCATTCCTACTTGTGTCGGATTGTCTCCTTTCTTGGAACATTTTAGGAGAAAGGTCTTTGGAAATGTAGAAATGGAAAGTTTTAATTCAGTTCTGCTTAATACCATATGAGGTATTGGACAGAAATAAGCAAGATGGTAAACGTGAAATTCTGAGTAATCTGCATATTTGGTACTTCAACATGGAGTCTGAACTATTATAAAGAAGATGAAAGAAATGAAAATATGATTTTGAAAGCCATGCAATATGTACAGAAAGAGGATACCTCAGTGAAGCAATGTTATTACTGAAGTAATCATAACTTACAGTTGTGTAGTACATGGCAGTTAGTAAGCATCTCTCACATTACCTACAAACCAAGACCTTATTTATTTGGCATTTGACTCACGAACATTTTCGCAAGGGCCACTTCGAATTCCCAGTTGATCACAACTATAAGAGCAGAGTAAGTGCTATGGGGAGAGGTGAACAGAGGGCATTATGGGAGCACACCAAAAGGACACTTACCCTACCTGCAGGACATTAGAGAAAGCTTGTGAAGGAGAAGCAGAAGGGGTTGAATCATGGGTAAGTAAGAATTAGCTTGTGAAAAAGGCAGAACAGCTCCAGTGGCGAGGAAGTGTGAGTGCATGAGGGTGTGTCAGGAACTTTATTAGACTTATGTGACTGAGACATGGATAGAAAGAAGTGGAGGAACTATGAAAGGAGAGGCTGCACACAAGGCAGGGGGTGGAGCAAGAATAACCCTGAATTCCATGCTAATAAGCACCTTAGTAATACATAACACTCTGGAGACAATGGAGAGACATTGAAGGATTTTAAGCAAGGGTCATAGATAATCAGATATTGCAGTTACTCTTAATTGCTTAACCCAGAAAAATCCTAATCTTTCTAAAGAATCCCAATTTTTCTCACACATCAGGAAGCTATGTTTTTCAGTGGACACTCAGCACCATCCTATGCCTAGGAAGTAAAATTTGATCAATATAGGCCAGTCTTGGTAATTATACTCCATGGTTACTGCATGATTTGGCCAAGGACACTGTTATGATTTTGGCCAATAACATGGAGGAGAAACTTCTTTTAGGGCTTCTGGAAAATATTTCCTCTCTTAAAAAGGGATAGCCATTACAGACATTCTCTCTTCTGCTAATGCACAATGTATGAGAATGTGCTGTTTAGAAAAACTGCAGCCCTCTCAGGACCATGAAGGGACAAGCCTAAAGACAAAAGTCAACATGCTAAGGATGGCAATGTGGAAAGATATAAAGAACCAAGGTCC
Organism: Cephalopachus bancanus; assembly: GCA_027257055.1. NCBI lineage: Eukaryota > Metazoa > Chordata > Mammalia > Primates > Tarsiidae > Cephalopachus > Cephalopachus bancanus. The sequence goes on along the minus strand of JAPVLO010000170.1, from coordinate 2,450,104 downwards.
TTGATGTGGCCGAATGACTAAATTGTGCACTCTGTAACCACTTGCTCCAGAGTTCTTTTGAAGCAAATTTTAAAAATTCCCTTACTGTCATCCTGAGTGGGGTCTTCTGTTTTATTTTGTGAACAAAAGCATCCCAATTGATACACTGATTTTCAATTTAGAAAGTTCACTCTGGAAGCAGAGAGTCAATTAGAAGAAAGTAAATTAAGAATGCAGGTCAGGATATTATTAGTAGGCTGCCATAAGAATCAATAAATTCTGATGAGACTATGTTATGGAGCAGAGAGGAGGGAATAGGCTTAAGAAATAGGAGGGATTTGATGATGGCCATCCTGACTGGAGTTAGGTGGCATCTCAATATGGTTTTAATTTGCATTTCTTTGATGATCAGTGAGACTGAGTAGTTTTTCAGCTATCTGTTGGCTGCTCATATGTCTTCTTTTGAGAAGTGTCTATTCATGTCTTTTGCCCCCTTTTTTTAAAACATATTTTTTATTTTAAAATTGTGGGGTACAGTTGAGGGTTAGGTATACAAATATTTATCGTTCAGGCACCCTTGTTGATAAGGGGTGTCCCCCCATCCCCAGACAGATATTGATAACCATTAATCCCACCACCCTTGCCCTCCCTGTCCACCCCCCCACAGATTCCCACCACTGTCGATCCTTTTCTTATAGTATTACGATAGATGTTCAAGGTCCACTTATGAGTGAGAACATGTGATACTCAGATCTTTGTTTCTGTGACAGATCACTCAGTATTATAGACTCTCGTTCCATCCAGGTTGCTACGAAATTCATGATTTTGTTCTTTTTTTATGGCTGCGTAGTATTACATTGTGTATATGCACCACATTTTTAAAATCCAGTCCTCTTTGGATGGACAGCATGGTTGGTTCCAGGTTCTTGCTATTGGGAACAATGCTGCGATAAAATTATGTGTGCAGGTATCTTTTTTATAGAGTGATTTGAGTTCTTCAGGGTATATTCCCAGTAGAGAGATTGCAGGGTCATATGGGAGATCGATATTCAGAGTTTTTAGGAATCGCCACCCTGCTTTCCACAGAGGTTGCACTAGTTTACACTCCCACCAACAGTGTATAAGTATTCCCTTTTCACCACATCCTCTCCAGCATCTGTTATGTTTTGAGTTATTAATAATGGCCATTCTGACTGGAATTAGGTGGTATCCCAGTGTAGTTTTAATTTGCATCTCCTTGATGATTAGTGAGGTTGAACATTTCTTCATGTGTCTCTTGTCCGCTCATATGTCTTCTTTTGTGAAGTGTCTGTTCATATCTTTTGACCACTTTGTAATGAGGTTATTTTTTTCTTTTCAGCATGTTTGAGTTCCTTATAGATCCAAGATGTTAGGCCTTTGTCAGACATGGAGTTGGCAAATACTTTTTCCCAGTCTGTGGGCTGTCTTCCTGGTCTCTTGATGGTTTCTTTGGCTTTGCAGAAGCTTGTCAGTTTAATGAGGTCCCACTTGTCTATCTTATCTCTTATGGTCCATGCGTTTTGGGTTTTGTTCAGGAACTGGATGCCAGTTCCAATTTCCATAAGGGTGTGTCCTGCATTTTCTAAGGTTCTTATGGTTTGAGGTTTTACATTTAGGTCTCTAATTCATTTAGAGTTAATTTTTGTGTATGGGGATAGATAGGGGTCTTGTTTCAGTCTTCTGCATATGGTCAGCCAGTTTTCCCAGCACCATTTACTGAATAGGTTCTCCTCTCCCCAGTGGTAGGTGGTGGAGGCTTTGTTGAAGATGAGTAGGTTGAGAAATTGAGGTTTTGCTTCTGGAATCTCAATTCTATTCCATTGGTCTATATGCCAGTTCCTGTAGCAATACCAAGCTGTTTTGATCATTGTAGCTTTATAGTAAAGTTTGAAGTTTGGTAATGTGATACCACCTGCTTGTTTTTGTTTTTTTTTTTTTTGCTGAGGATTGCTCAGGCTATTCTTGGTCGTTTGTGTTTCCATATGAATTCCTGTATTGTTTTTTCTAGCTCTGAGAAGAATGTTGCTAGTAATTTGATGGGTATTGCATTAAATCTGTAGATTGCCTTAAGTAAGATGGTCATCTTCACAGTGTTGATTCTTCCAATCCATGCGCATAGGATATTTTTCCACTTGTTTGTGTTGTCTTTGATTTCTTTGAGCAGTGTTTTGTAGTTTTCATTATAAAGGTCTTTCACATCCCTAGTTAGGAAGATGCCAAGGTATTTCATTTTTTTGTGTGGCTATTGTGAATGGGATTGTGCTTTTTATTTGGGTTTATTTGTTTGTTATTGGTGTAAATAAATGCAATTGTCTTTTGCACATTTATTGTATACCCTGAGACTTTGCCAAAGTCCTTTATCCATGCAGGGAGGCTTTTGACAGAATCTCTTGGGTTTTCAAGGTACATGATCATGTCATCTGCAAAGAGAGATAACTTGACTTCCACTTTTCCTATTTGGATACCCCTGATCCCCTTCTCTTTTCTGATTGCTTTAGCCAGGACTTCTAATACTATATTGAACAGGAGGGGAGAGAGTAGGCATCCTTGTCTTGTTCCAGTTTTCAGAGGAAATGGTTCCAATTTTTGTCTGTTTAGGAGTATGCTGTAGATTTTTCGTAGACGGCTTTTACTATTTTGAGGTATGTTCCATGTATGCCTAGATGTTCAAGTGTTTTTTATCAAGAAGGGGTGCTGGATTTTATCAAAAGCTTTTTCTGCAGCTAATGATATAATCATGTAGTTTTTGTTCTGACGTCTGTTGATGTATTTAATTACATTTATTGTCTTGTGAATGTTGAACCAGTCTTGCATTCCTGGGATGAAGCCTACTTGGTCATGATGGATGATTTTTGAGATGTGTTGTTGAATGCAGTTTGCTAGGATCTTGTTGAGAATTTTAGCATCTATGTTCATCAAAGATATTGGACTGTAGTTCTCTTTGTTTGTTGGGTCTTTACCTGGCTTGGGTATCAATGTGATGTTAGCTACATAAAATGATTTGGGGAGAGTTCCGTCTTTCTCAGTTGCTTGGAATACTTTCAGTAGGATTGGTATCAGCTCCTCCTTGAATGTCTTATAGAATTCTGCTGGAAAGCCATCTGGTCCAGGGCTTGTTTTTGTAGGTAGTTTTCTTATTACGTAGTCAATTTCCTTGATTGTTATTGGTCTATTTAGGGTCTTGATTTCTTGTTTCAACCTAGGCAGGTTGTGTGATGTCAGGAAGTCTTCCATTTCCTTAAGGTTTTCAAGTTTGTTTCCACACAGGTGTACATAGTAGTCTCTAATGATCTTTTGTATTTCTTCAGGGTCAGATGTAACTTCCTCTTTTGTGTTTCTGATTGTGTTTATTTGTTACCCACTTTTTAATAAGGCTGTTAGTTTTTTTCTTTTTGGCATGTTTGAGTTCCTTGTAGATCCTAGATGTTAGGCCTGTGTCAGATATATAGTCGGCAAATATTTTTTCCCATTCTGTGGGCTGTCTCCTCGCTCTCTTGATGGTTTCTTTTACTTTGCAGAATCTTTTCCATTTGATGAGGTTTCACTTGTCTATCTTATCTCTTATGGCATGGACATTTGGGGTTTTGATCAGAAATTGGTTGCCAGTTCCAATTTCTATAAGGGTGTCTTCTGCATTTTCTAAGGTATTTATAGTTTGAGGTTTTATGTTTAGGTCTTTGATCCATTTAGTGTTGATTTTTGTGTATGGTGATAGGTAGGGGTCTTGTTTTAATCTTCTGCATGTGGTCAGTCAGTTTTCCCAGCACCATTTACCCACATATTTAAAATAAAAATTAAAAAAAGGAAGAAATAAGAGGAATTAGGAGTAAACAAGACTTGGAAACCATTTGGTTTTATGTCCTGAATTACTCTAAGGTTTCTGGATCTTGGTGCCAGTCAATGAAATAGGGGACAGAGAAGAAAAATAACACACGTGGATGTTTGGTAGAAATGATGACTTGCAGGTTATCACACTCATTTTACAAATTAAATAACCAAGTCTCATTCACTAGTCTGTATGGGTATGGATTATGACTTTTTTTTACTACTGATTCCAGAGTGCCATACAATAGTTGGTTAAGAAGGATGCTTAATAATAGATGAGTGAGGCTTAGAAAAATTACATCATTTGCACATGTAGTTAGAGTTGTAAAGCCAGAACACCCACACAAGGCCTCTAACTCTTTCCAACACTGTCTACCGAAAGTCAGTAATATCAAGAAAAAAGTTGAATCTCACATTCAGAAGCAGAGGATAAAAAACTCTCCTTGGCAGATATAGAATAGTAGTGGGCTCACTCCTTCAGGTACAGCAAGAAGATATCTAATTTTTTTTTCATTAAAGCATATTTTATGGAATAGTTTCTAAAGAAAGAAGATGTTCAATAAGGTTGCATTTAGGGACATCTAAGAACCTTGTTTATGACGTACTTAGAACAAAACAAACTTCTTTTATTCTAACTTGGAGCTCATAATTGGAGAATCAGGCAGAATGTTAAGATTTAAAGTCTCTCCACTACCTGGAGTGAATAGAGACTAACCTAAATTCCTCTTAGTTCACTTTCAATCATTTATTGCATTGTCTTCAAAATTTTCAGGGAGTGACTGTTCACCATTTTATGTGTGAGAATCATTAAAGTACTAGAGGATATATCTTCTCTTAGTCTTTGCTCCACTGAGAGAAATAATTCTTATCGTTCTAGCTTTCCTACTTTATATCATTCTCCCAATATTTTTAATAATTTTTAAGCATGCTTTATTTTTTCCATATTCTTAATGTGAGAGATCCAAAAGCTTGTTGAAAAAACAATTATTTCAATGTTTATTTCTTTTTCAAGTCAGATTTACAAGAATTTAAATGTTTCCCCCAAATAAACTAAGAGCTACAGAAAAGGCAAAGAAGTAGAAATCACTGACCTTAATCTCAAAGAACTGATCTACAATAGCTCAAGAATAAGCTTTTAAAAATTTTAAATCTATAGAGTATGCTGTTGGCAAAATCTACTTTTCAGGCTATGGTTATTGGTAGACAAGATGCACATAGACTCCTAATAATCCAAGAACAAGGTCATAGTGCATAATCAAGCGCCAGACTGTGGGATAAAGACTAGAAGTAATTCAGAAGTTTAGAAATGCAATAGAGCACCATTGACTAAAGAAGGATTCATGAGTGATAATGAATACAGAGTGAGACTTAAAGAGCATCTAGAATTTGGAGGGGAAGAATAGGAGTATGAAAGGAGGTAGAAATGGAAGGAGAATGGGGTATGAAGATCTAGAACAGAGAGTTTAGGTGGAAAGTACATCCAAAATGTAATTACAAAAAATATTTTCCCCTCAATGACTTATATTTATGTTGGTATTTTCCCTGTTCATTATGGATATCAGGATGAAGGACATCATCTCTCCTCTCCCAAAGGGAAGTATTTTATAAATTGATCTATTTGTCTTCAATAATTAATAAAAATAATGATGAATTTTAATTCTACCTGTGCTCCTAATTAGTATTTCAGTATTCAGTACACATGAATATTAAAAAATTGGCCCAATTATCATATAGTCATCTCAGATTATAGAAATTTTATTGGCTTAGAACATGGTAGGGACTCAGTGAATGTTTAATGGATCAATGGAAGAAAGGAAAGAAAAAGAGAAAGAAAAATGAATGGATGGAGTTTGAAAATATTATTTTTCAGTTTTTTAAAAGTTAGGTGATCAGTTATTTAAATCATAACTTGTTATTAGTTTTAAGTTACTATGATTTGCTAGATCTTCAAGACTGTAGAGTACACAATCAGTATATTTTTGTTTTCTAATTCAGATAAATTATGGTTCTTCATTTTTTTCTAAAGTTCCTGTTTCTGAAGTTTTCAATAGGTGACAAGAGTTATATGACAAACAGTTCCAGCCAGGCATAGCTGCATGTGCCTGTAATCCCAGCTGCTAGGGAGGCTAAGGAAAAGGATCTCTTGAGCCCAGGAGTTTGGGACCAGCCTGAGCAACACAGTGAGACCCTCGTCTCATAAAAACAAAAGAAAAAAAGAAACAAAACAAAATATAAGCAGTTCCATTGTTTCTTCTAGGAAAAACCTAAATTTGAAATATCAAAAGATAGCTCAAAAGTAATAATGGGAAGACAACAATAATTTGATCCTGTCTTTTAATCCTTTAAAGGAAATAAAAAAGAATTCCAGGAAACAGTCATAGTAGTCTAAATGAACTGCTGAGTTTAAGTAAACCTTTCTGATACAGAGGTAAAGAGGGGAGTAGAACAAAGAATGTGAGAAGAAGTAAGTAGTTATTTACAATAACCAACTTTTTCCTCCCACAGGGGCAAATTATTCTGGAGCAGGAATGAACTGAAATCCTTTGCATAAGCAAGAGCTGAGTAAGATAAACATTTTAGACACTGCCAGGGATTTGGAAGACCATCTCAGCATTCCAGACTTCCCTGTGATGTTGCATATTGTGGGAAAAAGGCCACCAGCCTTGAAGCCCAAATGGTCTGTTCTCAGGGTGACTTCTACCCTTAGAACAGTATAGCCTCAGGCCAGTCATTTTAACCCTTCTGAATCTGCAAAGAAAGGGGTAATCTTATCTCCTTCGTAGGATGGTTGTATGGATAAAACAGTAAACTGCAAAAAGACTAACAGAGTACTTCATAAATTTCAGGAGGACTATGCATTGGAATGCTTATTAATTCTTAGGCAACAATAAGGGGCTCAATTTTCCCACTCCACTAGGTAGAAATCAAAGCTGACTTTATCTCAGTGTGGCAAAGAGGGAAAAGGCTTCTTCACCCCAGAGGGTCAAGTCAACTTGTTCATTCCAAACAGAACCATTCTTATGGAACATGTACATGTAAAGTTAGAGCCAAGTCTTAATGATCAAATACAACAAAGCAAGAAATGCCTGGGGGGAGAGGTACATCTTTTTGTCCCTATTTGTTTTAGGTGTCAGCTCCTTCTCATCTCTCCCTTGAGCACCCCTAGTCTCCACTCAAATTCATACCTTAAGTATCAGTCTTTTTCTCATAGCTACCACCAGCATCTAACTTAGGGTTTCTTAGTTTTTCAAAAACTCCTGTTGAAAATTGGGAAGTTCAGGAAAAACCTAAAATTTCAGACAAATGATTCTATACAACTTAAAGAGCAAACTTTCTCCCCAGTACTCAGATCATGTTTATCAATGACAAATATAAAGAGAGTCTTGGATCTTTTCAGGGGATGTACAACACTGTAAATAGAAATGTTGCTTTGAGAGAATTTCAAAATATGGCTAAAATACACACAGAACAAATGGAATCAGAGTCTTTGCATTAGAATAAAGAAAAACTCCTTCTATTTTTAGATATGAAAGATCTTTAAAAAACCTTCAAATCTAAAATATGCCTTAAATCTATAATATTTCAAGAATAAGATTTTTAAGAATCTTAAATCTTTATAATATGCTTTGCAGGCTAAAAAAAAGAAGCTGGAGAGTAGTGGGTCTAGAGACATTGTTTTTGTACCTATGAAATGTTTGTAGCCACAGAAATAGATCTGGAAACAGTTATTTTAAAACTGTTCAAAGGCTGGGCTTCTCATTTGTATAATACACTAAGGAATTTACAGAATTTACAATTTACAGATGGAGACTTTGACAATATTTTTTATTATGGATATAATGGTGTTGAGGGACCAACCTTGGGTCACAAACACTTAAAACCAATCATCTTTTTCCAAGACCAGTCTTAGGCAACTTTGTGAAGTAGTATAAGTTTGTTTTCCTTAAGACTGTTCCAGCTTCTATTCCTGTAACCTCCCCCGGTCTACTCCCATGCCATAATTTCATCCCTGATCCCAGGGACTTAGGACTTCTCTTCAGGATATTCACATGATAAATCACTGCTGTGGGTAAATTAGTTTCCGTTCAACCTCTTTTTTTTTTGAGTTGGAGTCTCACTCTGTCACCCAGACTGGAGTGCAGAGGCTGCTCTCGGCCACTGCAACCTCGACCTGCTGGGCTCTGGCGATCCTTCCGCCTCAGCCTTCCAAGTAGCTGGAATTACAGGCATGCGCTACCACGTCCGGCTGATTTTTTGATTTATTGTAGAGATGAGGTCTCGCTGCCCAGGCAGGTCTCGAACCCGCGGGCTCAGGCAATCAACTCACCTCAGCCTCCCAAAGGCGCGGGATTACAGGCTGAGCCACCGAGCCCGGCACCGTTCAGCCTCTTAACAGGAGTCTTTGCATTAACGAAAGACATGATTAGCAAGAAGTATCCCACCCTCAAAGAATGAATTTCTAATGGTAAAATTCCAGATACCACAGTATTTGCAGAGGGAATTATTTGGACCAGTGAAGTTTTCCTAGTACACCACTAGAACTAGGAGGATGTTAGTAGTAATATATGCCTTCTACTCTATTTTTCAAATAGATACTTCTCTAAAAAACAAAAGAATATAACAGATTGGTGGACCCAATTCCAGAATCACTAAATCAGAATCTCTGGGCATGAGGAGCTTATCATTTAGAGAGCGAGAGAGATGGGTAAACAAATGCTAGGTGAATTCTATTATCCCAATTTTGGAAATCATTGGACTATACCTTATAGACAAACTCTTAAGGTTTTCATGCATTAATTGGTCTACCAGTATCCATCGTGCCCTACTAGAACATAGATATTTCTTTTAAATCGGGAGCAGTATATGAGGAACAACACAACTTCTTTTGGTCTTACCAGGCACTCCAGCTTGGATCCAAAAGTTAATGTCTGTCCCTTCTCCATTGCTCAAGAGCTGAGTGATATTGAGGGGCTGCAGGAGCTTCATGACCTCTTCCATGATGGCCCTGGCCTTGTCACTGCCAGTGAACTGAAGCCCAGTGGGTAAGAAGGTCCCTGAGTCAGACTCCATCACCAGACTGTAGTTGGAAACATTTGCCTAAACAAAAGAGAAAAGCATTTGCTTCATATCTGTTGTTTCTGTGTTTTCTCCTTGGGAACTATCAAACAACAACAATAACCAAATACTTGACCTCCTCACGTTTGTCGCAAATACACATGGTGCTCTGCCTGACTTAGGTCTGGCCTGCACATTACCTAACTGTTCTGAGGTGTGCAATTACTCATTCTGGGATTTGCTAAACTCTTGAGTTGACTTGGAAAGATGATGAAGGAAAAAAATATGATGAAGGGAAATATCAAGCCCCATGTTAAAGTTGTTAAATTATTATTATTTCTACTAACAATAATGTTCTTTCAACCAGTTTTCTGAAGTGTCTACCATGTTCCAGATTCCTCTTGTGTGGCAGGGAACTCCAGCTAGTGTTGGCCATGCTTCAATAATAGAAAGTATGCTCTGAGAACTTATGTCTTGGCACCTCTTCCCTCTAAACAGATATTCTACCTAATTTTAATCGTGAGTTCTGCCAGAGCTTGAAGGCATCAAACTGACAGGTTTGTCTTGGGTTTCTGATTTTGTTGTTGTTCCATCTGTGGAATCCCCAGGGAGGGAGGTAATAGAACAAGACATGAAACACTGCTCTCCCTGGTGTAAAACTACAACACTCAAATCCCAGGCAACTCTGAAAGGCTGTTAGTTTATAAACTCTTTGCAAATAAAGTATGATAAGAATGCCACACAGTGATTTAATGCTGCCAATATCGTCACTGCAAGAGCTTAAAATATAATAGGCTCTCGACAGGTTGTACAGTTAAATTGCTACCCAGTTGCAAGACTTGCAAGCTTAAGGCCCTTCAAACTGGTCAGGCCATCTTTTTCCCAAGGAACCACCTACTTCTTCAAGATTGACCAACCTCCACCTCAGTTGAGTTATTCCCAGCTATCCTTGGACAGCACTGCTATTTATTCCTTATTATTCACTTAGTAAAAATCAATGATAACATTTGTAGGGTGCTTCCAGAGAGGTTTCACATCTGAGGTCTCCTTTGTTGTTCTTTGGCAACCCATAAAATAGATGAAGCAGATTTATTGTAGGAAAGGATCTGAGAGGTCAACTGATTTGCTCTAAGTCATGCAGGTAGCAAATGGTAGCGCTGACTCTGAAACATTTTGTTTTCCAAAACTCCAAGCAGCATCACTAGCATGACACTGGAGTGGAAAGCGATGACTGTTCTGCATTAGAATGATTTTTCACTTACATGACAATTAGGGGATTTCATGAGTATTTTTTTTCCAAACAGATTCAGTTTTACAATGATTTCCTATTAGCCACGGAAGCCTACTGTGATGACTAAAGGCAAGAGCAGTGACTGGTTCTAAAGGAGGATGTTGCCAGCATTTGTAGGCCTGAACATGGAGCCCTGGGACACTAACACTTTAGTTGTTGTTAATGATGAGAAGGTTAACACAGCAGAAGTCTGCTCCTATTTCCACTCTCACGTCTAAGGGATTTCTGTCTTCACGGTGATTTTCAGCAAAAGACCCAAGGCATTTATTATAAAAAGTGCTACCTCAGCTTTCAGCTGTGGCTATTGCACTATGGTAACATCATTAGAGTAAATAATATGCAAATTATTTGCATTAGTGCCTTACATACAGGACTTGTTTTGCTAGTACACTGATGCTAGGTCAGCAGGTTGACACATAATTTGGCAATCCTAATCCTCTTCTCTTGTATGCCCTGCCATACTTCCCCACCCCAAACTCACTCTCTCCCCTGCAAAAAAGAGAAAAGAAAATTACAATATAGCTTGCAAATGCAAACAGAATTGGGCAAACTTATATGTGAAGTTTCCCATATTGCAGTTAGACTCTATTCATCCAACATGAAAATCAGGTAAGTGTTCCTAGTTATGAACTATTTGGGTTAAAAATAGACCTGGTTAGTAGTTTGGCTGTCAGACCCAACACTAATGAGCAGCGTGGTGAGGTGGACAGAGCCTAGGACACTCTGCTGTATTCCTGACTCATCAACTGACACACTGGGCTACCGAGGGGGGCCAATGTCCTCTCTCTCTGTCCCCAAGTCACCTTGGCCTTTGGCTTCTCCACCTGTAGGTCTGGACAAAAGCTTGAATAATGAGCTTGTGTAGATGGAGCTTCAAGCACCTCTAAAGAAATGGCCTGTAGACTAAAGTGAAAGTGCCCACGTGACTTGAACGCTCAGCACTTCTAACAACATGTCCGTTAATGCTTCCTGGCCCTCTTTAACTGCAAATCAACAGATGTCCTAGGGACAGGGGACAGTTTGTGAATGCCACTGTGCAATGTCACAGGATGTTGACAGGAACATGGAGAATTATGTAAGTCAAGGAGATTTCAAGGTGCCATCGGCTATATATGTAATAGTCATTTTAGCAGAGAGAGAACGAGTAAGGGCTTTAAAATTATCCAGACTGGGTCTAATCCTCATATTAACCAATCTTTAACTGTGTGACTCTGGGCAGTCCATGGAAGCTCTCAGTTTCTTCCTCTATGAAATGGGGATGATAATGGTACCCAGCTGATGGAGTTGTAAGAAACAGTGCATTACAAAGCCTAGCGCATAATCAGCACTTGATAAACGGCAGCATTATTGTTGTGACTGTTCTTAGTACTGGCCATCAATACTGCTCAGATTTTCGAAGATGCTCCCAATATATACCCTTCTGTTAGCTGATTATAATGATGATGGGGAACATTTTTGTGATGTTTCCTATAAGCTAGATGCTGTATGAAATGCTTTACAGCTCACCCCCACGTAACACTCACAATCATTCTATAAGTGCTATTGTAAGTCTCATTTCACAGATGAAGTAACTGAGGTTTAGTTGGGTTGCCTCACTTTCCCAAGTTTACTTAGCTAGTATTGTGGTGCAGCCAGAATTCAAACCTAGGCTTCAGCCTCTCCAAGTATGTGTTCTCAACCTCTCTACTGCCATGTCTCCTTAAAGTCACTTATGTCAGGCCACAAGGTCCCATTTCAAATTCAGAAATATGGAGACAGCAGTTAAACAAGTGTACAGATTTTTTTTAATGTCATGATTATATTACAGAATTTATTGTTCCTACTAATAATTAATTTAAGCAAAGAAGGGAATAAAATAAAAACAAAAACTCTTGAACCACAATTTCCTTCCAATTAGAAATAAAAAGCCTAAAACAGAAAACTTCTTTTCAAGCCAAATAAGACAGGATTTGCAGATATCAGTAAACCAGAATTCTGGCATAGGTAAAGAAATGTTTGATTTCAATCCATATAGAATGTTTTTTTTAATCTGCTGCTTACATGATGGCTACATTCTATTGTTTTCTATTTATATATAAACATCTCCATATGTTTTCAATAATGAACTAAGAATACAAACCACCCACCGTCTATGACACTGTTTTTTCTCCACATTTATGGAGTCATTATCTAATTGTTAGCACATGGGTAAGGAGGGCAATGTCACAGCAGAAAGAAACTGGAAGGAATAGCTGGGTCACTGAGCTGTTAGAACTGCTGCTTCTCAGGAATGCGTCATCACAAACATCCCTGTTCTGTATAAGCCATGTGTGGGGACACAGTGCAGATTTGAAAAACTGATTATAGCTAGTGAAAGAGCAGAGTCATGCTCATTTCACTCAACCCATTTTAGCACACAGAACAAGATGTTCATCGTCTTGTTTACAGGGTGTAGGAGGAAACCTTCTTCTGGAGATAGAATGCCTTGTTGCTGAGATAACCGACACTCATAAGACAAGCTGAGGCATGGATGAGGAGTCTGAGCAGCTCAATGATAAGCCCGGGTATTACCTGTAAATCCCCTACTTTGTTCTCTTAATAAAGAGAAACTTCTCTTTACTAGGAGTCATGGAAACTGTCATTCATTACTATGTAATGTACATAATACAATGGAAAAGCGTGTTCCCGGGTAACCCCCTAGGTTGGTATCATCACATTAGTTAAAATTCTTCTTAGGGTTGAAGATTTATAGCTTTGTCTTGTGTTAAAATCACATCCTCTAACAGCTCTTTTCTCTTTTTTTAAGGGTCAGGTTACTCTGCCAAAGAACCGTTTGGTAATCATTAGCATTCTTTGTGTGCAAGGCAAGATTCAAAAGAAAAGTGTTTAAAATATACATTGCATGTTTTAAAATACTTACTTCCTAATATAAGCACAAGGATGATGTTTGTGTTCTTTGCATATATATATATAATTCTAGGCAATTCTTCTTCAGAAATATAGACTCATGTTCAATAATATCTCTTCTCCTCCAAATTTGGCTTCTCCTTTGTTCAAAAGCTTTTTGTTTTCTTATTACCTAGAGAGAATAACCTATGAGAAAACCATGCAAAAATAGGCTTGTTTTCTCATGTTTCTCAATGTGTCTTTGATTTTGACTTAAAGTGACATTGAAATCCCAAAATCAAGCAAAAAGAGAGACTCCTAATTATTTTAACTCATCGAGTAGCCTCCTCAATTCATTCTTCAAAGAAGTAAATTCCACATTGATATAGGGCAATCAGTCTCAGTACCTTCTTGCCCAAGTAAATGCTCAGATTTTACAGATAATGGTGGTGATGCTGTTTGGCCAGGTGGTAGGCTCAAAACAAGTTCTCAAAAGCAAATCATCTTCCGATGTGTGTGCTGAATTGTTGCAATCCTCTTTTCCAGCCTCTGGAATTCCCTGTTTCTAGTGGTGAAGGGGGTGGTGCTTCACCTCAAACAACTGACATGATTGGATGATAGATAAAGAGACTTCTCTCTGTTGTGCAAAGTCAAAAATAAGCTTCACTTTCCAGTCAGATCGATCTTTAAATTCAGACTTTTATTTCTGATGGTTTCCAGCATTCAGTTTTGAATAACTTTGGGTACCCAAGGGGGAACCAGGAAAGAGATGATGACAAGGTGAAGTGCTACAAGTTATTTTTATTTGACAACTAAACTGGTTTCAGCTTGGTGAAATGGGCAGTCTTGGGTAAGTTACATGAATACTAAAATTGCAGACACCTACTGTGCTTAGACACCATTGTGCCTGAAAATGGGAACAGAATGAATCGTTTCTGGAGAGCCCTTTCTAGACCTATCGTTGTGTGTGTGTATTCTGCTGTGAGACAAAGCTACTTTTTTAAGCAATTTGATTTTTACAATGTCATTTGAAGCACTCTAGACCTTAGCGAATTCTCCTTTTGTGCTAGTAAAGGCCCATGGATAGCCTTTAAACTTACTGAAAACACATGATCCCTCTTATAAATGTCACTATGGCAACAATAGTAAGTCAGAAGGCTAAAAATATGACATAAACATTGGATAAAAAAGTACTTTATTTATATTATACAGCAAATAAGCTTTTGGGGGAATAAAAAAAGAATGCAATATCCGGGGCATTTGGTAGGCAGACTTTTAAAAGCTTATATAGCAAATGAATTCTATCTCAGTTTCTAATTTTATTCCTTCATGTTGAAGAAATATAATAATGATAGAAGCAGTGGGGTTCAAGAACTCACAATTATATTTTGATTCCTTTAATACTCTGCATTGGTCAAGTGTTTCACGTTACTGGTTTCATATTCATTTCAGTATGCAGTTGCACAGCCTTCTCTGCCTTTTCCACTGTCTACTCCCCTCAGTCCCCTCCTCCCAGATTATCTCCCTGTTGGTCTCCCCTCTTAGACCCACCACACTCCCAACCTTCCCCAGGTTTAAAAAGTAAAAACTAAATGGCCTAAATGAAGAATTCTTCCATCACTTGACCTTCTTCCTTTAATTCTGTGGCATTCTTAATAAGCATAAAGATATGTTTCTTGTTTTTGATGATGCTATTGTGGCAGCCAAGACAATACCTTCTGGTTGGACTCTTATGTCCTTCTCTTGGTTGGGAAGACTACAGCAGCTTAAGTCCCTTCCTAAGGCTATAACTGACAACTGAACTTATCTTCCTATAAGTAGGCAGGTTATTTCTTTTTAAAAGATCATTGTTTCCTTGACCTGAAAAAAAAATAAAAGGACTCTAGAACCCAAATATTTACTCAGTCCTAGGGCATACCATATTAAAACCCAACTCATGAATTTTTCTTTCTCTATAGCCTACAGATGAACACTTACAACATTTCTGGATTATGTCAATACTCCCATATGCTTTATTTGATCAAGCCCATTTTGCTAATCTTAGTAAGGATGCTAGACTCAGTTTCAGAAATATTTGTGTTTTCTTAAGCATACCTTTCCTTCTTCTTTCTCAGAAACACAGTGGTGGGTTTGAAGGCTTATGAAAAACAAAAATACCCAACTGGGAGCTTCAGGCCTCATAGTCTGCTCAAGTGACTTCATACCCTACTTCTTTCCAAGCCTTCCACGACTAACGCACTATACTCCTATCTAAAATGCTGGCCTATTGTATTTTATTCAATTTGTTTTTTATGTCTGCCTTATTTCTATAAAAATTCAAGGCTTCCTACAAGAAACAACCTGAATGCCATGAGAAAAGGTAGGTAAACGCACAGGAACCAAGAGAATGCCATGAAGGCAGGAGCTAAATCTGTGTAGATCTCTGCTGTATCTCCAGCTCAAATAATAGAGCTCAGCACATAGTAGGTGCTCAATAAATGTTTAAGGATAAAGAAAAGTCACAACTGTGAAAATTTTGGCATAACCCTAGCTGCAACCTGAGGATATAATTTAGCTCTAGCTCATAGCTGCCAGTATAAGACAGAAGATTGATGTATTACTAAGCTCTCATTATCTAGAAAAAGAAAGCATATTACCAGTTCCTTGAAAAAAAAAGCAACATTTTCTCTAGCATCCAATTCTAAGATGAATATTTATGCAGTTCTTTATATGAAGGACACTGAACGAAATAATGAGCAAAGTCTCCAATAACAGTTTCACAAAAGATGCAGAAACACTTAATTTTTCTAACACTATTTCCTACACATTGATCCTCAATTAAGACAAAAAGCAAGCTATTAAGTCATATTTCAGTAAAGGTGTTTCTTCAGGGAGCAAAATGTATTCAGTCAACAGTTACTGAGAGAGAAACCAAAAAAATGAGGTGACCATACACCTCAGTTTGCCCTGGGCAGTTCAGTTTGCATCCCTCATTTTGGTGTGCATTAATAGCGCCTCCTTTCTCTTGCAACATTTCCTGTTTTTAATAAGTAATATTTCCAACCTACTTTGAAGGAAGTTTAGTACAAAGATGACTAAGATAGGACTGATTTCCTATGGGAGGGCAGAGTTTACCAGCACAGACAATAATTCGTTGTTACATTAGATGTGATGAAACAAGGGTACCTGCATAATGAACATCTGTATACCTAACCCTAAATTGTACCCCACATTTTAAAAATAAAACAAAGTAAAAAATTAAAAAATGCAATGAGATCTATGGATATGTACAAAGAAGAGAAAGAAACTATTGGAAAAAGCTTGATAGTAGTGATAACTGACCTGAGCAAAGCCCCTAGATTGAAAGTTCTCTCTTAAGAACAGGATATTGGTAGTTCATCAGACTATTCCTGGGACCTAGCCAATAGGCATTTGAAAATACTTGTCAAATGAATGATACTGTTCTGAGCATCCAAATAATGTTGTTCAGATATGTAACTTTCCAAGAGAGGACTAGAATTTAGGAAATCTCTAAAATAATAAATATAAGCATGTTCTATAGAGTATCTCACTCTCAAATTAGCAAAAGTTTAAGATGGAGATCACTGGTGAGCGCTAAATAACAAGTCTTTGACAGAGCTGCACTTGACACTTGTTCCCTCATGGAAATGCTCGCCTTCCTTGGTTTCTGGGACTTCAAACTCTTGGCTCTCTTCCTGCCCGGATGCCTGTCCTTTTTCTTGGCTGGTTTTCTTATCTCCTCAATCTCTAGACATTAAGGAGGCTGAAACAGTCTAAAGGTCTCATCTTTTCTCTTTCACACTCTAGTTGGTGTTCTTATCTAGGATTATGGTTTTAAATAAATTTATATAGTGATGACTCCCAAATTTATGCCTCTCTTGAATTTCACTCATATCCAATAGCTACTCAGCATCTTCACTTAGATGTTTAATCACGTACTCATTTCTTGTTACTGCTGTAACAGATTACCACAAATTCATTGACTTATAACAACACAAATTGTTCTCTTACAATTCCGGAGGTCATAAGTCTGAAATAAGTCTCACGGAACTAAAATTAGGGTGTTGGCAGGGATGGTCCTTTTAGAAGGCTCGAGGGAAGAATTTGTATTCTTGTCTTTTTCGGTTTCCAGAGGTGGCCCTCATTCCTTGGCTCATGGTTCCCACCACATTGACTTGTATCAACCTGCCCCTGTCATCACATTGCCTTCTTCCTCCTATGATTTTCTTGTCTCCCTTTTCTGAGATGGGTCCAACTCAGTAAACAGCAAAAACATCCTTCTAGCCACTAGCCTAAAAATGTTGACAGTCATTCTTTACACCTCTCTTGCTTTTACACCCCAAATACACCCTAGCAACAAATCCTTCTGGCTCTATTTTCAACATAGACCTACTCTCCAACGACTTCTCACGAGCTCCACTATTCTCACTTGATCCAGGCCACCACCATCCCTCATCTGGGGTATTGCAATAGCTTCTCCCTATTTCAACATTTACCATCCTTCAGCCTATTCTCTATACAAAAGTCGGAGTAATCCTGTTAAAAAAAAAATTAAGCCCGACAATGTCATTGTTTTTCTCAGTCCCTTCACAGGGCTTCCACTTGAACTGGGGTAAAAAGCAAAGCCTCTATCCACCTGTAAGGCCTTATGTGAAGGTCCTTGCCTTCCACAGTTTCTCTGAACTCACTTCCTGCTAATCTCCACCTCACTTTCACTGGTCCAACCAACTTCAGCTACTCAACAATACTTTTTGTCTTGGACCGTTTGCACTTGGTAATTCCTCAGGCTTTTACACTCTCCCATTGGATGTCTCTTGCTTGTTTCCTTCCTTCTGAGCTTGTGATTCCCACTTCACTCGCCGGTTTGAATCTGCCAAAATGTCCTCTTCTTAGGGAAGTCTTCCTCACCACCTTTTGAAAAATAAGGCCTCCCCCTATACTCTCTACAGAATGCCCTAACTCTCTTATTCTGACTTATTTTTCTCCTTTGTATCCACAATAAATGTTTTTCTGAGATCAGATGAGATTGGGCCCATTCAGGTGGTATGGCTGTAGACAATGAATGTTATTCAGAAGCACATTTATGAACAAAACTAAAACTATTCTCCGAACTTTCTGAAATCCCTAAGTACTAAGTTGAATTCCTAGAATTCTCCACCAAAAAAGGGAAGAAATGATTTTGGCGAGAAAAAAGTCTGGAGGCAAGAGTTATTATTCATCTGATTTTATGATTAAGGAAGCCTCATGGTATCTGTAAAATACTGAACTGAATCTCAAGAAAGGCTGAACAAGTTAGCCACAAAGTCATTCCTACTCAACTAGGTCTTCTGACTTGTTGAATAGAAATGTGGTGCATCCAATGACTCTAGAACGGGTGGAAGCAATGACCCTGGGCAGAAGAGCGATTGAGACATTAGGAGTAGGAAGAGAACTGCTCAGGGATAGTGATTCCAGTGAGGTTCATGAGGATGGGATCAAGTAGATCTGTGGAGAATCCTGACCCCGGGTACCAGGGGATCTTCAGATGAAGGGGCAGGGCTCTTCAGGGGGCTATATTCCCGGGAGAGCAAAAACAATAATCACAGTGTTGAAAGCTTAGAAACTGAGCTTCCATAGGACAGGAGACAGGGGTGTTGAGAGAGGGCAAGTATCCATTCAAAGGGAGCACTTATATGGAGAAAACTCCATGCCCAAGGCTGTCTATAGACCTCTCCCCTGAACTCTACACTCTTTACCCAGCTGCCCACTTGACTTCTCCATGGGAATGTCTGAGTCCTTAAACTTAACATGTGCAAAGCTGAGCTCCTGGTCCCCACCTCACCGGCTCTGCCTAACTCTCCTCATTTCCCCTGTGGGTTCCTCTCTTCCTGTTTCACTCTATCAGATCCTGATGACACTTTCCGTAAAATATAACTGGAGCCTGGTGGCTCACTGCCCCCTCCACTGCCATCTCCTGCTCCAAGCTGCCATCACCTCTAGCCTGGATTATTGCCTTGTTTCAGTTCTAGTCCCCCTTCAGTCTACTCTCAGCCCAGCAGCCAGAGTGATCATTTTAGAAAGTTAATTCAGATCATGTTTTTCCTCTGCTCAAAAGCTTCCAATAGCTCCAGTCTGGCTCACAGAAAATGGCCTGTGGGGCCTGATTCCATCTGGACTCTTTTGTATTAATGACTTCACACCCTACTGTTTTCCATTCAGGGCTCTACTTCAAGCACTGGCTGCTCCCTGTCCCCTGAATGCCAAGCGCAGTCCCCAACAGCACTCTTTGCAACAACTCTTCACTTTCTCTGGAACCCCTCCTCCAGATGGCCATGTAGTTCTCTTCTTCACCTTCTTGAGTCTTTACTCAAATTTTAGCACCTCCCTGATTTCTTCCTTGTTCTCCTCCATCAAAAATTTAAATAGCCTCCTCTTCACATGCCCTATCTCTGCCCCCTGTCTTATTTTTCTCCTCAGCAGTTACCTTCATCTAACATGCTATTTGGCTTATTTGTCCAGTTTATTATCAGTCTTGACCCAGCAGAATGGAAGCAAGATGAGGGCACGGTTTAAAATAGTGACTGTCCCTTAGAAGACTCTCAGTAATCACGTGCTGAGCAAATGACTAAAAATATTTATGTGTTCAAGCACGTGTGTGTGTGTGTGTGTGTGTGTGTGTGTGTGTGTGTGTGTATTTGTACACGTGAACCTATGTAAGCATGTAACTAGATGCCATTTTGGACGATGATGTTGGTGGGGAAGATAATGATTATGATAATGTGGATGCTAGTGTGGGTGAGAAGGTGACAGTTTTTCAGGTTTGTTTCTTTAAAAAACTTTCTCAAAGCATAGGGTTTGACAACTAAGACTATAAGCTGAATCTTTAGTGTATTTGTTATAGTGCTCTTAAAAATATATGAATTTTTAGCCACATCCATTATAAACAGTAAAAATAAATACTTTCCAGAAGGCTATACAGAGTGATAGTGATTTTTTAAATGGCCACATATTAACAAAAGACAAGTGAAACTTCTAAGTTTCCTTCAATAATGGAATAATAAGATGCTCTTCTTTTGGAAACTGTGTGGCAAAAGTCATCTTCTTCTCAGGTGAAAACAGGGCTGAAAAAATTCCTTAGTAGACCCTAGGTCATCAGCATTTCACCACCAAAGTTAGGAACCTCCAACATGTTAAGACTTGCTAAAATAAAATGGCCATCACTCTTAGCAGCAGAAAGAATGAACATTAATAACTGACCTGCCAAGGCAGAATTTTTAAAACATTAATTTAAGGCAAAACCTTAAAGTTTGTAATGCTAAAGTGAATGTAGCATGAGGCTAATAACACATGTGCAATCAGTAAGACTCAATTACAGTAACTAAGAAATGCATCCTGGGACTACTTAGAACTTTAACAATTGCTTAACACACATTGTAAGTTTAAAAGTATTCAGGTAAAATGAAGGAAAATAATAAACAGATGAGGCAATTTAGCTTTGAGAAGATTTAACATAATTTAATAGGTATAGTTTAGATAAAAGGAGGCTAAGGAATTATAGCAATTACAAAAAAAAAAAAAGTCCAAATAGGTACCTGTATACCTAAGGGAGGTGAAGAAAAACAATTCCCCTCATCTGAGACTAGTAATAAGCAGCAGCAGTAATCACCTGAAGGGAGAAGAGGAAAATACCATAGTAGAAAATAGCACCAAATATACTGGAGATAATGATCACTCTGGGAAGCCACGTGAGGACCACTTAGGGGAGACTGAACATTAGAAATCCTCAAGGCAAGCTGAATAAAAGCATTTGGCAGGCATTTGGACCTCTCTCTCTCAATTTCTCTTTGGATACCTGTACTCTTCATTAAGGGTATCACTGATGTTTAAAGGATGTGCAGGTGACTAGGGTAACAACCCTGAAGAGACCTTCAGTCTCCTAGGGGGTGGATACATGCCCAATTCAATGGCAATTGCCACTGGGGAGTAAAAGGAGATGATATACAGATGTGAATGTAATTTGATATTCATCTTAGCCTTAAGGTAAAAAATGTTAAGCAAGATACTCAGTTACTCTGGGCCTCAGCTTACTCATTTGTAAAATGGGGATAATAAGAGTTGTTCATAAATTTATACTAAGGTAGGAGTTCTTAATCTGGGGTCTCTTGGGGGTTCATAGACTTGGACACGGTCTGTGAACCTCAATGGAGAAAAATGACATCTTTACTTTCATTAATTTCTAACTAAAATTTAGAATGACATTTGATTATATATGTAAACAACAAACACCAGTAGTATTAGCAGAACCTGTCACTGTTACCAACAGAATTCACAGATTTTTCATATTATGCTAGACTTGTGCAGAATCTTATTGTAACACTTATATTCAACAATGCTTTAAAATTATAGTAATAATTAAATTATACTTCAAGATCTTATTTAATGTATTTGAAAAACCATATATATCTCTATATATAACAAATTAGCTTAAAACTATATCACAAATTAGCTTAAAATTTTTGATAACTGTATTTTAATAAAATTCATGTCCAACATGCATTTTATTTTATACATTCAAAAATATTATCTGAGAAGAGATCCACAGATTTCACCAGACTGCCAAGGTGGTCCATGGCATAGCAATAATCAAGAATCTCTGCTGTGCAAATGGTGGCTTAATAGTAAGGCAATAATGGTGGTGAAGACAATCATTCCCAGTGTTATTTTTAGTAAACTGATTAGAATTTGTTTGCCCTAGACATCTGAGCTGCAGTACTGGTTCTGTCATACAATAGCTAAATTACCTTGGCAACCATTTCATCTCACTGAGCTTCATAGCCTCTTCAACAAAGGGAAGACCTAGTTAATAGAGTTGTTCTGAGGAGTGTATACATTTATTATATGTATTCAAATGAACATATAGTAAGCTATTCTGTTCTCTGGAGACATTATTATAATCAATAAGAGTGACTAATAGTAGAGAAACCATTATTTAAGTTACTGTCCAAGTGAGGGCACCTTTGAGAGTGAAAGGAGATAGTATGAATTATTATGGCAGGGCAATGGGTATAAACTGGGCTGTGTCAGGCAAATCAGGAACAAAAAGTCAACTTAAATTCTGTTTTTCTGATTTTTTTTTTGAGCAGGGTCTTGTTATGTTGCTCTAACTGGTTTCAAACTGCTGGGTTCAAATGATCCTCCTGCCTCAGCCTCCTGAGTTGCTGGGATTATAGGAATATGCCACCACACCCATCTTCTTTTTCTGATTTTTTTTTTTTTTGCATCTCCAATTTATGTCACTATAAAATTCAACAGATAAAATACCATATTTCATTTACTGTAAGAGTCATATTTTTCTCCTCCTTTAACATTTTGGAAATCAGAACGTATCTTGCTATTGATGCATTCTATAAGAAACTTGACCAATACCATGCAAAGAAACAAATCATGCCATATATTCATCGCCATTGCTTGTCCATATGCAAACTTTATCACACAGAAAAGAACTTGGTTAATTCATTTTACACCTCACTTAAGTTATTTGCTCTGGCATCAACAGAGATCATTAAATATTTAAATTAGATTCCCTAATTATCGATTACAATTCTTTGTAAATGTGTTGATGTTTGAAGATTGGTTTTCGTATGTGAGGCAGAATAATAAAAAGCAGTAAAATCACCAAATGTTCAGAACAGATCCTAGCATGTTCATGACTAGCAAAGAAAGGTTAACAGTCATGGATCATAGAACAACCACCCACTCAGGTATTGAGCAATTTGCCAAAAGTTCCCTTAGACTTTTAAGAGAAGTTGTATGGCTTTTAGGAATATTAAAATTAAAAATAAAGTCTTTAAAAATTCAGTCAAGTTGAAAATACAGAGGAAAGCAGTATGCCTCATAATAGACTATAAACCCCGAAGGTGTATCTTCAGCACCTTGTCAAAATAAGGAGCACAGGTCACACAAGGTGGTCTGGCACCCTGATGCCAAGGCTTCATGGCTAATGACTAAAAGGTTCACAGCAAACTTCAGACTCTGAATTGAAGGTATTTAAGACATAGATTGATTCTAAAGACAAACATGTTAGGTATTGTGTGCTATTGTCAGTTTAATAGAACTATATATTTAATGTAGTTTTATTTCTCCTGAAAATCTGTATTAACCCCTATTGCACTCCTTATAATTGATGATCTTTAAATCAAAGACATGGAGAACTGAACACCTTCTCACTCTAGTTATTCTCACTCTTGGTTAATCTCACTCTGTCACAGCATTCGTCACCCTCCTTTCTCAGGCTCTACTACCTTATAGTTTGAATTTGAGAATACAATATTTGACATTCTATTGTTCTAACTGGAGGGGTGTCAGTGCTGGTTGTATTTTTAAAGTACGCAAAAAGAAAGTAAAAGTTTCTTCCACCACTATTCATAAGTCAACTGCTTAAACCACATCTAAGAAAAGAGGTACAGGCCAGACTCTCACAGCTACTGGTGTCTCTGGCTCTTGGCATCCTCTGTTTGCAATAATCTACTCACATAAATATCACTGTCCTATTTTAATGGTAAAATATCTGCAAAAAAAAAGGAGGTTTATTACACACATAAGTTTAGAAGGCATTTTTCACCTAATCAGAGTAGTCACGGCAAAAACAGGCACTTCATTCCGCTTGAAAATTTCAATTTTAAAGCCCACAGTTGCTGGTTCTTATAAAGAAAATGCTAATTTATTACTTCACACATGTCACTTCCATATAATGAAATAATTAGCTGAGAAATTATATTTGCATTCTCAACACTTTTGTACAATAGGAATGTCAGTATAATTAGGCATTCACTACAATTTTAGAGAATTGGAGGTAGCAGCTTTGTGTACAAGTGAGTATTTTTTCTTCCTCTTCATTTGCTCTTTTCTTATCTCAGGGATTTGGGAAAGATGTTAATTTCCTTTCAATGGAAGCCGTCACTACAGTGTGCCATATTAAGGTAACTACCTGAAAGATGAGAAGATAAAAATCTCATGGGTGGTCAAAGTTCTTCTGCCAAAATCTTTGGTAACCAATAGGCTTAGTGCCTTAGGCGCCAACAATTTGTTACACCCTTGAATACGTCTTTCATTACCATTTTTCTTTCCACTTCTGTTGTATGAGACTTTGGCAGGCTGAGCTCTCAGAGAGAGAGGCAGCTCATGATCATGGCCACCTTTCACTGGAGAGGAAAAAACACCAATCGATTCTGGCAGGTGCAATTTCCCAACACATTCAGAAAACTGTTTTCCAGCGAAAGTACTAACAAACTGAGCTCTCAGTTATGAAGAATAGAGCATGTGAAAGGTTACAAATTAGCTCCAGACCAAGAAAAGAATAAATTAGAGTCCACTTTCTTTTTTTTTTTTTTTTTTGAGTTGGAGTCTCACTCTGTCACCCAGACTGGAGTGCAGTGGCCGCTCCCGGCCACCGCAGCCTCGACCTGCTGGGCTCCGGCGATCCTTCCACCTCAGCCTTCCAAGGAGCCAGAACTATAGGCATGTGCTACCACGCCCAGCTGATTTTTTGATTTATTGTAGAGATGAGGTCTCGCTGCCTAGGCGGGTCTCGAATCCGCGGGCTCAGGCAATCCACTCACCTCAGCCTCCCAAAGGCGCGGGATTACAGGCTGAGCCACCGAGCCCGGTGAGTCCACTTTCTTAGAAACAAAACCAAACAGAGCAAGCATTAAATCATTTGTGCATTGAGTCTAGTTTGCAAATCATGTTTAATTTTCTCATTTGCAATTCACAATTCATCCTCCGGTCCCCCAATTCATTTATCCTGTTTTAGTGCTTTCACACGGGAACTTCTGAGGCAGGTAGGATGAAGGGACATTCATGCTGGGAGATCTATAGCTACCTTCTTTTATAATTGCTCCTCCAGTCTTCCAAGCAGCATCCTTAAATGAAGACATCACTGAGTGGACCTGGCTGGGGATATTCTTATTGTCTGACAATGTTAAAAGAGATTGACACAAGTAAAATATTTGTCCTTGGAAATCTTTAAAAATATCACAGGCAGGGGTCCTTCCTTGGTCTCTCAGGCATGGTTATCCTAAAGGAAGAAAGCTGAACTCAATTTGTGGAGTGTCTTCATATGTTTTCCTGGGTGTCTAAGCTCTGCAAACATGAAAAATATGTAAACAGTCATATATACACATTATTTCCACCTGGTTCTGTTCTCATTTTCCTTTGAAGTCTAAGTCAATGAGAAATGTACTAAGGTGGTCTCTTGGGGTGCCTCTGGTCTAAAGATAGTCCTTTATAGGAATGATTTTAACATGTATTACTGTGAGAAAGAGGTTCATATCACTAAAATGTCTCTTTGAATGTTTTACATTTTATTTTACCTATTGTTTAGCCAAAACTTTGCTAGAAAATGCTTCAAACTAAGGGAAAGTTATGCTAAAAATGGAAGTGTTGGTTATTTTTAAAAATTACTGTAGCAAGATTTAGAGAGTTAACTACAAGAGCAAATGCAAATATTTAGTTTTAGACTCTCCAGAGAGTACGAATATAAAACATTGAGAATTACTAGTGATAACTGATGTCTGCATGGTTATACAATATCCCTTGGTCTTTTAAAAATTGTATAGAATTGATGCCGTGTGATATGTGTTTCAAACTAATCTCCTTGCAGTGACTCCCCCATTCAATCACTCATATGTTACTGATTATTTGGCATTCCTGAATATATTGGTGTGTATGTCCTTCAGTCTATGATAAGTTGGTAGACCTATATTTAAGATGGGTGGCAGAGAAGTGCATGGTTATAGAAGTCATTATGGCTGAAGTCTGGAAACAGAAAACTAGGCTCAAGGCTAGGCTCTGTACCTCCTGGACTGTGCTGTGCAACTTTGGGTACATTCTTTACTTCTCTGAACCTCTGTTTCTTCATGTATGAAAAATGGAAAACAGTAGGTGGTCTGGAAGCTACCAGGGTTACTACTATTACCAATGCAATGATGTCTATGAAAGAGTACTCTAATTTATAAAAGATTGCATAGATGCAAGAGATTATAATGACATCTACTAAATGGTAAGAACTTGTTACATCTTTGTTTGGAAAATGAGATCTTTCAAAATTCTTGATGGTTTCTTTTCTCTCTACAAGTCAACCTAAAAAAAAATCTCTAGTATTGGATTTTCAGATCTAATAAAAGGAACAGATTACTTTCTCTTACATGGAAAAAACTGATAATTTTCACAAAGTACTTTTCTGTCTACTATTATGTTCTCTTCCCTTTGACCTTTCCTGATTCAAATGATAAAACAGTTTTATTACCATCCATTTGGCTCTGTGAGATATAATAAAAGTATTATCTAGAGATTTGGAGGAGAAAAAAAATCATACAGCTATGGTAGTGACGGAGGATGGATACTATACGTTCTCCGAGCCCTCAATTAGTACCTGGAGAGTTGCCCAAAACACACTTCTAAGTATTTACCATGACACTTCCTCAATTTCTGGTGATGGTGCATCTCACTGGGTGAGTTTTATTAAGTGGAACCACAGGAAACCATAAAAGCATATTATACACCCATTTTAACTAGTTACAAAAATTCTATGTAGTCTCAAATAACTCATGTTATGGAATCACTTAAAACCTTTGTTGAAAGGCCTTGTTAAGCTTTCTTAATTTGAATTGTTGTTTATACATGTTTTGCTGTATGGGGTATAAAAGCTCTTAGAAATTGATTTTGAGAAGCTCTTCTTTAAGAGAACCCTGAAACCAAAGCAGTTTAGACAAACTGCTTGTTGCTAGGGCAACCTCGGCTTCTAGAATGAGTAATTACAAATGTAGGACAAGCATTTGATAAGAGTACACAAGAGGGAGGTCTTTTGAAAGAAATAAGAAATAAAAGTTCTAAGCTTCAGCGTAGGAAAAAAAAATTATGCCTTTGTGTTTTTTACACAAATAAGTGAATCAGCAGGAACTATAGATGTGACCCAATTGATAAATAAATTAGAAAGCTAGACCAAGGCCAACTCTATCAAGGGACAAATAGTACCTTTAAGACATCACAGGATTTGGGGGTTAATACACTCAGAAATGATGAATTCCAGAAAGAAAGAAAAGGACTCTGAGAAGTTACCAAGTTGCACTCACAACTGTTTCCTACAATTCTGCAGCTCAGTTTCCTGCCTAGTCTTCAGCTCTTAAAGTAATATAGTTTCACTAGTGCCCATCACAGCTTCTGAACACTACTGCTTAGAGCACAAAGTGAACTCACTGCGGGGAAGCTGCTTTCTAGCATTGGCCCTGCAGGCAGCCCCGCTAGTTATTCTGCCCATGCATCCCCAAACTACCTTAGATGGGCCATTCTTCCACATTTATGTATTAATGCCATGGGAGCACAGAAAAACTACAGTTACCAGAAGTAGAAGATACCCACTGCACTCCAGTCTGGGCGACTGAGTGAGACTCCAACTCAAAAAAACAAAAAACAAACAAACAAACAAAAACAAAAACAAAAGAAGATAAACTTCCTGAAGGGCTACTGATTACCCAAATGGCTGAAGTTTTTCAGTTCTCTTGGGAAGAGTTTATTTCCCAGATAACAATTCAGGTTTAAAAAAGAAATGCTAAAAGCAAACCTATGAATAAAAATAGGATGTGATTAAACAGTGAATGGCAATTGCTAAGGATAGTAGAAAAGTCGCCAATATCTATTGGAATGCTCATTTTTTTAAAAAAAGATCCTTCTATATGTGTTAACTTTTTAAAAAGATATCCTTTAAAATCTATTTTTGAATATACATTTAGCCCTCTTAGTAAAGGGTTCAGTTCTTGCTTTAAGAAATATTGGGAAAGTATGTTAACCCTTTCCTCCAATAGAGTGACTATGTCTGTTGTGTTGCTCATTGGGCTATAAGTAAAACACTAAGTTGACCTGGTGATGCTGTACTCTGTTGGCCAAACATCCAAGGGGAAACAGCAGCAAACTCTTAACTGTTAAGCTTATGAACCACAGTCATATTACTATTATTAACACCATGACACACTCTCTAAATGCTAGCATTCGATTGTCTGCTAAAAAGTCTTTCACCAAAAGCTGTGACTGTGAGATGAGAAAAGACTTCAGAAGAAAGTTTTCTAAACTTCTACCCAATAAAGGTTTGGAACAGGGCACACTAAAGTATCTGACCTGCCTTTTTTTTCCCCCATAAGTAAAGTTTAGTTGGAATACAGCCATGCTCATCTGTCTAGTATAGTCCATAACTGCACCAAAATGACTGAGTTGAGTAGAAAAATTGGATAGTCTGCAGTCCTAAAATCTTGACTATCTGTACCTTAAATAAAAAAAAGTTTGCCAACCCCTGCTCTAGAAAACAAGAGGGCTGAAAACAGCTCCAGGAAAATTAAAATAATGCTAGTGATTTGAAAGTGGTTTACTGACTCTGTAACTTGGTAAGGGCCCAAGTACATGTAATGGGATAATTTAGTCCCAAAGGCTCTGACCCATGTAGGTCAGTTGTGAGCCCAAGGCATGACACCTCAGTTCAGATTTGTGTATCCTGGTGTGCCAACTTGATTTCCTCAGAAAGTTCATGCACTAGATATGTCATGGGTCCCTCTGAGTCAGGTCATGACCTGGTTAGGAATAGGGATGCACTGAAGCAGAAACTATTTGTGCCAGTAGGCAATCACTACTGAAGCCTTCATCATGGTTTCAAAAGTGGAGAATAAATGCCAGCCGCAATAATTCACAGCAAGATTCAGTGTTTGGCAAAATGTTCTCAGAACCAACTTTAAAAGAGCATTGCTTTATTTGGGTTAGCAATGGTAGTAGAGAAGTTGGGATATTGTTCTTTATAGGTACTGGGCCGAAACCAACACTGAAGCCAAACTTCATATGATTTGAAATCATAAGGCATTAAATGAAAAATATTACCTCAGAATGTGGGCAGGGTCTTGCCCATCTGGAAACATGAAAAAATCCCATTCTAGTTTTCAGTCTTTCTACTTTAAACTATTGATTTTTTTTTAATGCAGAAGGAAAGCCATTAAGAAAGATCCCTTGTAAAGAAAGATGAAGGAAAGAGGTGAGCCGAAGCTACTCATGTTCATTTGTAAGGTGACACACGATTCTCCTGATATCAAAGGGAATATTTTGATAGCTCTGACATACGGCTCACATACGGCTATACATAATTACCATGTGTACATAAGATTCCGAAATACCACAGTCATGGAATTCTACACAGGAGAAAGCAAATGAATGCAAAAGACAGTCCATTCCTTTTAAAAAAATAAAATCCACAAATTCTAATAAGACCCTTAAGAGCTCCC
The DNA here is from genome assembly GCA_027257055.1 of Cephalopachus bancanus. Classification (NCBI taxonomy): domain Eukaryota; kingdom Metazoa; phylum Chordata; class Mammalia; order Primates; family Tarsiidae; genus Cephalopachus; species Cephalopachus bancanus. The sequence continues at coordinate 2,420,773 of JAPVLO010000170.1, read as the reverse complement.
AGGTGTGCCATAGAAATTATATGAATATAGGAACTACAAGGGCTCCAGACCAAGAACACACTGAGACAAATGAAATTTAAACCAATTGTGTGATGTGCTTGACAGACTAATGCAATATCTAGACACTGAAAGAAAATCACAGGATACATAAAAGCCCAGTAATGATGGAGACAATAACCTCTGATTAGTACGTCTATACTGCATGGAACGTTAAAGATATAAGAAAGGCCTGTGCTGGAGACACAGACCAGACACAATTATGCTGAATGAGTACATCAGTTCTATTATTTGTATAACCAGAGCTAAACATGAGTACAATATTCTTACTCTAGCAGTGTCACCCCACCTAAATTAACATTATATAGAGGTAATAGGGTTCATAAAATCAAAATGCCAAAGAAACACATTTGCCTAGATAGCATGAAGAAGTCTCACAAGCATTTCTAGCATATTCTTTTATCTTAGCATGAAACACAAAACCTAATGTGGGTTGGGACACTGGCAAGAACTTCACTACTAAAAGAAGCTAACATTTTTTGTGTATTTATACATACAAAGAGGAAAATTTGTTTTTCAGCATAACACAGGGAATTCTGACAAAATATACACATTCACTTTTACTTCTGTTTTAGAGTTGGCTAGAGTTTGGATGAACTGATGATCATACATTCCATCCCTCATTTAATAAAACCTATTTAAAATATTGCCCTTATTAATGACTACCAGAAGACAGCAGTGTTCATTATCCCTGTAATTCAATTGCCAGAAATTTGTGCAATAAATCAGGAAAAGGTTAAAATATTTTTCATGCCAGAATGGAACATATCAATCTATTTTATTTGATTACCATGTGCAATGAGGCTTTCTTAAGGCCAGATTACCTTACTCATTATAATTATGCCAGATCATATTTTTGCTTAAAATGGAAAAAGATTTTTAAAATGCCAGAAATCCAGTTGGAACTAATCTAGGATTTTTTTTTTTCTTCCTCCTTTGTACATTTTAGGACATGAGAAATGACATCCTGCTCTCCTTCTAAGAGAAGACAGCAACGTTGTTCCCATGAAAAGCAGATTAGGTAAATGGCATCTGAACAACCCTCATTTTATTAACTGATTTGAAAATTCAATAAAATTATCTGTAATATTTATTTAATTCCAAAGTTAAATTCTACCCCTATAAATAAACTCTTACTCACTAGAGCACAATAATGTGCTTCTCTCTATGTGGTGACATTTCCTTCTAAGTGAATGTAAGCTGAATTCAATCAGTAATGAAGCTCATATTTTTAAAAAATAAAAACTTCATCAATAAGGAATAACACAGGCATTTTCTGCAGTCCTTTCCCGCTCTGTAGAATAATCTCTTTTCTGGGCATAAGAGAACTCTGCCTCCTCAAGCCCCTCTGGGGGTCTTCCTCCCCTTTTGGCTCCAGCTCAGTTCCAACAACTCCCATTCTGTGTTCCTGGGAGTCAGCTGTGGCAATGAGCAGAACTGTATGCCTAAGCTCTGCTCTTGCCAGAGTGTTTCTCCAAATTGAAATAGGGTCACCCCAACCAGGAACAGCCCCACAAACTTCATTCAGGGCAAAAAGGCCTTTGGACTTCTTAAATCATAAGGCAGAGCACCAGAATAAAGATCACCTCAAGGCAAGAAAGAAGAAGAGGGTGAAAAAATGGTGACCATTAGAAGTGGAAGTAGGTCTGTAATCCCAGCACTTTGGGAGGCAGAGGCGAGAGGATTGTCTGACCTCAGGGGTTCAAGGCCAGCCTGAGCAACATGGCTAGACCTCGCCTCTACAATAAATCAAAAAATTAACCGGGCATGGTGGCGCAAGCCACCAGCTACTTGGAAGGTTGAGGTGTTAGGATCGAGCCCAGCAGTTCGAGGCTGCAGTGGCCATGAGCATACCACTGAACTGTAACCTGGGCAACAGAGTGAGACTCCAACTCAAAAAAAAAAAAAAAAGTGGAGGCAGAACTTTTCTTGTAACTCTTCAGAACTGTAATTTAAAAAAATAGAAAAAGATGACCCCTACAAGAATGGTGGAAAATAAAAAAGACTAGTGATACCACATACTGGGAAAGTTGGAAGCAACCAGGACCCTCACATGTTGCTGGTGGGAATGTAGAATGGTACCAACTTCTACCTCTTTGGCAGTTTCAAATAAAGTTAAACATCAATTGACATAACAATCCACCTAGAAAAGAAAATAAATGCATATGTCCACCAAAATATATATTTTTTTTATTTTTAAGAGATGGGGCCTTGCTCTGTAGCCTTGGCTGAATTGCAGTGGCACAGTCACAGCTCACTGCAGCCTCAAACTCCTGCGCTCAACTGATACTCCTGCTTCAGCCTCTTGAACAGTGTTTACTATAAATGCCTGCCACCATGCCAGGCTATCTTTTTTTTTTTTTTTTGCTTTTGTAGAAACGTGGTCTCACTATGTTGCCCAGACTGATCTTGAACTCCTGGCCTCAAGAGACCCTCCAACTTCAGCCTCTCAAAGTGCTGAAATTATAGGTGTGAGCCACCATGCCCAACCTCACTAAAAGATTTGTACAAAAATGTTCTAGCAGCTTTATTTATGATGACTAAAACTGGAAACAACCCAAATGTCCATCAACAGAACATTCATGATCTACTTGTTCAGGAAAATAAAGAAATTGTGGTATATCCAGAAAGCTAGTCAGCAATAGAAAGGGATAAACTACGGTTAATGCAACAACATGGATAAATCACAAAACCCTACTGTTTAGTGAAAGAAGCCAGACTCAAGTTCACATACAGTATGATTTCATTTCTGTGAAGTTCAAGAATAAGAATAATCAACTTGTAGTGATAAAAAGCAGCACAGCAGCTGCCTTTGGTGGAGTCAGAGGTTGACCTGAAGGGGCATAAGAAAACTTTCTAGAATAACGGGAATGCTCTATATCAGGCATGTCCAACCCATGGCCTTTAGGCTGCATGTGGCCCAGGACAGCTAGTAATGTGGCCCCACAAAATCTTTTAACATCATGTGTTTTTTGGTGCTTATTTTTTTGTGACCTCATGCATAGTTCCATTTTTGAAGTTCATGACCATGTCTTACTCATGATATCACTTTTTGGCAGCACATACATTTGTGAGCAGCTGTTTTCAATTATGAAGCATACAAAGAACAAAATTTGAACAAACATTTCTGATGAGCACCTTGAGAACTCACTAAGAATTGTGACCACTTTCATCTATCCAGACATTGATAGATTAGTTTTACAAAAACAAGTCAAATTTCCTACTAGTTTTATATTGTTCTCATTTTCCTAAACTTTTAATAAAAAAAATAAAATAAGTCTTATTATTATATACACTAACTATATTATATAATTTATGTGCAGCTTAAGGTAATTCCTCTTTACTCAGTGTGACCCAGGGAAGCCAAAAGGTTGGACACCCTTACTCTATATCTTGATCTGGCGATGGGTGTGCATTTTCCAGATATAGTCTGTGGTATAATTAAGATCTGTGCATTTACTGAATGCTAATTAAACCTCAATAAAACACTGATAGCATAAAAAATGAGTTATTTCTAAAATAATTAAGAAACATTGCACAAACAATAAATTGTACATATAAATAATCTTCAAGTTTATGCACTAATGTGAAGAGTCAGAAAGACAGTGGAAAGAACTTTAAAATCAGGAGACAAAATTTTACAACTTATTAAAATATGTGGATTAGCATTTTTTTAATAAAAGAAAAATACATATACAAATCCTCTATGAGATTTTCTGCTATGAACTGTCACAGGCATGATAGATGGACCCCAGGAATTGTTTCTATTCTAGTTGACCCCAAAATATAGTGAAAAACTCAACATTTCCTGCTTGAGTTATTTTCCTTAGAAACTGACGTCAAAATGCTTATAGGCTGTTTCTGAGCTGAAATTTGTTCCTTTGGAAAATGTTTGCAACATTATTTTAAAGTTGTATATGAGCTTCAAAATGTACAAAAAACACAAATAATCTCACATATTTCACAATTTAGTTAATCGATGAGTAATTATTTAGTAAATGTAGTAAATTCTAGCAGTTATAAAAACTGAGCTAATATTTTATGAGAAAGCATAATTATGAAGTAAGGGTAGCTATTAATCTAAATACATCTTTGAAAATTAGCTTGGCAATAAATTTTACCAAATAATTTAAAATCACTTTAATTTATATTTTTCTATGCATATATTAATAAAAGTGCCATGTAAACAAAGATACATTTACTAAGAAAAAGATTGTGAATATTAATGGTTCAGTATATCACAAACTTATTTATTCCTACGAAGTTTAGCTAAATATGTCCATTAAAATAGTTTTTGTAGAACCTTCACTGTTGAAAAGATTCTGAGGGGGAAAGAAGCATTCAAAGCAACAAAAAGAAGAAGTAAGAACCTTTTACATGCTTTTTTTCCTCCATAACTGGTGCCATGTACGTTTAGCCAACTCTACTACAAAGTCTACTAAATAAGAATGCAAAAAATAAAGACTGTGCATGAAGGTTTATGTCATTACAATAATATCTTCCTGCAACGTACTTACTCTGAATATTTGGCTCCAAACTAAACTGACAAAATTATCTCTTGGGTCATATAAAACCATAATGAGATTATTGTATGGAAATAATGTCAACATATTTTATGACTTTGATCATATAGACCATAAGTTGGCAAACTTTTTCTGTAAAGAGCCAGATACAAATTTTAAACAGGCACATGCCTGTAGTCCCAGCTATTTGAGAGGTGGAGGTGGGAAGATTCCTTGAGCCCAGGAGTTCGAGACTTTAGCGAACTATAATCATAACACTGCACTTCAGCCTCAGTCATAGAGTGACTCTCTAGACTCTCTCTAGAAATAAATAAAAAATTAAAGTAAAAAAGAAAAAAGAGACAGATAGTTAATATTTTAAGTTTTGTGGGCCACATATGGTCTCTCTGGCATAATCAGCTAAAAGCAAAAAAAAATCTTCTTAGCTTGAGATCTTTCAACAAGTGGTGGATTGGATTTGGTCCACAGGCTATCATTTGATTTCTGATAAAGATCACTAATAACAATAACTATATCATAAAAATGATAGCAGAGTCATTTTAAAAGTTCAAGCCCTTTATTTTTACAGTCACTGAAATAGATCTTCCTCAAATAAAAATTCTGTTCCTATTTGGTATCACTCAGACCAGTGCCAAAGGCAAACCTTGGGACTTGGTTATCATCTGTCTGACAGGAAGTCGCTCCTCCACATCACTCATTCAAATCCTCTTGCTCTGCAAGGAATAAGCCTTGAATCCTTTCTCATGTCTAACATGTCACAGTTTTTCTCCCTTTTCTAACCCCTTTACATTTACTGTGTTCCACCTTTACACCATTTGGCACTTGTCAGTGACAGAATTCTTCATAAAAATAAAATGCTTTTAGTAAATAACTTAAAACCTCATGATATAATGTTTGTTAAAACTAAATTTCTTATATGTAAGGTTGAAGTTACTTTTAAAGTAGAATGTAAGGTCCTTAAGGCCAAAGACTGTGACTTCTTTTTTTTGTGTGTGTTGATTCTGGAAGTGGTGGTGTTGAGTACTCTTAGGCCACTCACGGAGCTGATCTCACTCTGAACTCCATTACAGGTGAAGACCTCAAGGAAATTGGTCTCTTGTACAGTTGAAAGTGTTTGGGAAGCCAGAACAAAGTGAGAGGAAGACCTTAGAGTGGGTCAGCTTTTCACTAACGATAATATGCTACGCTTCTGTCTTATAGAGTTCTTGCTGGGAATGGCTACCCAGTCAGGATCTGTATTTCCTTGCCTCTTATGCAGTTGGACAGTTGGACTACATGACTACTTCTTGCCAATGGAATGTGAGTAGAAATTATGTAAGCTACTTCCTGAACTGTCCCATAAAAATGTATCACTATCCTTCTGCCTCCCAGCTGGATGTCAGTACTCAAGGCATATTAAAAACCATGTCATTAAAGAGTCTGCCAGCTTAGATCCCTGAATAACTGTGTGGGACCGAGTTCCATGTCAACCGAATGTTAAGTGAGCAAGAAAAAAACTTCTGTTATGTTAAGCCACTGAAGTTCATGGCTTATTTGTTTTAGCGATTAAGTTACCTTATTTAGAACAGAGGATCTCTTTGTTGTGATGAAGTGAAATGGACATTGTTGAACTGTCTGTTGGCATTCAGTTCTGCTATAGAGAAGTCCACAATCTAATTTGCCCCCTTCCTCCAGACAAACCTGGGTTTTACTCAGCCACCCTAGAAATGATTATACTCTTGATGATGTCAATATCAATATGCTAATCATGAGATTCCAAAATAAGCACTGTATAAGGCAAAGCATGCAAAATGTCCTTTTAAAGGTAAGATAAAAGGATACTCAAAAACAAAAAGCCTGTTTCTCCTTTCTGGAATTTCTTTTTTTCCATCCCTCTAGATGCAATGCAGACTAGCCACCAGCAAAGATACTATCAAGATAAACCAGTTCAGTTAATATGATTACGTGTCCTTTGTGTATATCCTTGTCAACCTTTTAGAAGTTTAAAATCAAGTCTTTCTGATTTCTTCCATTCAATTTAGTAGACCACAGTGAAACTCAAAACCTTAGAACAAAAAACCTTTTTTTAGATACTAGGAATTTCAGTGGTGAGGAAATTTTGAGCCAGATCCATTGCAATTTAAAACTAAAATTTTTCTTGAAGTAGAGTATATTATGGAGAATAAAAGAGCTTTGAAACAGTTCTTTTAGGTATTCTATTTTTTTATAAACTCCAAGATGTATAGAATTTTCAAGCTCCTCCTTAAAAATAACTCAGTTACTCTTCTTGCCCTGAGGATAAGGCCTGAACTTCAGAGGGTGATTTCTGTGTTTTTCTTGCTCAGGCTCTTGCTTTCCTCTCCACTCCATTCTCCAACCACTACGTACCTTGCACCCTATGCATCAGCCACTGTGAATACCTTTCCACTTCCCCAGTATGCGTTGCTATCACTTTCCTCCAGCCTTTGCATTTGAAGTTCTCTCTACCAAGGTGCAGTACTCATCTTCTTCCTTTCTCCCCTTTTCCTTAGCTTACTTCTACTGAGTCTTTAGGTCTCATTAGAAGACACATCATAGCTTATTCTGACGGTCTTTCAAAACCAGGCTAGGGAAACTTCTTGTGTCTGTCATCAACACCTTGTTCTTGGCCAGAAGACTTAACACCTTATATTACAACTAAAGTTTAGTGGTCAGGGTCCATCTTTATACTGCGGTCTTTGTAAGGTCAGGATGAATCTTGTTAATGATGTGAGCACTAATGCCTCACATAGTGCACGGAACATAGCAGGTGCTCAGAAAATATTGATTGAATGTTGCTGAATCTAGAACAACCCTTATCTGACGTGTTCTATCACAACTATAGAAGAGGATGTTACTGACCCACCAACCAAAGTACACTTATCCCCAAGAATGAAAGTGGCCAAAAGTGTGGCACATAAGGTACAAGTTCTCCTTTGTATAGTAAATAATTATATTCAATGACCAACTTTATGACCTTGAACTCATTATGCTCAAGCTGACTGAAATAGGGTGTGTAAAATGATCAAAAAGAAAATAAACACAACTCACAAAATACACCACCTCTCTGATATGGATCATTTAAGCTTGCAAGATCTCTTTCTTCTAATCTGGATATTTAGGGAAAATAATCCAGCAGCAGCAGCAGCAGCAGCAGCAGCAGACCAGACCCTCCTCTTCTGTCCAACCATTAGGGGTCTGAAGCATACCTACTGATTGGGGAGCTCCTCTATGAACTGACATTTGACTTGCTCCAGAGTATTTCCAAGCTTATGTATTTTGCTCTCCCAAAGGTTGTCCTTGATATTAATCTCCCTGTTTACCTTTTAAGTGCAGTTTTGTATCGCTAATCCACATTCAGGTCACAGGCCTCTGCTTCAGCCATACCCACCTCCATTATGGTAATGCTCTTGGCTGACTCAAGGCCTCAGAACTTAATTCTCAGATACTAGGAGGATTTGGGGCAGTGAAGTATGAGGATGGGCTCAGTGGGAAGAGAGAATGTTTACATATTACAATTTATCTAGCATACATGAAGACAGCAGAACCAGAGAGACTTTAAGAAATGGCAGCATAACAGCTAGGATTTCTCTCTTCCTTTTTTATTTTCTGAGTCAGGGTTTTGTTTTGTCACCCAGGCTGGAATGCAGTGGCACAGTCACAGCTCACTGTAGCCTCTAACGCCTGGGCTCAGGTGATTCTTCTATCTCAGCCTCCCAAGTAGCTAGGACTACAGGCATGTGCCACCACACTCAGCAGGTCTCACTATGTTGTCCAGGCTGGTCTCAAACTCCTTGCCTCAAGCAATCCTCCTGCCTTGGCCTCCCAAAGTGGTAGGATTACAAGTGTGAGTCACCATGCCTGGCTGGAATTTTTCTTTGGCCACAGACTATGATGTAGAGACAGGAAAGTCCTTAACTGTACATTGCAGCATCCTCAGTTCGCCAGTGCCTTCTCATTTACAGGGCTGGATGAAGAAGGCTTATATGAGGGGTGTTTGCCTGGTTAGTTAGCCACCAATTAATGTTGAGAGCCTTAAGTGTGACAATGGGAGATTCAATGCTTTTGTTTACACTGATGTTACATACATAAATGCTCAGCAACCCAAGGCTGAGTTTTTACCTTGTGCAATTGATAATACTGGAGGGCACCAATTCCACCTTGTTCCTCTGCAGTCCAGAGTACCAGGCGCAGAGTCCTCTTTGGATGCAACCCTGGAAAAATAATAAAATAAAAAAGTAATACTTCAGTTAATTTTGATTTTTTTAAAAATGGCAAGGACCCTTGTCTACGTTGTGGAGGCAGGAGGGAATCAGAGGCACTCATGTCTTGCTGGTGTGGCCGACTGCTTCACTGATAGGAAATTGATCATCAAGTTCAGCTTCTTTATCTGAAAAGTGGAGACAATATTATAGGTCTATGTCATAACTCTTTCACGGGTGGCAGAGAGGATTAAATGAGATGTGTTAATGTACGTGAGACAATTTGGTGGCTGGCATGTAATTGACATTCAATAAGTGAACTAAAAAGTACGTAATGGATATCCAGGTGCAGAGCACCCACTTTCACCCCCTCAGAGGAGAGGGGACATCTTAATGCCCAGAGAGGAAGTCATTCCAAACTCAGGGTGTTGCTGACACAGCAAAGGAGCAACTTCAGGGCTGATCTCCAGGGCAGGTTAGTGGAGAAAGGGGTTGTGGCAAACACTGCCTGCAGGTCAGGAAGTAATAGCCTCTAATCACTTCCTTAACTGGATATCCAGCCTAGCAGGACCCAATGGATGCCAACTTCAGGAAGATAAGAGATCACACAAAGAAGGTGCAGTTAGGAGGACCCCAAGCAGATCATGGGGCTTTCCAGTGACCTTAACTGAAATCAGATTTTTTGGCTCTAGTTCAGGATAAGGTGCATAGAGGATTACTTCTTAGTCCAAATGTATAAGTATAGCTAGCTGCCCACGCTGTCCTCAGTAACATAATAACTGAAAAGCAGATGCAACACATATGCTTGCCCATTGCCATGGAAATAGAAGGCCATTCACTTAAGGACAGTGAAAATTAATTGAATGAGGATGACATTTATTCACCTTATTACTGCATGAGTAGCTTGGTGGCAATTTCATTTACTTGTGATACACACATTTGTATCCTGGAGTTATTAAAGTTAATGGCAGATCTAGAACCACCTTTGAGTGACAATGTCTGCTCAGAAAAAGTTAGCTACAGGAAAGCTTCATTTTCCAAACTTTAAAAAAAGGGGAAAACTGTATTCTAAAAGTGCTCCTGATTCAGACCTGATAATGGCATTTCTAAGAAATAACAAAGGCAGAGAAATGTAAAACTGTACTTAAATCTTATTAAGAGGATTCGTTTTCCCACCTACTCACAGGGGAGTCATAGATAAAGACTGAATGTACTTTGAGTGGTTCTGAGATGGACTCACTACAAACCACAGGAGTAGTCCCAGATGTGCTGCCACCCAGGCACCTGGCCCTCGAAAGAGCCAGCTGGGTAGCTGCAGCCTGGATGACAAATGTTTCTGGGACACGGAGCTCTCTCCTGCCCCCTCCAAAACTGACAAGCATTCTCCCTACCTAAGTCTGTGCTTGGGGCTGACAAGGAGGAGCTGCATTTTTTCACTAAATTGAATATAGTTGTGAAGCCATTGCATACTTGCACATGTTAACATAATTAAAAGAGCACAGGTTTAGGATGTAGGCTGACGTACGTTCCAGTCAAAGCCTGGACAAGCAATTTCCATATCCAAGTCCTCAGCAAATCCCATTGGCGTTTCCATCTAAATCCATCCAGAATCCAACTTCTCTGCTCGACCACCCTCACTCTGGTCCAAGCTCCCGCCCTCTGTTGCTTGGATTATTTCAATCACATCCTGATTGGTCTCCCTGCCACAGCCCCCACCTCTCTGAAGGTAATTCTCTGTACTGTAGCCAGTAGGGCATTGTAAAAACCTAAGCCAGCTCCTGTCACTCCTCTTCTCAAAACCTCCAATAATCAGACATGTAAGCTTCTGGAAAGGAAGGATTTATGCATTTAATTCATTGTAACAGTCCCCAGTTCCCAAATTGTTTGGCACACATTAACTAGGAACTGAAGGAATAAATGAATGCAAAACTTGGTGTCTTGATTAGAGCATAATTCAAAGTCATTTCCCCAATCTCATCTCCTTAAATTCTTCTACTATCTCATTCCCAAGCAAGGAGTTTTATTTGAAAAAGGCTGACAGATCTGGTGAATCTTGCTATCATTAGGCACTAGCTGTGTAACCACTGGGAAACTGATCATTCAAGTTTGGCCTCTTTATCTGAAAAGTGGAGACAATATTATGAGTCTATATCATAACTCTTTCATGGGTAGTAGAGAGGATTAAATGAGATTTGTCAATGTATGTGAGACAATATACATCAGCGACTGGCATGTAATTGACATTCAATAAGTGAACTAAAAAACTATATAATGGATATCAGGTGCAGAGCACCCACTTTCACCCCCTCAGAGGAGAGGGAACATCTTTTTTTTCTTTTTTGAGTTGGTGTCTCACTCCATCACCCAGACTGGAGTACAGTGGCATGCTCATGGCTGCCCCAGTGTGCACTTGCTGGTCTTCAGTGCTGCTTCTACCTCAGCCTTCCAAGTAGCCGGAACAACAGGCATGTGCTACCATGTCCGGCTAAGTTTTTTTTTGTTGTTTGAGAAAGGATTTATTGAGAGGACAGAAAAACTCCCACAGTGGGAGGGGACCCAAGGGGTTTCCCCAGTTTTTTTTTTTTTTTTAATTTATGGTAGAGACGAGGTCTTGCCAAGTTGCCTGGGCTGGTCTCAAACCCACGGGCTCAGGCAATCCACTCGTCTCGGCCTCCCAAAGTGCTGGCATTACAGGCTGAGCCACCAAGCCCAGCCAAGAGGGGGCATCTTAATGCTCAGAGTAGAATCCTTTCAAAGGCCTTGGAATGCCTGGGGAAGGACACTGGAATGTCCACTGCTTGCTCCACAGAGTCAAACCACCTGCTCACATTCGTATCACAAACTTAAACTGTTGTATGAGAAAGAAATTGAATCAGGATTGCTAAAGATTATAGTCTTTGGTTTTTCCAAAAGAAATCTGCTCAAAGTCCATTTAAATCATGACATTTTGCTTATAACTGGACAAAATAAAGAATGAGGTACTATCACTGTTTATATTCTGCAACTAAAAATTCTAAATTTTAAAGTCTATAAAAAAGGGAAACATATATATATTGACATATCTCTGTACTTAATAGCAAAATAGTACCAAATTATTAAAATGATAGAATTCTTTAAATAAGGATAAACAGGCAGCATAGGTTATAGAATATTTACTTTTTAAGAGCAAATACTCTGAACACCCCTATAGATTTGGTTGGTGTACCACCTGAAAGTTATTTTCATATAGGGTTAGTTGCTTTCACTTTTTGCAAGTCAGCTCAAATGGGCAATGATGTCATATTACGGTAATGAAGATGTAGTTGCTTTGAAGTAAGGAATCTTAAGGCCTCTAAACAACAATAGCATGTCTGTCAGCGCACAGCTGGCCCTAAAAAGACTAACAGAGCTTCCTAAGCCCTCGACGGTGTGGAACCCATGAGCATGGAACACTAGCGACTCTTTCGGTAACCAACTGAATCCAAAGTCTCATTCCACTCTGACAATTTGCCCCTAAACCTGAGAGAAATAAATGCATGGGACTTATTCAATAAATAGACCCTAAACCTAGTGCGGAGTTCAGGCCTCTGGGTCACCTAAGTCTACAAAGGATAGCATGGGGAAGAGAAAGGCCTTGGCTGGTGGAGTCTGAATAAGCTGTGTTTCACTCCTGGCTCTGCCTGTGAGATTATATGAGTTACCTCATCTCTCTGAGTCTCAGTTTCTTCATCTCCCAATAAAGAAAATGGTAATTGCCTCACGGGATTGTTAAGAAAATAAAATGAGACAAGACAACTATAAGAAAGGGGACCCCACCAAAAAACCTGGGATTTATTTATTAAAAATTGTGTATTTATTCTTACATGTTTAAACTTCAGTCTCCCTCAAAGTACTCTTTGTTTGATGCAATATACCTACAGAGATGCTTTTTTCACTGCTCAAAATTGTTTTTGAACTCATCAGTTGTGATGCCTTCTAGTGCTTCTGCCATTTTTTGTTCCACTTCTTCCATATAAGTAAAATGTTTCCTTTTGAGGAATTTTTTTCTTCCAGGGAAACAAAAAGAAAAAGTTGCTCTGGACAAGATCAGGTGAATAGGGAGGGTGGAGTACGGGGGTCATGCTGGGTTTTTTTTGGTCAAAAACTGCTGAACCCTCAGCATCATGTGGACAGGTATACTCGTAAATCATCCATCATGAAATGGGCAAAAGTGTTGAAATAATTTTTTTTAAAAAGTCAGGCTTGGTGGCTCAGCCTGTAATCCCAGCACTTTGGGAGGCAGAGGCGAGAGGATTGCATGAGCCCACGGGTTCAAGACCAGCCCAGGCAACTTAGTGAGACCTTGTCTCTACAACAAAATAAAATAAAATAAAATAAAATAAAAATTGTCCAGGCATGGTAACACATATCTATAGTTCTGGCTACTTGGAAGGGTGACGCAGAAGGATCGATAGAATCCGGCAGGTCAATGTTGGGGGTGGCTGTGATCATGCCACTGTACACCAGCCTGGGCGACAGTGAGACTCCAACTCAAAAAAAAAAAAATTCAGTGAAACTGAACACAGCCTCTCACATCAACACTAGCTAGTACGGTGATGCTGATGGGTTCCTAAAACACTTATCTTGTGGGTTAAGTCTGTATTACAAGGGGCCTGCCTAATTCTGTTTTGGAGGGTTCCCCACCTTGTGTATCAAGCACAGTCTCCAGCACATAGGTTTTCAAGAATTGTTTATTAGCTTCTCTTTCCATCACTCTAGACAACCTTCCAGTCTGTGTCAACTGTCACCAGGGAGAACATGTGAGAGAACAAGTCTGAGGCCTGTTCCTCATGCTGCTTCCTTGGGAGTCCAGAACACTTTTGTTTATACAGTATGCATATGCTCAGCCAAGGAAGAACACCTAATCCTACAGGAAAACACAGCCTCTTTCAGTATGAAATGTTCCCTCATCCCAACAGAGAGCATATCCAAATCCAAATCAATAGAAGCAGGTTCCTCAGAGAGCCAATCAGAATTTCTTGTTTCTGGATAAAGTCAAAAACCTAAATATACCTAGAAACAGAATAAAATTGATAAAGACATCTATCTACATGCGCCTTATTTTTTGAGTTGGGGGGGGTCTCCATCTGTCACCCAACTGGAGTGCAGTGGTATAATCATAGTTCACTGCCTCAAACTCCAGGGCCCAAGTGATCCTCTTTCCTCAGCCTCCACAGTAACTGGGACTACAGGCATGAACCATATTTATCATTGTTGAATGAAATAAATTATTGTGAATCTCAAATCCTAACTCGTTTGAAAAGCCACAAATTTTAAGTACATAAAACAACAGCAACAATAATAATAATAAAGCCAAAACAATAGTAGCAACAAAACAAGGTGATAGGAGGTCAATTTTGGGGAATTAATTTTGTGGTAAATGGATAGCTCAGCAGTAATCCTGGTCCCCACCCTGGCACTGGTTTGGTGGTATACAGCTCCAGTCCAAGGCAAGCACATGAAAGTCTTTGAATGGGAACAGGGTGGGAAGGCCCTGCCTAGTTTTGTCAGAAGATAGGCAATTGTTCTCCCATGTGTTTATAGGAACTGCCAGAGGTTCTTTGACCCTTGAAATTTCTAACAAGACCTCTAGATAGTGCAATAATGTACAGCATCATGATTAAAAGAACATAAACTACCAATGTGTTGTAACTTGGTTTTGGTCTATGCATTCCATTTTCGTTTGAGTTATGCTGCTAGGGGGAAGATAGCGTCTGTAAGAAAAGGTGAACCAAAATGTTTGGACTTTTTTTTCTTCAGTATTCTCAAATTTAAGGACAAGAAAGTTAATGATAATGATCATTAAGCTGATAAATTCCAAGGTGAGTTGACTGTCTTACACTTGTACCAAAAGAGAAGCAAAGCAAAATAAACTTGACTTGCAGCAGGAAAACTCAGATTAATCTAGCCTTGTAGACATCTTTTCCAAATCATAAATTCTAAAGAGCACTATTTGCTAACAATGCATATAGACCCCAATGCTAACTTACTATTCAGTTTCAAGCCCGCTAGAACTATGTATGAATACTGTTCTCCCTTTCACAATCTAACTCTGCAGAGAAAATGCAACTTTCTCTTTCAGTAAATAAACTCATTCTCCATATAAATGCCCTGGTTCACAAATACACTGGTTGTCTAACTCTTCTTTAGCATCAGTTTGGAAGAGAGTGCCTACACTTACAGAGATTTCTATTACTGCAATAAACTTGACTAAGGAGTATAGTATCCAAGCTACAGAAGTAGATAATGATATGGTAGCGTATGAAGTGAATGAAAGAGGTAGCAAAGCAGAGGGGTTAAATGCACACGTTCGGGGGTTGAAACATGTTTCCACTTTGGGCAAATTACATAATTTGTCATATGATATATGAGCACATTAGCACTAATTTTTAAAAAATAGGGGCATGGTTAGACACATATTAATTATTTTAGTGCAGTAAATTCCAATTACTTTTCTTTATAGTCAGGAACAGAAAATCACCTTGAAGAAGATTTTTGTTCTTAGAAGGATCACTTGGCATCTTTCTTAGTTATGAAAACATAAAGCAATAGGCACTTTGCGGGGGGACCTTCGGGTAGGGCATCACGTTGTTTCTTAAATGATGTCTTGCAAGCTGCTACCTTTTGAGCCACCTGGAGGAACAACCTGAACACTGGGCAGAAGGAGAATCAGAGTGAAGAAAAGCTTCCGGAGGGAAACTCTGGTTTCCTCGATGCTGTTTCCTTGCCTGGGGGCTGGAAATGAGAAATCTGTTGGGCCAGGGCAATGCTGACTAAGGTCCTGGGCCAGGGAAGGTCCTGGAAGTCACAGAAATTAAGCGACCCTGATGAAGGGAGAAGTCTGGGCTGTTGACCAGGGCTCAACACAGTGGCCCAAGGTTCTAGGGGAAGGATGAGGCCAATTCCTAAAGCACCTCCAGACCCAGCCAGCCTGGCACAGTGGTTATGTCAGGGAACAATGGCTGAGGATGGAAATGTAAACAAAGGGGTTTGTAAGCTTGTTGCTCCAAATGGGGACCACTGTGATGGGGGTGTACAAACTATATCACGTGGCAGCCACCAGAAAAAGCAGCAGTCACAGACGGATCCAGAAACAGACAGAGTTCTGGAGGAAGACTGACCGGTTTGGCATGAGTAAAGTCCCAGGATTCATGGACAATTCAGGGGCAGTGGAGGGGACCTTAGGAGGAGAGAATGGACTTCTTGCTAATAAGCCCTGTGGAGGCTTGGGTGATTAACTGTGAAGAAGATTAAAGAGATGTGATAGTATTTATAACCTGTGTTTGTGAAATAGGTCATAACAGTTATAATTTCCATAATTTAAAGGCAACAGTCCTACCTCATTATAATGATTAGGATTCTATTAGCCAGGAAAATCACTATTAATCGTTGGTGAAGCAGAAATACTGTGACTTTACAATGTGTGTGAAGGCCATTCCTGGCCTAACCCAATTTTCTACCCTCCTTCTCTGCTTCAGCCTCTCATCCTAAACTCTGGTGATACATGTTTTCTACCAGTCCTGAAAATGCTGAGCTATGTCAGATTTTTGGCCCTTTACATAGGCGTTTCTTCCTACCTAGAATGCTTCTTCACCTTTTCCATCTGGCAAATTCCCAATCATTCAACAAAGCCCATCTTTCATATTACTTTCTCTGGGACCCCTTTCCTAACTCAAGGCCAAGTTAGGCTGCTCTTCTGCCAATGTTCTTCTAGAACCTCATATGAAGCTCCATTTTCATCTTCAACTACACTTAAATGTTGATCTTCCTTCTCATTAGAGCATTCGTTTTCTGAGACTTAACTCATTTCCCTTTTTTACAATCTGTACCAGCACCTGACATTTAACAATTGTGGGAATAAATGTTTATTTATTGGCTGACTGACTGAAAGACTGAATGATTATATTGACATAAGTACAAATAAAAAGTATTACCTTTTCATTTAATCTAAAACATGTCAGTACCTATTCAGTTCAGAAAAGTTGGTAAGGTATGCTACTTTTGTAAGACCAAAGCCCAAGCAACACAGGTGAAAGCATCCCAGTAGACAAGATCATTAAATGTGCTTCAACTTTGACGTCTGCTTTAGTTGCCTCGCCTGCTTTTGTAGCATAGCTAAGCCTAGTCAAAATTTAGCCCATCAACAGCTCGTGTGAATCAAGACATTAAATAAATAAATAAATATATAATGGTCACAGGAATCTTCCATCAGCTTAGTGAATTAAATTATAGGTATTAGCATTTTAAATTGACAGCTCTTTTTAATTTTTCACTTTGATAATTCTTCTGAATATAAAAACAATATAGATCCTTTTAACATTTTTAAATTAAGAAAAAATTAGAAAACAAAAACAATCTACAATCATATTGCTATATTTTCTTATAATTTTTAAACATATGGATATATAAATATAGTCATATAAAATTTTATATAAACAGTTATAGTTTTTTACTGTCTTTTCCACTTAAAATCATGGTATACATGATCTTTATTATAATCAATCATCTTTAAGAAAATTGTTCTTAAACTTTTTGTAGCTATTCCCTGTAGCTATTCCCTTATTATTAGACATTTAAGGCTCTTATTCTTAGGACAAGTTCTTACAAATATAAATACAGTACTGAATCTAAATAGTATAAATATTTTTCAGGCTCTTGAAACATGTCATCAATGCAATTTATATTCCTACAGCAGTGTATAACAATATTCACTTTTACTTAATGTAGAACTTTTAATCTTATCTCCTTTTTAAAAATGTGTGCCATGTTATATCTATTTTTCTATATGATATTCTACTCATTTCCAGCGAGAATAATTGCATAGACAAATACACACACTCTAAAGTCTATTTTTAACTTGATTGAGACAAATGTTAAGTGTATATCTGATGCCTGACTAGAGTTGAAATATGTGAATTTGTTTTTCTTATTTAAATTGTCTGATAGTAGGGTTCTTTTATCAATATATTTCTAAGATAATGTTAGTATCATGTAGGAATCACAAGCCTGATCTAGCTGGCATTTTAAAACATGCTATTTCTTTTTCCCTATCATTATTGAGAGTGTTTTTATCTGCAAGGATAAATTGAGAAGCCTGGTTAATGATAGATTTGAACTCTGAATCACACTTTTGTTAAGAGTGCTACCCTACAGAAACATCAACTGGTGAGAAGTTAAGCAAACAGTACAATTTTCAAGAAAATGAAGGTAAATCAAATACAAGTACCAAAACTCTTTTCAAAAATTTACATTCACCAATATGGTTCTTTAAATTTTATTTCTTATTAAGATCAAGCTGTGTCAGGAATAACAACTATGTTTGTACTTGAATCAGGGATTATCAAAAAGTAATGCATCTCCAACAAGCAACTGAGATGAGAAAAGTTCTGAGATCCCTTTTCAATACCAAACAGTAAATGTGAACCACATTTTTTTTTTTAATAGCATGGGAGCCATCATTAAGCTGCTTCTGTTAACACTTTCAAACACTCCTTTTCATGGTTATGGTGAAGAAAATGTTGTCTATATTTCCAAAGATTTTCTTTGGATTTTTTTCTGTTAATTTTTTTTTCCTTTTTCCTTTTTTTTTTTTTGAGTTGGGATTTCACTTTGTCACCCATGCTGGTGTGCAGAGTGGCACAGTCAAAGCTAACCGCAGCCTTGACTTTCAGGGCTCAAGTGATTCTTCCCTCTCAGTCTCCCCAGAAGCTGAGAATACAGGCATGCACCACCACATCCAGTTAATTTTTTGATGAGATATCAGTATGTTGCTCATGCTGGTCTCGAACTCTTGGGCTTGGAGTATCCTCCCACCTTGACCTCCCAAAGTTCTGGGATTACAGGCATGAGCCACCATGCCCAGCCCAATTTTTTTTCTGTATAAAATGAATTATGAAGTAAACTATACTTTATTAAAGGATGAATCCTTTATTGTCTTGAGTGATCATTTTAATAATCATTTTTAGTTATTGGTTCTATTTAAGTTTAGGTTTTCAGACCACAGCACACGTGGTGTACTAATTCAGTTCTCAATGTTTTGAATAAAAAAACTCGCTTTCTTAAGCGCTACTCTATTCTCAGCCCCCAAAATGATTGCTGAATACTCTTGCTAAGGGAAACTCTCACCGGGAAAAAACAAGACCATCAAAATGTCCCTGGAACTTCCCCCTTCATTCCCCTTCCCACTGTGGCTGTCATAATTTAAGCCCTTTAAATTGCTGCAATCGCCGACTAACTGCTTCCTCCAACCATTTCTGGGTAACTGCTGCCAGATTCTTCTTTCTTATTTAGACTGCTGCTTGGAACACATCACTGGCTGCATGGAAACCTTTAATCACTCCTTATCATTTAGAGCAGTAGTCTGCCTCCGGCATCTTTTGAACACGCATCTCTAACAATAAAACCACGTTGAGCATGAGTCACCACATATGTATATTTATGTATAAATGACACACAATATTGTCAGTACAATTATTAGTAAAATTTATTTCTTTTTCTATGTAAAGAACACATTTCCCAGTATTCAAATGAATTTTTCTACACACTTCTTGGCTTTGGAGGCCACTAGTCTTTGGAATAGACCATCCTCCTCTTCAGTATAGCATTCAAGGCCTTATGCGGACTGATTCCAATCTGCCCCCCTGACTTACCTACAACTATCCCCTCTCCTGAAGCCTCATTTCCACACAAATTGATCTCTTTGCTTTTTTCCCATTTCTTTGTTTTTTCTCACACCATTTTTTGCCATCCGGTTTGCCCTTTCTTTTTCTCTCTACGTATACCTATATCTTAACCATCTTTCAAGATCCAGTTCCAATTCCTCCTGCTCCACTCTCTCCTTTCTCTGAACCTGAAAGCTGTTATTTTCTGTTCTACCCATTTGGCAATTAATCTCAATTAATGTAGTTTCTGCTGTTGGTTTTCTTTTTTCTTTCCTTTTTTTTTTTTTTTTTTTGAGTAAGCAGGATTTATTGGGAGGACAGAGAAGCTCCCATGGCGGGAGAGGACCCAAAGGGGTTGCCCTGCTGTTGGTTTTCACACACAGCCCCTGGTAAATCAAAGAGCTCTATACATATTTTAATGTGCGAATTAGCATGCCTAATACAATTTTAAGCTGCAACAAGAGAGACATAGATTAGATCTATAAAAAGAACTTTTGGGCAGAGGATCATTTAAAACATTAAATCAATTATACTTGCTTAAGAAAGAGTAAAGTCTAGAAATAAAGCTGGTATTGGGCATGTGGACTGGAAATTTTTGAATCTCTTTTAGATCTAGGATGTTATGATTGGCGATTCTACAAATATTGAATAATACCCATGGGGCTGTGGGCTGGCATTTCTTCAAGAGAAGTATTTGGCCTCCCAGGAGAAGAGCAGTTTATTGCAAACATTTTCATTTCTCGATTACAGAAAGCACGAGACACATTTGTATTCTTGAGATAAAAGAATATTTAGAGCCAACTCAGGGGTGTCAACATGAAATTTCAATGCTTCAAATTCCAAATACCTTACATTGCCAAGGTAATAGGTTATCTCACCTGAAAACCTTTGCCTTTTCTGGGTCATTTTGACACATATATAAAATCTGTTAAAGTAAGGAAAAAATTTTATATAGTCTGTATTTCTAGGAGCTTGTAAATTTTACTCAAAACCTCAGGGGACTGTTGTCATAAAAAGACTCCTAGAGTTTATCTGCTGTCCTTCTAGGGTCGAGTTTCCAGGGGTGTGTCCAGTCTGTGAACTCTTCACTTTTGAAATGAAACCAAGTCCATACAGAGCTATGTGCTTAGTGTGGGAAGGAATGTGATGCCTCCATTCTCAGCACTTTTCCCAGGACCCCGTCCTCAAACCTTAAAATCAATCTATTAGATTTTTTTTCCCCTGAGAGATATCATTTCAAGAACAATATTCTCCATCACGTTCTAACCTACTTTTTATTTTCACATTTAACACTTATTAAAACTCATCATCTCTGCCCCTCCTGGATACACAAGCATGCATTTAAGAATTCTGTTTCATCAAAGAAGAAATGGAAATTCCATAATAAAAGTGAACACACAAATCAACAAATACTCACTTGGACTAACTGCAGAAATGAAGAAGGTTGAATGGCACAATCGATGCTACACAAAATAGCAGACTCATTCATTGAACAACTATGCCTGAACCAGGGACCAAAAAGTTGGGGGCTGAGGAAGATAGTCATGCTATTTGAATTGAAGAAACTCACAACCCAGAGGACAAAGTAAGAAAGTCCTACATTATTCTTACCATCATCACCATCACCATTATCATTGTTGTAGGTACTTTGCATTCATCTAAAAAAATCTGATTAAAAATATTAAGTTATCATTGTTTTGGACAGAGAATGAGGTTACACCAGGGAGGGTGGAGGAAGAGAGAAAGAGAGGAGAGTTACTGAGTTATCACTGGATTCAAGAGGAGAACTGAGAACTAAGATGTAGAGCAGAAGGGTAATAAAGGAAAAGACTGGAGGGGAGCAATGGCATATGGGGAAAAGCATCAGCATCTGTAGCATTACCAGTGTGATTTTAGAGATGACCAATATTTAGGTCAGGATGGAGGGAGAAGGGACCACGACAGGGAGGGCACTCTGTACTGTACCAGCACTGTGCTAGGATGTTTCTAGACAACAGCACATATACTTTTAGAAACGTTACTTCAATTAATTCTGCAAAGCAAGTAATAAGGTTTTCCTCTTTCACAAATAATGAAACTGAGAGGCAGAGAAATTAAGTAGCTTGCCCAATAGCACAAAGCTAATAAGCAGCAGAGCTGGGATTCAAACCAGAGACAGTCGAATGCCCTCTCAATGCTCTTAGCTGCTTCACACTATTGCTTTTCCAAAAGATAAACTGCATGGAAGGACCTGACCATCCTGTGCAACCTCTCTCTTTCTCTGTCTCCTTTTAGGTGAAAATCTCTCATCGGAGGACATAATCTAACAAAGCTACTGTATCGGTCTCTGTTAATCAGAGGCCCATGTTTGGACCTGCAAATTCCATCTAAAACTGAGAGATGGGGGGCAAGAATATGCCCTAGAGACATTAGGTTGCGTATATGTGTTTGGTCATGGGGGTGAGAACTGGGACCAAGTAAAGAAAGATACTTACTAGGCTGATAGAAATAAGTCACCAGTCCCTACCACAGTCAGAAACTGAACAACATTGGATTGTCCAGATTTATAGCAACAGGAATGACAAAACCTTGAACTGCTGAGTCCAAAAATTATCACGAACTTTAAACAAATGGGAGACAGAGAGGAAGAATATCTTATCTTCCAGATGGGTTGCTCAAAAGTCACTTGTATTTTGGGGGGATTGAGCTTCAGAAAAATTTAAAATTAACCTAAAAATTATAAGCCTAGCAAGCAACTTAGATGAACAAAATTCATTCTCTGTGCACACGTGCGTGCACACACACACACACACACACACACACACACACACACACACAAATAGGGCTTTACAAAAATCAGGAAAAGTTTACTATAAAGATGATTGTGAAAAATAAGCTCCAAATGTTAATACATTAATTTTTGTTGCCAACAATAAATTCTGTTGGAAAACAAAAACTCACAGTGACATTTTAGGGACTATAAGTTCTTCTAAGGAAAAATGATTTTTTAAGCATTATGGTTTTACTTTTCTCGGCAGAGAGGGAGATTATATCAGAGGGAGAGTCATCATCGAGTTTAGGAATAGATCTGGAGGGAGGGCAGAAAGGTGATCAAGGAGTGAATTGATGGAGAACGATTACATAACTGTGAAAGTATTTACAGTCCACTGATGCTGTGTTAGAGACAGCTGGCCAACTGGTGAGGCAGGGAGGCTGGGGAGAGAAGGAACCAGGATTTACTGGGTACTTAACATTATGCCAGATGCTGTGCTAACTTCTTTCCAGACATTATCTCATTTAACTTTCACAACAATCTTATAACACCTGACGATATTATGACATCTGGGGGTATTATCCCCAAGTTCCAGATAAGAAAACAAAGGTTAAAAGAATGTACGTGACTCACACAATGTCACTGAGCTAGCAGGTGCTAGAGGGTAGATATGAATCCAGATTTTTTATTTTTTTAATCCGGTGCCTATGTCTTTTCAAGTAGACTACTCTGACTCAGGCCCCATTACATTGAGAATAGTCTGTGACATATGAAAACAAAAATAACTTAGGGCAGATATTAATGATATAGATAGACCATCGAGGATGGACTTCAACAAGAATGTGGAAGGAACTGAATTGCTTTCTAGTGTAAATTTTACTGAATCTGTCACATACAGAGTCACCTCTGGTAGCTGACAAGGCATCATCATAGCAGGGGACAGGTTCTATTCTTACCGTCTGACCCCTCCTTCTAACCCCTCCTTCTAACCCTTCCTCAAGTTTCTAGTGCAACCTTCCCCAGGAAAATAAGGATTGAGAGAAAGGCAGAGCATGAGGAAGAAAGGCTTTGCAGAAGCAGACACAAAGCATAACACAGAAAATCTAACACAGTCGGTCTGTTACTTGTAGAAATCACAGAAATTGTACAAATCACACTGTGAGCTGAGGTTGTGAGGTACCGCCGTCCCGGTCCTCCCACTGTTCCCTACGCACAGCACTCTGATAAAAGTTGCTCCCTCACTAGACTGAATGACCAAGTAAAAATTAACTGAGAATTAAGAAAATCCAGAGATCAAAATGACATGAGATCTGAATGACATAACAGAGATATGTTTAAGTCCCATTTCAAATGGTGAAAGTCATATGGCAACCTGTGTGTCTTTTTAAAGAATATATAGACTAAAGAACATTTCTTTGTCCGTAGATGAATAACTCCTCAAGTAAAAACTGGTCACCATAGACAGCACTCAAGAAAAGATGTGGACATCTTACTCTGTCACTTCCCGCACCTCCTGCCAACACCACCCTGCTTGGAGGTAGCTGACAGCACACTCCTTAGCCCTTCACCCACCTTCTACAATAAGGACAAATCAGATGTGACACAGGGGAGATGAGGTGAAAAGTGTCTGGGACCAAGGAGAAAGAATGCTGGAACTGGTCAAGCATAGAATCAAAGACTCCAGAGAGGAAGGTATCTGTCTGACCCGGTTCTCTTAGGCATTGGCAGGTACACCACCAGAGCTTGTGCAGATGGGGAACAAGTGCCCAGTGGCTGACATGCTGAGCTGGAGACCAAACAGCTGGCTATGTGGAGGCTGCCAATGCAAAGTGACTGAGCAGATTTCACCATGGACTATAGCGTGGCTTTGCTCCTGACTTTGTGCATAGGACCAGATGGGATCCACAGGCAGAAACAGAAAGGGCAGTGCAGGGTCAAAACCTTAGCCAACCAGGTCAGCGAGTGAAGAAACAGTCATGTGAGTAGCAGACACAAATACAAGCTAAACAGAATTCCATGTGTCATGATGACCTTGACATGGACAAGAGAGCACTAGCTAGAGAATCAAAGAGATTCCATAATATAAAAAGAAAGCTAGCTAGCATTTGAGTGCTAGCATATTGAGTGCCAGGCAGTGTCCACTTTAGTTCCTTTAATTTTTCTCAGTTGAACCTCACATTAACACAAGGATGTAGGTGTTATTGTTTTTCCTATTTTACAGGCCAGGAAGTTGAGGCTTAGGGAGGTGAAGTGACTCACTCGTGGAGTCATGTAGTAAGATGCAGAAACAGAACTTGAACCCAGGTTCTTTTGATCCCAAAGCCCATAGCTTAAGCCTTTATTTTACACATGGGTCCCCTCAGTGTGCCCAGTGGACTGGGAATGACTCGCTTAGGGATTAGTCCTGTGGGAACCCGGCACAGATTAACATGATAACAATTGGATACACATTCACAAGATTCTAATAAGAAAAAATACACTCTGGGTCAGTGGCAAAATTGAAAAATGAGGAACCCAGTTCAAGGGAAGAGCTACTGTTTTAGCACTGGGTTCATGCTGGCTGCAAGTCGAAGGTACAATACATTTGTTCACATTTGTATAAACAGACATCCTAAGTGTGCAAGTGTACATTGATACATTTTTACAGAGAATACTAAGCTATCGATTCCAGCTTCCTGGCTCTCCTTGGCTTGATTTACTACCATGTTACCTTAATCTATATTTCTGTGTACTGGGGGATCAATAGCACAAGCATCAGATTGCTCTGAACAGATAATTTTGTCTTTAAATTCTTCAAATTATAATGGGCATTAAAGAGGTTTTAGAAAAATAAAGATGTCAGGTCATTTCCTCCAGACTTGACTTCACAAAGGACCCTAACAAGAGAGGAGCGTTCACTCCCCACCACCCCAACACACATATGTTCAAGTACTCTGTACAGTAACAGTGTTGATGTATTAATTTCTGAGCCTTGAACTTAGAGTACTTTGAGTAAACTGCCTAATCTAATCTTAGTAGACTGTTTTGCTGTTCCAGCATTATATAATAGCACCAGAGTGAGTCTGTTGGTGCCTAAACAGACTATGGGCATTAAATGTTAAATAAATAAGACTTATCCCAGTGTTCTGCGGCCCACTTCTTGATGGTATTAAAACTTTCTTCATCCCCCTGAAGTTCCCAAAAAAGAAAACTGCCTGTTCTTTATTATAAGCAATAACAATTTCTCTTTCTATCTAGAAATGAATGTCATTGCCCAGAATGAAGTTTTATTTCAAGAATTAGATCATCTTATACTCTAAAGCATAACTGTGCTGGCTGGCTGTTTTCTTTGTGTATGTGTGTGAAAAACAGAGTACACTTTGCAAATTTACACACATTTGTCATGTTAGAAATGGTTCTTTGCTTTGGCTTTTGAGTAAGTAAAGGATTTTTTCTAAGGAAGGTGTCCAATAGCCCTATGATTACTCCTACTTTGGTGTGCTAATCATTATCTCCCATTACCAGGCTACAGACACTGTCAGTTTTGAAAACAGCCACTTCATAGAAACTAAAATATGAGTCAGGAGGCAAGCAAGTTCCAGGTGGCATTTGCATGTGTCATTTTATTCTGGGCAGTTCCTGTGGCATTTCTGCAGGATGGGTCTGCTTTTATCGGCTGCTAGGGGCATCCTGGGAAGACTCTAGCACTCAAAGATAAAGATCTAGTTGAAAAGCACCACACGGCTTCTGTTAAGACAGTTTGACGCCAAAAATTAAGCCACACAGAAAACTGTTGTGTAAAACTCTAAAAGAAATGGAAGATGATGTCTCTCTTAATAGAAGCCCCTCTCGTTCTAGATCCAGCTGGTAAAGATATCAGTATATTTGGGGCCTGTTTGGAGTTCTACAGAAGAAACTTCTTCAAACAAACAAACTTTTGGTGAAGACAGGATTGGGAACAGTAGTGTGCTTTTTAATGACTGGGGCCGAATATGCTTTCCTCTGGTTTTCTTTTATGTTTCTTCATAAAGCATTTTTCATGCTTTCCTGCGATTTTGCAGTGGCTTTTTTTTTTTCTTCTAATATACTTGGGTTGCCAAACTAAAAAAGAATCTCTGCTCTCATGTACTCTATTTAGTTGAAAGACAAGTTTCAATGATTCCATGCAGGAGAATGAGCCAGCAACCTGCCACAGAAGTCAAGCAAAAAAAGGACCCCTTCGGAGGCTGTTGACTTCCAGGTCCTGATGCTCTGTGACCAGATAAGTCAGTTCCTGGTGCACCTGGGTCCTCCTGGGTTGCCAGCAAGCGTTGTCAGCATAACACATCAGGGATCCAGCCACTGTATTTACATTTTAATAAGTATTTTGTTTTCATTACCATTTCTTGTTTGTTCCCAGGAGTTCTAAAAGAGGGAGAGACATGGTAATAACCCAACTTATATAGGGCAGAAGTGGCTACATTTGGCCGATCTACAATTTGAGCTAAGAAACCAGAGCTAGAATTTTTCAAATAGGACAAATATTTAGAAGACTGCAAATATAATCTGCGTAAGTTTTATTTGTCTTGAACTTTGCAAACCGAGCAATTTCCCGTCTTATTTACTGACCATGAAGGGTGTAGTGGTGTAACACCTGTGTGAGCGTGTCTGCTAGATTCAAACACCTGACCTGACATTCTTTTTGGAGTCAGGTTTGGGTGAATCTAAGAAACAGTGGGACATGGGCCCAGGAAAAGACTCGTGAAAAAGACAACTTGACTTTTAGTCTTAATCCCATCTCAATTGCACTTCTATTTCTCTTATGCAAAGTGTAACAGTCTTCTAGGTTTCAAAAATCTTTCTTCACTTTTACTGAAATTCTGAGCACCTTCTTCTACAAGTACAAATAACCTTTCAAAAAACTGTAGGTCCAAGGACCTCAGGCCAGTCAGCAGACTCGGTGACTGAAACTGCTAGTCCCCTGTCAGTGGTACTGTCTGGCTTGTTTAGCCTTTGCTTTCCTATTCAAACATTTTGGGGAAAATATTCAGTATTTTAAAGTGCAGAGGGTCCTAGGACAATGGTGGTTATTGTCAGCCCATTTTTTTTTTTTTTTGAGTTGGAGTCTCACTCTGCCGCCCAGACTGGAGTGCAGTGGTCACTCCCGGCCACCGCAGCCTCGACCTGCTGGGCTCCGGTGATCCTTCCGCCTCAGCCTTCCAAGTAGCCAGAATTACAGGCATACGCTACCACGCCCGGCTGATTTTTTGATTTATTGTAGAGATGAGGTCTCGCTGCCCAGCTGGGTCTCGAACCCGTGGGCTCAAGCAATCCTCTCACCTCAGCCTCCCAAAGGCGCGGGATTACAGGCTGAGCCACCGAGCCCGGCTTTAGCCCATTTTATAGAGCATATAAAATAGGCAATGACTCTGTATTGTAGGTTTTCGTTATTCAGCACCACGATGTGTGCATATATATGGGGAAAATACCTTTGGGGTGGGAAGATTAGCCCTGAAGGACTACAAATATTATTATGTATTGGCACAACTACATACACTCATACTCACACATTTAGTTTTCACCTCATTAAATTGATAATCTCTTCAATTTTAATTAGCACCATTTATGAAGAGGGAACCCAAAAAACCAGAATTATATTTTGGAGGGCAGACCCCTTGTAGTATAGGCTTCCCCGGAGGGTAAGTGTTCTAGGAACCCATCGGCATCAGTGTACCAGCTAGCGTTGTCTGAGATGCAGTGTTCAGCTTCAGTGAAAATTTTTTGGAAGTTCTTTCAACCTGTTTGCTCATTTCATGATGGGTGATTTATGAGCACACCTGCTCACACTGCGCTGAGTGTTCTGCAGTTTTTGACCAAAAATGGCATGACCCCCATGCCCCACCCTCCCTATTTACCGATCTCACCCTGAGCAACTTTTCTTTTTGTTTCCTTGGATGAAACAAGTCCTCAAAGGAAATGTTTTGCAACTGTGGAAGAGGTAAAACAAAAAATGGCAGAAGCACTAAAAGGCATCAAAACTGATGAGTTCAAAAACTGTTTTAAGCAACAGAAAAAGTATCTTGATACATTTACTGAATGAAAAAGAGTGTACTTTGAAGGTGACTGAAGTTTAAACATGTAAGAATATAAAAATTACATAAAAAATATAAAAACTTTTTATAAATAAATTCTGGTTTTTTGGGGGGTGCCCCCTCATACACGCAGTTAGCATGTTAAAGCCCATCAAAAACCTGCTTAGTATAGTTAAAGATCTATGCTATGATAAAACTTTCCTTGCCATCCCTCACACTCTTAATGTTACCTTAGGAGAAGTTGTCTTTACTGGCTATTCAAAGCAGAGTTTAAATCAGTCTATATAAAATGATCATAAATAGTCAGTTGCTACAGAAAAAAATTCAAAAGTTTTGCAGTCAAGTCACCTTTACAGAGTCCTTCTCTCCAATACCATAAAAAGTTTAAAACAATTATATATTTCCTTTTTTTTTTTTTTTCCGAGTTGGAGTCTCACTCTGTCGCCCAGACTGGAGTGCAGCGGCCGCTTCCAGCCACGGCAGCCTCCACCTGCTGGGCTCCGGCGACCCTTCTGCTTCAGCCTTCTGAGTAGCCGGAATTACAGGAATGCACTACCACGCCCAGCTGATTTTTTGATTTATTGTAGAGATGAGGTCTCGCTGCCCAGGCGGGTCTCGAACCTGCGGGCCCAGGCAATCCACTCACCTCAGCCTCCCAAAGGCACGGGATTACAGGCTGAGCCACCAAGCCCGGCTATATTTCCTTTTTAAAAAATAAATTTTCTTTTTAAAATAGAAGAATCATATTCACCATGAAAAATCTGGAAAACATAGAAAAATAGTCAAAACCCTATTAACAAGAGATTATTTTTGTAAATATTTTGGTATTTTCCTTTAATTATTATTTTTTGCCATACTTTTAATTTTCTGAACGTTGATCCATTACACATGTATATTCTTTTATTTACTTTACCACTTAGATATATATCTGTGTTATTTCAGTCTCCCCAAATATATATTTGTATTGTCTGTAAAATATTCCATCATAAAGATAAAGGAAATTTCAACTATTTTTCAATCATACTTTTCATTTTTTTCCAATTTTTAATGTTATAAGTAACATTGTAATGACTAACTTTGAACTAAAGCTTTTTAGGTGTGACTTTTTTTGAAAATAAATTATGAGCTGTAAAACTAGTCAAACTATAATTTTATGGCTCTTGCTATATACAGTATTGCCAAATTACTTTGGAAATAGGTGGTACCAAATTATTTTCCCACAGTGTACAAAAATGTATTTTTGTTGTACTCTTATCAAGATTTTTTTAAAATCACTAATTTAAGAGGCTAAAACTGTTATGTCAGTATTTTGAATTGCATCTATTTGATTGCTACTGGTATTTAACATTTTAAACTTTTTGCAAATTAGGTATTTTGGACCTTTACTTATTTGTTTATTGCAGTCCTGGGACTTCTTTCTTATTGATTTGTTTAAATATTTTATGTAGTAAAGAAATGATTGGTTATTGTTTTTATAATTTCACTGAAATTCCTTTATGTATTCTAAATTCTGGAACTTTTCTATCTGTACTTTTTAATCCATAGTCTTCCCACTAACATTTCAAAGGATGACTAACTTTCAATTTCAACATAATACAAAAGAATGAAAAGAGTTAAAGAGAAAGATGTTAGCATAACTAAATCCAAAATGTATTACATCTAAAGTTATACATTCAGCATCACTGTTTCTCAACACATACCCAAATTTCTTACTAAATCTGATGAACAAAAAAAGATGCATACGTCCTAGATGACAGTAATAACAACAGTCAACAAAATAACTTATAGTGGTACTTAGCAGAGTGATGAGATTCAAGGTAGATTTTCCATAAATGTCTCCCCTAGCAATGAGAATTGTCCTCTCTTGGTTTGGTATAGTGAGGAACAGTGCAATTTAAAAGGATTCTTCTAAGCAGGGATGTCAGTATGTACCTATGCTTATCTCAGATTCTTACAGAACCCCTCAGTCACCAAATTAACTTGGCAAAGGGTGCAGATGACTGCCGATTGAGTCAAGTAGCAACAGACTACCTGGAGAAATGGAGTATAGGTAATCTCACAGTGGAAATCTAGTGATGGGGCCTCAAGGCACACTGACACTGGTTACAGCTGAAGAAGAAGCCAAGACCTTCAGACTTCAAGAGCAATATATAGGGAATTATAGTGTGTCTATGTGTAGAGTTCTAGGGAATGAAGTCAAAATAATTAGAAACAAATTTTATTTACCTACAACATAGACTTCAGGTTAATAACAACTAAACTGTACACAGTGCTTTGAGATAATTCAAAGGGGTTTCACATTAATTTTCTTACTTGGTTCTCCCTAAAATTCAGCAAGTATGATTATATTTATTTTAGTGATGTGGCAGCTAAGAACGAGAATTTTATTGATATGTTCCTAATCATAGCAGTGTTAACTTGCATTGTGGGGAATCTAAGCCAGACCTGAAAGACCAGTCAAATCTGCATCATCAATGATCCCTAGGCTTGCTATAGCCCTTCTCTGGCTAATTATTGGTTCTCAGTTTCTCTAGATGGTCTGCCATATCTATAAACTTGATTCACACAGAGTAAATAAAGACTATCCTTTCCCCCAGTAGTTCAGTGAAAATTTGGGAAGAAATGGCTTCTGTGGTGGACATGTTTTTTCATTCTGTTCCTCAGCATGACCTCAACTATCCTCTCCTGACTTAGGGAAACCTCCATAGTAGACTGCCCTGGGGTATCTATGACCAAGGAGGCCTGTCCTTAGTCTGAAGCACATGTCTGAAAATCAAGGAAGTATGGCCTTCTATGGATGCCTGTTCTGCAGCCTCTAAAGTAAGTTCAACCTGCCTTCTTGTCTTAATCTTATAAAATTCAAAAGGAGAACCAGAATCTGCTTTCAAAGAGACAGACATGAGAGTAAAGAAGAGACATGAGAGCTTTCCATGGGACACCTTGGAAAGATCTTCAAGTTCTGGCAATAGAAATTCCAGAGGTTCTATAAAAGGCTGTTAAGTTCTATGCCTCTGAAGAGTTTCTGGTTCTCCCAGAAATATATTATAGGGATAACTAGGCTGATTAAGAAAGTACTATGATTATAGAGACTGGATGGTCTTGGTCGCATGTGGATCTGAAAAAGCCAAACATCTAAAAAACAACCAGTCATCTAAGGATCAGAATTCCATCAACCTCAGCGTTTCAGAATATAATCCCACAAGAGAGATTGTTGAGAAAGAGTGCTCAAAGTTCCAGCAGCTTTCCCAAAGGGATCTTTTTTTAAGTCATAAAAGAAGGTATTATAGAATAGTCATTAAGAAATTGGTCTTAGAATGTGACTTTGTTAAAATCTAGGACGGACCTCTTAACATACTAGCTAAAGCTACACGACTTTGGGAAGGCAACTCAGCTTCCTTAAACCTCCATTTCCTCATCTGTGAAATGGGAATGATACAGTAATACCAACCTCATGGGGGAAATTGTGAGGATTAAATGAGAAAAAGCTAGTAAAAGGGTCTAGTACATAGTACACCATTTATAAATGTAGGCTTTTGTTATGCTAACATTATATGCCTGCTTTAAAGACTATTCTTTGTTCCATAAACTATTCCTATTTTTTATGAGTTTTTAATAAAGACAGCTATTTGGTTTGTTCAGTAAATAGCAAAGAACAGCAGTAAACTGTAATCAAGGAAAGTGTCAATGATATTTCATATCTCCCATTCAAAAAAAGCAAACATTTTTCCTTAGTTTTCTGTAACTTCATTGCTAAATATAAGAGAAGGGTTTTTTTTGTTTTTGTTTTGTTTTGTTTTGAGTTGGAGTCACTCTGTTGCCCAGACTGGAGTGCCGTGGCCGCTCCCGGTCACCGCAGCCTCGACCTGCTGGGCTCCGGTGATCCTTCCGCCTCAGCCTTCTGAGTAGCCGGAATTACAGGCATGTGCTACCACACCCGGCTTTATTTTTTGATTTATTGTAGAGATGAAGTCTCGCTGCCCAGGCGGGTCTCGAACCCGCGGGCTCAGGCAATCCACTCACCTCAGCCTCCCAAAGGCGCGGGATTACAGGCTGAGCCACCGAGCCCGGCTAAGAGAAGGGGTTTTAAAAAATGTAATCTTACTTGGCATTCTTTGTCTTTTTTAAAAAATAGAATACTCACCTCCTGCTTTAATTCTAGAAAGGATTCTACAATTTTCTCTGTTTTTTTCCCCCCACTGGAACTACTTACTGATGGATAATGAAGCTTATGTTTCAAAATCTTTTATATTTTCAATTTTCTTTTTTCTCTTTTCCACAACTTGGTAATTTTCTAATTTCTGTGATCCAATTTATAAAATCTCTCTTTGACAGTATTCTCTCTTTGGTTACTGATTCTTTCTATTGAGACTTTTAAAAAATCTAAATGACTGTATATTTTTATTTCTAATAATTTAAGTTGGTTCTTCTTGGTATCTGCATGTTCTAATTTCATTACCACTTAGTTGTTAGTTCATAAATCCTATTCTTATTTTTTGATGGAACCTATTTACTTTTTATTTTTTGAAGATCTTAAGCATCCTTATCTTCAAAGCTTTCACATCTTAATCATGCCACACTATGATAATTCAGGTGGCATGAAATGCTATGATAGATATAAGCTCAGATTACTAGACAGTATAGGAAATGTAAGACTGAGGGGGCAGTACAAGCAGAAGAATAAAGGTGATAAAAATTATGTGAAAAAGGCACCATATGATTTCTATTTTTCTCAAATTAGAGAAAATTTGAAATTTTAAAAGATATTTGCTAGATTAAGATATATGATAAATAGTTCACTTTGCAAAATCAAAACATTATCACCAGGTAGTTACTATTGTCCATTGCTTAGTAAAAGAGCTTAAGACTTAATATTGTTCTCAGTAGCTGTGAGCTAAATGGATAATTAAAGAATAGATGGACAAATATTAGGTAATGGCAGATCCCACAAATGGGAAGTCTTAGTCAGGTGAAGTGGCCATTAATGCCATACTCTTCAATGTCAAGAGCATATATTTTCATATTTAATGTTATAAATTAGAATGGTCTTGTGATTAATGTATGTATTCATTGAGAAGCAATATTTCTCTTGAAAAGTATTTTTTAATATCAAAGGTGTATCTTTAAACTAATGTTATTTGGAATTAAAGAGATGAAATATTTTAATATCATAATTATGAAAAGGCTTTAAACACATACTTAAAAACAAATAAGATGATAGCAATGATTTGTTAATTTCTACTTAAATGGGGACAACAAAGTTCAGTCTCTAACTAAAATGGATAGGCTATGCTACGCAATAGTCAGTAAAAAAAAAAAAAAAAATCTGGCCAAAACAGAGGAAAATTAAATTATAGGACTTAAACTATTTGTAGGAAAATAACCTTTTCCTAGCTCTCTTGGGTCTGTCTATATCACAACTTCAACTCTTCTAGCTAAAGTGAGTTTTCTAATAAACCAGTGGAACCAAGTTTATGAGCTTTAATCTTCCAAGCTAAGAGGACTTTAATTGGTAGAGGAAAACAAAAAACAAAAACAAAACAAAAAAGTGAACTTGTGAATGCTTTTGATCAAAATTGAGGTATCTCTGGGAGAAATTTTTCCCTTGAGGTCAAGAAAACATTTGAAGAGACTTTCCAAAAAGAAGATCCCAGATGAAAGGTTGTAGTACAAAATTACATGCAGTTATAAATTTTGATTCTATCCTGCCCTAGCAAGACTGGAGGGGAGTGATGGGAGACCTGAGACTTTTCAAAAACAGAACCACAGACACTTTCTAGAAGAACATTTCCAGATGCTTAGCATATCTTCTTCCACTAGTATTAACAACAAACTAATTGTTTTGCTCTACTCAATAAAACCAACCAAGGCTGAGGAGGGGGAGGGGGGTACAGGGCAGGAATGTTAAAGTCTTTGAAAAGAATTAGTATGCAGTAGACTTCTCCCAATGTTATGACCTAATGATTTAATAATTACTCATTGGGAGAAGCTGAAAACCGGCATAAAAAAATAGTCAAAAAGACAAATTGCATATAAGCACAAGCAACTGGTTGAAAAAAGGAACCAATTATAAAATAATGTGTGAAGGATGTGAATCTTTGTGATACTAAAAAATTAAGAGCACAATTCATAAATATACTATATGTGGATATGCATTCTGACTCCTAAAATATATTTCACTAAAGACTTATAAGATCAAATTAAATCATAATCTAAATTTGTTAGGCTAAGAACGACTTTATACCTTCTCTACAGGTATCAATGTGTGAAAATAAAAGCTGAACTTACTAAGTAGAAAATTGTGGAATAATAAACACTTTGAAATGGAAAGGACTTTGAAGGTCATGTAATCCCAAACCTTTCCTGGTCTGCAAATCCTCTGTGCAACTCTGGGATCAAATGATCTTATAGTCTCTGCTTTTAAAAAGCCTCTAGCCATCAGCTGACCCTTTCCTTTCCTTCACAGTCAAGTACCCTAAAGAAAAGATTAATAGTTTACAATCTTTACTACATCCTCTCTTCCCATGATCGCCTCTACCCTTGGTGATCTGATCAGATTTCCACTTTTCCCACTCCATTGAATCTATTCTTACTAAAATCACCAACAGTTCCCAACTGCTGAATCCATAGACTCATTTCTATTCCTCGTGATTTATGTTTGGTACCTAACACCACTGTCTACCTGTTCCTCCTGACTTTCTCTCCTTCCTTCCCTTCCTCCACATCAATTGCTTGCTTCTCTCCCATTTCTCTGGCAAATCCTTCTTGCCTTTTTCATGGCCTTTTTTTCCCCTCAGACCTTTAAATTCTAGCCTAACCCAGACAGCCGTTAATGGCCTTATCATTATTCACCCTGAATACTCTCTCTAATGGATCTCTTGCATTTCTTTGGCTTCAACTGCCACGTAGATCCTAAAAACTCACAAATCTAAATTTCAGCTCGAACCTCTTTCTGAACCTCAAACCAATAAAAATATTCAGCTGCCTATTAGACATTGCTAATTGGATACCCCACAGGTTTCTAAAACTCAGCATAATCCAACCAAAAGCCCACTTAGATGGGTTTTTCTTGTGTTTCTTTTAGAAATCCATCCAAACTATATGCATTGTTTCCTCCACATAAACCAGCTTCATCTGTATTTACGTAAGTATCTATCATGACACCCAAGTCAGAAACCTAGGAGTTTTCTTAGACACTTCTCTCATATTCAGCTATTAAAAGAAATAACAAATTTCTTCTCCTCCTCCTCCTACTTCATTCTTCTTCCTCTTCTTTCCTTCTCTTTCTTCTCTCCCTCTTCTTCTTCATTAGTGCAATCATAACAAATATTTATTTACTATATTTTAGGCACTTGTAAATTTTATAAGTTTTTACCTAGTCTAATTTCACAACAACTTTATAAGTATTATTATAATCCCCATTTAACACAGTAGTAAAGTGAGGCAGAGAAAAATTGGTAACTTCCCGTTAAGATAGCTAATAAATGATAGAGCTGATATTCAAACCCATACAGTCTGACTTAACAGCCTAAGAATCTTAACCTACATTCTAATCAGTTATCAAGACCTGTACAATTTAGCTCCTCACAACTTCTTTTAAATATGTCTTCTTTGCTCTGTTCTCATAGACACTGACTGGTTTTAAGCTCCCATCAATCACTAGACTAGACTCTAAATTCCATGAATGTCAGGATCATATGTGCCTTTGTGGGGGCAATGTCCCCAGTGTTTAGTACAATGATTAGTACTTAGTATATCCTCAGTAAGTGTTTTCTGATTAAATGAATAAAGTATTTTTATCATGTTAACAATAGGTGGATGGCCAAATAATTTAGCATCCAAACAGGGAACATTTTGAGATTGAAACAGGGTACTAACAATAATTACTCTGGGCCAACAGAAATAAATTGGAATTGTCCCAGACAAAGTGGGACATATTTTCACCCCCAATAGTTGGGCTACCTAGGTACATTAGATTATCATTTGGCAATTCTACTACATCATTTCCCGTTTTATACTTACCCTGGTATTACAGGAGTGGAAGCATAGGAACTACATTTCCTGGAATCTCTGCCAGCAGGGTTATAGTTTATATTAAGACAATGAGACTCATTCATTTGAGATTTCCAAGACAAAAGATAAATAGAATCTATAATTATTCTTTTGAGGTGGGTAGTCATGTGGGCTTTGGTAAACCCCAGATGTGAGCTTTTGCTAAAAAGCTTCTCAATATCTTCCTACTAACCACTCATCCTGGTACAACTGAGGTCATTGGTGACAGTTTCCTATAGCTTCCGAGCCTCATGATTTTCTGAATAATAACACTTGCATCCTAATTTCTCCTCCCCGAAGCCTTTCAACATTTTTTATAGGTCCCGATATTTGTAAATAATTAACCCTAGCCACCCCAATAGATAAAACTCCCAAGTCTCTGGGGTTTATTCCAATAAAAGTTGACTATTTGCCCATGTAAAATCTAATGCAGATTAGTGAGAGACCTCCTTTATCTGGTGACTCAGCTGTCCAAGATTCACCCAACTTTTTATTTTCCATTTCAACACACAGCTCCCAAGGTTGCTTCCGGGTTAAGTGACTGTAGAAAGAGACAAACAAGCTCTTAACCGGTTTGGCCCTGGGAAATTAATACTTCCCTCCCCTTCATAGTCCTTTAGCCAGGACCATCATAAGGTCCCAACTGATAGCAAGAAGGGATGGAAAAGCAATATAATGTTTGGTAAGCATTCCTTCTTCCTGTTGTAGGTTTTAATTCCTTAAATTAAAACACTTTCTGCTTAAAATAACTAGAATAGTTTCTGTTCTCCTTATTGATATCCTGTGAAATAATACATAGTTATAAAACCTGACTATACCAGCTTTAAGAAGAGGCACTAATAATTTGCTTCCACACCTCAACATGTAAATATTGGTTTTACCATTTGTGCAAGAGTATATTATATAAAATTTGATAAATATGCTTAATGTTTAGTTCATCTACCTACTGATAGATATTATTTGAATTAATAGATCCAATAGTAATGATTAAATTAGTATTAATATATTTAACAAAGAGAACAAAACAGAAATGTGTTGATATGGAACCTATTCATACATATATCTTATCATTTTTAATTAAAATGTTCTATATTTTTAAGTGAGTAATAATGCTTTTAAAATTTACAGGGGTATAGCACTAGCACCCATCAGACCTAGAAAGATCAGGGCTCACATCATTATTTTTGAACACAACATGCCTTATGATGCATAAGGTTGTATTAAAGTGAGCCAGAATGAATGTGAATGTGAAACAGGACATTGACTCGGAATTTGGTAATCATTATATTTTCATATAAAGCTATTAGCTTATGTTCAGCTCTTATTCAAGAAACAAATAATACACACACAAACCCATTGATGCAACACAACATCTTCAAACATTTTCCAAGTGGCAGAGTCACAGTAATGCAAATTTAACATGACCGTAAACGTGGGTGCACCATATATACTGTGCTAGACCTTTATCCTTCCCATCTGAAGGTGATTTTCAAAGAACAAGCACTTGTTTCCATTTCGATGACTATGGTGAAGATGAGTTAATTTTCAGGGACGATATATCATCAATGCAGGTGGCAGAGCCAGTCTACCCTGCAGGCAACACTCAATTCCTGCCTGAATTGAGAAATTCATCACTGTGTTCTTCCTATTCGTGACTCTGTCAACAAATGAAGGTTATGACACTTCCTCCAATTTGTGTTAACAGAAAATGTGGGTACAACAAGCTATCTGAAAGATGGATATGAGTTGTGAGGAAGTACTGCAGAGGAGCCATTACAAGACTGAAGTCTAATCCTGCCACTTTCCATCTCAGGTTAATTGATGGAAAAGAGAATGAAGGGAAAGAAAGTCAGTGGAGACTCACCTTTATTGAATACCTACTGTGGCCAGATTCTGTGCTCAATGATTTCACATAGCAGGGAAGGAAATATTAAAGAAATAATAAAAGGTGTGAAGAATGCCTAGATGTAGGGAAGGTATTATTATTCACATTTAACAGATGAGAAGACTGAAGCTAGGATTGATAAGAGGCTTTGTACAAAGGCACAGTCAGGCCTTAAACCTAGGTTTCTATATTTCTAGTCTAGAGTTCTTTCTATATTGCCACACTGTCTGGCTGCCTGTCTCTAAGGACCCTTTTCTGCCATGGCACTCTGCGTCAAGTATACGGAGGGTTGAATATGGAGAATACAAACTAGGAGGGGAAGAGACTAAATAGATTATAATCAATTCTGGAGGTGACCTTGAGTCCTTCCCTTACTTGGTTCTAACCATGGGGCTGTTATTTGGGAATGGTGTTTTAAAAAGGAGCTAGAAAGCATATCTATGTATTGCACTATGCTTCACAGAAGCTCATTTGTTTAGGACAACTGTGGTTCTTATTAGGACCTTATAGGATACCTGTGACTTTCCTAGGGGGTCACCTGCCACCAAGTCAGTAGATAGCTATGTGGGTCATTTACCAAAATACCCATTCTGTGGTTTCCATCCCTCCTAAAGGGGGAACCTTCAGAGAAAACTGCAGATCTAAAAACTATAATATTGGCAAGGCCTTTGGGAGACCTCTGTCTCAATAATGATAGAAATTAGCTCTTGCTTGAACTGTCTCCAGAGAGAAGGAATAAATGGAAATGACTGCTGGTGCAGGTGCTGGAAATGCTTGACCAGTGGAGGCTAATTCTGTGTGACCCAAACATCTGTGCATTTGGGTTCTGTGTGCTTGGGTTTCCCTCTCCCTTCTTCTACCTGCTCAAAAGCTTAAAGTTCCAGAATAGAAAACCGTTCAACATGTCCATCAACAAGCTGAGAGTCTACTATGTCTATATGTAGGGCAGGTATTATATTAACATTTAACAGACAAAAGGACTGAAGTAGGTTGAAGTACTCAGACCAGCAGTAGGTGCAGGAAGAACTACAGTGGAGGGGACAAAAACCCATACTAGAAAGAGTGTGGTCTGGCTGGGAAATTAAGATCAAACATGAAACAGAGGATGAACAAGGACCTGAAAGAATACAGGGAGAGGAGAGGTTAATTTGGGTTGGAAAGCCCTAGAGTGACAACGTCTTAACTTTGGAAATGAGACTGAGCTGAGCACTAGGGTTTGTGATGGACTGAGCAGAGGAGTTAGAAGAAAGGGACACTCTGCACAGGGCACGTAGCATCCTCAAAGGTGCAGAGACGGGAGTGAGGATGGCTTGGGGAGGAAACAGCAAGGAGACCTACTTGGTGTAGTCGGCTCTATTTGGGGAGAAATGGAATCTGGCTGGTGTGGCATACTATGGAGTGCCCTGGGCCACAAGTCAGGAAACCTGGGTTCTGACACCAACTGTAGGGATGTCCTTGCATAAACCATATTCACTCAGGGTTTCAGTTTATTCACATGACCAATCAGACTGTTCCACTAGATGATCTTTGAAGTCCCCTTCCAACTCTGCCAACTGAGATTCTTTGATTCTCAAAGATGTGGAGGAAGAAAGGATGTATCTCTACTTCTGGCTAAATGTTCAGGGGGAGACAGAGAACCAATACCACAAAGAACAAATAGAAATATGTCCTGTTAATTTTAGTACAGCTGAGAATCCCTGGAAATCCTTAAACTAAAAGGAAGAAGTCTGGGTGGTTAAAGCTCACCATTATTTTGCTCCCAGGACTCACTGTCCAGGTTGGCAGGGTTTGAAGAAATCCAACCCACAGGCCCTTTTCTTTTCCCTTCTGCTGTACATGCCTTTGATGGAAAGACATGCCCCACCACTTACATGATGTCACAGCCTATAAAACTGGCCCTGCACATTTTTGTCTTTAGAACCATTTCCTCTTGAATATGCTGCCTCACAATCAAGGAACTTGATGGTCACTGTGGAAGCCTTCATTTAGTGGCTCAGTTCCAGGGACTGCAGAGGGCCTGCCTTCTATGGGCAGCTCTCAGAATGATAGGAATCACCTCTGCCTCCTGGCAGATTAGTAGAACCAACATGCAGAAGACATGTTGAGAGCCCATCTCTTGCAGATGTCACTCACACAGCAGGTAATCCGCTTTGTGTCTCAATGTGACATCTTAAGCAGGCTTCTATATAGAACAAGTATTTTGCAAAAAAATATTTTGATCTAGATGTAATTTTTCAAAGAGAATAAATACATAAGAAAAGTCATTTTTGAAGACTAAATAACAATAAGCCTATATACACAACCAGCAAGGGAAAGCTTTTAGGAGTTTTACTTTATTACTATATGCAGCATCCTTAGTTCATACTTCACGAAAAGAGGAGGCATTTCTGTTTGATCATTTTTATCTCATTCCCCTTAGCAAGTGTCTGTTTTTTAAATTGCCACCTGTTCCTAACAAGAAGCGGAATGACCAAAGTTTCCTTTCCTGATGGCGTCTTTAGAAGTTTTAACTGCTAATATTATTACTTCCACCACTGAATCACACGGGACAAATCTAAGTTTGTGAGGTCAACAATCAAGGTTTAGTCAAAGTTGGAAAACAGCATCTGCACTTGGATGTTTCTCACGGTTTCCAAGCAGTGAATCAAAAGGAAAGAGAAATAAAAAGACATTTATTGAAATTAAATCATCTGCTTACAAACAGTACATTTTTTCCTCTCTGGAAGATATGAAAAGAAAACAAAAACTGTAGATATGCATGCAGTAGATAGGGGAATATGTTGATCAGTCTTAAGTCATATATATCACATTTTAGAGAAATAAGATGTGTAGAGTATTAGGTTAATGATTTATTTAAAAATTGAATGCAATGAAGTCATATCACTGAGAAAAGATAAAAGGTTATTTTTCTTCTATAGTTATCCTTCCATAAGTGAAGGGTAAGAAAAAAAGAGTATATAAAAACTGCATCTGAATACGAAATTTCAGGACAGATAAACATAACACAACCACTCTACAACTGAACCAGCAAACAGTGACCAGATCCAAGAACAACAAAAAACAAAAAAAGTCTGAATTCCTTGGATGTAGATCAACTCATCTCACACATTTTTGAATCTAAAACAAACCCTACATAGTTGCTGACAGACAGTGTGGAAAGATATATCACTTCAAAGATGATCACAGCAATTCACAGTGACAGGACAACTCCTATCATGGGAATTTACTTCATGCCATTAAGTTACTTTTTATAGCACTTAGAAAATTATGAAAAATTTACCACTGTGACCATAACTAATCTCTCCACTTGAAAAAATTATTAAATAAGATCTATCTTTCATAAAAGGAAGTAACTGTCACTTTCAACATGTGTATATCAAGAGGGACTGGAAGTAGGTGCACCTGAAGATTGTCGAGGTGAAAAGTTCTCTGAGTTAGCATTAATGTGATGTTTAAGACAGCCAGGGAAGAAGAAAAGAAAAGTGATCAGATGATTAATCAAAGGCTGAATGATTAAAAAGGTTGAAATTCAGAGACAGTAGAAGGATGGTGACCAGATCAGTCAGATGTGACTGTGAAATTCCCATCTGATTCTACAACGCGCGCCCCAAATGTCACGCCTCCAACTCAGCTGTGCCTCCCTGAGCCAGGTTCTGCTGCTACCTACTTATGTTTCTTTCTCTCTCTCTTCTCTCCTTTCTCTTTAGTCACAGTTATGCTTCCTCATCATTTCTGTGTTTCTGCGAGAGACCAAGGGTCTCTGTAGATGGGTTCTTCCACTCTCCAAAGTGAAGCTTCCTTCGGCCCTCTCACTTTCTTGTCCTAAAGCACTTGAGTGGTCAATTCTCCTAGATGTAACAAACACTACTGGTTTTTACCTTGTGTTGGGGGTGGGCATGCAAGGGTTAAAAATCACACTTAAAGAGCTCAAATCTGACAATGGAAGCAAGAACACATAATGTATGGAGGTTTGTTGGGAGAAGAGGGTTGAAACAGTATGGCAAGTAGACAGAATAAAATGCCCTTGAATGCAAGGAGCAGGCAGCAGCCCAATGGAAGGATTTGAAGGATGCACACATGCCTGTTTCCCACATGACTCCCACCTGTGCCTACTTGGGGACATACTCCACTTCTTCATGGGTTACTAACCAACAATGACCAACATCACTCTCCATTCCAGTCCCTATTCATATTCCCCAGATTTCAGTGTAGTAACCTTAAGTATATTCTTTAATACACCCATCCCTCACCTAATATCTTTTTTCATTATAGAAAAAGAATAGTACCTAAGGGTATATCAGGTATGTTAAAGGGCTAGAAGTGTGATCCAAAAGTCTGGATAACAGAACTGTATTATTTATCCCTCTAGCAAAGTCCATTCTAAAAAAGTACACTAACTTCATAAAGCAACAAAGAGACGACGGCACCTACTGATAGCTTCCTGATTCGCTCTTCCACTGTGTGCCTAGGCCCTCCAGTGACTAGTGTCCTGTCCACTGTCCTTCAATAACAGGCCAACTTTGGAGTAAGCCCAGCTGTGTCATGCATGGCTTAGGTTTAAAATTAGAAATTTGTTTCTTCTTCAATGCTGGGAATTGGGGTTCGGGAGGTAGGGAATAGGGGAGACCTGCTTAATAATTGCCAAGAAAAATCAAAATAATT
This sequence comes from Cephalopachus bancanus, assembly GCA_027257055.1. NCBI lineage: Eukaryota > Metazoa > Chordata > Mammalia > Primates > Tarsiidae > Cephalopachus > Cephalopachus bancanus. The sequence continues at coordinate 2,377,917 of JAPVLO010000170.1, read as the reverse complement.
TTTTAAGGCACTATTCTGCAAGAATAAATAAACAAAAATCCACAGTGAAAATCTTTGAGAGCTGATTATATAAGTTGCATTTACCAAAGCTGGGAAGAATTGCTGATAATCACCATAAAAGAACACATTTGCTTTGATGGTCCAGAACTTTTTAATCTGATATAAAAATTAGGGTAATTTTTCAAGAGTGGAAACAGGATAATTTTATATGATGCTCTTTGTGCTAGTCCAGATAATGTCCCCTACAAGTTAGTCAACACCCACACCTGGACCACTTAGGAAATGGAACTCCAACCTCTGCAGATTGGATCAAGAAGGGAATGAGCAGTGGCTGTTGATGCAGTTTCTGGACCAGCTTGAAAGGAAGGAGGTAGGCAAGAATGACATCCCTCTTTCTAGAGCTCCAATCAGTGTCTTTAGGCCAGTGTTTACAAACCTAGGATCTTGAAAGGGACTCTATGAGCCAGTTTCAAATATTCTTTAAAAAAATGGAAAAAAATATATCTTTATGGTGGGTGAGATGGTACTCTGAGTGAACTATATGGGTAAGTTTAATTTCTTTGCTCTTAGTTGGAAGAATATCAATTTGACATAGTAACGTGGGTCTTCTCATGATAAATCAAAATGTTGTTATTACTTTTTGTAATTAACAAAATTTGGAAACAAAATGTTATTAGTTAACAAATGTATATATATTTTTTTTTTACAAAATTTTGCAAAATACACAAAAAAGCTAAAAATGCACAGAAAATTTGATGATAAACTGATTGGGGATTATTGGCCTTGGTCATTCATGCTTTTGACAACTGTCCTTACCCCTTCCTCATTCCATGCCAATGGATACCACAGTCAGGTCACTGTCTGGATTCTCCTGTTTTTGTCTTCTCCAGATGCCGAGCATCAGGCAAAATGAAGGTGTTTTGCTTCTTTAGAAAAAAATTAGGAAGACTTCTGGCTGATCAAGCTGGTGCAGGAGAGATCTTTCTCATACAAATATGTGGAAATGCTTAGAAAATATGAATTTAGAAAACTGTTGCTTAATGCATAGAAAAAGAGAAAGAAAGGAAAGAAAGAAGGAAAAAAAGAAGGAAAAAAAGAAGAGCGGCAAGGAAAAGTGAAAGAAGAAAAAAAGTGAGAGAAAGAGACAGAAATCCCCCGATACCAGAAACAATAAGATAATTTAAGCTGCAGTATAAATTAAAAGCAGATGCTGTAGTAACCTTTGGGTTTTGAAAATCCCAAGCTAATATCAAGCCAAAGCAAGTGCAGTTGTTGTGTGCAGATTGCTCCACTCCACTGCCAGGAAAAACTTTAAAATGATCCAATGAAGATAAGACCATAATGAAAAACTACTTACCAAACTTTTTGTAATGATAAACCATATGTAGTTTGAGTTAAGACTCAATGGAAAAAACCAAAAGTAGAACAGTAGTTGTCGGGGGATGAGGGGAAGGAGGAACCAGAAGTTGGTGTTTAATGGGTACAGAGTTTTAGTTTTGCAGATGAAAAAAGTTCTGGAGTTGGATGGGGATGATGGTAGCACAACAATGCAAATTCACCTACTGTTGTTGAACTGCACACCTTCTAAAGAGTATAGAGTGAAAAAGGGAAGCCTAATAAACACACCTCAGCCAGGTGATCCAGGTCAACATCAATGGTGTAAGTTGTGTGTATACCATGCACCCTCAATATGATGTGATGAAAATGGCACTTTACCTCTATGGTCTTTCTCCCCCAAACCCACAACCCCAGGCTAACCTTGAGGAAAACATTAGACACATTGCTATTAAGGGGAATCTAACAAATAGTTGACCATTTCTCCTCAAAAGTGTCAAAGTGAGCAAAAACAAGAGACGCCTGAGACATTCTCATAGCCAAAGGGAGCCTAATTAGATGAGGTGACTAAATGCAATGTGGTCCAGGATGGAATCCTAGGACAGAAAAAATATAGTAAATAAAAACAAAGGAAATTTTGTGAAAACTAGGCTTCAATAATATATCAACAATAATAATGTATTAATATGTGTTCATTAATTTTAACAAGTGCACCACGCCAGTGCAAGAGGTTATAGAAGAGACTGGGTGTGAAGTATAAGGGAATCCTGAACTATCTTTATAAATCTAAAACTTTTCTAGAATAAAAAAATTATTTAAAAAAACAACAGAGGAATGAAATAGAATTAAAAACACAACTGAAGAGAAATACTATGAACTGAAAGGATGGATCTGAGGAAATCACCCAGAAAGTTGCTAAGAGAGATGAAAAGATGGAAAATCTGAAAGTGAGATTGTGAGACAAGAGAGAGAGAATGAAATATTTATCCTATATGGATTCCTGAATAAGAGAATAAAATGAGAGAGAGCAGTATTTGGGGCTATAATCACTTATGACATTACTGAATCTCCTTCCCTACGCCCCCAAAAGCTAAGAGTTCTCAGTTCTCAGATTCAAAAAGCAGGAAAAAAAATCAGAGCAGGGAAAAAATTTTGTAAAGTATTCCTAAATAAATCATGGAGAAATTCAGATAATCACTGATACAATTAGATTTCTCAAGAATAATTATAGGAGCCAGAAAAAAACAATACCTAATAAATTCTGGAAAAAAATAACCACAACCAATGATTTTATTTCCAACTAAACGTCATTCAAAAATAGACTAAAGTAAAGGTGTTTCAAACTGAGAGTTCATTGTTCACAGAATGCTATTAAAAGAGCTACTGTGGGTTCTACTTCAGGAAGAAAGTAATTAAACCAGAAGAAATAAATAATAGTTAACAAAAATATCAGTGAACATGATGACAATATAATAAGTACTAACTAAATAATAACAGCTAAAATTCACTGAGTAATTTTGTGCCAGAAATGAATGTAAGCTAATTTAATTATCACAATAAACCTATAGTTTGATACTACTATAATCCACACTATACATATGAGGAAACCAGGCATAGCACAATTAAAAAACTTACAAGGTACACAGCTAGTAAGTGGCAAAGTCAAAATATAAAGGCTTAGGCCACTTTATGCTGCTATAACAGAATTCCTGAGACTAGATAATATAGAAATTTATTTCTCATAGTTTTAAAGGATAAGAAGCATAAGATCGAGGCACCAGCAGGTTCAGTGTCTGATGAAGGCCCCATCTCTGCTTCCAAGATGGCACCTTAAACGGTTTGTCCTTCAGAGACGAGAAACTGTTCTCACATGGCAGAAGGAGAAAGAGCAAAAAAGGGGTGAACTCCCCCCCTCAAGCGCTTTCATAACAACATTAACCAATTCATAAGGGTAGAACCCTTATGACCCAAACATCTCCCAAAAGGCTTCACCTCCCAACACTGTTACATTGAGGATTAAGTTTCCAACCCATGAACTTTGGGGGACACATTGAGACTATAGCAAATAATAATAACCAAGTAATAATAAATCTGGGGAAAGTTTATAAACAAGACATAATTAAACCACTAGTCAACAATAATATATATGATAATAAATATGATGAGAGGGAATATATTGGAACAATCTGTGGTTGCTATATTATTTAATTAAGATGTGATATTTTAATAGTAACCACTAAAAGAACAGAAAGAGATATATGCTTCCAAATAGTGGAGGGAAGATGGGGGAGGGAGGAAGAGGGTAAGAAAAACCAATAAATCCAATAGAAAACCAAAAAAAAGGAGAAAGAAAAAAATAGCTTTAATAGAAATAACTTTAATATAAAATGTTAGAGAGTTATTAAATATAAAATAAGCACAATAATGGTAAACAGGACAAATTTCCCATTAATCAATATTGTCAGAGTGGATATTTTAAATATAACTATATGCTGTTTACAACAGAATCAACTAAAACACAACAACTTAGATAAGTCAGAAAAGGAGTAGAAAAAGGAGTAACCTGAATAGAATTGGTTCCATGATAAGATAAAATAGACTTTCAGGGAAAAATCATTACTGGGATAAAGAAGGTTTTTAGGCTCAACTATATAAAGTAATAAAGCCTCAAACTACAAAAATCTAACCTGATAGAAATTCAAGGAAAAATTTATAAAATCACAATCCTAGTGGGAGATTTTAGTATACTTCTTTCAAAAACTGACAAATCAAGCAGATAAAAAAAATCTAGTAATGAGACAGTAGTTTTATAGCCCCAGTTAATAAGTTTGCTCTAATAAGCAGATATAGAACCTATTCTTAGGAAAGGGAGGTTACATGTACTTTACAAGCAAACAGAATACATTTTCAAAAAACTGACCAGTTAATAAACCAAAATTAACTCTAAGTAAGTACCAAAGAATTGATATTCTGAAGACTATGTTACAACCAGTATGCAACAAAATTAGAACTCAGTAACTTAGTAATAACTCTATACTTTTGGGAATTTAAATGCACTATTTCAAAACTTGTGAATTGCAGCTAAACCAGTACATAGAGGGCAATGGATAGCCTTAAATGTATACATTAGAAAACAAGCAAAACTGAGTATTAACTGACTAAATATGCACCTCAAAAAGATAGAAGAAATAATAAAACAATACATCTGAGTACAGAAGAAAATAATGCCACTTATGTAAATTCAAAATCACAGAAACTATATGATACTGTTTTTGATATACACACAGAATAATGCTACAACAATCTTAGAATACCAGTTACATCTGCAGAAGGAGAAGGAAATAGACTGTGGAGAGGCACAAAACAGATTTCAAATGTATTGTAACTTTTATTTTAAACTAAGGATCTGGATCAAATATCAAAAATTGTTGATATTTATTAAATCTGGGTGGAAAATATGTCTGTGTTTATTATTCTATGTTATTTTTTGATATTTGAAATATTTCTTAGTTAAATAAAAGGCAAAGAAAAATGAAGAACAACCTTAAGAAAAAGAAATAAGTGATTTTCTACTTTTGCAAGCTGTGTGTCTATCAGCCATAGACCCTTCATCTGCCAAAGGAGTAATAGTAACTTCTGCCTTCTAGACTCAGTAAGAATCACATTTGCAGCACTTAGCTCAGAAGCTGGAAGCACCTGTTCAAGTGTGCTAAACTGTCACTTTAGTTCAGCCTAAAGTCAGAAATGGTCTCTACTCATCATCACACCAATCTAAGAAGACCTGGATGAAATCTTGTTTGACCCTACTTAATGTAAGTCTTAAAGCAAGTGTATTCACTATCCATTATATTTTTAAAAATCATGAAGCTTTAAACATTTGCAATTAGTTAAATGTGTTGCTGTTATAAAATGCTGTAGGAGATTATTGACGGTTTTCCTTGTTACAACCACGATGAAGCTTGCCTTGTTTCCCTCTATCCCATATCACTGCTCCACCAAAGGGCTCCATTGAATTCCAAGCCAGAAAAATTTTCACCATCAGTAGCAGTACTGCCAATACAGTTTTATTCAACATGATGTGCCGTGTATTTTCCATCTTTGTGGCTCTGATAGGTATATGCTTTGCCTAGATTATGTTTGAACCATACAACACCTTGCAAGCATGTTGGCATCTATTTTACTGATAAGGAACTAAGTCCCAGATAGGTTCAGTGACCTGCCAGGGCTAACAACAGAGCTGTTTTGAGGATTTAAAAAGATCATGGGAAGTAATTGGCACATAAGAGAGATTCGATAAATACTGGTACTAGCCTCCCTTCTCTCAAGTGTTCAATTAATGTTTTGGGGCTATAAAAATGAAAACATAGAACATAACATTTTCTTAGATATTTTGCATATTTACCAAAAACATCCACTTTATAAGTTTAACCACTGTTTTTTTTGTTTTTTGAGTTGGAGTCTCACTCTGTCACCCAGACTGGAGTGCAGTGGCCACTCCCGGCCACCGCAGCAGCCTCAACCTGCTGGACTCTGGTGATCCTTCTGCCTCAGCCTTCCAAGTAGCTGGAACTACAGGCACGTGCTACCACGCCAGGCTCATTTTGATTTATTGTAGAGATGAGGTCTCACCAGGTTGCCCAGGTGGGTCTTGAACCCACGGGCTCAGGTGTTTTGTTTTGTTTTTTTGGTTTTTTTTTTTTGAATTGGAGTCTCACTCTGTCACCCAGACTGAGTGCAGTGGCTGCTCCCAGTCACCGCAGCCTCGACCTGCTGGGCTCTGGCGCTCCTTCCACCTCAGCCTTCCAAGTAGCTGGAACTACAGGCGCATGCTACCACACCCGGCTCATAACCACTGTTTTTTGCAACAACATATTGTAAGGTTCCAGAAAGGGAATTCGTTCAAAAATTCCTCTCCCAAATGCTTCATTTGTGACTAAAAGTGACATTCCTATGGCTTCATAAAAATTATTCATCTATACAAAATGAATTCACACTTCCTTCTATCAGAAAAAGAGTAATTCCAATATGAAACACTTCATCAAATATTTCTTTGTTCTAACATGCTGTCCTAAATAAGTGTATATGGGGTGACTGAATGGGTCTATGGTCCATGGTGACGAGAACAGAAATACAGCCTTCAAAACACTTCCTGATATATCTTCTCACACTCATTAATCAAAGCAATAACTCAGTGGTTTCAACTTCATTTTAAATATATTCCTTTTAAAAGATGCCATTATTACAGAGAAAGGACAACAATCCAAGCATCAGTGGTCATCATCCTTGGTTTTCTATGGGCAAGGATCTTCTGAGAATGCCTGAAAATTGCAGGGTTTTAATTACATTAAAAAACAGAAAGGTTTCTTGAGAATGTAGTCATCAGGATAAATTGTAAACAGGAGGCACTTAGATTTGATTCTTTGCTTTCTCTCCAAAGATGTGGTTTTTCCAGACTCAGTATAGCTGGGATCTCCCCACTCTGTTTTGTTTTGTTTTTTTTCTCCTGTGTCTCTATTCTATTTATCATAGTATTATAGAAGTTAAAAGGAGAGCCAACCTAATATCTTTATTTTAGAAGCAAGTCCTATCATGCCAATCCCATGCTTAAAATCTTCAATGGTTCCTGCTGTCTACAGCATCAACTCTGAACCTTAGCTTTGCATTCAATGCCCTTTATAAATTGACCCTCACCTTCCACCTAACTAATTTCCACCACCTATTACTCATCAATCGCTCTAGATTTACAAAAACATTCTCAACTCCTCAAACTATGGACTTCTATGAGCTCTAATTTTGTTCTTGCTTCCCCCATGTCCTACCTTTTCAAGGGTTAGTTCAAATGTCTATGTCCATGTGAAGCCATTGTTGCCTGACTGTGAGCTCCTTAATGCAATGGACTGTGTCCTGCTCATTTAATTTGTCATTCATGAAGTGGGTGCTCAAAGTTTATTATTGAAAGAGGACATCTTCTTGTGAGTCAAGTTGTACAATACAATGATGATACTGTTTCAACGAGGTAGCCTGGGTTTTGCAGATAGCCCTTCCCTGGATGTGTATGTATTGCATTCTTAAGTAGAAATCCCCTGGGACACTAAGTATATTATTATTATTATTATTATTATTATTACTAAGTTTTTCCATGGTTCCCCTTCTCTAGTATAAATAATACCAATTTCTCAAACTTCCTGTATCACTACATTTCTTCATTTTTTTAAAAGCATACTGGCCACATCAAAGCATAAGTGGGAGAAGAAGCTGAGGAGGCTGTAGAAAAAGGGGGGCTCATGAGACTTCCTCTCACGGTCTTCGTCTGTCACCCTCCAGACTTTCTAGCATAGGAAGGAATTGATCATGGTGCTGTATGCCACTGGTCCTGGGTTGTATCTATTTTTACACAGAGGTGGTACATTCTAACTAAATGATAAATGAATAACAGCAGTATTCATGCAGGCCAAGGCTCTCACATGACTATGGAATCTCCTACATCACATCCAAACTAAAAAATAGACCACATTCTAAGTGACTCATTTTTAACAAATTTTAACTTATCTTACAGATGTATTTTATAGATCCATTTACATACATTTTGTCTTTTTAAACATGCCAGTAGAAGTCCCTATGTAAGTAAGCTAAATGAGATATAAGAATGCTAAGTGTGTTAATGAAACTTATAAACGTGTTCAAAACTCATGAAAAGTACTCATCAATTCCAAGTCAAAAAAAATACCCCCCCCCACACACCCCTATGGGAGATATATACATAGATTTATATCTGCCATAGATCTTATGGAAAAGCCAGACATGACATAACTTGCCACTAGAGGAAATAAGATATCTGAAGAAAAAAATGAGATCAACCTCTAAAACAATGAGAAAAAGTCACAAACATCCCATGACCATAAACCTACCCTTAGAAGTAGCAAAAAAAAAAAAAAAGGAAAGGCGCAACCAAATTCTTAAAGTCTCCAATCCTTCTGTTGTTTCAGGTATTTTCCTCACTATGTGCAATAATAAACATCAGGACCAAAATTCTTCAGAAAAAAATAGAAACAAACAACTATCTGCATATTAAATTTAAATTAATAACATGAAATTTAATGTTGGGGAAATATCTTTTTTAAGACTTAAAGCAAGTTAATTTCTCGGACAGCTTCACAAGCAGATATATTATTCTCTAAAGATATTGGGGAATCAGTGATCTTAACAGGACACTTTCCCACGGCCACTTGTCTCCTTTCCTGTGTTCACGGAATAACTGTGCAGAAAGAGCATCCATCATGGGAATAGGGAGAGCTCATGGAATGTTTTCAGATAAAAGGTCCTTCTAGAAAAGAAAAATGCTACTGAATTCAGATTCATTTGGCACCATAGAAAAACATGGTAGAAAGAGCCCTTAGCATATTTTAAATATTTCCTGTAATATTATATTCACTTTAAATAAAATAGACTCAGATAATGTGGATATGTGGGTAAGAAAGTAGTTGTTGGACAGAGTCTGCGCTTGGGTAGATATAAATGCTCTTCGAAGAGAAGGACAAGAATAACCTTTACCGTGACCACTGAGGAACCATCACATGGTTCTATTTTGTCAATATTCTGGTAAACACAGGCTCCCTTGGAAAAGTAGTCTAAAATGAAAACTCAAAACTCTAACTTCACAGAAAATGATAAAGCTGAAAGAATTTGAGGATGGATGATAGTTTATTTTTCAAGGTCTTTCATACTTAGTGCCAAAAGTTCATCTGATTGAATATTCTTGAACTTTTCTTCAGTTCTGCCACCAACAAAAAACCCCAGGGAGGTGTATCCCCAAGCACACTATACCCATGGAGCATTCTACCAAGAAATATTTTTGAAAAATGAAATTACCTAGAGGGATTTTCCCAAGTTTATTTGGCCATGGGATACTTTTTTCTTTCTTTCTATATAACATTTCTTGATATCCTGGGGATGAGTGTTCCTAGAAACAGACTGGGAATGCTGTAAAACAGCATTATAAAGTACTTAACGGTACAGGGCATAGAGTCAGGCTGCTTGGATTTAAATGTTTTATATAATAGCTGAGTGACGTTGGGTAGAGTTCTTAGCTTTTCTCTGTTTCAATTTCTTCTTCTATAAAATGGATAGAACAAGAGTGATCTACTGCTCGGGGTTATTTCCAGAAGAAAAGAGAACATATACACAGTAGAGTAGTGAGCACAATGCCTATAACATAGTAGTATTCAGTCAGTGTACTTTTATCTAGTCATAGTATTTTTGTTATACACTGAGTATACCTAAAGCCGGGGGGCGGGGGAGGCAGTGCTTTCTAAATGAGATCTCCTTTCTAGGTCTGGGTTAGTCCCAAACTGGTTTCAGGGCTCCAGATTTCTCTAGGCTCCTGCTTTGATTGGAAGCTCTTCAAATCCTTCTCTCAGTTACTCTGGATTGGATTTCCTAGGTCTTCCTAAGGCAGACTTCACCAGGGCCTTGGAGAAGGAAACTCTCTTCTCAGATGGGTCCCCACTTCTAAGAGAGAACCCACTGCACTGGAAAAGCTCTAGATCTAGTGCAACTGGTGTCAAAGCCCTGGCATGCATTTGGCTGTGTCCACTGGTGTACTCCAGGGCAGGAAGGCTTGGTGACTCCTGCACTACTCTTTCTATTTCCTATATCTGCCTCCTTCCTATTTCTTTCTTTCTTTCTTTTTGGGGAGAAGGAGGGTAGTTGGAGGGGCTTTTGAGGGCAATTTCTTGATTACTACAGTAACACACATTACACAAAAATCTAATGTTATGTAAGTATACCAGGTAAAAAGTAATATTTCCTGTAATTCCATAATGCCTCCCTCCCCCAACTCTCCCAAGACTGTTATTGTCAATAATGTTCTCCTTATCTTTAATGATTGCAGTTTTATACTCTGCTGGGAATTCTTCATTCTGCCCCTTTGCTTTAAGAATTTCTATTTATCTTTATTTTTAAAAAGAGCTCAAATATCACCTTAAAAAAGTTGCCCTGACCCAGCCAAGTCATGCTGCATCCTCTCTTCACCAGATGCCCAAAGTAATTTGTACATACCACATTTAGGAAACTTACAAAAATTTCATGGCAATTTTTGAATTAAATGTCTCTCCTACTTCCAGAACTTCAAGGCCATATCTCCTTCCTCTTCAGCACAAGGCATGTGGTACAAGCACATGCAGTAATGAACAATAAATACTTGTTGAGTAAATGAATGAATGAACATCCAAATAAACTATTTTTCTAAGAGATAGACTTTCAAGCTCTATAGTAATCACAATCAGGAGGCTCACATTTAAATTTTTCTAGAAAAATGTTTCTTCTATATCCCACATTTCAACAACCAGGTAATATGCTAAATTCTCATTTATTTCATTTCTTTCCTGAAAACTCAAAACTCTAACTTCACAGAAAATGATAAAGTTGAAAGAATTTGAGGATGGATGATAGTTTATTTTTCAAGTGCCAAATGGACATTGTGAAGCACAGCATCTTTGGTCATAGGCATTGTCCACTGACACCAGAACATTCTAGGAAATGACATTTTAAATAAACAGTTTCAAGACCAGCAAACCACAAACACAAAAAAGTATTCAACAATACTTCAAAGCAAATAGCCTTCTGTTGACAGTTACTCAGGAATGACTAATTATATTTACAGAGCTCTTCTGTTAGATTAACTGAATATAATCTAAGCTGATGGTTTGGGCAAAAGAGTGAATCTATAAGAGTGGTGAAAGCAGAGGACAAGGGGGAAGATACCAGAAGAATGAGTCTTAGAAAAATATTTCCAAATATCACAGAGCCCCACTGGACCAAAGCTTCAAGTTAACAAGCCCCACTGAGGGACTCTGACATGCATACTCTATGACATGTCATCCAAGGAACAGCATCCAAAAGGAATCTCACTTTTCTTGGAAAAAGAGATTGTTACAGCTTTCATATATTTCACCAATTAAGCAGTTTGAACACAATGTAATTAAGTAAAATAATTATAAAACCATTTATTGGCCTCAAACCCAAAGCCCAATTTTTTTTTTTGAGTTGGAGTCTCACTCTGTCACCCAGGCTACAGTGCAGTGGCATGCTCATGGCCACCCCAACATCAACCTGCTGGACTCCGGAGATCCTTCTGCCTCATCCTTACAAGTAGCCAGAATTACAAGCATGTGCTACCACATCCAGCTAATTTTTTTTTTTTTTTTTGTAGAGACAAGGTCTCACCAAGTTGCCTGGGCTGGTCTCGAACTCATGGGCTCAGACAATCCATTTGCCTCAGCATCCCAAAGTGCTGGCATTACAGGCTGAGTCAACAAGCCCGGCCAAAGCCCTATTTCTTATCAAGTATATCAGCAAGTTTTATCCATAACTCACTCATCACATGTTGGACCTAGCTCTTCACATTAAAATAACAGTCAATCTACAATCAACTTTAAAATTAAAGAGTAAGATTCAATGGGAATAATCACAGAAAATGAGGTGCTGAATGGATACTGTGCATTCTATATATGCAAGATGTGAAAGCAGGAAATGACCAGGATAAATTTGAGACTCCTATAAATTTAGGATGAAAATGAAAAAAAGTGAAGGGTTTCCATCACACAAGGAATGGTGACTTAAATAGTAAAAGGAAAGTATTTTAGGGTTATCATAGCAGGTATCCCTAAAGTTACATTAATATAACTAACATATTAATTTAGGAGGCAAAGTAATCACTAACAAAGGTGGAGGTAAAAAAAAAATCACCCTCTCTTAAATAAAAATACAGTACTGTCAGAGTCATGCTTATTAAGTTATAAAAGATAACATTCATTGAGAACTTGGATTGAGTCAGGCTCTGTTCTAAGTAAATTATATGAGTACTTTCTTTAATTTTCAAAGCAACTTTATGAGATAGAAACTATTATCATCCCTATTTCACAGATGAGAAAACTGAGGCACAAAGAGGCAAAGTCACAAGGTCAAACAGCTAGAAAACTGCAGAACTAAGATTTGAACACAGGCAATCTGACTCCAGGGTCCTGTTTTTTGACAGTATACCATGACACCTCATAACACATACTCAAAAGAAATATTACTCTTTATTTTAAAGTTTTGCTAATATCTTTACATGAGTTTTTAGAAATGTTTTAGAGATTTAAGTCCTGAATTTAAGGGACGGATCACTAGCCATCAAAGGCAACTAAAGTCAAGGTACTTTCAGAGCTGGAAAAAGATACTCAATTCACCTTTGCATGGTGTTTGGCATTTATCCATGCAACTAAATTCACTTCAATTAACAGTGGTTTAGGGACCCATGCTGAGTATCAAAGAAATGAGATTCAAAGCTTAAAGAATTTTATTTAGTGCATTTGACACTTAGTGGATCATTTTTTAACACCCTATTCCTCTATAAGTTAGTTTAAGTAGCAATGAAACAATAATAGTAATGGTCAGAAAAGAAAAAAAAATTGTATTGAAACTCCATCCAATTAATGCAGTCAAAAATTTAAAAGTTATAAAACACTATAATATAAAATCAAAAATGAATAAAAGCTAAACTACTCAATAGTTTCTATATCTGCCTAAGAGTTTTAATTTGGATGTTTTGTTAAAAAAAAAGACACAATTTTTATTCTAATCTAGAGCAGATAAAATACTCTAAAAGCTTACAGTTGAAAAAGATAAGGAAAATGAAGTCCAGAGAGTTCAAATGACTTGTGCAGGGCCAAAAAAGCAGACTATACACTGAATAACCTAAAATCCAATTCAGATGGGTCTGGTTTCTCCTGTTTCTCCACAACCCTCCTTCCAATCAAGCTAACGGAACACAATGAAATAAAATTAACTCCCAAGCTAAACATCTGTGCTTTATGAAGAGGAAAAATGTTTGACTACTGCTTGCTTTTCTCTAGAACCCACTTCATTCTGGAATGATGTGAGAAAGAGAAAATAGAGATAGCCATGAATATTGTTCAGGGAAGGGGAGAAGGAGAGAATTCACACAGAGACTTCCAGATCTGTGTTTTTCAGTTTTATTTGCTGGATAATTTCTTTCTGCAAACCTTGCCCCATTTTAAAAGTTAATGCTGAAACTCAGTCTATATTGATAACTATGTGTGTAGGTCCCAACTCTATTCTAAGGGTCTTAAGGACAAGATTTAAACCTCTCCCGTGCCTGGCTTTTTGGCTTTTACAAAAGGTATAGTAGTTGCTCAGGAATCTTTTCTTCATGTATGGTAATGATGGTAAAAGTGTAAGTATATACACTGTAAGATTTACAATTAATATGCTTTCTTTTTAAAAAAATGATCCTGTATTCAGGTTACCTAGAGTTTTTTTAATGAGTTTATTTTAGTGAGTCTCAAACTGGGGCAATTGTTTCCCCCGGAACCCCAGGGGCATTTGGTGGTATCTGGAGACATTTTTAGTCATCAAAACTAAGGAAGCAGAAGCCAGGGATGCCAGGGATGCTATGAAACAGCCTATCATGTATGGGACAGACCCTGCAAATAAGAATTATCTGTTCCAAAATGTTAGTAGTGCCAAGATTGAGAAACACTGGAAGAAGAAAGAAGAAAAAAGAAAGAAGGAAAAAGGAAGAAGAAGAAGAAGAAGAGGAAGAGGAAAAGGAAGAAGAAGAGGAAGAAGAAGAGGTAGAAGAGGTAGAAGAAGAAGGAGGAGAAGAAAACCATGACTACCCTTCCACCTCTCCATTTTTAAAACACAAGTCAGATATAAATCAAAATGGTACAACAAAGATTTGCCTCAAACGAGACAATTTCAGCAATCTACTGTTAAGAACATAAACACTTATTTAATGGGCCAATTTATAGGATTAGAGGGGTTTACTAAAAGCAGGAGGGAACACATGAATTTAAAGATATGTTCTTACTAAGCAATGGAATATTCTGATTTTTAGTGCATCTGAAAATGAGGTTATTCCACAGTTGTGATATAAGAGTTTCTGCTGGTGAGACATTTTAAAACCACCTCTGGTCTGATTCAGACAGGAAACTCTTATGTCAGACTATTTATTATTTATTTTTTAAAAAATTTTTATTTTAAAGACATGGGGTATAATTCGGGGTTAGGTATACAAATGGCCATTGTACAGGTAAAGTTTGAGCCTCACTTTGGTCTCCATGTCATCTGGTTGGAGCCCAGGTACCCTTATTGATGAAGTGTGCCTCCCCACTCCCGGCAGTTTCCCACTACTGCCAATCTCTTTCTTATAGTATTATGGTAATTGTTCAGGGTCTGCTTATGAGTGAGAACTTGGATGGATTTAGAGTCTGTAATACTCAGTGATCTATCACAGAAACAAATAACTATTTCATTATTTCTAACCATACTCACAAACCACCACTTTGACCATCACACAAAGAGGAAATGTATGTTTTTATTTGCAAATTCAGTCATCAAAATAAACTGCTTTCGGTATCAGCCCTTCCTTTTTATGCCTGTCCATCTTTCCCATGTCTAGGTTACTTGGAAGGTCCAACTTTTCGGTTTGGATTCCTCATTGTGACTATAGGAAGCATTCTTTCAGTCCTAGGCCACGTTCTTTGATTTCTATCATGGAAAGATGACTGGTCTTTCTCCATTATCCTAACAGCCTAAACAAGTCTTAAGATGAATAAGGAAAAGGAAGTAGGAGGTGCTGCTGATTTTTCTTTGCTAATGTTTGCTAATATTTTCCTTGAGTAGTCTTTAGCTGATGTGGTTGCATTTGCTTCAGTTTTATTTGTTTGTTCACTTTCCCCAGTGGCTGATAATAATATTTGATACTTTGGAAGTCTGAAGTGTATCTGAATAAAAGTTTCTTTCTTTAAGGAAATAAGTTATTCTTTTCTGGGAATCAACTGACCTCAGAAGGATCTTTGAACACACCATAGTAACTAATCTGTTAAGTATTTTGTGTATTGAGTTAAACATGTCACTACTGAGATCCTCGCACATTGGTTAACAATTTTCTCAATATTTACCAAGATCTTTAATAAGTGAGAGTGCTTCCCATGATATAAAGGCTCCACCACCATCATCCATGGCACCCTGCCCAACATCCCAGCTGTCCAGATGTCCACTGACCAGTACAACCTAGAACAAATAATAAAAAGAGAAAAAAAAAAAACTAAGCAAAACTGACATCAAAGAGGAAGCATTCATAGGCATTCCAAATACAAAAATGAAACATATATTATCTTTTCTATTTTTACATCATAAAAAATATGTGCCATTGCTAGTGAAAAACTTGTTATTGAGGTGTTAGATAAAGGGCCTAAGCCCATCCTGGTAGTAACAAAAATCCTCATTTTGTACCTTTTTTTATTAATATAATTGAGTACTAATGAAATTGGTTTATTGTCAGATGCTTGATACATTTATTCTGTGGCTTAAAAAGCAAATGACATAAAAATAGAGTTCAAAACTTCAACCATATTCTCAGCTGTCCCCAATTCTAGAAGACACATAATAAACATGTGTTAAATTGAATTAAAATTTTTAAAAATGACAAGATATTTTTTTAAAGTGATTATTTTGTGCATTGTAGACTGATGTTGAATAAATCAATAGCTGGATTTAAAAACTAAATCTAATTAAACATAAGAACTTTTCAGAGAGATTTCAATTTGCATTAGTGTTAAATAAATCTAGAGATAAAAAAATAAATCTAGAGATTATATTATACATTTTAAATCATCAGAGGCTTAAATTTTTTGTCAAGAAGCATTAGTAATTCTCTCTAAGAAAATATAAACAAATATTTCACTGAAACTAAATTTTGTGAACACATTTCAAACAAGTTAAAAACCAAGTAAAATGCTACTGAGTCAATAGAATATCAATATGAAAAAAGTATCTTGATTCTTAAATTATACAATATACAAATATCAAGTCATATGGATGACAGATCTAAATAAAGATTTTAGAAAAAAGCACAGAACAGATCTGCCAACTTGGAGTAGGCAAAGATTTATTAAGCTGTATACAAAAAGCATAAGCCACAAAAGAAAACATAACAAATTGGACCTTTTCAAATCAGGAACATCTGGTTATTAAAAGACCTCATCAAGAAAGTGAAGTGAAAAGGCAACACACACACACACACACACACACACACACACACACACACACACACACACATACACATACACACACGAGAGAGAGAGAGAGAGAGAGAGAACGATAAAGAATTCATATTCAGATTATATTAAAAAGTCCTATGAAACAGTAACAAAAAGATTCAACTGATAAGAAAATGAGCAAAAGACTTGCAAAGGCAATTGACAAAAAAAGATACAAATTACTAATAACCATACAGAAAGGTGCTTTGGTCCATTATCATCAAGGAAATATAAATAAAACCACATTTAATACACATTCACAAGAATGGCTAAGATGAAAAAGAGAATGCCAAATATTGGTGAGAAGGTGAAGCAACTGGAACTTTTGTACATTACTGGTGTGAATTTAAGTACATACAACCACTCTGGAAAAGTGGCTTACTTATTAAATCTGAACACACACATTCATATGACCCAGTAGTTCCCTCCTATCTATATATCCAACAGAAGTAGAATGCTTATAACACAGTATTCATAATAGCCCTCACCATCCTAAATAAAAAGAAACTTTTCAAATGCCTCTAAACAGTAGAATGAATAAACTGTGCTATATTCACTGCACAGTGGTAAGAATGGAAAAATAAACACAGTACTTGATCAATGTGGATGAATTTCATAAACATAAAGAATGAAGAATGAAAGAAGCCAGATAATAATACACTGTGTATATTTCTGTTTATATAAAGTATAAAAACAAGCACAACAGGAGAGTGACTACCTTTGGTGATGAGGGTTAGTGACAAGGAGGAGGTACAACAAAGTTTCTGGGGTGCAAGACATGTTCTGTTTCCTGATTTGGGTACAGTTACACAGGTGTGCTGTTTGTTAACGTTCACCTTGTGTACTTTCTCTGAGAATATTACACTTCGATAAAAAGTTTTTAAAAAGTTAAACAGTTTAATATTGATACATAGAAAGTAGTAAGCAAAACAAAGTTGAATCAATCTTCTTGATGATTAAAATAAAAATTTCTCAAGATTTTGGGAAAGCAGAATTTGAGGGGCTTAAAATATTAGGGTGACCCTTTGCACTGTCTGATTCACTAAGCAGCTGCAGAATCTCCCATTGAGTTATACACAGACCTGGCCTCAGTATGACTTCATTGTAGTTACAAATAAGTACAATGCCCAAACTAACAAATGGCCATGTAATGACTCAAATGGATTATTTCTAAGGGAAAAAAAATAAAGAAAAAAACATGTTGCAATAAAAGGAACTTCTGATTCAGAAAGTGGTGTAATCCCACGTGGGACGAACAACCCAATTAGTCAACATTCTCACAATTCTCAGATCCATTTTCCCAATAATGTTCCAGTGGATTAAAAGTGTCAAAAAGTGTTTTAATAAACTTTTTCTCAGATAACATTGTAGGAGTAGCTAAATCAAGCAAGCTATTATTTTATCCTTCAGACTTCCTTCAGAATATGTAAGGTTATTTACAATCATACTTCTTTATGTTTCCTTAAATGCCTCCATTCTCCAATCTAGAATTATTACTTAAACTAGTGTTAAAACTGGGAAAGATAGGTTTTGAATGATAGGAAACTAAATGATATCCTATAGAATAAGGTCTTTGCTATAGTGCAATAGAAGAATGATGACATACTGTTTGGATTATGAGAACTTGTTTAGTGTTTTAAACATATATATGTATATATATTTAACTTGTCTAAATATATATATTTAAAGCAGAAAAAAATTAGGAGCCACAATGAGATAGTCATTGTAATTTTAATATCTATTGATTTAAAACTAGGTAATGACAAAAAGCCACTTCTAATTCAGCAGCATTTTGAATGAACTTGAATTTTCCTAATTATAAGAGCTTCTTTATACACTTAGAAAACAGTGCGGGAGGTGTAATTCCAAATGGGATCTGGCTATCATTCCTTAATGTAGCTTCACAAAAGATAACCCAGACAAGCATACTGACTAACAAGGCTACTGAAAATCTGCCTCATGCCAGGTCAAGGCACAAGTGCACGCTAATTATAACAAAGTTGGATCTGTTTTAGACAAACAAAACAAAAACAGACCACCCAGAGATGTAATAAACTCCAGTTTCACGAAAAATTATCACCTGATAAAAGATAGGAAAACGTACAGTCTCTTCCCTGACTCTATTGCCAGATCTGGACTCCTAGAGCAACAACATGGCCTAGAACCAACAGAAGAGTGGGCACCCACTCATTTACCCTCCTTGTGTTGCTGCTGTCTGAGGCAAGCAGAATGCTGACAAATTCCTTTCCCTTCAACTTACTTTCTACCACCATCTCTCCCAAATGCAGTGCTGAGTCTAAAAATATTTTAAAAACAGTAACAGCAATAGCAGTCACAGCAAAACAACCAGGATTGGGAACTCCAGCACTTTGAAATATGCAGTTCGTTACCTGTGAGGCTGACTTCCTTAGTCAGGGGACCTTAGGAATAGAAAAACCCACGACAGTAGGACAGAAATGCATAGGATGAAAGCCTGCTAGGATGTCGAATCAGACTGGTGATTCACCCCCGCAGACCAGCTGTGGGTCTCAGATGAGTGGAATCAAGGCTGCACGGGGAGCAGCACCCAAAACAAGTCTCTCAGTTTATTGGTGCATTTGAAGACACTGAGTTTAAACAGATCTAACTGACTAGGAGATGAATCGGGACATAAGCAAAACAGGGCAAAAAAATGGCAGAACAAGGGAGAGGAAACAGCCTCACAGGAAGTGTATTCTTTTTTTTTTTTTTTAGTTGGAGTCTCACTCTGTCGCCCAGACTGGAGTGCAGTGGCCACTTCCGGCCACCACAGCCTCGACATGCTGGGCTCCGGTGATCCTTCTGCCTCAGCCTTCCGAGTAGCCGGAATTACAGGCATGCGCTACCACGCCCGGCTAATTTTTTGGTTTATTGTAGAGATGAGGTCTTGCTGCCCAGGCGGGTCTCGAACCCGCGGGCTCAGGCAATCCACTCACCTCAGCCTCCCAAAGGCGCGGGATTACAGGCTGAGCCACCGAGCCCGGCCAGGAAGTGTATTCTTATGAAAATGAGCTAATGCAAAATACTAGAGCCAAAGTCATGCTTTTTAGCATTCATTCAAAATTTCCCTCAACAATATTTTTATTGTGTTCCCATTATGTGTTAGAGATACAGAAATGAGTAAAACAAATAAATATACTGCCTTAATGGAATCTACAGTCTCATGGAGGGAGGAGGGTAGAAAACAAACAAACAAACAAATACAATATAATGATAGTGTTAAGTGCACTAGAGAAAAATAACACATAAAAAGAATAGAGAGTGATAGTGGCAGGGAGAGGATGGAAAATTAGGCTATTTTAGGTAGAACTGTCAGAGAAGAGCTCTCCCTAAGGTGGTGATATTTGGGTAGAGACCTGAATGAAGACAGAAAGTGAGACATGCAGAATATGAGGAAAGAGCCTTCTAGGTAGCAAGAAACCATAAGCAAAAGCTCTTGATGGGAACAGTGTGACGTGCTTGAAGACTGGAGAGAGGGCTGGTGTGACTAAGAATGAAAACAGCAGTTATGAGGTAGAGAGAGGCTGCAGAGATCTCTGGAGGCTAGATGAGCAAGTAGGAACGTGTAGGCCACCGTGAGGAACTGGATTTTATTCTAACTGATGAACAATTAGGGGGAATAACAGTATCCAGTTTATGTCTTTAAAATTTATTGCTAGTGGGGAGAAAAAGTGAAGGAGGAAAGGAAAGCAAGCCAAGTCACTGAAAACCAATTCATCACAAATTTATTTGTAAGGAAACATCACTCTGCTTTCTCTTAAAATGTAGATAGTCACAGGGAATGCTGGCCCCATCTCAACAATGAGAGGAAGTTGGATAATCTATACAATCTTAACTTTTGTTAAATCCACCAGAGATCTGAGATTGTTATTCAACGAGAGAAACTGAATTCCAGAGGATGACAAGCCCCTCCATGGGGAGACTAGACACATGAACTGCTTCTGCCTTTGGCAGTGGCAGCAGGAAGAGGTGGCAGTCATAAAAGCAAGAACAAAGAGTACAACCAAAATGTTGATGGATTCTTAAAGGGCAAATGTGAATTAGCATGAGAGTTTACAGCCCTGGAAATCCCCACATAGGAGCACTAGGTATCCATTTTCCAGATCTCTTCCACAGGTCTCCACTGGGTGTTCACAAGAAAGATGGAAAGATTGGAAGTTGGGTGGAAGCCCCCAGTAGTACAAGACCTCAGATGCTGACCTGGGAGGGAGGCAGCAAACATGACTGTTTCTGGGACCCTTTTCTTACAGGCAGCAGAAACCACCTGTCCTTGGGAGAGAGGCAGAAAACTGTGCCAAATGCCAGTCCCAGGCAGAAGTCAGTGGCTATGGGGAAAGCGGCAGAAGATTACACCCCCCACTCCACATTGATACCAGGAAAAACACCTGTCTTTAGGGGAAAGCAGGAAACCCACTTGTGCCCCAAATCCTGCAGAGATATAAGGCGAGTTCTACTGCCACTGAGTGAGGGGCAGGATACTCACTCTCTTGATTTTCACAGGGGGAGAAGCAGAAATGTTAAGAAAGCCCCACTCTTGAGCTCAGGCACACAGGGCCTGGTTAAGGCTAAGGGGCAGGAGAACCAAGAACCTCGTGCCCATCACAAGCCTTGCACTGAGTAACAAGCAGAACAATAATAGTTTATAGCTGAGGGAAGGGCATGGACCCAGAGAGGGGTACCTGCTCTTAGTGCAGACACACAGAGCCTGCCGAAAGCTGAGGGTGAAGCAAGAACACTGAGATGACAGCAACCCAAGCCCCACATTTAAAACAGGAGCACCAGCCTGAGAAGTATCTGAGTGTCAAAGGTAAGAACGGAAACTGTCAGGTACAGAGGGTGCGGAGGGGGCACAGCTCTGTAGGGTACCGCTTGGCCTGCAGTAGAATGTCTGAATGGTTTCTAATGGCTATGCTGAGGCAAAAAGACTAAACTAAGAGTAAACTAAGTTTCTTCTAGGTTTCTATAAGTAACTCCTTTCAGAAACCACAAAATCCAAACCTAGCTCAACTATGACTAGAGTAACTTAACCGCCCTCCTACTGATGGCTTAACAGAAGAGGTGTTCTCATTTCTGGACATAAATACTACTTACCTCATTTTTGGACACAAATATTATTTGTCTCAGGTTCTACTATTCTCTTAAATATGATGTCTACTATCCAATAAAAATTATGAGATGAAACATGAGTAAAAAATAAAAATATCCATTGTCAAATATACAGACTCAACAAAACTAGCCCCAGGTATCACTCAGATGTCTAAACTATCAGATAAGGACTTTAAAAAAAACTATGATTACTAAGTTAAAAAATAGTGAAGGGGCAACCCCCTCGGGTCCCCTCCTACTGTGGGAGTTTTCTGTCCTCTTAATAAATCCTGCTTTCACAAAAAATAGTGAAAAAGATGGAGAATTTCATGAAAAATATCAGTGCTACAAAAAGTCAAAGGTAAGAGTTATATGTGTATTGTAAATGTAAATGTATATTGCAAAAATAAAATATATTTATAGGTGGACTAAACACTGAAATGTAGAAGTCAAAAATGAAAACTTTTCTAAGAAAATAATGAAAAATGTTTTTATTTCTTCAGTGTGGAGTAAAAGATTAAAAAAAATATAAAAATTCAAAGCATGAGGAGAAGATGTATAAATTCACAATGAAATGAAGCATTTATGTTCTTCAAGAGAAATCATAGAGAGGAGTTGTTGCTATAAGCTAGAAGACATTAACAATATATAAGCAAAGATGATTATGTTCAAAATGGATAAAGATTTACACTAATCAATAAGAAAAAATAAGCAATACAAAAGGCAAATGGGCAAATGTATCAGTCATTTTACAGGAAATAAATTATGAATGGATATCAAGCATTTGAAAAGATGACCAGTCTCATTACTGATCATGGAAATGAAATTAAATCCTTAATAAGATTCCTTTTTGCACCTAACTGGTAAAAGTATTGAAATCTGATAATATGAGATCTTGGCAAGGATGCCAAGCAATAGGAATTCTTTTCTATTCCCAGAAGAAGCATAAAATTCTTATGATCATTCAGGAAAAATAACTGGACATTAGCTGTGTAAAGCTGAACAGACATGCACTCCACAATCCAACAATTTCAGTTAGGTGCATATATCAAAGAATTTCTGGCACTTGAATTCCATCTAGGACACTTACATCAAAATGGTCAACAGAAGTAATCAGAAGGTCTCAAGCTACACACAACTCAGATGCCCATCAACAGTAGAATGGATAAATAAATTGTGGTATAGTCATACAATGAAAAATTGTAAAGCAGTGAAGTAAACTGAAAATGACCACCAGCTGCATTTACATATATACATGTAAATGAATCTCAAAATAAAACAGGGAGCAAAAAACAAAAACAAAAAAGAAAATGACAGAAGAAATAGAAGAGTGTGAATCTACAATAAAAATGCAGGCTGAACTAAATAATATAATATTTAATAATACATATAAAGATAGTAGAACCATGAAGAAAAGCAAAATAATGATAAACCAAAATTAGGATAGTGTTTGTATCAAATGGGGTTGGGTAAGAGAGGAGGAAATAATCAGGTAGGGGCACACTGTGAGCTTCACAAGCACTGATGGTGTTCTATTTCTGAAACTGAGTGGTGAGAAGATTGTGATCCTTCTGTTACTATTCTCTACATCAGCAGTCCTCAACTTTTTTGGCATCGGGAACAGTTTCATGGAAGACAATTTTTCTATGGACTGGGGAGAAGAGGGGGGATAATTTCAGAATGATTCAAGCACATGACATTTATTTTGCACTTTATTTATATTAGTATTCCATAGTAATAAATTATGAAATAATTATACAACTCACCATTTAAAAAAAGAGCCCTGGACAGAAGTGGTAAATAAAATAATGGGTGGGTCACACATGGAATAAAGTAATTGTCAGTTTCTGACTTAAAGCCTGCCACTAGATGCAGCTGTACAATTGAAGTACATAACTCACTTGCCACTCACTGACAGGGTTTTGATTTGAGTCTGCAAGCAATTGACTTATTATGATCTCTGTGCAGACAAACCTCCCTGCTAGTGTTAATATGTACTTGCAGCCATTGTCCAGTGCTAGCATCACCGCCTCAGCTCCACATCAGATCATCAGGCAATAGATTCTCATAAGGGGCCACAACCTAGACCCCTCAAATGTGCAGTTCACAATAGGGTTTGGGCTCCTATGAGAATTTAATGCCATTGCCGATCTGACAGGAAGCAGAGCTCAGGTGATAATGCCAGCAATGAGGAGTAGCTGCGAATACAGCTGAAGCTTCACCAGCTGCTTACCTCCCTGTGCAGTCTGGTTCCTAACAGACCACTGACCTGTTCATAGTCTGGGGGTTGGAGACCCCTATTCTAGATTGTTTGGAGATAAGTAAATAAAGCATTTCTTTGTGTGCTATATTAAACGACAGCGAGAATTATCAAGAGTCACCTTTGAAAGACATAGAGCTCAGTTTTGTGAGTTCAACCAAACATTAAACATCAGATTACTCTTTTCCTATTTCAAGTGTTCTAATGCAAAGAAAAAATACAGAAAATGTCCATATTTACTAACAAAGCCATCATAATCTTGATACTAAAACCTGATAAAGATAGTATCCTCCTTAAAAACCAACTAAAAGTCAAATATAACTAAAAATTTGAAATAATTGAATCTAGCAGCATATTAAAAAATATTGCAATAATGGCTCAATAGTCTTCAAATGTCCCTTTGGTAATTAGAATCTGTGCATGTTCAATATATTAAGAAAGGGCCACTATTGGGTGACACTTATCTTCTCAGCATGCTTAGTTTTTAACTTTATTCACTTAAAATTATATGAGTTGTAGAGGTATTTATCTAAACCTGAACACATTCTTGCTGATCAGTTGTCAATAAACAAGATGCTCATCTGCCAACAAAGCATATTTCTCTTTACAAATATATTGCTCAATCAACAACCAGAAAGACAAGTACTCAGTGTTTCTGGGTTTTGCTTCTGTGATTTTTTTACAAATTGATTTGCAATGGCTTCATTCTCCTAGTCTTCATTTTATTTGATGTATTTTTATAAGAGGTAGCAGGAAAAGTCTTAGTGCTACAAAGTTTGAGGCTTAATGCATTTCCAGACACAGGAAATCCCCAAATTTTCAACAACAAAAATTATTAAATGGTTGAAAAAATATGACCTACAAAAAAAAGGAGGAAAAAAGTCTCTCATTATTTAGCCTTAGAGAAGGGGCCAAGGATTGCCCGAATAATGGTCTGCAGTTAAGACAGGTCCCACTGTGAAGGATATGAACAGCAGAAGAAGAAGCAAAGGAAGCCAGCTTGGGCTGTAGCAGAGAGCATGAGGGTCATGTAAGTTAGAAAAAACTTTCTGATGAAGGCTTTTGTAGAAGTTTTTAAAAATGGTGAACGGGGGTGGAAAACTACCTTCTAAAATAGGATACATTCTTAGATCTTAGGTGGAAAGCAAAAAAGAGAAGGGATAAACAAACTTTCCAAAGCTCTAATACGATATTCCATGACAATTTTTAAGAATGCCTCTTCTAATCACTTTAAAAGGGGGGGAAGTGGTCCATCAAAAGGCATCTACAACCTCAACAGACTTTTCTCTGAGCATGTCCTTTCTGGTTGCCAAGCATCTTCCCACAATTTAGAATCCAAACACAGGTGGGTCAGCACGTCTCAAGAAGTCTGTGTTTTCATAATCCCCGTTGGAGACAAAGCCTTGGCTTTCAGGGGGCAATTGCTGAATGTATTTGTGCTATTGCCCAGCACAGACAAAAGGGACTATGCTTGAACAAATGTTTTCCTCCCCAATGATTCAGACTAGGTGGTCTACAGAATAAAGCTAGGCTCCTGACACACAGGGTGTGTGCAGAGGCAACACAGCAAACATCTGAGTTCCTTGAGTTAATTTCTTATCTTCAAGCTTTTTTTTTTTTTAAGTGAAGCTGAAGCTGTTGGGTGTTAGGTTGTAGGATACAGAATCCTTTCACATGAAAATGGGCCATCTATCCAAATGCTCATGCATTGCCACAGCTGGTCCTGAAAAGAGCTGTTTCTACTCCCAGACTATCCTCTCTTACTTGTGCTCTCAAACTGGACTCATAAAAGAAGATTATGCCTATCCCTGGTTGAATTCTGTGAGCATGTTACTGGACTGATAGCTGAAGATAAAACAAGAATGGCCTAATTTATATGTGACTCATGAAAACCAAGCTTTAGATAGATTTATAAAATATGATTACAGTGTATTGGGAAGAAGTGGCTGAAATTGATTAAACATTGGTTTGAGGATAGGGGCACAGCAGAGAATGTCTATGGAAGGAAATAATACTGAAGAAATGGAGGCTATTATGTTTCATCTGGAGTCATGATTGGATGCAACTGGTGATTATCTTCTTTTAAGTGAAAAAACCAGGCATCTAAATAACTTGTCTCATTTGAGAGGATGGGAAGAATAGAAGAGCTAAATTACAACATTGTATTTGAACTTCCTGAAGGGAGGGAAGGAGCATGAAGAGTTTAGGTAACTTCTGTGTCATTAATGATTATCTTTCCCATGGTCAAATCCAGGCCCGGTACACTACGCAGCTATAACTTCTCATTCCCTACAAACATTCACTCATCACTATGTCACTTAGCTTTGGTCAGGCTAAGTAGGTAGGGTTAAAAAAGAAGAAAAGCAGAATTTGGTACCCTACAAACTTTTTAATGGCTCAATTTAAACAAGATAACAGTTATATCATCAATCTTTCATTACTAAAAAAAAAACTTTATTCAACTTAAATTTTGACCATTTAGGTTTACAGGCTGAAGGATTCTCCTTGGCCTCCAATGGCTTCTAAAATCCCAGTAGCCTATGTAGCTTTGAAAATTACCCAGCCATGACAGCCGGTGCAGTTTAAATGAAAGCTACTCAAAGCGTTTCTGCCTCACACAGTTGGCTCCTGCCTGCCATGTCTCTGGACCACAGTGGCAGTGGGAAGTCAGATGTCAATCATCCCAAGTCCCAAGACTTGGAAA
This sequence comes from Cephalopachus bancanus, assembly GCA_027257055.1. Lineage (NCBI taxonomy): Eukaryota > Metazoa > Chordata > Mammalia > Primates > Tarsiidae > Cephalopachus > Cephalopachus bancanus. The sequence goes on along the minus strand of JAPVLO010000170.1, from coordinate 2,351,408 downwards.
TGAACTTTAGGGTAGTTGCGTGGCTTCCCATGATGACAATACTTGAAAACAAAATTTATTTTTATGCATAAATCCTAGCTTAAACATAAGACAGTTAAATAATGTTATTGACATCCCTAATGTAGGACTTCTCGATGACCTGCTTTTTAGCTTTAGGACAGGGTATCAAAAAGCCAAGTTTACTTTGAAACTCTCCATGCCTGCACAACCAGCCAGCTTGCTATGCAAGTACAATACTTCTTAGTCTTTAATCCTTCCAACATACTCAACTTTATATGCTATCAGCTAGGTCATTTTAGCTAATAATTGCTATGTTCAGACAAGTCGAATTCCATCAGTATATTTTGTTTTGGAAAAGCGATGTTGCAAATATTGAACATTTCATTTTCTTGCATCCTTGTTTGAAAGAATACTATTTTCCCCATTATCCATGATCTGGTCTTACTTTATACATCCTAGAGAAAAAAGCAGAATAGACACCTTAACTAGTATTGTACATAATATAAGCACTATGAGATCCAAGGAAAAGTATATACAAGGGGAGATGCAAAAAAACCCGAAATTAACTTTTGAAGGGTAGGCCTTTTGTAATACACTTGGAAATTGTTCCTCTGGTTCAAATGTTCAACCAAAATATTTATCTGGAAGTTTTGAGAAGGTTGTGTCATGATTTGCGTAAGAAATGTCCCAAATTGTGGCAAATAGGTGACTGGTTCTTCCACCATGACAACATACCTGCCCACGCTGCACTGAGTGTTCAGCAGTTTTTTACCAAAAATGGCATGGCCCCCAGGCTCTACCCTCCCTATTCACCCAATCTCACCCCAAACAACTTTTTTGTTTGTTTGTTTCCCTGGATGAAAAAAGTTCTTAAAGGGAACCATTTTGCCAGTGTGGAAGAGGTGAAATAAAAAATGGCAGAAGCACTAAAATCAAAATTGGGCTGTTCAAGAACTGTTTTAAGCAGTGGAAAAAGCATCTTAATAGGTGTATTGCATCAAATGGAAAGTACTTTGAAGGTGACTGGAGTTTAAACATGTAAGAATAAATACACTATTTTTTATAAATAAATTCCAGGTTTTTTGGGTCCTCCCTCTATATGCCTAAAATGAAAAACTCTTCATGTAAAATATAATAAATTGAAGCTTAACTTCAATATTCACAGTCAAATAACACACCTGCATGAAGAAATGATTATTTTAGTTTCACAAGAATAAAAAGTCACTATTAAGTTAAATATTGATTAATCTTGCAATGTTTGTACATCACACCTCAAAAAATGTTCTGAAAATGACTTCTTTAATTCCAAAGGTAACATAAAGTATGATGATGCATTGCACAATACAGAAAACTTATCTTCTGTCCCCTTAAAAGTGAACTACAGAGATAAGGAGTAGGAGAAGCTTGAATGTTGTAATGTTTGATACAAGTAGACCTGCTGAAGAGAAAGGAATAATAATTGGCTTGGAGACTGAGAGTCCATGTGGAGTGACTATTTTAAAAAGAACAAAATAGAAAGACAAGGTAATTTTCAGAACTTAATAGAGACCACAAATGAAAATGAATAGTTTAGTTATCCTCTCTTTTAAATGCAATTAATTAAAATAGACATCATAAAAAGGACTGTTCACTTTTTCCATCGATGAATATTGTGGCATTATTGTCACACTGTGGACTTAGGTTTTCAAGTCAACACTCATGAGGTTGTCTCTCTATTTCTAATTATTTTGAGTTGTCATTAGATTATATTTTTACCAATTAAATCAGTTAGTTGTAGCCATGGGTTCTGAATAATCACAATGTGTGGAAAACTTAAAAAAAAAAAGAAACAAAGAAAGGTGGACTCAACTGTGTACTTTCTGAAGAACCAACAATGCAATAAAAATAATTGTTTTAAACTTAACTTGTATCTGTTAGTATAAACAGTATATCTTGATAGGCTACAAATTAGAGCAATATTAAAAAAAATACAAGCATCAAAGTACAATTCTCACTAAATTATATTTCTCATTAAACTTTTAATGTTAGCATTGCTTAACTTAGCCCAGCCCTTGCTATAATCTTGCTTAACATTTCCATCAATACCTTGGAGATATGCTTATGAGGTGTAAGATGATAACAATGTAAGATGAATCATTAATGTGTTTGATCAAATAATCAAGATTATAAAATATCCTGAAGCAGAAATGTTAGCTTTGAATTGACATGGAAATTCAGAATGGATAAATATGAAGGTGCACTTTGAGATGGAGGCTTCATAGCAGTCTGTTTGGCAACAATCAGAAGATTTGGGAGCCATAAGCATATTGAGCTGTGTGTCTCAGTCATGGGAAAACATAAAAAAGAAATTTAGAGTTCATTGATTAAAAATAAAATAATCCTCTTGATTATGTGAAGTAATATTCCCTTTTTACTCTAAATTAATCAAACACCATTTTCCTCCATTTTTTCTTTCCTCAAGAACATTTGAGGAGTGCTTTCGGAAAAGAGAAAATGGTCAGAAAAGGGTTGTCAAGATTTTACAGCGTCTGGAAATGCACTGCTTGAAGAGCACCTGAATATGTTACCCTGGAGAAGATGTCAAAGGGCTAGGTGTTTCATCTGCAAGAAGAGAATTGCCCAGAAGGTATAGCCAGGCCAGTGAGAAGAAAGCACCGGTAGGCAGATCTGAGCTCAGTAGAATAAATTTGAGCAGTTCAACAAGGGAACAGTACTCCCCAGAGGAACAAGCTGCCTAATACTGGTAGTGTGCAAACAGAGGCATAAGGAACACCTGTCAGGTAAAGAATGGACACCTGACCCTGAGGAGGTAGTATGTGATGGGCACTGAGATAGATCATCTTTAAAGATGCTGTCAACTCTAGGATTCTATGATTCTAAATGGAAAAGTGGGTTGATCTTGGCCATCAGTCAGCAAGAAGGAACTGTTAATATTTTTCTGTAATACTGGTATTATTTTCTAATATAAACTTCTGTCACCATGCTTTTTTTTCAGCAGGAAACAAAACAGAATTATAACCTTATATTACACTACTAGTAATATTAATTATCAAGGAAAGCTGCCAGTCTAAAAAGAACATTTTAACAGTTAAAATTTGCCTACCTGAATTAGAACTCTGGTGTATCGGCAACCCCCATTGGAACTCAGGGGCATACTGTGGGATGGCATAATAACTATGATCCTTACCAACTTTTAGGGGAGAACTCCATATTTTATAGTGTTCTGTGGTAATCCATGATAGATTGTCATGTCTGCATTTACCTACATGTTCTCAAAGTTATTTTTACTTTTTGCATCCACAGGTAGAAATTTCCATAAATTTATCATTCACTGTGTGAAATAGTACTTTGCTTTATCTGAGCTAAAATTACTTTCTCAAGTATGAAATACATAAAAATCATGATTTTGTAGACATTCCTAAGTGAGGCATTTTTTTTTCTCCCTTTGAAGGCTGAAGATTGCTACACCCCTTATAATAGACTCATCATGCTATTGTGATGGCTCCTTCTGAATTTTTGAATTCCACTAGATTCTGGAGATGTAGCAACAAAACCTGTAATGTATGGATACAATAAATTTTTTGTGTGTTATATGTAACTGTAACAACCTTCCTGACAGCTCCCAGAATTTACTTGGTTTCCTTAATTGCATAGAATTACATAAATTAAGAAACCCACAATGACTCTAGATTTTTATATTTCCTGCAGTCACATCCTATTAAAGCTAGAATGACTTTAGGAAATTATAGCCAACATTGTGCTTTTATACAGAGAAGTGAAATTATTTACATAAGTGGTAGGGCTTGAGAATAGAAGCCAGAGGTTTTCACTCATAGCTCAGGATTATTTCAATCCTGACTGCTTCACCAGAGATGGTGAAGAATCTACTTTTGATTGTTTTTTTCTAATGCCTGACCCTTTATTTGGCTAGTCTAAAAATTAATCTGCCATTTTTTGCAGCCACACATAGCATAATGAGTGCTTTCAACAATGTGTCCCCATCCGTTCGGCATGAGAAAGTTACTTAAATTCTCTAACCTTTATTTCCCTATCCAAAAAATGGAAATAACAATACAAACCTACCTTTAAAATATGTTTTGAAAGTTAAATGAGATAGCCTGTTTATCACTATCATATTCCCTGGTACATGGCATGAACTATGTAGATTGTGGCCATTATTGATTATACCATAATTATTGTAGATGGTCTCAAAATTGCAAACAATTCCCTTTAGGAAAGATTCACTTGGGAAGTTGGAATGCATAAGTAGATTCCATACAGACTGCTTCTGTGGGCACTGGCTTAGGGCACTTTGTGCTGCCAGTTTGAATTAAAGGAAGTATCAATCACAAGCATATGTTATTTAAAATTGTGAAAATATTCTAAAAATGTTGTTTGGTGAGCCTAATTTAAAACAGCATGAACTCATTCCATTTAAAAAACAACCATACACTATGAAATAGCTAAGTTACATTTTCATCTCAATAATAGGCTGCAAAGGGTAAAAAGTTATAGTTCAAAAAAATCACACACTTGCAACCCTCTAAGTAACTCTGGAGTTACTAGGTAACTAGGTAGCACTGGGTGAAAATGAATTCCGGTGTTTGTACTGAAGCTGTCTAAAACACACCTGGGCTAGTTTTGTCGTGGTGATGGCTAACTTTATGAATGATTCTACCGTCAACTGCACTTACACAGTTGGTAAGACTGGCCAGAGAATGGCTCTCTCCCTAAAAGGGCTTTAAGACCAGGCAAGGTGACCTATGCCTGTAATCCCAGAACTTTAGGAGGGTCACTTGAGGCCAGGAGTTCAAGCCTGGGCAACGCAGCAAGACCCTTTCTCTATTAATAACAAACGAAGGAATTAACAAAATAAATAAATGGCTTAAAATACAGGGAGAGGGTCCAGGACAGGGCCTTGGAGAAAGCATCAGATGTCTGCTATATGTCATACAGAAACAAGAAGCTTAAGCTGGGGACAAAAAGCATTTCCTGACTTCACATTTGAGCACAGTCTCTGTAAGGGAGTGTAAGGGAGGTGTAAAGATTGCCAAGAATGGAGAAGAAATGAAAAAAGGGAAAATAGCAATTTTTTTGCTATTATAGACAAATTTTAGTGTAGAATTATTTAAAGATCAAAGAAAAAGACCAAATGCCTGTCAAAGAAGCATTATTTCATCTGTTTTAAGCCTATACTCTAACAATTTATAAATTTTAATCTCATGTTTCTTCAGTAAACTGCAATAAAGTAATCCTGCCTTTGTCCCTCTTATTACAACAAAGTAGTTAAGACCTAGGTTTCAGAGGTAGGTGGGCTGGGAGTTGAAGTCCACCTCTGCCACTTACTAGAACCCCTTGGCAAGCTGCTTGAGCTCTCTGAGCCCCAATTTCCATGTATCTAACAATGGATGTTAATATCTGTCCACAGTGCTGATGTAACAGCAATTATAGCAAGGAACGGCCTAATGCATTGCCTGGCAGTGTACATTCAATCCATCTGGTTTCCTAATCCATCGCAGGATTTAATTGCATGTTTGTTGTTATCATAATGCTCAAGTGATATGGTGTATGTTCTTGGTAAAAGTGGCTCTCTTTTATAGTAATTCTTAAGAAGTTGAAGGTCAAGGAATACAATCCCTTGATAGAGGGTTGAGAAAGGGAGATAGAGCTCACAGCCTGAAAATAAAAATCTCTGATTCTTATGGACTTCTACTGGGGAGAGGGGAATGCTTTCTAAATTCACCCTTCAGCTGAGAAACACTAGATTTCCTCATGGTAGAGACCTTTTTATTTCCTTCATGTGTATTTCTCAAAGGCCTGGGATCAGCAGAGAATCAACAAATCAATTTGAGTTGATTTGTTTCTGTTAAGTAAGAAAATATGATTCAGAATTACGCTAGTTCAGTCTCTTAAAGAAAATATTATTTTTGCAACCTATGCACAATTAAAACAAATTTCCTATTATTAATTCTTTGACCTTTGCAATTTCAGTCACATAGACCTATTAAATAAGTTTACTCTTGACTACTGTATAATGTAATTCACTTTCTCGCGGTGATGAGTATAAACAATAAGTACATTAAAAAAAGATTAACCTTCATTATGTTTAAAGGTCAGAATCAAACATAGCCATGAGCAAGAATTTAGGACCAAAAATAAGGTAATGCTTAAAAAGTAATTGTGAGACTTCTGGTCAACATGGTGCAGAAAATTCTCACCACTATAAGCCTCCTCTGTAGCAATTAGAGATGAAACATAAAAAAATGAAAACCTAAAGTTTATAGTTTGGCTCTAAGAAGCAGATAAATATCCCTGTGGACCAGAAATGGATTAGAATAACAAGCAGTGAGTAGATATGAAGCCAGGGAACCTGCAGGGCTCCAGATCTGGAACCCAGCACTGACTGCTGGGCATTCTGCTCCTACAGGATAAGAAAATCTAAATGCTTCACTGGAGATAACAGGACCTAAGCAAAGTTAACTGTGTCAAGTCAAACAAGAAGGTTGGGCTCATGAAGGAAGGCTGAAACAACAACAATGACAACAAAAATAAACAAGAAGAAAGCCAACAGGTAGTTTTATACAAATTTGAGCTTTAGAGGTGAAACTGACAAAGATATGACTCAGAAGCAGCCACTGACGGTTTGATAAAAGATTATGTGATATCCCCAATATTACCATTGGCAAGCATAGCTGATACAACATAATAAAACCTGGTTCTTAACTGTTAGTCTTGCAGGTCAGGTGAAAGTAATCACAAAACCTCTAGAAAAGGAATAGTAAACTCAAAGGGAGAGAAAACAATACAATAAAAACTGAATTTAAAAACATTCCACTCAAAATGAGCCAACAAACCAAAATTCTAAGACACATGAAAAAATATAATGCTAAAAATGTCGGCAAAAATCAAAGCATATTAATATTTTAAAAATCACGAAGAAAACACAAAGGGAGACAGCAAGAGAAGAAAAGACAGACAAAAGGACTATAACAGAAAACAACCAACAAAATGTCAATAAAATATCCTCCCCTTACCAATAATGACACTAAATGTTAATGGATTAAACTCTCAATCAAAAACATAGAATGATTGAATGGATTGATAAAAAACAAAAACAAAAAACCAAGAAACTCATTTTAGACTTAGTGAAAGGGATAGAAAAAGGCATTCTATGTGAATGGTAAACCCCAGAAAGCTTAAGTGGCTATACTTACATCACACAAAATAGATTTTTAAGTCAAAAACTATCACATATATAACGATAAGGACATATATAGCGATAAAAGGGTCAATCCACCAGGAAGCCATAAGAATTATAAATATATATGCATCCAACATCAGAGCACCTAAATACATAAAGCAAACATTGACAGAACTGAAGGCAGAAATAGACAGCACTACAGTAATAGCAGGAAACTCCAATATCACACTTTCAATAATGGACAGAAAATCAAGACAGAAGATCAGTAAGAAAATAGAAAACTTGAATAATACTATAAATCAAATAGACCTAACAAACATATATAGAACATTCCATCCAATGACAGCAGAATATGTATTCTTCTCAACTATACATGAAACTTTCTTTATGATAGATCGTATGCTAGGTCACAAAACAAGTCTTTGCAAATTTAAGGAGGCTGAAATTATATGAAGTATATTTCTGACCACAATGGATTGACACTAGATTAACAGCAAAAGGAAAACTGATAAATCCATAGATATGTGAAAATTAAACAATGCACTTTTGAACAACCATTGTGTCAAAAAAGAAATTAAAAAGGAAGTCAGAAAATGCCTCAGGACAAACAAATGAAAACACAGCAGAACTTAAGGCCTGCAGCAAAAGTGGTACTAAGGGAAAAGCTCATAGCAATACATGCATATATTAAAAAAGAGGAATGATCTCAAATAAACAACCTAACTTTATATCTCAATGAACTAGTAAAAGAACAAACTAAGCCCTAAATTAGCAGAAGAGACATAATAAAGATTACAGCAGAAATAAAGAAAAGCGAAAACCAGTAAAAAATAAATCAGTGAAACTAAGACTTGACTTTTTGAGAAGACAAACAAAAGTGGCAAACTCTTAGATAAAATAAGAAAAAAGACAGAAGGCTCAAATAAATCAATCATAAATGAAAGAAGAAACAGTATAGCGAATGCCATACTAATAAAAAGGATCACAAACTGACTATAAATAATTCTTGCCAAAAAACTTGATAACCTAGAAGAAATAGACAAATTCCTAAAAACATATAACCAACCAAGACTAAATCATAAAGAAACAGAAAGTCTGAATAGATAATAACTAGTAGAGATATTGAATCGGCAATCAAAAAACCTTCCAACAAAGAAAAGCTCAGGACCAGATGGCTTCACTGGTGAATTCTACTAAAGATTTAAATAACTAGTGTCAATCATCCTCAAACTCTTCCAAAAACTGAAGAGAAAGGAACACTTCAAAACTCATATTATGAGCCAGCATTAACCTAATACTAAAGCCAGACAACACAAGAAAATTACAGGTCAATATCCTAATGAATACAGATGCAAAAATCCTCAACAGATATTCTAGCTAACTGAATTCTATAGCAAATTAAAATAATCATATACCATGACTAAGTAGGATTTATCCCTAGGGATGAAAGAATGGTTCAACATATAAAAGTCAATAATGTTATATACAACATTACCAAATTAAAGGACACAACTTACATATCTTATCAATAGATGCCGAAAAGCATTTGACAAAATTCAACAATCTTTCAGGATTAAAGCATTTAATAAACCAGAATAGAAGGAAATTCCCCCAACATAGTAATGACTATGTACAAAAGTTCACAGTTAACATCATATTTAACTGAAAAATGGAAAGTCTTTCCTCTAAGATTAGGAATTCTCACCATTCTTATTCAACATAGTACTGAAAATCCTAGGTAGAGCAATTAAGCAAGAAAAATAAAAGACACCCAAGTTGGAAAGGAAGAAGTAAAACTGATTCTGTTTACAAATGGCACAATCTTAAATAAAGAAAACTTAAAGACACCAGAAAACAACTTAGAACTAATAAACAAATTCAGTAATGTTGCAGGATACAAAATTAACATACAAAAACTCAGTAATGTTTCTATACACTAACAATTAACTATCTCAGGAGGATATTAGAAAAACAGTCCCACTTAAAATAGCATAAAAAGGAATAAGATATCTAGGAATAACATTTACTAGGAATGTGAAAGACTTGTATACTGAAAACTAAAAAATGATGATAAAAGAAATTAATTAAAACACAAGCAAATGTAAAGACATCCTGAATTCACAAGTTGAAAAATTAATATTGCTAAAATGTACATATTACCCAAAGCAATCTAAAGATTCAATGTAATTCCTATCAAAATTCCAATGGTATTTTTTACAGACACAGAAAAAAAAATTCAAAAATTCATATGAAGCCACAAAAGACCACAAATAGCGAAATCAATCATGAGAAAGAAAGAACAAAGCTAAAGTCATTACATTTTCTGATTCTGAATTAAAAAGCTATAGTAATCAACAATGTAATACTGGCCATAAGAGAGACAAACCATTGGAACAGAATATAGTCATGTGTTACTTAACAATGGAGATACATTCTGAAAAATGTGTCATTAGGCAATTTTGTCACTGTGTGAACATCATAGAGTGCATTTAACAAACATAGATGGTATAGCCTATTCAATTATATAGCTCTATTATAATCTTAATGAGACTTAATAATAATAATGTGACTGAATACATATACCGGGGTGCCAAAAAAATGTACACAAATTTTAAGCGATGTTATCTATGTATTATTTTTCAAAGTTGAATTAAATTTCAGTAGCAATGTATAGTATGATGTTCATTCAACCATGCTTTCACCATTTTTTTTTGACTGCCCTGCCTGTTGCATGATGATGCTAGCATTCATTTGATTAACTCCATCTTTTAAGTGAATATCATACTTAAAATGTGTATACATTTTTTGGCACCTTGTGTGTATGTCTGTGTTTGTATGGGAGGGACCCCACCCCCCAAAAAAGAAATTATTTTTTGGCAGATAGACCCCTTGTAGTATAGGATTTCCCTGCTAGGTAAGTATCCTAGGAACCCATTAGCACCAGTGCACCAGCTAGCATTGTGGTGAGAAGCTGCATTCTGCTTCAGTGAATTTTTTTGGAGATTCTTTCAACGTGCTTGCTTATTTCATGCTGGGTGATTTATGAGCACATCTGCCCACACCACTGAGTATTCAGCAGTTTTTGACCAGAAAAAGGCATGACCCTCATGCCCCATCCTCCCTATTCACCTGATTTCACCCCAGGTGATGTTTTATTGTTTCCTTGAATGAAAAAGTCCTCAAAGGGATATTTTGCAGATGTGGAAGAGGTGAAACAAAAAACAGCAGAAGCACTTAAAAGATATCAACATTGATGAGTATAAAAACTGTTTTAAGCAGCAAAAAAAGCATCTTGATAGGTGTACTGCATCAAATAAAAAGTACTTTGAAGGTGACTGAAGTTAAACATGTAAGAATAAATACACAATTTTTAATAAATAAATTGTTTTTTGGGGGGGTCTGCATATATATATATATACACAGAAATAGAAAGTCTGAATAGATGATATCTACTATGTATGCATATACACATACACATATATTTGACTAAGAACATTGAAATTGAAAATGTTGTACCAACATATCTTTCCCTGAAAATAGAGAAACCTGTTTAACCTTATTTCATCCAGCATTTCTTAAATGTTGTATCCATGCATCCATCCATCAAGCATTTATCAAACCACTGTGTGCCAGCCATGATACTATGTGCTAGGGATAGAGCAATGGACTTGACAGAAGAGGCCTCTGCTCTTCTGAATTTACATTCTAGTCAGAGGACAGGTAATGTATGAGTGAACAAAAAATAATTCCAGACAGTGACATATACTATGAAAAACTAAAATAACGTGACAGGCAGTGGCAGAGAGTTCAGTGACCAGAAAGAGGCCTCTCCAAGAAAGTAAAGGTTGAGTTGAAACCTTTAATGATAGAGTTAACCACATGAAAATCTAGGAAAGAGAACTCCAGCCAAAAGGGCCAGCTGGTGCAAAACCCAAGGGTCAGAAGGGATTTGAATGCTGAAGTCTTTCTTCACAAGTTAGCATTGAACAGAATAGTGAGTCAGGAAGCCCCATTTAGGAAATACTTGAGGTACCAGACATACTGGTTTAACTTGAATGTGGGAATTATGGATGGGCATGTTAATTTAGAAAATTAAAAAAAAAATAACTAAACACAAACAGATCCACCTGAAAATGCTGATGATAATTTTATTTCAAATGGTGAAATGCAACAAATTAGATCTAGATGTCCCAAGAAAGATTCAAAACAGTAAACTAAAACATGATTTTCTGGAATTATTTTTCTAATCATACACAGTCATTAAATAACTTTGTATTGGAAATGAAAGTAAGGCAAGCATCTAATGGTCATAAAAGTGCTATGGAAGGGAGCCAAAAGTGAAGGGTTGGTTTTTTGTTTTTGTTTTTAAATCTACCTCATAGGGAAAATTAGGGAAGAAGTAAGTGCTGATGATAAGATCTAATGGACTAAGAGTTGGATAACTGGAAAAATATACTCAGGGATGTATTTTTTCACAGAGTTAATTGGAAGGTCAGTATTATAAAAAGCAAGAGTGATATGAGTAGTCTGTGGCACTGGTAGCATCAGCAGGTCAGCATGACCCAGGGATTCGGCAGTCCGTGAAATGAGCAGCTACTGCTCAAGGCAAATCAACTGGAAGTCACTTGGGTTGACTACAATTTGCAGTATCACCAGTGAATTGGTTGGGCAGAGAGCAAACTCAGTGGAATCCGAAAGCAAACTAACTGTGTGGAGAACTTCCTCAAGAAGAGGACAGATCTAGGAGCAAGAGGAAATCAGTTACTAGAGAATTCACACTTGGCAAATATGATGAAATGGGGACAAGTGCAAGGTTAATGCAGAGGGTCATGTTTATAGGAAATGGAAAATTGCATCAGTGCAACAGATTATCTGACACAAATGTATATTGTAAGTTCCTCCAATTTCAAAACTAAGTTGAAAGAGGTGCTAAATTAGATACAGGTGGAAAAAAAAATACTGCTGGGCATTCTTTCATCTTGAAGGAAAAACATAATAAAATATTTTTATAAAATAGAGTATTATGTTGAAATTAATTTCCTGATTAGATAGATTTTTAAAACATAGTTGTCAATCTTTCTTAAAGATATCAGCTAAGATCAAGGAACAGAACAGACAGCCCCGAAGTATCTGTGTATGTGTGCATAAAATAATTCAAGCTTATTATAAAAGATGGACCATGACACCAATGTCTTATCTGCATTATGAAACATCTAAAACAATGGAAATTCAAAATGAGATCAACTTAAGTTTTATATTTGCTCCCAACATCCTCCTGGATCTCCCCACACTTACTTTGGAAACCACTGTACTCTCTGTCCTCATTGACCCTGACTGGACTGCAACTATGACCTCCAGGAGAGCAGAGCCCATGCGGTCTCATTCATCATCCTTGGAGCACTCAACAAGCATAGTTCCCCCCACCCCCAGCTCTCTTTCCTAGGTGGCTGACACTGGACACAGGAGATATAAGCTTCTCCATTAGTGTTAAGCAACCTAATTCTACAAACTCTGGGGACATTGAAAAGAACATTACCCAGAGACAGGATGGCGAACACCAAGGTTTAAAGTGAGTCCCTTAGCCTAAGGCTACTGCTGAAAGTGAAAGGGAATTTGGTACACCTTCTAGGAAATACAATCCATACAAAGAGGAATTCGAGGTATTTTCCCACTACTCAGGCCACTTGAAGAATTTTTAAAGTTGAAAGGAATAAATATGCGAACACTGTAACCTTTTAGAAGTACAACTGTTGAGTACCCTGGCAAGCTGCTCAAATATTCTAAAACAATGAGTAGCTTGACATTTTTCAAACAAATATTTTAAAACTCAGGTCCACATGTGCGCTGGAAATTAATGCCATTTGTTCAACAATAATAGACTTGATTCATATCCACTCTCATACAGTGGATTATATTTGCTGATTTCATTAAACCTTCAAAAGGTTACAGCTGGTTGACATATGAAAAACTCTACACCTCGAGAACAGGAAATTCTGTACCAATGCTTCCCCCCCAAAAAAACTATTCTTAAAAAAGAAATGGTAAAGCATAGAACTTTGCTTCTTACTATCATTGATTATACAGGGGTACCAAAAATATATATACACATTTTAAGAGATGTTAACTATGTATTACTTTTGGAAGTTGAATTAAATTACGGTAGCAATGTGTACTTTGCTCAATTGTGCTTCTGCCATTTTCTTTGACAATCCTGCTTGCCACCTGGTAATGCTAGCATTCATTTGATTAAAGCCATCTTTTGTGCAAACGTCATACTTAAAATGTGTATACATTTTTTGGCACCCCTGTAGGTTAAAACTTTTATGTCAGAATATACTAACAAGATGACAGAAGCAGGTGATCATGAACAAACATGGGGGCAAGCACATGAAAGACACTAGTGAAAGTTCTGAGAACTGCCCAAAGGGGACTTCTGGTGGAGGCCTGGAGACCTGCAGCTCTGCAAGATAGGGTTATAGGATGCAAAACTGAGCATGAACCATATAGCAAGACTACCTTGGCACCCTTGACTGGTGAGCCAAGGGATATTTTAATCATAAACAGGACTTGAATTTAATACTAAGCAATGGCAATTGTCTTACTATCGTTTCTTTCAGAATATTAAAAAAAAATCCTCAAAAAAGATTCTACCAGGACTAAGAGAAGGGCTGTATAATTACAGGGAGAGTGGAGTCAGCCTTTAAATATGGTTTATAAAGTACTTGAATTGGGGGAAAAAACCTTCTTGACCATGCCAGAAACATATTATGATCAATGTGGGTCAAGCTAGGGCTTCCATAATCAAGACAGTTATTTCTGCCATAAGATCTTTAACAGCTACTAATGTACAAAACCTTCCAGCCTAAAAGGTTCAGTAACACAAATAACTATTACATTGTCAAATTCTGAGTGACAATACAAGTCCCAGAATTAACCCCAACATGCATTAGAGGCTACAGCTACTGTACCTAGATACATTTCTGGAAAACTTCAAAAAATAAAAAAAGCCATAACACTTCTTTCACGTGGTTGTGTTGTGTCCTTAGAATGCCCTTCATGTATTTATTTCTTTACTCTTTTGAAAATGAAGGTTTCTTTAGATTCCTCATTTGCTCAGTGATTTCATTCTAACTTCCACAAACCAAGAGAGCGAGGCTGCTATTTTCTTGCTGTGTAACATCATACAAGTTACTTAACTTTCCTGTACCTTGGTTTCTTATCGATAAAAGTAGGATGATAATAATAATACTTAAAGTGCTTGTTATTATAAGGACTAGCGGAATGTATATAAATCATGTAGAACAAGGCTTGACCTGTGGTAGTCAATTACAAATGATTTATATGATTTTTATTATTTCAGTGGTATCTGCAGACTGTACGAAAATAAGTTCCACCATGATATATGTAGTCTTTATAATAAACTTAATTATTTTGCACACACATGCATAGATGTGCTTCAGGGCTGTCCATTCTGTTCCATTGATCTTAGCTGATATTCAAATTCTTGATAATTTACTTCCAGGTCATTCAGCTTTCCTAATTAAAATTCCAGCCTGGGATCATCTGTTATTTTACATAGGAATGCTAGAGGGCTTTCCAAAAGAGAAGGATCTGCATAGGAAGGCTAGCTGCTGACTCCAGCTTTCTATCATTCAAACCACTAGATACTACCTGGGTCCAGTGGGGGCCTTCTAGAAAGTCAGCTAGTACCTCTGAAATAGAACTCAACCAGATTAGATAAAAGTACATCATAGTAATTTCTGACTCCAGTTCCAAATGGTGACATTAAAAGGGTCATATTCAAAGCTTCTTTCTGAGATAAAGGCAAAGAACCCAAGGGTAGAGACAAGAGCACCAGCATCAAAATCACTTGTGGTATCTGCATAAGTGCAGACCCTGGGTCCCGCCCCAAACCTACTGAAGCGGAATCTGAGCAAAGGTCTCAGGAATCTTTGTATTTTCTCTTTGTTTGTTTTAAGGAATCTAGATTTTTATCAAGCACCCAGA
Source organism: Cephalopachus bancanus (assembly GCA_027257055.1). Taxonomy (NCBI): domain Eukaryota; kingdom Metazoa; phylum Chordata; class Mammalia; order Primates; family Tarsiidae; genus Cephalopachus; species Cephalopachus bancanus. Next base: position 2,336,200 of record JAPVLO010000170.1, on the reverse strand, counting down.
TGATTTCCAAGCCATGTTGTATTTCCAGAACTGCTCCAGATATTTCCCTCAGGTTACAGTCACAAGCTTGTGCTGTTGATGATGGATCCTTTGTATCAACTGGAGGAGCCACAGGCTTTTTGACCTCTTGCTTACCTCTTTTACAGCCTGAGGGTCTCTGATTTCATTTGCTTGGTCCTTGCACCCAACCCAGGCTCAGAGAACCCAACTCTATAAATCATGCTTGGACCAAGGGGCAGCTGGGCAGAGCTGACCACCCTGAGAACTTGTCTCTAGGAACCCTGCCTCTAAAGGCTTCCTCCCTTAACATGACATGTGGCAAGATGATCAAATTCCCATTTAAAGAACAACTGTGGAAGTTTAGGTTAAGACAGTAAAGTTTGCATACACACACACAAAAAAACAACCAAAAACACAACTCAGCCTCCTGCCTTATGGGGATGAGAGAAGAGAATGGAATATGGCAAAATGTATCAAATATTTTTTGTGGTTTACTTGTAGAATCAAGCCAAGCAGTCTTTGGAAGGACAATGCTATTTCAGGTCTGCTAACAAAAATAGCCAAATTATTTCTCTAAATTATGTTTTGTTTAATTTTATTTTTATTATTTTTGTTTTCAAAATGTGGGGTATAATTCAGGGTTGGGTATACAAATGGACATTATGCAGTTACCCTAAATTATGAATGCATATATATCCCCTTCAGTTATTTAGATATTGCCAAATAAATTAATCTTCTCTAGAGAAAAGGATAAGAATAAACATTCTAGCACATATATCACCATTGAAGAGATTCAGTATTTCAGTAGTAGCTCGATGACTAAACACCTTTCTCTTTCAATATTGTCTGCCTATTCTCTCTATTGGTTCAGTCTTCTTGCATGTGTGTATTTTAAAAATAAAAATAATTACACTTGATTCATGGGTATGAGAAGAAGACATACGGATACATAATGTACGTAAAGATGTGAAAATGGCGCTTACCCCATTACTGCATGGGGCACAGAATAAAACTACAAACTTTCATTCAAATTGTTTTACAATCACGGCTTGTAGATATACTCACACATCCCTAGTAGGAAGGAAAACATCACCGGTGGCAGAAGTGGAATAGGAGACCTGGTGTGGCTTCTCCAGGGTCCCACTGTGTGTTAGCTGAGAAACCCTCAGTCCTGAGCTGTCTCAGTTGCTCCATCTACTCAACCTCATAGTGATGCTTGATAACAACTCATTACTCCTAATAGCAACCATATTGTCCAGTTTTAAGAAACACTGCCATGCTTTGGACAGGAGGCCACAAAGAAAGAATTTTTTACGGAGTGCAAACTGGAGCAGTATACGGAAAACTGAAAGTCTGAAGTTGACTTACATACAAGCCAGTCAGGACAAAAGATTAAAGAAACTAGGAACCCAGGCAAATTCAGCTGAGCTCTGGCATGCAAATAAAGTTTACAAATGAGAAAGACATCAAGGTTATAATAGTAAGAGTGCAAGGCCAGTACAAGTTCGGCCAATCCCAGCAGTTTGTTAAAGGCAGTTCTCTGCTACCCCACTGAATCTGCTTCCTGATTTCAAAGTTACATAACCCTATCAGCAACAGCAGCACCAGGGCACTCCATCCATTGCCTATATTCCATCCAGCTAATTACCAAGCGCTAGACATGCTTCTAAGGGAGAGGGCTGAGAGTAATTTTGTAAGTCCCTGTGTTTTCATTAATGTGAATTTCTCAGCTTTTCTAGGTCAGAGAAACACTGGGTGATTACTAATATGGAATGGAGAAAAAGCATGCTGGCACCTTTCAAGGAGGTTGATGCCAGTTCCCAAGATTTGAGGAGGAAGATGAAGTGCTTGAAATAAAGCAAAAGGAATTTTTAAAAGTAAAATAAATTGATAGAATATTTTCTGTCTCCTGAAGAAATCAAACAAGAGATCATATAAGGTACTCTGAGTATTAAATTGCCAAAGAAGACCAACTCCAGTAATAAAAGTTGGAATTCAAGAATACTTCATCTCCATGCAGATTTTCCTAAACTACAATGAGTAAAGAACTGGAAACTTTCTATAATGCTGATTCATCCATTAGTTTAGCAAATACTCAGTACAGTCTACCCCATCTCAGGAACTGAGGAGAACTCAAGGATTACAGAGGTCATGTTTCCTGCTCTGTAATCCAGAAGCCACCTGTCCATTCCTCATCATCCCATTTGCAGGTTGCACAGTAATAATGCATTTGTCTTCTGCACTAGACATGTAGCAAAACAGTGAATGAATAGATAAAAGAAAGAACAGCAAGAAGGAAGAAGAGAGAGAGGGAGAGTAAGATAGAAGGAGACACAAATTGTTTCAAGAGTATACAATCCAGTTTGCTATGAAAGTCAAGGTGGTCTGGAATTTGATAAAAAGGGACTGCTGATTTTTCTTTCCTATTTGTGAGCTAACTGCTTCAAATGGCACCATTGCTAACTTTCAGTTTTATGAGCCATAATTTGCACGTGAAACTCTATTAGAATCCTATTTATTTTAGAGTTGGAAAGAACAGAAAGACCCATTTGGCAGATTTGTTTTTATGTATCAACTACAGTTAAATATATTTAGAATATGCTACAGTTAGTAGATTATATATGCTGCAGAAAACAATTAAAATAAAATAGGGCAGACAAATAAAATAGGGCAGGAAACACAAAGCAATTTTTACAGAGAAAAAAAGAACTCACTTTTTGGGATAGCCAGGTTAAAAATATTTATTATTAAGATAACAGAGTCATATTCTCACTAAGCTTTTGTTTGGCATCCCTGAAAAGAATACTAGTGATAAAAAATTAAGAGGTCTGCAAATACCACGCATTGAAAAGGACAAGGAACAGCCGTAACTCTTACATACTTCTGGTGGGAATATAAATTGGCACAATCCCATTGAAAACAATTTGGCATTACCTCACAAAGCGAAATATGTGTAAACCCCATGACCCAGAAATTCCACTCCTAGGTATATGCCCTAGAGCAACTCTTGCATGTATGTGCCAAGAGACACGAACAATAATGTTCATAAGCAGCACTGTTTGAAACAGCAAAACTGGAAATGACCAAGAAGTCCATCAACAGTTGAAAGGGGAGGTGAGTTGCAGCCTATCCACACAATGGAGTATTATAGGCAGTGAAAATAAATGGAGCACAGCTGAACCCAGCAATATGGATGCTACGATGTAAAAAAAGCCAACTGTAGGAGACTATATACAATAAAATAGAAATTTTATAAAGCCTTTTAAAAAGTAGAACTATGCAATATATTGCTTAGAGAGATATACACGGAGAAACTATTTTAAAAGCATAAGGGAATTAACACACACAAAAAAACAAAATCCATACTAACATTTGCAAGGTGAGGGGTCACAGGAAGACTACAGAGCGATAAGCCTAAGGTGGGATCAACAATATTAGTGATTTTAGCTTGCAAAATAAATTTACAGATGAATGTTTTATTAAGATATTGTTCAGCCAGGCTCGGTGGCTCAGCCTGTAATCCCGTGCCTTTGGGAGGCTGAGGTGAGCGGATTGCCTGAGCCCGCGGGTTCGAGACCCACCTGGGCAGCAAGACCTCATCTCTACAATAAATAAAAAAAATCAGCCGGGCGTGGTAGCGCATGACTGTAATTCCAGATACTTGAAAGGCTGAGGCGGACGGATCGCTGGAGCCCAGCAGGTCGAGGTTGCGGTGGCCGGGAGCGGCCACTGCACTCCAGTCTGGGGAACAGAGTGAGACTCCAACTCAAAAAAAAAAAAAGATATTGTTCATATCTTAAATAGTCGGTACATATTCTGTTGTATAGTTCAACTATTATATATGCAAATTTAAAAAATTCTGATATAGACTATGATAAAACACTATGCAGCTAATGACTAAAATAAATAAAGTAGATCCATATTTACTGACACAAAAATATTCTAAGACAGATTGTTTAGGTTAACAAAAAAGTCACAGAACTATACCCCATACTTCCATAACAAGTAAGCAAAGAAAGGAAGAGTTCATAAAACTACATGCTATATGTGTATTTGTACTGGAGGTCTTCTGTCTGCTCCTCTAACCCACGCTCCATCCTTCTTCACTTCACTCTCTGGTCAAGGAGGTCTATCTACACAAACTACATCAATAGGTTTTCTTCTTCCCTGGCTTCCTGTAGGCTCAGTCAGTGGGAGAGCTATAGGAGTGTGTTTATTCCCAGCCATTCGCTGTGATCTCTAAGGACTGACTGTATCTCTCCACCACAGGTCTCAGTGCCTGTTAAAGGTCCTTTCTGCAGTACTTTCTCTGTGCCCAGGTTTCTGTGACCACTCCCTCTCTGCATCCCTTCAGGTCTAGGGGTAGTTAACATGATCACTTGGGCTTCTCTTACACCCTTCCCACACCATGTAAATAGTCCCTTTATTAAACTCAACTTATCCTAATTTAAATTCACCATCTTTTCCCTAATGGAACCCCAAATCATATGATCATATATAGATATGCAAGCATGGAAATGGATGAAAAAGATACACAAGAAAAGGTTATCAGTGGTTAATGATAATGCAAGAAGCTAGAATTTAAGGAAGAAGGAAAACACTAATGTTTTGGCCTTTGTATTTCTGTATCATATAACATTTCTAAGAGGAAAGCAGTCATGTATGTTTTGGGCAAAACACAATTTTAAGCATCCCCCACAAAATATTTTTTAATGCATAAGTTGGGTAGTTTATTTAAAAGAATAGACCAGAAGCTTTTGTTCTGTTCTCCTTCCCCTGTGCCTAGACAGTACCTGACAGCAAAGCATAACAGGTGCTCATAAGGAACACTGGCACTATAATCCAGATAACATTAGACCTAAAGGATTTCTCAAAGGCAAAGTTAGCTTCTGTGGGGTTTAGTTTTAAAAGAGAAACAAGGGTACCTGCATAATGAACATTTTGTTTACCTAACCCTGAATTGTACCCCGCATCTTTAAAATATTTTTTTTTAAAGTTAAAAAAAGAAAGAAAATAGAAGGGAGAAACACCTCTTAGCATAGCTCAACAGAGGTGGGCAATGGGTCCCCAATGACTACAGGTACAGGCAACAAATGGGCTGTAAGCCTGGTTCCTGGACAGCACTGTGTACATGAGACAGAGACCCCAAGCTCTCTGCAGGCTGAGCTGTGCCATGGTCTCTGGACATTAGAATTGCATCTGACCATGTTCAAGTAAGCATCTCTTCTAAGGCCTCAAAGACTTCCATTATTACTATCTCCTCTTTTGCTACCCAGGGTCTGGATGCTTCTCTTGACTATAAACTCTATAGCCAAACACTTTGGCTACCATGCTATGACTACTGGACTGGATTCTATCTGAACACCCGAAGCTGGGCATAGCCATCAACACCTGCCTCACACCAGTAGGGAGGTTAAATTCAGACCCAAGCTCCTCTCATCTGGCCCACCAAGCCATGGACAACTAGGTCTGGCTAATTCGATTGTCCTTCAAATCTCAGATTAGATGGCACTACTTTCCTGAGGCCCCTTGAGCTAAATGGCTCTCCTTAAATGGCTCAGAGGCACTGTGCACTTCCTCTATCATAATATTTATTATACTATATTGAAATTGCCATGTGTATGTGTGTATCCCCTCATAAAGCTGTAAGCTTTTTGAGGGCAGGGGCTAAGCCTTATACACCTATGTATCATAAGGGACACTGATACAGAATAGGAGTCATTAAATACTAGAAGAAAAAAAGAGAAAGGAAGTAGGGGAGGGTCCAGAGAAGGAGAGAGAAGCAAAGGAAGGAAAAAAGGGAAGGAGGCAGGGAGGAAGGGAGAGACAGAAGGAGGGAAGAAGTCAGTCATATACTGCTTGATTCATAGATATGACAACACAAAATAGATCACTTTGTTTTACCTGCTCTAATGACCTTTAAAGCTGTGGATATTCAAGAATCAATGTAAACATGATGTCATAGATTCATCACCGACTTACTGAGAACCTCCTCTCTACCAATCACTGTGTAAGAGCCAGCAATGTAATGGTGAGACAAAAATGGGGGGGAGGCGTGCAGAGTGCCTTCCCACTACTGTGCAAACATGTGGGAATACTTCTCAAAATTTCTGATGTTTCTAAATATTTTGAGGTATTTTCCAAAGATCTCTCCAATATATCTGGAGTATTTAGATATTTCTACTCATTGTTGTCAGAGATTTTGTGAGGTTGAGTTAATTAGCACTAGGTATAGCTATCCGAGACCTGCACTGGTTCCTCTGTGCTGAATCATATCAAGAATTCTTTGCCAAAGTAACAAAAATGAATGTTTAATGTTGGCCCTTTCTGTCTCTCTGATGGCTCTGCAGAATTCTGTGATATTTGAAAAGCATCAGGGAAAGTAAATAATGGTTTGGTGTTGATTTTTAAAATACAAATGAAACCATTATGCAAATGAGTCAGAAATCATATGAGAGAACATTAGGAATTAAAACAGACCTGAAATTGATTTCTAAAAGACCTTAGGCAAAAGTTCCATTCAATTCCAGTCCAGAAATACTGCATTAGTCCCACCATACTGAACAATGCTCCTGATTAACTACTGGTCACCGCTCTTACTTCTATCTAATGTGTGGCCACTACACCCCATCACCACACTGCAGTGAAGTAAGAGACGCAAGCACTTTATCCTTAATAAACAAGCCCAGCATTTACTCCAGGCACTACACAAAAAGGCCAAGGAAAGGAGAGAGAAGACAAACAAAATTATAATTTCCTGTCTGTTGCTCACTACTTGACATGGGCCTATAAGGCATTGGCAATGCTCATGAGAAAGGCAAACAATTCTTGGTATGGGAAGAGGTAGCCCAAAGTGGGATGTACAGTTGGGAGAACAATTATTTAGCATCCACTTTCAATTGTCCAAATGTGGAAAGTTTTCATCACAGACAAATTTCCCTGGCCACTGTCAGGATAGAATTTATAAGTATAGTATTTCATGCTATGCCACAAATAAGACAGTTACTTTTTGCTGTGACTTGGGGGAGCCTGAAAAATCTCGGAATCCAAAATCTTCACCTTCTCCCAACCTCTCACTGGTCTTTCCATGATTCAAAATTTTCCATGCTATACTCACTAAAACATGTACAGTCCTTCACAGGAGGCCAGTGCTATCAGGGATGCAATACCTTAAACTGTTATCAGCTGGTGGCAGTTGTGTAAGGGTGATGTGTGGGTGGATGCATACATACAAGCTCAACATTCATTTCCCTTTCTTTTGAAAACAGAAATCTGGTTACTTCTTGGGAACCACCTCTTCCCCATTCTCAGTCTGTGGCTTTGGTGAGACTGGCCATGACCCTTGGTTCCAGTAGTGGGCATCTGATCTAGTTCTAGCACAGCTCTGCAATTCCTTCCACAATGAAAGTAGACACACGATTCAAGTCAAACTAAGGAAAGCCTTATCTATGGCTTATGCCAGAAAGACTTCTCTATTTCTCTTGGGATGCCAGTATGGCAGAATATAAGTCTGGTGCCATTAAGGCCATTCGTAGGCAGCTTTTCTGATAATGGAGTCATATGGAAAGAAGTAGAGCCTTGTGAAGAAGAGGCAAACACCTGACATCTTCTCAAAACCTGGATTCAGCTCTCCCAGAACTCTTCAGTTACACAACCCAAGACAGTCCCTTCTTATTAAACTAGTTTCTCTAGGTTTCTGACACTTAAAATCCCAACAGTTCTGATTAATACACAGGTATTGATGCCCTAGTTTAAAATAATTAATCCAAGCCGGGCTCGGTGGCTCAGTCTGTAATCCTGCGCCTTTGGGAGGCTGAGGTGAGTGGATTGCCTGAGCCCGCAGGTTCGAGACCCACCTGGGCAGCGAGACCTCATCTCTACAATAAATCAAAAAATCAGCCGGGCATGGTAACCCATGCCTGTATCCGGCTACTTGGAAGGCTGAGGCGGAAGGATCACCGGAGCCCAGTAGGTCAAGGCTGCGGTGGCCGGGAGCGGCCACTGCACTCCAGTCTGGGCGACAGTGAGACTCCAACTCAAAATAAAATAAAATAAAATAAAAAAATAAAATAAATAAAATAATCGAAATGCATGCGGGAGAGAAAGGCAGGCTGCACCAGAAGATCAGAATGAACTGGCTCTGCCCTTTTTCTGCCCCTAAGTGCTTAACCTTGGGCATGTTCCTTCATAATAAAATAAGGGGCTTTAAAATAATAATCTCCAAGATCCTTCTAAGCTTTGATATACTGTGATTCTAGGTATGCTTTGAGGGTAGAAAGAAGAATCACAAAAGGGCTGTCATACAAGGCACATTTTGCAGGCTTACAAAGTGGGGTGAAAGTGGGGGGTTTGTTCAGCCAAGTTAGCAGAAATGCACAGGAGAAAGAAGGTGGGCTGCTGACAGGAAGATGAATGGGCATGCAGACTAACTTCAATGACTTTACAATTTTGCCAGAACCGACCCTGACTGTCACAGAAACAAACTCTGAGCTGGAGTCAAGACCTCTGTATTATCCATTCTCCTCCACGAGTAAGGCTGCCCCAGGGGTGAAGAGATGAAGGAAGCGGCTGACATACTTGATGTGTGACTTGGCCCTTTTCTCAGCTGTGGCCCTGCCTGGAGTGCCCTGTTTACTTAGCTCCTCCTGTCTAAAGCCTACCTGACCTTCAGCACCCAACCTGAGACCTTTCTCCTCCATAAGTCTTCCCATGTCATAGCATCATATAGTGACCTCTCTGCCACTTTTTTTTTTTTTGAGTTGGAGTCTCACTCTGTCACCCAGACTGGAGTGCAGTGGCCACTCCCGGCCACCGCAGCCTCGACCTGCTGGGCTCCAGCGATCCTTCCACCTCAGCCTTCCAAGTAGCTGGAACTACAGGCGTGCACTACCACGACCAGATTATTTTTTGATTTATTGTAGAGATGAGGTCTCGCCAAGTTGCCCAGGTGGGTCTCGAACCCGCAGGCTCAGGCAATCCACTCACCTCAGCCTCCCAAAGGCGCGGAATTACAGGCTGAGCCACTGAGCCCAGCTCTCTCTGCCATTCTTAATCCTAGGTTTCTTGTTGTGTGTTCCTCTTATTTAAAAATTATCTGATTCCGGGTTGGGCCTCTCTGTAATAATGGGTGGTCCAAGAGAATGCCAAAGATGATGTATTCAAAAGCATCCAGTTCCCTCAGTGACAGTCGGGTGAGAACCTAGGTCCCTAGACTATATCCAGAGCCCTTCCCCCCATATGCACTAATGACACCTACTGCTATCTTCTCTTCATGTTCCTGTTGCATTTTTTTGCTTCTTATTGAATGCCTCCCAAGTGCTAGGCACTGTTGTGCTCCTTATGAACAGTTTCTGTAACCATTACAATCATCCTGGAGGTACATATCACTATTCTCATTTTACAGATGAGGCACAGAGAGGCTGAGTGACTTGCCCAAGATCACAGAGCTAAGGACAGGAAGAGCTAGGATTTGAAACCAGGGCTATCTATTTGTGTGAAGCCATTTTTTTCTTCTTTATCATCATCATCACCACTAATACCACATTGTCATCACTGCTATTACTAAGTAGGCAGCAGGCACTACCTTAAATTCTCTCCACCTTGCATCATTGGTATTGGTTCCCATTTTACAGGTAAGGTCATTTCCCCCAAGAAGTCTTTGCTGACCACCACACCCTAGAATAGGTTGGTGCTCTTCCTAAGTGCTCCCATATCACCCTGTGCACTAGATACATGTTTTAGCATTTATCTAATGCCTAGAAAATAGCAGCTTTTTGTCTTCTCCACTGAATTAAAAACAACATAGGAGTGTTAGCATGTCTTGTCAATTACTAGTTCAATAAATAAGTGTTGGATGAATAAGGCTGACAAAAGCCCACAAGAAGTCATTGTTGATGATACAGGACCACTTCCCACTTCATCCTGGACCCTCCAACCATTTATTATAGGAGGAAATGTCCACTTTCGGGCAGACTAAGAATCAACTGGCACTGGACTGCCAAGAACAGCATTGTAAGGAGAGAACTATCTCCCTTTGACTAGAGCTACACCTTGGCATTTTCTCAACAAATCTGGTATTCATGACCTTGCTGGGGCCTAGTCAATGCCAAATCAAAACTACTTCCAAGAGACAGATGGAAAAAGAGCATAATATCTGCCAGGTCTTTCAAATCATCAATTCCCCATGGCGAGGGCTTGTGGTGGCTCTTTGCAAACATCCAACGGTCCTCCTTCAGCCATGCAGGAGACCAAGATCTGAAAGAGTTGACAGAAATCATTTTTTTAATCTATTGTGGCAATTCTTGAAGAATAAATCAACTATCAATAAACCAGTGGTTTCTGAAGGGTGGTGTATTTTAGTAAAGGTCTTAATACCTTCCTACATGCACTGGAATCACAGTACTCAACCCCATTCCACAGCCATGGACTCTCACTCATATAGGCATTTATTCAACAAATATATACTGTACGCTTATTAAGAATCAAGCACTCTTCTAGAAGCTGGAAAAATAATGACGAACAACCAAAATCTGGTATCATAAAAGAATTCTTTTACCTGGAAGAGGTTACTCATGAGGTCGCTTATACTTACTGGGGTCGAAACACAATTAATTCATCACATAAACAAATGAATCCTTTGAAAAGCAGGACCAAGAGGAAAGAGTCCAAGAACATTTAATTCATGATGACCAGAAAGACAGGCCAGGGCTGGATTATGAAGAGTAGAATAGGGAAAGAACATATCAGCTTTGTGTGGTAAAATGGCACTTAGCACAACAGTGACATTTAGCAAACTCTGGTTGGTTCATATAGTCAAAATGGTTGAACTAGAACTAGATAGATCAAGATGGGTGAGTCTTTAAGAGTGTAATAATAATATTGAACAAATATCAAGTTGAAGAAGGATTCGTCTTACAATGCTGCTTGTTTAAAATTATAATGCTAAAAAGTATTAGCCTATGTTGTTTATAATCAAAGCGCATATGCAAATGATATATACTAACTTTAAGTGGTTCTATGGGGAAGCAAAGGAAGAGACCAGGGAATGCTGGGTAGACCTTTAACTATACCTGTATTGTTTTTTGTTTGTTTTTGTTTTCTTTCTTCCTTCCTTAAGGAAGAATCTAAAGCAAATGTAACAAAGTGTTAATATCTGTTTGGGTAGTGAGTATAAATATATACTTATCTTTTCCTGATTTTTTGTGTATTTTTTATGTTTAAAATATTTTTAATTAAAACTTAAAAATAATAAAAGAAAGAAAAAAAGAAACATTGGGACAAATTAGGGATCCAGAAATTCAGAATAAAAGATCTCAAGTTTCCCCCTGGGTAAGTTACTGATTAGCTAGAGGATAATGATCCAAGGAGATCTATAAATATCATTCAGGGCCATAGGGCTAAACTTTCACCAAGAAAACCTGCATCTGCTCAAAACTTTTCCCACACTAAGATGACATCTGGTGCCTCTTCTCCCAGCCCCACCAAATATGAAGCACCTTCTCTTGGGAGCAATTTTACTCACAGAACACTTTTTGGAGTGGGTGCATGAGGTTGGGAAGGGGAGGGGAAAGCAAAGTATTAATCCCCAAGTTTTAGATACTCAGATCACTGCCTTGTTAGTCACAGGGCTCAGCTATGCCAAGCCATGGGATGGTTGCAGGTGCTTACAGGAGAGGGACTCCAGTTGAAGAAAAGGAGGCCATAGTAAAGCAAGCTAAGCCTATGGTGGGCTCATGGACATCATTCCTGCTGTGTGTACTGCTTCCCCAACCTAGGTGACCCTAGGAGCTGCATAAGGCCCAAGAGAGTCACGTTTCACATTATAAATAATGTGATAATAAATAAATAAAACAGGAGCAAAGGAACGTGTGGGCCTATCATAAAAACAAAGAATCAGTAGTATTGTGGAACAGACAGTTTCTTTAGGGCCACCGTAGACTGCAGGACCAAAACTTCATTTTTACCAGAACTTCTTTAGATAAGCAAGAGACACACTTGTCCTTCGTGGCATAATAAAAAAGTTAAAGAGAAGTTAAATAGAAAGAAAGTTTAAAACAAAACCATTTTAGCTATTTTGTGTTGAACCTAGCATGGGTATCAGGCAAAGAGTTCAGCCTTGATTCCTGGAATACTCCATAAGTGGCAGCCTGTTACCTAATATCTAATAACATGATCTTTGCTTCAATAAGTCCTTTGTGGGGAACAGGGAAAGGGCAGCCTGAAGTCTGCAAGTACGATGTTTGAGGAAAGGTCAATATGGCCTTCGGTGCGAAAACAGCCATTGATAAAAGAGAGGGAAAGAACACTCTTGGATTTTCTCCTGTCTCTGTGTCTTGGAATTGTAGCACATCCTTGGGAACCATCTGCTAAGGTAGTTTCCTCAAAGAAAGTTTGTAATACTGATGTTCATCTTGGCCCTGTTAATGTCTCTCTGTGGAACAAATATCTCCCTGCTCCTGGCAGTGTTGACAGACCCAAGTTCAAGGAGATATACATCTATCTGACATTACAATGGCCCATCAAAATTCCTTCCTTGTCTTGGAGTCCAGCCAGACAACTATCTCCACTCCTACCCTTTTTCTAGGCATTAAATGACATGTCTGTGTGTGCTCCTGTGAAGGGGCTTGTCACCGTCCTCTATATTCTGCAGACCAGAAAATGCATTGCTAGGAGAGCCAGGAAAGTAATGAAAGCTTTCCATCGAACCACTGAGAAATGGGTGCATATAACTTAAGCCTTGAATAAAACATGTGGTTTAAGACTAAAATCTCCAAAAGATACCATCCTCACTGCTAGAGATTTATTTATTACTTTTGGAACAGTGCTTATGAGGGTTTGACTTACACTAACCAAAGAATCAGACTTCTGAAAGAGCATTTCTGTGGACTTCAATTCCATGGGCGAGCCATTAAGTGAGGTAAATCCTCTATCTCAAACAACTCTTCACAAATGAACAGGATTAATATTTCAATCTTTCCCAAAAAATCTCTAGCAAAAAGGAAACGCAACAGCTCTCTCAATTCCTCGTCCAGTGAAGCTCTTCTAGGGAGTTCTTATTGCTAGCCATCTGCTGGGCTAAAAGAAACATGTGTCCCTCTTTGCTCTGTGACTTTTTATGTCTTTGATTCCTTGATCTTGGGCTCATATGAAACCCAGGGATCTTAAGAAGAGAAGATGACACTATATTTTCATTTTTCATTTCTGTTGCCATAGAAACCCCCATGGTTTCTGAATATGTCTCAGGAAACCTAAATCTTCCTCTACATCTCCCAACATTGTTCAAAAAGGAGATTTTCCCCTCTTGGTTTTTCACTGCTCCAGCTGGGGGTGTTTCTTATTATACTTCATCCCGAGCTTTGACCTGAACACAGCCCCCCTTTGAGTTTTCGGTACACAGAAAAAGCTTTTTTCAAAGCATAGCAATTACTGTAAGGAAACTTTTGCCTACAGAGACACTCTGACACACTGAGTTACTGAATTTTCTATCCACATTTTTCAGTGGATGCTTTCAGTTGGAGGCAACCATAGGTCATTGTAGCTCAGAATATAACTTGTTTGGGTGCCTATGCACACATTACTGAAAATATAAGACTATAGTAAAAGTGTGTTTTCAATCTAAACTCTATGGTCTAAGGGTAGAATTAGAAAATTTAGCATGTTTCAGAGAGATAGAATTGGTGAAGCCATGTTTTGAATTATACTCAAGAAAACTGTGGGAATATCTAATGTGATTTATGAAATTAAGCCAGGGGAAGAACAGGAGAGGGGATTTACATTTCTGTACTCTAGCATCAGAGCTGAGAGACTTGCATAAGGAAGCACATAAGAAAGCCTAGAAAGAGGAGCATCTTTGTTTTATCTCACTAAGAACATCAAAAGAGTCATGGGCATTCTTTACAGTATGGCATTGTTAAAATACACATTCAAGAAGAGCAGAACACTGTATCTTCTATCATTCCTCCTAGCCAATACGATGGGTCACATCTGCTTGCAGGGACTTAGGGCCTTCCTCATGCTGACAAGATGGAATGTTATACATTCTATTCCTTTGCCTTTGAAAGATTCTTCCAGGCAGTTTTAGTCATTTCCCTGTGTCACTCCAGTAACAGAAATAAAGCACCAAGGATTTTTAACCATCCCTCACGTAAATCAGAATGATCTTTCATCATTCAAAAGCCTGAGCAAGCTCTTAATATAAATGCTTGTTAACAGTTCACTAGAAAGACATGTGCAAAACTGAGGTTGGCTGAGGAAAGCATCTTCTCATTGGGAATAAGTTATAATTTTTTTTAATACCGGTTTTATTTACAATTCCTTAAAAGTGACCTGGGTTGAGAAGCTTGGGTTTTGTGTTCAGACTCAACAGAAAGCTTTCAGGCCCCAGACTCCTGAAATTAAAATCAGATCCAAATTCAAATAAATTGTTTCTTCTGATTTGTACCCTCAGATCTGGAGTATAATTTCCCTTCATCAGCCTCTGAACTTCAGAATCCCATCCTGCATGAACAAAGTGAAGAGGAGGTCTCTGCTTTTTCACTGGAAGAGTCAGTGATGTGGAGAATCTGGCGGTGCTACAGAGCACAGCCCAATGGCTGCAGCCTAAACACACAAGACTGTTTACTTTCAGTTCTGGAACTACTGCTCACGGTGGTAAACTGCTTAACTGTGTTTGCCTGCTCAGAATACCATGAGTGGGATAACCTGATTAAGAGGCAAAAAGACAAGCATCTGATAAACTGATAAACATGTTTTACCCACAAATCACAAGTCTGCCTATCCACTGCTAAACTCGAGGTCAGCATCTCTCATTCACTCTCTCTCTCTCTCTCTCTTTCTCTTTCTCTCTCTCTCCTTTCTCCCTTCATTTATACCAGGGGCAGATTTCTGGCTTATTTTTAATTCAGAGTAGGGAGATATTAGCTCATAAGAAGGGAACGTTAACCCCTTAATATTGAATTTCCTGACATTTGATTTATGCTACCATGCCAATGCTAACTCCATTTAATTTAATTGCTTTGGTTTACATTCTTTTGAAAAGCACAAAGGAGGAAGGTTATTAGTGCATAAATGCCCCAGGGTTTAGAACTGAAAGAGCACTTTTCCCTCATTCCCTGTCTTATGATATTAGAAAATGTTTCTTGAGAGCAAAAGATGGGTACAGTCAAACCATAAAATGAATGGAATAATTGGTTGGTTGTAAAACACTGTGATGAACTTGAGCTGTAAGGGACTTACTGGTCTGGCTCTATGTATTTTCAGTGCTTGTGTCTGCTTTAACATTGATGAAACTTGGGAGGCCACGACTACGTTATGACTTAATGTATGCCACCGGATAAAGCAGAGCACAGTGGAGGAAAAATTCAGGAGTAATCCCTGGAGTGCAAATTTCACACTCTGAGTTTAGAAGGATCCTGGATCACCTCAGGACTGGGTATATTTGAAGGAAGGGAGGATCTCAGGCCTAGAAAGGCAAGAGAAGGTTGGTTCCTGGAACATACAATGCCTCTCTGATGGGTCTCTAGGTTGAGGTAAGAAGAATCATGTAGTTCTTAGGAAAGATTTCTTGGAACCCTTTACCTTCCTTCCAATGAGACAGCACAGAGCTTTGGACACTTCCCCAGCACCAGTTCTTTCACAGGATGCTCATCCCCACAGTGCCACAGGCCCTGGCTCCCCTCATTATGCTACAGCAGGAGGCACCGTTCCCAGCAAAGCCTATGGAGTCTACACGTACAACCCCTTGGGAGCACAGCAGTGTGAATGGAGCCCCTGGAGCTTGGCCTTCCCTTGGTTTGGAAAGCTCTGTAAGTCCAGGGTGACCCATATCAACCTTTAATGTGATATGTTTCCCGGAAAAACCTTCAACTTCAGGAAACCAACACAGCCAAGCACTGCTGGACCAAGATTCTCCCTGGAGGCCTTGTCTGGCTGCTTGCATCATGGGGAACACCAAGAGGGAAAGCAAACTTACTGATCCTTCTCCAAAAACCATCAGGAAGTCAAGAAAGTGTCTTAATCATCCACTCTGGTTTCCCCAGGGCTGCCTCATTTGAAACTTAGAATGACTCAAAAGGAACTCTGGGAAGTAATGTAGGGCATTGCCCTCTGCCCTCAAGGTAGTATATAAATAGAATCACATGAAAGTAAGTCATATTTAAAGCCCCAAAGAAAGATTCCATAACCTTACTCAGAAAACTGTTCCCAATGAGCTATTCCAGTGTCCAATACATAGGAGACATTCCATAAATGTTTATTGAAGGAGTGGATTGTTCAAACATTTTGAAAAACTTGTTAGGAAGATTCTCCCACCCCAACCCCACCCCAAAGTGGTGGAAACACAAAGAACAGCTTGAAGCTACAAAGAGACTTATGTCTAAACTGGTCAGAGCTGCTCAGAGCTGGTTGAGGCTGCATTGGAGGATGAGTTCTGTGTCATTATCAGGTATGCAAACTGGATAACAAGAAGGCTGGGAGGCATCTGGGACCTGAAAGGATTGTTTGGCTAATTGATCTTCCAGTAACCTTAAGCCAGAATACAAGGACAATTACCACTGTCTTCAGGAGATACAATCAAGGTTTTCTGGGTCACCAGAGAAGACAGCAATCATGTCAGGTACAGTGGCACTTCTCAACACTGGCTGCACATTATAACCAATTCAACCCCCAAAGGTTCTGATTTTTAAATGACCTAGGGTACAGCCTGGGGAAAAGGATTTTTAACAGCTCCCCAATTGCAGTCAAGTATAAGAAGTACTGAATTGGAAGAAACTGGAGAAGCTTCACTAAAGAAGAGTAAATTATGCCTAAGCCTTAAAAGTTGAACAAGATTTGAATAAATGGAGACAAAAGAAGAGGGATTATTGATAGAACCTGGTTTGTGTTTGATAAATACATATGAAGCATCTACAAATAAACAAAAATTTACTAATTTTTGTTCTAGTTCATAGGTATTTATTCTTAGCTATAAATCCCAAGTGAATTTCTTTCATTCATTCAATAAATAGTTCCCATATATTACTCACTCACAGTTGCTTTTGGCCCCAGCCCAGAGATGTGTAGAATAGAAGGGATGAGTAGAAGTGATTACACAAAAAGATGATGACTGTGTTTAAAAAAAAAAAAAAAAAAAAGAACAAGGTCGAGTCAATTATAGCAAAAATATTTTAAATGGATCTGCAGTAGATGACTTTCAAACTTTGACACTTGAAAGTGTTAATATCCACAGAAGCTTGTTTTTTCAATCAAATCAATAGTGCCTGGTAAATTAAGCCTACTAAACCAGGCACTCAATAATCAGTTATAGTGCTAGCCTGGTATAAATCCATTTCCTCTTCTCTGAAAAGATAGGCTGAATCAAATATTTCTCTCCCAACTTTCCATGTATAGGATCTGCTTACTAACACTCCATAATTTGGGAGTGAATGGGTGATAAAGCAAACTGCATTAGCTATTAGAAGAGTTATGCTACACGGATATAATCATTCTTGGTTAAAAAAAAAATCGATGCACAAGAGTTGCAAAATATTATTTTCAAATGATAGATAATAAATCAAATGGGCATGATTAACATCAGTACAGTGAAATTTGCAGTGGTGCTTTGGGTTACAATATTTTTCTTGTCTGCATAAATCTGTTGAAAAGAGGTTGTAAAGAAAGAGAAGCTATATATATTCAGGAAATGAATAAGTCCAATTCTAAACATAGTGCTGTATTTCTGCAAATGAAATAGAGTAAATGCACACTCTGGTACTCTTTACCAGAAGATGGAAGATTCTGATACACTTCAATTTAAGGCAGTTGGATGGTCACAGAAGTTGAAGTAGAGCCATGGATGCCCCATAGCCTCCGGGCCTACCTCTGAGTTTACCTGCAGCCTAGGTGAACAGAACCTGCACATGCCCCTCTCTTCTCCTTTTGTGGCTGATGGCCTTCTCTAGCACTAGGGTTTGCAAAGCCTGCTGGGAGGCCATCTTGAAATGCCAGGGATGTAATGCTCCTGGGAAAACTCACAGCCAATGAGGATAAAAGCAATGGATAGACATCTCAGTGTTCCCATCCTTCAGTGGAACAATTCTGAGGAATGTTCTACAAAGTTTCCCAAAAAATCCCCAGTAAGACTGAGCCCAGTTGCCTACAGCAGTTTCCCACTTCTGAATGCATTTTTTATTGTTTACTTTTTTTTCTCTTCCCTCTTCCTCTTTACCTCATTTTGCTTCCTGGTATTATCTATCAAATAAACTACTGAAACTCAATCCCTTATTATAGGGTCTGTTTTTGAAGAACCAAACTGAGACAGAGCATCTAATCTCTCATTATCTTCTTGGCTTGGCCAGGGAAATGATGCTTTGAGAATGTGCCCCACATGCACATTGTGGATCTCAATAATGGTTGATTGGATGGGTGGATGGTCGGACGGACAAAGAAGAGTGTGTTACTGGGGACAAAGGACAAAATAAAAAGAGAATTAAAACTGGAGTCATGGGAAACAATGTCATTTGAGGAAGAAAAAAAGAGAAAAAGAGGAGACTGGATTATTCCGAATGACCATGTTCTAGGATTTGATTAATTATTTATGTGAAAGAGATATGCCAGTGTAGGAATGGAGAGGAGGTATTGCATGAGCTAGTGGGGGTTAAGCACATTAAAGTTCACACCTGTAATCTCAGCAATTTGGGAGGCCAAGGTGGGAGGATTGCTTGAGGTCAGGAGTTTGAGATTAGCCTGGGCAACAAAGCAAGATCCATCTCTAAAAACAAAACAAAACAAAACAAAACAAAACAAAACAAAACAAAATACTCTCTCTTTGTATACCCAGACCATGTATTTAACTGTCTACTCACATTTCATATTTTATACTATTTCCTTATACATCTTTACACCATAATTTTAACAACTTCAGGATAATGTATTATTTTTAACTTTCAGGTTAGAATTCTGAGGCAGGATATTTTTAAAAATCAAGCAAGGATAGCATAGAAACCAAGGGAAGAGAGAATGTCAGAATGTCAAGCTGGTGAAGTATGTCCATGCTACTAAGAGGCCTGATATGATCTTGACTGAGAAGTCCTTATCCCTGCAGCTGAGTTTCATCTAAGATGACTTCAACAATCACTGGCAAGAGCTCATAAAGACATGGCCAAACAGTTTGTAGCCTACCACTGCTACTTCTACTACTTATTGCTGGCCCAAAGAAAGATGGGCCTGCTCTGGTAGAGGAAGCTCTTACATCTTCCCAATATCTACAAAAAAAATTAATTCTCAATGAAACATATAGAGTTGGACTAAGGGGAAGAGTCAATGTTAACGAGCTGTCTCAACTGCGTAGTGCTGCTACTATCTCGTTTTGAAGGTCCACTAATCTTATGGGCTATGCCACCACATCAAGCACCAGAGGACTACTCTGACACTTTCTTGGACACTGTGAGCCCTCCCTACACAACAGTCTAATCAAAACCAATCATGTATGCACTCATCCTAAAAAAATTGACTTAGCAAGTATACTAGGACCTGTGTTATATATTCATTTAAGAGGAATTTCTGAGTTGGAAAAAGCTTACCATGTGCTAGGCCTTATGCTGTTTTACATACGTTATCTTGTTTAATCTTCATACAAACCAATGATGTATGTATTGTACATATGTATTATATTTCTAGATAACTAGAAAGAATCTGGCTAGAATTGCTATAGATAAGTAGCATCATCTATTCTATTGGAAAAGGATAAAATATTTAAAAGCCTTTCAAGTTGAGGGAAACTAATTTGAGAATTACAATATATTTTTACTTATTTTAAACAAAACTCTATCACATAGCATCATGAAAAGCAGGAAAACAATGAATTGTGCCTGCCTCATGTTTCGACCACCAGTTAAGTCAAATAGTTTCCAAACACGTTTGGCAGCTCAGGCTGAGTACATGGAATTCACAGCAGTCTATCCCCTTCCAAAAGGAAAAAGAGAAACAAATTAGGGGGTTAATCCTCGCTGTCTGATAAACTCCCACTGTCTGAGTCACATGCTGCTGAACAAACAGCTTTATAGGCTCCGTTTGCAAAAAGCATTTGATTATTGTCCAAAGATTTTTTTTTTCTTTTTTTCCAAACCCTCTATTTATGTCATCTTATAAAACAGACAGTTGGGAAAGTATTCGGGGTTGAGCATGGTTAGGAGGAATGGGTTGTCATAGTTACTGTTTATAAATATGGGCGCTGAACCAATTCCAATGCTGATCATACTTTGGAAACATCTTTCTAACTAGATGGTCAGAAACTTAAAGCTACATACTCTGTGTTGTCACACAAGAACACGGGTCTCTGAAATTAAAAAAAAATAATTTAATTTGAAAAGATAATTAAAAAATTATTGCTACTCTTAGAGGGGAAATTAGAGCAGTCTCCATTTCTTGAGGTATATTTTCTGGTGAAAAAATGTAATACACAGAAGCTGATTTAAATTATAGCTTAAAAATAACAAGGAAGAAGTTCCAAACAAAATGATTTAATGCCCCCATCTATTCACTTTCTCCTCCAAATATAATTTTAATTATGAGTGACTATGGCAATATACTAAGGTTATATAGAGCCAGTAATATCAGGTTGCTTACTATATTATTTTGAGCAAACTTCTTCAGGTTTCTATAGAAGTCTTTCTGAGAATGAAGGAGAACATCAAAGTTTAATTTTGTGGTGGGAGAAGGTATGCTGTATTTTTAATAAAGCAAAAGCTCCAGTGTAAGATCACGGAAAGACCCTCCTGGCTCAAGAGTCAACAGTTCTTTGTTCAGCTCCATCTCTTCATGCAGAACACACTAACTTTTGCCTCAAAAGCTAGCATCCAACTTTGGGACCCATAACAGGTGCTCAATGGACATCTGAACACCTAGAAGGTGATCTAACCACATGGAATGGCTTAAAAGCAGGGAAAAAACAATGGCGTATATAAACATTACATTCTTCACTTTCAGTAGAACAATGACAGAGAATGGAAAGACATTAGGTTTTGGACGCTGAACAATAAATAAAAATGTTCCCTCTTCAGATCTGGCAAATTTGCTGTTTTTTTCAGTCCAGCATGAGGCAGCAATCCACAGTCACCAGGGGCAACCTGTCAGTTGTACAGATGCATAAACTACAGTAGGAGAAAAACAAAACAAAACAAAAACAGGTGCTTACTCCACACTCATGGTGAGGGAAGGAAAGAGGGACAAACACAGAAACATGTTGGTAAAGTGAAAAGAAAAGAGAATTTAAATAAAATATCCTAGATTCAAATTCTACCAGCCCCTTGAGTAGCTATATATTTGTATAGACTCCCTGAGTATCAATTTATTCATCTGTAAAATGAAGTTAATAACATTGTTGAGCGAAGTTGAAATGATGTGTGTGCTAGGTACTTTATAAACGACAAAGGATAAAATAAAATCAGAAATTCCAGTCTAAAATTTCTTCTCAATGCCAACTGTTATTAGTTTGCTAGGGTTGCCAGACATTTAATTTCTCACAGTTCTGGAGGCCAGAAGTTGAAGATCAAAGTTTTGACAGGTTTGGTTTCAGCTGAAGACTCTCTTTGGTTTGCAAATGGCTGCCCGCTCTCTGTCTCTTCACATTCTTCCCTTTCTACATGCTCTTGGTGTCTCTTTATGTGCCCCCTTTTTTTTTCTTTTGATAAGAATACCAGTTATATTGATTTAGGGCCCACCCTAATGTCTCATTTTAACTTAATCACCTCTTTCAAGGCCCCATCTCTAAATACAATCACATTCTGAGGTACTGGGGGTTAGGGTATATATGAATTTGGGGGAAACAAAACTCAGGCCACAATGCCAACTTCATACAAGCTTTAATATAAAAATGTGATGACAGGGTGGGATATTGAAACAATGCTGAAGGCTGCTCTGCAGACTAATTAGCAGAATGCCAGAGTTAAATGATAGCATTCTGGAAGGAACAATATATTATAATTGTTAAGAAAACAAGTCCATTACCAAATAACACATTTATTTACACCGATAGCCTCACAACATTAACAGCTAAATGGAGTAGCTAATGGACATTAGATCATAAGAAATGATTCGTATAGCTATTCTTTCCTTGGCTGCTAGAATATAATCTTTCAATTTAATAGAGCTCAGTAAAGAAAGTACTGTTTCTTCCCTAGACTGCTGAATTTTCTATGCCCAATCCCCAACTTCCTCACTCCAAATTTTCTTCATTAAAGTTTTTCAAGGTTTTCAGACAACCATCAAATATTTGCTTGGTCTTATATTAGCTGTCATAATATAACAAATAAAGGTAACATTTATTGAAAGCTTACCACATCCTAGGCATTATGCAGTTTATATATACTATCTCATTTATTCTTCATACAAACCAATAATGTATGTATTGTTATTATTTTTATTTTAATATAGAGAAACTAAGGCTCAAATAAGTCAATGAATTATCTATTTGGTAAGTGAAGGAGCTAAGATTCAAACTCAGATCTATATAACTCCAGAGTGAATTTCTAATTTGTTACCACAAGTTGCCTTTTTATCTTAACCCTAACTGGACTTCTAAGCTAATTCCATTTTTAAAGTGATTATTTCTTTTTTTTTTTTTTGAGTTGGAGTCTCACTCTGTCACCCAGACTGGAGTGCAGTGGCCGCTCCGGGCCACCACAGCCTTGACCTGCTGGGCTCCGGCGATCCTTCCGCCTCAGCCTTCCGAGTAGCTGGAACTACAGGCGCACACTACCACGCCCGGCTGATTTTTTGATTTATTGTAGAGATGCGGTCTTGCTGCCCAGGCGGGTCTCGAAACCGCGGGCTCAGGCAATCCACTCACCTCAGCCTCCCAAAGGTGCGGGATTACAGGCTGAGCCACTAAGTCCGGCAGTGATTATTTCTAAAGATTAGGCCATACCAAAGTCACAGCAAATCTGCAAAGAAGTTAAAATATGAAAGATGCTTCTATCTAATTAGAAAAATCAAGTTCACTGGTGAACCTCCCAAATTTATAGTATCTTAACCCTAACTGGACTTTCTTTTCCAAGTCACCCAAGGATGTCTAACAAAGTACAACATAGTTGTGGGGCATACAACTGGGTAAGACTTGAAAATGTGAGATTCTAGTTCAGCCCAACACTGTCACTTAACTTTTCAGATGGTACTTGAGCAACTATAATGTATCTCAGAGGTTTTGGTGTCTGATCAGGATTAGTGTAGCAAACTCTTATATCCAATAAACACACTACTGAGGGGACACCTAGCAGAGTCAGGCCAGTGCAAGACTCACAGTACATGTACATTAGTTGGATGTGGCCTGTGACTCGGATAGACTTACAGTCTAGTGGGGAAAATGAACAGATGTGTTACATTAGAGGGTGGCATATTCCCTGACAGAGAGACAGACAGATGCTGTGGAAGCCAAGGACAAAGCAACTTACTTTGCTTGGAGGACTCAGGAGTACCTTCTCCAAAGAAGTAACAAGAGCTGCATTTGGTGTGGATCATAGAAAATGAAGACTAGGCATGGAACTTCAGGTTTAATTTGGCAAACTCTTTTCTCTCCAAAATCACCTCCCACAACAACCAATAGCACAATAAATGTAAATATAGACTCCAGGCTGAGGTGAGTGGATTGCCTGAGCCCGCGGGTTTGAGACCCGCCTGGGCAGTGAGACCTCATCTCTACAATAAATCAAATAATCAGCCGGGAGACTGAGGTGAGGGGATTGCCTGAGCCCGCGGGTTCGAGACCCGCCTGGGCAGTGAGACCTCATCTCTACAATAAATCAAAAAATCAGCCGGGCGTGGTAGCGCATGTCTGTAATTCCGGCTACTCGGAAGGCTGAGGCGGAAGGATCGCCGGAGCCCAGCAGGTTGAGGCTGTGGTGGCCGGGAGTGGCCACTGCACTCTGGTCTGGGCGACTGAGTGAGACTCCAAGTCAAAAAAAAAAAAAAAATACAGACTCCATCTTTGATGAAATTTAAAGACATCTGTAACAACAAACCACACTAAGTGAAGACGCTAAGCAGATACAGGAAATCTTACTGACCCAGAAGAATAAAGCCAGAGCAACTTATGTACCCACAGAGGATACATCTAAGAGAACATATGCACTACAGCAGAGAATCTAAGGAAGGTACAGGAATTAGAGGTACCAGGTACCACCAAAGCAGGAATGAATCATAGAGTTGAAAGCAGGAAGTTTGTATGAAAAAGCACATACACCCCCAGGTCCCTTCATGTCCATCCAGGCAATTACAACACATATCCTCCCCACGCCAGGAGATAGTAGTATAAGTCTCATAAAAAGTGACATGGAAAGGCTTGGGACTTTGGACTCGGGCACATAGGAAGATGGGGTGAGGCACCAATCTGAGAACAGAGAAATGAAGTGATAGCCTGCGCAGAAGACAAGGAGATTCCCAGGCTCCTTCTCTATTCAGTTGCAATCTGAGAACAGTGGGATGAAGTGAAAACCTGAACAAATGACAAGAGTGAGACCCCAGTCTCCTTCTCCATTCAGTTCCCAGACATTAGCAGCCTCATTCCTGGCTATGCATGCTTACTCTCAATGAAGTAGCCCAAAAAAACGGAGGATCCTAAGAAGTAAGTATGAGGGGTAGGAGGAAACTGGATACTAATCTAGTAAGTCTGATCATGTGGGAAAAAGCGTTGTAGGGTGGGAGAGAGACAAGCACGTCTAATGAAGCAATTACTCATTCTAGGATTTTAAAAAATTAACAGGAAAGTATGCAATGTAAACACTGAATGTTAATTTAATTAAAAATTGTGAAATAACTCTCTTGTAAAGAAATGGGTCAGGGGAAGAATGTGTAATAAAGTTAAATCCTCATCTACAATAGTAGTAAATTAATAGATAATGTTTAAAATTGATATCTCGAGCTGTAAAGTACATTTTTTTTTGAGGTGGGGTCTCTGTTGCCCAGGTTGAAGTGCAGTGGTACACTCATGGCCACCCCAGTATCGACCTGCTGGGTTCCGGCAATCCTTCCACCTCAGCCTTCCAAGTAGTTGGAACTATAGGTGAGCACTACTACACCTGGATAATTTTTTTATTTTTATTTTTTTTTTTATCGTAGAGACGAGGTTTTGCCAAGTTGCCCGGGCTGGTTTTAAACCCATGGGCTCAGGATTACAGGCTGAGCTATCAAGCCCGGCCAAAGTACATGATTTAGATGAATGGACGTAAACAGCTAAAAGGGTTGAAAGTGTTGTCCTTGGGAAACAGATTAGGGTGGAGTAGAAGGACAGGAGGGGACTGCCAGGTTTTATTATAAGTCTATCGACACTATTTGTCCTTCTAGCATGCTGAAGGTAAAAAGTAACTGCACTATGCACTATAAGCACTATACTCTAGTTGATAAAGCTGGTTCCCACAGGGTTACAAGTTAATGATTCTGAAATAATACATCTATATAAGAACTGAACAATTAAGTAAATGGACAGTGGGTGGCGGAAACCAGGTTTGTTACTGTTGAGGTGAGAGGTTATAGAAAAGCAAGAGCACAAAACTAGAATCTGGTAAAGTTAGAGTTGGAGACATCACTAAGCACTCATGGTTAGCTTTATACAGGTACAGATAGTTGCAGATAGAAATATTTATAGGTGTGTGTATCTGGATGGGTTAGTATATACATATATTTCTTCTTGCTGTGCCAACTGAGAGGACTTGGGGCCAATGACACTCCAGGAGTAACAAGCATATCTAACAGCAGATCTTTATTTTTAATGTCATTCTCTAATAAAAAGAACAAGGACCCCTTGGAGAAATGACTGATTCTAGGGCTGGAATAGGAAATATGTGAGATAAGCTGAGATCATTTTGTAGTAAGGAAGTAAGGAAGGGCTTTAGTCATGACATGAAACAAAAACCATCCACAACAATGGAGTATGTCAAAAGGACACCAGAGCCAACTAAAAAAGCAACCAGTGGCCAAAACTGGAACAATCTAAGCAATATAATAAACAAGTATTGGATTATAACCCAAAATATAAGATAAGCATTTATATAAGCATACATGCTAATATAAATGAATAAATGAAATAAGGAACATGGACAAATCTCCTGTGCAGAAGAATTATAAATAATTTATATATAAACTACATCCTTAAGGAAGTTAAATATAACTCTCCAACTCTTTGGTGTGGGCTGCACATAGTGATTTCCTTCCAAAGAGCATGTATGTAAAGAGAGAAAAAAAGAGTAACTTTACAGAGGAGAAACCCGACAAATACTATCTCAGTCGGGGATAAAGATTAACATGAACAGTAACGAGTCATGCTGATAGTTTGTATCCTTGATATGACGTGATGAGAATGGCAATTTACCTCAGTCTTCTTCTTCCCCCAAAACACATTATCCCAGTCTAATTATTTGAAAATATCAGACAGATTTCATTTGAAGGCATTCTGCAAAATACCTCACCATAGTTTTCAAAATGGTAAAAGCCATCAAAAACAAAAGTCTGAGAAACTTCCAAATCAAAAGGAACCTAAAAGATGTGATATGTAAAAGCAATGTTGTATCCTGGATAAGATCCTGGAACATCAAAAGGGTATTAGAGAACTGAGGAAATCTGAATAAAGATTGGACTTTAGTTAGAAATAGTCAATATTGGTTCATTAACTGTGACAAATGTACCATACTGAAGTAAAATGCTAACAAAAGGAGGAACTGGGTATGGACTATATGGGAACTCTGTACTGTTTTTACAATAATTCTATAAATTTAAAACTGCTCTAAGATTTTTTTTTTTTTTTTTTTTTTTTTTAGTTGGAGTCTCACTCTGTCGCCCAGACTGGAGTGCAGTGGCCGCT
This sequence comes from Cephalopachus bancanus, assembly GCA_027257055.1. Taxonomy (NCBI): domain Eukaryota; kingdom Metazoa; phylum Chordata; class Mammalia; order Primates; family Tarsiidae; genus Cephalopachus; species Cephalopachus bancanus. Next base: position 2,309,376 of record JAPVLO010000170.1, on the reverse strand, counting down.
CCCGGCCACCGCAGCCTCGACCTGCTGGGCTCCGGCGATCCTTCCACCTCAGCCTTCCGAGTAGCCAGAATTATAGGCATGCGCTACCACGCCCGGCTGATTTTTTTTTTGATTTATTGTAGAGATGAGGTCTCGCTGCCCAGGCGGGTCTCGAACCCGCGGGCTCGGGCAATCCACTCACCTCAGCCTCCCAAAGGCGCGGGATTACAGGCTGAGCCACCGAGCCCGGCTTGCTCTAAGATTTTTTAAAAATTATTTTTAAAAAGATAATGGTCATAAATTTTCAGTTCTAACTCTCCATTTTAAAGTCACAAGTTTATAAAACTCTGAGAAGAAACAAAGTGGTATAATGGAGAATCTTACTTGAATACCAGAACTTTCTGAATCTTATGTAACAACCTTCACTGTGCTTCAAAATGCTTCAGATCATCATGACTCATACGGACTACTTTGTCAGCAAACAACAATCAATTTTGGCCAACTGGAACAAATAAAGAGAAGTATTGGTAACAGACTCTAAGGTAAAGCTACCCACACAGGTCTCACAAAGGATGGGAAGCAGGCAGGTCAAAGGGAGGCAGCAGGACACCGTGCTTTCTATTTAGAAAATTTCCTTGAGAGGAACCAGCTCTATCTTTTCTGTTTTAGAGGGATTCTGCTCAAAGTTCAAATTCCCAGAGCAGAGACAGTCAGTCTGGATAGCCTCAACCTATGGCAGAGAAGAGCAGATTATCTTAATTGGGATGCCACTCGGCCTGATGCAAAGCGGGAGAGTGAGTTCTTGTGAGGAACTAAGATGCAATTTCTAGAAGAAGAGGAAGCAGATGTTGGGTAGGCCAGAACATCAGCTTTCCAAGTTCCTTCAAAGAACTTAACAATCCAAAGGGAAGGTTGAGGCAAGCATGGCATTTAAATCCAAACATCCTGAAATAGGAGGCAAATACAATGCAAGGAGATTCCTCAAGAAAAGAATCTTAGATCTGTCCTTAATACTGGGAGGACTATGATGGGGGAGAGTCAGACAACTGTGAGGTCTTCTGGAAAAGGAGCATTCAATGAGAAATAAGTATGGAAAGACCCAAATGACTTATAATTCATCAGTGAAGAGAATAGCCCATTTGGGCTATGTGGGTGGGTGGTATGTTTTTTCTTATTTCCTTTTATACAAATCTTATTTTCAGAATGACTTTTCTTTTTTAAGAATATCCGCAAATCCATGAATGAAAAAGAAAAAGTATGTTCAGTCTTCGGCAGGCTTCCAGTGATCAGCCGTAGTTATTTTGGTGTTCAGCATTTCAGCTGCAGGCTTCTAGTTACACAATGTGCATGCTCCTAGAATAGGAAGCTTCAGATGCTTCAGGAGCTTTGGGCACAGAAGAGACATCGAAAAAGAATCTTCCTAAGGTCCCAACTCTTAAAAACACAGACCCTAGGAACAGCAGGACAGACAGAACATTTGTAGGCATCAATTATCATTAGGCACCAGGGACCACTCAACAGTTCCCTGGCTCTTTGCTTCCTCTCCTAAGCAAAAAACTTTCCTGTCACATGAAGCAGGTAAAACAGATAACCTTGGATATCAGTATCGTGTATCACAATTCGTCTTTTCTGATCACTTAGATTTCCCTCTGATTATTTCATCAGTGATTTCAATGCCAAAAAACCAGCTGCAGTAAGTAATTTTTCCCATTTTTGACTGTACAATGAACCATAATTGGCAGAAATGCATCCCACAAGTCAGTCTCTAACCTACGATTTTGGCTTACATCAACAAATTCTTCCAAACTGCCAAGTGTTATTCCATCTGAGCAATTGCCTTGTTCCTGGCACCCGCGCATGCCACTTCCTGCTCTGTGTGCTGGACGTGGGGACCATTTATGGCTAGTTGGAGTCAGCAAACTGGGTTTGAAATTAGCCTGGTGAAATTCTGACCAAGTCTCTTACTATAATTTTAAGATAAATCAGTCCAAAATGACAAAGTAGAACCAGGGATGTATTTTCCTCACTGAAAACTAAGACTTTTGATGGAAAGAAAAATGCCAAAGCTGCAGGGAAAATTACTATTACCAAAAAAGAATGCATTTTAGATTTCTGAGCACAAGTCAATTATGTTTTCTAAACCTGTTCAAGGGATAGATAAAATGCCAGCCAACCTTGTGATGCTTATTATATATATTAATTTTCTAATACCAATACTTGCTGAAAGTACCCCAAGAGGATTCCTGGAGCTCTGTAAAGGGCCCTGTTCTTTTTCTTTCACATTCTTACCTCCATTGCTATAAGCTGTGCTGTGATGGAGGCATTTAAGGAATGAATCAAAATGATTTTCTGCCTCATACTTAGGTTGGAGTAACTACCCTTGCCTTTTTAGAGCTATGAAGTCCTTGGGTTGCTGTCCTCTTTCACAAAACTAATCCAAGCAAAAACCAAACAAACAAAAACCCCAAAACCCTTACACCCAAAGAGAGGTAAAGTTTCCTTATGATACACTGAAGATACTCAATCAAGGTTGTTCAAATTAATTTCAAAATAAAAATATTGCACTACTAATATAATTTTGTCTTTTGAGAAATAATTTTATTTTGTCTATGTACCTCAACTTACCACCACAATTGCCCAACACACACAGCAAATAGGTAGGGAAGCTTGAACACAATGATAGAAAGAGGAAATACTTTCTTTAAAAGCCATTTATAATCACTTTGTAAACCCAATATGTGTTTAAGAAACATTATTTTGCAATTTCTTTTCTGTGGTGTTCAAGGTAATTATGTGGGTGTGTGAACAGCAAAGTAATGACTGAGAAGTAAATGACCAAAATAGCTTTCTTTTTTTGTAAAGTTTTCAGCAATCAACAAGACTTTAGACTGAATAATAATAATTTATAAGCAGCTAGATAACCAAAACATATTCCCTTCAATTAACTCTTTGAAAACTTTAGCTGATGAGCAATTCTTCTGAGAGAGGGAAACACAAATAGTTTACTCTCCATCCTGAAATCTTACCTTGGAGCCCTGACTAGAAAGAAAATTAGAAAGTATCATCCAAGAAAGCATATAATGGGTCGGGGTCCTAAACACCTCAAAGAGAGAGGAGAGTTCAATCCATTTCATTTCTCCCTCCTACACCTAACACTTGCCTCTTCCCTTTGCTCAGGGTGGGTGATGGCAAAGCTCCCTGTCCCTCACTTTCACTTAAGAACTAACTTACCCACCACCTTGCATGAGGGAAGCACATGGAGCTCACAACTTGAGAGTAGATAGGTATTTACTCTCCCAGAAGTGCCACAGTGACGATGTGCTCATGTCAACAAGGCTCCAGAAGCCAGAGCAAACAGCAAGCGATCACTTGTTTTATGACCGTTTTTTAAAATGTTGCCAGTCCCACCCAGCAGTGTGGACAATGGTCCGTATGGACGGTACATCTGGAGCTATATTCATGGTTGCCTGAGTGCCTTTGCTGAAGGCTTTTGCATATTTAGTATGTGGAATATCATTTGTGCAGCCTCTCTTTTCTAAGAGAAGAAAGGGCACATGCATGTTGGTACAAGGGCACACGCGAGCATGTGTGTGGTGGGAGGGGAGGAGCAAGAGAAAACAGTCAGCCTTGGCCTCTCCAGAGTGAGGATGTCGTTATCCAACGAGGTGTCTGTGTGTGTCTGAGTGTGGCGCAGCTCGCATGTTCTGCTCAGTGGAATCCTTCTCTTCCAATGCTTCTCCTTACACGGGGCTCAGAACAGCCCTGTCTGGAGATAAAGAGAGGAGGTTTCAGAGAAGAGCATATGGAATCATTCTATGTAGCTGAGGGAGATTTGATCTCTGAGACTATTTAAAGATCCTAAGCCTGCAGCAATATAACTGGGCTGTTTCTCTTAATACTCCTTCGAGGTAGGTCAGATTCTACCATTTCCTTCAAAGAACTGGCAAAGGCATTCACATTCCTTTATTTTAGCATTATTTCTATAAAACTCTAAAAGAAAAACTGTATAAGGTCATGCATTTGGCTAGAACATGCCTGGTTTAACACATTTGTGAAAAAATAACCTGTTTATATGCCCCTGAGTTCTCAAAATAGCTTTATCTTTTAACGTGCTTTTTAATAAGCATCTTTAATCATTATTATTATACCGAAACCTGGAGACTTTTTGACATTAAAAGGCTAGATTAAAACAAACAATATGCTCACAACGATGTCCTTGGCACAAGGAGGATATTTTCACATTCACATGCAAGATAATAGAAAGAATACCTTTCTCACCACCTTGTTCGTTGTGAAAGGGTAAGAAATGAAAGTAAACTGAAGTGAAAACCTACTAATGTTATAAGACTAGACTTCTAAAGGAAGGCACAAAACTTTAAAAATAATGTTGCTTATCTCTTTCAATAAAATGAATGCATTTCATATGCTAACGGAATCCAGAATGACCTTTGTCTAGCTGAAGCTTCCTAATTAGAGAAAAACATCACAAATGAATCACTTCTCTGGTTCAGGGGAGCGAGATCAGGCAAAACTCTGTTCTGTAACTAAGCACTCTGCATGCACATGCTCATCTGATCCTCACAGCACCAGCCACTGGGTGGGCACCAGCACTGTCACTTTAGAGATGGGGGAAGTGAGGCTCAGACAACTTATTGAGGTCACACACAGTTCAGTGGCAGAGCCAGGACTCGATCCAGAGTCTGGCTGACACCACAGCCTGAGCCCACACCTTCTGAAGAGGGTGCTCCTGGGTTGCTTTGTAAACCTAGCTTCAGCAGAATGCCCACAGAAACAGCAGAAATAATAGGCAAATCAGAACAAATCAAGTTACATGGGAAAACCTCAGGATGTCAATATTTACATTTTTAAAATTTGCATGGTTTTCAACACATGGCAATAGTAGTGTTTCTGGGATTAAAAGATTTAGCTTTATAGTCAGAAAGGACTGGTTTTCAGGCAGCCTGCTTCTTATACAGCTGACTCAGGACAGCACAACAGGCGAGCATGGGCATTGTACAGGAGAGTTGGGATGTGCCTGAAACTCACCGTGATGTGGTTATCACCAGAAATCATTAAACCACCTGTAAGGAACAGATAACACGTGGCCTAGAGGCTGGGTCTTCTCATTTGGATGAGGTATTGGTATGAAAGGTAAGCACAAAGCCCACAGACTCTTTCTCGCCTGCTGCTAAACTCTCAGACCATGTGAGAACATGCACCAACCTGACCCTTCATTGCCTGAACCTGAATGTGGCAGGAACAAATAACTCAAAGGCTCTCTTCACTCAAGTTGCATGATTAAAGTAGCCGATGACTCATTCACATTTTGGGGCAAGGGTCTTTTGTTGTCCTACACATTTTTTTTTTTTTTTTTTTGGTAATTACTCCCAGTGCAGATCTGTGGTCTCTTGCTCTACTTCTTTATTTACTCAATGAAACCTTCTGGTGGGCAAAAGGCATATGGATCATGAAAATATTAACATAATTCAAGAAGATGGTTTTGCTCTTGTAGCATCCTCACCCCCCTCCCCCAAAAAACCCCTAACTGTAACTACTAAATTACTAAATTGTAGATAATGATATTGATTTCTTTTTGTCCATCTTTCAATTCTCCTTTTCGGGTAAGTGAGAGTCCACTTCGAACATAATGAAGTCTATACATTTGGAGTCTCACAAACTTGAGTTTAAATCCTGACTCAACTTTCGGTGTGATCTGAATAAGACATTCGCATTTTCAGAATTTCGTTTCCCCAACTGTAAAATGAGAGAAAAGATAAGATTTTACCATGACTTCACCTACCGTGTGTCAAGTGGGAATATACATTTTAAAAAGTACTTTACCGATTTAACAAGCATCATACACATGATAATTATTATGGTTACCCATTGTGCAAAAGTACAATGGTGACAAGGATGGAGAAAAGTAGCTATGGGCCTGGATATGACATAGAAAGGAAAAGTTTTGGAACAGAGTCTTAGAAAATATTACTTCTACTTCAGGTCCACTCTTAACTAGATGTACAACATTGGGTAAGGCATTTAGCCTCTCCCAGCATTTCCTCATCAATGGTAAATGTGAATTGAAAGTAGGGAGGAAAACCATGGGACACACAATGTCTGGGATTTACTGACTTAACTCTTTTATTTCATCCAAACAGCAGCCTTCACAAGAAGTGTGGCATCCACTGTTGTGGATGAAAAAAACAGAGACACTGAAAGCTCAGTAAAGAGAACTCAAAACAGGGATTGAATTTGGTGGCTCCAAATTCAAATCCTGTTCTGCTGACTCCAAATCCCATGTTCAACCTGGTCAAGCACCACACATAGGAAAGAACAGTGACCATGGCTTTGATCAAGGTGATTTGTAAGGGTTTTTCTTTCTTTTTTCTTTTTTAAGATTAGAAAATATAGTTATTTAGAAAGTTAATTAGAAAGAGTGAAAGAGGAGATTCACCTTCCCAAGGTAGGGGAGGGCAATAAGGGTTTATTTTAACTCTACAATTCCATGAGTCTAAAATTTGATTCATTTCTCTACTTAATGAAAAATAAAAACCTAAGCATTTTGATTAAATATATCTTCAGTTTTTACATGACCTCCCTCCAAAAATGTTTCCTTATTTTTCATGGACAAGTAGGCTAACTACTAAAGTTCCTTAGAAGTCCACTCCCAACTCTCCTCTGGGGGATGGACATGACTCATGCCATTGGGTTATTACAACTCATCTCTCTTTTCACAAAAACACTGGCCATTAACAGCAGGACAACCACACCATTGGCTTCCAATACTGTAAGAAAGAGCTGCCCACACATCTCCAACTACATGGAAGAGAATAAACACAGCTCTCCCTCCCACTAAAAGAAAAGTATTGATTTTATAGCATATTTTCATGGCAAGTATATTGAGAAGAGGGGAAAGAAAACCACTAAAAATTTCTCCTTTTTGACCAATACCTGCAACACAAGAAAAATATTAAAGAAAGGCTGCCTTGTGTTAATTACAAAGTCTCCTACTCCATTTTATTTCTACTGTTACTGATGTAATTGTGAATTCTTGCTGCATTTATAATTAAGAAAGAAACAGATGGTAATGCTTAGTATTAAGCAATAAGGAGTGGCCATTAAAACAATCTAGAATGCCAGCAGTTGTGTATGATATCAGTGGTTTAGTTTACCATAACAAAGTTTTATATCCATGGGAAAAGAGAAGAGAAATTAAGATCCTTTTTTCCCAAAGAAAATCTATTCACATCACAGCTGTCCCATCATGGAAAGCACACTGCACATCACAGGCAGATTCCAACTGTTTTCATTGCTAGACACAAAATTGGTTATATCTTGGTTTTATTATAAATTACCATCAAAAGTGACTGAACATGAATTTCAAGATGAAACATTTACCAAGTTATAAAAATGCAGTTGGTGAGACACTGGAGAGTCACAAAAATCACTCTTGGGTGACAGAGCAGGTTGAGAGTAGAAGGGACAATTCCAGAATCCTGTGGGAATGTGACTGAAAGCCTAGATTGCCTGGAGAATATAAGGGTCTGTTACACTGTGATACAAAAGTAGAACAAAACACCTCTCCCCCCAAATACATGGGTGTGTGCATATGTGAGTACGTGTGTGTGTGTGTGTGTGTGTGTGTGTGTGTGTGTGTGTGTGTGTGTTTATATATCTGAAAAGAGAAATGGCTATATAATTTTTCTAGTAAGACAAATTTTAATGACAATGTCAACTAGCTGTTAGGAAAGTAACCTATCTGTCTTTCATTCCTCCGTTTATACACATGGATGTTTTTGTCTTTGGTAATCTGAACTTGCTAAGCAATTTTTCAGCCCTCAAATTTGCCTTCAGAGTTCTCTTTGAGGTAATTTCATCTCACTGGAGTCACACCACAGTCTCATAGGAATTCAGTTCCCACAGTGGGGAGGTCACTCTCTAAATCAATGAACCCGTCCAAGCAGCAGCTCTCACTGACATCACTCTGATTCTATCCTCTTCAACAGCCTCTGTCACATGTCAGGCTTCAGTCTATATCACTAATCTTGCAAGACACATGGCAGCAGAGTGACTTCACCTTTAGAACACCTCAAGGCAGCTAATTATCAGAACTGTCTGTTACAAATAGTACACGTCACAGAATAATGAGGAACACACCTTAGGAAATATATCATCATGTGGAACATTCTTTCCCCAACTCTCTCTCTCTCTCTCTCTCTCTCTCTCTCTCTCTCTCTCTCTCTCTCTCTCTCTCACACACACACACACACACACACACACACAAGTTGTAGAAGAAGAAAGAAAAGAGAAGAGGGAAAGAAGAGGGGAGGGGGGAATCAAATAAAGAGGTAATATAGAATAGAGTGCAGGGACAGGTACCAGCCAAAGTGGGAACCAAAGGAAGGGCTCAAGTTTACCTATAAGATGACTACTTGTATACCTAATCCTGAATTGTACCCCAAATCTTTAAAAAAAAAAGAAAAAAGTGCTGAAAATCTCTAAGCTCATTTTCTGCCTGGATGATCCTTAATAAAATGTTCTTAATGTTCAAAACCTCCAATTATATGACAATAGTCATACTTGAGATTCATCATGCCACAATCATCAAAAGAGCAAATGAAAAGACAATTCATACTGGTGACAACATTTTCCAATCAGCAATACATTTATTAGCTGTAGGATAGGACTCAACTCATCTTTTTCATGGTACAAGATACAGGAGGAGAACCCTAAACTTGAGAAAAGGGAATACCAGCATCCACATGGCCCAGAATAACTCCCAGGTTTAGCTAGATACTAGGAATAAGCATTTAGACAGGCTGGGAAGAGTACATCAAAGGAAATACTGATACTCCACAGCATAGTAGTAGCTCTGGCCAATTAGTAAAGGTATGAAAAGGAGTGATTGGCTCCATTTTCAAAGTTCCATACTTTCCTGTGCAGAGACTGCTAGTTAGTCACCACCTCTATTCTCCCCTTCTTCAACAGTAGTAACAATAGAGTTATAGGAAGATATATGGCTATTCAGCTGGGCTACGTTTCCCAGCATCCCTTTCTTTTTAATATGTATTTTATTTTAAAGATATAGGGTACAATTCAGGGTTAGATATACAAGTGGGCATCATACAGGTAAAGTTTGGGCCTCCCTTTGGTCCCCACTTTGCCTGGTTTGAGATCAGGTACCCTTATTGATGTTATGTGCCTCCCCCCACCCCCGATCCTGGCAGTATCCCACTACTGCCAATCCCTTTCTTTTTTTTTTTTTTTTTTTTGAGTTGGATTCTCACTCTGTCACCCAGACTGGAGTGCAGTGGCCGCTCCCAGCCACCGCAGCCTCACCTGCTGGGCTCCGGCGATCCTTCCACCTCAGCCTTCCGAGTAGCCGGAATTATAGGGATGCACTACCATGCCCGGCTGATTTTTTGATTTATTGTAGAGATGAGGTCTCGCTGCCCAGGCAGGTCCCGAACCCGTGGGCTCAGGCAATCCACGCACCTCAGTCTCCCAAAGGCGCGGGATTACAGGCTGAGCCACCAAGCCCGGCTCCAATCCCTTTCTTATAGTATTATGGTAAATGTTCATCAGCCTCCCTTTCACTTATGCATGATGATTTTTTTTTTTCTTTGAGTTGGAGTCTCACTCTGTCGCCCAGACTGGAGTGCAGTGGCCGCTCCCGGCTACCACAGCCTTGACCTGCTGGGCTCCAGCGATCCTTCTGTCTCAGCCTTCCAAGTAGATGATGATATTTTTAAGCTCACAAATGGTTTGTGAATAGTAGTGATTTGTGATGATATTTTTAAGCTCACAAATGGTTTGTGAATAGTAGTGATTTGTGCCCCTTCGTCGTCTGAACGCAGTGCTCCATGTTCTCTGTCCCTTTTCCAGGTGACAAGCTAGCTTCCACAATGCAAATGATGACAGCGTCCTAGGTGTCAGCAGGGCAGTAAGATGGAAGAAACCTTTCCCTGTATAGCCACAGGGAGCAAAGCTACACAACAGCAAGGACTACTCATTCCAGGACTGCTACATGATCAACAAATAAACTTCTTTGTATTTGAGTCACCAGATTGGTGGCTCTTTTTGTTACAGCAGCTAGACTTTACATTTATTTATACATTCTTCAAATAAGAACAAAATATATTACAAACGCAAAATATATTATGAATATAATTCTTTTGTCAATATTTGTTTTCCTTATCAACTGAGCTCCCTCTATGAATCTGCCTTGATAAATTCTCCTCCCACATTACCTTGGTAGATCCTGTTTTCTAATAAGCACCGATAGCAATTCTGTCACTTTGACTTCCTAAAAATCTTTCAAAGGCTTTGCTATGGTCTGAACATTTGTGTAACCGTGAAAATTCATATGTTGCAACCTACTCACCAACCTGATGGTAATAGGAGGTGTGGCCTTTGGGAGGTGATTAGGTCATGAGGGTAGAGCCCTCATAAGCGGAGTTAATGTCCTTATAAAAGGGGTTCCAGAAGCTGCCTTGCCTCTTGTACCACATGAGGACACAGGGAGAAGGTGCCATCTTTGAGAAAGCAGGCCTTCATCAGACATTGAATCAGCCCCCGCCTCGACCTTGGAACTCCCAGCCTCCAGAACTGTGAGAAAAAAATTTCTGTTGTGTATAACTTAGTTGGTGATGTTTTGTAATAGTAGCCCAAATGGACTAAGACAGGCTCCTAAGTAATCTCAACCATATATATGATGGGTTCTCTCTCTCTCTCTCTCTCTCTCTCTCTATATATATATATATATAGACAGATAGATAGATAGATATATGATTCTAAATATCTATCTCTCTATATGGAACCTTGTTTATACATATTCCTGTGCAAATTCTTGAGGTTGAGATGTGGATTTACGAAAGCCCATGACATAGACTTGTATTCATATAGATTCCTATTCTATTTAACTAGCATCATTTATTTTATCAACACAGCTTATTTGATTTTGAAATATTTTTTTGAGACCTCTGATTTTGGTAAGGGAAAGTTTCTTTACCAATATTCCATGAGGGGAAGCTAAAGCTCAGAGGGGTTGATATAATTCCTAAGGAACACAAGGCTTTATTTTAAGACAGTCCACTGCCTTTCCTTTCATTGTCTAGCACAGTATTCTCAAAGCATGGTCCCTGGATGCTCATGTGAAATGAAGAGCCCAATGCCCCCTCCTTACCCACTGAATCAGAACTGGCTGGGGGCAAGACAAGAATCTGCATTTTGGCAAGTGCCTCAACTGATTCTTATGAAAATTAAGCAAAGTATTGCTCTAGACAACAGACATACTTCAAGTCAGCTCAGCAGCATCTCAGTAGCTTCTGAGAAAGTAAAAATCATTTAAAAATGTAATCTAATCACAACTGCATGCCAAATCTCTTCCCCTAGATTTTAACCTTGTATCTGCTCAAGTACTCACAACTCTTCCAATCTTTTACCAACATAAATCTGGCTTTTGGCATCTCCTACCATATTTCTATGCAGGCTTAAGTATAAACAAATAATTCCTTTTTTCTTTGATTTGGTTGAGAAAATGCTGTATTTATTTTCAAAAGGAACTTCATAATACATAGAGGGAAAACAAAATCAAAGAACCCCAAAGCAGATAAATTAGTTGACAACTAAAAGCTTTTCTTAGGTGGGAGAAAGCCTCACTTCTCTTCCTCAATTCAGCTCTGTATGGGGAACCATGACCCAAGTCCACCTTTTGGGCCAAGCTGCTTTCAATGCCCTGCTTTCTTTCTCTTCGTCTTGTCCAATGGGCACCAGCCATAATGCTAGAAGACAATTTGATAGCTTCCTGCGGGATAGTGCACATTAACTGATTATAAGCAGCCATCCACTTTCCTATTCTATGGTCATAACTACTGTGCTTTTAACCTTAACCACATGCTTCTGGGCCACTATCTAGTCAGCACCTCGCTTCACTCTACTGTCATAAAATCCAAGAATATCCATGCTTGGAAATGACCCTCTACAGAAATCAGCTCATGCAGGGCTGCCATGTCAGACAATTCCAAGAGAAACCGTTCAGATTCTCTTCCATGAAAACCATGTCCACGGAGTCCCAAGGGTGCATGTGGCACCCTGGAGTTGTGCAGCTGGCAGTACTGCGTAAAGTTGTTCTTCAGCGGCATGTCAGAATGAATAAGAGAACTTGCTGCAGTCATGGAGTCTGGACATCAGTTTCTCTCCACAATCTCCTTTCTCCTCCCTCTACCCAAAGTGCAGTTCAGAGGTCTGACGTGGGCCCTTTTTGAAAAGCACCTGTGGTGACTCTGATGATTAGCATGGATTAGTAATAAATAATCTCACCCAATTCTCCCATTTTGCAGGTGAATAAACTGAATCTCCAAAGGACTAGGTGACAGATCAAAGTCACACCCAGATGGCAAGTCAGAGCTACAATCAGGTCTCATAACTCTCATAACTCTCAACAAGGGCCTTTTGCCACCACCACTTAAGCAACAACAAATAGCAAAACAAAACACCAATGAAAATATTACTAGGGGGATAAAAAGTGGTATGAGGCATCTCAAAGGCAAATATGAAATGCTATGTGTATTTCTCACCATGTGGATCAGTTGCACCATGGCTTCATCTGGTGGCAAGTGTAGCCCTGTTCATGTCATGAATACAAACTCTGGGGTTATACCATGAAGGGAATGTTGGGAGATAAGAGCTTTAGATTCAAAGTAAAAATGTTAAAGCAAAGTTGGCTCCCCTAAAGACAACCATCAAAGAAGGTGTCTGCTGGTGTTCCTATAAGGTCACCATGTACAGAGTTTGGTTCTGCCGGGCAGACTTAGAGAATTGATTTATGCCAATCCAATACATGAGAGCTTCATCAAGGAGCTGGAGGACCTGCTTATTATTTTGTAATAGAAGGCATGCTTGGCTTAGATGTATCAACGGTCAGCTACCCAGGCACTTCCTCCTGGGAGGCAAAGACACTCCAAACACGAGCAGCTGGCTCCACTAGAAGTTGCCTCAGGAGCAAATTAGAAAAAAGGGAATAAGATGCTCTCATGCCATATTTTTTCTTCATGTGACTTTTCCCTGCTTTAGATAACTTCCTTTGATAGGGAACTTTGCAGAGGACAGTAGAATATGTCTGTGTTTAGTATAGGTTTCAAATCTGGGCTTGAAATCTGGCTCTAGCACTCATGAGCTGGTTGACCATTGCTTCTCTTCTCTGAGTCTCAATTTCCTACTTCAAAGGAATAAATACAATATACTTAGCATAGTCTCAGGTATACATTTAAGAGTTTAAAGAACGGTAGCTATTTTTGCTATTGGTGACATGAAGAGAAAGAGGAGACAGCATGACCAGCAGTGAGCAAATCTGACTTATAATCAGCCTAATGGGTGGGGTCTACCCTCCTAAAATTCCACCTCCTTCATAAATGCTCACGATAGCCACCTCTTATTAAGTGCTGAAACTCACTTCGGGGTCAAAATATCAACCTGTACCTTATTCGTCATTCATTTTCTCAAAGAATCTATTTCCCTTCTTGTCTCTGAACAATACAGGGTTTTTTTAAAGTGTGTCTGCTACTCTATTTGTTTCCACTTTTTAATCCAGGCCTACCTTCTTAGCTTGACCTTTAACGCTTTCTTTGGTAAACCCAGGGGAGCAAGGATTAGAAAGAAAGAAAAGTTAAACAAGGAAAGACACCAAGTGAAGTGAAGGATCACTGTGTTGCCTGTTGCTTCACATTAAGCCACAAAGAGGGGCAGCAGGCCCTTCACAGATGCATCCACTTGACACAAGGGACAGGAAGAGCTAGAAGAAAAACTCATGCCTCCAAGTGATGACTGGACATAGGAAGATGAGGGCCTCTGTTTAGCTGCTTCCTTCCTGTCCCTCACACCCCTGTGGTCAAATTTCATCACACGAGGAGCTAATACTCCTGCATTTCCAGCTTGTATCATATGGCTTCTTCTAATACCTGTGGGGCCACATTCCACATCCCATGGTTTGGTACTTTATCCAAATCTGAAAGTGGCAGGAAGACCCAGGAACTCCAAGCAGGGGACTGGCTGACCCAGATGCACAATTCCAGGCAAGGGCAAGGGCCCAGCTCTTCCGGGCAAGTGACTGTGTGGTTCCCCGGGCAGTGCAGTGCAAAAATGCAGATGGCCCAGACGGATGGGAGGATGCATCTGAAATGTGTCTGTTATACCCCTCTCCCTACCCACACATGCTGAACCAGCCCTGCCCTTTCATCACAGAAGGTTATAATATATAAGAAGCTTTGCCTCAGAAACAGGTATGTGGCAATAAGTCATATTCAGAACATGAGCTCTGGGAATAGACTAGCGACTAGCTAGGTTTGAAGTCAGGCTTAACTAAGACATTGGCCAAGTTATCTGGCCCCTTTGTGCCTCAGTTATGTCATCTACTAAGTGGGGATGATAATAACAGGAACTACTTCATAAGACTTCTGTGAGAATTAAATTTATACATATGAAATCATTGAACAGCATCTTACATGTAGTAAGTGACACATAATAAATATTTGCTATTGTTAGATGTCTGTTCGATGGTCTGATCTCTGAGTTCCTAGGCTCCCTGGCTTGGGGCCCCTACTCTTCCTTTTGGTTCAGTCTTCTAACTCGATTCCTGATTCCAAGATGAGCTTCCAGAACTGATTCCAGCCTATCCATCTTTGCCTTCACTGACCTTCCTTCTTCCGTGCTTATGCATAACTCTCATCAGCTCTTTCATTTGTCACTAACCTCTCAGTCCTGGTCTGCTCAGTATTATTATGCCAAATTCCTGGGGTGACAAATATGACCATCTTTGACATGTTTTGTTAGACAATGCAAATACTACAAGGACAATCTCCTGCAGGTCTCAGGACTCAAACCTCTCCCAAAATAAATAAAAATGCTAATTGGTTGTCTGACCACATTGCTCAAATCTCTTGAAGGAAGCCCACATCTCTGCCACTTGGCACCCAAAGATGAGCTCATTAGAAAGCTTTCAATGAAAAACTATGACTGTGCAATGACAGAGATTATTTTGACCTAACATTTCAGTGGCTAATTCGTACATAAGGAACCTGTGTGTTTCCACACAGGATATGATGCTAGAAAGAACACTGCCTTATAATGAAAAGTGGTCTGTCATTTGGATTCCAAGCCATCTCCCAAGTCCCTCACTCCTCACTTCAATTTAACAATAAACCACTATGTGGCTTAACACCACCAGAGTCAAATCTCTGTGATATTCAACACACAGTGGACATGGAACAGCCAAATCAAAGACATGTGAGGAACTTATAGACAAACCATTGTCAAAATACTTGTGAATAAATGTCCTCTATCGGTCAAAAGGCACATTGGGCATGTGTACTTTGTTGTAGTGGTTTCTGTGATTCCTCTTTGTGATATTTTACTGTCTGTAAGTTCAGCTAGCCAAGATAAGCAGTTTATTCATGATTGAGAACACTGCTTCATTAAATGGAACTCATCAGAAAGTCTTTCCATGTCTTATGATTAGGTTAAGAGGAGCCTGGCAAAAGTTCCATTGGCTTGGTAGGAGAGAATCTAGTTCAGTGCACTCTGTCCTTTACAAAGAGAGTCCTGGACACACAATGTTCCTGCCTATGGCTGTCCTCTTGTATCAGTTTCCTCTTGTGCCTTCTCTCATATCCTCTCAGTCCAACTTTTTACTCCCATCACTGCTGCAGCCACCACTCATGCTCAGGGCCACCCTGACAGCACTTTGCCTCAGTTGTACCTGGCATCTCTCATTTTCTGCCCAGGGCCTTCTGTACTTGCCTTCTGGGAGACTGACAGGCACCTGCTCAGATGTCCTGAGTCATGCACAAACTCCAAAGTGGAAGGGAATCCTCATGGAGCAATGCTTGGCCAGCTGGGATTAGGAGGTGGTGAATAAATACTCGCCTTTTCTATCCTCTGACAGACAATTCTACAGGCTTCCCCGAGGCTCCCGAGTGTGAGTGGACCCAGTTGTCCATAGCAGTAAGTAGTTTAGTAACAAACCCTTTGGTTGCCTTTTCTGCCTTTGCTGTTCCCCATCTTCCACTACTGTCCCTAGGGATAATTTCCCAAAATAAACTACTCACATGTAAGTCCTTGTCTCAGGTTCTGCTCTTGAGGGAGATCTTAAGATAAGACATTCCCACTGAAAAATTTCTCTCTCTACTGTATGAACTCTACACATTGGATTCATATCAATAAAACCTAATTTGAAATATTCTTCAAAGCAAAATGATTGTGATTATACAGGAGATTATACCTAGGTATCCATCCACTCTAGAAGCCCTACCAAGATGTCTAAGTCCAAAAACAAACTGGAAAGGTTTCATAAGAAGACTGGAAGTCAAACATTACAGACTGGGTGTCCCAGGAGGCAAACTCTACACCAGAGTTGGCAGGCAGAATGCTTATGCCCTTGGGATAAACACTTGAGAAAGGGTGGGTAGGGCTCCAGAAGGAACAGAAGGAGAAGTCAAGTTGCAATGCAGACTAACAATGGCCTCAGCTGACCTCATGAGTACTTCTGAAACCTAAATGGTCTGTTAGAGTAGTCACACTGAAATAACTGGACTTTTATCCCCCCATCAGAATCAGTCATTGATATGGACCACACCACCAAAGGGTGTGTCCTTGGATGAGAGGCTCTCTGCCTGCAGGGGATGATACTGGAACCCTCTGCTAAATCCATTCTCTTTCAGAACCTAGGCCAACACGTCCTTCCCTGAAGGAAGATGTCCCCCAAAGAACTAATGATGGAGAAGGAGCTCAGTTCAGTAAAGAAAAATTCAGGGGAAACATGGGGCTGTTTCCAAATGTGCAATGAGTCCTCATGTGAATAAGATATTGAGATTTGTCCTTTATAGTTAAACTAGGAACAATCTAGTTAAAAGGAGGAAGATTTTTAACCTGACGTAGTGAGAACTTTCATATGGGGAAAGATATACAAAGGACTAGCATGTGTCAGTCAGGACCTCAGAAAGTGTAATGCAGTCTGAATATAGAACAAATCCAAATATTAACTTCCCATCCAACTTTGAGATGCTACAATTCCAAGAGTCAGAGTAATACTCATATAAAATTGTCACTAATGCATCATTCATAAGCAGCAGTATCTGCCCTTAGGCACAAAAATAAATATGAAAGTTCCATTTGTCATGGCTACATGAGGAAATAAAGTTGCTAAGCAATAGAAATACTGACTAGTGACTGCAGACACTTCCCAACTTTCCAACATCTAATGCACTAGTGACTCTATCGATCTATCTACCATCTTTTTCTATGACTCTGTCTACCTATTTCACCTATCTATCCTCTACTAAATCTGCAGCAAATGAAACATTCTGTGTTTGCCCATCTCTACCACATGTCAAAAAGTCAAGATTTTTCTTGTGACCAGAAAACAGAAAATGGCTATTCCTAGGCAGTTCAAATCAACACACCTACAACTAAGCTCATCTTTCCTTTGCTCAAACTGCACCCCAACACTTCTGTATTCCTTCATTTTGTTAATAGTGGCACTATGAACTCAGACATTCCAAGCCAGAACTGTTGGAGTTCATGAGTTTTAAAGTCAGACATACTTGATTCTGAAACTGGTTTCCCCACCTATGTGTTACATGGGTAAGATGAAGTTACATAAACCTCTTTGAGCCTCATTTTCTCAACTGTAACATTGGAATAATATCTACCTCATCAGGCTGCTCTACAATAAGAGAGTTCTTTTATAGCGATAAGGTGCCAGGGATTGAAAGAAGAGGACCAAAAAAAAAGGAAAAGGAACCATCTAAGACAACATCTTCTAGATTTTATTTTTCCCCCAAGATCTGGTCCAAAGTACCTAGATGATAGAAAAACTCTCTTCTTCCATTAACCTATGTGCCTCATATCTACTTTCTCTTACTCTCATACCCTATTCTTGTACATCTAATGCTAGAATATGAATTAAACAATCATTTGCTGCTTTATGTCTATGTGAAAAAGCATTCCAAATTCCAAATGACCTACTTTTTTACAACTGTTGGTAAATTGGTAATTTGTTTGAACTTGAAATAATACAGCAAAAAGTCACATTTTAAGTTTGTACATGGCCGCATAGGGTTTCTAATACTCTCTCTAGGCCCCCATATTAAAGAAAAAGATATCTCTTGATCAAAATTCTCCCATCACTTTACATCAGTGTTCTCTAGCCAGCAGGATCCTTTCTTTTTCCACCTCAGCTCCCTAATTTTACCCTCAATCTTTCATCAGCTGGAACATACAAAGTCTTGATCCTAGGTCTCCTTAACACAGATGCCTCCTAGACATCTCATTTATAATTCTCTATATTCTTATTACCAAATCCAATATGCTCTGCTTTACGTTTGAAGTTCTTACCACTCATAGTGGGACATTTATTAATATGCAGGAGCCTCCCCAAAACTCTATTCATTAAAATAAGGACTTGAAACTGGGTAGTGTCTCATGCCTATAATTCCAGCACTTTGGGAGGCCAAAGTGGGAGGATCACTGGAGCCCAGGAGTTTGTGACCAACCTAGGCAACACAGTGAGACTGACTCTACAAAAAAAAAAAAATCAGAAAATTAGCCTGTAGTCCCTGCTAATTAGGAGGCTGAGGTGAACTGTGATTGTGCCACTGCACTCCAACCTGGGAGGCAGAGTGAGACTTCTCACTCAAAAAGAAAAAAGAGGGACTTGGCCACTGGATGACTGGATGACTAAATGGCTAGTTCCTTTATAGACTACCACCATTTTTACTCCCTTTGCTTCTCCCACCACCCCCCTACCAAGAAGCTTGAGTTTAGTGCCATTGATTTGGTTTTCTTATCCATCTTTATTTTAGATTCAGGTAGTATATAACCACGTTTGTTACACAGACATATTGTGCAGTTGTGGGGACTGGGTCCCAGGTAGCCCATTTCCCAGAGAGTGAATATTGTACCCCACAGGGAATTTCTAAACCTAAATCCCTCCCCACTTCCCCCATTATTGGTGCCTCCAGTGTCTATTATTTCTATCTTTGTGACCATTTAGCACATGAATGAGAACATGCAGAGTTTGGCTTTCTGATTCTGAGTCAGTTCACTTAGAATGATGATTTCCTGTTCCATCCATGTTGCTGCAAAGGACACAATTATTACCATTGATTCTTTAAAAGAATGAAGTACTGCGGATTTTTTTTTCATTAATCAGTATTTTTTATTATGGTTTTGTGGGGTACAGTTAAGGGTTAGGTGTACAATTACGTTTCATTCAGGCACCCTGTTGATAAGAGGTGTTTTCCCATCCCCTGACAGATATTTGCTACTGTTAATCCCATCCCCCTCCCCCCCATAGTTTCCCAGTACCGTCAGTCATTTTCTTATAGTATTGCATTGGATGTTCAAGGTCCATTACTGTGGATTTTAACAGCCATCATAACAAAGCAGCAGCATTCCACAGTTCACAATCACCTGATTATCTTTTGCCAATTTATCATTTGAATAGTTGGATATTCTTCTCAAGTACCTTCAATGATTCTGCATTTGTTGCCTCCTCAGTAGAAAGTCTCCTTTTCACTTTCCTTTTCTAGGGGAGGTGGTGTGAGAAATTGTCCCCAGGACTACCAAACTCAGAGTGGTAACTAACACTCACTAAATAACAACTCTTGCCAAAGCTTTCAAGGACATCATCTCACCGAATTCTCAATAACTCATTGAGGCATAAAAACTCATTCTGAAAAAAGAAAAATAGACTCAGAGATCCTGACTGCCAAGGGCACCATCCTGAATGACTCAGCCCCAACCTCCTCTGTTCCTATGTGTTTCTGCTCAAGATCCTACTTCTTAGGATAAATGTTGGGAGAGCGGCCATCTCCAAAGGAAGGGATCCTGAGCAGGGTTTCTCAAACCCTGATTCTTTAATTAGAGTTTCCCTTAATTTTTCCCTTCTCTGTCCTAGAAAGCCTATTTTTAAAAACAGAATTTGAGTAATTCCAGATTTCAAAAGAATGATCATGTCCAGAAGGCGAGTCATGCCTACTCTGCTTTAGTATGATGTGCAGGGAATTTCTAACCACTAAAAGCAGCACAATTTTTTGAGATGTTCTCTTCTGTGACTTCAACAACTTATTGCAGATAAACAACAACAACAACAAAACAAAATTCAACCCCAGAATCTTATATGTTCAATATTCCTTATCAAAAATGCTGGGGAGCAGAAGTGTTTGGATTTCGGATTTGTCAGATTTTTTAATATTTGCATGCATACACATAATGAGATATCTTGGGGATAGGACCCAAGCATAAATACAATATTCATTTATGTTTCATATACAGCTAATGCACATAGTCTGGAGGTAATTTTATAAAACATTTTTAATAATTTTGTGCACGAAACAAAGATTTGCTGCCTTTTGACTGCAACCCATCACGGGAGGTCAAGTGTGAAATTTTCCACTCATGATGTCATGTTGGCACTCAAAGAGTTTTAAATTTTGAAAAATTTTAGAGTTCATATTTTTAGATTAGGGATGCTCAACCTGTGTTCATCTTTCATAAAGCTGGTACAGAAACAGCTATGTAAATAAGAATCAATTGGATGTCACTGTCAAAGTCCACACAAAATCTAACATTATGAGTAGATAAAGAAGAGCATGGAAGTTGAGTTCATGGCTCACTTCTATTAGAAATGAATCAGGGTCGTAGCCCTTACTCATTGTCCCAAATAAACGATCTTTCAAAATTACCGAGTCTGCTATGTTTTTCTCACCACTCACTCTTATATATTTACCCTTTTGAATGCTGAAATAGTCTATGATACTCTGAAAGAAGAATCCTATTCCACACTGTTCTTAAAACATTGTGTCTTATAATGAAAAGCAATGACAGATCTGATCCTGCCTTTGCCTCCCACTTTTAGATAGGGTAGAATATGAGAGCATGGTGGGGGAAAAGCAATGATCTGGGATCCAGAAGATGAAGAATCCATACTCTTCTTCGTTGGGGTGATCAATATGAAAATCACATTGAGGGTGTTTTATAGACCAGAAGTCCATGACAATCTTAAGTATCTGTTCCGGTTTAGCCATTCCATTTTAATCATTAGCTTATTCTGGTACAAAAGGCATACCTTTTATTTTTTTCATTAGTTCATTCTTCTGTTGATTCATTTACTTTTCTCCCTTTAATTCTAAAAGCATTTTTGAGTGCCTGTTATAGGCACCTATATGCACAGAAATGAAGTATGGAATTTGTGACAAATTTTGTGGGAAACATAAAAAAGACCTATGAAAATTCTGAAGAGAGAAACATTGTATAAGACTGAGTGCTTAGGAGAGGTTTCTCAGGAGAGGTGGCATTTGAGCAGGGCCTTGAATGGTGTCTGATGTGCTCAGTAAATACTTATTAAGCAAATGACATTTATTGAAACAAAAAATGAACAAAGAAAGAGTAGCTAATATTTCAACAGGTAGATATAGAAAAGGGAGTCAGTACGAGGAAAGCACAGAGACACCAAACATATGGAACAGAGAGTCTTCTGGGCTTCTAAAAGATAGGCAGGAAAACGTACAACCAGTATAACTCTTTTAAATTTACAGCTTTGAATGAAAGATTTAAGAGTATTTACTATTATCTAACAGAAAGTGTGAGACCATTGACTTTTTAAAATAGAGGGTTGATAGAGGCACACTTCTGTGCAGAGTCATACTTAAAGTGTACTGGCTGGGTAGTGGTATGCAAGACAGATAGGGGGAGGAAAAATCTCAAGCAGGAATGTTAAGATAACATCTCTATTCTCCACACAATATCCCCCCCCCCCCCCGAAAGGACTGACTTCATTACCTTGTTTTCCTAGTGCCCTCATATCCATGCTGGCTTTTTAGAGACTTATTATGAAAATATACAAATGGAGGTTTACAGTATAAACTCAAAAGTCTTCCGATATAAACACTGAGGGAGAAGAGAAGAAAGTGCTACTTACAAATCTGGTCAGAATAAATCTGGAATGAAATACTGTAATTTTGCAAAGAGATGAGGCATGACTAAGGAAGAGCATGCATTAACTGCCCATAATTGCTGCTAAAAATTCACATGACATTAAATTAAGTTAGTTTAACCTTAAATTAAGAATCAAGAATGTGCACAGAGTAATAATGTTCTTCATCCAATCATTCATGCTTAATTTAACTAATAATATAACTATGACAGCACATTGGGCACATGGCCACAGTGATCGTGTCAGAACTTTACAAAGGCAATTCTCTTGGCAGGAAGAGAAGCCATGTTAACTTCTTCTCAAGCTTCCCATTGGTTATTATTTAACATTACCCAATTATCACAAATCCCATAGACAGTTCAAAAGTCAAATTCAAAACTCTCTAACTATATATTTAGATATGACATCATTGCAACAAGATACTAACAACTGTCCTTGAGTTAATGCATCTTCAAGTAAAAATTATTTTCATTTGTCTCTATTTTTCGAATGAGTATTAATCTTATATTAAAAACCTAACTTAAACAATAAGCATAGTCTTTTCTTTTAACCAGAAACTGCTATTTGCTCTAGAAAACAGTAAGAGCTGAAAATGGACTGCAAAGAGATTTTTGCAATCATAAAGTTTTGTTTTATGAGCCTATCACAGTGGGTGACACATGAATAGCACTCAATAAATAGTCAGTCAATGAATGAGGTATGGTATAGAATAATAAGTAAATTCGGGCAATCCTCATCTTAAAAAATTCAGTTGGTTAGCATGACGCCAAGCAAAACACATAATTGGTTATAAAATGTTAATTTCTACCTGATTGTTGTAGCAGAACTGGTGCAGTGAAAACCTGTGGAAAACCCAGGTGTTCTACATTAGATTCTTCTTGGCTCTACATTTAAGCTACAGTTTTCAAAACATGGAACCAGACAGTCTAGTAACGTAGTAGCACAGGGAGGTGGCAATTCTGGGTAGCCTAGACTCTAACTAAAAATTTATACGGTACCTTTTTTGTTTTAAATTTTGAAGTAAACATTTCAAACAATGTTTTGTTTTCCTATCTTTTCAAACAGTCTATAGGGAACTTACTTTATTAAAGTCTCAAACTTAAAACCACTAGTTGTTACATGAAGATATAATAAATCCTTAGTGAGAGTCCCATCCTCCAAATTCTCTGCTTTCTATGATTTTGTCTTGTCCTGTGTTGTGCAGTTTTGTAAATGTGCCGCCTTGTAGTACACTCCATGCTTTTTTGCACACATGCTTCTCTTTGTCCAGAACATTCACCAATAAATTCCTTGTCTACCTAATAAGCTTCTACTCTTTTTTTTCCATCTTTCCCTTTCAGTATCCATCTTTTGTGACAGCCCAGACACAGTTATTCCTTTCTGTGTATGTTGTACCCCTTGATTTCTATATGTAATTGCCTCAAAACTTAGTGGCTGAAAACATTAAGTAGTCTTTTTTTTTTAAACAGAGTTCATTAGTGAGAAGAAGAGAAGGAAAAAGGAAGATTCGTAGCAGAGAGACTTGCCATGGGCAAGTTTCTCAAAAAGAAAAACAGACAGCAGTCTTTATCTCATAGTTTTGTGGCTAAGAATCTGAGAGTAGCTTAGCTGGGTGGTTTTGGCTCAGAGTCTCTGATAAAATTGGGGTCAAGATATTGGCCAGGGCTGAAGTTATCTGAAGGCTAGACTGGATCTGTTGGATTTACTTGTTGGCTAGTGTGTACTGGTTGGTAGGAGAAGACCTTAGAGTTCCTTACTACATGGAAACGTGGTATAGTTACAGTTAGCTAGTCATATAAGAATCACTCTCCACAGGGCTGCTTGAATATCCTCCCAACATGGTGGCTGGCTTCTCCTACAGCATGTGATCCATGAGAAAGGGCAAGGAGAAAGCCATACTGTTGTTCATGTTCTAATCTTGGCTGCCACACCCCAGCACTTCTGCTACATTCTATTCACTTGAAGTAATTCACATGTACAGCCCACACATAGGGAAAGGGAATTCAGCTCCATCTTTCAAATGAAAGTTAAAAATTTATGGATATATATTCAAAATAATAAAATTGCTCTCATTATATCATTATATGAGGGGGGAACCTCCCCCAAAAGAATTTATTTATAAAATATTGTGCATTTATTTACATATTTAAACTTCAGTCATCTTCAAAGTACTCTCCGTTTTTGATGCAATATACCTATCAAGATACTTTTTTTCCACTGCTCAGAACTGTTTTTGAACTTGTCAATTTTGATGCCTTTTAGTGCTTCTATTGTTTTTTGTTTCACCTCTTCCACATGGGCAAAATGCTTCCCTTTGAAGACTTTTTTTCATCCAGGGAAACAAAAAAAAGTCGCTCCAGGTGAGATCAGGTAAATAGGGATGGTGGGGCACAGGGGTCATGCCATTTTTGCTCAAAAACTGCTGAACATTCAGCATAGTGTGGGCTGGTCAATAAATCATGAAATAGGCAATTATGTTGAAAGAATCTCCAAAAAACATTCACTGAAGCTAAACACAGACTCTCACAACAATGCTAGCTGGTATACTGAAGCTGTTGGGTTCCTAGAACACTTACCTAGAGAGGGAAGGCTACACTACAAGGGTCCACCCTCCAAAAAAATAATTCCAAGTTTTTTTTGGGGGGGTCTCTCATATTGTAATTATTTATTTAAAGGTCTTCATTTTGTGTGTGTGTGTTTCAAAGCATCCTCAGTGCATTTATTTTATGCTACATAATAGAGGCCCTCAACCCCTGGGCCACAGACCAGTACCAGCCCATGGCCTGCTAGGAACCCAACCACACAGCAGGAGGTGAGCAGTGGGCAAGCAAGTGAAACTTCATCTATTTATAGCCACTCCCCATCAGTTGCATTACAGCTTCATTTTCTGTCAGATCAGTGGTGGCATTAGATTTTCATAGGTGCCTGAACTCTCTTGTGAACTGCACCTGCAAGGGATCTAGGTTGCATACTCCTTATGAGAATCTCACGCCTGATGATCTGAGGTAGAGCTGAGGCAGTGATGTTCTGCTGGGGAGCAGTCACAAATATAGATTAATATTAGCAGTGAGGTTTGACTGCACAGAGACCACAATAAATCAGTTGCTTGCAAACTCATACCAAAACCCTATCAGCGAGTGGCAAGTAAGTTGATGTACTTCAGTTGTACAGCTGCATCTGATGGCAGGCTTGAAGTCAGAATCTGACATTTATTTTAGTTCACACATGGTCTGCCCATTATTTTATTTACCATTTCTGTCCACGCTTTTTTTTATGGTGAGTAGTATAATTATTTCATTATATATTACAATATAATAATAATAGAAGTAAAGTGCACAATAAATGTTTGGGCTTGAATCATCCCCAAACCATCCCCCTGCCACCCTGGTCCATGGGAAAATTGTCTTCCATGGAACCAGTCCTTGATGCCAAAAAGGTTAGGGACTACTGCTATATAGCATCGCAGGGGGTTGGGCAGTGACTATAGCAAGTTATGGAGGAATCACATTTTGAGTCTCATCTTCCACTTATGAGGTTTGTGGCTGACTTTAGTCAAGTTATTTAACCCCTCTGAATCTTAGCTTCATCTTTAAAGCAGTAGTTGCAATAATCAGCCCTACGATGATGATTACACAGGACAATATAGGTGAGGGCACATTACAAATTACAAAGTACCATACACATACATGAGTAGTGGGCCAGGCAGGGTGCAGTGCTGCAAGACCCACATTAGCGCTGTAGAGTCTGAATTCTAGAACTTACTGCCTTCTTCATTCACCAACAAGGACCACCCTTTAATCTTCTTTCTTCTCTGCCCTACAATATTTCCCAAGCTTGTAACATAGCATCCTGCACACAGTAGATGTTCAACAGGCATTTATTGCTATGGATGTTGATGGTTGTCCTGGTTTTCTTATCATTTGGGATAAAATAAGGAGAAACTATTTAGGTGTGGCCCTTCACAAACTAGACTAGAAATGGACTAAGAAGTACAGGACAATTAATTGTTAAGAGTACAGTTTCTGGGATAGGACAGATCTGAGTTTAAATCCCAGCTCTGTCACTCAGAAACTTTGCAAACTTTGGGATCTCTTTAAGCCTCGGTATATCTATCATATGGGGATACCAACATTGCTTATTTGACAAGGTTGTAAGAAGATGAGAGGAGATAATGTATGAGCAGCATCTAGAATACTGCCTGTCATATAGTAAATACTCTATAAATGTATATTACTCTTCATCTTATGATTGTGATTATTATTAAATGACTTCATCATTAATAAATGCAAGGCATTCAGACCTATGAAAGAATACCTCCTCTTGCTTGCAAGTTCCATTTTGGCACACTAAGATGACTTGAGTCCAGGAAAGAGTAATCTCCAAAGTTTGCCTTGCCTACCTGGGTGGCTATCTATCTAAAACAGTCTGTCTGGCTTGAGTTATTTCCATCTGCTGTCTTTATGAGCCCAGAGGCATGTATAGCTATGAGCACATTTCAAAAATTTAAAAAATAAACAGTGAAATGTCTCATGCTTGCCACACATGTATTTTTCCTTCCATGATTTAGATTGGCTGGTTCTAAGCCATAAAAAGTTTATAATAAGAAAGAAAAAAAAGAATGAATTTGCCAGCTTAAAACTCTAACTCCACCCCTCAAAACTTTCCAACTCAAGGTTAAAATGTGAACAAATGTTCCAACCAATATGTTCATGAAAGATTTAATAATTACTTTGCTTATGAAAGTTTAAACAGCTGCTTAAGTTAGTAAAAAGGCTCCCACCCAGGCAGAATAACCTGCTATACCCACTAAGAAGGTTTTACAAATCATCAGACTACATATTCAGATGAAAGGCAAAGCTGTGTTTGCTGCACAGTCTCTACCTATTCAATTATGTATGGAATAAGTTTATCCACCAGGTCAACCAGGTTTTGTTTATTCTTTCTGCAACGGTCTTGACAGCATCAACCTTAAAGCAGTTTCCAGAGGGATTGCTGTGCTTTTCAGTAATTTATTTTTTAAAACACATATACATGAAATAGGCCGCATCTTTGTTTTTAGGTTATTTTACAGGACAACTCCGTGAAAATAGGGTTCATTATCAAATGACTCAGAAATGATAGAAAATCACATCACACTTCTTAAAAAGAGAATGCAACACTATTCTTTGGGCTTTCATATATACTACTTTCTTGACTTGGAATATACCACTCCCAAATCCATTCCTATAATCTTTAGCACAGAGTTAGTTTCCTAATCAGTGGAATAAACTGACTCTCTCCAGAAAGCCTCCCTTGGGCACCTGGACCAGGATAGCTGCCCCTGAAATGGGCCCCCATAGAACTAGGTAACTGCCATATTATGGCATTTACCATCTTCTATT
This sequence comes from Cephalopachus bancanus, assembly GCA_027257055.1. Classification (NCBI taxonomy): domain Eukaryota; kingdom Metazoa; phylum Chordata; class Mammalia; order Primates; family Tarsiidae; genus Cephalopachus; species Cephalopachus bancanus. The sequence goes on along the minus strand of JAPVLO010000170.1, from coordinate 2,282,025 downwards.
GCCATTAGTTGTTTAATTGTTCATCTTACCATACAACCCCAAGTGCTCTGAGGGTAATGTGACACAGAACAAACAATTAATAAATTATTGTAGAATTCATGGATGAATTCTCCTAGTAACCCAAATGGCACTTCCCTCTCTTTGGCTCCCCTATATCTAAACTTTAACAACTCCTGGCTAAACATTTTCTGAATCCTTCTCCTCTTTTCCAGCACTATTTCAACTGTCTTGGTTCAAGTCCTATTATCTCCTGGCTGAATTTCAGTCTTTGCCTATTCAAATGTGTGCAGTGGCCAGGATGAACTATAATGCAAATCCACTGCTAAAACCCTACAGTGACTCCCGTGGCATGTCAGGCCCACTGTGTCTGGTCCTCCTAATTGAGCCCCTCCTATATCCCAACACCTTGCATTTGCATATACTAAACTCTCTCCTCTCCAAGAAGGGTTACAGTTTATATCCAGAAATGCAAAATAGCCTGCCAACAAAATATAAGCAACATGATGTGAATTCCACGGCCAAGCACAGAGCATGCTGCTCACCTAATGCTATTGCTATAATCCTAGCACCTGACACATGCCAGGTACTCAATAATTATATGCTGAATTAATGAATGAGTAATTGAAAAAAGAAAAGAATATAATTAAAAAAACACCAAAACATAACCTACCCAGTGAACTCATGCCTCTATCCTAGTGTTTCTCAAAGTGTGTTTTATGTTAAGATACTCTGTGAAAAAAATGCTTCATGATCAAAAGTTTGTGGAATACTGCAAAGCTACCTTTTCAATATTCCCAGTGCACAGCAGTACATTAAAGACTTAAGAAGTGGCACCAAAAAAAGGAAACCTGCTTAACATTTTGAATAGGAGAGTTCCCAACTGTATTTAAACACATAATTTTAAAAAACAAAACAAACAAAACAGTAACAGCCTTACTCTATGAATGATGCTCTGTTCCAATATCAGCTTTATTTTTATTTTATTTATTTATTTTCTGAGTCAGGGTCTCAATTCATTGCCCAGGTTGGAGTGCAGTTGCAGGATCATGGCTAACCACAGCCTTAAACAACCTGGGCTCAGGCAATCCTTCTGCCTCAGACTCTGGAGTAGTTGGGACTACAGACATGTGTCACCATGCCTAATATTTTTAATTTTTTACAGAGACAAAGTCTTGCTGCATTGCCTAGGCTGGTCTCAAACTCCTGGACTCAATTAATCCTCCTGCCTTGGCCTTCCAAAGTTCTGGAATTACAGACATGAGCCCCCGCACCCAGGAGAACACAAAATTTAGAAAGGACCCCCACTGTGTCTTGCTGTCTTGCTGCATCTAACAGTACACAAATAGTACACAGTTTACCAATAATCTGATGATAAATTTCATTCCCAAGCATATTTTTTTAAATAATAGAATTTTAGGACTGGCGATGAGCTTCAAGCTTTTCCGGACCAAGTTCTTCCTTCTACAGATGAAAAATTAAGTGACATAAGGTTGTTCAGCTTATTTGAGGCAGAAATCAAACCAGAATCAAAGCCTCACAATACCTATCCAATTTTCTTTCCATTACTCCATATCAGTGGTTCTCAATGTGGGATGACTTTTGTCCTCAGGGAACATTTGGCAATGTCTGGAGACATTTATGATGGTCAAAACTGTGGAAGGTGGGTGTGGTGGTGGGAGTAGAGAGTGATACCAGTGGTCAGAGGCCAAGGCTGCCGCTAAAAGTTCAACAATGCACAGGACAGCCCCCTACAACAAAGAATTACCTGGCCCAAAGAATTGATAGTGATGATGTTGGCAAACCCTGCCCTACATTAAAAAAAAAAAGTGAAGTGTTCAGTTAACACACTAGAGTTTTCATTGCAACGGTTCCTACCAGCCTTCACAGTGCTGCATTGTATTTAAAATAATACTGGCATACAAAAAAACTGATTTTGTTCTTTGAATCCATGAAAATACCGCTGTAGGAAAAAAGTGTGTATTAAAAAAATTTTTTTCCTGCATCAAGGCCTTATCAAAGTGGTTTTGAGTATTATCAACTCAGCCCCCCGCCAAAAATCTAAAACTTTTCTTTCCATACAATCTCTTCAGAAGGATTCTTGAATATATTAAAATTTTTTAAATATTGTATTTACTAAGCAAACTTTAGAATAAGACCTAGGAAATTGCTGAGGATCAAAAGAAATGGGCCAGCCCCAAGAGTCAACATTAAAGAATCTAGAGAGTGTAAGGATTATTTTCCTCCAGTAAGGTCAATTTCAGCAACTTTCCTTCTGTGTTTATTTGTTCATTTGTTTGTTTGTGGAAAATCATGAAAGCATCATAAATTAAGACTGGAAAAAGACTAATTGAGCTAATGTCAGAGCACTGGGTAGTACACAGAGGATGTTCAAGAGGCTGCCCCTGTTTACAAGAAAGCAGGAGTATCCTCTCACCACTTTCCTCATCAGGTTAATGTACGATAGTATGAAAGATACAACCATTGAGCATTTTAATCTGATCAAGGCATGTACCTGAACTTTCTGTACTATTTTTATTGCTGCTTGTGAGTCTATCTTTTTAAAAATATGTTACTGGTAGTAGATCCATTTTGGCTTCGTCTGCTGTCCTCTGCTGAAAATGGACCTGATTACCTCATTGGTGTGGGTGAAGGGGTATGAACAGGGGCACAGAGGAACAGGGCATCATAAAGAGTCATAACAGCCTGAGCCCATGGGTCCGAGACCCGCCTGGGCAATTTAGCGAGACCTCATCTCTACAATAAATTAAAAAAAAAAATTAGCTGGGCGTGGTAGCATGCACCTGTAATTCCAGCTACTTGGAAGGCTGGGGCAGAAGGATCACCAGAGCCCAGCAGGTCGAGGCTGCAGTGGCCGGGAGCGGCCACTGCATTCCAGTCTGAGTGACAGAGTGAGACTCCAACTCAAAAAAAAAAAAGGAGCCATAACATCCTAGAAGTGATGCATTCATCAGATCCTCTTCCAAAGTGACAAGGAGCTAAAGAGGAATGACTCAAGGAGGACTTGATGTATGTATGGGAGGGGGCAGTGGGGGGTGCATAGAATAGGCCAAGCCCAAATAAATTTTACAAATGAAATCTCTTCGTGAGTGTTCTAATGAGACTCTGAGACAAGAGACAGTATACATAAGAGCTCTTTGTGCCTAGGAAAGAGATGTCAAGAGAAAAAGCATGAGAAAGGCACAATTTCTCCTATGAGATGACTTGATAAGGATGGCACTGCCTGTATCCTGAGTCAACCTATATCCATCAGATTTAGACACCATCCAGCAGAAGTATGACCGGCATAATGGAACTTCTTAGGGGTATAAAGAAATGGGAGTCAGGAAATCTAGAGACATGTTCCAGATGTTCTTATCACACATTTGTTGTATTCCCTTGGATAAGTAACTCCTGGGTTCATTTCCTCATCTGAAAGGCACAAAGTAAATCTCTAGGATCTTGAATCTCCAGAATCTATAATCTCTGTCTGTGCCTCTAACTAAGACTATCTTAAGTGTTAGGATAACCTCTATAGATTCAACTTAAAAAAAAAACAAACCTACTCATGAATGGCAATGAGTTTCCTTTGAATTTTCAAATGCAAAATAGTTCCTTAATGAATGGGGGTAGAAATAATATTGCTATTTTAGTACCACAAAAGATCAGTTCAAAAATAAAAAAGCTTTTTTTGCTCACTCTCTCATAGTCACTCTCAACCAGAGGATGGACCTCAAAGATACCATGGATTCCCAGGGATAAAGCTGTCTGTGGAAATAGGTTCAGAGGTCTAATGTCGGAGATTACAGAAAATGGCTTTCCTTCAATGAAGTGCACACCCTTAAAGTGTCCAAGATCTGCTAGATCCTGCACAATATGCCCAAATCAAGGAGGAGCACAGTTTCTGAGGAGGTCAGAGTAGAGAGAATTCTGGGCTTGGAAAAGCCAAATGTTCCACCACAAGTTCTTTATAATGAAGATAGAATTTATGTTTATAATACCCTGCTATTTTCATAAATTGAAACTCAAAAAGTATTTGTATTACTAGCATCTTTTGAAAACCTGGCCAGGCTTATGACTGGATTATATGCAATAGAGTTTTGAAATGTGCTAATACTTTATCAATCACATACATACTTTTCTAGAGTTGAAATTCACCACATCTTGTTCATGGTTGTTGGGACAAAATAGGAGGATTCTTACATGCTAATTGCAACTGCTTTACTTTTAAGGTTCTATGCATGTTTAATAAGATGTAAGGGCCTGTGTTATCACCGAAAATTATTTATCCACTGCCCATTGTTAGTCCATGCTATTGTTTGCATGTGTCACTGAAGAGCTCATGTGTTAGAAAGTCAATCCTCAATGTGACAGTGTTGGGATGTGGGGCCTAATAAGATATAATTAGATCAGGAGGGTTCTGCCCTCATTAGTCAATTAATATCATTACCACAGAAGTGCATCGATTATCTCAAGAGTAGGTTTATTTTTTTAAAAAAAGGAGCTCAGCCCACTCTTGCTCTCTTGCTCTTGTCCTCTCTTGTCCTTCCACTTTCTGCCCTAGGATGATGTGACAAGAAGGCCCTTGCCAGATGCTGGTGCCATGCTCTTGGACTTCTCTACCTCCAGAACCATAAGTCAGTTTCTGTTCGTTATAAATTCCCACAGTCTGTGGTATTCTACTATAACAGCATAAAACAGACTAAGACAACCCACCTTCCTCACCTCTGCCTACCCTCAGATCACTCAAGATGTTTGATCTTCAGGCAGAATTATGATAATTTCGACTTACCCTTTTCATTTTTAGAGAGAATTTCCACTGCAACTAATTTGCTCAGTTATTTAGCACCACTATTCTTTAGTGTGCTATGGAACAAAGTATCGAGGATTTGTTAGTCATAAGTTCGTCAATCTAAACTATCAAAACCAACATTTATGTTACTGTAAGCATTACAGATAATAAAGAAAGTTAGATGAGTTTAGGAAAGTTTACCAGAATTTAAGAGAGCTAAACTCTCTCACTGGCCTATGAAAGAACAGTTTTTAGTTGACCTTGAATCACCATCATGCATTTCCTTTCCCCCTTTCTTCATTCTCATTTTCTGTTCATTTGTGAATGGTACCATATAATGTCCTCTTACTATAACTGCTTCCTATCTTACCTTCCAGGCTCCCCTCCTTCTTTGTCTTTTTTCCCTCTATCTTCTGTTAATCACTCTAATCACTCACTCTAGCTTTTATCTTCATCACAACATTTATCTTATCGCAAACAGGGAAGGGGAATACCATGTTGAGATCAATGTTTTAAAAGACATCTTTAGCTTCATTGCCAAGAACAGAAGGGGCACGAGTGAGACCAGAAGAAAAAAAATGAGGAGGGAAATAGTGAGGGCCTGAATTCAGACAGCAATAGAGTAAAGGCAAGGTGGGAATAGGATTTTTTTTTAATATGCTGAATGTAGAATGAACAAGATGCAATACCTAACTGTAGGACAGCAATAAAGAGGAGAGAATGAAAAATAGTTTGAAGTTTTGTAATTCTGTTAACAGGTATGTGTGATTCATTTAACTGACACAAGAAACGAAGGCAAACATCAAATATGAGAGAGTTAATGTGTTCAGATTTGGACATGCTGAGTTACATTGAGAGGAGAGGTCACGTATGCTGATGGACAATCAGTGTTCCAAAAAGGGCAGGAAAACTTCTAAGTTTAAAGAGGATCAAGATTAACAAAATGCTCCAACCATTTCCCTCTTTACTTTCTTCATTTACAAAAACAAAATATGTGTTGACAAGCTATTGCATGCCAAATCCTACAATAGCTATGGGGGGGGGTAAACAAAGTGCCTTTTCTCAGAGTATTTGCAAGCTCTGGTGGCAGGTAACATCATAACAGTGGCATAAAGTATTTGGATGAAGGGAGAATTACCAGAGGAAGCTTTATGGAAGAGGTGACATTTATCGAGAATAAGATGGACAGTGCTTACTCACGTTCATTAACCAACCTAACACTTGAAAGAGGGACTACATGCTTTTATTTGCTGTCACAGTCTGTATGTCCCCTGTGGTTCCAGGCCAGCTATAAGGCAGATCCTCCCCTAAACACAGCCACAAACTTGACTTTACTGTGCTTATTTATATTCCTGCTGTGAAAGTAATGCTGTGACTTCTTTGTGGGAGAAATTTTGTACATCTTCTATCTTTTGTATCTTGGTAATGAGGCATTTATGATCAACTCTAGGCAACAATATGACAGAGGTAAAAGTTTAAGCCCAATTCCTGAGCTCTCTCTGGAATTGTTAATCTACCTTCCTGAAGAAGATGCTACTCCCACAGAATAGATGAGTGAAGCATCTTGACAGAGACCAGGATGCTTAAAATTCAGGAAGACCCAGCAATTCCACTCCCAGGTATTTACTCAAGAAACATGAAAACATAAGTCCACAGAAAGACTAGTACAAGAATGTTCACAGATATCTCATACATAATAGTCAAAAACTAGATACCACTCACATGTCCATTAGCTGCTGAATAAATATATAAATAAATTGTGGTATAAACGAACAATAAAATATTACATAACAATATAAAGGAAGAAATGAATCAATATAATAGATAAATCTAAACATCATTATGTTGAGTCAAAGAAGCTAGACCTGAATGACTGCAGAGGATGTGATTCTACTTCTATATGAAATTCTGGAAAAGATAAAACTATAGTTCTAGAAAGGAGATCAGTGGCTGCCAGGGGGTTGGAAGTGGACTGGACTGCAAAGGGACACAAGGAAACCTTAGGAGTGGTGGAGGTTGTCTATGTTATAATTGTGGTAGTGATTACATACAGTATACATTTTCAAAATTCCTTGAGTGATACACTTAAATTTGGTAGATTTACTCTATGTAAATTATAACTCAATACAGCTGATTTTTAAAAAATGAAAATAACAATCAGGCTGAGCTGAGGAATAGGCCCAGGCCTTCTCAGCCAGAGGACGTTAATGGCCTTCAGGATGCTGTCAGAGCCAGCTTTTCTCAGACCTCTGGCTCTTAAGAACTCCTCTGCCTAGATGCTTCAGCCTCAGACTCTGACACTCCCTGGCTGCTACAGACTAAGGAGACAAGTAACTCACACTCAAGCTGCAGAAGGCTTATATCTTCATCACCAACCCACTACTATTCACTTTTTCCTTCATTCCACTGATGCCATCAAACAAAAGTCTGAAATTTCTTTATAACTTTATTTTCAAGTTCCAGTTTTAGAAAGTCAATAACTAATAATAAAGGAGATTTGTACCAGAAACCTTTAAAAAACTGTTTTTTCCTCATTTGATGCAATACAAGAAAACTCACAATTTCAATGAGAACCTGCAATGTACCAATCACTGTGCTAGGCTATTGGATGTGCATTATCTAACCTAGTTCTCCCAATGTTTGTTAGCTACACATACCAACCCTTTCTTTGCAGATATATTCTGTAAAGCTCAGAAAATAAGTAACTTGCCCAAGTTATTTAACATTAAGCTAGTATAGAGATTGGATCTGCCTCCAAACCATTAAAACACACACACTGCCCAAACTTTACTTGTATGATCTTCACTTGTATGCCTAATCCTGAATTGTAGCCCACATCTTTAAAATAAAATATAAAAACAGTAACAACAAAAACACACACACATCCACACACTGACTCTGGAAATTGCACATACACTGTGGTTTAAAGCTTGATTTACTATTCATAAGGTCCTGGACTTGAGTCACTTACTAGTGTGTACCTTGGGCAAGTGAGTTTCCCTCTAGGTTAGTTTCCTCACCTATAAAATGAAAAAAATAGATCCCACTTCACTGAGCTTTGAAAGATTAAATACAAAAATTCACACAATAAGCACAATGAGTATTAGTTATTGATTTGATCTCAAATGCCAGGCACATATGTACAAATATGTTCAAATAGTTGAGAATAATGTTTTGTACATATGTACAAATATGTGCAAATACATATGTACAAAACATTATTCTCAACTGTTCAGAGGTTGAATTTCCACACCATGGGTCTCATTCTTCCGTCTGACTAATCCTGCCTTTCTTTCTTCTGTCAAGGTAGTACAACTTTTGATGTAAAAAAAAAATGTATACACACACACACATATACATAGCTTCTTTCTTCAAGGAGTCTGTGAGAACCATCTCTGTAGTCTCATATTCTCTCTTTACCAAACTATCTAAAAGCTCAGACTTCACCACAACACCCTATTCTAGACAAGGCAATCCTCCCCTTCACTCACCTGTTCCGGAAACTTGCTCCCAGTGATCTCTGCTACAGTGTTGAAGGAGTCCGTATCTGGGTAGGTCTTTGCCCCCATCTTCAACTGAATGACAATTCTGATCCCCCGAGAAGCCATTCTTGACAACATTTCTGCATCTTCCACTGTGATACAGGCCGTTGGGATCCTGGGCACAGCATCCTGGTATTCCTGAATACCTGTGTGAGGACTTGAGAAAAGATCCATCAGGTTACACTGAAAGTAGAAATGGACCAAACGTATTTTTTTAAAATCCCTGTATATTAACTTTTTACCAGTCTTTGTCTGCATGTGGGGAATGGGGAAGGTGGGCAGTACTGGTTTATTTGCTTTTGATATGAATGTAATTTTTATTTTTAGTAAAAATAACTAAGAGGTTTCAACTCCATAATCATCTCATTGAAGACATATGTAATTTGTCTGATAATGTGGATAATCCTTGAAAGTAGCAAACAGCCACAAACTCTGAAGGATTTTAACAGAGCCTTTGTGACAAAAAGATGAACACATCTATACAAGAAGACAATGAAGCACTGAAGTCTGTCAAGGCTGCAGTCCATGTGGAAGATTCATATGGTCTATAAGAAAACTACTACTAAGCCTTTTCTCTTCCCAACCAAACACAGAAGTCCAAATATATAACCCCATGCAGGTGGTAGAAAGCTATGCAGGAAAACTGTCAAACAATGTCTGAGGAAATATGTGTGTTCCCATGAAGAGAAGTTGCTGAATAAACCAAGGTCCTTGATTTTACTGCCACAAACAAACAAAAACTTTAAAAATTTTGGCACTAAAAGAGAAATACTATCCCAACTGGCCAGATTTTTCCTGTTAATTTCCAGAGGCTTCTTAGATGACTAGAAACACGTATAATTGGAGTTTTTATTAATCTGCCATTGATTCAACCTCTGTATCTGCTAATGAGGTTTATCAAAGTCATTTTCTAAATTGGCTCTTTTAAACTGTCCTTTTTCACCCCTGAGGTATAGCTCCAAACCTTCCCAGACCACAGTGCTCTCAGGCATATGGTCACAGCTTCTGAGTGCATGTGAAAATCTATCAACCTATTGTCTGTTAATGTATAAGCTAAAAACCTCCCTTTTCAAAATTAGTTTTTCTTTTCATATTTCCATTTGTTTCAGGAGGTCTCAAATTACATAACAACATTCTTCCTCCTTTCACCCACAACACATTTGTCTACTACACATAATAGCTTTGTGCTTTTCTCCCACAAAAGTGACTCCAATCTCCACATGCACAGACACAATGACCCAGCCTTCTCTATAACTGCATTCTTGGTATGACTATATTATTGTCATATTCCAGTAACTATTTACTTAGAGAAATTGCATAGCAAGATAGTTAAGAACACAGGCATTGTAGGTTCAAATCTAGGTTATGCCACTTATGCTAATTGGCCCTGGGCAAGTTACCCACATCTTTGCTTCAGGGACTTCATTTATAAATGAAGGTGATGATAACAATACATATTTTATAGAGTTATTTTCCACATTTAACTAATTTAACTGAGTAAATAACTTACCCTGGAAATATAGGAAACACTCAATAAATGTTAAATATTTATTTTATTAGCTTGCCTATTAAGTTCTTCCTATAGAAACTGTCTAATCTCAAGTCATTAGTACCATCTGAATATACCCTCCATGGACATTTCTTAAATGTTGACTGCAAATTTTATTATTCATCAAGAGAGACAAATGATTTAAAAACCCAGAACTTGAATACAGAGACTCAGAATTTGAATCCCTGCTCTGGATTCAATCCCTACTCTGGAGTGTACGTAATCCCCTCTAACTTCTGGTTCAGGCTCTGTAGTCACATAACTTAGGTCAAATGTTGGCTCCAACATTATGTAACTGCATGACACCACAGACTTAGATTACGTCTCTGTTTCTAAGTTCCCTCATCTGTAAAGTGGAGAAAAGTACAAGTATTGACCTCATAAAATTGCTATGAAAAATAAAAGATAGTATGTATAAAGAATTTAAGGCCAGGCTCGGTGGCTCAGCCTGTAATCCCGCACTTTGGGAGGCCGAGGTGAGTAGATTGCCTGAGCCTGCGGGTTCGACACCCGCCTGGGCAACTTGACGAGTCCTCATCTCTACAATAAATCAAAAAATTAGCTGGGCATGGTAACGCACGCCTATAGTTCCAGCTATTTGGAAGGTTGAGGCGGAAGGATCGCCAGAGCCCAGCAGGTCGAGCCTGTGGTGGCCGGGAGCGGCCACTGCACTCCAGTCTGGGCGACGGAGTGAGACTCCAACTCAAAAAAAAAGAAAGAATTTAAGACAGTGTTTGGTACAAGTGTTTGGTACAAAGTAATTACTTAGTAAACATTAGCTGTTGTTATTTCTTTAGTGCTAATTTTTCCTACTAAAGTTAGTAGTGTGACTAATGACCAGAGATTACCTTGCAACACGTAGAAAGACAATCTAAATATTTATTATTCATATTACCTTACATGATGTCTGGGATTCAACAAACTCTCTTTGTTCTCAGACTCTCTTACTCAAGAGAAGGTCAGTACAAACATTTCTTAACAGGCTCTTTTAAATAAAATTTCTAGACAATTTGAACTAATAAGCTACATGTATGATTTCTTAAAATAAGGATAGTGAGCCGAGCTCAACTAGAGGAAATGGCACTAAAAGGCATCTTTTAACTATGGTTGTGAATTCAAGATATGAAAATCTTTAAAACTGTTTCGGCAGTTAGGCATGTCTTTCAGTGGTGGAGAATCCATCATCGTTTAACAGAGTGAGGCAAAAGAAAGCAAACAGTTTTACTTAGAATTCTGTACTTTCACTTTAGTAAAATTGGCCCAGAGGGACCAATCAGCATAAAAACCACCTTCTTGCCCCCATTTACAAGCTTTATTTGCAATTTGATAAAAGCAAACTACAAAGAAATCCATAAAAAATCAAAATAAGAACATTTGAAGATTAACAAACAATCTTTCACAGACTCTTCCAAAAAGTAGAAGAGGAGGGAACAATTCCCAACTCATTCTACAAGGCTGCTATTACTGATATCAAAACTAGACAAAGACATCACAAGAAAACTACAGACCAATATCTCTTATAAATGCAAAAGTCCTCAGCAAGATACTAACAAACTGAATTTAGCAACACATGAAAAGGATTATACACCATGACAAATTCCTAGGAATACAGAGTTGATTTAACATCCAAAAATCAATCAATGTAATATTCTGTATTAATATAATAAAGGACAAAAACCACGTGATTATCTCAGTAGATGCTGAAAAAGCATTTAATAATATTTAGCACCCTTCTAAGATAAAATTACTAATCAAACTAATGAAGGAAAACTTTCTCAACCTGACAAAAGGTACCTACAAAAAATTTACAGCTATCATCACATGTAATAGTGAAAGACTGAATACATTTTCTTTGAAATCAAGAGTAAAATGTTTCTCTCCCCATTCCTATTCAATATTGTACTGGAGATTTTAGTTAGAAAACTTATGTAAGAAAAGAAAAAAATAAATCTAGGTTAGAAAGGAAGAAATAAAACTCTCTCTTCTCATATGATCTAAATATAGAAAATCTCCAGGAATCTACACATACCCAAAAACAAACAAAAAAACTACTAGAATGAATTAACAAGTTCAACAAGGTTGTGAGATAAAAGATCAATAAACAAAAATCAATTTTATAGTAGTGATGAACAATACATTACAATAGCAATACAGTAGCAAAGAGCAATCTGAAAATTAAATAAACAATTGCACATACATTAGTCATGGAAACAGTAAAATATTAAAAATAAATTTAGCAAAAGAAGCTTGAGACTCAAACACTGAAAACTATAAAATACATCGAAATAAATTAAATATCTAAATAAATGGAAAGATGTTTTATGTTTATGAATTAGAAAATTTGATACTGCTAACATGGCAATACTCCTGAAACTGATCTACAACTAATACAGTTTAACACAATCCCTATCAAAATTCCAGTTGTTTTCTTTTTTGAAGAAGTTGACAAACTGATTCTAAAACTCATATGAAAACCAAAGATTCCAAATAACCAACACAAGTTTGAAGAAACAGAACAAAGCTGGAGAACTCACACTTCTACACTTCAAAACTTACCACTAAATTATATTAATCAAGACATAAGAATATACATATGAATCAATAGACTATAATTGAGAGTCCAGAAATAAACCTTTGTATAGACAATTCATTTTCACATGGATACCCAGACAATTCAATGAGAATAGAAAAGAATTTTCAACAAACGGTGCTGGGACAACCAGATATCCACATGCAGAAAAATAAAGTTATACCCCTACATCATACTATATACAAAAATTCATTCAAAATGAATCATAGACCAAAATATAATAGCTAAAACTACAAAAATTCATGACTTTGGGCAAGACAACTGTCTCTTAGATACAACACCAAAATCACAAGTAACAAAAGAAATAATAAATTGAGCCATCAAAATGTTAAACTTTTGTTCTTCAAAGTATACCAACAAAAATGGAAAGATAATCCAAAGAATAGGTGAAAAGTTTTGCAAATACTCAACATCATTAATCATCAAAGAAATGCAAATCAAAACCGCAATGAGTCACATGGGGGAACCCCCCAAAACCCAGAATTTATTTATAAAAAATCGTGTGTTTATTTTTACATGTTTAAACTTCAGTCACCTTCAAAGTACTCTTGTCTGAGGCAATACACCTATCCAGATACTTTTTCCACTGCTCAAAAACAGTTTGTAAATTCATCAATTTTGAAGACTTTTAGTGCTCCTGCCAATTTTTGCTTGACCTCTCCCATGTTGGCAAAATGGTTCCCTTTGAGGATTTTTTTCATCCAGGAAAATAAACAAAAAGTTGCCCGGGGCAAGATCAGGTGAATACAAAGGGTGGGCAGTGGGGGTCATGCTATTTTTTGGTCAACAACTGCTGAACACACACAGTGCAGTTTGGTGATTGTAAACCACCTATCATGAAATAAACAAACGCCTTGAAAGAATCCCCCCCCAAAAAAAATCACTGAGGTCAACCTCTTACAACACTAGCTGGTTCACTGATGCCAGTGGGTTCTAAAATACTTACCTAGCAGGGGAAGTCCACCCTCCAAAAAATAATTTCATTTTTCTTGGGGGTGGGGGTCCCTCCTACTACCATCTCATACCAGTCAGAATGACTATTATTAATAAGTGAAAAAACAACAGATGTTGGTGAGGTTGCTGAGAAAAGAGAATACTTGTACATTGTTGGCAGGAATGTGAGCTGGTAGATAGAGCCTCTTTGGGAAGTACTTTGGAGATTTCTCAAAGAACTAAAAATAAATTTACCATTTGATCCAGGAATCCCACTACTGGGCATATTCCCAAGGGAGCATAAATCATTCTACCAAAAGACACCTACATTTGTATATTTATTGCAGTACTATTCACAATAGCAAAAACATGGAACCAACCTAGGTGCCCATCAATGGTGGACTGGGTGAAGAAAATGTGATACAAATTCACCATGAAACACTATGCAGCCATACATAATAATGAAATCAGGTCCTTTGCAGCAATGTGGATGCATCTTCAGACCGTTATTCTAAGCAAACTAACATAGAAGCAGAAAACTGAATACCACATGTTCTCACTTATAAGTGGGAGCTAAACACTGAATACATGTGGACCTAGAGATGGGAACAATGGACAACAGGAACTCCTAAAGGGGAAAGGGAGGGAGGCAAACAAGGGTTGCAAAACTACCCACTGAGTACCATGCTCATCATTTGGATGATGGATTTAACAGAAGCCCAAACTTCACTATCACACAATAAACCCGTGTAAAAAAACTGCACATGTACCCCTTGAATCTAACATTTTTAAAAATAATAAAATATATAGAGTTGTTAACAATTCAGAAATTTTTAAAAATGCAACTTTAAACATGGGTCAGGAATTTAAATAGACATTTATCCAAAGAAGATATACAAATGGGTTATAAACACATGAAAAGATGCTGAACATCATTAGCCATAAGAAAAATGCAAAACAAAATTGCAATGAGATGTCACTTCACACTCACTAGGATGTTTGTGTACAAAAGGAGATAAAAACAAGTACTAAGAAGGAAATGAAGAAATTTGAATCACTGTATATTGCTAGTGGGAATGTACAATGATGTAGCTACTTTGGAAAACAATTTGACAATTTGTCAAAAAAGTTAAACATATACTTATCATATGATTCAGTAATGCTCCTTGGTATATACTCAAGAGAAATGAAAATATATGACCACATGAAGAACACTTGCATACATATATTCACAGCAGCATTTTTCTTAATGATTAAAAGGTGGAAACAATCTTAATATCCATCAGCTGGTAAACAGGTAAACAAAATGTGATATAGCCATATAATGAAATGTTATTCAGCAATAAAAAATGACCTTCTGGGACATGCTACAACATGGATGAACTTTGAAAACATTATCCAAAGTAGTGTGTGTATATATGTTCAATTGCTTTTGCATTGGTTTCTGATTTGCATCGTCATATAGAGTGGTAGTGGGGAGTGGGTCTCAGGGAACACACACCACAATAAGTGAACTTTTAATTTGCAAGTAGTATCTGATTCCTAGTGCCCCATCCCCCACTTTATTTGAATTTCAAAAACTACAGGAGACAGCAAAGCTTCCCATCCACCATCCTATTTCATAATAGAACAATCCAGAGCCTGGATAAGGGAAGAATAGAGGTCTGAGCAAATGTCAGATGGGAAAGCCTCTCCCACTGATACTGAATAACAGAACCAAAGAGAAAAACAAGAAATCTGTTACAAATGTAGAAAAGCCAAAGGAAGACCTTAGGCAATTTCAAGTGTACCAAAGACAAAGCTCCTGAAAAATCAGACGTTGGTGCCCAAACAATGAAAATCACTAAAGACTGTCCCCAGAATACGACAGGGATCAGGGAATGGATGGAAAGAGTGAATAGGGCTCAAGAAAGACAAGATGCAACACTGAAATAATTTGCAACAGAGATTTTGACAATGAAAATTTTCATCCAGGAAATAAATAACAAGCTGACAAGCATGGAAAGCAGAATTAATCTAGCTGAAGAAAGAATCTCAGAACTTGAAGACCAGAACATGAAATTAACCTGATCTGTGAAAAACATAGAAAGAAGACTCAGAAAGAAAGAACAAAGCCTACAAGAGCTGTGCGATTATATCAAGAGGGTGAACCTAAGTCTGGCTGGTATCCCAGAAGAAGAAAGGGAAATGGAGTACAACTTGGAAAAAGTATTCCAGGAAGTAATCAAAGAAAACTTTACCCATCTCACCAGAAATGTGACCAGCCAAGCACAAGAGATACAGAGAACCCCCACAAGACATCAAATGATAAGACCAACCCCCAGACACATACTAATTCACCTACACAAAGTAGGCACAAAAGAAAAAATCCTAAAGGCAGCAAGAGAGAAAGGTCAGACTACCTACCAGGGAAAACCAATCAGAATAGCAGTAAAACTATAGGCAGAAACACTACAAGCAAGAAGGGACTGGAGCCTTATATTCAAAGTCCTCTGAGGCAGAAGGATCGCTGGAGCCCAGCAGGTCGAGGCTGCGGTGGGCGGGAGCGGCTACTGCACTCCAGTCTGGGCGACAGAGTGAGACTCCAACTCAAAAAAAAAAAAAGATAAACAATTTAAACCAAGAATATCCTATCCAGTCAAGCTCAGCTTCATTAGTGAAGGAGAATTAAAATCCTTCCCAGACGTCCAATCCCTAAAAGATTATGCAGTTTCCAGACCAGCTCTACAGGAGACACTTTAAAAGGTATTAAGCACAGTAGAAATAATAAAAAAAAAGATTGACCACACACTTCCCAAGAGAACAGCAAAGAATTAGCAGAGAATACAGCTCAACAAGAAACTTGAAAGCATACACATACATTAACCCCAAAGCCAAAAGGAAAAAAGCAAACAAAAGAAAAACTTTATAAGAAACTCATGATTATTTCAATAATCAGCCTGAATGTGAATGGACTAAATGCATCACTGAAAAGACACAGAATGGCAGACTGGATAAGAAACCATGACTCAATTTTTTGTTGCATCCAGAAGACTCATCTCACTTCAAGGGAGGCACAGACTCAAAGTTAAAGGCTGGAAAATGAGTTCCCAGGCAAATGGATCACAAAAGAAGGCAGGAGTTATAATCTTAACATCAAACAAAACAACTTTTAAGCTATCAAAAGTTTTAAAAGATGCAAAAGGGCACTACATAATGATAGAAGGTTCAATCCATCACAAGAAATATCCATCCTAAACATGTACGCACCCAACACAGGAGCACCAGCATTTGTAAAGCAACTACTAAATAAACTAAAAAAAGATATTGACTCTAACACTATTTTAGCAGGGGACTTGACTACCCCACTGACAGCCCTAGATAGATCATTGGGGCAAAAAAATCAACAAGGATATTCATAATCTAAACTTGGCACTCGACCAAATGGACTTAATAGATACCTACAGATTATTCCATCCAACAACCACAGAATATATATTCTACTCATCACCACATGATTGATCACATCCTTGGCCATATATCAAGCATAAACAAATTCCATAAGGTTGAAATCTTGCCATGTACATTCTCAGACCACAGTGGAATAAAAATAAATAGCAACACCACCAAAATTTCCCCAAAGCCCACAAAGATATGGACACTAAAAAGCATGATGCTGAACAACTACTGGGTCAACACTGAAATCAAAGCAGAAATTGAAAGATTCCTGGAAACAAATGAAAATGAAGAAACATCTTACCATCTCTACGAGCACATGTCAAGCAAATGGAAAGATCAGAAGTTGAGAGCCTAACAAATCACCTAAGGGAGCTGGAAAGAGAAGACCACCCAAACCTCAACTTTAGCAGAAGAATCCAAATCACAGAAATAAGAGCCCAAATACGGGACATAGAAGACAAAAATATCATAGAAAACATTAGCAAAACAAAAAGTTGGTTCTTTGAAAGAATTAACAAGATTGATGGGCCCCTAGCCAGAATGACCAAGAAAAAGAGAGAAAAAGCCCAAATAAACACAATCAGAAATACAAAAGATAAAATCACAACTGATCCCGAAAAAACACAAAAGATTATCAGAGATTACTATATACACCTATATGGAAGCATAACCCAAATGAAATGGAGAACTTTCTGACATCACACAACCTCCCCACGTTGAAACAAGAAGACATTGAGACACTAAATAGACCAATAACAACCCAGGAAATTGACTCTGTCATATGAAAACTACCTACCAAAAAAAGTCCTGGACCAGATGGCTTCCCAGAAGAATTCTATAAAACATACAAGGAGGAGCTGATACCAATCCTATTGAAAGTATTACAGGTAATTGAGAAAGATGAAATTCTTCCCAAATCATTTTACAAAGCTAACATCACACTGATACCCATACTGGGTAAGAATCCAACAAAAAAGAGAACTACAGGCCAATATCCCCTATGAACATAGATGTAAAAATCCTCAACAAGACTCTAGCAAATTGGATCCAAAAACACATCTCAAAAATCATCCACCAAAACCAAGTAGGCTTCATTCCCAGGATGCTGGGCTGGTTCAACTTTTGCAAGACAATAAATGTTATTAAATACATTAACAGATGTAAAAACAAGAACCACCTGATGGTCTCATTAGATGCAGAAAAAGCTTTTGATTAAATCCAGCATCTCTTCTTGATAAAAACCCTTAAACACCTTAGGTAGAGAAGGAACATACCCCCAAATAGTAAGCACCATCTATGACAAACCCACAGCTAGCATATTGCTAAATGGACTGAAACTGGAAACATTTCCCCTGAAAACTGGAACAAGACAAGGCTGCCCACTCTCAACCCTCTTGCTCAATATTGTGTTGGAAGTCCTAGCACAGGCAATTAGACAAGAGAAGGAAATCAGGGGTATCCAAATAGGAAAAGAGGAAGTCAAGTTATCTCTCTTTGCTGATGATACAATCCTATACCTTGAAAATCCAAGTGAATTGTCAAAAACCTGCTTGCACTGATAAAAGACTTTGACAAAGTCTCATGGTACAAAATAAATGTGTGAAAGACAGTTGCATTCCTATACACCAACAAAAAGCAGGCAGAGACCCATTTAAAAAGCACAATCCCATTCACAATAGCCACCAGAAAAATGAAATACCTTGGCATCTTCCTAACCAGAGAAGTGAAAGACCTTTACAATGAGAATTACAAAATACGGCTCAAAGAAATTCAAGAAGATACAAACAAATGGAAAAATATTCCATGCTCATGGATAGGAAAAATCAATATTGTTAAGATGTCTGTCCTACCAAAGGCAATCTACAGATTCAACGCAATACCCATTAAGTTACCAACATCATTCTTCACAGACCTGGAAATGACAATACAGAAATTCATATAGAAACATAAATGACGACGAATAGCCAAAACAATCCTTAGCAAAAGAAACGAAGCAGGAGGTATCACACTTCCAGACTTCAAACTTTACTATAAGGCTATAGTAATCAAAACAGCCTGGTATTGGTACAAGAACAGGCACATAGACTGATGGAACAGGATAGAGATTCCAGAAGCAAAACCTCAATTCCTCAACCAACTCATCTTTGACAAAGCTTCCAGCAACAACCACTGGGGAGAGGAGAATCTATTCAGTAAATGGTGCTGGGAAAACTAGCTGACCACATGAAGAAGATTGAAACAGCACCCCTACCTATCACCATACACAAAAATTAACTCTAAATGGATCAAAGAACTAAATGTAAACCTCAAACTATAAGAATCTTAGAAAGCGCAGGAGATACCCTTACGGAAATTGGAACTAGGAACTAATTCCTATTCAGAACCCTAAAGACCAATACCTTAAGAAATAAGATAGTCAAACTAACTCATCAAACTAACGAGATTCTGCAAAGCAAAAGAAACCATCAAGAGAGCAGGGAGACAGTCCACAGAATGGGAAAAAATATTTGCCAACTGTATATCTGACAAAGGCCTAACATCTAGGATCTACAAGGAACTCAAACACGCCGAAAGGGAAAAAACAAACAGTACCTTTAAAAAGTGGGCAAAAGACATGAATAGACACTTCTCAGAAGAAGATATATGGGCAGCCAACAGACACATGAAAAAGTGCTCAGCCTCACTCATCATCAGAGAAATGCAAATCAAAACCACATTGAGATACCACCTCACCCCAGTAAGAATGGCCATCATTAACAAAACAAAAAAAACAGGTGCTGGCGAGGCTGTGGAGAAAACAGAACGCTTCTACACCGTTGGTGGGAATGCAAACTAGTGCAACCTCTTTGGAAGACTGTGGCAATTTCTGAAAGAACTAGAAATTGACCTTTCGTATGACCCAGCAATTCCCTTATTGGGAATACACCTGGAGGAATTAAAATCATTTTACAAAAAAGATACCTACACATGCATGTTTGTTGCAGCTCTATTCACAATAGCAAAAACATGGAACCAACCATGTTGCCCATCGAAGCTGGACTGGATAAAGAAAATGTGGTACATATACACAATGGAATATTATGCAGCCATAAAGAAGGTCAAATATATGGACTTTGCAGCAACTTGGACAGATTTGGAGTTGATCACACTCAGTGATCTATCACAGAAATAAAGAACAGAGTACCATATGTTCTCTCACTCATAAGTGGAACTTGAACAATTATAATATTATAAGAAAGCATTTGGCAGTAATGGGAAACTGTCAGGGGAGGGGGGTTGAGCAGTTAAGGGAAACTGCTAGGGGAGGGAGGGGCATACCTCATCAACAAGGGTACCTGCATAATCAATGTTTGTATACCTAGCCCTGAATTGTACCCCACATCTTTATAATAATAATAACAATAATAATAATGGTAAATAGCTCTCAACCACTTCTCAATGGAATATAAGAATAAATATTATATTAATCATGAAAAAAAAAGAAAAAAGAAAACATTATCCAAGGTAAAAGAAGCTAGTGACAGATGACCACATACAGTAAGAATCCAGATAGGCAGATCTATAGAGAAAGAAAGTAAATTTTATGTTGCCTAGGGGCTGGTGGAGGAGAGTAGAGTGGAGTGTGAATGTTAATGGATACAAGGAGTTTTTTCTGGAATACTGAAAATGTTCTAAAATTAAATAGTGATGGTGACTTCACAACTCTGTGAATATACTAAAAACAACAGAATGGTACAAGTTAAAATAGTACATTTTGTTGTATGTAAATTATATCCCAAATAAAAATTCTATTATAATAATCAAAATAAGAATCCTAAGGTTCAAGAGTTTTCTTTAAGGAGAGAATGCCGATATAGTTCTCATTCAAAATTATGCTTCCATGGTCTGGTTTATCAGATGTATAAAAACAAAGCCTGCTGGTGTCTGTGCTTGAAAAATAGTTTATCTAAAATATATAATGAACATGTAAAAATGTAAATCTTAAATAGGCTTTTCAAAGTTCATTAAACTTCTTGTGCATCTTATGAAAAGTGGCATAATTTGAAGACAGCTGAATATTTTCCTTTTATCTTCATAAAATAAGTGCAACATTTAAACAAACAAGCTTGAAATTTCCCACCTGATTACCACACATCAATCAAACTCCTTAATGGTAGTCACTTCTGACAAGCTCCTTATAAAAGATACCAGGCACTTTATGCAAAACTCAAATCGGTCCTTGAAAGTGTCAGTTTATATGTTAAATAACCAACAGGAGGACAATTTTATATCTCTATGCATAATCTGTAGGTTTTTGCAGGGGCATATAATACACTGACTAAAATAAAAAGTATTCACAACACCATAAAGCCTTGGGATATTTCCTAAAGAAAGGTCTGGAGGTAGGAATAGTTAGTAAGGATTGTGAACTTTGAAGCTAGTCTTTAGCTTTTGTAGGTTTTTGTTGTTGTTGTTAACTTCTTTACTGATAACACTAAAAGAGCACTTATTTTGTTTATTAGAATGCCTTTTTTTATTTAAAAATCAACTTGAAAGTAACCTTCTTGGAAAATTCACCACTGACTTTATTATTATTATTATTATTATTATTATTATTATTATTATTATTATTTAGACATAGCACCTTATTAGTAAATTCAGGCTGAGTGCAGTGGCTTACATTGAGGCGAGAGAATAGCTTGAGCCCAGGAGTTCAAGACCAACCTGGGCAACATAGTGAGATGTCATCACTACAAAATAATAATTTAAAGAAACTAGCTAGGTATATTGGTGCGTGCCTGTAGTCCCAGCTACCCAGGAGGCTCAGGTGGAGGGATTACCTGAGCCCAGCCCAGAAGGTTGAGGCTACACTGAGCTGTGATGGCACCATTGCACTCCAGCCTCGAGGACAGAGTAAGACTTTGACTCAAAAGAAAAAGAAGAAAAAGAGAGAGAGAGAGAGAGAGTAAATTCACCTCAGACTTTTATATTCTCCTTAACAAAAATAAGAGTAAATTTGTCTCAAACTTTTAGACTGTTATTAACAACAATAAAAGTAAGTTCATCTCAGACTTTTATACTCTCATAACTACACAAAAACAAAAAAGTTTCATTTACACCATAATTTCTAAACCAAAATATGCCCAACTCCCACAGGCAACAAACAGACAACAACAACAAAAAAATCTGCTCGAGAGAGGAGGTAGAACTAAATTTCATTCCTAACTTCTAGGATCCAGTTGAATTTTTAAAGTCAAATTCTTGAATTTATTTTATATTGATGACAGACACCACAGAAACAAAGCTCAACCAACAAATTTAAAATCTTATGGTTACCTGCAGATCTCAGTAGAGAGACTATTACACGTCAGAGAGATGTAGCTTTCTTCAAAATACAGCGAGAGAAAGAAGGAAGACAGCCAAAATGCTGAGGGGAATTAAACTTATTTTTAACATCCACAGCATACGACTTTTAGCTTTCTTCCCTAAGACACATAAATATAAAGAAGATTCAAAAATATAAGCAAGTAACTGTGAAATAAATGTAGGAGAAAATTAAAAATAGTTAAAATGAAACATTAATGTTTTGTCAGCTAGAAATCAGTGAATAAATATTAGTTTTAGTATTATAACTAAACTGAAATAAACATTACAAAATATATTACTTTCCTTGTTTTCTTTCTGATTTCATTCGACTGAATGTTACAATTTTTGTTTACTTACACATCCTATTGGTTTTGTTGGTCTGGAGAACCCTAACTAATCCAGTCACCATTAGTCAAATTTTCTTTTATTTGTAGCCAAATATATTCTCAATGTTTGCAATGATCAAAGTAAATAAATATTTTGTTTATATAAAAAAGTGTGTATATATATATACATATATATTATATATATATATTAAAAAGTGTGTGTGTGTGTATATATATATATATACACACACACACACACACACTTTTTTTTTCTCTTTTTTGAGTTGGAGTCTCACTCTGTCATCTAGGCTGGAGTGCAGTGGCATGCCCATGGCCACCACAGCCCACAGCCTTGAACTGCTGGGCTCAGGTGATCCTACCGCCCCAGCTTTCCAAGTAGCTGGAACTATAGATGTGTGCCACCATGCCCAGTTAACTTTTTGATTTATTGTAGAGACAGGGTCTCATCAAGTTCACCAGGCTGGTCTCAAACCCCTGGGCTCAGGCAATACACTCACCTCTGCCTCCCAAAGTCCTGGGATTACAGGCGTGAGTCACTATGCCCAGTTGATATATTTTTAAATTATAAATTTTAAACCTTTTCATTTACAAATGTGCAACTTCTTATCAAGTAAGTCAACCCAAATTAAAATTACTGTAAGAAGTTATTAAATAATCTAAGTTAAAATAAAATCCAATACTGTGTAAACCATGGGGATATTGTATATACAGCTTAAGCATCCCTAATCCAAAAATCTGAAATCCAAAGTGCTTCAAAATCCCCAACTTTCTGAGCACCAACATGATGCCACAAGTGGAAAACTCCATACCTGACTCCTGTGGCCAATGGTAGTAAAACACACACACACACACACACACACACACACACACACACACACACACACACAGACGCACACACAGTTAAGATGTGGTTTCATAGACAGGCTTGGTGGCTCAGCCTGTAATCCCGCACCTTTGGGAGGCTGAGGTGAGTGGATTGCCTGAGCCCGCGGGTTCGAGACCTGCCTGGGCAGCGAGACCTCATCTCTACAATAACTCAAAAAAAAAAATCAGCGGGGTATGGTAGCGCATGCCTGTAATTCCGGCTACTCGGAAGGCTGAGGCGGAAGGATCACCGGAGCCCAGCAGGTCGAGGCTGCAGTGGCCGGAAGCGGCCACTGCACTCCAGTCTGGGTGACTGAGTGAGACTCCAACTCAAAAAAAAAAAAAAAGATTTGATTTCATGCACAAAATTATTAAAATATTTAATAAAATTACCTTTAGGCTATATGTATAAGGCATCTATTAAACACAAATGAATTTCATGTTTAGACTTGGACACCATCCCTAAGACATCTCATTTTATATATATATATATATATGTAAAAAGTCTTGAATCTAAAAAAAAAAATTGAAATCCAAAACACTGCTGGTACCAAGCATTTCAGATAAGGGATAATCAACCTGTATATCCCATGCTGGGGTGCTTATATTAGTTTGATCTTTCTAGAGTGTGATCTCCTAAAATGTAGCAAACCTATAAAAATTCTTATTTTGAGAACAAACTCCTTGGCAATATCACAAAAAAATAAAAAAAATAGTATGTACTAAGATATTCTCTATATCTCTGTGTATAAATGTGAAGATTTAGAAGAAAACCAGTAGAGAAACTTCAGGAGAAATAGCAGCAAAATGGAAGACTTCTATGTCATGTAAATCAAAAGCAATACCTAGAAACATGTTAAGTTAAATAAAATAACTGAACATAGCATGCGCATGACAAAGACTGAACATGAATTTGCAATGATGTAAACTGAGTTAATATTCACTTTCTTCTCTGAGAAACTATAGCCATCCTGTTAAACTATAATCAAGCAAACTGCAGCATTACCAATAAATAGAATGAAATTCTTAAAAGTATGTGCCACAGCCTGTAAAAGCCCTGAAGCAAAGCCTGAAGCTATTACAGTAGCAATTTGAATCCTTGAAATTCTAGCTCACAGGCATTTGAGCACCTGTGGCAAATTAACAGAAAAATCTCTATTGAAATTTTCTTTTCTTCCACCATCAGCTACATGAAATACTTGCAGCTGAAACCTTCTGTAGTGCCAGCCCATCAAGGTACCATGTAGGCAGAATTACAAAGTTAATATTTTCTCGATGTCAATCATATTTGTGTTCAAGGACTCTTCCTATACATCTGGTAGTGTTTTAACTGTTTATTCACATTTGTGTACATCTTCTCAACCTCTGAGGCAACAGACACATATTTTAGTCCTCTAATCTTCAGAAAAGTCGCATATGAGTTCTCTATCCCACACAATGATAGAAAGAGGTACAGGATTAAATCTGAAAAGACTGCAGGCACAGATAACACAGATAACACATCAATACTTAATTGCTTCACAGGAGGGAAACAATGTATACAAACAGCATCTACACATCATTATCAGTATATTTGCTTAAATAATACGTTTCCATGAAATAAAAATGGATACTTTTTTATTTAAAATTTTCCTCTCCTTGGCCTTTTCTAAAACCCAGTGTGGTACAGCTTTTATTTTTCTTAGTATTCTTAGACATCATGGAAAGGCCTTTACTCAAACATACAGTGATCTTTGAACTCTCCCAGATTTAAGGAAGAGTGAAAGTCTTGTTCCATAGATCCCCAAAGCATGCAGCATTTCATCCAACTCACAAAATATCACAAAGAAATGTTAGGTTTGTTGACAGAACAGTCCACAGCATATTCCAAAGAAATTAATGATAATCATATCTAGCACTCACTGAGCATTTGCTATGTGCCTGACAGTGTGCTGAGTGTTTTACATACATTAATTCATTACCAGTTACTACCATCCTATGAAGTAAGTTAACTTTACCATTTTACTGATTATATATTATGTCAGAATAACATGGAGGGCTTGCTAAACCAGATTGCTGGGCCCAACCTTTAGAACTTCTAATTCAGTAGGTCCAGGGTGAGGTCAGGGAACTTCCATTTCTAACAAATTCCCAGGTGACACATGCTGTTGGTCCAGAATGCTGGAGAGTTCAGGCCTTCACCAGAAGAAAGAGTGTGTTTAAAGATAAGTCCTTGTCAATGTAAGAACAGTGTTCTCAACAGGGTATTCACTTTTACAGACCAATCACAGGTTATCATAGGTCTGTGTGAGACACTCATGGAGGCGCCATGAAAGAACCAGTCCCTGTTTTCAAAGAACTGGCATTTATTCAGAAAAGTATTAGTTTTACGCCAAGTTTGGCTACAGAATTATGGTCTTCATAGCTGTAGTAACACACCTACTCAAACTCATGTTTTAAAAAAAGGAGTGTTATTGTCCCCACACCATCACTGTGGTAGACTACACAGTTATTGCAGTAATTGCCCATTATTCTAAACATTTTTTGGAACTTTTCCTTCGAAATTGCCTTCAGTACATTTGGCAGCCTTCCAAATGGTCTAAATGGAGGCAAAATTTGGTTCTTTAAAATTTGAATTGATTCTTGGAAACAGCCAAAATATGATGAACAAAATGAATGAATGAATTGGGGTCCAAGCCAAGATGTGTTATAAAATAATGAGACTGGTTTCCAATTTTTGGTTCATCAATTGGCCCTAAAGACAATTCCAAAGAGATGTATTAGAAATGTTTACATCAATGGCACCTGTGTTAGCACATGTATTTAGACTTAGAAGTTATTTATATAATAATAATGACTTGATGTATACATTCTAGTACATTTGTTTTAAAGTATTTTAAAATTATTTATTTTAACAGTATTTTTTTTAATGACAGCAAACAAAAACCTCATTATAAGGGAATTGTGGTATAAATTATAGTGTTCAATTTCAATGGAATATATTACAAGCCATTAAAATGTTAATTATGAAGTCTAGGAAATAGCATGACAATTTTCAGTACAACATTGCAAAAATGTCAAGCTGTATATAAACCATGATAAACAATAAAAGTTTTATACACAAGGAATAGAAGGAAATATGGAATCCCAGAAATAGGTCTGAATGGCAGAGGAAATGAGAGGATTTTTTTTTTTCATTTGAATTTTTTTTATTTTCAGACAACTGCAAATTTCAAACTTTAAAAGAAATCAATCTTGACCTTAAATTTTCTATAGACACTTGGCAAGGCAACAGAAAAATATGGGCAAGGCAAATCATAAATATTGTGAGAATGAAGGTATGAATGTTCACTTAGGTATGTACTAATATGGGTTACCAGATATGCCTGAAGTCAGTTAAAGTAACACCCTGAAAACAGAGAAAGATTCCCCAGTTGTTTGATAAGGTATGTACAGTGACCTGGCATATAATTCACAGACACGAAGGTGAACATGCCTCCACATGATCATCATGAGGTCTAAACCAGATGGCTAATCTAAAAACATATACAATCAGTGTATCAGTCAAGATAGGCAAACGTATGCTATGATAATAAACATCCCTAAGATTTCATTCATTAAAGCAAAGTTTTACCTTCTCACATTACCTATCCATCCCAGGTAAGCTGGGTGCTCACGTTAGCTTCACTCTCACTCGGATCCAGGCTAATGGGACAGCCACTCTCTGGAACACTGCCAGTTGCTGTGGCAAGGAGAATAGCACTCTGGAAGATCTCTCTTATCAACTATTAAATGTTCTATTCACATCTCATTGAACAGAAAAGTCACATAGCCTCATCCAAACCCAACGGGGCCAGGAAGTACAGTCCTGTTTGATGCGCAGAGTGTAAAAAGCCAGAAATACCTAGGAATCAGCACTAATGACTACCATTGTGAGTCAAAAGTGATTCAGTGAAGACAAAGGGTATGCGGAGATCACCATGAAACTGAAACTGGGCACCATAAAAAGAGGAAAGAACAAATAAAAGATGGTAACAGGCAACTCTGTAGCCACAAAAAGTCATATTTTGATGAATATTTAGTGCTTAAGAAAATGGGTAAAACTTGTTTCAAAATTGTGCATATTCTCTAATCTCAATTTTGTATATATGTACATTTATGCAGCACAAAATGACTAAAAAAATAAAGGATAAAGGAAAAGTGGTTTTGTCTGGGTGATAGCATCATGGATAATTTTGAGTTCTTCTTTACTATCCTATATTTTCTACATTATTTGGGAGGCCAAGATGAGAAGATTGCCTGAGCTCATGGGTTTGATAACAGCCTGGGCAACTTGGTGAGATCTCATCTCTACAATAAATCAAAAAAATTAGCTGGGCATGGTGGCGTATGCCTGTAGTTCCAGCTACTTGGAAGGCCAAGGCAGAAGGATCACCTGAGCCCAGCAGGTAGAGGCTGCAGTGGTCATGAGCATGCCATTGCACTCCAGCCTGGGCACCAGAATGAGACTCTGATTCAGAAAAAAAGAAAAAAAATATATATATATATATTACATTTACAATTCAAATAAAGCATTTTTTAAACTAAAAATAACATCAACCAGTATAGCATTCCTAATTTTTTTAAAGCTGTAATTTCAAGTTATTTTTTAGCCTTAACAACCTGACTATAAAATATTAGCTTTAATATTGCCTTATTCCCCCATTTTGTGTTTCTTTCTCTCAATACCTTTTCTAAGTAGTCTTTAACTGATTAATAGTGATCAGTTAAGCAGACAGATTTTCAAAGGGCTAGATTCTGCTGCTGAGCTTTGAACAATCAGTGAGTGTTCCTTCATTCATTTTGCAGTTCCAATTAATAATCTGGTTTAAGAAATTGAGAAATTAAACTTTTAATTCAAAGTTTTCTATTTTCTATTTTAGGGAGATTAGAAGAGTGAAAGTAGGTATAAAAAGCATTGCCAAGAACTTAGCAGTCGCAAAAATTCCACAGTAAAAACTATATTCTTGTCACGTGCCATGGAGAAAATAGGTGATGGTAGGAAATAAGTCCCTTATAGGCAGAAGGGATGGAGTGAGGGATTGCTGGGCAATTCAAATGTAATTTTTAGTTGATGTAAAATACTTTCATCTGGTACTTTGAAGTAGGCAATTTTTTTAAGTCACAAAGTCAAAGTATAAACAGGACATCAGTAAAATGGCATTGTATAAACATCTGGATAATGTGTTCCTAAGGCCTAGGCCTAAGGAGTCAAGAATCAGCTGGCAATAATTTCAAATCCATCACTGATTAAAATCCTTTTCAAACATGAAAACTCAAGTACTTGCTGTAGTTTCAGGTTGCACTGGAACATTCTGTAAGATTTAATCTACTTCATAAATACTACAGTGTGGTACAGCCTTAAATTTAGAATATGAATTTTAAAAAGGAAGGGGCAAGTAAAATCATCCAAAAATAGGTAAAATTTAACTCTAAAAAGATTAATAATCAAGTGGAAACTATTATTTCTACATTTAGAGCTACAACAACTTTTGTGAGAACTTAACAACTATAAATATTTTAAATAATATAAAATACCATCAAATATCTAATGAATTCTCCATAAAACAAATGTAATTTTTAAAATAGTTTTCTAGTTGCCTTACTAAACTATTGTATAATCTAATAGATCTCTTTTGTTGAGAAACTTTCCTAAGCTACCTGGTGTAATGTCTTAAAACTACCAACAGTTTTGCTGAGCTTGTCATGAGCCTTCTGCTTTAATTTTTTTAAAAAAATCATTCAAGGCAATATGACAAGGCATAATCACCAATTAACAAAATTTAAACATTTGGCTACTAGGCTGATTTTGGCAACAACAAATTTCTAGCTCCCTAAAAGAAGTGAAAAGGACTCATGGGTTAAATTAACTAATTCTGGCCACTTAATTATGCAATTAGAAATATTAAGTCAATTCTGCTAGGTATTTAGCTGAGCCAGATTCTGTGGCAGGCAATGAAGACGGGCTATATCATCACATATATATATAACAAAACAAATGCAATTCCTGTCCTCTAAGGAAAAAAATTCACATTTTTCCAAAAGCAAGTTGAGATTTATATCTTAGACTGGTCTGTAAGCTACTCTACTCCCTAGGACAGGCACATCTATACATATCTAGCACATAGTATACAACTCAGGGCACAGAAGGTTCTTAATGTATGATGAGCAAATAAATGAATGGAGTGAAAAAGATACATTATTGTTTTATTTATTATGCCCATTAAGGGGAGGGATGATGAATTTTATTTTATTTTTTATTTATCTTTTTATAATCAATATTTTTTATTATGATATTGTGGGGTACAGTTAAGGGTTAGGTATACAAATATGCTTCGTTCAGGCAACCTTGTTGATAAGAGGTGTCTCCCCGTCCCCAGACAGATATTTACTACCACTAATCCCATCTCCCTTCCCCTCCCCCCCATAGTTTCTCACCACTGTCAGTCATTTTCTTATAGTATTACGCTGGATGTTCAAGGTCCACTATATGAGTGAGAACATGTGATACTCAGATCTTTGTTTCTGTGAAAGGTTACTCAGTATTATAGACTCTAGTTCCATCCAGGTTGCTGCGAAATTCATGATTTTGTTCTTTTTTATGGCTGCATAGTATTCCATCGTGTATATGTACCACATTTTTTAAATTCAGTCCTCTTTTGATGGACAGCATGGTTGCTTCCAGGTTCTTGCTATTGTGAACAATGCTGCGATAAACATACGTGTGCAGGTATCTTTTTTATAGAGTGATTTGAGTTCTTCATGGTATATTCCCAGTGAGGGGATTGCGGGGTCATATGGGAGGTCAATATTTAGAGCTTTTAGGAATCGCCATACTGTTTTCCACAGAGGTTGCACTAGTTTGCACTCCCACCAACAGTGTAGACGTGTTTCCTTTTCGCCACACCCTCTCCAGCAACTGTTATTTTTTGAGTTATTGATAATTGCCATTCTGACTGGAGTTAGGTGGTATCTCAGTGTGGTTTTGATTTGCAGGGATGATGAGTTTTAAACTGACAGCTTGAGTTTAGAAAAAATTTAACCTCTCCTCAGCTGTGTTCTCGCTAACTTCTCAAGCCCCATGGGTCTATTTAAAATCGATATCATGTGCATCTCTAACTAAGTCTGACAAAGAATCAGTCGCATAGCAACTCTAGAGAAAACTCAGCTTAAGAAGCAAGGGCATGTTGCATCCCCTCCAAAGTCAGAGGAACAGAAGATGAGTGAAATAGGAATCCAATAAGCGGTCACCCTGCACAGGGTAGCACATCGACCACAGACACCAGGAAGGGTACTTCTGGGCTTCTCTGGAGTTCACCTGCACAAGGCATGCATTTTCTATGTGCTGATTAGTGCTAAATTAGACTGGTGTGCAGAGCCTCTTTCGTTGTTCTGCCCTGAGACAGAGTAGCTCACAGTGGTGCATTCATCTCAACACCTGCCTCTCTACTCCATACTGACTTCCAGGGTCCCACTGAGTGAGAGAGCTAGCCTTTTCAAGTGCTCAAACTGGGTAGAGTTCAGCTGTCATTTGAGGAACTATTGATCCAGTGTGGAACCCTAAAGAAGCAGGATCAACATATGAACCAGAGAAACTGAGGTTCAAATCCAGGCTTGACACCAACAGTATGACTTAGGGTAGCACTCATGGCCAGGTTAAAGCCTCAGTCTCTCATCTGTAAGATAGAGATACCTAACTCAGAGAGTTGCTGAGTCTTCAGAATAGCTTATACAAAATTCCTAGCACACTGTCACTACAAAAGACAGCCGTGATTACTATTCTACTTTGTGGGGTCACCTGTTTTCCTACATGTCCAGAGGTCCAGAACACATACATTCTCACTCCAGCTTTCCATTCATGCTTTCTTCCTCATACTCCACTCCCTGGGCATGCTCCTATTTCTATTATTTTATTATTATTGCTATTCATGTCAGTAATAACACCTAACATTTTAATTGTCACTTAGAATTGACTAAGCATGTCCCATAAACTTTACTTTTCACAGCAATCTCATAAATTAAGTATTGTTACTCAGATTAAAAATAGAAACACTCTGGATCAAACTTTGATAATCTATCCAATATCACACAACTAATAAGGAAAGGAACTGGAATTTGAACCAATATCTAAAATAAATGTTTCCTGGGGGAAACACGCCGTCTCTCATTCCTTTCCCCACACTGTGCCTCATTCTCCATCCTGTTCCTCCAATTAGCTATTGGTGCTTATTTCCTTGTGTTTGAAAATAAAGAGGACAGGTAGATTTAGGATGCAGCATTAAATATTAGTGAAATAAGAATATTTGTTCTAAATTCATTCAACAAGCATTTATTGAGGCATTGTTCTAGGTTTG
Source organism: Cephalopachus bancanus (assembly GCA_027257055.1). Lineage (NCBI taxonomy): Eukaryota > Metazoa > Chordata > Mammalia > Primates > Tarsiidae > Cephalopachus > Cephalopachus bancanus. Next base: position 2,250,255 of record JAPVLO010000170.1, on the reverse strand, counting down.
AAAGATATGACAGTGAGTGTGGGATTTTGTTATTATGGTTTGTGACCCTTTGGGGTTTTCTTATAATCCTGCATTCTGCATTGTTTTATCTTTGAAAATAAAGAACACATGGCTGTTTTGTATACTTCTGGTCAATATCCTGGCCAAGGTCCCTTTTAAGAGTTTAGACATGCCCCGTTAGATTCCTGATGAGCCAATATAACCATCATCTCGAAGTTTCTGTGGTCTGCAACCCCCTCTCTCCTGTTGAGGAGAAGGAAAGGCTTCGGGTAGGGTCATACATAAAGTCTCAAAGAAGTTTTAGGAAACCAGAGAACCCCAGATGGTGATATCTCCCATCCTCTCCAACTGAGAGAATAAGACCAGCAGATTTGCTGGGCCAGGACAGTGGGCACTGAAGCAGGATAGGAATACTGAACATGCTAGGTGCTCAGGTCAGCTTGATGGAGGAAGCCCTGCAGGCCCTTGGCTCCAGAACAATCTGGCTAGGAAGTGGGAGAGGAACAGTGTCTACCTTCTCCCAATCCTTCTTTTCGGCACAAACCGTCCTTTCCCTCATTTCTCAATATCATTCTTCTTACAGCTATTTCCATAAATATCTGGTGTATTCCCAGACAAAAGTAATACTGGCTGTTATCAGTTACTGTATGGCCTGTAATCATGTAGACCAAGAATACTTACTTACCATTCAAATATGTCAAATCTGATTTGTTAGTGATTTTATTTGATGCCAACACCAAAACCACTCATGAGTTCTCAACCTTTATATTCTGTCGCTTATGCAGCATGATCGTTTGCTAACAACTGTAAAAGCCTTTAAGTGAATTTGCAATCTAGACCAACCATCTTCCACGGAATTCCTTGGCAATGCTGTCACTGAGACACTTTGGTGAGCAGCTGCTCACTTTGGTGAGAAGAGCCCAACAAAGCTGTAACCAAGCATTAAAAGTGGACAACAACACTCCATGAGCTGGAATCAAAGCTTTTCCTGAAACACCAAGCAAAGTAGCACTGCAATCATTAATGAAGCAAACACATAATCACAACATTATTGACTATGAGAAACCTGGGAATCCCTCTTTTTCTCCTGCATTTCCTGCCATGTGTAAATGGGATAAGCTTCATCAGCTCAGCTTCAGCTCCTAGTTTTACCCATTACCTTCACCATCACTCCTCCTGCCCAACTTCACTATCTCTATCGCCTCCCTCCCCTGTATAAACAGACACTTAGTCCAGGGCCAGTCTTCAGTTTCTGCATTCCTCTTATTCTTTTATCCCTGGAAATTTCTTCCCCTGCCATATACTTAACTACCAGAGCATTTTAATATCCTGCTTCCTACCCCATGTCTAAATCTGCAATCCTGGCCTCTCTTCCAAGTTTCTAACACTTGTTTCCAATTATCTGACATCTCTACCTGGACTGGACTCCAAACCAAAACCATCATCCTTCCCCTGTTTCCTTTATATTCCTATAACTGCTACTGACTGGAAATTCTAGAAACTAAGCTCTTACTCATTTATATTTTTTCATACCTGAATTGGTTAGATTGTACTGCGAGTAATGGAATCTCAAAATCCCAGTGCCTTAAACAAGGTAGTTTATTCTCCTCTCATGTAGAAGACTGGTGGAATTTAGTCAAGGGATGATATGAAAATTCTGTTGTATGAAGTTTTCTTGGACTCAGGCTCCTTCTGGCTTATCCTTCCAATATTCCCAGAGTCCAAATTAGCAGTTTGACCTAGACCAAGGTGGCAGATCTTCTAAGCAGCAGGATGGAGGAAGTGATGAAGAAGAAAGTGGGAAAGAAGTAAAGAAAAGAGGTGCCGGCCATTTTTTTAGTTACAATACTTCTGGCCAGAACATAGTCACATAGCCAGCCACACATAAAAAAGGTAAACAGGGTCTTTATTTTAGACAGCCATGTTTTCAACTAAAAATCAAGGTTTTTATCACTGTAAAAGAGGAAAGAAACAGATATTCAAGTGTCTGACACCGTGCTCCATATCTAACTGTCCTAATCTTTTATGTCTTAGCTGTACAATGAATCTGGAATTGGTACTGCTATCAGAATAAAATTTCTGATTCTAAACTTAAATCTATCATTCCCTATTCAAAATTCCTCAATGGCTTTCCAATGCCTATAAAATTAAATTCATATTCCTTAACCATCTCTTAAGATCATCCAAAATTTAATCACAAATTACTTTTCTGATTTTATCTCATACATTGTCCAAAATTGAGACGGTCCAATTACTTGCCAAAATCATTGTTACCATTTATGGAGCACCGAGAGTTTACATAAATTATGATAAATCTCTCTCTCTCTCTCTCACACACACACACACACACACACACACACACACACACACATACATGCACACACACAAATGCAAAATCAATTATTATTGCCGCATATTAAAGGTGAGTAATAAGGTTAAGCAACCTGGAAATAGTCCTACATTTATAAGTAGAAGGGCTGGGATTTGAAGACATAGTTGTGTGACCTCAAAGTATATTGTTTCTCTGCACTCTCATTCCACTCCCTATAACACACATTGCTGGTCATCAAATCAGCTGCCCTTCTTCATGGCTTTGCTCAGGCTGTTACCTCACCTGCATGTCTGTACCCTCCATCCCTGTTAAGATTCCATTACTTATCGACATTAAGCCATATTCTATGGTCAGTTAAAATACTTTCTCCTTCATGAAAGCGCTCTGATTTGTTTGCCTTCCCTCTCTCTACCCCCTACTTGCAACAACCCTTCTTCCTGAATGCCCACAATATTTTGCTTGTATTTCCTTTTAACAATCTTAATCATACTTTGTCTTATGTCGTGCTTGGCTCTATCCCCAGCCTGGCCTCTCTTTAGACTTCTCATTCCCAGAGTGCTGGACCTGTGTGTTGGTGTTGTGCAGGACCACTGTGGGTAGCAATGGGTGACAGATACTCATATTCCGAGTAATTGAGTTTTGTTTAATGAATAAATCTGAATTTAAACATACCTCGTTTGTTTAAGAACAGACATGCCTGTTTTAGATCTGTTTCCATACACTGTTAACCATGTTCTCTGCAACAACTTCCGGGGCCAGAATTAGCAAAGAGAAGTGAGAATGTGAAGAATTTGTCATAACTCAGTAATATCCTCCCCATCTACTTACTTATGTCTTTGGGGTCACAATGCACTAATTGGGAAATAGAAGATCTTGTAAGCTTAGTGACCTAAACAACCTTCCTCGATCTTTATTGCTTTTCCCTTTTCCGTTCAATTTGTCCTCTCAGTTCTGACCCCCATCCCATTAACTTCTTGCCCTTTTCACTGCTTTTCCCAATTTCTGCTTAGTCTTAGTCATAAAATTCTAAATTACTGGTAAAAAAGCAAAGCGCTTTCTCAGACAGCTGGACATATAATTTTTCTCCTAACTAGAGTGCTTGTTTGATTCCTATTTTCTATATTTTAAAATGTTCGTGCTGGCTTAGACTTGCAATCTAGGCAATTTATATGAAGCAATACTCAAAAAAGTTATTACATCTTATTAGTTTTTCCTTCACGAATAAAAATCCAACATCAACTGCATAGTATGGATTGAACAACTACTAATGAAGACTGAATAAATGAATGAATCTAGGAGAAAGATTGCTTTGTTTCCGATCCCTCCCCCATGATACTTCAAAGAGTTAAACTGTCAGTACAAAGTCAAAATACATTTTTAAATTCAAAATGAACTCTTATTTATTACCAGCATTGAAAATCCATTTACTAGTTTTAAAAGTAAGCACTATAGCTTCTTGTTTCAGTACAATAGGGAATGTATTAATGCTGCCTAAATCTAAGCCATTGAAAAAGAAAACAGGAATAAGGAATTTTACTTTAGAATTTTACGTTAAGTGTCCAGTGGCCTAAGACTTATCCTGCATCCTACCTATTCAGCCATGAGCTTAATTCCACCCTGGAGTGAAAGGAGACCAAGACAACTCTCCCAGCAGAACTATCCCATGAACTGGAGGTGCTCCTGTAGGCTGAACACATTCATACACCCCATGTTCACCATATTCAACCTTTCCCACTGTTCAATACCAATAAATGACTGCCTAAAACAAGCTACCTTTCCACTCCCCGTGCCTTGGCAAGGAAAGGAACTGCTATTGGACCAATGAGCTTCAGGGAATTGAAAAAGATACTCAAATATACTGAGGGAATCATCCAAAGGATTGATTTTATAGCTAGCATATGGGAAAAACACCAATATAAATAAAAAGCAAACCCCACAGCTTTGAAGCCATGGTCATAGCAATAATTGCTAAGCTTTTCAACTGGGAAATTGCCTGTATTCCTGTATTAAAAATATGTTATTCCTAGTCATTTGGGTTTTTTTCTACTGAATATATTCTCAGTACCTACATCAGTCCCCTGGTGTCTTAGAGAATGTGTTGAACTCTTATAATCTACTGCACAATCATTTAACACATTGTAAAAACACTAAATGTATCCTCAAGGAGGGCAATGGGGTGAGAGTGGCAGGAGCCACAGTGTGCTCAGAGTCTCCAAAAGAGTTAGTAGAGCCGGGCTTGGTGGCTCAGCCTATAATCCTGTGCCTTTGGGAGGCTGAGGTGAGTGGATTGCCTGAGCCCGCGGGTTGGAGACCCGCCTGGGCAGCGAGACCTCATCTCTACAATAAATCAAAAAATCAGCCGGGCGTGGTAGCGCATGCCTGTAATTCCGGCTACTCGGAAGGCTGAGGCGGAAGGATCGCTGGAGACCAGCAGGTTGAGTCTGCGGTGGCCGGGAGTGGCCACCGCACTCCAGTCTGAGCGACAGAGTGAGACTCCAACTCAAAAAAATAAAAAATAAAAAAGAGTCAGACCTCCCAATGTACCTGGTAGAACTGTTTGGCACTAGGTCCAAACTACAAGATCAGATACAGACCTAAAAAGTATTGATTTACTTGAAGAGAAGCCTCAATACCTGAAATTTAAACTTAAGCCTTTTTGGAGAACAATTTTCAATTAGTATTAAAATTAAAAATTTATATTTTTCAATCCAGAAACTTCAGATAGTTGTAATGGTAATTAGTAATGGTCATAAAGAAGTACACAAAGATGCATATGCTTGAATTTTAACTGTAAGACTGTAGCAGTGAAAAATTAGAAAAAAATCAGTATGTCTGTAATAAATAAGCTACAGTAAATAATACATCATGCAATGAAAGAATGCGCAGGAATTCAAAGCAATGAGGGAGAAGTTTTACTTCTGGGTATAATGTAGTTGTTCACGGCAGGCCAACATTCCCACTAAAAACAACTAGAAAGGTCAAATAAATTACAAAAATCATGTATTTAAGGACAAGTTAGAAAGTTAATGAAGCAAAGAGGTCTAAAAATAAGTAAAATTTCAGGAGGAAAAGACTTCAGAGGTGACCTGAGGATATGCAGACACCTACAGGAACATTTGCCACTCCTGAGCTGACTTATGCAGGGGCCTCCAATCCCAGGGGGCCATGGGCCAGTACCAGTCAGTGGCTTGTTAAGAACCAGACAGCACAGCAGGAAGTGAGTGGCAGCTCTGCCTCCTGTCAGATCAGAGCTAAGCCTAACTCTCTCAAATGCAGACCAGAAAGTCTATATTCTCATAGTGCTGAGGAGACAAAGACCTACAAGGTTTTTCAATCAAAAACCCTGGAGGGCCATGCTTCTGAAATAGGGAAAACCAGAAGTAGTCCAAGTCTTAATACAGTTGCAACTTATCCTGATGCAGCTTAGTCAGTGGTTGGAATACGGTAATCAGTCCTTTAACCTGATCTGCCAGGCAGAGGACAGATAAACCTATGGAACCTCTGTAGCTTTTAAAACAATGCTGGCATTCAAACAAAAATTATAATGTATACAAAGAATTAGAAATACATGAATAACAGTCAAGAAAAAAAAGAAATAAAAACAATGAGGTGGTGCTATATGCACTGATGATTTGTAGGTTGAGTTGTTAGAAAAAAACCCACAAAACTATACACACACACACACACACACACACACACATACATATGTCAATGCATGGGGAAAATGTCTGGAAGAATACACACAAAATTCATATTGCTCAATACACATTGGAATAGGGTGGTAGGCATTAGTCAAGGAAAATATTTATCTTTATTATTCAAATCCTTTTATTTTTAAAGTAACTAACTCTCAAAACTAGTTAAGCAGTTCAGTCATCTTGGGAGTAGGGAAATACACACAGATTTCTGCAGCATGGAAAAGGAGGCACTGATTGCAACAGCTGGGAACTGAGTGAGCCAGCAACCCTGATAGGACAGAAGGAGCGAGGTTGGTGGAAACAGAGTGGGTGGGACACCTCTGCTCAGTAACTACCCCAGCGGTGGTGATTTTAATCATGCCCATTTTGATATTATAATTTTGCATTAGTGATTTGTAGTTAGGTTGGGCAAAAACAGGGGTAATGCTCAGATTATTAGATGCTGCTGCACAAATAACTCAGAAGTTTGCAAGGAATTAAAAACAAAGGGTAAATGCTAGGCACGGTGGCTCACTCCTGTAATACCAGAACTTTGGAAAGCAGAGGCTAGAGGATTGCCTGAGTCTAGGGGTTCGACATCAGCTTGGGCAGCTTGGTGAGACCTCGTTTGTACAGTAAATTAACAAATTAGTCAGGCGTGGTGGCACGTGCCTGTAGTTTCAGCTACCTGGAAGGCTGAGTCAGAAGGATGACTTGAGCCTAGCAGGTCGAGGCTGTGGTAGCCAAGAGTATGCCACAGGACTCCCGCCTGGGCAACAGAGTGAGATCCAACTCAAAAAAAGGAGTGGGAGTTAATTCAAAGTAGGTAGAAGATTATCTGATAAAAAACAAACACAGACGCACATACCAGTCTTAAGGTCTGCCACAAGATAAAGAAAATTAATAACCCAAGAGGAACACTCAAAATTAGGAGCTGGGGATAAGTGGGCAGAAAGAGACCTAGTAAAGCCTGGATTCCCCCCAGGAAGTATCACTGTCTCCCTTCCCTGTGTTTCTAAGACTTCATATTTCTCTTCTTAATCTTAGTACATTCTCCCTTGAGGCACAGTCTTCATATGCACATCTTCTCTGTACTCACTTAACACTGAGTCCCCAGGGGCCAGATACTATACTGGGGGTATCTTAATATCCTGCCCACTCCTAGCAGAGTGCCGACACATGGTAAGTGCTCTACACATGTTTTACTCATGGTGCTTATCAGCAAGAACACAATCAGACATTCACATCGCAGGGTACTATTCATGAAAATACTCAATGCTGAACTACAAACTGGGTATCTACTGCCTGCTTAGCATGATGCTAACCTCAGTTTTTGACAGCGTAAGAATTATCACTACTCGTCTCTTCCCAGTCTGCTTTCTGATCAATCTTGCTTTCCCACACCTCCTAAATGGGTCAGCGGCTTTGAGTTATGAGGAACATGGGGATAAGAAAAGTAACAAGAAAGCAAACCTTTAGGAGCAGTTCCCAGTGGAGAACCAGTATACAGGAAGCACGTAGTAAATATTTATCGACTACCTGACAACCAAAAAGTCTTTTCTGGCTAAAACATGTGCAGTGGTTGTAAAAGAATGACTGAAAACTGCTGTTACTGAAGTATTCCACACTTACTCCAGTTAGAGAAGATTTTTCATTTTTCATTTTGATAGCTGACCAACAACCCAGTAAAATTTTCCCCTGATTGTTCATCCTTATCTGAGGATAAGACTGCTTAAGGGCAAACAAAGCTCTTTTGAAAATCTTCTGTTCAGAGCAGATGCTGTGGAAGAAATGACTTCATAAGAGGAGATCTAAATGTGTTCCTTAAGTAGAGGAGGAGGAGGAGGTGTGTTTTTTTGTTTTTTAATAAACATGCAGATGCTCCTCAGATCCCTCTGGGCACTGCTTTCTGGCACTCCATGCTTATTGGCCTTGGTTTATTCCCCTTAGATATTTAATTCTTCCCTAGTGACCTCGAGGCACAAACTGCTGCTAAATTTGCAGCAAGGATGCGTGTGGCTGTGCAAATCCATAGGTGGGCTGCCCACGCCTATTAACAATCAGAGCCAGGGAAGCAGTTAAATTACAGGCCTGTCCAGGCAGAAAGGCCCATGGGTCTCGGCATTGCCAACCTACATGAGAAAGCAGAGATTTGGCCAATTTCCTTAGCAGGTCACATCACATGGACAATAAAACAGGTACTCAAGGTGCTATGGTTTTAGCACTATACAAAGAATATAAGACCTAGATAGCCATTGCTTTCACAGAAGCTATGATCTTGTGAATACATGCAGAACAACAAAACAACTAGAGAAGTTTGTCCTTAACCACTCTCTTTGTCCCTTTTTTTCAAAACAGCATTTATCAAAATCTGAAACAACTTGGTTTATGTGTTTATTGTCTATCTCTTCCACCAGAATGCAGGTGCCATGACTATAGAGGTCATTTCTGTCCTGTTCTTTTCTGTATCTCAGCCTTAGGACAGGCCTGATTCATACCGGGTATTCAGTCAATATTTTTACACCCACTCATGTAAGGCTCTAGACACCAGGGCTGAGGCAGTAAGCAAGATCCCTTCTCTCACCGTATCTACAGCCCAATGGAAGGAGATAGCAAATATGTTCCCAGATAAACAAGATCACTTCAAGTAAAAATAAATGCCATTAAAAAAAATAAAACCTAGCAGTCACTCTTGAATCCTTTATTTCTTTCACCTTCTAGATCCAAACCATCATCAAGTCCTTAAGTCTCTGCCACAAAACAGCCAAATCTGTCTGCTGCCCACTGTCTCCATGGCTGCTATCCTAATGTAGCTATCATAATTTCTCACCTGGACTCTTAAGACAGCCTCCTAAATGATTTTTCTTCTTACTTCCATTCCTATTCCCCACAATCTATGTCCCTCTGAAAGCACAAATTAGAACATGTCGCTCTTCTGCTTAAAAACTATTTTCATTATGATAAAATGCACGCTCTGAATCAAGGGCCTAAATAATCTGTGCCAACCTCTCTGTCTACCTCTCTAACTTCTCTTCCCCTTGCTTGCTCTGTTCCAGCCTCACTGGCTTTCTTTCAGTTTCAGAACAGGCTAAATGGTTCCTTCCGCTGATTTGTTCACCAGCTGCTCTTGGCCTCAGAGGCTCTTCCCCCAGAGTTCTGGATGGGCAGCTCCTTCTTATCATTCAAATCCAAGCTGAATGTGGTCTTCTGGAGAAGTCTTCCCTGATCAGTATAGCTAGGGTAACCACTCCCTGTCCTCAAGTCAACACTCTTGTATTCCCTATTTTATTTTTTATGGCATTTATCACTATCTGAAATTACCTTCTTTATTTGCTTCAGTTTCTCTCTGTCCCTACTAGTATGTAAGATGCACAAGGGAAGGAACCTTGTTTGTTATTCTCAGTGCCTTCACAGAATAGGCTTCACCCTCAATACATTTTTGTGAATGAATAAATGAGAACAGATGAAAGGATGACTGTAGACAGTGTTTAGGGAAGTTCCCATGCCCCCCACCCACCCAAGGAAGCAATATTTGAATTGAGACCTCAATTAAAAAAAAAAAATGAATGAATGAATTTTTTCCCCACATTTCAGAAGCGAATCCACCTATTTCTGAGAACCAGGCATTCTCCTATCAAGGCTAGATTTATTATCTTTGTCCGGGGACCCTTGCTTCTGTGATGTGATACCATTAACCCCCTGCTCTTGGCCCATCTCTCAGCAGCTACCTGTTATCTAGATACAGGAAGGTATCTTTCTGTGACTGACTGGAAAGATGGCTGTGATGGTTAATTTTATGTGTTAGCTTGACTGGGCCCATATATTTGGTCAGACATTATTCTGGATGTTTTTGTGAGTGTGTTTTTGTATGAGATTAACATTTAAATTTGTAGGCTGGGCAAAACACACTTCCCTTCCTAATGTGGGTGGACCTCATTCACACACACATACACACACACACACACACACACACACACACACACATCCTATTGGAGGAATATGATAGCCTCTTTCTTTATTACAAACTGTTAGTTCTGTCACATTGTTTCTTGAAAGAACACACAATACAACTTTTCTGGGTGACTCAATGTTGTCCTCACAAATTTCCACTACTGTAGGTATTAGCAATCCATCTTTGTGGCTACACTTTAGTTTTCCTCTCCCCTCCCTGAATATGAGAATGTCCTCTATCATTCCAGCTACTATCTGGTATATCCTCAAAAACCAGAAATTTAAACACATTAAAAATAATGTGCCAATGTCCCAAAAACTCTTGGTGAGAAGAGCAGAAATACAATATACTATATGGGGGTTGTAACTGTTAAATGGATGGCTCTGAGGCCTTTTTCTCTGATTTCCATCTTAAATTGTTAATGAAACTTTAACCTTCAGATATGTATGGCATTACCATCATTGGGTTTGCCGTAAGTATGGGATTCCTAATACCAAGCACATGTATACTTTAGTAGAAAATTAGATAATAAAGAAAAATATGTGAAGTCTACACTATTTGATACTTTATTTCTTCACTCACAATAAGCCTTTTCCACAAATAAGTTTTATCACTAAATTATCAACATCAAACCTTTCAAAATATATAAATTCAGAGCCAAAGCATACAGGCTGGAAAAAATGAAACTTCTCATGTAAACCAAATATTGACCAGAAACAAAAAAAAAACATGCTCAGTATTATAAACATCTGCTTTGTTTGTGTACCTAAAGCATCAATTTGTATTGCTCTTTCAGAAGGCCTGCTAAGTGACCAGTAACAGCACAGTGCAAGGTTGAGAGAAAGAATTTCACTGCAAACATAAGCAAACAGCAAATGTCACATGAATTACCAGTGTTCACAGGAGAAATTCCATCTGTGTCTATAAAGGTTGATCTCTCTCTTCCTGTTCGCAGGGTATATTAAGAATATAATGATTCATAGATTAGAGCCTGCCACAGTGCCCTGGCCTTGGATTTTAAAATGTTTTATATGGACCAAAACGATCTCACCTTCCACTAAGTACCTTTCCATGACATTTATGTCCAAGGTTCTCTTTCTGGAAAGTGAGAGCCAACAAAATCAGTCAGACTGTGTGGCAATTGGAGGAGAATGTTTAAGAACGCTATTGTTCATATCTTGGCAAGAGTGTCAAATATTTTGCAGCTTAGGTAACAGACCTGCTTATTAAACAACTAGTGGGGCCCATAACTGAGGCATCTTCAAATATGTGCCTGAGAATGGGTCTGAGAAGCATCGGTAATAATCAACATAAAACATAACAAGTACTGGCTATTATTTTGGGGAGATGACATCTTGCTGAGTCACTTTCACCTTTTTTTCTTGGACACCTCCAAGAAGAACTTCATTTGTATTTCAAGGTTTCCTTTCAGGTCAACCCTGAACAAATAATAGGGGAGAGAGACAGAGAGACAGAGAGGCCACCTGGAACGTCACCTGGAACGTGAGTCTGAGAAGAATGTCTCCAGTCATGTCATCTGGTATGTCCTGGCATTTGTCATCCAAATCGCTGTTCTCCTGAACAAATTTAGTTTCCCCTAGACAGTTCAGCTTAAATGAGCTCATACTGTCTATCTGACACCGGTCAAAAGAAGAATGAAAGATTTCTCTAAGCTCTGAATTGAAGGAGAGATAGAGGCAGAGAGAGAGGTGAGCAGGAGGAAGGAAGAAGGCAGGAAGATGGAATATGTGCAGAGCAGAAAGGCTCTTTCTTGGGGGTGGGAGGTCAGTGTATTTTTATCTTCAACTATAAACCTAATGCTGGAAGGTGGGGAAGAACGGAAACGCACCACTTCCAATTATATTTGCTAAGAGAAATATGATTGAATTCATGAAATATTAAAATAAAACAAACTATCTTCACCCTCACCTAGTGTCTCTTAAAAAAAAATCTATTTGCTGTGTGTGGAGTTTTGTTTTGTTTTTAGTTAAGAAGGGAGGAAATAGCAGTGGAGAAATCTGATCTGCTTTTGACAGCATGACCAATGTGCTTTTTCCATCCCAGCTGGAACAGGATTCAGCAACAGGCAAGGGCAAGTGGAGGAGTGATTTCATTAACTGAGTCTTGATTTTGAGGTTTGCATATCTACAGATCTGATTTTTCCTCCCTAGGTCTTGGGAAGCTGCCAGTATGGGCAAAAGAAGCAATGATAATGGATTGGAGATGCCATAGGGCAAATCTCTGTTAGAAGAAATATCACAAAAAATTACCAGGAGGGTACTACTGGTACCTCTGCCTTTTGACTTAGAAGGTAACAGAGAACCTAATTTAGCAACTGCTATTTGCCACAAAAAGATACTGAGTAAAGATAAGGGGGAAGAGGGTAAGAGGGAAAGGTAGGACACCAACAGGCTCCACAGAAATACAAACGAGCCGGGCTTGGTGGCTCAGCCTGTAATCCCACGCCTTTGGGAGGCTGAGGTGAGTGGGTTGCGTGAGCCCACGGGTTCGAGACCCGCCTGGGCAGCGAGACCTCATCTCTACAGTAAATCAAAAAATCAGCCGGGCGTGGTAGCGCATGCCTGTAATTCCGGCTACTCGGAAGGCTGAGGCGGAAGGATCGCCGAAGCCCGGCAGGTCGAGGCTGCGGTGGCCGGGAACGGCCACTGCACTCCAGTCTGGGTAACTGAGTGAGACTCCAACTCAAAAAAAAAAAAAAAAATTTTCTACCCTCCTTTTCTTGGCGGGGGCCGGGTGTGTAGTCCCGCTCCCCGTTATGTACGGAGGCAGAGGGAAATGGCTCCGGCTCTCTCAGTGTCATGTCTTCGTTGGTGCCGGCGGCTTCTTGTCCACCGGTTCTATCCTCAAGCACCGAGACACCCGGCTAAAAAGAAAAAGAAATACAACCAAAGTTGTCTTCCAAAATTCACCTTCCAAAACAAAAGGCCCAAGATTGCAGAGGTCTCTTCCAATCCATCCAATGTCAGTGTTAGCACATTTGTTGGCAGCTCTTTTTAAAATTTTCTCTATACTATGGTTTGAAAATGTCCCCTTCAAAATCAGGGTGTTCACCTAGTATGGCTAGCATGATGATATTAAGAGATGGTGCCTTTAAGAAGTGATTAGGTCTTGAGGGCTCCTTTCCTTGTGAATGGGATTAAGGCTTTTATAAAAGACATTTTACACAAAGAGGCTTCGCTTGCTTGCCCTTCTGCTTTCTGCCATGTGAAACACAGTGTTCCTCCTCTCCAGGGAACTCAACAACAAGGCGCCATCTTGGAGCAGCTCTCACAAGACCAGAGAACTGCCAGTGCCTTTATCTTGGACTTTCAGGACTCTTCAACTACGAGAAATAAATTTCTGTTCTTTATAAATTATCTAGTTTGTGGTATCCTCTTACAGCAGCAAAAAACGAAGACACTCTACCTGGTCTTCTCAATTGGAATATATTGGTCTCTTTTGCAACATGTACTAAACATTATCTTACAAAGAATCTTATCTACTTTGTTTTTCATTTGCAGTTTAGTTATATCAAGACTCGCTTAAATTGGAAAACAGAACATCAAAAAACCATTTTTCAAAATGTTCTAGGATACAATCTTGATCAAGTTACTCAGATGTAAAATGTGTCTAAAGCTCCCAGCCTCTCAATGCTCTTGTAAGAGTTCAGTTGAGGTGATATTTATAAAGCATCCAGTACTTAAAAGCTGTTGAATATATATGCTAGCTCTTCCCCTCTCTGAATTAAAAAATTCCTAGAACTTATAGCAGAAAAATCCAGATCAGTAATGGGCAGTATTAGGCATGTATCCATAAACTTAAGTTTTCCAAAGGGGATAAATCCAATTAAAGATAGAAATCATTGTAACATCCTAATGCCTCTTTGGAGTATTTATGAGCATAAGAAACCCTTTTAAAAAGTATTCCAATGAGCAGTATTTTAAATACGCCATGGTGTTATGGATACAGCCAGTGCTAAGCAACTTGAGGGCACGTAAGCAATGAAGATCTATTTCACAGCTGCTTTCCTCACCAGGCGAAGAGATGACATTTTGTCAGCCTCGCCTCCCTGGAGATTAAAAACCAAGCCCCAGAGGAAGTCCAGGCAGCTAACATATAGGCGCTTCTCCCGCTGAGGAAAGGAAACCACAAAGCCCATCGAAAGCTTACATTTTCACAAGATGAGTTTCCATTTCCTATGAGAGTGTTCATGAAACAGTTCACTCTGCTAAAAGTACCATCAAAATTTGCAAAATAAACAATTATGCTGCATTTTGGAGGCACATTGAGTATTCCAACTCTTAAAAATGTCAATAGAGGAGGGACCACAGTGATTAAATCAATGCATGTCTAAATTAATTTACATTAATCCTGGGGGAGTGGGTACAGTTTGGTAGAGATTTACCCATGAAACTTAAGAGAAAACAAAGACGGTAAAAGGAGCTAAAAGACATTTGTCCTTTTTCTGCCATTTAGCTGAGTGACCTTCAGCCCTAAGTTCCTCATTTGTAAAATGAAGCAGTAGAGCAAATGTTGTCTAAGGGGCTCATCCAGCTTGAACATTTAAAAAATCTGGGTTCTAAAAGTAAAGGGAAGTACAAATAGGAAAAAGCTGCTTATCCAAGCACCAATCCACCACACACTGAAAAAGGCCGCTTAAGGCCTTTCCACTTTAATCCCATTCACAAGAGGAGAACCCTTTATGGTTTCATCTCTTCTTAAAGGCACCACCTCTTAATACCATCACATTGGTCATTAAATGTAAATGCCTGAAATTTTGAGGGAACACATTCAATCATGCATAGAAATGATGATGGGGAGGATGAGGATGTTGTCAACTAACATCTGTGGATCCCACTAAGAAGGCCACACCAATTCATGCATGTTATAGGCATTCACTCTTTTTTTTTTTTTTTGAGTTGGAATCTCACTCTTGTCACCCAGGCTGGAGGGCAGTGACATGGCCACCAGAGCCTCAAACTGCTGGGCTCAGGTGATCCCACTCTAACTTCCTTTCTATCACATTTCCCCTCATATTAGACAGCGTTGGATTGACTTCAGGTATTGAGGATTTGGCTAAGAGAAAGTTGATTCGGAGAGACATTAGTCTGGGCTTACCGGATGTACTTATGTGATTCACAGTTGTTTCCATCATGGTTTCCAGGTCTCCTGGTGTCATAATATAAAGATGCAGGGCCAGAGGCCATATTGTGATAAGAACACATCCTGCAACATTTGGCAGTGAAAGTGTGGAGATAGTGGTAAAGATCTAGAAGCTAGTCACTGGAAAATCCTCCCAATTATCCATGTAAAACTGTAGTTGAGGCATCCTAGTCTCATTAATTCCTACTTAAAGTGGAAGTTCTTTCTTGTCAAGGATAGACTCAGTAATTCAGAGTTTACTATTATGAACACATCCTCTAATTTTATTTTATTTTATTTTTTTAGGAAGTCAAGCAAAATGAAATGTATCAAAATTCCTGTTTTTGTAGAGCATAAACTTATAATTTTGCTACCAATAGCAAATGCATCTATATATGCAGTCATACATTTTATTTGTCTCAGCACATTAGCTCAACAGATTAACATATTTAACACATTTGAGAGCATATTTAACACAATGAGAATGTTCTGACCAAGTCTGGCAATTCCAGACAAAAAGTCATAAAAATGACAATTTATTGAGAGAAAGAGACCTATTTTCAGTATTTATAATGAATAGTATTTAATAATCCAAATAATGAAAAGTAAATCACCTTGGAAAAAGACTGAAATTTCTTCTTGGTTTGACACAAAATACTGGCAAATTCAAAGGAAAAAGAAAGTCATAATATGTCACTAAAAAGAGGATATAGACAACAAACTAATTTGAAAGTTGGCAATTAATTGTCACTATACAAGAAAACTTATAATGTCCTGAAATCTTAGTCATACATGAGCAAACTTGATAGCAATTTCCCAAAATTTGACAAGCCCCAAAATATATATGATATTACCAATATATAGCTAATAAAGTTGAAATAAATTTCTCCAAACTACTAATAATAAAACTAAATTACGATCAGCCATACTAGGGAAAAGACTGAATTTTTTAAATTCTTTCTTTCTTTAGAAAATATAACACAAAACTATTGTCATATACAAAGCAATCAAAGAATGCACAGGCAAAAAATGTAGAAAAAGTAAGCAGCTTGACAGGTAGTTATTTTAAAAAGACAAGACATTTTCCTGAATTTTGTAATGTTTGTAACATTTGGCAGCTTTCTCAAATTTATAATTTCTTATAATTTCTTCCCTATTCAAAATAAATGTTGATATTATATCTAAATTTGAATGTGTAACTTTATACTCTTTTTCTTAAAGAGGCCTCCAAATTAAAAGCTCTTGCTTCTACAAAACTTGGGTCCTTTCTTGACCTGAAATATGGAAGACATCTAGTATATGTTTATTGAATAAATGAATGGATAAATAAAGTTGAAAGAGTCAAAAATTAAATTATTCTCCTAGATGTCCAATAGTCACTTCATCCAGCAGCGACAGCCATCATTGAGCTATCAAACTGCTACTGTTGACTCCCTGGCAGAGGCTGGGCACCCCTTCACAGCCACTGATGATGTGGGCTATTGGAGTGGGAGGATAATTTATAAGTATTTGGTGTCACACCACAGATATTAAATAAACTCATCCTAAAGAAACATCCTTGTTGACCTCTGCAAACCAACACTGAGACCCTTATTTCTCTTAGGAAAACAAAGAGTTTTTTTTCACATTCCCTAACATCGGGACTGCATAGTAAAGTGGAAAAAAAAGGAAAAAGAAAGAAAGTCTGGAGAAACGTAGAAGCAATTGCTGGATCTGAGATTTCTGCTCGCTTATTTTTAATAATTAACAGCAATTACGTATGGGGTGAGGGATCTCCATTTGCATAGTCTATACGTTGATAATGGTAAATTAAAAATAACTGCAGGAGTTATTACCTCCGTGCTCATGCTGTTAGTGAAAAAGTTCACAGGAAATGATATTGATTACACCCTGCTAATTAGTTGACTTATCTGAAGTAGTTTGGTTAACTCCGGATTAAAAAAACCTAAATTTCTTTCAATGCTTCAAACACGCAAGCTTATCATAGAATGTTAACTTTAACATTTATTAAGTACTTTGAAATTTTTGATGCTTTATCATAAAGAATAATGACAGTAATGAATTTTATCACACACTTTTAAAAAATCCATGAAGAGATCAACAGAAGCAAATAGAAGGGAAGGAAGGTAGAAGCTCATTTTTACAAAAGCAGGTTGCTAATAAATGTAATAGAAATAACTGAATTATGAAAACATTTGCAACTACCAATGCAATGATTGATTCAGGCAAGGATCATCAATTAATGGTAAAATCTCATCAGGTGAAATTTTGTTGCAAATTTAAGATTTACAAATTCTTAAGAGCATCTCACCATAAGTACAACGTGTTTCCTCTACAAAGAGGGTACACTACCTTTCAATAAAGAAATCCAGAGATAATGCGTAGACAAATGATCAAACTTAGCCTCACCAATAAAGAAAATTGACATTATTTGTTTCCTTATGTGATGCAATAAAAGGGACACAACTTTATCCATATAGAATTCTTGCCAAAAATATTCAACCTGAATGTAATAATAAGAAAAAAATTCTAAACTGAGGGACATTTTGCAAAACAGCTACCCTATATTCTTCAAAAATGTCAGTGTAATAAAATACTTAGAGTAGGAAATAATTCCAGATTAAAGGAGACTATAGCTACATGACAAGTAAACAGAACCTATGTCTTTGATTGGATTATAGGGTGTGCAAAGAAAAGATCAGGAGCATTACTTGGGGGGACAATTGGGAAAATATGAATATGGATAGACTTTATATTATATAACATTTGTATAACAATGCTAAATTTCTTAGGTATGACAATGATATTACAGTTATGTTAGAGAAGGTCCTTATTCTTATGAAATGCACATCACTGTGTTTATGGGTGAAGTTTCTTCACGATCACACCTATTTTACTCTCAAATGATTCAAAAACAAAGAGACAGAAAGCAAATGTGGTAAAATGTTAAGTAATGAACATACTCATAGATGAAGGGTATATGAGTGGATGTAAATCAACTAAGAAGTTGATAAATTCGACTTCATCAGAACTTAAAACCTCTATTCATCAAAAGACCTTATTACACAAAAGAATAGGCAATACACCAGCTGGGAGAAACTATCTGCAAAACATGTATCTGACTACAGTCTCGTTTCTAGAATATACAAAGAATTCCTACCACTCAATAATAATGATTATAAAATCCTTGATTATAAATGGACAAAAACTTGAGTAATCTCTTTCCATAGGGAGATTCAGAAATCATGGAGATGCAAAGCAAAATTTCAGTGAGATGTCAGTACACACTCACCAGAAAGACTAAAATTAAACAGACAACAACAAATTTGGGCAAGAATGTGGAGCAGACTGAACTCTCACACATGGCTGTTGGGAGTATAAGATGGTACAATTTAACTGGAAAAATTAGGCAATTTTTAATAAAGAGTATATTAATTCTTTACTATTTTTTCATCTTTACTATGGATTGACATTTTTTTCCACAAAAAAAGGTTGAGAAAAAAAAATCTGTGGTGCTTTAGAATGCAGCTTCTGAAAATAGCTATGATACAATATGTACCTGTCTACATTGGTCCTCTATTCTTTTAGATGACTGTTAAAATAATTCATTCAACCATGGGCCAGGCAATCTCCCAAGTACTGAAAATACGTTGTACAAGAAGCACAAGGTTCCAGTCCTCATGTAGTTTAGATCCACATGCAAAAGTAACACTAAACAAATAGCTAGGTGGATAGATAGACAGATATTACTAGAACTCCGAGCACACACAGGAGATGAGTACATATGGGAGTTGGAGGGAAAGTGCTACTCTACTCAGGATAGTCAGAAAAGGCTGTTCACAAAAAGAACACTCCAGTTAAGAACTAAAGATTAAAAAGGGTGTGGTGCAGTGGTTCACATCTGTAATCCCAGCATGTTGGGATGCCAAGGTAAAAGAATTTCTTGAGCCCAGGAGTTTGAGACCAGCCTGGGCAACATAGTGTGACCTTATCTCTTCAAAACACAAAAATTAGCTGAGTGTGGTGGGTGAATGCTTGTAGTGCCAGCTACCGAAGAGGCTGAGGTGAAAGGATCCCTTGGAACTAGGAGGTTGAGGCTGCTGTGAGCCTGGATTCCACACTACACTCCAGCCTGGGTGACAGAGCAAGGCCCTGTCTCAAAAAAAATAAATAAATGCATACATACATACATACATAAAAAGAAAAAATATATCAAGGAAGTCAGTCCTACAAAAAGTTTGGCAAACAGCTTTCCAGATGGAAGGGACAGTTAGTGCAAAGGCCTTGAGGTGGAAAATAGCTTGGCTATCATTTAAAATAGAACACTTTCTCATCTTGGTCAGCTGCCTTGGCCACCGTATTGGGTTGTCACATCTTTGGTACTGCTTGCAAGAACAACATCAAGCATTTTTAACTTGAGACCAGAGAGGACGGGAAAGACAAAGAGGCATAGTTTTAGGTCAAAGACTAAGGGAGAGAGACTAAGGAGAGTAGGTTCCTGAAGTCAGGAGACAAACAAAACTAAAGTCCACACTGAGGAAAGTTCTAGAGCTGCTGCCTTTTAAGATAAGTCAGTTCGTGTCAACTTATCTGCTTAGCCCTGTCACTATCCAGTGCTGACAATGACAATAATGACTATGATCAAGAGAAGATGTCAGTTACATTTCATTGACCACTTCCCATGTGTCAGGTTCTGTGTCAAGGGCGTGATCTCATTTAATTCTCTCATCAACTCTGAGGCAAACAGTATTCTCCCCATGTTACAGATGAGAAAACAGGTTCAGAGTGGTTAATATGCATGAGGTCACACAGCATCTAAATGACAGAGCCAGCACTTGAATTCAGTCTGCCTGATTCAAAATCCTACTCTATGTATTGTTAGTTTCTTTGTTAGTTTCCAAGTACCTTTTGTCTGGTACTTTCTCCAAGAGGTTAAAGAGGCTGAAGGGTCATTTGGATGCAAGAGAAATTTAACAGTCCTCTTTAATTTAATGAGAGAGGGAGGGAGGAGGAAGAACAAAAGCATAAGTAACAGTAAAAGACTGGCTTAAAGAAGCTACTTTAGGTTCATGTGTTCATCTAGACATTTTTCAAAGGGCAATGCATAAGCAAACAACATTGTCATAATCCTGAAGCCTGAATTCAAAATGCGTTCATTTCATTTTAGCACTAGAGATTCAGAAAATCATGCTACGGTGATGTGATTCTTAAGCTTGTGCTCTTAATAATCAAAAGGTTAGAAAACAGAAGGTTAACATTTATATATATTCGAAAATTATGAATGCAAAATAACAGCCAAGAATAAATTTTTATATCAAGGTTATAAGCAGATGAAAAATGACAGTCTGCACTAGAAATGCAAACAGACCATTAATTATAGCAGCCCCACAAAGCACCACAGTAATATGCAGTTTGCAATACTTTACCAAAATTTACATAACTACATAGTCTCCTCTCAGATTCCAGAGATTCCATTTTTGATAAGTAGCGATTCAAAAGGTTAGTCACCTCATCTATATTATTATTCAGTGTCTATGAATGTGAAATGGTGACACCTTGAATTTACATGCTAGCAAACCGGATAGGCTGCTTCTGGCTCTTTCTTCATTCCAGCACTACTGTGCCAGACACAGTGCATTGCCCTGGGAATACCTAGATGAATAAGACATACAGTCCAACTCCAGGAGAAAGGGAGACAAGACTAGTAAACATACAATCTCAGCGGGGTTTTGCCAAATGAAACAGAGATTCTAATGGCATATGATATTAGAGTTTATTTCCCAACCTGATAGCTGCAATTATAACCTACAAATTACAATAGTGGCGTAAACTAGATTAAGCTCACCTCTCATCTTCTTTGCTTCCTAGTCTTTTTTCTTCCTGCTTCCTTCCTTTCATTAATAACTATATCCAATCATTAATTAACAAGACTATTTAGTAATAGCAATTCACATGTGTTTAAAATTTCCTATGTGTCAGGCAATAATAATATTTCATTGAAGCCCCCACAAAACTCCAGGAAGAAGGCATGATCATTTCCCCATTCTAAAGATGAAATTGCCAGGTGCAATGGTTCAAGCCTATAATCCTAGCACTTTGGGAGGCCGAGACAAGAGGACTGCCTGAGCCTGCAGGTTCGAGACCACCCTGGGCAACATGGTGAGATCTGTCTCTACAATAAATCAGAAAATTATCTGGGCATGGTGCACGCACTTGTAGTTCCGGCTACTTGGAAGGCTGAGGCAGAAGAATCGCCTAAACCCAGCAGGTTGACACTGGGGTGGCCATGAGCATGTCACTGCACTCCAGCCTAGGCGAGGCATGAGATTCCAATTCAAAAAAAAAAAAGATGAAACTGAGGTATGGGGAGTTTACAATTTGCCAAGGTCACACATATGGCAAATGACTGAATAACGAGCCAGGCACCGCAACCCCAGAATCCAGGTGCCAAAGTACCTTGCCGGGCTCTACCCATTACAAGGCGGTATGCCTGTCACACTACCTGATGCAAAAATAAGAATTCAGTAATTAAAGAACATTCTGGAATTTCTAACAAAGGCCTTCCAAACAAAGAATCTGCCTTTCAAAAATTAGAGAGTTGGGGAAAGAAAAGGACGATGAGAAGAAAAAATGTGGCATTCACTCTGGGTCTTCTCTGTTTTCCCCTCTTGGGAGCACAGTGGTCTTCCACCTGCATAAATGATGAGAATTGACATTCCGCTTGATTACTGCACATCTGTTATGAGACTCAGAGTGAATTAAGCAAAAACAAAATAAAAGAGGAAAAGAGCCTACTAATCGAGGGGGGCCACTTGTACTGTTTTGAGTCACAGTGGTATTTTCTTTACTTTTTACCAGCAGGCACGTATGTCACTCAAATTGCAACAATATTTCAAAACAATTTAAATCAAGCTTGATAGCTAATTATCCTAAGGTCATGCTGAAGAACCAAATCACCAGGACATCAAAAATCTAAGGCTGTTTACGTGTGAAAAATGCAGCATTAATATTTTCCCATTAAAGACAAAGGAGTTCCAGAGACTGCTTTCAAAAATCATCCAAAACAGACCTCTTAAGACTTTTCACCTCTGCTCTGAGTGTTTTAAGCTGGCCCTCTGATTACAAAATGTTCATGTGAAATCTCATCAAGATGCTTTCTTAAGATGAAGAATGTTTTATAAATTGTAATGGCTTTAATCAGCGCCCTCCTTGAAGCTATTTATTTTCACGATGTAGCCCAACCCATGCTTCAATTATGTCATTTATCGACTCTGTATTAATTAAGTATCATTACAGAGATTGATTTATATACTTTTTCACATCTCTTTCACCAGATGGTATAGCACTCGCCCTCTCTGACACTCCATAAACATCACCTGGATTCACTCTTCTCTTTCCCCAGCTGAATGTTTAATCAGACCTTAGTCATCTTCAAGTTGAATTGTTCCTCTTCCTCCTCCTCTTCACTGTACTCTATCAATACAGCACACAAAGGCCAAGTGATATATGAGTAAAACATCAGTCAGTGGTATTCACAAAGCCAAGTTCTATCAAGAACTCATTCCCACCTCGATGAATTTCTACCCAGTGTGGTGATACAATTTTCACAATAAAGTGAAGGGAGAGCCTTTTGCTTCCTTAGCTGATTAAAACTTGCAGGCAGTGTTCAATTATCTGGGGCAATGAAGAAAATAACTAGGAAAAAAATATCTATTTGGCAATGGGAATACAGTGGACAATCTGGGCTCAGTAGAGTTACCTTCTGAATTATATTTTACTTGGGCTAATATAAAAATTACTTTGTATTCTTGAGCTCACATGCTGAGAAAGCAGGAGGCAGGAGTCCCAAGGTGTATTGCATTGCAAGAAAGCCAGGCTAGAATTTTAAATTGCCTTGGGCAATCCAAAAAGTGAATACAGAGAAATGGAAATGCTGAATTGTTTTCTTATATATATATAAAGACCAGATTAATGGGACTGCCTCACAGGTACCTCAAACTCAAAATATCTAGAAACAAAACTGGTCATGTTTCCTTTCAAACCAACTCCCTCTGCTGACACCCATATTTCTTCTCACTCTCTAGTCCCCAGGCTGGGATCCTTAGAGCATTTCTGTTTTTACTGTTCCTCCTTCAGTAAAAGTGAAATATCAAGACAGTATCTACTTCTGTTGGGTTGCATAAATAATTAATTGAAACAAACTATTACAGCCTTTAGAAAAGGATAGTACAAAGTAGGTGCTTAATAAATGGTAATTTCCTTCCTTCAAGCCTTTCCCCAATCATTTAGCACTAAATATAAAATAGATTACACTAATCACTGTATTGTAAGCTTACCTCCTCTCTTTTAGCTAGACAGAATATATTTCTAAGGACAAAAATATATAAATATCTAATTCATCTTAATAATCCTAGTACCCGGAAATTTCTGAGAAACTAGCAATCTCACAATACTTACTAAACAATATGATAAATTTGAGATATAAGACAAATGGTTCCATTTTCCAGAGAAGTTTTTCTCTGCAGAACTTAAATCTCTAATTAATTGCATTTATTCTCGAAAATATTTGTAGCATCTTATTTTCAAATCTGCAAATCTGATTTCCAAATACATTTAACTTTTAGTAGTAATCACTATTTGAATGATATTACTAACAAAAGAGATCATTTAAGGTATTTATTCTTCTAATTTAAATATTTTCCTTTATAATAAAGTATTAAAACGTTCTGTAAAAATACATATGTATTGCGTTTATTCTCAGAATATTTTCCCATGACAAAGGCAAAGGTATTTTCCATTCAGAAAAACTGAGAAAGCACAAATGGGGTTTACAGTTGATATTCCATCGTGAATGAAGTGGCATTATAAAAGCAACAGTAAATGACAAGTTTTCTCTTTGAAGTAAATTTTAGCACAAGCTATGCTACTAGGCAATATAGAGAAGAACAATCATGAACCTGGAGGTGATTCTGGCAACATGTGATGAACTTTTTTTTTTAGGACATCTGTCATGTAACTCTGTGATTATTGCCCTTCAAAATGGCTAATGACATTGATGATGGCACAGAAAAGTGTCCAATCAAACTGCTCAAATCAAACTTTCCTCCATGGAATTCTCTAATTTTGAAGCTAAGAAGCAACAAATTATAATATATTCTGTTATCTTGGGTTGCAGGCTTTTACGATATTCCTAGACAGAATTCAATATTACCCACTTCCATAAAGACTAAGAGTGAAATGCTTGTCAGAGAGAAGAAGGCTATTTCTTTAATCAGAAACTGAAAATATCATTGATACGAATGTTATGGCACAAAAAATATATACAATCTGCCATATTGGTCATCTGGATATTTTCCTCCAAATACAGAGCAAATGTCTCTCAAAGTGCAAGTCATTTTAAACTTACTATATGGAAGTTACACAGGTTGGTCAAAGAGGACTAGGAATTGGGTCACCTGGTTTGTCATGAGAGCCCTGTCACAGTTTACTATATAGCCTCAGACAAGTTCATTCCTTCAACAGACATTTCCTGAGTGACTACTACATATTAAACATTATATTAGGTGATAAGGACACAGAGGTAAACACACATATATGTATACTATTTTATATATATGTATAAAAATATATGTATATTGTTTATAAAACAATATACATACATAATCAATATCTTTCTGAAACTAGTGTGGAGACAGACAACTGGGAAAGACTGGACAGTTTTTTGCAAAACTCATTTTCCCTTCATCCTGCTTACAGAGATAGACCAAATTTCCCAGTCTTCACATAATGGCATCCTGACCAGAAGAACATGAGCAGAAGTGAGGTATGCCATATCCAGGCCTGGATATAGATAACTATAGAAAGCCTCCCTCTAGGTTATCTACTTTCTCTCTCTATTGTCTTATTTACCAGCTGGGTGCAGAGTACCCTGCCGAAGACTCACATCTCAAGGGTGATAGAGCCAGAGATGGAAATGAGCAGAAGGTCACATGCTGAACACCCTCCTTGGAACTATTCTGTTAGCAAGAAAAAGACTCTCACTGTGTTAAGTGACTGAGATCGGAGGCTGTATGTTACAACAGTTAGTCTATCCCACCAAAACTACTTACAAGATATTATGACTAAGAGTATACATGAGATGATGTTAGAATACCAAAAGAGGCCAAGCTCCGTGGCTCAGCCTACAATCCCAGCACTTTGGGAGGCTGAGGCAAGTGGATTGCCTGAGCCTGCTGGTTTGCGACCAGCCCGGGCAACTTGGCAAGACCTTGTCTCTACAATAATTTAAAAATTAGCTGGGCATGGTAGCGCATGCCTGTAGTTCTAGCTACTTGGAAGGCTGAGGCAGAAGGATCGCTGGGGTCCAGCAGGTCAATGCTAGGGAGGCTGTGAGTGCACTCCAGTCTGGGTGACAGAGTGAGACTCTGACTCAAAAAAGAAAAAAGAATATCAAAAAGAAGCAGTTCACCTGGGCTGCAGCTGGATATCAAGGAGGGATCCTCAGAAGAAACACTTATGATGAGTCTTGAAAGATAGCATGTGACAGTGAGAAAGGGAATGAAGTGTGGCAGAGAAGGCCTGTGCGAAGTCATAACACTTAGAGGAAGCGTGGTGTGTGGGAAAGGTGTCAGTGATTCCTGACTAGCAGAATGTGGAGTGATGCTGGGAAATAGAGCTGCTCACCATGTATGTGTTGAAATGACTGATAAAGAGCAGAACCTAACTTGGTGACTTAGTGACAACTAGAAATGATGGACAAGAAAAGAGGGAGAAAATAATAATAAAGTCCTGCCTGATTTAGAAGGCAGAATAGATGGTATTATCTCCTCCAAGATAGAAATTCCAGGAGAAAGAGGTAAAGGATAAGTTCAATTTTGAAAAAAATTCAAATGGAGATAGCTATGGAACATTCAAAAGAACATTCCATAGGCAGCTGAACATATGGGCCTAGAGCTCACAACAGAGGAGTGGAGAGAAAAAGTGGGTTTGGATATTGCTGTGGTATAGACTGTGACTGAAGCCACAGACATGATGGGATTCCCAGGGTAAAATATTCAGAGTGAAAAGACAGAGATATAAGGAGAGAAAAGAGAAAGAGCAAGAGAGTCTAGTGAGAGTGAGAGCAAGCAAGAAAGAGATTATGAGAAAGAAGTCACAGAAGCCCAAGAGAAGGGATATTGAAAAAGCAGTCAACAGTGGCAAGTGCTTCAGAGAGATGAAGTAAGATGATGGCCTGAAATGTGGCAGCGATTTGTGACTTTAACAAGTTCCACTTTGATAGGAAACACCAGGATAAAATAGTCTGCAGAGTGAGTGAGAGATGAGGAAGTAGAGATGAAAATATAGGAAATTTGGTTCAAAAAACAAACAGCTAGAAGTGGTTTTTATTTTTCAGCATGCAAGACAAACTTGTTAGTATGTCTAAAACTTTGAACTTTTATTTCTCTATCAATAATTGGTTAATAATGCCCCTTCTGCATGGCCCACCAAGTTGTTGTCAGAACAAGTAAGATGACATGTGAAAGATTCTAAAGTACCATGTAAAGGTCAATGCTCTGATGTGTTAAAAGAATACAGTTATGAAGTTAAGAGTTCAGTGAAATATGGTTGGCCATAAAATCAGTGAAAAATTATAATCAGTCTAGATCTAGAAATATTTAAAAAAGAAAAGGTTCTTTTCATACACACTACCAGTTGCTGACCCCAAACCTGAAAGGCTAAAAACAGATTTTGAAGTCCCAGGCTGGGCAAAACTCCTGGCACTCCCAGGTTGTAGCCTGGGTTTCTAGAAGTCTTCATTACGCTAGGAAAAAAAATGACAATGAACCCTGGCAGATCACTGTGCATTAAGTCATCTGGGAATTTATTAGTCTTACACGTAATGGTTCTTAAATAAGCATTTCTGGCAATTGCCAAGTTTCACAAAGCAACAGACTAGTTCCATAATTTAAGTCTCATGACCAGTGAAATCATGGTGAATGGTCATGGCTTGCTGAATATGTTATTCCAAGGGGTAATTGAGGTACTCTGGGAAGTAAGCTAGCCATTTTAGAACTTCCCTCCTGGGAAGATTAACCATCCAAAAGAATATGGTCCAATCATTATTTCACTAGTCATGAAGCCTTTAAAGACCCTACAAAGAACATTATTTTTAGCATTGTGACATCAGTGTAACTAGTCTTTCTCTCATAAAACTTCTAACAAGTAGTTTCAACATGCCCCATCTTCCTTCCCTGGGAAGACATCTTATTCCTGTAAAAGAAAAATGTCTGTTTCCTTTTCTCTATACTTTTGTACAACTCCCCTCTGACTGGGTTTCCTATTTGCTGATGTCTCCTCCTCAGCTATTTTTTTTTTCAAGGGTATAGGATGCTAATTAAGGTCAAACAGCTGTGTTTCCAGTTCAAAGCAGCAATTATGCAGAATAAATAAACTTTCCTTTACAACAGATACTAAAAATCCAGTCTGAGAACCAGATAAACCTATTTGCAATTATCTTTTACATTAAAAAAAAAAAAACTTAGATGAGGCTACAATGTCAAGATCATCCTTTTTTTTTTTTTTTTTGAGTCAGAGTCTCACTCTGTCATCCAACCTGGGCTCAGGTGACCCTTCCACCTCAGCCTTCCAAGCAGATGGAACTATAGGTGTGCACTACCATGCCCGGCTTATTTTTTGATTTATTGTAGAGACAAGGCCGCACCAAGTTGCCCAGGCTGGTCTCGAGATCATGCTTTTTAAAATCTATGTTTCTCAAATATTTTATCTTTAATGTGTTACACTACCATAGCAACTATTAAACTAGGCTGAACATCTACAAGTTAATTTTTAGACCTTTTATCCACCGTAATACCAAACTTAATCCTAGGACCTGGAGTCAATAAAGTACTTTGGCATTACCTCAGTTGGGACTATAAAGAAAAAGACAAGCCTTATGTCACCCTCAAACCATACCACCAAACACTTATGCAAACTTTTATAGATAATCAAGTATTTTTTTTTAAGTTTACTTCACTTAATCTTAAAATTACTTTGTACCTTTATTTATTTTTTTATTATTTTTCATTATCCCCAGTTAGCAGAGGAATATTATGAGACCCAGAGAAGTTTAAGAAATATTCCCAAGGTCTCACAGTGGACTATAGAGGAGCCAGGTTTATCCAAGGTGCTCTAATTTCCCAACTCTTTCCAATACACCATACATGGCCCCCATCATGTTACCCACTCTCTTTTTATTCCACTTCTCTAGCAATATGGGAAACAGTCTGGCTCTCTCTGAAGTCATTAGGAAGCTTTGATGAAATACAGACATGAACTCAGTTCTTCCTCCAATGAAAATACAAAATATAATAGTTATATAAGTCATGTAATGGGATCACTGTGGATGTGGTAATCTTTAAAGCTTTCTAAAGGAATGCACAAATGATGCTTGGAATCCTGAAGAGGCCAAAGAAGATATTACAAACAAATGACCAAATGTGGAAAGAGTTTTGGAAAATTGTTTGTTTTTATTTCATAAAGGCTTCTCTTTCATGGAAAACCCCAGTCTTTGAAAGAATTTCAAGCAACTGTCATAACCAACCTGTAGATGGAGAAGGAAGCCACAGATCGAATGAGGGATGCCAACGCCCCAACCCGGGCAGCTTCCACCGCTCCCTGCACCCGGTATTGCACTGTCCTCCAGTAGCTGACATAAGGCTGGTTATACACAACGATTTTCCCTCTTGCTTCTGGGGCCCTTCTCTGCAGTTCATCGAAAGAGGTCACCACCAGAACTTCTGCTGTGATGCCTAGAAATAAAAGTCATACAAGATTAACTAATGGTTTCCCATTAGCCAGGTTGAATTGGCACACAAAAGGTCACATATGCTCTTTCCGCTACATCTGGTAAACTGGTTTGAGAAGATCAAAGTTGTAGAGCCATTTGCCATGGGAGAAAGATTGTGGGGTTAGCCAGTTTCCCAAGAGAGGAAAAAAAGGCATTCAAAATAATATAACATACGACTCATAAGGTTTTTCAACTCACTTGACCAGCTGGTATTAAATCACAAACTGCTTGAAAAGATAGCATTTTTTTTTTCTTTTTTCCCACCCTAAGAAGTCATGAATTTCATGGAATGATGTTAATTATTTATTGTTAAAAGTGCATTTCAGAAAGCTCCCCATGGAATTAATATAACACATATTTATCTTTTCATAAAACTATTTTGACATGCTGTTAAACAACCTACAACAACATCATACAAAGGATGGCATTATGTGGAGAATACTCTTAGAAGCCAACATTCTTCATAAATCCAACTTTTAACAAATGGTTAATGTAACCTCTCCCAAGAACCACACAAAGTCAGCTTGTTTTCTTTCCTCCTTTGTATGAAAACATTCTTAAAGGATGTGGAAACTTCCCATGCTTCTCAATTTACAGTACTTGTTCATCACCAAACACATCATTATTCTTCAAATAAAAATTTTGAAGACATTGTGTAATTGTTCTCTAATCCTGTTGTCTTCATTAGAAGAAATTTGCCTTATTTTCTTATGCCACAAGACTTGCCCAAATCTTCCTGATTAGGGAACAGTGTTTCACATCTTCCAAGAAGTCATTCAAAATCTGCCAGACCACTAAAGATCCAATTTGATGGGGTAGTTAGAGTGGCAAGGAAAAAATTATTTAGCAACAAAGGCCAGATGCAGTGGCTAAATATATCTAAAAGAAAGTGGTAGGCGCCTACTGTTTTGTGGCTTTAGCCATGCAGCCATGAAATATGTCAGTAAAAACCAAAGTATCAACATATATTTGGCATACTTCCTTAATATTGCAAACTAGAGAACTAGGTTTTTCTGAAAGCATAATAAATGCTGTTACTTGGAAAAATTCTTTTGAAATGCACTACAAGTATGAGAGAATTCTTACTTTCAATATAGGGCTCATCATAATGGGTCATTTTGACTAGCTCTTCTTCAGTACCACTAACCAGACTGAATTTGTACTTTCCCTATAAAGCGATCGGCTACAGATCTATAGGCAGGTCTCTGCCAACACTCAGAACTCAGAACTTCATTTATATTCTAAAAGAAGCAATGTATAATTACAGAAAGTAAGGTAACCACTAGCTTTTTCACATGATAAGAATGCATAAAAATACAAATAAGGGTTCAGCTAGACAGATTTTGAAATTCATAACTTTCGGAAACCTGAAGTTACCTTGAAACTGGCGTTATTGTTGGCATAGGATGGGAATTTTGCTGATGGTTTTCAGCTGCTCCTAATGATAACAGGTTCAATGGTCCACTCAAGGGATGTCCCAACAATGGGGTAATTTTGGCATCTGGATTGGAGCCATTAGAAATGAAGCCAAATTCCTGTAAATTTTCATAGGCCACTGCAAAATTAAAGTCATATAAATGTGATACTTCACTATGGTCTGTGCTTCAATTCAAATTCTTTTAACAAACAAGAGAATGGGGTCCTAAAGAGCCAAATCTTAGCCTAGATATCACAGTTGCTAATGCAAATTGTCAGTACCAGCTACAGGTTAAAACCTATCACCCTGAACTTGGAAGATGAGTTCAAATTAATCTGTTTTCCTGGAAGCTCATGGTTATCTTTGATTTCTATGTCTTCTTCCATCTCCCACACCTAATCAATCCTCAAATATTGATAATTTTGCCCCCTAAAAATCAATATTGATTGAAACCATGTCCTCTGTTCCACCTCGTTACACTCTCTTACAGTAGGCCCTATTACTTCTCTTGAACTGCTACAAGTCCCTCTCCCCAGTCTTCCCATCAAGGTGTCCCAACCTCCAGACTAGCTTCCTCAAATTAAACCTTCACAGAGCTGGCAGAATAAACTACTCGAACTACTGAAAAGTTAGACCTGCATACAGCACCATCATCCTGTCCCTCTCCCATACTGGCTGAAAATTCATCATTTTAACATCTAATCAAAGCCTGTCTACCTCCACAGACACTGGCTTCCTTGTATTTTAAACTTCGTCAGTACTAAGTTTGACAGTCCACTCTCACACCCTGCTGTTTCACTCCTCACTGTCGTTATTCATGCTGTGGTACATCATGTTTTGTTGACTGCCTTCTTCCAGCTTTATCATGTGGCCAACGTCTATTTCGCTGTCAGGATTCCATTCAAGAATTGCTTCTCTAGAAGCTTTCCTTGGCCACCCGTAACCCCTGAAAAGGCTGAGTGGGTCACGTTCCACCCTACTCCAGACATTCAGGGCATCCTGGGCATACCTGAGCACTGGAGAAGTGAAGCTCTGACTATTAATGGTTCTCTCTACTACTTAATCTGTGAACTCTTCAGTGTAGGGCAAGGCTCACTTTTGTTTGTGTCTCTGGGGAATAACACAGTGCTTGGCTTACTTGTAATAGGCAGTTGGTCATGGAGCACTCCCTGAATGACACTGTTCCAAATGAGTAAGAATGATTGACTGGGCCTAAAGCATTTCCATGAATGTTCAATTTTACCTTTAAAGTTTGATAGCCCTTCTCCCATAGGAACCCAGCAGTCTGATTCTCTTACCACCCAGAATACAGCTCCAAAACAATAACCAAGCAAAAGAGGCCTTGGGGCAGTCGGAATATATCTATAAATTCCAAGTACAAACACTCAGGTAATTGAACATTGGAAAGCTCCTCTGATCTCTCTTAGAGCCTGATTACCCTTACTTGACACAAAATTCTACATCTGGCATTTAAACCTATCAACTATGAGGTAAAAAAACAAATCAAAAGGAGGAGCCAGACCTAAAAAACTGAAAGCAGCACCACAAAAAACAATGTTGGAGACAGAAACATATAAAATAACTGACACTGACAGAATTTTCTACAGTGACAGAAATGTTCTGTATCTGTGCTAACACAGTAGCCGTTGGCCACATGTGGCTATTGAGCACTTGAAATGTGACTAGAATGACTCAGAAACTGAATTTTTTAATGTCATTAAGTTTTAATTAGTTTATATTTGCATTTAAATAGCCACATGTGGGTAGAACTCACAGTCACTGCAGACTCAGGCCACTGTGTGGGGCAAATAGCTGAAAGCATTTCTGCTGACCCCCAGGGACTTGCTTCATGACAGTCCAGTAACAGATGTGACAGTCATGGTGATGACCTCCTCCAGCGGTCACAGACTGCTGGGGCTGTATTCAGTAGCCATCATTTGGTAAGGTGAGGGGTGTACAAAACATTTTAGAAAGATTTTTGCTCAAATGGAATAAAATAAAACTAAGCCATCTGGAAAACTTCACCCTTCTACATTAGCTTATGTTTTGCCACATGTTATACTAGAGGAAATATTCACATTCTCCCACAAACCAGCAGATTTCTACTCTCTTGCCTTCTCTCATCTCCCTGTTTCCCACTCTCCCATTCTAAAAGGTAGCTCGCTCATGAAAACCTCCAAAACACAAAACCAGTGTTATATTCACAAGAAGGCGTATCCTCATGTCCCTATTTATAATTGCAACCCACTCCCAACTTCCTGTTCCTTTTTGGCGTGCTTAATGTTGCCATAGCATGTCAGCTTCTAGTTGTAACAGCTACAACAATGTAAGTTTCATGGGGGGGGGGGGCAGAAGTTTTTGTCTGATTTGTTAATATTACCCAAGTATTCGAAATGGTGCCTAATATATGTGAAATTCCCATATGCATGCACGCGCATGCACACATGCACACACACACACACACTGAATGAATGAAGACAGACTGAAAAAAATAAAAGCATAATACCCCATCCCTGATCCCCTTCCAAAAATGTTTACTTGCAAGGAACTTGCATATTTCTATAGGTCAGAATAATTGATGATAATAATAGCTATGTTTGAATGCCTATTGTTTACACTAATGTTCATAGTGACTCTGCGAAGTAATTATTACAAGAATACTGAGGGCAGAGAAGTAAGTTTACACAACTACTAGGTGTTGATGTTGAGATCTGAATTATTGGAAGTGTGAATCCAGGGGTCATGCTCTTCCTTTTACCTACATTGCTATCTTCTTTCACTGATGTAAAATATATCAAAAGAAAAACTCATCATTTTCACTTCAAAAGGAATAAGAGGGAAAAAATAAGTACATAAAAAATGACCTAAGCTGTCAGTTATCAGTTGTTCTTTAGTCAACTTAGGATCTTGCTCATCAGAGTGCTGTTATCACACCAGGTCCCGATTTCTTAGTAGGGTAGCTGGGAGGAGTGCTTCACTCTAGGTCAAGAGTTATCAGACTTGGCCAGAGTAATAAAAAGGATTAATTCCTTTTTTATCTTTTACCTTTTCTTTTTACCTTCCACACCTAGTTTTCAAAACTGATCAATTTATTTGTTAAGCCACTTACCCTGTGTGTAATTACTGCAGCAGTCTCCTTGTAGAGACAACAAATGCTGACTGCTGTGGCATTGACTCAGATCATCTGTTCTATGGAGACTTTCATAGAGAGACTCCAATCTCAGTCTCTTCTGACTTGATTCCTCCCAAGAACAGTTGAAAATAAGGAGACAGTGAAGTGAGAAACTTATAATGTTTTCTACCATTAAAAAGCAAAGACTACAGATGGAAAAATGTGTCTCTGGGCTCAACTCAGTGTGACAGGTTTTAGAAAATCAATTCTGATTTCGGAAGAAGACTTAACCTCCAAACAGGAAATAGAGCAGCCTGACCCAAAATGAAACCTAGCTTTTTACTCTTACCACGCAATCTTCTAATGTGTGCACTATGCAAGATAACTAGGTCCATGGAAGGGCTGTTTTTTCCAGAACTCAGAGTTATGGAGAAGAAAAAAACAGTTGTTCTGGGAAACTCAGTGTTTTGGCCTAAAGTGGTAAGGAAATTGCAAATTCATGGCAAGGCAGATAAAAGGATATCAGAGCAGTTCTTTCTAAATGTCTACTTGTTTATGGAGAATATTATGATTGTGCAATGTCCCTTTCATGGAAGAACAAGCCTAACAGATTCAAAGTAACTTAACAAATTTACAACCTTCCTACTGGGCCAGGATTTCATGCTGGGTTTTGGGGACAATAGGAAGATGAGTAAATACCAGTTCTATCCTTAAGGATTGTATAATCAGGGGAGAAAAATAGGTAAATAATAACTTTAAAAAGAACACACAATGTCAAAAGCATTAAAGTACAAAGTAAAATTTATGAGATAATATAATAATCAGTATTAATTCTGACTGGGGAAAGATTAGGAAGTTTCCTATAAGGAGAAACTTTTAGGGGGCTGTAGAAGATTTCAGTAGCCTAAAAATGAGGGAAGGACGTTCCCAGGTAAAGATGAAAGAAGGCAAGACAAAAACAGATGAGGCATCTATTCATTTACAGTGAAAAGGAGGCTTCCTGCCAGGCCCAAAATAGACTAGTGGGACACTCTACAAACTTCCAATTTTTAGCCAAGGTATTTATGGGCCCCCATCCTCATTCTGTGGATTCCAGGAAGGGAAGGAAGACAGTCTCCTGAGGACCAATACCTTTGTTTTGTTCACGGGAGTATCCCTGGGCTTATCTTATTACCTGAATATAACAGTGCTCAGTAAGTAGCTGTTAAACAAAATCAATGAGCTCTGGACTTACACACACACACACACAAATTAAAATTCAACTATCAGTGTAAGTTAGAAGAGCAAGGGGCAAAGTGTGACCTTAAAGGATAGTTAGAGGCATGTGACCCATCCCCTCCACATAGTGTCTCCTGAGATCTAGCTCCAGTTAAACCTGGTCTGTCTGTCTTGTGAGAGAGCCCAGATCTGACTGTATCAAAATCCATGTGTACAGTAAATTATCATCATCTCTAGAGAGGTAGCTGCCCGCCTGACGGGATGGCATGCTGAGAGGCACTTGCTGAACTGACATTGAGGATAAGCTACAAGCAAAGCATCTTGTCTAATTTACCTCTAAAATACAGAATTTATACAGAGACTTTTGTTGCTTAATAGACAGTTGCCTACCACAGGCCTATTATATTCATTCAATTTGACACGAAATGCAGGACACCCCAATTTTACAGGCCCTAACTCAGCAACATAGAGCAGCAATACGCAAAGAACGCTTCTGGTCTTTAGAAATCTGATTACCAGTCAGGGGCAGTGGCTCAAGCCTGTAATCCCAGGACTTTGGGAGGCTGAGGTGAGAGGATTGCCTGAGTCTAGTGTTTGAGACTAGCCTGAGCAACTTGGTGAGACCTCATCTCTACAATGAATCAAAAAATTAGCCGGGCGTGGCAGCGCACGCCTGTAGTTCCAGCTACTTGGAAGGCTGAGGCGGAAGGATCGCCAGAGCCCAGCAGGTCGAGGCTGTGGTGGCCGGGAGCGGCCACTGCACTCCAGTGTGGGCGACAGAGTGAGACTCCAACTCAAAAAAAAAAATAAAAAATTTTAAAAAATTAAAAATTAAAAAAAAACCAAACAAAAACAAAACAACTCCCACAGCACAAGGCAGAGAGCCAGGCACGCCCAAAGTAGAGTGAGCTTGCAAAACCTAGCTTGCCATCTTGGCTACCATGCACTGCCCTGACGGCACAACCACACCAACCACTCCAACACTCGTCTGCTGGTCAGGAGTGGGGAGGACACCAGGCTGGCTGAGGGATAAGGCGCAGTGCAACGGAAGGATCGGAAAGCCTGAGGGGAGCCAGGTTTACACACACATAGCTGCTCTGGCCAGCTACCCTCTTAGCCTCTTCCACCTCAAGGAGCCAGAGCACATCTTCAGGCTCCAGGGACAGAGGAGAAACTGCCTTCATTCCAGGCCATCATTCTGGGAAAAGGGGTGAAGGAAAGCCTAGGTCTATGGGGAGCCAGTCTGACATCAATCTTTGCAGTGCAAAGCCTTTCTTTTTCCAATTTTGTTCAGGATGGACTTCAGTGAGGAGTCCATAGCACAGCCTTAAAACTGTGTGGAGCCAGGAACAGCTGGTGAGCAGAGCTTTAGTCAGTAAGATGGGGAATGACCTGGCAAGGAAAGACACTGGCTGCTACCTTTATAGTCTACTGCCCTGACCGAGTGTCCACGTTCCAAGTGTATAGTGTCCATCCCTCGTGAAATAGTGGTTTCTGGCCCAAGGTGAGGTAGTCCTTTCCACTGGAGAAGGGTGCAGAGGTGGTCTGGGTTGAGCGGCCAGATGTACTGGCTTCTCAGTCATTGGGACCACCTGTTCTTGCCCCGCCCCCTCTCGTGGGAGCCAAAGGGAAGGCTGGCTGGAGGGTGTCTTCGGACTGAGGATGTGGCAGGGACTGGTTCACCCACCTCGCTCCTGCCAAAGATGGGCTCTGCCCACTGTGCCTGTCACCACCCACCAGCAGTCATGGCCTGGACTTCCCAGATGGAGAGGTGGCAGGCACAATTCTTGAAAAGAAGAGAAAATGGGAAACTATTGTGTTGGGGGGAGGTGGGAGGGGAGATGAGAAGACGGTTTGGACTTTGTGTGTGGTGAGGGGTTGGTAGTTCTCTGTAACTTTCCTTAAATATTTTTTTTCTTTCTTTTTTTTTTTTTTTTAAGTAAGTTGCAGGCTTTGGCTTGGAAAACCCCAGGGGGATGGGTGCAGAAACCTGAGGCTGCTGCCCCTTTATCTGCCTTCATGGTACTATCCCCTTCCCCCAGCTCCTCCCTGACCCCACGGGCCAGGCCTCAGACCTTCCAGCTAACTGCTTCCCATGAGCCACTATTCTGATGTCAGCCTATAACCAAAGGAGCTGGGGGTCCAGGCCTGGTGACCAACCCTTCTCAGCCCACTCAATCAGGGTGCTCCCCACCTGCAGGCAAGAGGCAACATCCTATCTGCTACCATCAGCCCCTTCCAGAGCCCATCTGCCCCACCCTGCCCTGCCCAGCCCAGCCATACCCTGCTCTGCCCCATCTGGGGGTACCCTGATCAGGGATGGGCCGGCAGGGCTATACCCAGCCTCCCTGGTTAACAGAGACTCAAGAAGCCTCTGGGGTCCTGTTTTCTGGTCATGTGATCCCAGGGGTACACACGAGCCCCTTGGGTGTCTGAACAGAGGGGCATGGAAGAGAGGGCTGCGCCTCTGCAGCCTTGCTCTGCTGGTGTAGCGAGCAGCTGCCCACCCCCACCTCACCCTGCACCGCGGGCTCCTGAGCCGGCAGATTAAGCATTTTATAAATTGTATTTTAAATACATGTTTTAAACTTGTCAAAAAAACAAAAAACAAAAAACTAGCTGGGTGTGGAAGCGCATGCCTGTAGTTTCAGCTACTTCGAAGGCTGAGGCGGAAGGATCACCTGAATCCAGCAGGTCGAGGCTGTGGTGGCCATGAGTGTGCTACTGCACTCCAGCCTGGGCAATAGAGTGAGACTCTGACTAAAAAAAAAAAAAAAAAAAGAAAAGAAAAAAAAATCTGATTACCTTAAAATCCAAACTGTTCCCATTGTTATTGTAGCAGCATGAAGAGGCAGTTAGAATTTTGAGCACCTTGATTACTTTTAGTAGTTACCATGGGAAACACTTAACATTCTAAAACATGAAGTATACTCGTCTCCAAAAACAACTTGGTTGTTTTGAACATGGTTGTTTTCGAAGCATGGTTGACACGGTTGCTTTCTCCCCAACCACTGGGTGTTTCCTTGTAAAGGTAACTGGCATGGGTAAGTGAGGGCTTTCATGAAAACCATGGTCATCGTATCTGTTAAAGTGAGCAGCAGTGCACCTCAGTCAGCTTCAAGCTGACTTTATGGAGGAAAATCCATAGGCCTTGGTGATGGCTGGAATAGAGTTGCTACAGAGGAATGAAACAGGGCTCATTATCAAGGTCTGGGGGGTCACGGCCACCTCCACTGGGAAGGCTGGATCTGAAAAATGAGTGCCCACTGAGTAGGAGATGCTGGCAGGAGGTAGGAGAGGAGAGAGGACTGAGATGGAAGTCAGCAGAGAGTGAGGGACAGAATGACACGAGAGGCAGCTGGCAGAGTTTGTAGGGAGATATCACATGGAATCCTTGGGTGAGGATAGAGAAGTCAGGCAAACTCAGGTTCGTGTTTTGAAAATATTACCAAGCTTCGTGTGATGAAAGGTTTGGAGGAGGTAAAGAAAGGTATGGAGGGCTATTTAAAGGACTACTGCCACATTCTGGGTAAGAGGTGATGGTGGCTTAGATAGTGGCCACTTTGGGTAACAGTATGGATGGTACACCATTTATTATGACAGAGTTTTGTATTCCATACACATATAGCCCAATCTATATAATGATTGTTTTTCTGGGGAAAGTTGTATGTAAACTAAAATTTAGTATTCAGATCATTCAAAACTCCTTAGGAAGACACTTCGAAAATGTTTAAGCTGAATCTTCACAGTGAAACAAGCAACTACCTTACTCTAAAACCTTTTAAAAACAAAGTATTTGTAATATTACATTATGCATTATTTAATACATGTTTAACCAGGGGATTTCTTCATCAATAACAAGAAGTGTCCATCATTACATACCCTGGTTTGAATGCTGGCTATAAAGCTCACTAGCCTTTTGATCCTGAATAAATTACTTAACTTGTTTTAGCCTATAAAATGGGAATCACAATAAAACTGGCATCACTGGGCTTTTTGTGAGCATCATATGAAATGATGGTGGTGAAATTGCTCTGTGTATTATAAAGCACTACAAGACAAGGGTAGGTATTTAAGGGCTCTGTATATATGTTTAATAGGTATAAGTAGTAATTATCTGATTTATTTAAAATTTCACCTCAAAACAAATTACCAAGAATAAAACAAAGTGGAAAAGACTTCAGTAAATATCGAGCCTATTGGTCAGAGCAGAGTTATTCCCTATCACATTAGAAGTTCCAGTTTTTACTAAAGCAATAATTTAGGCCCAGCATCATAAAGAACCCACACTAGGCTGGACAGAAAAGCTGAATAGGTTCCATGGATCTATTTGTTAGCAAGGGGTACCAAAGAAGTGATGGAGTCAGGCATGGTGGCTCAAACCTTAATCCCAGCACTTTGGGAGGCTGAGGCGAGAGGATTGCCTGAGTCCACAGGTTCAAGACCAGCCTGGGCAACATGGTGAGATCTCGTCTCTGTAATAAATCAAAAAACTAGACAAGAGTGGTAGCGCATGTCTGTAGTTCTGGCTACTGGAAGGCTGAGGCGGAAGGATCGAGGGAGCCCAGTAGGTTGAGGCTGGGGTGGCCATAAGTGTGCCACCGCACTCCCTGGATGATGGAGTGAGACTCCAACTCAAAAAAAAAAAAAAAAAAAAAAAGTGATAGGGGGTGAATGAGAGAAGGGGCTTTTACAAAAGAGGCAATTGCTGGGCTCGGTGGCTCAGCCTGTAATCCCACGCCTTTGGGAGGCTGAGGTGAGTGGATTGCCTGAGCCCGCGGGTTTGAGACCCACCTGGGCAGCGAGACCTCATCTCTACAATAAATCAAAAAATCAGCCGGGTGTGAGCGCGCGCCTGTAACGCCGGCTACTGGGAAG
Source organism: Cephalopachus bancanus (assembly GCA_027257055.1). Taxonomy (NCBI): domain Eukaryota; kingdom Metazoa; phylum Chordata; class Mammalia; order Primates; family Tarsiidae; genus Cephalopachus; species Cephalopachus bancanus. Next base: position 2,210,699 of record JAPVLO010000170.1, on the reverse strand, counting down.
GCTGAGGCGGAAGGATCGCCAGAGCCCAGCAGGTTGAGGCTGCGGTGGCCGGGAGTGGCCACTGCACTCCAGTCTGGGCAGCAGAGTGAGACTCCAACTCAAAAAAAAAAAAAAAAGAAAAAGAAAAAGAGGTAATAGCAGAACAGTGCACAGGAGAAAAAGATGCCAGTGGTCTTATCCAAAAGAGACCTATGATGTATTCCATTATTCCCTCTCCCCTTCCTTATAAGAGGATAACACTTGACTGCCCATTGTTTTGTAAACTGCAATATGTCTTGATCAAGAGACTTGCTCTGGCCAACGGAAAGTTAATGGGCATGACATGTAGTCACAGCTAAGCAGGAACTTTAAGGACCATTGCAAGATCTGGCTTTGTCTCTTAAGAGTTCATTGCCTTCATCCAAGAGAATGGCATGCCCCAGATGGGAGTTGCTCCTTTAGTCTGTGTTCTGGAGTAAAAAAATAAATAAATAAAGATACCCGAGGCAGGAGCAAAAGTACTACCACCTGGCAGCCAATATATATAAAGTAAACAAGAAATAAATCTTTGTTGTTGTAATCCACTGAGGTTTTGGAGGTTGTTACCACATCATTACTAAGAGCTGACTAATACAGGGATCCTGAATTCAGGGTTTCTATCAGAGTTTTTCACAATCTATAGCTGATTAATAAAAGATATAGAATGGATATATTTTATATTTTAAGGAAAATTGTTCAGTGAAAATTAGATACCTATTTTCTTCCTCCTATTACACATCAAAGTGATTAAATGATCAACATTAAACAGCAGAAAACCAACAAGTTTGAAGAATAATTTAGCAAGTGTCAGTGATCTAACACATGTAGACTAAATGACAAAGAATTTTAAACAGGAGATAAACTCTAGAGATCACTAAATGTCTACCCAATTCCTTTCTAAAAGAAACAGATTATCACAATGTTAAATAATTCTATACATTTTAAGTAGATTTCACTATTTCATCTCGAAATGTATTTCTTTCTAAATTCCATCTTCACAAACCAAAGGCAAAAATGATAGAAACTAGTGTGCTTATGTTTGTGTCAAGTACAAAATGCTATTACAGTATTCTATTAGAGGGATAAAACAACTATGGAAACTTGGTATTCCAAAATGAACTTTTGTATTTAGTTATGTTTTGAAATGTTAAGTGTCCTATGCTTCTCTTAGAGAAGTAAAACTTGTGTAAAAAAAGAATACTGAAATGAAGTAAATTTCGACCTCTAATAACGCTAAATTTGGCTCAGTTTCATGATTTGATTTGATGTAATTTGTCACTGGGAGAATATTCTAGAGATACATTATAAATGCCAGAACCATATGACTTACATGAAAAGTTTCTGGATGTCATTTTATAAAACTCCATTAACTTGTGCCCATTAGAAGGGCACCAAGTCCAATTATTGATGTTAATTCTGTTACAATTAAAAGTTGGCACCAATATGTTTTAAGGAGGTGGGACTAAGGGCATTAGCCACATTTTATAGGTGAGAAAACGAAGGCACAGAGAGGTTCAAGTCCAGTATCTCACCAAACTAGAAAGTGACAGCACTTAGATTTGAATATAGGTCAGACTGACTCCAAACTCAAATAAATACTTGTCATTGGTTAATTTCACTACCAAAATAATTTTAATATCTGAGCTAAGTTTTATTACAGATATGAGTCAGTATTCCAGAATAATACTAACACTTCAGTTGTAAGAAAATGTGGATTATCACACATGCAAGTGATAGAAAACCCCACTCCAATTGGCTTGGAAATGTTTTCACTCATGTGACCAGTGGTAAGACTGGCTTCTGGCAGTTTCTGAATTCTGGTGCTGCCCTTCATGATGTCAGCTTCTTCTTCAGTGTCTGTGTGGTGTGTTCTGCCAGGTTCTCCCTGACCTCACTTCCTTACTATACTAACCAGGGAAAGAGAGTGTCTCTTCCAGCAGTTCCCACGGCAAAGACAGAGGAGGCTTCGTTTTCTTTTCAGAAGCTGCAGAAAACAAGTCTATTCAAGATTCAGGGGTTATATGTCCACTTATGAATCTGGTACCATGGCCATCGGATGGGCTGTGCTGACTATCTTAAGCCAAACAGGGACCACTCACTTCTAGACCTGGGTAAAAAGGCCAGTCCTACCCAAACCATATAGCTGGAAGTGGGAAAAGGCTGTAGTCCCCAGATAGAAGAGAAATGGCAAGCAAACAACAGAGGGTCACCACAGAGAGTGTCCCTTGATATTGATGCAATTTGTAGTGCAATGTTCTTTCCATATTCTGAATTCAATATGTTTGCTGAATTGAATGGAATTAAATTGCCCATATTGTTCACGATCCACTTTGGCAGGACAAACAGCCTCTCAGACTTTATCCCCAACCGTTGAACTCCACAAAATCAATGGGATTTTTTTTTTTTTTTTTGAGTTGGAGTCTCACTCAGTCTCCCAGACTGGAGTGCAGTGGCCCCTCCCGGCCGCCGCAGCCTCGCCTGCTGGGCTCCAGCGATCCTTCCGCCTCAGCCTTCCAAGGATCCGGAATTACAGGCATGCGCTACCACGCCCGGCTGATTTTTTGATTTATTGTAGAGATGAGGTCTCGCTGCCCAGGCAGGTCTCGAACCCACGGGACTCAGGCAATCCACTCACCTCAGCCTCCCAAAGGCGCGGGATTACAGGCTGAACCACTGAGCCCGGCTTAATGGGATGTTTTTAATGAGCTTTTGATGAGTCCCAATTAAGGAAAACCAGGCATCTATTTAACGACATTAATAATTTATTAACATATATCAGAAACTTAAGCACAAATGCTAGTAAGTAGAAATATTAATGCTAAAGGAGCTTGTACTTGCACAGTTCCCAAGGATCCATGTGGACCACAACCATATTTGAAAACCACTATTCTCTACAACCCTGTAATGGAATAGCAAAAATTTAAGCATTTGCAGAATTTCCATCAGATTATAGGATAGGGTTTTCAAATATATAACAACAACAAAAAAAACCCATCAGGGCCATCTATATATACTCAATATAAATCCAAGGGAAAAAGGTAATCATTCTTCCATTGAAAAGATTTCCGAGCCCACGGGTTCGAGACCTACCTGGGCAGCGAGACCTCATCTCTACAATAAATCAAAAATCATTCGGGCGTGGCAGCACATGCCTGTAATTCCGCTACTCAGAAGGCTGAGGCGGAAGGATCACCGGAGCCCAGCAGGCGAGGCTGCGGTGGCCGGGAGCGGCCACTGCACTCCAGTCTGGGCGACTGAGTGAGACTCCAACTCAAAAAAAAAAAAGAAAAAAGAAAAGATTTCCATGAAACTGATGACAAAAGAAATAACTGTTATATGCACACTTTGGCCAGGCACCATGCAAAGATCTTCACAAGCATTATTTCATATAATCCTCATGTGGTAGGTATGTGGTAGGTATTATTGCTACCAGCTCAGTAAATATACTGATATGAAAACTGAGACTTTACCTAGATCACAGAGTTTGGTGAGTTACAGAGTATCTGTTAAAGATCTTCTATCTCTAACAGAAAAAAAGTGGGGAGAGCAACAATACATCTGGTGACTGAATCCTCATCCAGAAGGTCATCCATACATTTTATCCACAAGATGTCTAAATACCAGAAAATGTCTTAAAGGCAATGTTTACTAAAAGTTTTAGTATATTATCTTACACAGCACAATGCATTTACTAACTGCTACAAATATTATAATATGAGACATAAAATAATTGCTGAGTGATCCTTAAACATATATATTTTTCTTTTTCTTCTTCATTTAACACAGCTTAAAATTGTCAGTAAAACTGTTTCAAGTAGCTTTATCTGATGGTCACTTCAGTAAACATTTAATTAGAAAATAATAATGGTGATGAATTAACATTTATATAGGTCTTTACAATGTGCCAGACACTGTTAATTAATACTTATATTAATTCATTTGATCTCCCAACATCCCTGTGATGTAGGTACTATTATCACCTTCATTAAATATAAGATATTTTATTTAATTGTGCTTGTCTTTTACTTATTTCCTGACTTATTACCAAAGGAATTTAAAGAGACTTGCAAAAATACACTGAAAAAGATAAAACAAAGAAAGAAGGTAAAGAAACTGTGGTGTGGTAAAATAAAATAATATCACAGTTAATATTATAGAAAAAATACATATCATAAAGTTGGTGCAGTTGCTGGAAAGGATCATAAATTTAGCTACAAACTGCCTGGCAAATAAAGCAAATAGAGAAACATTACCAGACACAGGATTCACAGTGTCCATGAGAGAAAAAACAAGCCAGTTGCTCAGGAGTAGCACAAATTTCTTAAAAGAAAGTTATTTTGTGGGTCATCATAAAGAAAATGCCTGGTATCATAATAATGTACAAAAACCCATTTCTACCATGAGTATAACTTGTGGGAACATTTCTTCCTCTCCTCCCATATCCATTTTCTCCCTCTCCTACAGTAATAAAACTTTTAATTTTGCTAGGAAGATGACTGTCTAGAGTAAAGAAAAAGAAAAAAAAATCTCATTTTCCAACTTTTCTGTAGCTAGATGTGACTGTGTTACATAACAGGAGAGACATGTCTTTACACTTTTCAGGTCATTCGAAAGCAGATAGAAGATGACATCTTGAACCATGTGGTAGACTTGGAAAAAAACATCTGGAAAGAGGAGTCTTGACTCCTAACATTCTGATGCACAGTTATCTAGAATTTTATATGACAGAAAATTCCATTTTGTGTAATATACTATTGTTTAGGTAATCATTTTTTTAGCTAACTGAAGAACAAGAGAGATAGAAACTTCCTTTAAACTAGGTGATCAGGGAAGTTTTCTCTGAGAAGTCATTTAAGCTGAGAACTGAAAGATTTTATGCTAAGGATCCATGGACAAAAACAGCAAAAATAGTAGTACTGCTTGCAGGGGTCACTCGATCTACAAAAGCTCCTAAGCAGGAAAAGGAATTGAAGGAAGATCATTGTGGCTGGAGTACAGTGAGAGGAACATGAGATAACGTTTGATGAAAATGCAGGGACCTTATCATTCAAGGTCCCCTAGGTCATGGTAAAGATTTAGAAATTTTGTTGTTGGAAATAAGAGGAAAAGGGAACTCTTAAGCACTGTTGAAGAAAATATAAATTAGCACAGTCATTATGGAAAAAAAATGTGAAAGTTTCTAAAAAAATTAAAAATGGAACTACCATATGATCCAGCAATCCCATTACTGGGTATATATATCCAAGAGTATGAAACTATATATCAAAGAGCTATCTATACTCCTATGTTTATTACAGCACTTTTCACAATAGTTGAAATATGGAATCAACCCAAGTGTCTATCAACAGATGAATGGATAAAGAAAATGTGGTACATAAGAGGTCTGAAAATTTAGTTTGTGAGCTCATCCTAGAAAAAGTATTACATATCTCATTGTTGAATACCATTGTGTTCACCTTCAAAGTACTCCCCTTGGGAAACTATGCATCAATGCCAGCACCTAGTCCACTCGTCAAAGCAATTTTGGAACTTTTTTTCTGGAATGGCCATCAGAGCTGTCATTGTATTACCCTTGATGTTCTGACTGAAACTAAACTTCTATCTCTCACCATACACAAAATCAAAATCAAAATGGATGAAAGACTTAAATATAAGAAAGTACAAAAAGAAAACATTAGGGAAATGCTCTGGGACATTGGTTTGGATAATTTTGGGGGGGGTATAAGACCTTTAAAGCACAGGCAACCAAAACAAAAATAGGCCACTGGGGTCACATCAAGCTAAAGGGGATAATCAACAAAGTGAAAAGACAGATAACTCCCCAAATGGAAGAACATATTTGAAAACTATTCATCTGACAAAGTATTAATAACCAAAGTAAAGAAACAACTCAAACAACTTAATAGTAAAATAATAAATATTGATAATAATCATCCAATTTAAAAATAGGCAAAAGATCAGAATAGTCATATCTCCAAAGAAGACACACAAATGGGCCATGCTTGGTAGCACAGCACTTTGGGAGACTGAAATGAATGGATTGCATGAACCTGTGGGTTTGAGAACAGTCTGGGAAACTTGGTGAGATCTTGTCTCTACAATAAATAAAAAATTAGCCAGGTGTGGTAGTGCACACCTGTAGTTCTGACTACTTGGAAGGCTGAGGTGGAAGGATCGTTGGAGCCCAGCAGGTCAATGTTGGGGTGGCCATGAGTGTGCCACTGTACTTCAGCCGGGGTGACAGAGTGAGACTCCAACTCAAAAAAAAAAAAGGCACACAGATGGACATCAAACATATTTTTTAAGTGCCCAACAACACTAATTATCAGAGAAATGAAAATCAAAACCACAATGAGATATATATCATCTCACCCCACTTAAAATGGCTTGTACCAAAAGACGAAAAAAATTCATGTGACTCATTTTATTGCAGTATATACTTTGTTGTGGTGGTCTGAAACCAAAACCTGCAATGCCTCCAAGGTATGCCTGTACCTAGGAGGATCCAAACGATATAAACATTACCCTGTCCTCAAGGAATTTAAAATGTAAGAATTAATTAGCCTAATACATTAGTCTACAAAAGAATAAAAGTAAACAGTCTAAAAATATTATTTAGACTATGAAAGCTTCTGGGAATAAAGAATTCAAAATTTCTATATATTTTTCACCTTGTCTTTCTTTCTTTCCTTGTCTCAGTATATATATTTCCTCTTTTCTGAGCAAACACTTGAACTGTGTTCTAATGTCCTGAAGCCTAAGTTTAATTGTCCATTCTGCTTCTTAAATTGTTTGTCTTTCAGCAAGTCACCTAAGCTCTCCAAGCTTTACCTACATAATAGCAAAATCACAGCAATGTTGTAAGGATGAAATGAGGACATGTACTTGAAACATGTATACACTGGATAACCAATATAGAAATAAAACATATTCCTAAAAAAAAAAAAAAAACTGAAAAAAAGAACTGAATTTCTGGAAATGAAAGATTAATTTAGTGAAGTACAAAATGCAGAGGAAACTTTTAACAGTAGACTAGAGCAAGTAGAAGAAAGGATCTCATAACCTAAAGACAAGGCTTTTGAATAAATGTAATCAGACAACAACAACAAAAATAATCAAGAGAACAAAGCAAAATCTCCAAGAAATTTGGGATTATGTAAAACATCCAAACCTAAGAATAGCAGGTATTCCTGAGGAAGAAAAGAGAAAGCAACAGGTCTGGAAAACCTATCTGGGGAATAATGGAAGTAAATTTCCCTGGCCTTGCCAGAGATTTAATCGTCCAGATACCAGAAACCCAAAGAACTCCTGGAAGATTCATTTCAAAAAGGTCATCCCCAAGGCACAGTCAGGTTATTCAGAGATAATGTAAAGAATAGAATTCTAAGAGCAGTGAGACAAAAACATCAAACAACTTTTAAAGATAAATCTATCAGATTAACAACAGACTTCACTGAAGAAATCTTATAAGCCAGAAAGCAGTAGAGCACTATCTTCAATCTCCTAAGACAGAATTAACTGTCAGTTGAGGATTTTGTATCCCACAAAACTAAGTTGCATAAATGGAGAAATAAAGTATTTCTCAGACAATCAAATGTTGAGGGACTTTGTCAGCACTAGACCAGTTCTACAGGAAATACTCAAAGGAGTTCTAAATACTGAAACAAAATGTCAAAATACACCAGTAGAAAAACACTGGAAATTATAAAGCTCACATGCTTATGAAACACCAACACAATAGGTAAATAAAAGAAGAATAAAACCAGGTAACAACATGATGAATGGAACAGCACCTTACATATCATTACTAACATTGAATGGAAATGGGCCCAATGCCCCACTTAAGAGATATAGATTGGCGAATGGATAAAAAAACATAATCCAAATATCTGTTGCCATCAGGAGACCCACTTAACACACAGAGACTCCCACAGACTTAAGGTAAAGGGATGGAAAAAAAATTCCAGGCAAATGGAATGAGCAGAAGTAGCTATTCTCATATCAGTCAAATAGATTTAAAATTAATAATAGCAAAAAAAAGACAAAGGTTATTAGATTATTATAAAGAGATCAGTCCAAGAAGATATAACAATTCTAAATATATATGCACCTAACACTATAGCTTCGAGCTTTATAAAACAAATTCTACTACACCTAAGAGACAGATAGCAATACAATAATAGTGGGATACTTCAACACTCCACTGACAGCAATAGACAGATCATCAAGGCAGAACATCAACAAAGAAATGTTGGTGTTATACTGAACCCTAGAGCAAAAGGACCTAAAAGACATTTACAGAAAATTCCACCTCAAATCTACTTTCTCATCAACACATAGAACATTCTCTAAGATAGACCATATAATAGGCCACAAATGAAGTATAAATAAATTTTTTAAAAAATTAAAATCATATCAAGCAACTTCTCAGACTACATTGGAATAAAACTAGAAAATAACTTTAAGAAGAACTCTTCAAACAAGTACACAGAAATAATCTGCTCCTGAATGATCCTTGGGTCAACAATGAAGTCAAAATAAAGTTTAAAAATTTCTTGAAGTAAATGAAAACAACAATACAAGTTATCAAAACCTCTGGGACAAAGCCAAAGCTGGGCTCAGAAGAAAAGTTACAACATTTAAGGCCTACATTAAAAAGACTGAAAGATCACATATCAACAACCTAATGTCACACCTCAAGGAACTAGAAAAACATGAACAAACCAAACTCAAAGCTATCAGAAGAAAAGAAATAACAAAACTCAGAACAAAACTAAATGAAATTGAAACCAAAACAACAATACAAAGGATCAAGGAAACAAAAGATTGGTTCTTTGAAAAGATAAACAAAATTAATAGGTCACTAGCTAGATTTTCTAACAAACAAGAAGAAAAAATTAAAATTAGCTCAATTAGAAATGAAAATGGAGATATTATAACTGATACCATGGAAATACAAAGGTCATCTGAGATTATTATGAATACTCTATGTGAATAAACTAGACAATTTATTTTTAAAAATGGATAAATTATTGGAAACATCCAACTCCCAACATTAAATCAGGAAGAAAGAGAAACCCTGAGGACACCAATAATGAGTAGCTAGATTGAATCAGTAATTTTAAATCTCCCAACAAAAAAAATGTCCAGGACTTGACAGACTCACAGCCAAGTTATACTAGACTTTCAAAGACGAGCGATACAAATTTTACTGAAGCTATTTCATAAGATTGAAAAGAAGAGAATTCTCCCTAACTCATTTTATAAAGCTAGTATCACCTTAATACCAAAGCCAGGAAAAGATATAATAAAAAGAGAAAGCTACAGACCAATATTTCTGATGAACATAAACACAAAAATCTTCAACAAAATACCAGCAAACCAAATTAAACAACACATTAAAAAAATAATACACCATGGTCAAGTGGGTTTTATTCCAGGGATGCAAGGATGGTTCAACATAAGCAAGTCAATAAGCATGATCCACCAAACCACATAAACAGTATCAAAAACAAAAAAAATATATGAACATTTCAATAGGTGCAAAGAAAGCATTTGATAAAATTCAGCATCCCTTCATGATAAAAACCCTCAGCAAAGTGGATATAGAAAGAACATTCTAGCTGGGATCTGTGGCTCAGCCTGTAATCCCGCACCTTGGGAGGCTGAGGTAAGTGGATTGCCCGAGCCCACGGGTTCGAGACCCACCTGGGCAACTTGGTGAGACCTCATCTCTACAGTAAATTAAAAATTAGCCGGGTGTGGTAGCATGTGCCTGTAATTCTGGCTACTTGGAAGGCTGAGGCGGAAGGATCACCAGAGCCCAGTAGGTTGAGGCTGCGGTGAGCGGCACTGCACTCCAGTCTGGGTGACAGAGTGAGACTCCAACTCAAAAAAAAAAAAAAGAAAGAACATTTTTCAAAATAATAAAAGCCATATATGACAAACCCACAACCTGAATTCCCCATTCATCCTGAATGGGGAAAAGTTGAACACATTCCCCCTCAGAACTGGAACAAGGCAAGGATGCCCACTTTCACCACTCCTATTCAACACAGTACTGAAAGTCCTGGCCAGAAAAATCAGGCAAGAGAAATAAATAAAGGTTACTCAAATTGGAAAAGAAGAACTATCTCTCTCTCTATGCTGACAAAATGATCTTATATCTAGAGAATCTTAGAGACTCCTCCAAAAGACTCCTGGACTTGATATATGAACTTTGTAAAATCTCAGGATAAAAAATTAACACACACAAATCAGTAGCACTGCTATATACCAACAGCAACCACACTGAGAATCAAATGAAGAACTCTATTTCATTCATAAAGCAGCCAAGAAGCTAAAATACCAGTGAATACAATTAACCAAGGAGATGAAAGTTCTCTGTAAAGATAACTACAAAACACTGATGAAAGAAATTGTAGAGAACAAAAACAAATGGAAAAGCATCCCATAGTTGTAGTTTAGAAGATTCAACATTGTTAAAGTGACCATGTTACCCAAAGTAATACCAGTCCCTATCAGACTACCCACATAATTATTCACAGAATTAGGAAAAAAATCATCCTAAAATTCACAGGGCACCAAAAAAGAGCCAGAATAGTCAAAGCAATCCTAAGCAAAAAGAGGAAAGCTGAAGGTATCACATTACCTGACTTCAAATTATACTATGAGACTACAGTAACACTAGTAGCATGGGACTGGCACAAAGCAGGCACATGGACCAATGGAACAGAATAGAGAATTCAGAAATAAACCCAAAGACCTACAATCAACTGATCTTTCACAAAATAGACAAAAACACTGTGAAAAGAACATCCTACTCAAGAAATAGTGCCGGGAAAATTGGATAGCTACATGCAGAAAAATGAAACTTGATCCCTCTCTCTCACTATGTACAAAAATTAACTCAAGATGGATTAAAGACCTAAATGTCAGACCTGGAACTATGAAGATCCTAGAAGAAAATCTAGAAAAAACTCTTCTGGACATTGGCCTAGGCAAAGAATTAATAGTTAAGACTCCAAAAGGAAATACAACATAAATAAGTGAGACTTAATTAAACTAAAACACTTCTATACGGTAAAAGAAATAATCAACAAAGCAAATCGCAACCTGCGAAATGGGAGAAGATATTCACAAATTATACATCTGACAAAGGACCAATCCAGAATCTACAAAGAAATCAGTTAAGAAAAAAGAAAACAACTCCATTACAAAGTGGGCAAGTGACATGAACAGACATCTCAAAAAAAGATATGCAAATGATCAACAAATACAGGAAAAAATGTTCAACATTACTAATTGTCAGGGAAATACAAATTAAAACTACAGTGAGATACCACCACACACCTGTCAGAATGGCCATTATGAAAAAATATATATATACATGTTGGTATAGATGTGGTGAAAATGGAACACTTATTATACATTAATAAACCTCTATAGAAATCAGTATGAAGATTTCTCAAAGAACCAAAAGTAGATTTACCATTTGATCCAACAATCCCACTACTTAGTATCTACGCAAAGGAATAGAAGTCGTTATACAAAAACAATACCCGCACTCATATGTTTATCACAGCACAATTCACACTTGCAAAGATGTGGACTCAACCTAAATACCCATCAGCTGATCAGTGGATAATGAAAATGTGGTGTGTGTATGTGTGTGGTGGTATCTCACTGTAGTTTTAATTTGCATATCTTTTTTTGAGATGTCTGTTCATGTCACTTGCCCACTGTGTGTGTGTGTGTGTGTGTGTGTGTGTGTGTGTGTGCGTGCGCGCACACACACATTTCCCTGACAACTAATAATGTTGAACATTTTTTTCTTGGGTTTGTTGGCCATTTGTATGTTAGACATCTTTGGAGAGATGTCTATATTCCACGCCGTGGAATACTATTCAGTGATAAATAAGAAAGAAATAATGTATTTTGCAACCACTTGGATGGAATTGGAGATCATCATCCTAACTGAAGCAACACAGGAAAAGAAAACCAACCACCACATGTTCTCATTTATAAGTGGTAGCTAAACTAAGAAACTGCAAAGGTATATAAAATGATATGATGGACACTGGAGACTCAGAAGTGGGAAGGTGGGAAGGGTGGTAGGGATTTAAAAAATCGCCTATCAGGTACAAAGTGCACAGGTGGGGCGGAGGTTACACTTAAATCCAAGACTTTCTCACCACCAAAAAATAATTTGTACCCCCTAAAGTTATTGAAATTGTTTTAACAATTCTACTGTTTAACAAAACTATTCCTTTACCACTTTTCCATTTCTCTACTTCCTCTAACTGGCAAATCTTTTGAAAGATCTATTTTCTCCTTCCATTTCTCTCTCTCACTCCTCTTTTTTTTAAAATTTTAATTTTAATTTTAATTTTTTGAGATAGAGTTTCACTCCATAACTCAGGCTGGAGAGCAGTGGCATGATCACAGCTCACTTCTGCCTCAACCTCCTAGGCTCAAGGGGTCCTCTTTCCTCAGCCTCCTGAATAGCTGGGAGTACAGGCACGCATCACCATGCTCGGCTAATTTTTCTATTTTTTTGTAGAGATGATGTCTTGCTTTGTCACCAGGGTTTGTCTTGAACCCCTAAGCTCCCACCTCGGCTTCCCAAAGTGCTGGGATTATAGCCACTGTGTCTAGCTTCTCCCTTTTTAAATAACAGCTTCATTGAGATGAAATTCTTATAACACATTTAAAGTGTACTATTTAAATGTTTTTAGTATATTCACAAGGTTATACAGGTATCACCACAATAAATTCTGGAACATTTTCATCACCCCCAGGACAAACATTGTCCTATTAGTAATCACTCCCCATCTGTGCCCTCCACCAATACAATGGGGTTGCCAAACCCCTGTCAACCATTAATCTACTTTCTGTCTCTACGACTTGCCTATTCTGTACATTGTATATAAATGGAATCATATAAAATGTGATACTTTGTGATTGGCATTTTTCACTTATCCTAATGTTTCTGAGGTTTTTAGTATGCATCAGCACTTCATTCATTTTTATTTCCAATTAATATTCCATTGTATAAATAGACCATCTTTTTTTCTATCCATGTATCCGTTGCTTAAGGACTTGTCTTTGTATTTCATGCAGTGCATCACATGATGCCAGTGAGGACTGTGAGTCCCTGAGGTCAGCAACTGTGCCTTACCCATGTGTATATCAACATCATCTGCACCACAACTGGCATATACAGAGAATGAAAAAATTGTGGTTCAAAATCATTTACTGAAAATAATATATACATTGAGGGCAAGATTGAGAGAAATGCAAACATTGAGATTCAGATTAGCATATTTCATTCATTAACCCTTAGCACTTATAACAAATTTTACCAAGACAAATAGATTGCTTCCTTCAATGTAGCCTGAGTACCTTAACTTGGAATGAAAGCTCTCCTGGAGCATGCATCCATCCAGAGACCCCTCACAGTCTTGTGCCAAAAGCCATTGGCTTTCCAGTTTCTGGTCTTTCAAGTGAAAAATGCATGGTATCCAAAATAATCAAAAGCAGAAAGACACTTAGTTGCCTTCACAATCCCCATTCTAAATGACAGAGTCCCTGGGAGCTTGTATTCCATTGACAGGGTGGGGAAAAAGTAGAGTTTAAGGAAACCAATAAAAAAACCCTAATATATGAAATTGGATTTATTGTTTATTATCATTCTTGATTTGGGTAAGTAGATAGAATAATGCCCCCCAAATGTGTTATTCATTCAAGAAATGTTAAATACTTAGGTAAGACCTAAAGAGAATAGACAAATATAAGACAGTCCTCAGTCTGAAGAAGTATAAATTAATTGGAAGAGATAAAATAATTTATCACACATACCACAAAGATGGAAGTTATGATGATGGAAGAATACCAAAAAGATGGATTTCAGTTCTTGAGAGAATATGCCCTGTCTAGCTGTCAAAACTAAAAGCTTACAGGCTCTGCCCTACTCAGGTCCCTTGCAGTAGGGTAGAGAAATCTCTGGAATAGTATGATACATGTTTTCTGGTGTCTAATATGCTAGGGGTTTTAATAAGAGTCCTAGGGAGCACAGTGAACTGCCATCTCCCTACCCATTCCCATGCCTTGCCCTCTATTTCTGAGGCCAGTCTGACTGCATATTCCTCAGGCTCTGGTTTTCACAAAAATTTCCTCAAGAACTCAAGTCCAGCCATGAACACTAGATTGATAGCCTGGTGTTCTGAGTTCCTCACTTAATTCCTACCAGTCTTTTGGGATTGGCTCTTCCTTCCAGAAACTAATATACCTTCTCATAGAATATGTCCTGATCTATAAGTAAAATAACAGCCTGGCATCAAGAAATGTCACATTATCCGTGAACACAATCACCTAGATAAGTACCATCTCTTATCTTGAGAAGACTTTCAGTGTGGACAGTACCAGAGTCCTTTGACTCTTCTGAATTTACTGATCTGGGTACTAATCTCTGTTAAAGTTCCCCAGCCCTCACTCCTTCCAGCCTTGGCTTATCCCCTACTTCCCACTAGAAATGCCTTAACTATATAGAAGCTCTTGATTATTTAGAAAAACAGTTGCACTAGAGTTGAAGTTTTGTAGGAAAGTGGTGGAAGTTATGCTTAGATTAAAGCCAAGTTCTAGAAGGCCTCTCTACCTGCTGTACAGAAGTGTTTGAACCTTTTCCTGTCATTGCTGTGGGGAAGGGGCAACATTAGAGGTCTCTGAGTGGGAGAGAAACAAAATGAAACAATTTATTTATTTGTTTATATTTTTTATTTTTATTTTCTTTTGAGTTGGAGTCTCACTCGGTCACCCAGACTGGAGTGCAGTGGCTGCTTCCGGCCACTGCAGCCTCGCCTGCTGGTCTCCGGCAATCCTTCCACCTCAGCCTTCCGAGTAGCTGGAATTATAGGCATGTGCTACCACGTCCGGCTGATTTTTTGATTTATTGTAGAGATGAGGTCTTGCTGCCCAGGCGGGTCTTGAACCCGCGGGCTCAGGCAATCCACTCACCTCAGCCTCCCAAAGGCGTGGGATTATAGGCTGAGCCACCGAGCCCGGCTGAAACAATTTATTTTATAACCATATTCTTCTGACCTAACCTCACAGGACCAATATCATAGGAAGAAGTCTCTGAGCGAGTGCAAATCACTGTCAGGCTTGACAAAATTTTCATTTTCTTTAAAAGAAGAGTGCTATTTCTTTTTTATAAAGTGAAGAATAACACGTGGTCAGCAAACCAGACACCAACTCAGGTTGAGGGAAAAACCTTCAGAAGGACTCAGCATTTTCTGAGATGAGCATCTTATTGATTTGTCTCTTAGTTGCTCTAGTGGCAATGTCCCATGCCCCCTTTCCCCCGTTTGAAGAGCTCTGCAACAGGCACTGTAAGATTTTACAAAACTTTGTGACAACTGTTATCTCTGGTGTCAAAGATTTTGTTATGTCAGGATCTTTTCTAACCACTCTATCACTTTTCTACCTCAACTATCTTTATCCAGTTTTGGCAACTAAGCCACTCAAAACAATCTGCCTAAAAGCAAATATCCTACCTCCCAATCATACTAACATTTCAATCCCTCAAGAAATATTTTACATCAATTACTTTCAAAAAGAGAAGTTTCTTTTTTATTATACATGAGGCAAGAGACATAGAATAATGATATTTTCCTCCATAAAGAGCCCTTTAAATTAATACATGCTGCTTAGTGAATAGATGCTTCATTTTTGAAGATACTTTTAATTCTTTTAAAAATTAATGTGAATTTAAATGCAATTAAAGATGAATGGCTGAAAAGCATCTTTGCTATGCTTAATATATAACCCAATGAATCTTGAAAACTGAAAGCAGACAAAGCTCTTAGAAGTTATGATACTGCCTCTATGGATGGGGGAGTGCAAAAAGGTAGGAACATAACCTATGAAAAGAAGTTATACTAGAATAAAGATGTTTTCAGGACTTCCGGCAAGATGGTGACAGGGCAACCCGGTCTGTGAAAACCTCTGCAAAGGAGAACTGCAGTGGGTCTCTGACTCTCGCCCCGGGGGCTATGGACCCCAACATCGCAGCCTGCTCTTCATATGGAGCTCAACTGTTGCCACTGCTGGGGCATCACAGCAGTCTGGACAGCCACTGCAGTGCAGATGCCACCGCCGCAGCCACCGCAGCCTCTGCCACCACCACCACCGCCGGTAGCACATCACACCACC
The DNA here is from genome assembly GCA_027257055.1 of Cephalopachus bancanus. Lineage (NCBI taxonomy): Eukaryota > Metazoa > Chordata > Mammalia > Primates > Tarsiidae > Cephalopachus > Cephalopachus bancanus. The sequence goes on along the minus strand of JAPVLO010000170.1, from coordinate 2,194,469 downwards.
CGGGCCAGAGGCAATCCACAACTTCAGTTCTTGAAGCCCCTTCAGGGAAGATCTGCTGGGATCGCTGTCACCTCTCCTGCGACCGAGACGGGCTGCCCGCGTAAGTCTCCTGCCGTCTGGCCTGAGGCAGGCAGCCATCTTGCCATCCTCAGCCTCTGCCGTCCCTGTCCGGCCCCACCCCACTGGGGCGAGAAGCTGAGATAGCACCACCTGCTGGCGATTCAAGGTAACAACATTGAAACGGGAGAAACAAGCTTGATAAAGACATAGCCAAGATTGGTGAACAGAGGGTGACCTGAACTGTCCTTCACAGCAGACCAGGGGCAACTGACCCTAACTGCAAACTAATTTACCAGCTTGAAAAGAAAACTAGAAATCAGACGTGAAAGGACATTGGACTTAAACGAAATGTCTCAGAGTGTGCTTCATTGATTCTGTTAGTTTAATGACGTAATTCTATTCCTACTGTATTGTTCCTTTTTTCTTTTTTCATCTTCCTTTTCTTCTCTTTTCTTCTCTCTGTAAACCATATCTTTGTATAGAGGAACAGCACACTAATAAGGTGGTTGGATAGCTGGTATGTTAGCATCACTATATGTTTTATTTTTGTTTGTATGACAGATGGTTCATCTGTAGCTGTGGTCTATTGTTTTTATCTGTTTCAGTACAGGCCTCTCTCTCTATTTGTTGGCACACTCGTTTGTTTCCCCCCTTACTCCTCTATCTCTCCACATCCCTCTTCAACCCACTGTCTGCTCCATTCTCTCCCCTCTGCTAACCACATTTCATTTCAGGGAGTAAACCTACAGCTCCACTGCATGGACAGATTCCAAGGCAGTGGGAAGTGGGTTCTAGATTATCCACACACCTGTCAGCGAAAACCAGGACCTGCAGATAGATTTTGAATCACAGCTCCCCCCTTAAGTAAATCTCAAAACTACAAAAAGGAACACCCCCAACCTACAGTGCAACTCCAGAATTGAACAAAGTAAGAGGGCATACATAAAGAATAGGAGATTGAACAAACAGAAGTAAAACCAATCCCCTGAATAACAGAATTAAAGAAGACGGTGACGTGAAGGGAAGGGAAAAGTAGGGAGGGAAAAAAACCACACAAATGAAGAAAAACCAAAAGAAGAATATAAGTCTCACACAGACCCCTGGGATATCAGACACTGAGAAAACAAATTCTGGAACACAAACAATGAAGAGCCCCAGAATGACTGGTTACATGCAACAAACCCAGACATCAAGACATTAATGGAGAGAATTTAAAAAATTGAGGAGAGACAAGAGGAAAATAGGAAGGAGCTGATGTCAGAAATGACGACAGTAAAGAATAGAATGGAAATGATGGAAATGAATAACAGACTAATAAGCATGGAAAGCAGAATCAGCCAAGCAGAAGAAAGAATCTCAGAGCTCGAAGACCAAAACACAGAACTAACCCAAACTGTCAAAAGCATAGAAAAAAGCTCAAAAAGGAACAAAACCTGCAAGAGACAAATGATCACTTCAAGAGACCAAACCTAAGAGTAATTGGGCTTCCTGAGGCAGAGAGAGAAACAGAAGCCACACTGGAACAAACATTTCATGAAATCATTCAAGAAAACTTCCCTCATCTCATCAAGGATGAAAAAATTCAAACACAAGAGATTCAGAGAACCCTGCAAGACAACAAATGAGAAGACCAACTCCCAGACACATAATAATTCGCCTAAACAAAGTAGCTATAAAAGAAAAAATCCTAAAGGCAGCAAGAGAAAAAGGCCAGACTACCTACCAGGGAAAACCAATTAGAATAGCAGCAGATTTATCCACAGAAACCCTTCAGGCTAGGAGAGGCTGGAGCCCTATCTTCAAAGTTCTAAAAGAGAAACAATTTCAACCAAGAATAACCTACCCAGCCAAACTAAGCTTCATTAGTGAGGGAGAATTGAAATATTTTCCAGATATCCAATCCCTAAGAACCTACGCTGCCACCAGACCACCTCTACAACAAACACTTAAGAAAGTACTGAACACAGAAGAAAAAGAAAAAAGAACAACAACATTCTTCACAAGAGTACAGGCAAAAGATTAAAGACACACATGAACCAACTCCAAAACCCAAAGAAAGACAACAAACAAACAGGAACAACTCTGTAAGAACCTTATGACAGGGATCAACTCTTGCATTTCAATTATTAGCCTAAATGTGAATGGACTAAATGCAACACTGAAAAGACATAGAATGGCAAAATGGATAAAATATTATCAGGCAACAATCTATTGCCTTCAAGAGACTCATCTCACTAGAAAGGACACCCACAGACTCAAAGTAAGAGGATGGGAAACAAACTTTCAGGCAAATGGAATACAAAAAAAAGGAGGAGTAGCGATCTTAATTTCAGACAAATACCCTTCAAGCTATTAAAAATCAAAAAAGATACAGAAGGCCACTACATAATGATAAAAGGCTCAATCCCTCAACAAGAGATATCTATCCTAAACATATATGCACCCAACATAGGTGTGCCAACTTTCATAAAGCAACTTCTAGGAAAACTAAAGAAAGATATTGACTCTAACACCATCATAACTGGGGACTTTAATACCCCACTCACAACCCTAGACAGATCATCAGGATGAAAAATCAGCAAGGAGATCTGGAACCTCAATGTGACTTTGGACCAAATGGACTTAATTGATACCTACAGAACACTCCATCCAAAGACCACAGAATACACATTCTACTCATCACCACATGGAACATATTCTAAGATCGACCACATACTCGGCCATAAATCAAGCAAAAGCAAATTTAAAAGAACTAAAATTCTACCATGTACCTTCTCGGACCACAGTGGAATAAAAATAAACATTGATACCAACAAAGTACCCCCAAAACCCACAAAGACAAGGACACTAAACAGCATGATGCTAAACAACTCCTGGGTCAATGATGAAATCAAAACAGAGATCAAAAGATACCTGGAAACAAATGAAAACGAAGAAAGATCTTACCAAAATCTCTGGGATGCCCTGAAAGCTGTAGTAAGAGGTGAATTTGTATCCCTACAAACACACAGGAAGAAAATGGAAGGAACAGAAATTCACAACCTAACAAGCCACCTAAAGAAGCTGGAAAAGCAAGACCACAAAAACCCTAATTTCAGCAGAAGAATCCAGATCACCAAAATAAAAGCCCAAATCCAGGATATAGAAGACAAAAAGATAATACAAAAAAATCAATGAAACAAAAAGCTGGTTCTTTGAAAGGATAAACAAGGTTGATGATCCCCTAGCTAGACTGACCAAGAAAAACTGAGAAAAAAACTAAATAAGCACAATCAGAAACACAAAAGATGAAGTCACATCTGACCCTGAAGAAATACAAAAGATCATTAGAGACTACCACATACACTTGTATGGAAACAAACTTGAAAACCTTAAGGAAATGGAGGACTTTCTGACATCACACAACCTACCTAGGTTGGAACAAGAAGAAATTGAGACCCTAAATAGACCAATAACAATCAAGGAAATCGACTACATAATAAGAAAACTTCCTACAAAAAAAAAGCCCTGGTCCAGATGGCTTTCCAGCAGAATTCTACAAGACATTTAAGGAGGAGCTGATACCAATCCTACTGAAGGTATTTCAGGCGATTGAAAAAGATGGAACTCTCCCCAAATCATTTTACAAAACCAACATCATGTTGATACCCAAGCCAGGTAAAGATCCAACAAAGAAAGAGAACTACAGGCCAATATCTTTGATGAACATAGATGCTAAAATTCTCAACAAGATCCTAGCAAACCGGATTCAGCAATACATCTCAAAATCATCCACCATGACCAAGTAGGCTTCATTCCTGGGATGCAAGCCTGGTTCAACATTCGTAAAACCATAAATGTAATTAAATTCATCAACAGATGTCAAAACAAAAACCCCATGATCATATCATTAGATGCAGAAAAAGCTTTTGATAAAATCCAACACCCCTTCTTTATAAAAACTCTTGAACATCTAGGCATACGGGGAACATATCTCAAAATAGTAAAAGCCATCTACAAGAAACCCACAGCCAGCATACTCCTAAATGGACAAAAATTGGAACCAATTCCCCTGAAAACTGGAACTAGACAAGGATGCCCACTCTCACCCCTCTTGTTCAACATAGTATTAGAAGTCCTGGCTAGAGCAATCAGAGAAGAGGATGCAATCAGGGATCTCCAAATAGGAAAAGAGGAAGTCAAGTTATCTCTCTTTGCAGATGATATGATTGTGTTCCTTGAAAACCCAAGAGAATCTGTCAAAAACCTCCTTACACTGATAAAGGCCTTTGGCAAAGTCTCAGGATACAAAATAAATGTACAAAAGACAACCGCATTTCTCTATACCAATAATAAACAAACAGAAACCCAAATAAAAAACACAATTACATTCACAATAGCCACACAAAAAATGAAATACCTTGGCATCTTCCTAACCAGAGACGTGAAAGACCTTTACAATGAAAATTACAAAACACTGCTCAAAGAAATCAAAGATGACAAAAACAAGTGGAAAAATATCCCATGCTCATGGATTGGAAGAATCAACATTGTGAAGATGTCCATCTTACCTAAGGCAATCTACAAATTCAATGCAATACCCATCAAATTACCAGCAACATTCTTCTCAGACCTGGAAAAAACAACACAGGAATTCATATGGAAATACAAACGTCCAAGAATAGCCAGAACAATCCTCAGCAAAAAAAAAAAACAAAGCAGGTGGTATCACATTACCAGACTTCAAACTTTATTATAAAGCTACAATCATCAAAACAGCTTGGTATTGGTATAGGAACAGGCATATAGATCAATGGAATAGAATTGAGATTCCAGAAGCAAAATCTCAATTTCTCAACCAACTCATCTTCGACAAAGCCCCCACCATCTACCACTGGGGAGAGGAGAACCTATTCAGTTAATGATGCTGGGAAAACTGGCTGACCACATGCAGAAGTTTGAAACAGGACCCCTATCTATCCCCACGCACAAAGGTTAACTCCAAATGGATTAGAGACGTAAATGTAAAACCTCAAACCATAAGAACCTTAGAAAAGGAATGAAATACCCTCATGGAAATCGGAACTGGCATCCAATTCCTGTACAAAACTGGAAACCCACAGGTGATAAGAGAGAAGATAGACAAGTGGGACCTTATTAAATTGACAAGCTTCTGCAAAGCCAAAGAAACCATCAAGAGAACAGGGAGGCAGCCCACAGACTGAGACAAAGTATTTACCATCTCCAGGTCTGACAAAGGCTTAACATCCTGGATCTACAAGGAACTCAAACGTGCTGAAAAGAAGAAAACAAACAACCCCATTATAAAATGGGCAAAAGATATGAACAGACACTTCACAAAAGAAGACATCCGAGCAGCCAACAAACACATGAAGAAATGCTCAACCTCACTAATCATCAGGGAGATGCAAATCAAAACCACACTGAGATACCACCTAACTCCAGTCAGAATGGCAATTATCAACAACTCAAAAAATAACAGCTGCTGGAGAGGGTGTGGTGAAAAGGGAACACTTCTACACTGTTGGTGGGAGTGTAAACTAGTGCAAGCTCTGTGGAAAGTAGTGGGGTGATTCCTAAAAGCTCTAAAAATTGACCTTCTATATGACCCCGCAATCCCCCTACTGGGAATATATCCTGAAGACCTCAAATCACTCTATAAAAAAGATACCTGCACACATATGTTTATCGCAGCATTGTTCACAATAGCAAGAACCTGGAAACAACCATGCTGCCCATCAAAAGAAGACTGGATTTAAAAAAATGTGGTACATATACACGATGGAATACTACGCAGCCATAAAAAAGAACAAAATCATGAATTTTGCAGCAACCTGGATGGAACTAGAGTCTATAATACTGAGTGACCTCTCACAGAAACAAAGATCCGAGTATCACATGTTCTCACTCATATAATGGACTTTGAACATCCAATGTAATACTATAAGAAAATGACTGACGGCACTGGGAAACTATGAGGGGGGAGGGGGATGGGATTAATAGTCGCAAATATCTGTCTGGGGATGGGGAAACACCTCTTATCAACAGGGTGCCTGAATGAAACGTAATTGTACACCTAACCCTTATCTGTACCCCACAAAATCATAGTAAAAAATATTATTTAAAAAAAAAAGATGTTTTCATAAGGGTAAATTTGCTAGAGTAGAATTTTAAAAAAAAAAAACCCTTTTGGTTAAAATGTAATAATTCTGTATGAGTACTCAAAGAGAATTGTCTCTTAAGAATGTATAATCATATGTGAAAATAATCATCCATGAAGAAAAGGAATTATTGGGTTAATATCCCAACTCTGAGAGTCACCAATGTGGTTTTCTAAATAAAGCCATAAACAAATATTTGCTTTATATTCAAGTTCCTCCTTCTTTCTACTTCCTCCAGTTTTTACAGTCACTCATGGGAAACTCTGATTTATATAAAGTAAATAAGTGTAAGTATTGGATTTATTCCCCAAATATTTTCACTTCCTAACCCAAACCACATTTGGATAAATATCTATACATACTACAAGAAGTTAGTGACCCCTGGCATATTATTTGAAAGGTTAAATCAACAAGTCAGCAAATTAAATTGCTTATCAAGACTAGAATATAGGTTTAAATTACCTTGGAATATAAATTTATCTATTAAAATAATAAGATACTTTTCACTTTCTATTATAATTCTTCATCATAAATGTAAATATTTGCTGAATATACTATACCAGCAAAATATTTCAGTATCTCTCACATTTTCTTCTGTTTCATTTGTTTTTATCCTGTCTGAAAACAGTCACATTATCTACAATATCATTTTGATGAATTCTTAATGTACCTCGAAATTTATACACCGAATTAAGTTTTCTAACATTTTGTTCCAAACAATATCAGAAAGTTAGTAGAAATTAAAAATAATGATGAATACAGGCAACAAGAGAGGGCCAAGGGCCTAATACTTGCTCCATTACCTAAAAATAAGGCATATTCCTCATTCTTCTATCATCAAGGTAAAATAGTATTTTTGAAAAAGAAAACGTTTATGAACCAGGCACAGTGGCTCACGCTTGTAATCCTAGCAGTTTAGGAGGGTGAGATGGGAGGATTTATTGAGCTTGGGAGTTCAAGACCAAGCTAGGAAACATTGTAAGACCTTGTCTTTAAAAAAAATTTTAAAAATTAGCCAGGCATGGTGGCACATGCCTGTAGTCCCAGCTACTCAGGAGGCTGAAGTGGAAAAACAAGACTCCAACTCAAAAAAAGAAAAAAAAAAAAAGAAAAGTAAAGAAAATAAAATGTTTATGAAAGATATAAAATACATATACAGTCATGAAACAACCACCCCACAATCAAGACATAGAATATTTCTTTCACCTCAAAAAATTCCCTCAGCTGGGCATAGAAGCTCACTCCTGTAATCCCAGCACTTTGAGAGGCCAGAGAGGAAGAATTGCTTGAGGACAGGAGTTTGAAACCAGCCTGGGCAACATAGCAAGAACTCATCTCTACAGAAAAATTAAAAATTAGCTGGGTATGCTGGTGTGCACCCATAGCCCTAGCTACTCAAAAATCTGAAGCAGAATAGCCTGATTCTAGGAGGTTGGGGCTGTGGTGAGCTGTGATCATGCCACTGCACTCCAGCCTGGACAATAGAGTGATATCCTGAATAGAAAAAAAAAAAAATCTCTCATAGCTCTTATAGTCAATCTCTCCCCTGAGCCCTGGAAACCACTGATCTGCTTTCTGTCACTAAAGTTTTGCCTTATATAGAATTTTGTATAAATAGAATCATGTGGTATATAATATTTTATGTCTGCCTTCTTTCACTTAACATAAGGCTTTTGGGATTAGTCCATGTTGTGCCTATCAGTCACTTGTTCTGTTGTATCGTGAGTAGTGTTCCATTGTATGGATTCAACACAGCATGTTTATTCATTCACCAGATGACTGGCAATGGGAAACCATTGCCAGTATTTTGCTGTCAGGAATAAAACTATAATGAATAGCCCCATATAAGCCTTTATATAGACTTACGTTTTCATTTCTCTTGCACCTTGTATGCAATTGCTGAGTTGTATAATGAGCATATATTTAAACAAGCTGACATCATGGGGCAATAATTCTTTATACTCATTAAAAAAATATTTTGGGCAAACAGCTCAAAATGCTTCTCAAATGTTCTGCCTGCTGAATATATTTTGCATTAATACTTCACATTTCTGTACTTCCTTGCAACTTTCAAAACATACTCACATGCATGAACTTACTTTACCCCGACAGCAATTCCTACCATAGTCCTGGTGGACATTCAACTAGTAAATACAATACACAACCTTACAGGACATGTATACCATCTGTCTAGTGACAACCAAGCCCCACATCCATCAACTATTTTGAATAACACTTATGGTCTCATTTGAGGGTGAGGAAACTGAGGCTAAAAGAAGTTAACTATTTTGGTAACCCTGAGACCCTGGAAAAACCTACAATCAAAAGACTCTTACCTAGACCTTCTGGAGCCATCCTTTCTACACACTAAAAAGAAGTAAAGAGGGGGATGTGAGGCATATTTGTACTACAATGAAATTGACAAAGAGGATACCTTTCCTCCTACAAACTTTACATGAAGAGTTTTATCCTCTGATGTTTCCAAATTCAACTCTGGAGAATTTTAGCAAAAATAATTAAATTTCTCTCTCTACAGAGAGATAAGAAGAGGAAACAATATCAGAAAGGCCAGAAGCCTCCATCTTTGAGAGGAGAGGACTATAAGCCAAACTCTCTGATGACAAGGATCAGGGACTTCCATACTCTGTGTATCCAGGCTCATTGTGATTCCGTAACAAACTCTCCCAAGAGCCAGCACAGACACCTGGCAGCCATAGTTCAACTACCAGCTCCACTTCACTTTTTCATAAATTTTATTTTTATTTCTTCAGCTCAAAAAAGTGCTCGGTTTATTTTTTATAAAATATAGTTATAACATCAAAATCTTACCAACCTTCCTAAAAACCACCAACTAATAAACATTTATTTTGGTAAAACTGAATTGAGTAAAAATGAGGACACAATGTCTCTCTGGATTCAACAACAACTCTAAGATGGAGTCAGATCTCCATAGAGTGACCTGTAAAAGTAGCAATGGCACAAAACCCCAGTTTTTCCCAAGGCCATAAAAGTGTGCTTTTCTTTGAGAGGTGTGAATCCCTCACATATGCTCACCCTGACATTTTCTCTAGTCACAAGCTTAATGCACTCAACTGTTTGACAAACTCAAATGGGAAAAGAGCCTTTGAAATATGAATACAGACATACAGTACTTTGTTTTCAACGTTGGTCTGGGTCTAAGCGCAATCTGTATTGAAAATTTACTATCTAAAAGTGACCCTATATATTCTAGATCAGTGATTTCAAAATTGAGCTTTACAGAAACTGTGGTAGTACCTACCTTCATGAAGCAAAAGTTCCTTGAGAGGAATGTGTCAGAAATAGCAGGATGAATGATCCCCAAGATATATATAGTTTAGTAAAAAGGGCAAAGAGCATTAACCGTGCAGGTGTAAAAGAAATGTGCAATAGTCTGCTTCTATATCACAGGCTGTCACAGAAGAGATTCCTGGGCAGTTGTTAAGAGTGGTTTTCTATAGCCATGGGAACAAGAGACTATGATAGAGACTGACTTTCTCTTGCACTGCTAGAATTTCTATTTATTGTGGTGGTATATTAACTTCCTCTGCCTTCATTTTCCCATTTAAAAAAAAATCACAAAATGTGTAAATCAAACAAAAACTAGAGATCTTATAGAACATACATTCACTCCCTTAAATATTAATATTTAGTCACCTGTTTCAGTTCTTTTTTGTTTCTTAAATAAATATCCATAGAATACAAATCTATAATACTTCATCTCCTCCATTTTAATATCTTTCTTTTCTAGACATATCACTTAATATCTAAATGTGCTATTCAAAATATGCATACACTTATATTTTACATATAAATGTATTAACACAGTATTATTTGCAAATGTTTTAACTTCATGTAAGTTGTATGATTCTATACCTATAATTCTCAACTCATCTTTTAAAATTCAATATTGTTTAATTCCACTGATGCATATAACTCTAGTTTATTCATTTTAACTGTTTATTAGTATTTCATGGTTTAAATCTGATCTAATTTATTTACCACTCTCTTGGAATAATAATTGCTTATTTTTACAAACAATACTTCAGTAAACATTCTTGTAAGGTCCTCCTTCAGTATTATGTGAGAGTTTTTCTAGGATGTGTGCCCAGAGTTGGGACCTATTCCTTTGCATTTAATAGCTCTCTACAGTGCCTATAGTAGCAGCTCATATTCCTAGTAGCACCAAGAGTTTCTGCTGCTCCAAAACACTTTGCTAGAGGCAAACTTTTACATTTTGTTAAACTTGATTATTATCTAAATTTTATTATGTTTTCTTTTCTTAAAAAAATTTTTTATTTTGAAGATGTGGGGTACAATTCAGAGTTAGAAAGGGGAATAATGTGAGGCTCTAAAACATCACCCACACACAACAAGACAAACACTGCTGAACCTATATTGATAGTCAAAACAGTAGCAAGATTCACTAATGTGGTGCTAGCCTCATCCCCTCATCTATCCCATCTCATGCTTGTTCTAGCTGACTCCCCACTATAAATCCGAACTTGGTTCCATTCTCAGGTTTCAGTACTCTTCTTAAAAGGGCTCTAACAGCCACTTATATGAAATCCTATGGCTGAGATCACTGCCAGAAGTGACTAAGATCCAGACCCTAGACATACCCAGAAGGTCATATACAACTCTGTTTTCAGCCCCATCCAGCCAGTTTTCATTCCTGCCAAGGCCTATTGTGGAGGACATGTAAGAGACTGCTATTGCTATAGAAATAAACCCCATGGTAATCAAGTGAAGTCATCTGGTGTGACCAAATTCCTATGAGGAAAACAAATGAGAGAGGCCCCAAGTTTCAGAAACGAATGGAAAAACTTCCACTGGGAACAACTTAGAGTAGGGTGAGAGTCTGACTCAGCAATCATTATTGTAATGGAACCAGACTCACAGATTAACAACTGAATGGTAATGAATCTGATGGCACTGACGATGCATAGCTTAGCAAACATTACATATAGAAAAAAATCAAAATAACTGCAATATTCAAAAATAAAGGCCTCATATAATAAACTACTATGAGCCAGACTCTGAATGCTGTAAATGCATTATCTCATTTTTCCCTGACTCCAAACCTATGAAGTAGACACTAGTATTATTCCCATTTTGTGGAGAATGAAACAGAGCCTTTGAAATACTAAATAATTGATAAAGTCACATTGTCATTTGTGGTTAGATCAGGATTCATTCTCAAAGCCAAGTTATGAAAAATTATCAAAGATTTTCATAATATATTATCAATGTACATAAAGATTCAAATGCATAGAAAAAAAAAATAGAGTATTCGGATAGACCAAAATGTTCATAGCTCTCACCTTTGGGCAATAGAATTTCATAGGATTTTATTTTCCTACTTGTGCTTTACTTTTCAAATTTCTATATTTGAAAAGAAATATGTTACTTCTATAATCAGGAAAATATTTCAAAAGACTGGATGAAACTTATACTCCCTGTTGGCTCATCATTAGCTAATTTTTGTTCAGACCAGTTATACCATTTATAATGCTCACAAATAAATGCTTAATAAAAGCTCTTCAGAATGAAAAAAATGCACAAATGCAGTCCGAAGGCAAATGCCCTATTCCATGAACTGAGAGAGAGAGCTAAGAGCCTTCTCAGAAAATAAAACACTGAATGTTTTGTGGTAATTTCCCCCAAAGTAAGTACAAGAAATGTACTTGAAAGGTAAGGTTCTGGAGCAGCACAATATGGCAGCTTGAATTCAAAAAATAAAAATAAAAGCTTTTTGCAAATAATTAACTGTGTCACTAAAAGCTCCATTTGCTTGAAAGTCATTTGGATCGTAGTAAGATTGATATAGTTTACAAAACAGCAGTGTGAAGGAGGAGGGAACTTTAATAGGCGATGCGTTAACAACTCTCAGTGAAAGTGAGACTGGGAAATTATTTCATTAATGCCTATATGATCAACAGAGTATGAACTACTGTTTGGCATATTTGTTTTTTAAAAATAAAAAAAATTAAGTAAAGCCGGGCTCGGTGGCTCAGCCTGTAATCCCGCGCCTTTGGGAGGCTGAGGTGAGTGGATTGCCTGAGCCCACGGGTTCGAGACCCGCCTAGGCAGCGAGACCTCATCTCTACAATAAATCAAAAAATCAGCCGGGCGTGGTAGCGCATGCCTGTAATTCTAGCTACTTGGAAGGCTGAGGCGGAAGGATCGCTGGAGCCCAGCAGGTCGAGGCTGCGGTGGCCGGGAGCGGCCACTGCACTCCAGTCTGGGCGACAGAGTGAGACTCCAACTCAAAAAAAAAAAAAAAAAAATTAAGTATATTCTTAAAAAATCCTCTCGGGAATTCTTATATCAGATATTAATTATACTAATGATAGTATCTATAAATAACATAAAAATTGACCCCAGATAGTTCAGAGAACTTTTATAAATTTGTCTTGATCACATTAGTAGCAAAGATTAAAACTCAAAACTCTCTTCTCCTAGTTCTCTGTGCTTCTACTAAAAGATACCACATTAAATTACCATCTAATAATATCCCTCCCCTTTATTCCTCACCTAGAAATAATTTCCATCCTAAGAATACATACGATGGCCTTAGCAAGGTTTTCTATAGTCTACCCTTGCAACTTCCCAGTCCTTTCACTGAGACAGGTTAGTAAATGCAGGGAAATGTGACCTCTGTTTCACAGGAAACAAGTCACTAAAAATTTAGAAAACACTTCCAGGTATTTATGGCTAGGGTCTGAAGAGCAAAGCAGGCCCTCCACTTTTTTGAGCACCTGATGATTGTAAATGGAACATGAGCTCATCACACAGCCCAAATGACCAAATGAAGGCAGATCCATGACCCTTGACCCTTGTCCCCCTCCCAAACATCTCCCTAAAGGTAGAGGAGATGAAAGCCAGTCACCAAAACTCCCTCGGTACAGTCCTCATTCTGAGATTTCCCACACTCCCCTCCATCCAAATGTATATTCCTTTTCCTTCTCCAATCCCCTTTTCCTTTAAGGGTGTTTTTTCATTTTTTTAGTCTAGGCCTAATTCTGTCACCCTGCTGGAGTGCAATCGCACTCCACAGCCTTAACCTCTTGGGCTCAGGCAATCCTTCTGCATCAGACTCTGGAGTAGCTGGGACTACAGGTGCATGCCACCACACCTGGATAGTTTTTTCATTTTTTGTAGAGGAAGGTCTGACTATGTTGCCTAGACTAGTCTCAAAATCCTAGGCTCAAGTAATCCTCCCACCTCAGACTCACAAAGTGCTTGGATTACAGGCATAAGCCACCATGCCCTGCTAAATATGTCTTTTTGCCTTAATAAACTCTTTACTTTGTTAGCCAGCCTGGTGACTTACTCTAGAATTCTTCCTTGTGGCAGTCAAGAACCCAGGCAAGAGTTGAGGTCTCTCTCTCTCTCCCTTAAAGAAAACTCTTCTCTGGCAACATCATCCTCCACTTATTTCTCCTTGCTATGAACTTGCTCCTCCAGTCACTGAGTAAACACATCTTATATTCTCCTAACCCCAGACCTTTGCTCTTTTGTTCCTTATCCTAAGAATATTCTTTCTCCCTTCTCAGCCCCAGTTAATTCTTCATCCTTCAGTGTTATTTTTCTTTGAAGACTTGTTCAATCCCTAAACAGAATTATTCCTCCTCTTCTCCATGTTCCCACCTTACTTAGAGCAATGCTTTCTCGTTGTCTGATTCATCTGGGTATTGATACCACTTCATTTTGTGAGACTTCTTGACCTTCATAATTGCATGAACCTTATAATAAATCTCTTCATGTATATTTCCTATTGCTTCTGTTTCTCTGGAGAACCCTGACTAATACAGATTGAAGTATAAAAGTTAATAATCACCAACAAAATATTTTTCTCAAGGTCTTCTTACAGTAATTCCTATGCAAGGTAATCCCAAGAAAAATTTGATAGTTCTTGGATTCAGTGACAACTGAAAAGGGATAAACATAATTTAACCAAATTTTTAAAATATCACCCTCTAGTTCCCTCAAAAATACCAGGTTCATATCATCTGGTCCTGGTGGTTTATTTATCACCCACTTTGTTAATCAGGTCTTGAATACCCAACAAAGCTACCAGTAGTTGATCTAAAACATCTCTAAGACATCTAAAGGAAGACAAATCTTCTTAATGTTTTTCTTAGGGGAAAAAAAAATTCAATTTGATGATATAAAGTTCTGAAACTTCTTGGAAATTTTACATGCAGTTTTTCAAGGCAAAGAAAACTTTAAAAAAATGTAAGGTGTCCCATAAGACCTTGGTTTATTCAACTTTCTTGGAAAAATCAAAGTGCCTTCAGCTAATTGATATTATTGATGCATTTTCTCAGGTATCATCAGAATGGCATTGAACTCTTAGGAAGTCACTTTCAATGTGAAATGCATCACAAAATTTTTCTTTACTGCTATAAGAGTATAAAATATGTACTCAACAGCTTGCTTCAAGTGACTATCAAAGAAGACTTTTACAGACTAAGAAAAAACAGGAGTTCTAACTAAATCTAGGGCACTAATCTGACATAGCTGCAAGTACATTAGCCTTGGACTACTTCATTGGTGAGGCTACGAACCAGAAACTTGCAGATAGGGGAAAAAGACAAAAACAAAAACACATAGTACAAACTGAGACAGAGAAAAGAGAGAGTGAGATAAAAAGAATAGTGAGAAAGAGATGATTAGTGGAGAGACATATAGAAAAAGACACACAGAGAAGCAGAGGAAATAAAAGAGAGAAACAAAGAAAATAAAGAGACCTAGAGAATCAAAACTACCAGCAAGATATATCTAAATTTTCTACTTCTACATAATTAAGTTCAATAATTTTAAAAAATCTTTTAACTATTGACCACATTTTTTAGATTCACTCACAACAGCAGTTTTCAAAAATCTACACTTATTAAACCATGATGTTTTCTGTCAGGAAAAAGAGAGTTTTGCTAAAATAAGGCAGGGTAGTGTGAGCTGGAGTAGGGATGTTTATTAAAAAGGATACCTGATTGCCAACAGTCTAAATTATTTCATCATTGAGTCTCCAGGGAACATTATCTACACTTGTAGAATTCCAAAAAGAAAACCTCTCCCTAGAAGATTTTTCATAAAATTAAATACTGGGATTATCACTATGCTAAAGGCTATACAAAAACAAATGAAAGATATCATTCTGGTCCCAAAAGGCTTAGAAATGAAGAAGACAACAATGACAAAGACACACATGACATAAAAACTAAAAACATACTAATAAAAAGTAAAGATTTACTTTGCATTTACATTGTATAAGCAAAAATAGAATTGAATGTCATAAAATGGGTGAAGTGGGAATTGGATACATGTTTGAAGAGTAAAAGAAAAGCGGCCTGCTTTCCTCTTGTAAAAAAAATGACAAATTATTCAAATACCTAACTTAACTTCATGCCTCAGAGACAAGCGAGTAGATGTTTTGTTTTTAAGATCAGATGCAGGCCAGGCATAGTGACTTATTCCTGTAATCTCAGCAATTTGAGAGCCCACAGTGGAAGGATCACTGGAGCCCAGGAGTTCGAGTCTAGCCTAGGCAACATAGTGAGACCATGTCTCCAAAAAAACCACAAAAATTAGCTGGATATGGTGGCACATGCCAATAGTCTCAGCCACTCAGGAGGCTAAGACGGAAGGATCACCTGAGCCCAGGAGGTTGAGGCTACAGTGAACTGTGATCATGCCACTGTACTCCAGCCTGGGTGATAGAGTGAGACCTGACTCAAAAAAAAAAAAAAAAAAATCAGAAACAGAGTGTTCAGTTAATTATTCACCTCAATTCATAGTACAAAATCGTCATTAGCCTATTTAAAGTAAGTCTCTTTGTCTTACCTGCTTGTGTTTAAAATGAAAAAAATTTTTAAAGTGAAAATTCTGTTTTCCTGATGAGACAAAAGGAGAAGAGGACAGGTGCAAATACCTAATTATCTGATGGTGGAACCTTGTGGGTGAATTAGTTAGTACACTGCTAACAAATGGATTGAATGCATTACTGTCAAATATCTTCCTTTGCTGAATGTTCTAGAAGTATGCAGGAAGACTATTTTAGGTTCCTGTAAGACAATTGCACAGAGTTTGGAAATAAGCTAGTCCGTATCTTTCCAGACTTTCTGATCTATCCTGCTTAAGTTTCCAGAAAGAATAGGCCATGGTGAACAACCTAATTATGATTTGATTAATGTTCATTTATTCTCCTCTTTCCTATCTGCTTTCACTGAGACACAAATCAAAACTTATTATTTGGATGTGACAGGGACAAAAAAGACCTGTGAGGCTCACACTGTGCTAAAGGAAGCTTGTTTTAGTAGGAATGAGTTTTTAAATACCCTTTTTAAATTTGTAACCTTTCTCACAATCCACTCATTATTTAGTGAGCAGATATTTAATACGCATCTATTACATTCCAGGCACTGAACTTAGTGCTATAGGAGCTATAAAGACGAGTAAGATGTGGCTTTTACCCTGGAGGAGGTCACAGTTGCTGAGAGAAGAAAACTATATGAACACTCAACTATAATAAAGTAAGATCATTGTATAATGCAGGAAAACGTAGTGCTACAAGAATAGAGATGGAAGAGCATTTAAATTTATTTAGCTTTGGGTACCAGAAAGATTTCAGAGAAAAGGTCTGTTTTAAATAAGTCTTAAGAAATGATATGAGCCGGGCTCGGTGGCTCAGCCTGTAATCCCGCGCCTTTGGGAGGCTGAGGTGAGTGGATTGCCTGAGCCCACGGGTTCGAGACCCGTGGGCAGGCGAGACCTCATCTCTACAATAAAAGCAAAAAATTAGCTGGGCTTTGTAGCGCACGCCTGTAATTCCGGCTACTAGGAAGGCTGAGGCAGAAAGATCGCTGGAGCCCAGCAGGATCACAGGAGTCCACTCCCAGTCTGGGCGACAGAGTGAGACTCCAACTCAAAAAAAAAAAGAAAGAAAGAAAGAAAGAAAGAAAGAAATGATATGGAGATATGATTTCTCCAAACAAAAAGCAGTTGGGTAGGGTTAGGGTTAGGGTTAGGGTAGCCAGAGGTTCAAGAAGCTTTTAAGACAAGGAGGTATGCATATGTTGAGAGAAACACAGTTGGATCCAACGGCTGATGCACAAGGTGAACAGTAGGAAGGAGCCAGAAATAAGCCTTGAAACACAGCCTAAGATCACTTTATTAAAGGTCATAAGAATTTAAACTAGGCTGAGCATGGTGACTCAGGCCTGTAATCCCAGGTCTCTGGGAGGTCAAGGTGGGAGGATTGCTTGAGTCCAGTAGTTTGAGATCAGCCTGGGCAACATAGTAAGACCTTGCCTTGCCATCAAAAAAGTAGTAGGCCATGGTAGGATGTATCTGTAGTCCCAGCTATTTGAGAGGCTGAGGCAGGAGGATCACCTGAGCCCAGGAAGTTGAGGCTGTGATTAATTATTATTATTATTATTAAAACTATGATGAGACTATTTTAAGCAGGAGAGTGTCATAATGAAGTCTATATTTTATAAAGACAGTTAAAGTGACAGTATAGAAATGGATTAAAACGAGATTAGAGTCAGCAATATCAGCTAAGAAGTCATTAAAACACTATCAGCAGATGTTAGGTCCTGAATTATAATGTAACAGTGAAGATGGAAAAAGAGTTACATGCAACACTTAAGGCCTGGTGACCAATCGAATGTTGGACTAAGATAAATGGAAAGACTACTCACTCAACAAATATTTCTTGAAACTTTTCTGTATATGAGACAACATGCTAAAGACTAGGGCAGGGTTTCTCAACTTCAGCATTATTGACATTTTAGAATGAAAAATTATTTGTTGGGGGGTTGGGGGAGGGAGGCCTGTTCTGTGTATTGTGGGATGTTTACAAGCATTCCTGGCCTCTACCCACTAGAGGCAAGTAGCATCATTCCCCATTCGTGATCATTGCCAAATGTACCCTGGGAACCAAATTTCCCCTAGCAGTTAAGAACTACTGAAACTAGGGGCTCTGATTTTAAGGGGTTTACTATCTAGTAGAGAAATGCTTACAATATAAGCATGTTCTGGTTACAAGAAAAACAGACAAAAGGATGTGGTTAATACTTCCTTGGGATGAGCAAGCATAGAAAAAGTCTCCATAGAGGAGGGGACATTTGGACTGAATCTTTAATCATGCACATCCCAGGCAGAGGACAAAAACATGAAAACAAGATTACAGACGATATTAGGAGAATTTTGAAGCTCCAAACTTGGGTGTGTGGGTGAATTAAAAAGTGAGAAACACAGAAAAAGCAGTGTGCTGAGTTTGAGGGACTTACGGAGCATCCAGTACTTCTTAGAAATGAAGGTAAAAGTCAAGGACATGTGTATATACACTTAGAAGTCATAAGTATATAGGTGGTACTTATAGCCACGGGATTGTATCATATTACTTAAGGAGAATGTCTCTTAATGGAAGTTAAAAACATTTTAAAATGCCACCTTTTAAGATGAGGTCTAGGAAAAAGAAGCATACAAAATAGATCAGGGAAAAGGGATAGAAAAAAATGGAGAATCCGCTTTAATTTATTTGGAAAACTTGACAAACAACCTAGAACACTTTCTTTTCAATCCATTCAGATGTCCATGGAGATAGGCCTTCCTCTATTTTATGATTACTCTTCTCTATATTCTTTTTGTCCTATCCTAGACCTTTAAGATGAGGTCTAGGGAAAAGAGGCATACAAAATAGGTAAGGGAAAGGAGATATAAAAAGTGGAGAATCCCCTTTAACTTATTTGGAAAACTTGACCAACAACCTAGAATACTTTCTTTTCAATCCATCCAGATGTCTATGGAGATAGACCTTCCTTTATTATATGATTACTCTCCTCTATATTCTTTTTGTCCTATCAAATCCACTCTAATCCCATAGCTACAGAGAATCAAAGTGCTATTGGTGGTGTTATTTACACAATATAACCAGTGGCTCTCTTTTATTGCTTACTTGTTTATTGGTGGAAAAAAGTTCATATCATATTGTTGATTAAGAGACATAACAAAATGAGCACTATATTGGTTGTAGGTGATAGGCATTAAACATTCAATATCTTTCAAATGTTCCTCTTTGTTCTGCAAAGACTGAAAATCTAAAAAGTAAATTTCTAGAATTTCCTACTACTGTAGTCCTGAAATTAATTTAAGCATCACCAACTGCATGCACTTTAACAAGATCCAGAAAGCAAAGCAGGAATTAGGGGAAGGCTGCTTTCTGCTGCTTCTACTGTTTCAGAGACAAGCACCATTGTGGAAATGTCTGGATTTTCTACAGCAGTTTTCTGATAAAAGTCATTGTTTAATCTAGGAAAGGCAATAGCAATCTTGGTAGTCTGGTTCTACAGAATGATTCTCAAATTCATTCCTGAAGACCCAAATTTAAAGTCTGCATCATTAGTTTTCCCAGTGATTCTGTAAACTATTTAAAATCCTGTAAGATACCAGGTCTGCTTAAACCAGTGAGAGTGGGTTCTAATCTGCCCATATTCTGCCCAAATTCTTCTTTCTTGCCCATATGTCAGCCTGTCCTAGATTTGACTTCTAATTCTCATTGTTTTAATTGGTGCATCCAAATTCAATGTCTACTATTTTTTCTCAAGAGTTCATTGAAGATTATACTTTCTCCTGTCTTATTTACAAGTTTTGTCCTATATCTTCTTCAGACTTGCCACAGACAGCTCACAGAGCCCTCATCCTGCCACATGGATACACCAATGTATACCACAATACTCAAATCTAGAACTGGAAAGTTATAAACCACCTCTGGTTATACTAGGAATCTGCTCCATTGCATATGCCTGGCAGAATCCAGCTTTTGTGAATTTTAGTTTCACTGATCCCTTGTGGATTCTCATGAAAATCGCAGTTTCCAACCTAGAAGAGATCTTACAGATTCACATTCCAACATCTCTCATTTAACAGGTTACAAAATTAAAGCCTGTGGTGACTAAATGACTTGACCAAGGTCACACAACTAGTAAATGGCTAAACCAAGGTTAGAAAACAAAATGAGTTTCCTGAGAGAAGCTAGGAGATGGGCTCTGCACCACTCTGCCAGTGTCTGGAGATCTTTTTATGCCGACTTTACACTATCTCCTGTGGGAATATTCCACACCTGGTCCTGCCTAACTCTCCAGTCTCTTCAGAACTTAAAATAGTCCAGTTGCCAGACAACTGTTTATCTACTGTGAGCCCCATGGAATGAGGAGTGGGGTGAAAGTGAGTCTTGGAACACCAGAATAGATTCCAGTGAGTGAAACTCATGTCCCCTGGGTTTTGAAGGCCCCAAGAGCAATCAGTTACTTGGCTTAGTTTTCAATACCAGGCAAATAGCCAGGGAAGAGGAGGCCCAGCTACAGAATGAGAAATGATAAAAAAGAAATGGAAGTAAGAAAACGTGTCCAAAAAGAAGATGAAGAAACCAATATATTCTGCTGTCACAGTACAGGTATCAATGGCTTTTGAAACAGATCTGCTTCAGCTAGATGGCTAAAAATAGGAATCTTATAAATGAAAACAATGTTCAAATATTTGTATGTGAGGCAATGTAGTCTAGTGACTAAAAGCACAAACTCTGTAGTTTGTCAGTTGTTCATGCCTCAACATTGCTTCTTATTAGTTATGTAACCCTGGGTAAACACATCTAAAAATAAAAATAAAAAATAAAAAATCTTTTAGGAAAGTTGAGCGGGCTTAAAAAGGAAGACTTAAGTTGGTGGCTAACATAAATTAGCACTTAACAGAAAGCAACTGAACAAAACTCTTGACTGAAATGATAGCACCCAGTCTGAGGGGCTTCCTAATTCCTTGAGAAACCTACCATCTATTCCTGAAGCCTTACAGAGATCAAAAATGGCTATCCAGTGATACTTCCAGAATGGTGGAGTGAGTAACCCAGAAGATCTTCCCAAAAAACATTTAAATTCTCTCAAAACTGTCCTAAGGGTATACAGCAAATAAATAAAATAAATCAAAATAAAAACATTCATTCAAGACAATTTACAAAGGTTAGGTAAGCAGAGTAAGAGTCTATAACTTTTGGGTCATGATCTGCTTTCCTCTCCCATCCCCAGCTTCATGTTACAGAAACTCCAGTGTAGGTACTCTATTCCAAGCAAGTGTAGCCAAGATGAGGACTCCCTCTTCTCACAGTTCTCAGTTTAGGGCTATGGTCTCACCTTTAAAAGGGCAGGTTACCAGTATATCTCATTCCTCCAACTTCATTCCTCTGTTGCAGAATCTCTATTCTAGAGATGACCAAGAGAACTGAGGTCTCATTCTTCTAAGTCACTACTAATAGGGTAGAAACTCTACACCAAGTGTAGCCATCAAGAATACTGGGACCCTGATCACTCCTGTCTCTGTTCACTTATAGGCAATGATCCTATACTGAAAGCTGCAATCCAAAAAGACCAGGAGCTATCACCCTCTCTTCCTAGTATCCAGTAAAGATGTCACTCTGGGTGACATTGAGTGGTACTGCTATCACACAGAAGTTATCCCAGGGGAAGAGGCAAGCTATAAGAATGAAGAGCTCCACAGATATAACTGAGGTTAGTGATTTGACTTGGAGCAGCCATGCCTAAAGGCATTGTTGAAAACAATGGAGCACAATTAAGGGGGTGCTGGTAGCTTCATAATACTGCTACTAATGAGCTGCACACAGATCCATAAACAATGTGCAGAAGCCTCACTGACTCCAAGGGCTCAGGTACAACCTCTGAGCAAACATTCCCTGAAAAATAAACTGTTCTGACCTCAGAGAAAATACTGCTGAGCCATACTTAAAAATAAAATCACATGCATCCTAGCAATCTGGAAGACTGTGTATACCCAAGACCACACCCTCTCATAAGTGATTAGAAAGAGAACTTCCAAGATATTAGGCCTTGGTTGAAGTTGGGGAAAAAATAAACTCCCTAATTATAATAACAGAACCAAGCTATAAACATCCAATGGCAAAGAGTAAAAATACAACTGGTGAAGGAGACCTAAGCACAATCTTCGACCAATAAGTGACTTATATGGACCCAGGGTTGACTCCTAAGGAATCAAGCTAAAATGAAGAATAAAAGAAATAAAAAACAATCTGGAAAGGGATATCAGAAGTTGCAAACTATAAGAAAACAGACTTCACTGAGTTACTATAGCCAAGTCATTAAACAAGTGAACAACCAAATAAATATAGGGGGTAGAGGGAAGAAGAATCAGTATCTAGAGTTGTTATAATATCTTATCTAAAATATTCAGTTTTTATTTTTAAAAATACAAGACACAAAAAGAAACAATAGTGTGACCTATATAAAAAGAAAAAAAGTAGGCTCTAGAATCTGCCTTTAAGAGACATAGCAAAAAAAGAGTTTAAAGAAACTATTATAAAAATATTCAGGCTGGGCATGGTGGCTCATTCCTGTAATATCACCATTTTGGTAGGCCAAGGTGGAAGAACTGTTTGAGCCCAGAAATTCAAGACCAGCCTGGGCAACACTGTGAAACCTCATCTTTACTAAAAAAAAAAAAAAAGACACACACAAAAAAAAACCCACAAAAAATTAACCAGGCATGGTTGTGTGAGACTGTAGTCTCAGCTACTCAAGAGGCTGAGGCAGAAGGATTGCTTGAGGAGGTTGTGGCTGTGATCACACCACTGCACTCCAGCCTGGGTGACAGAGTGAGATCCTGAATCAAAAAAGAAAATAAAAGGTAAAGAAACAAAGGAAACTATACTTAAAGAATTATAGGTGCCAATGTCTCATCTAATAAGGAATATCAATAAAGAGCTAGAAATTATTTTAAAGACCAAATAGAAACACTGGAGTTGAAAATATAATAGCTGGAAAAAAAATTCAGTATGAAGCTCAATAGTAGATTTGAGCTAACAGAAGAAAGTATCAATGAACTTGATGATAAACTTATAGAGGTTATGCAATCTAAAGAACAGAGAAAAAAAGAGTAAAGAAAAATGACCAGATTCTCAGAGAAATATGAGACATCATTATCACCAACATACACAAGGTTGAAAGGGGAAGAAAAAATACTTGTAGAAATTTGGAAGGGGAAGAAAAAATACTTGTAGAAATAATAGCTGAAAACTTCCCAAATTTGGTGAAAAACATCAGTCTACCCACACAAGAAGCTTATCGTCCAAATAAAATTAAAGATATCCATACCTAGAGACATCAGAGTCAAAATGTTGGAAAACAAAAATAAAGAGAAAATCCTGAAATCATTAAAGGCAAAATGACTCATCACAGACAAGGGGATCCTAAAAATATTAACAGCTGATATCTCATAAGAAACAATGAATTCCAGAAAGCAAATGGATGACATATTCAAAATGCTTAATTAAAAAAAAAATCTGTCAACCAAGAATATTATACTCAGTAAAATTATATTTTAAAACAGAAGATTAAATAAAGAGATCACAATAAATGAAGGCTTAGAGAATTTGCTGCTAGTAGACCTGTTCAAAAAAAAAAAATGAAAAAAGAAAAAGCTAAAGAAAGGTTATCTGGCTGAAAGCAAGTGATAACAAACAGTACTTTGGACTTGTAGCCTTACCAAAAAAATTTTTTTAAAAGAAATACTATAAATAACCATATGCCAACAAATTACATAACTTAAATAAAATGGATAAATTTCCAGAAAGACACAAACTACTAAAACTGGCTCAAGAAGAAATAAAAAATCTGAATAGACAAGTAAAGGAATTTAATTAATAATTTGAAATTTTTCCACAAATAAAAGATGAGGACCAGATGACTTCAATGATGAATTCTACCAAAAATTTAAAGAATTAATATCAATCATTTACAAACTCTTTCAAAGAATAGATGATGAGGTAATACTTTCCAACTGACTCTATGAGGCCAGTCTTACTCTGAAACCAAAACAAAGACATCGCAAGAAAATGAAACTACAAACCAATATCCCTATGAATACAGCCGCAAAACTACTCAGCAAAATATGAGCAAACTGAATTCAGCATCATATAAAAAAAGATTATACATCATAGCCAAGTAGGATTTATTCCAGGAATAGAAGGTTTATTTAAAATTTGCAAATCAATTAATGTACTATCCCAGTTAAAGGGGAAAGAATGGCCTTTTAAACAAATGATGCTGAGACAACTGAATGGCCACATTTAAAAGAATAAAGTTGGAGTTTTATCTCACACCATATGTTAACTAAATTAACTAAAGGTAACTAAAGTTAAATAAATCAACTCTCAGATCTAAATGTAAGAGCTGAAACAATAAAACTCTTAGAAGAAAATATAGAAGTAAATATATATAACCTTGATTTAGGCAATGGTTTCTTAGATATGATACCAAAAGCACAGGCAACAAAAATAAAATAGATAAATTGGGCTAGACCAAAATGGAAGATTTCTGTAGCATATCTTACCATCAATAAAGTAATAAGATAATCCTCAGAACTGGAGAAAACATAGTAAATCATATGTCTGAAAAGAGACTTGTATCCAGAATGCATAGTTTTTACACCTCAATATAAAAAACAAATAGTTCAACTTAAAACTGGACGAAAAGTTTACATATACATTTCTCCAAAGAACATAAACAAATGAACACTAAGAATATGAAGGATGTTCAACATCACTTATCACTAGGGAAATGCAAATCCAAACCACAATGAGAACACTCCATACCTACCAGGATAGTTATAATCATGAAGACAGATAATCACAGGTGTTGGCAAATGTATGGAACAATTATAATATATTGTTAGTGGGAATGCAAAATAGTATAACCACTTCAGAAAATACTTCGGCAGTACCTCAAAAAAGTTACACATAAAGTTACCATATGACCCAGTAACTCTACTTCTTAATATATATCCAAGAGAAATAAAAACAAATGTCCATACAAAAAACTTGTCCATGAATGTTTACAGCAGTATTATCTATAATAACTAAAAGGTGGAAACAATCTTAATGTCCATCAACTGATGAATGGATAAATAAAATCTGGTACCTCCATAAAATGGAAAATTAACAACAAAAAGAATGAATACTGATATATGTCCCAACATAGATAAAAGCATTATGCTACATCAAAGAAGTCAGTCACAAAAAACCGTATAGTATATTATTCCATTCATGTAAAATGTCCAGAATAGGCAAACCCATAAAGAGAGAAAGCAGTTTAGTAGATGCTTATGGGTGGGGAGATATGGGAATTAGGGAGTGATGGCTAATGGTCACAGGATTTCTTTTAGGGGTGATGAAAATGTTCTACAATTAGATTGTGATGGTCATTGTACAACTCTGTGAATATACTAAAAACCACTGACTTGTACATTTTAAATGTGTGGATTTTACAGTGTGTGAATTGTATCTCAATAAATAGTTTTTAATTAACAATATACTTCTGATTGGATCTTTCTATTGACATTAGAGAAAGTCAAAAGAATAGAAACTAGTTCATCTGCCACAGAAAAATAGTCTGTGAATACATTCAAGACTAACTGATAGCTCATTGTTGACTAGTTACATATCCCTGATCTAGGCATTTACTGCATATTGTCCAATAAAGCTGAGCCAGGGTGCTCATAAGTAAAGACAGAACTTAACCCTGCATAATTGCTTGTGTTAGAGGCCTCAGGTTCTGTGAAAATAACTAAATCAATGCTGACTGCAGGGTTCTGTTCCCTATTTCATTAATTTTAAGAAACTCTTCACATTGACGCCACATGAAAGAAAGCATAATTTTTGTATACTGTTTGCATATATTTCAGGTCTCTACACAAAGACACCAAAGCTTTCCTGAGTGATAGAGTTGATAAGTATCATGAACCAGTAGCTACAGATGTTCAGTTAAAAAAAATAACTCTTTACCATCAGTTTTCTTTCAAAAGAGAAATCGAAGAAATGGGAAGAAAGAAGAAAAAGAGGAAAAAAGTAGAGAACAGAATGGGAGATCATCCATATTATAATATTAGTCATGCGTATCAGATCAATGATGCCATATGACATTAGTTTTATAGAATACAAATCAAACTGAAAAGACAAACAATACCTTCTGGAGGAGTCCCAATGCTGCCACCAAGACCCAAAATAGCCATCTTGTGAATTCTTGGCTCCAGCATCACAGCAGATTCTTCTCCCCTTTCCCAGTGGGGGATTTTGACTGGCTCCAGGTGGACATTATCCAGCCCATTTTCCTGCAGGTTTTGGTACATAATTTGGATGGCTTTTTCTAGGTTCTTGGAACCACTCAGTCTAGGCCCAACGGTATCAACCAGAAGTGCCAGCCGCTCATAGGATCGGTTCTGGGCTTTACCATAAACGGCAAGGTCTATGATTGCTTTAGCAACATTTCCATAGTTGGCTATTTCTTCTTTTATTTCTTGAAAAGTCCTCTGAGAGATGCCATCTTTGTATATAGCTTTCCCAGAGCCCAGGGGTAAAAGATGAACAACACCAACAAATGTGAAGATGAGGAACTTCATTATTTTTTCCAGTTGGTCTTCTTTTTAAGATAATCTATGTAGGTAAGAAACATGTTTTAGGGGAAAAGAATCTCACAGCCATCTGCCCATAACTCAGGGATTGCTTTTCAAGCTGTATTCCCCTTTCCTTCCCAACAGTTGCCCAACCTCCACCATCAAATTCAAGTACCATAACTCCCAGGAATGGACAAGCAAAGAGATCTTTATTTTTTTTTTTTTAAGTTGGAGTTTCACTCTATCATCCAGGCTAGAGTGTGGTGGCAAAGTCATGGCCCACTGCAGCCTCCACCTCCTGTGCTCAGGTGATCCTTCTGCCTAAACCTCCCAAGTAGTGAGGACTATAGGTATGCATCACCATGGCCCAATTTTTTTTTTCTTTTTTCTTTTCTTTTCTTTTTTTTTTTTTTTTTTTTGGTGGAGACAAGGTTTCACTATGTTGCCTAGGCTAGTTTTGAACTTCTGGGCCCAAGCAATCCTCTCACCTCAGTCTCTCAAAGTGCTAGGATTACAGACTTGAGCCACCACACCCCGCCAACTGACATTATTATGTAGTATTTATTAAAACCACAGAATCACACGTTAACTAAATCATCCATGATTTAGTTTAGTTTAAAATATGATAAAAGATTAAAATAAGAAGAGAACTGAGAAGGGGAGAAAGAAGTAGTGGTATCAGTGATAGGGCCAAGACAGTGTCACCTGCTGTACCACCTCCTAAACAGAGTATAATCCAAATAGGTGTCAGTGCTCCCTCCACCCGATGAGCCCTCTCCTCTGCCTATCAAACTCATCCCATGAGGCCCTCTCAGATGTCATCTTTTCTTCATACTTCCCCTAGTTCCCCCTTCACTAAAAATAATTGCCTCTTAATCTGTACTTGAAGAGTACTTTATGCTTATGCCCTAAAGACATTTATTGAATGCCACTATATCCCAGGGACTGTGGTATGTTTTTAAAAGGAAGAAGTCTAAGTTACTACAAAAAGCAGAGAATGAGTAAATAGACTGAGCTTTGTCACCATTTAACTGTGTGTTATCCATCATCTAAATGATAATAATTTTTAAAAATAATAACAGGAAACCTTTATATAATGCTTACTATGTATCAGATATTGCTCTCAAGATACTACATTCATTAACACTTTTAATTCTCACAACAACTTTAGGAGATAGTTTCTTATTATTACCTATATTTTACAAATGAGGAAACTGAGGCACAAACAGAATAAATAATTTGCCAAAGACATACAATGGCTTTCTAGATCTATCTAGAGTGCTACTGAAATTATGGTTTTTGAACCAATACAGGCCACAAACTTTTTTTTTTTTAACTAATCCCTACTGGGTAAATACAGAGATTAAATGTATTCAGTGTTGTCCAATGCAGTAGCCAATAGTCTCATATGGTTATTTCAATTTAAATTTATTAAAATTAAGTTAATGATTCAGTTTTTCAATCACACTAGTTACATTTCCAGTACTCTAGGTACATGTGGCTAGTGGCTACCATATTGGGCAGTACAACATTTATATCACTGCAGATAGTTCTACTGGATAGCACTGGTTTAGACATTCATAAACTGTACAGCTGTCATTTGAATGTTTGTCCCCTGTAAAACACATGTTGAGATTTAACTGCCATTGTGACAGAATTAGAAGGTGGAATCTTTCAGAGGTGTTTAGGATACAAGGGGGTCACAAGTCAACTAATGCTATCATTTGGGGAGTGAGTTCATTATCACCGAAGTGGGTTTGTCCCTCACCCTTGCTGTCTCTCGCCCTCTGTTTGCCTTCTCCCATGTGATGTCTATTGATATACAATGATGTGGCAGGATGATCCTCATCAGATGTAGTCCCTTGATCATGAACTCCCCAGACTCCAGAAAATGATCCAGTAAATTTTGCTGTTCTTTATAAATTCCCAATATGTGGTTTAATGCTATAGTAGCACTAAACAAATTAAGACAAAAGTTAGTGCCAGAGAAGTGGGCTGTTGATGTAATAAATACCTGAAATTGTTTAAGTGGTTTTGGCACTGGATATTGGGTAGAGGCTAGAAGAATTTGAAGAAGCAGTCTAGAAAAAGCCTAGATTTCCATAAACAGAGCATTAAGGGCAATTCTAGTAAGAACAGAGAAGAAAAGAGCTGTAGGAAAAGTCTAGAATGTCTTAGGGTACCTGAGTGGCCATGGCCAGAAGGATGGTAGAGATTTGGACAGTGAAGCCTATTCTGATGGGGTCTCAGATGGAAATGATGAACCAGGGACTGGAAACTGGAGTAAAAGCCATCCTTGTTATAAAGTGATAATAAACTTGGTGGAATTGTGTCCATACCTGAGAGTTTTATGGAAAGCAGAATTAAAAAGCAATAAACTAGAATATCTGGTGAAAGAAATTTTTTTTTCAGTTTTTAGAAACTTTAGGACTGTTTGGAAAAGGTTGAGTATGTAACTCTATGGTTAGTTTTTTTTTTAATTTTCTATTATAGAGATATGGGGTACAAATGAGGATTAATTACATAAATAGGCTGCATGCAAGAGAAGTTTGGGTTTCTAGCTTGCCCTCACTCCCCCGGTAGTAGACCAGAAACCCTTTGTATTGTCTCGTGCTCCCTGCCCTTGGTGGAAGAAATTTCTAAGTAAAATATTAAAGGAGTGGTGTGGCTTCTTTTAATTGCATATAGTACAATGTAAGAGGAAAGAAATGATTTAAAGACAGAGTTTATAATTAAGGAGAAATAGAACAAAAACTTTTGGAAAAGTCACAGCCTGACCACAGACATAAGGAATAAAAAGGCATGTTTTGGAGAGCAAACCAAGGGTATGGCCAAGCACCTCTTTGCTGAAGAGATTAATATGATAGAAGGGAGCTAGGTGCTATCCATCAAGACAATGAGAGAATGACCCTGAAGGCATTTCAGAGATCTGGGCAAGCTAGAACCTTGAGGACAAAGCTTCCACAGAGGCACCTGGGGGACCTCAGAATTCACTACCCTGTGCTGCCTCAAACGTCTGCTCCTCATATTCTGGTACAACATTCATCAGCTGCTCTAGCCAAGGCTCAAAGAGGCACAGGTGCAGATAAGGCCATCACTCCTAAGGGTGTGAGCAGTAAGTTTTGGCAGCATCCACATGGTGCTGATTCTGTAGGAACAGAGTTCACATGCTGTGGAGGTATGGCTACATGCTCCTAGACTTCAAAGAATGTAAGTATTGGACAGCCTGGAGCTCCAGGCTGAAACCTGCTGCTAGGGCAGAGCTGCCACAGAGGGTCCCATTGTGGCAATGCCTGGTGGAGCTGCAAGGGCAGGATCACCCCTGAGACCCCAGAACTGTAGAGCTATCCGCCTGCAAAGCCAGCCTGGGACAGCTGCAGACCCAAGACTCCAATCTATAATAGCTGCAGTGTGGCCTGTGTCCCACAAAGCCATAGGGACGGGCCTGCCTAAAGCCTTGGGAACCTAAACTCAGTATGTCCAGGAAGCAGGACATGGAGTCAAATAAGAGTATTCCTGAACCTTAATATTGTTGGTCCTATTGGGTTTTGGACTTATCTGTGACCATTTACTCCTTTCTTCTTACCTATTCATCCATTTTGGGATGAGACTGTCTATCCTATGCTTGTCCCACCATTGTATTGTGGATTGTTTGATGTAACATTCTTATAGCTGGAGAATTTGCCTTAGAATGAATTCTGCCTTAAGTCTCACCTGTATCTGATTTAGATTACACTCTAGACTTCGGACTTTTGAGTTGGTGCTAGGAGAACTTAAAACTTTTGGGGCTATTGAGATTAAATTAATGTGTTGTTATTTTCAGAGGGGGTTTTTTGAGTTGAAGTTCCACTCCTTCGCCCAGGCTGGAGTGCAGTGGCATGCTCACGGTCGCCCCAGTGTCTACCTGCTGGGCTCCAGCAATCCTTCCGCCTCAGCCTTCCAAGTAGCCAGAACTAACAGCTAACTTTTTAAAAAATGTATTGTAGAGACGAGATCTCGCCAAGTTGCCCAGGCTGGTCTTGAACCCACGAGCTCAGGCAATCCACTCGCCCAGCCTCCCAAAGTGCTGGGATTACAGGCTGAGCCACTGAGCCCGGCCTGAATGTGTTTTGTATATGAGAAGAATATGAGAAGAGGAATGCTATGGATTTAATGCCTGTCCCTCCAAAACTCATGTTGAAATTTAATTGCCATTGTAATGGTACTGGAAAGTGGGATCTTTAAGAGGTGTTTAGGTAATGAGGGATCAGCCCTTGTGAATGGACTACTGCCGTTATTAAGGGAATGGATTCGTTATTGCGAGAGTAGGATCACTCTTCTCTTGCTTTGTCCCTTCTCTCCCTCGGTTGCCCTTCTGCAGTGTGATGCCTTCTAACACACTATAATGCAGCTAAAAGACCCTCGCCAGAAGTGGTCCCTCTTGGACTCCCAGCCTCCAGAACTATGAGCCAATAAAGTCTGTTCATTACAAATTACCCAGTCTATGGTATTCTGTTACAGCAGGAAAAAAAAAAAAGACTAAGACAACATCTCTTAAATTTAATGACTAAAAAGTCGTGTTTATCTTTGAATGTCTTTATTTCATTTTTCTAATTCAGTTATTTTACAAAATTATTAGTCTATAGTAAATTCAAACTTTAAAAAACTAGTCCCTCACCACAGATAATTTAAGAAGCACAATTGTAAACTACTAAATTATAAGAATAAATTCTAAATTCAGCCAGCATACAAGGTTTTTCAAAATATGACTCTAACAATTACTTCAACCTCATTTATTCTCCTCCCCCTCTAGAGCATGTTTTCATTTTCATTCTCTTTCTCTTTTTCTCTCTCTCTCTCCCTGACACACACATACATTCCTAAGCTACTAGATACTGAATGCTTGAAATATGGTTAGTCCAAACTGAAATTTTCTGTAATTGTAAAATATATACCTGATTTTGTTTTAAAGATGTAAGTAGGAAAAAAAATCAACTTAAATATTTCAGGTATATTGGGTTAAATAAAATATGTAATTATTAATTTTACCTGTTTCTTTTTACTTTTTAATGTGGCTATTAGAACATTTTAAATTACATATTTATATTGAACAATAATGCCTCAGTTGCATTGAACTTCACACTGTTCTTCAGATATGTAGGGCCTTTCATAACTCTGGGTCTTTACATATATTCCTTCACTCTTTTTTTTTTTTTTTTGAGTTGGAGTCTCACTCTGTCACCCAGACTGGAGTGCAGTGGCCACTCCCAGCCACCGCAGCCTTGACCTGCTGGGCTCCGGCGATCCTTCCGCTTCAGCCTTCTGAGTAGCCGGAATTACAGGCATGCGCCACCACGCCCAGCTAATTTTTTGATTTATTGTCAAGATGAGGTCTCACTGCCTAGGCGGGTCTCGAACCCGCGGGCTCAGGCAATCCACTCACCTCAGCCTCCCAAAGGCACAGGATTACAGGCTGAGCCACCGAGCCCAGCTTATTCCTTCTCTCTTACTGCAAGGTCCTTCTCCTCACCCTACTTCCCTTTTTCTGGCAAATGCCTCTACTCATTTTTTAACAAAAATGCTTTAAAACTCACCTCTTTTGTAAAACCTCACCAAACAATAACCCAGATTTATCGGCACCATCTTCTGTGCTTCTACCATAATTAACTATGTTATCAGCTAGTCTATTTGTTTATAAATCTGTCTTCCTTACTATCAGAGTCAAGTAGGGCAAATTTATAAACCTACAATAGTTGTACCCAAATAGAGGCACTCAATTTGCTTTTATTGAAGGACTGAATAAGGATTTGATCTTTCTAGATCTCAGCTTCCCTAGGGTATGAGGGTACAGGTCTTGTCTCCTTCACAAAGAAGCTGTAGGAATAAAAACTTGTTATCATAGTTAAAATATTTTGAAAATTATAAAAATTATACATTGCTGCTGTTTGCCTTTTTATTACAACTATTTACATGCATAGGGTCTTGGTCTCTAAAGTCATTACACTGATACTTATTTTCAAAAGTTAACTGTTGTTAAGCAATAAAAATATTTATTCAGATTGCAATTTATTCTTGAAAGTACATTTTTCCAATGTGTTGTTAGTGCCAAAAAAAGGTTCATAAGGCATCTATTCATAAGTATCTACTTATCATTAAAATTCTCTAAGCATTCTGCAAACCTTAATTCAATATTTAACAATTCATTTTTAGTAATGGATTAGAATCATATAATGACAATATTGCAAAGATACAGGAGAGTTTAGTGATATGTAGTCCATACCCTTGCTTTGTAGAAAGGTAATCAAGGCCTGTATTGTGATTCCCAGGCAGCAGATATACCAGCAACTACAATCAACCAGGTAACTGGACTGATTGACACAGACTTCCTAGAGCATTACACATTTTTTTAAAGAGAAAACTGTATGCATTTACCTATAATAGAAACTCAGTAAGGAATACTCAAATCCAGTCTGAAAAGCAAATAACTGTAATAAAATATATGTACACTGTACTCAAACAGACTCATACAAAGAGCACTATGGGAACACAGAGAAAAACAAAGGGAATTACTGAAAGCTATAGAGAAGATAGGACACTTGAAGATAGTCTCAAGAAACAGCTCAGCAGGCAGAGAAGAGGGAATGGTCCCCTTCCTAGAAGGAACACCAAAGACATATGTATCATGGGAGACCCAAATCAGACAAGGCACTCACAGAATATTTACCTATTCCAAGGAAATCCTGGAGGATAGGCTGGCACAGACATGGGTTTACTGATACAAGAATAATCAGTACAAAGCTCTCTATGCCCCAATAGATGTTGGGGCATGAGGAGAAAGAGTAAGTGGGGAGAAGGAGTAAGACATGAACAACAGCATTACATGCAAATAAGCAAGAACAAAGATGTTTACCCTCTAAGTAACTGCCTTGAGTATATGGGTGTGCATATCTCCAAGGGCATCTTGACCGGACACAGAAGGCTTTGGCCACAGGCCATCCTCCAATTAAAGAAAAATCAGCAGGGGAGGGGGAGGGAGGCATATGTCCTGCATTTACCCTACATGTCCAGAAAATAAATTGCCTAGGTCTATCATTTATACATCCTTTTGCATATATGTTGCTTGTATTAATAAATAACATGCCGTTTTGATAATAATACTTAATGCCTCCTTCTTTGGTCATTTAAATAATTTTGACAATAAAAAAGGATATAATTACTTAAAACAAGTTGATACCAGTGAGCACTGTTCTCAATACCTTAACTAGACTGTATCTTCAAATCCCACAAACAAAATAATGCTTATTTTTCAAAGTAAGTTATTTTAAAAGATAATGGTTTTTTATTTTTAAAAGATTGGTTTTTCCCTGAGTACAACATCAGCACTTTTGAAGATTTACTAAGATTGAAAGCACAAAACAGTGAACTACATGAGGAATTACCTAGAATGTCTGATGTAAGTAAACAATAAATAAATACATGTTAGTTGAATCAAAACCTGAATTTCCCCAAAAGCTAATCTGAAAATTACTGACATAATTCTTGTCTAGAATGCATAATTATATATCTCTCCAACAGAGCACTACAGAATCTTTTATTATTGTTGTTTTCAGAAAGTTACATTAGCCCAACTAAGATAGTTTTTCATGAATAAATAGTAGAAAATAATAATTATGACTAACAGTCTATATTTGGAGAAGTAACAAAAATGGAACAAGATATTGATTATATCACAAACCACTTAAGAAAAACACTATAAAATATAATATGTAATCTTAAAACACAGAAACTATAATCTGATATATAATTTGTGCAATGTAAGCAATAGAGAGGAATCATAAAAATTAAAATAATGAAATATATAGACAAACCAAGCATGGTAGCTCATGCCTGTAATCCAAGTACTTTGGGAGGCTGAGGCAAGAGGAATGGTTAAGCCCAGGGGTTCGAAACCACCCTAGGAAATGTAGAGAGACCTCATCTCTACAAGACATCAAAAAAATTATCCAGGCATAGTGGTGTGTGCCTGTAGTCCTACCTATTTTGGAGGCTGGGATGGGAAGATCACTGGAGCCCAGGAGTTTGAGGCTGTGGTGAACTGTGATCATGCCACTGTACTCCAGCTTGCATGACAGAATGAGTCACTGACTCAAAAAAAGAAAGAGAAAATAATATATAGACAGAATGAAGTTTAATCAAGGCCAGTAATAAAGGGCAACCTAAAGAAGTTAGAGTCTTCTTTAGTCCTAAGACACAGATTTAGGGTCACCATACATCAAAAAATTCATTATAGATCTGGAGTCAGTCCAAAGGAGAGCGAACAAGGGCATCAGTTTGTTTGCATCACATTAGCCTTCCTTAGTGTCAAAAGACATAAGCAATAAGTAAAATATTTTAATGTATAAAATCATGAGGAGTTTGGATAAAACAAATACAGATTCACTCAAAAAATATTTTAATATTAGTACCAGGAGATAGCTCTAGTAGCTCAGGGCTAATTTGGGGAAAATTAAAATGCACAACTTGACACAGTGAATGATAAACATAATTAGTTTACTTAAGAAAGAAGTTGGACAAAATCATGAATGACACAGTAATTAGAAGCTGAACTCTTTTAATTCTACCACAAAGCACTGTCACCATACTAGCCCAAGTAAAGTTCCCTATGGGATGACCAGGAGGGTTTGCTGATCTACAAGATGGTTAGTCTGCCCTAGCTCAGAAATACAATGTCGCTATACAGTCATTTCAGCTGAATAAAATTAAGCAAGCTTCCATGGTATTTCTCTATAGCCTACAAAAGAAAGAAATCATTCTATTGTGATCAACAAAGATAAGTAGTATTACTCATCTCAAATATTTTTCCTTTATTCAATTGTAAAAAATGTTTTGTTTTGCCTTCAGTCATAACTTTATCTCTCCATTCATTCAACAAAAATTTGTTGAGTACCTACAAATGTATATGATAATATCCACACTCTGAAAGAGCTGTCAACTATAATAGGGAGACAGATGTGAAAAGTCCTATAATTGAGATACTTACTGGGTTCTTGAGAACAGAGGAGAGGAAGAAATTAGGAGAACATAATGCTTGAGCTGAGATTTAAAGGGAAAGCAAGAGTTTTACTGATGGGCATGTGAAGAAGGTGGAAATGGCACTGAAAAATAAGTTAAGCTGGACAAAGGAAACAACTCATGCAAAGATACAGAAGCTTTAAAATACATGGTCTATGGGGAAAGAGACAAGTGGGTGGGTGATGAGCAGGGGAAAATGGTGGAAGATACATTAGCAATAGAAAGAAAGTATTCCCCAAGGTCTACCTGTAAAGGTCTACTATGTGACACTCCAACATATATACAGCAGAATGCCCTAGGATGCTGTGACAGGGGACTTGGTGAATATTCCCCACTCCCTCGTGCAGCCAGATAGAGGAAGTAAGGGAGGGCTGGAAGGAGAAAGAGAGAGAGAGGAAAGGAAGGAGGGAGGGAGGGAAGGGAAGGAGGGAGGGAGGGAAGAGAAGGAAGGAAAAGAGGAAGGAAGGAAGGAAGGAAAGAAGGAAAATTTCTCTCTGATCTTCACTACCTCTTGTCTCCTTAGCACAGATAATTCACTCAATACCACACTAGGACAAGGACAACATATACAGCTCTTCAAAATTTCCAAATAAACCATGACTTTTTACCTTAAAATTTTCACAGAGGGATGAAAATAATGCTGCAAAACTAATCTGTGCCTAGAAAAGAAACATTAGTAAAACAATCCAATTATAAAGACACTCAAGATTTTCTTCCTTGTAAAAATCCCTAAAATACAAATAAACTAATTGACAAAAAAAAAAAAAAGTCTAGCACTCTCTAGAGCAATTTATAGGACTATTTGGAATGCCTAAACTTAAACCATTCAACCATTTGTTAATGTTCCTTACACTTATATACAAAAGACTGAAGTCTTTGTCCCTTTACTTGAATTCAAAGTATGGAAATATTAAATGTTATACCCTTCAAAATGTTAAACAACTATTTTTAAAACTCATGCTATATCACGCTTTTGAATTTAGAAAGCTATATATTCATAGGTAACTTTGGAGCACTATTTGAAAAAGATTTGGTTTTTCATTATTGTCTTCACAATCCAAGTTACAGATTATCTTTTTCACAAAAAGAGATAAAATTCTTTATAATGTCATTTTCTTCCTTTTCTACTTAAATCTGGAAGCAAACTAAAGCAAAACCAACGTTTCTCATACTGTGAATCATATTCTAATAATAGGTTTATATTTTGAGAAAACAAAACAAAATCTTTCACTTCTATTTCTAAATATTCTCCTAAAAATTATTGTTTGAGAAAGTCTCAGGCTATGATAAAAATGCCAGGATGAAAAGACTAACAGAAGTGGAAAGAGAACACAACAGGAAGAGATTGTGCTAAAAGACAGAAGGAGTAAGATTTAGAGCCTGAGATTTTTATTGATCTTTTTATTGCCAGTTACTTTTTCTTCTAAAGGCTGAATATACTACTTACATGAAAACTTAAATATTTCCTCTAAACCTTCTATTGCTGAACAGAATTCACTGATATAAATTTAACTCTCAATCTTCAGACTAGTGCTTGTAGTATATATAAAAACCAGAAATGCTCAATACTAGCACAGACACTGGTTCACTTCCTAATTCCTAACAACATCCTTGAATTTATGGTAGTTAGTCCTGTAAACATCTCAAGGAAGATTTTTTTTTACTTCATTAAATTCAAAGCCCAAATGAAAACAGGCTTCCTTTGCCCATAGCTTATACTTCAATTATTCATTCACTCATTCAAAAAAACTTATTGAGAACTTACTATAGGCAAAACACTGCAAGAATTTGGGGACGATACAAACATAAGCAAGACCCAGCTCTCACTATTAGTAAACATTCTTTTTTTTTTTTTTTTTTGAGTTGGAGTCTCACTCGTTGCCCACACTGGAGTGCAGCGGCCGCTCCCGGCAACCGCAGCCTCGCCTGCTGGGCTCCGGTGATCCTTCCACCTCAGACTTCCAAGTAGCCAGAATTACAGGTGCGCGCTACCACGCCCGGCTGATTTTTTGATTTATTGTAGAGATGAGGTCTCTTTGCCCAGGCGGGTCTTGAACCCGTGGGCTCAGGCAATAGTAAACATTCTTATTTGCCTAGTCAATATCCATTTCCTGTTTTCTTTGCAACCAAACCTCTATTTTGTTTGAAGTACAAAGTGCCCAGCCCCACTGATCTAAAACAGTTGTTCTCACTATGGATGATGCTACCTTAAGAGGCTATTTTGCTGGACACGTTGCCTCACACCTATAATCCCAGCATTTTGGGAGGCCAAGATGAGGGGACTGCCTGAGCACAGGGGTTCAAGACCAACCTGGGCAACTTGGTGAGACCTCATCTCTAGAATTAAAAAAAAAAAATTGGCTGGGCATGGTGGCATGTGACTGTGGTTCTAGCTACTTGGAAGGCTGAGGTGGAAGGATTGCCTAAGCCCAGCAGGTGGAGGCTGCGGTGGGCATGAGCATGCCACTGCACTCCAGCTTGGGTGACAGAGTGAGACTCCCAACTCAAAAAAAAAAAAAAAAAAAAAGGCTATTTTGAATACATGGGGGCATTTTTGGTTGTTGCAGTGGCAAAGACTAGGGATGTTAGACCTACTGCTATCTGGGGGACAATCGGTATACAGAACTCTCCTACATTTCATGTCACTGTTTTAAATGTGAAAAGCCTATTAGCTTAGCTTTGAGCTTAACTCTGTTGTACGTACAAGCACAAAATCATTGTTGCACAGTCGTAATACAAATTGACCTTTTCAAGAAGCAACTACCACGTACATCAAGGAAAGATAATGCTATGTTTTGTTCAGAACTTTACCAAGAACAACAAAAACCATGCTGCTGGCAGTACTGTAAACATCATTACCACAACCTGTACCACCTGCCTGTATTGCTGGCATATTCATCAAGCAAGCATCTGACTACATTATGTCTTCTAGTGCACTCAGAATTTACATTTTGAGATACTTTATTATGAATTATTTTTCTAGCTGGGTGTGAAGACTCATCACTGTAATCCCAGAACTTTGGGAGGCTGAGAAGGGAGGACTGCCTGAGCCCAGGAGTTTGAGACTACCCTGGGTAATGTAACAAGACCTTTTCTCTTCAAAATCTTTTTTAAAATAGCCAGGTATGAATCATTTTATGAAGCTAACATCACCCTGATACCCAAACCAGGTAAAGATCCAACAAAAAGAGAGAACTACAGGCCAATATCCCTTAGGAACATAGATGCAAAAATCCTCAACAAGATTCTAGCGAATCCAAAAACACATCTCAAAACTCATCCACCACGATCAAGTAGGTTTCATCCCCAGGATGCAGGGCTGGTTCAACTTTTGCAAGACCATAAATGTAATTAAATACATCAACAGATATAAAAACAAGAACCACATGATTGTATCATTAAATGAAGAAAAGGCTTTTGATAAAATCTAGCATTCCTTCTTGATAAAAACCCTCAAACACCTAGGTATAGAAGAAACATACCTCAAAATAGTAAGTGCCATCAACAATAAACCCACAGCTAACAAATTGCTAAATGGACAGAAATGGAAAACATTCCCCTGAAAACTGGACCAAGACAAGGCTGCCCACTCTCACCCCTCTTGTTCAACATTGTGTTGGAAGTCTTGCTAGGGCAATTAGACAAGAGAAGGAAATCAGGGGTATCCAAATAGGAAAAGAGGAAGTCAAGTTATTCCTCTTTGCTGATGATATGATCCTATACCTTGAAAATCCAAGAGAATCTGTCAAAAACCTGCTTGCACTGATAAAGGACTTTGGCAAAGTCTCAGGGTACAAAATAAGTGTGCAAAAGACAGTTGCATTCCTATATACCAATAACAAGCAGGCAGAGACCTAAATAAAAAGCACAATCCCATCCACAATAACCACAAAGAAAATGAAATTCTTCAATATCTTCCTAACCAGAGAAGTAAAAGACCTTTACAATGAAAACTACAAAACACTGCTCAAAGAAATCCAAGAAGACACAAACAAATGGAAAAATATTCCATGCTCATGGATAGGAAGAGTCAACATTGTTAAAATGTCTATCCTACCAAAGGCAATCTACAGATTCAATGCAATACCCATTAAACTACCAACATCATTCTTCTCAGACATGGAAATGACAATACAGAAATTCATATAGAAACATAAATGACCACGAATAGCCAAAACAATTCTTAGCAAAAGAAACAAAGCAGGAGATATCACACTTCCAGACTTCAAACTTTACTATAAGGCTACAGTAATCCAAACAGCTTGATACTGGTACAAGAACAGGCATATAGACCAATGGAACAGGACAGAGATTCCAGAAGCAAAGCCTCAATTTCTCAACCAACTCATCTTTGACAAAGCCTCCAACAACAACCACTGGGGAGAGGGGAACCTATTCAGTAAATGGTGCTGGGAAAACTGACTGATCACATGCAGAAGATTAAAACAGGATCCCAACCGATTACCATACACAAAAATTAACTCTAAATGGATCAAAGACCTAAACATAAACCCTCAAACTATAAGAATCTTAGAAAACGCAGGAAACACCCTCATGGCAACCAATTTCTGATCAGAACCCTAAGTGCCCATACCATAAGAAATAAGACAAACCGGACCTCATCAAACTGATGAGCTTCTGCAACGCAAAAGAAACCATCAAGAGAGCAGGGAGACAGCCCACAGAATGGGAAAAAATATTTGCCAACATCTAGAATCTACAAGGAACTCAAATGTGCCAAAAGGAAAAAACAAACAGCCCCATTAAAAAGTGGGCAAAAGACATGAATAGACACTTCTCAGAAGAAGATACACGGGCAACCAACAGACACATGAAAAAATGTTCAGCCTCACTCATCATCAGAGAAATGCAAATCAAAACCACACTGAGATACCACCTAACCCTAGTAAGAATGACCATCATTAATAAAACAAACAACAACAGATGCTGGCGAGGATGTGGAGAAAAGGAATGCTTCTACACTGCTGGTGGGAACGCAAACTAATGCAACCTCTCTGGAAGACAGTGTGGCGATTTCTGTAAGAACTAGAAATTGATCTTCCATATGACCCAGCAATCCCCCTATTGGGAATATACCCAGAGGAACTCAAATCATTCTACAAAAAAGGTATCTGCACACATATGTTTACAATAGCAAAAACATGGAACCAACGGTGCTGCCCAATGAAGCTGGACTGAATAAAAAAAAGTGATACATATACACAAGATTATGCAGCCATAAAGAAGGACAAACATATGGACTTCGCAGCAACTTGGATGGATTTAGAGTTAATCATACTTAGTGATCCTTCGTAGAAACAAAGAACAGAGTACCATATGTTCTCACTCATAAGCAGACCTTGAACAATTATCACAACACAATAAGAAAGGGATTGGCAGTAGTGGGAAACTGTCAGGGGAGGGGGGTGGGATTGGCAGTTGAGGGAAACTGTCAGGAGGGGGGTGGGATTGGCAGTTGAGGGAAACTGTCAGAGGAGGAGGGTGGGATTGGCAGTTGAGGGAAACTACCAGGGGAGGGAGGGGTACACCTCATCAACAAGGGTACCTGCATAATCGATGTTTGTATCTTAACCCTGAATTGTACCCCACATCTTTAAAATACAACAATAATTAATTTAAAAAAAAAAACTGTGGGAGCTTTCCTGTCCTCTCAATAAATCCTGCTTTCTAAAAAAAAAATAAGTAAATAACCGGGTGTGGGGGTATATTCCCAATAGGGGGATTCTGAGTCATATGGAAGGTCAATTTCTAGTTCTTACAGAAATCGCCACACTGTCTTCCAGAGAGGTTGCATTAGTTTGCGTTCCCACCAGCAGTGCAGAAGCATTCCTTTTCTCCACATCCTCGCCAGCACCTGTTGTTGTTTGTTTTATTAATGATGGCCATTCTTACTAGGGTTAGGTGGTATCAGTGTGGTTTTGATTTCCCTCCAGCTATTCAGGAGGCTGAGGTGGAAGGATCACCTGAGCTCAGGAGGTGTAGGCTGAAGTAAGCCATGATTGTGCCACTACACTCTAGCCTGGGCAACAGAGTAAGACTCCAACTCAAAAAAATAGATAGATAGATAGATAGATAGATAGATAGATAGATAGATAGATAGATAGATAGATAGATAGATAGATAGATAGATTTACTTTCTCTTAATTCCTCCTTTATATTACAGCTAGGGTGATATATTTATTTGAAAGCATACATAAGCAGATTATCTCTGTTGATTATTTCAGGATAATAAAGCAGGCATTCATTGCAAAAAAAATTTTTTTTTTTAAAGAGGATGAGAAACTACTGATTTGGGTGAATTCAACAATTCTCATCCTCACCCTGCCAGCCAACCTTTCAGCCTGAGGAGGCCCTGTGACCCAGTTCTACCCAAAATACCCAAAGAGAAGTGCCTGACAAGGCAGTAGTCATAATTCTAGAGCTACACCAGCTATGAATAACCATGAGGACAAGACCTAGAGAATTGGTCCTGCCACCCTGAGCAACTGAGCCAATAGCAGTACCACCAATTTTCCTGCTATGTGAGAAAAATAACAGCGTTTTAGTCACTTTTATTCAAATTTTTGGTTCCTTGCATCTGGGGATATATTTCCAACTAATATACTACTTTCAGGTGCTTCTTGGGGATCCATAATTAACTATATTTTTATACTAATTAACACTAAGCAAGGCCTATGATGTCACTTATGGTCTACCTAAATTTTCCAGTTCACCTAAAACTCTAAATACCCAACGTCAAGCTCAGATCTTCTAAATCTTCTCTTCACAACTTGTTTTCCCTTTATTCCTCACCTTAGTAAGTTAGAAACTGCAGTGTTTTATTGAATTCTTCTCTCTCCCTTGGGAAGAATAGGTGAACGGTTGGCAAACCCTGCCTATAATTCCACCTTGAGATTCTGTCTTGACTAACTCCTCCCCACTCTACTCTTGCCATCACCTCCCTAGCTCAGAACCTCATAATCCCTCATTTGAAACACTTCCTTGCACATCTCACTGCCTTAATCCCAGGTCTCTTTCTGTATTGCCACCAGATTTATCTTAAGCCCAAATCAAATGATTCCTTAATGTAAAACAACAGTTTCCTCCACTATTTACTGACCAGTATTATGGCTATGGGTTTTTCTATGGTTTGAGATGGTGTTCCCTCCAAAATTCATGCTAACACTTAATCCAACAGTTTTAAGAGATATGGCTTTTGGGAGGTGATTAGGTCATGAGGGCCTTACCCTCATGAATGGGATTAGCACCCTTGTAAAAAGGCTTGAGGTTGAAGGGAGACCTGCCTTGCTCTCCCATCCCATACAACATGTGAGGACACTGCATTTCCACTCAGAAGGATGTAGCAACAAAGTGTTATCTTGGAAGCAGAGGGCAGCCCTTATCAGACAACAAATGTTGGTGCCTTGATCTTGAGTTTCCTAGCCTCCAGAACTGTGCGAAAATTAATTTCTCTTCTTTATAAATTACCCAGTCTCAGGAATTTTGTTATAGCAGTACAAATAGACTAATACAACCTAGTTTTCACAATAATTCCGTTTTTTCCCTGCCTTTACATTGTAACCCCACCAAACTGTTTACCATCC
This sequence comes from Cephalopachus bancanus, assembly GCA_027257055.1. Classification (NCBI taxonomy): domain Eukaryota; kingdom Metazoa; phylum Chordata; class Mammalia; order Primates; family Tarsiidae; genus Cephalopachus; species Cephalopachus bancanus. Next base: position 2,151,094 of record JAPVLO010000170.1, on the reverse strand, counting down.
TTGAAGTTATAGACATTCTTTATACCTCTCTGATTTTGCTTCCTCTGCTGGAAAAGCCCTTTCATCCTTTTTCCATTTGGGAAATGCAAGGTCCAGCTAATTGGTCTCCAATTCCTAAGCAGAAACACTTCCTGCCTTTTCAATGGCACAGTGTGTGCTACTGTTTTTGTTACCCTGCTAGATAGTGATAATAGTGATAATGTTTTACTTTTATAAAATTTTACTTTTATAAAATTTTCCAAGCATGATCCTTCTCTGTAAGGAATATGTTTTGTCTTTGTATACTAAACAAATAGTGCAATTCTTGCTAATAAATATTTATAGAATAAATGAATACATTTATCAAACAAGTAGCTGTATTTCACAATAGAAGTAGACAGCTCTGATATGTCACTTTAACAATTACATTTCCTGAATCAGACATTGGCTTACTCCTTTAAACTCGAGAATATTCACAAATTTCTTTTATAAAGGGAGTCAACTCTGTCCTAACTGTCTCTCTCTAGATGCATGACCATGAACAATTTATTTGAAGTCTTTCTTCATTGTATTTCAGCTCTAACATCCTATGATGAATTTTCTTAAATATTTAATATCAATCACACTTTTCTATACAACCCATGTTAGCACTTAACTAAATCACCTTATACCAAACACTTAGTTGGTTCATATTTAATAATCACTACTCAATCTACTGTTCTGGTATCTTCTCCAACAAGCCAACTGAATTTGAACTTACAAAGATCAATAAAGATGCATTTCCTCTAAATCCAATGAAAAAAATTCAATGTCTATCATACTTGACATCTGAAACATTTAATATTGCTGACAGCTTCTCATCTTCCAAACACTCTTCTTCCTCTCTTTGTTCTGCTTCTCAATATCTTCTATAGGGTCCTTTCCCTCTGACTGTCCTTTTAGTCATTCCTCAGGCTCTCTCCTTCTAACTGGCAAGGTCATTCACTCCAAGGCTCCATTTACCATCTACAGCTTGAGTTCATCTACAGATTAATGAGCTCTCTCAGCGTGGACATTCCACAAGTACCTAAACTCAGCAAATCCCACACACTTCTCATGACATTTCCTCCAGAGTCAGCTTTTTTCCCATATTCCCACTCCTGGTGCATGATATTTTTACCAGTCCATCAGCTGGGACCCTTCTGGATACCTTACTATCTTTTAAATCCTGTAGCCAATTAATCACTGAGTGCTGTCAAATTTAACTCATAAATAGCCCCCAAACCCATCCCGTCCCCTCTAGGTTTCCCTCACTATCTTGGCTTCTGGCCATTGTACCTCAACCTGAACTACCGCAACAATCTCCTAACTAACCTCCCTGTCTCCAGCCTCCTCTTCATATATTCTCTTTGCTACAACACCTATCTTTCTTCAAAGGAAATTCAATCACTTCCCTTCTCTGTTCAAATCCTTCAGTGGCTCCCCACTGCCTTCAAGATATACCCTGTTCATACCTCTACTTAGACCTATTATTACACTCTATCACACTTGCCTCCTTAAATGTCTGTTTCTCCCACTAGACTGTGAACTCATTGTGGGCAGGGACTGTATAGAATCCATTTTTGAAACCCTAGGATCTAGCACCGACCTAGCATTTAGTAGGCATTTACACCTACTAAATATAGTAGTAGATCAACATAGGCAGAAAATATGGGAGGTAACATCTGAATTAACAGAGCTACCAGGTATACAGATTGGGGAGGAGGAGTGAATATACATTCTAGACTGAAAAGTAGTTCTTTTCTCTTTATAACCCAAAGAACAGTGCTAAATATATCTTATGTGCTTAGTAAATATGTACTGTCTTTAGCTGTGTAAGCAGCTATCTTTAACTGTCTTTAGTTGTAACTGTCTTTCTATATAAGCAGATGATTCCCAAATATATTTCTTCTTCTAGGCATTCACATCCTCCTTGGAACCTAACATACTCCCTTGCAAAGTAAGCATTCAGACTCTACATGGTATGTTTTCTCCTATCTATTTTTCACATGATGGGGGCAGGTGGGCAATATAGGAAGAAAGAAAGAGACAAGATATGAACCATTTCTCCCCTACCTGGCAACAACTGGTGAAACCTGAATAAAGTCTAGGATTATACTAATGACAATTTCCTGGTTTTGACATTCTACTATAGTTATAGAGACATGCTGTTGGGGGAGGTTGGGTAAAGGATGCAAAAGTAAGAACATTATAGAAATAAGGAGGAAGAGAGGTGAATCCTTGTACCAAGAGGCAGTTCATGGTATTCCTCTTTCTTTTCTCACTGGTTCTGGGAGTTAATACAGTGATAGCAGGCTAGTGAGGCAATGGAAACAGGCAAACGACCCACTGATTCCTTCCCAGAGGGAATCCCAGGACCTCTAGAGCAGAAGGTGTGGGGGTGAACACCTGATGAGAGAGGCCCAGCAGCAGACTCCCCTCCTCCCGCTGGCCACACTGAACCACTTGTGGTCCCCCTCCCAGAAAATGTCAGGTGACCCTCTCTCTGCTAGCTCTCCTCTCCCATCAATAAGAACCAATGGGCTGACTCATTTTGTGTCGCTGACATTTTACCATTTGCCAGTGAGCATTTTTGAGTTTGCCTTCTTAGAATATTAATTGGGCTCACCTTACTACTCTCTTTTCCAGATTTCTCAACCCGTTCAAGTTTCCTGTGTGTATAAAACAACAAAGCCTAAATTTCTACTGTTCAAAAGGAGGCATCTTTGTCATACAGCTAGCTGAATATAACTGGCTTTTCACCTACATCACAATGGAACAGAGATAAATAAATATGAACCCCTCTTACATGCTGCTTAAGTGAAACAATATAATTAAAATTCCAATCAATGAAATCAGCTATGAACCCCAGGACAAACTTTGTATTCTTGGCTTGCAAAATCTGTACTGAAATTCAAAGAGGATATGAGACAGCTCTTGGTCCCCTTGTTAACTGAGAATGCCAGGCTGACCATGGGGATGGCTGCCCTGGAGAACAGGTGTCTATGAGCTGTGATTCTGCCACATGTGCACACACCCACAATCAGCAGCCACAACCAAGCACATAAAGTCAATGAAAGCACAGATAAATTGCAGTTTACATGCTCTGAGGCCAAATACAAAGTGGGTAACCCTAGGCACAGCAATTCTGAGCTCCTACGATCAGAGAGAACTGAAAAAAGGAAAGAAAGGAAACGAGATTCCAGTCTCATAAAGTGCTAGTTTCCCAGGACTTGGAACCCCAACGTAAGAAAAATAGAAAGAGCTTTATTTCTGCCAGTAAAACCAGTGAAGCATTCGTCTTCGATCTGGCAATATTAAAAAGCTATTACAAGGCACGGCAGCCTCTTCCAGAAGCAGGAGAGAGAATATGGCGTTCCTTGAATCAGACAAAGTACCAAAGTATTCCAGAGATTCGGCTGCAGAAAACTATAAAGTTAAAGATATATAGATTTAATTACCATTCACCAATATAGGGTTACAGTAAGCTGACTGTACTCATGTGTTTTTATTGCTAAACAGTATGTTTCCCCCATGTTATCTTCCCCTAAACTTGTTAATAACAAGTTCTGAGGAACACTCTGGTGGAGATAATAGTATTTTCCTTTAGAACATACCTTTCAGTTTCCCTTACTCTAGCCAGGCTACCCCATCCCATAAACACAAAAGCAGAAAGACCCTCAATGAATCTTGCTGCAAACACAGCCCAAGCCAGGGAGGCAGGTCACTTACTGCAAAATTTGCTATTAAACCTGTCAAACAGATGCACATGAAAATACTGCTTCACTAAACAGCTGTTAAGTTTCATGAGCTTAAAAAGAAAATACCATCTAGCCATACACTGTTAACTCAACAGAAATTTGCCATTCAGTTTTAAAATCTGATATGCTGGTATGATTTTTCCCTAAATCCTAACATTTGCTTGTGCTATGAAATGGCTGCCACACAGCACCGTTAGCAAACACTGGCTGAGGACACACACATATTCATCTGCCACGGTGCGTACTCCCCCTGCAACTGGAACAAGGAGCATCTGTTGCTTCCAGCTCTTTTGCACAGGAAAAAGAGCACTTTTTTGGTGGTGTCAAGGGAAAATTAATGTGCTGATTCCTCTCTGTTCCTATGGTCAGAGATGAGTCAAAGGTTGCAAAAGAAAAGGTCTAAGCCACATAGAGTCACAGTAATGGAGTTAGAATAATTATTCAAAATGCTTGATCAGTTCATGTAAAATAAAACTATTGTAGTACTACATCAGGGCACAGCCAGCAAAACTATATCGAGGAAAGAGAACACTTATAAAACAAGATTTTTAGGAGGGAGAAGAAGAAAGGTGGTACAGCAGGAAATTAAAAAGGCTTTAACAGTATTAGGAAGACACTTGGAGAGAGCAAGTTTAGGGAGTAGAATAAAGACCATTGAACTCTTTATAAATGCTAGGCCAGAGGTGAGAAGGGAAAGAAGAACTAGTATAAGGAAGTAAGGGTAACCAGCTGAAAGTAATTTTTTTCCACTGGCAATTTCTAACTCCAAAAAGTAATCTTTAAAATCTTTACACACACACACACACACACACACACACCTATAATCCCAGCATTTTGGGAGGCCAAGCAAAAGGATTGCTTGGGCCCAGGAGTTTGAGATCAGCCTAGGCAACACAGTAAAAATTGTGTCTACAAAAATTTTTTTTAAAAAAATAGGTGTGGTGAGGCATGTCTGTAGTACCAGCTACTCTGGAGGCTGAGGCGGAAGGATCACCTGAAGTCAAGACTGCAGTGAGTTGTTATCGTGCCACTCCACTGCACTCCTGGGTAACAGAGTGAGAACCTAACTCAAAAAAAAAAAAGAAAAAAAAAAAAAACAGAGAGAAAGAGAGCAAGAATGATATTTATCAGGAGACTGAAAAAAAGATTCTTGGCCAGGCACAGTGGCTCAATCCTGTAATCCCAGCACTTTGGGAGGCCGAAGCGAGTGGATTACCTGAGCCCACAGGTTCGAAACCAGCCCAGGCAACTTGGCAAGACCTCGTATCTACAATAAATTAAAAAATTAGCCAGGCATGGTAGTGCCTGTAGTTCTGGCTACTTGGAAGGCTGAAGCATAAGGATCGCTGGAGTCCAGCAGGTTGACGCTGGGGTGGCCATGCGCGTGCCACTGTACTCCACCATAGGCAACAGAGTGAGACGCTGACTCAAAAACGAAAAATAAAAGGAAAGGAAAGGAAAGAAAAAGATTCTTGGATCACAGGCAGAGACTACAGAAGAAAGGGGAGAAAGAGAACTGGTTACCTCCAGGGAAAGCCAAAAACAACCTGGGGGGAAGACAGCCGGGAATCAAAAGTACCACAGCTTATGTTGATTTTTGTGATTTATTTCCCATGTCTCTCTGGAAAGATGAAAAGCCCATAGTAAGGTCACTCCAGTCACTGTTATGGGAAATGAGGTGAGGAAACACTAAGTTGGGAATAATCACCCCATAATTGCCTAGAGGTCCACTAAATCTGTGAAGGATCGTCCTATTTCCTAAATGTAGTGTGTTTGATTTCTCTCCAGAAAATGCAGGAAATTGTACCCTTTGAAACAGTTGAGAAGCTTTGGATAACATCAGATTCTATTGGAAAGCCCCCGGGTAATGAGTCGGCAACTTGCAGCCTCACAACGGTGTCTGATACATTTAGTAGCAGATGAGGGGAAGTTTGTTGTGACAGCTGTGCAGAAAAAAAGTCTGAAGGTTAGGTGGATTTGGAACATGAGAAGGTGATTTGGGTATGGAAAAAGCTCTGTCTTTGGTGGGGAGAGTACACAGAAAAATGAACAAAAGGACATGCAGAGCGGCAGAAAGCAAAATGTGCCCAGCTTATTTTCCGTGTTGCTTCCCTGCATGAGAAATGCCTGCTGGCCGGTCAGAGCGCCCCCTCAAAGCAGGTGCACCACTTGCTTCTACAGCAGTTAGGGCCTGGCCAAGGGCAGGCATACCGTACTGCCAGCAGGATACACAGATGTAGAGCAAGCTTGAGTTATACTCGAAGACAATTTTATTCTCCACTTCTGCATCTAGTCCTTTCCTCTCCACTTGTTATGAAGGCATTCTTCTCTCACTGCTCCCCACAACCAGGGGGTGAGGACAAGTGACGACTGCTGCCTGCCCCTCACACACACACAGGCTCACGCTGTTCTGTACGACACAGGGACGCTGCATTTGTTTCCCATCCTCCCTCCACCTCCAGCAATTGCTCAGAGGGCCAGCCACTTCCCTTAATGAAGTGTCACAGGCAATACATGAAAGACATGAGCATGGCCGAAACCAGCATCAGAGGGATGAGACTAATGAACTGGAAGCAGGAAGATAAACACCAAGAGATAGAGATGAAGATTGAAAACTCTCCAAAAGTCACCTCTCTGCTGTCTGCTACAGAAGTCACATTCCTCACTTGATGGATGCAGGATGAGGGAAAAGGGAAGGAAGACAGCCAATATTGACCTTTCCTCTAGCAAGCAAAGGGGCTAAGCACTTTATTATTTAATCCTCATATGCAACCAAGGAAGGATATTGTGTCTTCCTAAACAGAGAGTCAGAGAACTTGAGTGATGTACAAGCCTTTCCCCAGCTTCTTTGAGGAGGTAATTCTGGTCATTCTGGTTCAACCCCTGGGAAGTCTTGCCTGATCTTCATGGTTTGGGTTAGGAGGCCCTCCCATAGGTCCCAGTACTACTCTGTTCTAGGACTTTCTCCATAGTACATAGCACACTGTGTTACACTTGCCTGTTTATTTCTCGGTCTCTTGTCCCTTTGTTCAGTATCCCCCAGTGCTAAAAACAATGCCTGGTTTATACATGATTGAGAAATGCTGGGCCAGAATTAAGAGCCCACCTTTCCATGGTGTCTCTGAATAATAACACTGTTTGGAATTTTAACTTAATCAAGTGCTTAGCAAAATGAAAAAGGGGTTAAGAAGACTACATGTGTCTTACTTTTAGGATCCTACTGTATAGTCTCCATGGTAGTAACACTACTGTGTGGAATACAGGTACAGACCTGCAAAATAAGACATTTAAATGCAAGTGACTATACAACATTGTGGTGTTTTCTATTCCCTAGTTGAAAATGAACGTTAGGCTGAAATGTTTATGTCTGACTATAGGTTTTTTCCAGATTCCTGTTTAGTAATGAGAAGCACTGATAAGCCCTGCTTTCATCCTCAGAGTCCCACAGACACCAATTATTCACACTCAATGTCATAACTTCAAAATATTTAAGATGCTCTGTACTTTGATGGGCTCTTTCTTTTAGAGATAGGAATGATAAAGAACCAAATTACCTGAGCCTATGTTTTTGAAAGTCATTATAGTTTCTGCACATAGAACCCTGTAATGCTGTTCCAGCAATCCTGTTCCAGTGTCCTTCTCCAAACTAGAAAATACATGACTTGACCACCAGGGATATTTGTACCAAGTCCAAGTCCCAAGCAGGGTGGCTCTGCCTGGACTATCACCCCTGACACTCCATCAATTAACTAAGTCTAATCAACCTAGAAAACCAACAAAAAGAGGTCAGCCAAACAACTGCTGTAAAAGCAAAACTAAGTCCAGACAGTGATAAATCTGCTTCTAGTTACTTTTCTCTCTTGTTCCCAACACACCCAGGTACAGACTTTAACAAAGGCAGGTGCAAAGGCTGGTTTTACTGATTTACACACCCAATGAGGGGAGCCAATTGTGGACCTGAAAAAAGTAGCCTCTAGCAATTAGAACCAAAGCAAAAAACGCATTTAATTCAAAAGTATTGAACTCTACAAAAAAGGTCAACCTTTCTCAATTTGCCTTAACACCTGGATGGTGCCATGCTGCATTTTAGGGCTACCAGCACTGTAAGGAGTCTCTTCTTAGTATTCTAACTACCTAGATCAGCTACTTCCTAAAGTACACAAGAAACATCGTTGTGCAAATGCCACTGGGATAGCGGAAAATTGAATATGCCTGAAAGCTGATTACTTATAGCCTTGCATTTCTTCACTTTAGTCTTGGATTGTTCATATTTAGTCCAAATGTTTCCAATCACTTTTTTCCAGCAGCTTTTTTGAAATTTAATTAACAGACAATAGACTGCACATATTAAAAATTTCTAACTTGGTAAGTTTTGGCATATGTTTATATCCATGAGACAATTACCACAGTTAAAATAATGAACATGTGTTCCTTGACTTAACAAATATAAGTTCATTAAGACAATAAGCACATGATAATGAACACCTCCAAAAGGTTCTTTGTGCTCCTTGGCAATCTCTTCCTCCTATCCCCTCCTTGTACTTTTACCCCTGGCACAAAAAAACCACTGACTATTTTCTGTTATTATGCCTGAGTTTGCATTTGCTAGGACTTGATAAATATGGAATCACATAGTATTTACTCTTCTTATGCCTGACTTCTATCACCTAGCATAATTATTTTGAGATTCATTTATATTGTAACATGTATTACTAGTTCAATCTTTTTTATTATTGAGTGGCATTCTGTTGTATAGATCGACCATAGTTCATTTATCCATTTACCTGTTGATAGATATCTGAGTTGTTTTCAACTTAAGACTATAACAAAGCTCCTATGAACACTCACGTATATCCTCTTGTGGACATATGCTTTTGTTTCTAGTAATAGACTGAATGGATCATTTAACTGCATGTTTAACTTTTTATAAACTGCCAAGTTGTTTTTCAAAGTGGTTGTATCATTTCACATTCCCATGAAAAGTATATGAGAGTTCTAGTTCTGCTATATATTCACCAGCACTTTATATGGTCAGTCTTTTTATTTTCCTAACAGATGTAAAGCAGTGGCTCGTTGTGGTTTTCTTTTACATTTCCTTAATGACTAATACTATTGATTATGCTTTTGTGTGTTTATTTTCTATTCCCGTTATTTTTTTGGTGATATATTTGTTCAAATCTTTAGCCTTTTTTATTGAGTTATTTTTCTTAATATTTATATTTTAGACTTCTTTATATATTCTAGATATGTCTTGTATCAAATCTACAATTTGAATACATATATTCAAATATATATATTCCCCATCTATGGCTTGTCTTTTCATTTTCTTAACAGTATCTTGTGAAGAGCATAAATATTTAATTTTGAAGAATTCCAATTTATTAATTCTTTCTAAAATGTATTATTACACTAAAGTAATCAAGCCATTATGGTATTGGAGCAAAAAACGAACAAACAGATCAGTGGAACAGAATAGATAGTCTAGAAGTCAACCCACATTTATATGGACAACTGTTTTTTCACAAAGTCACAAAGGCAATTCAGTGAGATGGGAGGCCCTTTGTAGCAAATAGTGGTGATATATGTTGTAGCAAATAGTGCTAGGACAATTGAGTATTCATAAGGGGAAAAAAACTTTAATTCATGCCTTACGGGTTCAGTTATGCCCCCTAAAAATGTATGTGTTGAAGTTCTAACCCCCAATACCTCAGAATGTAACTGCCCTTGGAGATAGTCTTCAAGTAATTAATTAAATTAAAATGAGGTTACTACGGTGGGCCTAATCCCATGTGTTTGATGTCCTCATAAAAAGAGGAAATTTGGACCTAGACAGATACAGAAGAAAGAGACCATGTGAAGACACAAGGAGAAGGTGGTCACTTATAAGCCAAGGAGAGAGGCCTCAGAAGAAACAAACCCTGTCAACACCTTGATCTCAGACTTCTGTACCCTAGAATTGTCAAAAAATAAATTGCTATTGTTTAAGCCATTTAATTTGCAGTCCAAAAAAAATAATACGCCTACCTATCACCATGAACAACAGTTGGCTCAAAATGGATCACAAACCTAAATTCATAAAAAACATCTAGAAGTAAACTTTTGTGAACTTGGGTTGTACAAATATTTCTTAGATGCAACATTAAAAAGTGATTTATTAAGGAAAAATTGATAAATTAAACTTAAGACACTGTCTAAGCTTTTTTCCCCTAAAAAAAAAAACCTCACACAGAGCACCTATATATAAAATTGATATAAGCAGGGCAGGTTTCCTCGGTACTGTTTCCTTAGTTCTCCCACCACCTTCCTCTGTAGCTGCTAAGGTCTCTATACAGAATATAGGACCCCAAAGAATAAAACATGGACGCCACTGAAACATGATGTTTGAATATGCCCACAAAAAACCCACAGACTTTTATTGAGATGCTATTATGTGTTGCATAATGTAATAGACACTTTCCTACATTATTTTCTCTTCTAATCCCATGAGGTAGGTATTATTTACATTCACACATGCGGAAATTCAGGCTGTCACAACTGATATATATCACAACTGGAATCTGGGCCCAGTCTGATCTTCAAGCCCATACTCTTTAGAGTTCCAGTGTTCAGGGACACCTCACACACAGTGCCTCTGAGTCAAACATAAAAGATAAGAACATGAACTTTCTGTGGTGATGTATGTTATAATACATTTTAGAAAGAATTGATAAATTGGAATTCTTCAAAATTAAACTTTTATGCTCTTCACAAAATTACACAAAATAATGTCAGTTGTTAAAAAATGAAATTTTTATTTCCCTAGGGAAATAAACTAGCTAAAAATAATATATAATGAGCATTCAGGATATAATTCCTATAAAGCCACAGCAGTACATGATAGTGTAACAGCATAGCTATAGAGCAAATATTCTTGGCCAGGCCCTCCCAATCTGAGATACCCACATGCCTTCCTTACTGTCAAGCAAGAGGCGCACAGAGATCTATGGCTGACAAATTCCCTTGTTCAAAAGCCTAAGCAAGTTAGTTGAGTTTGCTGTATTCAGAAGAAGGGCAGAATAGCAAAATAGTTAAGAATATATTAAGGTCACACAGGTAGTAAAGAGACTGAGTCCTGATTGGACCCCAAATTTGATGCTACTAATGGAGGCAGCTGTTACAATAAATAAACTGCATCACGCCCTAAGAACTTAATATTGCATTTAAGTCCCACAACAACACTGTGAACCAGGTATCATGAACCAGTTCATGTCCTTATCTTTTATGTTTGACTCGGAGGCACTGTGTGTGAGGTGTCCCTGAACACTGGAACTCTAAAGAGCGTGGGCTTGGAGGTCAGACTGGGTCCAGATTCCAGTTGGGACATATATCAGCTGTGACAGCCTGAATTCCCTCATGTGTGAATGTAAATAATACCTACCTCATGGGATTAGAAGAGAAAATAATGTAGAGAAGTGTCTATTTGTTTCTAATGGCCACTGGGCATTAGAAAGAGGCTTAGAGAGGATAAATGATGTGGTCGAGGTCACACTGTAAGTAAGGGACAGACCATGATCTGTACCCAGCTCTGTAACTGCAGAGCCAGTTCTTTGAACTACCACTCTAGCCTACCTCTTTCAGGCAAGGAAGAACAAAGAAAACAGGAAAACTCCCACCCTCCCCATAGCAACCTCCTACTCCCATTCCTTGGAGTAGGGCCATCACTCCACTGGTCATCCTGTAGACCCCACAGAGGGGATTCTCCACTGGAGAAGTCAATCCAAGACTGCTGGGAGAGGAAAACAAGGGGTGCTCAGATCATAGGTGCAGAGAGCCCTGGCTTTCGAAGGCAACCAAGTCACATCTGCAAGGCAGCTTCTCTGTCTGGCAGTTAATCTGCATCTGATTGGCATCACAGAGTTCAGGCTAGCTTGTGCATATCGGGAGCTGACATGCTGCTTTCTTCCAATGAGCCAAAAAAACAGCCAGCGCAGCCTTCCATGCTCAAAACCACCTTGGAGCAGGAAGGCCTTAGAAAGAATGAGAAAATGCTTGTCACCCATCCCTTCTGCAGCTTGGTAAAAGTGCATTAAAGATTTAGAAGGGAGGTTTTTACCTGAAAGTCATTAACAGTTGCTTATTCCCTATGAAGTTTCAGGCAAATTGCTCAGCCCCACAACAGTTTAATCAACACACATCCTAACTGAGACTTTTACAGCTTTAAAGCTGTAAAAGTTAGGTTTTGCCTCTCTCTGACATTACAAGTTCCATATTTTTGCCTAAGGCTAAAATGTAAATCATTTCCTGGTATACCACAACTTCCCAGCACTGACTATATAAGGCAAGGCTGCATAGCATTTAAAATTAAAAACATCATTTTCCTAAATGTGTGTGTCATTATGATGTTTACCAATGTGTTTTTGTTGGTTAAGTCCCAGTTCCTATGTATTTTAGTCAAAAGCCTGCTGGCATCGTCACATAAGCTTGGCAGTATAGCCTAAAACTTGCCACAGTTTTTCTTCTCTTTGGGTTCTCTTTATGAGTTACTTTATGGGGCTCCAGAGCACCGATTATAATGCCTTATAACCAGCAGGGGCTAAATTCATCTCTGTTGGTTAAAGTCTCCCCTTAATCCCTTAGAAATACTGCTCCTTCCCACTACCCTTAAATCATCACCATTGGAACTAGTCCTAATGAGGCATAGAGGAGAAAACATGAGCTATAAGATCTGAAAGACCTGGCTAAAAATCCTGACTCCTCTACTTAAAATCTTGCACAAGTTTCTTCACCCCTCTGAATCTGTGTTTCTTCCTCTATATGATGGGAATGATAATAACAGACTTAAAGAGGTCTTGGGATAGTTTCTAATGGCCACTGGGCATATGGTAAATGTTCAATAAATGTTAGTTCCCTTCACTTTCTCTGCCCTTCTTATTCATACATCTCCCAATTCTACCCCTGACAATAGGCCCCAGACCTGTAGGAGTCATAGGGAGAAAAATGGAGTTTGTAATCACAGCTCAGGAAATCATGAGAAATGGAGCAGCCTTTTGAAAGCTACGTTGCATTGAATATCTTTGTAAGTTCAGTCCAGTAAAGTTAAGAGAAATCAGGGTATCCTGGGTTCCAACTGTGGCTATACAGGACTAGTTGTGTGACCTTGACCAAGTTATCTAACTTCTCTAAGTTACAGTTTCCTTGCATGTAATTGAGGGAATAAGAGTAGTGCCTGCTTTGTAGGGCCATGAAGGGTATTAAATGAGGAAGTGTATCCAAAGGGCCCATGACAGTAGCTGGCCTATTGTAAATACTCAATGTTAGTGACCACTTGCCATCACTAATGGCGCCAGGAAGCATGCCCTGACATACCAGCTAAAGACATGGCTCCTAGTCAGCATTCTGTTGCCTTACTCATTGCATGACTTTGGGCAAGTCACTTAAATGTTCTGCACCTCAGTCTCCTCATCTATAAAACAGAAATACTAACAGACTCTCAACATTCTTCACAGCATTGTTGGGAGTATCAAATCAAATAACAGGCATAAAAGCACTCTGTGAAAGACATGTTGTAGAAATTTTAGAAGGTATTATTATTACAGTACAAAATGTTACAGAAATGCTAATGGATGCTAATCATAAGGTCCTTAAGTTCACCAAAAAGTAAGTTGGTCTGAATAAGGCTTAACTGAGTGAATATATATATATATAATCACCCCAGAAGCATCCATTAGCCAGGAAATCATACTTCAAAGAAAGATTTTAATGCTTCATACATATTTATGTGGTCTAGTTCTGTTTGGAATTCAACAGCCCATTTTCATAATACTAAAATCTCTTCTCTCATTGGAAGTTTGGGGGAAAGGAAGAAAGAAAACAAGAGAACAAGTTGTACCTCCTGAAAGCAGATAAAAGGTAGGGCAGGGATGGAGCAGGTGAGCGAACTCATCCTGCAGAGACCTTGAGCTGCAAACTTACTGGCATGATCCCAGGAGACAAGAGAGGTAATGCACTATTTCCCCCACCAAACGACATGGGAGCAAGGGGAGGAGGGCTCCGTAGCAGACATCTGTGTTCCACATTCTCCTTAGAAAATATTACTTAACTCAGTCCTTTTCCAGGGTTTACCTTTGGTAGAAGAAAGAGGAGTAGAAGTTCACTCCTATCCCCTTCATGAAACAGACCTGCTTATTCACAGATATGTATTAAATATATACTATATGAAAATACAAAGTAAGATTTGCCTCCATTTTCAGGAAATTGGCTCACAATCTGGAGGCAGGAAGAAGACTGATTTTAAAAAAAAACAACTTTAGAGGTAAAAAGGTTGGGGGTGAGCTCAAGATGAATTAATTGAGAGAAAATTCAGCCCCCTAGGATGAATTAAAAGCACAATATAAGCAGAAAACAAGAAAAAGAAAAGAAGAACTAAAGAGTAAACCAAAAGGGCCACTTGAGACACCTAGCCCATCAAAATTCAGTAACAGGCTAACAGACTTCTTCATATGACAGCAGACCACAGGCTTGAGATATATGACAGGAAGTTTCCCCATTCCCAATTTTAAAAACCATGAACAGACACATGTATATAAGCACACACACTTAATGACTGGCAAAGTACAGAAAGCCAAAGATCAGAGAAGAAACAGCCATTTACTATTAGCATGAAAATGCCATTTAATATACCATCAGTGAGACTGGGTTTGGAGGTACAGTGGAGACCATGCATCACAAAATGTATTCTCACAAAAAAGACAGAATGAATGATCACAAAGAATGTAAAAAAAGATCTTGATTATCCCTAGAGTTCACACCAAGTTTCAGAACACAAGGGCCACAGTGGTCAGAAATATGGTGAGCAGCATCTTGTTTATTGGGAGCTTTCTTTCCTGCAGTCACGGATGTCTACCCAAACCAGTCTTCCTATTCTATGAGATCTACTTATTCTACTTTTGGTAAGAGACCTTAGCTCTCCTAACTTAACAAGATAATGAGTATGAGTGGAAGCATAGTTATTTAGAAAAAGCCTTATCAACAGGAGCAAAAAGTTCCCATTCTGGGAGGGCATATGGAAAGAGTACTTAATGTTTTACACTATTTAAATAACTTCAAATTACATGTGACCATATAGTTTTCAGAAATTCAAGAGTTGTGTTAAAGCTATTAACAGTAATTTACCTAAATCCATGATAGATGAGTTCCTATTAGACTTTTTTTTAAAAAGAAAGAAACATTAAATTAAAATTTTAATTTAAATCTGAACAGAACATGTAGACAGTATGTGAAGCAAAAATAATTCACCTATTCTTTTTGTAAATAAAGACAAAGCCTGGATAAATCTCACACAATTTTAAGAATTAAAAAAGTAGAAAAAGAGACCACAAGGGGATCATGGAAAAAGGATAGTCCAGCAAAAGAGAAAATATACAACATTATAAAACTTCAAAGAAAGAGAAACTTCTAAAAACAGTTTTCTCAAACCAGGTTTCTTAAACAGGTGAAAATTTAAACCATATTTTGTTGTCTTCGTAAGGATGTAAATGGTCACCATCTCTATGAAACAAAATCTGAACACAACAAATAGAGAATAAACTGGCAAAATAATTGGCTATAATATGAAACTATAAGGAAACCCCAAATACAATCAGAAGTTTAAAAGTATATTACTTATCAATAAAGAACAGAATGAAACTGAAGAAAATATAATTCATGGCAGAACATTCAGGTTACTAGAAAACAAAGCAAATCAGCTTGGCATCAGACTTTTTATCAGGAATGGTAGATGCTAAAAAAGAAAAGAGCAATGCCTTCAAATTGCTAGAGGAAGTTATTTTAAATCTAGAATTCTATACCCAGCAAAATTATCAGACAAGCATTAGGTCAAAATAAAAATATTTTCAGGAAAACAAGAACCGAGGAAGTTTACCTTATGTACCCTTTGTAGAAAAAAAAGATCATTTGAATATGTAATGCAGGGGGAGAAAAGGAATTTTTAAAAAAGAAACAGTGGAATTAACCTGGAAGTGAAATAAGGAGAAAACCAGGACAACAGCTCTGAGACAGATCCAGATACTTACTTACTAGAACATTCAACAAATACTATGACTAACCAATTGCAATATATTGGTAATATAATGAAAAGACATGTGGTTCTTTTGTTATTAAAAAAAAAAAGCCAATTAGAAACTAAATACATCTGCCCAGAATGGTTCAAATATAAAACAAGTTAAATCATGGTAAGAGTCTAAGTAACAGATAGGATATTAAAATAGAGACAGAAGATCCATTTACTCTTCACTTTTAGAACATTCCCAATACAGGGGCAAAGGTGTTGAAATGCATTGCTTTCTCTATGTATCTAATATTTGTACCAATTATACAGTGAATATTTATATAACCATTATATTAAAATTCTATCAGTTTTTGACTTTCAAATTTAACCTAGACAAAGCATAGGAGATTTAATGAGAATTAGAGAACAGAATGCTCTAAACATTCCCCTCAGAAAAGTGACAATACAGCTAACAGAAGTTGGCTGGTAGAAAAAAGGAGTCACAAGGGATGCTAAATTGGGGGATATATTTCTTCAAATAACCAAGAGTCAAAAATGTTCTAAGTTGATGAATCAAGAAGTTGAAGCTTAAGTATTTTTTTAATTATAAAAGTTACTAATCTGAGAATAACAAGTAAAAATAAAAGCTGGAAGAATTTGAAAAGGAGAGGTAAGAATAGTATAAATAACTTGAACCATAATCTTTCATACTAAAAAATCAATAGATAATATCTACAGTTAATAACTCAAGATGAAAGATCTAAATACATTATTTAGGGTTATGGAGGTGACTACTAAAAGAAATAAAAATAATAAGAGATTATTCTAAAGAAATTACCACAGAAGTGTGAGATCAGAGATGGGGATTCTGAAGAAAAATTTTACTTGTAATTGGATGTCCTTCTGTACTATTTGAATTCTTACATCCTGGCATAGGTGCTAATTCTGAATTTTTTTTTTTCTTTTTTTAAGTAAAACTTACAAGCCAGGTCAGGTGCTGTGGCTCACAATCCCAGCACTTTAGGAGGTGGAGGCTAGAGGATTGCCTGAGCCCAGGGGTTCAAGACCAATCTGGGCAAATTGGCGAGCCCTCTTCTCAACAATAGATCAAAAAAAAATATTAGCCGGGCATGATGGCACACACCTGTTGTTCCAGCTGTTTGGAAGACTGAGGTGAAAGGATCGCCTGAGCCCAGCAGGTTAAGGCTGTGGTGGCTATGAGCATACCACTGCACTCCAGCCTGAGTGACAGAGTGAGACTCAAAACAAACAAACAAACAAAAAACCTTAGAAGCCAGAGTTAATGTATAGAAATCATACATTTATGACATTTATGCCAAATACTATGGCATAAAATATTAAAACCAAAAGTTATTAGAAGTATAAATAAAAATTGATAAAACTTTGATTTGAGAAGGAATCGAACTTACCACGTTCTATAATAAATCAAGTATGCCACAATAAATAAAATTTATTTTGAATTAATAATTATATACTCTGTGCCCTGTAGAGATCATACATTTTAAAATATATAAGGCCGGGTGCAGTGGTTGACGCCAGTAATCCTAACACTTTGGGAGGCCAAGGTGTGAGGACTGCTTGACCCAGAAGTTCGAGACCAGTCTGGGCAACAATTAGATCGTGTCTCTACAAAAAAAAAAATCAAAAAATTAGCCAGGCATGGTGGCACACACCTTAGTCTCAGCTACTCAAGAGATTGAAGGGGAAGGATTGCCTGAGTCTAGCAGTTTGAGGCTGTAGTGAGCTGTGATTGTTCCACTGCATCCCAGCCTAGGCAACAGAGTGGACACCAAAAAAAAAAAAATCAAAAACACACATACACACACACACACACATACATATATACATACACATACACGTAAATATATTTATATATGAAATATAAGGATATATATATGTAATATATAGGTATATGAAAAAAACTTGGCCTTGTAATTGTTTACATGATAAATCTCAGGACTTTTCAAGTAGTAGAAATTAAAGACTACATTCTCTAATCACTATGCAATAAAACTAAAAATTAATAACAAAATAATTTAATGTCCTATGAATAAATGTTTTAAAGCCACTCTCTTAATTATTATATCAAGTGAGAAATTTAAATAAAAAATAAAGCCTATTTTAAAAAGTAAAAATAATAATTAAGTTAAAATGTATACATTTCTGATAAAGCTGTATGCAAATCCAAATCCACTTAGAGTAGCTCTGGAAGGAAACACAAGAACATCATAATTGTAGTTACCTCCTGGTGAGGAATGAGAAGACTGGGCAGGGAAGGAAAGAAACTCGCTATTATCTGTAAGCCCTTTTGTGTACTTTGAATTTTGCACAATGTGCATAAAGGACCACAAAATACAGAACTGTTTTTGAGTAAATTGATAAAGTATTTTATTTACTAATCAATAATTTTGTTTTAAGTGAATCATTCAATCAACTCAAGAAGCTAGCTAGAAAAGAAAAAAAGCAACTGTAAAGAAAACAGGAAGAATAAAAATCTAAGGAGAAAAACTAATGAATTTTGAAGCAATAAAACAAAGAGATGGAATATATAGGAAGTTAAAAAGGCATAAGAGGTGGTTATCTGGGGGAAAGGTTTTTAAATTGACAAAGTTCTGACAAATCTAAATTTTAAATAAGAAAGGTACAAAATTAGAAAAAAGGTAGGAATTTAAAAGGTTACCTTTTACTATGTGCTATACACTATGTTTCAAGTATTTGGTATAGATCTTCTCATTTCATTTCATTTACTAATAGACAATTAAACCTATTTTAGGAATTGAAGAGATTCTACCCACAATTATGTTTTAGCAAATTAGAAATATCACTAAAATGAATAATTTTCTAGAAATATGAATTAATACAATTGATTCAATGTTACAAGAAAACTGAATATCCATGGAAGACATTGCAAATGTTACTAAGGGAAAATATGCCAAACTGGTTCTAGGTCTTTCAGGTGTTCAAGTAACTAATAACATCCATGTTGTACAATCTATTCTAGAGCACATACAATTATGAAAAGCTATTTCAGCTCACCTTATGAGGTTAATACAGCTCTGATACCAAAATATGACAAGGGTAGGAATTTTCCAAAGAGGGCTTTGTGAAAAGTAGTGTCACTTTCTGAGGGGGGATGGAATCTATTGTGGATTCATTCAAAAAGCACTCCCTCAGAGATCACAGCATGTATTAGCATATTAAAGTCACTGAGAAGCCCAAAGCAAAGAAATTTGTTGAAATGTTTTAATCTGCCTTTCTCAAATGTATTTTGACCATGGAACCATGTTTTTCCTCATAACTTGCCTTCTTAGAATACACTCCAAGAAATGCTCTTCCAAACAAGTCTTATTTACAAGTACAGTTGCAAAAATTCTAAATAAGGAGCCAATAAAATTAAGCCAAAGTATATTAAAATAATAAGCCACCACAAATAGGGATTATCTCAGAAACACAATGATTGCTTAGTATTAGAAGATATATTACTACAACACATTGCTCACTAGCACAAATAAGAAAGAGCGCATAATTATCAGTAAAGAACAAAAGATCATTTGATAAAATTAAACACTTTTTTTTCCCTGATTTTCAGGCCTCCTAGTGAATTAGGAAGCAAAGTATCTTTCCCAATCTCTCTTAGACCAGTTGCAAATTACTAGAGCTGCTCTCATTAAAATCAGGAGGAAGGTAAGGATGTCCAAAACCAGTACTAACGTGCAAAAAAAGAAACAAGATATAACTATTTGAAAAAAGGAGAGTGATTATAATTATTTGCACAAGATAATATAATTGTCTAGAAAATATAAGAGAACCAAAAAACTGTTAAAACCAATAATAATACTCATCAAAATGGCTAATTAGAAAATGTATATTCAAGATTCACTTTTTTATATACTCACAATAACAAGTTAGAAAATGTAATGAGAGGAACGTGTAATTTGCAATACTAACAAACTGTAAATTTCTTAAGCAAAACCTTAGAAATGAAATGTAGAAACATGGAAAGATAAAACATGCTCCTGGAAGGTAGACTAAATTATATTTTTGACATGTCAAGCATTGTATTTGACAAGAATTGTATGGAAAAAATAGTTGAATTTTTTAAAAGGTAATATCAGTGGAAATATAACCAAACTTGATAGTAAACATTTTAATACTTTAATAATTAAAACAGTATAATACTGGTATAAGAATCAATAAACAGATCAATGCAACAAAACAAGCAGGCCTGAAATAGACCCTCACATACATTTTAACTTGGTACGTGACAAAATAAACCAACATGGAAAAAATTGATTACTCCATAAATGGTTTTGCAAAACTGGTTGAGTATTTAATTTATTTTTTATTTTTATTTTTTATTTTTTGCGTTACCTTCCTCCTGATCAACATTGTTAAAATGTCCATCCTACCAAAGGCAATCTACAGATTCAATGCAATACCCACTAAGTTACCAACATTATTCTTCTCAGACCTGGAAGTGACAATACAGAAATTCATATGGAAATATAAATGACCACTAATAGCCAAAACAATCCTTAGCAAAAGAAACAAAGCAGGCAATAACACACTTCCAGACTTCAAATTTTACTATAAGTCTACAGTAATCAAAACAGCCTGGTACTGATATAAGAACAGGCCTATAGATCAATGGAACAGGATAGAGATTCTGGAAGCAAAGCCTCAATTTCTCAACCAACTCATCTTTGACAAAGCCTCCAGCAACAACCACTGGGAAAAGGAGAACCTATTCTACAAGTGGTGGTGGGAAAACTGGCTGATCATATGCAGAAGATTGAAACAGGACCCCTACTGATCACCATACACAAAAATTAACTCTAAATGGATCAAAGACCTAAACGTAAAACCTCAAACTATAAGAATCTTAGAAAACGCAGGAGACACCCTCATGGAAACTTGAACTGGCAACCAATTTCTGATCAGAACCCTAAATGCCCATACCTTAAGAACTAAGAAAAGGTGGGACCTCATCAAACTAACGAGCTTCTGCAAAGCAAAAGAAACCATCAAGACAGCAGAGAGACAGCCCACAGAATGGGGAAAAAATATTTGCCAACTGTATATCTGACAAAGGCCTAACAAGGAACTCAAACATGCCAAAAGGAAAAAAACCAACGGCCCCTTTAAAAAGTGGGCAAAAGACATGAATAAACACTTCTCAAAAGAAGATATACAGGCAGCCAACAGACACATGAAAAAGTGCTCAGCCTCACACATCATCAGAGAAATGCAAATCAAAACCACATTGAGATACCACCTAACCCCAGTAGGAATGGCCATCATTAATAAAACAAACAACAACAGATGATCGCGAGGATGCGGAGAAAAAGAAACACTTCTACACTGCTGGTGGGAAAGTAAACTAGTGAAACCTCTTTGGAAAACAGTGTGGCAATTTCTGAAAGAACTAGAAATTGACCTTCCATATGACCCAGCAGTTCCCCTATTGGGAATATACCCAGAGGAACTCAAATCATTCTATACAAAAGATACCTGCACACGTATGTTGGTTGTAGCTCTATTCAGAATAGTAAAAACATGGAACCAACCATGTTGCCCATCAAAGCTGGACTGGATTAAAAAAATATGGTACATGTACACAATGGAATATTATGCAGCCATAAAGAAGGGCAAACATACGGACTTCACAGCAACTTGGATGTATTTAGAGTCAATCATACTCCATGATCTATCACAGAAACAAAGAACAGAATACCATATGTTCTCATTCATAAGTGGACCTTGAACAATTATAATACTATAAAAAAGGTATTGACAGTAGTGGGGAACTGTCAGCGGGGGGTGGGATTGGCAGTTGAGGGAAACTGCTAGGGGAGGGAGTACCTACATAATCAACATTTGTACACCTAACCCTGAATTGCATCCTACATCTTTCTAATAATAAAATTTAAAAAGAAAAGAAAAATTCTTAGAAGTAGAATTGGTAGGAAAAGAAATTATAAATACCTTTAAGATTTTAACACGCATTGCAAAACTGCATTTCAGAAAGGTTGTACAAATTCTATCCCTCTCACAAGCAGTGTAAAGTGCACTTTCTTGACTCCTGCACCCTGGCATTTTCCTTATTCTCAAGTTCTTCACCAGGCCAGGACTAAGGCTTTTTCACATCTAGAACTCCCCTTCCCGGGCTCTAGGCTTCTTTCTTCCCTCTTCTTACATCCAGTCCCTGAAGGTCATTGTTACTTACTGACAAATAATTTCAGAATGAAAGATTGTGAATTATTGACTTCTGATTCTTGATTACCAAAACATCAAAGCACCAGCCATAACCCAGACTGGAGAGACAGGCACAAGCCTATTAATCTAAAAAGGTAGTTCCAGCCAGGCTCGGCGGCTCAGCCTGTAATCCCGCGCCTTTGGGAGGCTGAGGTGAGTGGATTGCCTGAGCCCGTGGGTTCGAGACCCGCCTGGGCAACTTGGCGAGACCTCATCTCTACAATAAATCAAAAATTAGCCGGGCTTGGTAGCACGCGCCTGTAGTTCCAGCTACTTGGAAGGCTGAGGCGAAAGGATTGCCGGAGCCCAGCAGACCGAGGCTGCGGTGGCCAGGAGCGGCCACTGCACTCCAGTCTGGGCAACAGAGTGAGACTCCAACTCAAAAAAAAAAAGGTAGTTCCAAGCTTTTCAAATAGCCATCATCACATCACTCTCAAAATATGGACCTTTATCGACTGCTCTTTGACAGAGTTGAACTATTTCCCAGAGCAGGGAGAGAAGCCAGATCACTTGGTTAGTCTGTCATTGCTAAATGGGTGCATGTAAGATCCTGTGTTCTTGGAATAAGCTAAGGAGGAGAATGTTCTGAGGAACAACTATCTTAGTCAAAACAAGATTCTTATGTGACATCAAGTATTGAACATCAACTTTGTGCCAGGCCCTGTTGAAAGCACATAGGTATAAAGCTGAATGAGATATAACCTAGCAAGAGAGGAAGAAACAGATAATAATTATTACTCTGTTCAATATGAATTTTTTTTAAGTATAGAAAAATATACCAAGTAACATGGAAAACAGAAGAAAGAATTTTTGGTTATTTCCTTATGGGTCAGAGAAGGTTGCACAGAGAAGGTGATAAATCTACTGGTCTTGCAAAATGAGTAGGAACTTTTCAAGAGGAGAAGCTTCAGAAAGACACTCGAGGAAGAGAACCACAAGGACACAGGCTCTGTTACCCAGCAATTTTCACAAAGCACACAGGTGCTCCACAAACCATATCAAAGTATTTTACTATTTAAATAATATAATTGCAAGGTGCTACACTCTGTTGTAAATTTGTTTTCTTTTCAAGGTAATATATAGAACTTCCTTAATTTTAAGTTATTCTTACACAAACATTTTCTGGTATTTTTCTTCACTTTTCTAACAGGAAGAGGCAGAAAACAATTTTAAAAATAGAAAAAATCTTAAATAAAAAACTCAGAAAGTTCCAAACTAAATCCAGCACTTGCTTTCTCTATTAATAAATTTGTGGTCCAAATTTGGATCGTGGGAGCCTCAAATCAGGGCACTCGCATAATGTTTACCTATTCTGAAGAAATTACCCAGAGGACAGGTTGGAAAAGACATGGGTTTATTCATTCTTACAGGACAGACAGATGGCAGCCGGTCGATACAAAGCTTCCTGTACCCCAGTCGATGTTGGGAGAGGTTATATACCCCCAGCAAGAAGAAGAGGTGAGAAACAAACAACAGTGTGACTTGCAGGAAAGCAGGAACAAGGATGTTTACCTCTTTAGCACACACCTTGAGTATGCAGGTATGCATATCTTCAAAACACCTTGATGGGACACAGATGACCTTGGCCAGGCGCCATCTTCCCAGTTAGTAAGCAGTCATGGGGAGGGGAGGAGCAGGGCATACATATTTACCTCATATTCCACCCCTATATTCGATCACTCCACCCTTATAATCTGCACCTTACATTGGTCTTCCAGATGGTATCTGGGGGAGCAATAGATTACACATTGCATCCAAATTCCACAAACACAATTCAATGCCAAAGAGCAAAATGCCTGCAACTATAATAGCACCTATTATAACTTTCTTACACACCAGGCTAAGAAAGGAAACTCAGTCAGGCCAGGGGTCCTGGCAAAGATGGCCTTGACTTTAGTATGCATAGCAGTTAAAGCAATAGTTCCATTGCGGGAAAAATCAGTAATATAAGCACAGCATTCTGCTTATATCATAGCACAAGTTCCTCCTTGGACAGCAGTTTGCATGTCCAGAGCCATTCTATTCTGCAAGACTATTTTATGTAGCTGTGAGACTACCTCATTTAATAACTGGAGAGCCTGAAAGCTTGTGCTGAGAGCATTAGCAATATGATTGGCCAATGTCTTGACTGCTATCTCAATGTAAATGTTCCCACCTTGCAGGGAAAACACTGCAAGGGGATAAAACCACCAAGGGGTATGGTGTTCTCTATGCCATGCAGAGAATGCATCCCAATTATTGGGTAGGTGGGGATGTATGGCCATTCCCATATGCATCTCCCAATCCAATTGTATGGTAAATATGGCCATCTCTGGGTTCCACATATGCACAGGGTACCAGTGTACAGGATGGGCCCCACTCCTCAAAGAGTATTTCTGCTGTTCCCATTTCTCCATGCTATTCAGCATGGAGATGTTGAGGCACGGCTACTCAACATCACTTCCTGATTGCTCTCATTTTGGGTTTTTCTTTTCTATTCTATGCAGGATAGCTGGGACCAGAAATTGGTCCTCGACAGTGGTCAACCACTCCACTCCATTCCATACCAAATACCCCAGCATGGGGCATGGCTGCTTTGTTTGTTCCCTAACCAAGGCAAAAACTTGTTTGTATCATTATATGCTATCAAATGCCTGGTCATGGTGGCAGTTTGTTTATTACATTCCTGGAGCCATGCCCATTCAGTCTAGTTTGCAGTTTGCATCGTTCAGGGTAGGCTGGATGTAGCAGACACAGAATTCCAAGCAGACTCAGCATGTTGATTGATTGTGAACCCATGTTAAAATTGGGGCCCACTGCAGGGAGATGTTTCCTGTAACCAGACTAAGGGTGATAAGAGAGATGTTTAACAGGTACCAGCAGAGGCAAGTTATGTTTGTCAGGCAGTACACACACTTTAGACAGGATAGTTACACTTATTGGGAGCCTCTGTGTTTTACATACCATGTTCTATCAGGTCTGGGAGTCCTCTTATCCAGTACCAATAGAGACAAAGGGGGAATTCTAAAATTCAGAAGGATGTTATCATTGTTGTGAAGGAAATTGTCTGATCCATGTGATTTATCCTTTTCACTGTGTAAGTCCACCATTCCATGACAGAGTGGAATATTTCTAATCGTTTTTCTATACCCTCCCCCCATGGGGATAACAGAGAGTACCAACATGGCCAATGGAGGGTTTTAACCCCAGGTAGTATACGCTGTGGGACTGGCAACAACAGGTTATTCTCATCACTTCACTGGGGCTTTAACAAGATTTCAGTGATTTTTTTTCTTGGAGTCTTATGGCAGCCATCCATCAAGGTGTCCAAGGGTGAGGGCTATCCAGCTGGAGAGTGTTCATTCAAAGTGTGGAGGGCATTTGCCAGGCAAGTTGTCCACCCCAGCAGTGAATGCTGCTTGGTGTGTAAGTTGTGCTTTAAGACACCATTATAGCATTTAATCACACCTGCCACAGTGGGCTTATAGGGTAAGTGAAATTCCCAGGTAATATATAGGCACCAACCAATTGCTACATATGGTGGCCTGTGAAATGAGTCCCTTGATTGCTCGTAATGATTTGCAGAATCCCGTATACGCCATAAACTGAGACAGCCCCCTGATGGTGATTTGCTGCATGGTCAACTTATGGGGGTATGCCTGCATGATACCCATGCAGGTGTCCACACAGATCAGTGCATATCGTGACTCTTCTGATGACAGAAACAGTTTTAAATAGTCTATTGCCATCAGTTTAACAGAGAATCCCCTCTCTTCATCTGCTCCATCTCCTATGGCAGCTTTTGGGGGCTTGGCTCCATATAAACAGGGCAATATTGGCAGGCTAGGACAATGTCCCCATACCTGATTGGCCATCCCAAGCCTTTGCTATTTCCCACAGTGTCTATTGTCTGGCGTGTTTCAACTTCTTTGTGTAGTCACATGGCCACGTCTGCTGAAGCTCTAATGGAGCTTCCTCTAACCACCTCATGTGGACTAGAGCATCAGTTTCATCATTTCCTGGACTGGCTAAAGAGTTACACCCTGGCACATGATAGACAGTCACTGACGTGTTGGCTTCATTCATAGATGTCCTGCCACAAGTCTTGTCTCCAGAAGGGTTTATTCATTATCAACCAGTCCTACTTTTTCTACTGTGGCTGCCACAGTGTAAGATCCTTAACTGTCAGTGCAGATGATTACTGGGCTTTTTTCCTTGGCTATAACTATCCATGCTGCTCGTAGTTCAACCCATTGAATGTTCTTCCCCGTTCTGTCATCCATCCAAATAGTATCACTGTGGCCGGGCTCGGTAGCACAGCCTGTAATCCCAGCATTTTGGGAGGCCGAGGTGAGTGGATTGCATGAGCCTGTGGGTTCAAGACCCGCCCAGGCAACTTGGCAAGACTTCATCTCTACAATAAATCAAAAACTAGCTGGGTGTGGTAGCGCATGCCTGTAGTTCCGACTGCTCGGAAGGCTGAGATGGAAATATCGCTGGAGCCCAGCAGATCGGAGTGAGACTCCAACTCAAAAAAAAAAATAAAACAAATAGTATCACTGGATGGCTGGTAGGTGATAGCTCTCCAATGAAAAGGGTGTCCTTGGCAGGGGCTGTTGATATACCAGGCAACCTCCAGCACTGGCAGCAGCCTTTCCTTAATGGGTGAGAGTGTCAAGACAATGGGTTCTGTGGGCACTCCATCAGGGTCTATGAACATGATCAGGTCCAAAAGCTGTTGCAATTCATGACTCAAAGGACTGGTAGGTAATACTGTGTTGTTGTAAGTTACTGTGGTTGTCTGGGCACTGGAGCTGCGAGGTCACACAGAGAGGTCATGAATCCATCCTGCGATTGGCAGGGCTGTCCTGAATGTTACAGCTGCCTGTCCAGTCATGGGTTCAGTAGCTAGCAGCATCTGGTAAATGGTGTTCACCTGTTGTTCAACTGGGCTGTAGTGGGCTTCTGCCCCTTTCCATGTTTGTGACCAGGACCATATTAGGAGACAAGTCTTTCCCTGTCATTGCCAAAATCCCCCAAGCATAGCTCTCTGGAGAGATAGTCACATTCAATTCAGAGGGTAGTGCTAGATTTAAAATACCCAGTGCCTATATTCCTCCAACCACTGTTTTGCAGAACAGAAGGTGGTTTGACACTCTAATGTCCAGTCCTATCAGGCTCTCCTTTTAATAAGCTGGAACAAGGGTTGAACTACTTGTGCCAAATTGTGGGTAAACACTCGTCAGTAGCCCAATAGTACTAAGAACTCTTGTAACTGCTTCATGGTTTTAGGCCTAGAATAGGCCTGGATTTTATCCATCACGGCAGATAGCATCACTTTAGTCTTACCAGACCAGATAACACCCAAGTACTTGACAGACCATCTAGGTTTTTGGACCTTGGCTTGGTTTATCACCCATCCCCTTTCCTGCAGGTGAGTGATGAAGGATGGGGTTGCCTTTTCTAAGTCTGAAAGAGAATCAGAAGTTAGCATGATATCATCAATATAATGGATCATTCTCACTGAGGTGCAGGAAGTCCATTTCTCTAAATCCTCAACAACCATTCCTTGGCAGATGGTCAGGCTCTGTTGAATGTTCCGTAGGGACGAGTAAATAGCAAGCTCCCTGTGGGGCCTCTGGTTGACAGAGATGGCTTGTGATCCCTCCACTCCTTGACCCCACCCCTAGACTTGAAAGAATGGGAAAGTGAAGACTAGCTGTTCTCTTGGTGGGGCTATTGGATACACAAAGAGGGAGCCATACAACCCTCCCTTCTGGGTGATGGTTAGAAAATCTTTTAAGTGCAGAGTAGGGTCCTGCATGGCCTGCATCTCTGCTTGCTTCTCCAGCAAAAGCTGGAAGCATTTCTCTCTTGGCAGCTGTTGCCATAGTTGCAACAGCATGGCATTGGTCTGTTTGTCTGTTTTTTGTGGGTCGACTCCCACTTTCATGAGACCACTCTAAATGGTAGGTGGCCAATCTTTGCTGTCTGCTTGGATCAGTTTAGTCTCTCTTTCTGACCAGAACTCCTCCTGCAGCTGTTGGTTCTGGTTTTAAGCTTCTATCTCCTCAGTAGCCAGTCACAAACCCCATAACAGTGGCCATGCTACCACTGCTGCTATTGCCTTATGCTCCTTTTTTCTTTTAAATCCTCCCTTTTCCTCCACTGTCTGGAGAACCTCCAACAGTCCAGCTGGCATTTTCGGTGTGTCCCCATATTTACATGGTAGTATCCAGCCATCTACTAAGTGGAAATATCAAACTACATTGAACCAGTGGCTCAACCTTGCATTTCCCCAGCGACATACCTCCCACTCCTAACTTCTGTCAACTCAACCAGGGATTCTCCCAGAATATCCTGCTGACTATATCAATCATATTGTGGGAGCCCCAAATCAGACAGGATGCTCACGAAGTGTTTACTAATTCCAAAGAAATCACCCAGAGGACAGGTTGGTAAAAACATGGGTTTATTAATACTCACAGAGGAATCAGTGGCAGCCAGTCAGTACAAAGCTTCCCACACCTCAATAGATGTTGAAAGAGGTTATATACCCCAAGCAGGGAGAAGGAGTGAGACACAAACAATAGCATGAATACCCCCAGCAGAGAAAAGTGAGACACAAACAACAGCATGACATGCAGAGAAGCAGGAACAAGGATATTTACCCCCTTAGCACAAGCCTTGAGTATGCAGGTGTGCATATCTCCGAAACACCTTGACCAGGTGCAGATGGCCTTGGCCAGGGGCCACCTTCCCAGTCAGTGAGCAGTCATCAGAGGAGGAAGAACAGGGCATATGTATTTACTCCACAAAACTTTTATCATATTGCCATATTTTCTATTAATTATATTGTTCCTGAGTCATACAATAAAGTAAAATATAAAGCTGTTTCATATTAAAATTAAAAAAAACAAACAGAAACAAGATGACTCTAGATAAAGGGTTCATGGCTGGATGAGGGTAAAAATTTGGGAGATAAAACTACAAAGGGAAGGCATGATGCAATACTTGAAAAGATCTAGTAAGCCATGCTGAGGAACTAAGGGCTTTTTTAATTGCAAAAAAGATAGCATGTTAATTGTTTGAGAAACTTTTTTTGTGTTTGTTGTTTTATAGACAAAACCAAACAAGAAAAAAACTCTGATGATAGCATAAAGGATGGAATTGAATGAAAAAAGACCAGAGATTACTTAAGTGATATAAAAATGGGGGGGGGGGCACAAACAAAAAACCAAAGCAGATAATAAGCTGGAAGAGGCAGGCATAAATAATGAAAATAGTATATTGTCATCACATGCTAATTAGTTGATTTCTGGCAGATTTAAAACCACTAGAGCCTCGAACATTAAAGAAGAAGAAGAAAGAAATGTGTCTAAATGAAATCCATAATTGCTGTCTTTCTTTATCTTTCTCACTCAAAGTATCATAGAGGTAGAAGGAACCTTAGAGAGTACTTCATCCAGAGGTGCTCAACCCTCAGTGCACATACTTGGAGAACTTGTCAAAAGGCAGATACAGAGATTCCAATACAGTAGGCCTAGGCAGAGTCCAGAAATCTGGACTTTTAACATGACCTTTGGTGATTCTGGTCCATGTTTTCAAATGCCATATTCTGAAAATCACTGATGTGATACAAACCCCTCAACTGCTAAATGAAACAGCTGAGATGAGGGGTAAAATAAAAGTGATGAATCTAATCTTGAGAAGTTCCAGAATTAGAACCTTAGGATCCTTAGTAATCCCCAGTAATCTTTACACTACGCACCTCTGATTTTATACATCTCCGATTGCCCCAAACAACCAGCAGTCAGCTTGGGCCCACTGGATGGAATCAGAATTTCCAATCTGTGGAGATACATGGCCGAATTCTGAAAGCAAGAATTTTCCTTGGGTGTTTTTTTCAGTCTCTCACACTCAAATTATGGCACACTCACCTCATTATAGGCCTTTCTCAAATCATGTTTACATTTTAGTAGGGTTTTAATATCCATTTTTCTCTCTATGCAACACTCAGCACTTGCTTGGTCCACTCAAATAATGAGTCCTGCCAAATGCAAATACGCCAAATCCCAGGTATCAGCCATGTCACACAATTTAAAATTCAAGAGTCAGAAATCCATGGGAAATACTTTGGAATACACATTTGGCTGGTAGAACTATGGAGGTGAAAGATGCTAAAACTCTACCACTAACTATTTAGCAATTCACAGCCTCCTTATGCCTCAGTTTCTTCAAGTCCAAAGGCTATAATGAGATCTTCTCTACCCAACTTAGAGAGATGTTATAGGAAGCACTTGAGAAATTGCTTTTACAAAGGACTACTCAAAACAAAAGTTTAAAAAAAATGTATAAATTCTTTCTTCACATATTCTAGTTACCACTACAGGATACCTAGAGAGGTACAGTACAGGGGGAGGCACAGGATGCTTCTGAAAGAAATATACTTTTGGCTGAACTTTAAAAGAAGGAGAAAAGTGGTTACTGATGAAGAAAATAAGTGAACACAACAGAGTCTATAGAGGAGCCAGCTTGATGAGACTGCTGCCGACAGAATTTTTTTTATTCTTCTGAGCTCTTGGCCTTCGTAAAGTAGAATATGTCAACAAAGCAAGACACAAAGGACAATGAATTCCCCACCCATCAATGAATACTGTCCACTTACTAAAAGCTATCCATAAAATAAAATTACATTCAAAAAATATTACTTGTATCTAAAATTAATTATGAATGTACTGTTAAGGGTTTTAATATATTAATATGCTGTAAAATGGAGTCTCTCAGTTTTTGCATTTTTTTGTCTCCAGCATTTCAAATTAACAAATCTTATGCTGCATTTAAACACATATGACTTGTTTTTCTCCTATCTCAACTGGCCAAATAAACTTTCATCAAGTCATCGTCAAACAGCATTGTATTAAAGACTCCACCTGTACGTATCACATAACACTGCAGTGAGTTAAGGAGGCTGAGTGAAGAAAGAACAACCTCACATTGTGGGTAGTTTCAGAAAGTAGGTAGATTTTTGAAAAGCATGTACTTGTTAAGCTCTGGCACAGTTTCAATAAGTTGATGGAAATTAAAATAGACCTTAATAATCATCTAATCCAAGCATCTGTTCCAAAGTACAACTTCCCACTCAAAGTAAAACTCTCACTGTAATAATCCTGGCATATGACATCATCTCTGTTTAGAATGTCCAGTGATAGGTTGATCACTACCTCAAGTGATAGTTAATTACATTTTTAATCAATTTTAATTATAAAAATTTTATTTGGTATTTACCAGCTTACTTCCCTATCATATAATTCAGTCAAAAGAGCAAGAGTTTTTGAGTCATAAAGAATTGAATATAATGCCCAATTCTACTACTTACTACTTGTTTGACCTTGAGTATCTTCTTGAATCTCTCTAATCCTCAGTTTTACCATCTATAAAGTAAGACTGATAAATACTTCCTTCTGTGGTTTGTTGTAGAAAATAAAATAATATGTGACAAGTATTTAGCAATTTTCCTGGCACATAACAACTGCTCAATGAATAAAGTATCATTCCATTCATTTGTTCTAGTTCTGTCATTTGCTACTCATGTTTTAACCCTTCTTTTAAACACATACGATAGTCCTTTAGATATATGATGAGGATGAACTTCTCCCTTCCTAAAACTGCTCTTTACTCTGCTAACCATCTCTCCAGTCCCTGTATCCTTTTACAGTGCTATTTAATCCCAAGTCACTATACTGTTGGGGGACATAAGGATAGTCCAGAATAATAGGCTGTAGGTAGGTGATTCAGTGGTTGGTATATCTTTCAGCCAACAGATGTGCAACAATCCAGATCAATATTTTAGTCTAAACCATCGCAAAATGATAGAAGTGAATACAAATATAACATTAATCACAATCAATGCAAATGTCCTTGGTTACCTAGTTAAAGGATAAATATTATCCGATATGTGATTAAAAAATAAAAGCAGCTCTAAGTTATTTGCAAGAGATACATCTAAAGCTTAACATATAAAAATTTACTGTAAAGTTTAGTTTAAAAATCAAGAAAACACTAATTTAAAAACTGGTAAAATTTCATCAATATCAGACAAAATAGACTTAAAGAAAAAAGGATTACAAAATATAGAAAGGCTCACTACAAAAAAGGCTCAATTCACCAAGAAGATATAACAATTTTACATATACATGCACTTAATAGCAAATATAGAGCAAAAAAAAGTCTGAACTACAGAGAAATGCACAAATCCACATAATAATGGAACATTTTAACATATCTCTTCAATATGTGACACATCAAGTAACAATAAAAAATCAATAATAATACAAAAAAATTGAACAACACAACAAGCTTAATTGAATGTGTATCTATCTATGAACTATAAATTTAACAACTGAAGAATATACATTCTTTTCAAGCACAATTGGTTTATGAAAATTAGCCACATTTCAGGTCATAAAATAGATCTCAACAAGTTTCAGAAAATCTGTATCTCACACACTGTATTACCTGAAAAAAATCAGTTAAATCAATAATCAGTAGCAAAAAGAAACATTGAAAAAAACTACACATTTGAAAATTTAAAAACAATTCTAAGTTACCCACGGAATAGGAAGAATAAAACTTAAAAAATACAAAGAACTAAAAAATAACAAAAGTACTACTAATCAAAATGTGTGACATGAACTAGAGACAGATTAATAGTCATTTAAATCTTAAATATATACAATTTTAAAATCCAAAGTTACTTAAAAAAAGGTGTATAACCTTAAAAACTTGTAACAAAAATAAGAAAGTTTGAAAAATGGATGATCCAAGCTTCTAACTTAAAAAATTAGGAAAAAAACAAATGGGATAAGCATAAAAACTGAGAAAGAAAATAAAAATACAAGGAAGAAATTAATGAAACAGAAAGCAAAAATACAAAAGAAGAAAACAACAAAGCCAAATATTGGTTTTTTGCAAAGACAAATGAAATTGGTATACCTCTGGCAAAAGTGAATGAGAAAAATAGAAAGAGGGCACAAATAATATTAGAAAAAAAAAAGGGATACAACTACAGATGTAGCAGATATTTAAAAGTTAATAAGAGAAATACATTAAATCCTTTGGGTGAAATGTACATATTCCTAGAAAAGTATAAACTGCCAAAATGGACTTAAGAGATTTAGAAAATCCCTTATATCCATTAATTATTAAAGAAACAAACCATTACATCTTGTACAACCAAGTAGTGGCCACAACTGTAGTTGCTGTACCAAAAATGATACCTCTGCTAGAGCATATTAACACAATATCTGGCAAGTAGTGTGCAGCCATTTTGCTGGCAAATGCATTATTTTCCATCCCTACCCCTAAGGTGGATCAGAAGCACTACCTATTTACATGGGTTAGGCAACAATACACATTTGCCAGCTGTGAGTGGAACCCAAACAAGCAAAGAGCTCTGAAGTGGATCCAGGCTATGGTATAAGCAGTTCTCTATTTGGGTCAGATGATCTGGCAAAACCTTTGGTTTTTGAAGTTTCTGTGGTATGATAATATACCATATAGACTTTCTAGAAAGAAATATTAGAAACATAACATAATCAGTCCTCTAGGGTTCTAAAACAAGGTCATGCCATCTTCACCAAAGAATTACACACCACTGAAAAAGCAGCCTGGAATACTACTGAGCCCTGGTAGAGACTGAGCATATATAAGACCAGTTACTCTACAATAAGCAATGACCATCATGAGCTGAGTTCTGACAAACCCACTAAGTTGTATGGTCAGGAAGGTCTGGCAAGTATTCCATCACAAAATGCAAATACTATGTTCAAGTTTGGTCAAAGGCAGGGCCAGGGTCAAACCAACTGCATGACCATCGAGCCCATGTCATCCACTTCTCTTCAAATGACATCTGTAGCCACATGATGAGTTCATAATAACAAGCTGAAAGAAGAAAGACTGTTTGATAGATGAATCACTTCAGTTTATCCATGTAACCCAAAAATGCACTGCTATTGCACAAGAATCCCCCATCAGAGATGGCCTAAAAGACAGCAAAGAGGGGAAATCCTTCCAATGGACAAAGCTCCTGGCAGGGTACTTAGTCATCCTCCTTATGTGGAAAATATGTGGCCTGCTGTTAGAAGAGGATTAATAAACAATGAAGAATGGTCTGGCTACTCAAAACAGTTTTTGAACTTGTCAATTTTAATGCCTTTTAGTGTTTCTGCCATTTTTTGTTTTACCTCTTCCACACTGGCAAAACATTTCCCTTTGAGGACTTGTTTCATTCAGGGAAACAAAAAAAAAAAAGTCAGTCAGGGAGAGATCGGGTAAAAAGGGAGGGCAGGGCACATGGGTCATGCTGTTTTTGATCAAAAACTGTTGAACACTCAGTGCAATGTGGGCAGGTGCATTGTCATGGTGGAAGAATCAGCCACCTGTCTGCCACAACTCAGGAAGTTTCTTCTGAAAATTGTGACAAAACCTTCTCAAAACTTTGGTTGACTGGTTGATCCAGAGGAACAAATTCTAGATGTACTACAAGAAGTCTGCCTCCAAAAGATAATTCCAAGTTTTTTGGGGGTTCCCCTTGTAAAACAGTCTAGTTGAAACTGAGTACAAACTCACAATTCTATACGTATCTTACTTAGAAATTTTCTATGACTTTGAATATGGCAGTTACTAGCCACACCTAGCTATTAAGTATTTCATATGTGGCCACTCCAAATTGAAATAAGCTGTAACTGTATCCCAGATTTCAAATACTACAGAAAAACTTAGAACATGAAATATTTCTTATTTATACTGAATACACATTGAAATGGCATTTTTACATTGGACTAAATAAAATATATTGTTAAAAATTTATTTCAAGGCCAGGCTCAGTGGCTCAGCCTGTAATCCCAACACTTTGGGAGGCCGAGGCAAGTGGATTTCCTGAGCCTGTGGGTTCAAGACCAGCCTGGGCAACTTGGTGTGACCTCATCTCTACAATAAATCAAAAATTAGTAGGGTGTGGTAGCGTGTGCCTGTAGTTCCGCTACCTGGAAGGCTGAGGCGGAAGGATCGCCAGAGCCCGACAGGTCGATGCTGGGGTGGCCGTGAGTGTGCCACGCACTCCAGCCTGAGCAATGGAGTGAGACTCCAACTCAAAAAAAAAAAAAAAAAAAATTATTTCACCTCTTTTTTAATGTGGCTACTAGAGAACAAAAAATTATATACAGGGTTTACACTACATTTTTATCAGACAGAGTTGCTATAAGAAATAACAGAACCATATATTTACTATTTACCATGTCTTCATTAAGTAATGATAGATTGAAATATTGATTGTTAAAACTGAAGAAAGAGAAATAAAGTTGTGCTTCAAGTTGAAAAGTCAGGACCATAATAAATGAAGTCATTTATTAATTCAATACAAAGTGAGGGACTGAAATCTCTAGTCTACAAAAGTCACCCCATCACCAGTACTGAGACTAGTCATAAGTTAGGCAGAAGATGAGATGTCATCAATGCCTTATCTTTGGTAAGAATGGACATTGCTTTTAAATGTGCTGGCAAAGTGAAGGTATAAGAGAAAGGGAACTTAGTGATGTTAACTTAAAATTTAGATAATTCTGCCTCTGCCTAAGCCATCAAATCTTACATGAAATCCCGAAAATGCCGTTGTGTTTGTATTAGCTGGAGTTTACAGGGGACTCCTCTTGAAATGTATTTATTCATATCAGGAAAAAACATTGAGTTAGTCTGCCACCTGATCTTCTACTACTACTACTACTACTACTACTACTACTACTACTACTACTACTACTACTGCTACTGCTACTACTACTACTCCTCCTCCTCCTGCTCCTCCTCCTCCTCTCACCCTGGCCTCCCAAAGTTCTGGGATTACAGGCATGAGGCACCACGCCTGGCCTGGGAAAGATCAATGCTAAGTTAAAAGAAGCTTAAGAGACAATCTAAGTTAAAAGAAGCTTTTGGTTGTTACCAAAAGAAATGCATTGTCCTTGATTAGACACGGATTGAAAATTGGCTGCAAAAGACACTTTGGGGTCAACTGAGAATCAAATTTGGACAAAGTATTATATGATATTCAGAAATTATAGTTCATTTTAATAGGAGTGATACTAGTATTGTGGTTTTGCAGGAAACTGTCATTTTTAATAGAAATATGTAAGGGTGAGATAACACTAGCAAAACAAACAAAAATAATGAAACAAATATAGCAAAATGTTGACAATTGTTAAAATCAAATTATGTATATAGGGATAGTCATTATTCTATTGGGATTACTTTGTTTGAAATTTTTTCATAGTAAAAAATAATTTCAAATATTTCATTTTTGAAAAACAGGTACAGCTAGAAAATATTATTATTCCTATTATGAAGGTAGGAAAACATCTTTCCATAGAAAAACACTCAGGTAATGGGATACCAAGGTGTGCAAATATACACAGTGAATAAGGCAGCCATAAGACAAGTGTCTACAATCCTAGGCCCTCACACAATCCTCTTTGCCCTTTTACCCATGTTCCACGAGAAGACAGCATTGTTTTAGGGTGCATGTGTATGGCTTCCCACCCAACAAGGAATCACACAAGAGCTCTTTAGCAGTATCACAGAGTTCCAGCTGTGCAATGGAGCTTCCATCCCAGCTCCCTAGCTATAAGACTTTTATCCTCTCTTGCTAGAGTTTTTGGAAGCCACAACAGTTTTCATTGATTAATTAACCTCATGTGTCCTTTATTACATATGTTGGGAGATTTCACGGGATGCAAATGTTCTCCCTACATGTAGGTAATATAGGCGTTGACAATACCACAGATGATATCACTTACCACATCCAACAGGACATGTGCTTTGAGTACTTTCTTTCCTTGGTGATGAAGGATTTTCTCTCTAATCTAATCCTCCTTGGGCCTAAACCCATATATGTGCCAGACTATCTGAGCAGGAGTATCTTCTTGGGCTAAATTAATAGATGTGTATGATGACCAAATCCATAACCCTATACTCATTAGCACCTTGCTCTAAAAAACTCCACTAGCTCAATCTCAGAGACCTCATCCATAATCCATACCTGGCAGACCAGAAGGCTGACTCAGAAAACATGTGTCTGATACTAACTCAAAAACAGAGAAAACCATATGGTTTATGAAACTTGCTTTGTTTCCCAATTTGATACTAACTGCAGCCCTCCTTAGATTATGCCAAATATTCCCCACAAAAAAGCAAAGTTTTTTTTTGTTTCAAGAAGGCTATGCTCAAAAAATAGTGAACAGCCAAAATGTAATGAACATTTTTCCAAGATGGTGGACGGTCAAAGACTTTTTTTTTCTAAATCAAACACTGACTGCTGTTTTAGCCTACCCATCTGCTATGATAAGATGTGGAGGAGGATCCAGCATCTAATGAAGTCAGGGCCACCTAATTAACATTGGAACAAGACCAAGCAGAGAAATTCTAAAAGTGCAAACAGGTTTGAGAGCCACGGCATAACAAAATGCTGGCCTCCTGCCATACTTTTTCAAGTTAAAAAAAAAAAATTCCTTCCATATAACATTTATCTTCTACTAAAATTAACAAAACAAGTCAGTCCTCTGAGCATCAGCATTTGTTAGAAGCACTTAAGACAAGCAGTGAGGCAAAGGTTAAGTAATCAAGTCAAGGTTAATCTGATAGACATTACAATGAAGTGTGCCCCAGAGAGTGGGTGACACCCTGGCAGGAACTGCCAGATGGGACAATGGCCAAAACAAAAGGCATATAAGCCAAAGTTTGAGGCAAAGTTCACAAATGAGTGATCTGAGAGCTGAATCCAGGTCAGATAAATTTTGTTTGGCCAGCACAGTATTTTTCCAAATATTAAATCAAGTGTTGACACTAAAAGGTCAAGAGATTTCACATGAAAATCTAGATTTCTATTTTTTCCTAAAAATTGAAATTAAAAAAAATCAGAAGATCTGGGAGCAACCCCATGAGAAGAAGTTACTCCATCACTCAGCCACCAGAGTCCCACTACTCCCGAAAGTGTTATACAAACCCTTGACTCCTGGGTCACTAATTGTTCATCCTGACCTATGTAAGTGTTTAAATGTGTCACCCCTGTTTTAAGGATCTCTCAGCTCCAAACGACCAGTGGTCCGAAAGTTAGTGAGTCCCAACAGGTACTTTCCTCACTATGTAGCTGCAGACTAGGGATCTTAAAACCAGAAAGCTAGGCGAGATGTAAAAGAACTCTAAGGACTAAAACAGCTAGGAAAATCAAGGTGGCAGCACCACAGAGCACAGCAGTGAGATGAGAATAAACCTGAAGTGGCCCTGACAGCGTTTTCATACCTGATGTCAGGAGCAGGAGCTGCTGACTAGAGGGAGAAGGATGGCCTAAGGTGAAAGCAAGTGATTGACCACACCTGTTTCCAATGTTAGACAACCACACATTCAGTATTTTAATTCAGGACCCAGCAGAACAAAGGGAACAGGAATTTCAGGGACAGACTTAAATAGCTTCTGTTTCACAAGAAAAGAAAAAAAAACAACAAAAAACGTTGTTGCTTCCATTATATATTGGCTAAAGGGATAGAAGACAGTTTGGTATTACTTCCTTAAGTGGAAAACTTACACACTCTAAGACCTAGTATCTCAGTTCCTAGGTTACATACCAAAAACAAACAAACAAAAACCTCTTGCACATGTACAAAAAGAAGCATGTAAAAGAATATTCACAGTCATCACTCTACTCAACAGCAAGAACCTAGAAACAACCCAATTCCCTATCACAAGAGGACAAATAAACTGTGTCTGTCTTCTGTACTTTATAACAGAATATATGAAACTGGATAATTTATAAAGAAAAGAAATGTATTTCTTACAGTTCGTAGGCTGAGAAATCCAAGGTCAAAGGGCCATATCTGGTGAGAGCCTTCTTACTGGTGGGAACTCTCCGCAGAGCCCAAGGCGGCACAGGGCATCACATGGGAGGAGGCTGAGTGTGCTCACTCAGGTTTCTCCTTCTTCTTATAAAGCCATGAGTTCCACCCCCATGAAAACCCATGAATCCATTAACCCATGAATTCATTCATCAGGGAACAGCCCTCATGACCCGATCACCTCCTGAAGGACCCACATCTCAATATTGTCACATTGGGGATTAAATGTTACCATCAGTTTTGGAGGAAACAAATATTCAAACTATATAAAACTTATATTCATGCAGTGGAATATTACAGAAAAGTCAAAATGTATGAATGACTATAACATGCAACAATATGGATGATTCTGAACAATATAATATTGAATCTTAAAAACAAATCCATATATATATATATATATTATAAATAACATGGTGCCATTATTTAGTGAAAAACAGCATAGAAACAAAGAGAGAATGACTACAGAGGCAATAAAACTTATAAAAAGGAAAAGAAAGACATAGGAATATAGGATTCAGAATGATCATTTGTTCAGATAGGGGTAGACAGGGAGACAGGTGGCTGAGGAATCCAGGTCAATTACTGTCAATATCCCAGATTTTGTTTGGAATGAAAGGTTCTCAGGTGCTTATTATGCTATTAAAAATATAAGTTAAATTAAATTGAAAAATGCAGATACTGAAAATGCCCTTTGGAATATAGTTTAATGTAAATTGGTGACCTTTTCTCCAATATAAGAGGTCTCCTGGGAATAAACAAGCACTTTAGAGAGATTTTTGTATGTTTGCTTGTTTGAGAGTTTGAGATTCCCCTACTGTTTTAGAAAATCTGACACACAAGCTGGTCGTAGTCTTGTACTTCCAATGCTGTTAACATACACTGACTACATAACAATAGGATTAGAGTAGACGGTCACTAAATTCCCTTTGAGTCCTAACATCTGTGGTTCTATAGTTCAAAGTTCTGTCCTGTGGATGCTGTAAAGCAGCGTTTTTTTCATTCCTCAAGGATACTACAAAGGTGTCCATTTAGAGAGTGAGAGATGGAGGTAATAAAAGAGATATTGAGCAGACATGGGTCCAATGCCAGCCCTCTTCAACCACAGTACCTCCTTTTATATGTTTTATAAATTGGACTTCTTCCTAAGATTTCATTTGTTGAAAGGGTACCATTGCTTAAAACAAACAAAAGGGTGGGTGGGTGGGGGAATGGAAAAAAAAAAACACTAAATAATAGTGTCTCGTTAATTGGATAAGTTTTAAGTCTACATGTAAGGCTTCATAAAAGGATCCCCTTGTGTCAGGGGAAGCCTTCAGGCCATTTAGAATATTGCTGTATTTTATTTAATTTGCACAATTGATATATTCTTAGAAAATTATGTCAACTGAATATTTTTAAATGAAAGCAAATTTTTAAAAACCAGTGAATCCTAATTTTACAAGAAAGTGGTCCTGAATGTTTTTATTCAAAAAAAAAAAATCCTTCTCTTATTTACTTTTCACAATATTTTACTATTTTGGATATGATACTTGAAAAATAAAAACAAAATTATAATGCAGTGCTTGGAAGAAGTGCATTTTAAAGACAACTGAAATTGAAAATGTTCAGTTGAACCCCTCCCAAAGGCATTTTTAATCATCTTAAGGCAATCTTTCTGTGACAGAGACACTCATTACTCAAATATTTCTGTATTCTTCCTCATTTTCTAACACCCTTTCACAAGGTTAGGCCATATGACTATTGGCCAATGAGCTCTAAGAAGTGATATGTGTCACTTCCAAAGCCAAGAATTGCAACTCTTCCAGCCTCCTCTCCCTGTCTGGGCAACCAGGAAGATAGGTGCTTTAATGGAACACAAGATGGAACTGCCTGGATATCTGAATCACTATATAGAAAGCAATGTGCTAGAAAATTGCCCAAGCAGTAAAGAAATTTGCATGAAAGAGAAATAGATCTTTGATGTGTTGAGCCACTGAAATTTGAAGGCTAATTTCTGACCTCAGACTAGCCTAGTATATCATATACAATATCTACTCGAACATAGTTTCCCATGTTTCTCCATTTAAACAAATTGAGGATGCTGTAGGCCAATGGTCAGCAAAAATTTTCTATAAAGAACCAGAAAGTAAATATTTTAAACTTTGCAAGTCCTAATTACTCAAGTCTGCCATTGTAGTTTAAAAGCAGCCATAGATAGACAATATGTAAAGAAATGGGCATGACTATATTTCAATAAAACTTTATTTACAAAAGCAGAGAGCAACCCAGAACTGACCCAATGGCCATGGTTTATCAACCACTGATATAAATACTTAAACTTTTCCTTTCTGATATCTGGATATGAAGCCTGGAAAAGTGAAGACTAAGGAACCCACAAGAGTTAACCTGTATATCTGAAGAGCAGTCAGATGAAAAAGGAAATGTACATGATCTGTCTGTATTTATTCATTCGTTTAATTAATACATATTAATCAATTACTTAGTAATGCACCATGCATTGTACTAAGCACTGTGGATACAATACCGGACAAGACAGGTGAAATTGTTGCCTTTATAGAACTTATTTTCTGTGGGAGTAAGGAGAATAAAACAAAGAACTGTTAACAGCAACACTAGGGTAGTATATGAAACATAAAACAGCGTCTCTGTCCTAGTATAGGACTTCCAGAAAAAGTTACGTCTATGCCACAACCCAAAGGACGAACAAGAGTTACCTAAGTCAAGTGGGGAGTCAGAGAGTAGGGATTCCAGAAATCATCATAATAATAATGTGCAAAGGCAAAGAGGCAAGTAATATCACTGTATATCTAACATACTGGAAAAGATCGATAGGACATGCACAAGAGTTCAAGGTAGAGTGGCAAAAGCCAAGCCTGAAGAGAAAGAGAAGACAGATTATAGAGAAAGGCCTGTGAACTACTTTAAAGAGTCTAAACTTTATCCTAAGGATAAACCAGCACCTAATAAGGGTTTCAAGCAGGGGAATGACAAGAAGAGATTTGTGTTTTGCATTTCAGAAACTTCACTGGGTTGTGTGGAGGTTGAAAGTAAAGAGACCAGGAGATGAGTTAGATGACAACTGCTCTAATTTCAGTAGGATGATTACCACCCGTACTAGGTATGGATGGAGACTGAAGGAAGCGGAAGGAGGACTTCTGCTTTCAATAGAAGTCAGAGATACTGGAGTTATTGCTGTCAGGACTATCTTCCATAAATGGCCCATAGAACCATAAAACTGAACAAAACTAACTATTTTCAAGCTTTTGGAAGAGGGCAGTGCAAGATTGCAATCTCTGAGAATAAAAACTTGCAGGGTGATCTTTGCCTTTAGACAACTTCCCAACAACAGTTAAGTAAGCTGGAGTCCAAGCAGAGGACAGCAGTTCAATGAGCTGAGAAGACAGAGTTCAAAGTTTGGAAAGTTGAAATATGTAAGACACAGCACCAGAGAGGAAGAAGTTATGCAACATGGGGCCCCAAAGGGCCATATAAGGATCCTCCACAAGTTCCTTGCTAAGGGCCAGGCTATAGATGTGCAGGGTTAGAGTGCACAAACACAGAGTGGCTGCTATAGGGTTGAAAAGAGAAAAGAAATCCTACCATTTGAGCATTGGTGGAGGATATTAGCATTCTGGCACAGCTAGGGATGAAAAAAAAAACTCATAAACATCCCATAAATCCCCTGAATAGCCAGGGGAGACACCAAAAAGGCTTTACCTTAGGAATAAGATCCACACCCTAGAGCATGCATTCTCAACAGGGGTAACATCATCCCCAAAGGGGTGAAAATTAACTCTTGTCAGGGAGTGGGGACCAAAAAGAATCCAAGATATTACAATGCTTTGTAGCTTTCCAAAGAACCACAGTCCATAAATATATATATGACACAGATACAATTATAGTTGTGGTATTAAAACTTCAAGGAGGGGTATAATTGGGGAAAAATGTCTAAAAAGTCTCCTTGTAGGGCAATAATGAAGAAAAAAAAGATAGAGAAGGACTGTCTTACAGTACAGACTACTGTAAACCTGCCCCCCAAAAAAGGCTAAAACTAAGCTTTGACAAGATCTTCAGAGGAAACAGAATTTTTAAGTTAAGTACTAGTATATTAAAGAGGTTTATTCAACACCTGGAGCTTTTCACAGAACCATTTTAGCAAAAAATAAAACCATTCCTATTCAAGTACAAGGTGATCATCCAATAATTCATTTGCCTTCTAAACAAACAAAAAATATATAAAACTCTTTAGAAAAAGGTTACCAGATTTCAGAATGTCTACAATGTATTGTCTACAATGTCTGGCATACAAAAAATATTACTAGATCTGCAAAGAAAAAGAAACATGTGATCTATAGTTTCTAAAAAAGAGTAATGAATTCCAGGTGTTGGATTTTCTTTAAGACTTTAAGTTCGCTATTATAAATATGTTCAAAGAATTAAGAGGAAATATGTTCCAAAGAATAAAAGGAAAATATAGTTTTGATCAATAAATGGGAATCTCTGCAGAGAAATGGATATGATGGAAAATATTTAAATTCTGAGACTAAAAAGT
The DNA here is from genome assembly GCA_027257055.1 of Cephalopachus bancanus. Classification (NCBI taxonomy): domain Eukaryota; kingdom Metazoa; phylum Chordata; class Mammalia; order Primates; family Tarsiidae; genus Cephalopachus; species Cephalopachus bancanus. Next base: position 2,107,567 of record JAPVLO010000170.1, on the reverse strand, counting down.
ACAATAACTAAAATAGGACAAGTGAACGGACCTGAAAGATATTTTAGGAGTTACATATTAAAGATATTCAATAGTGGTGAATGGTGGGTGATAAGAGAGACTTCCCAAAATTTCGCCCAGACAACCATATGGGTAGCAGCGTCATTTATTGAGATAGGTAATTCCAGAGGAAAAGCAGATTGACATTATTCCAAAAGTCAAAACCAAAGGGTCACTCTGTGGAGATTATAAGAGACCAGATGGTAGGATGACCTAGAACAATTATAGCTATACAACAGTGCAACTGATTTTGTTGCCAAGTAGGGAGGACCTTTCACAGGAAACTAATGACAGAGACTAAATGAACTAGAGATTCTATAGAAGAGAATAATATTGTATGGAATAGAAGATTGTACTAAATATTGTGTAAATTCTCTTTTAAAGTTAAGTTTCTATTTCCTTGAATAACTATAAGAACCTGTACTGAATGAAACACATATATAACCGCAACAGATAATGTGAAAAGCTTAGCTTGTCCCTTTATTAAATGGCTCCAGATTTAGAAGCTGTTGTAGGTAGAATCATGGCCCCCACAAAAATGTCCAAGTCTTGTCGGGCATAGTAACTCATGCCTGTAATCTCAGCACTTTGGAAAGCTGAGGCAAGAGGATTGCCTGAGCCCTGGGGTTTGAGACCAGCCTGGGTAACTTGGCGAGACCTCATTTCTACAATAAATCAAAAAAATTAGCTGGGCTTGGTGTCATGTGCCTGTAGTTTCAGCTACTTGGAAGGCAGAGGCAGGACTGCCTGAACCCAGCAGGTGAAGACTGTGACAGACCTGGGTGTGTGACTCCAGCCTGGGCAACAGAGTGAGACTCCAACACATACATACACACACACACACACACACACACACACACACACACACACACACACACACACATTTAATTCCTGGAACCTATGAATATATCAGATTATCTAGCAAAGGATGACTATAAAATAGGGAGATTATCTGGGATTATATAGGTGAGCCGAGTGTAATCACAAGAATCTTTAAAATGGAAGAGAGAGGCAAAAGAAAAGAGACAGAGGAAGATGTGTCTATGGAAGAAAGGGACAGAGAAATGCAACATTGATGAAATTGAAGACGGCGGAATGGGGCCATAAACTAAGGAATGAGGGCCAACTGTTAAAAGCTAGAAAGGGCAAGAAAATGCACTCTCTCCTAAAGCTTTCAGAAAAGAAAGCAGCCCTGCTGGCACCTGGGCCAGACTTCTAACCTGAATGTCAGAGTAACACCATGTGACAAGACTTGACTAGTCATAGCTACATTTGAAGATGAAGGAGGGAGCCACAAGCCAAAATGCGGGTGCCCTCCAGAAGCTGGAAAAGCCCAGGGAACACATTCTCCTCTAGAACCTCCAGAAGAAATACAGCTTTACCAACACTTTGATGTTAGCCCAGTGACACCCATTTTGGACTCCTGACACCCAGGACTATGTGATAATAAAATCGTATTATTTTAAGCAAAAAATAATAATAGTGACAATAATAATAATTAATTAATGAAAATGAAATTGTTTTAAGCCACTGTTTGTGATAATTTCTTATAACCACCAATAGAAACTGTGCTGCTATTCAATACCAAGCCACTATTCACATGTGCTTTAGTTAATTAAACTGATATTAAAATTAAAATTCAGTTTCTCAGTTGCAGTAGCCACATTTCCAGTGCTCCTGCACCTGCAGCTAGTGATCACTGTATTGGACAATGCAAACTGAAACTTCCAACATCACAGAAATTTCTATTGAGCAGCAGTGATGTCTCTCTTCAGTGCCTTTCTTCAGTCATGTTTTAGGGCCAATTACTTTGTGTAGGGCTATATTTATAGCTATATGTCTCCTTTTTTTCTCCCTAAGTCAAAAGTAAAAACTATATGTTGCCGGGTGCAGTGACTCAAGGCTGTAAACCCAGCACTTTGGGAGGTGGGGGCAAGAGGATTGCCTGAGCCCAGAGGTTTGGGACCAGCCTGGGCAACTTGGCAAGACCTCGGCTCTTCAATAAATCAAAAAACTAGCTGGGCATGGTAACGTATGTCTATACTTCTTGCCTGCAAGGCTGAGGTGGAAGGATTGCCTGAGTTCAGCAGGTTGAGACTGTGGTGGCCATGAGCATGCCACTGCACTCCAGCTTGGGTGACAGAGTGAGACTCCAACTCAAAAATGAAAACAAAAAAAAAACTATAGGTTGATACCATTCTGGTTTTACTATGTCAAGCTATGGGCTTTGTGGAAGGCATTTACACAGACCTCAAAGGCCTTTTACTTCAGCTTACTCCTACTTTTATGGCTATTTCAGAAGGTTATGGTTGTAAGAAGAAGAAAAGTCGAATAGCATGGTCATTGATGCAATTTAAAATTTGCAAAAATGTAAAAAAAATGAAAGTAATGACTATTGAATAAAAAATTCAAAATCCTTTCCTTCCCTATAACTCTTCTAGGTTTTATTCACAGTACTAATATAATGAAACCTAAAGATGTAAAGAAGTTAGTGTCAATGAATAAGGTCATGTTATTCAAAATTATACGACTGCTTGAGAATCATAACTTCCCATTTTAACATTAAGCTGTCATCTTAAATGTATGCCTTCAAATGTTTTAAAAATTGGCCTTCACTCATGGAGACAGAACTTCAAATTCAACTTGAATTGAAATCAGGGAAATTCTTTCACTGAGAGTCTCCTCCCAACTTGACTCGGGTTCCCCAGACTTGATATCCTCTACGCATTCACTCCCATTATTCAAGAACTAGGTGTACTCTTCTGGAGGCACACGAAGGTCATGTGGATGCTAACAAATGCCCAGTCGGCCAAGTCACCTAGAGACAGGGAATATAACAGGCAGCACAAAAGATAACAGACACAGGCTGAAAAAACACATACCTGGCTTAAAATAATAGAGTCACTGGTTAAAAACCAAGGACGTAAGAAAAATTCCACAGGTCAAGTAAGCATAAAAGTCCACAGGTCAAGAACAAAAAGTAAGTCTAGAAAAAAGAAAATCCAAGCAGCAAAGACCACAAGTTAAAACATAGTCATGACAATAAGGATTAGATCATCAGGTGTCAGCAAGTCATTAATTTTACCACTATTTGCCTCAAGTCAGAACAAAGAACCAATCCCCAAACATAGGGACAGCTCAGCTGGCCAAGTAAGCTAGCAGAGGCACCCAGCCAGGAGACAAAGGCCCACTGACATTCACACACTGGTCATATCATTATCCATTATCAACGAGGAAACGCAAAACTCATTACCTAAGGTAAAAATTTTGACATGGAAAAATGTGTTTCAGAATGGAAAATGGGAGAGAATGATGCTAACTGTAAAAATATTAGTAAATCCTAAGTAAAATAATGCCTATAATTATGAAGCAGGCCCCTGGGATTCTTTGGACCCCAAAAAAGGGGATTGGGATAAAGTTAGGGGAAACAGGCAATAGGTAGCCAAGAGGGAAACAGAATAGAAAGAAAGGGCCTACTGGTAGACCTGGAAAGGCCAAGCTTCAAGTAGCTGAGGTAGATAACAAGCTCTTGGTTGCAGCAGCTTCTGGGAATAACTTTAAGCAGCCACAGTCCAAGGATAGGAGCAAATCCATGCAAAGAAACACAGATGCAGAATTTTGACTCCTCTGACCCTCCAAAAATTTCCCATCTGCTTCCTAATATCTAAAAGTCACCATTTCATAGTTATATACAAAAGGCTTGAAATAAATCATCTTTGGTCTCCCACATCAAGGAGGCTATGATAGGAAAAATCTGCTCATCTTTCCTAAGAAGATTCTTTATCCCCACTCAGTTACAGATGTACTCCAGTAGCAGGAAGTGTGCTACTTCCTAGGGTTTCAAGCATGTTCTGATCCCTCTGCCTAAATCCCTCTTTGCTCCCTTTAGTTGATGTTTACTCTTTCAAAGTTCTACTCATTCAATATTTTCTTAAAGAAGTATTACTGATACTAAGTATCCCTGCACTAAGTCAAGTTTTCCATGAATACACTTCATAGCATAACCATAATTATAATTAAATAAGAGCCAGCATTTATTAAGCACCTACCATTGGACCAAACACTATTCTAGGTGATGGAGATTCAGCAACAAGAGAGACAAGCAAGATCTCTGCTCTTTTGGAGTTACATGAGGGGAGAGAGACAATAAGCAAATAAACCAAAAGGCAAAATACTTTCAGATAATAATCTATCAAATATTATTATAAGAGGACAACAAAACAGATAATGTGATAGTGACTTGGTCAGATACAAGACCATAGGGGTGAGGACTACCTAAGATGGATCGTTTGGTGTCTGTTTTTCCCTAATAAATGTAAGTTTCAAAAGGCAGGCGCTTTGTCTTACTTGTGTCCTTAGTGCCTAGGACATAATAAGTATTCAACAATTAGTTAAGAAATAAAAGTATAAAAGATGTTTCTTTCTATATAGCACCATTTTCCAATATGCAAGAGAACAACCTCAGTGAAGGCACATTTCCATATTCCAAATTATACCACCAGTACATCTTCAAAATATTTGTTGAATAGATAAACAAAACAAAAATCTACTTCCATAGGTCCCCAGGCATATATAATATCCTTCATGGGTCAGAATTCCCTTACATAATCTACCTTACTAGACGTTTGATTCTTGACCTTTTAACCTCACTACAGCCAAATGAACTATAGGGTAGCCACACAAGTGGCTGAACATCTCTTTGTTTATCAAAGCACTCTTGGTAAGTAGGTAGTTTCATCTTATATAGACAAATGGACCTTAATCTTAGTAGACAGGATTAAAGGAAATAAACTATGTAAAATTCCATTTCAAAAATCCCAATAGCTAGTGCTCAACAAATAATACGTAATCAACTAGAAGGCAATCTAGAACAACTTACTTGCCTGAAAGATTTTACATCTTACTTAAAAAGAAAAACCATTGATTCCAGGTCCATTCATGTATTTCTTAAAATGTAAATTAAGCTATCTTGTAGGTTTTAAGTATTCATTTTCCTCATTCATTTAATCATTCATTCATTCAATAGGCATTTACTGAGCACCGACTATTTGTCAGGTACCATGTAAAATATTGTGCGTGAGATTTTATGAACTAAAGAAATAAAACTTATGAAGTGGCAGTGCCTAGCAAATGGTGGCATTACTTAGAAGGAGAACTGTTACCTAGCCAAACTTAGATGGCAAGAGATATTTATTATCATCTTTGCCTGAAAAAGATATGTAGTAAAGTCTCATTATTCATGAAGGTGCATTCCATAAAGTAGACACAAACACTGACTTAGAGGTTCTTGAATCATGGCTTCTAGGGAAACACAAGGCTAGGTTCTTGCGAACCCCTGGTCACAACATTTTTATCAACTTACCAAGTCATAACCTTGTTTTATGGGTGCTTCTTTTAATGACACCATATTTAATATCTACCAATTCATTAACACTGGTACACTGCCAACAGCACTCCACCTAAAGCCTGAATGAAGCTTATCTAACACACGCATTTTCTCCATAAGGTATATCACAACCTTCTCGTGCTTAGGAGCACTAGACAGCACTTCAGCACTACAGTAAGAGACCATTTTAAACAGCAAAATCACCCCCAAAAAAGCACAAAAATGTAAACAATGTGACACTAAATAGACTTTTAAAAGGACACTTGTTTACAGGAGGAGAAAAGACAGGAGAGGGAAGAAGAGGAAAAGAGAAGAGAGTGAAAATATAATGCCTGGGTTTAAAAGCTGGCTCTACCACTCACTAGCTATGTGATCTTAGGAAAGTCACTTAATGGTTCTATGCCTCAGTTCACCATTTTGAAGCAAAAATAATAGTATTATCTGCCTCGTGGGTTTATAGTGAAGATTAAAAGACTTCATATAGATAAAGTGTTTGGTACAGCCCCTGGTACATAGTCCTATTTAAGTATTTGTTAGCAAAATAAAAAAACATAAAGCAATGGGACATTAACTTAAACTGTCAGCAAAAATATGTGATGGGTACAGAATGGGTGTTCAACAACTGTAGCTTTCGTTCACCTTTCTCTCTCTTTTCCCTGTCCCTCCCCACCCCTCTTCTTCCTCATTTTCGCTGCTTCCTTCTTGCCTACACCTCAGACCTCCTGGAGGCCCACACAGGCGACTAGAAGACGACCGTTTCTCAAAGAGCTTGCTGACCTATAGTCAAAAGTGTGCCCTAAATGCAAATTGATCTCATTTCAGAAGTAAGATAGCACTTCCTTCAAGTAAAGATGAGACAGCTTCTGGCATGAACACCCCTTCCTGCTACACTACCACTGGCTGCTGCCAAAGACAAACTAACCATCCCATCTGCAGGCAGAAGGCACCTTCTTGCTAATCCTGCAGCTCTGAAACAACTGCTTCTTTCCATGGCAGCAAGTCCCCATCTTGCCAGCACGGCTTCAGTTTTTAGTGGGCCACCATAGCAGGGAAGCTTGGGACAAAGTGAAAGAGTGTGATGAGGAGCCAGACAAGAAACTGACCATGCCAAAGCTGGGGCCTTTTCAAAGCAAACCTCCCACATGCATCTCCAAGCTGGAGAACATGAAGAGGAAGTTAGGGCCAGAGCCAATGAGTAGAAGGGATGAGATACAATGGCGAATGCACAAACAAAAGTTGCTTCAGCTGAGGATGGGAACAGGGTTGGAATCAGAGACACTAAAGCCAGCCCTGAGTGACAAGGCTTTAGCTGGCAACCTGAAAATCTCTTCCTGCCAAACTGTGCAGGGCCAAGGTTGCCAAGGAACGCACTCACATGGCCAAGAGCATCTTCCCAGTGAAAACGCGTGTGGCACATTTTGAGGCTGACAGAAGCCCTGCCCCAGATCTTTCTGGAGCTTCCTCATCTTTCTAATCAGGACAGGAAGCCCTTTCTCATGGTTTTCTTAGTACGAGTTTTCAGTTCGATACATTTACACTTCCAAATTAAGCAGAAAAATGCTTTGAAAAATGTACTGACTTCATTGAAAAAGATAGTTTGGGATTTAGAAAACATCAAATACTCATCAGATTCAACACATTCTACAACTTCAAACCACCTTTGATAACTATATCAGCCATTAGTCCTTGATTTACCAGATCTGTCTCCTATTGTAATAATAATCACTCCCCCTTTCAAGAATGCAGGCATCACACTAGACATTTCCTAGAATTTATTTCACTTAATCTTCCCCCAAAATTCCTGAGAGAATGATGTTACTGCCTATCCCCATTTTATGTCAAGGAGACTATGAAAAGTAATTTCCAAAAATCATGTGGAAAGTAAGTTGCTGAGCAAAAAAATTCAGACCCCAGTCATTCTGACTTTAATATCTATATTATTTCCACTGTGTTATATATAACAAGATTATTGTATGGTCTACACTCAATGGAATACAAACTTGAAATGGTTTTATTTTCCCCAATCCCTGCCACCAGCTGTGCTACACTGAATTATATTTTACTAGCCCTTAGAAACAGCTTGGCAGATTCCACGACTTTCCAATCACTTCTAGTTATTAGAAGAATCCAATTCCAGTATTTAAGACTCAGATCGATTTTAAATTCAAATTTCATATCTAGTATGAAGCTTTTCTCCTTCCCTCTCCCCAAGGACAGCCAGGCTTCAGGTCAGGCCTTGGAGGAGTAGGGGTGGGATCTGCTCTTCTTCTCCCACCCTTCAGGAACAGAGGAGCTGTGCTCTGTGTCCAGTGTACCTCCTCCCTCTTCCACCTTTCTGGCCTTAAGTCCACAAGTGCATTAGAGCAGGGAGAGTAAAATCTGAGAGGTGGCAGAGGTTGACATAAGAGATTGGCTGTCCGGGAGAGGAGGGAAGCTGTTTTGAGCTCCCATTGTAGCTAGGTCTGGCTCCTTCTGATGCTATGGTCTTCACTAAGTGGGTGCTTTCTACTCAGAAGGTATATGCAGTTTACTGGAGAAACCCTCTGCTTCACTTTAGCTCCATCCACAACTGAGAATGCCCTAAGAGACAGGGGCAACTATGTCTCTATTTTCTGTTTCTGCCACTGGCCCGTGCCCCCAATCCTCTCACCAAATGGGGCATTTCCTAACTAGACGTCACTTGATCGGTTCCCAAACTTGTGCCTTGCGTTCTACATTCTATGTTGTTTCTGGAGAACCAAAGGAACCATGAACATCCTTTTCTAAGCCTTCTAGATAGGATAGAGGATTCCTCTGTTTTCTTCTTAGACACCTTACTCTGTGAGCCTTTCTCTATTAGCTTTGGCAGACTACCACGGCCAGGCAAGCAGGAAGCACCAATTTCCAAGTTCATATACCCCCCTCTACATCAGGGGAGCAGGGTCTGGTCCCTTCCTTCACCGCACTTAACTCTACTGCACACTAGTGAAAGCGCCTGCTGTCTCATCTCACCCAACAGCTAGCCAGGAGCGAGTAATCAGTCTCCTGTTGACATCCTCAGACTCTTGTGTAGTAATGCAATTTTCACAAAGATTTGAAATAAATAAGAAGCCCCCATAGGAAAGAGAGGTAATGCCACAACATTTAGCCAGCAAGTCACAACTATAAAAATGTCTTCTTCTATCTCCTCTCTACCTTATGTCTTGTTTTATCCATGGAGAAGGATGGGAGAGGCCTTGGGATAGCTTAGTTAGACAGCTTAGCCACCTCTTACTGACTTCTGAAAAAGGTGTCTGACCCCAGTTATTTGCAGCTCGCAGATGCAAATAGATGTGATTGATGCCCATTCATCCTCATTTTGGGCCCTACTCAGCAATTCCAAGACAAATAGAAAAAGCCCCACACGATACTTTGTGACCTGAATTCTATTCAGTTTCCCCATGAGTAGCATGCATTTCAAATTTTGTTTGAGCTTAGTGAAGCACAAACGTGAAACTATGGTTATAGATTATTTCAAAAGATGTCAAAATTCTAATATGTCAGTAAAAACTCATAGGCTATGGAAGGCCCACTCTTTATCATGAACCACTACTTGATTCAGGATAGTACTATTACATATTTACAAGCAAGGTTATATTCTTGCACCTTCATCAGAAGTCTACTGCAGTCTAGCAGGACAAGACTGCTCACTTGTCTCAAGTGTGTCATGGTACATTTCCGCCTTTACCAATGTCATTCTCCCTGCTAGAATGTCCTCTTTCTCAGTCATATGCCACCAGTTTTAAAGACAAATTCAACCACAGAAACCTGTTCTCCAAAACCACAGGATTTATTAATAGTATTACTATGTTATATCTAGTCATATGTAACTGTGTGTTTTAATAAAGCCCAGCTCCTTCACTGGTTTCCAAAGGAAATCCACTCAACGAATTTTCATTGTGATTTCTACAGTTTTACCAATATTTGTAAAGTAATGAGGAGAGGTTACATTTCCAGAACAGCATTTCACATGGAAAATCACCACTGGGTTTGCTGGTCCCTAAAACCCACCTCCCATATTAGCACCAATGAAACCTTAGGACCAGCAGGCCTTGGAGGCTAACTCCTGCTCGAGCTTATCAAAGCAGCAACTCAAAAAAGATATCTTTCCCAGAATAGGAATTCTCACACCAGTTACCAAGCTGACTCCACTTTATTTTGTTTGAACTTATATAATTGTTCAAATGTGGACCTTGAGTCCTCAATCAAATTATAAACATTTCAAAGAAAAGACAATCAATACCCTGAAATCCCTAGAACATCATTATTCACAAAGGCAGTGCTCTGTGAACATCTGTTGAATGTGTGAAGTGAGGTGATACAAAAACCAATATTAGTGTAGCGAGTTGAATAGTAGATCCCTGAAATAGATGACTATGTCCTAACACCTAGTACCTATGAGTGTAACTTTATTTGGGGAAAAAAAGGAATTCTGCAGATATAGGTAAGTCCAAGATCATAAGAGATCATCCTGGATTACCTGGTAGGCCCTAAATTCAATGACAAGTATCCTTATAAGAGACAGAAGAGAAGACATACAACAGAAAGGAGAAAGCCAAGTGAAGACTGAGCCAGAGATTGAGGTTATGCAGCAACAAGCCAAGGAATGTCTGGAGTCACCAGAAGCTGGAAGGCCATTCCTCCCCTATGGCCTCTGAAGGGACAGTAGCCCTGCTGATGCCTTTATTTTGGACTTCTGCCCTTCAGAACTATGAAAGAATGAATATCTGTAATTTTAAGTCACCAATTTTATGGTAATTTGTTAAAACAGTCCTAGGAAACTGATACAACAGCTCGTGTACATTCATTCTTCCATTCAAAAAAGATTCCGTAAGAGGTTGTTATATACAAAATAGGCACTGTAGTAGATATTTTAAATACATAAAGATGTCTTATACATGGATATCGCCTTGAAGAAATTTAAATTCCAAAAGAAATTCTGGTCACGTCCTGGATTTGGGTTGTCAGTTACTAGCAGGACACTTCAATTTGTATTTCATAAAAGACCATAGTTGTAGTTATATTTTCATGTCACAAAAAAAGGAAGTCATACTGTAGCTCTAGAGTCAGAGGTGAAAAGAGAACTCTAGGTCAGTCTTTCTTAATTCCTGCAATTATTAGGAGAGACCATGAGAGTCTGAAAAAGTCAACAACTTATAGCATCCAAAAGAGGCAAGCACACATCTTTTCCCCTACATTAGACATGTAAATCTTGTGACACAACTCAGAGTTGTAGGAAGATGTCAAAAGAGAGCACCTATGGCTGCAGATCTGAGACAAAACCAGCAAAAGAGAGTTCTCCAAAGTAAGTGACACCTTGACAGAAGAACTAGCAAACCCTCATTAAGAATAAGATAGCAGGTGCATAAACTGGCAGTAGGAGAATTCTTGGACCAAAAAAATGGCACAAAAGCAAAAAAACAAAATGGCATAAAAGTAACTGAGATTGAATAACAAAATACATGTCCAAGCCATATTTTCAGAAAGCTGTCTGAAAGCAAGGCAATGGAGAGGAAAACAAAAGCTTAAAAAGAAAATAGTCACACAAAACCCTACATTATAAGGATAATTGTTTTGGCCTGGAACACAAAAATAATCCCTCTCCCACACAAACCTTGTACAAATATCTGATTCAGAAAAAAGTGCCTCATTTAAACATGATTATTTTAAAAAGAGAAACAAATTGCATGAGTCATAAAAGAAGAACAAAAGGAAGAGAATAAAGTGACATCTAAAAAATATTGATAAAAATTGCGACCAAATTTAATGTCAAAAAACCAAAAATAAGCAAACGCCTCTATAAAACAAAAATGCAAAGTAAGTATACAAGAGCTTAAGAAAAATAAGGCAAGGTAATAGAGATGACATATATACTGGCAAGTTTCATAAATAGAAGAGAAAAATATAACCATCAGATAAATGAAGATCATATTGGAGACAGTTGACAAACTTTTTTAACATACAAGAACCCACAGAATTTTGTTCTCTCCCTCCCCTTTGGCATCCTTGAATGAAATTATTAGTACAATAACTTTAGCCAATCAAGAAAGGCATGGCAAAATGACTAATAATTATACTGAATACACTATAACTAAGATAAAAAAACATATAGAGATTATGGTTATAGGATAGACTATGCTAGAACCCTTAACATGTAGCAATGTATAATTTTAAAAAGTTGAGACAGCAAGGGAGTCATAAAGTTGGTCGTAGTATACATATGCTGATTTCTTAATTATATAGAGGCAGAAGTAGCCTTTGGAAACCTATACAAATCCATCCTTTCATGCTTCTTTGTTGGCAGAACTAGGAGGAGATTCTCCCCACTTCCACAGAATGATTCGTGATTAATCTAAGTCAGTCTTGGGAAATCTATTTCTCTTGACATTAACTGGTTTTAGATGAACATGTGATTCAATTTTTTCCAATCACACACAAGGAGACACTTGTTTCTCTGCTCTTAGGAAAAAGTCTGAGAAGAGAAACAGCATTTTTCTGTCTCTTACTGCAACTATATAAGTTCATGTCTATAAGTGTAACCAAGAAGAGACAACAATGAAGGTAAGAGCCTACATGGTCAAGTGAAAAGATGAAGAAACCAGGTTCTGTTGGCATTGCTGAAATACTAGAACTGTCCTACCCCTGGACCTCTTATTGAGATAACAAATATCTTTATTGATTAAGCAACATTGATGGGTTTTCACTTACTTATTGATGAAAACATTCTAACTGACATCCTATCAATCAAAAGAGATCACTTAAAAATCAACAAGTCAAGAAATAGAATTATATGTACATTTAAATGTAAAGTGGCATACATGAAGAAATATCGTATCATTAAGTTTGGGGTGGATGTAAGAGGAAGAAAATAGAAATTACTGAGTTTATCAGTGTTCATACTAGAAAACAGACAGAGCCACATAAAGATATAGTTATAAGATAGCTGTTAGCACAAAATTACAAATTTTCCAAATTATCAGAAAATACACACACACACACACCCACCAAAGCAGAAATACTTCACATTGTGAATTTAATAAGAAGAAAATATAAGCTATGCCAGCAAAATGAAAACCAAACATTAACTTCTATCAATACACAAGGCCTCAACATACTTATTAAAAGAAAAAAGGGAAGTTCTTAGACTGGATCTCAAAGCAAGATCCAAGTATCTACCGCATATGATAGGAACACTACAGACTCTAAGTAACTCAGAAAGGTTTAAAATAAAAGGAAGGGCAAATCTATAACAGGTAATAGTGAGCAAAAAGAACAAGGTTCAAAATATTAATATTAGATGAGTGTTAATGCAAAGTAAAATATATTAAATGAAAACAGATTAACATTTTGTAATATTAAGGGACACAATCCAAAATGTAGATTGCTATGGATATCTAAGTACTCATTAATATAGAATCAATATCAATAAAGAAAAATCTGTAGGAAATACAAGTTTTGGACCAGAAGATAAAACCTCAGCAACAGAAAACATTAATTCTTTCTCTCAGTGCATGATAGAACAAGCAAACAAAAAATCTCAAAATATAAGGAACCTAAATAAGATAAGGCTTTCCTAAGTGATGTACAGTAATCTGAAATAGAGACTATATCTTCTTTCAAGCTTCCATGAAACATTCACAAAAATGACTATATGGAAAAAAAGAAAACTTCAGTTAATTTCAAAAAGGAGAATAGTATAGTTCATAATGCAGTAAAACTTTAAAATAACAAAAACAAAAAATATTCTACTATCAGGATATTTTTAAATTCTGTGAACTTTTGAATTAAAGATAAAATCAATACTGAAACTTCAGGATATCGAAAACATCAAGGAAAATTATCAAAGAAAGAACTGTATGTTATTAGCTAGGTGATATAGGAAAAATATTAATAAACAAAATGAGATGATAAAAGCATCCAACTCAAGAAACTCAAATAAAAGAAAGGGAAGGAAGAAATTAATAAAAACAAAGTGAAATAATGAATTCGAAAAACAGAATGTGGAAGAACTAATAAGTAAACTCAGTAGATGTTTCTTGGGTAGAGGGGGAAGGAGAATAGAAAAAAACAAAACAAAACAAAAAGACCTTTAACTTGCCAATTTTTTTTAATTAGAAGGATAGAAAATAAAAAATAAAGAACAAGAAATAATGATTAAAAAATCACAGAAACAAAAAAATTAATTAAAGGAATCCTAAAACATCACTTTGATCAATTCAATGTAAGAACTAAGATTAAATGAATTATTTTCCAAGAACTTTCACCTCAGATAAGTTTGAAAATTTAACATACCAATATCCATTTTAAAAGAAGGCCAAATTACTAAACATTTACTCTCAACAAAATAGTTCAACACAGTTGGTTTTATTAAGGGAAATACAACTAAATCCTTAAGAAAGAAATAAATCTAATGCCATTCAAACTGTTGCAGAGCATAGCCTCAAATTTGTTTATGAACATATGACTCCCCAATAAAAGGCACAGAGAAAATAAAAATACAGCCCAAACTCACTTATGAATACTGTGAAAAAAATCCAAAGTAAATATTTCCAAACAGATCCCAGGGTCACATTAAAGTACAATAAACCATTATCAAGTGGTACTTATTCCCCAAATAAAAGGATAACTCCATAATTTAAAAAATATTAATATGATTGAACATGTTAATACTTTTAAAAATACAGTCTTCATAGATTATGAAAAGGCTTTTGATAAAATTCAACATCCTTTTTGACAAAAATTATTACTGTATACTATACTAAGGATAAATGTATTCTCCCTCAGCATGATAAACTATCTCTATAGCATCTCATAGGCAGCATATCACACTTAATGGAAACACTATTAGTATTCCTATCAATGTCAAGTTGAAGGCAAGGATGTCTACTAGAACCACCATTAATATTTTGACGGTGCTGGATAACATAATTAGACAATTAAAAATAGGTATAAAAAGTAAAAATAATAAGGTAAAATTATCATTACTTGCAGACGATATGATTATGTACTTGGACAACACAAGAGAATCAACTGAACAACTGTAAACAATGAGAGAATTCAGTAAAGTGAATGAATACAAAAATAATATAGTGACACCATTACTCTTCATATATACAAACATATATATAACACAGATATGAGGTATAAAGAGTAGACTGCATTTACAGCAACAAAAAATTATAAAATACCTAGACAACCGTATAACTAAAAAATATACAATCCACACAAAGAAAACTTTTTAAAAATTTAAATTAAGTAGAGATGGGGTCTGCTGTATTGCCCAGGATGGTCTCCAACTCCTGGGCTCAAATGATTCTCCTGCCTCAGCCTCCCAAAATGCTGGGATTACAGGTGTGAGCTATCTTACCCAGCCTATATGAAGAAAATAAATTTAAAAGTGTTACTGACAGACATACAAGAATTAAACAAATGGAAAAGTGATTCATGTTCATAGAAAAGAAAACTCAGCATGCTAAAGATGTCAGTTCTAGCCCAGCATGGTGGTTCAGCCTGTAATCTCAGCTTTGGGAGGCTGAGGTGAGTGGATTGCCTGAGCCCTAGGGTTCAAGACCTGCCTGGGCAACTTGATGAGACCTCATCTCTACAATAAATCAAAAATTAGCTGGGCATGGTGGCGCACTCCTGTGGTTCCAGCTACTTGGAAGGCTGTGGCGGAAGGATCGTTGGAGCCCAGCAGGTCGAGGCTGCAGTGGCCGGGAGCATGCCACTGCACTCCAGTCTGGGTGACAGAGTGAGACTCCAAACTCAAAAAAAAAAAAGTCGGTCCTTCCTAAGTTATTCTATAAATTTAATGTAATCACACAAATAATTAACATTGTTTAGACAAATTGATCTGATTTTAAAGTTTAAAGAAACAATAAATGAAAATAACCAGGAACAGTCTGAAAAAGAATACAAATGATTAAGGATTAGCACTGTAAGATATAAAAACCTAGTGTAAAGCTTTAATACTTAATATGAGGAGCTGCTGGTTTGCAAATAGAAAAACAGATGAATGAAACATAATTAGAAGTCCAAAAATAGATCCAATATAGTTAGAAGTTTTAATTGTGATAAACAAATTTGAATCTCATGGGAAAAAAAAGTAAACTGTTCAAAAATTATTATTTTAAAAACTCAATAGTTAAATAGAAAAAAATAAATTCAATACATAGAGCATGACTTATACCAAAATAAATTTCAGATAGCTCAAAGATATAAACATATAAACCATTACAGCATTATTTTTAAAGGATTTTTAACTCTGAGAGTAATAAAAGATTTAATTATGCCACAAAACTCAGAACTCATAAAAATTAACAAATCTGACAAGTAAAAGTAGAAAAAAAATTCTTCATAAAAAAACCAAAAAGACAAATGACTAAGAAAATATTTACAAATCATAACACACTGAGGTAACTCTCAAATCAATCTGCTCTACCTACTGTTGCTCACACCCAAACACATCATCAGGGGATCTGAGAACAGGCCCATCTCACCTACTGCTGGTACAAATGCACATCATCCAAGGACCTAGAAATGAACTCATCCTACCTGCAGCTAATGGCACCCACATGCTCCATCCTGGGACCTGAGGCCTGCTCACCACCACTGCTGCTTGCATCTTATCACACCATGCAGGGGCCTGGGGATCAATCTGCCCTGCCTGCCTCAGCCTGAACCTGCACACACTATCAGGGGGTCTGAGGACAGGCCCATCCCACCTGCCACCAAGACCACTGGTGCCCAAGTACTGGACGGCCTGGTGTCCCTATCCCCAGCAAAACCTCACCACAGCGTCCCCTAACAACTGCAGTATAAGCTGCTGAGGAATTCACAGACACCACTGACACTGATTACAGTCAAATAAATTATACAGAGTCACCACTATGGTGCTCAACCAGAATCAAAGTCAAAGCACCTTACCCAATCAACACTACAGATACTTATACATCTATAGAACAAAGTCCTTATGAGAGTCAACCCATAAAATTGGAAGAAACAACTGTTATACCAGAAGCACAAATATCAATGTAAGGATGTAAAGAAACATGAAAAAAAAGCATAACATCTCCAAAGGAACACAATTCTCCAGAAACAGGTCCAAAATAGAAAGGAAATTTATGAAATATCTGAAAAAGATTTCAAAATAATAATATTGGTGACATGCAAGAGAACACAGATAAACAATATGAAGAAATCAGGAAAACAATTCATTATCTGAATGATAAATTCAAGAAAGAGACATTTATCACTAAAAGAAGCAAAAAGAAATCCTGGAGCTAAATTCAATGAATGAAATAAGAAATATAATTGAGAACATCAACAATTGTCTATGCAAAGCAGAAGAAAGAATCTCTGAACTTGAAGTTAAAAAAAAAAAACCCAGTCAGTCAAAAAAAGATTTAAAAAGAATGAAGAGCCGGGCTCGGTGGCTTAGCCTGTAATCCCGCACCTTTGGGAGGCTGAGGTGAGTGGATTGCCTGAGCCCGCGGGTTCGAGACCCGCCTGGGCAGCGAGACCTCATCTCTACAATAAATCAAAAAATCAGCCGGGCGTGGTAGCACATGCCTGTAATTCCGGCTACTCGGAAGGCTGAGGCGGAAGGATCGCCAGAGCCCAGCAGGCGAGGCTGCAGTGGCCAGGAGCGGCCGCTGCACTCCAGTCTGGGCGACCGAGTGAGACTCCAACTCAAAAAAAAAAAAAAAAAAGAATGAAGAAAGTCTACATGACATATGGAACATCATAAAGCAACTAAAATTCAAATTCTGGGAGTTCCAGAAAGAGAAGATAGGGGCAACAGCATAGAAAATCTGTTTCACAAAATGACAAAATTTGAAAACTTCTTAAATCTCTCAAGATAGTTAGACATCCAGATGCAGGAATCACAAAAATTCTCAAATACTCTCAACCCAAAAAGGTCTTCTCCAAAGCACACTATAAGCAAACTGTCAAAAGTCAAAGTCAAAGAGAGAATCCTAAAAACAGCAAGAGAAATGTCAAGTCACATATAAGGGAATTCCCATTAGACTAATAACATATTTTCCAGCTGAAACTTTACAGGTCAGGAGAGAATGGAATGAAAGAAAAAAAACACCACGATCCAAGTAAACTATACCCAGCAAACCTATACTTCAGAAATGAAAGAGAAATAAAGTCTTTCCCAGACAAGCATAAACTGAAGGAATTTATCACACTAGATCAGCCCTATAAGAAATATCAAGGTAATCCTACATCTGAAAGCAAAAGGATGATATCTACAATCATAATAACACATGAAAATATAAAAGTCACTGGTACAGCAGATATGTAAATTGCAAAGAGAGTGGAGTCAAACATTACCACAACCAAAAACCACCAAATTACAATGATTCAAAAAAAAAGAGACGACACTTACATATTGCTGCTGGGAGCGTACAATATATATGGAGAGCAGTCTACACACATGCACATACTTTTTAACACAAAAATTCTTCTTCTAGGAAGTATCCTATAGATTATCCTACAAATTATCCTACACTCATACAAGTGATCTGTGTGCAAGGATATTCATTGTTATATTGTTTGTAATAGGAAAAGTTTGAAATAGCATAAGTGTTCACACACAGTAGCCAGATTAAATCATAGTACATCAATAAGGTAGAACAAGAAGCTAATTAAAAAGAATGAAGTGGAAGTAGCTCTCCATGTACAGCTATTAAACAGCTTCCAAGACAAAATGTCAGAAGAACAAAGCAAGTTGCAGAACAAAATGTATAGTAAGCTACCAATTTATTGAAAAGGAAAAACAAATGCTATCTCTGGAAGGATATGTAAGACACTGATACCAGTGGTTGCCTGGCTTAGAACAAGGGGAAAGAGGGAAGCTTACATTTCACTACATTCTTTTTTTGAGTTGTGTTCCACTTGTGTATATTACCTCAAAAACTATAAACAATTTTAAAGCCCTTTTAAAATATGGTTTATTTTATCTGACTCGTATATCTTCTCAAATTCTCAACACATAGGCACTAAGTGACTATTCTTTCAAAAAGGGTGCCATGTTTGTGGATATTCTTGTTTTGTTCCAGGGACAGGTAGGATAAATTTAGCCCTTAAGGGTATCAGTGTTTCAATTTTCAGTGTGATTAAAATCTGTAGGAGAAAAAAAAATAACACTGGTTCTTTTTTAAAAGCCCTTTAAATCATTTTTTGTTCTTAAGCAAATCTGTTGCCAAACATCAAAAGGTTTTTCTTTACCTTTATATCCAAAGATAAATTGTTTTTCAAAGGCACTTATTTTTGATTAGAAAAAAAACCAAAAAAACAAAAATAAGACTCTCAAAGTTTTGTGGGATGTAGCTGTATCAGGGTATGAAGGGAATGTTTCCTTCAAACAAAGGAAATATTTTGTTCACGTTTTGTTTGACTCTCTTTCTCTTTAGAACTGCTATGCCAAGTTTCAACCTGAAAAGATGTGCCTATAATGGATGTGCTGACAGACCTTTATCTAGAGAAACAAGAATGCAATGCAATCATTCTTAGCCAGGTGTGTTAGATATTTTTCATTATTTTAAAGTCTCCACAAGCATTTTTTAAGGAAACTTACACCCTTAATAACACTAATTCAGAGTAATATAAGCGTTTACTTGGCTCATGAAGACTCACACGTTAGAGACTACCAAACTAAACTACGCTTAGGTTGATTCCATATCTTGGCTATTGTGAATAGTGCTGCAATAAACATTGGAGTGTAGGTATCCCTTTGATATATTGATTTCCTTTCCTTTGGATAAATATCCGGTAATGGGATTGCTGGATCTTAATGTAGTTCTATTTTTAGTTTTTTGAGACACTTCCATACTATGTTTCATTATGTCTGTACTAATTTACATCACCACCAACAACGTATAAACCTTTTCTTTTCTTTGCATCCTTGCCAGCATTTGTTATTTTTTATCTTTATGATACAAGCTAGCTATTTTAACTGTGGTAGGATAGTATCTCATCGTGGTTTTGATTTGATTTTCCCTGATAATTAGTGATGTTGAGCATTTTTTCATATACTTGTTCACCATTTGTTGAACCTATTAAGATTATTTGCCCACTTTTTAATGTGTGTGTGTTTTCTATTGAGTTGTTTGAGTTAATTGTTTATTCTGAATATTAGCTCCTTATTGGATGAATAGTTTGCAAATATTTCGTCTCATTAAACAGGTTGTTTCTTTACTCTGATGATTACTTTATTTTCTGTGCAGAAGCTTTGTAGTTTAATATAATCCCATTTGTCTATTTTTGTTTTTGTTGCCTGTGCTTTTGAAGTCATAGCCATAAAATCTTTGCCTAAACCAGTGTCCTGAATTGTTTCCTCTATGATTTCTTTTAGTAGTTGTATTGTTTGGGGTCTTACGTTTAAGTCTTTAATTCATTTGAACATGTAGTTAATTTCTATGTATTTGTACAGTTTCCAAAGTTCTTGTCATTGATTTATGGTTTTAGTCCAATGTGTTCTGAGAAGATACTTGATATAATTTTGAGTTTTTTGAATTTGTTGAGATTTGTTTTGTGGCCTAACATATGGTCTGTCCTGAAAATGTTTCATGTCCTGATGAGAAGAATATCTATTCTGCAGTTGATGAATGAAATGATCTGTGTCTGTTAGGTTTATCTGGTCTACAGTATAGTTTAAATCTAAAGTTTCTTTGTTGATTTTCTGCCTAGATGATCTGTTCAATGCTGAGAGTGAGGTGTTGAAGTTCCCAGACATTATTGTATTGGAGTCTGTTTCCAATACAATAATTAGTTCTTTAGAATTAATAATATATGCTTTATATGTCTGAGTGCTATTAGTGTTGAGTGTGTATATATTTAGAATTATTAATATCCTCTTTCTGAATTGACCCCTTTATCATTATATAATGACATTCTTTGTCTCTTTTTACAGTTTTTAACTTAAAGTCTATTTTATCTGATAAAAGTATAGATATGCTTGCTTACTTTTGGTTTCTGTTTGCATGTAATGTCTTTTTCTGTCTCTTCACTTTTAGTCTATATGTGTCTTTATAGGTGAGATGAGACTCTTGTAGGCAGCATATAGTTAAGTCATGTTTTGTTTTGAGTTGTAGTCTTACTCAGTTGCCCAGGCTGGAGTGCAGTGCCATGCTCATGGTCACCCCAGTGTCAACTTGCTGGGCTCAGGTGATCCTTCTGCTTCAGCCTGCCAAGTAACTGGAACTACAGGCACATGCCCAGTCATTAAAAAAAAAAATTATTGTAGAAATGAAGTCTCACCATGTTGCCCAGGTTGGTCTTGAAACCACAAACTCAGGCAATCTTCTTGCTTTGACCTCCCAAAGTACTGGGATTACAGGCTTGAGCCACTGTGCCTGGTCTGCTTTTTTTTTTTAAATCCATTCAGCCAGTTTATATATTTTAATGGGAAAGTTTAATCCATTTTTATAGTCAAGGTTATTGTTGAAGTGAGGACTTATTTCTGTCATTTTGTGGTTTGGTCTTTGATTGTTTTGTATATTGTTTGTTGTCCCAAGTTTTCCATTTTTTCCTTAAATTCAAATAAATGTAATTTTTTTTCAAAGAGACTCTACAGGCAAATTAACTGAAAATTGGGAAATAATGTAAATTGCTAAGCTTTCATATAGTCCATAAATACAAACTAAGAAAAGGTTGACATGAATGTTCTTTTCTCTTTTTTCCCAATCTTTTGGAAAAAATGAGTTGCAGATTCTTCACATGATTCTTCATTCATTCCAAGCACTAGAATTACTTGGAAGAATATTCCTTTAAATGTAATGCATCACAATAAACCTCAAATTGATAGGTTCCTATTGCAGCTGCCAATGTTTAGCTAGGCCATTTGTTTTTCTTTTGTTTTGCATAATTCACATGGACTTGACAGTACAATGGTTGGTACCGTAGTGAAGCTACATATCCTGAGAGGGGATATTCTTGGCAAGTTAAGATTTGAATAAGATTACAGATGCCACTTTACACTTACAGCTCTTACAGTTTAGAGTGGAACATTGAAATTTTGAAAGAGGAGACTATATCCACTTTCTTACACATACTTGCACAAGCTTTTCACACAGCCCCACGACCCCCAACACACATACATCCATACACCTTTTTGTATGTACTCTAAATCTTATGCTTCTATAGTCGTATTCCTAGTAGTTCCAGTCACCACAGTGCTAAGAACATGGCAGGAATTCAGAATAAGTGTATGCTGACAAAAAAGATTTAAGATGATTAGCTCTAGGGAAAGAAGCTACACTAAAATACACTAATTTTTTTTTAAATTACAGTTTTCATTTGAGATCATTGAAGATTAACATGCACTTATAAGAAAGAATACACAAAGATTCCACGTACCCTTTCCCCAGATCCTCCCAATGTAACATCTTACAAAAGTATAATACAACATTAGAAACAAGATACAGCCATCGAGACAGGATACTGAGAATTTCCATCACTGCAAGGATCCCTCATGTTGCTCCTTTACAGCTACACCCACCCCACTCCTTAAATCCTGGCAACCACTAATCTGTTTTCCATTTCTATAATTTTGTCATTTCAAAATATATAATATATAAATGGAAACATACAGTATATAAACTTTAGTATTGTTTTTTGTTTTAGTTTTACTCAGTTAAAAAAAAATTCTCAATAGAATTCTCTAAAGATTCATGCAGGTTGTTGCCTATATCAATAATATTTTCCTCTTTATAGCTGAGTAGTATTCCATAGTATAGATATAACATAGTTTGTTTAACTATTCTGTCACTGAAGTGCAACTAGGTTGAAAATGCATGTCCAGGCTTTTTTTGTTTTTGTTTTTAGCTATTACAAAAAAAGACTGTCGTTAACATTGGTCCACAGTCTTTTATCATTAGGTAATATCTTTTCTGTCTCTAGTAATTTCCTTTGATCTAAAGCCTACTTTATCTGATATTAATATAGTCACTCTTGCTTTCCTTTGATTAATCTTTGCATGACACCATCAATACTCATTATTTATGGATTCCACATTTGCTAATTCTCCTACTCACTAAAATGTATTTATAGCTCCCAAATCAATACTTGCTGTGCTTTCGCAGTTATCTGTGCAACACACAGTGCAGCTAAAAAACTTGAGTCATTCCATATATATGTTGCCAGCCTAGGTTAAACAAGGAAATATTCTGCCTTTTTGTTTCAGCTCTCATGTTGTAAATAAGTGTTCTTTTCACAGCCCATTTAGTGCCACTTTATATTTTGATGCTTTTTGTTGGTGATTTCACTGTTTAAAATGGCCTGAAGAATAGTGCTGAAGTGCTGTTTATTGTTGGTAAGCATGAGAAGATTGTGATGTGCCTCACAGAGAAGATGCATACTCAGATATGAGTTCCAGTACTATTGGCCATGAGCTCTAACTTATTGAATCAACAGTATATACTCAGTAAGATGTCTTTAAACAGAAACACACATAAAACAAGTTTATTTGTTGACCAGTTGACAAAAATGTGACCAAAGGCTCTCAGGAACCTAGCTCTGTACCTCCCCTAAGAGCAGCATCTCAGTATTTGCTAATTCAGCATTCACAGCAATCTTATAGGACAGAGCTACCATAGATAACAAGAATCAATTATATATCTTTTTCCCTCCTTTTATTTTTAAACTACTTATATTGTCATATATGAAGTATCCTATAGACATCACAGAGTTCAATCGTGTTTTTTAAACCATTCTACCAATCTGTTTTTAATCAGTATATTTACACCATTAACATTTTATTAAATTGTTGATATATTAGAATTTAAGCCTGACGTTTTATTTTTCGTTTTCTATATCTCCTCTCTGTTCATTGTTTCTCTAAGTGCTTTAGCCCTACCTTTCAGCAGTTTACTTGAATGTCTTTTAGAATTCTATTCTGATTCATCTATAATGTTTTTAAGTAAATCTCTTTGCATAGCTTTTTTAGTGGTTGCTCTATGTATTACATTATAAATATATAACATCAGTCTTCTAGTGTTGTCATTTTACCAGTTTGAGTGACATATAGAGACCTTACCTCCTATTATGTCCCATTACCCTTCCATGTTTACAATATAATTTTCTTAAATAGTTATTATACATATTTACAATCACGTTAGACAGTGTTATAATTTTCACCTTGCTGTCAAACACAATTGAGAAAATTCAAGAGGAAAGGAAAGCCAATTGTGTTTATCAATGTATTTGCTTACCATGTTCTTTCTTTTCTTCCTAATATTCCACAATTTCTTTTTTTATCTTTTTATTTCTATTCAGAGAACTTATTTTGGCCATTGTTTCAGGGCAGTTCTTCTTAAGGATGCTTTCCCTTATCTGAGAATGCTTTGATTTCTCCTTCATTTCCGAAAGATATGTTTTCTGGGCAGAAGGTTTTGGGCTATCAGTTATTTTCTTTCAGCACCTAAAAAACATTGTGCCACCACTTTGTAGCCTTCATGGCTTCTAATGAGAAATCCACTCTCATTCTAAGTGTTTTTCCCTTACAGGTAAGGTGCTCTTTTTCTCTGACTGGTTTCAAGATGTTCTCTTTTGTTTTTATTTTCATAAATTTAATTATAATGTGTGTTGGCAAGGATCTCTTTGGGTTTATCCTATTGGAGGTTTGCTTTTCTTCATGAATCTGCAGTTTTGTCTCTTACCATTTTCAACCAGTATTGCTGTGACTGCTTTTTTTTGACAATAATTTCTTTTTCCTCTCTTTTTGTGACTCTGATGACATGAATGTTATGTATTTTCTCATACAGGTTGAGTATTCCTTATCCAAAATGTTTTGGAAGAGAAGTGTTTCCATTTGGGGGCTGTTTTCTAAATCTGAAATATTTTCATTATCTTACCAGTTTATCATCACTAATCTGAAAATCCAAAATGCTTTCAAATCCAGAACTTTGTGAGTGCTGTCATATGCTCAAAAGAAATGCTCCTTAGAACATTTTGGATTTCCAGATTAGGGAAAATCAACTGGTAGTTGCCACATCTCCCTGGGACTCTTTTCTTTTCTTTTTTTTCTCTTGTTCAATTTAGGCCATTCCTATTGCTTATCATCCAGTACACTTCTTTTTTTTTTTTTTTTTTGAGTTGGAGTCTCACTCTGTCACCCAGACTGGAGTGCAGTGGCCGCTCCCGGCCACCGCAGCCTCGACCTGCTGGGCTCCGGCGATCCTTCCGCCTCAGCCTTCCAAGGAGCCGGAATTACAGGCATGTGCTACCACACCCAGCTGATTTTTTGATTTATTTTAGAGATGAGGTCTCGCTGCCCAGGCGGGTCTCGAACCCGCTGGCTCAGGCAATCCACTCACCTCAGCCTCCCAAAGGCGCGGGATTACAGGCTGAGTCACCGAGCCCGGCTACACTGATTCTTTTTTCTGTCCCTTTCATTCTTTCATGTTGGGCCTGTTCACTTAGATTTTTATTTTGTGTATAGTATTTTTCAGTTATAAAATTTTCATTTAATTCTTCTTTGTATCTTCTGTTTCTTTCTTGAGGCTTTCTAAGATAGCACATTGTGGAGATTAAATAAAAGATATGCAATAATTAAATACACAGTAGTGAGTGTGAAGTATTTTACAAAAGAGAACATGGGTGACCTATATAATTAGAAAAGACTTCATAAAAGTGTCAGGACCTTAGTCACAGTTTGAAGAATAGTTCATATTTAGCTGGAGGAGAGCAAAAAGAAAGGGACTTCAGATTTGGAAACAGTATGGAAAGACACAACGATAGAAACAAACTTGGCTTAAGTGTGGGGACAGAAGAATTCACTTAAGAGATAAACCTGAAAATTAGAGTTCAAAAAGTACTTAGAATTCACACAACACAGAATGAGAAATCAATAAATCACCATCATCTAAACTATTTTACAATTTATAAAGATTTTTCAAACATGTATTTTGTCATTTAAATCACTAAATGTCTTACGCAGATGAGTAACAAATAGTGTGACCTGAATCTAGGTCTTTAGACACTCAGCCTTGAGAGATTAGAAAGGCAGCCAGCTAATATGGGTAAGAAAGGAATAAATCTGGGAGATACTTCAGAATAAAAGAGATGACTTGATAGAGGACTCCCTCAAAGAGAAAGCTAAATTTTCTGTTATAAGCATTGAGGAAAACACTGGCACCTCAGCAAGGGACTTGGAAAACCTAAATGATGCCTAAAGCTCCAGTTTGCTTTTGAACTCTGAATTTCAGGACCTATATAGGCTTTAGGAAAGCAGGACAAAAGGAAAGCATCAAGTCAGGGAGCAGCATGTGTTGTGCAATGAGAACTGCTAAAACAATAATAAAAATCCTTAACCGCTCTGAAGTCTAGAGGCCAACAGCCACATGTAAACAGCTACCTGGTCATCTCAACCAAGACAGCGCCAGGCACCTTGGGTAGACTGGTAGTATGCATTACGAGCATACTTTCCTATGCTCTGGTGCTTTGTTTTATTTTTCTTTAGCATAATCCTTTGATCCCTACACTCTTGTCTAGTACCATTCCTCATCCCACATTCCACACCCAAGCAACAGAGTTGGGATGACCCAAGCAAGGCCAATCAAAACTTTTACTGATATTGATATATGGTATATTAACTATACTCTCTTATTTTCTGTATTCTTAATGTTCTAGTATCCAGGGCTTCATTGGGTCCAGATGGACTGTCCTACCCAGGGTTAGCTAATTTCTACAGATAGCAAATGACACCACTGCAAGTGTGCCTATACTTCCCTACCACCCTCCCTATCAAATGTTCATATACTACTAGGCCAATATTTTCCTTCCTTAATCACCCAGGGCAGGTACCAGACAACTTGGGACAGAACTCTACACCCCAGAGCCAAGTAAAATTATTCAGACTAGCCAGGCTTGGTGGCTCAGCCTATAATCCCGCACCTTGGGAGGCTGAGGTGAGTGGATTGCCTGAGCCCGCAGGTTCAAGACCCGCCTGGGCAACTTGGCGCGACCTCATCTCTACAATAAATCAAAAAATTAGCCAGGTGTGGTAGCGCGCGCCTGAAGTTCTAGCTACTTGGAAGGCTGAGGCAGAAGGATCACCGGAGCTCAGCAGGTGGAGGCTGCGGTGGCCGAGAGCGGGTTGAGCGGGAGTCTCACCGAGTGAGACTCCAACTCAAAAAAAAAAAAAAAAATTATTCAGACTAGCCAATCCTAAGTCTGCTTGCTTTGCCTCATCCATTTCACCCCACAAAACCCATAAAAAATGCCCTTTCCCCTTACTCCTTCTGCCTCCTGACTGACCCCAGTGCTTCCCTGTGTGGTCTGCAAGGTACCGTGTGCCCTTCACCTTGGGAACTATGAGTAACAAATTATCTTTTCATTGACAATTGTCTCCTGCTCTGTTGGTCTCACCATGACTGAATAATAATAAAACCTATATTTTTAAATACATGTATGTTGCTGGGTATGGTGACCTCATGCCTATAATCTCAGTATTTTGGGAGGCTGAGGCGGGAGGATTGCTTGAGCCTGAAAGTTTGAGATCAGTATGGGCAACACAGTGAGACTTTGTCGCTACAAAAAGAAAATGTAAAAATAAGCCACGCGTGGTGGTGTGTACCAGTAGTCCTAGCTACTGGGGAGGCAGAGGCAGAAGGATTGCTTGAGCCCAGGAGGTCAATCCTGTGGTGAGCCATGATCATGCCACTGTACTCTAGCCTGGCGACAGTGAGACCCTGACTCTAAATAAATAAATAAAATATATGGGTGTTGCAAATAAAAGTCATTTCCACTGGGATTGCTAGAATGTGAATCCAGAGTATAGGTACCCATTTTGCATACCATGTGCTAAGAGTCTGTCTCTAGAAAAAAATCAAGCAGGTCAAGCTGAGCCAAGAGACAGAGATAATATGGATAGAGATGAGCCTATATCATATTTGAACCCTCCTGGATCCATCCATGCATAAAGCCGGATGCACCTATGAACTTTCTATTTATGAATGTTAAAAATTTTCTCTTCAGTTTAACCTAATTTTAATGGGTTGTTTTCACTTGCAACCATGCGTACTCATTCAAGAATTACAAACTCATCATTTTCCCCCAAATCTTCTCTAACCCAGGATTTCCCTCTTTCTGTTAATGAAACCATATTTGTCCCTGTCATTCTGGCCCAAAAGTGTAAAACCACCTATTTATCAGTCACTACATCTTACCATTCTAATCTCTTAACTTCTCTTTCTCTGTTCCCACTAATAAAATGTTTACCACTTCAATTCAGGTCTGCCTTATTTCTCTTTCTTAGCGATAGTATCACACGTAACTCATCTCAATTATCACCTTCTCTGTGAAATCCTTTATTTACCCTGACCAAATCACTCCCCTGGCTCTTCTTTTCATTGCTTTCCTTTTCCTTGTTTTTTTTTTTTCCTCTCCCTTTCTGCCATTCCTCATCTCCACTCTTCTACAGTCATCTTGATCCTGCTCAGGCAAGATCTTTTCCAGGACGCTTTTCCTGACCTGCCCGCTCTTCTCACAGATTGTGCTGAATGTCCTTTTCTATGATTTCCTAGTACTCTGCTTACTTCCTTCAAAATACTCTACAACCTGAATTTAAATTATCCAGATTATATCACTAGGCTTAAAGCTTTTCAAGTGAAATGCCACTGGCACATGGATGATCTACCCAGTATTATGGTAAGAGCTAATTAAGTGCTCTTGAGATTTGCAAGTGAATTGCATCTCCATTACTCAGCACAGGTATAGTAAAGTAGTAGCTAGACTAATGTTGGCTGTCAAGTCAAGAGCCTCCCCACCTCCAGTCTGTCTGCACTTCTAGCCACACAAATCAACATTTCTGATTAATCTTGCCTCACAACCTTACTTAGTGGTTAATGATTCCAACAACATTTTCATTAGCACCTTAGAATGTCTTTGTCTTTCCTCCTCACCTCCTTTCCTGTTCCTCAAAGCTAATTTTGAATTTTCTCTGTGCTCACTCCAGGGTGCAAAATACCACTATCAACATTCACAAAATCATGCCGAATACCTCCACTATAAACTAAGACTGTCGGATCTCAGCTGTATGTATCCTCTGCATTGCTGGGCAACCCTTATATTTATCTTCAGTTGATGCCTATCAAATTCTCCACAGCAGCTGCTATAAAATTTTTCCATTCTCCTTAAGCCCCAAATTCCACCTCTAGGCCCCCTCATGCTCAGCAAAAGCTTCTCTCCTCTACATAACTGGAGAAACAACAGTGTGATCATGAGATGCTTTGTCTTCCTTCATCTTCACCTCAAAGCTCTTCTATCCCTTTGCCTTTACAAGTTGTGCTCAGCTCCTTACCAAGTAGAATAACTGCCCACCCTCCTTTCCAAAGCCAAATCCTATATCTATACTGTACCAGCTATCCAATGTTTCTCTCTCTCCTTTGCTCCTTTTCACCATATAGGAATGCTTAAACCTCTTTAGACCAAAGAGATATTATCAGCCATATTTAATTATCAGCCAACATATGCTAAGCATTTACAATGTGGCAAGGGCTGTTGTAGCACTTTAGTTAAGCCTGACAATAACCTTTTGTGTTTTTGATATTATATTCCCTATTTTACAGACCAGGAAAACTGAAAATTTGCTCAAGATCACAGAGTTTTCTCCTTCCCTATAAATGCCAAAGTACCTAAACTTCTTTTTTCCAAAGTACCTAAACTTCTTTGATTCTTCCTTCCTCTCTTCATTATTTCGTTTCTTTCTTCCTCTGTGTTTCTATAGCATGTGTCCAAGTCCTTCATTGCTGTTCCAATCACAGAGACTTATAATCAAGCACTACTGTCAACATAAATGGTGATTAACATACATCACACACACATACATACAAAACATTACTATTAATACTTTTTCAGAATGTGTTTGTTTTGCTTAGGGGCAGTATATGAAAAACATATCAGTACTGCCCTTTTCTCTTTTTCTTAGCTGCAATCATTTTTATAACTTTTCAAGCCCACGTAGTTTTAGAATTGTACAAAAGAAAGGAAAAAACTGAGTAAATTTTCTTGGGTTTGAAAAGTACTCACAGCCAGGATATTTTCTTTAGTTACCTAACCTAATCCTATGGTCCACAGCTTGGCACAGTCTCCATGGCTCTCAAGAGGAATTTTGTCTGAACAAGGACAAGATCAAGCCCAGAAAGGAAGAGCATACAAGAGTATCAGCTGAAACTGCTTCCCCATCAGGAAGGCCAAGGCTGACAACAGGTCAGCTGAGGAAACAAACATTTCTTCCATTGACAAGTGTTTAATTGGACATTTTGAAAATCTAATGTCATGTATGCAGATGCAAATGTTTGAAGAGTTGTTTACAGTGTGGTTTGTGCCAGACAGGCTCCATTGCCAAGCCAGCACACAGCCTCCCATTATTCCACTGGGCTCTGCTTCTAAAGAGGTTTCAGGGCTCTCTGAGCCTTGTAAATTTCCACATCCAAAGACTCATCTGTGTTTTCGAAGCAAAGACCTTCTTCCCTCGTAAGTACACATTAGTCCTTCCCCTGCCAATCTCTGTTACTGCCTGTTCTGGTTCAAAAAAGAGTTTGGAAAAATGACTTGAGAGGTGATTATCTCTAGAAAGTTTAGCATTGAGGTTTTAATAGTTTTGGAAAACCAACAAAAACAAAATGCCATACTCCAGTTTCCTGCCCAGAAACTGGGTTTGTCTTAGCTGATTTAATTATTTTGAGAATTGTTTCTGTTATTCATTGATCCAGGAAAATAAAGATCAGCTAATAGACAAGTCCACCTTAACAGGCCAGTTGTAAGAATGCAGTTTGTGTGTGTGTGTGTGTGTGTTGGTATTGTTGTTATTTTTGAGTTTAGGTCTCTCTTTGTTGCCCAGGATGGAGTGCAGTGGCATGATCATAGCTCACTGCAGTCTCGGCTTCCTGGACTTAGGAATCCTCCCACCTCAGCCTCCTGAGTAGCTGAGATCACAGATGCACACCACCACGCCCAGCTAATTTTCTGATATTTTTTGTGGAGATGAGGTCTTGCTATCTTGCCCTGGTCTTGAACTGCTGGACTCAAGCAATCCTCCTGCCTCAGCCTCCCAAAGTGCTAGGATTACAGGCATGAGCCACCATGCCCAGCTAGAATGAGTTCTTGATTGGGAGAATAAACAAGGGTATACTACAAATTTACACTGACACTTAAGAACTGAGCCATTAATACTCTGCCCTGAAAAATGCAATGCATAAGAAGATGCAGCTATCACAACTTGTTATATTGCCTTCACTTTGTACTCCTTCTATTATTCCATATCTTCTTTAAGAGAAATTGTTAAAAGTTATAAGTTGAGAATACCCATTAAGAACATTGTGTTTTTTGTTTTGCTGTGTTATGTTTGAGTTGGAGTCTTACTCTGTTGCCCAGGCTGGAGAGCAATGGCATACTCACAGCTACTGCAGCCTCAACCTGCTAGGCTCAGGCAATCCTTCCATCTCAGCCTTCTAAGTAGCTGGAACTGCAGACGCACGTCACTACACCGGGCTAATTTTTTGATTTATTGTAGAGACAAGATCTTGCCATGTTGCCCTGGCTAGTCTCAAACTCCTGGGCTGAGGCAATCCTCTTGTCTTGGCTTCCTAAAGTTAAGATTATAGGCATGAGCCAACATGCCTGGCCAAGACCATTGTTCACATATCATGTAAGGATATTTAACTGAAGAACAAAAGAATGAATCAAAACTCTTGCAAAAGACATATTTAATAAAGGATTATTATACAAGGCATACAGAAAACACTTAAAACTCAATGAGAAGACAAACAACCTAATATAAAAATGGACCAAAGACCTTAATAGATACTTCATCAAAGAAGATGTGCAAATACCAAATAAGTATATGAAAAGATGCTCCCCATCATGTCACCAGAGAAATGCTAATTAAAACTATACATCTATTAGAATGCCCAAAATCTGTAATGCTGACACCACCAAATGCTGGTCAGGATGTGGAGCAATAGAAACTCTCATGCCTTGCCGATGGAAATGCAAAATGGCACAACCACTTAGGAAAACTGTTTGATGGTTTCTTTAAAAACTAAACATAAGCTTAACATACGATCCAGCAACCACAGTGCTTAGTGGTTACCAAAAGAGTTGAAAGCTTATGTTTACTCAAAAAACTTCACAGTAGGGGAAGGATAAAGAAACTGTAGTACATTCAGACAACAAAATATTATTCAGCGCTAAAAACAAATGAACTGCCGGGCTCGGTGGCTCAGCCTGTAATCCCGTGCCTTTGGGAGGCTGAGGTGAGTGGATTGCCTGAGCCCGCGCGTTCGAGACCTGCCTGGGCAGGCAAGACCTCATCTCTACAATAAAATAAAAAAATTAGCCGGGCGTGGTAGTGCGCACCTGTAATTTCGGCTACTCGGAAGGCTGAGGAGGAAGGATCGCCGGAGCCCAGCAGGTCCAGGCTGCGGTGGCCAGCAGCAGCCACTGCACTCCAGTCTGGGCGACAGAGTGAGACTCCAACTCAAAACAAACAAACAAACAAAAAAACAAATGAACTATCAAGCTATGAAAAGACAAAGAAGAAACATAAAATGTCTATTACCCCAAAGAAAGGAGCTAATCTGAAAGGATTACACACTATGTGATCCCAACTACTACACACTCTGGAAAGAGCAAAACCATGAAGGCAGTTAAAAGATCAGTGGTTGGCAGGACTTAGAGGAAGGGAGGGATGAACAGGAGGAGTACCAAGGATTTTTAGGGCAGTTCAACCCCATGAAAGTACATCAAGAGTAAACTCTAATGTAAACTGTGGGTTTGGGGTGATTATCGTATGTTAGCATAGGTCTACCAATTGCAACAAATGTACCATTCTGGGAGGGAGGGATGTTGATAAGAACCAGGCTATGCATGTAGGGGCAGGGAGTGTATAGGCTACCTATGTACCTTCTTCTTAATTTTGCTATGAATCTAAAACTGCTCTAGGAAGGTAAAGTTTTGTTTTGTTTTACAAAACTCTGCCATTTGTTTTATACTTGCCACATTTATTTTTGTAATCCAATGGTCTCCATTGTTAAAAAAATGTCATAAGAAAAATATTAGTACTAATTAATGAATTCATTCATTTGTTCATACTGAAAACATTAAATCATTACCTACTATGGTCAGAGCAACTGTCACTGTTTCATATGTACAGAAATAAAGAATATATCATCCTTGGTCTCAGAAAGCTAGTGGAAGAGGAAGGCAAATGATCATTACATAAAACGAAAGGAAGTAAATATAAAAATTATCTCTAGATAAGGAAAAATAACAGAGAATATGGTATTACAGCTCAGCCTTGCAGGACAAATGAATTTTTACAGTTATTGGGGGAAGAAGGACATTTAAAGTTAAAGAACAGCAATGAGCAAAGTTATGGACATTGATTATATGTTCACCAGAAATCATAAAGCATCTAGAAAAGATGGCAAATTATAAATCACTAGGGAGAAGTTTAAACACACACACACACACACGCATATCATATATTCATCAGAAATCACAAAGCATCTAGGAAAGCTGGCAAATTATAAAGCACTAGGGAGAAGTTTAAACACACACACACACACACACACACACACACACACACACACACACGCACACACACGCACACATACACACAAATGTATTCCTAGCCCCATTTCAGACCTACTGATTCAGAACCTACAAGAAGTGGGATAGAACCCAGAAATCAGTATTTTTTTTTTTTTTTTGAGTTGGAGTCTCACTCTGTCGCCCGGACTGGAGTGCAGTGGCCGCTGCCGGCCACCGCAGCCTCGCCTGCTGGGCTCCGGTGATCCTTCTGCCTCAGCCTTCTGAGTAGCCGGAATTACAGGCATACGCTACCACGTCTAGCTGATTTTTTTTGATTTATTGTAGAGATGAGGTCTTGCTGCCCAGGCAGGTCTCGAACCTGTGGGCTCAGGCAATCCACTCACCTCAGCCTCCCAAAGGCACGGGATTACAGAATGAGCCACCGAGCCCGGCAGATCATCTAAGAAATCAGTATTTCAAAAGCCTTCCTAGATGATCTGTTATACATTCATAAATATAGAATACATGGAGGAATATAGTAGGTGTTATGGGCTAAATTGTGTTCTCCAAAATTCATATGTGTTGAACCCTAATTCCCAGGACCTTGAAATGTGACTGTTTTTGGAAATGGGGTAAAATGAGACTATTAGATGGGCCCTAATATAATCTGACTAATGTCTGTATAAGAAGAGGAAATTTGAGCACAAAAAGAGATACTAGGTATATGCATACACAGAAAGAAGACTATGTAAGGACACAGAGAGAAGATGATCACTCTTAGAATAAATCAAACTTGCAGACACCTTGATCTTGGACTTCCAGTCTCCAGAACTGTGAGAAAATTAATTGATGTTGTTTAACCCATTCAGTCTACAGCATTTTGTTATGGCAACAATAGCAAATACAGTAGGTTCATGCACTAGGAATGCACCTAGAAATATATTTTAATTCTAGATCTTTAAGAACCTTAAATACCATATTAGGAGCTAAGACTTTATTCCACAGAAATTTTTCCAAAATGTAGGTCTTTTGAGAAAGGAAGTAACATGTTCCAACGTGTGATCCAACACTTGAGGCCGTGTAGAGGATGAAGTGGTTTAAAAGATTCTGCCTAAGCCAGGCTCGGTGGCTCATCCTGTAATCCCGCGCCTTGGGAGGCTGAGGTGAGTGGATTGTCTGAGCCAGCAGGTTTGAGACCCGCCTGGGCAACTTGGTGAGACCTCATATCTACAATAAATCAAAAAATTAGCCAGGTGTGGTAGCACACGCCTGTAGTTCCAGCTACTTGGAAGGTTGAGGCAGAAGGATCGCTGGAGCCCAGGAGGTTGAGGCTGTGGTGGCCGGGAGACGCCACTGCACTCCAGTCTGGGCATCAGAGTGAGACTCCAACTCAAAAAAAAATCAAGATCAGCTTACCTGGAACAGAAGCTGCTAGAGTCGAAGTTTCCACAAATTACTGGAGGCTGAGCATAGACTAGTGTAAGAGTACAAAACACTTGGGGGCACAGTCTTGGTGAGGGAAGGTACCCACAATTTTGGATAATAATAAGACAACTACAACAAAGGGGCAAGGACAGAAGAGAAATTAAAGTATCAATGAATATTAATAATGGCTAACACTGACTAAGCACTTACCATGTGGTAGGTCTGCCCAAAGAGTTTATGTTTCTTAACCCCATAGGTCAGTGCATCATATTCTATTGCTGTTGTAACAAATTACCATAAGCTTGGTGTCTTAAACAATAAAAAAGTATTATCTTACAGTTGTGCAGATCAGAAGTCTGACACTGGATGCACTAGGTGAAAGCAAGGTGTCGGCAGCGATGCATTCCTTTCTGCAGGCTCTAGAAGAGGACCTGTTTCCTTGCCTTTCCCAATTTCTAATGGCCACCTAGGTTCCATGGCTCATGGTTGCCTTCCTCCATCTTCAAAGCCAGCAACACTGCCTGTCTCTGATCATTCTTTCATAATCACATCTCCCTAACTCCCTGACCTCCTCTTCTGCTTCTCTCTTCCATTGTTAAGGACCCTTGTGATTACATTGGGCCCACCAGGATAATCTCCCTATTTTAAGGCCACATGATTAGCAATGTTAATTTCATCCACAACCTTAATTCCCCTTTGCCATATAACCTAACATATTCACAGGATCTGGGGAATAAGACTTAGGCATCATAAGGGAGTAGGGAACATTCTGCCCACCTCAGACAGTGATAATTTTTATCCTTATTTTACAGATGAAGAAAGTGAGGAATAGAAAGTATACAGGATTGACCCAAGGTCACACAGGTAGTAGTGCCAGAGCTACATTTGAATACAGAACACTTCAAAGCCCATGATCTTAACCATTACACTACAGGAAATGCAAGATACTAGTGAGTGATTAGCTTAAGTGGCAAACCCTAAAATTTGCACTGAATAGGCAATGGAGTGGATTCAGAATAGTGCTGATTTCCATGGTGTGCCATCTGCTTCTCAAATAACTTAATTGCTGTTTATGATACCTCCATTCATTTTCCAGCCTCCTATGGTCCCCTGGTTTTCTCCAGGCTTTAGCTCAGAAAAGCTAATTAAAAGAAAAACCCTATGCAAGTACAGCCAGGTGTTTTAGATTGTAAATCTTGAAATACATACACACATCATTAATGATTTAAAATACTCAAATGTAATACAGCTTCAGATTAGTTATGTATAACACAGTTCCAATGTATTCTAATAATTTAAAAAGAATATCAAAATGATTCTCTGAGCACAAAAGAGACATATGTATATAAAAGTGGAAGATGAATTATATGAGAAGCTTGACAGCTCATGAAACAAGAGAGGTTATCTCTTCATTCCGTTTTACCTTTTCAGCCTCTTACAAAGTTAGCTGAAAACATGGGTTAAGCCAGTGGACTAGCTTACAGTCACAGGGTCAGTAAGAACAAGAAGGACTCTGGAATTCACTGAAGTCTTCATTTTTTTTTTTTTTAACAATCTCTCATAAATTCTAAAAGAAGGAAGCAAATTTTCTGCATCTATATAGAAGTGACATTAGCAAGATGGCAGAACAGGAAGTCCCAGCCTTTATTTCCTTCCACAGAAAATCCGACTAGCAATTGTCCACAGACAAAAACACATTTGTGAAAACCTCAAAACTTAGGAATGAAATGGTGACATATGCATGGGACACAGAACCAAATAAAAGGCACATTAGGAAAATAAGAGGAACAGTGTCACTTTGACCATGTCACCCCTCTCACTCCTCCAAGTCAGCACAGTGACACACAGAGAAGATCTCCCTGCTTCCATAGTGTTGACAGTGATAAAAGAGAACCAGAGTTTCTAGACATTCAGCTTCCCTAGCATCCTGAGACATTTCTCAGGAAGCACACTCCTTTCTCATCTTATGGGGAGCACTGGGGCTAATAACAGGGCTAGACCTTCTGGGATCAGGTAAAAACCAAGAAAGCAGGCAGAGTTCACAGGGACCAGTGTGCAAATCTTGGTGCTAGCTCTGTGTCCCTGCCAGCAGTGATGCCCAATCAGAGATACCAACCAATGGCCTAACTCATCTGCAAATTCAAGTTCATTGCTTACAGAAACATGGTGGGAAGTTCAGCCTGGCTTGAGTCGCTAGATGGCCAGCTTCCATGCTCAGCCTCAGAGCTAATCTCTTCCATGCTCATGCCCACCCCAAGGCCCCTCCCAGAAGGAAGATGTCAGTCACAGAGCAGTTCTGTAAAGCACAGAAGTTGGAACCGCCCAGCCTGGGACTACAAAAAGTGGCTCAGCCCATGCTTACAGCCAGCCCTAAGATCCTGCCCAGGAAGAGAGGGAAGCTACAACTGTGCATTTCCGTAGAGCATAGCCTCTATATCCATCTATCCTGAGCTGTAACCTCAGAGCCCAGCCTGTAGTCCTGCCCAACTGCAGAACCCAAATAGCAGTACTATCCAGCAGGGAGTACACCCTGCAACCCTGTCCTATCAAAAGTGATCACAGTACCAAGCTAGCAGCTCCATCTGATTGTAGAGCTCAGTCAGTAGTCTCACCAGGCAGCAGAGCCTAGTCAGCAACCCCCCATCAGACCTCAGAGAAAAGTCAGAAGCCCAGCCAACTATACAGCAAGCTGCCTGGACAAGTTTTTCATGCAGATGAAAGTGCCCCATTCTAGAGTGAAAAAATGTTACAAAGCATTTTTTAGTAAGAAAGAGAAGCAAGCACCAGGATTTAAAGCAGTTAATACCAGCTGGCCCAACCAGGATCACAGACCAGACTCAATAGTAAAGGTATTTAGAAAATTAAAAAAAAAAAAGAATACATGTAAATGCTGGAAGAGAAATATGTCTCTTCAAATGTGAAGAAACTAATGCAAGAACAAAAGAATTCCCAATATAAACAGTCCCCAACTTACAATGGTCAATTTATGGGTTTTTTTAAAAATAGGTATATCGAGACATAATCCCATTGTAAGTCAAGGAGTATCTGGATTTATAATGGTAAAACTTGTATTTTTAAAAAATTTACAATGAGTTTATCAGGGTACTAAATGCACTTTTGACTTACAAAGTTTTTGAATGATGACGGGTTTATCACAACACAAGCCCATTGTAAGTTGAGAAGCATCTGTAATCACCATAAGAAACGAATAAATATCCAATAACTAATCCAAAAAAATGAAGAGCTATAAAATGACAGACAAGAAATTCCGGATAATTCTTGTCAAGACATTTAGTGAACTACATGAATATATGGATATAAAATTAAATGAAATTTGAAAAAAACACAAGAGCAGAATTGAGACTATAGAACAATAGTCTCTATAATAGAGATGAAAGAGACATGCAAATTGAAACCACAATGAGGTATCATCTCACCCTGGTTGGAATGGCTAGTATCAAAAAGACAAAAAATAACAAATACTGGTGAGGATGCAAAAAAGGAAGTCTTATAAGCGGTTGGTGGGAAAGCAAATTAGCATAGCCATTATGGAAAACTATGGAGTTTCCTCAAAAAAGAAAACTAAAGATAGAACTACCATATGATACATCAATCCTACTTCTAAGGATATATCCAAAGGATTTCAAATAATTACATTGAAGAGACATCTACAGTCCCATATTCACTGCAGCATTATTCACAATAACACAATGAACTACTACTAGTCAGGCTTTAAAAAGGAGGAAATTCTGTCATTTACAACAGTATAGATGAAACTGTAGGACATTATGCTAAGTGAAGTAAGCCAGGCACAGGCACAGAAAGACAAATACCACATGGCCTCACATCTGTGTGTAATCTAAAATAACACAACTCAGAAACATAGGGTAGAACGGTGCTTACAACAGGCTGAGAAGTGGAGAGGGAAATGTGGAGTGTTAAAGGGTACAAAGTTTCAATTAGACAAGAAGAATAAGGTTTTTTGAGATGATTGTACAGCATGGTAACTCTAGTTAATTATAACATATTGTATATTTTTAAATCTAAGAGAATAAACTTCAAATATTTTCACCATGAAAATGGTGTTTTAAGTAATGGATATGTTAGCTTGATTTAATCATCTAATCACTTTATACCCCATAAATATAAACAATCATAATTTGCCAATTTCCAATAAAATTAAAAATTTTTAAAGACTTATTAAGGCAAAAAATATATACACGTATATTCCAATAAATATCATATGCATATATGCTAATTATAGCATAAGTAATTATATATTGGATTACTATTAAAATATATTATTGAAAGGTTCCTTATCCCTATATACCCTTATATAAATTATATGGTTCAGCCTAATTAGTTATATTATTCAAATCTTCTATATTACTATTTGGCTTTGTCTACTTGATTTGTTACGTAAAGCAACAAACCTAAGGTCTCCAACAAATTACTTTGCTTATTTTCTCATACTTCTAACTATTCATTTTCTTTGTTTTGAAGATACATATACATTTTAAAATGTTTGACCCATAAAGAATCACGACTACCACTTCTTCCTTATAGAGCTTATCTTTTAGCAATACAAAATAACTCTGATTCTAGTATAATGCTCTTTGCTTTGAAATATACTTGGTTTCATTTTAATACTGATGTGAACTCAAGGACAGTTTGTTTCCCTGCCCTAGCCCACTATGTTGGTGGATTTACATTTATCACTGTCTCTTGTCTCTCTGCGATCATCAAACTGAAAGCCAGTGCTGGGCTTGTCTCTCCATTTCCTAGCTGAACTTCACTTCATCCAGTGCCCGACTTGTAGGTGTTTGGTAAGTGGTAAAGGTAACCATACGGATTCAACTGCAAATCATGCTGTTCTACACGTTTTAAATGTTTCTAACTATTAGGGAACTCAGCTCCAGTTCCCCATCTTCATGTTCAATTACCAAGTTGGAAAAGTTTTCATATATAATAGATGTATACATAGCTTACAACAGATATGACTGGCTTTAAGTAAACCCCATGTTTGAAAGTCTGGATTTATTCAGATAATATATTAAAGAGTAACTGGTTGTTCATTTTGAAAGGGAATATTTGCCTCATAAAAGAGTCATGAGGTTGTTTTATATTGTGGGACTCCCCTATGGCATTGAAAGTGTCATTTGATGTCCACAGAAAGTCTCTATACAAACCCCTTTCATGAACATCTCTCCTGTGTATAACAGAATTGGGGCCCAGGATCCTTTCCATCACTGTCTCTCTCCCCGGAGATCTTGGCTCTTTGGGCCCTCAAATGGCATCTGCTTTACTTTTACATTTACATGATGTGATATGACAAGGAGTAGAAGGAATACACTGCAAAAGCCAAGGTTCCAAGACAAAACAAGGCTCTAATGCAGTGGACAGAGCAGCAGACTAAAAGTCAGAAGGCTGGGAGTTCTTGCCAGCCATGGGATCTCAGCCATCTGAGCCATCTGAGGCAAACTACAGCCTCCTTAATACCAGATATTTAGTTTATGAAAGAAAAATAATATGCCTGGCTGCACCTACTTCTGAGGTTCTTGCAACAATAAAATGTAAAATTGCTTTTTAAATAAAAGGTGCTATGCTAATATATTCTTTTTTCCAGGGAAGTCTAATACTACTACACCAAGAGAACACTGCATCAATCTATCTATTTCTTTGTTAACAACTGTTATAGAATTTCTTAACTGTTCTGAAAAATTCCTCCAAATCATTATCCTTTTCATTTTTATCTTGCTCTCCCTCTGTTATTCTTTGCTTAGTTCAGTCTCCAAACATTTTCTCTGCAAAATGAGTTCAAGCCCTCTGCCCAACACCCACACCTCTGAACAATCTCCTGTTTGTCTCTTCCTAACAAACTGAATAAGATGAGAAATCAAAGCTTGTGGTAGTCTTACCATTAACGAAGCACAGGTATTTGGAAGAGTCAGTTCAAATTTCTTCTCTGTATTCCACATCTGCCTATATACCTGTGCCTTTAGCAATCACCACTCTGCTACACGCCTACCATTTCTTTATCTTTGATCCTTTGAACCACCCCCGTCTGTGTTTCTCTATTTAAGTTTCTCCTAGTGGCTTATAATAATCCCTCATTGTTTGAGTCTCCAGCCTTTTCTCCTTGCCTGAAACTTATATAAGGATCAGAGTTCTAAGAGCTCACCTGAAATATGGCATAATGGTCATTAGCCAAGTCTCATGCATGTTTTTTCTTCTTTTTATGTAACATTAAATTGATGTATCTCTTTAGACTGAAGACCTGTCCTAATGTTTGGCAGAGGTCTCAAATGTGTGACATCACAGCACAGCTATAGTCAAGGTGGTATCGTGGGTCTCTCCACATGGGTGTTCCACAGTTACTCTGCTCACCATCTTTCTCTGCATTCCTCTTCATCTTATATTTATTATTCTCATTAGTGCCATATCCTTTTGCCCAGTTAAACAACTCCAAAACCTCGTATTATTTTCAAACTTATTTCCCATATCCAGCTAGTCATTAAATTCTGCCCTAAAAAATCTTTCAAATCTATCTTAATTTAGACAGTAATCCTATTTCATTTGGACAATAGAAACAGTAGCTTCATTTTCCTCTGGTCTTCTGCTCTTCCCTCCCCAGTTGCTCCAAAATATCATTCCTGTAGCTATTTTCTAAAGAAAATTCAGGCCAGGAGTGGTGGCTCACACCCGTAACCCCAAAACTTTAGGAGGCCAAGACTGGAATATTGCTAGATCCAGGGGTCAAGACCAGCCTCAGCAACAAAACAAGACCTCTCCTCAAAAAATTTTTTAAAATTAAAAATAAAGAAAATTCAATCATATATCACTCCTCCACCTAAAATGGAGCTTTAAAACACTAAAAAAGATTGTCTAGCCTATGATAAAGTTTAAATAACATGGCATTCAAAGACCACCGCCTGGCTGTCCAGTTGTCCTTCTAAGACCTCTCTACCACAGTCACACCGAGCCCTCACCTGCCTAGAAATGGGGTGCTCACACTCATCTCCCTTTCCTTGCCTTTGTCGTTCTCCCTCCTTGGAATGTCATTCACCCTCCGCTTGGCCATTAGGCTTTAAAACACAGTTCAAAATTCACCGGGCTGTGTGAAGACTACCTAAGCACTAATCACATTTCTTTTCCGGGAGACTAAGCAGCCACCACTTCCACATCACCCTGTGGTGCAATTACTTGTGGATGGGTCACTCTCCTGCTTAAATTCAGTATCTCATTCATCTTTATCTGGCATAAAGTACACACTCAATAAATGGTTATTGGAATTATTATTTTCTGAATAAAATAAAAACTAAAGAAAAGTCTCAGAGATCTAGAAGTACACCAATCCAAATACTTTGCTGTATTTTTTAAAAAGGGCCCAGGAATAAAGAAAAAGGACTAATAATCTGACTGCAGCAAACACATGAATGGGTTGTTTGTTTTTAAAAGCTAAGTGGTTTAGGGAGGGTAGGGGAGAAAAGAAAGTACATTTTAAAGCTCTAGCTCCGGGGCAAGTAATAAAAATTGTTGCTTTAATGTTTTTTTCATAATATTGTGAGCAATGGGAAGGTCTATTCCATCACACCAGCCTTCGGGGCAGAAAGTTTCAGCCTCCTGAGTTAAATCAAACTGGCATCAGCTCTCAGTTTTTCAGGCAGTCACAACTGGTCTCTGCTTTCCACAGGGCTAAACTTGGCTGACAAAAAAGAAACAAAATAATTTTCCACTTATTTCATGGGCCCTCTCCTTTCATCTTCTGTTCTCATCAATTAATTATAAGAATTCTGGAAACCCATCTTGCATTCTTGTCTCTGGATTACACAGATGTGGGCATTGTGTTCTGTCTATCCTAGGAGATGTCCTTATAAAGAAAGAGGAGTACCTTACCAAGGACACAAAACTAGTCCCAGAAACAACACTGTTTGGCACTCATGCTTCAAAGCCCTTAAGTGCCATTTGCGGATGACAGCTCTTGATGTTACCCATTCTATACTCCCTAAATTAGTAAGTCTGAACTAGTTCAAAATTCGGATGCCTGGGCATCTAGGTCAAAGTATACAAGTCTTCTAGAATCCCAATGAAATTCAATATATATATACGTTTTGAGTTGGAGTCTCACTCTGTTGCTAGGCTGGAATGCAGTGGCATGCTCATGGCCACCACAGCCCCAACCTGCCAGGCTCAGGTGATCCGCCTCAGCCTTCCAGGCTGAGGCGGATCACCTGAGCCTGGCAGGTTGAGGTTGTAGTGATTTATTGTAGAGACAGGGTCTCACCAAGTTGCCCAGGCTGGTCTTGAACCCCTGGGCTTAGGCAGCCCTCTTGCCTCCACCTCCCAAAGTGCTGAGATTATAGACTTGAGCAACTGTGGCTGGCCAATATAAACATTTTTAAGACATACACATTATCAGATTGAATTCCAAAGGAAGGCATTCACGAGTAGTATTCAAAGCCCCCCCCCAACCACCCTGTTTTGTTTTGTTTTTTATATGGAGTTTCACTCTATCTCCTAGACTGGAGTGCAGTGGCACTAACATGGCTTACTGCAGGCTTCACCTCCTGGGTTCAAGTAATCTTCCTGCCTCAGCCTTCCAAGTAGCTGGAACTACAGGAGTGTGCCACCATGCCCAGCTAATTTTTTTATTTATTGTAGAGCGAGGTCTTGCCACATTGCCCAGGTTAGTCTTGAACCCTGGGTTCAGGCAGTCCTCTAGTCTCGGCCTCCCAGAGTGCTGGGATTACAGGCTTGAGCCACCGCACCCAACCTAAAATTCAATAATTTTTAAAATGATAAAGTGACCAACTCCTCTATAGTTCAATCTTAATCATTCTACCTCCGTACTCCCATTCTAAATTAACTTACCCACAATGTGCCAGCGTTTGTATATTTTGTATATATGCTTGAACACACACACAGACCACATTCTTCAACATCACACAGAATTTCCTAGTAGAGACTGTCCATAGTTCTGGGAGAAACTTCCATCTGCTTGTTTTCTGAGTCCTGACTTCCCCATTTTCTATTTCGGAAGGTCAAATAGAGATTACAGTAGTATCTGGCTCTTAGGCTTATAGTGACAATTAAATGAACAACATAAGTAAAAAGATTAAATATTACAGTGCCTAGTGCGTTACACTATAGTGCCCCATAAATAGCAGTTTTGCTACATTCCATGCCTGAATGACACATGACCCCATCACGGGCTCTTTGGAAAAAGAGTTGGAGAAAGTTTTTTCACCATGCAACACATTTACTACACTTCTTATAGAGCTGAAATAATTGAAATAGGTAACATTAATTTTATTTTACTTAACACATTCGGGACTTTGTGTTTGTTAAATGTAGCATGTAAAAAATATTTATATATGTATGTATAATGACTTTTTAAGTGCCTTAAAAAAACTCTAAGGTCCTTCCAGTTCCAAGACATTGTGATCTATGATAACTAATCTCCAATGCATGCAAATAAATAGTGATGCAGTTCCCTAGGTCTAGAAATATATGGCACTGTCTGACTGAGCTGCACTGGAAACAAGTTAGACCCAGGAACAGGAACCTGTGATAATGTAGAAGAAAATCTTGCCCTTCTTCCTCTGCACCAGCCTAAGGTTTATTACACTTATCTCAAGTTCCCCAGTCCTTTTGTTACAAATGTGTAAAGAAAGGGGAATAAACTATAATTTGCAGAGAAGAAAGTAGGGACTTTATATAATCCCAAGCACAGCAGGTGAAGTAAGCAGAACTCCACGAAATCAACTGCAATTTCACCTGTTAACCTCAGCTAAACACCCTCATCTTGGAGATTAAGAATGAAATCAAGTGACAAGTCCAAGGTCATCCAGCTCTTCTGAAACCTGGGTCTGGAAACATAGTACTGCTGCAGTGACCAACTGTATTAAAGAGATGTTTTAAACTTCTGTGTTTACACACAAATTAATTTCTCTTTTCTTCCCTGGGCTATAGGCAGCCTTCTTCAGTGACCTGCAAGTCAGCCAGCACCTGTCTCAGGAAAACAGACAAGATTCTTCACAATCTTGAATCAAGAGAAATACCTAGTTCTACAAATAAGTCAGTCTTGTGGTTGTATCTTGAAATGCAACCTTATCTTTTAGAGAGATACAGGAAACGATATTATGGAGACAATGATTCTTTTAAAGTTCCAAGTAGAAGAGAACACCACATAAGCAAGAATAAGTCT
Source organism: Cephalopachus bancanus (assembly GCA_027257055.1). Classification (NCBI taxonomy): domain Eukaryota; kingdom Metazoa; phylum Chordata; class Mammalia; order Primates; family Tarsiidae; genus Cephalopachus; species Cephalopachus bancanus. The sequence goes on along the minus strand of JAPVLO010000170.1, from coordinate 2,062,946 downwards.
AGGCATATTTTGTTTTAAGGAAACACATATTCCTAAATCCATCTGAAGTGGAAACACCAGGGGGTGTTTCTGGGGATTCTTTTTTTTTTTTGAGTTGGAGTCTCACTCTGTCGCCCAGACTGGAGAGCTGTGGCCGCTCCCGGCCACTGCAACCTCGACCTGCTGGGCTCCGGTGATCCTTCCGCCTCAGCCTTCCAAGTAGCCGGAATAACAGGCATGCACTACCACGCCCGGCTGATTTTTTGACTTATTGTAGAGATGAGGTCTCGCTGCCCAGGCGGGTCTCGAACCCGCAGGCTCAGGCAATCCACTCACCTCAGCCTCCCAAAGGCGCGGGATTACAGGCTGAGCCACCGAGCCCGGCTCTGGGGATTCTTTAACAACAGCACAGCATCCAACTCTTTTTATGTCATCACAATCAGAATGACTCCAATTGCAAAAGTGGGACATTTACACAATTTTTTAGAAAACTATCAGAAAATAAGCGTCTTAGCTTGTGTCTCCACAGCCTCCACTTCATATGTTTTTATTTCCACTAAGGCACTCGTTCACTCAGCTTTTTTATATGTACTCATTCACTTATTCGTTCATTCACCCAAGTCTACTTCATAGGCACTCAGTCATTCAACTACTTATTGAGTAGTACTAAGTACTTGGCCCTCATGGACCTTTGACTCCAGGAGGAGGATCCAGAAGTGGAGCCCACACACACCAAAAGCGAAAGTACAAGCCAAAAGCGAAAGGAGCCGCAAAAGAACCGCATAAAGCACAGTGGAGGCTCGGGAGACCCCGGGGCGTCTCCAGACGGGGTGAGGAAAGCCCCTCGGCGGCCCTGAGCCCTGGAGCTGAGGGGAAGGGTAGCCGCCCTGGGGAGGCGGATGGAGGCTGCTCGCCGCCGTTCCACAGCATCCTCCGCCATCCAGGAAAAGGCTTCCCCTCCCGCGTCTCGGAAGAGGCCGGCCGAGCCGTCTCCCAGCGGCTCCACAGCCCGAGCTCTCAGGGGCTCCCACGAATGAGCGACGTTGGAGGTCCACCCCGCGCCCCCAGCCCGGCTCTGCCCCCGGCGGACGCGGGTGGGAAGGGGCCGGGCCTCGGCCCAGCCGGGCCGGCGGCAAACGCACCTGATCGGGCCGCGAGCGGCGGCAGAGGCGGCGCCCGGGGCCAGGCTCCAGGCCCGGCCTTAAGGCGGCGGCGGCCACACCCCCGACCAGGCAGGGCCCGCGGCGCCGCCTCGTGACCGCAGCCCTGCCCCCGCCGCGGGCCGAGAGGCGGGCGAGGAAGGCCTGACTCGGGGCCGGGGCGCCGCCTCCAACGTCGGAGCATCTCACCCCGACTCCGCGACCTCAGGGCCTCGGGTCGGCCGGAGAGCCCCTCACCTTCAGGGTTTCTGGCTCCTGTTAGGAAGTTAAGTATCGCCCTGGGTCCTGGCCCTCGGCCTGACTCTTTCATATCGCCTTCAGGCCCAAGTCGGTCCCCAGGGCCTGGGCTGAGCGCTTTGCAGGAGCTGCAGCCTCAGGGGAGGCCTGCCGCAGGGGCCTGACCTAAAAAATAAAAGTAAACAAATAAATAAATTCTTAACCTAACCTTCACCTTAAACCTACACCCTAACCCTGACCCTAACCCCTAACCTTGACCCTAACCCTAACATAAGCCCTAACTCCTAGCCTTGACCCTAACCCCTAGACTTGACTCTAACCTTGACTGATCCTAACCCTAGCCCTAACCTTAACCTTAACCTGACTCTGACCCTGACCCTAGCCCTAACCCTTATGGAAAAAAAAAAAGCAGAAGTGCCGTGTATTTTAATGTGTCTGTCCAGGTAGAGAAGGACAGGTTGTGAGGCTGAAAGGAAAATGTGAAAGGTTTTTGTGTGTCTCTGAGCCTGACTTCACGCCAGAAGTTCTCAAAGCAGGGGTCTGCAATTTGTATGCTGTGTGAGCTGCCCAATGCTTCCCAACGGGAAGGTATTCAACTGTTTTCCAGTCCTACTGCTTGTAGGATTGTTAGGCGGTGGTGAGGGAAGGCAGAGGAGATGACCCAGTGTGGGACGTCAGAAACAGTCTTTTCTCTTTCGTTTATGCATTCATTATACGAAGGTGTTCAAAAAGAAAGACTTATCTGATCACCCGGTGGAGCTTATCTCAACAAGTCACACGCATTTCTGGTCACAACATATGTGCTCAAGTATATTCAACGTTTTATGTTTTGATAAATTAAAATTTTTTTGTTTAACCAAACTCTAATCAAATACAAACAGTTATCTGTGAAACACAGAGCAGTTGTGGGCTCTCCTCTTAACTAAAAAAAAGTTCATTTAAAAACAAAACAAAAAAGAGCTGGGCGTGGTGGCTCACGCCTGTAATCCCAGCACTTTGGGAGGTAGAGGCGAGAGGATTGCCAGAGTCCAGGGATTCAAGACCAGCCTGGGCAACTTGGCAAGACCTTGCTTCTACAATTAATCAAAAAATTAGACATGGTGGTGCACGCCTGTGGTTCCAACTACTTGGAAGGCTGAAGCCAAAGGATCACCTGAGCCCAACAGGTCAAGGCTGCAGTGGCCGTGAGTGTGCCACTGCACTCCACCCTGGGCAACCAAGTAACACTCCAACTCAAAAAAGAAAGGAAGGAAGGAAGGAAAGAAGGAAGGAAGAGAGGGAGGGAGGGATGGAGAGAGGGAGGGAGGGAGGGAGGGCACATGCTCACTGGAAAAAAAAAAACACCTCATAATTTGCAAAGTCCATTCACCCACATTCACATAACCCTCCATTAACAATCCCTCTAAATTTTACTAGCCCTACTGCCCACTGAATAAAGTGTGAACTCTGTTAAATATTTGAGGGTTCTCACAATATGACCCTGCCCCACCATTCCAGAATCATCTCCAGGATGCCATCCAGTCCCATTTAATTACTTTTTTCTCAAGCTGTCAAGGGAAAAAGACAAGTTTTTATTATTTCCAATCTGTCATAGTCTATTATTTTTGTAAAATACAATTAAAAGCTTGCTAGCAAATGGGGAAAAAGACATTAAAAACTACAAACCTGTTTTTATTACAAGTATACAATATGCAACAGGTATAAAATTATTCTCTCAATTTTTGAGGTTTTTAAAATGTTCTAAATGCTTACTCTCAATTTAGATATTTGCCTGGTTATGGACCAGTAAAAATCTGTTCACAGACTTGCAGTGGTGACTATACTTTAAGTGACACTGGTTTCCTGTTGTTTAAATATGTCAGATACTTTTCAACTTCAGCCCTTTTCTCATGTTTAGTGCTGATCAAAGTTCTTTCTACTCAAGTTTCAACTCATAATGTAATAATAATAATAGACTTTAGATGCATTAACTGAATTTACCTCAGCCCTATAAGCTAGGTATTATCATCATCATTATTTTTCTCACTTTACAGATAAAAAGATGGAAGATTAGACAGTCCACACAACCAGTGAGGTGCAAAGTCCGAATTCTAAACTGAGCTGTCCTCATTTGGGAGCCCAAGCAATCAACCATTATGCTGGGCCCTTCGTGAAACCACCCTGTATGCCTTTGAGTTGAAATTAACCTCTCCTTACTTGCACCTCTCCTCTAACATTGTTTTTCCATTAGTTTTCATTCATGTCTGTTTCCCACACTAGACTTTAAGCTTCTGAGAACAGTGATGTTTGTCCACTCATGCTAAACACTAGAAGCAAAGTTCATTTCATCTTTGTGGTTCCACAATCTTTTGTACTTACTTGGTTATGTCATAACTATTTGTTTTTGTCTGCATCCTCCACTAGACCACACTACGTTCAGTTACCTTACCAAAGATAATTTTGTTTATCTCATTGAGCAAGCACTTTTATAACGTAGATATTGTTCTAAGAGCTTTATAAACTCATATATAGCCCTATTGAGCAGATATTACCTTATCCCTACTTAAATCACAAGGAAACTGAGGCAAATAGAGACTGCTAGTAAGTTGCAGGGCCAGAATTCCAAACCAAGCAACCTGGCTTCAGAGTCTGTTTCTGAACCACCATGCTGTGCTGATTTTTCACTATACTATGTGTTCTCCCTGCTTAAAAGCAATTCAACAACTTTCCACAGCTCTTAGGATAAGAGCCAAACTCCTTCACAGGGTCAACAAAACTCTGCATGACCTGGCTTCTGGCTAACTCTGGCTGCTTCACACACTAAGCTCCCTGGCACCCCTCTAGCCACACTTGTCTTATTTCCCTGCTCTTGGGAGTCGTGCTCCCTCTGATGATACATGTTCCTTTAGCCTGGAATGCTGTTCCCTCACTCATATCCTTCCTCAACTCAGAATTATCCCTCTCATTTTGGCTTCCTAGACCAGGTCAAATATTCTATTATACACTTTTTTTGGCTTTTGAGTTGGGGTCCCACTCTGCTGCCCAGGCTGGAGTGCAGTGGCATGATCATGGCTCACCATAATCCTTCCTTTCAGGTCTCCTAAGACTCAGGCAGTCCTTCCTCCTCAGCCTCCTAGGTAGCTGGGACTACAGGTCCATGCTCAGCTATTTTTTTTTTTTTTTTTTTTAGAGACAAGGTCTTGCTATGTTGCCCACGCTATTCTCCAGCTTCTGGACTCAAGCAGTCCTCCTGCCTTGGCCTCCCAAAGTGCTGGGATTACAGGCGTGAACCACCTCACCCAACTGCCCTATTATGTTAAAATAAAAACATTTTTAGTTTTAATAAAAATATCATTTAATGTGTTATTTATGTGAATATTTAACTAAGGTCAATCTCCTCCTCTTAACAAGTAAGCTCCATGATGACAGGAATGATATTACTTGCCCACCTTTATATCCTCAGCACCTCATACAGTACCTGACACAAGTAGGCAGCCAGTAAACATTCACTGAAGGAATGAAGAAATAAATGGTGTTCAGAGTATTATAAAAATATAGGAGAGGCACAGTGGTATGCTGGTAACTGTTTACCAACAGGTTTTTTGTTTTTCGTTTTTAACAAAAAGTCCTCATTTATACCATTTGCTGATCTTTATAGTATAAATACTCCCACCATGATCAGTTTCCAGATGCCAACACAATGTCACGCAATGCTGGAGTTGGGAAGTAATATGCACAGTCGACTTCAAGAGCCTGTACCAGCTGGCTCCAGCACACCACTTAGCATCAAAGTCAGCGGGGCAGAGAGTGGCACACAAAGGCAACCTCCCAGAGAGCTAGACTAAGATCTGAAGCATGCATAGAAAACAAGTTTGAGAGGTCAAGACAAGTGTGGGGCAACAGTCAGCAAGGTGAGAGGAGGTGGGGGTTGGACAAGGCAGAGGAAGAAATTTCAGCAGTGCTAAAGTGTGCATTTGGAAAGAGGTGGCTTCTAAATCTTGATAAAGAGGTTAGGACTTGATCCTTATGGGAAGCACTGGACTGGAGTGGTACCGACATTAGCACTTTGGACACATCACTCAGGCTGCTTTTGTTGAATGGATTGGCACTGTGCAGCCACCCAGGGAAGAGCTGCTGGTGAATGAAACCAGGAGAGGGGGGAAGAAAGTGCAGACAGCTGTGAAAGGGAGGATGTAGGCAAAAGAACAGTCACAGAGAGCAGGCCTGAAGCTTTGACCCTAGTTTCAGAAGGCGAGACCTCATGCCCCAGGAAAGGGACCCAAAGCAGCACCCACCCTGGAGACCCGGGGACTAGAAATGGATTTCAAGAATCAGCTTTGGGAACAGGGAAACCAGGGCTTGGGCTCTGGTTCAGCCACTTACTAGCCATGACTTGTTAAGTAAACCTCTAGGGTTTCAGGGTTTTTTTGTTTTGCTGTTTTGTTTTGAGTTACAGTCTCACTGTCACCGAGGCTGGACTACAGTGGCATGCTCATGGTCATTGCAGCCTTGACCTGCTGGGCTCGGGCAATCCTTCCACCTCACCTTCCAAGCAGTTGGAACCACAGGCATGTGCCGCCGTTCCCAGCTAATTTTTTATTTATTGTAGAGACAAGGTCTTGCCAAGTTGCCCAGGCTAGTCTCGAACCCCTGGACTCACCTCCCAAAGTGCTGGGATTGCAGGTGTGAGCCACAACACCTGGCTCAGTTTTTTATCTGTTAAAAAAAAGGGGGGATGGGGGTACAATAAAAAAAGACCTCACATGGTAAATTGCTAATGGTAAGATGGAATACATGTTAAAGTACCTAATGCAATGTGAGGCACGTAGTAGGTTTGCCATACATATTTTAAAATTTTAATAGAAAAAATAAATAGGACATAGGCACCCCCTGATTAGGTGTCATCTTTAAATCTGAATATATGCTCCCCTGGGGAACTAGAAGTGAAATCACCTGTATAAAATTAATTATCAGGCCACGGGGTAAAAGCTGTAGAAGAAACTCGAGGTTAGAACTTAACAAATCTTTGTTTCTAAGTTTGTTTTTGCTCTGTTAGAGGGCAATTGATTATTATGTCCTGAACCCTGGGGAGGGAAGAAGCTGCCCCACAAGGCTGATAAGCATGTTCTCCCTTCAATGATGCCTAAGACTGTATGGATCTCCTCTAGGACAAGAACAGAAGTTGAAGGACAAAAGTCACTCCAATCTCCAGGGACCCCACCTCACACTTATCTTCCTCCTGAACTACCTCTATAATGGCTCACCATGAGGGTAGTAGCTGATGGTCGCAGGACTTGCTTTACAGATAGCACCTATTGTAAAATCTAAGAATGGTACTTGAGATATTTTTCAGACTCTGGTGGACCCGAGTCCTCACCATCCCCAGAACACATACCAGAAAGATGACTCCACCAGTCCTGTGATGCATCCTCCAGGAAGTTGTCTCTGTGACATGACATCATCAATCAATCAGTAGTTCCAATTCCCCCACGTTAGTTTTGATTTTTCTGGGCAGTGGGCATAAGAATTCAGTCAGGCTATAACAGAAGGGGTACTCAATGGGGTGACCAATAATTTATTTTCCAAACTGAGACACTTAGAGAGTGACAGGAGGACAACAGGTGTGAATTCGTGTGTGGTCATCTTAGTGTTCAAGAATTTTACAAGGGGAAGACAGGCAGAAAGAGATGTAAGGAACCATTTTCAAGACCAAGAACCTAGCTGGGTGTAGTGGCTCACTCCTATAATCCCAGCACTTTGGGAGGCAGAGGCGAGAGGATTGCCTGAGCCCGTGGGTTCGACACCAGTCTGGAAAACTTGGCAAAACCTCGCCTCTACAATAAATCAGAAAATTACCTGGGCATGGTGGCCCACGCCTGTAGTTCTAGCTACTTGGCAGACTGAAGTAGAAGGATTACCTGAGCCCAGCAGGTTGAGGCTGTGGTGGCCATGAGCGTGCCACTGCACTTTAGACTGGGTGGCAGAATGAGACTCTGACTCAAAAAAAAACAACCAAGGACCATAAATGTCATAATGCCTCCTTCCAAAAATTGACTTGTCTAAAAGGTACCATTCATGATCACCTACCTTTCTCCCACTTTCCAAAAGAAAGAATTCCTCCCACACATCCCACACCTCTCTGAGGTACATTGCCTGGAGGAAGAAAGTTGTTTTAGAAGTCAAGCCAGTAGACAGTTTGATAATTCCCTTAATCAAAGTTCTGTAAATTCCTTTGATCTCCATCTACCTCAGGAAGGTTCATTTCCAATAATTATTGGCATATGCTAGGTACTCAATATAATTGTTGTGTTTAATAATTATTTATTCAATTTGTAACATATTTGTGTTTTTTAGTAGATTATATTATACTGGTAATTATACTAATTATTTAATTCAGAGAAAAAATTAACACAGGATCTACGATCACAAGAAATTTTTTAAATTAAATTTTAATGTATTTTTTTTATTGTGGAGAAGTATGATACACTAACCAGCAAAATATTTTGAAACCTAAAGACTGGGAAGTTAAAACCCAGAGTGAAAGACAATAGGATAGAAAAGCAACTTTATGGAAGAAAAGGAACAGTGTAAAATTTCTGACCATTAGGGAAGAATATTTTTTACGTATTTTGTAAGTGGACATGATGAGTATCTGGTCATTGTGGAAATTAAATTCCATTAGATACATTCAGAAGAGTAACATAACAGTTTTATTTTGAATGTCAATATTTATAAGATACTGGAAATTTTATTCTTTGTAACTGTTAGGCTTATAATAAAAATTAGAGGAAAAAATTTTACAAAAATGTACCAGGTAGTATATTTGCCAAAATATTTGAAGATCAGGAATTTACAGTATTCACTTAACAGTTAAAGTCTGGCTCTGCCATTTATTAGCTGTGTAATTATGGGCAAATGACTTAACCTCTCTGAACATTAAAGTTCTTATCTATAAAATGGGAAATAACAAAACCTTCTTTAAGGATTAGATTTAGAAAACCTTTTGAAAATTCCTAGCATGCTTGGCACATACTCAACAAATGTTAATAAAAGCTAACATTTCTTGACCATTTACCATATGCTAGGACCTCAGCTAATCCAATTTAATTCTCACATGATCCTATGAGTTAGGTTTCTAGGAATCATGGGTGAGAAAACCAAAGCACAGAGCCATATCTTTTGGCTTTTTAAGTACTTTACAAAAAAGTTGGGTAATGGTAAACCCACTATTCAAAATCAAATGGTTTAACTGTAGAATCTTCCTGAAAATTACTACATCACACTTTCCTTCCCCAGAGCAACCTATTACTCTAATAGGGTTACTATTAGAATTTAGAAGTAATTCTCTATTTTTAAGTGACACTCTTCATTGTGCTAGGGGTCCCTTATTATTTCTTCTTATTACTGACTTTGCAACCCCCTTTTCACGTCATTGCACACAGAGAAAATAATATCTGTGAGGCACAATGGGGTAAATTTTATACCATATCATTGTAGGAGGTAGCCTGTCCTGTGTTTCCAGTTTCTCTAAGCCTTGCTGGACCACCCTAAAGATTCAGTGGAATCCATGCCTCCACACACCTGTAATTCATTCCCAGTACCCAGTGGATCAAGTCATATGGGTTGGTTCAGAAGCGCTAGTATAGACACTGCTGAACAGAAAGAACTATACCTTCTTTTCCTTTGACATGGGTCAGCAGAAGTAACTGATGGGTCCTTATTTTTACCATTATCCTGACTAGATTGGCATTATTTAAAAGTGTTCTTTTTCAAAGTTGACATTACCAGGATATTGTAAGTAGGGAAAGTGTTGTAGTCAAATACTATCTTTCAGCTAATATAGGTCAAAATTACCTTGATCCTTCAAAGAATGCAATATGAAACATTGTTTCCTCTCTGTCAGTGTTCTCTCCTAACTACTGTTCCAGGGATGTGAGAAAAGAGGTGTATCTGAATGTGAATGGCTGAACTTACACTGAGACATTTATCTTGTCTGTGTGAATCCAACAGGGAGACATACACACATCATCATCACATCATAATATTTAAAGCAATATAAGATCAATGGATTATGATCATATTTCTCTATTTTCATGCAACAGTTTTTAATTAAGATTGTACTAGGTAGTATAAAAATCCTGATTGTATGAATATTCAATACACTCATGTGTCGCTTAACAAGGATTCATTCTCAGAAGTGCATTGTTACGTGATCTCATCATTGTGCAAATATCATGGATTATACTTACTCAAACCTAGATGGTATAGCCGACTATGCCACAACCCCCAGGCTGTGACTGGTTCCTGTCAGGACCCCCGCAGTGAAGCAGGAGATGAACACCGAATAAGTGAAGCTCTGCTTTCTGTCAGATCAGCAGCAGCATTAGATTCTCATAGGAGCGTGAACCCTATTGTTAACTGCGCAAGCGAGGGATTTAGGTTGCTCGCTCCTTATGATAATCGAATGCCTGATGATTCACCCCCTCCACCTGTCTGTGGAAAAATTGTCTTCCATGAAACCAGTACCTGATGCCAGAAAGGTTGGGGACCACTGCTCTAAAATAATGATTAAAGCCAAGGCACAGTGGCTCACACCTGTAATTCTAGCACATTGGGATTGCTAGAACCCATGAGTTCAAGACCAGCCTGGGCAACATAGCGAGACCTCATCTCTACAAAAAAAAAATTTTTTTTAAATAGCTGGGTGTGGTGGCATGCACCTGTAGTTCCAACTACTTGGGCAACTAAGGTAGGAAGATCACTTGAGTCCAGGAGTTGGAGACTGCAGTGAGCCATTATCATGTCACTGTACTCCAGTCTTTATTTTAGAATAAAAGAAAATAATGATAAAAAGTATAGTATAGTAAGTGCATGAACCAGCAACACAGCCCTTTACTATCATTATCAAGAATTATGTACTGAATATAATCATATGTGCTATACTTTTATACAATTAGAAGCACAGTAGCTTTGTTTATTTCAGAATCACCACAAACACATGAGTAATGTATTGTGCTATGACGTTATGTCAGCTACAATGTCATTATGTGGCAAGAATTTTTCGGCTATATCTGTGGGACCACCATCATATAAGCGGCCCATTGTTGACTGAAACATAGTTATGCAGCACAAGATTGTTTCTGCATCTTTTTAAGAAAATACACCCATATAATTAGCATATAGATCAAGAAACAATATTATCAGTACTCCATAGAGTCATCCTCATATTGCCTTGTAATCATCACCTACACCCACAAGGATAACCCCCTAGCTTGACTTCCAACACCATAGATTAGATTTAATTATTCTTTTTTTTTTTTTTGAGTCAGAGTCTCATTTTGTAGCCCAGGCTGAAAATGACTTGCTTACAGCCACCACAGCCTCAAACTACTGGGCTCAGGCAATCCTTCTATCTCAGTTTTCCAAGTAGCTGGAACTACAGGCGTGTGCCACCACGCCCAGCTAATTTTTAGGTTTATTGTAGAGACAATGTCTTGCTGAGTTATCCTGGCTGGTCTCAAACCACTGGACTCAGGCAATCCTCTCGCCTCTACCTCCCAAAGTGCTGGGATTACAGGCTTGAGCCACTGCACCCGCTAATTATTCTTAAATGTTATATGAATTGAATCATGCAATATTATTTTGCAGCTGGATTCTTTCATTAAAAAATATGATTGATGGCATAATGACAGAAATGCAACAAAATAGAATACAGATCCCAGAAATAAACTCTCATGTACATAGTCAAATAATCTTTGACAAGGATGTCAAGACCACTCAATGGAGAAAGAACAGTTTCTTTCACACATGGTGCTGAGAAAACTGGATATCCACATGTAAAATCATGAAGCTGGACCCTGACCTAATATCATATAGAAAAATTAACTCTAAATAAATAAAGACCTAGACATAAGATCTAAAACCGTAAGACTCCTAGAAAAAAAAATAGAAGAAAAGCTTCATGACATTTGATTGGCAATGATTTCTTGGTTATGACACTAAAAACATAGGCAACAAAATCTAAAATTGTCAAATGGGACTATTTTAAAGTTAAAAACATCCATGCACTATGGGACACAATCAATAGAGTAAAATTCTTACAACCTACTGAATGAGAGAAAGTATTTGTAAATCATACATTTGATAAGAAGTTAACGTCAAAATTGTATAAAGAACTCCTATAACCGAGAAACAAAAAACAAACAGCAAAATTTAAAAATTGACTGTTGGGGGGTAGTGGCACGTGCCTATAGTTGCAGCTACTTGGGAAGGAGGCTGAGGCAAGAGGATCATTTAGGTCCAAATGTTTGTGTCCAGCCTAGGCAAAATATCAAGACCGCATCTCTTTAAATTAAAAAGAAATTTGTTTTAATGAAAAAGAAAAAAAGACTTGAACAGACATTTCTCTAAAGATGGTATGCAAATGACCAACACACATATGAAAATATACTCAGCATCACCAATCATTACAGAAATGTAAATCAAAACCACAATAAGATGCCACCTCACCCATTAGGATGGCTAGTATTAATTTTATAAGAAAATAACAAGTGTTGGCAACAATGTAGAGAAATTGGGACTTTTGTGCATTGTTGGTGGGAATGTAAAATGGTACAGCCATTATGGAAAGTAGTATGGCAGTTTCTCAAAATATTACAAAGAGAATTACCACATGATCCAGCAATCCCATTTCTGGATATATACCAAAAAGAATGGAAAGCATGAACTCAAAGAGATATTTACATACCCATGTTCATAGTTACACTGTTCGCAATAGCTAATAGGAGGAAGCAACCCAAATGCCTATCTACAGATGAATAAATAAGCAAATTGTGCATATACATATATTAGAATGTTATTCAGCCTTGAAAAGTAAGGAAATTCTGTCACATGCTACAGCATGGATGAATCTTGAAGGCATTATGGGAAGTGAAATAAACCAGTCACAAAAAGACAAATATCATATAATTCCACTTATATAAGGAATTGAAAGTAATCAAATTCATAGAAACAGAAAGTAGAATGATGGTTACCTGGGGCTGGGACAAGGGGGAAATTAAGAGTTCTTGTTTAATGAATATAGAGTTTCAATTTTATAAGACTAAAAAAAGTCTGAAGTTCCATTGCAAAACAATGTGAATATGCTTAACACTACTAAACCATACACTTAAAAATGGTTAGGATGTTAAATTTTGTTACTTTTTTTTTTTTTTAACCACAATCAGATTTTTTTCTTTCTTTCTTTTCTTTTTTTTTTTTTAGGGTGGGTGCTACTATGCTGTTCAGGCTGGTCTTGAACTCCTGGGTTCAAGTGATTCTACCACTTCAGTCTCTGATTAGCTGGGAGTACAGGTGAGCACCACTGTTTCCAACTATTAAAAATGTTTAAATGGTTTAAATATGTTTGAAAGAGTCACTCATATTTTTGTGCATACCTGTGGATTATTCATTCACACTGCTTTATAGTATTCCATTGTGCACATTTGCCACTACATATTTATCTGTTGATGGGCATTTGTGAAGTATCTAGTGTAGGCTATTATAATTAGTGCTATACACAGCATTTTAAAAAGAGGAATATATATCTTTCATGTAAATACCTCTTGGAAATCATTCATAGAGCATTTATAATGTACTTTGAATGGGTTAACATACTCTTCTTTCTTGCTCTCAGCTTGTATATCCAACTGCTGACTGAATTTCTTCACTTGGATATTGCTATGGTTTAAATATGGGTTTTTTTCCCCCTCCAGAACTCATATTGAAATTTAATCCCCAATATGGCAGTGTTGGGAAGTGGGGCCGAAAGGGTGGTGCTTTGGTCATAGGGGTGGATCCCTTATGAATAGATTAATGCTCTCCCTCAAGGGTGAGCTCTTGCCCTTGGGAATGGATTAGTTCCTGAGAGGGGCTTGTTAAAAAGAGTCTGGCTTTCACATTTTTTCCTTCTTGCTTCCTCTCTTACCATGTGATCTCTTTGCACACACCTGCTTCCTTTCACTTTCCACAGTTGAAGCAGCCTGAAGTCCTCACCAGATGCAGCTGTCCAATCTTGATCTTTCTAGTCTTCAGAATTGTGAACCAAATAAATCTATTTTCTTTGTAAGTTACTCAGTCTCAGGTATTCTCTAATAGTAGCACTAAGCAGACTAAGACAGACATCTAATAGACATCTCTTCCAACTTACCATGTTTAAATCTGCTTTACTTGCAGCCTTCTTCACATCTATTGGCAACTCCACCCTTCTAGTTGCCCAGGCCAAAAACTCTGGTAAATTTTTGACTTCTCTTTTTCTCTTGCATGTGCATCCAAGATATTAGCAAATAATGCTGGCTCTACTTTTAAAATAAACCAAAATTTAAAATATTTGATTTTTATATGGTATGATAAGAGCCAGACTACAGGTAAGCACATCTAAAGGAACATTTAAGCCACACTGGAAAAAACAGCTTCTAGGAGGAGGTGATGTTTTAGTGTCATCTTGAAAAGTGATCAGAATTAACTCGACAGAGAAGGTGGCAAAGTATTATAGGAAGAGATAACTGAATACAAAAACACATAGAAATATGAAATAGCATGACCCATGTGGGAACCCAAAGTAATGAGTATTCAGAAGAGGAGATGAAGTGGACAGTTAGACAAAGTCAGAGCTGAGACAGTGAAAACTTTATCATAAAGGAGCTATTCAGGGAGCCATTAAGGAATTATAAGCAGAAGAGTGATATTTCTCATCCCAATTTCAGGACAGGGCAATATTTCCACAGTTAAGGTTGTTGTGCCAGACTCTGTGGCTCAGCCTACAATTCTAGCACTTTGGGAGGCTGAGGCAAGTGGATTGCCTGAGCTCGCAGGTTCAAGACCAGCCCGGTCAACTTGGAGAAACCTCATCTCTACAATAAATAAAAAATTAACTAGGCTTGGTAGCACGCACCTGTAGTTCCAGCTACTTGGAAGGCTGAGACAGAAGGCTGAGGCAGAAGGATTGCCAGAGCCCAGCAGGTCGACGCTGGGGTGGCCATGAGCATGCCACTACACTCCAGCCAGGGCAACACAGTGAGATTCCAACTAAAAAAAAAAAAAAAAACAGAAAAGAGATTGTTTAGGCCATTGCTTTACTAAACTCAGGTGTGGCCATGTGCTCTTTGAACTTTGGCCTCCTCTCCTTTCTTGGGAAGGTGACTCTCTCCTCTCTCTCTCTCTCTCTCTCTCTCTCTCTCTCTCTCTCTCTCTCTCTGTAATTTACTTATTTACTTTCTAGTCATTGTTTTGTTAAGCATTGGCCAGGCCATGTGCTCTTTGAGCTATGGTCACCATATTTTCTTAGCTTTGGCCTGCTCCTCTACCTTGGGGAGGTGAATCTCATTCTCTTTCTCTCTCTCTCTCTCATTCTCTCTCTTTCTGTCTCATTTGCTTTCTAAATTAAAAAAAATATTGTTCAAAGAGATCATCTTAACCAGGTATTTAGATATAACAGATCACCCCAAAATTCATTGTCTTAAAACAATACTCATTTACTTTTGCTCAAATGTCTGCATATTGGCCAGTACTGATCTAGATTGGACTTGGCTGGGCTGCTCTGCTTCAATCTCCAGGTCAATCTGGGCTTAGTTCCTTGCTGTAGGTTGGGCTCGGGTCTGCTCCATGTATGCTCATTCTGGGGTCCAGCCTAAAGGGGAAGCAGAGACCCAAAGGGCATTCTTCTCATCTTTTTTGAGCAAGTGACTATCCAGGGCATTCTCTTCTCATGGCAATGGTAGAAACCCCAAAGAAAATGCATAAATTGTGGATCTCCTGAAGGCCTAGAGTCAAAATAAGCAAATGGTGACTTCCAACCATATTCTATTGGTCAAAGAAAGTCATGTAGCTGAGTTCAAAATCAAGAGGTAGGGAAGTCCATTATGGGATAAACTCTAAAGTCATTTGTAAAGAGTGTGGATTAAGGGAGTGGTGAAAAATTGAGGTCAAAAATTTAATCTACTGTGGAGACTATTTTTACTCAGTACTAAGTGATTGCACAGATGAGGTTTCACTATGTTACCTAGATTAGTCTCAAACTCCTGGACTCAAGTAGTCCTTCCACATCAGCCTGGGATTACAGGAGTGAGCCAGTGTGCTGGCTGACAGTAAATTTTATTATAGCAGGCACTGTGTCTCTTTCACTAAGCACAAATAGGTTGAGTATTTTTTTAACACAGCATTTATCACACGGAAGACCCTTAATAACTTTGAATTCAATTTTTTATTTCATATTAAGGTAATCCAGAAGAATGGCTTGAATTAAAATTTTCAAAAAAACCCAAGTACTAAACACCTTGGTAAATACGTATATAACATTTTCTCATTTTCCTCCTCCTCTTCCTCTTGCTTCTTCTCCTCCTCTTCCTTCTCCCTCATCTTCACTCCCCTTCTTCTTCTAGGATAATTTTGATTTGTTTTCTGAGCTAAGTTTGTCTTTGACAGTTTTAATTATTGATTACTTTGACTCTTCAAATCTTCAAGATCAATTTGTGAACTTTCCCAAACCTACGTAAGAAAACCCCTCTCCTCAATTGGAACGCAAAAGGATTTTATTAGGATATGAAGATTATGTAGAAAAAAGGAGTTGGTATTTGTTAAAAATAAAAATAAGCATTTAGAATGGTACCTGGCATATAGTGAACACTATATAAGTATCATAAATGATAGGAGATTTTATATATATATGTATGTGTGTGTATATATATATATATATATATATAGAGAGAGAGAGAGAGGAGAGAGAGAGAGAGAGAGAGAGAGATGGAAAGAGAGAGAGAGAGAGCAAGAGAAATGCAATGAAAGATAACCTGACATTCCCCTCCTTATTCGTGAGCAGGTTATGACATTTTCTACCAGAGGCAGAAACAGTTAGTGGGCCTCTATGGCAGGGACCATCTCATCAGAGACCTGAAAATCCATTTCTTTGTGTGGCTGAACCTGAAGGCACTTTGCCTACTACGTGCACTGCAGTCAAACTTGCTGCTCACTGGTCTCTTAAGGGATACTAAAATGACAAGCAAAAGTGGGTCAGAATGGACATTGGTATAGCAGATAGAGAGAGAGCCTGACTTAGGAGTCAGTGCCATAGAAACTTCAGGAAGTCCCATGGAGTCCTTGGACCCAGTCTTTTTGAGTCATTCTCCTGCATGTTAGGAATGAGCTAGAACACAGAATAATGTGTCCACTCCCTGGTTTGTGTATAGGTGTCTTTAATGAATGAATAGTTTTCCCCACCATGAACTCATTCTCCCTTTTTCTGGTAACAGCACTTTTTGCCCCACTTCCAGACTCAGAATGATTACTCCAAGTGTGCCATCTTCCAGACCATGAGATTGGTTTTAAATGGGTATATGACCAAACTGGACCAGAGTTATCCTTAGGATTTAATACAGACACTTGAAGAGAGATGATGGATTATTCTGGACAGTTGAAGGAAAATGAAAGTTGTTCTATTTGCAAACATCTTTATTAGCCTCAGAAAGTCATATGTAAATATTTTTTTAAAAATTGCCAAGCCAAAGAGGGAGGTAGAGTCAAGCAGATAGCAGATGGCAGATAGAAGTGCTTATACCATCTGAACCCCAAGGTCCACCTATGCCTGAAGCTAGATTTACTCCTTCTCAGCTATGTGTGCCAATAAATTTCTTTTTAAAACTTGGGCTAGCCGGGCTCGGTGGCTCAGCCTGTAATCCCGCGCCTTTGGGAGGCTGAGGTGAGTGGATTGCCTGAGCCCGCGGGTTCGAGACCCGCCTGGGCAGCGAGACCTCATCTCTACAATAAATCAAAAAATCAGCCGGGCGTGATAGCACATGCCTGTAATTCTGGCCACTCGGAAGGCTGAGGTGGAAGGATCGCCAGAGCCCAGCAGGTCGAGGCTGCGGTGGCCGTGAGCGGCCACTGCACTCCAGTCTGGGCGACAGAGTGAGACTCCAACTCAAAAAAAAAAAAAAACTTGGGTTTATTTGACTCAGCATCTCTGTCATTTGTTTTCAAAAGAGTCTTGATTTGTATTGTACCTGAATTGGTTTGGTTACCCTAACAACTCCCTCACCACCCACAGCTAAAGCTGCTGAGGACTTATAAACAACTCCTACAGTTATGTCCCAGTGGTTCAGAAAATTGCTCCAGGTTCCACTTTGTACTTTTCATGCTAAACCTTCTTGCTCTGGTTCCTTATCTCTACTTCTGTCTTGTGGCTAGGTATCTGAATCTCTTTGGATTGGCACTTCATGGTACATTGAGCCTGGCCTTCTATTTCAATCTCATCTTGAATAGACTCTCCAACAACTCTGGGTTGCACGCTTTTTATTCCACTGGGCAGTGTCTCTGGCCTCTGCAACCAACCCAGGATCCCTGAGTCAAACTTCTCACCATAAGGATGAACAAATGAGTCCTTTTGTTGCCTCAAGCAGGTCCTGCAGCAAACCTTACAGGTCCCCTTAATAGATACTTGCTTTCTTTGGATATCATTTCCCTAGGTTTTAATTTATGTGATTCAGGAAACCCAAAGGTCAAAACCTCTCCTATTGCCCACTAAACTATTCAGTACTTTTGCCAGGTGTGGCAGTAGGAATTTTTGCTTGCAACAAATAAGATTTTATAAGGAGGTTAGTCATTCAAATCCTAGAAATCTACATTGTATCAAGTGTTCTTGCCATAAAAAGAAGAATGTAAGACTTTTTTTCCTCTAGAAGGTTATCCCTCTTTTGGGTCGAATTATGCCTCCTGCCAAATTCATATGTTTTAAAGTCCTAACCCCCAGTACCTCAGAATGTGACTATATTTGGAGATAGTCTATAAAGAGATAATTAAGTTAAATTGAAGTCATCAGGGTAGATCCTACTTCAGTATGACTGGTGTCCTTATTAGAAGAGGAGATAAGAACACAGGCACACAGAGGGTAGACCATGTGAAGACACGAAAAGAAGATGGCCATCTATAGACCAAGGAGAGAGGCCTCAGGGGAAACCAACCTTGCCAACCCTTTGATCTCAGACTTCTAGCCTCCAGAATTGTGAAACAATAAATTTTTGTTTTTAAGCCGCCTAGTTTATGGTACTTTGTTATGGTATCCCTAGCAAACTAATAATGCTCCTCACTAATTATTAGCAAACTGGCATCTCTCCTCACCAAATCCTTTGGGAAGAATAATAGAAATCTTTTCTTGGCTCCTTACCCTAGCCCCCTAAAAAATATCCACAGAAAACAAACCCATGGCACTTGTGAAATTATCACAGATCACTACCTTTTTCAGTCAGTCTCTAAGGAATAAATCTGGGCATTTAGTTGTTGAAAAGGAAAGGAGGCTAGTGGTAAAGTGCCAATATCATCTTCCTCAAGAGCCAACAATGGCTTCTTTACTTTTTTCTATTCTCTCTTCTTCCCAAACAATTTGTGGAAAACTCATTAGATGGACCTGAGCTAGCAAGTTGTGTGTGTGTGTGTGTGTGTGTGTGTGTTGTTGTTGTTGTTGTTGTTGAGGCTGAGGGTGGGTAGTAAGCAATGGCGGCCCAGGGCAGGGATCAACAGGGTATCAATGACAGGGGGTGACCTTACCAAGTTTGCAGTGTTCAAAAAGGGTGAGGAGACCTTTTTGTTAAGGGGCTGCCTCTTATGATGTTGAAAACTGAGTGGGGTGAGGCAAGTCTCCATGTAGGAGGGTAGCCCTGTGAGGGATGTCAGAGCCCAGGCAGGGTGAGAAGAGTGTCCCTTTACCACAGGAGTGCAGCCCAGTGTAGGATATTGAAGTCAGAGCAGAGGGAGGAGGACTTACAGATAGCAAGCAGAGTGGTTCAGCATGTTGTCAGTGTCAGAGGACAAAGAGGGGTGAGGAAGGTATCCACACTGGGATGGGTGGGGCTGGCATGGTGTGTTGAAGTCTGAATCATTGAGTGATAGAGGATGTTTAGGCAGACAGGGCTGCCTGGTATGAGATGGCAGGGCTCAAATGGTGTGGAACAGGATATCTATATGGTAGGTTGACCTATTGTGGGGTGTCAGAGCCCACATGATCTAAGAAGGACAGATGGGATTGATTAAATATATAAATATATTAAGGACAAGGAGAGCTAGGTGTCTCATTGTTGGAGAGGGAGTTACAAATATGGAAAGAGGAAAACTAGAATGACTCCCATGGCGTTGGATTAGAATTGAAGATAAGTATGTGAATTCATAGTTTTCAAGATACAGATAGGTAGATTGATAATAAATAGATGATAGATAGAAAGATACAGGTAGATGGATACAAATAAATGTAAAAGTATGCACACAGAGACATGCACATTCCCTAGCTCTGGGTACTAACGGGGTCTGGGAGCAGTGACATGCCAATACAATGAGCAAATGGGGTGTTTATATTTTAGTTTCTATATGCCATTCTCCACTAAAAGACACCAGGGATCTTCAGATAACTGGTTTAATTCCAAAGCTGGGCAGGGGAACTTACAAGATAAGCCTGAACATTCTTTTAGTACCAGAATTAAGAAAGTGCTCACAGAAATTAGAGACATGTTACATCAAAGAGACATAGAAATCAGCTTGAGCCAGGCTCGGTGGCTCAGCCTGTAATCCCGTGCCTTTGGGAGGCTGAGGTGAGTGGATTGCCTGAGCCCGCGAGTTCGAGACCCGCCTGGGCAACTTGGCGAGACCTCATCTCTACAATAAATCAAAAAATTAGCCGGGCGTGGTAGCACACGCCTGTAGTTCCGGCTACTTGGAAGGCTGAAGCGGAAGGATCGCCAGAGCCCAGCAGGTCGAGGCTGCAGTGGCCGGGAGCAGCTACTGCACTCCAGTCTGGGCGACAGAGTGAGACTCCAACTCAAAAAAAAAAAAAGAATACAGCAACCGTTCTGTGATATTTCTGCCAAAGATGTATGGCCTGAATTTAGTCATGAAAACACATCAGAGAGATCAAAGTTGAAGGACATTCACATTCTACAAGATAGCTATCCTTTAATCTCCACAAGAGTCAAGCTCATGAAAGTTAAGCAAAGGGCTAAGAATGTTCCATATTGAAGGAGACTACAGAGATATGACAACAATGCTCAACATATTATTCCAGCCTGGATTCTTCTCCTAAAGGACATTATTGAGGCAAGAGGAAAAACTTGAAAGTAGTCTACAGACTGGATGGTAGAAATGTTTCAATGTTAATTTCCTGATTTGATGTTTGTATTGTAGTTATAGGAGGATATCCTTTCTTTATAGGAAACACACACTTTATTTGGGCATCATGTCAGCAACTTATTCTCACATGCTTCGGGAAAGAAAAAAATTATTTTTCCCACAACTTTCCTGTAAATCTGTGACTGCTTTCAATTTTTTTAAAAAAGGTCAGGGATGAAGGACAACTGTTCATTTCTTTGACAAATCTGTGTCGTATAAAAAGGAATAGATTAAAAGAGGCTTATGGGACATAACAAGCAGATGCAAATGTGATCTTGGATGGGATTCAAATTTGCATAAACCATTGATGAAGCATATTTTGAAAACAACTGGGAATATAAATATGGCTTATTATTAAAGGAGATGAAATGTGTTGAAATGGAAAAGTGTAGCTCCATGACAGGGGGGATAAAAGCATGTCATAGAGCAGCAGTAGTATCATGAGCTCTCATTTTGTGGAGAGAAAAAAAAATAATGTTTGAAAGAATAGACACTAACCTTAATATTTTTGTATGCTCTTATTTTTGTTTTTATTTTCTAATGTACGATAATATAGGTGCCCTGTTTCTGTACTAGTAAAAAATAATTTTTAAAGTAAATTTAAGTAACAGAATTAGAATAAAAGAATCAATAGGGTCAGTATTCATAAACTTCAATAACTTACATTTTATCAGCTGAGACATGTGGATGTGTTACTGAAGACATTCAGAAAATGTCCCTGAAGCATGTTCTTGCCTCTGGTGTAAGTTTACTGACTCTGCTCCATGTGTTTGAGAGGTGCCTAAGGGGTTGTATGGATGTTTCAGTAATTTTTAACACAGTGTAGAAATGTGTCAGATGTCTTGCCTGTAAAATGAGGATTAGTATCCTGCTTCAGAAGGTAATTGGGGTATTAAATGTAAAGTGACTAGTGGATACCAATAGCACATCCCTTATACAAATACAAAATTTGGGATCATCTTTTTTTTCTTTCATAAAGAAGAAGAGAACAGATATTGCTTCTCAATTCAGGTTAAAATTTGGTACTTCTTTCCCTTTTTGTTGGTATTTAATTTATAAATTCTTATATTGTGCCTCCTGTATGCCAGACCCTTTACAAATAATGTATTTTTAGTCATTGTAATAATTCTAGGAGGAGGGTAATCCTATTAACCTCCTTACTTTATAGAAGAAATAGACCACAAAAAGGTTAGTTCACTTGTCTAAGGTCACACAGCTAGTGAGGAGGCAGGGCCGGGATTAGAAGCAAATAGTTCATACTCTTAATCTCAATCCATGCTGCCACTCTCACCATCACCAATCCAAGTACAGGTGAACACCAATGTATGTACCTCTTGCTTTCTGAAAGCTCCTGTCTAAGCTTATGTTTCAAGTTCCCAGTGCAATTCTCCCCAAAACAGTATTGCAGATTAGGTTTGATTCCTCAAGCCAATCTATTTAAACAGACCTGACCTATTTAACTCACAACATGGCTGATTCAGAACAACTATGGCCACCAAACCAGTGTCCCTCTAGACAGAGGATGGTGAATAGGTTTAATTTTCTACCCACTTTCTTTTTTTTTTTTTTGAGTTGGAGTCTCACTCTGTCGCCCAGACTGGAGTGCAGCGGCCACTCCCGGCCACCACAGCCTCGACCTGCTGGAAGTAGCTGGAAGTACAGGCACGCGCTACCACACCCGGCTAATTTTTGATTTATTGTAGAGATGAGGTCTCGCTAAGTTGCCCAGGCGGGTCTCGAACCCGCAGGCCCAGGCAATCCACTCACCTCAGCCTCCCAAAGCGCGGGATTACAGGCTGAGCCGCCGAGCCCGGCTCCCACCCACTTTTAATTGATTCCTTGTGGCTGCATGGATCCCTGTCTGCAGAAGAATTCTGAGGTTGGCCTTAGCAGACGAGTGTACTAGGATCAATTAATGACGTCTTCATGAATGTAGAAGTAGAAAAAGAGGTCCCCACATCAGGTATATGCTGTCTCAGTTCCAGATGCTTTTATATCCTAACACTAGGCTGTGAGGTAAGGCTAGTGACTTTGCCCTCTGAGTATTTCTTGACCTTGAGCCTTAAGTAGTCCAGGGAGTAGGGAAATGGGACAGGACAGGGATTCAGAGAGCACAGAGTGGAGGCAGACACTAAAGTGATACTTTAGTGACAGTGTGGGAGAGCCTAATGAAACCAATGGCTGGGGCAGCTGTGATGGTGGGATAACAGCTGTTCAGAAGTGTTGGTAATTTATAAGTCAAGTATTCCCATGTCAGAGATGCTTGCCAAGCCCTTTTTCACACTTCACAAACATCACCCCAATGATCCACTCACTGGCAAGCGTAAGGGAGGAAATGTATCGACATCTTTTATTCCATTGACATTTCATGAAGTTGGGCTCAGAGTGGTTAAATGACTTGTTCCAGGTCACATAGTGAGGCCCAGATCATCACTCATGAGTTATATATAAAAGCAATGTCAGAGTAAAATGAAAATGAGCACACATCGCCCAGCAAGATGATCCCACAAACCACCAACGTACGTGCAGGACTGTTAAACTAAGGCTTGGGATGGGTGGATCCTCACTTACACTGCTGAGGTTTTCAGAGGGGACATTAGGATGCAAAATAGATGCTGCAAGTGGTTTGCTGAGGACTCACTTCTCAACACATACTAGAAAAAAACATTATTTGAAGCTAAAAGTGAATCCCAAGCTAGGACACATTTAAGAGAGTATTATAGCCCAGCAGGCCCCCAAAATGTCATGTCAGCTTTCGAAGGCATTTCACAGTTGCTGCAACAGCACCGTTGGAACAAAGCCAGATGGCTTTAGAAGGCTGGTCCCTTAGACATAGATGACACTGCCAACAGCAAAATAAAAAAGGGCCATTGCCTAGCTTGGCATCTGGGTCCTGCAGCTGCCAAATCATATCCATTAACCATGCCAAAGTAATCTGTGGAGAAATTCCCAATGAGAGGCCCAGTGGCCCAGCAAGCTAGACAATTGCCTATGATCTAGGCAAGTGGTGAGCTCTAGCTCACAAGTGTCTGTGAAGATTGCCCAGCAACTTTAAGCAAGTCCATAGAAAGATTTCAGTTCCTGCTTCTTGTTCATAAAATAGGCACATGTGAGTGTGTGTGTGTGTGTGTGTGTGTGTATGTGTGTGTGTGTGTGTGTGTGTGTGTGTTGAGAGAGAGAGAGAGAGAGAGACAGAGAGAGACAGAGATGAGGGAGAGAAGAGAGAGAGAGAGAGAGACAGAGAGAGACAGAGATGAGGGAGAGAAGAGCGAGAGAGAGACAGAGACAGAGGCACAGAGACAGAGAGAGACAGAGAGAAAAAGAAAGAGAGAAACAACAGATAGAAAGAGAGACAGAGAGAGGAGGACAGAGGGGGAGGCAGGGAGAGCAAGACAGAGAGAAAAAGACAGAGAGAGAAAGAGAGAGAGAGAAGGAACTGGGAAGGGTGGAAAGAAAAAAGCCGTTTTCCAACCCCTTCTCCTAGTATGACAGAAACTGAGGCACAAGGATTGAAATCCCACTCTGAAGGAAGAAAAGTCATGCCTACCCTGTTAGGGAAGAAAAAAAGAAAACAAAAAAACCAAGTTAAAAACTCAAAAAGTTGGCCAAGCCAGGCAAAAGCTCTCCTCCCACCTGTACATCTGCCTTGGACTTTTCTTCTTTTCAGATTTTTGTGAGAAAACAGATGGCTGTAGAAGCCTGAATTTTAAATTTATGAATGGAAATTTGAACAGATGTTAGCAATCAAGATGGCATATAAGAATTTTTTTTATGCCATGTTTACAGCCCAGCCTCCTTCACATAAATGGGAGAGGGGGTCATAAAAAGGGTAGTTTTTGATCTCAGGGACAGCCTGGATCCAGCTTGGTGATTATGTGGCACAATGACGGAAATATTGGAAGAACAAAGGAAGAGAACACTAATCAGCTCCCTGTGTAAATGCTAAATATTTATCTGCAAAATGCTAACAAGTATCTGCAAGAAAACCATCAATTCATCAGAGCGCTTTCTGTGCTTTCAGTAGGTGAAGTTCAAGACCAAGGTTTTAATAAGTATCCGTGGACACCTAGTTACTTGAATTCTGTTTAGAATTCTGGCACAACATTGATTGTTTGTTTTGTTTTGTTTGGCTGAAGGTCCCAGACATATGGGGTCCTACTAAATTTCGCAGAGAAATTGAGTAGAAGGCTAGGAACAGAGATCTGATGATGCATGCGTGCTGGGAACTGGGCTAGGTACTAAGGAAGGGGAGTGATGGGGGGCGGGTGGCCAAATCAATCAAACCAGTTTGAGGTCCTCAGTACGCTTAGAACTGAAGGCAAAAGCAGGTATATATAACACAAGGCTAGACAAGGTATAATGTTAAAGGTTACAGAAGTGAAGCAGGAGGAGTAAGGTTGATTGGAGGACTGGATAATGATAGTTCCTGACAAACTGAGAACAGGGAAGGATTCTGGAGCTTGTGGCTACCCAGAAGAAGAAGAAACACCCAGGATTTGTTAGCAAATACTGTTGGTTACGCCTTCAAAATATGGGGTGGCTATAAAGTCTGGAAACCAGGATTATATTATCAGGTATTTTAATGTAGTATGTATTCACCTGGGTTTCCAGACTTTGAAGCTAACCTGGCTCTCCAGAATCCAGCCATGTCCATTCGCCATGATTATCTCTCTGGTACTGCAATAGCTTCATTAATCTCCCTGTTTGCTTTTGTACACCTCTGCCACCTCCAATCAGCCTATTCTCAACACAACGATCAAAGTAATCCCTTTGAAACAGTGGTTCTCAGAAAGGATTTATATGCTAGCAGCATATTTGTTAAAAATGCAAATTCTCAGGTTCTATCCACTTATTGAATCAGAAACTCCTGGGGTAGGGCCAAGCAATCTGTTTTTGTTTTTGTTTTGTTTTTTTGAGTTGGAGTCTCACTCTGTTGCCCAGACTAGAGTGTAGTGGCCGCTCCAGGCCACCGCAGCCTTGACCTGCTGGGCTCCGGAGATCCTTCCGCCTCAGCCTTCCAAGTAGCTGGAACTACAGGCGCGTGCTACCACGCCCGGCTGATTTTTAATTTATTGTAGAGATGAGGTCTTGCCAAGTTGCCCAGGCGGGTCTTGAACCCACGGTTCAGGCAATCCATTCACCTCAGCCTCCCAAGGCGCGGGATTACAAGCTGATCCACTGAGCCTGGCTAGGAATCTGTGTTTTAACAAGACTCCCTCTGGTGATTCTGATGCCTGCTGAGGCTTGAGAAAAAATGTTAAGCATAGATCAGATCATGACTAAAAGATCATACACACGCAATCTGGCCTGTGGTACTGCACTGACTACCTACCACTCTACTCTATAGCTCATTTGTCCCTCAGCCACACTCAGGCCTTGGTACTTGCTGCTCCTTTGATTGGAATGTTTCCCAGCTTTCCCGAGCCCCAGACTCTGCTTCTCCACTTACCATGGCCTCACCACCTTCAACTCCACTCAAATGTCACCTTTTCTCTGATATGCAGTCATTCATGCGCCACTTAATGATGAGGATATGTTGTGAGAAATGTATTCTTAGGCTTTTGTTGTTGTGTGAACATCATAGTGAATGTACACAAACCTAGACAGTATAATGTGTTACACACCTAGGTAGTATTGCTTCTAGGCTACCAACTTGTTACTCTACTGAACACTGTAGGAAATTGTGGTACACTGGTGTTTGTGTATCTAAACATAGAAAAGATATGGTAAAAATATGATGAGAATACCATCATATAGGTGGTTCATCATTGATAGAATGTTGTTATGTTGTGGGTGACTGCATTACATATTTGTTTATTGCCTTTCTCTTCCAAAGGCCTAGAACTGTGCCTGGAATATAGCAAGTGCCCAGGAAGCATTTGGTAGAGCAATGAATAAACTATCTTGTATCAAGGATCTACCGGATGCCAGATACAGTGATAAGTTCATCATTTTCATGGCCTCATTGAATTATTAAATTCCCACAAGCCAATGTGGTGGATATTATCATCTTTATTTAAACATGAAAAAAATGAACAAAGTTAAAGAAAGATCAGTAGATGCTAAAACATAAAACACCAAGATGTGGACTTATTAGAAAAGGATACTTCATGATCCCCAAGTCCTGGGTTTGACATAGAGCCAAGACATCTACATTTTTACCATCTTTACTGCCTTCCCCTGCAGTTGATCTCAACAGAGGACATACAAGCTTACTCTGCTATTTATCTAAGCAGAATGTAATTAAAAGGGGCAAAAATACTGCTTTCAATGACCCCAGGATAAAATGATATGTGGGAGAATTACTCACTGCTTTGTTCCCTGAGATGTTCCCATTGCAAAGAAAGATAATAGAGATATTTCCTGAACATTCAAATAGTTCTTACTCCCCTGGCCAATTGCTTTGTTCTAGTTTTAAAACAATACATATTTTGTTATTAATGATAAATAGAAGTAGATACCTAAACATACTTATTAACTTGTTCAAAAATGTGCTCTTTGTGGTGCATCAAGGGGATATTCCCCCCTTGCAATGAAAGATTGTGTTCTATGATAAGCATCTGCCAACATGGCAAACAAATGCTAGAGAGTGAACCTAATGGTAATTCATCTAAAAAGATAGACTTTTCTAGAAGGCAGATCCAAGAAAGACCATCTTTCTTCTCTACCTACTTCCTGCCAATGGTTTCACTTTCCATAGATTCAGTTACCCACGTTCAACTGCTGTCCAAAAATATGAAATGGAAAATTCTAGAAATAATTCACAACGAAATTGCACATCGTTCTGAGTAACATGATGAAATCTGGAACCATTCTGCTCCATCCTGCCCAGGATGTGAAGCCTCCCTTTGTCCATTGTGTCCACATTGTAGATATCCTTCTCTCCTTAGTCACTTAGTAGCCATCTTAGTTACCAGATCGATTGTCATGGTATAGTGAATGCTTATGTTCAAGTAACCCTTATTTTTCTTTTCTTTCTTTTTTTTTTTTTTGAGTTAGAGTTTCACTCTGTCACTCAGACTGGAGTGCAGTGGCCGCTGCCGGCCACCGCAGCCTCGACCCGCTGGGCTCTGGCAATCCTTCTGCCTCAGCCTTCCATACTTGGAACTACAGGTGCGCGCTACCACGCCCGGCTAAATTTTTGATTTATTGTAGAGATGCGGTCTCGACAAGTTGCCGGGGTGGGTCTCAAACCCACGGGCTCAGGCAATCCACTCACCTCAGCCTCCCAAATGCAGGATTACTGAGCTACCGAGCCTGGCCTATTTTTCTTACTGATGGCTCCAAAGCACAAGAGTAGTTATGCTGCTAATTTGAATATGCCAAAATGAAGCCATAAAGTTCTTCCTTTATGTGAAAAGGTGAAAATTCTTGACTTAATAAGGAAAGAAAATTATCATAAACTGAGGTTGCTAAGATCTACAGTAAGAATGAATCATCTGTGAAATTGTGAACAATATATTGTTATAATTTTTCTATTTTATTATTGTTGTTAATCTCTTACTGTGCCTTATTTGCAAATTAAACTTTATCATAGGTATGTCTATATAGTAAAAAACATAGTATATACAGTTGCTGAAATCAAATAAAATATATAGAGAGATCTCTAAATTTAAAACATTTTATTTGGGAACAGTAACCAAGAGAAGGTTGGAGGTTTTATAAACAAAGAAATGTTATGTATTGCTTTTCAAGAAAGTTCATTGGCATTAGGAAGGTTCTAGGTAGCTGGCAAGCTCTGACTGGTGAGTGACTGTGGTGGATAAAACTAGTCTTAGGTCATAGCAGTTTGTTTCAGTAGCTATTAGATAAACTGGTTTCAGGTTACAGCAGGCAGTTTCAGCAGCCAGGCTTGCAGAGAATTATATTCTTGGAGCAATGTTTATGTGCCCTGAATTCTTTTTCACCCTGGCTCCTTGACTCTGATTTAGTTGGGTATGACAAAGGTGACCCAATTTGTATGATCAACTTTCATAAAATATAGGGTTTGGTACTCTCTGCGGTTTTAGGCATCCACTGGGGGTCATGGAATGTATCCCATGCAGTTAAGGGGGGACAACTGTACTCACTTTGTAAAAATTTCATTAGTTCCATGGCTTTAAATACCATCTACATGCGGTTTACTCATGTGCTACCAACAATAGGGATTCAGGAAAGAAAATAGAATCCATGCTGGGTAGCAAAACAAAGAAAATTTAATACCAGAGTCAGTTGCAAGGATGTTGGAAAAGTTATAATAAGGGCAAACTGGGGAGGGTGAGATAACACAGAGAATAGCAACATCAGGAAGTCACTCCTCCTTAGGGCTAGAGAGACAAAGGGAGGAAGTGGAGTTATGAGAATTTAGGAATAGTGGCAGCTGGGACCATGGAGGATGGCTTGCCTAGTGGGAAGTGAACCACAGAGAAGGTGCATCAATGCTATAGATATTGCTCACAGCAGAGAGGGGAACATACCCTGGCTTTGCTCCACCTCCTGACCAGTACTTTTGGCAGTGCTTTCCGTTGGTCAAACTTTCCCAGAGGCTAGTAGGCAAGGAAACTTGGGAAATGTAGTTTGCATGGGTGAACCCTGTGCATCCCGCTCTTGCTGCTTCCACCTACCACCAAACCATTCAAAGCAGAGCAGAAAAGAGCAGGAAAAGGATCAGAGTGCCAACAGGCAAATGATGGACCCTAACATACTCCTCAATTAGTATCTCCAACTCAGCCCTCTTCTCTAAGCTCCAGATTCCGGAGTTCAATCATTTACCTGATACCTGCATTTGGGTGTTTAATAGTCCTAAGTTAACACGGCCTAAAAAGAATTCTTGGTTTACCAGTCAACTCTTCTTGGAATTCCCCTTCTCAGAACCATTCACCCACTGCTTAGTCAAAATATAGATATTATCTTTAATTCCTTTCTTTTTTCCCTACTCCTTCCTATTGATTCTACCTCCCCAAACAGGTCCTCTTCATCTCTGCTATAACCACCTTAAGACATTTCTCATCACCATTTATCCTCTAGATGACTATAATGACCTCCTTACTGGCCATGCTACCTCTACTGCATCCTCTTGTAATGCACTGTTCAGGGAGCAGTACCTTTAGACCCTGAGGTCAAGGGTAAGCAGTGAGGAGGGCTTCATTCTAAGTTCTACAAGAGCCACTGAAGACTCACGAGATCCTTCATGAGATGAGTCTAGCTTTCTGGTGAAAAATAAAATATAAGGGAACAAAAGAGGAAGAAGGTAGATTTCCTTCTTTGGGGATTGCACTTCTCAGGCCTCGACTTCCACCTCTTCTACTACTGTCCCCTTACTCACCAGCTTTTAGTCTTCTCCCTGATGCTTCAACATGCTAAGTATGTTCCCTCTCTAGGATATTCCCACAGCCTGGAATATTCCTGATTTTAGTACACCTGGCTTCACAGCATTCAGGCCTTACCCTCTCAGAGATCTTTTCTGACCAGGCCATAGTAGCCATGAAGCCTGCTCACAAATATCCCATCTCTTTCTTTCTGGGCACAAAGTAGGATTGTACTTCTCTGTGGCCTGGATGCTGGATGTGGCCGTGATTGGCTTTGACCAGTGAAATCTGGGTGGAAGCTTTAAGAGCCAGTCCATGCTTTACCTTTTTCTGTCTACCACAAGTGGCTGGCAGTGGTCCACAGTGACTGGCTATTCCATTGGCCTGAGCCCTGAAGATGAAAATTATCCAGAGCACAACTCTCCACCAACCTGTGGACACACAGTGGAAGCAAGAAATAAATCTCTACTGTTTTAAGTTGCTGAGACACTGAGATTGTTGCCCAGCATACCTAGCCTATCTGGACTGTTACAGTTCTTTAGTTTCTCACATCAGCCTGTAGCGTCCATTATGGAAGATACAAACTGATAATTTCTACCTGCTAGTTTCATTTATTAGTTTTATTCCAGTAAGCACCACCCCCCTCCAAGTTCCTGAAAGCTCTGTGCAAGCAAGGTCTTTGTCTACGTAGTCCACTGCTACACTTTTTTTTTTTTTTTTTTTTTGAGATAGGCTCTTAGTCTGTTGCTTAGACTGGAGTGCACTGTTGAAATCATAGCTCATTGAAACTTTGAATTCCTAGGCTCAAGTGGTCCTATTGCTTCAGCCTCCCGAGTAACTAGGATTATAGGTGCATGCCATCATGCCTGGCTGTTTGTCTTTGTTTCTGGCAAAGACAAGGTCTTGCTCCATTCCCCAGGCTGGAGAGCAGTGGTATGATCATAGCTCACTGTAGCCTCGAACTCCTGGCTTCAAATGATCCTTCCACCTTGGCCTCCTAAAGTGCTGGGATTATAGTTGTGAGCCACTGCACCCAGTCCCCCCAACCAGTTTCTGGAGAGTGTCTAGTGCATAGTAAGTAGGCAAATATTTGCTGATTGAATGTCTTATGGTTTGCATATTCAGGCATTTGTTTCATGAACTCTGTTTTGCCAACAAAACTGGAATAAATGCATCTTGTGCTCAGCATATCTGAAGCACCAAAGGCTAAAGCTTCACTCTGCTATTTGTGGGTTGGATCGACAGCTTGAGTTACGCCCTTCCAGCTAATTCACAGGAAACCAAGTTGCTCTCAAAGCCGCCACGATTCCATGGTCAGAAAAGGCCCTGCCAAAGACCATATGCAGCAGATACACAAAAAGAAATGAAACCTTACAACCATCAATCATAAGAGTGAAGTCACCGAGAGTTAGAAGACAGAGTGGGACAGAATTCATTTTGGTACTGTTTTTACCACTAAAAGATGTTGTTCTACCCTTTTAAAGTTTCCTATGCCAGTAAAATCTAATCCCCCAGAAATGGTCAAGTCTCAATTTCACTATCATAAAATATTAGAAAAGAACTTTAGTGGTCACTCAATTCAGACTCCTCCATTTATTATCTGGTTTGATTAATTTTAATTGAAAACCTCTCAGGGTGTTCAAGCTCTCTTAGGTTAAACAAGGTTGTGGAAATTGCTTTCCCTTGGCTGGGCTCAGTGGTTCAGCCTGCAATCCCAGCACTTTGGGAGGCCAAGGCAAAAGGATTGCCTGAGTTTGCGGGTTCAAGACCAGCCTGGGCAACATGGTGAGACCTCATCTCTACAATAAAATTTAAAAGATTAGCCAGGTGTGGTAGCATACGCCTATAGTTCTGACTACTTGAAAGGCTGAGGCAGAAGGATCGCTGGATCCCAGCAGGTTGACACTGAGGTGGCTGTGAGCATGCCACTGCCTAGGCAAGAGAGTAAGACTCCAACTCAAAAAACAAACAAACTACAAAAAAAAGAAATTGCCTTCTCTTAATATTAAAAGTCTCAGACAACAATGGTTGTCTTTTGAGGACCTGAACTTAAAAATTCATGTTAAACATTGTGTTGCTCACTTAAAGTCATTGCCTTGTTTGATATTACCAAACACGTTAAATATATTTTTCTACCACCCCATTATATAACTAATAATAAGGCTATAAAGAAGATCCCACTAATAAAATTAACCTCACAATATTTTTAGATTTTATATTTTTGCTTCTTTGCCCGTTCTTGTGGGAACAAGCACCCTTTGTAGGACATCTTAGTTTCTTTAGGGCCACCCAAGTAAGGTCATTGCATTCTACTTATTTAGCCTGCTCTCCCAGATCCTATCCTAAGCAGATCATGTTCTCAACAAGCAAGGGCATTCTGCCTAATTTACAAACAAGTGCATTCACAAAATTCATTAACCATTTGATATAGAAATTATCAACTTTTAACATTAAGAGCTAGCAATTTCTACAACTTTGTTCAACCTAAATTCAATTTTACTAACCAGGTCTTAATCCTGAAGTTCAGGTACTATGCACCTGCCGCTAAAGCTTAAACAAACAAAAAACACGAGCTCATCCCATTTCCCCCATAGGCTGAAAATGGGACAGGGTGAATATTCCAAGTCTCTCAGACACAAAGCTGTATTCACACCACGGAAATCATTTACATGGGGCTAAGGAAGCAGGAAATTTTCACATTGGCTTTAATATTTATATTTTACCAAAATTTTCCTAAACTCAGTAATCATTACTAACATTTTTATAGTATTATTTACTGCATCTTAAAAATAAAATAAAAATAAATAAACTAGGCAGAAAATGCACAGTTAAAGAAAATTGGATGTCAGTCTATACAATGAGTTACTTTTGGCATGACAGACTTTATTTTGGCACTTTCACAAATATTTTGCTTTACAGCAGTGACAAAATATTTGCCAGAAATTTTCTTTTCCTGGCACGGATATTCCAAGCAGTTGTTATTCTATGAATTGAATTTCGCTCTGCTTTGCACAGTTAGAGGTATACCCATTCTTAACCCTCTGTAATTGAGGGACATTCTGTGGTTCTAGAAGGTGCTGTCGTTTGCTTTTAATCACTCTAAAGTGGTTTGATTCTGCAAATGATGGGGCAGGAATTTGAGAATTAAGGCCATTAAGGATTTAAGCAAATACTGCTCCAAGTGGTGTCTAATTTTTTTTTTAATGAATTCTGTGGCAATTCCAGGGAATGTACTCTAAATGAAGTATTCATACTTTATTGAAAGTAAATTATATGTTGGAAAAGTTGCTGTTTATGCTGCCTTTTTCCTACTTTGGCGGCTCACAGTTTACGACAAAATTAATGGTAAACTAGAAAAAGAAAATATTTAGGACAGTAAGTACCAGCCAAGGTACCCTCATACCTTCATCTCCACCTCAGGTGTCACTCTTTCCAATCACTTCAATCCCGAGGCAGCGAGGCCCTTAATTTAACACACAGAGCATCCCTGCCTTTCCCTCCTTCTCTGTAATCTGAGCTATGATATTCCATTTATTAGTTCTTCGGTTAAGCTTCGAGAGAGATTTGGAGCACAATTTCAAAGGTAAATCATTCTATAGGCCTAAGCCTTAGATACCAACTTCAGGAAAACCCCCTTTAGATCTTTGGAATTTAAATTAAAAGTTATTTGCAAAAGCAGGCATCTGTCTCAATATTGCCATCAGCTATCCTATAAAGGTTGCAACTTCGAAATTCCCTGGCAGCCTTCCAGTATCTGTACCCAGACACACACAGGATGATAGATTCAGATTTCCTCTGGCCAATTCAGAAGTGAATCTGGTAATAAACGACGAGCTCTTTGGTCTTGATTTACAGACACTGTGGAACACTTAGAAATCAAACCCACGTCATCCTTGGGAGCAGACGGTCATTAGCAAAGGGGAGATGTACATTTGATCGAAAATGTGCAAAATTTATAACAGTGACATTTTCAATATTAGGCCACATGATTTATTCAGTAGTTTTTAATGTTCCCAAATTACAATTTATGTCTATTCATAAGACTACAAAAGTTACCATTAGAATTGTCTGTGCTTATAAAATACCAACTTTTTTTAACTGTTATATATACTCCTTAACACCAGTCTGCGACAAGTTACATAGAATCATAGGCACTTCAAAGGCTTAAAAAGACGTTTACAACTTAAATGCATTTTTAAGAACAAAAACTGATTTTTCTTTAAACCCCTACTCGTACCTTCAAATTGTAACAAATTAACAAATACAGTGGCCAAAGGAATCTGTAGCAACTTCTTAAAATACTGTAAGCATCTTTGGGTTTGCTGAGGCTTGTCAGTAACTTACATCAAATCCTCCCAAAAGAAGATCTGATTAGATAGATATGACTAAACAGTTTTTTAGTAATAATCCAATTTACACATTAATTTGCTGTTGCAAATCTGCCCGAAGCTACAGGTAATGAAAAATAAAGCAAGTGTAAAATGGATAGTCCGACACTTAAAAATTTATACAAAGTGGAGGTTAAAGTTTACATATTTGAAAATCACATATACACTAAATTACCATTATCTGGATTTTCCAAAGACAAATTGCACCATGACAGCTACAAAAGGCATAGGGTTTGGTTTTGTTTTTAAGGGCACAAGAGGGGGAGGGCAGAGGAGAAGAGGGGAGCCAACGGATAAATTAACAAAGACCAACTTGGTAAGGTCAATTCGAGACATGCTGCCACAAATGAAACAGCTTTCATCTTCGAATCATAGGATAAAAACAATCATTTTGTATTTGCGCATAAAAGTTTAAACCAATTCCATGAACATCGAGGGTTTTCATAACATAATATTTTGCCACTGCTATTCACAGAACACTGCAGATGTTAAATTTTAATTTTATGTTGTTCTAAAGAAATACATGAAAAGTTTTAAATACAATGGGATTTTATCATTAAAGTGCCAGAATGGCTCTTTAATGAAAAAAACAAAAAACAAAGGTCTTCATTATTCTATGCAAAAAGCTTTATTTTGAAAAGTTCAGTGATCTCATAAATAGAGACACTAAGTCGGAGTTTTATGCATAAAACTCCTTAGTGGGTGCCTTCTGATAAGCAGCACTGGATGGTTTGCGTTCTCCAAGGTCATAGCTCCCTTCGTCCTTCTTTCTCATACGATACACCAACAGCAGGATAAGGAAAATTGCAAAGAGAAAGCCGATAACTCCACCAGCAATGACAGCTGAAACAACCAAAAGCAAGATTACTTTAGAAGAGATTCAAGGGTTGCAGAAATTAGCTTTGTAAAGCCCAATCTATTTACACTTTTATACAAGGCTTAATTTGAAAACCCAATTTGAAAAAAAATAATGAGATCCAATGAAGCAACTAGGTAATTATGTAAATCTGACATTCCTCAGGAAGGTACAATACTTTCTTTGATTAGTATTAATAATATCACCCCCAAACTTCAATAGAACAAATCTGGCTGTGACCTCAACTAATTCCATATTTTAAAACCGTCTTTTGTCTTTTCAGTACTCATATTTTATATTCAAATTGCTTTTCAATAAAAACACAAAACATGAAAAAACTGACTTAAAATTTTAAAGAGTAAATATGAAAAAAGCATGCAAATTTCTAGTCGTAGATTTGAGACTATCCTTTCAAGGATTGGGTGCTCTTAGCTTTTGCACATCTTTAAAACCAAATGTTAGCACTTCCATCAGATAAGTGAATACAGACACAACATTCTTAACACCTTGAGCATTATTTATGTGAACTGCCCTACTCTGAAAGAACTTTTCCTTCTCTTAAATTTATTTTGAAATTAGGGATGACTTGGAACAAGACTAGTTGATCTTCACACTCACCATCTCCCTATGCCCAGTTGTTCGGGACCAGTTCAGATCTCAGCTTTTCTTTGCTACGGTACCTCCCACTCCCTGCCTAATGGCTAGCCAAGGATAGGCTGAGGGAGCTGGCAAAAAATAAAGACATTTGCCTAACCTCTTGTCTCTCACTCTGGAATGAAGGGCTAAGACTGCTTTCAGCAGGAAGGTGAGAGCAAGCTTCGCTACATCTCTGAATATCACTTAGACAAATAGAGACCTATTTAAGCATCCTCCCGCCTCACTCCTACTGGGCTACTCACCTGCTAGGACTTCTGTTCGTTTAAACAGATTGTCTGAGTGTTTCTCAGTATAGACATTTGTATCCTCTTCAGCTGGGTCGACTTTCTTTTCTGAGTCAGAGAGATGAACTTTGTCTTTATCAATTTCTTCAGGTGACTGTATGGGAAAAAGGAGAGGATTATATTGATTTTTAAAAATGTGCTGGAAAGAAAAAATAATAGATAAGTATATTCCAAAGTGTTTTTTTTTTTCAAAGAATGAATCTTGGAAATAATTAGAATAATCACACTTCATGTGTGATTATTTATACTAATGGGTGAGACCCATAATGGACTCTATGTAGTTCCTTGTTTTGCATAACACCCATCACGCAAACAGTGATGATGGATAGTTAGCGAGTTTATAAAAATCTTTTTTTTTTTTTTAATTTTGAGTCAAAGTTTCACTCTGTTGCCCAGGCTGGAGTGCAGCAGTACCCCATGGCCATTGCAGCCTCGATCTGCTGGGCTCAGGAGATCCTTCCACCTCAGCCTTCCAAGTAGCTGGAACTAACTAGAGGCACGTACCACCATGCCCGGCTAATTTTTTGATTTACTTGTAGAGACTAGGCCTCACCAAGTTGCCTAGACTGGTCTTAAACCCTTGAGCTCAGGCAATCCTCTCGCCTCAGCCTCCCAAAGTGCTGGGATTACAGGCTTGAGCCACTGCGCCCGGCCCTATAAAAATCTTAACAACATGGCTAGGTTGTTTTAGTTGGCATTTCATAAGATCTCTACTTTCTCCCTACTCTTCTGACTTCAAGCCACCATCTTTCGCCAGCTACTCCAACCCAACAGGACTGTACCAATTCTCTTTACTCCTTCATCTCTATGCTACACAGGTTACTGTGATAATAACTCTCTTTCAGTATTTTCTCATGTCTGACTGGGCTTTTCCTGCCCTCAAGCCTTACTCTTCTTCCTCCTATATAATCTTGTATCTTCAGAGGGCCCCAAACCAGGACTTCAGGGGACTGGGGTTCTGCAAGTAGCTCCCCTGAACAAGTCACATCCCTTTTTTGCACCTTAGTTTCCTCATTTGTCTACCAATGAGACACTCTCAGGGTCTTGGACACTCTACAGTGCTAAGTATAAGTTTATAGCTTCATCTCTAGTCAGCATTCTTCCCATCAAGCCAGGAGCTTGAGGGATCTTAACCCTTAGCTGCAGCAACTTTAACTCTGTCAAGTCCAAGAAATATTTCACCACCAAATCAGATTAGCCCTCTTTTCTATTTCCATTAATGATACTATATTGGGGAGGGGACTTCCAAACTTGCTATTTCTGTGCATTTCCTGTTGTGTGTTTTCCTGCGTCACAGCACTGTCAATTTGGCTCTCACTATTCTCTCATATTAAGTTTTTCCCTTGGGATCTCATTTCCACAGCTTTGCTCAGGCCAACACCATGCAACATCCAAGCTAGAGAGTCATCCTTCTCTTGGAGGTGGCACAGTCCTCATATGCTCTGGATGGAACATTCTTTTTTTTTTTCTTTTTTTGAGTCTCATTCTGTTGCCTAGGCTGGGATGCAGTGCAGTGGCACACTCACAGTCTTAACCTGCTGGGCTCAGGCAATCCTTCTGCCTCAGCCTTCCAAGTACCAGGAACTTTAGGCACACACCACCAGGCCTGGTTAATTTTTTTATTTATTGTAGAGACGAGGTCTCACCAAGTTGCCCAGGCTGGTCTCGAACTCCTGGGTTCAGGCAATCCTCTCACTTCTGCCTCCCAAAGTGCTAAAATTATAGGAATGAACCACCACACCCGGCTAGAATATTCATTTTTTAAATGGAGAAGTTTCATTGTATGGAAGCAGAGGCTTAACCAAGAAGCCATTTTACAGTACAGAACTAATATGAAATACCTTAATTCTTGTGCAAAATGAAATCACAAAAAGGCAGCGAGGATGAAGTAAACAAAGCCAAGTAAAGATCTGTCACATCCACATGTGATTGTTTAGATGTTATGGAAATGGAATTAAAGTAAACGATTACAAGTGATGCTCTGATAAAACAATAACTGCATTTTTCTTTTTGAGTCACTTAAATTTACAACAAACTAGATAGAATATCTAAAACAGTGACATTAATGCCACTGTGAGACCCATTCAAAAGCACAATCTACATTAATGGTACCCTAAAGACAATGTTTAATTCAGCTGTTCCATGTGAAATAGAAAATTTAATCACTATTCATTATTAATATTATCATGACCAGTGCTTAAAACACCATTTGATACATAATGAATAGCACTCAATAAACCTCCGATAAATAAATGAATTTTTATTATTACTACAGTGAACACAAACTACAGTAGGAATATAAATATATTAAAATGTTTTAGGATCCTTAATTTCTAAATTCATCTGACAAACATCTATTTCTTTAATCTTGATTTGATGCAGTTACTTCTTTAAAGCCCTCTTCCTCCCTCCCTCCCCTAGCAGTGTCCAGTGACTGCTGCAAAAACATGGAACCAACTCAAAATATTTCTATGAAATGAAAAAAATGTTCTTAGCTTAAGCCAAATAAACAATACTTTGCTTAACTAAGCTTAAGAAGATTCTTAAGAGGGACAACCATGTAAAAAAATATTTGTATATGACTAGTGGGTACATGCCAAAATGATCATAAAGAGCAAGGAGGAGTCATTTACAACAACATAACGAAATGATCACTTGTCCTTATGCAATTTTAAACGGGAGCTCTTAAAAGGACTATTGTGTACAATCAGAAGAGAGGAGCATTTGCAATAACCTGATAACGCAATACAAAACAAAACACACCTTTGTCTGAGCAGGCATCTTGTTCTGTATATTCAGCGTGGTGGTTTCCACTTTTGGAGCAGCACTAGTGAACGGTATCTTTGGAAGAGGTCGAGATGTTGTCAGCTCTGGACTCTCTATGTCCTCATCAGCTCCTGGAAAAATAAGCAAAGATGAGCCAAGCATGGGAGTCATGGCGCTGACATCTCCATCATCAGGTGCTCTTGCCTCATGTGGATACTGATGAGCCATGTTCTTTCAGAACACTGGCTCCATAGAAATCAGCACAAGCCCTCCTGCAGTCTTACTGCCACAAAGAAGTGATTTCCAGGGGGATCTATAGGGAGCCTGGCAATCTTTTTCTATATTCTTATTTTCCTGGATACTCTCAAATAGCCCTTCTTTCACTTGTGAGTTCAATCTCTTCCAGCTCCACAAATTTCTTCCCATCTATGCTGAAATGTGTTCCATTTCCATGTGAAGAATACAACAAAACGAAATCCAGAAGAGGAAAACTCTCCGATGGCTGACCCTGACCTCAAGCAAGTGCCTTCCCCCTCCCCACTTTATAGGCAGATTTTTCCAACAGGGGTTGATACTCACTAGCCCCTGTCCTCAACACTCTATCTACCCTGTCCTCTACCCTCTCCAGAGGCATTTCCCCTGTCACCACATGTTTGATACTATGTGGTACCAATGTCCTCCATGTTACCATATCTAGAGTCGTCCTCTAATAGAACTTCCTACCACCACGCCCTGTCAACTGCCATCTTCATCCTGACACACTCTGGTTCTTTGGGCTTCTCTGAGTTCCTGGCTTTCCCCTCACCTTTCTGGCTATCCTAAGTCTCCCCTGCAGGTTTATCTTCCTCTACATGAATATCAAATAACAAGCATTTTTTGTTTTGTTTTGCTTTTTAGAGATATGAACTCCTAGGCTCTGATGACTTTCCTGCCCCAGCCTCTAAGTAGCTGGGACTACAAGTGCACTTCACTACACTGGACTCATTTTTCTATTCTTTTGTAGAGATGGAAACTCACTATGTTGCCCAGACTGGTCTTGAACTCCTGGCCTCAAGCGATCCTTCCACCTTGGCCTCCCTTGGCTGGGATTGCAGGTGTTCATGAGTCATTGTACCTGGCCAAAAGGTTCTTAAGGTCTGTCCCTCAGCTTCTCTTCCTCTATGTTTTCTCCCTCACCCATGTCCATGACTTCAATAAACCAGCTAAATCAGATGATACCCAAATTTACACTGTTAGCTTTTACCACCCCTATCACTGTCAGACCCATATACCTGGTGGCCTACCTGCATTTTTCACTTAAATGAATCAAAGGTACGACACACCTCTAACATGTCCAGAACAGAACTCATGATCCCCTTCCTCCTCCCACAAACCTGGTCTTCTGCTCATGTTACTCTGCAGTGACTGAAACCCTCCTTCCCATATACCAGAATTCTGACTTCCTCATCTTGACCTCGTTATTGAATCCATCACCCAGTCCTATCGATTTTACCTTCTTAATATCTCTCTCTACTCAAACACCTTTCTACAGCTGCAGGGCACCACCACGACCCAAGCCAGGGATCTTTCCATGAAGCACTGTACCTGCCTTCTTCCTAATAGCCTTTTTCAGTCTGGTCCACTGTCCATGAATTGACTACCACCTCATCATCCTCATTTAAAACTCTTATAACGGTTCCCCACTGCTGGGATGAATCTGAATGTCTCAACCCAGCCCTGTGTGATCCAGTCCCAGCCTTTTTTCTCAGCTTCCTTGAGCATCCTTTTCCTGTTGCCCCTCATGCTCCAGCCAGGATCCCCTGATCCTGATCCTTCTGCCAGAAACTCTCATCTGGTTAATTCCTAATACACTTCTAGAACTTGGGGAAGAGCCTCCCTTTCATATTAGGCCAGAATCCCTTTAGCACCACACTTCTTATCCTAATTCCATTAACCACAAATCTGTACTTATGCATTTATTCGTGTAACTATTGATTAAACTCTCCCCTACCAGACTGGAAGCTCTGTAAGATCAGGAGATTGCATCTGTTTTGCTCTCTGAGTGCCTAACATAGTGTTTAAGACATAACAGGTTCTCATTTGTATTTGTTAAACAAGTAACTTCCACCTGGGCACTCTATAAATAAATAAATAAATATATATATATATATATGTATTTTTTTTCCTTTTCACCAGAACAGCATTAGAGAATTTCTGACATTCAGTTACAACATTCTTTTCAAGTTGATCATTTGTCAAATTTGTAACAATTCAAACAAACACAAACTCTGTAACTCAAGCTAATCTGCTTTCCCAGACAAGAATGAATGGTGAATATCTCTAAATTCCTCAAACAAAGGAAAATAAGTATTTTCCACACAATCATGTCCATGTACTAACTCATTCGGAAAGCAAGAGGTAACATGCTGGAAATAGTTAAATGGCTATGGTTCATTTCTGAATATATCAACAGTCCCCTTTAACTTCAAAACATATATACTCGTTATTATAGAGAAGAAATGGCAGGGTATACTGGAATATATACAGGGTTGGGCATTAAAAAAACCAACCAACCAACCTAGTACCGGTTCTGGCATTTATTAGCTCTGTATTCTTGGGCAAGTAATGCTTGGGTCTTAGTTTCTTCATCTGTCAAATGGGGATAATAATAACTAACCCACAGAGGCATGCATATATCACAGATATATATCTCACATACATGATATATGTTTAAAAGCATTCTGTACACATAAAACATTATGTAAATATAGATCACTGATAATAATGGTTTCAGAATTACAATGCTCTATTTTA
Source organism: Cephalopachus bancanus (assembly GCA_027257055.1). Classification (NCBI taxonomy): domain Eukaryota; kingdom Metazoa; phylum Chordata; class Mammalia; order Primates; family Tarsiidae; genus Cephalopachus; species Cephalopachus bancanus. The sequence goes on along the minus strand of JAPVLO010000170.1, from coordinate 2,021,378 downwards.
TCACCTTACCTGATTATCCATTGATGTTTTACATACAATATGGTTAATGTGTTTCTACAATGAATCATTTTCTTACAAAGAATACAAGTTAATGAGAAATAAAAATTTTCAAGTAAGGGCTTTCGAGACCTCCTTGTTTTACAAGGGTTGCAAATATGAGTCATCAAGCTAGGAGTGGAATGAATATGTGTGAGAGAAGACATCTGTAAAGTTAAAAGTCTCCTCATTCTAGCATACTTGCAAAGTTAGAGACAGATGAATAATCTGCCTTATGTGGCCCTGCTGTTTATTTTCTTTATTAAAAACATTAACCCTCTTGCCCAAACCAGAAACCTGAGAGCTCCTTTGAATACCCCTCTCTCATCCCTGATTTTCAGCCTCCTCTGTTCTCCATCTGAAATAGATGACCCTAAAGCCTCTTTCCACCTGGAACACTCCTGCTTACAATGTCATGTCCAGCAGGTAATCCCCTCTCTGACACCTTCCTTGATTTCTCTATCATGGAACTGTTTCTAGCTCTTCTTCTTTTTTTTTTTTAAATAACATTTTCTTCTGCTTAGGGTATGATCTGAATGCCTGCGTATCCCCCAAATCTGTATGTTAAAACCTAATCCCTAATGCAATAGTATTAAGAGGAGGGCCCTTTAGGAGGAGATTAGGTCACGAGGGTTCTGCTCTTACGAATGAAATTAGCCCTTTGCACTTGGAGACATCTCATGGATCACCTATCAACAACTCAACCGTACTTTTTTATGAAGTAGTGAAAAATGAATCACTTCATATATTAAATAGAATAGCATTGGAACCAATTATTTTATTGTAATGATATTTGACTTATAATGGAATTTTGTACATTGAGGAATTTATTTATGACAAAAATGAAAATTGAGTATTTTATATTTTTCTAGCACGTAGTAACATGTGAAACAGTTACCAACATGCATTACTGGTTCATTGATACATGTTGTGCAACAGTAATTTGTTTGATATCTTCCACCTGACGTTTTTCCATTTGAGCAGACAATGCAGTCTCATTTTCTTCCTCCCACATTAATAATATGTAATTTATTGTCCAGCCTGCTGTTAAAGACAATGTGGAAGAACCATACTTGTGATTCCTGAAAACCACTTCTCAACCGATCAATCAGCAGCTTGACAAATTTCAAGTGGGACATAGATTTTTTTTCATTGTTTTTGAATGAAAACTTTCAAGAAAGCTACATTTTTAAAAATTTGTGCTTGCATAAGTTTGTCCCATATAATCACCAGCAATCTTTATGTCCTCTGAGAGGGGACATCTGTGTGATTTGCTAAATTTATGATGTCCCCTCAGAAGGAAGTTTCTAGTGCAAAGGGTTAATGTTATAAAAACACAGACCTAAGGGAGCCTGTTTGCCCTTCTGTCATGTGAAGACGCAGCGAGAAGGCACCATCTAAGAAAAAAAGGACAGTCCGTCACCAGACACCAAATCTACTGAAGCCTTGATCTCTGACCTCCTAGCCTTCAGAACTGAGACCAATACATATATGCTGTTTTTATAAATGATTCAGTCTCAAGTATTTTGTTATAGCAGCCTGAAAGGACTAAGACAGCATATAAAAATAATACATGTTTTAAGAAAAGAATACATTTTCATATATGAACTTGGAAACACAGAAATACACAAAGAAATAAACAGAATGATCCCACCACCAAGAAAACACTGTTCAATTTTATTTACTGAAGTATTTCTAGAACTTAGAATGGTACTTATTCCCCATGCAGTAAGTGATTAATAAATACTTGTTCAGTGAATGAACACATATCCTCTGTATCTTCTCATCTTCTAATGGGTTCTTCATTTCTGACGTGAAATTTCCTATCCAAGAACTCTTAAGTGCTTTCAGAATGTTCCTGTTTTTGTTCTATTGCTAAAAGCATCTTCTTTGCTCTCTGAATTTAATATGTTTTTCTCTAAATTTTCTTGTTCCTGTGAGTTTCTGTCCTTTCCCAATGTGGGGGTTGGGGAAGGCCTCTCTCTTTTATCTTACAAGTTTTTCCTAAATGTCTGGAGAGCCTGGTTGTCTTTTCATATTTAAGAGGAAAACCATGAAATGCTGAGTAGAAGCTCTGAGCACACAGAAGAGGTTTGTCAAACATGGACATCATCAGTTAAGACAGAGCTGTGTGTTTTGTTAGAGAGCTCCCAACGCCACTATCTTAAGAGTAGCTTCGTTGGTGTTGCTCCAATTTCCCAGAGGGGAGCTCTCACTCCTTTCCCCAAAGGTAAAAAACAGACTGCGAGTGTACTGGGAACTGATGGGGAGAAAACAACTGGCATAAACTAACTTGTCATCTAAGAACTTATTCTCCCTGTGTTAAATAAGGTACCCTCCTCCACCTCATCTGTTCCTGAAATACCCCCATAGTCCAAAGGCTATGGGGGTTTTATTATCTCTAGTTAATAAACCTCCAGTTTTCCTCTGAGGTCATGAAGCATGAGTCCTTTTGTGGAATGATGGAAAAAAGGAATCCAGGGATTGACCTGCTTCTTACACAGGCCCCCACAGTCCAAAGGCTATGGGGGTTTTATTATCTCTAGTTAATAAACCTCCAGTTTTCCTCTGAGGTCATGGAGCATGAGTCCTTTTGTGGAATGATGGAAAAAAGGAATCCAGGGATTGACCTGCTTCTTACACAGGCTTCCAACCAATCATCCTGAGTTTAGTATGGCTCTCATCCTCCAGATAGTGTCACTGATTCCCAGATCCAGGGGATTCCATTGTACTAACTGGGTTGCTTCTTGGCTCTCCCCACTGCTGGCTGACTCGGCCTTCTCAAGTCTGCCAAGTCTGTTATTACTAGCTCACCTGCTTCCCAGCTCTCAAAACCTCCTGCTTTTGTCCCCTTACCCATTTGTTTGTTCTTGTGAGTTTATGTCCAATTTCTTTCTTGTCAGTTTGGTCAGGTATTGGAAGGTAGATGGCGCAATCCATCATCTTTAACCGGAGATCTATATTTATTTATTTATTTATTTATTTTTTAGTTGGGGTCTCACTCAGTCACCCAGGATGGAGTACAGTGGCATGATCACAGCTCACCGTAGCCTTGACCTCCTGGGCTCAAGCCATCCTTCCATATCAAACTCCCGAGTAGCTGGGACTATAGGCACATACTATCACACCTGGCTAATTTTTAAATTTATTGTAGAAACAAGGTCTCGTTATGTTGCCAAGGCTGATCTTGAACTCCTGGGCTCAAGTAATCCTCTCCCCTCAGTCTCCCAAAGTACTGGGATTACAGGCTTAAGGCCATCACACCCAGCCAATATTTAACTCTTAAATGTTTGTTGTACAGCACTTTCCTATGCTATGTCACCCATCAGCTGGTGTCACAATTATTTCTCATTTCTACTTCTCTTTCATTAGATTCTTGGTACCTTGAGGACAGGGACCGAGTCTTTCTCACCTGAGCCACATGTATCACATGGGTCCACTACTCACCTGAGAAGTCCCCTCTGGGTCTTTAGCCATTCTCCTCCAGTCCATTTGCTTTTCAACTGAATAACTGAGGAGTGAGGCAGATGGTACCTTGGCTGCTGAAACCTTGGGGTGTTTCCAGCTGGAACTGGGCATCAGCCAGGCAAGGTCTCTTCCTTTTAGAATGGCACTTGATGACACAAGGAGGCAGGACAGCAAAGGACTGAAAGCGAGCACGCTCCCAAGTCCAATTCCCTGGCTGCTATCACAGCTCCATTACTTTCTAACAGTGTGACCTGAGGCAGGTTACTTAATCTCTCTGAGCCTCAGGTTTTCATAAGTGAAAAATGGAAATAATAATATAATCTATTCTTACAGGGATGTTAGAAGGATTACAGCAGTGCCTGACACACAGTGAGTGCTTCACAAATTTTAACTGTTTGGCTAGCTGTGGTAGCTCATGCCTATAATCCCAGCACTTGGGGAGATTGAGGCAGCATGATTACTTGAGCCCAGGAATTCAAGACCAGACTGAACAACATACTGAGCCCTGACCTCCACAAAAAAGAAAAAAAATTAGCTGGGCATGGTGGCTCATGCCTTTAGTCCCAGTTACTCAGGAGGCTGATGCAGGAGGATCGATCACTTGAGTCCAGGAGTTGAAGGCTGTGGTGAGTCATGACTGTGCCACTGCACTCCAGCCTGGGCAACAGAGTGAGACCCCAACTTGAACAAACAAACACACAAAACCAAATTTTAGCTGCAAGTGTTGCTATGTTAAGCTGAAAAGCAACATCTCCAGCTCAGTGTGAAAGTTTTCAGTGTCAAGACCAATGCTCTTCCACTTTTTCAAAGCAATGATCTGCCCAAGGCCAGAGCCACAGCAGAAGCAACGCGGGCCCATGGTTCAGTCTCAACTTGATCTGATTAGTGGGTTTAGGATTTAAAACAATCCATTCCAACCATCTTTCACCTGGATTCCCCCAGCAGGGAAGCAGAACTACCTGTTTTCTTTAAACTTAAGAACTCTCTTGGCAAATCAACAAAACGACTTGGACAACCTCTGCAGATCCCTAACAACTCTTGGATACTAAGATCTGTAAAATGGGGACAAAAAAGTATCCATATTTATCATTCTTGGGACACAGTGAAGATGACAGTTAAAGCACATTTGAGGTGCTAAAGAAAAAGAGGTGCCATGAAAAATATTTATAGAGTTATGGGCTATGGAGAACAACTCTTTCACACTCATTCTGTGTGTGTGTGTGATATATCACTCTCCCAAGAATAACTAGGGTTATTTTTACATTAGGATTGCATTGTAAGCTCATTGTTACTGGGTCAGCAACCACCTCTCTTGTCGTTCTTAGACTTGCCATTTTCCAACTTAAAACACTCACTCATATGACTAGAGCTCTACCAAGACACAATTGATTTAGATGTGTTCTGGGTCATTCTGAAGCCCAGATCAATCTGATTGTCGGACATCCACATTCAGTATAAATTTTGCCATCTGCTGAATCTAAAATAAAAACCCTAAACAACAATGAGACTTTCCTAGCATGCAATTGACCATGCATTACTGACTTGACCATCAATTAAATATGTGTACCAACTCTTCCTTTTTCTCAGCTTCTTGGGGACTGTTCCTAGCACAGGTGAAACAATCACCAGGTATAGTCGATTGTTAATGTGGCGAGACTCCTTTAATCCTCCTTGTAGCCACAACCTCTGCAATGTGACCTTATAGCTTCTTCCATTAAGAGGAGGAATCTGAGGCTGAGGCAGAAGGATCGCTGGAGCCCAGCAGGTCAAGGCTGCGGTGGCCGGGAGCGGCCACTGCACTCCAGTCTGGGTGACAGAGTGAGACAGCAACTCAAAAAAAAAAAAAAGAGGAGGAATCGGTTCTGGCCTCTGACTTGCTTTGACCCATACAATGTGATAGAAATGATGCTGTGCCAAGTTCTATGCCTTGGTGGAAGAGGCCTTGCTCACTTCTACTTGCTGTCTTGGGATCTGTGCCTCCTCCCTGTGAACAAATGGCTGACATACTGGAGGATGAGAGACCATGTCGACCAGAGCCAAGTCTGTTCAGCTTCCCCAGAGACAAAAGAGCCCCAAAGCTGCATAGCCTACCTAAAGCTGAACAATAACCCCAGCAGGCCCTACCTAAATTGGCAACTTGCAAAAGAATGAGTTAACTGAATGACAGTTGCTTTAAGCCACTAAGTTTTGGGGGTGGTTTGTTATGCAGCCTTACAGAGGTAACAGATGACTAATGCACTAAGGGAGTTGAGGATGTCACTATATAATCATTTTATTTGGCTGCTACATTTTCCCTCCTACTTTTGAGTAATACACCATGAATAAAAAAAGTATGGCTTCTTGGTCTCATCTATAATATTTAACACAGGGTAAGTGGTTTTATGAAACGAATGTTTAAGGAATTTTTTAAAGGGTGGTTTTCATGCCATCACTCTGAAAGTCTTAATAATAAAACTAAAAGCCAATGTCGACAGAGCACTGTGTACCAAGCATCTAAGAGCTTTAGATGTGTCAGCTCCCATGAATCCTCACTACAACTCTATGTGGCAAGGATCACTGACACTTTTCACTTTATAAGTGAGGAAACTGAGGTGCAGCAAAGTTAAATACATTCCTAAGAACTCACAGCTAAAGTAGTAAAGAGGCAGAATTCGCACCCAGGCATCTTGACTTCAAAGACCATGTTCCTGGCTGCAGTGCATCCTGCCTGTCTCCTTGAAGCAAGCACAGTAAAATACGTGTGTGTGCGCATGCATGAAGACCGGCATGCAGAAGTACTCAGACTTACCTGAGCCAGAGGCAGAAGCATAGTCGTCATCATCAATAGGATACACTCCCGAAGCTTCTTCAATGGAGCTGTTGTCAAGGTACATGTCTTTATCAGAAGTCAGCTCTGCTCTCTAAGAAAAGAAAGACAAGAGATTCAGGATGGTGAGAGATTAAGAACCATGCTTATTATCTTACTGTTCAGGTTTACACGACGGTAACTACCCCTCCGACACCCGCATTTCTCTAAATCACATTTCTGGCCATAGTCTTCTCATTTTGACAACTTATAGACTGAGCATGGACTAATGCCCCGAGGGAAGCCTACATGGTTTAAACCAGTAGAATGAAGACAGTTCAGAGACCTAAGCACCTATCTTGGGTTTATTTTGTTACATCCCACTAAACTTGTCTGAAATTCAGCCGTCTCAATGCCATATAAGCCATCTCAGGCATTCTCTTTGCCACAAAGTCACTCCATTACTGGAAAGGCCACAGACACTTAAGACTTTCTTGCGGAAAAAGAAAAAAAAAGGAATTATAGCGCTTGGGCTAAATAATCACCCAGGGATCCATCAAGGCCCACCAAATGCTTGCAGGCCTGGCTGTGCTCAGAGCCTTACTGCTATAGATGAGAGCTCCCCAGTCACCCGGGGCCAAGGGCTGTGCAGGGCTTTCTGCCACAGCCCAGATCCATGCTGACGCCAGGCACAACGCCCCAAAGGCTGACCCGACAGTGGAGAAAGACCACGGTGAGCCTGCTTCTAGGGCTCATTGACTTAGCAGAGCCTTAATGACAAATGCAGATAAACCCACACAAGCACATTCTTTTTCTATTACTGGCGCTTGGTAATAGCAAATCACACGCTTAATATGGAGAGGGGATCAGTTGCTAAGTATACCAGTTCCACAGCTTCTTAACTCTTCCATAAGAGTCTAATATTAAAATTCAACCTAATCCTGCCAAAAGAGAAACTCACATGGATTGGAGACACAGTAGAGGTATACATTTTTTAAAAAATGGTTTTAGTAAACTGACATTTTACCACCAGTATCTCACAAAAGCCCAAAATAAAGCAGACGGGTAGCTTCTTAAAAATGTGTGTGTTTGGAAACAGCGGGCACTCATTACTGTCCTATTTTTACAATTCAAATTGAATGTTTATTCCTAACAGAAATTATTTAAAATGGTTCCCTTGCTATACTGGCTTTCGATAGATTTACTCTTAAAATAAAACTTTCTGTTCCAGCAGTCGCTGTGATTGGAATCTTCCTAAGAGAACAGACAGGTCCAATCTTCATAACAGTACCACTTTATTTTCTCAAGTTTCAGCTGCTGGCTAGTGAGGCTGAAGAATTTTAAACCTAAGCCCACAATCCCCATCAGGCCTCAGTGCCAAATGACAGAAAAGTATGGAATCTATTTTTTGTGAGCTATTGTACCAGCAGATTCTGAGGACCAAAATCTCAGGGACTGGTGTTCCAGTGGCCTGGCTTGTAGGCACCCAGTGACCACCCTGAGGTAGGAGTGTGTGGAACTTTTCTGTTAGAACAGTCATAGGCTGGGCATGGTGGGTCATGCCTGTAATTCCAGCACTTTAGGAGGTGGAGGTGAGAGAATTGCCTGAGTCCAGAGGTTCAAGACCAGCCTGGGCAACTTGGTAAGACCTTGTCTCTACAAAAAAATCAAAAATTTAGCTGGATGTGATGGTATGTGCTTGTAGTTCCAGCTACTTGGAAGGCTGAAGTGGAAGGATTGCCTGAACCTTGTAGGTCCAGGCTACGGCAGCTGTGAATGTGCCACTGCACTCTAGCATGGGAGACAGAATGAGAGAGACTCTAACCCCCCCCCAAAAAAAAAGAAAGAAAGAAAGAAAAGAAAAAAGAATGGTCAGAGCTTAACTGCCATTGAAGCCACCCTGTATTACAAGGTTTCCAGAACTATCACCAATCCAGACTATAATTTCTTAAACTTTTGAACCATATCAGGAGCCCTGTCTTCCACAGCTTTAGCATCAACTGACCCTTATTAGACTCTCAGCTCCTTTGAGGGTGAGGCTTCTCTCCCCTAATCACAGTGCCTGGTACATAGTAGGTGCTCCGCAAACATGGCTAGGGATGAATTATTGTTTGTGCTCCCACCTTACAAGTCATTCTTGTATTAAACTGCTTGTATTAAACTTTTCCCTGTTAACTTCATCCAGAGGACCTCGGGTTTCTTCTCTCAAATCCTGTCTATGAAATGGGCCCTGACTTCTCCAGCCCTTATATGCACCCTAGTATAAACCACACTATTTTAGAATTTTGTAGCATATGAAGAGTTTATGACATAAAATCTTACTGTCACTTTACGTTTAATTGTTTCATATATATTTGTCTTGCCCCTCAGCAGGGTACAACTCATTGAAGGCAGGTCTTGAATGACCTATGTGTATTTTCTGTCCCTCTCAAAGTGCATGAGTACTCAATAAATATTTGTTAACTGAGATTACTTAAACTGGCCTTGGACTCAGGTTTCAGAGTTAACACATGTCACAAGGTCCTCCAGAATTTCCCTAATTACAATCGCTCAATTTTAAGCCCGGAAAACCCTCTGTCCCAAGCCTCTCAAACTTTGTACCACATCTACTTAAGTAACCTAGTCTTAAAAGTAAGCAAAAGATTATTTTTATCTATTAGAAACATATTTCCCTTTTCTCAACATTGAGGGACTTTACCTCTTGGCTCTGTCAAAGAAGTTTGATATGGCAAGAATAATATTGAGATACTTAATCCCTATGTAAAAATTGAATTTCTATTCACTAGATGACCCCATTGTATGGACTCACAGTCACTCACACTCACAGGCAGATGGGTCAAAAATGTCTTCCAGAGAATTCTAGCCACCATACTGTTCAACCACACTGGGCAGCCTGACAAGCCAACTGACCTCCCCAGGACAACCGGCTCCTTAAGAGGTAACTGTCAGGCATGTATTACTATAACACTTAGGGTGGGGTCAGGGCATATCTAGAAAAGCCAGCTTGCCCTTAGCCACTCAGGGTCTGCAGGGCTCCAGGGTGGTTCTGGGGCTGCCTGGATGTTTAATGTGTTTAAGGGCAACTAAAAATCCATTTCTATGTCATCCAGTGTGGTGCAAATAATTCAGACATCAAACTAAAAGTTCCCTCCCACTCAGATTTCAGGAGCACAAGAAACAGGAGAAGTAACCAAGATCCTTCCACAGAATCCAATTTAATAATAAGCAGGACCCTTTTCACTCTAGCAGATAATATCTCCATTGTCCTTCCCTTAAAAACAAATACACAAAAAACTTTTTGAAACATGACAGATTTCTTTTATGAAGACTCCTTCCCTGCACACAGAAATGATTTTTGCTGTTAACGTGCTTGGGCCAGGGAAATGAATTATGCACTGACAGCCCCTTGTACAAAAAGATGCACACCTCTTGAAGGCCATAAATAGGGTGACTCAAAACTATCACCTTTATACCTGATCAAATGTGGTCTGCCTCACTGAGAAGAAAAGCCCAGAACATGCTCTACACACTCTCATTTGCTCACTGGGGCAGAGCTGCCCCCACCAAAGTGACTGGAAGGAAATGCGCACAGGCTCAGAGCAGAGGTCCAAACCGCAGCCCCACTATAGGGTTTCATAACGAGGTTGTTTAACTTGGGACTGACCATTGCTGTGAGGCAGTGCCAACATCATTGGCTAACAGGGTCCAGAGTACGAGTTGGAAGCAAAACAAAGCTGGTCTTTCAGACCTTTCCCTCTTGGCTGATGCAAGATGTGAATACAGGCGAGCAGAGGGAAGCTGTGAAAAGCAACAAGGTACAGAGAAGAGGAAGGCTGGCCTCTGTCAGAGATAGGGGGTTCTCAATGCCACGTTCAGCCAGGGACACTGAAGCACTATGTTGCCTCCCCACAGATTAAATTTTTCTCCCAAAGGATAATGCACATCTGGTTCAGTTTTGCATCCCCACAATGCCTAGAAGGCAGGCAAGGTATACACCTGTCTCCTAACTCCATCCTTCCTTCTCTGGCTCCCCAAACCAGCAACCACATGATGTTGGGCCTAGACCCAAACTATGGCCTCTTGACTTGATCACTGCCCAAGGTCTGTCTTTGAATCACTCTGATGCCCAGACTGGAGTGCAGTGGCATGATCATGGCTCACCACAGTCTTGACAACCTGGGCCTAGGTGATCCTTCTGCCTCAGCCTCCCAAGTAGCTGGGACTACAGTTGTGCACCACAATGCCTGGCTAATTAATTTTTTTAATTTTCTGCTGAGATGAGATCTTGCTCTGTTACCCAGGCTGGTCACAAACTCCTAAGTGCAAGCAATCCTCCCACTTTGGCCTTCCAAAGTGCTGGGATTACCGGTATAGCCCAGAGGAACTACTCTTTTTTAAAATTTAAAAATTTTAAAGGTGTGGGGTAAAATTCAAGGTTAGGTACATACAACGTCATCGTACAAGTGACGTTCGGGTCTCCCATTGGTCCTCATTTTACCTGGTTTGGGATCAGGTACCCTTATTAATGTTATATGTCCCCCCCTTCCTGGCTGTGATCTGCTACTGTCAATCTCTTTCATGTAATATTATGATAAATGTTCAGGGTCCACTTACGAGTGAGAACATGTGGTACTCAGTTCTTTGTTTCTGTGATAGATCACTGAGTATAACAGACTATCAATCCATCCAAGTTGCTGTGAGGTCCATAATTTTGTCCTTCTTTATGGCTGCATAATATTCCATTGTGTATATGTACCACTTTTTAAAATCCAGTCCACTTTCAAAGGGTAGCACGGTTGGTTCCATGTTTTTACTATTGTGAATTGTGCTACAATAAACATGCATGCACAGGTTATCTTTTTTGTAGAATGATTTGAGTTCCTCAGGGTATATTCCTAGAAGAGGGATTACTGAGTCACATGGAAGGTCGATATTTAGATCTTTAGGAATCGCCACACTGTTTTCCACAGAGTTTGCACTAGTTTACATTCCCACTAGAAGCGTTCCCTTTTCTCTGCAGCCTCTTCAGCATCTGTTGTTTTTTGAGTTATTAAGAGGAACTACTCTTAACCACATCACTCTCCTGCGAAAAATTTTTCATTGGCTCCTTGTCACCTACAGTATGACACTGAAACTGAAACTCCTTGGCCTGGAAGGAATTTCTTTTACCAAACGGCCACACCTGCAGTTTCAGTGTCCACTGTTGCTACTTCCTCCACCTAAACCTCAGGCTCCAAGACAAAAAGTGCCACAGAGAGACTTGGTAATACCAATTTCCTTCACATAAGACCCTTAAAAGGAAACAAAGTCCTTTTTTTAAAAAAATCTTACTGTGTTGCCCCGGCTGGAGTGCAGTGGCACACTCAGAGCCACCACAGTCTTGGTCCTCTAGGCTCAGGCAATCCTTCCACCTCAGCCTTCCAAGTAGCTGGAACTATAGGCATGCGTCACCATGCCTGGTTCATTTTTTTATCTATTGTATAGACAAGGTCTTGCCAAATTGCCCAGGCTGGTCTTGAATCCCTGGGCTCAGGCAACCCTCTCATCTCCACCTTCCAAAGTGCTGGGATTATAGATGTGAGCCACCATACCTGGCCTAAAGTCCTTTAAGGATGGAAAATTGAGGAAAACAATGGTGTTCTAGGCCTTCCATACTTGCTGATAAGATTTTGATTAAATGATTCAGGCCAAACACATGGTATTTGTATTTAAAATGATAAGAGAAAATGTTGATTTGATGCATAAAAGATCAAATGTAGCAAACTTGGCTTAAGTGAGAACCATCACAAACCTGTTCCTTTTCTCAGCAAAGACAATTTGTGGGACAGCAACCGAACAAATCTATTGCTTGGTTTTTCTCACATAGGTAAAGCCTACATTGAACAAATACCATGCTTCAAACTGCCAATGTGGAAATCTGCTATTTAGAAATTCAAGGCCTTGCTTGAAAGATTCAATGCCTTGCTAAGTAAGTGAACTTCCTTCAAATGTTTTAAAGTAGTACAACCAACACAATGGTCAAGATAATTGAAGCTCAGACAGCAGGTGCTAAACTCACTTCATGATTTAAACTTAGGTTAACGACAAAATCAGAAGGTAGAAAAGTAACTATGGATACCCTAGACTTCCAGGCCCAACTTTCAGGAAATTAGCATTTGAACATAAAAATAAGATATCCATGTGGCCTAATAATAGAGTTCTGTATCACATCAGAGACAACAAACACCTACATGATGCCTCTTCATTTTAGAATAAAGGTATATCCGGCCCCCACTTAGACTCAAATGTATATTAACTTTTATGGTGATTACAAAGTGCCAAACTAACTTTAGCTTATCTTTCCATAGGTGACTTAGTATTTCATTACTAGCTCACACACATTGTAAAGGAAATAATAATTAGCTAAAAATCTATCTCATCCACACAGTTACTCAGAGATGATATACCTGTCCTAAACTGAACTTGCCAATTCTGGCTTTGGTACAGCCCAAAGGAACATACAATTTTAGAGCATAACTAGACATTACAGGCACCAAGATTACCTACTTATTGAAAAAATGATGAAACACAACACCACAATGGCAAAGTAGCTCAAAATCCTCTGGGCCAGCTGGTGGCAAAACTGAAGCCCAAAGCATTTTTTTTTTTAAGTCAAGGTCTCATTTTGCTGCCCAGGCTGGAGCACAGTGGCAAGAACACAGCTCGCTGCAGCCTCAACCTCCTGGACTCAGGTAATTCCTTCCACCTCAGCTGAGTAGCTAGGACTACAGGTGTAATGCTCAGCTAATTTTTCTTTTACTTCTTGTGGACACAGAGTCTCGCTATGTTGCCCAGGTTGGTCTTGAACTCCTGGGCTCAAGCAATCCTCCTGTCTCGGACTCCCAAAGGGTTGGGGTTACAGGGCTGAGCCACTGCACCCAGCTGGAACCTGAAGCTTTTGACACCCAATTCTGGGCTCTTTCTGCTGCTCCATAATGCCCTACAACCTGACAGTACACCATTCTGCCTCAGGTGCAAAAGGATTAGTTGTGGCTAACTGTTAAGTGTTTATTATGTGCCAGGCATTTTGTGCTAAGCATTTTATAAGCACTGGCTCATCTAATCATCTCAGTAATCTCAACTGCAGACCAAGGAACTGAGGCTAGCCTGAAGTCATACAGCCCAGAAGTAGGGAGTCTGGACCTTGAAGTATGTGCCACTGAGTGTTCAACACGCTGTGTCTCCCTCCCTTTTCCTGTGATTCACACATAATCATAATACAGACTCTGAAAAGAACTACAATAAAGAGCCATGCTGAACTTTGCTTAATCCAGCATTTCAAACTTTGGTCATGGAAATTCTCCCCCCAGAATATCTATTTAACATCTTTCAGAACTAGCATTCTTGGCATCATGAATGGGGAAAAAATTGCACCAGGAGTTTAGAGTTCTGGCTTAACTGTTTCTTCTCTGCATAATGTCCTGCAGCTTTTCTACATGGAGGATGCCTGAAGCCATGGACACCAATTGTCATTCATTAATTTTTCTACCACCTTCATCTCTAACAAGTGGGTGCCCTATCTAAACTAAAAATGTAACAAAAGACCCCTATGTTTATTGTTGGAAAAAGACAACGTCCTTGACTGTGTTAGATATGACTGAGTTTTAAGCATATACTCTTGTCTTTACAAGCACTTAATTTAAGGACTTGTTTACAGAGAACTATCTGCTAGCAAACAATTTCTCAGGCTTACTATCCGGTATATGCTACATACAAACTATCCATAGAAAAAGCCAAGGTCAAAGGTGAGATCAAACATGAAAGACAAATACTTTCATTATTTTTTTTAATTTCTTTTGAGACAGGGTCTCACTCTGTCACTCAGGCTGGAGTATAGCAGTGCGACCATAGCTTACCGCAGCCTCAATCTCCTGGGCTCAAGCTATCCTCCTGTCTCGACCTTTCAAGTACCTGGGACTATAGGCATGTACCACCATGCCTGGCTGAGTTTTTTTTTTTTTTTTTTTTTGTACAGACAAGGACTTGCTAACTTCCCACGCTGGTCTTGAACTCTTGGCCTCAAGCAATCTTCCCACCTCAGCCTCCCAAAGCACTAGGATTACTGGGATAAGCCCAGCCTTGGAAGAAAATTCTTAAATTCCCCCATCCAGACCTGCCTCAAATGACTGTAACAGTCCTTAATTGATGATATAGAAAGCTAAAGTCTTTTCGAACACTTCAACAAAGTGAGTAATGCATGTAAATGACTTACTCATGCTTATGAGGAAAATAAATCTAATCCTAGAAAAAAAAAATCAAGTTCTAGGATGCTTGGATATATCGGGGTGTGCAGTACACAAGAATGACCAGGCTGATCACAAACATGTCAAATCACAGGCAACTTTGAAGAAATTCCACTAGCTCCATGAAGCTTTGAAAAAAACTCAAGGCCTGGAAGATGACAGAATTTCCACTGTACTTATTTATAGTCCTTCAAGTCTGAAGTGCTCATCTGGATCTTGTCACTGATGCTGGATGTTCCTGTTGAATGCCCCCTACAGAGTGGGAGTCTTATCTCACCACCAAGGCAGCGCGTTCCTTGAAGAGGCTAAGACCCAGGGCCAGGTCAGATGCTTTCCACATCCTCTCACTCGCCTACCATGATGGTCCAGGAACCAGTAGATGGTAAAGGCTAAAGAAAGAGCAGAAGTCAGCATTTTCTTATGAGCTGAATCTAAAAAAGGGGAGCAGGGAGGTGTTGCAATCTCACTCTTTTGCCCAGGTTGGAGTGTGGAGGTACAATCATGATTCACCACAACCTCTATCTCCTGGGCTCAGGTGATCCTTCCACTTCAGCCTCCGGGGTAGCTGAGACTACAAGGGCACCACTATACCTGGCTAATTTTTAAAATTTTTTTTGTAGACACAAGGTGTTGCTATGTTGCCCAGGCTATTCTCAAACTCCTGAACTCAAGCAATCCTCCCACCTCAGCCTCCCAAAGTGCTGGGATTACAGGTGTGAGCCACTGTGCTCAGCCAGAATCCAAGTTTTAAGTCATTTGGTGAAAGGAAATAACCGTGCCTTTTAACGAAGTTACCTAGTTATCCCACATCTGGGGAAAATAGATAAATGTTCTTCACCTGATCTCTTTTTAAAAGGGCAAGCTGGAATTCAACCTTATTCTGTGAGAAGGACTGCCAAGAAAGATAAGTGTGACCTTGGAAGAAACTCCTGACTCACTATGAAGGCCTTCAATGAGCCAGCACAACGCTAGTCTTTGGAGAACATTTAAATGGCCGAAAAGTGTTTTAAAGAGTAGCATGGTGTCAGTGTACTTAACTGTAGAAATTCTCCTCTTTGTTTTAAAAAACAGTTGAATTTGGTTCAAAGCTGTTAGACTTCCTAAGCCAACAAAGCCCAAATAAAATGCTCAGCTCAATAATCAGCATCTTAACCCTCCCTCACCCCCTAAAAAATCTTGCCAGATAATTATGTGGCTCATCTAAACTTGTATTCATGATTCAATATAATCAATATCATTTTCAGAAAAGGTGCCGCTCTACACGTATGTTGGGACATCTGGTGATACAAAACGATTTTTCTTCTTACAGTGTTTGTTTATTGATTCTACATGGCAGTACCTGGCTCAGTAAGTGGTTTGTTTGGTAAATTTAAATTAGCATCTTGGATACGATGATTCAGAAATATCTCATATGCTTATTTAATTGAATGATAAATCTTTCCTCTGTCCCCAAGCGTCTCAACATACAAAACAAGATGCAAGCTCCCTACCCCAGTCTCATTTCTCTTTAATCTAAAACTTGGTAATGACAAGCAGCCCTGATCATACACACTCACTGAGTTTACATTCATCTACCCATCATCATATCATTGGCACATCAGTCTACAAACCGGTAATTTAAATCCCTCAGTAGTTATGAGTCACCATCTCAGGATGAAGAACACTAAACTGAATAAAAACAAGCTGAAAGAAATCGAAACCTTTGCACTTGGATTCTTGGCACATTTTATACTTTGTAACTTAGAATAATTACAGAGACAATGGACTAAACACAAAATAATATCCCACCCAGAGAGAATTATCACTTTATACCCTTTTGCAACTTTTGAATTTTGAAATCCTTGCATTACAAAATTCAATCAATACGTTTAAAAAAAGAAAACACCTTTCCTGAAATTGGTTTCTTGCTCATACTCAACAAAAAAAAGCAACCGAGGTGGGGTGGAGGGGAACAAAATGAAACAAAACAAAAGAACACGCTGACAATTCTTACTTCTGTTTGTGGCCATGGGTCTGATTCCTGATCCAGAGAGAAAAGGGAAGCAACCTTTGTCTTGAATTTAATTTGTTGGCAAGAAAAATAGGGGTCTACAAAGCAATGTATACTAAAGCAACGCCTGGGACTTTGAGTGGGATTATGTTAAATATGCATGACACACAAAAGGAAAATGTTCATTACTTACAGATGTGTGCCACATTGTGCTTTCTTCCTTTTTTGGAATATCAAACAGAGGGAAGCAAGAGGTTTGCAGCCATGTTATTATAAGCGTTGCTGCCTCTCCCCCTCCCAAACTAGGATATTCCAGTATTTATTTTGCTATCCATAGGACCACAGTTTAGACTAGAGTAAAAATAGAAGCCGTGTAAGCCTAACCTGAGAAGTTCCAAGTGCTGGAGAGGGTCAGTACTCATAAATTCCAACTGAAGTAATGAGATTCTGTTTCCTGGTGAAGTTTGGCAGGAGAAGGGGGACGAGGGAAGCTATTTGGAATTTATTTCTTATTCAGAAGTGTTTTATAAAAACTACCATAATGGAACAGACTCCAAGTCAAGCACAGGAAACCAACAGGCTCTGGTTTAGATTTCATAATTCACGCCAAGGGTTTTTCAACTGCTACAATTCTAGGCCCCAAGGCGTAACTACATATACTCTCCCCCTATACAGGCTGACTGAATGCCCCAGCAAGCTTAGGGGACAGGAAAATGGGAAAGAACTTGGGGTTCAAAGGGCCGACCCCGCCTTTCTAGGTTCCAGCTGATCCTGGAGAAAGAACCTGAGTGCTAAGGATTGTCACAGTCGGTGGATGGAATTTCCACAGAGCCTGTGCTGCAGAGGTCTCAGTTAGAACTGGGTTTGAATGTCAACAGGAACATGATTCACACTACTGCTGGCCTATGAAGAGAAGCCCTGACCGCTTAAAAGAGGCCAACTAACAGAAATTGGCACAGACCCTTTGGAAATCACATTTGCAATGTGTCTTAAGAAGCTATGACATCTTTTATACCATTTGACCAGATATTTATTCTCGCAGCACTCATCCTAAGAAAATATTCCAAAAAGAAGAAAAGTTAGGGTGTTCACTACTGCATTAGAGTAAAATCACTGAGATTGGGTTTCATCAACCCAAATGCCAACAATAGGGGTGGCTATGTCTGAGACATGACTATCCATTATACAGTAGTTTTCTCAACACAGTCATTAAAAATCATATCCCATATGGCAATCAGTAAAAATGCTTATGACAACACATTAAATTTAAAAAGCATATATTACATTCATTTCCTAACATTACAACTATATTAAAATTTCATATACATTTGATCAAGTATTGAGAAGGGAACAAAAAATGAAGAAAGACGGTAAATGGTTAAGGTGGTGGTTTTGTGGGTGATTTCTTTCTAATTGGTATTACATTTTACAATGTAAACATATTGCTGAAAGTACAAGACCAATGAGTCATGAACACAAATGACCAGGGACCAGCTTCCAGACACCAACAGTGAAAATGAACTTCTGAAAACAAGTTAATTAATAGTTAATATATTAGAACTTATTCATGTGCATGTATCTACACGACTAAAGAAAGTGTCATGGAAAAACGTGGGTGTATGAATGACAAGTACCAAAAGACAAAAGTCATACTTCAGCAAAGTACCACCGAATCACAGAACAGTGCTTGGGCTACTCCTGATCCATTTCATCTGAGGTCACAAAGGCAAAGGCTCTAGTAATATGTATATCTAATCACAAGATTTCAGGTGCTCAACATTCCTGGGTCTAATTACCCTGTAGCCCATCCAAGTGGAGGAAGCCACTCCAAGTCACAGGGAGGTTGCTCAGTCTCCCAGTTTGCACGACTCCCAACTCTGCCAATGGAGACCAATGCCTGCCCCAAAACCTATGCCCCTGGCACATCTGCAGGGTTGACATGCCAGTGGGTATCAGATGGTCCACAGTACTCCCGGTTTTCAGTGTCCATGCTATTACACTTACCTCATCTGTTTGTAACAGGAGCCTCTCCTTCTGCTGATTACTAGAAAGTCTGTGAATTGCCACAGTGACTACCTCATATAGGACTTTTTTTCCCCCTTAAAGCTTTAAAACAAAGCTTACTAGAGACGGAAGAAAAAAAAAAAACAAAAAGGAGACATGCCAGAGCTGGCAGGGGAGAGATAAATTGTCTCTTTTAGGACTTTTTAAATGAAGACGATGACATTGGCAGCTGGTTCCTTATACTGGAAGCCTGAACGTGTGTCAGTACTTTCAAAAAAAAAAAGAACTTTAAAAAATTTAAAAATCTAAACAAAAGCAACAAAGCGAGAACAGAGGGAATCAATCCAAAGGTGATGAGATCACCGATTTCAAAACTGAACTTAAAAAAATATTATGTTCTGAATGGTGGCCTTTTAATACCTAGCCAAGTCACCTTACTGTGGCGGCTGCACTGTGTGCTGAAAGGATTATTCACATTCCTGATATCAACTGAAAAAACACCCTGATTCTGTCCAAGACTCATTGCCCCTAAGCCCTGTATTTATCTTTTTGTTATATAAAAGAACTGTTCTTCCCCAAAACTTTTTAACCAAGTAAAATAAACGGTAAGGGCGAACAAGCTTTTAAAGAAATAGTTTCCTTGATAGAAGAACCAGGAAAAGCTTTAAAGGTATTAGAGTCTATTATGAAATCCATCTACACAGACACTGTGTAAAATTCCCCCAGAAATGAAAGCTCCCTCACACTGTTCCATGGCGCTGAGGGCAGGAGCAGGAGCTCCGGGCCAAAGGGATGTGCTTCACACAGAGCGTACTGATGGCCACATGACCGGTGTCATCTCAAAGCAAAAGAATTTTAGAAAGCACTCCTATCGGTGTGCTAAAGCGTTGTATATGAGTACTTTACCAGAAGATAATGTGTAGGGTCTCACCAAATGAAGAGGAAAGGAGAGCGGTGGATAGAAGTACTTTTTCCACCAGTGACAAATACCTTATCAGGTGTGTGAACTAACATGTGACTAAAGCCTTCAAAAATCCAAAAGGTGCTGGGTGTGGTGGCTCACACCTGTATTCCCAGCACTTTGGGAAATCAAGGTAGAAGGATTGCTTGAGGCCAGAAGTTCAAGACCAGCCTGGGCAACATAGCGAGACCTCATCTCTACCAAAATCACAAAAAAAGTTAGCTGGGCGTGGTGATATGTGCCGGTAGTCCCAGCTACTCAGGAAGATAAGGCAGAAGGGTCGCCCGTGCCCAGGAGGTTGAGATTACGGTGAGGTGTGATCACTCCCAGCTCTGCCCCAGCCAATGGAGACCAGCTCCTTCCCCTTGATCCCTGCATTGCAGCCTGTGTGAAAGAGTGAGACCTTGCCTCAATGACCCCCCCAAAAAAAACCCTCCAAAAGGTAACCTACTCCAGTCCAGTGCTGCCTTCTATCTTTCTGTTCTACCTTAACAGAATCCATATATGAAGCCATTCTAACATTCTTCTGATTGGATCGTATAGTATATTCTTATCCTTATAATATGAGGGTTGCGGGGAATGAGGGGAAAAGGGAACTTGCAAGCTGGTAAAATTACATGCTTAATTAAAAATAATATTTAAAAAGCACTTTTGAAAATACATTTTAGAACAGCATACATTATTGTCAATTTTTGAGGCTGATGTATAGGACAGTAATTCACTAGTGGTAAAAAGTCTCAGCTGGAACACATTCATACAGCACTGTTTCACAAGAGATATAATATTTCTTTCCTAAAAGTATGGAAGATAAAGAAAAGCAAATAGTTATGAGCCAAAAATATATCAGATCATCTCAGAAATTGTTTTTCTCCAAGTTAGTTCAGTAATAGAAGAAGCTCATTGGCTGATTCCACCAGTTCTGTGGTCACCCATGTACAGAGGCCCCTGTGGTGATTCAGCACTCGAGGGTGCTAAATAAAAAAGGATGAAGCTAAACTCAACACTATTTTCCAAAAATCCACACATGCTTTAGGATCTTCAATTCTTCCCAAATTACTGGGCCACCCCATTCCTGCAAATGCCTTCTGTGGCGCAGCCAAGGGCAAGGTCGACATGAACCCCTCCTCTCTTTTTAGAATGAAAGCCAGTGGACTACCTGCTACATCTTCATTTTCTAGAGAATACAGAGTCTTCCTGAGAATTAAACTCTGGGAGCCTAGTCCGCATTCATGGTCTCTCCCTTGGGCCCTGTCACATGCCTTGTGAGGATGGAACCAGTCTCTAACACAGTAACTGTTCCAGGCACAGTAGCTACCAGACATGCCTCTGGAGCTATCTACCCATTCCTATTATCCCTAACTTTGACTGGACATACCTGGCTTTGGCCAGTGCTCTGGAACAAAGACATCCTTCTGACTCTCCCTTCCCGCTGCTTAACCTTACACGCTGCCTGTAGAAAAATATCATGCTTCTCGCCCCTCCTGCTTTGGAGGCCGAAGAATGCTGCTGAATGATTGCAGCTGCCACGGTAACCTCTTTGGCATGCATGTCGGCAACTCCTCACCTAAGAGCCTTCCCCCTGCCTCGCCTTCCCCCTGCCTCGCCGCCCTTGCTCACCGGTGATGACCACAATCTCTTCAAGCGGTCACATTGCAGGGCAGCCCCCATGGAAACCCATTTGGAACTGTTCAAGCTCATACCAAAGAATGATGTTTTTAATACAGATTGTTCTTTTTAAATCCTTTACAAAAGCAGCTGGAATCAATCGTGGGGGGGGCACGATAAAAAGCTGCCATTCGGAAAGCCCTAATATTGATTCTTTTCCTTTCATGGCTTTTAAGAAAACAATCCCATGCTAAGAAACCATAATCAATTTTTCAAAAAATTACATAAAAGTCATAGCAGACATAAGAAACTCATCCATTATCTTGTCTTGCGTTTAAGGGATAACATGTTTGTTTAAAGCAAACATCAGTTGAGCAAATTCAATAATTATTAAATACTGATTAAAACTCAGCAACTCTCTAAGAGTTCCTTAGCAGGTGACACTAGCTTAAAGACTGAGGGGAAACCTATCTTCATTTGAGATCTGGCATTTCCAGTTTTTAATTTGCAAGATAATATCCTATTTTCTCCGTACCTATTCTTAGAGAAAACTATCAATTCTTAGCCTGTCCTTGTAGATCGTCATGATTCCAAGTGGTCACATCCTAACTGAACTTCCAAATACCAGAATATGTTAAGTCTTTTCACAGGAATTATGGTAGATATATTATTCTGTCAAGTTTGCCTTTTCACACCAGACCTCTTAGAAACTCAAGCATTTCGAAAGGCAAAAAGTCAATATTTAAAGCTACAATGTGCAGACAGAGCAATTTGGCATTTTCATTTACAAAAATATATTAAAAACGCTCACCAGCATCAACAGCCATTTCCAGATTAGACATTAAGGAAAAGCACAATTTAATGTAATGTCTGTTATCTGTACTTCTGTTTAGAAGAAAAAAATTAAGACTTTATTAAAATGCCTAATCTATTTAAAATAAAACGATTGTAGAACTGAAATCTAAGTAGACTGACAGTGTGGCGCCTGCCACGTGAACAAAATTAGATCTGATCAAATCCAAAGAGCCAGCAGAAAAGCAAAAAACCCAAAACCTTAACTACTATTTGCTTTGCTCCCAAATAAAAGTGATTTTAATCTCAAGGGAGTAAGCTACAATTTCTGTGGCAAATATATTCATTAAGGTTTCACATTCCTGATATCCAACAATCACAGGCATTTACTGCAGAGATGGATATACAATTTGCAAATGTATTTGCTGAGAAGTTTAACTCCCTCTCCACACCCCCCATCCCCTCAAATTAGAGAAGGCCCTTGCTTTTTTAAAAAAACTAAATAAAGCAAGAGCTGTGAGTTCAGTAAAACTCCTTAACACTAGGTGATCAAGGGCCTAAACTCATTGTCAACCTGCACCACTTGTGGCTGTCACACAGGGCGCACTTCACAACTTCGCTGGCCTGGGCAGCCTTTTTATCCCCAGTAAGTCATCTTAAGCAACTGTTCTCCAGAAAACAGACCTCTGGGCTTCATCTCTTTCATTGTAAAATTGGGGCACAAAAGAGCTAAGCATTATAAGAGAAACCAGAATCAGCCTGGTCAACTACTTTCAATTCCATCCTTCTATGTGAATGCTTTTATTTGAGTCAGGGCTGTCCAATAAATTTCTGTGATGACAGAAATGTTCTACATCTGTAATGTCCGGAATAATACTCACTAGCCACATATGGCTATTGAGTAGTTGAAATGTGGCTAGTGCAACCAAGATACTAAATCTTTTACTTTCAATCAATTTAAGCTCAAATAGCCACATGTGTCTAGTAGCTACCAGACTGGACAGTGCAGTTCTAAAGAAAATTCTTAAACTACTGTTGGAAACTTGAACACATCAAAGCCATCTACCTCTGCTGGGCTAGGTTGCTACAGGGTTAAATGCTCTGTCCTTAAACAATAACTGCACATTAGCAGAAGTCAGTGCCTAACAACATAATTGTCTTTTCCATCACAACTCTCCCTTGGTACCATACACCTAGGAGAAAAATTAAGGAGTCTAACTAGGCCATTTAATGACTGTTTGTCAAACAACTGCTATGTGCTAAGATCTTCCATCATTTGTTTAGAAGTAAAACAGCAAGCCTCGTGAATGGATAGATAAGCTGTGGTACAGCCAAACAACGGAATATTCTTTGGTGATAAAAAAGATATGAGGCCGGGCTCGGTGGCTCAGCCTGTAATCCCATGCCTTTGGGAGGCTGAGGTGGGTGGATTGCCTGAGCCCGCAGGTTTGAGACCCGCCTGGGCAGCGAGACCTCATCTCTACAATAAATAAAAAAAAATCAGCCAGGCGTGGTAGCGCATGCCTGTGATTCTGGCTACTCGGAAGGCTGAGGCGGAAGGATCGTCAGAGCCCAGCAGGCGAGGCTGCGGTGGCCGGGAGCGGACACTGCACTCCAGTCTGGGCGACTGAGTGAGACTCCACCTCAAAAAAAAAAAAAAAGATATGAGTTATCAAGCCACCAAAAGACATGGAGGAACTTTGAGTGCACATTGCTAAGTGAAAGAAGCCTAGTCTGGAAAGGCTCCACACTGTATGATTCCAAGTGTATGACATTTTGGAAAAGGTAAAACCAGAGAGAGTATAAAAAGATCAGTAGTTGCCAGGTGCTCAGGGAAAAAGAGGGAGGGATAAATAGGTAGAGCACAGGGGATTTTAGGGCAGGGAAACCACTTTGTATGACACTGTAGTAGTGGCTACATGACACAACATTTGTCAAAACCCATAGGACTGTATTACACAAAGTGTGAACCTTAATGTAAACTAATGTGGAGCATGGACTACTGCTAATAATAATGTACCAATATTGGTTCACTAATTGCAACAAATATACCATGCAAGATGTGTTAGCATACAATAAGGGGAAATGGGAGGGAAACTGAGAGTGGGTACACGAAACATTGTGTCCTATCTGCTCAATTATTTTGTAAATCTAAGACTATATCCTAAACAATAACCTCTATTAATTATCACAAAGTCCAAATCCCTGGAGAATTCCTGAGGCCTGCCTATATATTCTGCCCTGAGCAATAGTCGCTTCTATAGTGACAACAGGTTTTGACAAATTAGCGCACAAGAGATGGCTCTTGTTTGCTAATAATGTGAGCACCTGGCTGCCTCACCTCTGTGGCATCAGACTCAATTTGCTTCACCAAATGAATGACACATCCCTGGACTTTTATAAGTTACAAGTGGCCCATTTACAGTGTGATGGGTGTTATGCATTCATTCTCATTCATTCATTCTTGCCTACACTACTACATGAAGCCAGAGAGGAAGCAGTCAACGACAGGCAAGAGCAGTCTTCTCCAGGAAAATGGCTCTTTTGTGTACAAGTATTAAGTAATGAGGTGCAGCATTGCTCCATCCGCTTAGCCAGCACAATTGCTGAGATATTCTCTGATGCATTAATAAACTGCAGAGGACAAAAACTGTAGATTTCAAGACATTCTTGGGACAACTGGGAAAGCTAAATATAGCCGGGATATTAGAAAATATTATGAAAAAAACATTAACTTTCTTAGGTGACACTGTGTTTTGTACTTACTTGCAGGGGATGAATGCGTAAATCTTCAGGGGTAAAGTATCCTGATGACCGAAATTTACTACCAACGATACAACAACAACAAAACCTATAAATAAAGACAATAAAGCAAACACGGTAAAACACCAATTACTGAATTTAGGTGAAGGACGCTGTCCTAGTCTTTCAACTTTTCTGTATATTTAAGAATTCATAATGGAAGAGTTGTGGGGAGGGTGTAGGAGAACTCCAGTAGAAAAAACTTCAGGTGTCACCAAAGAGATCATAACGTAAACAGTTCATGGCTAATGGGACCAGAAAGCACTGTCTTCATATCAGGCAAAGAGAAGAGCTGAACTGCACAAAAATGTATACCAAGCTATGGTTAGTTAGCTTAAACAAATTGGGCCCACAAAAGACTGCATGGGAGTAGGTGAGGTGGTAATCAGATCATCTAGAAGAAAAGGTGGCTGTGAACTTGACAGATAAAGGAAAAGGGTTTCTTTGAGAACAGGAAAGGGGAATACAGACAGAGGAGTAAGTAAGACAGTCAACCTTCTGAGGGGAGAAAAGAAACCCAATCAAGGTAAGGGACTTCCCTATCAGAACTACATGGGAGCAAACAAGCATCTGACACACAGAACAGGAACAGGTTTTGCAGCTGTGTGGCTTTAATGGGATTCATGTATGTATTCAAGAGGCCAAAGAAAGAATTGGAGGTCAAAATTACAGGCTGTGGGTGGCTCAGATGTCACCACGAGGAAAACAAAACTGCCTCTTTGAACAAGTGAGTAAGGAGAAGGGATTAAACAGTCGAGTTAGAGAGAATGGAAGTCAGAACTCCATTCCTATCTCCAGCCTCACAACCCCTTAATTTAACTAGACATGAAATCGGTGGTGGCATCAATGCATAAATTATTATGTATTAATATGTATTATATGTTAATACAGTAAAAGGACAACTTGAAAATTCAAGCTGTACACTTCTGATTTGTGTGCTTTTCTGATTGTGTTATACTTCAGTGAAAAGTTGACAAAACGAACAAACAAACATCAAGAGAGTAACCTGCAGAAAACAAACCCCTTTCTCTGGTCACAGCACTCTCTTTATCACAGGTCTCCAATCACATATATTTACAAGACACATACCAGGTGGATCTTGTGGTTCTTTTTGTGGTTCTTTTTCATTTGTTTCCTATGTATCTGAGTACCAAAGTCAAAAAGATGTCAACATTTATCAGGGAATATATTTAGAAGGCTTTGCATTAAGGCAAATCCCCAGTTTCCACGAAGGAGAAAGGCTTAGATTTCTAGTTGTCTAAAACATACGTTTGATGCAATAAATTTTCCATGGTTCTTGGGTTTTCCAAAAAAGTAAAGCATGAAATAAAAGGACAGGAGGCATTAAATGTGTTTCTCAGCTGGGCACAGTGATTCATGACTGTAATTCCAGTACTTTGGGAGGCCCAGATAGGAGGATTGTCTGAGGCCAGGAGTTCAAGAACAGCCTGGGCAACACAATGAGACTCTGTCTCTACACACACACAAAACTTAAAATTAGCCAGGAGTGGCAATGTGCACCTGTCATTCTAGCTACTCAGGAGGCTGAGGTGGGAGGACATTTGAGTCCAGGAGTTCAAGGTTATAGTGATCTATGATGGTGCCACTGCACTCCTGTCTGGGCAACAAAGTAAGACCCTGACTCAAAAAAAAAAAAAGTCTTTCTTACAGAACAAAAGTAAGACTAGACTAGACTGGAGCCTTAAAACCTTTAGTAGAATGCTGCCCGATGACTACGAACGGGTGTGACTGCCATCACCCAGAATAAGGTCCTGCAGAATGTACAGATAGCAGGTCTGGCCTTGTTCCTTTTCAGCTAATGGAAATGTTGCACCTGGTAACCACAGATAATGACTCTTACCTGGTTGTTGCTTGGTAAGGAAGGATAGTTGTTTTGCAGAGAGTGTTCAGAAAGCAATTATGGTTTAAATTCTGACTAGCCAAACGACAGCTCTCGATAAATTCCTGATGGAACCGCTGCTGTAGCATACACCTGAATTCAGAAAAATCACAGATAGGCTGTCTTGCTGCTGCTAAAGCAGGTGCTGTGTTGATGGTGACCTCATTTCTCCTCCCCCTAGGTTCCAAGGTCAGACTCCAGATCTTCTGGCGGCTCTGCTGCCAACTCAGGGTCTCCAAGTCTATGCCCAGTCTCGCCACCTCCCCAGAAAGGCTAGAGACTTGAAAGACTCTCTAGGCTAAAGATGCTGGCCGCTCTGTATCCATTTAATCCAAGAGTTGACTCATTGATTTCCTGAGCACCTACTGTGTGCAGGGTGTGTGTAAGGTGCTAAGATCACAAAGCTAAGGATGAGTTGACGCTAGCTATGCAGAGAGAGGAAGGAGATGTGGAGGGCAGGGGGAGAATAGGGGAAAACGAGGCACAAGGAATGCAGGCTTTCAGGGAACCAAGACAGGATAAGGAATTCAGGAGTCCTAGCTCTGCATGGTAGAGAGTAGGGCATGTGTTCAGGAACAGAAATGACAGTGTGAGATGAGGCTGAGAAGAGGGTCAGATAACAAAGAACCTTTGGTCAAAAACTAGAAAACTGATGTTTATTCTGTGAGCAAATAAGAAACTTTAAAGAGATGGCCAAGTCTGTGTGTTTGGATAGATTAGGCTGGTTGTGTTGCAGGTGATGGATTAGAGGGGCGGTGGTGTGATGAGTCAAATTATGGCAGGGATTGTGTAAGAAGTGCTAAATCAGAAGAACTGAGAAGACCAGGATCCAATGGTATTAAAGTAGGTAAAATCTACAGGTTCTGTCAACTGATTGGACGGGGTGGAGAGGAGGTGAGTGAGAGGATATCATGATTAATTAATTAATTAACTAATTAGTGTGTGTATTTATTTAATTTATTTGAGTTAGAGTCTTGCTCTGTTGCCCAGGCTAGAGTGCAGAGGTACATAATGGCTCACCGCAGCCTCGACCTGCTGGGCTCAAGCATTTCTTCTGTCTCAGCCTCCTAAGTAACTGGGACTACAAGCATGTATGACCACGCCAGGCTAATTTTTAAAAAATTTTTGTAGAGATGAGGCCTCGCTATGTTGCCTAGGCTGGTCATGAACTCCTGAGCTCAAGCAATCCTCCTGCCTCAGCCTCCCAAATGCTGGGATCACAGGATTTACTTTTTAAATGACAACAGTTGGTGCTGTCCTTATAACAGAGCAGTTGTATGTCAGGCACTGTTAGCAATTTATGTGGATGAGACACCCAATATCTTTCTAACCCCCAACAATGCAAGTGTTAGCCCCATTTTACAGTTGTGGAACCTGAGCCTTAGTGATCACATGGTTTGCTCACCATCACCCACACCTGAAGACTAAGCACAGCACGCAGGTTTCTGATTTGGGCTCCTGGCTGAGGAGTCTTCCACTGACGTGAGCCATACAGGAAGTACGTCAGGCAGCAAGTCACATTTGAGACGTGATGAGCTGGAAGGATAATGAAGCAGGACTTGCTGCTGGGGGCTATGAAAGTAAGAAACAGAAGTGATCCCTTTGCCTGAGCCCAGGAGGTCGAGGCTGTGGTGAGCAATGATCATGCCATTGCACTCCAGCCTGGACCAAAGAGGAAGACTCCGACTCAAAAACAAAAGAAAAAGAAAAGAAGTGATTCCGGATAGAGAACAATTTTCTCCACTTCTGTTGAATGATTAGATGCTTGCAGTCCTTTTGGCCAATTGCCAGAAGGTCAGGACAAGGTCGCTGGGAGGTGTGAGAAGAGGATCAAACCTGAAGTCAGACCTGTGGACTAAAACCCTGAGGTTGAGTTTTTCTATCTATAAAGAGAGAGAAAAAAAATGCCCATCTCCCGAATTGCACTTGAAGATCAAATAGATGAATGTGTAAAACTGTTAATGTAAACTGTAAAACAAAAACAAAACTTCACACACAAACCATTACTTATGTTTGTATAGGTCCATCTTCTATCTAGGCAGGTAAGGTGCCATGTTAAGAAAGTGACCATCCCTCAAACTCAAGCCACCTCTAGGAGGTCACACACATGCTTTCCTAGTAAGCAATATAACTAAGCCAGGTGGTCACAGTGTTCTGGCTAATGAATGAAACAAATAAATGACGCTATTTGGGACTGAAAAATGAATGAAGAAAGGGTCTATGGTTAAAGGATCCATGGCTAAGCCTAAACCTAACCCCACCATCATATAAACCTACCGCAATACGGAGTTCCTTGAGGTTAAAAAGTGTTCAATTACTGTAATGAATGACTTACATTTGTTGACTATTTGATAGTAAGCACAGATGACACAACAGTGATCCTACAGAAATCAACCACAATCTTCTAGAAATCTAGAAATAGTGGGACGGTTTCTGGGCATAGATTTCTGTTTTGGCTCAGATATCAATAATTA
Organism: Cephalopachus bancanus; assembly: GCA_027257055.1. Lineage (NCBI taxonomy): Eukaryota > Metazoa > Chordata > Mammalia > Primates > Tarsiidae > Cephalopachus > Cephalopachus bancanus. Next base: position 1,992,279 of record JAPVLO010000170.1, on the reverse strand, counting down.
CATAACACAGGGCAGTACAAGCCTTTGTTGTCTTTAGAAAATTAGCTTACACAGCACCTAGGCTATGAGGACATATCTAGTCATCCTAGGAGAGCACCAAGTATCCTGTCAACTTTTAAACTCAACACAGCCCGGGGAAACTGCATGCAGTCCTCTCCCCTTCACAACACCTGAGACGCCACTAGAACCGTTTGATTGGAATGTTCCAATATGACACAGAACACCTCCACAAAAGACCAGCACACAGGCAGTAAGCATATTCACTGGCTGGACTCCCTGCACCCCAGCAGGTAGCCAGAGATATTTCAAAGCCCAGAAAATGTTTTCATGAAATGAAAGATTTTTGGTATTAACCATCTTTCCCCTTTAATATGAACAAACATTTTCCACCAGGGGCTCTGGAGTCACAACCCACTAAGAAAAAGATTCATTCTGCAGCACCTGCTGTAGGCTCACCTCTCATTGTCCCAGACACCCTGCTCCAGGAAAAGTTGTAATAACACACAATGAGACCACCAAGGTGGATGCGGGAAACAGAACGAGATGTCAGCCACCACCAAGAGGCTGCCTGAGCCAGCACCGATGGCCTTTAATAGAAGGATAAACAAGCCTCAATTTACCTTCCTAACAACCCTCCCCTACGGAGAAAGTGAACCCTGCAATTTACTTGTCCTGAGCCAAGACCTTTCCAGAAAGAAAGGTCTACTTGTGCAATAATAATAAATGCCCTCAGTGGCTTGATAGAGCCTAGATCCAAAGGTGCTAATGATACTATTATTTTTCTCTCTGGATTCCAAAAGTCACCAAACTGACAAAGACGGAGATTTATGAAATAGGAAATGATCAAGGTACTGCCTTCAGGATTTTTTATAACTTGTGACAGCTTTCGCCTGTGAACAGCTAGGATTCTTTCCATTTCAACACAAATTCGCTGTTGGGCATGGTGCTATGCAAGCCGACAGGCCTCGGCGCTGTCCCCTGAGGTAGCCCTCGATGAACAAATAATTAAAAAGCACTGTAGTATGTTCTTTGCTAGCAGGCAGGTATAGCACTGGGGAAAAGATCACATCCCAAAACTACAAACACAGTACTTGGCTGAATTACATGAAACTGCCATTTTATGGGTCAGAAATACTCAAAATTTCATATGGTTTAATCTATATGGGAATTTGGGGGGGGGTGAAGATTGTTGATTTGCTTCTATTCTCAAGTTTACTGCAGAGCAGTAGTATCCCAAATTGTTCACCAGGGCCCATAAGACCCGTATGATCTGGGCCCTGCCTCTTTCCATCATTATCTCATTCCACCTCCCCCGAAACATACAAACTTGTTCCCACCCCGGTTTTTGCACCAGCGCTTCCTCTGCCTGAAACTCTTCCCTCAAGCCTCTTGTGTGGTCAGTTCCTTCTCATCTCATAAGACCCAAATGTGACCTCAAAAGAGGCCTTTCCTCTTTCCTCTTTCTATTACTCTCTAGCCCAGCACAGTCCAATAGAAATATAATGTGAGCCACCTATGGAATTTAAAATTTTCTAGTAGTCAAAAATTTTAAGTGAAATTTATCTTTTTGGCTTTTCAAAGTTGTGGTAAATACACATAACACAAAGTTTACTGTTTTAACCAGTTTCAGTGACATGAAGTATATCTGCACTGGTGTGCAACCATCGTCACATCCATCTCCCAGCCTCTATCATAACCCCAAACTGAAACTCTGCACCTATCAAACACAAATTCCCTATTCTCCATTTCCCTAGCCCCTAGCAGCCGTCATTCTACTTTCCATCTCTAAAAATTTGATTATTTAAAGGTGCCTCGAAAGTTTGATTACATAATATGGCCCTTTTGTGCCTAGCTTATTTCACTTAACATTCATTTTAATAACATAATCTACTCAACCCAATATATACGCATTTAAGATATAATCAATGTAAAATGAATGAGATATTTTAGATATATATTTCATACTAGGTTTAAATTTCAGTGTGTATATCACACAGCACTTCTCAATTTTTGGATTGCCCACATTTCAAGTGCTCAACAGACATTTGCACAGGTCTGTTTCATTAGCTTATTTTATTTTTTTCATTTGCCGCCTCCATGTGAAATTATTTTTTTCTTTTTAAGCCTATACACTTCTCTGTCTACCCTCAGTAGAACATAAGTTCCCCAATGGCAGGACTGTGATTCTTCTTTATTCCTTCTCCAAGTCAAGTATGTGTTAAGTATAGTACAGTATAGTATAACATAATATACAAACATTTTTAGACAAATACCTTTAACACAGATGCTTTTTAAAAAAATTAATTTATTTTTTGAGTTGGGGGTCTTGCTATGCCACCCAGGCTAGAGTGCTGTGGCATGATCACAGCTCACCTCAGTCTCAACCTCCTGGGGCTCAAATGATCCTCCTGCCTCAGCCTCCTAAGTAGCTGAGACTCAAGCATGAGTCATTATGTCCAGCTAATTTTTTGATTTTTTATCAAAACAATGTCTGTCTGTGTTGCCCAGATTGGTCTCGAACTTTAGTAATCCTCCCTGCCTCAGCCTTCCTAAGTGCTGGGATTTCAGGAGTAAGTCATTGCACCCAGGCAAAGCAGATGCTTTTAGAAATGGAAGAACCTGTCTTCAGAGTATTACTGTGATTCTGTACTACCTGGAATAGAAACATCACTGGAGACTACTAGTCAAACTATTCCCCTTGAACAGGAATATTAAGCTGCAGCTTGGTATAGTAGCTGAAAGCTTGACATCAGACTTGCCTGGTTCTGCCACTTACTAGCTGTGAGACCTGTCTGAACTTCAGGTTCTTCATCTATTAAATGAGAATGATCAGTCATGGTGCCTATCTCATAGGGCTTCCAAGAGCATTAAATCAGCCAATATCTGTAAAGCACTTTGAACAACGCCTAGCACTTGGCAAGTACCCTATGTGTTTGTTAGATTAATAACCCCTTCAGGTCCCTCCCACTATGGGAGCTTTTCTGTCCTCTCAATAAGTCCTGCTTTCAAAAGTAAATAAATAAATAAATCACACTAATGTGTTTTGTGTTGCCACTTCAGGGGCGACTTTGTCTTGTTCCAGGTGACTCTCCCTTCTTTCCGTGCAGTCCATCTACACAACAATGTCAGAATTCTTTCCCCAGACAGCACATGTGTTCACACCCCAGCGCCTCCCCTTACAGCACTTCCAGCCCCTACTGCCTCCAGAAGCCCCCACGGCAGGGGAGAGCCAGAGGCAAGGAGCAAAGTGGGTGGCCTTTGAGAAGCCACTCAACTTCCTGTCCCTCAAGCTCTTCATCTGTAAAATGGAGTATCAATAGTACCTACCTTATGGAAAAATTAAATGAGTTAATACATGTCAAGTACTTTTTCCAGTGCCTAACGCATAGTTAATACTCAATAAATATCATTCAGTATTAGTATAGGCCCTTCTACAACTGGACTCCAACTTTTACAGCTTCCGTTTAATTCATTTAACAAATATTTAAGCATCTATGATGTACTGGGCACCGTGTCTACAAGGCTCTTGCTCTAACAGGAGCTTATAGTCAGGTAGGAAAGAGATAAGAGCCACTCATAATCTAGGGGGCAGATGCATTGTACCTGTGGCACTGCACCCTAGGACCCCACAGCAAGATAATCCACTCAGGCCTGGGGTGGGGGTCAGGGAAGGCATTTCATGGAGGAAAGGATATCCAGGCTGAGAGTATACGAAGGAAGAAGGTAGCAGGGGCACGAAAGAACATTCTATCATTCTTATCCAAGCACCAGCCATGTGAAACTTTGCTTCCCTAACACCCTGTGACTTTTCATTTCTCTTCATACCTCTTACCTGCACTACTCTGATTTATGTCTGCCTATCTCAGATGGGCAAGTCTCCATTTGCCTGTTTCCATCCCATCAAGCAGTAAATGTTTATTGAGTTAATTCAATTTTCCCCTAGTTTCTCTTAGGACTAAAGACCCACATTTCCAAAATGGTGGCCTGAACTATAGTCCTAAACCAGGGCTGTACTAACCGGCTCCCAGCGATAGCAGACCCACGCTCAATTTACAGTATCTGACCACTTCACATCTTCAAACTTGCAGGCACGAGAAAAGATGGCATCAGCTCTGTCTCTGAGTATTTATTTCTTTCTGAGTATTTATTTCTACCTACTGATCAAGATCTCCAAACAAGAGCTCCACTTTCAGGTTTTCACTCAGGCAAGTTTTTGTACCTCTTTGACCACAAATGGGGTCTTTGACCATATACTCCGACTATCTTGCCTGTCTAGCTAACACATACAGAACTTTGGGGATCCCTCATCAGGCACTAATACAACTGTTTCATCAACTGGACAATTTTTCACTATGTCTGACAGGTTTTGGTTAGGTTTTAAAGGTACCTAACAAACGACAGATTCATTTAAGGTGCGTTCCCCTTTTTTTTAAACCAACTCTTTGGTTGGCCAACAATTTTATTCACTGCAGTGAACATCTCATTTTCTACCCCTACCAATGTCTTCTTTTACCACAAGGTGTGCCAAGGGTAATCAGGAACTTCTGAGGAAGAGAGGAAAAACCCACAGGCTTTGCTGGAGACAGAAGATTTACCTGGCTCAAATTTCATATTACTTTGTAACACAAAGGTAATGGTGGCAATATTCCTTTAAGTTTGCTGATGCTACAACACAAGAATACGCTTTACTGTCATATACTAGGTAAAGAGCCAGTAATTATGGCTCTATAAGAAAGCATGAGAGGGTAGAGGGCAGCGGCTCAATGCAGTAATCCCAGTACTTTGGGAGGCCGAAGAGGGAAGATCACTTGAGGCCAGGAGTTTGAGACCAGCCTAGGCAACATAGCAAGAACTCCTTTCTACAAAATATCAAAAAAATTAGGCAAGTGTGGTGGTGCACACCTGTAGTCCCAGATGCTTAGGAGACTGAGGTGGAAGGATCACCTGAACCCAGGAGACTGAGCTGCGGTGAGCCGTAATTGTACCACTGCACTCCAGCCTGGGGAACAGAGTGAGACACTGACTCAAAAAAACAAAAACAAAAACAAAGAAGTATATGGGATATATACACCTTCTAGTATGCAGTAGGCCTGGGTTTGAATGACAGCAACACACTTTATAGACGTTTCTCTTTCTAAAAAGTGGTGGTTTCTGTGGTGGTGATGATAACCGCCTGCACAGAAAGTGTCTAACAGTGTCCAGCACATAGTAGGTGGTCAAGAATTGCTACTTCCACTCCAGTTCTCAAATGATAGATGGGTAACGAAGCTGTTATGGTAAAAAATAAGTTTAGGAAGAAACATCTATGACAACTAAATTATTCTTTTGAATTCATAATCAGATTAAAGATGGCAGAACATTGCAAAACTTAAGATTTAGCATAAGATGCTATTTTCCCTTCAAATTGCAATTGAGAAATGAGAATTCTTCCCTATCTTATTGCTACCGGAATTCTTGAAGTCAGACTTTGATTACATTTGAAGAAACCGTTAGAGCCATAAAGCTTACTAATAGGCTATCACTTGTGTAAACATTAAAAAATGAAAACATACTTGAACATACACAAACACACACACACACACACACACACACACACACACACACACACACACACACACATATCTCTCCCTGGATATAAATGCTTACAATGAGATTGAAGCATAAAACCAGGGTCCAGGTTTCTCAAATAACAAGGTCAGAAGGAATCGATTAAAAATTAATTTAATGAACAATAATTTAAAAACACATATAAAAATAATACTTTAATAAAAACAATTTAATTTTTAAAAGACCACCAATTTCAGGGAAACTAAGAACAATAAGCAAAATTATCTTCTGGTATGTATGCTTTTCACATAAAACAATAAGTATGAGAGTTACCATAAGACTTCTTTAGACATGAAAATATGTTTAAATAAAATGTTATGTTTCATACTTCATTAGCTTCCCAGATAGAGAAGAGTGCTTGAAAATTCTTGCACAGTATTCCTTCTCATTCTAACGAATTAGCTGCAATTTTGCTTTGAGAGCTATTATAACGTAAGTGGCTTTTTATCTCCATAGATAAGGATGAATTAAGTGTTCTTAAAAAAAATTGAGAAATATTTAAAGATCCTGAGAGAGTTTAAGTGTTTAAGTTCATGAACTTACCAAATTCAACTCCAGTGGTCTTACATGAAATGCATTTTGTTTGTTTGTTTATATTTTAGAGTTGTGGGGTGCATATGAGGATTTGCTACATAAGTAGATTGTATGAAGGCGAGGTCAGGGCTTTTAGTGAGTCTTCTCCTTTCCTAATAGTGAACATGGTACTCAATGGGTGGTTGTGTGTCCTTTATCCCCCGCTTCCTTCTTCCTTTAGCAGTGCCCAGCATCTGTTGCTCCTGTCTTTGTACCCACGTGCCCAATGTTTAGGGCCCACTTATGAATGAAAACAAGCTGTATTCCGTTTTTTGCTTCTGGGATATTTCACTTAGAACAAAGGTCTCCAACCATGTTGCTACAAAGACATGGTTTTATTTTTCTTTATGGTTGTATAATATTCCATCATGTATATCTACCACATTTTTTTATCCAGTCCATTTTTGATGAGTATCTGAGTTGGCTTCGTGTTTTTGCTATTGTGAATGGTGCTAGAATAAACATATATGTGCAGGTGTCTTTCTGGTAGATAGATTTATGTTCTTCTGGGTATATTCCCAGGAGTAGGATTGCCGGGTTGAGTGGTAGCTCAACTTTTGGTTCTTTGAGAAATTGCCGCACTGCTTTCCACAAAGGTTGAACCAGCTTACATTCCCACCAACAGTGTAGAAGCATTTCCTTTTCTCCGCAGTCTTGCCAACACCTGTTGTTTTTTGACTTTTTAATGATAGCCATCCTGACCAGTGTGAGGCAGTATCTCATTGTAGTTTTGATTTGCAGTGATATGCATTTTTAAATTAAAATGCTGCATTTCTTTAAGAGAAGCATCTAAAAAGCCCATGACAAAGTTAGTCAACAGGTGTCGTAATCACAATAAACCAGGAGACCTTCCAGTCTGTCGCCTTGCATCTATGATGGGTGAACTCACTGTGCCCAGGTGAGAAAGATCAGGTAGCGGCCATCATCAACACTTTGCAGAAGGGAAAGTCTAAGGTACTGCCCAAGATCATACAACTAGTGAGTGGTGCATGGGACAGGAAAAAAAGAAATCTCAAGCCTAGGTCTTCTGGGTGGTGTGTCCACGGTGTGTTTTATTAACAGTGTGACTGCAGTGGGGTAACAACTCAAATATGTCAACTGGTTGCAGAACTCTTAACTCCACAGCTTCCTGGTCATTGGTCACTACACTGCCTATTTCTGGACCTTCCATCCCCAAGAGGAATACCACTACATTCAAACTGTATCCAATATCTTTACTGCAGTCATCTATGCAGTCTTTCTGATCAGGCAGGCCTTGTGGAGGAAATGCAGTCTTTGTCAATACATGTGTTAACGCAGGTATGACTGGTGCTGGGGAAAACTGAGACACAGACACAAAAAGGCCACATGCTTGACACTATAGTTATTGAAGCAACTACTGCTCCAGTCCCAGATTTTCAATTCTCTATCCTCCAACACCACACTTCCCATGGGGTCTCTACAAGATCACATATGCACATAGATTTATATATGTTAAACTCTATTTATCCAAAATCCTATTAAATGAAGACAAACTAAATTCACTTCTTCAGCATAGAGAAGCAGGGAAGATTCTTCTAAGTACAACGATCCTGAGATATTTTCTGAATCAAAGATTAAGACAGATTTAGGATGGTCTCCAGTAATCAGTATGATTTAGTAGGACCTCACTGTACTCACCTACACAATGAGAGACTTGAATTTGAATATCTTTAATAAAACTTTTGTATCTAGAAAAAATTCTGAGACATTTTAATTTTTAAAAAATGGATGAATTGGCAGGGTGTGGTGACTCAAGCCTGTAATCCCAGCACTTTGGGAGGCCGAGGTGAGGGGACTGCCTGAGCCCTCGGGTTCCAGAACAGTCTGGGCAACTTGGCGAACCTCATCTCTACAATAAACCCAAAAAATTAGCCAGGCACGGTAGAGCATACCTGTAGTTCTGCCTATTTGGAAGGCTGAAGTGGAAGGATTGCCTGAGCCCAGCAGGTCAATGCTGGGGTGGCCATGAGAGTGCCACTGCACTCCAGCCTGGGCGATAGAGTGAGATTTCAACCCAAATTAAATAAATAAATAAATAAAATTAAAATTGTTGAATTAACAACAGCAATTATAAGCTCACTTAACCAGGTTAATGCTAAATAGGCACCCCATTTCTAGAACAAACTTCAGATATAGGAGCTTAGTGCATTCATGTTTATTCTCATACACTGGAACTAAGATACTCAATATGTTTCTTGCCTTTAATGCACACACTTAATACCTTCCAATATTCCCAAGAATTACCTTCCTTTTCTCCGTGTACAGTTTTAAAAAAATAAATAAATACACCTGGGCAGAAAGGGATATCCCATCGCTAACTTGTCAAAGTTTATGAAGCAAAGTGAATAATGTACAGAGATTGAGTAAAATGCAACAGCAGGCAATTAAGTTAGTCTTCTAAATAATCACAAAATTCAGCTCCCAAAACAGTGGGCAAGGTGCTTTCTGAAAGCACCAGCAGGGCAGACTTCATCACTTACCTATGGGAGGTAATAACACTAGTAAGACAGAAAAAAAAAATCTGCAATCTCAGGGCATTTCCTTGGCAATTTTGATTTCAGGTAAGATATCAAAAGTGCAGAGGTGTGTAAGGGAAATATCTGAGGTACATTCACCAATCAGAGAGCATTCTTCATACCTAGAATCCGTCAAAAAGAAGCCCCATTAGAGGTTCTTTACCTCTCTACATGAGACTAATCCATGTGCAACCCACACAGCTCTGTGCTTGTGCGGTTGCAGCCTAGCAAAATCTAATCAAAACTAGTGAAAAAAAAAATCAATTAGGTACCAGTTATCTCCTTACAAAGTTCCAAATGACCTACCGAAACCACATTCATCCTTGGTCATCCCAACCCCCTGCAAAGTTAAAAGTACTCAAGTGCCTCCAAGTAGGCTACAGGCCAGGGCAGAAGCCATGTATTCATGGCCACTCCCCAATGCTCCTTCTCTACCACCGATGATGGTACAAGTGGTTGACACTTCCATCGTGAATGAGATGGTGGGATGGTCCCTACATTTAATGCTAAGACTAAAAGGTTATACCTTTTACCAGTACAACTGAGGACACCTGTCTTCTTTTTCTTCTTTTTTTTTTTTAAGTTGGGGTCTCACTCTGTTGCCCAGGTTGGAGTACAGTGGCACACTCACAGCTACCACATCCTCGACCTCCTGGCCTCAGGCAATCCTTCTGCCTCAGCCTCCTGAGTAGCTGGGACTACATGTGCACATCACCATACCCGGCTAATTTTTTTTTTTGGTAGAGACAAGGTCTTGCTGATCTCAAACCCCTAGACTTAAACAATCTTCCTGTATCAGCCTCCCAAAGTGTGGAATTACAGGTGTAAGCCACTGTGCCTGGCCCACCTGAGTCTTGAAAGGCGTGGAATTACCAAGCTACAAAGTTTCAAGACTACGCCTGTGCCTGGTAACAGTAGGACAATGAAGATGCTGGCATACCTTGGCTAAATGACCTTCAGAATACAGGCCTGTACTTTAGTAATTGGTAGTTGACTGGCTGTAGGGCCTGTTGGTCTATAATGACAGAGTGTAACCATCAGAGGCTCATGGCTAAATATAGCATGTGTCCTCATCCAACATGTACTGGGAAAACAGAAGAATAACCCTCAATTCAACAGTAGTTTTACGGACAAAGGGCCTGTTAGCTGGCACCAAGTAGGAGCTCAAAATATATTTATGTTCAAAACACAATTTTAGCATTGTCGTACACAAAATCCAATGAACAGAACTGAATGAAAAACCAATGGCCTCCTTATGAATAAGATGTTTCCTTTAACCAAAATGTCTTACAAGAGTGGTTCTCAAGGTGAGGTTCCTGGGGCCAGCAGCATCACCTGGACACTTGTTAGGAAAATAAATTCTCAGACCCCATCCTCCTGGACCTAATAAATCGGAAACTCTGGGAGCTAGGCCTAGCGATCTGTATTGTAATAAGCCCTCCAGATGGAATCTGATACATTCTTAAGTTTGAGGACCACTGGCTTATAAGTCTGAGAACAAAGACATGAGAGTGAAAAAGTACAAGATATTTATAGGAAATGGAGGGAACGGAGAGCTTAGTTAGGTAGCAAAGAGCAGAGAGAAATAAAGATGAAAGTGAGGTAAAAGCCAGGAAATTCAACGATTACCAGTTATAATCATTTCAATGGAATCCCTGGTTCTAGCAGTTACACAAAATTTTGCTCCAACTGTCTTACCAGTTAAAATGAATGCATTAGGAGTGAGGAGCCTGCAGAAGAGAAGAAAATGAGGAAAGTACTCTCACTTTCACTCTGATACCAATGAGTGGCTTCTCAGAAACTTCTAGCTAAAGAGCCACAGGGAGAGCCCTACTTGCCAGCTCCTGCCATCCGGCTTCCCTGGGCTGACCATGGCCTTCAGAAATCCTGCCAAGGTCAAGCAAGGAAGGAAGTTCCAGCGCAAGATGTCCTCTTCTCATCTTTTTTCACTAAAAGGTTGTGGGCTAGAAATAGACCCACAAAAATATGGGCAATTGATCTTTGACAAAGGAACAAAGACAATACAATGGAGAGAAGGTCGTCTTTTTAGCAAATGGTGCTGGAACGGCTAGCATCCACATGAAAAAATAAAATGAATCTAGACATAGACCTTAAACCCTTCACAAAAATTTAACTCAAAGTGGATCACAGGCTAGCATGTAATCCTAACACTTAGGGAAGCCCAGGTGGGAGGATTGCTTGAGGCCAGGAGCTTAAGATCTGCCCGGGCAACATAGCAAGATCTGGTCTCCACAAAAAATAATAATAATTTAAAAAATCAGGTGGGCATAGTGGTGTGTACCTGCAGCCCCAGCTACTGAGGAAGCTGAAGCATGAAGACCGCTGAGGCCAGAAATCCGAAGTTTCAGTGACCTACAAATGTGCCACTGTGCTCCAGCCTGGGTGACAGAGCAAAACCCTGTCTCTAAAACATAAAATTAATTTTTTTTTTAAAAAAAGGATCACAGAACCACATGTAAAGGCAAAACTATAAAACTCCTACAAGACCAATTATGGGAAAATTCTAAATGACTTTGCGTATGGCAATGACTTTGGAGATACAATACCAAAAGCATGATCTATATAAGAAACAATTGGTAAACTGGACCTCCTTAAAACTTAAAACTCTGAGAAAGACATTATCAAGAGAATGGGAAAACAAACCACAGACTGGGAGAAAATATTTTCTAGAAATATACCTGATAAAGAATAGTTACCCAAAGGTTGTGTAGGAAGTGGTCTGCCCTCTTCCTTGATGAGACCACCTGGCTAACCTGTTAACTAGTATCTATCTGGTTTTCATCTAATCTTTTCTCCCTTTTCCAACCCTCTGAGCTTTGCTCTTAGCTGGATCCTTTCATCCCTGATACCCAAATATTTCCCACAACAATGCATCTTAAATTAAGGGAGCTAACTGGGAAAACAGATGATAAAGAAGTAATTTGCTTTTTAGACAAACATTTTTGTCAGAACATTTTTGTTTGATTTACTGAAGGATGCTGCACTGTTGAGTCATTTAACAAGTATGAAATAAACAATGGTATCAAGTGACCTATGAGAAACAGCTATCAACAGCTATCTGAAGAATCAACTCCATCAAGGCCACCCCACACACTCTCTGTGGGGAGGCTGCTGAGAATTCCCATTTCCCCCCAGGTCCTTTGGGAATTCATTGCTTGTTTATGCAAGGGTTCTGAAATGTGCAGGTCCAAGGGGTGGTGCCTCAATATGAGAGGTACTCTGGTGGTTTGATTTTCCTCTCACCAGTTCTGACCTTAAGGGATACTCATCTTCATATCTTTTCTATGAAAGATGTACATACAATTTCATAGCTAGAAGTAAATGACCCCTGCTTGGGAAATGCATACTGGGCACAGTTTTACGTGGACAACAGAACATTTTGAAAATTCAAAGGTAAATAACATATTTCAGGCTGACTGGCTGTGTTTTCCTGCCAAGGTGTGGGACTACTCAGCCCAGCTTTAAAGAGCTATTTCATCTCTCTTTTCAGATCTTAATCTGGCACAGGGACTGTATGGATAGTTTTATGGAATCCATGAACCTCCTGATTTTTTTTGTTGTTGTTGTTAATATCAAGTGTATGTGTACAATTTTTCACAGATACCCAAAGGGGTCTATAATCCAAAAATAGCATAAGTATGACTATACCAAGTTCTACAGGGAAATCTAGAAAAACTCCTTGTGTCTTAAAAGTTAAACCGTAAAATTACATACATAATAAAACCATGGCTTAAAACGTAAAATCTGTCCTTTCCTATCCAAACATTTATTGAGCATTTTATTATGTTCCACCAACTATTCTAAAGGATTAATATGTGGCCATTTAATAAAATAATTGTTAGATACCTTCTATGGAACAACTAACTCATATGGTACTTAATACTTTGACATTAATATCTTTACATCTTTACAATAAGCTGTGAAGTAGATTATTATTACCCATGTTGTACAAATTCAGACCCAGACTTTATGAAGTTAAAAAATGTCCTCAAGGTCTTAGTACTAGCAAGCTGAGGTTTGAACCATCTTCTCCCAAAATCCATGGTAACATTCAGCAAAATACTAGTTTAGAAAGACACCAATTGGACTATACGGTCAAAATTAGATTTGGGGTGACCTAGGACTGGGTGAGGTTGAAAACTGCAGGATGGGGGAGTGGTGACAGATACAGGTTTTTCAGAGAGGTGATGAAAAAGTTCTAAAATTAGACTGTAGTGATGGCTGCACAACTTCAAATGTACGAAAAATGATTGAATTGGACTCTTTAAATGGATGAATTAGTTACATGGTGTGTGAATTACATCTTATAGCTGTTAAAAAAATCAGTTTAAAATTGAGGAGGGAAATGAATTCTCGATATTTTGTCATCTTTAAGAACAAAACTAATGCCCACTTAAAAGCAAACATTTGGCCTAGGTGTTTTGTTTCTCCTAGTGTTGACAACTCATTTCACATTAGGAAGTCTAGCAGCAACTGGAGGAGAAAAGCTGGCTTCCTATTCCTGGATGGCTTCCAACGTGGTGAGAATGCTGTTGAAGACCTCTTGAGTTTCATCTGTCTCCCTTTCTGCAGACTGGGATTACAATACTTATGGGCACACTATCACTCCCAGAAGTATAAGAAATAAAGGCAAAACATAGTATGTAGGCTGAGTCACTAAATCATCACTGGTTGTCCACTAAAAAGGGGGGAGGGTGACAAAGCCAACTGAAAGCAGTATTATACCAGTGTCCTGAGAAGTACTCCATGAACAAGGCAATCAAGCTTCTTTAAACTGCAACTTCATTCTTCTCTTCAGAAATCTTCAATGTGACCTATTTTAATAAATTCAAACTCCTCTGCCTGGGCCCACAGCCCCATCTCATTCCCCACTTTTTACCAATAGACAATCTGCACATGGTGGGTCACCGTCGTCACTGTCCCCTACTCGGCTCCATCTCCAAGTTAGTGGAGAGCCTGTAGCAATCCCTTTCTTTCTCCCTTCTAGCTGTCCAAATCCTAAATCTCTCAAGAACCACCTCAAGTTTCACCTCCTTGGCCATTCAGCCCTGACTCTCTTCTCATGTCATCACATCACACACAGTCCCCATTGGCCCTTGTGTCAAATATGGCAACTTCGTTTCCACCAGCATTCCTTAGGGATAACCCATATCCCAGAACTGAGCATAAAGTAGATGACTTAGTCATTAAATTACTGTGAGTAAAATTACTTGCCAATTATCCGAAGTCATGCAAAAACAGTCTAAAAATAAGCCAGTTCCTCTACTAGCAATCCATGAATAATCTGTGGGTGGAGATGGAAGTGAGAGGGAAGGAGCTGGATTTGCCCTGGTTCTTGGGAAAGCAGAGGGGATGTGTGAATCTGGCTTGAGATTTCAGCAAAGGAGGTGGCTGATGGTGGTTCTCTGGCAAGCAGACAAAGATTTTTAAGATTTCCATTGAGGTGCTTTACTAGTATGTATCACTTAGTTTACTATTACGGTCACAATGATTTATTAAGATGCTTCAGAAATAAATGTTAATTTATAGGGACTTATTCCACTGAAAAATACATTCATTTATTCATTCAATAAGTATTTCTGAGCTCTTGTCAGATGTCAAGAACTTAATTCATAGAACCCTAATTTCTGGAGGTGAAATTCAGAAATTCTTTGTTGTATGTTTACCTTGAAAAGATTTCTTCCATACATGTTAAGGGGGTAACTGAAGACAACTATCTACAAAGGCCACATACCTACCCATGAAGGCCTGTCTGCTTGCCAGAGAATCACCATCAACCACCTCCTTTGCTGAAATCTCAAGCTAGAATCACAAATCCCCTCTCCTTTCCCAAGAACCAGGGCAAATTCAGCTTCTTCCCTCTCATTCCATCTCCACCCACAGAAAAGAAGCATGTCTAAACCCTAGCAAACCATTTTTAAATGACACAGCTCTATCCCACACTTATAATCTTCTCAACCACCAAGAACAGAATGGATCCTTCTCTCAGACAGTTTCATGCAATTAGAACTCTAACTACTCATGCGTACCAATTATGGGCTTTATTTACAAAGTACTCTGAATGTAGACATGGTTTAGACACGCCCTAACATCTATCCTCAGGATCAGTTTAACGTACTTGTGTTCCTCCTCTACTAAAGTATCTTTTAAAAAATCCTCAGCCTAGCATTCTAGGACCTTCCCACTACATAATAGTGTGTTCTTGGTTTAGGGCAAGTCATTGAAGAGATAAAAATACTGTCCAGTAAGAATGGAACCATTTTTATATAAAGACACCAACTGACCAGATATGTGCCAAAATATTTAGTTGATAAAATTCTAAAACTGGTTAAAAGTGTGTGGGGGAGAAGCTAAAGAGGAGAAATAATTTTTATGTTTAGTTTCTTCTTTTAAACATAATAAACTGGCCTACTGAAGGTAATAGGTAGTTAACTTCTCAAATTACCAGCCCCAAAGAGGGGAATATAAAGGTGGGAAGTATCAAATAACATTACAAAAATAATCTAAACCTTAAACTTTCTAATCCAAGTTTGACTTTTAAGTATGTCATTTAGTCACATTTGAATATGTGTGGTATGTGTGATATTCTGAGAATTCACTATAAACAAATTATATTTTAGCAACCAGGCTTAAGAAGTTGAAAGGTGTAGCTTTCACTAAGTTTGATAATTTATTATAGCTCAGGCTGGAAATAGACTATTCTTTAGAATAAGAGAAATTTACACTATCTCAAATCTTCCCTGCAGCAAACAAAGTTAAATATGTGGGTTTATATAGGTGGCTCAACCTGCACCCATCTTGCACCCAGGGTGAATAAAGGGGGCTTGAAAGAGGAACAAGGAAAATATATTGGTGAAGAAAATGCTATCACATTTGAAGAGTAAAGTTTTATCCGGAGTAACTGAGAAGTGGCCCCATTTTCTGAAAATTTCCAAAACCGTGAAGTAATACACACCAAAGAGAAACATTTTAAATCTAGCCTAGTTTATTAATTTCTACCAATAACATATAATTTGTTTTGAAATGCTTGTGTAGTTCCCCTCATACTGGTATTTATTTTCTGTGCACTTTGTCCTGGTAGCTTCTAGCAACTACTTGAATCACTCTCAATGCTCTGTAAACACACACAAAAAAATACCGATTGAAGAATAGAGAAGACAACAGAGGTACAGCACTTCATGACCTGCCTTGTACTCAATAAATATTGGTGAACGGATTGGAGTAGGAACAAAATAGAACATAGGATTTAGTTTGCTCAAATTTAGCAAAGTGCAATTCCAGCTACTCTTAATAGATACTAACTGAATTCCATGGGCTCCCCATGATTCTAATGAAGACTTAAAAAAGGAGATTAAACAGTGTATAAATGAAGAATCTGCATCAGTCATTCACTCATCGATTTAAACATCTGGATTATTGCTTATGTGTCAGGCATCATACTAGGGGTCAAGAATACAATGGGCGAAAAACTGGTCAAAGAACTTATCCTTCCAGAGTTTGGTCTAATGACGAAGACAATCAAGTGCCACCAAAATAGACTGCAGAAAAAAGTGCTTCCAAGGAGAGGGAAGTAGAGTTAGGAGAGTGGACAGTGGGAGAGGGGGGAAGAAACTTTGACCTGAAGGGTAATTAGGTTTAGACTAAAGGAAATAAAGGAAGACAGAAGACAGTTCCATGCTGAAACAGCGGCTCATGCAAAAGCCCCTGGAGGGAGGAAACTGGGCCCAAGTGCGGCTGAAGAGAGGAGATCGGGAACGTAGGGTGAGTAGACCAGGCAGAATTGAGCAGTGGCCAGACCTGCAGCCCTGGTTAAGAGGTTGTCTTCATCTTAACATAAGAAAGAAGAAAAATAAAACCAAAAATCTTCTTTCAACCTAGGAGAAAGCAGACTGGATCCCAAATCAGACAACATGAACTTCCAGTTCAACCACAAGTGGGTGCCCAACCAACATGGACCCAATCTTTGTCCTATCAGTGTGTCAACTGAAGATAACACCACCTAGCTCAGAACATGGCTGTGAGGAAGTGACTAGATAAAAGTACGTAAAATTGCTTTGTAAAGATAGAATGTTCAGTAAATTAACGGCATTATAAGATTATAAGACTATAGATTTTGTTTTATCTAAATACTGGAACATAAACCATGACCTACCTAAAACCTACTTTTTTCCTTTTAAAATCAAAGACAAATTAAGAAACATGTGCTCAAAGATACAACACTTTTAAAAGAGTACCTTAATACTTGAGCTTCACTGAAGGGAATGATACAGAACTCAAGACTTTATTAAAATTTAGATGTTAACTTGCATTATAACTTTACAAATGGCGGGTTACTTATATATTTTTAAACACCAGAATATTTTAAATTAGCATGTAAACTTCCCTAGAAAAAAAAATCCCAGCCAGGCTCGGTGGCTCAGCCTGTAATCCCGCGCCTTGGGAGGCTAAGGTGAGTGGATTGCTTGAGCCCGCAGGTTTGAGACCCACCTGTGCAGGCGAGACCTCATCTCTACAATAAATCAAAAAATTAGCCGGGCGTGGTAGCGCGCGCCTGTAATTCCAGCTACTCGGAAGGCTGAGGCGGAAGGATCACCGGAGCCCAGCAGGTCAAGGCTGCAGTGGCTGGGAGCGGCCACTGCACTCCAGTCTGGGTGACAGAGTGAGACTCCAATTCAAAAAAAAAAAAAAAAAATCCCTGGCATAAATCCAGAATTGTATATCACCTATTAATTACTGTGTTACATAGAGAGTTTAGAGCCAAACCAGACACAGAGATTTAAAATCTTTATGTAAAATTAAACACAAATAAATTGAAGTTCAAGCAGCTCTCACAGTCTGAAGGCAAGATTCTGAAGTCAAGTAATAAAGCATAAAGAAAAGAATAACATCTGTGGTTCTTTAAGATAGATAGGTGGCTGTATTATCTATTCTACTTCTGGTGTGTGCAGTTCTCGCTGCCAAAAAATAGCAAAAAAGGAAAAAAACCTAGCAAGGTGCTCTGAAACTGATGTTCGTATAAGTTTAGCTTATCTCTACACCTTTCCATTACCCTTATCTCTTCCGAAAAGGAAGATATTAAAGCAATCACACTTGGTAGTGGGTCAAAAAAAAACAACCCATATTTTTAGAAAATATTAACTTAAAAAATGTAACTTCTGGGTCACTTACAATACGTTGTAGGTATCTTCAAAAATTATTTTAAAAGTGAAAATAAAACAATATTAAAATCCAATAAAATGTGTTTTCATATATAAATTGCATGGTAGAACATATTTTTATGGATCAAATATCAAAATTGAATGCCTGTAATTAATATGTTCTGAAATTAGTACCAATAGAAATGCTGGGTTGAGTCTATTTAAAAAGTTATACCTTGCAAACATATTTGTATTTTGAATATTTATCAGATGAAACTTGTTTTATGCCTTTCAGTATTTCTTCCTCATGTCAAGAAGCAATTTGCAAAATAAGTCAGATTCTTGCATCATTTTTAAAATTTGAAACTTGTATTATGTATAACCTCATGCCTAAAATTGCATTCTTTTCATCAGTCTGATTATTAAACAACTCTTCAGGAATTCCTGAAATATCTACAATTCTTTTTCATTCAATACCAGAAAATTCTTAGAAGTTTAATGAATTGGAGAAACATTACTCTCTAACAAGATGCTTCAAGACACCAGAGAAATTTCATCAGTCTTCTAACTTGGGGAACAGAGGGTAGATACCACTCTACATGAAGTTAACTAAATACACTCAACAACTGTAAAATATTCCTCCTAAAAGAATATAATCAAAAAACACAATCGAGTCTTCAAAACAGTATAAAACTACCTTAATCAGTTGCTATAAATCAATGACTAAAATCTAAAAACTCCTTTGTTCCCTTCAGTTCTACATACAGCGTAAGATAGTTTTACGTGAGCTACTATAAAATTTTTGTTTAAGTACAATTTAGGGTTTTATAATGACACTGAATCAGAATAAATTATTACATGTGGCACACATCACATGTATTGAACTGATCAATTTTTTAGAATGGCAAAGTGTAAACAGATTTTATGTTAAAAGACTGCAGCTTGAGGCCAGGCACGGTGGCTGCTATAATCCCAGCACTCTGGGAAGCTGAATGGGAGGACTGCTTGAGCCCAAGAGTTTGAGACCAGACAAGGTAACACAGCAAGTCCTCATCTCTACAATTTATCAAAAAATTAGTTGGGCATGGTGGTGTGCTACTGTAGTCCCAGCTACTCAGGAGGCTGAAGCAGAAGGATAACCTGATCCTAGGAGATGGAAGCTGTGGTGAGCTGTGATTGTGCCACTGCACTCCAGCTTGGGAGACAGAGTGAGACCCCGATTCAAAAGCAAACAAACAAAAAGACTGCAGCTTGATATGATTCTTTTTTCTTTAGGGGCTGAGCAAAACGCACAGTAGCAACACAGCGCCATTTACTTCTCTCTCAATTTTGAAACTCACATTTGCCAAGATCAATAACATGGGATAAAATCAAGAACTTTAATATAGTAAAACAAAGGAGGGAAAGAAGCTCCTCAGGGCCTCTGGAAAGAATACAGTCCCAAGATGGAGCTCAGAGTAAAAACAAGTTATGATTTTATATTAGATACTAGAATCCGTGTTTCATTCCTTAGCTCACCTGGAGGCTGAGATGTTAACTCCAACAAGCTTTGGGCAAAGCAGGGGTTTGGGGCAAAGCCTATCGAGAGAAGAGCAGCCTCAAACCAGAGGCCAGCCGAACAAACGCCCAACTGTTGCTGCTTCTGTTGCAGAACAATGTGATGTGTTACTTTGTCCACATCAGGGGATGTTTAAACTGTCCAGGGAGGCAGCATGAACTGTCACCTCCCCTGCCAATCAAGTCCTTGACTCATGGGACACAGACCCTGACCCAGGAGTATACCAAGAGTAAACAGGCTAACCTTGTTTAAGAAAAAGGAAGGAGGAAGAGAAGATTGGGAGAAAGATGGAGACGATCTGTAAAATCTATTCCAAGAAAAAGGAAATAAGCACAAGAGGAGCTGGCACCAACATTCAGAGGTTGGAATCATGGAAGAAACAGAGAAATTTCTAGAATACTGAGGCTTGTCAAACACACTTAGTCATAAGGTGCTTTTCCTGGTATATCTTCTCCATAGATTCAGAAAACAACATGCCTGCTCTCATAAATAATTAATTCTATCACCTGAAAAGCCCATCAGACTCCAGTATTAACCACCCTGACAGTAACTTGCACCTGGCTATGAGAGGCATGAGAAGGTATGAACAGAGCGCCTTGGAGCTAGATGGTTTATTAGTTCCTAGTTCCACTGGCCTGGTGGCCTTGGCCAAGTTACTGAACTGCTCTCTGTGTGTCTGTTTTTTTGCCTATAAACCGGGGCTAATGATAGTATAGCACACCTGTCTCATGAGATTGGGGGAGGATTCGGTGACTTAAAATACGTAGAATGCTTAGACTAGGTGCTTGGCACCTAATAAATAGGCAGTACGTAAGTGCTAGTTATTAGTCACTATTTTCTGAGCAAGTGGTTTGCTTTATCCTGTCCTATTGAAGAAGAAGTGGGTTTTGATTAAGAATATGATAACTAGGGGCAGATTTTCTCTCAACCCCATTTAGCGGGTGAGAAGTGAACTTCTTGGGGCTAACTGTAGGAAGAATGTGATGCACCCCAAGGTAAGGGTGTGACAGGTATCTCTGCACCTACACCACTGGCCTAGGCTAGGTGTGGACTAAGGATGCCACAGTAATTGTGCTTGACCCAAGCAGAGCTCCCTAGGGAGAGCCTTATGAGTGGCTGTGGACATCTGGAGACCTTGCCAGGCACATGACCACAGACACTGCAGGAAGGAACCAAGATAACACTAAACCTAGAAAAAAGATCAGGACACCCATCCTCAGGAAGCAAATTGACTCTAGTCACTCTATGAGTGAGACCTACGCAGGAGGCTCCTGGGGGCTCCTCCCAATGCTGATGAGAAAGAATCACAGAAGGACGCTGGCCTATCGTGATTTGCCACTCTATTTAGGAATTGCTGCAGTGTACTTTTAAAATAGAACATTTTAAAATTTTCTAATAAAACACACCTAGAGAACAAAGGTCGGGGTCTTGTTTGTGGCTGCCTTACTAAGTTGTCTCTCTAAGGTTCTGGAGGTCTGTGGGTGGGTGGAAACCAGTCCAAGCCAATGGACATGTTAGAGAGCATCAGGACTCCTTGTTTCACAAGCACCTTTGACATGTGTAAGTCAACCATGATAATAATACTGTCAGTCATTAAACTTTCCAGGGTCTACCTCTAGGGGGTGACTGTCAGCATTCTCCACCAAGTGCTTGGATTATGCAGACTTATACCTTATCCAAAATGCTTGGGACCAGAAGTGTTTGGATTTTGTATTTTTTCAAATTTTGAAATATTTGCATTATCCTCACCGGTTGAGTATCCCAAATCAAAAACTCAAGATCCAAAATGTTCCAATGAGCATTTTCCCTGAGTATCATGTCAGTGCTTAAAAGGTTTCAAATTTTGGAGTATTTTGGATTTCAAATTTTTGGATTTGGGATGCTCGACCTGTAACTGTGTTCTACTCAGAATCCTAGTGAGAAACTGAGAACCACCCTGCTTTTCTTTTGATTTTAATGTTTATAGTTTACATTATACTTATGCATTTGTACATACGAGTTCTTTGATAAGCTTTTGAGCTCCTATTTTCAGATGAGCAAATAATTCCCAGTCTAACTATACTGTCTGTATTTAGAAGTACTATATACTACTAAGGAAACTTTGGAAGTTTAAAATTCCAAACCTAGAAGAGAGAGCAGTCCCAAAGGTGAGCTAGATTTCAGGTTCAACACTCAAAACAGGTGAATTAGAAGAGTGATTCTAACTCTATTCTTTCAGTTAAGAGTACATATGTCATTACATTAAACAGCTTCTACGTTTTTACTTAAAACATATTCATTTGGCCAGGCGCGGTACATCAAGCCTGTAATCCCAGCACTTTGGTAGGCCGAGGCGAGAGGACTGCCTGAGCTCGGGGGTTTTAGACCAGCCTGGGCAACTTGGTGAGACCTCGTCTCTACAATAAATAAAAAAAATAAGCCAGGCATTGTAGCACACACCTGTAGCTGCAGCTACTTGGAAGGTTGAGGTGGAAGGATTACCTGAGCCATTGCACTCCAGCCTGGGTGACAGAGTGAGACTCCAACGCAAAAAAAAAAAAAAAAAAAAAATTCAATTACAAAGTCAAATTCAATAATAAATACTTGAGAGTTCCAAAACAAAGGCATTTGGAGGTATGCAAACACATATGAATAATTTCTTACTCCTACCCTCAGAAGAGAAACTGCTATGAAAACTTTAGAACCACATTGTCCTTGAAGGGAGGTACCATCAAGTCTGAAAGAAGTTACTTAAAACAAAGAGAAACAAAGGTCAATTAAACATCCCCCAACTGTGTAACTATCAGTTCTACTAGCCTATTAGGTGAAGAACAACTGGCTAATCAGCTGTATCAGTGCTTTGTGGTGCTGGTTTTGCTAGGAGCAATCTTACCCTTTTCTCAACAGCTTGGAAGCCATTAATTAATTAATTTTTATTTTTATTTTCATTTTTTGAGTTGGAGTCTCACTCTGCCACCCAGACTGGAGTGCAGTGGCCGCTCCCAGCCACCGCAGCCTCGACCTGCTGGGCTCCAGCGATCCTTCCGCTTCAGCCTTCCAAGTAGCCGGAACTACAGGCGTGTGCTACCACACCGGCTAATTTTTTGATTTATTGTAGAGATGAGGTCTCGTCAAGTTGCCCAGGCGGGTCTCGAACCCGCGGGCTCAGGCAATTCACTCACCTCAGCCTCCCAAGGCGCGGGATTACAGGCTGAGCCACTGAGACCGGCGCCACTCATTAATTTGGCTCAGCCTGTAATCCCGCGCCTTTGGGAGGCTGAGGTGAGTGGATTGCCTGAGCCCGCGGGTTCGAGACCCGCCTGGGCAGCGAGACCTCATCTCTACAATAAATCAAAAAATCAGCCGGGCGTGGTAGCGCATGCCTGTAATTCCGGCTACTCTGAAGGCTGAGGCAGAAGGATCGCTGGAGCCCAGCAGGTCAAGGCTGCGGTGGCCGTGAGCGGCCATTGCACTCCAGTCTGGGCGACAGAGTGAGACTCCAACT
The DNA here is from genome assembly GCA_027257055.1 of Cephalopachus bancanus. NCBI lineage: Eukaryota > Metazoa > Chordata > Mammalia > Primates > Tarsiidae > Cephalopachus > Cephalopachus bancanus. The sequence goes on along the minus strand of JAPVLO010000170.1, from coordinate 1,969,362 downwards.
CAAAAAAAAAAAAAAAAAAAAAAGCTGCTCCAATTCACACCAGTTGCTGGACAGTCCCCAAAGATAAAGACTTCTGTCCCATTTTTACTGCTATCCGCATGATAAGGCTTTTGTTATTTACCTTCTACCTATCCCATACCCGGAAAGGGAGCCTCAAAGCCACCATGCTGCTCATGTAACATTATAATTCAAGACTAGAAAACAGGGAGGAAAAAAAAGTTTTTTAATTTGTTTTCTCCAACGCAAGACCTCTCTTGGGGGAGGGGATGTGAAGGAGGAAAAACAGGGAGAAAGTTTAGAAATACCCAAAATTGTTTTTAAATAACCTTTTTCCTAAGTTTCCCTGAGGAACCAGGTGTCTCAATTTTAGTACCAGAGTGTTCTGCTAAACACTCAAGTTTTTAGATGCCTATACTCAGATGACCCAAGAAATGTTTCTGACAGATATAATTTGCTGTACAAGAGATAAAAGGTACATGGGCACATTTGAGTTCAATTTACTAGAACACAGTGGTAAGAGGAAATTTTACACAACACACTATTATGCTGCAAAATCCCATTAAATATGGCATCTACTCCACACGCACACTGTTTTCTAGGGCACTCTAGACAGTTCTGTTGCATGTAGGGCAGAATTAGGGTCAAAGCTCTTTTACTGCCATAGTCCTACTTACCACCAAAACTGACATCAACTGAACTGATGGAGTAAATTACAGGTTAAAAACAAGGTAAAAACATGGCAACCTTGCTCACTGTAGTCTGAAAATTGTCTGAAAATGAGAAGAACTCCTCTGTCAAGATAAACCACATCATGTATCTGCAGCAACAAGCATTTGTGATTCTTAGAACTCTTCTCTCTCCTTGACCCTTCATGTTTAGGGAAACACCTAGCAAATAGTACATATTTCAACTACCTTTATTATTTATCATTATTATTGTTGGAAGTAAGAAATGTCTACAAAAGCTGCATCCAGGAATTAAAAAAGTTGAACAACCACCCATACCAAATCAGCCCAGATATGAAGACAAGGAAGCCAGGCTTGGCAGCTCACACTTGTAATCCCAGCACTTGGGGAGGCTGAGGTGGGAGGATCGTTTGAGACCAGTTCAAGACCAACCTGTACAATTTATCAAGACCCCATCTCTAAAAAGAAAAAAAAAAAAGAAACTATTTTTTTTTTTTTGAGTTGGAGTCTCACTCTGTCACCCAGACTGGAGTGCAGTGGCCGCTCCCGGCCACCGCAGCCTCGACCTGCTGGGCTCTGGCGATCCTTCCACCTCAGCCTTCCAAGTAGCTGGAACTACAGGCGTGCACTACCACGCCCGGCTGATTTTTGATTTACTGTAGAGATGAGGTCTCCCCAAGTTGCCCAGGCGGGTCTCGAACCCGTGGGCTCAGGCAATCCACTCACCTTGGCCTCCCAAAGCACTGGGATTACAGGCTGAGCCACCGAGCGGGCCAGAAACATTGTTTTAAAAGACAAAGAAAGCATCCTTTAAACCTAGACTCTCACACTTTTGCATAAAAGTCACCCTGATATCCTGTATCAGCAAGCAAAACAAACACTCCCCAGGTACACCTAGAAACAGTTTATCACCACCAATAACTCTTACGAAGAGCCCAGGTGAGCTTCAAGACTGAAAGGTGTTATGAGACGAATACAAAACCTATGAGCCAGACACAAGGAGCCACCTAACAACTCCTGGTGACTTCTTCCGTAAATAGCCTGGTAGAGCCTGTTGGTGGGGAGGTAGTCTCCAAGTTTATGGATGAGATTGAGTCATAATTAGGCCTTCTAGATCCATATTTACTGAATATGACTCACAGTGTAAGTGGAGCTATGGAATTCTTTTATAGTGTAAGCTAGTGAACCAGATTTTTACACGGATAACCAGGGTATAAGATGCAAATAGACCTTTCAACAAGAGGGAATCACCACCACCAAAACGTCAATGCCAACCTCTAAGACACCATCAAAATAAATGGAAAACAGTCTGCATCTTTTCCCTCAACTCAGATATGAGACCATTCGATCTGACACAAAAAGGTTTTGTAAATCAATAGGCCATTTAGAAATGGCTCATTTTCATTTCAGCACTGTGGCTTTTAAAAAATTGTCACACTCAATATAGCAGGGCCCGCAGGCTTCGAGGAAAGTGCCAGTTCAGAAAGGCTCTGCTCATTGTGATGGTTCCCATCAGCAGTCGGAATTCACAGCAGGATGCTCCGCTGTGTCCATTAATCAATATATGGAAATCCAAACAAAAGGCTTGCTTAGCCCCTCTTCCCAAAAGCATTTTTAATTCCACAAAGGAATCAGAAGCCAGAGACTGGAGCATGGCTAGAGGGCTAACCATTCTGGCAAATCTTTAATGAAACACTTGAAAAATCCATTTACACAGGGTCCTGTTTTCACACACTGGCTTTTTTCCTCAGCTCCAAACTTGATAGCCATACCTAGTGATTTGCCTTCTTGCTGTTAGCATGGCCCTCTCTGTGTACTTCCGCTGAGACCACTGAAATTGCTCCACAAGGAACAGAAAAATCCATCACACATCCTACAAAGAGCTTCCTGAGCCCCCTTTCCCCAATTTATTATTAATCATGGCACGTCCATCCACACAAAAACAAATGAAGTGTCTTCTGTAGGACATCGAGGGCTTCTATCATCCCAGCTTATAGACTGAGGTCTTCTTTGTTCGTTTGGCTATTTTTGTTTTTGCACTAATAGGAATTTATTCTGGATTTTGAAAAAGCAAGGGAGAGAAAGAAAAGCTAGAGCAAGAGCGCGCACGCGAGAGAGAGAACAAGGCAGTCAAGCGGCCAAGTACTAAATCATCTTATCTTAAATCCTAGTTAGGGCACCTTTGAGAATGTTGTTGAGACTATAGGCCCTCTCTCCAGAAAAAAATGGGTCCCAAGAAACTCTACAGTATCAAGGGAGTTACCCACAAGTCTGTCTGAGGTTCAAGAATCCCAAGTCAAATCCTCCAACTAGACCATTCTCTGATCTTAGGCTATTTTGGACATCTATAAGGGACCACTGTCAGGCATTTACAGGGGCAGATTAAGAAGCTTACCTTTCTAAAAAATGTCAGCGGATTACACATGGAAAATTTCTTTGCAATTTTTTAACAATTTACAGAAAAGCAAACTCCTTTTTCAGCTGTCTATACCTTCTTCTGAGGATAAATTCTACCCTTTAATTCCTGATCTCTGTGCCCTGGCTGCATGCATCATCTCACCAGGATTACTCGGCAGTCCTGGAACTGATCTGCCAGCTAGAGAGTCAGTCTCCCTGTCTTAAATACAAAAATCTCATCGAAAACTCTAAGAACTGCCAAAACTTAGTCGCCTGCCACTTTGTCAGCGCATCCTCTTTTATTTCATAAAGCAAGAATTCCATCACTCCAAGTTCAGTTGGAAGCCTGTTCAAAATGCAGATGCCTAGGCCACACTCTAAACCATAAACCAACAGAACACCTCAAAGAATTTCAGGCTGGGGGTGGAAGGCAGGAATGTGGATGCTTAACAAGCTCAGGACAATTCTAATACAACCACAGTTTGAGAACATTGCTCTCAAGTCATCTTCCACTGAAATCTGGCTAAGATCCTTCTTGCCTGTCCTCCCTCCTATTATTACATGCTCATACTCATCTTAGACTTTGTTCTATCTCTTACTTCTACAAGGAAATAGTCTCCTCTCTACCCACTCAAATCTTACTCATTTTAAAAGGCTGATTTCAAAGTCCATCATTCACCAATACTGATCTTGTTCTCATGTCTCGCAGGGTGAATTTTTCTCTGACCCCCTGACACCAGAAAATTTCCTTGCTGGAGAAGGAGTAAGTAGAGATGTTATTTAAAATGCCAATTCCTGGGCCAGTCCAAGATCTACAGAATCGGAAGACAGTGGAATGAAATGGAAACATGGGAACACTAAAAACACTAATTTTATAAAACAAAGAGAACACTCAATATGACCCTATTCAATCCCTACTTTCCAAAAACCCTTTAAAACAGTTCTGAAACCCAGGCTAGGCAGAGAAGAGTTAAAATCTTAAACCCTGTCGCTATCAGCTAATGCAATGCAAGAGCTCCAGGAGGAAAGCCAGTCAGGTAGGGACAGCTGTGCTACGGCTTAGCCTAACAGGATATACAGACAGTAAAAGAAGCCAACTCACTGAGCTTTGGAGAAAGGCCTCAATTCGGCACTTCTTCACAGTAGCCTTCTCCAAAGCACCTAGGCAGCTTAATTAAATGGTAGGCTCATAAAAAAAAAACTGTACAGACTTAAAACAGTACATGATAACCCACTGCATAAAAATATATACAATTATGTGTTTTAATTATGCACAAACCAGGTCATAATTATACCAATGTAAGGTCTCTGTAATATCCATGTGCCTTAAAAATCTAAAAGTGCCCCATATCTTATGAGTGGATGTAACATCCCTAAATTCATTCATTTATTTTTTAAAAACTGCAAAATTTCTTAGGAATGTGGCACTGTGCTAAGTGCTGTAGGAACACCAAGAAGAATGAGAAATGGTCACTGCCCTTGAGGAGTTCACCACAATCTTGCAAGGAGGAATATAACAAAGACAGATAGCTATGATATAAAGCAGAGTGTGATAAGGGTCATAAGAGAAATGTGAGGGACGACAGGAACTCAGGAGAGAAAGCATAATTACTAGAATAAATAGAGAAAGCATCATTGAGGCGGCAGCATTTCAGGGGATTCCTGAGGGATGAGTCTAAGTCCTTTAACTAGAGGTTAGAATAGAGAAGAAAGCAAGCAGGAAGGGCAAAGGCTAAAGAATATCGCTGGAAAATTTCTATGCTACAAATCTAGTGAGACAGGGTATACCTGTAGGATGGTGATAATTTTGCATCACTAAGTGTACTTTGCAAATCCAATTAACCGAAAGGCTCCCAAGTTCTTCCTTTCCTACCAAGGAATAGTGTACAACAACCTCATATTTAGCCTAAATGGTAAGACAATTGGGAAATATTCTTTCTGAAATATACTGGGCAAGATCTTTAAAAGGTAACATCATGACTAGAGCAATGAACATCAAGTCAGAAGACTTGGGTTTCAGTCTAAGTTCCTCCTGCCAGCTGTAACCCCTTGAGTAAGTCACACTTCTGTTACTTCACATGCAAAATATAAATGATAATTTCTTTCTTTCTTCTTTTATTTTTTTAGAGTCAGGGTCTTGCTCTGTTGCCCAGGCTGAAGTGCAGTGGCACAATCATAGCTCACTGCAGCCTTGAACTCCTGGCTCAAGAGATCCTCTTGCCTCAGCCTCCAGAGTAGCTGGTGCTACAGGCGGGTACCACAATGTTCGGCTACAAATGATAATTCCTCTACCTTGTAAAATTGTTCTCTGATCCAATGAAATAAGTAGTCCTTTCTAAAACTGTAAAGCTCTTTCAAAACATAAAGCGATTATCACTGGATAACTTTCAAAAGTTTAAAAAATTTATTTCTAAGTACATAAGCAGTACAGGCATATGTAATATATTCTCACACACAGAGTCATGATTAAAAAAAAGAAACGAAACTCAAATACGATGGTTCTTCACAGCAAAGGGAGCCTAGGTTCAGGGTGAAGCAGACACCAGGGATGCCATAGCAGAGATTTGACAAAACACAGGGTGCAGTTAAGATTGAGGGCCTGCTGGATGGACCAACCCTAAGAACATCCTACATCTAAACTCTTCATTGTTTAAACCGATATGTTCCCTCAGAAAACTAGATCAAACTGGTTTAAAAAGAAATTTTGAACACAAAAATTCCTAAATGATACTTTATTATAAAACACTTACTGTGTTCAGATTATATGATGTTCCCTTAACAAACAGGAAGAAATTAACATGGTCCAGTCTCGTGTCCTTCATTACCAACGTGGCTTTTCTATTGCTAAAGTTAATCAACAGTGAATGTCCACTCTACAATTATCTAAGTTAAGTATATATACGTATAAAAGAGGATTTTAACAGATCAAATTCATTTTCATAATTAAAGAAACAAATGCAAGATATATACACATACATGTACATTTCAATGAACTCTTATGTAACTAGCCACAAAAATGTTTGAAACTCTGAGTAAACATATTAACCTGTTAACTTGCACTAAAAGATCCTATACTATGACTAATTAAAATAAATCTTCCTTTGATTTATTTTTCAGCCCTCTAGATTTATTTTTCAGACCTCTAGACTCTCAAACCCTAACATATTAGACTAGCATGCTTATAATTTAAAAGCCAAATAACTATCTTCCATCCGAAGACTACCTAACAGTCCAGGCTATACAGCTATTTCTCAAATTCCTTACCTCCTGAATCTTTAGTGGCCTAAATTTCCCTTCCTCTTTCTCCCCTCTTTCCTCTTATAGTGAATTCTCTCTCTCTCTCTCTCTGTTCCCCTTATAACCAAGGTAACAATAAAATTTATCATCCAGACCAGTTTACTTTTTTTTTTTTTTTTTTGGAGTCAGGGTCTCACTCTGTCACCCAGGCCCAGGCCCAGGTTGGAGTGCAGTGGCATGATCACAGTTCCACAGCCTCAACCTCCTGGACTCAAGATGATCCCCCACCCATCCACCTCAGCCTCTCAAGTAGCTGGGAGTACAGGTGCATGTCACCACATCTGGTTAATTTTTTTTTTTTTGTAGAGATGAGGTCTCGCTATGTTGCCCAGGCTGGTCTTGAACTTTTCGGCTCAAGCAATCCTCCCACTTTGGCTTCCCAAAGTGCTGGGATTACAGGCATGAGCCACTGCACCTGGCCTAAACCAGGTTACTCTTGAGATTGAAAGGGGGAGCTATTAATAATTAAGCCAGGCAAACAGGTATTAGAAACTGGGACATATGGTCACCTTACTTAGAACTATTAGGCTGGGCAGAAGGAAAAGTCTATTTACTGAGGAAGAGAAGGAAAATCTCAAACTCTATAAGCTGATCTAGTATATAAATATTCTCACTTACTGAACCCTGAATTCCTGCCCTGGAACCACGCACCAGGAGGAGACCCTTGTGTTTTCAAGAGAAGCTGCCCTGCCACCTGATCATCCCTGTCATTCTCTCTGGAATACTAAGCCCAGATCAGTATGCCAGGGCAACAATACCTGACAGAAAATTCTTTAGGACCACTGGAAAAATCCTGAGGGCTTACTCGTCCCCTGTTGTAAACAGAAGACTACCTTCACTGCTAAAAGAGGCATTAATAACCTTCAATTAGCCAGGCCAGCTTCCAACTTCAGAGCCTCATCCTTATGCACAACATTCATTAAGTGCAGTTTACTGCGCTGGGTGTTGCACAGGTCAAATGCATAGCTCACATCTTCTGGGGATTTATAGTCCAAGATGGAAAATGATGTGGTCTGTAAAACGGGAGACACAGACACATCAAATAAGGTATTCAAAAGTGCAGGCCAAGGAGGAAGAGCAGAACTGGATTTGGAAGAGAGAAGACAGACTGGTTACAAAAGAAGCCAACTGAAATGAGGCCAAGGCACTGGCTTTGGGACACAACAGTGAGGTGGCACTGCATACCGTGTGAGGGAAGCTGGGCAGATGTGACAATCAGGAAGAAATCCATTTCTGGTCCTTTTTCATGGCTAGGTTCAGGTTCGCCCGCAGGGAACGAAGTGCCTAGCTTCTTTCACTTAACAGGGAAGTGCCTAGCTTCTTTCACTTAACATAATGTCTTCAAGCTTCATCCATATTGTAGCATATGTCATAATTTCCTTCTTTTTTAAAACTGAATGAAAGTACCTTTTTGTTTATCCATCATAAACGCCTTTTAATCGATGAAGTAACTATACATCAGAGACTGAAACACGTCTCTTTTGACCTGAGAGAATTTCACATATCTTTTTTTTTGGGGGGGGGAGGTTGGAATATTTGAAATACTTGGAGAATCAGAGATAAACTAGCAATTTTTTAAAAAATTGGGTAAGAAAATGCCTCCCCAAGGTTTTCTTCTGTCTCCTACCATTCAAGAAATAAGCATGATTCAGTAACCTACTTGGCCTATGTGAACTGAGATTTTTCTGGTAAACTATCTTGCTTTTATCAGCTTATATTTTAATGCTTCACTTTCAATGCTGTAGTAAAACCTACTTCATGAAGGCCAAGAAGATAGCCTCTTCATCCAGAAGGAGAAAACCACTACAGAATGAAAAAATATTGCTAAATCTTTTCAAATCCTGAATTCCATAACCACAGAAGTTTGAAAAAGAAGGGGGGCAGTAGGGGGTGTGTCTGGGCTACTACTCTCTCCACAAGAGTGAACTGAACTCTCAAACATAGGCAGGTGAGTCTAAGGAGGCCCCAACATAAAGTTACTGTACAATTCTGATAGTCATCAAGGCTATACCTGTAGGGGCTTTATTTTTCCTCCCTCTCCTCTTCTTTATAGAAGCAGGGTCTCACTATGTCACTTAGGCTAGAGTGCCGTGGTGCAATAATAGCTCACTGTGATCTTGAACTCCTAGGCTCAAGAGATCCTCCTGCCTCAGCCTCCCAAGTAGCTGGGAATATAGGTGCATACCACCACACCCAGCTAATTTCTGTATTTTTTGTAGTGACAAGGATCTTGCTATTTTGCCCAGGCTGGTCTCAAATTCGTGGCTTCAAGTGATCCTCTTGCCTTGCTCTTCCTAAGTGCTGGGATTACAGGCATGAACCACTGTACCCAGCCTCTCCTTACTTTTTGAGATTCTGATCAGATATCAGAAAGGTATAATCACAAGTTATTTTCATAATGGACACTACACTTTTTATTCCTTGGAACGTCTTGGAGGCATGACTTACTTTAAAAGTATTTCTTCTCTCAATATGGTTTTGTTTTCCCACCAAGCTAATTGGTCAGAACTGTTTCTGTTAATTTCTATCATATGGTATCTTAAGGGTAGGTTAGGGTTAAATCATGCCTTGCACCAGAAACGACATCTTAGAAAACTGAAAAACCTAGGTAGGAAAGTAATCAACAAAGATTACAAATACCAGAAGTGTTATTTAACACAAGAAAACAAAATGAATTTAAAATGTTGAGTAGACTACATTGTCGTGATTACCTAATTAAACTCAAGTCATAACCACAAATAAGCGACCAGGAAATCAGACTAGGAGACTTAAAGGATTCAGGCATCATTTTCTACATTTTTTTTTGATCCCTGTGGAACTGTAATAGGTAAATATCTACTATACTTAATACATGTTGATTTATAGGTTGACATTTACTTGACCATTAATAATAATGCAAGATTGTTGCTTCTCTTCCTTTCTTAATATAATTTAATAATTTTTAAAAAATACAAACTCAACCAGAAAATAAGAGTTGACATATCATAAATCCACAAATATCCAAGTACCTTACTAGGTGTGCAACCTCACAAAGCACAAAATCTAATAGAGAAGATCAGTAAGAAAAAATAAGCACCCAAATGTTTGAAGAAAATACTTTTATATCATCTCATTCACACTTAGATGTGTTTCATCTTTGAAAACATGGGAGATAAAAGATCTTCCTTTAATGTCATTTCTACAGGAACTCCAACAGTTCATGTAGGCATAGACGCAGACACATAAAATTCTATAGTCAGTACTGGTTATTGCAAGATAATGCTAGACCTTGCTTTGTTCCTTTATTTAAAAGGAAAACCAGAAAATGATTATAGTATACCTTTGGTCTTTTAGCCAAAATTTATATGTTGTTTACCTTCTTCAGACACAGAAATCATTTCCAAACACACAGAGATTAAAGAAATGCATCCTAATGACGTGTAGGCATCCATTAAACAAAACCGAAGACAGCTCAACTTGGGACTGCCTCTCATAAGATGTTCACAGGGATGACAAAAACCACATGGCTATCAGAGCCTCCCCAAGGGCTATGTCCTTGGTTAGTTGACTAGTAAGGCTCACTCAGTTGGGGATGGCACAGACTGAGCTAATTGTCTGCTGTGTGTGGAGGGCAAATGAATTTCTTTAGCAATTGCTCTTCACATTCTGAAGATTGGATTGAATTCTTAATATTGCATTCACAGCTCAGGAAAGAAGATTCTTCTGAAATATCAGAGCATGGGTTGCTGAAGAAGTTGCCATAGAAACTGCCCCTCCTTCACCTTTTAGCAATTAAGAAACTTACCAGCATTTCTATACTTTCATGAGATAGAATTTGAAGCCAATAACCCTATTTTTTAAAATACAATTTGAAGGTCCTTGAAACACTGGGGAAAAAAAATGCCTTCTATGCTTTAGGGGGATTTAACATTGAACTCTTATAAGCTTTGCTCAATTCAGCCAAGGCAGAAAAAAATGCCCAAAAGTAACATTTGCAGTAAAAGTTTTTTAGCTTTTGTATTTTTGGTCTGAAATACTTAATAAATACGTGTATATTGAAAGCTCCTTTGTATTTTTGATACATTTTCATATTGACTTCTGTTACTTTTATATTATGAAACACATGTCCAGGAATGCAAGCCTAACACATAACATAAGCTTTACATATAACCCTGCCTATAGGAAATAAGAGTTGGAGTCATGGCCATGCCTCAAGATTAAACGTTCAGGAACCAACCGGGTCTGAAGTCAGGGGTCACTTGTAAATACAAAGATTTTAAAGACAAAACTCACAGATATTTTAAAATGTATTTGACTTTAAGGAATAGACAAATGAACTATTTTTTTCTAAGTTATTCTTAAAATTCATAGTCCCACCACAAAATACACCCAAAATATTCATTAAAATAGCATTTGAAACCAGTAAAAAAATAACTAAAATATCCCAAAGCAAAAATTGTACGAAAGTTATTAACTTCTTTTAACTTCTCTGAACACCTAAAGCCACTGACTTCTGGGTCGTCTTTTGACATAACACCACATTACTGCCTGATTTGCTATTTCTCCCAACAAAGAACACTGCTACCCCCAGAGAATACACTACTGCATGCATTTGCTCCTTACATATATTGTTTTCAGAATTTTCAGAGAACTTTAACTGCTCTCAGATACATGGACACTGAGATCCTGTAAACTTCAAGCTGGTGATCCTAAGCAACTCAAGAAGCTTTTAGAACACAAACAAGAGTTCAGATTCCAAGGGATTTTAGAATTCAGGTCATTGGGGGTTTTTTGTTCTTTCTTTCTTACTTTTTTCTTTTTTTTTTTTTTGAGTCAGGGTCTCCCTGTGTCACCCAGGCTGGAGTGCAGTAGCATGATCACAGCTTACTTCAGCCTAGACCTCCTCCTCCTAGGCTCAAGTGAGCCTCCTACTTCAGCCTCCTGAGTAGCTGGGACTACAGGCACACGCCACCATGCCCAGTTAATTTTTTTATTTTTTGTAGAGACGAGATCTTGAACTCCTGGGTTCAAGCAATTCAGTCTCCCAAAGTGCTGAGATTACAGATGTGAGCCATCACGCCCAGTCTCTCTCTGTCTCTCTCCCTCTCTCTTTTTCAAAAAAAAAAAATTAGAGAGGATTGCCTGAGCCCACAGGTTCAAGACTCACCCGGGCAACTTGGCAAGACCTCATCTCTACAATAAATAAAAAAAATTTGCCGGGCGTGGTAGCGCACGCCTATAGTACCAGCTATTTGGCAGGCTGATGCAGAAGGATAGCCAGAGCCCAGCAGGTCGAGGCTGCGGTGGCCGGGAGCGTGACACTGCACTCCAGTCTAGGTGACAGAGTGAGACTCCAACTCAAAAAAAAAAAAATTTTTTAGAAACATCAAAACCCCTAGCCTTCCTTCGTTTTTTGTACCATTTATAATTCTTCTTTACTATCACAGTACAATCTTTTCAGTTGCTGAAAATTGATCAAAATGTGCTTAGGATTAATAAAGTCCCTACTATCTTTCATAACAGGAGACGCCCCATAAAGGTACTGATGATGAGCCAATATTAGGAGGCATTCTATCTGACATGAGATGGAATGTGCCTTCATTATTTTATAAAGATAAATAGATTGGCTGATTTTACTGAGGCTGCCACTGTCAGCTTGGACTAGCTACAGAAGAATCTGACAGAAAGCTCCTCAGTGAGGGACCTGAGGTCTGATGAGCTTTCTTAATAAAGCACCGTCACCTGGTATCCAATATTCTCGCCAATAGTAGACTGTCTCTCTAATCATCACAGAGCACGAGTAATCACCCCTGAGGAAGTTCCTAGAGGCCAGAAATCCCTCCCCACCTGGTGTATCTTGATGCCACATAAGCTCCATAGAGCAAAACCATGCCCATGTCATTCACAGCTACATCCCCACCAGTGAACACCATGCCAGGCACACACAAGGCATTCAATTACAATGACAACCCACATCTAGAAGGTATGCCAGAAATATTACTGGATCATCAGGGCAGCCTCTACCTGGAAGGAACCACGTCACCGCCAACCTTTACTTGATTGTTCCCACCCAGAGCTGTGGCAGACCGATTTCTGTGTCTCAGAGGTAAATTTTTTAAAAAGAAACAAATGGAAGAAAAAGAAAAGTAGGGATAGGACATTCTATTTTCAAATTTCTCCCATAAATTAAATTCCTTGAGGAACAGTTCCATGTCATATGATTACTTCGGTATGCCCATGGACATTTCCATAAATGTTAGTGGGTTGACAAACACAAATCATTCCCCTTTGGTCTTTCCTCTTCAACATCATGTCTTTGAGCTGCATGAAAAAGCCATTTCTCCATTTCATAAAACAGTCTAATGGAAATACTTAACTGGTATGACCATCTTTTGATATTGTGTTTCAAGTCTCCATTCCCAATACTCATTCACAACATCCTCCAAGGCAGGCTGTTTTGTTCTTTTCAGTTAATGTATGATCATTAAGACTGAGAATTATGTATAGAAGACAAGGTTTTCCCAAGTTTGAATTGAGGTCAAACGGCACATGGACATACAACTTAACTTTCATCTACTTCTAGAGTTGACATTCAGTCGAAAAGACAGACAGCTCACATTTAGTAAGTAATCTTCCAATTCAAAGTCAATATATAGCTCATGCCCCAAGATCACAGAAATCCCTCTTGTTTGTCAGAATCTCCTATTCACCTGCAGACATTTTCTCCTTAACTTAGTCAAAACAGGACCTTAGGAAGTACCTGAGAAGCCTCTCTTATTATTCTTGGCCAAAATATGCTGCTATGGAGATAAAATGTTTACCAACATAGCTAGTATAGAGATTTGTAGGGTTGCCAGACTTAAACATAAAGAATGTCCCGTTAAATTTTAATTTCAGATAACAACAAATAATTTTTAATATGACTATGTCCCAAATAGTGCCTAGGCCATACTTATGCCAAAACAATTATTTGGTTTGTATCTGAAATTCAAATTTAACTTTATTTTTAAGTCTCGCGATCCTATTTGAGGTAGGAGAAAAAGAAACTAGCCCATCAATAAGAGGGCAAGCACCGTGAAGCTTTGGAAGGAAAGACTTGGGTGACAAAAGTGAAGGAGCTGAAGTCATTTAGAATGATGCTAAAATGTTCCTGGTGGGGGTTGGGGGTGGAGGAGAAGGCAGAGGGAGAGCTTAGGAATCATGAATTGAAAGCGAAAAGACCACTGGCATGAGATAGCCTCAAATGGGCCACCACAGGAAACTGCCCAAAGTATGTACTTAAAAAGAATCCCTTTAGCAAAGATAAACTTAGAAAATGGAGGGCAAAATTAGAGCACACAGCCTAGACGCCAAGCACCTTGTTAGTTGGTTATACCAGGACTCTGGCGCTTACAATACCCACAGAAGATTGCTCCAACCTACGAAATTTTTTATCAGCGAAGGCACAGCCCAGATGTACATGGCCATTAAGTGTAGGCTGGAAGACAAATACAGTTTGCCTGAATTCACAGCTCCTGTTCCTTCTTTCTTCCACAATGTGGTTTTTTTTTTTTTTTTATTTGATGGGGGTAGGAAACATAATTGAAAAGTGCCATGCTGTCTGGGTATCGTAACAAGTATTCTTACTCTGAAGTTCAGTTGGAGTCTTCATCCTCCCTTTCTGTTCCACCACATTTCTGCAAAAGAATGACTGGAATTTAATGTTAACTAAGGGAAAAAAAATACTATTTTAACCATGTCCCAGGAGGTAGGATATCTTTCTCTTCCCAAAGAAGGAAGCCCAAGAAAAATTCCCCACAACAGTCAGAGACTTGAGGGCATCTGGTAATATTCATATTCCCTGGTGCCCCAAAATCTCAGTTAGGTGAGTAATATTGTTATAAAAGTTGTAAATCTGAGACTGGCAAAGTAGGGTAGGTCTTGGCTATCCCTGGAGGAGGCCCCTTACTGCTCCCTACTCAGTGACAACTCATAGTGGCCGTTAATAATGATGTATGAATAAAACAGCTCATACTTATTATAGTTGTTTATCATGCCAGATGTCACTCTTAAGACTTTAATTCATGTATTTACTCTGTGCCACCAGCCCTAGCAGGTAGGTATTCTCATCCTGCACTTAAAAAATGAGAAAATGGAAGCAAACAAAGAGATTATAAAACTTCTCCAAGATCACTCAGCTGTTCATGGTAGGTGATGCCAGCCTAAGACCACCATCTTGAGGTCATTCTGATGTTACAACCCCAGCGTACTAGAGGTTGTCCTGAATTGGCAGTCTGTGATTCAGACAAGATACTAAAGAAGATGATACGTCATGTTCCCATGTGTATCTCGGTTAGCACACACATGAACATATGTAAGCCTGAAGGAACCAAGCCACAACGACACTAGAATCAGTGAATCATCATGGGGCTGAAGGAGAATTTAGAGGTTACTAGGAACAGAATTATAAAACCAGGCTATGTAACCACTGTTTCTTGTATTCTTAAATGTTTTAAATAGCTGATGGCTAGTAAATCTAAGCGTGAGGGTAGTGGTAGTTTATTAAGATGTTTAAAATTTTAATCTGCTCTTCCATCTTACTTTTATCTCTTGAATTTTTAAAAACAAATCAACTCCCAGTATACAGGTTTTATAGACTGAGTACATTGGTGGTTTGTGTAGACAAAATATTTTAAAATGGTTTTGTTGTTTCTATAGATACTACTTTTAGCTTCATAACTTTAATTTTTAACTTGAACTTGGGGTTTTAAAAACACCTTGTATTCTTTAGATTGTCCAAAAGAGATATATCCATAATATATGACTACTCATCATGTATTCTTCCATATAAAATATGGCAAAGATAAACCTTTTGGGAAGATATGTTCTATAAAAGGGTTTTACAGTCCTTAATGCCTTAGAAGAAGAACATAGTGAGGCATCCTATGTAAAAGGGAGGACATATTACATTTTGGTTTCTGAAATGCTCAATTTCTATTTATCATAGCATTACTAATTCACTATGTGACCCTGAACAAGCTACTTTACATTTCTGGATCTCGCTGTAGTTCATCTATAAAATGGGATGGTTGGGTTAGATCACAATTTCCTGACTGGGATGCCTTAGTGCAGCTCTGTCAAGATTCTGATGCATCTCACCCTCAGGGCAACTGGACACACCCCATATCAGAGGCCTCAGATCCATTACTTCCAGCCGAGAGCAACCATTTCTTCCACCCCAGTGTGCTGTATAACTTTTCAACAAGTGCCATGATGTGAAGATGGTTGAGAAGCACTTGATTAGGTGACTTTGAGGTCTACAATGCCACTCTGGGATTGTAAATCATCCTAAGATACTGCTCATGGCCAACTACCATGTGGTTCTCTCATCTGCAATGTAGAACATGGAGCTTTAGAACTAGTAGGCACTCAAAAATGTGCTACAATGGCTAAAACTGGAATAGTGTCACTATAGGAAATTAACATTACTTTAAATATTAAATACATGAATATAATGTTGACTAAGTACTCCATTAACTGGAAATTTCTATTATCTATTGTTTTAATTTACTGTCTATGCTCAGAAGGCTAAGGCACTGTTAAGACCCTACAGTGTTATATAAGTAAAAGAAAGTAATCAATATTTAGCACAGTTTTAACATAACAATATTGTAGTACTTTCCTTTTTTTTTTTTTTAAGTCGTAGTCTCACTCTGTTGCCCAGGTTGGAGTGCAGTGGCATGCTCATGACCACTGCAGCCTCCATCTGTTGGGCTCAGGCGATCCTCCTGCCTCAGCCTTCCAAGTAGCTGGAACTACAGACACACGCCACCACGCCCGATTAATTTTTTTAATTTATTGTAGAGAGGAGGTCTCACCAAGTTGTGCAGGCTGGTCTCAAACCCCTGGACTCAGGCAATCCTCTTGCCTCAGCCTCCCACAATGCTGGGATTACAGGCATGAGCTACCACACCCGGCTTCTTCTGATTTTTATAAGTAATTTCCATATGACACATTAACCGAGTTATTAATCATTCTAAAATTTTGCTGGAGAATTATAATGGCACTTCTCCTAACTCCTCACATGTCCCACTATTTAAAGAAAACAATCAGCCGGGCTTGGTGGCTTAGCCTGTAATCCCGCGCCTTTGGGAGGCTGAGGTGAGTGGATTGCCTGAGCCCGCGGGTTCGAGACCTGCCTGGGCAGCGAGACCTCATCTCTACAATAAATCAGAAAATCAGCTGGGCGTGGTAGCACATGCCTGTAATTCCGGCTGCTCGAAAGGCTGAGGCGGAAGGATCACCAGAGCTCAGCAGATCAAGGCTGTGGTGGCTGGGAACGGCCACTCCAGTCTGGGCCACAGAGTGAAACTCCAATTCAAAAAAAAAAAAAAAAAAGAAAACAATCACACTTCAGAATGAAAATGTTAGGAGTCAATGAAAAGTAACTTTATGAAAAGTCAGGGAAAATAGAGTTTAAACACCTTCAATGTATATAGCATTTCTCTCAAAGCAAAGCAAAACCAACAAGGGGCACAGAAAGCTCACTTCTTTTTCCCCCAACTCTGGTTTAAACTAACAGGTTGGAAAGTTCTAGGCATCTCATTACCAGAAAGACATAAATAAGCACAAGAGAGCTGGGAGAGGGAAAACAATAATGACTACAGAACTAGAAAGGCTGGCATATGAGGGACAAGTTAAAAACAGAATCCCCATTGCTTAGCTAAGCGGGCACCAGGGATATCTAACTATATATACCTAGGAGACTGCGAAGAACAAAGAAAGAAAAGAATTATTCAGTAATTCCAGAGGCTATAAGAAACAGGAAAAAGAAGGAGAAAAACATTTAGGGAGGAGAAAGACTTTTGGGAGAAGCTACACCAAGTAAGGAGAAGGTTACTCATTCTACAGACAGGCCTTCTCCTCAAAGGTTATTCCTCATGCCCTAAACCAGTCTTAAAATAAATACTGGGCAAGAAACTTTGGGATAAAAATGCCCCAGGATATTTCCATAATGAGAAATGGGCACATGTTTGATGTTTCATTTTCATTAGATTCCTTTTTTGTGTGTGTGTGTGTCAGGGCCTCACTTTGTCACCCAGGCTGAAGTGCAGTGGCACGATCACAGCTCACTACAGCCTCGACCTCCTGGGCTTGGGCAATTCTTCTGCCTCACCTCCAAAGTAGCTGAAACTGTAAGCACATGCCACCATGCCTGACTAAGTTTTGATTTTTTTGTAGAGACGAGGTCGCGCTATTTGCGTAGGCTGGTCTCAAACTCCTAGGCTCAAGCAATTCTCTCGCCTCTTGTTTCTGCCTCCCAAAGTGATGAGATTACCACACCCTGCCTTTTGTTAGATTCTTAACCATGACTTCCATCGCCACTGCTTGTACTGATGGAGTTTTGGAATATAAAGATGTCTACAAGTGAGAATTTGTTTGTTTTTAGTAGTTTTAGTAGTTTAAACTTAACACATTATTAACAAAGTAAATTTGAAAGATGATAGAGTATTATAAATAAGAAAATTAAGATTACCCATAAACCAATCACCAGAGATAACTACCGTAACTTTTATTTTCTTCTATTCACTTGTTAACATGGGTACCGAATATTAAGTGGGAGGAATGAGTATAATACCTGAAATTATCTCCTCTTCTGCCTTGTTTTCGAATCTTAAAACAACTTGTTGCATAGCAGTGCAGTGTGATTTGTGGTAGTATTTTTACCGCTTGTTGGGGAACACAAATGGCTCCCGGCTGGAAATGACTGACCTGGGGCCTCCACCCCGGGGCTCTGCCCAGCTGTCCTGTGGACAGAAAGGTATAGAACTGTGTCACAGCTGTGCCAAGGCGTCCCAGCCGGGAAACTGGTCTAACCTAACCCTGCTGTTTCACAGATGAGGACATTAAGACCCAGAGAGGTAAAGGAGCTTGTCCAAAGTCACACCATGAATTACAATTTGAGCACTTCAGAAAATGGAGTCTAACATGACTTCTCTTTTACATAGGATGCCTCATTATGGTCTTCTTGGATATTAAGGATCATAAATCCCTTTCATAGGACATAGTTTCCCAGTTTATCTCTTTACCATTTTTATGTAAAGAACTGCATGATTAAGAGCAGTAAATTATAGATATATAATCTATAATTTTAGACATCCCCAAAACTAAAAGTTGTTTGAAAAAAAGCGCAAAACTTAGATTAAAAATTGGCCAGGCTTGGTGGCTCAGCCTATAATCCCAGCACTTTGGGAGGCCCAAGTGAGTGGACTGCCTGAGCCCACGGGCTCAAGGCCAGCCCGGACAACATAGCGAGACCTCGTCACGACCAAAAAATCAAATATTAGCCGGGTGTGGTAGCAAGCGCCTTTAGTTCTGGCTATTTGGAAGGCTGAGGCGGAAGGATCGTCAGAGGCCAGCAGGTCGAGGCTGGGGTGGCTGTGAGTGTGCCGCTGCACTCCAGCCTGGGCGGCAAAGTACCACATAAAAAAAAAAGATTAAAAATCAAGGCTATGAAACTAAAATTAGAGGAATTATTTTCAGTTTTAAATAATTTACTCTAGTCTTTAAATAGTAAGTTTCCTCAGTATATGTAAAAAGCAAAGCATTTTAAAGATGCTTTATTTAGAAAGTATTTTAAATTATATTTATTTCTAGAACGGGTGTCTAACCTTATTCTTATGAACACTGAGTATCTGCATTTTCTTAGCCTTTCCTAATTTAATGATGGGGCAATGAAAACTTAGATTTTTCTTTCTTTTTGCATTTTTCAAAATTCTAGTAATCAGTATAAGTTATCTGTAATTCTTCAGTAAAATGACTACTGCTATGTATTAAGTTGAATAATCACTTACAGTCTCTTGCTTTCAGGCTTTAAAAAAATCCTCTTTCAGAGATCAAGTATCCGCCAATTTTTTTTTTTTTTAGTTTAGGGCTTTAATATACACATATTTAAATCAAATTCACATGAATATTTTGGTGTATGACCTGAGGCAAGTATATACATAGACATTTTTAAATATTCAATTTCACAACCCCCTTTATCAAATAATCTTTTACTTCCCCCAATGAC
The DNA here is from genome assembly GCA_027257055.1 of Cephalopachus bancanus. Classification (NCBI taxonomy): domain Eukaryota; kingdom Metazoa; phylum Chordata; class Mammalia; order Primates; family Tarsiidae; genus Cephalopachus; species Cephalopachus bancanus. The sequence goes on along the minus strand of JAPVLO010000170.1, from coordinate 1,949,952 downwards.
TTATCCTATAATTAGACTGTTCTATTCACTGAAAAAGCTTTGAGAAGTGCTATTTTGTTGGATTGTTTGACCATTTTTACCTGCAAGTCCTCTTTTATTATCACAGCTTTAAAATATGTTTTAATCTCTGGTAGTACAAGTTTCTGCCTCATTCTTCTATTCTAAATTAATATATATGATATACAAAGGAGACTCCTAAAAACCATAATTTATTTATTTTAAAAACTGTGTATTGATTATTATGTGTTTAAACTTCAGTCACCTTCAAAGTACTCACTGCTTGATGCAATACAGCTATCAAGGTGCTTTCTCCACTGCTCAAAACAGTTTCTGAACTCATCAATTTTGATATCTTTTAGTGCTTCTGCCGTTTTTTGTTTCACCTGTTCCTCATCGACAAAACATTTCCCTTTGAGGACAATTTTCATCCAGGAAAACAACAAAAAAAGTCACTCAGGGAGAGATGGGGTGAATAGGAAGGGTAGGACATGGGTGTCAAGCCTTTTTTGGTCAAAAACTACTGAACACTCAGCACAGAATGGGCAGGTGCACTTGAAAATCACCCATCATAAATGGGCAAATATGTTGAAAGAATCTCCAAAACAAGTCACTGGAGCCCAATGCAATCTCTCACAACACTGATGCCCATAGGTTCCTAGAACACTTACCTAGCTGGGAAAGTCTGCAGTATAAGGCCCACCCTCCAAAAAATAACTCCAGAGTATTTCTGGGATCCCCTTTATATCATATATATGTGTATATATGATATACAGTATATGCAATATATATTATTCCAAATGAACTATAGAATCAGTTGAAAACAGACTTTTTGTTAAATTTATTTTTGAAAACTATATGCAAAACCCCCTAATACATCAATTTTCTCTGATTACCTAAAGTGAATTGTTGCACTCCCCTTCCAAGCATTCGAAGTCTTTTTTTAAACACACCCTATAGATCTGTCCCAAATATGTTGATTCCCCAGCTCATTTGGAGACTCACTTCAAAGCAACCCGGTGCTGGGGCCGGGCTCGGTGGCTCAGCCTTGGGGAGGCTGAGGTGAGTGGATTGCCTGAGCCCACGGGTTCTAGACCCGCCTGGGCAGCGAGACCTCATCTCTACAATAAATCAAAAAATCAGCCGGGCGTGGTAGCACATGCCTGTAATTCCGGCTACTCGGAAGGCTGAGGTGGAAGGATCGCTGGAGCCCAGCAGGTCGAGGCTGCGGTGGCCGGGAGCGGCCACTGCACTCCAGTCTGGGCGACAGAGTGAGACTCCAACTCAAAAAAAAAAGCAACCTGGTTTTAAAACCCAACAAACCTGCCAGGCACAGTTGCTCATGCCTGTAATCCCAGCACTTTGGGAGGTGGAGGCGAGAGGACTGCCTGAGACCAAAGATTTGAGACCAGCTTGGGCAACTTGGTGAGACCACGTCTTTACAATAAATCAGAAAATCAGTCTGGTGTAGTGGTGCATGCCTTTCGTTCCAGCTACTTGGAAGGCTGAGGCAGAAAGATCACCTGAGCCCAGCAGGTCGAGGTTCCATTAGCCATAAGTATGCCACTGCACTGCAGCCTGAGCAACAGAGTGAAACTCCCACTCCAAAACAAAAAAAATCTAACTCTTATCTGGCAGGTTACGAGCTCCCCCTTGAACAGCCCGCACCTGGAGGCTCCAAGACTTGCTGCTGCAAAGGCATGCAGGGCCAGATCACATAGAGACAGCAGTAAAGAGTGTGGACTTTACTGAAGGCACCAGGGAGCCATCGATGGGCATGTAAGTAGGAATGTGACGTGATCAGAAAGAGAGAGAGAGAGCTGTGAGAGTGGAAAACTAGATGAGTGTCCAAGCACCCACTAGAGGCTTCCATAGTGTCTGTCCTACAAGAACAGTGACAAGGGCAATAATGATGGAGAGCATGGCTCAAGTAGGATTGATGAGATTGCAGTACTGTTCCTATTGTGACAGAGGGTGCATTCAAACACTCCAGAGGCAGAAATAATTGAAGCTCCTGCACCTGTCCCTGAGCATGGTCTCTGTCCACATCATGTCAACAGGTGGAACTTGCTGTACTCTTCCCCCTTTGGGGTACATTCGCTCGAATAGCATTTACTGAGCACCTACTATGAATGGGTCAGGCTCCATCCTGCTGAAATAAATCCTGGATGGGTCAGTGATGAAAACCAACAGAAGACATAAAGAATGAAGAATATGACTCTGATATCCAAAAATTGAGCCAAGTATTGGGAATAGGAGTCACCCACATATTAGGTATAGCCTGTTAGTCACCACCTTCATCCAGGCCAATGACTAGGGCTCCTAATTCCTCTGCAGATCCAAGCCTCCTTTGCACCAGACAGCAGTACCATGGTCCTTGTTTTACAGATAGATCATCAGAGACAGAGCAAAATCAGGAACCCTAGTCCCGGCTACACAGGTGGTCAATATAGAACCCAGTTTTGGTTCCCTGACTTGCTCCTTTAGCACTTGGTCTTTGCAAGGTACACCAAGTAGTTAGGAAGGCCCTTAAAAATTCTCAAAAAGAAGGCTTTTTTCCCACTTTTCACTCAATTCTTTAATTTTCACTCACTTAATTCCTTCCCTCTCAACAAGGGGGTTTCCATAGCTCTCTCTTGCACTCCTTCAACCTGGAAAAGTCCTTCCTCTGTCTCCCCCATCTCACTGAAAATAGACTAAAGACATCTGATCCACCTTTTTCAACTATTAGAAAGCGAGAAATTTCTGTAACTAAAATATTTGGTCACACCATTTACTGGTAATAAGCTATGTAACAAGAAACACACAAGCTTACATAGTAACTGAGTGGTTCTCACAATGGCTTTAAGAAGAGTAGTACATCAGGCATGTACACTTCCAACTTTTTTCTCTTTTTGGCTATATAAAACTATATTTGATGCTTCGTTTACAACAAAACTTACAGTCTACATTACCTTTTAAGATGCCTATGTTTAAGTCCAGAATAATAAATAATTAGTACATACTTACAGAATTTTAACCTCCTTAGACCCATAACGAAAATAGATACAAAGCCACTTGGAGGGGTCCTATGGGACCAGAATTATCAGGAAAGTACAAGCCAAAAAATATGCATGGCAGTCATATTCAAAAGCCATGACTATCTTTATCATTTGATGCTTAACAAACTTCAAACTGAATGCTCAGGTATAATAAGCCTCCCTTCAACCTCTCTCGGACTTGCAGCACTCATCTATGAAACAGGTGAATGATACCTACCCCACAGGGTTCCTGTGCGGTCCAACCCTGACAATGTGTGGAAAGTGCTCTGTAAATAATGCCATCCCAGGTCCTTTCCTCTGGAGGCCCTCATTCTCTTAGTTTTCTTCCTGAAGTCATCTACTTCAATTACACAAACTAGTGGTCTTATTCTGATTTTACAAATGGAGAAACTAAGGCTCAAGAAGTGCTTTTTTTGGGGGGGAACAACTAAGAAATCAAGGGAAAGCCCTCAGAAATCAACAGACACTTTGGAAAGCTGTTTGCCAGGAAGGTCTCAGACAAGTTCTCAAACCCTTCCAAGCACCAGTCTGAGTTCAACTAACCTGCCTGGAAGGTAGACCATCTGAGAAAGGGTTTGTCATAGAGAGTTCTTAGAGGAAGACAAACACTGGAGAAACTGGGCCTGATATCTAGCCCTTGGATGAGAACTTTCTTCATGCTCTCCAGCATTTCAGAAACAATGGTAGCCCAAGGAGGATGGGGAAGGATGGGATGGGAGGTGGCCTCAGTCCAGTGGGAAGGGATCTCTCAGGAAGACCTTGTCTAGTGACCTAAGCATAGCACTCTAGTGTGATGGGAAACAAGGCCTGCAAGTGTGAATGAACACAGGTGAGAGGCAGCTGTTGGCAGAGGAGCAGAAAGGAGACTGCAGCAGCTCCAAGGAGGGTTACTTCTCAAGGCCAGGCACAGAAGCTTAACCAGGACAACCTGGATCAAGTTAGCGCCAGTTCCTGCTCTAGGTGACATCACATACTCATCAGAAGCCTTCAGACGGGTAAAAGATACGATGAGGGGTGAGGGGGGATGGGCGGCCAGGAACATTCGGGAACACTGGGGCAGAGGCTGAAATCATGCTGGGGATTTTGCACACAGAAGGGAAGGAGAGAAAGCAGAGGTTCCAATCACTTCTCTGGAATGAGCTGAAATGCAGAGCAAAATTTTATGTTATTGTGACCCACCCGATTCCTCCAACATTCTCATGGCCCATATGGAAATCCAGGTTATCTGTTAAATAATGGCCAAAGTCTTGTTTCACCCAAATCCTGGTTCCATAACAGAACTGTCACTGGAAAGTCCTCAAACCCCACGTCTTTCCAAGATTGAGCAGTACACCACACAAAAATAAAAATAGGAACCACCCACAGATGTGCACAAATGACATTACATTAGGTCCCATTAAACAGTCCAGTGAAGCCTGCAGTATTTATTAGGTGTAACCACAGCAGTGCTGACTTCTACTGGAAAGGGGAAAAGGGAGGAGGAATGACTTTTAAAAATGACTTGAGCGTGTTGGCAACAAGCTTTGCAGCCTTGGTTCATTATGCCCAGCCACCCTGTAATCATTAACCCAGGCAGTGGTGGGGGGAGCTGAGACAAAGAAACCCAGTGCCCTGCCCAAGGAGATTTCTAACGCTGCCTTCAACAACCCCTTTTAGAAACTGTACCTGCCACCACTGAAACCAGAAGAGCTGATACAATTCTAAGCTGGAATATCTAACTGAAATGAGTTCTAACTGGTTTTCATTAAATCTTTTAGCCAGTTGACAATATATGTATATTGTCTCTGGCTGGAGAATAGTTAGGGTAGAAGGGAGAGCTGTATTTAAATATATATAATATATATGCATGTATGTATGTACACACACACGTCTTTTTTTCTCTCACATGCTCAACAGATGTGGGTGGGAACCAAAGTGAACTGATCGGAGCTGCTCAGACAGCCAGCAGCAGCTCCCCTAAACAAAAGGTCAGCCATTATAATGACATCCCCAGAGTGATGTATGTGTATGTTAGAAAGTTAAATCTCTTGAAAAGAATGTTCAATAAAGCCATCAGGTTTGTTGTGGGTTCATCTGGCTGCAATTTCTGCCTACAGTCATTTCATTCCAGGAAAAGTTAGCACCGCACAGGCACCTGGATTCACTTCAGGGTCTCTGGTCCATGAACTACGACATTCCACACATAGTTTCTCAACACAAGTACTGAAATGCCTGTGCCCTACTTCTTAGCTCACTGTCTGTAAAACATTCCCTGCCCTTTGATGTGAAAGAAAAATACTCCACTTTACAATGTTACCCTGGACCAGGCTTCTTTTTTGATAAAACAACATCACTATTGAGGCCACCCTGAGTGTCTGCAGCAACAACCTTAGAAGAAACTATTTTAAACTTACATGTTGAGCAAATTTACATTCACCTAAATCCTGTTCTCCCATATGGCATTTTAAGGGGAAAGAAATCATTAGCAGAATTTCCCACAATTATCCTTGGAAAAAAATCCATCTCCTTTTTAGACGGATTCTTGTACCAAATGGTCTTTAAAGTACCAGGAAAATTTGATACTAAATATACGTTAAAACCAACGTGTTATAATGCTGCTGCTGTTTTCAATAAGTCTCCTCCCCTTCCTACCAGGCGTTGTAAGCTATAATAGCAGTCCCACAGTCACCTCCTACTGCATAATTATAATAGCAGGCCAATTAAACTAATCACCTTTCCACATATTTTTATCCGGCTTACAGATGTAAATCTCTCCCAGAATGCGGAGAATGAAAGGCTCTTCTCCAATGGCACCAAGAGGAGCTACCCCTGGAAGAGGCCCAATCCATCAGGACCAAGTTCAACTCCTGACCACTCTGATAAGTCACACTTTCAAATGTGTGATATTCATATATATTCACCATACATTCATCTTTCCTCTTCAAGGAAATGTAAAGGGGCCCCCATAACTATTCATGAGCTACTTCTATGCTACAAAAGTCTAAAGTTCATATTAAGATGGTTAAGCTTAAGCAGCAAAACAACACCAAATCCTCTAAAAAGCGATTACCAAGAATGACAGTGCTCTAAACAGTGTGGGATTGTAGACGCTCTGCAACCCACTGTATGCATTTCTTTTTTGAAAGAAAAAGATGATTAAAAAAAAAAGATTTCCAATTCAGAGGCTTATCATTGCAGTGTGAGCCATTCACTAGGGAGCAACTGAATTAATAGTTCCTTGGAGAAATTTGTCTTGATGAATCACACAGAATATTCTGGCTTTGAAAGGGAGGACACATTTTCGTCCAAACACCAAGTAACAAGCTGTAAAAGGAAAAATTCCAACCCTAGGCAAAAGCAGCAGGTAGGAAACACACTTCATTTGTATAACGCTAATCCAGAAATAGACATATCCCCTTCCCAGATAAAGCAGCCACCTGAGGAATGTTACTCTACTGTGGTGACGATTTACAAGCAGTTCATATACGGGACTTATCTTACATTTGACATCCTGAAGCTACCTTATTTTGCTCTCTAAACATCCAATTACACAACTTACAACTATTTCAAATATAGATCACAGATCCTTAAACATCGATTTCAAATACAGATCACAGATCCTTAAGCTCTTTCCCCTACCTTAGTAGTCCAAACAGCGATTTTCCTCCTCTCAAGTTGTATAATTCATCACATAAACTAGAATAATTGCCCACAGAGAAAAATCACTTGAGTTGCCTCCCCCGACATCATCACAGCATAGTGACAGCATTAAGAAAGTGTATCTTAATGGTACGAAGAAATACTGCTACCAATTAAAGAAACAAAGGAGGCAGGGATTAACCACCTTTTGATATCTTCTCTTTACAAAGTATCCAAGGCTGTCTTTAGTGAAGAACAACAAAAATAATAACACAGCTTTCCCTTCTGTCCTAACTATTCTCCAGCCAGAGACAAAAATCAGGTAATCACTTGAAAAATTCACTTTCAGGCCATAGGCACTTCCAAAGCTCATCAATCAATAAACAGACACAGCCATGTCCTGATTAGGCTACTAAATAAAAGACATTCCCCAAGGCATAGCTCCAAGGGAAGACTTTTCTTCTTCTTAGAGATCTCTCATCCTACCATGCACTCCAAGCCTTCCCTTTATTGCCAGCTATGGCTGTAACCAAAATCTTAGAAAAAGAAAAAATGCAAAGACATTCTACTATATCTCAATAGAGACGCCAGAAGAAAGCATTTTCTTCTTTTTTTTTAATTTTTAATTTTAAAGATGTGGGGGGTACAATTCAGGGTTAACTACACAAATGTTCATTATGTAGGTGCCCTTGTTGATGAGGTGTGCCCACTCCCCCGGCAGAATCCCACTACTGCCAATCCCATACCCCCCCCAAAAGCATTTTGAGTTTTGCAGAAAGGATGGAGTGACCACAGGAAGAGATACATGCTCAGCTCACACACAATCTATAAAACTGAATAAGGCAATTAAAAATCTCATTATTAAAAAGTATAAAATAGATTCCAAATCTACTTGGAATTTTAGTGAATAAGACCATCCTGACTTTTGTCCTTTGGTTAGTCAAAACACTTTTTGGTTGATAATGTTCAATAAGTTTCATTCTAGCCAACAAAACCTTAACAACACAATCCTGTAACTGGGCAAAAAGAAAATGCACACATGTTTTAGTGATATCCTTGCATTTAAAGTGTTGTTTCCTACAAGAAATTAGTTTCCCAACCTTTAAAAGAAAGAAAGCTGGGGATCTTGTTACAACCATAAAGCAAGGAAAATTCTCAAAACCCGACACAGATGTGAAATAAACAGCAACATATTACTCTCAAAGAACTCTAGACAGACATATTTTTTGACAAAGCCTTTTGTTACCTGGGCAGCCTTAGGCTCCAAGACCCCACACACATTCTTCAACGCAGATAATGTGAGCCCACCTACCTTCTCCAGAATGGAGGCCATAAATCCTCTGAGGTTGCCTTGATTCAGACACCACCATGGTTGAACAAAAGAGTTCGTTCCATAAACATCCTTCCTTGTTTTCAGAGCAGTCTCCCTAGATCTAAGCTTGCCCTCCCAACACCTTCCCAGTATGCCTGTTCTACCTTTAAGAATCAAACACAGAATGCACTGGAATAATCTATTTACTGGTCACTTATTAGGATTTACATACTGATAAAATGCTACTTGGAAGAAAAATCTAAATGTTCCCAGAAAGTCTATAAAGTGATTTACACATAATCCCCAAATGCTTTTTAATTATTTATTTATTTTAAAGTCAGGTTCTCACTCTGTCACTCAGGCTGGAGTGCAGTGACATGATCACAGCTCCCTGCAGCCTTGACTTCCTGGGCTCAACAATCTTCCACCTCAGCTTCCCGAGTAGTTGAGATGCAAGTCCAGCTACTTTTTTGATTTTCTGTAGAGACAAGATCTCGCTGTGTTGCTCAGGCTGGTCTCAAACTCCTGGGCTCAAGTAATCCTCCCACCTCAGCCTCCCAAAGTGCTGGGATTCCAGGCTTCAGTCACCTCACCCAGCCCCAAACTGCTTTTTAAAAGTTTCTTCCCTCTCAGCACAATTTTTGAAAACACACAACATTAAATTTATATAGATAGGAAAATCATGTCATCAGAGGTGTGGTACCATATAAAACAGCTCTAAGCTAGGAATGAGGAGACTTGAACTTCAGTCCTGACTCCAGTCTTTGGGCAAGTCATTTAACTTCTCTGAGCCTTTGCATCCCACTCTACAAAAGTAAAGGGTCTCAAAAGACACTTGCAGTTCTGAAATTCTGTAGTCTGTTTCCTTCCTAAACTGTTCTCTCCAATCCAGTCTCTAAGAGCTCCACCTTCTTTAACCTCCATATTGTTTTGGCTTTTGCCCCTGGGTGTCCAGAGGAAGAGTCCTTTGTTGAAAAGACAGCCCCGAAGTTCCCCAGGGGCCAGAGGGTTAATGCAGGTCTCCTAGAGCAGGATGTGCATAATCAAACTCAGACAGCAGCTGCTGAGTTGCAGATAATCCTTAGAGGACTGCTTCAGACCTCCTCTTTCTCTCACAGTGAAATTGCCTGGCACTAGGCCTGTTCCGGCTGTTTGGACCTTATGTTTTCAGCACATTGCAAACAACATCTTCTGTGGATTCAACTCTCAAAATGCCAATGGATTTTTCTGTTTTGCTTTTTTTTCAAGCTGGCTCTCCAGAAGTAAATACTTAAAGCATAAGCACGCACAGTGTCCACACGCTGAACATCACAATATAAACGTCCCAGGATGGGAAAAGAGGCTCTTTGAGGGGCAGGGACGTAAGACTCCCTGTGAATGGAATTATGACTGCTCCTCTATTCACATAGACAAGCAATACTTCAGAAGACAGTAAAAGTGACTGAAGCAGTAGAAATGGCCTGCAGAAACTGCTAAATGCATATTTCACACTAATTTCTAGTACTGATCTGATATTTCTATGAAGTCACAATGTCTCTCTACTTCAACTTCATGGCCTCTAAAGTAAAAAATAAAAAATAAAAAAATGTATATACATACACACAGAGTATTTTCTTGGAAACAGAATGTGATTAACATCCTAGTTTTAGTAAAATAGGTTATATTTGTAAAGTCAAGAGAACTTTTTACAATATGTACTTTTAAAAGCTAAAAGATGATCACTTTTTTGGCTGAATTATTTTATCAACTATACTTGGCAAAAGTAATGTTGTTCCAGGAAGTCCTGTGAGAAAAGTGAAGAAGGCGTATTAATAGAATTGCTTCATTCCAGGTAACAATTATTTACTAAATTAGCCAAATTAGTGGCTAACATAAGTTATGAGAAACTGTCAACTTGTTGATATCATTAATTTTATACTACTATTTCTAAAAAAAGTAATTAAAGTTAATTGGGGCTTAAATTTTTTTTTCACTTCCGAAGTGTAAATTGAGGATGTTTTTCTCTCCAGCTTATCTAAGGCAGAAGAAATATCTTTACTTTTTTATACTTATTCTCCAATAAATACTCATCATTTTGAAACTTCTTGAAAATGTACCTGTACAAGAGCATTAAGAACCATGAAAAGTAAACTCCACCAGCAAATTGTATTAATACTTTGAAACTTGAGGACTTTACAAAGAAAGGGAAGGGGTTTGCGGGGGGGCAGGGGGATTAACTGTTTTTTAAATCAGCTTTATGATTTCTAAGACTACTATCTGAGGAATTCAGCAAGCACCACACTCTGGTTCAGTCTCCATTCACAATAGACTGAGAGCAAACTCCCTCCCTCTCGTCACAAAACTCCTCCCACTGCAGAGGGCCCAAACAGAGCCGCAAAGTCTCCTAACCTTAGATAGAGACTTAGGGTACTTGGTGCTCCCACTTCAAGACTCTGCAGTGAGGATGTCTGGCTGGATTTGCATGTGGGGTTTTAGGTGAAAGACATTAAAATCAAACCTCTGAAATCACTGTAACAAGTTAGCAGGACAAGACAAACTCACACACTTCCTGACTGCAAACTAGAATGGACCGCCTCCAACTGCTTGAAGACTTTGCCAGACTTCAGATCAAAAAAATTTAGTGGATTAAAACTAACAGCTTAAGAGGTGAACCATATTATTCCTAATTATTATTACCACTTTACTCATGCACCAGCTGTGAACAATTAAAAGCCTATATTTCTAAATTCCCACAGACCCAAGAATAAAATTAAGACATTTTTGCAAGAAGTTTCAGCTCTTTATCTGTAGTTAAAGGCTCTCAAGGTAAGGCGGTCTCTCCAGCTATGTCCACAAGGCAGAAGCATACAATGTCACAGCAAAGAACTAGGTTTTTCTTTTTCTATGTCAGGCATTTTTTTGGTCATTAAAACTCAAAATAACGAAGATGAAGATCATATGACTAGGCTTTTTATACCATGAAACCAAATAACGTAGAGAATCAGCCACTTAAGGGTGGAGGGCATTCGGAACTCATTAAATAACTTAGCTAAGTTCTTATTTAGCTAGACCAAGACCAGCGGTCAGGGTTAGGCCAAGGCCAGAGACATCTAAAGTGTGCTCCACGGGTAACCTCCTCAGGTCCCCTCCTGCTCTGGGAGCTTTTCTGTCCTCTCAATAAGTCCTACTTTCTAAAATAAAATGAAATGTGCCCCGCATATGTATACATCCACTGAAGTAGCACAAAATATTTTTTGACAGTTATCATATTGCATGGCTACATAAACAGCTTATCTATTTATTTATCTAGCATCAGGGTCTCACTCTGTCGCCAAGGCTGGAGTGCAGTAGCATGATCACTGCTCACCACAGCCTTGAATTCCTGGGCTCAGGCAATCCTTCAGGCTCAGCCTCCCAAGTACCTGGGACTACAGATACATGCCACCATTCCTGGCTAATTTTTTGTTGGTTTTGTTTTTTGTTTTTTTAATAGAGACAAAGTCTCACTGTGTTGCCCAGGCTGGTCTCAAACTCCTGGGCTCAAGTGATCTTCCCACCTTGGCCTCCCAAAGTGCTGGAATTGCAGACATTAGCCCCTGCACATGGCCTACTTTTATTTTTTTAAAGGGACAAATAATTTCCAGATAATGCTAGGTATGTTTTGATCCTTAACTCAGTGTTAAATTTTGCATTTTATAGAGGACGATTTGACCTGGAACTAAAAACCATATAAAGGTTAGAAGAGAGGTCAGATTCACAGAAAGTCATTCCAACTTTCTAGTCTCTCAGTTAGAGCAATGATTCTGTAACTTCAGTATGTTCAGGATACATTAAAGCACAAAGTATAGACTGGGAACCAAGAATATGCATTTTTAACAAATCATTCCCACCTCCTAGATGATTCTAATACAGGCATTGTAAGGACAGCACTTGGGACAAGGAGACCCTCATCAGCCTAGAAAGACTCCTCTTTCAGCCCCAGCACTGAGTTCTTCAGTCAGTCCTGGGGTTAGGGAGACATAAGTTGGTGAGTGTGTCATGATTACAATTAGGCAGCATTTTTAACCTGCCTCTAATAATTCTTGCCATCATTTTCATAGGCATTGGGGAGATTTTCAAATTTAAAACTTTCTGGGCCAGGCGCAGTGGTTCACACCTGTAATCCCAGCACTTTGGGAGGCTGAGGCAGGAGGATTGCTTGAGCCCAGGAGTTCAAGACCAGCCTAGGCAACATGGCAAGCGCTTGCCTCTACAAAAAACAAAAATAGAGACAGGGCACGGTGGCTCACGACTGTAATCCCAGCACTTTGGGAGGCCAAAGTGAGAGAATTTCATGAGCCCACGGGTTCAAGACCAGCCTGGGCAACTTGGTGAGACCTCATCTCTACAATAAGTCAAAAATTAGCTGGGCATGGTAGCGCAGGGTCTGTAGTTCCAGTTATTGGAAGGCTGAGGCAGAAGGATAACCTGAGCCCAGCAGGTTGATGCTGGGGTGGCCATTAGTGTGCCACTGCACTCCAGCCTGGAGGATGGAGTAAGACTCCAACTCAAAAATAAATAAATAAATACTTTAAAAATTAGCTGGGCATGGTGGCATGTGCCTTTAGTCCCAGCTACTCAGGAGGCTGAAGCAGAAAAATCACCTGAGTCCATGAGTTCAAGGCTGTGGTGAGCCGTGATCATGCCACTGCACTCCAGCCTGGTCGACAGAATGAGACCTTACTCAAAAAGTTTTGGACTAGCTCATGCCAGAGAAAATATTAGCCTTTGGAAAAGGAGATTCATCAACTCCCTGACACCTCCAGAATACAATACTTGTGGCCTCATCATCTATTTGGAGAACTACTAGATTCCAGGACAACAAAACCATATACCCACGGTGTAATATTCAGAGCCTAAACTGCAGGAAAAAAAATCTGATGGGAATTTTCATTCACAGAACTTGAACAGCTGGCCTTCACAGTCTAGTTGTTTCCTGTCTTCAATAGGTAGACAACATTTTCCCCCATTACCTCCTACTTTAACTTCTACTTCTCGTATCAACAGCAACCTCCATCCTCCTATCTGGGAGGAAGAAATCCAAGCTACAGCAGCTAAATGAAGTGGCATCTCTGAGAGAGGAAATGGTCCGTCATGAAAGATTACTGCATTCTAAATGACAACTGTAACCAATTTTCTCGGTTGGCAAAGGAGAAGAGAGAACAGAGCACAATGTTAAAGTCTGGACTGGAATTTTAAAGATGTTATTCCAAGGTAGTAGGTAGAAAGCAGAAAGAAAAAGTGATTCCTTTTTTAAAAAATCACTCATGATAGAACTATCAAATGCCTGACCGCAGAGACCAGCTGCTTTTATAAATAGGGAAACTGAGGCAAAAGAGGCTGAGTGATTTGCCGTCAGTCACAGCTAATTACAGGCAGAGAAAAGGTCAGCCTGAGAGAAGTCTTAGGCGATCTGTCCAGCATCCTCTTGTCTCATCCAGAATAAAGAAGGAAACACGGAAGTGCGTGCTATGAGGGGAAAAATCAAGAGGGAGAGAAACAGTTTATCATCTACAGTCCTTCTGTCCATCATTTGTTTCAACAGCACTTATCCCACTGGTCACTTAAGCTTATAAGGAAACCTCTGCACTATGACTGATGGGGTCATGGGTGACCAAGGCATGGGTGACTGTCCCTGCCCAGTCTAAGAAGGGCCACCTGTCTGTGTGGCAAAGCATGGATAAGTGAACCCTTGGAAAACCCAGAGTGCCTCCCAAACCCCTAAAGGGCTGGGACAGTGATCCCTTTCCCTTTATACTCTTCATGCTGGCTTGGGGTCCCTCTGCCTCTTCTCTACTTGAGCACCTCTTCCTTCCCCTCAAGGCCACTCGTTGTGTTGAATCTGCCTCATTTTTCCAGGTATACACGTCTCGGGCTCACGCCAGTTAAGTTGGCTAGTCTACCTAAATAAACACCTATCAGGGTCCCTTAGAGTTGGAGGCAATGTCAAATTTCATTGGTTACAGGCCCCTAAGTTTGGCAAATAGAGGTTTTGCCATCAGTTTAACAGGAAGTTGGTCCAGAATGCCATACTCATTCAACTAAGGGCAATAAAAGATTTATAGTCTCAGTCAGATCAAGTTATCAGAAAAGTAAAGAAAATATACTTTATTTTTTTTTCCCTTTACTTCTAAATTTATTACCATATATTTCCTATGAGCAAGGATAAAATTCTTAGATAACCATGGTACAATATTTAAATTCAGAAAAATTTAACAGAGATATAGCTGATGGTCCATGTCAAATTTCACTAATTGTCTCATTTAAGATGTTAATCTATAGATTTTTTTTAGAAAATATACTTTAAGTTGCTCTGCACTCAACCTCAAAATATTGTAAGAATAACAGAATCTTCTAAGGTTAGAAGGAAGCTGATGATGGTTTGAATCCAATCTAAGGATCCCCAACAAATAGCCATACAAACATGCCTGCTTACCTCCGGCTCCAGGCAAGGGCCCTCATGACTACCGAAGAGGCTTGTTCTATCTCAGACTGCGTTCTAGAAAAGACTTCCTTATATTCAATTAAAATCAGTCTCTTTGGAAGTCTTCACCCCTTTCCCTCTTGACTGTCCAAAAGAATATTAAGATTCGAGTAGACAAAGGTCAGATGTAAGTTATCACGTTACTTCCAGGAGATGTTTCTATTGCTGTTTCTTTAGGTTTCCAGTAAAATTAAAACAAAGCCCTTTGCACATGTAAATGCCAAAAGAGTTATATTAAATAAACTAAAAGGTTCTATTGAATTAATACTAAACACATCTGTAAATAGTTTATAGTATTAAATGCGTTTGAATCTTACGGGTTTTTCTGCCTCTATTTATACCTCAAGGCACAAAACAACAAAAGCAGCTCTGGTGAAGACTCAGAAGAGTAGTTAATGCTCAGAGGAGAGAAACAGCCAATGCCAGGAGGCATATCACAAGCACTCTCTTAATATTTATTAAACCAAATAGTGTTTTCTGTAAATCTTATTAACGGAATACACAAAGTTCTGAGCAAAATGAAATCTGAATTCATTTACAGCAGATGTGCCTACAATCCACATTTTTATTAAAAGGACTATAAGCATTCAGTTGAGAGGCTTTGAAATGGCATGTTATTTTGAATATTATGTATTATTTTTCTATCATATAAGACTGTCAAAACTGTTCTTTAAAAGCATTACATAGTATGCTTTTAGAATGCTCTGGTTGCATACAGATATAATTCAACCATTTACATTATTTCTTTTCAGGTTTGTAGAAAAGGCCTTCAGTCTTGGAAATCACCTCAAATCCTTTGTGCAATGAGCAAGTTATTTAAAAAAATACTAAAAGAAACAAAACCTTTAGAAGGAAATGGTAAACACAAGTTCAAACAGTCATTTCTCTAACACTCATCATTGTTTGATGCACTAAAGGCCTCGATTTATGAAATCTTTAGCAGTTAAAGATTCAAGTCATTTAACTTAGGACATTTTAAAAAGCATTTACCAATCAAAGATAAATTTATATTTTCCTTTATTCATATTTACCAACTATTAAAATAAGAGATCAGAAGATAAAAAGCACATTGCGACGTCTCTTGCGTTTATTAAACTCAACAAATAAATTTGTTCCTAAATGCCTTTTATCTAATGTGCTAATAATCTTCAATTAGTCCACACTCAATTAAGTGTGGACAGATAGTAAACACCCAATGCCTCCAACTCCACTTCAGCACCCTCACGTTCTCCACCTCCCTTTCTTGCCTAGGTCCAAATGCCAATTAACAAGAGTGAAGTTAAGCTCTCTGTGTACTACAACTGCTATTTAATGTGGCACCAAACGGTTCTCTCCAGAGGGAACCAATCTTTTTCTATCACAGTCTGTGGGATTCAGGTGACTGACCACTTGTAGTTCCAAGGAACTAGAAAGCAGAAAGCTATTCAGGGATTCTTACTGGCATTGTTGTGGGAGAGAAGCTCTTTCTACTGCAATTGCTGAGAAAGCAGAATGTTAGCCTGGAGTCGCCAGACTCCATCTTGCCTCCACCGAGGAGAGATCATCCTAGTTGTCATCAATACCTAAAATCTTCCCTTTGAAATAATATAACCTCCCCAGACTGTAGCTGGGCACATGGCCACCCATCTAGAAACTACATTTCCCAGCCTACACACCACCTTATGTGACCACATGACTATGTTCCAACCAATGGGATATAAGTGAAAGTGATGTGTTACACGTCCCTTAAAGGGAAAGGGCATGTTCTTCCCTTGACTCTTGGCCTTAAAGAGAATGGGTATGTTCCTCCCTTAACTTTCTCTTGGCTGGAATACAGTTAAAGGTGGACTGGCCACTTTGGACCCACAGGCAAAAAGTACATGTAAAGCATGGCAAAGCTTCCCCACCAGACTTGTCTTGGGGCTGTTACACCAGAGAGAGAGAAATCTACTTCAAGCCACTGTATTTGGGGATCTCTTAACAACAGCTAAGCTAGTACCTTAATTCTGTAAGATCTTGAAGTGAATCTAACAAAGGATGGTTGAGCCGGGAGTGATATATGACCAAGGTTGGATAAAAATCACATAAGCCAGATGCAGCCTGACCTGAAGACAACACGCTACTCCCAAATTTTCCAATATTTGAGCCAAAAAGTTTTTTTATTGCTTAAGCCAATCTGAGTTGGTATTCTTGGGCCTTGCACCTGTAAGTGCCCCATCACTCACTTGATGATGGCTCACAGGCTGCTGTTACATCTGAGTCCTTCTAAGCCACTGTTATTGGAGCCAGCCCTTACCCCAGTGGTTGCTTCCCTAAGTCACTTTCAGGCAAAAGCCAAAGCAGCCATCCCATCTCCTCAAAAAACTTTTAAATTGAGGGCATTCTAGGGACTGACTTCTATAAAGGAAGCTCACTGTTTCTACAAATCTGTGTTTCACAAATTTTAATGTGCTTATGAGTCACTGGAAATCTTTTCATAATTCATATTACAATTCTGTAAGTCTCAGTGGAGTTTGAGATTCTGGATTTCTAGTGAGCTCCCAGGTAGGACCCACGCATCTGGTCTGAGCCCCACATTTTGAGTATCAAGTAGCTACTAAAACAGGGGTCTCCAAACCTACTTGCACGCTACAATCACCAAGGCAGTTTAAAAACCAACTATTCTGATATCTAGATCCTACAATCAGGGACTGTCATTTAATCGTAGCTGTGCCATCAGGGATTAGGACCACGGCTTACTGGTTCTCAAACTTTAACAGGCAAAAGAATCTCCTGGAGGGCTTTGGGGGGGTATGAGGCAGGAATATCACTTGAGTTCAGGAGTTCAAGGTTGCAGTGAGCTATGGTCATGCCACTGCACTCCTGCTTGGGCAACAAAGCAAGACTCTGTCTCGGAAAATAAAATAAAATAAAACTCAAGATTGCTGAGGCCCACCTGCAGAGTTTCTGACTGACTGATCTGGAGTGAGACCCAAAATCTGCATTTCCAACAAATTCCTAGGTAATACAGATACTAGTCAGCAGTCTCTGCATCAGACAGCCACCGGTCTAATGCTAGAGTTAATGACTCCTTGTAATGGACTTCAATTTCCACTGAGAAAAAAACACCTCTATCTACTAATTGTATTATATCAATGCTCTGGAACAACTATCTGTCAGGGATACACTCCTGTTAGAGAGATGAGAGAAGAGAATTCATATTTCCACTCCCTTCATTTCAAAGACTAGTCTATGTGCATGCTTAACACTTTGTAAACACACATTTAACCCTATCATTGCTAAAATATAAGCAGTGATGTTGGATTTGTTTCTAGATATTAAAGACTCACTGGTTTAAAAGCCCATGAATCATATTAAATGATTCATTTTAACAGCCTTCGCAAAATACTCCTTCTTTCAATTCTATTGTAAGACAGACACGTTGAGTGGCAGTTTCTACAGAGTCAGTGTTTTAATGTTATTCTGCAGAGCAATTTTTAAAAGCTTTGAAAAATCCAGAATTCTTAAACAAGGTTTTGTTCCCTGAGTCAATTAAAGATAGCCCCTTTTATTCAATGGATGGGAAACTGTGGGTTTTAGAGATGGGTGAGGCAAGCATATTCCCAAATTAGATAACTGAACAAAGTAAACTATGAATAGATGACAATGGGATGCTGCATTTTGTTTTTTTGCATGAACAACTCAGATGTCTTGTTCACAGGACAGCCTAAAGCACTCTCTCTTCCTACTTCAACAGGAAATAATAATAGGCCCATGGAACTAATGGGACTTGAACCAGGTCCAAATCACCCAAGTTAAGGGCAAATCCGTTAAGAGGGCCATCATTAAGGGACCTATGTAGGGTCCATCCATGATCAGTAACTTCCAAAAGTCCTAGAATACACTTCCAATCACTAAAACACACAATTTCTCTGTTCAAAGCATGAACTCAGGCAAATCTAATAAGCTGACCAAACATGCTTTCCTGCAACCAGACTAAGAGGGCAAGTGTTCTTTGTTTCACTAAGGAAAGGTTTCCTTTAGAGAGAGAAGTTTCCATTTTCTTTAAAGATATCCTCAGATAAACTTAATTTATAGAAATATAGTCTTTTGTCTGAAGAGCTCTCAAATGTATCATAATCCACCAAAATAACTATACAAAAAAGTATGATCCAGCAGAAAAGATGTTGAAGAGGAGAGTAGAAAAGGAAGAAGCTTGCGGAAATAGATAAACAAAAATAATTTAAAAATTTAAAACAAAAGAAATTTTCACTTTCACAAACCAGCATACTAAAAAGAAAGAAAGAAAGAAAGAAAAAGAAAAGGAAGAAGCTGGAAGTGAGAAAGCATTTCCTAATTCTACACCGCCTAGACAGTGATGGGCAGCAGAGAAGTCCTTTAAAGCCATCTCATTCCACAGAGCTTGGTCACAAGCAGTAGAAAACATGCTTTAAGAATACCAGATCATACCTGCTAGTCTGCCTGCTAAGCTCGAGGAGACCAAGAAGTCATCCGCCATGCAGATCTGGATTCTCAAACCTCCTGAAGTTAGAATCACCAAGGGAGCCTTTACAGATGGATGGACCCCCTAAGCCCATAGATTCTGATTTCATTAGTGTGGGGTGGGACCAAGGCATAAATATCAATTTAAACCAACCCCAGCAATGGTTGGGAAAACCAGAGATCTTGAACACGTCCTTCACTATCCAGATGAGAATGCTAGAGAGGCTTGAACACCAAAACACAACAGCCACAACAAGAAAAGAAAAAAGAAGAAAAATTCAGCCTTTCCCTCTGATCTGGTAAGTGGCACCATTCTTCTTCTTCTTCTTCTCTCTCTCTCAGGTTCAAATCCTTGAAAGATTTGATCAGCATATCTAATTAGCCATCCACTGTCTATGCTGGGACTCTAGTGGAGGCTCTGAGCACTCTTCCAAGTGCTTCACACTCATTAACTAGCTCATTAACTCTCTCAGCATCTCTGTGAGGTGGCTACTATGACAATCTCCTTTTTACAGATGTGAAAATTGAGGCATAGAGAGGATCAGTCACCTGTCCAACAGCCAGAAACTAGAAGAGCTACTTCTACGCCTTCGTTCTCCCATTACTAGACTGAAGCTTGTAGAGAGGAGCTGTCAAAGCAATATGCTAAATTTGATAAAGAAATCAGAATTATCAGTGACCTGGAATATTAGGCTAACCATCACAAGGGAAGAACCTGACACTTGATCATTCTGGGCTGTAACCATTAGATTATATTACAAAATAGTGATACACTTTAAATACGTTGACTGCTCTCTTGAAAGATTATAATAGCAGGGCAGGACTACTTAAAGCTAGAAAAACTGAAGCTCTCACTTCTGTTGGTCCACAAAAAAATGCAGCCATGGCAAGTAATACTGCCCAGCAGTTGCAAGACAATTATAGATAATGAACAGAAAATGCCTATCATAGTTCTAACTACATAGCAGGAGAGCAATGTGTTAATGTTACTGCCCTGTAATGAAATTCTTTTCTTAAAGATAACATCCCCCAGGCTTATTTTTCTGAAAAAGCATGACTCGTATACACTCATGTTACACTAAGATTTTATAAAAGCAATATTCAAGAGGAAACTGTTGGGAGAAAAGATGAACATACATCTGACACTGACAAGAGGAACTGAGCAAAAAAGCACTTCTACCTGGGCTGTGAGTGCGCCAGACTCTCCTCCTGGAAGGCACTAACATTTTTAGAAATAAAAAAATCCAAGGAATGCTCTTTTTCCCTCAACCTACAATAGCAGCCTCCTCCCCGCCCCCCCCCCCCACCCCAGAAAATGCAGTATTAATTCATGAGGAGTTTGTTTCTAGTCCTGATTCTTATCTCCGGATGCTTTTATCTCCTTTTCTGTTTATAAATCTTTCTAAGATATACAAATCAACTTGATTTCAGTTCCTGATCTCTTTGGGTCTTCCAAATCACAGTGTTTTCAGCCCTCCTCCCTTAATTACCTAGAAGATTCACAAACAAGTAAAGGAGTTAGCTGGAATGCAGTTTTGCCGGAAATGGAGAAATTAGGTAAACATCACCTTAAATTATTCTTTCTGCACAAAATACATTGATGGTGAGCATATAACATATAATGTATGTTCCATTTGGTATTTCACATATTCATCATGCTTATGTGATGGAAGTTAAGTGTTTTAGGTGCTAATGTGGAATTGAGGGAGAAGGAACCAGAAGAGAAATGTCTTACAGTAAGAAAAAAGACTGGCCAGGCACAGTGGCTCAAGCCTGTATATAATCCCAGCACTTTGGGAGGCTGAAGTGAGGTGGTTGCCTGAGCCCACGGGTTCAAGAACAGCCTGGGCAACTTGGTGAGACCTCATCTCTAAAATAACCCCCCCCCCAAAAAAAATGAGCCAGGCGTGGTATCGCTTGCCTGTAGTTCCAGCTACTTGTAAGGCTGAGGCGGAAGGATTACCTGAGCCCAGCAGGTGACCATGAGCATGCCACTGCACTCCAGCCTGGGCAGGAGTGAAACTCCAACTCAAAAAAAAAAAAAAAGACAAATAAGTCAGATAGCCTAGGCTCAACTTAAACTCTGCCACAAATAAGATGTGTGATCTTGGACAAAAGACTTAACCTCTCTGGATGGGTTTTCTTTTAAAAGTCAATTCCAGCTCTAAAATTCATTGTTACAAGGACGGAAAAAGCCGAGTCCAAAACAATGCAATGAGAATAATTCATATATATATTCATATATATATATATATTCATATATATATATATATCTTTCATTACTCAGCTAAGACTATTTGATCTTAACTGTACACACAGCATAAAGTCCAAAGTTTTATGAACCTAAAGCTTATAAGATATGGACAACCAGAACGGAGGAAATGCAAAATTTCTTTCTCCCCTGATATGAACATCAATAGATTATCAAGGTTCCAAACAAGTTCTTGCTCTTTGTACCTTGTGTACATCTGGAAAGCAGATGGGGAAAAAGAGAAAAAATATGAAAAACAAGTTCTTCAAGTCATCAATAGAATTCTGATTTTTCTCCAACACACTGCATCACTTCAGAGAAGGTTTTTATTTTTCAAGGAAAGCAGTGACTTCTATAAGGGACTCTTCTTATAAAAGAGTTGGTTGTGAATTTTGGCAATTTTGGTTGTAGAAATGTCCAACTGGACTCAAACAAAAGTTGATGCATAGTCTACATATAATCAGTTAGCTATGGGCCAAACTTATCTTCACTTACCCTATCAAAAGGTAGCTAATAGTTGCTTGAAGGTAGGCACCAAGTCATAATTTCTTTTCAACTTGCAACACCAACAAAGAGTTTTGTCCTTTGTAGATGTAAAGTTAATGTGTATCAACTGTTAAATGACTGATCAATCATAAAACTTAATCAAACATAAAACTCCAATCACTAATCAGGACAATTATAAAATCTAATCAAATCTAATGTAATCAAATCAAAACACTACTCTTATCTAAATGAGTTCAGAAGTGGGATGTAAATAAAGCTAAAATTTTAATTCATTATTAATCTCAGATAAATCAATGTATACAACTTAAGGTTCCAATGCTGGCCTTCTATAAGCATTTTACAATTTTATAATCCCAAGCACTACCATCAATTTTTCAGTTTTTACTGAATTTC
Source organism: Cephalopachus bancanus (assembly GCA_027257055.1). Taxonomy (NCBI): domain Eukaryota; kingdom Metazoa; phylum Chordata; class Mammalia; order Primates; family Tarsiidae; genus Cephalopachus; species Cephalopachus bancanus. The sequence goes on along the minus strand of JAPVLO010000170.1, from coordinate 1,927,870 downwards.
CGACTTGTATGAGAGTTGTAGCTAAGGGTAATTCAGGAAATATAGATGACAGGAAAGATAAAGTATAATTCGGCATCACAGCCCATCTGGTTAAAAAATAAGGTGGTCCTAAATTTGTGAAAATGTATGTCCCTTGGTATCATGAGTCAGAATGCAAGTGAGAAACACCAAATATAAGCATACCTAAAACCGAAAGCTAGAAGAAAAGAGAAACAAACATCTTTAAGATACTACTATGGATCAGGCTTTGTGTTAGAAGTTTTTAGTCACAACTGAAGCTAATTTTCAAAAAAATCAAAAAGCGAAATATTATAATCCCCAGTTTTACATTGAAGAAACAGGCTCAAGGATAAGAAACTCCTCAGCCTCATAAGGTCACATGGCTTTTAACTAATAATATAGAAACAGAACCTCCAAAACATTCAAGACCATCTTAATGTGGGAGAGCAGATAACTGACCCTGAGCAATGCTAGAACTGCAACTCCCTATGAATTAGAATCTATATAAGTTATGGCTCATTCTTTATCGGGCTCTCACACACCTGTCACCCATATAACTAGAGACTGTTGCCTAACAACTCAGTAAACAGTAGCCTTTTGGTTCCTAAATATGTCAAGTGAATTGAGTCATAAGCACAGATGTAGTAACCCTAATACAATAAACCTTCAGTTAACCAGAATTCAGGGGCCTTTTATAAGCACTTTGATTAGATGCTTTTCTGCATCCGTTGAGACGATCTTATTGTTATCTCCTTTACACTGTTAATAACTGCATTGCTTTTCTGATGTTGAAGCATTCCTTAGATGAATCCTGCTTGGGTTCATCATTATTCTTTTAGTAAGCTGTTGTATTCAATTTGATAATACTCTATTTAAAACTGTGACATCCAAAATAAATGACACTGGCCTATAGATTTGTTTTTTGTGTTCTTCTTGTTTGGTTTTGACATAGAGTAATGCTACCCTCATGAAGTGAAAAGGAACAGGCTTCTATCATTCTCTAAGCTCTGTAACAATGATCTGTTCCTTGAGGGATTGGAAGAACTTACTTGTAAAACCATCTAGCTCTGGTGCCATTTTTTTAATTGAAATTTTTGTTCAGATTAATTGTAGATTCACACACAGTTTTACTTAGTTCCCAAGGGTAACATTTTATAAAACTATAATAAATATCACAAGAATATTGACATTGATAAAAATTCACCAATCTTATTGCAATTTTTTCAGTTTTACTTTATCCATGCATGTGTGTTTGTGTGTATTCAGTTCTACACAATCTTATCACATGTACAAGTCTGTATATATATATGTTATATAGAAATGTTTAAAATATAATTAAGTTCTTACTATACTGTTTTATAGCCAACTATTTGTCTATTATAGTTTCCAAGTTTTAAACACCCTTCAAATACATATTTAATGGTTATATGACACTTAAGGTATGAATCAGAATCTTTTATTTAACCATTACTCTATTATTGTACATTCAAGCTGTTTCCATTTTTAAAGTCTATTATAAGTAAGGCTTCAGTAAACACATTTATAAATACTGTTTACCCAGCTATGATTATTTCTTTTGGACAGATTTGTGGAGGTAAAAATACTGGAAAAGATGAGCTTCTCAAATCTTAACACATGGATTCATCCTGTCCCTGTAAAGAACCTTTCCATCAGCCAGAAATAACTGCTATGTTTTCTCATCGTCAATTTTTAGAGAAAAACTGACTACAAACATATGCCCAGTATCTCAGCATAGAGCTAGTCTACCCCAAGTCAGGGAAGAAAGCTCTAGCTATGAAGAAAAGCAGACTCTATCGTGCATAATCTGAGCCACCCTCAGGGCTAGAACTCATCAGATTTACTATGTACTGGGTATGCCAAATCCTTATTCTTTAGAGAAACGGAAAGCCAGGAAGTATAACTAGCATGTGACACAGAGCATGAACATGCCATTGTGCTAAAAAGCCCCTACCTATGCATAGATTCCATTTTCAGATGAGAAAACTGAGCCCAGAGATGTTAAGAAGGTTACACAGTAAGTATATCCAAACCCAGGCAACACTGCCATAGTCTCTGCTCACTTAGATTCTTGTTTGTGGCATCTACAGCACTCAAACTAGGCTCAAGTGCTCTAGAGAGGAACCAAATGAAAAGCATCAGTTAAAGGCCTCCCTCTGGAAATAGAGGTCGAGGCCAGAAACCAAATGAGGAGGCTGAGACACTTTATGAGACTTATAAAAGCCCCCAAAATTATAGCAAGTCATGTTATAGTCTATCTAGAATGAAGTGATTTTCACCACATCAACTGCTCTTGATGCTGCATTGGCTTACATCAGAAAAGCTATGGGAAAGTACTAGACATTTAATCATGAATATTCGCATCAATGTATACGACCCTACTAAAGAGTGAATAGTCAGTTCAAGGTAACAGACTATCATGAGCTTTTAGAAATGACTTACCTTTCTGTAATGTGAATTAATTCTTGCTTCAATAATACAATCAGAAGTTATTTGACAAGGGCATAATAATTATTGATTAGGCTAATCTTAACATTTCTCACCATACCACGAAGCACTGAAAAAATAAATATTAAAGACAGAAAGTTTCTTTAGTTCAACTCTCATCATTTTAAAGATGGGGAAACTGAGGTCCCACAGGGATTAAGATAATTAATTACATGTGTGCAAAATCTCAGTTTTGCTTTGACTTAAAATGTTGTACATTTAGTTTTCTATCTTTGTATTTAATTGTAAACTATCAAAAAAATACATGTTAAACTTCTCCTTTTTAAGAACTTGAAAAAAATAATTTTCCTTTAATGATTATACATCTTGTTCCATCTGTCATTCTTACTATGAGACTAAATTCTATTCATTGCACATATTCCTTAAATATCACTACTATTTGCATTTACTATACCTGTATAATCATAAGACGAGAAAAGTAAGCAAAATGCTTTGTACCGAGCACATTTACTGCATCTTTGTGACATTTTTCACAAAATAGATCCAATGGAAGAGGGGAAAAAAAAGTGAAAACATGTCTTTCATAACGTTTTTCTATAGCTTGAAGTCCAAGTCCATGAATTGGCTATCACATCACCAGCTGCATACTAGTTGGTCTCACTCCACTGATGTGAAATTCAAGTGGGAAATCTCCAAAGGCTTCAAGGCTTCTCTCCTTTCCCTAGTCCTACCAATTCTTTGAGATACACAAGAAAAACAGACATTCACAATTCTATTTTAACAGTGTCCTTTCCTATTCAGAGGCTGACAGTTCCCCCTCTAGCTGTGTTACTAAAGCTGATGCTACCCTAGAAACAGACTTATCAAAATGCAATTGAGATTTTTAATAGTAAAACCTGAAGCTCAATGGGTAAAAGGAGAAATTTCACGCATTTCCACCCTTAAAGAAAAAAAATACTTTCTTTCTCTACCCTCAGTATCCCAACATTCACCCGCCGCCCCTGTCACCCCATTCTAGATGACCAGCGGCACGCCAGCATGTGATACAGACTTAATTCTAATTCTCTCCTTCTAATGTCCTGGACTCTCAACCCAGCCACAGGAAGCAGCAGGAAGCGTGAATGTGCATTGCTGATGTGCCAGGACTTTACATCAATGTCTTGTTTTTTCTCTACAGCAACCCTGCAGTGTTGATGAGACTAAGTTCCAGATGTATCAAAATTGACAAACCACCCCAGGTCCACCGGGGGCTGGTATGTTTAGTTAACCCCGGACGGTACCAACTTCAGTGGACAACGCGAAGCTGAGCTTCATTCAGCTGGAGCGCGACCAGCCCAGACTTCCCTGGCCCACGAGTACCTGCACTTAAACACACAGCATCATCAACAGTGTTTACCTAGTCCTGACCTGAGCTTAGCACGACATGGGGGTCAGAGGTGTGGAAACATGGTCCCTTTCCGCAGCGCCAATCTTGATGGAAGAGAAAATCCACCTCTCTAGAATGTCAGAGAAGTAAGAAAAGACGCCTTAACGAACATCTTATATGGCTCCCCCATCTCATTGCCAAAAAACCACAAAGGCCAAGAGGAAAAGAAGAAGAAGAAAAAACATGCAGTACTTTCTGTGCCTCAAATACCATTCATACGTTCCCTCATTTTATCCTCACAGCAGTCATATTATAAAGGCATTCTTAAGTCCAATTTACACACACACACATTTTCCTTAAGTGACTCAGAGCTTTAATATCATGTCCAAATTCTGACATATTAAGTGGCAAGTTACCAACATTTGAACCCAGACTTATCCAGCTCCCAAGCTTTGTGCTTTCAGCCCAGCTACTGCTGAGAGCCCCAGCAGTAATACAGAACAGCACATAATTAAAAGGTAACACCACGATCTAGATCAGCGGGTCCCAAATGTGGCTGATTCATTAGAATCATCTGAGATGCTCTATAAAAACACAGATTCCCCCATACTCCCATCCCCATTCACGCTTTTGAATGTGCAGGCTGAGATGAGGCCTGAAATCTGTATTTTTCACATACTTCCAGTGATTCCCATCATCAATCTGTCTTACTATTTGCAGAAGGATTAAAAACCACAGGGCTGAAGGGGAGCACGTAAAGTGATGTGGAACTTGGATTTAATCCACAGAATTTAAAAAGAGAAACAAGCCAGGCTCGGTGGCTCAGCCTGTAATCCCGTGCCTTTGGGAGGCTGAGGTGAGTGGATTGCCTGAGCCCGCGGGTTCGAGACCCGCCTGGGCAGGCGAGACCTCATCTCTACAATGAATCAAAAAAATTAGCCAGGCGTGGTAGTGTGCACCTGTAGTTCCAGCTACTTGGAAGACTGAGGCGGAAGGATCATGGGAGCCCAGCAGGTCGAGGCTGCGGTGGCCGGGAGCGGCCACTGCACTCCAGTCTGGGCGACAGTGAGACTTCAACTGGGAAAAAAAAAAGGAGAAACACTGAAGAGGTGGCTATGTCGGAGGAGAGTTCATCCTAGTGACACCAGTCAACCAGGTCCGGGAGACATGATGGAGACTGAACAAGGGGATAACTAGGAAGGAACACAATTAAGGAGCAGAGGCACGTAGGCTCCACACCATGATAACAAGTACACATGGAGGTTTCTGGACCATGGGAAACGTCATCAAAGCAGTAGAGGACAAACCAAACAGCAGGCAAGCATCTGGGCCAGGAATGGCAGCTACAAGACTGCTGACGTAGAGGCACAAGCTGGCAAGTCCCCAAGGAAGAAAAAACTGAAGGAAAAGCTCCCTGGATCACCAGAATGCAAACTCCAAGAAGGCAGGGGGTATTTGCCTGCGTTACTCGCTGCTGCATCCTGCCCACTTAGTAGGTGCTAAATTAATATCTGTGCAGTGAACGCACAGGTGAATTTAGAGGCAGACCAGACATAGAAGTCAACAAGACAAATGAGTCAAGGGCTTCTTCAAGATTCATATCCAAAGGACTAGAATTAAAATGACAGTACTGGCCCAGTTGACTAAAGAAGTTAAATAAGGGTAGCTTGCTGCCAGGAAAGATTGTTCTTCATGACCTCCGGCTTTCCTTTAAGACTTTCTTTTGGCTTCTAGTCCATGAAAGAATTAGGTGACTCTGAGATACTGGAATGGACTGTTCATAGTGGAATGAACAGTAGGTCTTCTGCCTTGGGATGAGGAAAAGGATGGATGAGATCTTTTAGTTTGGCAATGGAGCAAGGGCAATCTAGTGAGAATCTCAACTCAGATGGCATTCCTCCCAGGACTGAGTCATTGACAGCAAGCATGCACATGGTACAGTGGCTGGACTCCTCCCTATAAACCTTAATGACAGAGCTGGTTGGGCTCCATGAGACTTGGTCAGCCTCAGGGACCTTGCCAACCCAAGGAGAGTTGAAGTCACCTGTACCTGGCAGGCAGGTCAGGTCTCTGGGGGCTTCCAGAGACTTGTAAAGTGGTTCTACCCAGGGAAAAACTAGCTCTCCTGTTGAAATCCTTTCCAAACTAATGAATATCTAAGGTACCATTTGGGTGATGACGTTACATAGCCTGTGGTAGGGTCACCTTCGAATAGTGGGCACCATCAAAGCTAGACAGACCAGGTCATATATGCAGAGTCGAAGGACATGCTCAGATTCCTTCTTGGACACTCATTTTCTGCACGCCTGATCTTTTAATATCTTTCTTTCTTAAATGATGTCTACCTACTATTAATGTCCAACCAATAGAGAAAGAGTCCTTGTTTTTATAAACATCTTCAGCAAAAGTAATGTGTTTTATTACTAGAATAGTCAAATTATATTGTCAAAAAACTGTAAAAGATTCTATGATTGCAGTGTTAAGTCTCCCTTCCAATGCAAACTTTGCAGAGCCTGGCTTTCATAACACACCAAAGAGATAATGCATGGGTCCAAATGACTTGACAGTTTCTTTTAATTTATAGACATCTAAGAATGTTTATAAAATTCCTCCAGCTCAAAACACTTCCTTTTCTTGAACATACTTCCAGTTCAAATTATGTGTTTACAGCAGTCTGCAATATATTATTTCTAAAGCCAAACAGTCATGTAAAAAACGAATAGAAAACCAGCAGCATGTCACTACTGCCACACTCAGTCAGTTTTTGCCCTTGCCTGGTGCTCCTGCAGTGAAAGTCCTAACCTGCCAGTGGAAAGTATGAATGGATCACCAGGAACAGGCTTCCCCTGCTGTCTCCAGCATCCATAAAGGAAGGGCTACCAGTTTCTTTTCACAGGCTGATTTGAGCCTTGGTTCCTGAGAGCTATTTTTCTCTCCCAGAGCTAAGTGTAACACTCAAGAATTACTAACTGCCGGCATTTTATCCTTTCTTTCTTTTAAAGACAGGCTTTAAACCCAGATCACTACACGTCTGAATCCCAGGAAACAGTTGCAGTTTTCACATGAAAAATGCAAAGTACTGGAAACAATATTCTATCATGGCTAAATTTTTAAAAATGAAGTTCTTTCAACTTCATGTATATTTATGCTGCTAAGCATGAAACAAATAAAGGCTGAAAAGTAATTTAAATGGACTGTTAGCCATTCTGGGCCTCAACTCGGCTTCTACTGAGGAAGACTGACTCACAGCCTAGCAAAGATTTTGTGCTAGAGTCTCCAAGCTGACATTTTAAAAATATCGAATCACCCTTTTGGATGATAATCCAATTACTGAAAAGAGTGTCTACCACGATGAAGCAGTTCACTTGGAAAGTATCCAATTCTGGTTCAAACTGAGAAATATTAGAACCCCAAAGATACACATTTCAGGGGGAAGGAAGCTATCGCCGAGGAGGACAGGTAAGGTTAAGCCAAAAAACTTCCTTAAGGAGCACTGTCAGACTGATGCAAAATTACAGAGCGGCAGAAGATGGAAACTTTTTTTCCTCCAGAATCCCCAAACAGTAACGTTTCCTAACAAATCCCTGAACAAGACTCAGCAAAAAAAAAAAAAAAAAAAAAAAAACCCTATACAGCTTTTCAGGCAAGCTTCTCTTGAAATTTACCAGATGAAGATATTCCTTTTGCCCTGTTTTGCAACCAGATGAGCAACAATGGTTTTTTTCTGCAAAGAAACAAGAGAATTGCTCCCTTTTTTGTGTACAATCAGTCAGAGTTCATAACTGGCTGGTAGATTACTAATGCCAAGGGATTAAACTATCATTTGCCAAAAGGAAACACTGATAAGGTTCCTGGTTCTATTTTACAGTCTGAGCACTCCTCTAGTGTGCAGTTTTGAATTCTACGTGAAACCTCAAATAAGGTATGGGGACCTGCTAGCACACGCAGAGGCTCACACCGATTAAAAATGCCCATCTGCTGCTCGATGCCAAAGAGGTTTCCCAATCCTAAATTAGCCTCAGCTCAAAAAAAAAAAAAAGAAGGTGGGGGGAAAACTCCCAAAACCAACTAAAAATAATGTAATTTGTCTTGGAAAAGACAACTCCGATCATTAAAAATAGGCACGTTACTAGCAGGCAACGGGAGGAGACATGGGGAACCAAAAGGGGGAGAAGCAGCCGCACCCCCCAACTGAGACCCCAGATGGCACTGACGGAATCGGGGGGGGGGGTGCCTGGGCTTCCCCTTGGCAGGACGGAGCTCCTGGAGCCCAGGTAGAAGCAGCCGCGAACCAGGAGACGCGAGAGGCAGCTCCCTTTAGAGGGCGCTCACTGGGCGACGCAGGGACAAGCTCCAGCCCCACAAACGCGACCCAAAGGAGAAATCAAGTTCCCACTGCCAAGGACCGGGGAGAGAAGCTGGGTGCCCGCAGCCGGCCCCACGCGAGTAGTGGCACTTTGGGGCCCAAGAGGGCGAGCGTGGCGGCAAAGCAGCTCAGTCCTCAGTCCTCAGGCCACCCGAGGCCGAGCGCAGTGTCACACGCACCCGCCTCGCCCTGCCTACTGCACTCCAGTGCAATCCGTGTTAAAATGTCCTCCTGCCCCTAATGCCCCGCGGGCCACCCTCTGCCCTTCAACGAGGAGGGGGTCGCCGCAGGATGGGGATTCCAGCACCGGAACTCTCGGGCGCCCCCTCTCCCCACCCCCACCCCCCCGCGGGACCGCGGACTGCGTGTCCACGTCGCGTCGGTTACCTCGCCCCAGCCGCAGGGAGCATCAAACAAAAGAACTTTTACAAACTTTTCTCTCCGGACAGTCGCGAGTCTTTTAAATCTGGGCCTCATCTCCCCAGGATTTGCATTCAGTCGAGTAGGAAAGCTGGCGTGGGAAATACGGGGTGCGGAGGAAGGGACCCCAAAGTTTCCAGATAGCCTGTGGGTCTCGGGGAGCGTGCAGAGCGGAGCCATTCGCTCGCGGGCCAAACCCAGGCTCCTGTCTCCGGCCACCCTTTCCCCTCCGTCCTTCCCGGATCTCGCAGCAAGACCCCCGAGGGCCGAGAAGTTGGGAGTGACTTCAGGAGCCTCTGCGGTGAGACTAAACTGCAGTTCTCATGCCCCATCCCCGGGGACAGCGAGACAACCCCAGGGAGCAGCACTTTTCTGCGGAAGGGAAAGGACGGGAAGGGGGGCAAAGGGTGCAGGAGCGAGAGCATTTGTCCCCTCGGATTCCCGGGGTCTCAGCGCAGTGGAGGGGGAAATCTCCCAGGTGGCGCTCCCCGATTCCCTCGGGCGCCACGGGCTCCTCTCGTGCCCCGAGCACCCTCCACGGCGCGCGCGTCCCCCCGTCCGGCCCACTCACCGACTCCGCCGACACGCAGGCCACCAAGCCCAAGGTGAGCAGGATCCACGCGCGCTGCATATTCCCCAGTGACCGGCTGCTCCCGGCCGCCGCTTGCAACGAGGGCGAAACGAAGCCTCCCGCCCGGCGCTCGGCGGAGCCCGCGCTGAGGAATCCGGAGCGGAGCAGCCGCAGCGACTGCGGCTGGGGCTCGGGGGCTCGGGCTCAGGGCTCGGGGGCGCTCGCCTGTGCCTCCTGCGCCTGCTCCCGCCGCCCGCGGTTGCGCCCCGGGAACGCAACGCCTTCTCACTTGTTGGTTTCTGCACTCCCGACGCGGAGTTGGGGCTTCGGGGAGGCTGCTCTCTGGAGCTCTTCTCGCCTTGCTGTGGTTTTACTCCTCCGCCGACGCCTTCCCCGTGTCACCGTTCAGGTTCTGGTTTTAAGGAATAAATTCGATGGCTCGAGATGGAGCTGCAGCAGCAAGAAGTTTGGGGGCAGAGCGGCGGAGGCGCGCGATCCGCGCGGCTGGAGCTCCAGGAGTATCTGGCGAGCGGCGAGTCCGAGCGGGGCTGGTGGCTCCGCGGCTGCGCCCCTGCCCCTCCTCCTCTGCCTCCTCCCCCCTGCCCCCCCGCCGCCGCCGCCTCCCTCCCCAGGCCCTCCTCCACCTCCTCCTCCTCTTTTCCTCCGGCTCCCTCCGTCCCTCCCTCCCGAGCCTGCTTCTCCTGGCTCCTCCGGGCGACTGGGGGAGAGGAGGCGGCAGTGTGACTCCCAGATAAACCCGGGAGAAATTCCTACAGGATTACACCCCGATTGGCAGCTCCGGGGACCAGTGGGCGCCGGCGGCGCCGCGCGCTGGCTTCTCTGAGTCCTCATCCGCAAACCAGTGCTGCTTCGTTTTCTCGCTCCTTTTTCTCCCTTCTTTTCCCTTTTCCTCTCGCCTGCTCTGTGCTCTTTTCTTTCCGTCTTTCCTTTTTTCTCTTTCTACACGTTCACTTTTCTGGAGAAAGACGGATGAAGAAACGAGAGACGTATTTAGCTTTTCTGCCTTGAGAATTAGACCAGTAGGGGAAAAAACGGCTTTGTGAGTTGAAAAAAAAAGTTTATAGATGCCTTCAAGCAATGTGAAGTATTCATAAATCGCCAGTTCATGAAAACTGTATTTTAAAAGAGAAGACGAATGTAATAAAGACGTAATAAGAGTTTCTTCCAGCATCCCGAATCCATCCCCTCGGCCTCCAAAAAAAGGAAGTGAAGAAAGGATCTTAGAAACCCCAAACGCAACAGTTTCAAAGCTCATAATTTCATTAAGGGCTTAAGTACTATTTCTGCCTCACACAGTTTATGCCCCTAAGGCTTCTTATAGGCTCCATTTCAGCACAGAGGTGTTAACAGTTTGGAAGCTACAAATAGGGTAATTTGATGAGAAATTGGATAGAGACCCTGAATAATAACATATTTAAGAGAACTTCAAAGAAAAGAGGGATAAAGTAATTTCTAGTTTGGAGAAAATAATGAACATGTATTTCCCACATGGAAGTAACTGATCTGAAATATTTTGTTATGAAGTTATTTTTTTTTTTTTATTTCAAGTCAAGTCTGTGGCATACTATATAGAACATGGCAAATGCAAATCCTCTACAAATTTTTTTTAAGTTTTTTCTTACTGTCACAAATTTTACACACAGTCCCTTCCAGTTTCTACCACCAGTTTTCTCTCTGATTTATGAAGTGAATGAATTATGGAGCCATTCTGCTCCTAGCATGGCCACAATGGGAGACCAGAGACCTTTCTGTCTTGTTCACCACTGAATTCTGAATTCACTGAATTCACTGAATTCACCACTGAATTCCTGGTACATAAAGACACACAATGAATATATCCTGAATAAATTTTACTCTAAAACTCAATCTATACAGCATAAGTGTTGTGAACCTTTAAGAGACACAGATGTAGATATATACCTACGGGGCCATGGTAATTTTTCAACATAGTATTAGAATAAAATACAGTCATATGCTAAGTGAGAATTACAATCTCTTAGTAATGTATTACTACAGTAAATTGCAAAGAAAGAAATTTAGCTGAAGAATTACCAACTCAGGATTGGAAACATCAAGCTCTTTGGTTTTGAGTGCTGTCAACTTTCGAATGCCCATGGGCAAGTCTAAGGCATTGGCAACCACAGTAAATCCACACCATTTAAAAATATTAAAAGAGTATTGGAGGGCATGTATTGAAAAATAAGTTTCGCCCCTCCTCACTTACCAAGGACTTCTAGAAGGCCGATGCTATTCTGATTCTTGACCTGGGTGCTGGTTACACAAGTGTGTTATGTGATAAAAATTCAAGGAACAATCTGCTTACGCAAATATGCATTTTTCTGTATATAAACCTTTTTTTCCCAATAAATTCTCTTGTTTAAAAAAAACAATATGGAGAAATAGAAGAGTGGGCAAAGGAGAAAACAAAAAGAAGAAAAAGCAGGAGACTGGACATTGGAACATGGTATGGACGCTTCTGATTCCACAGACACTGAGCTAGTTCCTGTGCCAATGTAGGTTCAGGTTGGTTTTTGAAAGAATGGATGACCGTTTTATGTTTAAGATGGATTCTTTGTGGATTGAAGAATTTCATGAGATGGGAAGACTTCTTAATAGAAAGTTCTAAAGGAAAATGAGCAATGTGGGAGACATGCAAAGAGCCACAAAATATCACCTCTTCCCCCATAAAGTTCACTCTGCAACCTTCTGGCAAGACCATACTCCTACTGTCCCCAACAGTTAAGTATTCATCCAGTAAATTAGAATTCTAACAAAACAGGCAAATGTACTCATGGGTGAGCTCTCACAGTTATTGCTGTTTATTGGGGTATCCACCTAGTAAGAAGCATGGTGCCTGCTCTCTGATTCAGCTTGGGTAGACAGTTATAAAAATGAGTATATAGATACATGTGCTGATGGGATGTATCCCTCTGCTGCCTTGACAGCACACCCCAAGGCTGTTGGCATTTAGGAGACTCTGAGTGACTTGCTTCTTTAAAGATGATAATGTAGCATGCAGAGTCTATGTAATAAGGTAATTGGTACCATTTTGAGTCGCACAGTATCAAGTATATGAAAACAAATATTCAAGGTCTTGTGTTCAGATGCATTAACAGGTGTGACAAGAAGGATAATCTGACATTATAAAGAGTACTTACACAAGAGCTGGCTACAAATAGGCTGCTCATGCTGAGTGGGATGGGGACAGGGGTCAGCAGAGGTCCACTGGTATTAGTCAGGAACATATCTACATTTGAAATTGATGGTGGCCTGTTTGTGTGTTTTGCTAATTGAACATTTTTTTTTAAAACTTATGGGAACAAAAATGCGGTAGAATTTTGTGGAGCATATCTAATACACTAAATATAGCTTGTGATGGGAACCAAAGGTTCTTTGCTAATATGTTTTCAGGTCCTCCTGTTTGAGGGCTATGCTTTGAGGGGCACAGCTTCACCAGTCACTTCTCAAATAGCTTCACTGATTACTATTAAACACACAACTTCAACAATCTCAGAAGAAAATATTTAAAATGAGCAGAATATAGAAACTAGGATACAGAAATGTAAAAAACAGGAATTAAAGAGAACCAGACAAATGAAAAAATAGAAGTGAAAGCTACCAAAGAGATTGTTTAATCCAGGCTGACACATTGGACTCTGTCATTATGGTACCTAATGATATCACATTATAACCATGGACAAGCAGGTGCTTTGTTCCCAGGTGAACTGTCAGAGCAGGGGAACAAGGAAAAAGATGCCACTCTGTTGTTCTCAGTTGTTTCTCCTCTTGCCATCCCCTGGAATGTTACCAGGGGTCTATGCAAGAAATCAATTTGCTAGGACCAGTCCTTACTAAATTCATGTGAAAGATGATGGAAGCTGAGAGTCAGAAGCAATCCAGCCAGCCAACTATTAATGACCCATTACTAATAATGGCGAATGAGCTGAGGCCATGACGAAAATCAACAAGCAATCAAAAAAAAAATCTATTTTTAGTCTCAAACTTTCCACCAATCTCATCAACCCTTTGCCAGAGAAGTTGACTGATTTGAGTTTTTTAACTTGATATGGTGCTAATGTTGAACAAAACTGTCACATTTTGCACAGTAAGACACAGACAGGAACATTGAGAAACTGCATATTATATAGGCCGGGTGCAGTGGCTTATGTCTATAATCCCAGCACTTTGGGAGGCTAAAATGGGAGGATTGCTTGAATCCAAGAGTTCGAGACCAGCCTAGACAATAATGTGACACCTTGTCTCTACACACACACACACACACACACACAAAATCAAAAAATTAGCCAGGTATGGTGGTGCATGTCTATAGTCCCAGCTATTTGGGAGGCTGAGAGAGGAAAATCACTTGAGCCCAGGAGTTCAGGACTGTGGAGAGCCATGATCACACACTCCAACCTGGATGACAGGCTCAAAAATAAAATAAACTGAAAAATAAAATAAAATAAGTAGTCAGGTGTGGTGGCCCACACCTGTAGTTCCAGCTATTCAGGATGCTAAAGCAGGACGATTGCTGTTGAGCCCAGGAGTTCAAGTACAGCAACATAGAGTGATCTCGTCTCTACAAAAAATTAACCACACATGGTGGCATGCCTATGCTCTTAGCTACTCAGGAGGCTGAAGTGGGGGCATTGCTTCAGCCCAATATTTCAAAGTTGCAGCGAGCTATGATCCTGCTACTGCACTCCAGCCTGGGAAACAGAGCCAGACTCCATCTCTGAAACAATTAATTAATTATGTATACATTGTGGATGGCTAAATCAAGCTAATTAACACATGCATTGTCTCACACACTCTTTTTTGTGGAGCAAACATTTAAAGGCTTTTTTCTTAGCAATTTTCAAGGATACAATGTATTGTTACTAACTGTAGTCATCATGATGTATAACAGAACTCTTGAACTTATACCTCTGTGAGTTAACTTTTTAAGATTCCACATAAGTAGGATCAAGTGGTATTTATCTTTCTATACCTGGCTTAACATAATGTCCTCAGGTTCATTCATGTCAGTTATCTTAAGGGGATCAGGGAAGGCTTCCTGGAAGAGATATGTATCACATTAATTAATTATGTATATGTTATGGATGGCTAATCAAGCTTATTAACACATGTATTACCTCACACACTCTTTTTGATGATGGCCTGGATTTCCTTGGGGTTTTTTTGTTTTTGTTTTTGTTTGAATTGGAATCTCTCTCTGTTGCCCAGGATGGAGTGCAGTGATACGCTCCAGCCACTGCAGCCTCCACCAGCTGGCTCAGGCAATCCTTCTGCCTCAGCCTTCCAAGTAGCTGGAACCACAGGTTGTGCGCCCACCATACCCAGCTAATTTCTTATTTATCGAAGAGATAAGGTCTTGCCAAGTTGTCCAGACTGGTCTTGGACCCCTGGGCTCAGGCAATTCTCTCACCTCAGCTTCCCAAAATGTTGGGATAACAGGAGTGAGCCAATGTACCTGGCTGATTTCCTTCTTTTTCCTTTCTCTCTCTATTTTTTTTTCCTTTTTCTTTCTTTTCTCTTTTTCTTTTCTTTTCTTTTCTTTTTTTTTTTTTTTTTTGATACAAGGTCTGGCTATATTGCCCAAGCTAGACTCAAACCCCTGGGCTCAAGCAATCCTCCCACAAAGTTGGAAGTGCCAGGACACTGGCTCTCTTCTTTATTAAGGCTGACTGGTATCCATATGTGTGTGTGTGTGTTTGTGTGTGTGTGTGTGGTGTGTGTGTGTGTGTGTGTGTGTGTGTGTGTGTGTGTGTACACACCACATTTTCTTCATCCATTGATGGACTATTTTACTTTTTCTTTTTAAAAAAAAAAAAAAACAAAGGGTCTTTTTGGTCACCAAAACTTACTTCTGCAACCTCGAACCCCTGGGCTCAAGCAATCCTCCTGTCTCAGTCTCCCAAGTTGCTGGTACTACAGGCACAGACCACCACACCCAGCTAATTTTTAAAAATATTTTATAGAGACAGGATCTTGCTGTATTGCCCAGGCTAGACTCGAAATCCTGGGCTCAAGTGATCCTCCCACCTCAGCCTCCTGAGGCACAACCACCACTCCTAGCCCGGACTACTGTTATTACTACTCCCTGCAGATTATTAGTATATTGGCAGCTAGCATTAACTCCACTCACAGTTCTTACAGATCCATTCTCTCCAAAGCCCTTGAGGGAATCCAAGGCCCTAAAGAGAGCCCTACATGCTACATACTAAATGGTTCCACACTTCCTTGTTCAAAATTATGTAGACCAGGACTGGATGTTAGTGGGCCAGCAGCCATTCAGATTCACCTTTCAGATCATTTGAACCAAGGAACTCAGAGTCTTATTGTACCTTGGCCTGGGAGTCATCCAAAACAGGGAAGGGGTCCTTGTGTCCTGAAATACAAATGGTGGATGTACAATAGAATAACACAAGTGAACAGAGAGAAACAGAAACAGAGAACATGTGATTCTAGATTAATGCAAGTTTCTGTTTTGTTTCATTTTGTTTTCTAGACTCTTTTGAGACCCAGACAACTTTCTTCCTTTAGAATCTACAAGAGATTCTGATATCCTTAAGGTAAATTTCTCATTTTTCTTGAGTCAGTTTAAGAGGACTTTAGCTTCTGTTAAACAGATAATCTCAGACAAAGACAGAGGTGAAAGTGAAGCAAAGAGCTTCAAGTACCTTGTCTTCACTCTAGATAAAATGGAAATCTTGCCATTTTGTACTTTATGAGATATAATCTTAATGAAGATAAACTATAATTATTTTGATTTCAAGAAAAAACTCAAACTTTTAACTGTTACATTACCTTGGAAGAAATGTTTTCCATGTAGAGTTAAGTATTGTAAGAATTCTAAAAACAGAATAGAAAACATAGAAATCATACTTCTTTGAATAAAATAGTATGAATATTGGGGGCACCTAGAATTAATGCCAAGCATTGCTTCATTGAACCTTTTTCTAAAAGATCTGGAGGACAAAACACATAAATGTCCAGGTGAGAAAATGATAGTAAATTATTTCATTAGTGAAATGAGAAGCAGATAAGATGGTATACCTAGGTGAGTTGTTAAGTAACCCAATACTTTAAGGAGACTTGAAGTCAGCTCTTATTCTTGGTGTTAGGGTAGGCTGTGCCCTAGAGGTTAAACCCTCAAGCTTTGGCAACAGACAGACTGGAGTTTGAATACCAATTCTATTTCCTGTGTTCTCAGAGGCCTTGACACCTAAGCAGACAACTTAATCTAAGCCTCATTTTTCTCATCTGTATACTGGAGATAATAGCCATGATGTGTGTGGAGTGTATGTGCTAACAACGCACATAAAGTATCTAACAAGTTAGTTTGCACATAGTGAACTTTCAATAAGTACCAGTTGTCAATAAGTTCCAGTTACGAATACCAGTTGCTAATGCCAGTTTTGGTTATTGGTATTTTCTCTCAACAAATGCTGGTTGTTTTTCTATGTCAGTTGTGATTAGTATTTTCTCTGCCTAGAATAACCTATCTGTTCTCTCAACTTTCTTTGTCTGCCTAACTCCTTCTTTCCCCCTTAAGTATCAGTCTACAAGTGGCCTCATTAGGACATATCTGAAGGCTTACTATGTGATACACATCTCTCCCAGGAAACTTTCCCCCATCCCCTTCAGATAACTTATCTTCACTTATTAATTCTAGCCTAGGATAGATTATTTGAATCATTGTAAAATTTGTGTTTAGAAACATGTTCTATTGTGGCTAAAAGTACAAACAGAAGACAAATAACGTTGGGAAGGGTATAGGAAATAAGAGTCCACATCATTCTGTTTATTTTTTAAGGTACCATAACAAGTTTAAATCTAACTAAAAATCCAGAGAAAGGATATAAAATTTCAAAATTGCAGGTTCTGAAATAACAGTAAAGAGTTTTGAATTGTTAAAACAAAACATCTCTTTAAGTTCAGATAAAAATAAGGAAAATGCTTCTGGGAAGGAAAAAAAACCATGAAATCAGAACTTAAAATGTCCACTTTTTGCTCTTTTTCACATAGAATTTAGGAATGCAAATGACTGACCGAATATGGTAGCTCATGCTTATAATACCAGCACTTTGGGAGACTAAGGCAGGAGGATTGCTTGGGCCCAGGAGTTTGAGACCAGTTTGGGCAACATTGTGAGACCTCATTTCTACAAAAAAATAAAACAGTTAGCCAGACATGGTGGCACGTGCCTTGTTGTCCCAGCTACCCAACAGGGTGAGGTAGAAGGATTACCTGAGTCCAGGAGGTCAGGGCTGTGACAAGTTGTGATGAGCTCTAATGAACTGCACTCAATATGGGAGACAGAGGGAGACCTTGACTCAAAAAATAGAAGAAGAAAAAAAAAGACAAGAGGTTCTTTGCAGATTTTATTCCAGTGTTACATTATAAAAGCATGTCTCCCCCCACCACACCTCAACCCTTACTTACTACAGGCACAACCCAGCACCCCAAGGTGACCTATGCAAATAGCCTGGAATGCATTGTGTTCCTTTTTTTTTTGTTTTTACTTGTATAATCCTATATGGATTCGCTCACACATACATGATACACTCATAAGTTTTTATGGTTGTTTATTTTGTTCTTGTTTTACAAAAATTAGATCCCTTTAAACACACTTTCTGCATATAATAGAAATCCCTCCAAGGCACCTGACAAAATGTTCATTCATGTTTATAGTGTCAGCCTATTACCCCTTGGTATGGTATTTCATTTTCAATCCAGTTATTTCCCTCAACTAAGCATCCCTTCTGTTTCCAGTAGCGTTCCCCTCCAACACAAACAGTATCACAGGAAATACATCTTATATACTTTTTAAATTACTAGTGACTTTCTTTCTGTGGGCTAGATTCCCAAGAGTGGGACTGCTGAGTTGGAAAGTATAAATATTTTTAATTTTCCAAGATGTTGCTTGACAATTTTACAACAACAGTGAAAAGTTCTCACACTCCCATTAGTGATGTGGAGAGTATTCCTGTCCTTTCTTCACATCTCAGCCAGCAGTAGGTGTTAGCTTTCTTCCTCACCCAGTTTCGTAAGTATAAAGTGACAGCTCATTGCTCGTGTTATGTGCAATTTCTTGACTATTGGGGCTTCAGAGCATCTTTTCACGTGTTTGTTATATTTGGAGTTGGTCTTCTGTGAATTGTCTGTTCATATCCTTTCTCCATCTTTCTACATGGTAATATGCCTTTTCCTTGGAAGTGCTCTCATAGAATTGCTATTAATGCATCTTGCATGTATTTGCCCGTTTATTGTGATCATTTTCAATACTCTATTCACTGATCTATTTGTCTATTCCCATGCCATAGAATATTCATTTGCTTACCACAGTTGTATAGTACCCTCTGATTATTCCCAAACCAGGCTCCTTACTCTCTGTAACCACATACTGGTTGTTGTTTCTGTGTTTTTCTTGGATTTTGGGGGACATTTTCTTCATCCATATAAATCCTAAAGATATTTTAGGCAATTAAAATAAGCCATTTAGGATTTCATTTGAAATTGAACTAACTTTTTGCATTGGTTTTGGGATAAGTAGCATTTTTTATGTTTAGTCATCTTAGATCAGAAAAGGTTATATACAGCTTTGTTCAAATCTTTTTTAAATGTATATTCATAAGATTTTATAGTTTTCCTATAGATCCTGTGAAGTTCTTGTTAAATATATTCCCATTATTTATATATGTTGTGTCACTATTATAAGTAGAATTTTCCTCTTTTCACCTAGGAACTTACTGCTAGAGTACAGAAAAACTATCTGTTAATATTTATTTTGTATACTGCCATCTTACCAATAATTTTTAAATGAATCTAGTACATTTTTTACTAGAGTCTCATGGATTTCTAGGTATAAAATTATGTCATAAGCAAAAAATGTGGCTTTAATATCTTTTCCAATGTTTATGCCAGTTGTTTAGTAGCAGTAATTTTAATAACTAGTTCCTAATTTTAATAGAAATGGTTTAGTATATTGTGTCCAGTAATTTGGAATGACAGTTGTTGGTTTGTGAACAGTCTTTAGTAGATCAAAAAAGTTTCATTGTTTATCTTGAGTTTTTGTTAGAAATGGTTGTTGAATTTTATCGGAGCCCCTTCAGTACCTACTGATGTAATCCTATGAATTTTTATCCTTTAGTTTGTTGATGTAATAGATTATGTTGATGTATACTGAGAGTGATTTTCAAATAGCAAATTACTCCCACAATCTTTAAATAAAACTTCCTTAAACCTAGTGCACCAGTTTTTGAGAACTTGTTAATGTCTATTTGCTAATATTTTGTTTAGAAATTTTTGCTTCTTATTTGAAAGTGATATAGATCTGTAATTGTTTTCATTCTGTTTTTTACTAGATCAGGTTGTGACATTACAGTTGTGCTGGCTATGTAAAATGAATCAGGAAGTTTTCAATATTTTCTGTCTGTCTTGGACTAATTTGAATAACTCTAAAATGATCAGTTCCTTGAAAATTAATAGCAACCTGTCTAGGAACCCATTTGGTCTTAATGCCCATTTAAATAATAGCTCTTTTAGTACTACTTCTTCTGTCATAATTGGTCTATTCAAGTTTACTATTTCTTCCTGGTTCAATTTTAGTCATTTGTACTTTGCCAGACAATCATTATTATCCTCTAGGTTTTAAAGTTTATTGTCACAGATTTGCTTTTAGAGAGATAAATATTCTCTTATTTTTAAAAATGTCTCCGTCCTTCTTTCATTTCTCTTTGACTTTCTCATCTTTCTCATCTGACTTCTGTGGGATTTATTTCTTCAATTATTAATTTTTTTCAAAAGAATTTTTTATATTTACTTATCCTTACTCTTTAAGTGTTTGTTTGCTTTCTCTTTGATCTTTGTTCTTTTACTTTCTTCTATTTTTAAAATTTATCTCTTTATAATTTCTTAAATAAAATTCTTACCTCCTTTATTTTTGTCTTTTTAAAAAATAATATCATTTTGGGCTATGCCTGTACTGTAGATAATTTGTTCTTTCTGCTTAGGAGCTTATAAGCTTTTCCAATTATCCTTAGAATCCATGTGATTCATCTTCAATGAATCTTTTAGTTTACAGACTCAAGTCTTTCTCCTCAAGCAAGAGTTTTCTTGTTTGTTTGTTTTTATTGTTTTCTCTCTTCTGAGTTTTTTAATCTTTCTGGAACTCCTATTATTTGTCTGCTAAATATCCTGAGTGGATGCTGTCCAAATTGTTTATATTTTGTCATGATTTACAATTTTTCACATTTTTGCTTAATCATGTTCATGAATTTTCAGATCACTGATTCAGATCAGTGACCATTCTCGCCCTTAATTCAGCTTCTGAAATTTTTAAAATTGGGAAATGTGTTTTTATTATTAATGAATTATGATTGTTAATTATTTGCAGATGCACTTGGGATAAGTGCTTTTTTGTTTTATGTTAAACTTATGTCTCATCTGTCTCCTCTAGCAGTTTTATTTCCTTGGGCATGTTCTGTAATTGTTCTCTGTTTTCTGTTTCTCTAGCTGCTGGGTGCCATCAGATGAGGTGTCATATTTCTTTGTTGGCTGGTTGGGACTCAGAGCTGGTCGATGAAGTGTCCTTAGATGGGGTTTCACAGGTTGTAGAAGGAAAAGAAGGTCTGCTCAAGTATCCCTGCTCCAGTAGGCTGATCTGCTGCTAGTTCTCTCACTTCCCTGCCAGGTCACCTGGAGGAAGTCTCTTCCTTCCCTAGTCTCCAGCTTCAAGGGCAGGGAAAATTTATCCCTCCTTGGCCTTTGTAGCAGGGATCAGGAAGACTTTGTCTAGCCACATGGAGCACACAGTGAAGATAAATGGCATGTATGGTCCATTTATCTTACAGATCCTTGGGAAAGTCAAGGGTATACATGGGGGAAACTGGGAATGTGGGCTCGAGACTGTTACTACTCTGGCCCTCCTAAACTATCTTTCATTTTATATTTTCTAAAAGTAAATACACTAACACAATTATCACAGGGTGGATGGAAAAAGCTATGGAGTCAGACAAACAGATCTGGCTTTAAAGCTTATGTAGTGAGACCAGAGAAGGCTTGAATGGCAAGAGTTCTTTGCAAGGTGAGTATTTCAGAAAAACTTTCTGCAGACCAAGAAATGTCTGCATTTAACAGACTAAAAACTAGGGCTCAAGGAGTTGCCCAAACTGACCCAACCAATGAGTTTTAGAGCCAGGATGCCCGGCCTAGTGTATCTGGAGCATTTAAAAGTCTCCTGAGATGTTTTCCATAAATTCTTGCCAGGAATTGAAGGCATTAGCTACCTGTTAGCTTCAAAGGCTCAAGCAGAATTTATAAATATTTCACTGAGGGTGTTTCCAGTTTTGTTTTGTTTTTTCTTTATTTCAATAGCTTTAGAGGGTGCAAACAGTCTGGTTATGTGGTTGCATTGTATAGTGGGGAAGAAGTCAACAGAGCAAATAGACAATCTACAGAGTGGGAGAAGATATTTGCAAATTATACGTCTGATAAAGTACTATTATTCAGAATCTACAAAAAACTCAAATCTGCAAGAAAAAAAGCAAATGACCCCATTAGAAAGTAGTCAAATGACATGAACAGATATCTCTGTTTTGTTTTGGGGTTTTTTGTTTGTTTGCTTGTTTGTTTTTGAATTGGAGTTTCACTCCATTGCCCGGGCTGGAGTGCAGTGGCACTCTCACGGCCACCCCAGTGTCGACCTGCTGGGCTTAGGCTTCCATCTCAGCCTTCTAAGTAACCAAAACTACAGGCTCGAGCTACCACGCCCGGCTAATTTTTTTACTTATTGTAGAGATGAGGTCTCGCCAGTTCCCCAGGCTGTTCTCAAACCCATGGGCTCAGGCAATCCTTTCACCTTGGCCTCCCAAAGAGCTGGGATTACAGGCTTGAGCCACTACACCTGGTCTGTTTTGCTTTTTAATGTGACTTTCTGTTTTCCCATTTGCAGATTTTAAAAAAATCTTTTTATTATCAAGTGCTAAATGACTTGTATTGCCATCAGAGAACATATTATGAGTATTTCTGTCATTGTTGTGTGTTTTATGCAAAAAACAACCTTAAGGTGTAAACTCAGCACATCTTTGCTATGTGATGTTTGTTTTCTACTTGGATCTTTTCTATAGTGGATCCTCACCTGAGTACCAGATGCAGCTGGGGTTGATGTGCTTCAGAAAGAGGCACAAAGGGAGTTTGAAAGTCTTACAGAAAAACAGCAAAAATGCCCACAGTGTTCACTCTTGGCCCCTCCCTCCCTCCACCAACTCCTCGCAACTGCTAATCTTTTTACTGTCTCCATGCTTTGACTTTTATGGCTATCATACAGCTGGAATCGTACAATACATACCATTTAAGATTAGCTTCTTTCACTTAGCAATATGCATTTAAGTTTCTTTTATGCCTTTTCACAGCTTGATAACTCATTTCTTTTCAGTGCTAAATAATATTCCATTGTCTGGATGTGTCATTGTTCATTTATCCCTTGCCTATTGTAGGACATCTTGGTTGCTTCCAAGTTTGGGCAATTATGAATAAAACCGTTAGAAGCATCTATGTGCAGGTTTTGTGTGGACGTAAGGTTTCAACTCCTTTGAGTAAATACTAAGCGCCGTGATTCCTGGACCATATGGTATGAGCATGTTTAGTTTTGTAAGAAATAGTCACACTGTCTTCCGCAGTGACTGTACTGCTTTGTATTCCCACCAGCAAAGAGTGAGAATTTCTTTCGCTCCACATCCTCATTAGTATCAGTGTTTTCAGGATTTTAGATTTTGGCCATTCTAATAGGTGTGTAGTGGTATCTCACTGATACTTTCATTTGCATTTCCCTGCTGGTTTATGACGTAGAACACCTTTTATATGCTTTTTTGCTGTATCTGAGAGAAGACAATGAACCATTTCTCAAGTCATTTTATGATGTCAGTATAACCCTGATAACAAAACCTACCAAAGATAATACAGTGAAAGAAAACTGCAAGCCAGAATAGCTTATGAATAGGAACATAAAAGTCTTTACAAAATATCAGGTGATCAAATCCAGCAATATATTAAAAGAATAAGGAATGTAGGGATGGCTTTATATTAAAACATCAATCTACACATTTTACCGCATCGTAAAAAAAGAGGAAAAACATTTTATCATCTCAATAGACACAGCAAAAGTATTTGATAAAATTTAAATATGAATTGATCATAAAAAGTCTCAGCAAATGAGCAACAGAAAGTAACTTTCTCAGTCTAATCATGAGCATCTGTTTCAGTTATTATTGCATAACAAACCACCCCAACACTCAGTGACTTAAAAAACCTAACAATCAATTTTTTTCTTATCCACAAATCTGCAGTTTGAGTAAGACCCAGTAGATATGTTTCATCTTTGCTTCATGCAGTGTCTGGGGCTACAAACTGGTGCTATATATAGACTGAATGTTTATATCCCCATCACCCTGCAAATTCATATGTTGGTTCAAGGCTAAGAGGAGCTCCACTTTCAAGATGGTTCATGATGTCTCATGATTCACAAGTTGATACTGGCTGTCAGCTAGGAACTCAGCTGAGCTGTGAGCTTGGGGTCTTGGTTCTTAACACCATCACCCTTTGGATTTAGTGGCTAAACTCAGATTTGTCCATTTTGACTGGCTTCTTGGGCTTCCTCATAGTGTGGCAGTGGGGTTCTGAGGATGAGTACCCCAAAAGTGCTAGGGAAAAGACCATGGCATTTTTTAATGACCAACCCTCAGAAGTCACATGCTTCACTTCCATCACACTCTATAACTTGACACAGTCACAAAGGCCTGCCCAACTTCAAGAGAATGAGAAATAAACCCCATCTTTTACTGAAAAAGTTGAAAGATTCTAGAAAAGCATATAGGACAAAAAATATTTTTGTGGCTATCTTTGGAAACTATCTGTCATAATAGTTTGAAGGACCTTGAACTAACAACAATATTCATTATGAAATGCTAAGCATTTTCCCTAAGATTGGTGCTGCAAACTGAATGTTTATGTACCCCAAAATTCGTATGTTGAAATCCAATCCTTAATGTGATGGTATTTGGAAGTAAGACCTTTGGGAGATGATTAAGTTGAAAGGCTCAGCCTTCATGAATGGAATTAATGCCCCTATAAAAAGGACCCCAAAGAGTTCCCTCACACCTTCTCAGTGAGGACACAGAGAGAAGACAGCTGTCCATGAACCAGGAAGTGGACCCTCACCAGACACTGAATTATCCAGCATCTAGATCTTAGATGTCCCAAACTCTGGAACAGTGAGAAAGAAATTTCTGTCGTTTATAAGCCACCCTTCTGTGATACTCTGTTATAGCAGCCCAAACTGATTAAGACAACGAAGAATAAGGCAACAAGAGTCAACTTAACTAATCATTAGGGAAACACAAATCAAAACCACAATGAAATACCCCTTCACACTCACCAGAATGGCTACAATAAAAAAGGCAGGCAATAACAAGTGTTAGTGAGGAAGTGAAGAAATTGGAACCCTCATTCGTTGCTGTTGGGAACATTGCAGATGTTGGTTAAATGCTTACAGTAAATTACTTTTAACTGTGCTTTGAAAACCAAGAGTTTATTTTCCTAGAAAAAATTAAATTTATGTCGCAAAATAGCCCTTGACAACATAATATTTGGATGAACTATTGGCATGAGCCCATATGACATTTTCTGTTGTTTCTTGACTAACTGGCTTCCATCATAAAATCTTCCTTCCCTTTTTAGTATACAATAGCCTTTGCTCAAAAGTATTTGAAGAAGGTGGGAAACTAGCTGCTAATCAAGATCTGAATGATATTGGCAGGAATTTATGGGACTGAGAACAAAGATGATGTACTTAAACTTAAAACAGCGGAGGTTTTGTTAATATCAACCACAATTCTGCGTCTTTAAGCTAAACTGAACTAAACTACATTTATTTATTCCTTCATTTTGGGGTATTTTAACTCTTTTCCTTGTGATGGTCCTGGATTCTAACTTTATTTCCAACCTGAGTTCCACTAGTTCCTGATCTATTGGCTTTGTCTTCTTCTTTTCTTTCTCTCTTTTTTTTTTTTTTGAGTCAGAGTCTAGCTTAGGCTGGAGTGTGGTGGCATGATCATTGCTTACTGCAGCCTCAAACTCTTGGGCTCAAGCATCCTCCCACTTCAGCCTCCCAAGTAACTGGGACTACAGGCACATGCCACCATGCCTGACTAATTAAAAAAATTTTGTTTTTCATAGAGACAAGTTCTCACTATATTGCTCAGGCTGATCTTGAACTCCTGGACTCAAGTGATTCTCCTGCCTTAGCATCCCAAAACATTGAGAGGTCTTCCTTTTCTTAACACCATTCACTCTTTGGATTTAGTGGCTAAACCCGGATGTCTGTTTTGACTGTGCAGGGACACTTTAAAAATTTGGATCCTACTCACCTCTTGCTCCACCTATTCAGATGGTTTCAGGTAAAATACCTGCCTGCCTTTGGAGTCTGACCTGGTGCCAGACTAAATTCCATTCCAGTTGCTCAGTGGGTGGAGGTAAGAACTTTAGGAAATGATTAGGTCATGAGGGCACTGCCCTCATGAATGGGATTAGTGCTCTTATAATTGGGACAAGTTGGTTTGGCCATGAGAATTGGAGGAGACAGATTAACTAGGGGTCAAAAGATAACGGTTTAGTCTCTCCGAAGTCTTAGCAATGACCTCTTCAGTCTCAGCGGTTACCAACAGCGTTCAAAGGCTATTTTGATTCCTAGTGGTAATGTAAATGTTCAAGCCAGAAGGAAACAAGCTAAAATCCAAGTAGCCCCACAGGCAAAGATGAAAAACAAAGAACTATGATGTCACTTGCTGCTATCAGGGTGAAATATGCATTGGTGAATTGTTGAGTACTGAGATAAAAGCTTAGGAAGTCATTTTTCTAGACTCACCATTGATTTTTGAGTGTAACATATAAAAATTTTCTTTTTTGCCTCTTTCTCCAACTATAAGACAGAAAGGAAAAACAGAAAGGAGGGAGGGGTAATATGATTTCAATTAGTATAGACGCTATGAATTGAAACTCGTAAGATACTTTACAATCTTTAAAATATCATCAAAGCACAGATAAACTCTTTGTAAAATCACTGTTTTATTTTTATTTATCTTTTGGGGATATAGACGAACCTCACATATACAAAATTTAGTTAATTGCAATCAATCTTTGGTTCACAAACATTATCATTTTTGGTCCAGGTAAGTTGTCTTTTCATTTATTTATCTTTTATCTGTTTTTGTTTAATTATTAAATGAAAGCCTATAAACCTGCCATCTGATCTAAGAGCTACAACTATTCCAAAACTTTAAACTTACCTGTGCTATCTTCTACAACTCTAGAAACAACCACCATCCTCAGTTTTGTGTTTATTACTTTTTGTATATACTTATACAATATGTTGTTTGGTTTTGCTTATTTTATATCTCAGACTTGCTGTTCTTACTCAATATTATGTTACTAAAATTCATCCTTTTTGTTGTGGGTAGCTGTATAGTTTACCCATTCTGTGGGTGAATATGCCACAGAATAATTTGTGCTGCTAGTGCAAACATCAGTTTTTGCTGTTCCCAGAAATATGAATGTTCAGGCAGTGCACAAGTTAATGACTAGGGGTAGAAATGCCAAGTCATGAGATATAGTAATGTTCGACTTTACAAGATAATGCCAAATTGTTTTTCCAAAATGGATATAGCAGTTTACATTCCTACCTGCAATGCTGCTCATACCCTTTTCAATATTTGGTATTGTCAGATTTCTTATTTTTTGCTCATTGAAATCAATAGAAAATGATGTCTCACTGGGGTCTTGATTTGCATTTCCCTTAGTACTAATACACAAGCATCTCTTGAAATGTTTTTTGGCCATGTATGTTATCTCTTCTGTGAAATGACTGTTCATTTATTTTGCCTATTTTTCTGTTAGATTACTTGTCTTTTTCTTATTAACTTAAAGCAGTTCTTTATACAAGCTAATATTATTATCTATTGTAAGTATCATAGATACATTATCTCAGTATATAGCTTATCTTTTCACTTTTGAAAAGTCCCTTTTGATGAGCAGAAGTTCTTCATTTTAATGTAGTTGAAGTTATCCAGCTTTTATTTTATGGCCAACACATTTTGATGTATTGTTTAGAAGATCCATAGTCAGAAAAAAAATTCATCTATAGAACTCTATAAGTTTTAAAGTTTTGCATTTGACATATAAATCCTTAATCCATTTAAAATTGATTTTTGTGTTTGGTAGGAGGTAGGGATCCAATTTCATTTACTTTTTTTTCCTTCATAAATAAAGAATCTGTCTTCTTTGTTTTCAGGTAGAAAGAGTGACAGAGAGCCTAAGAAGAAAACGTCTCAACATACTATATTTTTCTCATTAGAGTCAAAGGCCATGTCACCCATTTATGAGAACACAAATCTAATGTTCTACCCAGAGATTTATCATCAGATTATAGGAATGGGAAGAGCCTTCTGAGTTATAGAATTCATCACTCAGCCTCCAGAGAAACTCCAACTAAACCACTCAGGACAAACAAGTATCTCTGGAATAAGAGTTCTCATTCCAACCCTTAGTTGTTTTTGCTAGAAAGTTTCCCCACTGCCTAGTCATAGAATCATGATCATTTCCTTTATATTGACACCTGTAGGGGAATAATTTATTATAACAATAATTTGCATGTGTTTCCCAAATCTCCCCAAGGATCAAAATCTCAAATTAGTTTAAATTAGTGTTGCAGATAAAAGTTTTGAACCTGACTCCATAAACACTTTTACTGACCTACAGACATTGACCCTTCTTTTCAACTATGTCATAGCATTGATGTGCTGATGGTAGGGGTCATGAATAGCATAGAGAATATTAGTGGTTCTTATTTTTTTTCAATTGAAAAATATGCATTCAGTTTATTTTTATTTAAGTCTAACCCAATTTATTTTTAGTCCTAATGAACCTAGGGAGAGGAATAAGTATACCAATGGAATTAGAAACAGTCATTGTTTCAAACAGTAGCAACAGCAACAATAACCAAACTGAATTACGAACTATGAATTTAAATCGAATTCTCAGGTTTTTAGACAACAAGGGAACAAGGAGGAAAATAATTAAATAGACAGTGGTTCTATTTTAGCCAATTGCTTGCTGAAAATAGAACAAAAATCCTTTCTGATAACACAGATACAAGACCATGCTCTTGGAGAGATATCTCATCTGATAATAAATGTGGTAAGTGTCTTTTATTTGTAAAGTATTAAGATAAAAATAAGCCAGGAAACCTACTCAAACCTGATACTTTTGAGAAAGACCATAAATTCTTTCATCTCTTCCTACTATGTAAATTCTGTTGTTTTTCTTCCATGGTAAGATTTTCTTCTTTCCTCTCAATTTGTTTGAAACTTTAACACTCTTACTGCAGAACTTTTGTTATGGGCTAAAGGATACTTTTTCTAAAGGGAAGAGTTTGAGTTAGAATTCTTCTGTGTCTCTTCATAGTCTCGACATAGATACCAAGAACAGAGTCCTAAAGACATTCATCTGTTTAGGTGGAAGTTGCTGCTGTTGGCTTTATTTTAATATATAATAGGAAACAAATGCACATTCAGAGGTGGGGACAGGAAGGGGATATATAAACATTTGTTTGTTTCTTTTTTTTTTTTTTTCTTTTCTTTTTTTGAGTCAGAGTCTCACTCTGTTGCCCTGGATGGAGTGCAGGGGCACGCTCATGGTCACTCCAGCATCAACCTGCTGGGCTCAGGCGATTCTTCCGCCTCAGCCTTCCAAGTAGCCAGAACTACAGGCGTGCACTACCACGCCTGGCTAAGTTTTTGATATACTGTAGAGATGAGATCTCACTAAGTTGCCCAGGCTCGAACCCCTGAGTTCAGGCAATTCTCTTGCCTCGGCCTCCCAAAATCCTGGGACTACAGACTTGTGCCACTGCGCCTACCTGCATTTGTTGCTTTGTTGCTAGAAAATCTCTTGTATAGCAATGTTGCTAATAGCAATCTAAATGAAGCCTCAATTGAAGCTGGTGCTAAAATCATTCAAATAGATTTGAAATAGATTTTTAAATTCTAAAACAGGTGGCTCTATTTGGGAATTAGTAAATGGATTAGAAGTTATATTTCTGTTTTCATTTTATGTTCGAAGATGTGTACTCATAGCGTTTCCTCCATTAAATTGGAAGCTCTACAAGCTCTTTTGGGTTCAGATCAAAGAGTTCTTGATTTCTTTTGCTTTGCCTGTGCGGTAAATGTGATGAGCTTTGAACAAATTATTCTATTTTTCATTCATTTTGTTACTATATTAAATGGAAATTACCAACACATTTAGCAAACCTTTGTTAGAAGTAAAAATAGTTGAGTAGGAATAAATACTACATGTGGTGTTTACTAGCCTAATTCCTCATTTCCCCTTGGAGTAATTTGTAAGGCATCTATCACCACTCTTGGTTTAGAACTAAAAAGAGTAAAGCAAAGAATCATAAAAAAAGACTCTGTAAATAAAAGTCCCAAAGCATATATTACTGTATACGTTTAAGAGAGAAATGGCAGGAAGGAATACAAGTGCCTTTTCTGTCCTTTCCTTTCAAGTTTCGTCTTTATACCCTAAAAAGACAAAAATCAAATAAATACATTGGAGACTCTCGATGGGAAATGTGTCAACACATATACCAGGGTGTTTCTAAATTGGAAACTGACAAAGGGTCTTCCAAGTTCCACCTTTGATATGTAAGCACCCCTGTCCTGGGGAGGACCTGCAGCCATTTTGGGGGGCCATGGCTACAGCAGCCTATCCAGGCTGGGTTGCTGTTCTTGGTCACCCAGCAGGCCCGGAGGAGCCTGGTTCCTTCACTGAGTTGATTTGGGGCAGCTCTCACCGTTCAGTTTGGTTCGTGTTTGGTTCCTGGCAACTGTTCAGAAACAATAGGAAGGTTATGAGTACAAAGGAGAGGGATAAAGAAGCAAAGGGGTGGTGGACAGTCATTAATTACCATTTTTCTTGTCCTCTTTAGTGACAAACGGTTAGTCATTGCCAGTTACTCCTTTCATTGAACACTTTTTTTTTTTTTGAGTTGGGGTCTCACTCTGCCACCCAGGCTGGTGTGCCGTGGCACACTCACGGCTCACTGCAGCCTCGAACTGCTGGGCTCAGGTGATCTTCCTGCTTCAACCTCCCAAGTAGCTGGGGCAACAGGCGCACACCACTATGCCCAGCTAATTTTTTATTTTTTGTAGAGACGAGGTCTCACTATGTTGTCTAGTCTGATCTTGAACTCCTGGGCTCAAGCGATCCTCCTGCCTTAGCCTTAATCATGCCAGGCCTCATTCAGCACTTTTATGTCTTGGGAAGTACACTGTCTTTTAGATTTATCTTCTGGACTCCATCAATGGAATACATAGCAGAGTTTTTTTTTTCAGTGAATCTGTTCAATTTTTCAGTGAATCCAAGAAGTGACATTCTTATAGCTCCCAGGATAGCTAACCAATGGCTATAGGTTCTTTTTTTAAATGGTAGGTGGAGGCAGGGGAGGAGGGGCAACATTTATGTGGAGGATGTGAGAGAGAAGAGTTTAAACCAGGGTAGGAGTTGTCTTGGATAGTGAGAGAAATCAGGAAGGAACATAAACATGTAAACTACAGAAAATGTAATGAAGTAAAATCATAAAGTACTGAGACACTACAGCAATAAATGCTTACATATTAAGCAGTATATCACTTCAAGGAAAAATAAAACAAAAGATAATAGTGTGAATTGCTGAGATGTCTCAAAATTTAGTGGTTTATTTGGTCTTTTTTCTTCAAGAGAATCTATAGATATAATTTTACTTGTCTTAAAACTTTCTGTTGGATTTCTAGGTGCACCAAAAATTTGAGCTTTTAAGTTTCACTTTTAAGACATAAAAAAGACTTAAGGGATAGAAATTATATTGCTTTTTTTTTTTTAAGAAAAAGTGACTTTGTGACAATTAAGGCTGGGTTGAAAATAGCATTACGTGTTCTGTATACGTAGGACTCAATGACATGTGAAGGTGTCTGGTAGAACAAATCCTAGTCTAAATGTGTGCCTTTCTGATGAGGTGTGTGCAGGTCAAATGTTAGGTCAGCCCTTTCCATAAGACCTTCCCCCTCCTCCAGCCCAACTCTCTTCTTCCGCAACTCCTTACTGTCTCTTGGGCCATCTATCATGTGCCTAAGTAGCCTCCACTGTCTTGAGCCCTCAGACCACATTTTAAGTCACATCCGCTAAAAACAAAACCTATGACAAAACTTTGTGTGCACGTGATACATTGAGGGAGTTCCTTCAGAAAACACCTGCAGGGTTCTCAGTCAGCAGGGCAGGGAAGGGGAAGGACATGGCTTCCACCAGGACCTCTCAAGCTCTGGAGCGTAAACTGTTGCAGAGCCTGCCCTGCCTTGAGACACGGAGCAGTATTTTCATATCTTCCCCAGGAGTTCCTGGTCATGATGGGACATCTCAGCTCTGAGCAAGGTGGCTTCTATTGCCCAAAGGCAGTTCTCTGGACATAGTTGCAGGGGTGAGACTTCAGCTAAAGTGTCTGCAAAAACTAGGAGGACAAGCCATCAACCAACAGGTGAAAGGGATCCCAAGGGCTGTGACTGGGACACCAACATCTTGGGCCTCAAACTGTATGAGAATCAGCATCATGTTTCTAGAATTGAGTAGGGGGCATTCTGGAGCAGAAACTGAAATTCAAGCAGATCTAAAGCAGCCCATGTGGTTGGGGGTGAGGGCCCACTTGGCAGAAACCGGCACGGATAATGACTGAGGAACAAAGTTTGCCAGCATGGACTACTCAAGGTCTAGGGCCAGATAATAATAATAAGAGTAACCACAATAATCACTCATACTTACATAGAGTTATTACTATACACCAAGTACTGTACTGAGCCCTTTATTTAAACGAACATATTTAATCCTCACAATGACCTGATGAGGTAGGCACTGTTCTTATGCCCAATTTTAACACACAGGTTACATCACTTCACTAAGGGTACACACCAAACACATGACTGAGCTGAGTTTTGAATCCAGCAATCTCTGCTCTGTCTCCTCCCTGACCCAGAAGTCAGCTGCCACTGCTGGGAAAGTGGAGTGGGGTGTATATTAGTTTCCTATAGCTGTTGTAACTAATGACCGCAATGTAGTTGCTTAAAATAACACAAATTTGTTATCTTGCAGTTCCAGAGGTCAGAAGTCTTAAATGGGTTTCACTGGACTGTTATCAAGGTGTCAGCAGGGCAGTGTTTTTTCTGGAAGCTTTAGGGAAGAATTTGGTATTTTGCATTCTTCAACTCCTAAAAGCCTCCTGGTTCCTTGGCTCACGGTCCCTTCCTCCTTCTTCACAGCTGGCAGTGCAGCCACTTCAAATCTCTCGCTGACTCTGACCTCTCCTTCTGTTGTCATAATTTCTGTGACTCTCCTGCCTCCTTCTTTCGCTTCTAAGAACACTTATGATGACACTGGGCCCACCTGGATAATCCAAGACAATCTCATCTCAAGGTCTTTAATTCAGCCACATCTGCAAAGTAACATATTCACAGTTTCTGGGAATGAGTATGTAAACATCTTCGGGGGCCATTATTCTGCCTATCACAGAGTGGCAAGGAGTTGTCTCAGATTTAATTTTGGCCACCTAAGCTAGCAGAAGGAAGGTTCAGGATATTTTTAATTATGGAAGAATAAAATCATGTTTCTTTCACATCTAAATTGGTAACCTGAGATTCGTATTTGGTACTATGGCTTGTACTCATGTTTATAAGCCACATTCATTCATTTATTTAAAGCATTTACTTACTACAGTCCATGAATTGTTAAATGAGAGAGAAATTATCTTGTATTGTATTTTAGCCATTTTACATTTTGGGGTCAACTTATTCCTGGGATCTAAGCTATCCCAACTGATTCAACCAAGTTTGAGAATGTAATTTTAAATGTGGTCACACAAAGGTCAGTGACTCTAAGTCAAGGTATCTCTGTTCAGTAGATTCCTTGTTAGTTGGATTAGATCATTTGCAATTTGTAAAAATTGTGGCAAGGTACACATGGCATAAAATTTATCCTCTTAACCATTTTTAAGTCTACAGTTTGGTAGTGTTAAGTATAGTCTATTGCTGTGCGACTAATCTTTAGAACTCTTTCATCTTACTAAATGAAACCTGTACCGATTAAAAAACTTTCCATTTCCCCCTCTCTCAGTCTCTAGCAACTACCCTTCTGCTCTCTGTCTCTATGAATTTGACTACTCTGGGTATCTCATATAAATGGAATCATACAGCATTTGTCTTCTGGTGATTGGCTGATTTCACTTAGCATAATGTCCTTAAGGTTCATCTATGTATCATGTATCAGAATTTCCTTCCTTTTTATAGCCAGACTCTATTCCATTATATGGATATACCACATTTTATGTATCCATTCAGTTATCCATGGACATTTGATCTGCTTATTTTTAGTTCTATCAGAGTCTCAGAGCCTTCTCTACAGAAGGATGACCTCACAGGTAGCATGTGAGGTCAGTCCTTTATCTCTCCTCTTCCAGCAGACCCCACCAACTGCATTCTCATTCTGAAACAACACATTAAGATATTTAGAGTATAGTTGAATCCATGCATGAACAGATACAAAGCAAGGTTTTAAAAAAAAGAACCCTTGAGTATTTACTAGTACATTTTTCCTATATTTTGGTGTGTCATGTAGAAAGAGCAAATCTCAAAAACTATTGAAAACATGAGTAATGGAGAACATTACTATAATATATAAAACCTGAAGTTCACATCAAAACATCCAAAATTATATTTGATACTCTGAAATCTTTTATTTGCCTCATGCTGAAGAAATAGTTTTATAGCTGCATTATGATTACGCATAGCTTTTTGGTCTATTATCTCAAAGAGAAGGCCTATAATTTATCCCTCCTATCTATAAAAATGGTGTTCTTCAGCTTTACATTAAAACAGAAAAATAATTTTTCAAAAGACAATTTAGGGCAGAAGTTAAGGTTGTTTCATCAACTCAACAATTTTTAAAACTTGGATTTTGATTTTTTTTGTTTTTTAAAGAACAATGTCACTTCACTGTTGGTATCTTTTCTACAGAAATATTGCCAGATGTATACTAGCTTGTGTGAACAAAGATATTCACTGGATTATTGTTTGTATAAAGAAATACAAATGTCCTGAACATCCAACAATAGGAGAATGGCTGTATAAATCATGGTATATTGATACTAACAGAATAATGTGTGGCCATTTAAAAGAATATAGCAGATCACTTGTATCCTTACCTGGTAATAGCTCCAAACATACAGTGATATGAAATAAAAAGCAAGCACAGATAAATACACATAGTACTCACTTATTCAACTCATCTTTGTTGGGAGCCTACTACTAATGGCTAACTAATCCTAGTTGTGAGGATTTTAATGATGTACAATTCATGTAAAGTTTACTAAGAATCCAGCACCTACATCAGGTGCTTCAAAATGTAAGCTGTTTTACTCTAAATAATAAAATAAGCAGAATAATCTCCAAGAATCAGTCTCCAAGATACAATTCTTCCACTCCTTTCAGCAGAACCAGCCCCTGGTGAAATCATGGACTTGATCTTCCTCATTCTCGTTCCTACTTTGTAGACCTGCTTCTCTTTGAACTTCTAAAGGGGTCCCTGGGCTACAGTATCCGCAAGCCTTCATAGGTCATTACCCCATCTACTCAGGATGACTCTCGTGGCCTACAATCTTTGCACAAAAGATGAAGTATTTGTCCTTCCTGTGTTTCATCCCCATTAAGATTCTAATTGAATTACTCATTTGAAAAAGCTAATCTATATCAGGTCTACAAGTCTTTACCAAGGATTCTCATTTTTCATAAAGATGTCTCCATGTAGCAGTATGTGTTAGAGACAGTCTACTCTTATGACATCATTGTCAGATCTCTGCCACTCCTTCTGATTCAGATGCAGGAAAGATGAAGTATGTGATCCAGGTTTGGCAATCATGTGGCCTGGCTTGAAAGCTCAAATCTGCCCCTTGTTCTTAGCTCTGTGAGCTAAGGCAAGTTCCTGACTCTTCCCAATTTCACCTTCTTCATTTGTAAATAAAGAATAATATCATGGTAGCGTGCACCTGTAACTCCGGCTATTCGGAAGGCTGAGGTGGAAGGATCGCCAGACCCCAGCAGGTGGAGGCTGTGGTGGACGGGAGCAGCCACTGCACTCCAGTCTGGGCAACAGAGTGAGACTCCAACTAAAAAAAAAAAAAAGAATAATATGTGCTTTTTAAAGTTTGTTGGAAGGATTGTTAAGATAATAGATGCAAAGCACTTAGTGCAATGTGGGGCACCTAGGCCACAATCACCAACTGGTAGAGGTGCTGCTGTCTAGATAAATGAGTGAATACCTAGACAGTTCCATGTTCCCTCTCTCATTAATGTGTGTGCTGATCTCATTTCCCTATAACAGCCCTGAGCTCCTGAATATGGTACTCTGCCTTCTACTTCAGATTTCACACCCTCACTCCCCCATAGCTAAGGAGACTTGGTTCTGAGATTTTCCAGGGAATTTTCCTGTCTTTGAAAGCTCAAGGTCTGGACCATGCATCAGTTTTCTATATTGGACACTATGACCAGAAGAACATAGAAGATAAGATAAGACAATGCTCCTAGGAGCCCCACAGATACAATTCTGCCATATAGTCATGTATGATTTTAGGCAGATTATTTAACCCCAATCAGCCTGAGTTTCTTAATATGTGTATGCAACTGGTAAAAATTTCTACCTCATTGGGGTTGGTATGAGAATTCAACAAGATTATATAACAAATGTAGCAGGGTTCCTGGCATATAAGCGCTGATAAATGTTAACTGGAGGACTACTTCTTCCTCCTCCTTCTTCTCTTCCTCCTCCTCCTCCCCTGCTCCCTCTTTCTTCTCCTTCTCCACATCTGAATGTGAGAAAATCTAGCCCCAATGCTTAGCACAGAATTCTCATTCCTTCCTTTGGATGATTGCTTCATGACTGCCAACTCTACCAGGAACTGTAATAGGCACTTTAGAATATAAAGATGAATGAGTGTGTTTCCATAATCACGTTGCTTACTAAATGACAAGGAAACAGACACATAGAAGTGTGGTAAATTAAATGATAAGGGTGGTCATGAAAGGAGGAGAGTGGAAGGAAATCAATACATTTTCCAGATGAGTTAAATGGGCATGAATGTGCTCACTGGAAAGGCTGACCCCCCCCCCAGCCCCATTTCCATTTCCTTCCAGATTATGAAAGTGCATTTTGTCCAGGGCAGGGGAAAACACTCTTCGTCTTCTGTCTGCCTGCTAGCAGAGGATTCCTGGCAGGGCTTTCAGGAAAAGTGGGAGGGAAATGTGAGATCATGACACAGGAAGACATATTCTGGAAAAGGCAAAACCCTGTGGTTACACTCTGAGTCCCTGTGTTGGCTGTGGCTGGTTTGCCTGAGTCTGGAGTAGGCCTTCATTCATTCATTCATTCAAAAAGTAAACCATTTCTGGGTCACTCTTCTTCGTGAGGGTGGTTGTGCTCCTACATAAACATGTGTATGCGTAGTATGTTCCATGTTCACAAACACTCAAAACCTTCTGTCAATGATTTCCTCTTTTAAAGGTTTGTATATCTTCTATGTTTACATATTATGATGCTGTATGCAGGCTTTTGTGTGTAGAGGAGAGACAGCCTGTGGTTTGAGCCTCAAATGTCCCATGAACTTTCTGAGCAATACTGCTCACATCTTTAAAAAAGGGGTGGTAACACTGGCCCTACCTCCCTTCCAGATTCATTTCAGGATTAAAAGAAGGAAGCACATTCCATAATAAAGAAAACGATATGCATTTAAGTCCATGTTATTGTTACTACTAAAAAGAATACCTTTTAGATCTGTTACTCTTTCTTTTCTTAAAGATTAGGAAGATCAGTGAAAAAAGGACATCAGTGGAGAAATGGCTCTTGATTTACCTGCTGCTTGTCAGTATGTATGTTTAGGATGCATTAAAAACATCTTGCACAAACTGCATTGCTCCAGAATGTTCAATGGTGATGAGCCTCCAGTACCCAAGTGCAGTGAGATGCTTGCTGGTTAGTGACAGGCTTTGCATGGAGGCCCTATCTATGCAGAGATATAGCAGTGTATTAGAGATGCGAAATGGGATCATTGCTTAGAGAGATTCTGAATGTTAGTATTTCAATGAAGCAGAAGACAGCTGGCTTCTGTTAACCAGACAGGAGGACATGAGTGGATAGTGACTTTGATCTTGAAGAAATTTATAGAGCGGGATAAAACAGGAAGAAGGGGAAGGAACAACAATATTATGGGGGGGGGAAATCAATTAACAAGGAGCTAGGGCAAGAAAAAGATTCCAATTCCAGTTCTCTGACTCTGTCCAGGGAAATAGATCTAAATTCCATCACAAAAACACTATATTGAGCCACTGTGGCTCTAAGATCCCCTACAGGTACCAAAATACATGCATGCACAAGTCTCATATAAAATGGCATTGTATTTGCATATAACCTGTGCATACACTCCCATATACTTTAAATTCTCTAGATTGTATATAATGTCTAGTACAATGTAAATGCTATGTAAATAATTGTTACATTGTTTTATTATTTGTATCCTTTCTATTTTTATTTTTTTTCAAATATTTTCAATCTGCAAATGCAGAACCTATGGATATGAAGGGCTGAGTATATATTAACAGTTGAATTTTGCCAGAGCAGAAAACTACTATAAAACTCTAACCACCAGGTCGGGCGCAATGGCCCAAGCCTGTAATCCTAGCACTTTGGGAGGCCGAGGTGAGAGAATTGCCTGAGTCTTCAGGTTCGAAAACAGCCTGGGCAATTTGGCGAGACCTCATCACTACAATAAGTCAAAAAATTATCCAGGTGTGGTAGTTCCCACCTGTAGTTCTGGCTATTTGGAAGGCTGAGAAGGAAGGATTGCCTGAGCCCAGCAGGTCGACACTGGAGTAGCTATGAGTGTGCCACTGCACTTCAGCCTGGGCAACAGAGTGAGACGCTAACTCAAAATAAATAAATTAATAAATCAAATAAAACTCTAACTACCTTGATATATTCATTTTTGAGCAGGAAAGAATTCTGATTATTTTATATGTTTTATATTTTATATGTTTGCAATAATTAAATCTAATCATGAAATGAAATTTGCATCTTGGGAAATAATAGTTAGAATCACATAGACCTGGATTTTAATTCCTCTGCAGTATGCACTTCGAGACCACACTTACTACAGACTGCTCCCAGGTTATCACTAAACATCGTGAACCCCAAGAGACTGGCAATTCCTGCCCAATATGGGACTCTTCTCATGGGGATTCCCCCATAACCTTGGCTGATACTTTCTCAGAGCTGTTGTGTGGTCTGAGTCTCCTCCTCCTTAAGCTTCCTTCCTTCCCTGCTCCTTTCATTGGTCTCACACCAGCCTCACAAACTCAAGGCCTTTCTTGCTTAGTCCAATTCACTCTTTTCTACATTCTCCACAATCATTTCCCCGAATAAATCAATTGCACCTCTAAATTCATGGGCTTCTGGGTAGACCTGAATGGATACACATCCTCAAAGGTGTGTTATGAAGATTAAATGGGATCATTCATGTAAAGTGTTTGGCCTCATGCTGAATTCATAGCAAAAACTCATTGAAAACTGTTCTTGAAGTTTTTGAGATAGAAGAATACAGTTGGAGGAACCACACTACTTGATTTTAAGACTTACTATAAAGCTACAGTAATCAAGACAGCAGGGGTATTGGGAAAGGAATATAGATGCGTAGATCAATAGAACAGAATAGAGAGTCCAGAAATAGACCCACATAAATATAGCCAATTGATTTTTACATAGGTACAAAAGTAATTCAATAGAGAAAGGCTGGTCTTTTCATTAAATGGTGTTGAAACAACTGGACATCCATAGGCAAAACCAAAGGAAAAAAAAAAAAAGAAACTTGACCTAACTTTACACTTTACACAAGGCTAGAAGTAGATCATAGATCTATATGAAAATTCTAAAACTATAAAACCTTTAAAAAACAAAACTATAGGAGAAAATGCATGTATTTATAACCTGGGTTAGTTCTTAGACATGACACAAAAGAATGATTCATAAAAGAAGGTAATCATAAATTAGACTTCATCAACACTTTTTGCCTGTGAAATATACTGTTAAGAGAATACCTATACCTTAAGAAATAAGATAAACAAGTGGGACCTCATCAAACTAAGGAGCTTCTGCAAAGTAAAAGAAACCATCAAGAGCAGGGAGACAACCCACAGAATGGGAAAAAATATTTGCCAACTGTATGTCTGACAAAGGCCTAACATCTAGGCTCTACAAAGAACTCAAATGTGCCAAAAGGAAAAAGCAAACAGCCCCATTAAAAAGTGGGCAAAAGACATGAATAGACACTTCTCAAAAGAAGATATACGGGCAGCCAACAGACACATGAAAAAGTGCTCAGCCTCACTCATCATCAGAGAAATGCAAATCAAAACCACATTGAGACAAAACCTAACCCCAGTAAGAATGACCGTCATTAATAAAACAAATAACAGATGCTGGCGAGGATGTGGAAAAAAAAGAATGCTTCTACACTGCTGGTGGAAATGCAAACTAGTGCAACCTCTTTGGAAGACAGTGTGGTGATTTCTGAAAGAACTAGAAACTGACCTTCCATATGACCCAGCAGTTCCTCTATTGGGAATATACCCAGAGGAGCTCAAATCATTCTACAAAAAAGATCCCTGCACACATATGTTTGCTGCAGCTCTATTCACAATAGCAAAAACATGGAACCAATCATGTTGCCTATTGAAGCTGGACTGCATTAAAAAAGTGGTACATATACACAATGGAATATTATGTAGTTATAAAGAAGGACAAATATGTGGACACAGCAACTTGGATGGATTTAGAGTTGATCATACTCAGTGATCTATCACAGAAACAAAGAACAAAGTATCATATGTTCTCACTCATAAGCGGACCTTGAACAATTATAATACTATAAGAAAGGGATTGGCAATAATGGGAAACTGTCAGGGGAAGGGGGGTGGGATTGGCAGTTGAAGGAAACTGCTAGGGGAGGGAGAGGCATATCTCATCAACAAAGGTAACTGCATAATGAACATTTGTATACCTAACCCTGAATTGTACCCTACATCTTTGTAACAAAAAAAAAAAAAAAAAGAGAGAGAGAATGGAAAGGCAAGCTACAGACTGGGAGAAAATACTGACAAATTAAATGTTCCCAAAATGATTTAGACTATGTAAGAATCCTCAAAAGTCAACAGTAAGAAAACAAACAAACCAGTTAAAAATAGGCAAAGACTTAAATAGATTCTTCATAAAGAAGACATCTGAATGGCAAATAAGCATGTTCAATATCTTTAACCATTAGGCAAGTGAAAATCAAAATCACAATGAGATATCACTACGCAACTAGTAGAATGTTCAAAATATAAAATACTGACAATACCAAGTCTTGGTAATGATACAGAGATACTGGAGCTTCAGACATGGAAGGGCAAAATGATACAACCACTCTAGAACTTCCACGTAAAGTTAAATATAGATGCACCATATGACCCCACTATCCCATTGCTGGGTGTCTACCCTAGAGAAATGAAAACATGTTAATAAAAATCTGTACACTAATATTTATAGCAGCTCTATTCTCAATTGCCAGATACCTTTCAACAAGTGAATGCAAAACTTTGGCACAGGTATATAGTGGAATACTACTCAGCAATGAAAAGGATCAAACTATTAGTATACGTGTCAACTTGGATGAATCTCAAAGGCATTGTGCAGAGAAAAGTTAATCTTCAAAGCTTATGTACTATATGGTCCATTGTTGCAGCATTCTCTAAGGACAAAACTAGAGTGATAGAGAACTGATCAGTGGCCAGGGATGGGGGTGAGGGAAAGGTGTGATTACAAATGGATAGCACAAGGGAGTCTTCTGGGGTGATGGGATTATTTTGTACCCTAACTGTGGTGGTTACATAAATTCAGGCATATATTAAACTTCATTCTACTGTGCACCAAAAAAGCTTGATTTTACTACCTGATAATTTTGAAAATAAAATGAATAAGAATTAGTCATTGGTATAAATATTGATAGCACTGAGTTTACTATGTAAATAGCAGTTGTTACTAATTGTTGTCTCATTGTTTTATGTATTCCTAGTTTTTATTTCCTCCACCATGCTAAACCTCCTACCAAGCTCACGCCAATTCTTTCTTGCTGGTGACATGCTAAAACCTCATTCAATCCCAGATTCAGTCTATGAGGATTTTGTTCAGAAAATTGGTTCAGCAAACGATAGTTATAAAATGCTCTGAAGATTGAAGTCAATTCACTTGGAATTAGTAATAATGACAATGATGATGATGATCCGATTATGTTAACAGTGTTCTGAAACCTAGAGCATTTTCTCAATTGTTCATATGTGTAGGACGAACCTGTCAGGTAACTCCTCTCCTTGGCATGAAAGTCAGCAGATCATAGTTCAAAATATGGCGAGGACTTCCCAAGGGATGCTCTTAGGGACACAATGTAACTTTATTTTATATATATATATACTTTTTTTTTTTTTTTTTTGAGTTGGAGTCTCACTCTGTCACCCAGGCTGAAGTGCAGTGGCATACTCACTGCCATCCCAGCATCAACCTGCTGGGCTCAGGCAATCCTTCAACCTCAGCCATCCAAGTAGCTGGAAATACAGGCGCACGCTACCACACCCAGCTAATTTTTTGATTTATTGTAGAGATTATTGAGGTCTCTCCATGTTGCCCAGGTTGTTCTTGAACCTGTGGGCTCAGGCAATCCCCTCACTTCGGCCTCCCAAAGTGCTGGGATTACAGGCGTGAGCCACTGCGCCCGGCCTCACAATGTAATTTTAAAGTGTGACTTTAAAGGACTGAAGGATTCTTTTAGCTTCCTGGGAAGACCTTCAATGGGCCTGCATGGCAGAGTAGAATTATAGAAAAAACTGTGAGACGTGATCATTCCATGATCAAATTCTGACTCTTCATCAGTGGCTGACTCTGCTTTGAAAACTAGACAATCCTATCTACCAGGCACCAGATGGCAGATGGTTTGCCTTGGCTGAAGGATGGAACAAGAAAAAATCCTAGTTGTATGAGGCAAGTGTAGTCTTTGGATAGTTACAAGTTT
Source organism: Cephalopachus bancanus (assembly GCA_027257055.1). Taxonomy (NCBI): domain Eukaryota; kingdom Metazoa; phylum Chordata; class Mammalia; order Primates; family Tarsiidae; genus Cephalopachus; species Cephalopachus bancanus. The sequence goes on along the minus strand of JAPVLO010000170.1, from coordinate 1,885,383 downwards.
TTTTCCTCTAAAGCCCATTCACCTCACCTACAAACCACTAGACTGTTCTGCGTTCAGAGTTCCTACATAAGACTAACAATTCTCTGGGAGGCTGCAGAATTCCACAGATCTTATTTATGCATTCACAGGAAGTTCATCTGCAGTTTTTAAAGAAAGTTCACCAAGGACAGAAATTGTGACTTTCAGCCGGGTGCAGTGGCTCATGCCTGTAATCCCAGCACTTTGGGAGGCTGAGGTAGGAGGATCCTAGGCCTGAGCACAGGAGCTTGGGACCAGCCTGGGTTACACAGTGAGACCCTGTCTCTACAAAAAAATAATAATAAAAAAATAGCCAGGTGTGATGGCGCTCATCTGTAGTCCTAGCTACTCTGGAGATTGAGGTAGGAGAATTTCTTGAGCCCAGGAGTTTGAAGCTGCAGGGAACCATAATCACACCATTGCACTCCAGCCTGGGCACCAGAGCAAGACCTCCAATTCCAAAAAAGTTTGAGTTTTGTGGAGTACAGAGACCAACTGTGGGTGTGCCACTTGATATTCTCTATGGCAGATGCCCGAAGTGCTTCCTCCACATTTTCTTTATAGAGAATGTTCAGCAACATTGTTTATTCAAATTAACAAAATGTAAATAATGCTGAGTTGCAATTTTTTTTATTTGTCAAAAATTGTCAATTTTTTTTATTTGTCAAAAAATAAGAAATGACCTTGGCCACGCCCTCACTCTGCAAGTCACAGCTTGACTGAATTAATGCCCAGGGCCCCAGGTCAAACCAGTACCTTAGCCCTGAGCACTCATTCTCAGGTTTTAATTTATTATTGTTTGTTTACTATTATTTGGTCAAATTCCACTACTTTTCTATTATAAAAGCAATATGTTCTTAGTACAAAAAATATATAAAATACCAAATATGCAAGCAAGTAAAAGTATTATCTGTATAGTAGTTTCAATACCCATTGATAACCACTACCACTACAGTGTTTTTTTGTTTTTATCATTATTATTTTTTATTTATTTATTTATTTATTTATTTATTTATTTATTTATTTATTTATTTATTTATTTTTTGAATCAGGGCCTCACTCTGTAGCCCAGACGGGAGTGCAGTAGCATGATCATGGCTCACTGCAGCCTCAAACTCCTGAGCTCAAGGGATTCTTCCACTTCAGCCTCTCAAGTAGTTGGAACTATATGCACGTGCCACCATGCCCAGCTCATTTTTTTTTGGAGAGATGAGGTCTCACTGTGTTACCCAAGCTGGTCTCGGACTCCTGGACTCAAACAATTTTCCTGTCGCAACGTTCCAAAGCATGAGGCACTGTGCCTGGCTCCCTTCCTCACACAGTGTTTTTTGAAGCAATATTTGTTCCTGTTTTTAAACAGAGTTAGGATGACATTAAATGTAGTCTTCTATAGCTTACATTTATTTTCATGGAATATCTCAAGCACAGCCTGTTTGTACCTACACATTCACTTAACTAGGCAGGACAGTATTCAGCTCAACATTTCTTGTCCCAAATGATAGATTTATTACTCCATCATTAAAAATTCACACACTTCCCCCCATCCCATGGCTGCCCTACTGCCAGGTTAAATTTCTTCTGATGTTAAAACTTTTGTACTAAACTTTTGTATGAACTCTCTCTCTTTTCTCTGCCATAGGGAACTCCAAGGAGAGGGAAAATCAACATTTATGTGGGGTTTTCACTTCTGTTAAGAGTTTTGTAGCTAACAAACTTCTCTCTCCTGTAAAGGGCCTCTTGAGATCCAATTCTATGTTTCTTGGAGAGCAGAGGATGTGTCCATGCAACACCTTGGCGTCCTCCCAGCAACGTCCCAACAGAGAGAGAAGATACACATCTGATTCTAGTGTTACCATCCTTATTAATGCCTAATTTCTTCTGTGGAATAACACCACCTGCCACAGCTTAGAGGGTTGTTTTCTAAAGCCCTCCTCAATGTTTCTTGGAGTACCCATGAAAAACAAACACCCATTTGCTACAAACTTTCAAATCGACTTCCTGAGAAATAATGACAAGCAGAATTCCAGCTGCGTCTCAAAGTCTCTGACATGATATAAACTTTAAAAATCTCTTTCAGACCTTTGTTCTAGAATTAAGAAAGAATATAAAATTTTACTATGCACTCAAAGATAATGTTGAAAAATACTAAGTATCCAGAATTTACAAACAAGGTAAAGGATCTTCAAGGCCCAACCTAGGCACTCTCCTTCAGGGAAGGCTTTCTGGAAGAGGTGGTTATCTGGACCAACATGCGAAGAATGAGTAGGAGTTATCTATGGTGGGGCGAGGGCCAAGAGTAGGGCCATCTTGGCAAAGAGTATGATATAAGCAAAGGCACTGAAGCTGGAAACAGGGAGGTGAATCTGCTCAATGATATTAAAACAAAGTAGCCGGGTGCAATGGCTCACATTTGTCATCCCATCACTTTGAGAGGACAAAGCAGGAGGATTGTTTGAGCCCAGGAGTTTGAGGCCAGTCTCGGCAACATAGCAAGAACTCATCTCTACAAAAATAGAAAATTAGCTGCATAGGGGTGTGTGCCTGTAGTCCCAGCTGCCTAGAAGGCTGAAGCAGAAGGATCACCTGAGGCTGGGAGGTTGAGGCTGCGATGAACTGTGATCCTGCCTCTGCACTCCAGCCTGAGTGACAGAGTGAAACCCTGACTCAAAAACAAACAAAAACTTAAAGTAAAAGGTGGTGGTGAGGGGCAGGGGACAAGAAGGGCAGAAGGAGAGAGGTAAGACATGACATCTGAAAGTCAGGGAGGCAACAAATTTCTGAGAAAAGTCCCCAACCAATCCAGGCTGAGTGTAAAACAATATATTCTGCAGGGATTTATTGATGAATCGTGCCACGATGTTGTACAATATTAAAATCTCAGTATGTAAACTGAAATAAAAACAAATGCTTTTCAGCGATTTTCACCTTTGAAATGTTCCCCTTTTTTACATTTCCTCCTCAATAAGTACCCGTCTTCAAGTACTTTCCATCCGTTCTTGATATAGAGTTTCATGGAAGTTCAGATTATTAGCCACAGGCTCACCCAACAGTTGGAGATAATCTGTTTTTATTTGGATTATGATATATATGTTTGTCGTGTGTGCGTGTGTGTGTGTGTGTGTGTGTGTGTGTGTGTGTGTGTAAGGTGGCATAATAGATATATTTGATCCACTGACTTCATTTTCTGAATACCTTCTCTTAGCTCTGTGGCGTGACTGGTGCTATTCCCCATGCCTGGAATGCTTTTCAACCTATGCCTTAGCCACCTGATAAATTCGTTATTATCTTTCAAACCCAGCACCCTTTCCTTGAGGCCATTCACAATGACCCAGGCAGGTCAATTTTTCCATCTGCCCTCCCAGAGTGTTTTGAGCACTTAAGATAGTTGTTCTCAATTGTGGCTATGCATTAAAGTCATTGGGGTCATTTTGTAAAAATAACCTCAGTTGACTTCACCCCTAGAGATTCTGGTGTTGCTGCTCTGCGATGGGGCCTAGGAATCAGTATTAAAAAAAAAAAACCTCTCGATGATTCTAATGTGAATTAATATTGAAAACCACAAATAAATAAATACAATGGTAATTCTTTCATCTTATTAAAATAATTGTTTAAGCTATGAATTTTCAATCTGATCACTGCTTTAAATATATCTCAAATTCTGGCATATAGTGTTTTAATGATCATTTATACGTTTTTGGAATTTCTGTTACTTTAGATTTTTAAAAAATTGTTGACATTAATTTCTAGGTTTAAAACACCATGATCAGAAAATATTTCTTTGTATATTTCTACTTTATAACATGTATTGATTATTTATTTGTCACCTAACACATTACATTTTTGTGGATATTTGATGTACACTTAAGAAGGAAATATATTCTCTAATATATTCTCTAATATTCAATGTACACTTAAGGAGAAGGATATTTGATGTACACTAGGGAGAAGGTATATTCTCTAATTCAAGAAAAAGAGCATTACATATGACAAATTTATTTCATTTGACAAATTGATTATGTTGTTTAGGCCAAAAAAGAAAAGAAAACCACTGCTTATTTTAAGAAGTTATCTGTCGACCTGTCCTTCCTTCCTTATTGTGATGGTTAATGTTATGTGTCAATTTGGCGAGGCCATGGTACCCAGATAGTTGGTCAAAATTAGATGTTACTATGAATGTATGATTTATTTATTTAGTCACAAGATACACTCTGAATGAATGCATTTTTAAAAATGAGATTAACATTTAAGTCAGTAGATTTTGAGTAAATCAGATCAGCCTCCATAATGTGGGTGGGCCTCATCCAATCAGTTGCCTTAAGAGAAAAAGACTTCCCCCAAGAAAGAGGGAATTCTGTTTCCAGACCATTTTTGGACTCTGAAGCTGTAATAGCAATTCTTCTCCAGGTCTCTGGACTTTAGGATTACCCTGTGGATTTAGGACTGCCAACAACTGCATGAGCCAATTCCTTAAAATCAATCAATCTCCCTGTATCTGAGTCTCTCTTTCTGTGTACACATATACATATGTATATGTAGATATATATACACACACGTGCTGATCTTCTTGGTTCGGTTTATCTGGAGAACCCTGACTAATACAAATCGTGAGTCGCTCCAGGACAGCAGCTGTGGCTTATTCCTCTCCAGTCCCCCAAGCCCCGGCACAGTGTTTGAGCACACAGATGGTATAGCACTGCTATGAGCCAGGGCTCTCTGGTTGCATGTAATGGAAACCAACTCAATTAACTTGAATGGGAGAGGGAAATATATTATAAAGACTCCAGGGTGCCTGCCATGATTGGAGGGCAAGGAAGTTATGAGGTCTTAGTAAAGGGCTGAAGGATCATTAGGTTTCTGGTTCCCATCTTGTTTTTTCTTCTCTTTGTACATGAGTTTCACTTCTCTTTGCTCTCTCAGCCTTTCCCAACATGGTTTTGTCTCTCTGTAGTTCAGACTAAAAATCCTAGCATCGTTCCTTTATGTTGTTGTTGTTTGAGTTGAAGTCTCACTCTGTCTCCCAGATTGAAGTGCAATGATACAGTCACGGCTCACCACAGCCTTGACCTGATCTGAGGTAATCCTTCCACCTCAGATTCCTGAGTAGCTGAGATTCATGTCCAGCTAAATTTTTGATTTTCTATAGAGACAAAGTCTCACTCTATTACCCAGACTGGTTTTGAACTCCTGGGCTCAAGCAGCCCTCCTGCCTCAGCGTCCCAAAGTGTTGCGATTACAGGTATGAGCCACTGCACCTGGCCCTGGCATCATTCTCAATTCTCTTTCTGTCACACTCCACATCATTCAGTCGGCAAATCCTATCAGCCCTACCTTCAAAGATTTTCAGAGTCTTAATCCTTTGTTCCATTATTACCATGACTAAGCCACTGTCATCTCTTATGTGGATTATTGCAATAGCCCTTCCAGCCCCTGTGCCTACAGCTTATTGACTACGCACACGATTGATGTTCAGAAACTTCAGAGATGAATTAGATACTACTTCAGTGTTTCAGGTAAAGAATTGGCAAAGCAAAATAATAAGTGGGTAGCCTAAGATAACACAGCTTGAAGAAATTAAAATCAAGACTCAAACCAATTAATTATAGATCACAGTTGTTTTTAATACCAGTGAATTTACAAACTAATTTTAGAAGTAGGCTTTGTTTCTAAATGACATCTTGGTATATCTCCAATATATAAATCTGACATGAACAAAGTCGGTGTGGTTGACAAACAGGACTGGTCTCCCGGACACCATGGCTCTGAATGATAGAGTGTGAAAATCAGTGACCTGTGTCACAATGAGGCCTTGTGACACAGAGAAATGGCCACTAAGAACATAGCTTCCTCTCATCAGAAGTGGAGCCCATCTGTTGTGCAGTCTTTATTTCAGCAAATTTTGTCAGTTTAGTCACGGTTTCTTCTGTGCACCGAAGTTGAATCTGTTTCTCCTATTATTTTTACTTTAGAGGAGGAAAGAGAGGGGCATCTTGCATCTTGGCAGACAACCACTTGACGGACTACCAGGTGGTCTTTGTTAATTTTTGAGATTCTTACCTGGGTTTACTAGAGAACAGAGACAAGATTGATCTTCGGCAATTCTCACTGCAATCCTGAAGTTTCTTCCTTTATTCAGCCATTCTTTACATTCCCCCAAAAGGAATGCCTAGCAAGGAGACACGGTTTAGGAGCAGAAAGGCCACAGGCAAGGGTCTCAGGCCAGTCACTGATGTATTCCCATGTGCTCCTATGTCTTGTCTCCAGTGGCTCATTAACAAGCCAGGTTACCGCGAAGTTTGCGTGACTTCAGTGGCTTTCTGCTACATTGCTATGTAGTGACATCGCAACATAATAATGTTAAAGGTTAAACATATATATATTACTGTTACTTTTAAGTTTCGGGGTGGAATTTAATCTCTACTAATTCCTTTAAAAGACTAGACTTCCTGGAGAAGAAAAACCAAGCGGCCTCCACAGTGCCAGCTCCTGTTGTCGCTACCCACTGCCCCCGCCCCCGAACTTGGGGTGTGACAAGGTGACCATTATAAAACTGAACAGCCCACATCTTAGGAGCTATACCAGTGCTAGTTTGTTTTATTTCTGTGACTCTGTATTGGCAGCCATAGGGGTTAGACAGTGGCTATTCCAGCATCAGGCAGGAAGGCAATAGCTTCATAGGGCTCAATCCTTTCCCACAATTGTGCAAGTTTAAATCCTTCACCGATACAACCTGTTTGACTTTTTTTCAGAGATTTAACATTTTTTATCTTCTATGTTCTTATCTTTCATATATATATATATATATATATATATATACACACACACACGCACACATATATATTTGAATATTTGTTCAGTATTTCAGTCTAGGTAATTTGATCATATAAGTCTTCCAATTCTCTAATTCTTCCTTCAGGGACAACTGTTTCTAGGTTAGTCTAGTCCTTTAAATGATTTACTGCTGGATTCTTCCCAAAACAATCATGACAAGCTACTATCAACTTTGAAAAAATTAAAAGCTTAGAGAAGTATCTACTAAACATTTAATTGTTATTTTTAAACAGAAAAGTTGTAGGGTAACAACCGTACTAACAAGCAAATGAAATTGAATTAAAAACAACTGCCTAATACTTGCTTTCCTCTTTTTTATGGAATTTGTCAGTGCTAGTTAATGTTAGCAAGGGTGTATGCGAAATAGATATTTTCCTATCTTGCACGTGTCAGTATAAATTAGTCAATAATTTTAAAAAAGTCAATTACAATAAACATATCAAGAAACTTTACCCACTACTCCAAGATCACAAACCTTGAGTAACATAGCTAATACTTTAGAAATAACATTACATTTTAGAGTATGAGTTTTATGTGCAGTATGAATTATTACTGTGGAACATAAGTTGGTATAAACTGGGAACAGTATTTGGTTGGGGTGGTGAAATTATAGGGTCATACTTTCTGCTTTTCTTTTTTTAAAAAAATGCCCTTGTACTGCTTTTGTATGGATGTAAATTCACATAACATAGAATTAAGATTTTTAAAGTATAAAGTTTAGTAGCATTAAGTACATCCACAATGTAGTGCAACCATCACTTCTATGTAGCTCTAAAATATTTCCTTGCCCCAAAAGGAACCCTCCCATCCATTAAGCAGTCTCCCTACACTTCTGCCTCCTTTCCAGTCCTTGGCAACCACTAATCTGCTTTCTGTCTCTATGAATTTATCCATTTTGGATATTTCGTATAAACACAATCATACTACATGTGACCTTTTGTGTCCACCTTATATCACTTAGTATGCTTCCAAGTTTCATTCATATAGTAGCCTATATCAGTGCTTCATCCTTTTCATGACTGAATACTATTCCGTTGTATATTATAGCACATTTTGTTTATCCTTTCATCCATCCATGGACCTTTAGATTGTTTCCAACTTTTTGGCAGTGGTACATAAATAGTTATTCTCAAACATTCATGTACACGTTTTTGTTTGACACCTATTTTCAATTCCTTTTCCTCCTCCTTCTTCTTTCTCCTCTTCTTCTCCTCCTTCTCCTTCTCCTTCTTTTTTTTTGATTCAGAGTCTCATTCTGTTGTCCAGGGTGGAGTGCAGTGGCTCAGTCATGGCTCACCACAGCCTCGACCTCCCGGGCTCAGGTGATCCTTCCACCTCAGCCTACCGAATAGCTGAGACTACAGGCATGTGCCACTACATCCGGCTAATTTTTCTATTTTTTGTAGAGATGAGGTCTTGCTATGTTGCCTAGCCTGGTCTCGAATTCCTGGGCTCAAGCAATCCTCCTATCTTTTCCTCCCAAAGAACCAGGATTACAGACGTGCGCCATTGTGCCTGGCTCTATTTTCACTTCTTTTGGAAATGTACCTAGGAACGTTTTTAGAGAATTAGAGCTAGTTACTTGGTGAAGGCATATTTATTAACTTTTTTCTCTAAATTTGTGTGCAGTATCTTAGATGTGACTGGAGTACATGAAAGCAGAACCCCATAGAAGATTTCTTCTCCAGTGCAGCCCTGAATGAAATGACAGGAAGTGTGTGTGCTCTGGTGAGTTGCTGTGATGGCTCTAAGGAGTAAGCACCCTAGTCTGGTGTTATTGAACATGTAGTCCAGGAAGCATCCTTGAATAACGCAGTGCCAATCAGCAGACTGACATTTTGAGGAGTGCAGCTTAGGGCTGGTCAGGTGCTAAGCACTGATAAGAACCTGAGGAGGTTTTGTAATAAGACTAATAAGGGTCCAAGTATCCCTGAAGGAGGGTTAAGGAAAGAGGGGTCTTTGAGGTCTGTAGGGATCCAACAGTAGGCTTCTATTAACCTTGTGTGGCAAACTTAGGCCACATCTGGAGGTGAGGCAGGACAAAAGCTATCTGTGCACCCCTCTCCCCCGGTAGCCCTTCTCCTCACAACCTCTATGACTCAAGGCTGGCTTGATGGATTGATACCCAGACAACAGATGTTGTATTGCGCTCATCGAAGGTTCTGCTTTGTGTGTAGCATCTTGGTCAGGAATACCGGGCTTTACAATGCTTTTCTGGGACAATTGGGGCTCTCATCTGGAATTTGTTTCCAGCTTCATCATAGAGAACTGATCCCAAAGCTACAGATACGGCCTGAATGCACCTCTTACTTCTGTTTCCTGCAGAAGAATAAAATCATAAAAAATATTACAAATGGAGAAAACAACTCCCTTGATAAAAAGGATAGAAATTCATTTGCATATTATTTCTTGAATGTCATATATTTAAGCCCACAGAGCTCCTGGAAGGATATTACAAAGATATTGAAGCCAGAAAAAAAAAAAAAGAAACTACCTGAGAAATACTTGTTCGTCTTAATGGGGCATGGAGATTAATCCCAAACAGGCATCAAACATCAGCCAAGTGCTCAAAACTGCAGAAAATGTTGCAGGTTATTAATCAAAGTTCTGACTGGATCAGAGTGATGTTCCAGGTTGGTTCAGCCTAATATAAACATTTCAACTAAAGTTGAACAGCCTTTAACATGTCTCTGTGACTACATTAAGAGTGATGATTAAAGAGAAGAGCTAAGCATGTAGCTGGTGTGAATCTGTTCTTATGTTGTCAATACTAGGCCCAATTTTGAGCACTTTGAACCAAGATATCAGTGCCATTCTAGAATCTGGATTTGAGGTCATCAACAGTGTTTACTGTCGCTAATGGTGAGATTTCAGCACCAGACAAAGGAAAGCATCCTACCTTTGAACTCAGGTCCTGTTCCTTGGGTAAGAATTAGCTTCAACCTTTGAGTGGTAGAATTCCCAGGTTAGTAACTGCCCCCAACCCCAAAGCAACAAAGAATTTGAGAAAAATCACCCTTTCTGAACCTCTGGCACTGTGAAATTCCTTTAGAACTCTCATGGCCATGGCCTTTACAACTCTCATGGCTCTTCCAGATTGATCTAATTATTCTATTTGGCCAACAGGTTTCAAATCTGATCCACAGTGTTCCTGCAGGAGTGAGTTGAGAAGGATTCTAAGGCCGCTTCAGGGCTTAGGAAGAAACGGCTCCTCCATGTGTGGGTCACAGATCTGGGAAAGGAGTTCTACACTTACCATTTCTGTGTGGTTTAGAGTCCGCAGTTGTTTCCCATGACTGGGCTATTTCCTTGGCCTGAGATCTCATTCCTCCACCCATAGGCCCAGACTTGCCTATTTCCTTGGCAGTGGGATAGAGTCATATGCGTTTTGTTTCAAACTGGCCTAGATTCACACCCTAGCTCTGCTACATATTAGCTGTGTGACTTTGACGAAAGAATGGATTGAAATAACAAATAAAATATCCAGTACAGGACCTAGGCTTAGTAAATGCTCAGCTAACTATATTCTTCTTTTATAGCTTAAGTTGAGGTTGTATTTGAAAGCTATTTCTGGCTCTCTGAGCTCCTGTGGCCTCCCACGTACTTTCCTATGGTCTTGTCCTACTTTACTGTGATTGCCATTTTCCTCTCCCCCCCCAATTAGTTTGAGCCATTCGTCTTGTTTATCTCTATCTCTAGCAACTAACACTGTGTCTGTAATGTATTAGTTGTTCAAGAAATGCTGTTTGTGCTTTTAAACTACTGGTATGGCCAGGTGTAGTGGCTCACACCTATAAACCCAGCACATTGGGAGGCCAAGGCCAGAGGATTGCTTGAACCCAGGGGTTCAAGACTAGCCAGGGCAACATGGTGAGACCTCGTGTCTACAAAGATTCAAGAAATTAGACAGGCCTGGTGGTGTGCACCTGTTGTCTCAGCTACTCAGGAGGCTGAGGAGGAAGGATTGCCTGAGCCCAGGTGGAGGCCATGATCATGCCACTGCACTCCAGCCTGGGCGACAGAGTGAAACCCTGACTGAAAAACAAACAAACTCCCAGTTGCCTTAACAAGTGAAGCTACTACAGCTCAAGTGAGGAAGAATGTCAGTTTCTAAGGCTCCTGTTGGCAGCATCAAGGGCAGAGTAAACCTCAGCAGCATCTGATCTTCCCTAGCAGAAATGAGCCAGCGACACAGAATGTGAAGAGAGCCTCCTTCGTTTCCAGACCATCGAACTACAAAAGAGCTCTTCCAAATCACCATATGGCCGGTGAAGCCGGATGCGTCCAGTGACGAGCATCGTGGTGACACACTGAGCCAGGCCATTCGCTAAGTCACTGGTGGTCAGGAGCTGATAAGACTTTTGATGCTACTGGAATCAGAATCCTAATGGGGTTTAGGGAATGATGCTTCCACCCAGCTGCTCTTGGGCAATGTGAATCCTCTATTAAGTCCTTAACCCTCCTAAATTAGACCTCAGGGGCTTAGCTTGGCATTGGGCAGCCTTATAAAGAAAGCCATGAAATATGCTCTATGGCAGACGTCAGCATGGGGAATCAAGTAGAAAATTCCTTAATATGTTTTCTGTAGGGTCAGTGCTGTGTCCACTCTCATTGTCTCTCTGTTTTACCTTAGTAGGGAGGGAGTTTTTTGGGGGTTTTGTTTTGGTTTTTTTTGGCATAAAAGACACAGATTGTTCTATGAGAGGTGATTGGTTTTAGCACAAAAGAGGCTGACTTATATGGTAGGTGCTAAAGAATTTGAAAATACTGGCAAACAGGATGCCAGTCAAGGAACTGTGGGGAGTTCTGAGAGATGGTACCACCAGCTCCTCCCAGGACAATGACAGCATGAGGCTGGCACCCTGGGGAGAAGAGAATGGAGAAGGTGGGAGGCAGGAGGCCAAGGAGGAGGGGCTTCTGTGTGTGCTTATGTGATACTGAGTCAGAACTTGCTGAAAAGTGGCCCAGAGGGAAGGTAAATAAATATTTATACCAGCCTCTGGGGGCCACCTATATTCCTGCTAAGCCATGTCTAAGTTTGGGGATCTTCTTTGGGATCAACTAAGAGAGTCCATCTTTCCAGACTTTGAGGGCCACAGTGGCAGAATTACATGGATATATCTACTTAAAAAATAAATAACTAAATAAAGTCTCCTGATAACTGCCTGGAAAATGCTCCCATTTCTTCCATTCTCTTACTTGTGCCTTAATGGTAACTTTGTGTGTGTGTGTGTGTGTGTGTGTGTGTGTGTGTGTGTGTGTGTGTGTGTGTGTCAGAGTGTCACTCTGTTGCCCAAGCTGGAGTGCAGTGGCACAATTATAACTCATTATAACCTCGAACTCCTAGGTTCTAGGTTCAAGGGGTCCTCCCACCTCAGCCTCCTGAGTAGCGGGGACTACAAGCACACACCATCATGCACAACTAATTAAAATACAATTTTTTTGGTAGGAACAGGGTCTCACTACTTTGACCAGGTTGGTTTTGAACGCCTGGCCTCAAGTGATCCTCCTGCTTTAGCCTCCTAAGTGGCTAGGACTGCAGGCATGTGCCATCATTCTCAGCTAATTAAAATTTAAAAAATTTTTTTTTAGAAACAGGGTCTTACTATGTTGACCAGGCCGGTCTTAAATGTCTGGCCTCAAGTGGTCCTCTTGCCTCAACCTCCCAAAGTGCTGAGAATAGAGACGTGAGCTACCACACCTAGCCAACACTCTTTTTTTTTTCAGTTGGTGTTACACAGTCATCACATTGCTAGTACCACTGCCTAATTTGTAATGAAACCTTACTGTGTACAGTGCTAGATCTTTTAGTTTTTTGTTTTTTTGAGTCAGGGTCTCACTCTGTTACCCAGGCTAGAGTGCAGTGGTATGATCACAACTCCTTGTGACCTCAAGTGATCCTCCCATTTCAGCCTCCTGAGAAGCTAGGACTACAGGTGTGAGCCGCTGTCTCCAGCACTTTTATTATTTCAATACACTTAATTCTGTCAGCAACCACATGAGGAAGGTACTTTTATGAAACTCATTTTACAAATGAGAAAACTGGAGACCAGAGAGGCATATTCACACACCCAAGTTTCCACTATTAGTAAGGGACAGCCTGATGTTTAGTTCATGCAGTGTGGTTCCAGGGCCTGCATACTCAACTGCTGTGCTAACCTGACTCACCAACAGGGCTAGGTTGTAACTCCTCCCTGCCTGTGGCTGTGGTTCTTTAATTAGCTTGGATTTTTCAAAGGCCAGGGTTATCGTCTTGATCTCTGGTAGCACTAGTCTGTACCTTAATCCTGGCCAGATGTCCTGCAAACACTCACAGATCTAGGCCCTTGGTTACCAAGGAGACCAGGTAGGAGAGTGGAGATGACTTAGTGCCCAGTCAGCCAGCTCCACAGGGAAAACCGTGCTGCCAGCAATAGGTCAGAACCAGCTTTTTCATATCATTAAAATACTCGTTGAAAACACACTAGTCAACGAATCTGGCTTACTTGCATGATCAAATGCTAAACCTGTCCCCAACTGGGCTTACGTGCACAGAATGTTGGCTCTCACATCCATGATTTGTTGAAAAGGTCAAATTCCACTCTGGCCGTTTCATCAGAAGGGTAAATACTGTGCGTTTAGATATTTGATGTGCTTAGACTAAGAGCGTTTTCCAGTGAATGCTTCGAGGTTTGTGAGCAGAGCCCAGAGTCATGGGGGATATTAGAGCTGGCAGGGGCTTTAGGGATCAAAGTCCGGCCCCCTCACAGATAAGAGAGGTCAGATTGCCCCAGCATCTATGCAACTGATGATGGCAGATCTGGCACTTCCCATCAGCCATGAACAGGCTGGTGGAGATTGTTGAATTACATTAGTCAAAATTCTTCAGAAATTGATTGTGGCTTCATTGGCAAAGCTTGGGAATTGAAAATGGTAATTTCATCATTCAAGGAGGAAGAAAGATGTGCTCAATCAGGGCATTAGCATCTCCACAGTCAGACTGAAATGAAAAATTAATTGGCTTTCTGGCCAATTTGATCAATCAAGGTAGTCACCAGGAAGTTATTTCCTCAAATATCAGGCCTTATGTTTGAATTAACTCTTCTATGTATACTAGTTCTATGTAACTATGACTACTGTGTATTTCAATATGTTTCTTTTGATAACATCATATTGAAGTTTTTTTTTAACCTTGACTATTAGGAAAGTCATCACACTGTTTAATAGTTCTCATACATCATTTGCTTTTAGCAAATCTTTGCATGGAAAATGTCTGTCACTTTAAAGTAAATTTGTTGTGGGCTGGGCTCAGTGGCTCAGCCTGTAATCCCAGCACTTTTGGAGGCCGAGGCAAGTGGATTGCCTGAGTAATCGGTTTCGAGACCAGCCCGGGCAATTTGGCGAGCCCTTGTCTCTACAATAAGTCAAAAATTAGCCAGGCGTGGTACTGCATGCTTGTCATTCTAGCTACTTGGAAGGCTGAGGCAGAAGGACTGCCAGAGCCTAGCAGGTCGACGCTGGGATGGTCGTTAGTGTGCCACGGCACTCCAGCCTGGGCGACTGAGTGAAATTCCAACTCAAAAAAAAAAAATTTGTTGTGTGGGATAATGGACAACTTCTGAAACTAGACAGTAATGGTGGTGGCATCACACCGTTAAAGTATTCAACGGCACCAAATTGCACACTTTAAAATGGCTAAAATGGTAAATCTTATGTTACATGTATTATTGCACAGTTACAAAAAATTATAAAGAAACCCAGTTATTGGGAATAGAAAATAATCCATTCAGTGACAAACCATATATTTCATTGATTTATCTAATAAATACATATGGAGCACCTGTTATGGGTCAGGTAAAATATTTGAGAATTATTTGAAAGTAGAGCACTTGCTAACTGTAGGGTATTAAAAAAAAATGTAAGACACATGTTTGAGGATAACTGTGTGTGTGCTTGTGGAACAAGTGCTGGGTATTTTCCATTTACTCCTGCAGACTCACTCTTTGGCCTTCTCCACCTTGCTTTGTGTTTTGGGAGTCTCCACTGAATGCTTCCTATTAGGTTTGGCCAATGGCAGGTGCCAGGAGAAGAGGGAGTGTGAGGTTGGGGTACTCCTTCTCTCAATTCCCTTCCTACTGAGTCACTCTAAAGTGGTTGCATTCCTCTACTAACGACCTTCTATCCCAGAAACTCCGAAATATTCAGACCTTCTGGCCAGGCGTGGTGGTTCATGCATGTAATTCCAGCTCTTTGGAAGGCTGAGGAGGGAGGATTGCTTGAGCCCAGGAGCTTGAAACCAGTCTAGGCAACAGAGCAAGCCCTTGTCTCTACAAAAAAATTCAAAAGATTAGCGAGGGGTGGTGGTGCACCTGTAGTCCCAGCTACCCAGGAGGCTGAGGTGGTAGGATCGCCTGAATCCGGGATTTCAAGGCTGCAGTGAGCCATGAGTGTGCCACTGCACTCCAGCCTGGCCCACAGAAAAAAAGACCTTCTACTTAAGGTTGCTTCTAGGTTTTCTACTTTTTTTTTCTCCTTTAGCATTATGGCTTGTGGCTTAAAAGATGACCAAATAGATTAACATTTTCTTAAAAAATTAACATTTTCTAAAAAATATATATATTTTAGAAAAATATGGAGTTTTAATTCACAGAGTTTGGAAGTATTCAATACCTTTTATTATAAAACAAGAAAGCACCATTTCAACTAGGAAATACTGATTGCTTAAAACTACACTCTTTTGAATAAACCTATATTAGTTTAATGAAGTTTTCCTGTGATTAGTATAATTTACTGCAATTGTATTCAAACCCCAAATTATGGGTATTATACACACGAAATACAGCACTGGTTTGAGGCAATTAGTTTAATCACTTTCCTGATGGGAAATGAAATAGGGAGGCAACAGAGCAGGGCTGCCCGTTAACACACGATGAGAAGAGGCCAGTCCTCCTAGCTGCTCCTGGCAGGACAGATCCTTACTCTCATGCCTGCCGCTGCCCTTTCCTCCTGCAGCACACGACGTTTCACAAAACAACACCACGTAGAGTGACGGCTTGTTGCTGGTAATCAATATCCGCAAGCGGTGTCGCTTCGTTCAGCCAGGCAATTGCCACCATGCTGCCTCGTATGCGCATGCGCGGTGCTCCTTGAACGAAGGCTCCTGGGCCAGAGGTGTAGACTAAATCCAGCCTGCCTTCTGCCCATCATCCCTGTCTGGGTGCTTACCTTGCTACCGAAGAGGTGCCTAACTTGCTCAAATGTGACAACAGCAGCCCTGTTGCCACCATCTCTTGATTAGTTTTTCTTTCTCTGGTCTTGTCCTCCTCTCACTCAACGCCCCCCCCCCACATGAATCAACTTCTAAAATGTGTGTTGGACCAAGCTGTTCCTGCTTAAGCCATTCAGTGACTCCCCATTCTAGAGAACACTCCTTTCCGAGCTTCTATGTTCACAGGAATCACCTGCGGTGAAGGTGCGGGTGGATCTTGTTAAAATGCAGATTTGAATTCAGTTGGTCTGGGGTGGAGCCTGAGACCCTGCATTTCTAACTAGCTTCCAGGCCTAAGATGATGGTCTTACAACTATTTGACTATTTTAAGTGGCAAGGCTCTAGAGAAGCACTGTCCAATGGAAGTCTCTAGGAGGGTGGATATATTCCGTATCTGCACTATCCAGTATAATAAACACTAGCTGTATTCAGCTGCTGAGCACTTGAAATGTTGCTAGTGTGACTGAGGAACTGCATTTTAAATTTGGTTTAATTTTAATTAATTAATTATTATTATTATTAGTTTTAGAGATGGTGTCTCGCTTTGTCACCCAGGGTGGAGTGCAGTGGTGCAATCATAGCTCACTGTAACCTCAAACTCTTGGGCTCATGTGATCCTCACCTTCCAAGTAGCTAGGACTACAGGCATGCCCCACCATGCCCAGCTAATTTTTAAATTTTTTCTTGAGACTGGGGTGAGGTGTCTCTATGTTCCCCAGGCTGGTCTCAAACTCCTGGCCCCATAGTGTTGAGATTACAGTTGTGAGCCACCGCGCTGGGCCTAATTTTAGTTAATTTAAATTTAAGTAGCCACAGGCAGCTAGTGGCTACTGCATTGGGCAACACAGCTTTAGAGGATAACATTCATGCTCCCCACTATGACTTACAAAGATTGTATGCCAGGCTCGGTGGCTCAGCCTGTAATCCCGCGCCTTTGGGAGGCTGAGGTGAGTAGATTGCCTGAGCCCACAGGTTCGAGACCTGCTTGGGCAGCGAGACCTCATCTCTACAATAAATCAAAAAATCAGCCGGGCCTGGTAGCGCACGCCTGCAATTCCGGCTACTCGGAAGGCTGAGACGGAAGGATCGCCTTAGCCCAGCGGGTCGAGGCTGTGGTGGCCGGGAGCGGCCACTGCACTCCAGTCTGGGCGACAGAGTGAGACTCCAACTCAAAAAAACCCGCAAAGATTGTATTTTGCCTATTTGTCCCTTCTTGTTTACTGCCCTTCTTCGTCTCTCAGTTTATGGTACAACATCACTGAACTACTGTGATTTTCCAAATAGGCCAAGTGGTTTGCATGCCACATCTTTGTATGTGCTGTTCCCTTTGCTTGGAATTCCTTTCTCCCCTTTTTGTGTCCAGTGATGCCACACCCCTCCTGGTCCAGTTCCAGACCCTCCTCCATGAATCTGTCCCTGACCACATCTACTAACAGCCACCATTTACTGAGAGTCTTTTCTTAATATATAAAGTGCCCTTCACACACCTGATTTTATTTGGTCTGCAAATTAAGCTTGATATGTGGAAACTGAAGCTTTGAGAGGCTTGCCTGGGGTGACAGAACTAGAGAGTAGACAATCACAGATTCATACCTGGTCTGCCTGTCTCTAAAGCCGTTTCTTTCCCCTCCACACCATGATGCCTTCTGCTTGCACAGGGCTGTGATATACATAGTACTAACTATGTGACAGGAAAATTATTTGGCTATGATCTCTCTTCTCTGCAGCATCATAAGCTCCTAGAGGTCACAGACTAGGTATTATTTATTTCTGTAACCCTGAGGCATGGCACATCATAAATGCTTGATAACTGTTGTTGATAACTGTGTATGTCTCCTCTCCAACGCCATTGCAAAATCCTTGAGTGCAGCATCTGTGTTTTATTTCACTGATGGGCTTGGTACACAAAAGACACCTAATAAGAGTTTGAACAAAGGAATGAATAACTAAATGAGTGTGAGAATTAATAACTAAATGACTATGGGCAACATCAGCACAGATTTTGCTAGGAACTCCAGGGTAGGGATTCTTGCTAAGCAGCTTTAATGCAAGAGACAGATGGATACCCAGATAATGCCAAGGAGAAAACAAGGGGAGAGGGAAGGGAAGGGTGAAAAGGACCGAGTGTAAGAGAAAACTGGAATGACAAAGATTTGCTGTGTGCTTCCCTTCAAATTTGCCTTATTAGCATGTTAGGCAGTGTTCTGTGTTCCCCAGAATCAATGTCTTGAAAGGTACACTTCATTGAGAAAGTGAGAAAATAGGAATGTTTATATATTGCTAGTAAGACTCAGGAGTATAAATTGGCATGAACTCTATACAAGAAATTTGGAATACTATTGAAATTAGTGAGAAGCCACCAATTCTATTTGTAGGAATTCTGCCTAAGATAATCATCATGGCTATGCACTGAATTTTATCAGCAAGGACTTCACTGTAATATTGTTTATAGTGATTTTTGTTTCGAGTTGGAGTCTTACTCTGTTGCCCAGACTGGAGTGCAGTGGCACACTCACGGCCACCACAGCCTCAACCTGCTGAACTCAAGCAATCCTTCCACCTCAGCCTTCAAGTAGTTAGATCTACAGGTGTGCGCCACCATGCCCAGTTAATTTTTTGATTTAATGTAGAGACAAGGTCTCACAAAGTTGCCCAGACTGGTCTCGAACCCCTAAGCTCAGGCAATCCTCTCACCTCCACTTCCCAAAGTGCTGGTATTATAGGTATGAGCCACCACACCCAGCTTATAATGATTTTTAAAAGCAAAAAAAAAACAAACCTTTTGAATCTCTAAGGAATACTATTGTGTCATTAAAAGTTATACAAAATTACAGGTTTTGACACAGAACAGCATCATATATTTTTAAATTAGAAAAGTAAATAATGACATTGAATATTTCATATTATTTTCTCATTTGGAAGGGAAAGTTTGAGATTGCCTATATATATGTAGATGAAAGAAAGACCTAAGGAAATGCCCAAAGAGACTTTTTTTTTTTTTTGAGTTGGAGTCTCACTCTATCGCCCAGACTGAAGTGCAGTGGCCACTCCCAGCCACTGCAGCCACTACCTGCTAGGCTCCAGCGATCCTTCCGCCTCAGCCTTCCAAGTAGCTGGAACTACAGGCGCATGCTATCACGCCCGGCTAATTTTTTTGATTTGTTTGTAGAGATGAGGTCTCACCAAGTTGCCCAGACGGGTCTTGAACCCACGGGCTCAGGCAATCCACTCACCTCGGCCTCCCAAAGTGCTGGGATTACAGGCTGAGCCACCGAGCCCGGCCTCCAAAGAGACTCTTAATGTGCTAAGTGATAGGGTTAGATTATTTTTGTCTTTATGCTTTTCATCTGTATATTCTAATTTTTATCATTATAAAAATATATTTTTTTAAATGAAGACATCAGTATGTTCAGTGTTTCCATTTAAGTCTGGTATCTAATGATCAGATGTCTTCTTGAAAATCCAGGAAACCTCACAGGAAATCTCTAGATGGCCAACTGCTTGTGGAAATGTCTCCAACTCGAGAAAGTCACGTTCTCTCCTGTCATCGTTCAATGTCCTTATTTTTTGATTTCCAATATTCACTATTTTCCTGACTCTGTTTTAAACGGCCTAGATTGGAGGCGTCTCACCTTTGTCCTGCCTTCACTCGGTCACTGTCCCCCTCATGTGGGGGATGTTATTTATTTCTCATGTGAGCCATCTGTTTGCTGTGCATTTTTTCTTGTAACTTCTTGATCCCTGTCATCACCCTCAACTCTTGCTTTTTTTTTTGAGACACTGTAGTTGTCTTTCCTTACCTCTGCTATCTCTTCCTGGGGTCCATCATCAGTGAGGAGAGGGGATCATATGCTGGGCTCTGTGTGAATCATCCCATTTGTCCAGGAGGCCTGTGAGTCTCAAATGAATCACAAAGAAATAATTAGAGCCTATTCTAGCATCTAGACATTATTTGATCTGTAAAGCAGGCCTTTAAAAAGAGGGAAACAAGCTGAAGAGTAGCTCCCTGGTTTGTCCCAATAAGTCCAAGATAGGTTCTGGAAACATCACATGAAATCCTTCAAGGAAACTTCATGTCATCATCCTAAAGAGTTTTTCAACTTTGTGGAAGGAAGAGAGAACTTTTAATTAAAACAAAAAAATTAGAAAGTGATACAGTTCAATTTTTTTACTTTGTAAGGACTGCGGTTTAAGCTATCTGCTTGTATTTTGACAACATTTTTATAACAGATCTTGACTCCCTGGTGTCTCTCTGTACTACAGAGTGTGTGGCAAAGGGATTCAGCAGAATACTGTGGGTGTGAGAAGAGAGGCTTGTGCACAGAAAAGACCAGAAAGACTGTGGAGTGAGGCCAGGCCTGGGACACTACATCATGAGTGGTCCCTTCAACTGGAATAAATTAGCAAATACACAGCAAATTGGCAGGGAAAGCAAATGCTGAGAGCTAGCGAATGTGCACCTGCTCGAAGACGAGACCTTCCTCGACTAGTGGGCAAATATACACAGAGGCCACACCTCCTACAGTGAGTGTATGCTGATTTGTTGATTTCCTATCTCTCTACTTCCGGCTCTTTCCACATCCCTGTTATCTCTACATTCCAGCCAGGTCCACGAATGTGCTATGATGCCAACTGCATCAGAACCTGTTCTTATACTCTTTTTTTCTTTTTGAAATTGACCGTTTAAAAAAATAAAACACAACACAACATCAAGTTTCCTTTACCGCCTACAATTCAGTTATATCCAAACATCCTAAGGCCAAACAGAAACAGGGAATTACAAGACGCTGAAGATGCCCAAGGCAAAGGCTGAAGATGAGCCTGGCAAAAATCTTCCACCCAGTTACTCTCTAACACTGCTCATTTCAGTTGTGAAAGAAAATGTTTTACCAGAAGTTCTTTAAAATAATCTCATCCCAGACACCAGGTTTCTTCAAGAGTTCACAGTCCCATGAAATCTGTGTTTCCATCCAACTGGAAGGAAAAACTATTTTTATTTTTGCCTTTTTTTTTGATGGCGTAGAGAAGTAAAACCACCAGTCAGATTCCGCTAGGAATCCATGCACAGGAAAGGAGCTGGGCTATGTGGGTTTCTACTTGTCTTTCTGAGGATGTGACTTACAGGAATTCGATCACACTTAAGCCACTACAATGATTAGTACTAGTAATCTTTTTTTTAGACGGTAAAAAGAAAATACCCAGCTGACATAAAAATGGTCAAAGGGCTTTTTACCACAGGTCAATTTTTCCCTGCCTAGAGAATATAGAATGAACATACACATAGGAGGGTGACTCCTTGGACATTCCAATGCACTCATCTGCATGTCTGCATCTAGGTAAGGGGAACAGGCACAGATTTTATTAGTCATGTTATAGCAGTAACCAGATGTGTGAATGCCAGCTCATTTGTGTCCACTGGTCCTTGCAATATGTGTAGGAAAGCATGGCCATCAGCCTCTGACTGCCCACATCTGAACATATTCAACTACCATGAAAACTACAATGGAAGGAAATAGACTTATTCCAAGACGTATGGGGATGCTCAATTGCCCTTTCTTCCAGAGCCCAACATGCTGGTGTGCTAGAGGCTGCTGTGCTTGCTGGCATGTGCTCCCATCCTCTGAGGGTCCCGGAAAGGGTAGTGGATTGATCCTGGGGCCCTCATGAAAGGAGAGGGTGGTCCCATCAGGTGGAACATATGGGGCCCAAAACCTGAGGGTGGGGGCGGGTGGCAGGGCAATGTTCACCACAGCTGGAGGACCACTTGAGGGTGGGTTGAAGTAGTTGACAGAGGCTTCTTCTGCTGCCAGGGGAGGAGGGAGAGCTCCTGGTGGTCCTGGAACCAGCTCCAGCTTGATCCCAGAGTCTGTGGTTCTTTCTCCTTCTCTTTTCCTCTGGCTGCCTGAACCTGCAGCCATTGATGATCAGTTTGTTAAAGGACTTTTTGGCAGCTACGTCTGCAGCCTGCCTCGTGGCAAACTTGCTGAAGGCACACTGCTGTCGTTGCACCTTCATGGTAGTCCAGATCTTTCCAAACTGGTAGAAGTGATTTCTTAAATCTGTCTCGGGAATGGTATCCCCCAGACCATTGACATATAGTGTGGTGATAGTCTTATCCTCTGGGAGGTCCAGGAGAGGCATTGCTGAAGCTTATTGGCCACAGGGTCATTGATTCCATAATATCGGGCTTTAATATTCTGATCAGCAAGGGGTCATCAGGATCTGTGGGCTTTTCATATCTGTGTGGACACTTCTTTCCTCTCTTGCACTCCCCTCTCACCCAGAAGGAAAAAATGTTGTGCCAATTCCTTTTGTAGTCGGGCGTGGTCCAGGCCAGCTTGAGCAGCATGTCACTGGTGGATATGACTTTTCCCAGTATGCCAACCAGTCATGTTCTATCAGAGTTAGAAATCTCTTGCTCCATATTCGATGTGTAGTATTCTTTGTTGACTTCTGACTTAGGCATGTCATCTTTAAAAGATAGCCCTGCATCACGAACCTGCAAGGGCAAGCCATACTCCAGGTCTGACAGATATTCTTCAATTTACTGCAGGTCTAGCACTCTTCAGTCTTCTTGAAATGCACGCGGACTCCAGGGCATCAGCAAAGCACTGTGAGTGTCCTGGAATAGACTTGCATTCCTTCCCATACTTTTCTTTGGTCATTCGGATGTAAGAGTTTTCTCCAAGACACATCTGACACAATGGGGAAGTCTGCATCCTCCCACTTCTGCCTGTTCAGTGAGCACCTGTGCCTATACTCTTTACACTGCCAGGAGTGCTCCTTTCCTTCCTCTATGCCTAGGTGATTCCTGCTCTTCCTTCAGAGCTCAGGATATATCTATGTCTATACCTGTGTCTATGTCTATGTCTTTGTCATGCCTTTGTCTATGCCTATACCTGTGTCTATGTCTATACCTGTGTCTATGATAATGTCTATGCTTATACCTGTTTTTATGTCTTTGTCTATGTCTATGTCTATACCTGTGTCTATGTCTATGTCTATGTCTATATGTGTGTCTATGTCTACGTTCATGCCTACATCTATGTTTATACCTGTCTATATCTTTGTCTATGTCTATATCTGTGTTTGTCTATGCCTATACCTGTGGCTATGTCTTTGTATGCCTATGTCTACCTACATAGACCTGTGTCTATGTCTATGCATACACCTGTGTCCATGTCTATGTCTATACCTCTGTCTATGTCTATGTTTACCTATGCCTGTGTCTATTTCTATGTCTTTGTCTATGTCTATGTCTATGCCTGTGTCTATGTCTGTGTCTATGTCTGTGTCTGTGTCTGTGTCTATGTCTATGTCTATGTCTTTGTCTATACCTGTGTCTATGTCTATGTCTATCTTTATATCTGAATAGAGATGTAAATCTAGACACACACACGTGCATACACACAAACACGCCCTTTGCTACATCCCAGGCACAGGCCTAAGAACTTAAAATGGTCACTTCCTCAGGAAAGTTTTCTCTGATCACTATCCAGAACTGGTCCCAAGACCTGTTATAAGCCCTTTGGCACCGTGTATCGCAGTATAATTTTATGCGAATCGCAGTGTAATTAGAAACAAAAACTCTACAAGGGTAGAGATTCATTGTTGTGTCCCCAGCATCTAAAACACAGCTTGGCGCAATTATAGATGTTTAATAATATTTATTTTTGTGTTTATTGGATTCACATCTACCTTCCAAGCTAGAAGGTAAGTTCTGTAAGCATAGATGTCATGTTTCTGTTTACTGTTTGTTTCCAGCACCTAGCACAGTGCCTGGCACATAGGATGCATTCAGCAAAGTGTTAGTTGAGTTAATTACTGAACCCCAGACCAAATGCCAACACAGTGACTGCAGTGATGAATGCGGGCCAGTCCCTGGCCTCATGCCATTTGCACGAGATATGTCTTTTAGTGGGAAGACAGACAAGTAGACTCTTAAAACTCAGTGTGAAAATTACTGGAAGATTGTGAGCAGGCTGCTAAGGAGATACCCAGAGGTCATCTTACCCAGTCTAGGACTGGGGGGATTGAGGGTCAGAGAAAGCTCTCTGGAGGAGGTGGTATCTAAGCAGAACAGGAGATGGCAGGAAGAAATATGGGTAGAATCATTCCTAGCTGATGAAGCACTACCAAAACCCAAAAAGGGGAGTTGGGGAAAGAGAGACAGAATCCCAAGGAGAAAGACACATGGACATAAAGGACATGTGGCCAAGGGCAGTGAGCTTTTCCCTTGTTTAAATTTCCTTTGAGGCATCGATATTGCATAATACTTGCAAAAATCTTTTTGCACAAAATCGACATTATTTATGAGATTTTCTTTAAAAAAACCTGGTTGGAAGCATTCAGCATGTAAGCAGGTGTACATTTTCTTACTTCAGTAAGGCCCCTTGAAATGTCCCCAGGATCCTTGTTGATGCCAGCCCAGCCCTATTTACCGGTTTCTAACTAAACTGAGAGGGATTCTGCTGCTGAGCTTGTGTGACTGGTGCATCATTCTCTAAATGACTTGGGCTTACAGGCTAGTGACTAGCAGTGGAAAGAATGTTTTTATAACAGGATCTGCATTCATGGACTTTTCCTCCTCCTAAGAACTAGCTCTACTCCTGAGAAGCCCTGGTAATATGCCTCAGCAGTTGATTAGAGACGAGATGCTGTTTATTTTGTGTCACCTTCCCTATACATTAAGCCTCTCAGTGTTCGTTCAGAGAATGTACTCTTTCAGAAAATGTTTCTTAGATGCCTCTTTGGGCTTCCTGTCTATTTGAGGAAAATCCACAGTCTTTGAGTTTCTGTATACCAAGAACTGGTTTAGTTGTGCTCTGAGATATAGAGAAAAGTAAAAGGCATACTCTTTTAGCATCAAAGAACTAAATATTTAGTTGAGCATATAAAATGTATGTACCCAAAGCAGTTAAAGTGTAATATTAAACTTCTTTTAGTTACAAGCAATGGAAACCATCTCTTCCCTCTTAAACAAAAGGGAAAATTACTAGGTGGAGAGAAGGGAATCATACAAAATAGAAGTTAGTTTGATAACCTGGATGTGAAGAGTCCAGGGCAGTTCAGGGATCTTAGTAGTGGGACCATGTGGACCTTCTCGGTCAAGATCTGTCATCCAGGGATTTGCATATAAACTATTAAAAAGCAAAGGAAATCCACCCAATGTCTCACTTCCAGAGAAAGCTACTGGTATGCTTCCACTGTATATTCATCCAGTCTTTTTTTCTTTGAGCATGTGGGTGTTTGTATTTCTCACAAAGTTGATACCCTACACTTTATTCTCTTTTCATTAACATAGTACTGAAAATACAGAACTGTCATTGAAAGTTCTTTGTAAATACAGCTTTCAGTGGCTGAATAATTTTATGATGTGGCTGCACCATAATTTATTTACTAGTCCTTATTGTTGGTCATTTAAACTATTTTCAAATTTTAATTGTTGTAAACTATACTGTAATAAACATCACAGTATATTGTCTGAATCATAGCCTGAATTTCTGATTAGGAAAAAGGCTCCAGCAAGGATTTAAGATAAAATCATTACCTATGATTTTAAACACCTGGAATAACCTGCAAGATTCTGCTCAGCCAGAATGCTGTTCCATTTTCTAGGGGGTATCCACTCTCTTTCACTCCATGTTCAGGGCACCATTTTGTAAATCACTGAGTACTTAGTGTTCTAAATAGAACAACTTGGTCACTGGAAAGAAAGAGTGACCCCAAGGCCTAATCAATATCAGACCAATTATTTATTCTTGGTCCTCTGAGATAAATCTGTTTTGTGGAGGTTAGGGAGAGTCAACGGACTGAATTCTGATTTTAGTAGAACTTTTTGCCCCTGGGTCAGGAGAGAAAGGAGGCAAATATGTACTGGGAAGAGGGGATAAAAATCTAGAAGACCACTTAAAACCCTAGAAGCTTTTAGTTTTAATTTTTTATTTAACAACCACTATATGTCAGACAGGGTTCTAAAAGCTTTACAAATATTCAGTCACTTAATCCTCTTACCAATCAATGAGGCAAGTATTATTACCTCCAGTTTATGGATGAAGAGACTGAGTCATAGAAGTCAGAGTAAGGGTAGAGTTGGGATTTGAGCCTAGCAAACTTACTCTCAACAACTACACCTGGCTTCCATGAATATATTGAAATTTATATTTGGAAAGGATGTTTGAAAAATGCTCAGACATTATTACCAAAGAGCATCAAGCCAATATGCATTGTTTTCTTTTACCAAATTTTGGTATTTCTTATATAACCCAAACATCAGCAACCTTGGTGTTCCCAGGCCTTTCAGCTTTTGCTTTAATATTGTAAAAATTGACTCAAACCTGAGTAGTGAACATTCTAGTTGTCCCTCCAGCATCTATACACACTCATTCCTTTCTTCCATGTATATAATCCATGATTTGAGTGAGTTTGACTCTTCCCGTTGGTGTCATTTGTACCTCACCTGTTTTATGTCAGTGATGTTTCAGAGATGGGGAACCTATTACTTCAGTGTGTCCCCAAACTTCATGTGTTGGAAATTTAATCTCCAATGCAACAGTGTTAGGAGGTTGGACCTATTAAGAGGTGATTAGATTATGAAGTTCTGCCCTCATGAATGGACTAATGTTGTTTTTGAGAGAGTGAGTTAGTTATGGTGAAAGTAGGCTTATTCTATAAGCAAGTTTGGCCCCCTCTTGCTCTCTTGCTCTGGTGCTCTCTTGCCCTTCTATCTTCTACCATGGAATGATGCAGCAAGATGGACCTCATCAGATGCCATGCAGATGCTGGTGCCTTGCCTTTGGACTTTCCAGCCTTTTGAACCATGCGTCAAATACATTTCTTTTCTTTATAAATTACCCAATCTGTGGTATTCTGTCATAGCAGCACAAAATGAATGAAGACAGGGAGTAACAAAAAAAGTCCATTAGCACATTGTGTTTCTCAGGCCACAGACATTGGTTCAGATGGATTCAATCTTGCAAAGAACAGGGTTTTGTCTAATAGTTGGGGAAGAAAAGAGCTATTATGGTTCCCAGTTTTTAGAATTTTTTTCACTATCTGGCTATTTAAAAAAATATAACCTGTCATATCACTCAAACAGACTTCTGCCCTGACTTCACATGCCATACCCTGCAGCCATTACATCCTATTTGATTTTACATAAGAAACTCTGAAATTAAACATCTCTTCCTTGCCCCACCATATTTTGCAACTCTAGTTCAGGCCACTATTGTCTCTGGGGTTTCCAAAGATCATTCACAGACTTTGATGAAGTTTGTGTTAACCTTCAAAGAAAAATAAAAATAAAGACAATGCAGTAAGTTTCACCATAAGTCTAAATTTATTTAAAATAAAGAATTCAAAACTGGATAAATGAAGTTGGATTCTTAGCTTTTACCATGTACCAAAATTAATTTAAAATGAACAAAGACCCAAAATGTAAGAGCTAAAACTACAAAACTCTTAGAAGAAAACATTGAGAAAAACTTCATAACACCGAATTTGGCAAATTTTTTTTGATATGACAACAAAACACAAGTGACAAAGAAAAAAACAGAAAAATTGTACTTCATCAAAATAAAAAGATTATGCACATCAGAGGACACTAAAAATAGAGACAAAGGCAGCCCACAGAATGAGAGGAAATATTTCCAAATCATATATATTTGACAAGAGATTAATATCCAAAATATGTAAAGAACCTCCACAACTTAACAACAACAAAAAAAACAAGTTGATATAAAAATGGGCAAAGAACTTGAATAGACATGTCTTCAAAGATATGCAAACCAACTACTCTAATGGTTAGGGAAATGCAAATCAAAGCCATAATGAGATACCACTTCACATCCACTCCGATGGCAATTATCAGAAACAAAACAGACAAACAAAACCAGTAGATAACATGCTGGTAGGGATATGGGGAAATTGGAGCATTTATGCTCAAGTCACACATTGTCATTTCTGTCTTGTTCTACTTGTTAGAAGTGAGTTATTAAACCAGCCCACACTCAACGGGAGGTGATTACACACTAAGCAGGAATCACTGGGGCCACCCTGGAGATGAGCTACTATGTACCTACTATGCGCTAGTAACCTGCTAGGCACTTTACATTTGTCTAGTCCTCACAGCATTGTTGCTAAGTAGTTATTATTATTACTATTTTAGAAATATAAAAAACAAAAGGGGCCAGGTGGGGTGGCTCACACCTATGATTCCAGCACTTTGGGAGGCCAAGATAGGAGGATGACTGGGGGCCAAGAGTTTGAGACCATCCTGGGTGACATAGCGAGACAGCATTTGTATTTAAAAAAAAATTAAAAACCTAGAATACTAATGTGTCCATGAAAAAGTCCTGCTCAGAGCTCCTTCAAGGGAATCTTCTGTGAGGAGTGTAGTTAGTTGATAGCCCAATTTCCACTTCCCTGGAATCATTTCTGAATTTGCACTGAGCTACTCCTGGCCAGTGACTGAACACAGTTGAGGCATCAGAGTTGGCTCGTTCCTGTAAGATGCAGGCCCCGTCTAATAGACAATGTTCATTGGCCTGGCTCAAATTTTCTCAGGAACTTCTGGGGCTCATCCTACACAATCTGCCATCCTTCCTAATCTCCTATCACAGATGTCAGAACTGCCTTGCTGTCTAAGACCATCCCTGCTCTTTCCCCTTTATCCTTCATAGGAATTTTCTCCAAAAAACCTCTTGCATCCTAATTCTTTGTGCTGTTTGATTCTCAGAAGACCTGAACACACACACGTCAGAAAATTTGAGTGATTTGCCCAAATGAATTAGTGGCATTGATGGAATTTGAGCACATATCTTTTTCACTCCAAAGGTCAAACCCAAACTCTTTGAATATACCACAATATCATTTTGTATTGGGTTGATGGTGGCCTCTCCCAAAAATATGTTCATGTCCTGACACCTGTAACCTGTGAATGTGACCTTATATGGAAAAAGGGTCTTTGCAAATGTAATTAACTTAAAGATATTGAATTATTTGGATGATCCCT
The DNA here is from genome assembly GCA_027257055.1 of Cephalopachus bancanus. Lineage (NCBI taxonomy): Eukaryota > Metazoa > Chordata > Mammalia > Primates > Tarsiidae > Cephalopachus > Cephalopachus bancanus. The sequence continues at coordinate 1,856,278 of JAPVLO010000170.1, read as the reverse complement.
AAATCCAATGACAAGAATCCTTAGAAGAGACAAAAAAAAAAAAAAAAAAAGACAGAAACAGGGGACGGCCAGAGATTAAAGTGATGCAGCCCCAAACCAAGAAATGGGCAATGTTTCCCAATGAAGCTGAAAGATGCAAGAAGGAAATTCCTATGGAGCCTTCGGAGGGAGCTCAGCCCTGCTCATATTACCTTATCTTTCATACTTCTGGCCTCTAGATCTGTGAGAGAAGGAATTCTTGTTGTTTTAAGCTACCTGGTTTGTGATGACTTGTTATGGCAGCCATAGAAAACTAATACAATTATTTAACTCCTAACATTAACACTAGCATGGTGCCTGGTAATATTACGTATTTTAAAAGAGTGATCCTTTCTTGTTTTGGAAAGATGTGAAAAAAAAGAGGGAATTAGTTAAGAGATTAATACCTGGGAATGATGCATCAAAGCTTTAAATTGTTTCCAAGTAAATTTTATTGAATACTATAAAATTGTATTTGAAAATAGATTTCCAGTTTGAGGGTTATCTAGGAAGAGAACTAATATTTATTGAATGCCTGCTGTGTACCAGACACTAAGATAAGTTTTACTCATAAATTACATCACAGTGGGAGGAGGTATTATAAATTATAATGGCAAAAGCAAGGTCTTTGGAGTCAAATTTGAACTCTGATTCTTATTAGCTGTATGACCTTCAGCAAATTATTCTTTTAGCCAAAATTTACTTAGCTGAAAAATGTGGAAATCCTGTCTCCCTGCTTTGTTTTGAGGATTAAAGGAGACAGTGAATGAAATAGCTGAGCACAGTACCTGGCATGTAGAAAATGTCAACAAACATGACTTACCGTAAATGAACCGTGGTAGCGTGTGCAGGAGTATTGGAAGTGGGGACTAGGGCCCTCACCAGAGAACAAGAAGCGCTAGGCACCCACTTCTAGTAGGTCGGAAAACTGCAGTGTTTGGGATCAGCTGAGTCCCCACACATACCCCCAACTCCTCCCTGTCTCCTCCGGTGGACTGCGAGTAAGGAGAAGGATGTCTCGGTATTAAGCTGTCTCTGCAAGGCAGAGGAACAAGGGCGGGGGGCGGGGGTTGAAATTTATCTCTTAAGCAGGGAAACTGAACTGAGGCCCTGACTACACTAATCTGGGAACTGTGGTGGTCTGTCATAGGAAAGTTGTCAAGCCCCTGACTGGCAGAGGTTTTGAGATAGGGGACCTGAGAGAAGGCATTTCTCCTCCTAAGCTTTGATATGTCAGGCAGACCTGAGGGTCCCGGGAGTCAACTGGGCCCTGCAGGAGGTGGTATATATAAGCTATCTTGCCAGTATCCCACACTCCCATTCTCAAGGCTGCCAAGTGGGGGAGAGGACCCTTTCAGCAAGAGGCTGTTGGGATTGGGGGAGGGCTGCTTCTGGCGTAGGGCTGACCTGGGAGGACAAACTAAAGCCTGATCTCTCACACCAGAGGTGAGGCAGGAGGAAGACCCTCACAGGGCCCTCCAAAGAACCAACAAATGGGCCACACGGGAGAGCCCATGTTTGGATGCCTGCCACACACTGGGAACAAATGGCCTGTTGTCAAGTGGAGGAGCTCTGGTGACCAACAGAGAGGATTACAAGCTTACAGCAGGCATCCAAGTAAGATGGGAATGTATGCTAACCCCAGTGTATGCTGGGAAGAGGGAGCTGTAGGTAGAACCAGAGAAAGCTACTTTCTTAAACCTTGGCAGTCATCTCCACCTGGGCTGCATGTTAGAATCACCCAGGGAAGCTTTAAAACATTCTTGCCCAGATATTCTGATTTTTTTTTAAAGTCAGGGTCTCACTCTTGCCCAGGCTGGAGTGCAGTAGCATGATCACAGCTTATTGCAGCCTCCACCTGCTGGACTCAAGTTAGCCTCCTGAGTAGCTGTAACTACCGTCACACGCCACCATAACTGGTTAGGTTTTTTATTTGTTTTGTAGCCATGAAGTCTCAAACTCCTGGGATTAAGTGATCCTCCCACCTTGGCCACTCAAAGTGCTGTGATTACAGGCATGAAACAACACACCCAGCCCAGGTATTCTGATTTGACTGGTCTGGAGTAGAACCCAGGTGTTGAAATTGTTATTGAGCAGCCAGGGTTTAGAACCACTTCTCCAAAGCCAAAGTTGTAGCCCATGCTTGGGAGAAGGTATAGCTTTCCAGAATTAACAGATACAAAACAAGTATTATATGACACATACTTACACAAAACAATTATTTGTTTATCTAAAATTCTAATTTAACTGGACATTCTGTATTGATAATGGCAATCCTAGGAGGAGAGGGAAAATATCTGAAATGGAGAGAAGACTGAAATTTGAAAATGAACAGGGCAGAGTCTTAAGGACCAAAAATAGCTATTTAATAATAAAAGGTGATTGGAATGTTATGGAACTGGGCTGGTCTGTCATGAAAAGAGAAATGGGGGGATTTGACATAAACACACTTTCGGGGCAGCTTCAGAAAAAACAAAATCACTTGATGTTTATGCCTCTCGTGAGCTGAGACTCCCAGTAACACAGTTATGTCATTATGACCAACAACCTGGCACAAGGGATGAGCACATAGAAGCCAAGAGAATTTATGTGATTTGTGCAACTTTCACACAGCAGGTAAGTGACAAGCCAGGATTTGAACCAAAGTCAGTTTGTCTTTTCTTTTTTTTAAGAGGTATAAAGTTATTTCTACTGTACCATAATGACTTCCAGAACTTTTCTTTGCAACTAGTAACACTAGTAGATTGGTTCCCTAAAGCAAAGCGAATCTATCCAAATAGCCCAGCTACATTCACCCTTATAAAAGCGCAGAGGGAAAGATGGTGGGGCTGGGGCGATACATTTTGGATCCCACAGATGGCCCTATTCCTGGCCTAGCCGCCATCTGTAAGGTGAGCAGGGACACTTCTGTCTCCTGGTCCTCTCAGTTGCTGAGCAGTCAATAGCAGTTGCTGCTTGAGTGTTTATGTGGTTGGCAAGTCCTGCTGTTCCATCATGACGTCTCCTGCTTTTATTCTGAATTTTAATTAAATGTCATCTCATTGTGCCTGTACTGGTTGTGCTTGAGCCCCAAGGCTGTTTTAGTAAAGGGTACAATTTTGTAAATCAAATGGAGAAAAACAAACAAAACCACCTGTTCTGTGAGACTGGGAACTGCCAGGAGGAGGGCAGTCCCGTCCCTCCCTGCCTCTCCAGTGTGGTGGGAAGTGTAACCACCGCCACTGAGAGGTACCACTGCCATGAGGTTCCCACTCAAAAATACCTCTTCAGTGGGGGGGTCCCCTTCACAGAGCCTTAACTTTGGGGACAAGAACAGCTGTCGTGACAGGTGGAGATGGCCACTTAGGGTGTGGGGGCAGTCAGGCTGCAGAAGGCCGACAGCTCTGAAATTCCCTTAGGCTCACAAATGTGAGAGGGATGAAGCCTCCTAATGAGTCATGCCAGCCTTCGTATCGCCCATTCCCACCACCTGTTAAAGAAAGAGGTGTTTTTCCCGTTTCCCTCTTTCCCTGTCCATATGGAGAATGCTGTGTTTGCCAGCCTGTCCTCTGGGATTGTGGCACATGGTATCAGAATAGATACAGAGAGACAGGACAAGAAGCATAGGAGGGAAGAGAGAGGAAAAATAAATCCACTGAGCTTGTGGGCTGGGCTTTGAGGAACATTTTTGGTGGAGTTGAGAGGGAGATACAAAAGCAGCCTTAGGCTGAGAGAGAGGGGGATTTGTTTCTCCCCTGAATAATTGATTCAGGTGGAATTCGCATAATATGAGGTTAACTGTTTTTTAAGGTGAACAATTCAGTGGCATTTAGTATAGTCACACTGTTGTGCAACCAATCACCTCTTTCTCATTCCAAAATATTCCATTGCTCCAGGTAAGGTTATTTTCAGATGCAGATGTATTGATGTGGATTGTGAAGTGGAGCCCTTAACCTTCGCCATATGTAAGCACAGTTTATGGATTTTTGACTTGTGGCCTTTGACCTACCAAAACTAGGTCAAGTGGGCCCTGGGGGTTATTTGGGTTCTGTACACAAACAGTAATCCAGTTGTGACCCCAGAGCCCTCAGGGCAGGAGACCTGCAGAAGTGCCTCACCCCATCACCAGACCAGGTCTTGCCTAGGTATTCATAATGAACTGATGTTACCAGGTCAAGTGTTGGGAGCTGGGCAAGCACATGGTCTACACCCATGTCCTCTAAGAAGAGTATGATCTCCGCATCCCCCAAGAGATGGCCCCACCAGCAGCCTTGGAGTGTGAGCTTGGGGTTACCCCAACACAAGAAGGAACCCTGAGGTAAGCTGAACTACTCACTTTCCTCAAAACATCCCCTGCAACTTCCCACCTCTTTGTTCTCTCCAGTGTCTATACCAGTCTGGCCCCCAGTTCCCTACCCCCAGATAACCAGATGCTGAAAGCTTTTTAACTTGCTTATGCTCATATAGTGATATCTAATTATATGCATATGTTTAAACATATATATTTGCATATTTAGGAGTTTTGTAAGGTTCATTGCTTGCTTTGGAAAAATTGGATCCTGCGTTCTCTACATCTTTTAGTTCTCTTTTGAAAATACCCTGTGGAAGTTGCTCTCAGTGCCCTGGTATGCCTCTAATTCGTTATTGGTGTTGGCTACCTGATAATCATAATGAAGCTCTTTTATAATTTATCCAACCCTTTCTCTGTTGATGGACATTTCCTTTGGTTTAAACTTCTGTCCCTACAAACAATGAAGCAATATTTTGTATACATATTTCTTTATATTCTGATGTTTTTGCTTCTCCCAAATAGATTTCAGGGTTGAAAAGCAGGTGTATTTTAAGATTTAGTATACATTTCCAGATTTCTTTCAAAAAGGCTGAAACATATTTTCAGCGGCAAAATATGGAGAGTACTGTTTACCCACATCCTTAGTAGCAACCGTTACCACGCCTCTTGTTTTAATTTTTTCCATTCTGATAGTTATGCATTGTTAATTTCATTTGCAGTTTGCTGATTACTTACTGGCGAGCTTGAGTGTCTTTTCAACTGTTTATTGGACATTGGAATTGACTTTTTCTGAGTATGTTGTACTTCAATACAGAATTTGCTTACATTAAAAAAATTCTGCTAGGATTATGTCATTGGGGTTGTGTTACATTTTAATTTTTTGGAGAATGAATATTTTTATGAGATTAACATCTCTCAACAAATTGCATGATATTACAATTTATCCAGATTTTATTTTGTGTTTTCTTTTTATAATTATTTTTCACACAACCATGTACCTCTCTTTTATATATAGCTCTCAATATTTTATAGATTTTTGTCAATACAATTAATTATGTTTTCTTATTCCTATTTCCAGATTAATATGCTGAAGATAAATGATTAATTTTATATGCATTCTTGGTAAGTCTTGCCACCTTACCAAATTTTTTATGAATCCATTTTCTTTAATTTATTTTATTATACATATGTGTATTTTTTAGTCAAGGTCTCACTCTGTAGCCCAGGTTGGAGTGCAGTGGTATGATCACAGCTCACTGCAGACTCGACTTCCTGGGCTCAGGTAATCCTTCCTCCTCAGCCTCCGAAGTAGCTGGGACTACAGGTGCTTGTCACCACACCAGGCTAATTTTTTTTTTTGGTAGAAACAAGTCCTTGCTATGCTGCCCAGACAGGTTTTTAATTTCTGGGCTCAAGCAATCCTCTCCCCTCAGCCTCCCAAAGTACCGGGATTACAGATATGAGCCACCTCACCCAGCCAATCTGTTTTTAAAAAATTGCCTAGGTTTCCAATTATGTGATTAGTGAAGAAAACTACTGTCAAATATTTATGCCAGTTATTTAATTTTATATTTTTATTGTATTTCTGAAAAACCAAGACAATGTCAGACAATGATAGTAACAGCAAGCATATGCTTTATCACTTCTTTCAAGTGTTTACATTAATCATTTCATTTTCTTACCTTATCACATTTGTTTGAATCTCTAACTGTGCAAGAAAATATTGAATTATAATGGCAATAATGGGCATTCTTGTCTGGTTCTTGACTGTAATTGAAATTTTTAGGTGTTTTGTAGACTAGAATTGATATTGTCTGTTGATTTTTGATAGAGACTATATCTAGCAATCCTTATTTAATTCTTATTTTCCTTAAAGCTTTTATAGAAATGGCTACTAAATTGTATCAGGTGCATTTTCAGGAACTGTTGATAGAATGATATCGTTTCTCATCTTTAATTTTTTAATGAAAATATTTGTTGATAGATTTTGTGATGTTGAGCTTTGCAATCCTAGAATGAATCTTGCTTATTATAGTGTATTGTTGTTTTTGCACAATGCTAGATTATTTTTGTTAATATTTTATTTAGAATTTAAAAATCTATAGCTATATGTAAGATGGTCCATAATTTTCTTTTTTGTGCTTTGTCGGGTTTTAGTAGTAAAATTAAGATTGTTTTGTAAATGAAGTTTTTTTTTTCATGGTCTTGAATAAATTGATGAACATTGATATTATTTATTCTTTGAAGATTAGAAAACTGAGCCGTGAGCCCATCTGTCCTGATACCTATTTCAGTGGTAGATCTTTTATAATCTTTCTCTTCTCCCGCTGTAATTATTCACGTCTTCAATTCTTAGATTGACTTAGGTAATGTCCTCTAAATCTTCAACTTTATTGTAATTGAATTAGCATATAATACATTCTTATAATTCTTCAAATCGCTTCTATATCTGTGACTGCGGCTCTTTTGTCATTCCCAATCATGCTTATTTTTTGTTCTCTTTTGAATGAGATTTGAGAGTGGTTTATCTATCTATTTGAACTTCTTAGGAATTAGCCTTTGGATTTGTTGACAGTGTCTCCTATGTTTTTGTTTTCTGTTTTGCTCACTCACTTTTCATGTTTATTAACTTTCTTTTAGAATACTTTTTCTAGGCTGGGTGCAGTAGTTCACACCTGTAATCACAGCACTTTGGGAAGCCAAGGCTGGCAATCACTTCCTCCCAGGAGTTTGAGACCAGCCTGAGCAACATAGCGAGAACTTGTCTCTTCAAAAAAGTAAAAAAATTAGCCAGATGTGATGGTGTGCACCTCTAGTCACTGCTACTTGAGAGGCTAAGGTGGAAGCATTGCTTGAGCTCAGGAATTAGAGACTGGGGTAAGCTGTGATGGTGCCACTGCATTCCAACCTTATCAATGGAGTGAGATCCTTACTAAATAAATAAATAGAACACTTTTTCTTCCTCACACTCCTTTCCCTCTTTAGAGAAACCATAATAAATGAATGCTTTGACTTCCTGGTTCCATCCTTTTCCCTGCTTCTAGGTCTTCCTGAGATATGAAACATTTCATTCTAGATTATTGTTATCAGGATTTCCTCGGAGCAGTCCTTGTCTATTTCAATAATTCTTATTTAGACCTGCTATTACACATTCTCAGACAGTTTAGGTATTATATATATTTCTATAAATGGAAAGCATCAGAGTTCACTCCTATTTCCTATCTCAATCCTTTTGCTGCACCACGAGTACTCTGTCCTGACTCATTTGGTGTTCGGTGGGTCCTTTCTCTAGTATTTGCCCCAGGTAGGGTATGGGAATTATATATTGTCTGAATTCTTGCATACCCCAAATATTTTCCTTTCTCACTGGTAGATGAAGTATATCTCGGCTAATATGGTCCTTATTTCTCAGAAGTCTGTAAATGTCACTCTATTTGCATCCAATGCAGCAGAGTTTCATGATTTATGGGGTGCATGTGCAGGTTTGTTATATGGATATATTGCTTGATGGTAAGGTTTGGGTTTCTACTGAGCCCGTCTCATACCGGTCCGAATGGCTGTTATTAAAAAGTCAATCTGATTCTTCTTCCTCGTTCTTTTTATCTCTGAGCCTAAAAAATTTATAGTGTTATCTTTGTAATTCAGAAATATTACCAAGATATGCTAGAGTTTGCATCTTTCCTCTTCAATTTAGCTTAAATTGGTGAAACCTCCCAAGGTACTTTCTGATGTTTATATGTAGAAAATGTTCTTGCCTCATTGTTTGTTGTTGCCTCTTCCCCCACCTGCTCCTCCTTCTCCTTCTGGAGTTGCTGTTTTCCTGTATGCTGGACAGCTCTTTGTATTGACTCTGTGCTATGAGTTGTTTCTACTGTTTCATCCTCCTGGCCTTGAGTTCAGCCTCAACACTGAGTATTCCTCTCTTCACCTGTTTCAATTTGTCTTCATTTGAAAAATCACGTGTGTTTATTTGTTTAAATTTCAGGTTGCCTTTAAGGGCTTTTCTAAAATCGTCTCAGCTTCTCTTATTATTATTTTTATACAGGTTGTAGACTTACATCCTCCTGTAGTTCTAATTTTTTGAGTCTTTATTTTTTGTGCTCTGATTGCTTGGTGAATTTTTCCTTTCTCTAGCTGTTGTCCTTCTCTGATGTATCATTTTTCTGTGTTTACTGATCAGGGCTCAGGTACAGCTGCTATGTGGTGTCACTTCCAAGGGCAGTAGAAGGCCCTGTGGTCTCTGCCCCAGCAGCTAGCAGTGGAGCAAAGGCGGATTGTTGTTGTTGTTGTTGTGTGTGTGGTTTTTTGTTTTTCTGTTTGTTTGTTTCATTTTTTTGTTTTTTTGAGTCAAAGTCTCATTCTGTCACCCAGGATGGAGTGCAGTGGCATGCTCAAGGCTACTGCAGCCTTGACCTGCTGGATTCGGGCAATCTTCCACCTTAGCCTTCTAAGTAGCTAGAACCACAGGCATGCACCATCGTGCCCAGTTAATATTTTTATTTATTGTAGAGATGAGGTTTTGCCAAGTTGCCCATGGTGATTTCGAACCCCTGGGCTCAAGCACTCCTCTTGCCTCTGCCTCCCAAAGTGCTGGGATTGCAGGTGGGAACCACCACACTGGGCAGCCTTTAAGATTTTTATGTTTCCTATCTTATCATGAGCTCCCCACCTCAAAGATGAAATGGCTTCAACCTACCTCTTCGGCCCTGTAGATGGGATCTATTACATACCTTTCCAGTTGATGTGGACATTCCCTGGGGATGGGAATTCCTTAGGACCAGCTCTCCTGGGACACTCTGTGTTCAGATCCTCACCTGAGTCCTTTAGACCTAGTGCCCAGGCTCTCACATGGACCAGAGAGACAAACTGCTTGACTGCCCAGGTGCCCCTGATATCTGTCTGTATTAGGTGGGATGGACAGGATGCAATTACAGTTGGAAGAGAAAGGAGTCAAGACCTGTTAAGCCACCATAGTCCCGTGTTCCTGCTCACCTTGACAAGTCAAAACCTTCCCCATCCTTAAAGGGTATCCACAAAAGCCACTTCTTGTATGAATCCCTTCTGGATCCTCCTGCCCCAGTGGTTCTCAGCCCTGGCTGCCCATTGGATTCTCTTGAGGAACTTGAAAAGATGCTGATGCCTGAGTCTAATCTGATCTAACTAATGTGGTGTACAGTCTGGGTTTTGGGTTTTTTAAGGCCCTTCATGTGACTCTAACATGCGGCCATGGTTGAACATCACTGATCTAACCCAGTGTGATCATTGCCTCCTCCCTCCTTACAGCATTCTGTCTTCCTTGTATCCTAACTTTTGTGTACTTATTTTATCCTTCTACTGGCAAACTGCTCGAGCCCCTGCTCACCTAATCACTCAGTAATTTAGTCATTTTACTTCCCCACCTCATTCATTCATTCATTCATTCATTCATTCAACAAACACTCAGTATCTACCATACTCCAAGCATAGTTCCCTAGAAAATTAAAAGATGAGTAAATGTCTCTGTGTAAATATATTGACAGACTTGTGTGGGTTCAGTTAATATTTTTCAGATAAAGATAAAATTTTTCCCTGTACTCTTCCCTAAAATAGACCAGGAGAAATCTGCTAGAGACTGCTCACCCACCCTGCCCTGAAAAGAGCTTGTGTGAGGAAAAGTGTTATCGCAAATTCAATTTTTAAAAGTCCAGACGAATAAAGACTGCAGTGTCAATCGTTGGCAGAGAAAAATGGGAAAAACCAGAGAGATCTGTGAACAAGAAAGTCTCAAAAGTCACACAGCATGCAGACTTGTGTCGCAAATGTCTGCTGCTCACCCACCTAGAATCTAAACTTCCCCAAGAAATGGATAGCAAAGATTTCTTTTATTGCCACAAATTTCTCTTTTTTCCAGAACTGGGAATATTCATAAGTACTATATAAATAATGTTGCTCTGTATCATGAAAATGGAAAACCATGTCTAAGTACTAAGTTTCTAGTGCAGTCTACGGTTTGCAGACCACTGGTGCATACCGGTTAGGAGGCAGGGCCACAGGGGGAGAGGCCACAGGCCCTCCAGTGGGAAGATGCAGCCCTGACACCCACCACCTCGCTGACAGTTCCCTGCATGGATCATGTGTATCCTTTACACAACTAGGAGTCCAGGTGAACTCGTTGAAGCCTGAGTGGAATTTTCATGGACAGGCTTTTTAAAATGTGCGGTTTAAATGCCAGAGGAAGGGTTGTCTTTGTAGATTAGTTGTCTCGAGGCTACATTTTGTAAGCACCAGAAAGCATAGGGAACATTGACTCCTGAGTCAGAATAACAAATATAACCAAATTAGGGTAATTTTTCTCCCCTCTTAACTCACTGCATTTAGAGTCACATGGCACCTATCTGGAGCCTAAACAAGAAGAAAGAAAGGAGCCTAAATGGGTTCTAAGTGCAGCTGGAGATAGTAGAAGTTCTGCCCAGTGGGCAGGCAGGCCCTTTATATGTAGGAAGACCCAGCTCTCAGCCAATACCCCTTTTCCTTTCCTTTCCTTTCCTTTCCTTTCCTTTCCTTTCCTTTCCTTTCCTTTCCTTTCCTTTCCTTTCCTTTCCTTTCCTTTCCTTTCTTTCTCCTTCTCTTTGTTTTCTTTCTTTTCTTTTGTCAAGGTCTTACTAGGCCACCCAGGCTGGAGTGCAGTGGCACCATCACAACTCACTGCAGCCTTGACGTCCTGGGCTAAGGCAATTCTCCTACCTCAGCCTCCCAAGTGGCTGGGACTATAGGTGCGTGCCACCATGCACAGCTCATTTATTTTTATACTTATTTATTTATTTATCTTTTTTTTTTTAGTCAGAGTCTTACTCTCTTGCCCAGGTTAGAGTGCAGTGGCACCGTCATGTCTACACAGCCTTGACCTGTTGGGTTTAGGTAATCCTTCTGCCTCAGTCTTCCAAGTATCTGGAACTACAGGTGCACACCACTATGCCCAGCTAATTTTTTTTAACTTGTTGCAGAGATGAGGTCTTGCCAAGTTGCCCAGGCTGGTCTCAAACCCTTGGGCTCAGGCAATCCTTTTGCCTCTACTTCCCAAAATGCTAGCATTACAGGTGTGAGAAACCGCATCTGGCCTATTCTTATTTTTTGATTTTTTTTGTAAAGACAAGGTCTCACTATGTTGCCCGGGCTGGTCTCAAACTCCTGGACTCAAGTGATCCTCTTGCCTCGGCCTCCCATGTGCTTGGATTACAGACTTGAGCCACCATGCCTGCCCTGCTTTTTGGGTCTTTTTTTTTTCCTTTTTAGTCAGTTTTAACAAGTTTGGCATCTGGTTTCCAAACTTACTACAGATGGATAGTAACACATTGGAGGGCGTAGGAAGATGCCACAGCCACGAACGCTGACATCCATGAGAAACAAGAAGGCGACAGAGACACGGACAAGTGCAAATAGTGACAGTTCTCTGGACTTTTCAGTCCATTCCATGTTCAGTGCATATGAACATTTCGTCTCTTTCTGGAAATCCTGACACTTGGCCTCAGACAGACATATCCTCTTCCTTGTCATAGGCTGGGTTGCTGGGAACAGAATCTGAAACATGTTAGGGTGTAGGTTTCTTACAGAGAGCCCTATGGACAGGCTGTGTAAGGAAGGGGATGGCGGTGGGAGTGGGCAGAGGGAGACTTCAAGCCACAGGGGAGGGCTCAACAGTCTTGGCCACTCCATGGGAGGCTCTGGAGCCAGAACTGCTCTTCAGAGCTGGCCTCAGTTGAATCATGGTGGACAAGTCTTTATATTCTTACATTAGTAGTCACTGAAGCAGGCTGCTGAGGTCCCTGGGGTAAGGAGGCAGTCCCTGAAGGACTGACAGGGAAGACAGTCTGCCACAGCATCCCTGCAGCTGAGGCAACAAGTCCCCTTCTTGAAAGGGAACAAACAGGGTGTCCACTGTGTGCATGCTTTCTTTTTTAAGAAACAGGGTCTCACTCTGTCACCCAAACTAGAGAGCAGTGGCATGATCACAGCTCATTGAAACCTCAAACTTCTGGATCCAAACAATCCTCCTGCAGCCTCCTGAACAGCTAAGATTACATGCAGGTGCCACTATGGCTGGCTGATTTTAATTTTTTTTTTTTTTTTTTTTTAGAGATGGAGTCTTGCTATGTTATCCAAGCTGTCTTGAACTCCTGTGCTGAAGTGGCTCTCCCAACTTGGTCTCACAAAGCACTGGGATTTTAGGCATGTGCCACCACGCCTGTCTACTGTGCTTTTTGACTCACACCCTGAAACACTAGGATATTCTCTCTCTGTAACTCACTCAATTAATGACTGCAACAGAAACTACAATTATCTGTCAGTATTTATTCTAGATTTTAGGATGGGGATAATAAGACAATTAGCTAGAATATTTTATTTCTCTGCCTGCCTTGTGAGCTGGTTTGGCCAATGAGATACACCCAACAATGTTGTGTGGGAGTTCTGGGAAGGCTTTTTTAGAGTTGCTGACTCAGTTTTCTCCTTTTCTACTACCTGGAATGTAGATATGATAGCAGATTTCTGGCAGCCATCTTGAACATGAGGTAACTTTAAGGCTGGAAGCTATGTGCCTCCATAGATGAGGAAGACAGGCAGAGTCTGGAGAGTCTGCATCTCTGATGACCCTAGAGCTGCCATACCATACCTGAGCTAGTATCTCTGGACTTCTTTTTTATGAGTGAGAAGTAAGTGTCTACTCTGTTGCCATTTTGAAGTTTCTGTTTGGCCGTCAAGTTTGATCCTAATAGATTCAGGAGCCAAGCTCTACTGGGTATTTATGATTGATTAAGATAGTAGTTTTTGCTAATTCTGGTATCCATCATCCTTCTGTCACCACTGCTGCTTTAGTAGAAATTCGTATTGTATCTCCCTCTATTCTTCACCCTATCCAATATAAATTGCCCATATTGCTGCCAGAGGGATTTTCTACATGATACATTTGAGCACACCCCTCCCATTGTTTAAAACCTTTCAAGAGATTCTTAAGCTCTAAATTGTTTGTGATACTCTGTCTTATCAACTGAATATTAGAACATGTCTTACTTCATATTTGAGTTTATTCGACCATGCAGTTTTTATGGTGTATTCACAAGTATTCAAGGAGCATTGCTAGACAAAACATTGGTAATTCTGCAGGCTCAGAAGCCACTGGCTGGCACAGTATCCTGTAATAGCCAATGAAAGAACACAATTTTATTTTATTTATTTATTTATTTATTTTTATTTATTTATTTATTTATTTATTTGAGTTGGAGTCTCACTCTGTTCCCCACACTGGAGTGCAGTGGCAGCTCCTGGCCACCGCAGCCTCGACCTGCTGGGCTCCTGCGATCCTTCCGCCTCAGCCTTCCAAGTAGCTGGAACTACAGGCGCGTGCTACTATGCCCGGCTAATTTTTTAATTTATTGTAGAGATGAGGTCTCGCCAAGTTGCCCAGGCAGGTCTCAAACTCACGGGCTCAGGCAATCCACTCAACTCAGTCTCCCAAAGTGCGGGATTATAGGCTGAGCCACCGAGCCTGGCAAGAACACAATTTTATTATTAGAAAGCTAGGAGTTGGTTAAATATAGACCCACCTCTAAGCCACAGTCCAGCAGCCTTATCTCCCACCACACAATTTTGCTCTTCTTTGATAGCATGACATTGCCATCTGAGTCATTCCACTTTTCCTCCCTATATTGGTGCCCTGAGCATGCCCAACTTTTTTGCAATGAATGCAGATTACAGACCACCACTGAGTCCCTGTCACAGCCAAAACTCCACAAAACCAGTTGCTTTCTTTGGTTTTCAGAAGCTACCAGTGGGTTTCACTGTGTTGTATTACAGTATCAGTGTTCCCCCATGTGGATCTCTTTGACTTAATTTTTTGTGTAACCATTAAAAAAAAACATTTTGTTTTGAGGTAATTGTAGGTTCACATGCAATTACAAGAAGTAATAATAATACCATTCACCTAATTTTCCCCAACAGTAACATCCTGTATAATCATGGTACAGCATCACAGCTGACACAATCCACATCAATTTTAAACATTTTTGTTTTTCTTTTTCCTATATACATTATATGCTTGAAAGGCAGTAACTCTTGTATGGTAAACTTGCAATAGATGATGCATTTATGCCCTTTTTTGAACTTCTGTTGGTATGGATTGTATAGAGTCTGGATGCTTTTTTGTGATGAAAATAAACTTTTTCTTTATTAAAACATAAAAACCAGGCACGGTGTAATCTCAGCACTCTGGGAGACCAAGGCGAGAGGATTACTTAAACCCATGAGTTTGAGACCTGCCTGGACAACATATCAAGTACCTCGTTCTCTACAAAAAAATAAAAATACAAAAATTAGCTGGGCATGGTAGTACACACCTGTCATCACAACCACTTGGAAAGGAGGTCGAGGCTGGGGGTCGAGGCTGCATTGAGCCATGATCTTGCCACTACACTTCAGCCTGGGCAACAGAGTGAGATGCCATCTCAAAAATATAATAATAATTTTTAAAATAATAAATAAAAACTTTTTAAGAGCTTCTCTTTCCCCTTGGGATAAAGTCTGGAATTCTCTACGTGACCTTCAAACCTCTCTAAGTTCTGGCCCTTACTTCCAGCCTTATGTATCACAACTCCTACCAGGTTCCCTTGACCCCAGCCTTACAGAGCGGCTCTACTGCCTGGAAAATTCCTCTTACTGGGTCTAGACAATTCCTATGCATCTCTCAAATTAAGTGAAGTGTATTACTCTTCCTAGAAGCATGAGCTACCCTCTCTCTATCTTGGTTAGATGCCTTTTTCTTTTCTTTTTTCACTTTCTTTTCTTTTTTACTTTTTTAGTGCCTGACACACAGTAGATGACCAAAAAATATGTGCTGAATGAATGAATGAATAGCTCCTGCCAGCTTAGGAGTATTTTGGTAAACCCCTTGCTTCTCTTTCCATGACCTAGTTCCAGGTTCCGCTGTTTGGGGGGAATATCATTCAATTGCTTTTTGGTGGGCAGCACCTAACCTAATGCCTTGCATATATTAGGTGCTCAGTATGTGGCAGTGGCTGGCTGGAAAGGAGCTGAGAACTGAGACAAGAAAAGCAGTGTGAGCACAGGCATGGGGATAGTGTGTTCCAGGACAGTGAGTGGACCGTTTGGCCCAGAAAAATCATTTTACAGCCCATTTAATCCATTTCAGCAGCGAGTCTGGCTTCTATCACTGGGCATCCCAACGACAGACGTTTAATGAGCTCATCTTTCTCTGCACTGCTAAAACACTACTTAAAAGTCTGTAGCTTCTGCAACCCTACACTCTATGAACATCACTATCCCCCATGGGCTCAGTTAGTGCCTGTACTCATCAATAGCTATTCACAGAGACTCCTGGAGTCACAAGTCGAAGGAAGTTAGTGTGCGAGATCTGCTCCCTCCACCTTCGGAAAGGTAAGACTTACCCAAATTCTCCCATAAACCTAGAACCCTCTCCTGAATGGTTATGCCATCGTTTGTAACGTAAAAGGAGATGCTTCCTCTCTCAGTACGGCCTTTTATCTTAGAGTAATTTTATGAAACTTGTGAACCTGGAGTCCATATACCTGGGTGTTTGGCAACTGGTGGCTTCTACTGTATGCTTGTAGCGATGACACCCACTCCCGCCCATGAGATGCTCTTTTCCATAGAGCCAGGATGTACCCCCTGTGAATCCGAGATGGGGCACTGGGACCAGATACCCCTGTTTTGAATCCTGGTTCTGTCACTTTCTTAATGTGGGTTTAGCCTCTTCAGTTTCCACATCTGCAAAATAAGAAAATATGATGGTCCTGTCTCATAGGGTAGTTAAGACAATCCTGTGAGGTAATGCACGACAACTTAAAATAGAAGCAAGCACACAAGGTGCTTGATACATGTTAGCTCTGAGTACTATTGTTATTATGAAAGAATAATAATTTCCCTGAACTGTGAAAGGGGCTCAGGAACAAAGGGAGGTGATTTCACAGGCATCTCCCTCATTTTTCATTAGGCTAGGTCACTGGTGTATAGATATAATTAATATTCATTTTACCACTTAAGATAAGCTGAATAATGGCTCCCCAAAAGATATGTGTGTTCTAATCACAGAAATTTGTGTTACTATATGTATAGTTTTAAAAATGTATTGTAAATATGATTAAGTTAAGGATCTTAGGATGGGATGGTTTTTCTTGGATTATGCACATGGGTCTTAAATACAATCACATGTATCCTTAAAAGAGGAAGGAAGAGAGAGATCTGACACACACAGAAGAGGAGAAAATGATAGGAACCATGGAATGGTGTGGCCACAAGCAAGGGAATGCCATCAACCACCAAAAGTTGGAAGAAACAAGGAATGGTTTGTCCCTAGAGTCTCTGGAGGGTGTATGGCACCTTGATTTTGTCTCACTGAAATTGATTTTAGACTTCTAGCCTCCAGAACTGTGGGAGAATGAATTTTTGTTGTTTTAAGCAACCAAGTTATGGCAATTTGTTACAGCAGCCACAGGAGACTAATACACCACTTAACTGTTGTGTTGTATTATTGCAATAGCTGTATTTATAACTTATTTTTGCTCTTTTTAAGGTTATTTCCCTCATCTTTTCTACTCTTTAGGAAAAAACCATGCAAAGTTAATGGACCCCAGATTCAAGTTGTAAGTGGCAAATTTTGATGTCTTTTTATTTGCATTCCCAAGTAGAAAAATGTTATTCGCACAGTATTAATCTTCTAATGAATTCCATGGAGCTTCAGTACAATTTGCATCTTAATATTTAATCTGTATTTTAATCTTTAATAACATAATCTGAATTTAGAGTATTGCAGACCTGAGGGTTAGGTAAGAAGCTATTTTGTCTTTCTCATAATAAGTTGTTTTAAAAGTCAATTACTCGTTAATAATGTTTCTAATAGAGTTTAAGTGTTAAAAACAGTTTACTTTTAATCTAGATTTCCCATAGTAAGATCATAGTCTGGAAAACAGAAGACAACTAGGTGCTGTTTTTACTTTTTTAGGAAAATTATGTGGAATGTTTTAAACCGCGTAGACTCAGGAAGAACGTGACTTCAGGGACACTGGGACTGACTGGGCCTCCACCTTGTGTGTTGACTGAATAAGCCCATTTGTTCATGATGGTCAGAGAATCCCTATACAGCAATTCAGGTCTTTCTCCCTATAAAAATGCAAATACAACTGATCCTCATCATTCCAGGTAGTTAAGTTCTATAAAGTCAGCGGGAACACTGAATGAGCCACTACTGAGCCAGAGATGCTGGGGCAGATGTAAGGTTAGGTTCTTTCGAGCCTCTGCCCACAATATTTGCCCACGAAGTAGGCGAGTCTCAGCTGATGAATGCACAGTCTTATTTTATGTGTGTTTCTGTTGAAAGATACCTTATTTAATATATTTATTTATTTTTAGATACAGGGTCTCTCCGTCACCCAGACTGGAGTGCAGTGGTGCAGTCATAACTCACTGCAGCTTCGAATTTCTGGGCTCAAGTGATCCTCCCGCCTCACCTCCCGAGCAGCTGGGACTAAGGTGCGAGCCACCGTGCCTGGCCTTAATATATGCTATTGATTCATTAACATTGAACTCATGTCCACTAGCAATAGAACTCATGACCAAACAAAGGTTAGCTAACGACCTTCTTTGTCTGAGGAGCACTCGGCAGCCTTTCAGAACTACAGTTGAGGGCCCTTCGTAGCAGCAAACTCACCAACAAAAAGCATAAAATGGAAAAAAAAAGGTGGCGCCAAAGAGGCAGCATAAAGGATACTTGCGTACACTGTGGCAGTGGACACATGACCTCAGTTGGGAATGTGTGCGTCAGGCGACTCAAATTTTTCGTCTCTCTGTGCATGTCCATGACGCTCTGTGAGTGTTGACTTTGGGGCTACAAATAAGTTTTAGGAAGCACCTGTAGTTAAATTAAAAAATACAGAATTCAAGAATAATAAGGTTAAATGTACTTCATAGAAAGCTAACAAAGGGGGCTTTACCAGCAATGGCCATGTGGGTAAGAAGTGACTTCATTTGAAACTATAAACCTAGCCTGAGCTCAGAGTGAGATATGGTTCTTGTTGAGACGCTTAGAACCCAGTTAAGGAGTTTGGTGGGAGCTCAGATGCCTGGTACCACTGGTGCTGGGTTGACATACCTCAGGCACACCTGGGGGCCATATTGACTCCTCAGGCATAGGGAAAGGCAAGTCAGAGAGAACTACAGAGACCCTTTCCTGGCAGCAGGTCTATATAGAGGAATAGGGGAGAGGATGAGGCTCCCTGGGAGCAGAAGTGGTGTGAGGGGAGAGAGGAGGAAAGAGACGCCTCTGGGAATGGAAAGGGTGTCTGTTTCCATCATGGTTTTGTTCGGAGTCTGTGCTCCATGTACTATTAACAATTGTAGAAAGGTCTTACAACGTGATTATAATCTGATTAACTTTTCTTGACATAGTCACAGGGGAAAATTAAATATAAAGATGATTCAGTTTGACAAAGACAAAATGCTTTGTAGAATGATTTAAGTTCTTAAATATAATTTTTATTACACAGGATGTCAAGCTAAAAGGGGCAAGTGCTTTCTTATTTCTTCATTTTTCAGAAGTGATTAAGCAATTTGTCCCAGGTCTTAGAGTGGCAAGGCTACAACTAGGGTCTCCTAATGTCAATTTCTACTCTACATCACGTTTTTAAAAGAACAGTTTTAAGTTCACTAGGACCTAAATTTTTTTTAAAAATTGAACCAAAGGTACAGAGAGTTCCCATATACCCCCTCTCCACACACATGCGCAGCCTCCCCCATTATCAAAATCCCTCACCAGAGTGGTACATTTACAATCATCAATGAACCTACATTCACACATCATTATTATGCAAAGTACCTAGTTTACATCAGGGTTCGCTCTTGGTGTTGTATAGTTTATGAGTTTGGACAAATTTATATTGACATGTATTCACCTTTATAGTATCATACTGAGTATTTCACTGTCCTAAAAATCCTCTGTGCTCTGTCCCAGTCATGGTGGCTCATGCCTGTAATCTCAGCACTTTGGGAGGCAGAGGTAAGAGGACTGCCTGAGTTCAGGGTTCGAGACCAGCCTGGATAACTTGTTGAGACCTCCTCTCTATAATATATCAAAAAATTAGCCAGACATGGTAGAACATGCCTGTAGTTTCAGCTACTTGGAAGACTGAGGTGACAGGATCACTTGAGCTCAGGAGATCAAATCTGCAGGGGCTGAGAATATGCCATCCCATTCCAGCCTGGGTGACAGAGTGGGACAACTCAAAAAAAAAAAAAAATCCTCTGTGCTCTGCCTATTCATTCCTACCTCCCTCTGACTCCTGCCAATCACTGAAGTTTTTCCTGTCTCCGTATTTTTCTTTCTTTTTCTTTTTAAATTTTAATTTTAAAGATGTGGGGTACAGTTCACTGTTAAGTATACAAGTGTTCATTATGCAGGTACCCTTGTTGATGAGGTGTGCCCCTCTACCCCCAGCAGTCTCCCATTACTGCCAATCCTTTTCTTATAGTAGTGCAATAATTTTTGAAGTTTTGCTTATGAGTGAGAAGATGTAATACTCAGTTCTTTGTTTCCGCTCAGTATGATAGACTCTAAGTCCATCCAAGTTGCTGTAAAGTTCATAATTTTGTCCTTTATGGCTGCGGAATATGTACCAAATTTTTTTTAATCCAGTCCTCTTTCAATGGGCAGCACACTTGGTTCCACGTTTTTGCTATTTTGAATAATGCTGCAATAAACGTGTGTGTGCAGGTATCTTTTTCATACAGTGATTTGAGTTCCTCCCAGTAGGGAGATTGCAGGGTCGTAGAAAAGGTCAATTTTTAGATCTTTTAGGAATCGCCAAACTGTTTTCCACAGAGGTTGTACTAGTGTACACTCCCACCAACAGTGTAGAAGTGTCCCCTTTTCGTCGCATCCTCTCCAGCATCTGTTGTTTTTTGAGCTATTGATGATGGTCATCCTGACTGGAGTTAGGTGGTATCTCAGTGTGGTTTTAATACATTTCTTTGATGGCTAGTGAGGCTGAGCATTTTTTCATGTATCTGTTGCCTGCTTGTATGTCTTCTTTTGAGAAGTTTCTATTCAAATTTTTTGCCCACTTTGTAATGGGGTTGTTTGTTTTTTCTTTTTGGCACATTTGAGTTCCTTGTAGATTCTAGATGTTAGGCCTTTGTCAGATATACAATGGGCAAATATTTTTTTCCAGTCTGTGGCTGTCTCCCCAATCTCTTGAATGGTTTCTTTGACTTTGCAGAAGCTTGTCAGTTTGATGAGGTCCCACTTGTCAATCTTATCTCTTATGGCATGGGCACTTGGGGTTTTGATCAGGAATTGGTTGCCAATTCCAATTTCCACAAGGGTGTCTTCTGCAGTTTCTAAGGTTCTTATAGTTTGAGGTTTTACGTTTAGGTGTTTGATTCATTTGGAGTTGATTTTTGTGTAAGGTGATAGGTAGAGGTCTCGTTTTACTCTTCTGCATATGGTCAGCCAGTTTTCCCAGTACCATTTACCGAATAGGTTCTCCTCTCCCCAGTGGTTTGTGGTGGAGGATTTTTTGAAGGAGACTTGGTTGAGAAATTGAGGTTTTGCTTCTGGAATCTCTATCCTGTTCCATTGGTTTATATGCCTATTCTTGTACCAATACCAGGCTGTTTTGATTATTGTAGCTTTATAATAAAGTTTGAAGTCTGGGAGTGTGATACTTCCCGCTTCCCCCCCCCCCCGGATTGTTTTGGCTATTCGTTGTCATTTATGCTTCCATATGAATTCCTGTATTGTCATTTCCAGGTCTGAAGAGAATGTTGCTGGTAATTTAACGGGTATTGCATTAAATTTGTAGATTGCCTTAAGTAGGATGGACATCTTAACAATGTTGATTCTTCTTATGTGTCATCTTTTATTTCTTTGAGCAGTGTTTTGTAGTTTTTGTTGTAAAGGTCTTTGACTTCTCTGGTTAAGAAGATGCCAAAGTATTTCATTTTTTTTATGTGTGGTTATTGTGAATGGGATTGTGCTTTTTATTTGAGCTTCTGTTTATTGCTGGTGTATAGGAATGTAACTGTCTTTTGCACATTTATTCTATACCCTGAAACTTTGCCAAAGTCCTTTATCAGTGCAAGGAGGTTTTTGACAGATTCTGTTGAGTTTTCAAGGTATAGAATCATGTTGTCCGCAAAGAGGGATAACTCGACTTCCTCTTTTCCTATTTGAATACCCTGATCTTCTTCTCTTGTCTAATTGTTCCAGCTAAGACTTCCAAAACTATGTTGAACAGGAAGGGTGAGAGTGGGTATCCTTGTCTTGTTCCAGTTTTCAGGGGAAATGGTTGCAATTTCTGTCTTTTAGCAGTATGTTGCCTGTGGGTTTCTCATAGATGGGCCTTACTATTTTGAGGTATTTTTAATTTATGCCTAGATGTTTGAGAGTTTTTATCAAGAAGGGATGCTGGATTTTATCAAAAGTTTTTTCTGTGTCTAATTATATAATCATGTGGTTTTTGTTTTTACATCTGTTGGTGTATTTAATTACGTTCATGGTCTTGTGGATGTTAAACCAGTCCTGCATCCCAGAGGGGAAGCCTACTTTATCATGGTGGATGATATTTGAGATGTGTTGCTGGATCTGGTTTGCAACAATCTTGTGGAGAATTTTAGCATCTATGTTCATCAAGGATATTGGTCTATAGTTCTCTTTCTTTGTGTGATCTTTACCTGCTTGGGTATCAATGTGACGTTAGCTTCATAAAACGATTTGGGGAGAGTTCCATCTTTCTCGATTGCCTGGAATACTTTCAGTAGGATTGGTATCAGCTCCTCCTGTATGTTTTGTAGAATTCTGCTGGAAAGCCATCTGCAGAAAAAGCCATCGGCTTTTTTTATGTGGGTAGTTTTCTTATGACATAGTAGATTTCCTGAATTGTTATTGGTCTATTTAGGGTCTCAATTTCTTCTTGTTTCAACCTGGGGAGGTTATGTGATATCAGAAAGTCCTCCACTTCCTTTAGGTTTTCAAGTTTGTTTTCATACAAGAGTACATAGTAATTTCTGATAATCTTTTTTGTTTCTTCAGGGTCAGTTGTGGCTTGATCTTTTGCTTTCTGATTGTGTTTATTTGGACTTTTTCTCTCTTTTTCTTGGTCAGTCTAGTTAGGGGACCATCGATCTTGTTTATCCTTTCAAAGAAACTGTTTTTGGTTTAGTTGATTTTTTGTATTATATTTTTGCCGTCTATGTCCCAGATTTGGGCTTTTATTTGGATGATCTGGATTCTTCTGCTGAAGTTAGGGTTTTGATGGTCTTGCTTTTCCAGCTTCCTTAGGTGATTTGTTAGGCTATTAACTTGTGATCTGTCCATTTCTTCACGTGTGTTCGTAGAGAAATGAATTCCCCTCTTAGTACTGTTTTCATGGTATCCCAGATTTTGGTAAGATGTTTCTTCATTTTCATTTGTTTCCAGGTATCTTTTAATCTCTGTTTTGATTTTATCATTGACCCAGGAGTTGTTTAGCATCATGCTGTTTAGTGTCCATGTCTTTGTGGGTTTAGGGGGAACTTTGTTGGTGTTGATATTTATTTTTATTCCACTGTGGTCTGAGAAAGTGCCTGGCAGTATTTCAATCTTATGGAATTTTTTTATGCTGATTTATGGCTGAGAATGTGGTTGATCTTAGGGTACATTCCAGTGATGAGTAGAATGAATATTCCATGGTTGTTGGGTGAAGTGTTCTATAGGTATCAATTAAGTCCATTTGGTCAAGCATCGCATTGAGGTTACAGATCTCCTTGTTGATTTTTTATCTCGATAATCTGTGTAGGGTTGTGAGTAGGGTATTTAAGTCCCCAGTTATGATAGTGTTAGAATTAATGCCATTTTTTAGTTTACCTCGAAGCTGCCTTATGAAAGTTGGTGCTCCTATGTTGGGTGCATATATGTTTAGGATGGATATTTCTTGTTGATGGATTGAGCCTTTTATCATTATGTAGTGACCTACATATTTTTTAATTTTTGATAGCTTAAAGGGTATTTTGTCTGATATTAAGATAACAACTCCTGCTTTCTTTTGTGTTCCGTTCACCTGAAAATTTGTTTTCCATCCTCTTACTTTAAGTCTGTGAGTGTCTTTCCTGGTGAGATGAGTCTCTTGGAGACAATATATTGTGGCATCTTGATATTTTATCCAATTTGCTATTCTATGTCTTTTCAGTGGTGCATTTAGTCCATTCACATTCAGGTTAATTACTGAGATGTGAGAGTTTATCTCTGTCGTGAGATTCTTAAAGAGTTTGTTGTTGTTGCTGATATTTGTTTATTTGTTTGTTGCCTTTCTTTTGATTTGGGGGTTGATTTATGTGTGTTTTTCAGCTTTTTCTTGTATTCTTGGGAAGGGAGTTCTTTTTTTTTTCTTTATTCTGTGTTTAATGGTTTAATACTTTCTTATGTGTTTCTTTTTTCTTTCCTTTTTTAAATTTTGAGTTGGAGTCTCACTCTGTCGCCCAGGCTAGAGTGCCATGGCACACCCATGGCCATTCCAGTGTTGACCTGCTGGGCTCTGGCAATCCTTCTGCCTCAGCCTTCCAATTAGCTGGAACTACGGGTGCACGCTACCACACCTGGCTAATTTTTTATTTATTGTAGAGATGAGGTCTCACCAAGTTGCCCAGGCTGGTCTCAAACCCACAGGCTCAGGCAATCCACTCACCTTGGCCTACCAAAGTGCTGGGTTTATAGGCTGAGCCACTGAGCCCAGCCCTTGTTTCTTGAAGAGCTGTTCTAGAGGAGGAGAAAACTCTTAGAGATTGAATGTCTGGGAAGGATTTTAATTCCCCATTGCTGATGAAACTTAGCTTAGCTGGGTAGCTAATTCTTGGTTCAAATTTTTTATCTTTGAAGATTGGACTCCAATCTCTCCTAGTCTGAGGTATTTCTATAGATGTCTGCTGCTATTCTGATTGTCCTTCCCCAGAAGGCAGTCTGACCTTTCTCTTTTGCTGCCTTAAGGATTTTTTCTTTTATACTTACTTTGTGTAGGTGAATTACTATGTGTTTAGGAGTTGGTCTTCTCATTTTTTTTGTCTTGCAGCGGTTCTCTGAATCTCGTGTGTTTGAATGGTCACATCACTGATGAAATGAGGGAAGTTTTCTTGGATAATTTCATGGAATGTTTGTTCTAGGGTGGTCTCTGTCTCTCTATCTGCCTCTGGAATTTCAATTAATCTTAGATTCAGCCTCTTGATATCATCACTCATCTCTTGGAGGTTTTGTTCTTTCTATTTAAGTTTCTTTTCTGTTTTTTTTTTTTTTTTTTTGAGTTGGAGTCTCACTCTGTTGCCCAGACTGGAGTGCAGTGGCGGCTCGCAGTCACCGCAGCCTCGACCTGCTGGGCTCCGGCGAGCCTTCCTCCTCAGCCTTCCGAGTAGCCAGAATTACAGGCGCGCGCTACCACGCCCGGCTAATTTTTGATTTATTGTAGAGATGAGGTCTCGCCTGCCCAGGCGGGTCTTGAACCCGTGGGCTCAGGCAATCCACTCACCTCAGCCTCCCAAAGGCGCGGGATTACAGGCTGAGCCACCGAGCCCGGCTCTTTTCTGTTTTTAACAGTTTGGGTTAACTCCACATTTTGGTCCTCAAGCTTTGAGACTCTTTCTTCTGCTTGGTTAATTCTACTTTCCATGCTTATCAGTTTGTTATTTATTTCATTCACTGATTCTTTATTGCTATTATCTCAGTTACCAACTCCTTCATTCTTCCCTCTTGTCTCATTTCTATTTATTCTCTCTACTAATATCTTGATATGTGGGTTTGTGGTTTGAGACCAGTCATACTGGCTCTTTCTGTTATTTTAATGGGTTTTTTTTTCTGTTTATTCATTAATTGGTACACCTATCTGTTTTCCCTCTTTTTCTTCTCTCTTTCTATCTTCCTTTTGTCTTTCTTCTTCCTTTTTCCGTTCTTTTCCTTTTTCTTACTTCATTTTGCTTTCAGGGGTCAAACATATACCCCCACTTTACAGGCTCTTCCTTGTTTGAGTTCTGAAGTTTGTATTCTCTGTGGTTGACCTCCCAGGGGTCTGTGTGAAACTCATATTCTTCCTTTGGTTTTTCTTCATTTTGTAGGATTTCCTCCCCCCCCTTTTAACCTCTTCTTTAATTCTGTTGTTCAGTGGTGGGGAGGGTAGCTTTTACTTCTGTTTGCTCAATCTTCTATTCTTCCTTATTTAGATCCTCTGGCTTTGTTCAATTCTGAAGCTGGACTGGGGGTGGGGAGGCTGTGCTTTTTGCAGTTTTGAGATTTAGTTGAGGGGGGAGGTGTGATTCAGAAACTATCTTCAGATCCCAGTATGTGCTGACAGGTGTCTGGGCCCCCTGGAGCCCACTTCCCACCATCTTACAATCTGTCCGTAAAGTGGGAGTATATGTTTGACCCCTGAAAGCAAAATGAAGTAAGAAAAAGGAAAAGAACAGAAAAAAGGAAGAAGAAAGACAAAAGGAAGATGGAAAGAGAGAAGAAAAAGAGGGAAAACAGGTGTACCAACTAATGCATAAACAGAAAAAAACAAAGACAGAAAAAATGAAAACATACATACAATAATACATACAAACCAACCAACGCCCCCCCATTGATGTACTCTCTCTCAAAAATACCCATACACAAACAGAAAATCTAAAAAACAACCCATTAAAATAACAGAAACAAAGCAAGTACAAAAACATAAACAAAAATAGAGAGTAGAAAGCTAACAAAAACCAAAACAAAACAAACAAGCCAAAAAATAAAACTCTGCCAAGCTCAGTGGCTCAGTCTGCAATCCCAGCACTTTGAGAGGCCAAGGTGAGTGGATTGCCTGAGCCTGCATGTTCACGACTAGCCCCGCAACTTGGTGAGACCTTGTCTCCACAATTAAAAAAAAAAAAAAATTAGCCGGGGGCGGTAGCATGGCCTAAAGTTCTGGCTACTTGGAAACCTGAGGCAGAAGGCTCGCAGAGTCCAGAGAATCAATGCTGGGGTGGCCGTGAGTGTGCCACTGCACTCCAGCCTGGGTGACAGAGTGATACCCCAACTCAAAAAAAAAGTTAAAAAAAATCCCCCCAAAACTCACTCTGTAGCTGTTTCTATAACTTCAAGTTCCTTTTGTCTGCCATCTCCACGTGAATGAAACAGCGGCTCTGGTCTCAAGCCCCTCCCTTCCGCTCTCGGCACAGGCGAATAGGGTTGCTTTCAGCATGGGTCAGATGCCCCATGGACTACTGTGGGAGAAGGGTGGGTCGGATCTGAATTCACTCTACTTGCTGCCACGGCTGTCAAGTCTCCCACTCAGATCTGATGTGTCTGTGTCTATTCCGGCATGGGGAAGGGGCATATATCTCTCCAAGTTTGATGAGGAGATAACCTCTAGGTCCCAAGTTGGAGGCTGGGCAGAGTTCGGCAGGGCAGTGCAGGTCTGTGCCCAGTCCCAGGACAGAGAAAATGGTGCCAGTAGGCATCTCTTCACCAGTGGCAGGGCTCCATTCCAGATGTCCATGACCTGCTTTCTCCACAGTTTCTGGGTCTTGTGCCGGTCTGCTGTCACAGGTGATGGTGTGGCCCAGGTATCAGGAGGTGAGGAGCAGCTGTTCTCTGCTGTCTCCTCTCTGAAGAGCCCTGAGAGGCAGGTGATCCTGTGCACCAGGGGCTCCGATCTCAGGGTGGCGGGGGGTTGCAGTCACTTCCGGAGGTGAGCCCTGGGTGCATGAACCCGAGTCTACTATCAGACAGACTTTCACTCACCCACTGGCACACACCCAGTCATGCAGAGATTCTTTATGGACTCTCACTTTTGCAGAGACTCTCATAATCTGACCTGTTCCATCGCCATCTTGCTGCCACTTCCCCTGTCTCCATATTTTTCTAAAATGTCATATGTTGAAATCATATAATAGGCAGCTTTTCCAGATTGACTTCTTTCACTTGGTAATATGCATTTAAGTTTCTTCTATATTTTTTCATAGCTTGATAGCTCATTTCTTTTTAGTATTGAAAAATATTCCATTGTCTGGATGTACTACTGTTTATTGATTCACCTAAAGAAAGACATCTTTGTTGCTTCCAAGTTTGGGTGATTATGAATAAATGTGCTCTAAACAACCGTGGGCAGATGTGTGTGCAGACATTAGTCTTCAATATGGTAAATACCAAGGAGCACTATTGCTCAATTGCATGGTAAGAGGATGCTTGGTTTTGTAAGAAATTGATAAACTGTCTTCCACAGTGGCTGTACCATTTTGCATTCCCACAAGCAATGAGTGAGAGTTCCTGTTGCTTCACATCCTGCCAGCATTTGGTGTTGTCAGTGCTTTGGAGTTTTGCCTTTTGCATGGATTTGTAGTGGTAGGTCACTATTGTCTGACTTTGTAATTCCCTAATGACACATGATGTTGAGCATTTTTTCCATATGTTTATTTGTCATCTGATGATATATCTTTTTAGATCTTCGACCCATTTTTTAACATTTGGTTGTTCATTTTCTTATTGTTGACTTTTAAGAGTTCTTTGTATATTTTGGATAGCAGTCCTTTATCAGACATGTCTTTTGCAAATATTTTTTCCCAGTGTGTGGCTTGTCTTCTCATTCTCCTGACTCTGCATAATTTTTTAGCAAATTATAGAGATTCAATGAATATTAATTAAATTAATGGATTTATTAATGGGGACATATCTCTGAAATTAAAAGAGAAGTCTGTTCTAGGTGCTGGTTATGGGTTACATGTGAGTGTTTATTCATTAAGACGTAGGTTATAAATTTCAATAAAAAGTTACAAAAACAGAAGTCCATGGGAAAGTAAAATTTGAAAGACAACTGTCCACTGTATACAAAATGATTACCTCTCCGATAGAAAGGAAGTTAGAACTTTGACAGTATCTTAGAAATAATCTCATCTGCCAGGCTTAGTGGCTCAGCCTGTAATCCCGCGCTTTGGGAGGCTGAGGTGAGTGGATTGCCTGAGCCCACGGGTTCGAGACACGCCTGGGCAAATTGGCAAGACCTCATCTCTACAATAAATTAAAAAAATAGCCGGGCATGGTAGTGCGCGCCTGTAGTTCCAGCTACTTGGAAGGCTGAGGTAGAAGTATCGCCAGAGCCCAGCAGGTTGAGGCTGCGGTGGCCGGGAGTGGCCACTGCCCTTCAGCCTGGGCGACAGAGTGAGACTCCAACTCAAAAAAAAAAAAAAGAAAGAATCTCATCCAATATTCGCCTTTTACATGTGACAAAACTTAATTATAAGGGGACCGTTGGCCTGTCACTTCAACTCAGACCTTTCAATAGGAGCAGATTTCCAACAATAAGCCAATGGACCTAGAATCTGATAGACCTGTTCTTTGATCCTCAATTTCCTCATCTGTAAAATGGGGATGATAATAATAAACTGACCCCAGATGGTTGTTAAATAAAAAGAGCTTATGGGAAGCACTAAGTCTGTGATGGTGTAAAATATGTGCTTAGTAAATGACTGTTGTAAATGTCACTGCCATTGTGAATGCCACTGACGTTGTTACAGCCCCAAGCACAGGACTTCTGTGTATAGAATTTGTCTCATAAATAATTACTGAATTTGATTCTGTATCCTCATGTGGAAAGAGGGAAGAGGTAGGTGGTAGTGATTTTAGCATTGGTACCCACAAACAAATGGGATGGCACCTGTTCAAAAAACTTTAAAGATCTGCTCGGAATCTAAAATAACAGTTAGATACATTTATGTAAATAAATGACATTATTTCCAGGATCTGAATATGTTAATGTTTACACTATGACATTCAGCATTAACTTTGCACACCAAGTCCTTGCCAGTCATTTTCATGCTCTTTCCCCTAGACTAGCCTTGCAGAAGACTCACAAGCCCAGGGCTGATCATCTCTCAGGGCTCTGGGGCCAGCTTCCCACCCCTCATCCTAGCCCCTGGCCCCAAGGCTCTTGGCCTCTGGGTGAGATCCTAGGGGGATGTGGGAGGCAGGAGTCTCTGAGCAGCCTCCAGGAAAACTTCCAGGGACTTTCCTCTGTGTCTATTGTTCCTGCAGGCCCTGCATTTTTGTATTTTTGAATAAACATTCACTAGTGTGAATTTATTAAGTATAAACATTCAAAGTACACTACCATTTTTAAAAACCCTGTTTTGGCATTTCCTCATTTCAGCCAGGAGTTTAAAAACCAGAAGTCACTTAGAGTCTCTCTCAGCCTTGAGAGACCTTGTCACAACAACAATGATGGTATCATTATGATGACCATGTCAATTACAACTCACACTCACACTCATGAGCAGAAGAGAGGGGTGCTGAAGAAGGTGGGCTCAGGGATCTGATAACCCACGTTCAATACTGACCTTCTTCTGGCTGGTGACCTGGGATCAGTTCCATGCATATGTTAGTAACTGTATCTTCTTAATAAGGCATCTATGAGGATTATAGAAGTTAAAATGTTGTGCACTTAGAATAGTGCCTGGTACATCATGAGCAGTCAAATATTTGAGTGTGACCTCCCCCCAGAAACCAGAATTTGTTTATAAAAGTTGTGTATTTTTACATGTTTAAACTTCAGTCACCTTGAAAGTACTCTCTGTTTGATGCAATACATCTCTTGAAATGCTTTTTCCACTGCTCAAAGCAGTTTTTGAACTCATCAATTTTGATGCCTTTTAGTGCTTCTGCCGTTTTTTGTTTCACCTCTCCCACATTGGTGAAGTTTTCCTTTGAGAGCTTTTTCATTTGAGGACACAAAAAAAGTTGTTCAGGGAGAGATCGAGTGAATAGGGAGGGTGGCACATGGGAGTCATGCTGTTTTTGGTTAAAAATTGCTGAACACTCAGCATGGTGTGGGCAGGTATGCTCATAAATCACTTATCATGAAATGGGCAAACATATCGAGATAATCTCCAAAGAAAATTCACTGAAGCTGAACACAGCCTCTTACTACAACGCTAGCTGATACACTGATGCCAATGGGTTCCTAGAACACTTACCTAGCAGGAGAAGCCTGCACTACAAGGGGCCCACATTCCAAAAGATAATTTTAATTTGTTTTGGTCCCCCTCATATACATAATTTTTTCAAACTGAACTGTCACTTCCCTGGACTCATACCAACTCAACAAAATAGATAGCATTATCATCATATTTTATAGATCATGAAACTGAGACTTGGAGAGGTTACGTAACTTGCCTGTGGTCATGCCACTACTAACTGGCAGAAAAAGAACTCAAGTCCAGGTCTCTCTGATGGTCAAGTTCATGCCTATTGTCACTCTGCCTTGCTGCATTATTTATAATTGTGAAAAACGGAGAAGCAACCTAAAAGTCCAAGAACAATGAATGATTAAATAAACTCTGGTGCATCAACAAGATAACATGCTGCCAACAAATATCACATTTGTAACAAGACTGACTGACTCCAAAGCCCTGCAGCCTCACACAACAATCCCCTCTCCCCCACTGTGTGTTAGGCCTGGGCACACAGTGACAGCTCTGATCACAGCAAGATACTGAAAAACTTGGTGACAAGGGAAGGAGAGCCTTGAACCTCCCCCTCTGGCATATTGGAAACTGTTCTGAACCCTGGGGGAAGAGGTGGAGTGGTCAAGACCCCAAGCCACCATCCTTTCTCCCTACCTAGGGGAGAGGTGGGCAGAGCATTCAGGAGGCACCCAGCTGTTAGGGCATTTTACTGGGACTTACTGAGGCAGGACAAGAGGGAGAGGATGAGAAATGGGCACGTCCCTGCTTGATTGGTGCTCCCTCTAGGCCAGGACTCAGTACTTAACTCATACTCACTGTTTCAGTCTTCTGGCAATGAGGATGAAGCAGGTATCAGGTTTCTGGTATTGTTCTTTTTGGGGGAAGGAGGAACCTGAGGCCTAAAATGGCTTAATAAATTGCCCGATGTTATCAAACTGGCAAACAGCATAGCCAGGATCCAAATCTAGGTAGCTGGTGCCAGAGCATGGACTCCTTAACACCAGGCCTTAAGGAATGAGTGTATGTGAGAGAGAGACGTGTTTGTAGAGGAGAGAGATTTCTCTCTTTCTCTCTCTGCTCTCTCCGTGTGTGTGTGTGTGTGTGTGTGTGTGTGTGTGTGTGTGTGTGTGTGTGTTGTGAGAGAGAGAGGTTTGTATAAGAGAGGTTTCTGTGTTTAAGCGTGTGAGTGAGAGGGAGGGAGAGAGAAAAAGATGTTTGTATAAAAGAGATTTCTGTGTGTGTGTGTGTGTGTGTGTGTGTGCGTGAGTGTGAAAACAAGATGTGTTTGTATAAGAGAGACTTCTATGTGTGTATGAGAGAAACAGAAACAGAGGAAGAAAAAGATCCCTGCCTCTCTCTCTCTCTCTCTCTCTCTCTCTCTCTCTCTCACACACACACACACACACACACACACACACACACACAGATATGTTTATATAAGAGAGGTTTCTGTGTATAAGTATGTGAGAAAGACAGGAGGAAGGGAGAGAGAAAAAGAGATGTTTGTATAAAAGAGATTTCTTTGTATGTTTCTCTGTGTGTGTGTGTGAGTGTGAGGGAGAGATGTGTTTGTATAAGAGAGATTTCTGTGTTGAGTATGAGAGAGACAGAAACAGAGAAAGAGAAATGTGTTTGTATAAGAAAAATATTTCTATGTATCTCTCTCTCTCTCTCTGTCTCTCTCTCACACACACACACACACAGAGGGGGAAAAGGGAAGTGTTTGTACAAAACATTTGTGTATAAGTGAGAGACACAGAGGAAGAGAGATGTGTTTGTATAAGAGAGATTTCTGTGTATAAGTCTCTCTCTTTGTGTGTATGTATGTGTATAAGTGAGAGAGGAGAGAGAGACAGAGAGGAAAAGAGATGTTTGTGTTTGAATGAGATAATTCTGTGTGTGTGAGAGAGAGAGAGAGAGAGAGAGGGAGGGAGGTGGAATGTGGGGGAGTTGCGTTCTCAGCTGTTTGGGCTCCTTCCCCGCTCCCCTGTTGCCCTCAACTTTCTCCTTCACTTTGATGGTCACACTCTTCCATTCTCACTCCCTCACCTTTGGGCTAGGGCTGAGACAGAAAGTGAGAAGAAAGCTCTCCTTTAGTGTAAACTCCGGGTGATTTTCACTGTGACATCCTATTTTTTACAGGCCCCAATCATCTCAAGGCAGAGGCCAGACCTAGGAGATGGATCCCACAGCCACATCTAGACCTAGGAGATGAATCCCACAACCACTGAGGTGCATCTAAGGCGGGATAGCAGCCTCCCTGTACCACCTCCCCAACAAAGGGTCCAGTAATCTCAGCACCAAAAGATAAACCAGCTGTGCTAGCATATCTCTCCCAAGTCTTATGCTTAAATCCACTATCCAATCTGGATCACCAAGATGTTGTATATTTGATCTGTTTTAGGCGTCAAGGCCAGGAAGGTGAATAAACCAGAGAGCAGGATCTGGTGCTTATTTATCCTGGAGGTCACTTTGGTCTGGAGATGAAGTGGACAGGAGCTCAACAAATGTCCAGTTAGCAGCACCCTTCCCAGACTGGTCTGGCAGCTCCAGGGACGATCTACTTCCATCACTGGCCTGTGTTCCTTTTCTTTATTAGTTGCACTGGTGGTAGATCTTTTTGCTTCTGGTGACTCTGTAATCTCTCTATGCTCTTCCTTAAGAGGAACAATGCCAATGGGTTTGTAGATCTTAGGAGCAGATGCTGGGTTGGCATATTACTACCCAGCTCATGTCAAGAGACCAAATGCCCCATCAACTTCTGATGGCAACTCCCCCGCCTTTAGTTGCTGGAAGACAGGTGGGTTGTATGTGGGAAATATAAGGCAATGAAGGTTTGCCCACCAGCCTCCTATGGTAGAGTGGATAAATTGGTTTTATTCATATACCTAAATTGGTTTTATTCACATATCTGATGTAAAGGCCTACAGCCTTCTGGCCAGAGTAGTAAGAGTTAACCTACAACCATGCCTGACTTAGAGCCAAAGCTATGACCTATTTGCCCTGTTTTGCTCCTTTTAGTCCCTTCTTTTGCTTGCTCCTCACAGGAAAATAAACGTTCTTGTCTACTGCGCCCAGGACCAAAGGCAAAATATCGTCTTTCAAAGATTTTGGCCTGAGTGCTTGTTAGGGTCTACTGAGAACATGCCCAGTGAGGCAGGAGAACCAGTGATTCAGCAAAGATGTACGGAACTCACTTGACACCCCTGAACCCAGAAGGGGACGGGAAACTCCAACTCCATTTTAATATAAACAAGGCTCTGGTACAGGAGCCCCATAAAACCCTGTGTGACTGCTCTTGTCAAGTTAGATCGATGACTCCAAATATACATAAAAGCATTTTTGATTATGAAATAGTTCAAGTATGCAAAAGGGCAAAGAGATTAATAAAATGAATAACAGTTTACCAAGTCTCCGTTTCAAGAAATAAGATATTACCAGAACGGTTCCAGCCCCCTGGGTACTATTCTCAGATCATATTAGCCTCCTTCACTCTGGAGTTAGTCGCTGAACAGGCTTCAGTGTTTACCATTCCTTCAGATGCCTTTGTACTTTTATTACAACCATAAGAATCCCTACACAACACATTGCATTGTTTCACCTATTTAAAAAAATTATTTAAATGGAAATATTGTAGTATATATCCTTCCGAGATTTGCTTTTATTATAAAATGTTTTTAAAAGATGTATCTTGCTAACATATGATGTTCTGCTTCATTCATTTATTTTATTGCCAAAGTGTATTTGATTGCATAACTACATTACATTTATTTATTGATGTGTCTGGTGATAGATAATTAGGTATTACGTTTTTGGTTGTTTGCTGTGTCAGTTATTGCTTTGTGGGGGGCAGGAGCACAAGAGTTTCCCTAGGATGTCTACCTAGGAATAGAATTTTTGAGTCATAGGCCTTGGCTATCTTGAGTTTCTTACAGGTCTTAGTCCAGGCTGCTATAACAAAATACTATAGACTACATGGCTTATAAACAACATAAGTTTATTTCTCACCATTCTGGGGGCCGGGAAGTCCAAGATCAAGATTCCAGTAGATTTGGTATCTGGTGAGGGCTTTCTTGTTGTGTCCTCACATATGTGGAAGGGGCAGACAAGGGGTGGAGTAGTAGTCTTTTTTATAAGAGCACCGATTCTATTCATGAAAGGTCTGCTGCCCTCATGACCTAATCACCTCCCAAAAGCCCCACTTCCTAATACCATCACCTTGGGGGTTAGGATTTCAAAGTAAGAATTGGGGGGAGATGTAAACATTCACACCATTGCAATAAAGACTGCCTGAGTGACCTAAAAAATGTTTGATACCAAATATTAATGGGCACTTCCACCAATAGGAATGAAAGCTTGGAAATTTTTATATACTGGCCAACATTTAGTATTATCAGACGTTTACATTTTTGCCAATACAGCAGATGTGAAATATCTTATTGAAGCATTTATTTACAGTTCCCTGAAGACTAGTGAGCCTGAGCATCTTTTTATACGCTAGCTGACCATTTGGATTTTCTCTTCTGTTCATAAACCTTAACCACTCCTCAATGTATCTTTTTTTTGTCCTTTACATGTATTTGTATGGCATTTTGTATGTTGTGGATATTCATTGTAAAGATATTTTCTTCCAACTCGTCACTTGTCTCTGTGCTTTTTAATAGTGTTTGCAAGTTTTTAAAGTGGTAAAATAGACATAGCATAAAATGTAGCATTTTAATCAGGTGTATGTGTACAGTTCTGTAGCATTAAGTACCTTCACATGGATGTATATCACCAGCATCCATCTCCAGAACTTTCTGATCTTTCCTAACTGAAACTCTGTAGTCATTAATAGTGTTTGAGATTTTAATGCAGTAAGTTTATTAATCTTCTCTTTTAAGGTTTAGAAATCCTTCACAAAGATATTCTCCAATATTTCCTTCTAAAAGTTTTATTATTTTATTTTTTATTTTTTGAGTTGGATTCTCACTCTGTTGGCTGGAGTGCAGTGGCTTACTCACAGCCACCCAGTGTTGATCTGCTGGGTTCTGGCGACCCCTCCACCTCAGCCTTCTAAGTAGCTGGAACTACATGTGCATGCTACCATGCCTGGCTAATTTTTTATTTATTGTAGAGATGAAGTCTTGCCAAGTTGCCAGGCTGGTCTCGAACCCACAGGCTCAGACAATCCACTCACCTCGGCCTCCCAAAGTGCTGGGATTACAGGCTGAGCCACTGAACCTGGCCTCTAAAAGTTTAAAAGATTTCTTTTCCATTTTTATGTTTTGATTTATCTGGAAATAGTTTCTAAAAATTAAGTGAAGTGGAGATCTATTTTAATTTATTTTCCATATAGATAACCATTTGTTCTGGTATGATTTCATTGATTACACCATCCTTTTCTCTTTGATCATCAATTTTAATTATTTTAAATATTATTTCCATATATGCAAGGATCTATTTCTGACCTCTATTCTTTTATATTGGTCTGTTTTGCTCTCCTTGTGCCAAATCATATTGTCTTAATTGCTCTAGGCAATTAAGGGTGTCTTATTTTCTCTATACTTTGACCACTTCTTTTTCAAAATTGTCTTGATTATTCTTGGTCCACTACCCTTTAACCTAATTCCAGTACCAGCCTGTCAAATCCATGAAAATCAATGTTTTTCTTTTTTTATTTTTAGGAATTTGATTGGAATTAGATTAAATTTATAGGTTAATTTGAAGAAAATTGAGTATTTCTATCCATGAATATGGTCTATTTTTCTGATTACAAAGATCCCCTGTAATATCTTCATAATTTTCTCCATAAAGATTTTATATAGCTTTTGTTATGTATATTCATAGATATAGTATGTTTTCACATTTCTGTTAAAGTTATATTTCAAACTATTTGCTGTTTGTGTAAATGGATATTTTGGTTTTTGTATGTTTAATCTAGGAATCTAGATGAGTTCTCTACAAGTACTAATAATTTTTATAACAAATAAATCGACTCAGAGATGTTAATTAATTTGCCAAATTACATGTCTAATAAGTGTCTTCCTATCTATTGGGAAGTACAGATAATGTCAGGATGAGAATTTCCATATATTCAGTTCAAAATTCATTTTCTACTTATCTGACTCATTTGTTTATAAGCCCATTAGGATTTATTGGAAGGCTTCTATGGCCTCATCTAAGTATTAACATGTCTGGAAAGAAGATATGCAAGGAAGCATGGAATCATCTAACCCCAGAGAAAGTACAGATCTCAGAGTAAATCTACCATCAGTGTCCTAGAAATCTATTCTGAACATATTCCCTACAAAGCCATTTACTCATTCATTGTTTGCGCATCTACTAAATTGTTTGTGCATCTACTAAATGACTGGTCCCATGCTGGATGTTGGGGAACAGCAGTGAGCAATGCTTCAAGGCAACCATAGTTTAGTGGCGGGTTGTAGTGAAATAATCACACAAATACATAACCGTGAATGGAGATAATGCTAAGAAGGGATGTACATGGGGTTCTGGGAATAGGAGAGTGGGGCAACCTGACTTCTTGTGGGGGTGGAAGGTCCCAGGAAGTCATGAAGAACAGGAAGAAGTCCAATGTGGTCAGAGACAATTGAGAGGAGGTTGCATGAGCCGAGGCTGCAGGTTTATGTGCTAAGCCAGACCATGCCTGAGGTGGGCCTTGTTAAAGATTTTGGCCTTTATCACAAAATTAGTGGAAGCCACTAGAGGATTTTAAACCCAGGAGTAGGTGACACAATCAAATTTATGTTTTAGGAAGGTCACTCAACTCTAGTAAGGAGAATAAATTGGACAAGAAATGAATGAAGGTAAGAAGACTAGGATAGTTAGGAATCTATTATGGTTCCTCATGAATAATAATGGAGACCTGGACTAGGTAGGTGATGGCAGAGGTAAAATTGAGCTGAAAACCCAGTGGGTGCTTATTCTATGCCAAGAGACATTCATGTATCATTTCATTGAATCCTCACAATGTGAAATCCCTCAGATAAGTACCACTGTCACCTCCAGTGGGTAAATTATGAAAATGTGGCTTGGAGAGGCTGCTAGATAAGTGTAGACCTGGGACTCAAGCCCAGTGGCATAACTTTACTGTGCTGTACTTAATGTAGGTGAAGGCGGGAAAAGAGAGGTCCCCGCAGACAGAATTTGAAAACCCCTAGTAGAAGGAACAGGCTGAGAGGACATGGAACATAAGGTAGGAGCCTTGGACCAGGAGACTGAGAGAGCTAATTCCAAGCTCATAGCCTCACTCTTTTTCTTTATCTGATGACATCCTTTGTTTCTCCTAACTCTAAGACTCTAGGAGGAATATATGACTTTGGGAAAACCACAGATTACTCAGAGTCTCTGTTTTCTCATTGGTAAGACAAAGAAATAACTCTCAGCTGAGATGACACATAAGAAAGGGTTTTGCAAATCTTAAAAAGACTTACAGACATTAGGTATTAATTATGAAAATTACCTTCTGTATCAGTTCACTCTGTCTGGGGCAATTCTCCACATCAGTATGTGTTTCTTCATCTTGCTCTGAGATCAGCTTCTCTGTATGTTCCTTCCACACTGATCTAAGCTGCTGTTGGGTACAAAAACTGATCATGCTGCCCAGGACAGGGCACCAGCAACAGAGGCTGCCACGTAGCCTGGTATTGGGGCCTCTCTTCACCCCGCACAACTTCAGCCTGTGTGAATTCCAGCCCTCCCAGCTCCTCCACAGGTTATCTGGACTGACAGTGCTGGGTTAAAATGTGGCACTCAGAGCCAGACACAAGAGACTCTGGTATCATCAGACAAACCCAGTTCCTTCCTCATTGGAACTCTCCACTACTTTTCTTGAAAGGAGCACATATTCAGTTTTCAGACCCTGCTAGGCTGGCAGAGGGTCCTGGCTATGAATTTAAGGAACTATGTTATTTTCACACACCCTCCTCCCACCTTCCCAAAAGGTTCTCCTATGCCTTTTATTTTTACAGGATTTTAAAAATTAACACATATATAAGCAGGACTTTTCATATGGTCCAAATAAATCATCATGAAAGTATCCAAGTGAACCTCGTCCTTTTCCTCATTGCCAAGGTCAGGTGGCTTAATTTCATTTTTCAAAGTTTCTCATCTTTTGGGAAGAAGGATTTTACTTGAAATTTGACAGATTTGAAATGAAAGGTAAAGTTGGGGCAGGGTGTGGGAGGAAAGAGTGATGGGAAAAGTTTCAGCTGACTGTTATTGATAGTGGAAAAAAATTCATTAAAAAGATGTGATGCTTTTTCCCCCTAATATCATCTCAAAAATGAGTTCTAAATCTTTGAAACTTTCAATTTGATGCCAGATATCTTCAATAAAATGAATGTGTTGTCTAAGTAAGTTGAAAAATAAAAAGTGAGAGAACTCATTCCCTTGTCTCCATCAGAAAATTTCTTCTTTCACCCTGATTTGAGAAGGGAACATTTATTAAGTCTAAAGTGGGAAAATTTCAGGTGTATTTTTTTATATCACTGATGTTTGCCACAAATCTACTAACAGGAAACCAAGATATTTGATTAAATTTTAGCCCAATGGAGTGCTTAGGTAGTTATAGTCGAGGTGTACATAAAACCAACTGTAGTAGCCAGATAGTTTTCCCTATAACATAAAACCCAGATACAAGTAATGAAAAACTCCCTTTTGCTCCATTTCCCAACATTCTGTCTTCACATTAGTAGATTTTGTGTGTGCCTACTCCTATCTGCTGGTAGAACCTGGACATTTTTTTTTCTATGTGTTCGAGATTTAATAACTTCAAGTACCGTCAACACGCTTGTTGCCGAGAGCTCAGACTCTACCTACTTCATGTGCTCCTGGCCAGTTGAATAGACTTCTTGGAGGAGATGCCAAATATGTGTGATGCTAACAGTTGAAATGAAACAAGATGCTCAT
The DNA here is from genome assembly GCA_027257055.1 of Cephalopachus bancanus. NCBI lineage: Eukaryota > Metazoa > Chordata > Mammalia > Primates > Tarsiidae > Cephalopachus > Cephalopachus bancanus. The sequence goes on along the minus strand of JAPVLO010000170.1, from coordinate 1,817,076 downwards.
AAAAATGACTTTTGCTTAAACCAATCCCTCTGGCCTCAGCAATGCCAGTTATACAGTCACTGTTTCTGGCTTTGGGCTAGGGTAGGCTGTAGGCTTTGCCCCTTCAAGGTGGTCTTCCCAGGACATTTCCAAAAAGGTAAAGCTGAATTTCAGGTGACCATGAAGACGGGTGACTCCATTTCACATAAAAGCACACTTTCATCAATAAGTTAGGTGTTGAAAACTCCAGCTGCATTTTGCCATAGAAATATCAGGGCTAAATAAGTAGGTCTTTAATTAATTAATCAATTCACTAAATATTTACTGAAGCCAAATTTTGGTTGTCCTTTCAAAGCCTGTGATCCACAGTTCATCTCAAATAGAACTGGAAGGCTTTTCAGAAGCTGGTGTAACTCCACACAGCTAATAGTTGCCCAGGTCTCCCAAGGGCCTGAGTCCTATTTGAAGTAAACTTTCATGTTCCTGTAAATCATCTCTTTCTGGAGATAAACATACAAAAATAGCCAATATGATAGTAGTTTTCAGATCCTTCTCTAAGTGTCCATCCCTGCTCATGAGGGTCAGAATTGATCATAAAACCTGAAATGCCTCGTGCTAGTGTAGAGAACCACATGGCCATGGGCTCCCTTTCTCCTGAGCCTCTGCTCTAAGAAGACAGGCTCTATATGTGTTTGCTTTGAAAAGTCATATTGGACTGTGGGGTCACATCCAGTTGGGCAACCCACACTTAGGGACCAACATACATTAAAAGGGAAATATCTGAGCTGACTCTGACACCCCTGTTATTTACTAATAGCAAGGAGAAGTTGTAATGTGAAGATGGGAAGGGGAGGAAGGGCAGTCAGCTGTGTGCTGGGGATTGTGGCAAAAGCTTCACATGCCTACCCTTTTATTTATTTTCATTTTTATTTTTATTTTTTGAGTTGGAGTCTCACTCTGTTGCCCAGACTGGAGTGCAGTGGCCGCTCCCGGCCACCACAGCCTCGACCTGCTGTACTCCGGTGATCCTTCCGCTCAGCCTTCCAAGTAGCTGGAACCACAGGTGCGCGCTACCACGCCCAGCTAATTTTTTGATTTATTGTAGAGATGAGGTCTGGCCAAGTTGCCCAGGCGGGTCTCGAACCTGCAGGCTCAGGCATACCTAGCCTTTTATACTCTCACCAGGGCCTGGGTAATTATTGTAGTTCCCACGTGTATGTGTATTTGTTTTGAACCAGTTTGGCTGCAAATAACAAACAGACTGACAACAAAAACTTATCTTGAAAAATAAGAAGTCTGGGGGTGAGCAGTCCAGGGCTTAGCTCTTGGGGCTGTCAGAAACCAGACCTTTTCTGTCTGTTCTGCTATCCTGAGCATGTAGGTTTTTCTCTTTATGTTTGCTACCTCATGATACAGGGTGGCTGGCTCCCCGCCAAGCATTGCTTCTGGGTTCTAGTGGAAGGGAGGGGAGAAGGAAAAAGGCAAAAGGAGAAGTACATGGCATTCCAAGCTGGGTTTTAAAAAAATGTGTGTGTGTGTGTGTGTGTGTGTGTGTGTGTTGTGTGTGTGTGTGTGTGTATGTGTGTGTGTTTATTTGTTTGTTTGTTTTTCTATTTGTTTATTTATAGAAACGACCTTTCTAGCAACTATATCTGGTGATTTCTACTTATGTCTGACTGTATCAAATGTGAGACTAGGAACATGAGCATTTTTGTCTGGGCATATTTCAGCTCCAAATAAAATCAAAGAAAAATGGGGAAAGGATATGGGGTAAGCAACAGCAAGTTGTGCTAGTCTGTGTTGCAAATGAGAAGACCAAAGAGACATGAAGTCACTGTACACAGCAACAGCTAGAAGACGGATGGGTTGAGGTTTGAAGCCAGGTCCCATGCCTAATCCAAAACTCTTGTTTTTTCAACTGTCTACACGGACTTTAGGCAAAGTGTAAACAGATCTCCCTCTCTAATGCGAGAAAACAGGAATATTCTTGCTCAGAGTCACTTTACAGATGGGGAGATGGAGGCACAGAAATACTTTAACAGAGAATTTGAATTTTCAGTCACTATAAAGACAAAATGTCATAGTAGCAGCATTAGTCTGAAAATTTAATGTCTCTAGTCCAACAAAAATAAAAATAAAAAAGTCAAGCCGGGCTCGGTGCCTCAGCCTGTAATCCCGCGCCTTTGGGAGGCTGAGGTGAGTGGATTGCTTGAGCCTGCGGGTTCGAGACCCGCCTGGGCAGCGAGACCTCATCTCTACAATAAATCAAAAAATCAGCCGGACGTGGTAGCACATGCCTGTAATTCCGGCTACTTGGAAGACTGAGGCGGAAGGATCGCCGGAGCCCAGCAGGTCGAGGCTGCGGTGGCCTGGAGCGGCCACTGCACTCCAGTCTGGGCGACAGAGTGAGACTCCAACTCAAAAATAAATAAATAAATAAATAAAAAATAAAAAAAGTCATGAGCTGCTTCCAGAGACATCCTACCACGGGAGAGATGGCATTCAACCTGTGCCTTGTCAAGGAGAATTGATACTGGCTATCAATGGATAGATTGAAAATAGCATGTAGTCAATTGTTGAGACTCTGTGGATGGCTTCAAAGTTCTTCAGAGTGTGTGTATTAAGTTATTCTGAAGAAACCTATGTTGGCTTTAACATGTTCAGTGTCATGACCCTTAGAGAACTGGTTTATATCAGAAATACCAAAGCTCCATGGTGCCCATGTATCACTTTGTCCTCTAAAGTGGTACTCAGGCAGAGACAGACGAACCTAACTACAGACTTTTATTTAGTGAGAGTCTAAGAAGTGCCAGGCACTGTGATAAATGTTCACATTTGTCGTCTTATTTAAGCTTTAGCCATCTTTGGGAGAGATTTCCTATTATCCTCACCTTTCAGGTGAGGCCCCGAGACTTGGTGAAGGTAAGTGACTTGCACCAAAAAACACACCTATGTAGGGGCAGGGGAGTTGCCCTGTAATCCAAGTGGACCATGTGATCCCAACACATCAATGTCTCTGAGTGTGTGTGGCAGCTGAAAGTGGGAGAAAGGAAATTGGAATGGCTGGGTGTGGTGGCTCACACCTGTAATCCCAGCTCTTTGGGAGGCGAAAACTGAAGGATTGCTTGAGCACAGAAGTTCAGACTGACCTGGGCAGCATGGCAAGACCCCAACTCTACAAAAAACAATTTTTTAAAATTAACCAGGCATTGGTGGCATGCCCCTGTAATCCCAGCTATTTGGGAGGCTGAGGTGGGAGGATCTCTTGAGTCCAGAAGGCTGAGGTGGTGGTGAGGCATGATCATGCCACTGCACTCCAGTCTGGGCGACAGAGTGAAATCTTGATTTGGGAGGGTGGGGGGCTAAGTAGATAACCCCCAAATGTACTTGCACAGCTGAATTTCTGAAACTTACGGGGGGATGTTACATTTATCGCTTCTGATTTTATATTTTGTTCATACAGCCCAACCATTTTAGCCTGGTGAGATATTTTTAGACTAGAAACCCTGTGCCTTGCTGAAGATTAAACAACTTTAATTCTGTCACACTTACCTACATCTGGCAGAAAGGGTATACCTTTGTGTACAATTAGAAGCCAATGAAACTTACATTTTCTTTTTCTTAGTTTGGCAGTAAAGTTGCTTCCTTCCAGTTGTTCACAAATGAAACATGCTGTGCTGGTTTCTGAAAACCAAGAAGTCTAGAGAGAAATTTATGACTTCAAAACAAAATTTAGAGGTTGAGGGATTTAGCAGTTAGCGCCAAGCCTGGGAAAAAGGCTGTTCAAAATGTCCTGGCCTCAAGTACCAAGGTCTTTTTTCAAATGTCCCTGCAGAAGCTCTTAGGCGTCCGAAAGGGTAAAACTGGGGAGAGCATTCATTTTTAAGGCATCTTTCCCCTGGAAGCCAGTAATCGCGAGCCTGTGCATTTTCCCACACAAATATGCCGGGCCGTTATGCTAGCCAGGCATTTCCTGTGAGCCGCAGGTTTGTTATCCTTTTTTTTTTTTTTCTTCTTTCTCAGGGAATTATCCAAGATTTGTAGCCAGCATTCTCTGTCACATTTCTCTCTCAGCCTTTAGTCACACTCCCTTATATGGCGATCTTTATCACATAGTCCCCGGGTAGCACATTTTACAGGAAGTGTTTAGTGTACTGTGGCCTTTATAAGCTAAGTCATTCTAAGGAAGAAATGACAGCAGCAGGCATGACTGCATGACTCTGGGTGCGTGTGTGTGTATGTGCCTGGCCTTTAGAGTTGCTAAACATATTCAATAAGTTTAAAGTCAAGGTTTTACCCCCTTCAGCAGTTCTTGGATAGTGAAGTGAGTTTTAGCTATTTAGAAAGGAATCTTCACTTACTGCCTCAAAGTAAAGTTGAAAGGCATGATGGGAGGTAGTCCCTATAATAAAGGATTTCAAATCCCTGCCACGTTTGGATGCTTTCCCTGCATAGCAGCCATAGCCCAAAGTTAGAAAGAATTAGGCACTACTGGGCTCAGTGGCTCAGCCTGTAATCCCGCGCCTTGGGAGGCTGAGGTGAGTGGATTGCCTGAGCCCGCAGGTTCAAGAACCCCCTGGGCAACTTGGTGAGACCTCATCTCTACAATAAATCAAAAAATTAGCCGGGTGTGGTAGCGCGCGCCTGTAGTTCCAGCTACTTGGAAGGCTGAGGCGGAAGGATCTCCGGAGCCCAGCAGGTCGAGGCTGAGGTGGCCGGGAGCGGCCACTGCACTCCAGTCTAGGCAACAGAGTGAGACTCCAACTCAAAAAAAAAAAAAGAGAATTAGGCACAAGGTTAGTCCAGCTTAGATCAACGGAAGTAAAGTTAGTGCCTCACAGACTGGTCTTTGAGACCTGTGAGGAATGTAGGCGGGAAACATGAAATCCTAGGGCTCTTATATTTACCCAATGAGTTGTGCTATTTAAAAAGACTTTCACATCTTTTTGTCCTTGTGCAACCTGATTTCTCTCACCAGAAACCTGATGAGGTAAGTCATTTGCTTGAGAAAACACGGCTAATGCCACTTCACATTCAAAACCTCTCAGGGGCTCCCACTGCGTGAGCTATCAAATCCAAGCTCCTCAGAACAGAATTCAAGGTTTGAAATGCATCTAATAACTATATATACATTCAGGTTCCTGTGGTTAGGCACCAGGAGGGACAAAACTGTATACAATACACTTTTTTTTCGAGTTGGAGTCTCAGCCTGTCACCCAGGCTGGGGTGCAGTGGCATGCACGCTCACGGCCATCCGCCTCAGCCTTCCAAGTAGCTGGAACTATAGGCACGTGCTACCACGCCCTGCTAATTTTTGATTTATTGTAGAGATGAGGTCTCACTAAGTTGCCTAGACTGGTCTCGAACCTGGGCTCAGGCAATCCACTCACCTCGGCCTCCCAAAGTGCTGAGATTTCAGACTGAGCCACTGAGCCCAGCCTATAATATACTCTTAGAGAACTGCACTATGCATGAGGGAATGGTCATCATACAAATAATTAATTGCAATAACATAAGTATCTTTGTCTGCTCAGGTTACCACAACAAAATACCACAGAATGGGTAGCTTAAGCAATAAACTTTTATTTCTCACAGTTCTAGAGGCTGGAGGTTCAAAACGGGAGAGGGTGTGAGGAAGAGAAGGAGGAGAAGGGGAAAGGGAGGGAGAGGGAACTGTCTTACTCTTCTTATAAGGACACTAATTCTATCAAGAGAGCCCCACTCTCATGATCTCATCTGAACCTAGTTATTCTCAAAGGCCCCACCTCCAGATACCATTACATTAAGGGGTGGGGTTTCAGCATATGAATTTTCAGAGGACATAAACATTCAGCCCATAACAATAAGCAAGTGATTGAGGAAGGATATTCTGGGATCTGGCAGCGTTGAGGTGGAACTAGTAGTAATCCCGCGCCTTTGGGAGGCTGAGGTGAGTAGATTGCCTGAGCCCGCGGGTTCGAGACTCGCCTGGGCAGGCGAGACTTCATCTCTACAATAAATCAAAAACTCAGCCGGACGTGGTAGCGCGCGCCTGTAATTCCGGCTACTCGGAAGGCTGAGGCGGAAGGATCGCCGGAGCCTAGCAGGTCGAGGCTGTGGTGGCTGGAAGCGGCCACTGCACTCCAGTCTGGGCGACAGAGTGAGACTCCAACTCAAAAAAAAAGAAAAAGAAAAAGAAAATAACGTCCTTCCCAATGGTCTCTCCCCCACTGACTTGATCCAGGATCTATGAATAGCTTCCTCCTGCAACTAGTGATGCATCAGAGCAGGAAGATGGAGGAGGACATGCTATATCACTTGGGAAGGAGGACAGGCATGTGATCACCATCAGACTTTCAATGAGAGGCTAAAAGAGAGGCAATCAGTTAGCTGGGTGTGGTGGCACATGCCTGTAGTCGGTCAGGGTGGGGGAAGGAGGAGGCTGAGGAGGGGCTGGCAGGGAAGACCAACACTATGTCATGGATAAGAATCCTGAATGACATTTCCCAAATTTCCTTCCAAAAAGATGGCCTATTTGTGATAGTGACTTCCCCCAGACATGACAAGAAATCTTTTTTTTTTTTTCCTCCTGAGTCAGGTCTCACTCTGTCACCCAGTCTGGTGTGCTGTGGCATAATTACAACGATCATATCTCACGCATCTCACGGCAGCCTTGACCTTCTGTGCTCAGGCTATCCTTCCACCTCAGCCCCCTTAGTAGCTGGGACTACAGGTGCGTGCCACCATGCCCAGCTAATTTTTCTATTTTTTGTAAAGAAGGTCTTGAACTCTGAGGTGCAAGCAGTTTGCCTGCCTCGGCCTCCCAAAGTACTGGGATTACAGGCATGAGTCACTCACCTGGCCAGAAATATTTTGTATAGTCAGCCGAGGTTCTGTGAGCTCAGCCTGTCTGCAGTTACAGTCAGGCACAGGTCTGTAGATGAGCGTATTTGCTTTGCTATGGGAGTAACAGGCTCCAGGCACACTTTGCCTGCCTGGAGTCCCTAAGCCGGCAAAAAGATAAAACAAATGGAGAAAACTTGTGCTTGAGATAAAACAAAGGAGAAAACAGCCACAGGCGACTGTCCTTTGGCATAAGGCCCAGCCAGATAAACACCCTCTGGGTACACCAGCTTTGGTGTGGAGACCTTTTGCCCATTGTGCTCCATAGGCTTCCAGAGTTTCAATAGCCATTTGGAAACAATTAAATCACCTTGTACAACTGTACTTGGAAGCAAAATGCTGAGAAGTGTTTGTATAGTTCAATCAAGTCAGAGTAACACAAGTCAGCTGTTTTCTTTTAAAGGCCTACTGCTACTAGTATATCTAATCCTGAATTGTACCCTATATCCTTTTTTAAAATAATTGTATCATTTTACTGAATTAAAATGTTGTATATGTTATAGTAATAGTTATAATTCTTTTTTTATTAAATCAATATTTTTTATTATGGTTTTGTGGGGTACAGTTAAGGGTTAGGTGTACAGTTACGTTTCATTCAGGCACCCTGTTGATAAGAGGTGTTTCCCCTTCCCCAGACAGATATTTGCTACTGTTAATCCCATCCCCTTCCCCCCCCCATAGTTTCCCAGTACCGTCAGTCATTTTCTTATAGTATTACATTGGATGTTCAAGGTCCATTATATGAGTGAGAACATGTGATACTCGGATCTTTGTTTCTGTGAGAGGCGACTCAGTATTATAGACTCTAGTTCCATCCAGGTTGCTGCGAAATTCATGATTTTGTTCTTTTTTATGGCTGTGTAGTATTCCATCATGTATATGTACCACATTTTTTAATCCAGTCCTCTTAAAACAACAACAACAGGTTGGGCTCGGTGGCTCAGCCTGTAATCCCAGTGCTTTGGGAGGCTGAGGTGAGTGGATTGCCTGAGGCCATGGGTTCAAGACCCGCCTGGGCAACTTGGCGAGACCTCATCTCTACAATAAATCAAAAATTAACCAGGCGTGGTACGCAAAATTCCGGCTACTCAGAAGGCTGAGGCGGAAGGATCGCCAGAGCCCAACAGGTCGAGGCTGCCGTTGCCAGCAGCGGCCACTGCACTCCAGTGTGGGTGACAGAGTAAGACTCCAACTCAAAAAAAAAAGAAGAAAAAGAAAAAAATAAATAAAATAACAACAACAACGAAAGGTCTAGAGCTATGTTCTGCCTTCCTTTCTCCTTCCTTTCCTGCCTTCAGTTCACTTTGATTGAACACCTACTATGTGCTGGTACTGCCCTAAGCACAAGAAATACATAAATGACAAAGGCATGGCCTAGCACCTGTCTTCTTTTGTTCTGTGAATATTTATTGTACATGCCGGGCACTATACATAGAGCAGGAAACATGGATTCTGTGCTGTCAGTATATAGTCTGACTGTAAGTAGAAATGGTGTTGAATAAGTAATGAGGAGTGTCTCGAAAAAAAGTGTATAATAGGGGGACCCAACTGAGTTTATGGGATCAAACAGTTCCTAATCTGTGGAGGAGAATGTGGGAAGTGCTAAAAACATGCTTTTAACTAAGTAAGCTGTGTTTTTAATTCATATTCTATCTTCCTAAAATTCAGACAATTTAACGATCTATTCAATCAAATTATGTTTATTACATGAGGCAAGCAACTAGTTTGAAAATGAGTTAGTTGCTTAAGATTTAGGTAGACTTAGTCTTCGAATCACTGACCTTTTGAAACATGTCTCAAGGTGAATTCAAGTTTCCTAAACTCTTATAGCAACTGTGGTAGGCAGAATTCTAAAATGACCTCCAATATTCCCAGCTTCTCTCAGTTATTCAGTCAAACACTAGAGTACTCCTGTGAAGAGATTTTGCAGATGTAACTAAGGTGTCCAATCAATTGACCTTAAGATGGAGAGATTGTGGTGGGGGGGTGGCACTAATTTAATAAAGTAAGCACTTAAAAGGAATGAACTCTTGCTAGTGAAAGATACAGAAATGTGAGAATGATTTGACACTTGGGAGTTTCTTCACCACTAGTTCTGAAGAGGAAGGGACCCATGGAGGCAAGGGATGTGAGAGAACCTTTAGGAGCAGAGAGCAACTCCCAGCTGAGAGCCAACAAAGAAATGGGACCTCAGTCCTACAGCCACGAGGAACTGAATGCTGCCACAATCACATGAGCTTTGAAGATGACTCTGAGCTCCCAATGAGAACAAAACCTTGCTGACACATTTTAGCCTTGTGAGATCTTGAGTAGAGAATCCAGCCACGCTGTGCACAGCCTTCTGACATAGGGCACTGTGAACTAATAGATGAGTGTTGTTTTATTTTTTACTTTTTTGAGTTGGAGTTCCACTTTGTTGCCCAGACTGGAGTGCAGTGGCCCGCTCACAGCCACTCCAAGTGTTGACCTGCTGGGCTCAGGCGATCCTTCTACCTCAGCCTTCCAAGGCTAAGGAACTATAGGCATGTGCTTCCACGCCTGGCTAATTTTTTGATTTATTGTAGAGATGGGGTCTCGCCAAGTTGCCCAAGCTGTTCTCGAATCCTCCCAAAGTGCTAGGATTACAGGTTTGAACCACTGTGCCTGGCTGAGTGTTGTTTTAAAACACTAAGTTTGTGGCAATTTGCTACACTGCAACAGAAAGTGAATACAGCTGCTCTTCTGTTTCCCCCTCAGACACATCTGCACCTTCTGATAATAGACTCCAATCCTCTTGACCAAAAATACTGGGCATGTAAACAAGCTGGTAAATCATTGTATCTCCCACTTCTGGGCATGGTGATTGGCTCAAGTATTGGATATGTGACCCAAGCTGCACAACCAATGTCCTTACCTGTGAATTTTTGAACTTGAACTTAAAGAAGAATGCTATTTTTTTCCCTCTGGTCATAAGCTTTAAGAAGGAAAGCCCAGAGCTGCCCATAGCTATGACCCCCATGAACATGGTGAAACTGCTCTGAGCTGTGACACTCAAAGAGTCTGGAGAGTCCTGACAATGTTTGAGACCCTGAATTCATTGTCTTTGTCCCACAGCTTGGCTGTGTGAGGCAACGCTTCCCCTTTTGATTTAAGCTGAACTATCACTAGCAACCAATAAAGTTACAGAGGCATAAGGAGATGTTAGCCAGAAGACACCAGTTCTGCTTACCAGACAAGATGAAGACATGAAAGTGTTTCCTTGCACATAACCTGGTTTTTTGTTTGTTTGTGTTTTTAAATCAGTGCTAAAGGACATCCAGTGGACGGGCTTGATGGCTCAGCCTGTAATCCCGCGCCTTTGGGAGGCTGAGGTGAGTGGATTGCCTGAGCCTGCGGGTTCAAGACCCGCCTGGGCAGCGAGACCTCATCTCTATGATAAATCAAAAAATCAGCTGGGCGTGGTGGCGCATACCTGTAATTCCGGCTACTCGGAAGGCTGAGGTGGAAGGATCGCCGGAGCTCAGCAGGTCGAGGCTGCGGTGACCGGGAGCGGCCACTGCACTCCAGTCTGGATGACAGAGTGAGACTCCATCTCAAAAAAAAAAATTTTTTTTAAATTAAAAAAAATAAAAGACATCCGGTGAACAGTAAAAATAAACACTAGCTCAATCCTATTATTAGTGTTTTAAGGGATGTCATCTGGTCAAGGTCCCTCATTTTCTAAGTGTGGAAGCTCAGGTCCAGAGAGGAGTAGCCAGTTAGGTGATAAGTTGGTCATTCGGGCTGAATGAAAAATGTGCTGCTTGTATCTAATCCATTTTTTCTCTTCTGCTTTCCATAATTACTTAGATACTTCTTCCACCACTCAAGTGTATTTTTCTTGACTTTTCTAAAACCGTTATTTACTGAGTGCTATGACTCTTATCCCTACGTTATGTTTTCAAACTAGACCTTCCCTCCTGTTTCTGAAACTCTGGTGGTATCTAGGTTTGTCAGAATACTTGAGCCCACTAAAAATGGTGTAAAGCTGTGTCTTCTTGTACATATTACAAGAAGCTATCCTGGGCACAACTTATCTTTGTGAAGATTGTGTGGAGATAAATTCATAAATGATTATTTCCCTTGAGTATAAATATAAGTTGTTTCCATAGATACTTGCTCACAGAGATTAAGGAGACATGTATTTTCTAAAGTCTGGTTGAATGACACTTCTGGTATACCAAATTATTAACTTTGTATTACATTTGAACATGGACTCACAGACTAGAAAAAGGGGTCTTTTGGAAGGGTATCTTAGGGATCATCAGACACACCCTCTCATTGATGAGAAAAGGACAATAGGTTCCAGAGAGAAGGAAGGCCTTGGTCAAGGTCAGATTCTCTCTATTTTAAAATATCAGTAAATTGCCTGCAGTGCCTTTAAAAGACATGAACTCATAGATTTTGTTTGCCTTTTCTGCATGTATGCAGAAAAAAGTAGCAAAAAATATAAAATGTAAAGATCGTCTGCCACATAAAATTTGGAGCTACTTGGGAAAGTTCTGTTTCCAGGATTAAGAAAAATCTTACCAATGAGATAGTAAAATTATCTTTTGTTACAAATTTTAAAAATTGAGTAGCTGAAAGAGATGCATTGTTTTTCATTATGAACATTGATACCAATTATGTTTACATATTTGAAAAACTCTGAACTGTGGAAAGAAATAAGGAGAAAAAATTGCTTATTTTTGCATTACCGAACAAAACTACTTTTTAGCACTTTTGGTGTTTTCCTTCAATCTTATTTTCTATGTATAGTAAGTCTATGAGAATGACAGTCATAAATATTTTCCCATGTTATTACGTTTTCTTTATAAATATCTACTAAGTGCATGTGGTATGTTTTTTATTTAGAGCTAGCTCTTCTATTATGGGAATGCTAGTTTTAAAATAACCTTACAATGAGCATCTTCATGTATAAATATCTTTTTCCATATTTAGAAATTTTTACTCCTCATAAATGAAATTTCTGGGTCTGTTTTATGGTAGGTACATAGCGAAATCGATTTTCATTTAAAGAATGAAATAGGTATACTAATCAGAATGAGCCAGGTGTGCTCTGGTAACAAGCAGCTCTATTATTCCAATGGCCTAATGAAATAAAAATTTAGTTCTTCGTCCTGGGACTCCATTTGTGAGCTCAGGCTGAAACCGCTACCTTCCACATGGGGACTCAGCAGCCCAGGCTGTGCAGTCCTTTAACTCCACGGTCCCAGGCGGGACCTCTTCTCTGATCACATCTTCAGAGGAAGGTTCCTGAATGCCGGCTCATGACTCATAGGCAGAGCTACCTCCACAGCCCTGTCTGTCGTCAAGGGGGTGGGTTAGGGTGGGAAAGTGGGATTCTCCCATTCTCCAGAAGGAGATGAGCACTTAAAGTTTCTACCACATCACAGTTCATGTGATTCAGTTAACCTGATCTTCTATTTGCACGAGAAAGTCCTTTTCACTACATTCATTTACTATACTCATTGAATATTACTCCTTTTTAAAAAAAATATTGCTACAGCGATGAGCAAAAATAATTAGTTTTAATTCCTTTGATTACCTTTTTTGTATGAATGAATGAATTAAATCAATCCCTCAACAAATATAGTCATGCACTGCATAACTAAGGTTTGGTCAGTCATGGACCACATGGATGACAGGGCACCGTTAGATTATAATGAAGCAAACAACTTGAACCTAGGTGTAGATGAGGATGACACGGAGAAGCTCCTAGAACTGACTAATGAGGAGTTGTGGGAACTGGAACTCAACACGTGACTTGAAGAAGAGACAAGAGAAAAGGAAACTGCAGGAGAAGAAAAAGAAGAACTCTCAACAAAAGTCACAGTGAAGGGTTTAGCAGAAACTTTTGCAGACCTCAAGGAGCTCCTTAAAAGTTTTGAAAACATGGACCCCATCATAAGATTTTCATCACTAGATAGGAGTATTCACTATGCATTACCTGCTAGCAAGGAAATAGGTGATGAAAAAAAGAAATAAGCCAAGCAAACAACCAGGGACTACTTCTGAAAAGAATATTACCTTCTCAAGAAAAGCCTTAGGCAGGTCCTTCGGAAGAAGATGGTATTGGCCGGGCTGGATGGCTCAGCCTGTAATCCCGGGCTTTGGGAGACCGAGGGAGTGAATTGCCTGAGCCTGCGGGTTCAAGATCCACCTGGGCAACTTGGTGAGAGCTCATCTCTACAATAAAAAAAAAAAAAAAAAAACTAGCCAGGTGTGGTAGCGTGCCTGTAGTTCCGGCTACTTGGAAGGCTGAGGCAGGAAGGATTGCCAGAGCCCAGCAGGTCGAGGCTGCAGTGGACGGGAGCGTGCCACTGCACTCCAGTCTGGGTGACAGAATGAGACTCCAACTCAAAAAAAAAAAAAAAAAGAAGATGGTATTCTCCCAGGAGGTAACAACTCCATGCATGTTGCTGCTGCTGGAGACCTTCCAGTGGGACAAGATGCAGAGGTGGAAGACCATGATATGGATGATCCTGATCCTGTGTGGGCTTCAGCTAATGTGTGTTTTTAACAAAAGTGCTTTTAAAAATAACAATTTTAAAAATAGAAAAAAACCTATAGAATAAAGATATCAAAATCTTTTTATACAGCTGTAAAAATGTGTTTTAAGCAAAGTGTATCATTATAGATTAGTCAAAAATTTTAAAAAACATTTATAAAATAAAAATGCTACAGTAAGTTGAGATTAGTATTAAAGAAAGAAAAATATTTTTTATAAATATCGTGTTGCCTAAGTGTACAGTGTTTAAAAAGTCTACAGTAGTGCTGGGTAACATTCCAGGCCTTCACATTCACTCACCCCTCACTCACAGACTATCCCAGAAACTTCTAGTCCTGCAGACTCCATTCATGGTAAGTGCTGGATAGATGTGTACCATGTTTTATCTTTTATGTTGTATTCTCAGTGTTCCTATTTTTTGGGGATATGTTCAGATACACAAATGCATACCATTGTGTTACAGCTGCCTGCTGTGTTGGGTCCAGTAACACGCTGTACAGGTATATAGCCTAGGAGCAATAGGCTATATCCTATGTGTATAGTAGGCTGTACCATCTAGGTTTGTGAAAGTACACTCCATGATTTCACATAACAATGAAATCACCTAAGGACACATTTCTTAAAATGTATTTCTGTCATTAAGTGTTGCATGAGACTGTGTTTATTTAAAATCATTTATAAGAGTGCCTCTTTTGTGGACCGTCTGCATATAACCTTGCCTGTTCATGTTTAGGGGTTCTGTGCATTTTTCTTACTGAGTGATTTCAGCTCTTTATAAAACGAAGATAGCAGCTCTTTGTTGTGTTTGTTGCAAATGTTTGCTTCAGTTTTCTGTTTAGTCTTAATTTTGGTGGTGCTTTCCCTTTTTTACAGAATTTTAATATTATCTATTCAAATCCATTGATCTCTTTCCCTTAGGATTTTTTCTCTTATGTCTAAATTTAGGAAACGCTAAACGTGTGATTTCTGAATTGATTTACAATTTTTCTCTTGCTAAAAATCACCTTGCTTAAAAACACTCTTGCTAAAAATCATATACCCATATTCCTCTGTGTGTGTGTGTGTGTGAGAGAGAGAGAGAGAGGGATAGAGAGGGGGAGGGGGAAGGGGAGAGCTAATTCTGCAAAGAATTTGAGACTCTCTGTGCAGGTTATGAACATGAAAACCACTTTCTCGTAATTCTAGTGCCCTCCCACCTCTCCTGTTGGTACAATCTTTTCCCCTGTGGGGGTTCCTACTCTTTTTTTTTTTGAGTTGGAGTCTCACTCTGTTGCCCAGACTGGAGTGCAGTGGCCACTCCTGGTTACCACAGCCTCGACCTGCTGGGCTCCAGCACTCCTTCCGCCTTAGCCTTCCAAGTAGCTGGAACTACAGGCGCGCACTGCCACACCCGGCTAATTTTTGATTTATTGTAGAGATGAGGTCTCTCCAAGTTGCCCAGGTGGGTCTCGAACCCATGGGCTCAGGCAATCCACTTACCTCAGCCTCCCAAGGCATGGGATTACAGGCTGAGCCACGGAGCCCTACTCTTATCTCCAGCTTCTGCACCACATTTCCCCAGCACTTTTCTCTTGACAACCTGTCCCCTCACAAGAAAAAAGATGTTGGTTACTTCTGTTGGGGGTAATTGCATTTTAATTGGGGTCTTCAGTCCTTTAACTGAAAGGGATTAATCTTCTAAGGAAGAATTTCAGGCACTGTGACAATCAGTAGGGGAGCAATCCTGAGCCAGATACTACTGACTTGATCTGTTAGAGCCACCACAAGTCTAATTTGTAAGATCAGCCTTAAGTGGCACCTACCCAAATCTCGTGTTGTTCTTTATGCTGACATTTACAGAGCCCAACTCTCACATGCTTATCCTGTGAACACATAAACATGGTGTGATAAAGGAGCCGATTAGCTCCGTTTGGATGCCCTCTGTTTGCATTCAGTTGTTTATCTTTTCCCCCAGAGAGTAGCCTCCTTGACTGGCACCCCATTTCTTTTTTTTTTTTTTGAGTTGGAATCTTACTCTGTCACCCAGGCTGGAGGGCAGTGGCATGCTCCCGGCCATCGCAGCTTTGACCTGCTGGGTTCTGGCAATCCTTCTGCCTCAGCCTTCCAAGGGTAGCTGGAACTACAGGCGAGCGCTGCCATGCCCAGCTAATTTTTTGATTTATTGTAGAGATGAGGTCTCACCAAGTTGCCCAGGTGGGTTTTGAACCCGCAGGCTCAGGCAATCCACTCCCCTCAGCCTCCCAAAGGCGCGGGATTACAGGCTGAGCCACTGAGCCTGGCTTCTGACATTAGCCCTAACGCTGAGGCTTAGAAATGCAGTCACTTCTGGGCCATCTCCACTCATACACCCCTCCCTTTTTCTGTGTTCAGGCACATCTTTCTTCTGGAATGTTCTTCCACTTGCCCAGAGTCATGCAAGCACAGCTAACAGGATGCCCTCACCCCTTCTGGGCAGAACCACAGAGGACCTCTGTCTAGGTCAGTGGTCTCCCAAGTGGGATGTCTGTGGTTATCCTTTGGCGTCCAAAAGTATTGGAACTTTTGCTTTTATAAAATTTCAACCTTTTGGCCAGGCACAATGGCTCACACTTGTAATCCCAGCACTTTGGGAGGATGAGGTAGGAGGATTGCTTGAGCTATCCTTGATCTACATGCACAAAGTAGTGAGATCTTGTCTCTCTAAAAAAAAAAAAAATTGTTAGCCATATGTGGTGGTACATGGCACGTATCTATAGTTCTAGCTATTCAGGAGGCTAAGGTGGGGAATGGCCAGAGCCCAGGAGGCCGAGGCTGTGGTGAGCCAAGATGGTGTCACTGCATTCCAGTCTGGGTGACAGAGCAAGCATCTAACTCAAAATAAATAAATTAATTAATTAAATTTAATTTTAACCTTTTAAAATTCCCATTTTTGTGTATGCTTTTAAAAAGACAAAATATATTCATTTAGAAGTATATTATTTGTTATCAGTTCTACAACACACATTGTTTCACATTGAAGCATCTCTCACATTGGGATGCATTTTACAATTGACACCTACAGAAAGCCTGTCACAATTTAATTGGCAGGGATTTTTTTTTGTGGTATATAGCATGATGTAATGTATAATTGATAGTGTCTTGAATTCTATAAAGTACACACTGGAAGTGCTTGCACAAAATGTTTTTATCTAATGAGTTTGCAAAATAAAAGTTTTGAAGGCCATCCAACTTATACAACTCACTTGTTTCTTATCATACACTGCCTTGAGTTAATTATCCCTGCATATGTGTGTGTCTGTGTAGTTGTACACGCTAATATTGCAAACTTGATGAAATACAGACCATGCATTCCTTGTCTATATAGTCCTTCCAGCATCTTCCACAATACAGGCCAGTAGTTTGCAATCCAATCAGACCTAAGACTCCTTTTATAATTAGTATTGTATAGTGTACATGTTACTATCTTAAAATGAAATTCACAAATGCGTATTTAGGAAAAAAAAAGACCACATTGTATAGGTTGGGGTACTCTGATGGCTAAAACAAATAGACCCTAATAAATATTTAGTGGCTTCATCACAATGAAAGTTTATTTATAGTTGCCATGATAGAACCATGCAGGTAAGTAATGCATGGGGAAGAGAAACAGACATGGAGGGATGCCGGGCCAGGCCTGGAAGTGGCACGCATTCACGCATTCTGCTCAGGGGCCATTGGCTAGAACTCAATCACATGACCACAACTATCTGCAAGGGTGGTTGGAAATAGAGCCTGGTTAGAGGTACAGGAAAGGGAGGAGAGCATGGATTTCAGTGAGCATCTGGTAGTATTTGCCACAAAGGTAATGTTCTGTTATAAAAGAGAAATTTTTAAAAAGAGAGAGATATGTAAATAGTGTATGTATAGATATATACAATAATATAATTTTCAATATGTAAATCTTTAGGTTAGCCACATTAGAAGGCATAATAGTCAAATACTTATTCTCACATGGAGAATCATGTGATTGTGAAGGCCTCAATTGCAGTTTAAGAGTAATGTGTTATATTAGTGACAAACATATCCTTCCCGATTTTACTCTTACTATCCAACAGTGGTGCTGCAACGAGTAATAAGAGTTCATGAAATGGTAAACATCTTTTGGTAAAATTCTGAGCAAAGAACAATCTTCCATTAATTTACACAGATGATACAATCCTGGAAAATCCAGAACATGTTAGAACTCGGCAATAAACGCTTTACATTTATACACAAAATAAAAAGTGGTTTCTAGGCTCAGATAATTACAAATTTTTTTTTCTTTTTTTGCCTCTATACATATGTAGTGGGACACTCGTAGGCCATCAGGGATGAAAACAATCCTTCATTGTGCAAAATTCTTGGATATTGCAGGACTTCTAGCATCTCTGGCACTCTTCTGCTCAATGCCAGTAGTACCCCCCCATACACACATAAATCACTGTGACAACCAAATACACCTTCACACATTCCCAAACCATCCCTGTGGAGTAGTATTACTTCCCCTGAGACCCCTGGCCTTAATAAGTACTGTCAAATTCACTCTTGAATAAATGGATAAATAAACGAATCCACTAATCCTGGCATATAACTATAAAGCAAAGAATATGAATCTCTTTGGAATGCCAGCCTTGTGCCAGGCAAGGTGATTTTACACGCACTATCTCATTTAACCCTCATAACAGTCTTGCAAGGTAAGCCTTAACAGGCCTCATCGTTGCAATGAGTAAAGGGACATTTGGGGATGAGGTAGCACGTTTACACTCACATGGTGAGTAAGTAAGTGAAAAGCTGGGTTTGAAATCTGGGCCTGATTCCAGCAGCCACACGATTTTCACTATTATTAGGATGACCATATGCCTCTGTTTAAGTCTGATGTTCTGGAGTCATGACTATCAGCACTCCCTTTCACTCTCAAAAGGGTCTCAATATGGCGAGTAAATTACATGACCACCCTAAATATTATAGGATGCTCTCGTCATCATTATTTATTGCACAGGAAGGTCAAGAGAGAGTGAAAAAAACCAATGTTCTTCTCTCAGACATCAGTGGGATGAATTAGGAGGCAGAATGGGTTTTCTCTTCCCAGTTTATCATCTGTGTATGTCTCACATCATCCATGGAGATTTGTATCTGTTTATCTTCTTGTAAAACAATTTTTAAAACAGTAAAAAAGAAGAATCAACACTTTCTAGGTATTCAATCTTTTCCCATCAAACAGGATGCTGTTCTTTACCTTCAAATCAGATGTGCCATCTTCTGAGAACGTAGAAGACTAAATGCTCTTAAATCTGAGACGCAGCTGAGTACAGTGTTGGGAGATGAACTGAGACACCCTGAGAAAGGTGACGCATCAATGCTTGCTTGCTTTCCATGAACTACTCACATTCTTGAGTCAGAAAGAAGCCCTTCCTTTTGAAATTTGTGTCAGAAGCCTGTCTCTATTGCTCCTGTTTCTGACAGTTTTCAAACAACTGCTTTAAACAAGTCACGGTTTTAGACATACCACATGCTCATGTTCGGTCTCAGAGGTATGGGAAAGTACCAGAAAAAAATGATTTGAACATCCAAATGCTCAGTCTCTGCTGCCTCTCCCATCTCATTTCTGTCACTGATTCCCTCCTCTCCTTCTACCCTGCCATTCCCCCACCTTTTGTTTCAGCTCTTCATAGACAATTGGTGTTTCCCTTCCCAATCTGCAGCCCAGTGTTGGAGGCTCCTCAGGCAAAGTGGATCAGATTATCCTCTGACTCCTAGGGCTGAGCATTTCTATGTTGGTTCAAACACAGAACAAACCCAAACTCGCTCAAGCCCTTCCCTGGCTACCATCAGCCACTCTCTAGTGCCTCACCTGCAAATAAGTATTAAATACAATGTAAAAGGTATTTCTTTTTAATTTATTATTATAACAATGATGATGTTTGAGTTGGACTCTCACTCTGTTACCCAGGCTAAAGCACAGTGGCACGATCAAGGCTTACCACAGACTTGACCACCTGGGCTAAAACAATTCTCCCTCCTTAATCTCCAAAGTACTGGGACTACAGGCATGTGCCACCACACCCGGCTGATTTTGATTTTTTTAGAGATGAGTTCTCACTATATTGTCCAGGCTCGTCTCAAACTCTGGACTCAAGTAATCTTCCCACCTTAGCCTCCCAAAGTCCTGGGACTATAGGTGTGAGCCACCACACCAAGCCTGAAGGTATTTCTTAAAAAAGAAAAGATCCTAGCAGTTGGCTGTTCCCTCTTGGTTTCTTACCAAGAACTCCAATAATACAGAGTTCTGGTGTAGATGCTGAGGCTAACCCTCTAGGGAACCTACTGGAAGATGTCTCATACCCAGGTAAGGCAGTGGCAGGGACAGGGAGGGAACTTCTGGGTTGTTCCAGATTTATCCCTGCACAATTGTCAAAGCTTGGGAATAATGCTTGATGAAGAGTGTTAGGGTATGTATGGACGAGGGTGGAGAGGTGCAGGGAGGCGCGCAGCACTGCTGGGGCTGGCAAGCCGGAGGTACGCGCTGGGAACCCAAGATCCGAGTAAATTGCAAAGAATTGCAACACACAAAAAGGCTAAGAAAGAAAAGTTTATTTAGAAGTAAATTAGAGAGAGAAAGAGATGGAAGAATGAAGATTCACCTCCCCAAGGTGGGGGAGGGAGCCGAAGCCAGGAAGCAAGGCGACGGTCATGGCTCAAAGAGCACATGGCCACACCAGACTCTAGCAAGGCAATGGCCACTGGTTGCTTGTGGTTGAGTCCTTTTAACCATTCCCCTTGATGGGGGAAGATCATTAGGGTGATTGGGTGGTGGTCTGCTTCCATGTCATCACAAAGGGGCAGGCAAGCACAGGTACTGATGATGTCAGGTGATGGACAGCAGGCAGATGGGTGAGTTAGTCACATGATTGCTGCCATGGTGGGGCTTCTTTGTGTCACATAGTTTAGCCCTGGAAGGGGGGGGCAGTGATTCCTGCAAGAGACTTGTTAGACATTTTAGACATTTGGAATCCACAAATTCCTTGACCAAAGGTGGGGTGGTCTTTTGTGCTGTCCTGGGGCGGGGGGAGGGATGGGATAGGCTCCTATTTGTCCTGCAGTAGAATGTCTGAATGCTTTCTAAAGGTTACACTGAGGCACAAAGACTAAAGAATAAGCTAAGTTTCTTCTAGGTTTCTATAGATACCTTCCAAAGAGCATGGCATATTAAAGGCTTATAATAAAATTATAACATTTAGAAAATATAACGGCAGAAATGGACTTATGAAATACATCTTCTTGCAATTGCTTCCTTCAGCCTCTGTTATATCTCAGAAGAAAAGAAATCACATCAGAAACAGATACAAGTTATTAAAATTTCCCACTCCTCTAGACTGGTTAGCAGAGTAGGAGGTGTGAAGGCTGCCAAGAGACACCTTGAATCCTTAAAGGGCAAGTATGGAACACTATTCCTTACCCAATCCTTAAACCTAAATTTAGCCCTAACCCTAACAGTAACCCTAACCCTAGCCCCAAATCCTAACTCTAACCAAAACCCTAACTGTACCTCTGTCCCTGAGAAAATTTTAAAAAGGGGGGACAAGTATGAAATAATTCCTCTTATGTGAATATTGACTTCTTTTGTTGTATAAAGAGAGGTTGTTCTGCTGAGACTAGAGGAAATATGCTTTATAAATGTTATATTTCCTCCCTCCTGCATCTGTGGCAGGCACTGTTCATTGATCACGTACTTTTTCTTGCTAATTCTCAATAGAATGGTTCAGGGAGAAACTAATGAAAGTTAGTAATGGAGTTGAAAGCTATTTTCTTTTCTAACCTAGTTACCCTCAATGAGGTAAACATTCCCAGAATTTATCACCCAAAAAGTTATAGTACTTCATACCAGAAGGTGGAAGCTTAGAGAGTGAACCAAAGACCACTGTGAGAGGGATCTCCTAATTCTCTCTCACTCTATCAGTATGTCTTGAGAAGTCTTTTTATGCTGGAAAAACACCGGGTGGCAAATGACAGATGTGTACACCAGAACCTAGACAAAGAGCCCCTGGAGAGGAATACAAGCTTGCGAAGAGTATGCTACATTTTAGAAGCCAAATTCCTTACTTACAATTAGCCCTCTGGGTCTTGGGTCTGCTTTCTCTTTTGCTATTCTTAAGCCTTAAGCAAAGTGTATTCTTTCATTCATTCAACAATTATTAAACATCTATCCTGTCACTGAACTATGATCTAGAATACAAGAATGAGTGACACAGATATAGTCTGAGGAAGGCAGACAAATGACAGCCATTTTGCTCTTAGTAGAAAGGGCTTTGAGTAGGGAAGTGTGACAGAAATGCTGGAGAGCACACCACAGGAAAACCCAGTGCCTTAATAAGGGATGCTCTCCAACATGGTTTCACTGGATGGAATGGATACAGGGAGAAGAATTATGGGCAGGGTGTGGACAGGAAGATCAAAGAGGTAGCTACTCCCCCAAGAATCAGGCCCTGAGATTCAGCCACCTCATTCACAGAGAAGCTCTTCTTTCACTGCCAACCTTGGAGGACTAGGTGTGACATGAATAAGGGTTTGATTTTTTAATAACTGGTCATGGTAGCTAAATCCTTGACCAAGAGCAATCTGTGATCTGTCATTGTATCTTTCTGTTCCCTTCCACAGACAGTTCTTAGAAGTCTCCATTTTGAAGACCTTTTGTCCTTTGACTAAGCATCCAGCATATCCCTACAACACTCCACAGTCACCTTGAAGTCACTCCTCAAAGCCACTTTTCTTACTGTTAACGTCACCACCATTGTTCCAGACACTTCTGAGGTAAGAGAATCTGAGGCCAGGAGGTCATCATGGCAGAGAGGTGAGCAGATAGTATTCAAAGACAGACAGGGCTGAGGTTGGAGAGAAATGCCTTAATTGCTGTTGTAAGTGGAGATATGATAGGTTTGAACAAACAGTGCAGGAAGAAGGAAGAGGGAGGAGTCAGGTAGAGATGGCGAGTGAGTGCATAGTGACATAAAAGGAACTTAAAGAGGGTTTAGGGAGTAGATCTGAAAGGAAGATAGTGAAGGATGGTATGGTATTCAGTCTTTGCCATTCAGATCTGTGGTGGGGGTTGGAGGTGGTGATAGATTAGAACAGGAAACCTAGGGTTGCCTTGTTGGTTTGTCTTTTTGGAATGACTTCCTGGGGACTTAATATCTAACCAAATATTAGCAGTCATTTACTAAATAAATACTGCTCTGTCCCTGGATGGGCAGAGATTGGAGTGTCATGCCTGCTTTTCTCCCCTTACACCCCACGAAAAATACCAAAGGCAATTCAATTCATGACCCCAAGGCTGTCACAATCCAGACTAAAGAGTACCCAAACTGGGCGCAGTGGCTCACGCCTATAATCCCAGCACTTTGGGAGGCTGAGGTGAGAGGATTGCCTGAGCTCACAGGTTCAAGACCAGACTGGGCAACTTGGTGAGAGGAGACTTCATCTCTACAATAAATCAGAATATTAGCCGGGCATGGCGGTGCATGCCTACAGTTCCAGCTACTTGGAAGGCTGAGGTGGAAGGATCCCCTGAGCCCAGCAGGTTGAGGCTGCGGTGGTCATGAGAGTGCTGCTGCACTTCAGCTTGGGCAACAGAGTGAGACTCCAACTCAAAAAAAAAAAAAAATAGTGCCCTGAGAACCTGGCAGGATCATCTTGGTGCACAGATTCAGTGTTCAGGAGTCCTGAGCAGACAAAAAACACCTAGGGTTCCTGCCTCCCTTAAGTCCGAAGCTGAGCACAGCAAAGTATGGAGAGGAAGGGTTTCTTAATGCTGAGGTAAATAGAAGCAAAGAGAAGAAAAGTCCCAGAAATGTAGATTAGATTACAAAAATATTATAAAGCAATAACATAGCTGAACAGGGTTCAGTTTTCTTCAATTCAGCAAGTATACATTGAGTGCCCCTGTGCAACTGTCCTGAACTATTCTACTTGAGAGAATGGTCACAAGGAGAAATGAGCAGGGTTTAGATTCAAGGGTGAGGTTTAGATCAAGGAAAGATATTTCTTCAGGCGCAAAGCTCTCCCCTACAGATGACTGCCTTTTCATTAGGGGCCCTATGACAATTCATATGTGATCTCTCCCAAAGACCTCCCAAAGCAGTTTCTTTAAAAGCCCAGGCCCTGCCTCCAAGCATCCAGGAGTCTGGCTCATTCGTTAGACCCTTCCTGAAGCTTTTGTAGAGAAATGGAAATGATTTGATTAAAGCAGGAAATTTCAAAGATAAAAGCAGGGGCAAAGATAATGTGTTGGAGGTGGAAAAAGCACAAAAGTAGGAGCCAGTGAGGGGAATATTAATAGTCCAGGCTGTCTGAGTTGTAGACAGCAAGTAGCGCAGGGACAGAAGAGAACAAAGACCTAGAGTCTCTACTAACAGGGTGGGCCAACTGATTGGATTTAGAAGAAAAGAAAGACTCCAAGATGACTCTGAGCAAGTGGTAGAAGGGCAACGAGGAGACTGGGGGTAGGGTGGGGCTCAGAGGAGAAGCATTTGAAGAAGGAAGATAATGAGTTCATTATCATTGGCGATGGTAATTCAGGACTCTTTCTACTCCTGAATTTTTTCTGTAGGGTCCCTATTGGTTCCCCTTCTCCAGGCTTAGTTTTCTAGTCCATTCTTCTCAATGGGTTTCTAAGAGGCAAATTTTACTGGATCATTCCCTGCATCCAGTCTTACAGTGGTTGCCATCACCTTCAGGTAAAAGCCCAATGTCCAGAGCTTGGCTTACCAGCTTTTGTTGTTGATCTGCAAAGAAAAAATTAATAAGTAGATGTCATCAAAATTTAAGACTTTCACTATGTGAAATACTTTATTATGAGAGTAAAGAGACAAGCTTCAGACAGCAAGAAAATATTTGCAAATCATGCATCTGACAAAGGGCTGATAACTAGAATACATAAGATCTTTCAAAACTCAACACTAAAAAACAAAACAAAAACAATCCAGTCAGAAAATGTGAAAAAGAAGTGAAGAAACATTTTACTGAAGAGGATCTATAGATGATAAGAAAGCACATGAAAAGGTATTCAACATCATTGACCATTAAGGAAATGTAAATTTAGAACCTTGGTGAAATATCAGTACACACTTATTAGGATGACTAAAATAAAAAATAGCGATAACAACAAATGTTGGTGAGGACGTGGAGAAACTGGGTCTCTTCTACATTGCTAGTGGGAATGTAAAATAATACAGCCATTTTGGAAAACAGTTTGGCAGTTTAGTAAATATCTAAAATGCAACTATCATACAACCCAGAATTGTACTCCCAGGTATTTATCTCAGAGAAATGGAAACATGTTCAGCCAAAAACCTGTATACAAATATGCATAGCTGCTTTTCATAGCATAGCTGCCCCAAACTGTAAGCAATACAGATGTCTTTCAACGGGTGTTGGCTAAACACACTGTGGTCTATCAATATGGTAGAATACTTCTTAGAAATAAAAATGAATAAACTATGGTGCGTACAACCTGAATGAATCTTTGGGGAATTTTGCTGAGTGAAAAAAGAGAATCCCAAAATGTTACATTCTATTACTGCATGTATATAACATTCTTGAAATGACAAAATGATAGAAATGGAGAACAGATTAGTGGTTGCCAGGAGTTAAATATGAAGGTTGGAAGGAGAAGATGCAGGAAATAATGGCGTGTGGCTATAAAGGGACAGTAGGAGGGATATCTGTGGTAATGGTATTATTCTGCATTTTGTCAATATCCTAGTTCTGATATTGTACTATAGTTTTTCAAGATGTTATCACTGGGGGGAAATGGGTAAAGGGTACACTGGATCTTGCCATATTGTTTCTTACAATTGCATGTGAATGTACAATGATCTCAAAATAAGTTTAGTTTAAAAAATAAAGCAAACATCACATCTGTTTATGATTTCATAGTTTTGTTGGTCAGAAGTCTAGGCATGGCTTAACCGGGTCCTCTGCTCAGGTCCCATTTGGCTGAAACCAAGGTGTCTGCCAGAGTTGGTGTCTCACTTGAGGTTTGGGGTTCTCTTTTGAGCTTAATCAGGTTTTGGCAGAACTCAGTCCCTGTAGCTATAGGACTGAGCTTCCATTTTCTTGCTGACTGTTGACCAGAAACTATTCTCAGTCTTCTAGAGACTTTCTGCTGCTTCAGTAGGGCCATGTGGTTCTTCGATATCTCCTCTCCCATTTTGAATCTCACTTTCTGGAAGGACCCAGGACCATTTAGGAGCTGACCTGATTAGGTCAGCCCCACCTGGATAACCTCCCTTTTGATGAACTCCAAGTGAACTAACTAGTTAGTAACCTAACCATGGACGCTGATTTTCTATCACATTCACAGGTTTGCCTGTACTCATGGTAAAGGAATTACACAAGGCATGTACACTAGAGGGTGATGGGGCTATCTTAGAATTCTGTCTTCCACAGATCATCTTAACTCCAACAATCCCTGTGGGATAGGGTGGAGACCTTTGCTGGGACTGCATCACAGCACAATTCCTCCCGCATCCCAAACCTATTTCCTTTGTTTCCTATTGTTGAACCCTAGAGAATTGCCAATAGAATAGAATAAATCTCTGCCTGCGAGTCTCTTTGCGCAGGAACTGACCTAAGATAGTAGTGTTATTGTACCACTGAACGAGAGAACAGAAGACAAACTGGCAACATTTAAAAATTCCGGGCACCAGTTATACTCACGACCCTACTTAAAAGATGTTGATAGTGCTGTGTGCGGTTATCCCTAGGGCTTTAAGTCAGGAGCACTACATGAGTAATCGTTGGCAACCAGGTCACTCAATGGTCTTCCTTCAAACTGTTGGAAAACGTGATCTTCCTTTATCATCATCGCCATCGTCATCACCATCATCACCATGGTATCATAGTTACCATGCACTGAGAGCTCACTCTGTTCTAGAGAGTACGCAAAACATTTAACTTATATATAATGGTCATTATAAAAGAGTAGTTAAAAGTATGAGTTAGGCTACATATTGTTGAATACCAGCTTCTTCATTTAACAGAAATATGGAGTCAGATAGGTGATATTTCTGAGTCTCAATTTCCTCATCTATATAATGGGAAGTTATCTGTTGGATAAAATAACTTTTCATGTAAAACTCTTAACAGAGTGCTTGATACAGAGCAAGCATTCCATAAATGTCAACAATTTTGTAGTCTCATTTAATTCTTTTGACAGCCCTGCAAGAGGATTTATAGCTAAATATGCTGAGGTTCAGAAAGATTAAGCAACTTCCCAGAATCCAACAAATAGCTAGAGTGCCAGAGGTAGAATTTCAACCAAGTTCTTTCTGAGCACAGAGTGTTAGCCCTTAACCATTATTCTGTCTTGTTTCACCGTCATGGGGTTGATGAAGCCAACGCTGCCTTAAGCAGAATGCAGAAAGAAAGAAAAACTGAAAACACATACACGGGGTCAGAAAATCTCTGGAAAGGCAATGCTGGCAAGAGGGGATTCCAACTGTTTCACCTGCTGGATGTCAGGCCTCCGAGCCTGTGTGCTGGTGTGACTTCTAAGTGAGGTAGTGGAGATTCAAGTCTTTCTTCTCACAAAAGCTAAGCTGGGCAATAACCCCTCAGGGAAATGTGATTATAGGTCTATGATTCCTTATCCAAAAATCCTGAAATTCAGGCAGCTATGAAAATCAAACGTTTTTTCATAATTCATTTGGTAGCAAAACCCAGCTTGCCTGAATTGATGCAAACTCATCATTGTCTTGTTGCCTCACTTGGGATAAAGAGTCATGTATTACTGCAGAAATGTTCATGTAATGATTTATTGACTCAGATTCCACCAGGGAATCAGCAACTATGTCACCTTTCTAAAATCTGAAAAATTCTGAGTTCTAGAACACATCTGGCCCTTCAAGTATTTCATAAGAGGGTTTGGGGGGGTCTTTTACTGTTGTTTTTGACGATTTTTACTAATTACCAGAGCAAAGAATACAAAGCCACCAGATTGCATTCACAGAGTGAGCTTTTCAGAGGATTCCTTGTTCATTGATAAGGAAGGATAACAGACCTCAGCAACACATACCTGTCCAACTCTAACTGAAGGCAGGCCGGGGGCTTCTTAGTGGTCGCTGCCCAATTTGTTTCCTAGAACTGTAGTTTTAGACTCTGTATTGTAGAACATTCCCACATTGTGTCCACACCCCAGAACTCTGAACCTAGTGTGACTCGGTGTTGTAGCATGTAGGACTAAGCAGGTTGGGGTTTGGGAATGTGGATAAAGGAACAAAGGAAAGACGGGAATTACGCCCTTCCCCAACCTCCAGTTCCTTTCCTGGAACTCTGAAAAGAGCAATCATTTGCTCATGGCATTTTCCACATTATCCAAAAGCTTAAATTTCATATATTTGGGATGCATAAGTTTCACCTTATTTCCTCTTCCTTCTTCACTATTTAAGTGAAATAAAATGCCCAATGAGATATGGCCTGGTAGTATTTAAAATTAGAGATTCAGAGTTGCAAAGGAAGAGTATCTCAAAGTAAATGACCTGTATCTCAATATTTTGGCCAAGTCTAACATTGGAAAGACCATTTAGTTACTTTGATATGGAAACGAATAGATGAGCATCATTTTACAATCATTTGTTTAGCTGCACTTTGGCAAATGTCAATTGAAGTCTGGATATTTGGACTGTGGTGGGCAAAATGAGGTCAGCAGCCTCCCAATGGGCTTTTTGTCTGGCTAACAGCACCTCGCTGACCTTCACGCCACTAGGAATTGCATGACTTGCAGAGAAGCATCGGAGGGATAAGGCTTCTGGTTGCTTTCTTCTCTTCAGGATAAATATCAGAGATCAGCTGATGCAGAAGATCCTTGCCACATCTCCAGCTCCAGAGCTGACCCTAAGAGCAGGCTCAGTGAAGACTTGGAGCATTTAAAGAGAAAACAAGCTAAAAAGGTTTCCATATTTGGTTACTTCCAGATTATTCTCAAATTTACAGCTTATCTAGGGCTGTATCTCATCCATCCCCTCTCATCAGTTATTTCTCTCAGAACCGTCACACAGATTGGTGATCTCTCTTCTAAAAATTGGTGGGAATCAGGGAGAAAGGAAAACAAAAGTGGTCTCTTTTGAATTTAAATCAATTTCACAAATAAATTGAGTACATCTTCTACTTGGTGCTAGGGATAGAGGGATTGGGAATTCTAGTCAAGGGAAATGGACAGACCAGCTGATTCTCAAAAATAAAAGTTAGCACAAGATACTGCAAGAGCACATGAGACAGACACTCAACTCAGCCTTGTTGGAAGGAGGATCAAGGAAGGCTTTCTTGAGGAGGTGACATCCATACTAAGTCCTAAAGATTAAATAGGAGTTATCAGGGAAATGGGTGAAAAGGAGATGAAGGGATTGTATGCAAATATAGCTTATGCAATGGTTCTGAGGCAAACGCATGGCATGAGCAATTGGGCATGTAATTTATTTTTAAATACTTCAGCATTGCCTGAAGTATTTTGATCAACACCCTAGGAGCAATCTGTTAACATGTGAAGTGCCCTGATCAGGAATATGTACTTCCAAGTGTCTCATTAGCTTTGAAAGCCTCTAATTGGAAGTCCATGCTCTAGAGGTAGCTTCTGCAATAACTTCAGCCATCTTCATTTTTCTTCAGCACTAAAGAGTGTGTTCATTTCTACAGTGAATTTAGAAATAATTTTTCATTGGTGAAAGGAGTGGTGCACAAGATATATGGATGGCTAAAGATATGATAAGGGCCCGCCATGCTTGCATGAACAGAGTGTAAGAATTTTGCAAGCTCAACAGCTTACACCCTCCAGAACGTCCCACCAAGCCTGACACTCCATCTGGCCCTACGTGCTGCACATAACAGATGATGTTGCTGCCTGAATCTGACTAGTCACCCTGCTGAATTCTGCCACTAGAATACTTCCTCATCGTGCAAGGTGTGTGTCATAAAAAGAGTAAAGATTTCATCAATCCTAGAAAAATAGCTTGTGTGTTATTATAGTGCCCGCTTATTGGTAAATGTTTGTGTATATGTAGCAAAATTTGGTTTGGATCTTACATTCAATATAACCTACTCATACCCCCTCCTTGGGCAGTCATGGTAGAGGAGATCTATATTCCTCATCTTCTTTTAATATTGTAGACATGTTGCAAAAAGAACCTAACAATTATAAGCAGCCAAATTGGCTAGAGTCTGTTTTCCTCAGCATGGCTCCTTGGTTTGTTTTTAATGGTGCTAGCCATCCTTTTCCGCCACTCAAGGGAAGGAGTAATCTAAGGTGGCACAATTCAACAGAGCAGCAGGGAGGAGCAGAATCCCGTGGAAAGATGCCTGAGTTCTATCAGGAAAATAATGCTAGTTCTGACAAATCTGCAGGGTAATGCAAGGACAAAACTAAAAAGACTGGGAAAGCTGAGAGGAGAATGGAAATGGGTGTGAGGCTAGGTTAGGATGAGTGGGTCAGGACTGAGGCTGGGAACAGCAGGGGATTGCCACAGTATTCCTTCATCATGGTACCAGAACATAGTGTGCTGGCTTGAAGGAGTCACTCTCAGCTGGACACTAGTCAGCTGCCCATAGCCAAGCTCATTACCTCTTGCTCCTCCACACACCTCCCCGAGTCTGCTCTGCCTCTCATGTTTCCTATTCAGCTATTGGCATCCCCATCCACTTGGGAATTACCCCGGGCACCTCCAACGTCATCTCCCCAGTTTTAATCAATCACCAAGGCTAAAAACTTCTACCAACGAGATATCTCTTGGTTCCATCCCAGCTGGCCCACAGCCAACTGCCTTGGTTCTGGCCCTCAACATCTCTCCTGCGGCCATCGCTGTGGCCTACGCTGCAGGCCTACGTGGTCCCTTGCTGATGGTCCTGCTTCCAGTGCTGTCACCCCTGTTTCTGTCTTTATACCATGCTGCAGCTGCCTTTCCCAATACAGATTAAAACCCTACAGTGACCCCTCCATTGGTATACCAAATATATACCCCTCCCTGGTATACCAAATTCCAGAACATATTTTATTGGAACTGTTTTGATCATAATGAGGTTAGAAACCTAGCTAGGACTAGCTTGGGTGCAAAGGGAAAATTTATTGGATCACACAACCTAATTATAGAAAATACAGGGGTTGTATCTTGGGGATTTGAATCAGAGACTCAAATGTCTTTGGAACTCTTTTCCTGTGTGTTGTCAGTACATCTTCTCTGTGAGTCTGGATCATAACCTGTGGCGGCTTGGGTCCCACATATGCCCAGTTACACCCATTTTTTTCTTTCAGTTCCACCTTGAAAAATCCCAGGGATGGTCTCCTATTGGTCTAATGAGCCCATTTCTAGTCTAAAGAATATGGCTGGGAGGGGGAGTCCCTATGACTGACTCCACCAGCCCCTTGACAGGGGCCAGATGATGCACCATCAACACTGATGAAAATGGAGGTCCTTAGATAACCCGTTGAAGTCCGGCCATGAAGTGTTCTCAATAATGTTCTCCAATAATGTTCTCCCTGGCCAGTTAACCCCTCGCAATGTGGTATAGGAGTTAAGTCCTTGTGCTCTGGAGTTAGAGATATGTGGATTCAAATCCCAGCTCTCCGCATGTTTCGTCGTGGGATCTTGGACAGTGTGCATAACCCCAGTGAGCCTCAGTTTCCTGATCTGTAAAGCAGAGAGGGATGTATAATGATGCCTATGTGAACATTTAAAGAGACAAGGCATTGAGAGCCCATAGAGTACAGCCAGGCTCACGGTGTGTGCTTGTCAGCTCTTCCTGCTCCCAGTAGCCCTGGCATGAGTGGGCAGCCTTCAGAAGGCAGCAGGGCCTCAGGCTACTGCCTGCTGCCAACAGAATGAGATCAGGGTTAATCAGAGGAACAGACTGACCTGATTCCCAGCACTCCAGTGAAGTGACCCATCTGACACCTTGGAGAAGACCGTGCCAGGAAGAGAGTGACTTGGCACATGACATTCTCTGTAAGGCAGGGCTGAGAGGTCCTTTCAGAGCCCCTTGGTCTCCCTGCCAGAGGAGGACAACATCTGGGAGGAAGCACTTCTTCATACCCATGGTTATAACACCACCAGCCTTGTGGGTCACAGCCTGGAATTATCTCTTTATTAAATAATAATTAAGAGGTCCCTGTAAAGGAAATCTGGGTCTAATTTCCTGATTCATTAAGCTGCCCAGTTGAAACTGGAAGGCCGTTTTGCTCCTGTGGCTCCACTCTTAGGCAATTTTCATTTCTGGAAGCAGCGAGTGGAGTCTCACTTTTGTGGGGGCTTCAGACTCAAGGTCGTGTGTTTAAGTACACACATTACTCAAGAAAGCTGCCCCCAAGCATCCAACTCCAAGGGTGAGTCCGCCCCTTTTCTGTACTGCAAGATCTAAATTGGTCTTGGAACAGAGAACACAAGGAAGGGCCAAGGGACCAGCTGGGCAAAGAATCAGCTCATTAGTAGCCTCTACGGAGGTGTTGAAATTAAGCAAGTTAAAAGCATATTAGTTTAAATGAGACTTTTCATAAATGAGGGGAGGTGTTTAGGTAGGAAGCAAATGTAATCATTCGGTGACAGGGCATAATTTGATAATTAATGGGAAAGTTGTCATTATAATCTTGAGGGAGCCCCAGGAAATGAAGAAATCTGTCTTTATTAAGGAAAACCCAGGAGAAAAAGGTATTGAAATACAGGCAATTCACCAGCAAGGTCCTGGTAGCAAGTCTTTATTGGATGTGTGTGTTGAGACAGTCTTCTTGCCACATCTGTGTGTTTTGTCGTGATTCACAGGGCTCACTATCTCTCCTAATAGGAGTTTGGAGGAGAATAGAAACATTGAAGGGGGGTGTAAAGCAAGTTCAGCCCTCTTTCTGCTGCACAGAAGGGCTGGCCGGCGCCTCTTCTATGGTCCTTAAGAAGGCAGGGGAAGACAAGCCAAACTGGCTTCTGGAACCCAGCCGGTTTCTAACGCCCTGAAGCCTGCAACGCCAGAGCTCGGCTGTTCCTGGCCCATGGAAGCAAACTCCCAGCCTGGCTCCCTGGGAAAAGAGACCATGCAAACTCCCAATTGGCCAGAAAAGGAGTCCAAGGGTAAAGCCTGACAAAGGCGCCCATGGCACAGTGGTTGAGGCAGGGCTTCCGGAGCCAGAATGCCTGAGCTCAGCTCTTCACTAGGCCACACACTGTTGCTTGACCTCAGGCATGCTTCTCAAGGTCTCTGAGCTTCAGTTTCCTGGTGCCGGCCTCCTAGGGCGAGGATTAAGAGTCCTTCTATGTAAAGGACTCATAGCAGTGCCTGACACTTAAGTTCTATTTAGCAAGTGTTGGCATTTATGTATATACATGGCTACTGAGCACTAAAAATATAGTGAGTGTGTGCTGTTGGTATAAAATACACACTGATTTCAGACTTTGCACAAGAAACAATATAAAATAGCTCATGGATAATTTTTTATACTGATTACACATTGAAATGGTAGTGTTTTGAATGTATTGGGTTAAATAAATATATACTATCAAAATGGATTTTACCTGCTCCTTTTAATTTTCTAATTATGGTTAAAAAAAACCTCCACATGATTATTTACTATCTTAGCCACTTTTAAGTATACAGTTCAGTAGTGTTAGGCATACACGCCTTGTTGTGAAACAGATCTCCAGAACTTCATCTTGCAAATCTGAAACTCTATATCCATTAAATAACTCCTCACCAACATTACTTTTTGTTTCTATAAGTGTAGATATTTTAGACATCTCATAAAATTGGAATTATACAGTATTTGTCTTTTTGTGTCTGACTTCTTCTACTTAGCATAATGTCCTCAGCTTCATCTATGCTGTATCATGTGATAGAATTTACTTTCTTTTTAAGGCTGAATAATATTTCTGTCTTTTATTTTTTCTGTTTTTAAAAAATTTTTATTTTAAAGATGTGGGATACACTTCAGGATTAGGTATATAAGTGGTCCTTGTGCAGGTGAAGTTTAGGCCCTCCTTTGGTCCCCACTTTGCCTGGTTTGAGCTCAGGTACCCTTATTCATGTTATGGGCCCCCCTCCTATTTTTTTAAAAGGGGCTACTAGAAAATTTAAAAATTTATTTCTGCTTCATTACATTTCTATTGAAAGGTGCTAGTCTAGAACCAGTAGTTTTCAGCCCCATTGATTCCAAACCCTCCTTCTAACAATTAATTTGTGACACCTCCTTCATTCTTCTGAAATAAAATGTGTAGCAAAAATAACTCATTTGCACACATAATTTTTAAAAAATCAATTTGGTGACCTAACTGTAATATAAAGAAAAAAATGAAAGGAAAGATGTCTCTAGGGGAAAAAGCAGATTTCAACTCTTAATTATTTTGTCTTCAAGTACTCACGTCTAACTATGTCAGTACTTGAAGACAAAATAATCAGATGCTTGAATGCATGTGTAGAATCACCATTAATGGGGTAGCTATCAATGCAGAGTAATAACTCAAATTTTAGGAATGGTGTTGCTAGCAGAGATGTGATTTTTTAAAAAATGGAACAGCTCAGTCAAGTTCCAACAAAGGAAAGTACAATTTTTGCTCTATTTATACGGGTCCATTCCTGTGAAAATGAGTATAAATTTAAATGGAGCAAAGTATATAGGTATATCTGGAAACTGTAATTAGGTTCTAGGCGCAGAGACTTCTAAATAGGTTTTTCACTTAGCTGAATGCCTAATGTAATATATAGAAATCAAGAGGACCCCAGAGTAATTTTTCACTGTGCAGAAGTGCCCTGTGCATTGCAGAACATCTTGTACTCCTAGATACCCTGTCTACCCACTGAAGGCCCATAGCGTCCTCCCAAGACTGGGACAATCACAAGCATCCCCTCAATTTTTCAACGCTCCCCCCATGGAAGCAACAGAGCCCCCAGTAATTCAGTCATACTGAATTATGGAAACACAGTCTGGTGATCCCAAAGTTTCAGTGTTCAGGAGCTGCTTGGCTTTCCTGCCTGGTGGTCCCATTCATCCACAGGATCCCTCATGGCCTTCAGTAACTCAACACGAGGCAAATCTTCTGGTTCAGCACAGAACAGAAGCTTAGATGCTGAAGTTCTTCTAGAACCCCAAACATTAACAGACTCAGCATTTTCCCTTCAAACCCGTACCCTTCCTTGACATCCAGGTTTCAATGTTATCAAAGTTTTCTTAGGATCAGACACTTCTGTTCCTCTTTCCAGCCCCACCTCTGAATCTTATGGCGGGATCAGCAAAGCCTGTTGTCTCTTTGCTCATGGTCTCTCATTTCTTTCTTCCAGCTTCACTGCCCCTCCCTCTGGTCTGCAGGTTATTTGGTGGCTACTCTTTGCTTTTCCTGACTCTAGTCTATGCCACTTCCCTCTTTGCCACCCTCAGTCCATCCTGTTAATCACAGCCTGTGAAAACTGGAAAGCATGATGTCAGCATTTAGTTCTTTGCAGTCAGGCCCTAGACTTTCAGTCTTCTAGAAGTCTCTACCAAGAGCTCTTGCGTGTCATCTGGGTGAGAGGTGATGTAGCCTAGTAGAAAAACCCAGGCTAATATCAGCAAGACCCATCCTATTATTAGACCAAACCCTATACAGTCATGTATCACTTAATGATGGGTTACATTCTGAGAAATGTGTCCTTGGGCAATTTCATCACTGTGTAAACATCATAGAGTGAACTTAAACAATCTAGATGGTACAGCCTACTATATACTTAGGCTGTATGGTATAGCCTATTGCTTCTAGGCTACAAACCTACAGTACAATACTATGCTGAATACTGTAGGCAACTGTAACACAATGATAAGTATCTGTGTATCTAAAAACATGTAAACATCGAAAAGGTACAGTAAAAATATAGTATAAAAGATTTTTTTAAAAGGTACACCTGTATAAAGTAGCTCTATTACAATGTCATGGGACCATCATTGTACATGTACTTTTTTGTTGACTGGAATGTTATTATGCAACATAACTCAAGCTCGTTATAGCCTCTGAGTATCTTCTTCATCATCTATAAAATGGGCATCACAGTATCTGCTTTGTAGTGCTGTTATAGAGAATAAGTAAGAATGTGCTTGTAGGACACCAAGTACTAGCCTGGTAAATAGGAGAAACAGCATCTGCTGGCTCCCTAGATCCCAATTTTTTCAGTTTTGTTTCTTCTTTCTGTGCACTGAGCCAAATATTTGCACGTATCTCACATCATGTCATTCAGGCAGTTATCCCAGAAGAAACCATAAGGAAAGCTAAAACATTGTTAGAAATGGAATGAGATAAAGAAATCTGTATTTATTAGAAAATAAAGAGAGTGCTTTTGGTGGGCTATAAGATTCCCAAGAGACAGGAGAAGTAATAATTGATGCTCACTGAACAAGAAGGTAACTGAGTGCACTGCTCTGGTTTTGCTGGGCAGGGTGAATGTGTTTGGGTGGAGCAGAATTGCAGAGGAAATAGAGACTGTGAGCCCTGCCCCCTTTAGTCCTGCACGCTCTCCACACTCAGACCTCAGTCTCTCTGGCAGATAAACTTCAAACAAAGGCTTTTAACACACCAATTTGAAAGAGTGTACAGTTGATGCCAGCCTAGGGTGCCTCATGTTTTCATCTGGGTATGGCCACATCAAGCCTGAACAACAGCTCAGGCTATCGTTCTGAGACTCCAAAGTCCACCTGCTCTGGGAAGCTTTCCAATTCCGTCAGTCCTTGGTCATCCTTCTTCTTGGAAGTCCAGAATATTCACCAAGAACACGCCCAATAGTCTTCTCAGTTGGGTTGTTTTGTTTCCCAGTGAAATTAAGAAACTCTCAGGGGCAACAACAGAATCTTGCACCTTTTCCCATTTCCTACAGCCTCGGGAAACAACTATGCTAGGAAATAGACAATAAAATGTGACATAAGTGAAGGAGAATGATAAATGTTAGCCAACTCAGGAAGAAATTTCAGAGTGTTGGGGATGAGAGAGGTTATGTTCACTTTCTCTGAGATGGCTTGGGTATGATCCTGTTGGAAGGGTGGGTGAAGTGGTTCACCCCTGTGGTTCCACGACATTTCTCTCATCAGGAAGCTTTATTCTTTCCAACACACATGCTGGGACTCTTGGAAGAATTCATCCTCCTCTGGGCAGATTTGCCACAAATTACCACATAGAGATCAAAAGTAGGTGCAGTCTCTGCTGACTAAAAGTTGAAGACCATCTCAGAGTGCCTTAAGGAGACAGACTTTGTCTACCTAATGGTGCCTACCATTCATTGAGGAGGAAATTCTTTTGGCATGAAAAATCCAGCATCCAAGTGGAGGGACCTCCCAGAGAAAAACTTTAAAGGAAAAAGAGTTCATTCCCAGAGTTGTTTCGTCTGAATATAGAACCTACTTGAAACAAAGTTTAACCTTTCTGGGGTTCAAGTTCACTTACCCTTTGCATATACAACTTCAGCAGCTTCTTTATTTCTAAGAACAAAGACTTGTTAAAAGAAAAAAAAGTCTCTAAATTCTCCTTGGACATCAAATAGTTCTTCAGAGGAAACGCTTTGATGAGTTAAGTGTAAATGAGTAAGAAACATACGGATTAGATTTATCATATAATGCACATGGATTTAAGAATTAAGAGGGAAAATCTTTCTGGAAAATGTGGTTTGGATTTGGATTCTGCCTACTCTATGGATGCTGGTTAAGTTAAATAATATGGATTTTCCTTGTGTCTCACTCCCCACCTTCTGCCTCAGGAAACTCGCAATCATTCTTTCTAAAGAGTCATGTCAGATAATCAAAGGCCAGGAAGGATTTTTAAAATAAGGAGCACACAGATTAGCAAAGCTTAAGAACCAAATAGATTTTTGTAACAGATGTAACAGTAGACAGGTTTTAAAGCATGTTTTGGAAACACCTCGTGAGGCTCACTGACCATGACTAACTCTGAGCTCCATGTTGTGGTGAGCTAAAAACACCACCCTCTGATAACCAGATTCTGTGACTGGTAATCCCATTGCAGGAGGCCTCTTTCTACCCTCGGCTAGATGATTTTACCAGTCGTGGCCTTGGTGTGACATTATGCGTGCACCCACAAGTTGAACTCAATGGAGAATGTTTTTCTTTGCATCAGCACATGCTTTCATACAGTGTGGATAAGGGATTAAACGGGATTAGGGAAGTAAAAGTAGTTGACACAGTACGTGGCACATGGAAGGTACTCATTAAATGTTAGTTCTGTCTAAAAATTCTGAAAATAGACTCCTGTTACCTCTAAGGAGGTAACTGTTCATCTCACATACACAGCCCTGCTAAGTGGTGGAGGTGGGGGAAGCTGACTAGAAGAACAAAGCAACCCCGCTTCCTGGCTCTGACCCACACTGGGCAAACACGTCTCTGTCCAGGGGATTGGAAATTGAGTTTCAGACATTCCTATTGTACCGGCACTGGAGCTGGATGGAATGTAGAGTAAGCTGTGGGACAACCACTTTTCTCCTTGGGCGCAGAGAAAACCAGTAGGGAAAGCCCAACTCAGAGAGGAAAAGGAATGAAAACAGAAGCACAGCCGGGTTCAGGGGCTCACCCTGCAATCTCGCGCTTTGGGAGGCCGAGGTGAGTGGATTGTCTGAGCCCGTGGG
Source organism: Cephalopachus bancanus (assembly GCA_027257055.1). Taxonomy (NCBI): domain Eukaryota; kingdom Metazoa; phylum Chordata; class Mammalia; order Primates; family Tarsiidae; genus Cephalopachus; species Cephalopachus bancanus. Next base: position 1,779,077 of record JAPVLO010000170.1, on the reverse strand, counting down.
TTTGAGACCCGCCTGGGCAACTTGGCGAGACCTGATTTCTACAATAAATTTTTTTTAAAAAATTAGCTGGGCGTGGCAACACGCGCCTGTAGTTCCAGCTACTCAGAAGGCTGAGGCGGAAGGATCGCCGGAGCCCAGCAGGTGGAGGCTGTGGTGGCCGTGAGCATGCCACTGCACTCCAGTCTGGGTAACAGAGTGAGATTCCAACTAAAAAAATAAAATAAAAAAATAAAATAAAAAAAAAGAAAACAGAAGCACAGAGAAAACAGAGAGAAAAATGAGGCGGTATCCTCCTCCTTCAGAGGTGGTAACCTCTTCCTTCAAACAGCAGCAGGTCCTGTCAGTTCGGCCTCCCAAGTACTGGTCTTTTTCAAAAAGCATCCTTATCAAAATATAATTCATATACTGTACAATCTACCTGTTCAAAGTGTACAGTTCCATATCATACACAAAAGTTAACTCAAAGTGGGTTAGAGACTTAAATGTAAAACCTGAAACAATAAAATTCTTAAAAGAAAATGAGGAAAAATTGTCTAGCTACTGGGCTAGCAATGGTTCCTTGTTTTGCATAGATAACAAAAACAAAAAAAGAGAAGAGTGGCATTACATCAAACTAGAAAGCTTCTGCCTAACAGAGGAAACAATCAACAGAATGAAAAAGCAATCTATAGTATGGAAGAAAATATTTGCTCTGATATGAAGTTAACATCCAAAATATATAAGGGACTCACACACAACTCAATGACAAAAAATAAATAGACTTATTTAAAAATGGTTAGAGATCCAAAATGGTTATTTCACCAAAGAAGACATACAGATGACCGACAGGTGTATGAAAGGTGCTCAACACATCACTCCTCATCAGGGAGGGGTAGTGGGTACACATAAAGCCCAGACTTCTTTGCTGCTATACAATGCATTCATGTAACCAAAAACTATTTGTAACCCTTAGAGTGACTGCAGTTAAAAAAAATCAGGGAAATGCAAATTAAAATCACAATGAGATATAACTGCATACATGTTAGAAAGACTACAATAAAAAATAAAAGAAAAAGATAGCAAGTGTGGGTGAAGGTGTAGAGAAAAGAGAACATTGCTGGAGGGTATGTAAATTGGTGCAGCAACTGTGGAAAGTAGTATGGAAGTCCTTCAAAAAATTTAAAATAGAATTGTCAGATGATCCGGCAGTCCTACTTGCGAGTACAGATTCAAATAAATTGAAGTCAAGATCTCAAAGAGATATCTGCACTCCCGTATCCGTTGTGGCATTATTCACAACAGTCAAGGTATGGAATTAAACGGAGTACTCACTGATGGATGAATGGATAAAGAAAATGTGGTACCCGCATACAATAGAATATTATTCAACCTCAAAAAAAAATTCTGCCATTTGCAACAATATAGATAGACCTGGAGGGCATTATGTTAAGTGAAATAAGCCAGATACAGAAATAAGCCAGATATGGATACAAATAGTGCATGATTCCACTTTTATGAGACATCTGTAATAGTCAAACCCATAAAATAAGAGAATAGGATAGTGGTTAACAGGGTCTGGGTCAGGGAGGATGGAGAGGTATCTGTCAAAGGGTACAAAGTTTATGTAAGATGAGTAAATTCTGGACATCTACTGTACAACATACAGCTTACAGTTAACAATACAGTATTGCATATTGAAAAAATTGCTAAGAGGGTAGATCTTATGTAGGTATTCTTATCACAAAATTAAAAAATTATAATTAAAATCAATACATTAAAAAGGTAGGAGGAAACTTTTAAAGGTAATGAATAAGTTCAGTGCTTTGATTGTGGTGATGATTTCATCGGAATATATCCTCATTAAATATGTGCAGCTTTTTGCATATCAGTCATACCTCAATAAAGTGATTTTTAAAAAATGTACAATTCAGGCTAGGTGTGGTGGCTCATGTCTGTAATCCCAGTACTTTGGGAGGCTGAGGCAGGATGATTGCCTGAGCCCAGGAGTTCGAGACCAACTTAGGCAACACAGCAAGACCTCATCTCTACAATTAAAAAAAAAAAAAATCATTAACTGAGCATGCTGGCGTGCACCTGTAGTCCTAGCTAGTTGAAAGACTTTGATTGTGGTGATGGTCTCAAGATGGAAGGATTGCCTGTTTCCAGCAGGTAGAAGCTGCAGTGGCCATGAGCATGCCACTGCATTCCTGCCTGGGTGACAGAGTGAGACTCTGACTCCAAAAAAAAAAAAACTAAAGAAAGAAAAATTTTTAAAAATACAAGTCATTGGTTTTTAGTATATTCACAAATATGTGCGACTATTGCCACAGTCAATTTTAGAACAAAAAGGAAGCCTATATCCTTTATCTACCATTCCTCCTTCACTGCCCTCTCCCTGTAGTCCAAGGTAATCACTAATCTATTTAGTGTCCCTATATGGACTTTCATTTGAATGTAATCCTACAACATGTGGCCTTTTGTGACTGGCTTCTTTCATTTAGCAGTGTTTTTAAGGATCATCCACCCTGTAGCATGTCAGTACTCTATTCCTTTTTATGGATGAATACTATTCCATTGTCCTGATATACTACCATTGTTCATCCATCATTCACTGTTGGACATTTGAGTTGCTTCCACCTTTTGACTATTGTGAACAATGCTACTGAGGTTAATAATAATGAATCTTGAGGACATTATGACAAGATAAATAAGTCAGTGGCAAAAAGACAGATATTCTATGATCTCACTTACATGAAGCATCTATGTGTAAAATATCTAAACTAATAGAAACGAAAAACAGAAAGATGGTCGCTGGGGCCGGGGGTAAGGGCACATGGGGAGTTGTTACTTAATGAGTATAAACTTTAGTTTTACAAGATGAGGAAGTTTTGGAGACCTGTTGTACAATAAGAATATATTTAACACTACTGTACTGTACTAAAAAAAGGCTAAGATGGTAAATTTTGAGTTATATTTTTTTCCCACAATTAAACACTTAAAAAAAATCTGTGCTTTATCCTCCCTTTTTTCCTGGTCAAGCATCTTAGTTTAGGCCATGGCCCATGTTGAGCCATGGCACTAAGCAATCTTAGGACCTGTCTGCAGGAGCTCACAGGGCCCCTAGGCGTGTCTATGTGGACACCTCCCTGTTCTGCAGAGCACAACAGGAAGGCAAAGGCAAGGCCAGTTTCCCAGTGGCCACAGCCGGTGGCTCACTTGGTAGCCAGATGGGCAGACTGCTCTCCAGGTGCTCCCCAGAGGATACTTCACACCCGCTCAGGCCTTGTCATAGATTTTCTGATGAGGCTAAAATCACCCCCGTGTCAGTCTCTCCATTTTTTGCTCATTTTCAGTTGATCCCTCTTTGTTCCAATCATAAATGCTGCTAAAACTAGGAGAATAGACTTAAGTGGGCTTTGGGGTATGATAACTAACAACACTGTTTAGGAGAAAATATTTTGAAATAAAGAGGAGCAGGAAGAACCAATTTGTCCCTAAGCCCCTGACTGAGTAGCCAGAAAACTCTTCTGTAAGTATTAAGTAGAATTACATTCATTCTGACAGCAACTATGAAAATAATGATATCTGCCATTTATTGTACACTTAGTATTTTTCCAAGGACTTAGAATATTCTAATTAATTTTATCTCATAAAGCTATTATTACCATCTCCATTTTACAGACGAGGAAATGGAGGTTCAGAGAGTAATTTGCTCAAGAAGCAGAGCCAAGATTCAAACACTTGCCTATATGAGTCCCCAGTGTGAGTGTGTAGTCATTAGACCACACAAACCTCTCTTATTAGTCCATCAACATCTATTATGTGCCCATTGTGGTCAAGTTCCTGAACTAGGCTGTAATAAGGACCCCAACATAGGAAGAGAAAGAATCCATACATAAGGAACAGCCAAAGAATAATTTTTAAAAAGTAGATATCACTTCACCATATATGAATGAAGGATGAATATGTAAGTTGACTGCATATAGAAGAGAGCAAGAAAACAGTCTAGCTGAGTCTTTGAAGTGTGGGCTCTCAGAGTTGGAAGGGATCTGGGGCTCATCTAATGATCTGGGAGTGATCCAATCCCATCTCCCACCCAAAGCAGAGATCTCTTCTATACTATCTATGCAAATGACATTGTTAACTTAAAGGCAGCAGAGTCAGTTCCTTGGTTTTCCAGCTTTTGGTTATTATAAAGTTTCTACTTTTCATCAGTCAAATCTGTCTTTGGGGAATTCCCCCATTGGCCCAGATGTCTCCCTGAATCGACACCAACCAACCACCTTTCTCCTTGCCATGATCACATTCTTCACGCGAAGAAGGGAAGAGAAGTGTGTGTTGACCACCTACTCTGCTCCAGCCCCTACTCAATGGGAATGATGGTTTCTCATCAAAGAGCTCTGAAGATCAGAGACATGAAGACATGTTCAAGATCACACAGCTAGAAGAACAGGAGCAGAGATTTGACATCAACTCACCTCTTTTCCCTGACACTGCACTACCTCCCAAAGCCAGTTATCATCAACAGGCCCCTTCTCGTCTCTTTTACAGACCATCTAAATATCCCTGGTTTCTTCAGACTTTCCTTCTCAGGGGATGTGTTCTCCAGAATTCTCCTGATGTTGGTCAGTCTGAACATGTTCTAGTTTGTCAATGTCCTTCTCAAAATGCACCATGAGACCAGAATACCATCCATACCCAGTGTGGCCAGATCATCTTGCTTGGCTTGCTTGCCCCTATAAGCCATGTGCCTGCCCAGGATGGCTTCACTGACTTGAGAAGCACAGGAGCCCTAGCACACACTTGGCTTGAGCTGATCTTGATACGGCTGCAATGTGGGTCTTTTTCACATGAGCTAGTTTCAAGTCAGGTTTCATGTATCCTTTACTTATACCATTGATTCTAATAAGTCTCATTGGGATTCTGTTGGATTCATTTATTGGTTTTGAAAGAGTATTTCAATTTGTTATATAGTATATTAGCTGCTTCTCTGGCTTTAGGCTATCTGAGAATTTTAAAAGTAGGTCTTTGATGTTGTGATACAAGTCACTGATGAGAGTATTGAACATGCCAGGACCAAGGGCAGAGCCTTGAGACATTCATTAGAGGCCTCCCACTGGGTGGAATTAATCGATTAATTAACGCTCTTTAGGTATAGTTGTCTACCCAGCTGTGATTCCAATGAGCTATTAACCCCGCATTTCTCTACCTCTTTCACAGTTTATATAATAAAAGAATTTGTGAAACACCTGCTGAAATTTGTCCAAAACATCCTTTCTTCAAATGTTCTGTGAAATACTCATTGAGTGAGATGTGTTAAATAGGTTTTTTTGTTTGTTTGTTTTTTAGTGCGGGACTTCTCAGAACCTTTAATATTTCCTGTGAATCTTCAAGGGAAACTCTAATAGCATACTGGGTTTCTCAAAGTTGAGATGGATGCTTTATTTTATTTTAATTTTTGCTTAGGTGGGATTTGTGCTTTGAGATTTGCTTATGTATCTATTTCCTTGACCTCTCAATCTTGTAACTCTTGCATGGCTTATTCTTAGTAAACTTCTCCTAATGTCCAGTGATCGATGCTTACTTCTGTAACGTTGGTCACAGGCCATGCTTTAATAATTTGCTCTAGAATTTTACTGTTGATTAATACCAAGCTTGCTGATCTGCAGTTTTCAAAATCTCTCTTCCTTCTCTCTCCCGATGTAACACTTTCTCATCTCTCAAGGTTTAACCCACAACTCTGAAATTCAGCACCATGACATTTACTGCTCCAGGATACTCGATATTTTTGACACAGTTAGCTGTTATCTTGGGCTTCAGTTCTCTTCCAACCATGTATGTGCTGCCCTTTCCAGGTTGAATGACTTTCTCTTGATGGAGAACGTATAAATGAAATCTAAACAACTTGGGTTCACGGTCAAGGTGAATTCCTAACTGATTCTTCCTCAGACTTTCATGCTACTCACAAAAATGAGGGTAACAGCCGGGCTCGGTGGCTCAGCCTGTAATCCCACACCTTTGGGAGGCTGAGGTGAGTGGATTGCCTGAGCCCACAGGTTTGAGACCCGCCTGGGCAGCAAGACCTCATCTCTACAATAAATCAAAAAATCAGCTGGGCATGGTAGTGCACGCCTGTAATTCCGGCTACTCGGAAGGCTGAGGTGGAAGGATCGCCGGAGCCCAGCAGGTCGAGGCTGCGGTGGCCGGGAGCGGCCACTGCACTCCAGTCTGGGCGACAGAGTAAGACTTCAACTCAAAAAAAAAAAAAAAAATGAGGGTAACAAACCAGTCTGGGTGAAAGTCTTCTTACAGAAATGCTGCTCTGATTTTGAGTGAAAGGATGGTGGTGAGTTTCCTAGTGGCATGGTAGGGGAAAGAGTGTGATGAAAAAGACCCAATAAATATTCAAGTAATAGAAGCAGGCCAGAATGGCTGGGGGACAGAGACAAGAGGAGAAAGTCACAGGGGGCTGCAAAGGAGGGCCAGAGCTTGACTTATGAGCCATGATAAAGACTAGAGAGAAGACACAGAAGGCTCTGCTGCAGCAAGAGACAGAATCAGATTGAACTCTTTTCCCAAGCAGTGGACACCATTTTTTTGTCTTCCCTTAATATGTGGATTTTGTGGCTCTCCTTTTAAACAAATTAAACGTCTTTCCTTTTGAGGCAGCCCTTGTGGGATTCTCCAGGATGGACTAGATATGGCCTTGGCAGAGGATGGATACCAAGGCCCCAAAGGAAGACTCTTCATGAGGAAAGGTGAGGCCTGGCTGGTGAACTGGCCTCCACATGGAGTGAGGACTGGATCTGGAGCAAACTATTGGAGGCTTGAACTTCCAACCTCACTGGCACAATCTGGTGCTTTAGGAGTGACTTCTGGGCCTGCTGCCACCTAGTCACCCAAGCTAGGACACTACCACTGGGGATGGGACTGGCAAAAAGTATAATGGCAGAGTGGACAACTGTTCACTGCCCTGTGCTGAACTTAATTGTCCTTAGCACTTTCTAAACACCTCAGATTGTCCCAGGGTTGGTCTCCTGCTATACTATTTCTATGGTTTTTTGTTTTGTTTTGTTGTGCTATGCCACTCTTTCTTATAAGCTTCCTAGTCCACATGCTCTTTCCAATCCTGAACTGTTAGAGAGAGAAGGCTTCAGAGAGTGGAGCTGGGTTCTGAAGGTGAGAAACGGGCAGTGTTGGGGAAGGGAGAAGGATGACTGGTAGACAGGACAAATTCCCTAAATGCACAAAGTCTCAGAGGCTGCACATGTGACAAGCAGTTCACCTTTTTCGGTAGTTCATGTGTGGACAGAGTGTCCAAGGGCAGGAACTCAAAGAGTAGGAATCTGCAGGTGGCCTGAAAGCCTGGCTCTGGAACTGCCTGGCCAAGTCACTTCACTACTCTGGGCCTCAGTGTCTTGACCTATGCTATGCAGTGGTTCAACGCAGGTTGACCCTGAGTCCCCTCCTCCAATCTTCTTCATTGCCCCCGTCTTCTCGGTCTGCTTGTGCACGTGCTGCCATGTGACACCTATGTCATGCAGGATTTTTGCCATCCAGGCCAAACTCCTTGAACCTTCAGTGAGTCAGAAGGTAGACTGCAGATATGGCATCTGGGAACAACTCTCTTTGGATTGGAAAGGGGCTAAAAATGTGCAGTTTTGTTTCATTTCCTTTGCCATCTTCTAATTCAGCCCTGTCTCTGGCTTCCATTAGCAGAAGGGATCAGCAGACCAATTACGGGATTGTAATCCTGCAGAGAGGAAGGTCGGCCTTTCTCTGTAGCCAAGTGAGTGATTCATGCTTGGCTTGGTTAACCCCAGAGGGGAGTCAGATGAACACCCTAGAGAGAAGTCAGATTAACACAGACGCCTGCTTGGAAAGGAGGCTGTTGCACATGGGGGTAGGGTGGCTTTCGTGAGGAAACACATTTTCAAAAAATGCAAACTGTTTTGCTCAGGGATTAAAACGTTCTACTCGATGGTCCATCATTGCCTCTCTGGAAAGCCTGTGGCAAGCAGATGCAAGAGGCAAGAGGCAAGATCATTTGTGTTCAAAAACAAAAATAGTTCCCCAAACTAAACTCATCACAGCAGGATAAAGTTAGCAGGATGAAAGTTAATTAGTTTGGTCTGGGGAGAACCACCAATGGGAGTGCCTTTTCTTGAGGATTCTTTTCTCACTAGAGCAATCACCAGACCTCTCAAGATACAGAAGGAAGAACATCTTCCCTAGATGCAGAGCAGATGCAGCCCTTGGCAACCCAGACATGGGGCTCAGTAAAGCTCCAGAAAACTCCCCACAAACACTACTGTCCCCATCTGCAAACCAGAAAGGCTGTCAGTTCCATCAGGAAGGAAGCAGTTCTCATGTGGGAGCAGAAATTTCGCTGTAAACTGTTAGGTGCAATGAAGCAGATTCAGCAGTAACTTATGGGGGAAGAGCCATGAAACTGGAACCAGGGGGCTTGCGGCAGCAGAACTTTTTAGTTCTGCTTTTGTACCTGGCGAAGCACCCACTTGCAATATCCCCTACTGGCAAGTGGTGCCGGGGAGTAGGTGACAAATCTGCAGAGAGGACAAAAAGGGAAGCAAAGGGACCAAGGCCTCCACCTCTTTCCTTTTGAGGCAGCCCTTGTGGTACTTTCCAGGATGGATTAGGTTGGCCCTGGTAGAGGAAGGATACCAAGATCCCAAAGGAAGACTCTTCATGAGGGAAGGCCTAGCTGGTGAACTGGGCTCCATGAGGGTCAAGGCGTCTGGAGCAGATTGAGGCTTGAACTTCCAACCTTCCTGGCACAATCTGGTACTTTGGGAGTGACTTCCGGGACTTTTAGTATTATTTTTATTAGGAAGGACCTCTAGAATTGTGAACCCCAAAGGGAGGGCCCCACAAAACTTGAAGTTTTGAGTTAGACCCATGAACTGGTATGCAAGGGAGAAAAATCATAGCTTTCTTTGGGATTTGGCAAGATCAGAACAGGTACTTGGGAAGGAGAGTGGATGCCTTTGATACCTGTCCCAGTCCAAATGCTGGTGATCAGAAAGTGGTCTGAGGTCATTACCTTCCAAGAACGAAGGTTCTAAGAGACTTGGAAATTAGTTGCTTTCTGATGAACATGTCACAGGAGGGGCTTCCACTGATAGTGGACGTCTAATAGGAAGAAAGTAAGCAAAGTAGCACTCCAAAATGCCAGGTGTGGGTGCCATGGGCACAGCTGAATGTGCCAGCTAGAAACCAAGGCAACAGGACTTAATCGCTAGAGGCAGGCCAGGGGCATCCTGGCTGGAAGACCAGGTACAGCATTTTTACAGAAACAGAGGGGACCGAAACTACCCACATTGGAAGCATCACATCCTGGAAGGGTTCGTTTGTCTATGGCCTCTGACCTATCATCTCGCTCGAAGAGCATGGACCGAACACCTGCTGTGGACTAGTTGTGATGTGGAAGATGGCCACCTTGAGAGGCTGTAGTCTAGCTTAGATCCCTGATAGAACCACCAGCAAAAAGGAAAATGACAGCTGGTAAGAGCACTTCTGTGTGCATCAGGGGGGAGGGGTTTTATAGAGCCTAGAGCATTTGAGCTGAGCTCTGGAGGGGTGGAGCTTGCCAGAAAGGGTCCTGAAGTGTGGTGTATTCGGTGGGTTGTGGGGAGTGACAGGGGTTCCTCGGTGCTAAGTATAAGGTGGAAGCATGGGGGTGGAGGCATCAGGAGGAGCTGATGCAGGACACATGGCTGGGTTGGATCCTGGCGATCCCTTGAGATGCCAAGGAGTGTGGGCCTTATCCTGAATCCTTCTCTCACTGGGTATCAACTCTAACCTCTTCTCAGTAAGATCTCTCCAGTCTGTTCCCTCCTCTCCATCCTAAGGCTACCTTGTTTCAGGTCCTCACTAGCTCCTGCCTGGTTTATTACAATTGCCTCTGATTCCCTGCTTCTAAAGGGGCAGTCAGCCAACAATGATAACAGTGCTTACTGAGCACTCAAGACACCATTGCATGTGCTTTTAAAAGAATGTGTTTGCTTTATCTTCTTAACAACCCTATGCGATAGAAATTACCATTCCCATATTCTAGAGGAGGAAACTGAGGCACAGCAATGAAAGAACTTGCCTGAAGTCATGCAGCTTATAGGTGGTGGGGTAGGATTATTGATTGAGGAAAGTCTGGTGTGTGTACCAGAGTTCTGACACTATCACTTCTCAGGGGAAGCAACAAGATTTGCATTTTGAAATGAGATTACCCGAGTCAATTTTATTTCCAAACTCTCATTTCTCAATCTGTAAAACAGGACAACACCAGTGAGGATCTTGTGAGGACTAAGTAAAATAATCCGCAGAAAGCACACAACATGGTGCCCAGCACATAGTCAGACTAAGGAACTGTTTGTGCTTAATATTATTTTGTCACTCTAGCAACTCAATAGCACTAGGTTGATGTCAACATATTAGGTATAAAAAATGTATTCAAATAAGCCTCCATATCCCTTTTCCGTCTCCCAACCTAAACAGCTGGATGTTAAAGAATTTTCCTAAACAAGATAACAACCGTTTGCAATAATATTTAAAAACCAAGGGCTGAAACAGGACCAGTGGGAAAAGTTGAGACAGTGACTACCATGCATGATGCATTTTTGTTTCTGTACTTGAGCCAACTCTGCTGTACCCATTTTGGGTGAGGTTTCATGACGCTGGCCGGCTCTGAGGCAAAGTCCCAGAAGTTGTGTTGATGCCATTGTTCCAAACCTAAAAGGCTATTCTGTTGCTCACAGCAAAGTTGTCTGGAAAACCCATGACAATACAAGATAATTTACACACTAACAATCACATTTCGCATCATCCATTACTCCAGAACTCTGTCATTTCCCTTTATAAGTTTAATTTACAAACTTTATTTCAACTACAAGGCTGACACATACATTTTCTATGGATGACAATGCTGAGCTTATCTTCTTTCTGTTGAAATTTCTTATATGTACACAAACATAATTTTTTTTTTGGCAGAGACACAATCTGAAGAAATGGACTTGTAGCTGACGTTATCCAGGTGGCCAAAACACACACACACACACACACACACACACACACACACACACACACACACACACGTGTCCCTGGACATCTTTGAGAACCACAATGGCCTCTCTTTCATGCCCTATGTGTGGCCTAACTAACCTTGCTCCTGAGCCTGTCATTTTGTGAATTGAATGTGATCCAGGGAAAATGACAGGAAGGCTCAAGGGATGAGTGTGTGAGGGAATGGGTGTTTGTGAGAGTGTATGTTTCTGCAAGTGGACATGATTGTGATTTCAGTCATGCTATTCTTCTCACACCCTGTACCACCGTCAGCATGCTTACTGACCACACCAAGAAAAACACGGCCCTGTTGACTTTTGGAGATGCTCTGGCAGACTTGGACTGTTATAACAGTAGCTCGGGAACTCGGGGCCCTGGGTGTTTTTTCAGCTTTCACCCATCATTTTGAACTGGGACGAGGCAGGGTTTAAGGGGGAAAATGCTGAACACCAGCACAGCAATACCACGCATTGGCTTCTGTGGTCTGAGAACAGCAGCTGGAATTAATGTGGTGACCAATGGTTCCTTTCCACTTCAGCAGAGCACGGGGCTGCTGCTGCCCAGCTTGTGAAATCCAAGCCAGGAACTGACCCACCACTGGAATGAAAACTCAAATCGTGCTGCTTTTTGGTCTTCAGGGCAGCTTTGTGGCTGTCTCTATGGCTCACAGCAGCAATCAGAAGTCTGTTCCCAGTTAGCAGACTTCAGCGAGCAGAACATTGACTGATAAGACAGGAAGAGAATTTCAAAAACCTTACAGGAAAACCTCCTAGAAAGTTAAGATTGGGGAGTGTGCTAAGTGACAACACTGGGGGTTGTTTTGAGATGGAGAGACACCAGTTCACCAGGCTAGTGAGTATGGGATGTCACTGTCACCTACTGTCCCTTCCCCCTCTGTCAAGAGTGGCATTTCAAAGTATTTGGCCAGTGAGTCATCAGAAAAGTGCTATTTTTTTCATTTTGGAAAAACACTATCTTAGCAGGATATTTTGCTGTTATCTATTCTCCCTAGAAGTATGGTGGGGGGTAGGGGGGAGGACCTGACCCCTTAGAAATTAAAGCCATATGTATACCATATTAAAAAAATAACCCACCCAGGCCATTACATTATTGCTGACCATAGGAATTCAGTATTTATAATTTACATTCTTTCTCATACTTTGCTGCTTTTCAGAAATGAAAAGTAGAGGTTTATGGCCTCACCAGATTGTAAATCACATTCCTGAGGGCAGAGGGAGCTGCTACAGGGGAAAGGGATTGCCTTCTGAAGGTCTGCAGAATGCCTCGTCAAAACACCAGGAAAGGAACCCGCGTGGGGAACGGGGACCCTGCTTAAAAAGAGGACGTCTTGGCTTATTTTAGGCCACAGAAACAAAGGGATGTCAAGGCCGGAGTCTCTCCATTCACATGACACGAGAGACACTGACGCCAACACCAGTTACTCCTCCACCAAGTACACAACCAGCCAACTAACACCAGTTACTCCTCCACCAAGTACACAACCAGCCAACTACACCTGGAGCCGACACTTGGAGAATGGCTTGGAGGTTTGGCCATCTCTAATAAAGTGAGCACATGCAGTCAGGGTCTCTTTCCAAGGAGGAGGAGGAGAGGTGTGGGACATCCCCACGGAGCCAGCTCCTCACCATCCATTTGCCAGTTGCTAGGTGGCCAGGCAGGAGGCCGCTGGGGACATGGTGGTGTGGTGATGGGGAGTAAGAACAGAATCAAGTCAAGGAAGCTGGAACGGAGAAAGAGCCCCAGGCTCTGTGTTGAGCTGACGGCCCCCTACTGGCCGTGTGCTGTGTGTGCAAGCTTATGTACTGCAGCCACTAGGGGGTCGCAGAGATGAGAGGGTGGGGTTGGGGAGGGGGACAAGCACCCCACACAGGGGTGTCTCCAAGGTTCCAGCCCTCTGAATGGCCGCATCTGGAAGATTGGCTAGCAGTGGCCCTAGTGAGCTCTCACCCGTCTGCTCCTGGTCTGGATTTCATCCACTCTAAGAGAAGGATCCTCAACATTTTGAAAGCTGGAGATCTTTCTTAAGCTCTTCCCAGGCTGCACCCATAAAACACCTAATCAGTCCATGATGTATCAGTTGGATAGATGAGAATGAGCCTGAACAGCCCTTTGTCAGGCACGTGGGAACAGTCAGGTTTAAAGTTCAGATTTCTAGTATGGGATTGTTACATAAATCCTGCCTGCCTGCAATTTGACTCCATGATTAAGGTTATTGTGTGTGTATTTCAGACATGAAAATGCAATATTTTGTTGCTTTCATCTCAAATTTAAAAACTTCATTTCCTGTGGTTTGTAAACCCACAAGAGTCCCCTTTAACTCAGCATCCATTAAGGGTATATGCCCCTGCTGGAACACCGGAATCTGAGGCTCCCAGGTGGTGGTGTTGAGCAAACCTTCCAGCCATCACAGGGCATCATCGGTGCCCAGTGTGCAGGCCTTCAGCAGCACTTTTTCAGGGCATTCCAGTAACAAACATGAACCAATAATGAATGCCTGGACCCAGGAAGTAGACACATGAGCCCAGACCAGTTAGAGAGGCTGGGTGGTTGGCTGTATCAGCTGTGAAAGCAAAACCCTCAGGCAAATTCTGTTTTCTGAATGATGCTACCTACTGTCCTCACTAGGTTTATGAGAGGGGGATGGATTTGCCAACACCTTTCTTGTCTCTGCTCTAAGAGGACAGTAATGCTGGGGGCTCAGGGTCCCTTTTGCCAGGACTGAAGGCAAGAAGTTTGCCTGTCATCCACCTCCCCACCCAACCACGTTTGCTGAATACAGACACCAGTTTTCATCCAGAGTATTAAGAGTATCAAAGTATCATGAGGTATAAGCTGAGTTTAGCCATGTGAGGCCTTAGAGGTATGAGGACATGTTGCAAACCCTTCAACAGTGCTAGACTGTGACAACCAACACCTTCTCATAGGACGGGCAACTTCAAAATTCCACCTGACAAGTTGCAAGAAAGGGAATATCATGATAGACAAAGTCACAGATGAAATTTCTGAAATGGACTGAAGGTGCTTTTTAGTGAACACTGGATTTTTACATTCCAGTATTCCTACGAACTACAAAGAAATTCATATCCAACGATTTCCCCCTTTCTCTAGTAGACATCAATAAAAAAGAATTCCTTTAAATTCACAGAAGATAGCAAAATAAAAAAGCCATATTTATTGAATGCAAAGTTCAATTTAAAAAAATATTGCAACTTTCACCTGCGATAGTCTACCACTAGGTTTAGAATAAAATGTGATAAGGGGAAATGTTACAAAAATCTCATTATTGTAAGTTAGCAACAAGATGGCAGCCCACCAGTCTCAGCCATTACCAATACTGACCCTTGCAAAGATCCAAATCTCTATATAATCCTGAACTGTGGACATACGTGTGAAGGCAAGAGATGGATTATGTAATGGAACACTGACATACAAAGGTTTAGCTCTCCTTACATCTCAATTTCAGTCATATAAATGGGAAATGCATTAAGCACTGCTATAGCCTACCTGTGAGTTTTCTAGTTGTCCTAACAATAAGAACCATAAAAACAGTGCCCATCTGGTAAACATCAGGGTGGGCCAGAAACTTTGCAGCAATCACTGTAGGTTCCAAAGAGCATGGGAGTTAAGCCTCCCAGGTTTAAAGGGCTCGCTTAAGTTTGGCTGCCAATGGTTCTGATTTTCTTTCCCCACCCTCTGTTTAGCCTCCCTTCTGTTTTCAGCCTCCCCTTCTTCTCAGTAACTCTGAGGGCCTCTCTAAAGCATACTATCCTAACCAAAACACTCCAGGAACCCAATTCCAAGGAGCGAGCCTTCAGTTAAAGAGGTACCACTTTGGGATGCTATGCAGTGGCTTCTGAGGGAAGACTAGTAGGGTTGAGCCTGATGTATTAATATTTGGGAATGAACTTTACTTTCTTTCTCCTGTGTGAGTACCTTACTCACAAGCTTACCATAGCAGCAGTCCTAGTGACAATAAGACTGGCATTTATAAGATGTCTTATAGCATCAAAATGCTCAATGAGTTCATGAAGCATCCCAGCATTGCTGTGGGAGCAGTTTGGCCGAGGCTTCCACAAATGGTGAAAACAGACATAAGAAATGTGGGGAGGGGCCCTGGAAAGACCAAGAATGACACAAAGAGAAAAAGAACCTCACACTCAATGAGATGCTACTTTAGGAGAAAAATACATAAAATAGTCTTCATACTTGAGGCCCAAAACAATGGTACCTCTTAACAGGGCATTTTGCACATGGGGAACATAAGATAATTTTCAATCAAGTCATTTCAGATATTGAATGATGATTCTAAAACATGTATTCTATTTCCATCAATACAAGGTCTATTTCCACAGAAACGGGTGGAAAAAGTAGGACCCACCCAGCTGTATAAATTCTAAAAGGAATGGCAGCTGTGGTTCTGGCCAACCATGGAAAGCACTGATTTGTCACCACTGTAGTCAAGGGCTCTTAGTGCAAGGGGGAAGAAAGTTTAAACTGAAAGAAAGGGCATGGAAAGTATCTGAGGACTTTTCTGGCTGATTCCTGCAGTTACGGAGGAAAAAAACATCTCATGTGCACTTTGCTTTTCCCATATGCCACGGTAAAGTCAAATTCCCCACATGCTAAACAGGTGCCTTCTGAAGGCTGGCCTTGGAGAAGGGACACCTGCTTCATCTGTCGGGCCAGGCTTTCAATCAGAGGAATGACCAAGTGCCCAGCTCTCCTGGGAAAATGCTCAGAGATGTGCTACGGGCACAAGGAAGGAAAGACGAGGTATCTGAGGTGCATGAGCACTCGTGCCCAGAAAAGCAAAATACAGGATAAAACAAAACACATTTATCTCTTTGCAGAGTAAAATCATGTTTAAATTGTGCCTGGGAAATGCACTGAGCACTGCAATAGTCTACCTGTGGGATTTCTAGTTGTCCTCACAATAAGAACTATAAAAACAACGCCCACCTGGTAAACATCAGGGTGAGCCAGAAACTTCGCAGCAATCACTGTAGGTTCCAAAGAGCATGGGAGTTAAGCTCCCCATGTTTAAAGCTTTGGCTCACTTCATTCTGGCTGCCAATTGTTCCATT
Source organism: Cephalopachus bancanus (assembly GCA_027257055.1). Classification (NCBI taxonomy): domain Eukaryota; kingdom Metazoa; phylum Chordata; class Mammalia; order Primates; family Tarsiidae; genus Cephalopachus; species Cephalopachus bancanus. The sequence goes on along the minus strand of JAPVLO010000170.1, from coordinate 1,762,917 downwards.
TTTCCTTCCCCACCCTGTATTTAGCTTCCCTTCTATTTCCAGCCTTCCCTTCTTCTCAGCGACCCTGAAAAGGCTGCTCTGATGGGTTGTAAAAGTACAGCCAGGTGGATAAGCATGCACTGCTTTGCCTCTCTTCAGTACTTTTGTGGGAAGGAGGCGGATGCTGGCCAGCACTGAGAGCTCAGACTTCGCCATCCTCTCACTCACCAGGTGAGCAGAGCCACCACTGCTGAGGGTCCTCCACTCCAGCTCATCCTGCTGGAGCAACCTGCAGGCAGCTCTCAACCAAGCCGTCTCCAACCCAGAGCCCAGAGCCCAGAGCCCAGAGCCCAGGATGTGAGCCTGGCTGTGAGTGATTCATTTAACACCTTCACCTTAGAGTTCTTTTGCAAAAGAAGAAAAACACCACACTTCAATGGTTAAAGATTTCCTTAAAGGGAGAAAAGACATCCAAACCTTTGTGTTCTGTGAAATGAAGGAACAAAAGGATTGCTTTCAGTTGCTATCTATAAGTTAATCAGCCAGGCACTGGCCTCTAGTTAGAGGAAAAAAAAACTCGGGTTGGTAACCATTACCACAGGGGAAAAAAACAATGGCTGTGTTGTTCACTTCCTATTGATCACTTGGGAAAGCAAAGAAGTAGGACATATAAGGAGGGACCCCCCCATAAAAACAGAATTATTTTTTGAGGGGGGACCCTTGTAATAGAGGCTTCCTCCCTTAGATAAGTGTTCTAGGAAACCATCAGCATCAGTGTACCAGCAAGTGTGGTGAGAGGCTACACTAGGCTTCAGTTAATTTTTTTTGGAGATTCTTTCAAGGTGTTTGCCCATTTCATGATGGGTGACTTACAAGCACACTTGCCCACACCATGATGGGTGTTCAGCAGTTTTTGATCACAAACAGTATAACCCCTGTGCCTCACCCTCCCTATTCACATGATCTTGTCCAAGCGACTTTTGTTTCCCTGGATAAAGAAACAAAGGACACATTTTGCCAATGTGTAGGAGGTGAAACAAAAAAACAGCAGGAAAAAAGCATCTCGAGAGGCGTATTGCATCAAATAGAGAGTACCTTGAAGGTGACTGAAGTTTAAATGTGTAAGAATACACAATTTTTTATAAATAAATTCCAGGGTGTTTTGGTCCCCCTTTGTATGTGTCTGTAAGCCCTCTTAAATACATATTTTTCCTTCTTCTCACTGTATAAAACACACATATAAATTATCCTGAAAAATAAGTGATTGCTTACAAGCAATGGCAAGCACCAATAAGATGCAAAAAAAAAAAAAAAATGAGCATTTTACAGAGACGGACCTTTGACAGGCTTTAATGTGAATCATTTTATTTAAAACAGGGTTCCATTAGAGGTGGTGAACTGTCAGGGTAAATGTTCTAGAGCATGGCACGGATGAAAGGCAATACTCACCAGCACCTCACAAGGGACTCAAAGACAATGTCAGCAATATACCACAGAAGGAAAACAAATCAAATGTAAAAGGCACCTGACTGGGGGAGAAGCTGCGGTGTTCTCTGCCTCTCTAGCAGGTTCACTTTTGTGCGCTGTGGGTAAGTCTGGACAAATGACATTTGGAAGGGAACAAGAAAGGCTCCAGTCTGAAGCGAGTTTCCTATGCAGACAGCTACTCTTTCCTCTGACCGGTGCACACCTGCCATAAGGTTGAAGTTCTTTTAAAAAGGGGGCTGAGGTTATTAAACAGAAACGCAATAGCTGTCCCCTTTCTCCTCTAGAAGGAAGGGGAACCCTCCCCCAGTTTCAACTTCAGGAGTGGCTTCTGAAGGCTTTTAAAAGCATCCTAACTTAAAACCAAATAACACCAACATAAGAAAAGACAGAAAAGTGGCCTGAACTTAAACAAATCAACCAATGGAAAAGCAGATTCATAAAAATAAAAACTGGCCACCAGTCCACTAACCGACAGGTTAATGCCTTGCCTGAATGCAGATGTTGACGCTGTGTCCACAATACAACAAGGACAGAGCTGCTCTTGGCAACTGTGGGTAAGTAGCTACCTTTTACCTCCAGCACATCGCACTGCTGTCGGTGGTGACTGCATAAGAAGTGCTGAAGTTAGAAGAGATCCAAAATTGGCAAAGGACCCTGATGTGGCCAGGGCTGTGGAAAACAAGACTTACTCTCTCAAATAACGACCCCCAGAGTTCCCTCGCCTCTTCCTGTCTGCCCTTTATGTCTGACCTCCTGACAGGGAGGTCCACACGAGTTCCGTTTCCCCCTCAGTTCTAGGCACTCTCTGGAACATCTTTGATTAACCAGGGTCTTTCATTTCTTTCCAACTCCATTGGTGACTTTGGACTTGGAATGTCGATTCCTTCTTCTGGAAGAATGGCTTTCGTTGTTGCCTGAATGTTTGGGTGGGCTGTCTTCAGAACCTGGCCAAAGGAATCAGAGCACACCGTCACCACCTTGGGCTCCTGTGATCCGTGATCCTCCCTTGCCAGGCTGCCCCTGGCCGGTCAGTCAAGAGCAGGCTCTTCCCTGGTACTTGCACTCCACCTAGTGGCCTCACGAATAAATTTAGTCGAGGCACTCAGAAACCCCAGCTCTGAACTAGCACAGCTAGTGTCTCCAGGGGTGCAAAGCAACAGCCCCACGGAGTCTGGGTGGTTCCTGAAGAATGTCACACCTGCGCTTGTGTAGGGTAGGTTGTGGTTGTAGTGATGAGGACCAGAAATGAGACCACAAGTGAAACTGCACAGATGAGGGGCAGTTAGAACATAAACCACATGGCATTCATCCTACCCTTGCGATCAAGGGCTGTGTTACCTGGGTGTCCGTATCTTGACTTGCTACACCCTAGAGTTTCTAAGCCCCAAATTGGGAAGGATTCTTGGCAATATAAAAGTAAAGATATTACATGCCCTCTGCCATTTGATCTGGAGGCCATCTTTACAAATCAGGCCCCTGTTGTCCATGACAGACGGCCCTGGCTCTGTCCTCAGACTGAGGGCAGTCCAATGGTCAACCCCTGCCTGGTCTGGCAGTCAAGCCAAATGGGTCTCTGCTCCAGGCCTGTGATCCAGCCTCTGTAAGGAATCTCCACCTAAGAATGCCATTAAAAAAAAAAAGTTCCCAGAGTTTTTGTCTCTATTGTAAGTAGCATTTGGCTTAGACTAAGATATTGTTTTACCACTATGCAGATCTTTTACTTTTTTTACTATTCCGTCTAATAAATCTATCTCTACCACTGTTTAATTCTTTCCGAAAGAGAACCCAGAAGTGCTAAAACTGATCTGTAAGGGGGTGGTTCTGAATAAGACAGGTCTGAGAACCCCTCTGCCTGTCTCTATCAGAATTCCACAATGGGTCATTTGTTGACTGACTCCTTGATTCAGGAGAAACTCTCCCAAAAAGGGTGGCCAGCAACTCAGCAGAGTATATGCTACTGTTTTCCCCAGGGGGATTGTTAATAAACTTGATACCAAAAGAACATCAGCCCACTGTTTCTCTGAGCAATTCTTTGGGCCAAAATTCAGTCTCTAGGATCATCATGTTCTTTCCTCAGCCAAGCTTCCCAACAGCTTGTATGAACTGATAGGGAATTCCTGTCCAGTGAAGTCTCCTGAGTGTCATTATTCCACAAGTACAATTATTTAAAATAATCAGGTAGCTCCAAACATTTCCAAAAATGCTCCTTGGAGAGAGGCCGATGGAGGGTCCCTAGCTACACTTCTAAAATCTCTCTTATACTGCTCTGCTTCTTGATTACACATGATTAAACTGATCCACCTCTTTTGAAGGGTGTTTGCTCTTGACACATAGTTCTTTTTTTGAGTTGGGGGTCTCATTCTGTTGCCCAGGCTGGAGGACAGTGGCACAATCATGGCTTACCACAGACTCATCTGGGCTCAGGTGATCCTTCTACCTCAGCCTCCTAAGTAGCTGGAACTATAGGTTTGTGCTGCCAGGCTAATTTTTAAAATTTTTTATTTCTTTTAGAGACAAGGTCTCACTATGATGCCCAGGCTGGTCTCAAACTCTTGGGCTCAAGCGATCTTCCTGCTTCAGCCTCCTAAAGTGCTGGGATTACAGACATGAGCCACCATGCCTGGCCCCGCTGCATAATTCTTTCTAGCTCTTTTCACTCATGATGAAAGCCAAGAACTTTCCCATCAGAGTGCTTAGGACAGTGCAGGTCTCATTATGTTTTCCTGCCTCAGAGCTACATGGAACCTGATAACAAAGTAACTTTCTTGAACAGATTCTGTAAGCACTTTACATTTTTATTTTTTGTAGAGATGAAGTCTCACTATGTTGCCCAGGTTGGTCTCAAACTCCAGACATCAAGTGATCCTCCTGCCTAAGCCTCCCAAAGTTGGGATTACAGGTGTGAGCCACTGCTCCCAGCCCTCATGTTGCACATTTCTTAATAAGTAACAGGAGACATTTGATGAGTAGGTCTGGGATCCTTCAAGGCATACATCATCAACACTCAGGATAAATCATAACTGCACATCTCAAAGACCCATTGAAGTTTTAAATAATGAACAAGAAAAAGATACCTTTTGTACCTTTCCTGTGATACCAGGAGATGTCTGGACTGTAGGTGCTGTCTTCACACTCTGAGTATGTCTAGGGAGAGAGACAGGCTTAGTGATGGCATTTCAGGAATTCCCTGGGAGGAGCAGCTCACAGAAAAGGAAACATGCTTCTTCCCTCCTGGTCCCAGGCTGGGATCATCACCAGGCAAGTGACACAACCTCCCTGTGCTTATGTTTCTCAGCTATGAAATTAAGACTCTTCTCTCTCCCACACAGAACAAATCTTCTAGAATGTGTTTTTAGTTCTTCAGACTAAAGGTATAAAGGATGAAAATGTTTTTTTCACTTAAAAAAAGACGACAGCCTGTAAGACTGCTATAGCCCTTTAAACCCATTCATGTCTATTTTCTTTGTTAATCCTTGTATCTACTAGCATAAGAACAGGACATGCATTTGCAGACGGGGAACCCCAGGCTGGGACACAGGAAGAGGCCTACACAGAGTTCAAGAGCCAGGATATAAAGCCTGGCTCCCAAAAACAAGTACAGGGCTTTCCCATAACATGAAAAAATTTTAAAACAAACATGTAAGTTTTTAAAATTTTATTTTATGTTTTTTAAGCCAGGGTCTCCTTCTGTCACCCAGGCTGGAGTGCAATAGCACAATCATGGCTCACCACAGCCTTGACCTCCTGGGCTCAGGCAATTCTTCCACCTCAACCTCCCAAGTAGCTGGGATTACAGGGACACACCATCATGCCTTGCCAATTTTTGGATTTTTGTTTGTAGAGATGAGGTCTCGCTACAAACATGTAATTTTTAAACTCCTTACAGAAGGAAGATAAAAATACTGACCTACTGAATAGGGTAGTCACAAGCAGGGACAGCAAGTGACAGAGAATGATTTCCAACATGGTTATATTTCTACAGTGGCAAGATTGAAGATGCTCCCACCACACCTGCTAGGCCGTATTCTTACACGCAGACGCTCTGGGCTAACCCTCCAAGCATGGGGTGACCATTTTAAATAAAGGCCAGCTCTGCCCCATCCCCCTTCTATACCTTTTCCCGATGACCGTAGTGCTCTGCGTACCAAACCATGCCATACAGACACAGGAAGGTGGTGAAAGCCTGGAAGAGAGGAACAAGCACAGAACCATTTTGCAAATGATGTTGCACCAAAAAATTCTACTTTCTAGAACTTCAGGGTTTCAGTGGGAATTCATATGGGATGGCTCAAGGCATTTCTGCCATTGGTCTTCAGGATGCTGGAGACAGAGTAGCTGGGCACGGCAGAGATCGGACCCCAAGAGATGGGCTAGGATGGGGGTGCATATCCAAAGCTATTGACAAGAAGGGATGTGATGAGACCACCATGATCCCACAGTCACGCTGCTTGTGACTCTAGTACCAGAAGGCATGCTCACTTTCCCATTTGCTTAGCAGCATTGCAGAGGACATTGAAGAGGACAGAGAATTCTATATTCCAGTTCTGATTTTCATGGCCATCCTCTCCACCCTGGCCCTCAGCACTGGAGAGTTTATAAGGACTTGATGTTTTAGCATCTGTGGTGATGACGGTCACAATGGTCCCTGAGTGCTGTGAGACAAACACCCCTGGGATGGGTGGCAGAGCTCAGCAGGATGGGTGCTGTTGCTGCTTTTCTGGTTTTTCAGTGTCAGTGGCCCCACCCTCACCCCAGTTTTTGTTGCTTTTGTTTTTCTTATGTAAATGGATAAGAAAATAAAAAAGCTTTGTAAGGCCCATGAGCACCCAGAAGAGGAACAACCTCTACTTCCACCTTGCCCTTGCCTCATCCACCTGCCTCAGACCATGCCCTAAATAATACTCTCATTAATTTCATTTCCCTCTTATTTTATAGAAGTGGAATGAAAGCTCAGAGAGACGAATGGCCCTCTCTAGGACACACAGCTAGTGTGTAGCAAAACCGGAGCCAGAACTCAGGTCTCTGGATATCCCTGGATCTGAGTTTTAGGGATGGCTATTTATATACACAAAAATTGGTTCTGTGCCTATACATCTTTGTTTCTCTATCCATTCAACTATACCTGTGGGGTGAGTGCAGGACATATACACCCCTCTCTGGCTGATGACCATTCCCTGATTGGAAGGATGGCCCCTGGTCAAGGCTGTCTGTGCTTGGTCAAGATGCCCTTGGAGCTATGCATACTTGCATACTCAAGACAGTTACTAAAAGAGCAAACATCCTTGGGCCTGCTTTTATGCACGGTAATGCTATTGTTTGTGTCTTGCTCCCTTTCCCACACTGAGGGTATATAGTCTCTCCCTACTGGGGTGTGGAGAGCTTTATACCATCAGTCTCTCTTTTAAGTATCAATAACGCATGTCTTTGCCAACCTGTTCTCTGGGTGATTTCTTCAGAATAGGTAAACATTATGCCAGTACCCTGTCTGATTTGAGACTCTCATAATATACCCAAGAAAGAAAAGCATTATGGAAACAGCCAATACCAGCAGCTTCCGCTGTGCATAGCCACAGTCTGGTGGTGAAGCAAACGCAGGCGGGGCAGGGAATTTCCACCACTGCAGTTTGCAGTCTGGCTTTGGCCCAGTTCCCTTAAGTCAGTGACATTCACTGAGTGCCTGCTGGGGGCACAGTGTCATCTTAAGTTCCAAACAAGAAAGCTCCAAGTGCTCCAGCTTGCCTTCCCCTTCTATATCTGTGTAGTGGGAAGAGCAGAACGGCAGAGAGATAACACAAGCACAAGTAGAACAACTGGCACATTTTATCTTAAGTTCCTATGCAAGCTGGCATACATCTACAGATAAGGGTTTTTTTTGTTTTTGTTTTTTTAAAGCTCATATCCTCCCATCAGAAAATTAGGCAGTGAATTAATTATTAAAGTTACAGAATGAAAATGATTTTTAATGTTTAACATATTCTAATACTTGCCCAGATTTCTTATCTATACCAACGTTAAATGTGTCAGTTTCATGGCATGGAAAGAGTGAGGAACACAAGAAAGGATCTGCAGTGTGTAAGTCTGTGCATGAGTTAAGTCCCTTCCAAAGAGCAAAACAGGCTGTCCTGGGCTGCACACGGGTGGAAGGAGGTTAGGTTCCGTTTTCCCAAACCAGAGGGCTGCGGTGTTTGGGTGGGGAGGCAGGTCACTCCACTAGACTGTCATTGCACATTCTGACCACCAGAGGGCAGGCACTTGGGGGCTCACCCTACCTCCTGCCAGGAAGGCAGGTAAGACAGCTGGTGCTCCTTCCAGCTGCAAAGAGCAGGCAGAGCCCCCTGCAAACACTGGCAGGTGGAGAACCACAGATGCTTATCATGACAATCGCCACACAAAGCGCCTGCTGTGATTGCCAAAGCTACCACTTCACTTGCAGTACAAAGAGGCCCATTTTACACTTGTCCCAGGAGACAGAAACCTGTAATTTATGGGTTTGCAATCACACTTGTGGAAACCTAGGCACATACCCACTTAAAATGTCAAGACCCCGATTTAAAACAGCAATTGTACATTTTGTGTAAAGAAAGGGTGGGAGAGAGGGAAGAAAACTGCGTGGGAATGGGAGCCAGGTCGTCCACGACCAAGGGGGTGGCGCGAGGAGGGGTGGAACCCCAGCTAGGCTTCTGCATTATGGTAATGAACATCCAAATTAATGATGATCAATAACAATGGCTGCCAGAGAAACTTATTAACCAGCACACTGGATCTTTGCTTCCGCATTAATCTCCAGCTCTGTGTGCTGTCTCTTGCCAAGCAAGAGGAATAATTAGGGGCTTTGTTTCTCTGAGTGGTGTAGGAGGCATGGTGTAACTTAAAGCTCTCATTAAATAATGCTTGCCTCAACACCTGAGTCTGAGGCCCATCTTGGTCTTTAATAAAAGGCCATGGATATGAAAACTGCCAGGACCTTGTTTCTATTCTTCTTTAATTGATAAATGTGCAAGGCAGTGCGGACGGCTGTGTGAACCCCTATGCGCCCCGCCCCATGGCTTCTTTTTGGGCCAGTCCCCTCTCCACGTCCCAACGCTGATAACTCTAATCAGGGATTCCACCAGTCTTCAAATTTCCTGCTCACCTGGGGCTGTTCCTCATCCTCCCTCTGACCCCTTAAATGCAGCAGCTCCAAAGAATGCCATCCTCAACCAGCTTCTCTTTTCTGAGATACGTTCCCTACTTCTTAACCTAATCCTGTGGCTCCAACCAGGCCCTGGACATGGACTGCCGTGAAGTGTTTTATCTCTATCACCAACCAGACATTTCCAGTGTTACTGGACAGACTAGAATTTCCCATGAAACAGGACATTTCATGTCAATTCTAAAGATCCCTCAAGCCCCAACCTTCCTGAACCAAATTTACCTCCTCCTTTCAAGAGGCTTCTCCTATGTCCCTCAATCTGTCACGCACCAATGGCCACCCAGTGGCACAAACTAGAAACCTTGAGTCGCCCTCAAGTTCCTTCCCAGCCATCACAAGAGGAATGGTGTCCTGTTGAGACGACCCCTTAAATGACAAATCCAGCCCTTTCTCTGCATCTTCAATGCCTCTGCCTTGGTTCAGCCTCAGCTACTTGTTACCTAGAACCCTGATGCACCCTCAGACTGTACTTCCTGCCCCCAACCCATCTTCCTCGTGGACTCTCTCACCCTCCAGTGTTTCTCCATGAGACACAGATTAGACCATGTTGTATTTTCACTTAAAAACCCTTGAGGTTCCAACTACAGCCACATAAAACCCTCCCTAAAGCAGGTGACCCTCTTCATCTAACTCACTTTCATCACTTTCACCCCCAAGCAGGTCTCTACCTTCCCGAGACACTCTATACTCACAGCTTCCAGTCTTTGTGCTGCCTGTCCTCCAGCCCACCTGCATGTCACCTAGCCTTTGTCTCTTGAGCTCATTCCTTTATTCCCCATGTACCTGCTGAGCGTCTGCTGTGCATCAGGCCCTGGGCTTGAGACAGTGGGGGCAAAGGATAATTCAGACTTATTCTCTGTGAGCAGGAAGTGTAATGTGGAGGAGAAAGCTACAAATTCCATTACCCTAGGGTTAGAATGAAAAGAGTTATGTACAAAGGATGATTGGCCTCGAGAAGAGAGTTACCTACTTACCTTGGAGGTCAGCGTGTATTTCATGGAGGGCATGAGTTTAAGATTGGTTTTGGGGTATAAGTTTCATCAGGGAGAGAAGGCAGGGAAAGGCTTTCAAATCAGGCAAAAAACACGTAAGGCAAAAGAAGTCTGGAAGGGAGGTCTGTGTAGGTAACTAAAAGCAGTTAGGGGCACCTGAGTATGGAGTACAAGTGGATGGATATGATGGAATGCTCCCAACAACGAAAGTCCCAAATGCACAAGCAAGATCTCATATTTCATGTGGGAGGTTTCGTGGTGGGAATCCTTCTTCCTTCTTGAAGAGAAGCAGGGAAGCTTCCTCCACCCCTCCCTCCTTCCTTGGGAAGAGTTACATCTTGACTGACTGGAGTCTCTAAGGTAAGAAAGTGGCATTTCCCGGAAAATGTGAATGCCCAGTAAAAAAGATACTATTCTGATCTCCGTATCCTTCTTCCACCTTATCTCTTACTTATTTTTGAACCCAGGTGAGGAAAAAGATTATATTATTGTACCCTCTCAAGCCCTTAGCCAGATGGAATGATTCTAAGCAGAAGAAAGAGACACAGGTCTGAATTTTGTAAGATCATTTTGGCAACAGCACGGAGAATGGATTTGAAGTGCAGGATGGCAAGAAGATTGGTATCTAGGCAGCCACAGGGGCACTGGGAACAGACAGGAGATGGAGTTGAACTTCACTGTTGAATTAACTGAACTTGGTGACCCACTGATTTGAAGAGTGATGGAGAGGAAGCAGTCTCCAGGTTTTTAGCTGGGCCTGGGCAGGCAGCCAGCTGTTCACTTAGACACTTCAAAATCCTGCTCACATCTTACCTCCAAGAAGCCTTCACCATTCCAGCGAGTCTGGTGTGCTCTTAAGTGCCTCTTAGCCTTATGCACACCCATCTTTTATAGCATTTATTACAAACAAGTTTGCAAGTCAAGTTCTGATCTGAACTCGGAGATCCTTGGAGGCAGTGATGAAAGGCAAGGGGCTCTCTAGCTGGACTGTCTGGGTTTGAGTCCTAGATCTATCACTTGCCACCTATGTGACCTTGGGCAAGTTGGTGAACCTCTCTGTGCCTTCGTTTCCTCATCTATAAAAGAGGGATCATAAAATACCTCTACCCAATGCATAAAGATCAAATGTGCAACTCATGAAAAGTGCTTAGAATGGGGTCTGGGCACATAGTAAATATCAGTGAATCTTATCTATCTGTCTATCTGTGTGACTGTAGCACTAGGCACAGCACTAAGAAGCACTCAGAAAATGTTTGTGAATAAATGACTAAAAGGTACCATGCTAAGTGAAATAGATGTCAACAGGAGCATAGGAGACAGTTCATTTCCATAAAACCTCAGAAGGTTACAGTCTCACAGACACAAAGGCAAATTGAAACCGACCCACAGAAGGAGGCATATCTAAGAAGAAACACAGAGACAAAGTCTCTAAAACCTAAAGACAGATTAGAGGTGTCCCTGCAGGCTGGGTGACTGCTACAGTTTGAAAGTTCCTGCCAAAACCCATGTTGAAACTTAACTATCAATGTAACAGTATTGGGAAGCAGGTGATTAGGTCATGAGGGTATGAATAAACAAATGCTGTTATATCAGGAGTGGGTTCCTGATAAAAGAGATGACTCTGGCCCACTTCCCTCTCTGTATTGCATGCTTGCTTTTGCAATGGGATGACCCTCACCAGATGCCAGTGTCATGATCTTCCCATTCTCTCACATGTGAGAGAAAAGAAATGACTTAAGGATGGAATTTATAATTAAAAGGAAAGCAGAGTGGAACAATTTGGAAAATTTGAAGACTGTCCATGTAAAGAGTGAACAAGCATGTTCTGAAGAGAATACCAAGGGTGTGGTGAAATGACTGTTGATTAAAGAGATTACCATGGACAGAAGGAAGCCAGGTGCCATTTAACAAGAAAATGGGAAACAGTCTCCCAAAGGCATTTAAGAGATCTTCAAGTCTGCTCCTCTCATCACAGGTCCCAAGCTCTCAGAAGGCAGAATGGCTTGGGGAGACAGGCTTTGTGAGCCCTCCATGGGTTCAATGCACAGGGCCACCTAAGGACTCTGCTGCCTGCATAACAGCATAGTGCTTCTTGGCTGCCCCAGCTGTGGCTCAAGTGGACCACGTTGTGGCTTGAGCTATCAGTCTGGAAAGCATAAGCCATAACCTTGGTGGTGTCCACATGGTGCTAATCCTGTACACATACAGAATGCAAGAATTGTGAGGGGATGGCTTTTTCTATCTAGATTTCAAAGGATGCCAAGGACCTCCTGGAAAATCAGGTAGAAACCTGCTGCTAAGGCACTGCACAGAGCCACTACTAGGGAAATGCCAAGCAGAGCTGTGGAAGGGGGGCTACCCCAAAGACCACAGACCCATAGGGTCCCAGCATATAACTCCAACCTGAGAGAGCTGAAGCATGGACTGCACCCAGCAACAAAGCCATCTGGGCAGGGCTGCCTGAGGCCTTGGAGCCCACACAGTCCCTGCCACAGTGTGTCCAGAATGCAGGACACGAAAGCAAAGGAGATTATTCTCCAGCTTTAAGATTAAATGTTGTCCCTGTTGGGTTTTGGATTTACTTGGACCAGTTACCCCTTTTTTCTTGCCCATTTTTCCCTTTGGGAATGGAAGTGTCTATCCTATGCCTGTCACACTCAATGTACTGTGGGAGTAGATAACTTGTTTCATTTCACAGGCTTATAGCTGAAAGGAATTCACCTCAGGATGTTTGTGCCTTGAGTCTCACCCATATCTGATTTAGATGAGACTCTAAGCTCTGGACTTTTGATGCTGGACCAAGTTAAGTCTTCTGGAGCTGTTGGGATGGAATGAATGTATTTTACATGTGAGAAGGACATGAATTCTGGGAAGTGGGATCAGGTGCAGAATGCCATGGCTTGAATGTCCCTGCCAAAACTCATTGCTATTGGAAGGTGGGGACTTTAAGAGGTGATTAGGACACAAGTATTCTGCTCTCATAAATGGACTGATGCTATTATCACAGGTATAGGTCAGTTATGGTGGGAGTGGGTTCTTGACAAAAAGGTGAATCCATCCTGCTTCCCTGTCTCAAATGTTCGCTTCCACGTCCACTCTTCTGCCATGGGTGACTGCTTGTCAACTGTCAGCACCATGCCCTTGGACTTCCCAACCTCTAGAACCATGAGCTACATAAACTTCTTTTCTTTATAAATTACCCAGTCTGTGGTATTGTTAATAGCAGCAGCAACAACAACAACAACAACAACAACAAACCAAACTAAGACAGTAACTAGAGAGGGCTTCTTGGATAATTGGTGGGAGACCTTTCTGTCCACTGATACTCAGGAGGCAGTGGTGGGCAGGAGACGAGGAGGCCTGGAGGGAAGGAGGCCTGCGATGTGCTATGGTGAGAGTCCAGTCTAACTTACCCTACCCGTGGGTCCCATCACCATCTGGCACCAGGTGAAGACAACACCTGCCTCTGCCCACAGAGTCAGTCAGGTCCCTTTATAATTCAGACCTGAAGTGTACAGGCAAGAGAGAGATCTGAAAAGAGCATAGTGGAAATCTCTGGGCATCGCTGACATATTCCCCTAGCTGATTCCTTACATCTAGTCTCACTGGAATGGAAAATGTATTTGGGTATTTAATTCTGCAGTTTAAATACAAAAGAGATCATTATTCCCTTTTATTGTTCAAGATGAAATAGGACAGAACAGTCTCACGGTACCTTGGCGCAGCTAGGATTTTTAACAAGTAACCCTAAAAATAGATACTGTGAAAGGCAATAAAAGAAACTTTAAAAATACAAAGCTAAAGCTTGCCAAAAAAAAATAAAAATAAAGAAAAATAAATTAAACCTGAATCCTATTAAGGCTCTAGATTCAATTACTGATTTACAGAAAATACAGAGAAAAAAGAAATATGTTGAATTACAAGACAGGCGGAAATCAGTAAAATCCAGACTGTGGGAAAATCTATGGCACAAAAGAGCTGCTTTCTTCAACAAATAGCCTGCAACAGAGAGAGCACTAGAGATAGAAGGAAAACCTATAAATGAGGAGACTTAGGAGGTGTGCCAACCAATCCCAATGCGTAGGTGTTGATTCAAATACATCGTTAAGCAACACATAGTTTAAGAAAAAAATTTGTAATGTGAACACTGATTAGATATTTGATCATATTAAGGAATTATTGCTAATTCTTTTTTAGATGTGATAAGGGTATGGTGATTGCATTAAACATAAAAAAAAATTCTGATTTTCTTTTAGAGATCCATCCTAAATAATTCAGGGTAAGGAGAGTGAGCAGGGCATAAAGGAAACAAAGCTATGAGCTGACAGTCTTTGAAACATGAGAAGTCATCTATTCTCTCTATTTGCAAATATGTTTGAAATTTTCTATGACTACAAAAAAAGTCCAAACTAATTTTCAAGTAAAGAATCTTATGTTAAATATAAAATAAGAACTTCTCTCCAAAATAATAACTTTAAACATTTAAATGAAGAAGGGCAGTCACAAAATGTATAAGCAGGGTGAGATCTCACTTCATTTTACAGGTGAGAGAAAAGGCTCAGAGCAACAGAGTGGGAGACCAGGGCCACGTCCTGCTGGGCTCTTCCCTACAAAGCAGAAGGTCATCCTCCTACCCAGGCTTGGGTTAGAAGGTCGGTCCATAGGGCAGAAATGGCATGATCTGATTACCTCCAAGAACATCTTTTACTGCCTATAAATGACAGTATGTCATATTATATATAAACCCATGTGCAGTGATAGTTTATTAAAATGGATAAGGCACGATGATGAGATGAAAGTGCATGCTAATTGTCCTTATTCCTTTGCGGCAGTTCTTTTTTTTTTTTGAGTTGGAGTCTCACTCTGTCGCCCAGACTGGAGTGCAGTGGCCGCTCCCGGCCACCGCAGCCTCGACCTGCTGGGCTCCAGTGATCCTTCCGCCTCAGCCTTCCGAGTAGCCGGAATTACAGGCGCGCGCTACCATGCCCGGCTGATTTTTTGATTTATTGTAGAGATGAGGTCTCGCTGCCCAGGCGGGTCTCGAACCCGCGGGCTCAGGCAATCCACTCACCTCAGCCTCCCAAAGGCGCGGGATTACAGGCTGAGCCACCGAGCCCGGCTTTTTTTTTTTTTTTTTGAGTTGGAGTCTCACTCTGTCGCCCAGACTGGAGTGCAGCGGCCACTCCCGGCCACCACAGCCTTGACCTGCCGGTCTCCGGCGATCCTTCCGCCTCAGCCTTCCGAGTAGCCGGAATTACAGGCATGCGCTACCACGCCCGGCTGATTTTTTGATTTATTGTAGAGATGAGGTCTCGCTGCCCAGGCGGGTCTCGAACCCGTGGGCTCAGGCAATCCACTCACCTCAGCCTCCCAAAGGCGCAGGATTACAGGCTGAGCCACCGAGCCTGGCAGTTTTTTTGTTTTTTAAGAACTACCTTGGGAGTTTAGCTCTCACTTTTGGGTAAAACAGCAATGACTTACCACACAGAGAAGCCAAAGCACAACGTAGAGTATCTGGGTCTTAGAGAAGAGATCTTGTCCAAATTTTATGCAAACAATAGCTTCCAGGAAACCAATGACCCTAATAGGCAGAACAGAGGTTAAACATCAATTCTCCTTACCAGAGCATATACATTCCGAAAAATATGCATGATTGAACCAAAAAGTTCAACTGGTGGCAAGACTTTAACCCCAAATACTGGTAGCAGGTATCCCACAAAATGAAATTGTTCAAGCCAACTGTACTTTCTTCAGAAATAACAACATATTTTCACCCCTTCCTTCCTCCCAGACCAAAATCTTGACTCATAAACTTTAATAGCTAGAAGAGCCTGGTATCATCTAGATCAAACCTCTGTAGCCCTCTGGGGTACCCTGTCAC
The DNA here is from genome assembly GCA_027257055.1 of Cephalopachus bancanus. Taxonomy (NCBI): domain Eukaryota; kingdom Metazoa; phylum Chordata; class Mammalia; order Primates; family Tarsiidae; genus Cephalopachus; species Cephalopachus bancanus. The sequence continues at coordinate 1,747,385 of JAPVLO010000170.1, read as the reverse complement.
AATGCCTCTGTGGGACCCCTCTCAAGCACAGGGAACCTACCATTTTGCAAGGGGGATACTTCTCTGGCCAAACTCTTTAGCTGTTAGGAAGTTTTTCCTTGTCTTGGGCTGGTACTTGCCTCTCATATATTCTACCCATGGGTCCTAACTTGCCCTCAGCTAACTCACAGGGTGAGTTTGAGCCTTCTAAGGGAGTCTTTCAATAACTAGAAGGCATCAACCTCATTCCCTTCCAGTCTTCTATGAATGTTTTTGCTGAGCATTACATATAAACCCTTTACCCTCTCCTGATCTGTAGGCAATTTTGCTAAATACAAAAATGTTAAAAAAGAAAACCCACACACTTCATATTTTCCCCGTTAATGAAAACATTGAAGTGGCCAGACACAGTGGCTCATGCATGTAATCTTAGCACTTTGGGAGGTCAAGGTGAGAGGACTGTTTGAGCTTAGGAATTTGAGACCAGCTAGGTAACATAGTGAGACTTCATCTCTATAAAAAAATCAAAAAGTTAGCATGGCATGATGTGCACATCTGTAGTCCCAGCTACTTGGAAGGTTAAGATGGAAGGATCTCCTGAGCCCAGGAAATTAAAGCTGCAGTGAGCCGTGATCGTACCACTGCACTCCAGCCTGGGTGACAGAGTGAGACTCCAACTCAAAACAATACAAAAAAAGAAAAAGCCGGGTTCGGTGGCTCAGCCTGTAATCCCATGCCTTTGGGAGGCTGAGGTGAGTGGATTGCCTGAGCCCGCGCGTTCGAGATCCGCCTGGGCAGCGAGACCTCATCTCTACAATAAATCAAAAAATCGGGCATGGTAGTGCATGCCTGTAATTCCGGCTACTCAGAAGGCTGAGGCAGAAGGATCACTGGAGCCCAGCAGGTCGAGGCTGTGGTGGCCGGGAGCAACCACTGCACTCCAGTCTGGGCGACAGAGTGAGACTCCAACTCAAAAAAAAGAAAAAACTCATATTGTGTTCTATATCTTCATTTAAGAACATAAAATTCAGGACTTTATAAAGTTTCAGAGCTTTGAGGTAAGAATGGATAAAGAAAGGACTATATGGTTGGCCATGAAATCCCGAACACAGAATAAGAATACTGATTTCAGCCGGGCATGTTAGCAACGCCTATAGTCCCAGCTACTCAGGAGGCTGAGACGGGAGGATTGCTTAAGTCCAAGAGTTTGAGGTTACAGTGAGCTATGCACCCGTGAATAGCCACTGCACTCCAGCCTGAGCAACAGAGCAAGACCATGTCTTTTTAAGAAAAAGAAAAATATACTGATTTCAGACAACTCTACTTAGAACACTGCTCCTTTCTAGAATTGGAATCTGGATATTCAGGGACTGGTGTTCTTGCACAGATGTTATCTAAGAAGGCAAGAAAGGGTCGAGAAGGCCCTCAGGCCCTCTGCTTACTGGCAGACACAAAGTCTACTGCTATCATAAAATGTGTGGATGGCTCTAAACCAGGGGTCCCCAACACTCAGGTCATGGGCTGGTACTGGTTTGTGGCCTGTTAGGAACCAGGCTGCACAGCAGGAGGTGAGTGGTGGGTGAGTGAGTGAAGCTTCATCTGTATTTATAGTCACTCCCCATCTCTTGCATTACCGCCTGAGCTCTGCCTCCCGTCAGATCAGCACTGAAAAGCCTGCTTTCATTTCCAGCATCCTATCTCTGTGAAGCAGGGTTTTCTGCAGTGACAGCAACCAAAACGAGATTATGGAAAAGACTGAACATAAGCAACACAATTTGGGTGTCACTGTCTTCCATCACCCCCAGATGGAACTGTCTTGTTGCAGGAAAACAAGCTCAGGGCTCCCGCTCATTCTGCATTATGGTGAGTTGTATAAATATTTCATTATATATTACAATTTAATAATAATAGAAATAAAGTACACAATTTGAATCATTCCAAAACAATCCCCCTGCCCCAGTCCATGGAAAAATTGTCTTCTACAAAACTGGTCCCTGATGCCAAAAAGGTTGGGGACCGCTGCTCTAAACAATCAAATGCCTGGAATTAGAACCACTTCAGCAGAAAAATCAATAGAAAGTTTCCTCAATGTGTCTTTAGAGAGTTTGGGCTGTCTTTTCCAGTAGTTCTAACCAATCGAGGTTTGAGAGTGGTTGGGCTTGAATCTTTAAAGAGTCAGAGGAAGCAACAGTAAATGTAAGGAGATTGCTTCTGTTGACTCCTGGCATTCAGGAAATAATACAGTCTTATTTATCTCGCTTTGGGAGCAAGATTTTTGACCATTTGAAATTCTCAAAATTTGCTTTTAAAACTTGTGGATGAGTGTCTTTTGTTAAGGATGTATGCTTGCCTCCACCTTGGGGAGGTACATCTTTTCTCTCTCTCTAATTTATTTTAAATAAACTATTAAAAAAGGAAAAAAAAAAACCAAACAAACCACTGTCCCCTTCCTTCTCCCCCAAGAAAGTACATCATGTGTGAGAAAGCATCATTTTGGCTGAGAAACATAGGAGACTTTTTTCCAATAATCCTGAAGTCTAGACTGTGAACCAACCCTAGGTGGTGGTTACACTTTTGTGACTTCTAGCTTGTACAATGAGGATACATATAAAGGATGATTTCATCTTTGGCTGCAACTTCCTGAAGAACCCCTACAAGGAAATATTGAGCCCAGGACATAAGTATGACTATCTACCCTTAAGACAGACAGAACACCCTGAGTTTATTATGAAAGACTTCTGAATATTCAACTACATTCGAGCCCCCTTTCCAATGCATGGTGTTAAGCAAACTAAAGCCATGTTTCTCAAACTTTTGTGATCTAAGACCCATGGCAATAAATACACTTTTCACTGTGACTCAGTACACACACACACACACACACACACACACACACCACTAAACAAAAGTATATCCTTACTCTGATATTTTTCTATTCTACTTTATTTTAAGATAATACTGGCTAGGATCCACTCATTGGTTTCATAATGACCTGAAGTTTTTTCCAATGCCTTTAAGTTACCAACTTTGGGATATGATTTGCTCCTCTGTGCTGAAGAGTCTTTGCTAAGCTGTTGTCCAAGTGTATGGGCACATCTTGGTGAGAAGGTGACAGCTAAGCAAAGACTGGGAGGAAATGAGGAAGACAGCTGTGGGATGATCTGGGTGCAGAGGAGCACTAGCTGAGGCCTGGACGTAGGGTGGGACTGGGGTGAGGGGAAGGGCGCAAACTGAGGTCCAGGCAACATGGGTCTTGAGGGCCACCCTTGGGCTTGGCTTTTAGTCTGAGGGAGCTTTGGAAGGTTTGGAGCAGAGGGTTTTACATGATTCAACTTACATTTTACATCTTTTCTTTAACATTTATCTTATACATCGAAATAGAGAGAGAGTGAGACTCCAACTCAAAAATACAAAATTAAAAAAAAGATCATTCTGGTGGCCCAATAGAACAGTTGTGAGAATGCAAGAGCAGAAGCAGGGAGGCTACTGCACTCATCCAGGTATGAGCACCTGGGTAGGTACTGCAGACCAGGGGGGACCAGGGGGCATTAAACCCAACAATCACATGGACTGCTCTAACTCCCAGTCACTGTCCCCACCATTATCCTACTGGAGGAAATCCTAATTGGTAGCATCCTTCTAGAAAGTTAACATTGCTTTTCTACCAAGACTCACATGGTGGTTAGTTTAAGGCTGAGGTCAGAAGCCTGGGCACAGTGGGAGCCTACATGAAGCCTGTCAGTGAGAGAGAGAGCACCTACTTCTTTATCCCTGGGGGGTTGCCTCTGCATAGCTCTGCAACACGTCCCCTTACTCAGTTTAAGTTTAAATCTCTATCTTAGGCAGAGCTAGGTGGCCACATGGTGTCTTGATGGAGTTCAGTTAGTGCCGCACTCCCTCTGATGACTGTGCCCACTCCTATCCTGATTCAGCAAGGTTAAAAGGCAGATAAACACTTGGGTGTCCTGACTTTCTGCCTGGGGGCAGGCACTCGATATTCCTGACCTCAAACTCTCAGCCCCCCTCTCTGCAGAGCCAGCTCCACAAGGCAGAAAAAAGACAGCATACTGGGAGCTCAGGGTGGGGAGCTTCTCAGTGAAGGAACAAGACTATAAACGAGGCTGATTTATAAACGTGAGGCACAAAGCTTTGGGCTCATGTGTGTGAGTGGATGATAAAGGAGATAGTCAGAGGCTGGCTTGGCAGACAGAAAGGGAGGGTCTCAAGGAGAAGTAACACCTGCAGGAATTCCCCTGCACCACTTGTTATGTAACTAGCAATTGAAAATGTGGTTAATGTGGTTAAGAACATCCTCTTAAGCCAGAATGTTTTGTTTAATGGGACTTTTTGCCATTTGGGTGCAGGTGTAGTAGCTCAACTAAATATCCTAACCTGACCTAAGCTTGTTATAACATCAAACATGACAGCTGCATTGCGGTTTTACCCAAGAATGGGCTTTTCTGTGGTACTTGAGGGTAATAATCAAGATGGAGTAACTTTGAATAAGGGCACACATGTACAGTAAAGGCTGGGACCAAGAAATAGCTAGGAAATTAAGAGGCGAGTAAGATGCAAATGAGAAGAACACCCCTAGAAAGGAGAGAGAAAAACAGAGTACTCCCCCACTCCTGATAACCCATTTTGGGTCCCCTCTCTTTTTTTGAGAGCTTTCTGTTGCTTAATAAACTCCTTTTTTCACTCATTCTTTGGTGTCTGTTCCTTAATTTTCTTGGTTGTAAGACAAGAACTCAAAGATCTAAGTTGACAGCACAATTGCAAATTCCTGCAACATGGGGAGTACGAGCCAAGCTCTGGAAGAATTTTCAGCTTGCCAACAAGCCTGCTCTTGGGTTCTGAAGACGCCACTGCAATGCCACGGCCATGGAGCCAGGGGCCAGGCTGCCATGCCCTACGTACCCTGCCTACACAGCTGTACCAGACACACTCCTCGGGCAGTGTAGAGGTGGATTGGTGAGCCATTCTCCAGCCTCCAATAAAGGAAATGAGACATGTATCCAGGCAACTCAATGATCACATAGCCACACAGGATGCCAGGAAGGGCTTCCCAAGTTCAGGAGTGAGCTTCTGGTTCTGATCAAGGGGGAGCAAAGATACCTTTTTAGAGGAAGTCAAAGCTGAGCAGGGCCTTAACAGATAGATCCAACTTCAGCAGTATCTGTTCCTTGGTACCTTCTGACTTCCAAAGAACCATTGGGGTGAGGGGGGAGGGTGAGGAGAGGGCACAGGGTCCTGGGTGGCATACCCAGAAGAGTTCTGTTCAATTGTTTAGATATCTATTAGGGTCTGGGGCAAGGTGCCATTTGAGAAAAGGGAATCAGCTGCTACAAAAACTTTGTAACTCACTGGAGGCTCTAGAATGCCAGTGGGGGGCTCTTGAACACAGAAGGTGGGAACAGTAGCATAAAGAGAGGAGGAAAAGTCTAGGGGAGGAGGGGGAGATAGGGAACTGGCTGTAAAGTTACACCAGCAGGACAGTGGTGACCCTGAAGGGACCTTTCTAGAAGTCTGGTCCCCTCAGCTTGCTCCCTCCTCCTAGAAGGGACCCTGTGCTTCACAGCTGCATGTGTCCTTAAGAAAGTTAGCCTGAGGCTATGAGCCTGGAAGAATAATAGCACAATTATGATAAATTGTAGGGGGGGAGGGAGGAGAGGAGTGGGATTCCAGCAAAGGAAACTAAGAACAAAAAGCCAGGGAGGAAATCCAGGACTGATGTCAAAGAAGGAGGAGGAATATTTCAAGACAGCAGATGCAAGTGCAGAAGATAAAAGAAGAGGATGGTTTGGAATGATCTTGGCGAGAACAATTCAGCAGAGCAGTGGAGGTAGGAGCTTATTGTAATGGGACGTTAGTAGGGCAGGATAACATGTAGTTCTGACCATAAGACTCCTCAAGGGAGAATGCTGTCCTGGGTCCTCGGGCAGCATCAGACATTCTTCCCATGAGGGTCATCCCAAGATCTCTCAGGAACAGGAACAGTGACTGCTCACTCCCGTTCCAGCCAACTGTGGCTACCACCTTTCTCTCAAGACCAGGTGATAAAACATCATTCCTTTTTAAACTGGGCTAATACTGTTTTTTGGTGGCACAGAAGCTCAATTAAAGTCAGGGTGGAAGCTGGATGTGGTGGTTCGTGCCTATAATCCCAGCACCTTGTGGAGGAGAGAGGATTGCCCAAGCCTAGGGGTTTAAGGCCAGTCTGGGCAACTTGGCGAGACCTCATCTCTACAATAAATCAAACATTTAGCCAGGTGTGCTGGAACACACCTGTGGTTCCAGCTACTTGAAAGGCTGAGGCGGAAAGATCACCTGAGCCCAGTAGGTTGAGACTATAGTAGCTGTGAGCGTGCTGCTGCACTCCTGCCTGGGTGATAGAGTGAGACTTCAACTCAAAAAAAAAAAAAAAAAATCAGGGTGAAGTGGGGAAAAGACAAAGATAAGGATAACATAAGTGCATACCTGGGGAATTTCTTCACATCAGTCTGGCTCTGACACCCCAACAGAGCTGAAGGAATATAATGTGATTTCTAAATGGAGAAGAAATTGACTTTTCCACACTGCGGCCATTCCCAGATGGGATCCTTTCTCTGCTGTGTGCCACACCTTTAGCGTAAAATGCCTAAAGTTCAGATCTATGTACAACTGTTGGGGATGACACGGTAAGTCTATGTTTAGCTATATCAGCAAGGATTCACACAAACACTTGGAAGGTATAACACTTATAAAAGAGAAAGTGCCCCCTTCAGGAGAAAAAGATGTGGAATGGTGGGAAAGAAACCTCAAGTAGGTGGTCCTGTTTGACCTTTGCCTTCTCCGCTCCATTCCCAAAACAGAGCACTGGCCTGGTGTGGTGGCTCAAGCCTGTAATCCCAGAACTTTGGGAAGCCAAGACAGGAGGATTGCTTGAGCCCAGGAGTTCGAGACCAGCCTGGGCAACATAGTGAGACCTTATCTATGAAAACATAAAAAAAAGTTACCCCAACATGGTAGTGCATACCTGTAGTCCCAGCTCCTTGGGAGGCTGAGGTTGAAGGATTGCCTGAGCCCAGGAGATTGAGGCTGTGGTGAGTCGTGATTATGCCACTGCACTCTAGCCTGGTGACAGAGTGAGACCCCAACTCAAAAATAAACAAACAAACAAATAAATAAAGCCTCAGGCAGGTGGTCCTGTTTAAAAATCTGTTGAAAGTAATTTTGCCCTCTCTGCCCGCTTCCCAAAAGGCAACTTTGGGAATGTCACTCTAAGGGGCACTGCTGCTTGGTCCCTCTCCTATCTCCACATCTTGCCAAGTCGTGGGGTCAAGCCAAATTAGTGAAAAGGAAGCTATAAAGCAGCTACTAGTGATGAAAAGAAACCAGACATATAAGTGTTTTCTGTTTGATAGAGAAAAATAAAGACAAAATGGAGGAGGAGGAGGAGGAAGAAGTGGGAGAGGCGGTGGCCTCTGGCAACAGGGGAGCTGGAGGCTATGGCGCCTGTTTCACCTTCACTGCCTGGCCCTGTGGACTGTTCAGGGGGTACCTCTTGCTGGTGTGCATACACAGGTGGATCCACCGTGTGTGATTTATGAAGCGGGATTTGTTATGTTGCAGCATGGTTCCCTGGTTCTCACAAGATTCATTAATCTTGATGTCACATTGTTCTGGGAGTTCTCAATTCTCAATAAAGCACACTAAATCACCCATATGATCTCTCCTTAACATTCTACTTTATTTTAATCCCTTTCCAACAAGGCACACCTTTCTGGAGCAGGAGATTCTATCATGCTTTGGTGTAGTATACGAGCGGGGACCCCCAAAAAATCACAATTATCTTTCAGAGGGCAGGCTCCTTATAGTACACTTGGAATTTGTTCCTCCAGATCAAACAGTCAACTCAAGTTTTTATCTGGAAGTTTTGAGAAGGCTGCATCACAATCTGTGGAAGAAGTATACCTAGTTGTGGCAAACAGGCCACTAAGACAATGCACCTGCACACACTGTGCTGAGTGATCAGCGATTTTTGACCAAAAACCAGCATGACCCCCATGTCTCACCCTCCCTATTCACCTGCTCTTGTCCTGAGCAATTTTTTTGTTTCCCCCATGAAAAAAGTCCTCAAAGGAAAATATTTTGCTGATGTGGAAGAGGTGAAACAAAAAACAGAAGAAGCAATAAAAGTCATAAAAATTGACGAGTTCAAAAACTGTTTTGAGCAGTGTAAGTTTCTCAATAGGTGTTGCATCAAACCGAGACGACTTTGAAGGTGACTGAAGTTTAAACATGTAAGAATATACACTTTTGTATAAAGAAGTTCCAGGTTTTTTTGGGTCCCTCTTTGTAGCTTTGCCATTTCTCCTGCCCTGGGGATGGTGTTTTGTGGCTGCCCAATTAGAAAGAAACTCTGTCATAACCCTACCTGTTTCTCTGACCCACTTTTCCTATTCCTCAACAGGTAAATCGACCCAATTCTGTGGGAAAAAGATCTACTCCACAGTGGAATAAGACCTTGGCAAGGACTTTTAAATATGAAGGAAGCATGCATGTGGAAGTGGGAGAGAAGGGCTCAAATGCAGACAAAATTACTTCCTTTTCAGACCAGACCTCAAGAAGTCACAGCCCATGTCCCTTCCTCTATGACACAGTGCCCTCACTCGTGAAGTGGGAACCACCTCTGCTCCATCTATCAGAGATCTGGGAAACATGAATTCTTCCTTCTGCTCCATCATGAAACAAAGGAAACCAAATCCATCTTATCACCCTTTAAGCTGCAATCACTTTGGGGAAGAAAATCAGCTTATACCACAGACTCTATGAGAAACAAATGACAATGGCCCTTTGTCTTGTGGGGGTCAGGAGGAACATGCCTACATCTAACCCGAGTATCAGCAATTTTAGCCTTTAAAACTATAGGACATCATGAGAGCTGGACACACACACACACACACACACACACACACACACACACACACACAAAATGTTTGGAGGAAATGAGATAAAAATATGAATAGCAATTATCTCTGAATGGTTGACTTCTTTGGGTGATCTTTAGTTTCTTCTGTATTCTTTTCTTAGTTTTTGTAAATGCACATGTTTTACTTTTTTTTTAAGATTGGAAAAAAATAGCTTATTTAGAAAGTAAATTAGAGAGAGAAAGAGAAGAGAGAGAAAATTCACCTCCACAAAGTAGGGAAGGGAGTCAAAGGAAAGATGGTGGCCATAGTTCAAAAAGCCATGTGGACACACCAGAGTTTAAAAAGCAATGGTGAATGGAGAGAGACAGAGAGAGAGAGGGAGGAGATTCACCTACCCAAGGGAAGGCAAGGGGCCAAAGCTTAGGAAAACATGGTCTGGCCATAGCTCACAGAACACGTGGCCAGACCATAGCATAGCAAGGCAATGGCTGTATTACTTTTTTTTTTTTTTTTTTAAGAGACATGGTCTGGCTCTGTTGCCCAGGAGTATAGTGGTACGATCATAGCTCACTGCAGCCTTGAACTCTTGGGTTCACGCGATCCTCCCACCTCAGCCTCCCAAGTACCTGGGACTACACACATGTGCCACATGCCCAGCTAATTTTTTAAGTTTTATATAAAGATGGGGTCTTGCTACAGTTGCCCCTGCATATCTTGAACTCCTGGCCTCAAGCGATCCTCCTGCCTCAGTCTTCCAAAGTGCTGGGATTATAGGTGTGGGTCACTACGTCCAGCAAGTGCATATATTACTTTTTAGTTGGAAAAATTTATTGTTTAAAAATTCGTTGATAGTAATTTCTTCTCTACTTCCCTAAATTTTCTGTAAAGAACTGCCTTATTCAATTTAGAACCTAGATTAAGTCTTGAATCTAAGCTTCCTTAGGAACTGAACTTCATGAAAGATTTGCTGGATGTTGCTGGAATTTCACTTGCTAAATAAGATGGCAAACTGTTGCTCATGTTTAAGTAAAAGAACAACTTAACAGAGATACTGAAGAGGGTCTCACATTTAACCAAAGGCACGAAACTAGACAACCTAAGGTGTCTTTCCATTCAGTTAAATAATAGTCAATTAAGATACAGCATTTGGATCTGTAACAATTGTACCATGCTGCTATGTGTTAGTTTTTTTTGGAACAATAAAATTTTTCCTCAGTATATATAGCAAGCGGCTGTTTAAAGGGATCCTTATGATGTGTTAGTAACATGAGTGTGGGGTAAGCCCAGGACAGGATGACGTGCCGAACTCAAAATACATTCCCAGGGAATTCAACCAATCCATTTTCTCTTTATTTTATAAAACAAGGTCTCTGACTTGTATGTGGAAAATATCTTCTGATTTCCTGGTTTTGTTTTTTAAAGAGACCAGTTTCTAAATAATTTGCCAAGTAACTATTTTTAACTTAAATCAGGACAGGAAATATTAAAGATGAAAAGATACATTTAAGCCGGGGTCGGTGGCTCAGCCTGTAATCCCGCGCCTTTGGGAGGCTGAGGTGAGTGGATTGCCTGAGCCAGCGGGTTTGAGACCTGCCTGGGCAACTTGGTGAAACCTCATCTCTACAATAAATAAAAAAAATTAGCCGGGTGTGGTAGTGCGCACCTGTAGTTCCAGCTACTTGGAAGGCTGAGGCGGACGGATCGCCGGAGCCCAGCGGGGTGAGGCTGCGGTGGCCGGGAGCATGCCACTGCCCTCCAGCCTGGACTACGGAGTGAGACTCCAACTCAAAAAAAAAAAAAAAAAAGAAAAGATACATTTAAAAAGGCCATATGTGGTGGCTCATGCCTATAATTCTAGCACTTGGGGAGGCTGAGGAGGGAGGCTAGCTTGAGCCCAGGAGTTCGAGAACCAGCCTGGGCAATATAGTGAGAACTTGTCTCTACAAAATAAGAAGCATATATTAGCCAGGCATGGTGATGTGTATAGTCCTAGCCACTTGGAGACTGAGGCAGGAGGATCATTGGAGTCCAGAAGGTCAAAGCTGTAATGAGCTGTGATTGTGCCACTGCACTTCAGCCTGAGTGACAGAGTGAGAACCCAACTCAAAAAACAAACAAAAACCCAGCAAACCTTTTTCACTTGCCTTCATGGGAATACTTCACTGAAAAGTACTGAACACATTGTAAGAAATACCCGAAGAAATTGAGGTTTTTAAACTGGTTTTTAAATCTGAATAACAAGAGATTACTCACCCAAAAACCCAGCACTGTGTTCCTACGCGTTTGCACTGTGTGTCGGTGAGATAAGCGTAGTACTGTCTGAAAGAACAAAGTTGAAATTCATTGAGAACTGCTGGAAGACCAATAAGTCAATACATAATTAAATCACTTTGACAGAGTAAGTATAAAAAACGCCCTGTCTTGTCCCATGTACTTGAGCTGTCTGGTCTAGTTCTATTCAAGGGAATAGAAAGTCAGTGCCTATTAAAACATTCCCGTAAGAGATTCAGAATTCGGGTTAGGTCAGAGGGAGGGGAATACAGTTTACAAGAGCCAGATTATTGGCTGGTCCTGAGTTCAGCAGTGTTTACAACTGATCACAACCAGTTACAGATTCCTTTGTTCCTTTTCCACCCCCACTGCTTCACTTGACTAGCCTTAAAAAAAAAAAAAAAAAAAAAAGAGCCAGATCATTGGCAAAACCAGTCTCAATTCAGTGACTAGACTCCCACAACCCTGAGTCAAAGCAGCCTCGTGGAGGTGCTCCAGTCTCTAGCTCTGTGGACGTGATTCCAGTAATTATCCCCTCTGGCTCTCTCCAGGACAAAGATTGCTGGTTGCAATCAGGCAAGAAATCCATTTATTTTGGCTTTCAGAAACAAGAACAGGACCCCAGCTATACCTCATTGTCCCCGAATGTCAATGACTTTACATGTTACTGACAAGATCTGAAAAAACAGGCAATGATGTAGAATTGAAAGACTCAGAACAGCACTATCCAACAGAAATATAATACAAGCCATAAATGCAATTTGAAATTTTCTAGTAGCCATGTTCAAAAAGTAAGAAGGGAGAGATAAAAGCCATGTAAATAATGTTATTTAAACCATTATTTGAATTGATACGATTAAAACATTACAATGAGGCATTATATTCTTTGGCCTCAACTGTTCAAGATCTAGTGTGCAGTTTATACATACACCACATTTCAACGTGAACTGGCCACATTTCCAGTGATCAATAGCCACACGTGGTGGCTGACTCCCATAAGTAACAGCATGGTTCAGTCTCCTAAGTATCCCCAAAATCAATCCCTCTTTTCTGAAGTAGCATCTGAAAGAGGAGCTCATTTTTGTGGGGTCACAGACTTCTTTGAGGATTTGAGGAAAGTTATGATAAAGACACAAAATTTTGCATAAAACTCCAGAGGGTTCACCGATACCTAAAGCTCATCCATGAACTATTACCTCCTCATCCCAGAGACCAGAGTGACAAATGCTAGTTATAAAGAATGTAAGATTTCCTCTAACTTCACATTGTCATTACCTGATTTGCCTTTTCCAGTTCAGCTACTTTACCCTCTGGCTGCCTCCATCTCCTTTTATTGCACTTTTTTATTTTTATTTTTTTTGAGTCAGAGTTTCACTCTGTCGCCCAGGCTGGAGTGCAGTGGCATGCTCACAGCTACCACAGCCTCAGCCTCCTGGACTCAGGCGATCCTTCTACCTCAGCCTTCCAAGTAGCTGGAACTACAGGCATGCACCATCACATCACACTTTTTAATTGTAGAGACAAGGTTTCACCAAGTTGTCTGGTTGGTCTCGAACTCCTGGGCTCAGGCAATCCTCTTGCTTTGGCCTCCCAAAGTGCAGGGATTACAGGTATGAGTCACCTCGCCTGGCCTTATTACACTTCGTACTGTCAGATTAAAAGAATGTTCACTTGAGTATGTTCTCAAAACAGACTCGTGTGAAATTCTAATCAAAAAGGGAAAAAATGGAATTATGATATGTACCATTTATCCTAAAGCCTATAAGCTCTCTCTCCTTTTGGGGCCTGGCATTTGCTAACTGAGGTGGCTGTGTTAAAATCCACTAGCGCACATCCATCTTTCCAAATAACTTGTCTAAAAACCTTCTTATGTGGGAACCACCTCGAGCAGTCTAAGAGTCAAGAGTCTAAGAAAGTGGCTGAATTTTTTTTTTTTTTTTTTGAGTTGGAGTCTCACTCTGTCGCCCAGACTCTGGAGTGCAGTGGCCCCTGTCGGCCACCACAGCCTCGACCTGCTGGGCTCTGGCGATCCTTCCGCCTCAGCCTTCCAAGTAGCCGGAATTACAGGCATGCGCTACCACGCCCGCTGATTTTTTGATTTATTGTAGAGGTGAGGTCTTGCTGCCCAGGCGGGTCTCGAACCCGCAGGCTCAGGCAATCCACTCACCTCAGCCTCCCAAAGGCACGGGATTACAGACTGAGCCACCGAGCCCGGCTAGTGGCTGACTTTTAAAGAAAAAGAATTGTGAAGAAATCCATAAGGTTTGGCAAAATTTTGAGGATCTCCAAAAGCGCAAAACACTGGATTTATAGTCTCTAGTTTTTATTTTGGAATGTTTAACACTACTGAAATTTCATGATAAATATTATGTGATTTGCTATTTTGTTCTATAAGAAGAGATTTCTTTTTGCTCTTACTTTGTTGATTGTTCTTAATTTTATGAAGGAATTGTTAATTTTTCCTGAAAATAACCGTAGTGTCTCAAATTAAACTACACTTTATATGGGGACTCCAAACCATGGAGACAACACAGCATTTATGAGATAATGACTTCAATAAACTACTGGTGGATTCATTTCAAAGGGCTGCTGACTTACCAACTGTTCCTGTCCTGTTGGAGTCATACTAAAAAGAGATGAAATTTTTAGTCTTAACTCCACAGGACTCAGGCATGTATTATTTGGATTGTTCAATCCAGGATCTGGGGCTATTTTTTTCTTTTGGTAGTAATGAATGATGATAAGAAAAGGTGCTGGCTGGAAGCATCTGATCAACGTGAAACTCTCCTTGGCAAGTGAAGTCCTCTGCCTGTGTGGTTTGCAAGCCGATTAAAAATGGTGAACTAAGCAATCCTAGAGCTTCTGAAGAGCTGACTCATTTAATTGTTTAGTCTATATTTGGATCTTTGGCATTGCTACTGATCCATACTAGTACTTCATATTAGTTATAAAGCCCAGATGCCTTTCTATATAAGAAGTGAAACAAATAAAAATGTCTGCTTTGAACTTCATTTACCTGTGAGGGATAGGGTCTCTGAATGAGCCTCATCTCTACGGTCCTACACAAAACCAGGTGATATATATATATTTTAAAATAAGTATTATATATATATATTACACACACACACACAAACACACATATGTGTGTGTTTGTGTGTGTATTTTTTTTTTTTTTGAGTCAGGGTCTTACTCTGTTGCCCAGGCTGGAGTGTACTGGCAAAATCACAACCCACCATAGCCTCAAATTCCTTGGCTTATGTGATACTCCTGCCTCAGACTCCCAAGTAGCTGGGACAGATATATACCACCACACCGGACATTTTTATTTTATTTTTGTAGACAAGGTCTTGCTATGTTGCCTAGCCTGGTCTTGAACTCCTGGGCTCAAGTGATCCTGCTACCTCGGCCCCCCAAAGTGCTGGGATTATAGGTGTGAGCCACCATACCTGGCCAGGAAGGACATTTGTAAAGGGAAATTAATTTAATTGGTTCTGACGAAGCTAATAAAATCTCATTTATGACTTCAGTCTACTATAGGAACTTTTATATTTTCCAATAATCTCATTTTTTAAAAACTCAGTTTCACTGCTACTAATTTTTTCTAACATGATGTTATAGGAGGAAAAAAAGACCAGCAATGAAAGACTGTAAAGGGATTTGAAAATAATGGACAATACTATTGGTGTGGTATTGACTATTCATTTTCTTTTTTTAAACCCCATTTATGTTACTGAGGTCTGAGAGCAAAACGTTTTCTTCATATTCTGGATATATAATTCCTTGGAATGATATTTTCATGGAAAAGCTGCTATCTTATGTGACTTCCCTTATGTTAAACAGGACAATATAAAGCAGGTTAATGTCCTCAAATGACAGTCAGGCTTGTGCAGAATTACCTCACTGTGGGTGCCGTGATACCACCAATAAAAAGAATTCGGCCCCAACTTAATGGATGGCTGGCTTGGAACACGAAGATATGCTTCAAGAAGAAGGTATTCAACTCAGTCAGCTGAAAAAAGAGGGAGAAATCAGTCAACCTGAACGTTGTGCTAAGCCATAAGCATATATTCCTTAAATAGAAATTCTACAACTAGAGCTAACTGGTATGTTCAAAACATTTTCAGAAAATAGATGGGGTCCTTTGGTCTTAAAAACAAACATTCTAAAAAGCAATCCAGTGTCTAATACATTGGATGACGAATGCTAAACATGACTTTTTTCAGAGAACCGAGTCTGTTTCCAATTTGTAGTTCAAAGATCCATATTTGAAAATGTCTTCATGACAAAGCAAGACCTTAGGCATGATAACATCACTTTGCTTAATTATTCTACATGCCAGCTACAGAATATTATACTTTCTAAAGTATCTAGCTGGCAAGCGATGTAAACTAATATTAATTCTCAATTCCTGGAAGCTTTTTATTTTGGTTTTTGTTTTTCCTCTACTTCTGGGCATCTGCAAAAAATACCTGCCAGATGATCATGAAAAGGTATATTCCAGCCACTCTCTGAAAAGAAGATTTGGGGTCAAACCATCGAACGTAGGTCCAGCTAGCAGGAGTGAACTGCAGTACAGCTCTCTTGATTTTCCCGGTGGTGGTATGAATGTCCCTGTAGGAAGAGAATAGCTCCAGTGAAAATCCAAAGAGATAAGGAAGGGGGTGGGGTGAGGAAAACAAACAAGACAAAAGGCTGTGCGTTGATGATTGTATAACAAATGCTTGGAGCACATGATTGCTTTTTATTTGAATAGCCATTCAAAGGTCTCTGTATTCACAGGTGAAGCAGGTGACAGAAGAATACTCGACGGGGAATTTCACTGATGACAGGCACAGCACAGCAAGGAGACTATTCTCACCCACCAGGAAAAACAGCACCTACTTCATATTCTTGAGATACCCACATTTCTTTACCTTATTTCTACCCCAGAAAAATGAACAGTTTGGATTGATAAACAGGGATATATAACCTTTCTCAGTTTTCATCCTAGAAATCACTCAATTGAAAGTTTCATGCCCCCATGGAAGAAACAAATGGTCCCACATTTAACAAATGAGAACATTTACACTTAGGGACAGCAAATGGCTGATGCAGACTCAGCAGCAGAGATGGCAGATTCTAGTCCTCTCTTACTAGTCCACAAGTGGAAGTCCAAGGTGGATACCATTTAAGAACTGGTAGAGAGTCTTTGATTCAATGGATCATTATATCATGGAACTTTATGTCTCAGACATCGTGCTCAGTGCTGAAGGCACAGCACCAACCAGTCAGGCCCTGTGTGAATGGGAGAGGGAGAGTGGGCTGTTCGTTCATCCACCCACCTACCCATCAAAAAAAGCTCATACTGAGAAAATATCACAGCATAAAGATCTGCAGCACAACAGAAACAAAAAAGAAAAACTATCCCAAAATAAACAAGAACTAAGAAGGACCTGCATTTTTAAAATACCAAAAAAAAGATAGGTGTGGTGACTTATGCCTATAATCCCAGCACTTTGGGAGGCCAAGGCAGGAGGATTGCTTGAGCCCAGAAGTTCAAGATCAGCCTAAGCAACATAGTGAGACTTCGTCTCTATAAAAAAATCAAAAAATTATCTGGGCATGGGGGCACACACCTGTAGTCCAAGATACTTGGGAGGCTGAGGTGGAAGGATTGCCTGAACCCAGAAGGTTGAGGCTGTAGTGAGCTGTGATCATGCCACTGCACTTGAGCCTGGGTAACAGAAGGAGATTCTAACTCAAAAAAGTATTTAAAGAAAAATAAAAAATAAAATTAAAAAAAAAATTTATTAAAAAAATAAAAAATAAAAATTAAAAAAAAAGTGCTTGGAAAGACGTAGAAAAAGATGGAATAGAGATGTTACATGATCATGAACCAGAATATTTAATATAGTAAAAAGGCTAATTCACCTAAGCTAATCTATATTCACTTGCACATTTAATATGACTTAAAAACAGCAACAGGATTTTTGGTTTATTGGTTGGGCTTATGCCTTGGCAACCTGACAAAATAATTCTGAAGTTGAATTTGAAGCATAAATGTAGAAAACGAGAAAGTACTGTGGCAGAGTTTAAGGAATCAAACATCCTGGTGCAAATTCAAACTTCCTGGTGCAAATTCAGAATCTGAGCAGGATAAAGTAATGATGGCGGTGTGACTGTCCTGCTAGCTGCTGTGTCCTTAGACAAATCACTAAACCTTACTTTCAGTATCTTCATCCCTAAAATGAAGAGAATAAGTGTTTACCCCAGTACTGGCATAGGGCTCAAATGAGATATTGCTTAGAAAGCTTGCTCAGAGCAGTACTTGGAGCAAGGCTATGGTTTTTGTATTTTGTCAAATACAACCTTGAATATATTTAAAAGTGTCCTTTCAAATCAGTGGCCAAAGAAAGAATTATTAACAAAAGGGATAGGGAAAATTGGTTCATCAATGGTAAAAACACGGTGAAATCCCTCCCTCACATTATATACCAAAATAAATTTGAGATAAACTAAACAAGTAACTTCTAGTAAAATCATTAAAGAGCTAGAAGAAAATACAGGTTAATATTTACCTGAATAAAAAATTGAAAATATTTTTGAAGTATAAATGAAAAATTTACCACAAACAAAATTTAAAAGGGGGGGGGTGACAAAATGAAAAATGGAGTTACAATAATGACAAAGTGTTAATAGTCATAATCTATAGAAAGTACTAATGAAAGAGAATATCCAATGGAAGTAGACTAAAAATCCAGTATCATGCAATTTATGTGAGGTAAAAATGACAAAGTTTAAAAATAAAATTCAAAGACACACTGAAATGGATAGAATTTATTTACCAAACAAAAACAAAAACAAACCCAGACAAGTACACTAAGATTGTGTCTAAGAACGTTTATTATAGTCTTCTTACTAAAAGCCAGAACTCTGAAACAAGTAAATGGCCATAAATGGAACTGGTTAAATATTTTATGGTTTATTCATATGTTGCAATATAAAAGAAGACTTTTAAAATTATGTTTTAAAATAGTATTTAATGATGTAAGAAAATGCTCACATTTTGTTCTATAAAACAAAGTTTTTAACACAATCAAAGCAACTACTACTTTCATGATCACTACTGTTGCTCTTTTCTTCCTCATCGATGGCATGGTTCCTGCCACAAATTGAGAGGCAAGTTTATCTGAGCAGGATAAAGTAATGATGGTGGTGTGACTGTCCTCCATGGCAGCACAGAGGAGGGCACACAACTGAAATTTAGAGAACTTCCTGAAGAGGTAACAAGTGAGCTGAGTCAGCAAAGAACAGGGGCATCAGCCTGGCCCATGAGTACATGGGTCAAATCCCAGGTAGAGAAGGGAGCATGTGCACGAACACAGAAACTTGGGTGCCTGGGAGAATGCAGAGAAAGGCTCTCCCCTGACAATCTCACAGATGTACAATTCATCCTAAGCCGTGAGAAGCCATCACAGGACAGGAATACAGGAATGACCTGAGGATTCTGTCTGATGTTCTTTTTGTTTTGTTTTGTTTGAGCTGGGATCTTACTGTGTCACCCCGGCAGGAGCGCAGTGGCATAATCACCACACCCTTGACCTCCTGGCCTCAGCCTCCTGAGTAGCTGGGACTAGAAGTGTGAGCCACCACAACCAGCTAATTTTTTGTAGAGACAAGATCTTGCTATGTTGTACAGGCTGGTCTTGAATTCCTGGGATCAAGCAGCCCTCTCACCTAGCCTCTCGAAGTGAGGGATTACAGATATGAACCACCACATCTGGTCGCTGTTCTTAAAAAGATTGCTCAAGCAATGATGTAGGAAAGTTTGGAGGGGTTACCTGGGAACAGAGGACTAATTAACCCAGTGATGGGCATCTGAATGCAGATGGAGGCAGCAGGGATTAAAAAAAAGGGGATGCATTTAAGGGATATTTTCACTTGAGAGGGTGGTGCTAGGACCCTCTGAATATCTGGGGTGAGAAAGAAAAACTCAGATGATTTAGCATTTTCTGGACAAATGCTTGAAATTAGGTTTATAATCATTTAAGAGTTTCAATTATTAACGTGGAATTCCCTATCATCCATCAGGCCGCGTTAAAGTTGATCCAACTAAAGCATTTAAATATACATTATGAAAAACTGTGACTAATGTCCAAAAGGAAGGTGACTCACTTGAAGCTTGCCCAGTGGTAAGTCCTCATCTCTAAAAACCGGCAAACGACCATGCCCAGCCAAATGCCACCGCCATTGCACAACAGGATATCCAGAATGACTTGATCCCACCAGCACTCAGCAAAATTGGGCAGGAGATGCATGAAGAAAAGCTGAGAAACACAAGAGCTGATGGTTGGAAAAATAAACAAAACTGGGGCACTATGCAGAAAGATACATTAGAAATTAGAATGTAGAAAAATATGAGAAAAAGTTATTGACATTTCATTTTTTCCTACTATATTAACAAAAAGAAACAAAGTCTACAATCTGGTTTTTTTTTTTTTTTTTGAGTCGGACTCTCCCTCTGTCACTCAGGCTGGAGTCCAGTGCTATGATCACGGCTCACCTTATCCTTGAAATCCTAGGCTGAAGGGATCCACCATACTCACCCTCCTGAGCAACTGGGACTACAGGCACATGCCACCACACCTGGCTAATTTTTAAAATTTTTGTAGAGACAAGGTCTCACTACATTGCCTAGGCTGGTCTCAAACAACAAGGCTCAAGCTATCCTCCTACCTCGGTCTCCCAAAGTGTTGAGATAATAAGCATGAGCCACTGCGACCAGCTAGTTCTTGTTTTTAATATTGCAGATGGTTTGAAAAAAAATTTAAACAGTCTTTTTTTCGGCATAGGGCTTTTTTTCTTGAAAAGTACTACCAATGAATTACCCTGGCAATAGACAACACAACAAGGATCTTAGAGGAGAAAAGGAGAGAAAAGATTTCACACCTGACAACAGAGCATTGGCATCATTCTTAAAATTAGCAGCTTGAGAACTCAAGTTGTATGTTTCAAAAATATCCCATAAATGTTTAGGCACAACAGTAAATAAACTGTAAAAGCAGAAAGGTTAGATCTTGGTGACATGATGTAAGAAGCATACGAGTATAGCTTAACAGGAAATCTCACACTAGCTGATTCACAATAGTCACAGTGCCCATGATGTACAAGGTGGTGAGAGAAAGGAATTCAAGGGTCTTGATCTTAAGGCAAGGAGTTGGACGTTTATCTGGATAACCAGAACCACAAAATACGGTGGACCGAGACAAAGGATACAATGATGACATTAATAGAGCACAGTAGGAGAAAAACAGAGATTTGTTCTGACTGAGGGCAACTTGAGAAGTTTTCTGGAAGGAAGACATACTGGAATGGGAACATTAAGGACAAAAATGGACTGATTTCAAGAAATGGGGAACATTCCAGGATGGGGAAACAGTGAGATCAAGAGTGGAACAGAAGTCTCTTGGAAACTGTTTTGTCCAAAACAAAGGGCAAATCAGCTGTGTCCAGAATAGCACACCCTGCTGTGTGAAGGCTGGATTTAAGAATGTGAAATTATAAACACAATGCCTGGGAGTTCTTTGGAAAGAGCCAACCTTGTAATTATAAACCTTTGAAGTAATATAATAAATACTGCAAAGATAAAATAGTATTCATCAAAACATTTTGTAAGCTATAAACAATATATAAATATGAGGAGTTTTTCTCTTGAATGTGCCTGCTGCCCAGAAGGTACAGAACAGCTACTGCATGTGATGGCTTGTGGCTGCATTCTTACCCCGTGTGGGCCCGGCACTATCCCTGAAATGTATTCCTAGGTCCTAAGCCATGAGAAGGACGCTTAATTCTTGCCCTTAGGTGGAGAAGACAGGAACTTCAGCAAAAGCCAATGATATGTATTTGCTGAAACAAACCTATGCAAGGGAGTGGACTGTGAGGGACATCCTTCAGCCTGAGGATCTTTCCTGGAAGGTACCAGATTTGGGGTGAGATGGGTCTCCAAGAGATCTAAGTCCAGGGAGCTGGAGGGGTCAATACTCCCTCCTCACGGTAGATTTTTGGGGCATCTGCTGTGTGTAAGGCAAAGTCCATGAGTCTGGAACACGTAGACATGGGTCCTGCCCTCTTGAGGCACACACTCAGCAGAAAAGAGATACTTATCAAGTATCTGATATGGGACCAATGTTTCAAAGGAGAAGGGCCAGGTGCTTATTTTCTCGCTGCATAAAGATGGCATGTAGTGGAGGGGCAGGAAAGCCTTCTGGAGCTGAGCCCAGGAGACAGCTGGTTAGCAGGTAGAGGGGCAGGGAAGGGTGGGAAGAGATGGGAGAAGGGCTCTAGAGAGGCTAAATGCGACTTGGGCTGCAGGTAGAGGGCGGTGAACCTCGGGCATTGTAGACAAGGTCAGAGGTTTGGATTCTGTTTTAAGAGTCGTGCACAAACACTAAAGAGATCTGAGTAGGGGAGAGATCTTATCCAGTGGAGTCTGAAAAGGAATACTTGGGAATAAATACTGTGAAGGGAGAGACGAGCAATTCAAATGAGAGATAATGATGAATTAGAGACAAGTAGGAGCAGAGCTCTCAAAAGACTTTGATGGACTGTATGGGCATTTAGAAGCATCTAGAGGAATTGAGGACTACAGGTGCCAGGAGCAGGGAAAGAAGATGCAGCAGAATGTCCAGTCTGCCATGTGAGGAGGAAGCCAGGGAGGCTGAGAAAGGCCAGGTACCTACACAAGGCTGTGCAGTGGCTGGGTTATGAAGATAGCTCAAATCCAGAGGTGCAACATGGTATAATGACAGGAATGTGGGTAGAAATCTGATCCTGCCTCACCTAAGGAAGCAAGGCTCTGAGCTCTGTTTCCTTCATCTGTCCAATGAAAATACATATGCACTGTTGTCCCTGATTTATTGTGAGAATTTATGATGGCATATGTAAAGTATTGGGCACTATCACAAATGGATCAAGTTGTGTCCACTCAAAATTCCTTTGTGGAAATCCTAATCCCCAATACCTCAAACTACAAAAGCTTATTTGGAAATAGTCATTGCAGAGGTACTTAGTTAAGAGGAGGTCATACTGGAGTACAATGAACCCCTAATCCAGTATGACTGATGTCCTTACGAAAAATCAGACACATATAGGAAGAATGCTATGTGAATATAAAGGAGCGATGTGTCAACAAGCCAAGGAACAACAAAGACTGCCAGTAAATCTCAAGAAGATAGGGAAGAGGCCTGGAACATTCTCCAATACAATCTTCAGAAGGAAACAACCCTGCTGACAACTTGATCTTGGACTAATAGCCTCCAGAACTGAGAGACATATTGGCAAAAGCTATACCTAACTGGCACACTTATCTGAGTTGGGGTCAGGTCAGTGACTAGCACCGAGAAATATACTGTGCATGTGGCCAAATTTTGTTCTCAGGGAATGATAAACTGAAAATAATACAATAGAAAAATAAATTCATTCCTAAACTTTCATTTTGCTAATAGCTTTTCAAGACCGTATATCTCCCATTAACTACATGCATCAAACTTTTGATTACTTATATATTAGAAGTTACACTGGGAATCCATTTTCAGCTACAAAATGTCTGGATGCTCTTGCAATCCTGAACACTCAATTCTATTATCTTGAACTGGAAGCTAGTTAGTGGGTCAACTGATCTACTGAATTCTAAGCAGATCTCATTCCCATTTATTGTACTTGGAATTTTAACTTCATTCTTTTTGTTTCTCTTTAAGACTTGTGGGATATAGGCACATTTGGTAAGTTAACAAAAAGGTACTTTATTGTTTCTTTTAAACAAAGGTATAAAACATTCTTTTAGGATGGTTTAAATACCGTTTGAACCACAGAGGCAGGAGAATGGATTGAATGCTAACTGACAGACTATCTTCTTCCTATGTATAAACTGTACACACAATGTAGTCTGGGTAAGCCCGTGCCCTCCTTCTTACCTCAGTTAGCTCCCAGGTAATACTGATTGTCCAGCAGAGACCATAACTACGGATCAACAAGGCCTTCATGGCCCAGCCCCAGAAATGTCCAAATGCAAATATATCAAAGTGGCTGATAATCCTCTCCCAGGTGATAACATGGCAGTTCACAGCATACTCCTAATTAAAATAAAAAGGAAAGTAATTAATTAAACTCTAGAAATCAACTTGCTTCCAGGATTGTGACAGAAAATGAACAGATATGACCTTGACAAATAAAATATGTCCTACTTAATAAAAAAAAGAAAGCATTAATAACTTAAGAGTCTTGAGGAAAAATGGGTAAGCATTCAAGCTTATAAGTCAGAATTGCTTTGTTCTGAATTGCAAATGCTGCATTAAGATGGGAAGCAAAATAATCTTACAAAGGCTATATATATATATATATATATATTTTTTTTTTTTTTTTTTTTTTTTTTTTGAGTTGGCGTTTCACTCTGTCGCCCAGACTGGAGTGCAGTGGCTGCTCCTGGCCACTGCAGTCTTGAGCTGCTGGACTCCGGCGATCCTTCCACCTCAGCCTTCCAAGTAACCGGAATTACAGGCATGCGCTACCATGCCCGGCTGATTTTTTGATTTATTGTAGAGATGAGGTCTCGCTGCCCAGGTGGGTCTCGAACCCGTGGGCTCAGGCAATCCACTCACCTCAGCCTCCCAAAGGCGCGGAATTACAGGCTGAGCCACTGAGCCTGGCTTGGCTCTATATATCTTAAAGACATGGTATCATATAGACCACATCATATGACCACAAAGCAGCAGAGTTAAAGCCAGTAACAAAAACATAAGTAAAAGAATCCCAATAGATTTGGAAATGTAAAAACACATTTCTAAATATCATGGATTAAAGAGGAAATCATAATAAAAGTTTTAAAAACATCCCATACTAATGACAATAAAAATACTCTATATCAGATGATGAGACTTGGTTAAGCAGAACTTAGAAGAAAATGTAAAGCCTTAAATACTTAAACTAAAAAAAGAAGAAAAACTGAAATGCCCTACTTCAGAAATGAGAAGAAAATAGCAGTATCCCTCATCCAAAAATATATCAGATACAACATGATTTAAACACTAAAAAAAACTGTTAAGAATTTTGGTTCCATTTCTGTTTTTGATTATATATATTTCTAAGTAATTTTAAATCTTGTATTTCATATTATTTATAATAAAAATAATATGACTATATGACAATATAACAGTCCAAAATTAACCAGACAGGAAATACAGCAAAAGTTGGAAAATATTCACCCATTATCAGTCAGCTGGAAGAACTCCTATAAACTATAACATTTTAGTTAAATTCTAGAAATGATACTTTCCGAGAGAGCAAAAGAGCTTCCCTATCTCTTCTGAAAACTACCACATCAATTTCATTCTTGTACAAAATGCACTTCAATATGCAAGGCGAAACAAAGTATTTATTATATTTTATCTTATTTTACTTTATTTGAGTCAAAGTCTTACTCTGTCACCCAGGCTGGAGTGCAGTGGCACGCTCATGGTCACCCCAGCATTGACCTGCAGGCTCAGGTGATCCTTCTGCCTCAGCCTTTCAAGTAGCCAGAACTACAGGCATGCGCTACTACGCCTGGCTAATTTTTGATTTATTGTAAAGACGAGGTCTTGCCAAGCTGCCCAGACTGATCTCAAACCCGTGGGCTCAGGCAATCCACTCACCTCGGCCTCCCAAAGTGCTAGGATTACAGGCTGAGTCGCCAAGCCCGGCCTAATTTTTTTAAATGTATTTATTGTAGAGACAAAGTCTCACCAAGTTGCCCAGGTTGGCTTGAACTCCTGGATTCAGACAATCCTCTTGCCTCTGCCTCCCTAGGTGCTGGGATTACAGGTGTGAGCCATCGTGCCTGGCTTATTATTTTATTCTTTTTATTTATTTTTATCTTAGAGTCGTGAGGTACATGTGAGGATTTGCTATCTAAGTAAATTGTGTGCAGGTGAGTTTTGGGCTTCTATCAAGCCCTCTCTCCCTCTGGTAGTGGACATGGTACCCAATGAGTGTTTGTGTAAATGAACAAATTTTAAAATTCAATTTTTCAAGAAGGAGTGTGATATGATACTATGCTGTCTATAAAAAAGAATGGGAAATCTGGAAAAAGGAGGATACAATTAAACAGGGATAAGTCAAGATAAGGCTTAAAACCAACAAAAAGCTGCCCTGGAATAAGATGAACATTCTCTTCCCAGACTCTTTCCAGGGTCAGCATGTTCTTGTCACAGGGAACTGCAGACTAAGAGGTAGAAACTTGGGCTGGAGCCGGTTATATTAGGTTAGGGGGAGCAACAGGGTCCCATCAGCCTGGGATTCCTCCACCACCCACGCTCTTCTTTACTCCTGAACGATTGTGTAGGGTTAGATAAGAAAGGGCGAGGTCTGCTTCCAAAAGACTACTCAAAGTAATCAGCGCATGAAGACAACTTTGGAGGCCTTTATACTCAGAGTATTTCTATGCTTCGATATATGAGAAGGCGCTTTAGAAATCACCAAGAGTCAAATGCATCTATTAACAGGATAGTTATCCATGAATAGATTTACCAGTTATCACCATGGAAGACCCTGGTTCTCATCCTGACATGCAGGAATTACCCAGGAACCAGGAAGAACAGGCTTCAACTGAGGACAGTCCAGGGCTAAAAGAGAGCTGAGTGGGCAGGTGTACCCATGAGTGAACGATAAGTAAAGATAAACTCTTACTTCCAAGGCTGCCGTGAGCTGTGGTCTTCATGATTCTGCACCGTGTGACAGAGACCCCAACTCAAACAACAACAAAAAAACATCTCTCCTACCTCCCAGTTGGACCTAGGTTGATCTTGGTAACCCTACCCTCTCCCTGGCTTGCTCAGGACCTAAGCAAGTATCAAGTCCTATTCATTTGACTTCCCCAAGTTGCTCTTTTATCCATTTCACTGTCACTGTTATTTCTTACTCAGGCTTCTGTAATAATAGCTTTTTAAAATTGTAGAATGTGTCAGGCATACAAAAATCCATAGATGACGCTATAATAAGCACCTGAGTACTCACATCCAGCTTAAGACTACGAAGAGGTCTTGGAAATCCCACAATTTGTGTGTGTGTGTGTGTGTGTGTGTGTGTGTGTGTGTGTGTGTCTGTGCTGAGGAGGGTGCAGGAGGAGGCAGCGGTTGGGTAATAGTGCCTTTCCCAATGTAGGAGAATCACTACTACTCCACGTGCCAGGCCTACCAGCCCAACTCACTTGCTCACTCCTCTCTGGGGGAGTTACTGACTTTGGAAAAAGAGCTCCAGCCTCTTTTGGGTCCTCTTTGGAAATTATTTGCCAACAGATAAGGAGACGTTCTTGTCTGCTCCCTTAACCATGCAGAGATTTTTGCAGCTCAGACCCCGCCTTGTGAAAGAAACCTGTGGTTGTCCAGTGGGCCAGGGGAGGACAGGTCTGTCTAATTCAGTCCAGGTCTAAAGTCATCTGTTCCACTGAGCTTTTACAGGAAGAAATCAGCTGAGATTTTGGACTCTGTTTTTTTTTTTTTTCCTTTCTGTTTTCAAACTCAAAGATCGGGTATTATTGATTGACCTTTTAAAACATCAACACAGGTCACGCAACTCCTTGGCTTTTAAGCCTTCCATGGCCTCTTATTACATTTAAAATAACATCCAAGTTTCTTATCCCTGTTGGCTCCACCCTGGCAGCCTCACAGTCTCTACATTCCTTTAGCTCCAACTAGCCCCAGTTCCCCACACCCAGATCAGGGCCTCCCCATCAGCTGTCCTCTCTGTACTGATTGTGCTTTCTTGAATCTATGACATGTCTTTTCCATGCCAATTTACTTTGAAAATTAGGGTGAATATTTCAATATATTACAATATAATATACTTTAAATATAAGGTTTCTTTTTTTCCTTCCAAAAGTTATACCTGTAATTGATGGTGCATTTTAAAAATTGATGCTGACTTCCTGAACTCATGATAAATCTTAATGTCATAAAAAGAGAGTTCACGACATCACATGCCTCCTCATGTGATACACAGCACCACCTGTGAAGTAGTCTCACTAAAAAAACGGATCTGGAATCTAGAATCCCATCCAGTCTCTATATCTAAGTTCCAGTTTATAGGAAATATAGGGGAGCAAAGAGACACATTAAATAAAATGACACTCTACAAGTGCAAGCTACAAAATCCAGATGTGAAAAACCCTACAGAAAGAGCAATCAGTTTCTATGACAAATAAACTTTCAGGAAAGGGAAGGGAAACTACAGGTCAAAAGAGATTTAAGAGACGTGTTGAATGCAATGTGTGAACCTTGTCTGGATCCCTCCCCCTTTTTTTTGAGACAGGGTCTCACTCTGTCGCCCAGGTTGGAGTGCAGTGGCGCAATCCCAGCTCACTGTAGCCTTGATCTCCTGGGCTCAAGCAGTCCTTCAACCTTGGCCTCCCAAAGAGCTGGGATGGATCTTACTTTGAACAAATCAACTGTACAAAACATTTATGAGGCAACTGCAGAAATGTGTATGCTCGCTGCATACTGTTCACTATTAAATGGCTATGTTAAAAAAAAAGTCCATATATTTTACATTTAATGCCTGAAAACTATTTCAAACTAATCCTGGATATGGAGTGAAAAGTGAAACAAGACTGGGCATGTGTTGATAATGCTGAAGCCTGGGTGAGGAACATGAGGTTACGGATTTTCTCTATTCTTACATATGTTTAAAACTTTTTGTAATACAATTTTTAAAAACTGTTGCAGTTGTCCTAGGGCTCAATAGCCAGCAATTATTTGTTTAACTTGCCTTCTTGTAGACTCTAAGCTCCAAGAGGACAAGGGAGTGTGCCTACCCTCCCACCAGCTTGATGTCTAGCACACAGGAAAAGTGCAGTCGGCATTTACTAAATAAAAAACTGCTGCTGGAGACAACCCAATTCACAGATGAGCTCCACTTTTTTTTTCTTCTCACTATAATTGGTTTAATTTGTAATCTTCTTCTTCTTCTTTTTTTTTTTTTTTTTTTGCATTTAAGATATTTTAAGAAGTGGTCCTTGGTTTTTACACCTAGACTTCCAAAGGGATTCAGAGCATGTGCACATAAACAAAGTTTAAGAACTCACACTATAAGAAGATATTTAAATCAACAACTGTTTCAGGGTTGACATTGTAGAGGGACAGTGATTCAGAAGCTAATATTTTTAAGGAATGAGGGGACTGACTTGGGATAAATAGATAACTGCAAATATAAAAATGGGAAGAAAATTATGGCATGACGTTCAATGCCAGTGTCTGTTTTTTTTCTTTTTGAGGAGGGAAAGAGGATCATCTGGAAGTGACAAGAACATTATCCTACTTTCATGTCCAATAGGAGACTTGTAGAAGAGAAAGTAGCCACCATTCTAGAGGACTATAGGGAAGGAGTGTCCTTTAGGGAAATACAGATTTTTGTTAGAGCAAGATAAAGTAAATATTCACAAGTGAGGGTGAGGGTACAGAAGATTTTGCTGATGATTGACTTTTAATTTGAGGGGGTACAGAAGTGTTTTAAATGGTGGGCAGAAATAGATGAGATCAGAAAACCTGTTGTGCATAACCATATGAGCTGTGCTATTAAAGCTGTGTGAAGCTTAGAACACATTTTCAAATAGAACCAATATTTTTTTTTTGAGTTGGAGTTTCACTCTGTCGCCGAGACTGGAGTACAGAGGCATGCTCCTGGCCACCGCAGCCTTGACCTGCTGGGCTCCAGTGATCCTTCCACCTCAGCCTTCCAAGTAGCGGGAACTACAGGCACGCGCTACCAAGCCCAGCTAATTTTTTGATTTTTATTGTAGAGATGAGTTCTCGCCAAGTTGCCCAGGCGGGTCTCGAACCCGCAGGCTCAGACAATCCACTCACCTCAGCCTCCTAAAGCGCGGGATTATAGTCTGAGCCACCAAACCCGACTTAGAACCAATATTTTTTAAAAGCTGCAAATTTTTCAGACAATTACACAAAAAGCTGCTTCTAGTGGGATTTCATTAGAAAGCAGCTTTTACAATTTGTAATATTAACTTTAAGGGCAAATAGAGTCTGAGTTTCAGTGTACGATACGAGGCATGGACCACAATTCATCAAGATTAGGAATGGGGTATGGAAGAATTAGAAGAATATGGACCCCAGGAACCAGGGAATTACAGACTTACTGTTTTGCATAAAGGAGGCTCCAAAGCAGGTCCTTAGAATTGTGAAAGACTACCTTAAGGAAGTAAAAAGTGATGGACTTAGGGATGGAGAAGATGAGGCAGTTCTGGTTCTAGAACTCTAGAAGCTGAGCACAGCCTCATTCTTTGCTTCACTTGGCAAGAAAGAATTAGCCAACACTTGAAAACTATATTTTAAAAGTGAGTTTCAACTATTTTGAGGCTGCAACTGTGACATTTGGATGTCCCTGTGATGTCAAATTTCTAAGGATGCTAGACGTCAAGAGCATTATTCAATTCAACCTCCTCCCACCAGCTGTGAGAACTGAATCAACAGAAACACATCATTACATCCCCCTGCAAGTCAGTTCACTTCGCAATGTGACCGCTTTCGCTGAAAAACTCAAGAAAGATGTTTAAGAAAAACTTTCTCCCAATTTCTATTTCATAAGGCTCCCATGAGCATCAAAGCACTTATTATAATTGTATTCTTGAAGCACAGTCCAAAGAAAAGTACATGTTTTGAAGCCAAGGAGATCTATAAGCTTGTGCTTTCAACAAGACATTAAGCTTCTATCTCGCACTCTGTAAGATAGTGATAAGAGTGCCTAGCATGCATGAGGCTTATACAGAATATAAAGTGTCCAGCACAGTGCTTGGCAAAATAGACAATCCACGATCAATAACTGCTATTATCCTTACCATCACCATCATTTTCATTATTATAATCATTATACACTATTAAGTTACCCTTTGCCATTCTCTCCCTTAGAGTAAGAAATTTCAAAACAGACTTTCCTCCCTGAGACTTATAAGTGATTTCTGGCATTCTTATTTTTTTTAAGCATGTCTCTTAAAAAAAATTTAAAGATGAAAATCTAGAAACACCACTCCAAGAAGGATCTGTGCAATGTCAGCTATGGTGGAATGATTACTTCTTGGACCTTCTACTAAGTCTCTGTTTGTATTAACTACTCCTTATCTGTCAAAGCAAAGCCATCTATGGCCCAAATGCCTGTTCTCCTTTTTTTCAGTATCATCAGGTTTTTCTTTAACCTGTACCAAATGAACATGATAGCATAAAATAACTATGATACTGTGAGTGATACTGTGAGTCACAATAAATGCATATTTTGGTCTTCATCTCCAGTTCTTGGAACAGAACTCCTAAAATCTTTTTTTTTTTTAAATTATTTTATTTTAAAGGTGTGGGGTATGATTCAGGATTAGGCATACAAATGGTTTCCTAAAGCCTTTCGAATTTCCTGAGCAATAGGGGAGCTAGATGCATCTTTTTTTCTCATATTTGTTCTCTGACCCCAGCTCCTCACACAGAATTTCTAATCCCTTGGAATTTCCTAGATGGCAGGAGCATCTTGTGTTCTAATGAGGTGACTTTTGGTAAGTTCCTGGTTAGGAGCCGATCATCAGAAAGACCAAGACATGAGTAGAAGCTTTGAAACTTATATCCCCACCCACACATCCTCTGGGAAGGGGAGCGGGTTGGAAATTGAGTTAATAATCCATCATCCTATGTGATCAAGCCTCCATGAAAATCCTGAACTCTAGGATTCAGTGAGGTTGGTGAACATATTCATGTGATGGGAGGATAATGCACTCCAATTCCATGGGGACAGAAGCTTCTGCCTCAGTACCCTTCTGGACTCACCCTATGTACTCCTTCATCTGGCTGTTAACCTGTATCATCATAACCTTTACAGTAAGCCAGTAAGTGTGAGTTCTGTGAGTCATCATAGCAAATGAATGAGCACAAAGAAGGTGATGTGGAACTACAAATTTTAGCTGGCTGGCCGGAAGCACAGGTGACAACTTGGATCTGCAATTGGCATCTGAAATGTGGGCAGTGTTGTGGGACTTAGCCCTTACTTGTGGGATCTGACACTTCCTCCAAGAGTTAGGAAAGTTGGGGAATCACTGGTGTGGGAAAAACCCACACATCTGGTCACAGAAATGTTTACGTTGAGCATAGAGAAAAATAGCTGGTTTTTTCCCATACAAGTAGTCTCCTTGGTAAGAGCCAAAATGGAGTAGTTTAAGACAAGAATAAAGTATTGTGTATGTATGGATTAATGAAAATAACAAATGCAATGACCTAAATTGACTAGGCCTGGTGGCTCATGTCCTCAAGGAGGATTGCCTGAGGAGGGGTTTGAGACCAGCCTGCGCAACTTAGCAAAATCTGACCTCTACCAAAAAAAAAAAAAATAAAAGATTTTCATATATATATATATTAGCCTGGCATGGTGGCATGTATCTGCAGTCCCAGGTACTTGGAAGGCTGACACAGGAGGATTCTCTGAGCCCAGGAGGTTGAGGTTGCAGTGAGCCATGATGGTACCACTGAACTCCAGTCTGATTGACAGAGTGATACCCCGACTCAGAAAAGAAAAAAAAGGCCTAAATTATTACGTCTAGTCTCTTCCTGGTAAGCAGCTGGGAAAGATCATGGCATCAGGGCCAGAGGGTGAGGTTCGAGGTGCTGACAGTGATGTTGATGCTAATGGGAGCAGAAGCAGCTGCTATGACCCAGGGTCCTGGCATGTGTGGGCACTAAGGCAAGCCTAGAAATGGGCCTTGTGAAGGACGTTACTTTGTTTAGTTCGTAATAACAAGAATATCATTTTCATCTTACAACTAAGTGAACAGGCTAACAAGTACTTTGCCCAAAGTCCCACTGCTACCAAGTAACAGAGGTAGAATTCACGCCCACGGCTGTCTGATAATATGTATATTCTTCTTGGCATGCCCCTTTGCTTCATTTCATTTTCTTGGACTGTATCACACGTGGAAAATCATGCAACTCAACAACCTGCCCAGAGACCTGGTTTTTAGATATTTACATAGGAAAAATTAGAAGGAACAATTTAAAATGTTAAGGCTATTACTTCCTACACCCAAAAGTCTACAAGTTTCTTTAAGAGACTACTGACAAGTACATACCATGATATCTGCTTCCCTCGTAGCATATCGAAGATTTGGATCTAGCCAATACATTATAGATTTAACCTGCTCGAAATTCAGGAAAAGTAGGAATACCAGGAACAGGAAGTAGAGCACACTGAGTCCTGAGGGAAACAAAAACACGTTCAAGTTTAGGAGAGATCCAGTTGTCAGACACACAACACACATTAGCC
The DNA here is from genome assembly GCA_027257055.1 of Cephalopachus bancanus. Lineage (NCBI taxonomy): Eukaryota > Metazoa > Chordata > Mammalia > Primates > Tarsiidae > Cephalopachus > Cephalopachus bancanus. The sequence goes on along the minus strand of JAPVLO010000170.1, from coordinate 1,714,914 downwards.
TCAAATGGCTTACTGCCAAGTCTAGACTCTAATATTGTAATATAGCTGGTTGAGACTCTTATTACAATCTGGTATTTTCTTTGATAAGGAAGTCTGATGCACAGTCCTAATTCAGATGGAGGGGGTCAGTAACACTATTCAGGAGAAAATAATGCTTAGGCTGAAACTTGAAGAACCGGCAGCCAAAGAGTGTATGAGGTGGACATGAGGAGTGTATGTAACTGACTTCAGGTGGAAAGAATGGCCTGCAGGCCTGTCTCTGAAAAGAGCAATCTCTAGGACCTGTCATGTGACTGCAGCACTAGCAGGTAGCCCTGAAGTGATAGTCAAAGTTTAAAAGTCATGACCAGGATTTCATATTTAATCTTTTTGAGTTTTTTTTTTTTTTTGAGTTGGGGTCTTACTCTGTTGTCCAGGTTTAAGTGCCTGGCTCACCAGTCTTGACCATCTGGGCCTAGACGATCCTCTCGCCTCAGCCTCCTGAGTAGTTGGGACTACGGGTGCATACTAGCATGCTTGGCTAATTTTTAAAAATTTTTTTGTAGAGACAAGCTCTCACCTTGTTGTCCAGGCTGGTCTCAAACTCCTGGGCTCAAGCAATTTTCTTGCCTCAGCCTCCCAAAGTGCTCAGATTATAAGCATGAGCCACTGCACCTGGCCTCAGAATTGATCTTAAGTTAAATGGGGGAAATAAGATGACCTAGGTTAATAGCAAAGCTAGCTAAGTAGACTTGAGGTGGGCAAGGATGGGTGTGGACAGTTCAAGAGGTGGCCTGGTGCCACTTATTCAAGACCCCAAAAAAACCAGAATTATCTTTGGGAGGGTAGGCTCCTTGTATGACATTCAGAATTTATTCCTCCAGATCAAACGGTCAACCAAAGTTTTTATCTGGGCGTTTTGAAAAGGCTGCATCACAATTTGTGGAAGAAACATCCAAAGTTGTAGCAAACAAGTAACTGGTTCTTCTACCATGACAGTGCACCTGCCCCTTACCTTGCAGTGTTCAGTAGTTTTTGACCAAAATCATCATGATCCCCCATGCCCCACCCTCCTATTCACCAAATCTCACCCTGAGTGACTTTTGTTTCCCCGAATGAAAAAAGTTCTCAAAGGGAAATGTTTTGCTGATGTGAAAGAGGTGAAGCAAAAAATGGCAGAAGAGCTAAAAGGCATCAAAAATAGACAAGGTCTAAAACTGTTCTGAGCAGTGGAAAAAGCATCTTGATAGGTATGTATTGCATCAAACGGAATGCACTTTCAAAATGACTTAAGTTTAAACACACACAATTTTTTATAAATAAATTCTGGTTTTTTTTAGTTCCCCCCTCATACACTCCACATTAGCCCTCGCAGGCATTATTTTGTCACATCATATCATAATTTTTATCCTAATAATCACTCCCAAGTCACTTAAAAAAGAAATGTTGACAATACACTTTAAGAAGACAAATGCCTGTGCAATACATTTCAGAAAGATTTGAAAACAAATAATGAGGGTTTCCTCATGTCATTTCTCCTTCTGTTGAATTAAAATGTTTAATTCTCCCTTAGAATTAAAATGTTTATGAAGGACATTTAGACCCTGTGATACAAATGACCTTGGGTCACAGTGCCCATCTAAACTTGGCTCAGCACTGATCTACAGTGAGACATTCCCGAGGAGAGTACGTCCGTGTCTGGAATGAAATCCATGTGAATGCTACAGTGCCAGCCCTTCCAACCAGCGTCCCGCTCCTGGCTTCAGGGAGCTCAAGGGAGAAGGCCTGGGTGGAACCTGGCCAGCCACAGTCAGGCATCCCAGGGCCCAGGGAACACACAATTTTAGGCATGAGAACTGCCTTTGGTTTGTACTCACAAACAAGCTGTTCTCACAAATTTTTACCTCAAATGCCCCGCACCACACTTTTTCATAAACTGTGATCCTTTTGAAATAATTCCATTTTTTAAAATTATGTTACAACAGAAAGAAACTGTGGCACAGGGATTTTTAAACTGGTATTCAACGTCTGTGAAGCCCCAGATACTATATGCAGAATTATGCATGGTGAGTATACGTGGGTGTACATATTGGGAATGGGCCTCTAGGTATCATCAGATTATCAAAGGGCTCCATGTTCCCAAACAGTTCTCAGGTAAGCAACAAAACCAAGCATCACCTATACTAGATTGTTCAAAACAGGAAAAACTCAGATGTGCCCAACTAGTTGAAAATAACTTTTAACTTCAAGCAGCACTATTAAGTCCATAGCTTGTAGGTGTGACACAGCCAGGACCTTCACAACATACACATAATCCTGTCACTCCCCTGTGAAAATCCTCCTGTGATTTCTCCCTGCTCTTCATGCCATGCTCCTTCTGTGGCCCACAGTCCCCTGTGATTCTGTCAGTGCCGTTATCTGACCTCTTATTATTCTACCCACTACACTCAGGCCACACTGGCCTGCAACAAGCCAAGTGTTATCTTGCTGTGGAGTCATTTTAGAGGCTTCTCCCTTTACCTGGGATCCTGCCACCACTCCTGCCATCTTTGCAGGCTTAGACCCTTCCCATACAAGTGTCAGATTACAAATCCCTCCCTCAGGCCTCCCCTCACTACTCAGGCTAAAGCAGCCACTAGTCACTGTCACCTCTCCTGGTTTTAACAAGCTTCCTAACACTAAGTGACAGCTGACATTTTTAATTATTGATTTGTGTCATGGTTTGTTTACTAGATATCTTCCCTCCCTGAGTGGAAGGGCAGCTCCTGAGGACAGGCTCTTGTCTGTCTGGTTCTCCCTGGTGGCCTCAGGGTCCAGAGCAGCACCTGTCACATAGCACACTCAGTGAAAGACTGCTAAGCCCAGCATTCACCAATAAATTAAAAGCTATTAAGAGTTACCCATGAGCTCTGAAGGCTCAAAGAAAAATATCCAGCTGTTAGCAAAACAGGTATTTTTCAGAATCTTTGGGCATTTTTATGTAAAATTATGTTTTCCAAACCTAAAATAATTTATTTGATGTCTTATTTTGGCAAGATGAAGCCAATAGCTGAAGGCTTGAAGATTTTAAATCCATTCAGGTGACTCTGAACTAATAATTATTATAATAATTAACTAATTATTATAATAATAAACCTTAGTTCAAATTAGGGCTCTTTTATCAGATGACTTCTCCCTTTTCCATTCATCACATTGAATAAATGGAACTGCTGGGTTTTTACTCCCTCCTGATGCTAATAAGACAGATGTGCTCATAGGATGCACTTGAACTTGCACTAGCAAAAAGTGACATGAAGATGTATAAAGGAAAACACTCAGAATTTGCTAAAGTTCAATCTTGCGTACATCAAGAGACAACAGCTCAAGAAGGGGACATGTGGAATTGAAACAGTTCACATGTATTAAAGAATTTAAGTCATCACCAAGACTTTATTTTGTGCCAAAAATTTTTAATGAAACATGTATATTAGGAATACCAAAAAGCAAAATGCTTTAACACTTTAACTATAGAGTGGTAAGTGCTATAATGATATACAGAAAAAAAGATTCTTAAAAGGAGAACGTATTTTATATCTGAAAGGACATAACATGGAGTCAATCTAGTCAAAGAGCAGTCATTTTAACATTGCTTAGAACTGTCATGTTTTTCTAGCAGTTCACTTTAATTTACCCTCAAATCCACTAGCTAAGGACAGAACCAGTTTCTCAGAGGTAGCTACTGATAATTGCTTTACAATCCCCTCCCCATCTTGTTTTGTAAACAAGTTAACCTAATCAGCCCTTCATGACCTTCATGGAAGACCCCATCAACAGGGCAACAGTCATGTTAACCCATCCACTTGCCTGCCATCCATCACCTGAGTAAGTACCTGTGTTTACCTGCCCTCTGTCATGACATAGAGCAGAACACCAAGTCACCTTAAAAACCTGCCCCCATCAGTGGGAAGGGTTAGAAGGCATTCAACTTCAAACAGCAGTCGCCATAGCTTTACTAAGCTATGGTCTGGTCACATGGCTCCTTGAGCTATAGCCACCATGTTTCCTAGCTTTGGCCCCCTCCCCTGCCTTGGGGAGGTGAATCTTTTCTCTCTCTTTCCAATTTACTTTCTAGCCATTGCTTTATTAAATTCTGATGTGTCCACGTGCTCTTTGAGCTATCTATGGCTGCCATGTTTCCTACCTTTGGCCCCGTTTCCTTCCTTTGGTGAATCTCTCTCTCTCTTTCTAATTTACTTTCTAAATAAACTATATTTTCCAATTTAACTTCTGCACAATTCTTTGCATCTTTCTTGTGACACTGGATTGCACACCAGACACCCCTGGTAGGTCTGACCTAACATTTTAGAGGCCCTGTTGAAATTTTTTAAACAACATCTATGAATGGAAACTCACCAAAAACCATACGCCATAAAGCTGGATGAGGTCGAGTGAATGGACCTGCAGATAGATAACATTAAGTTAGAATGAACTGGTTTCAAACAGAGGAAGTGAAAACTAAAGAAGCAAGTGCTGATCTCCATATACAAGACAATAAGACAAAAGCTTTTTCCCATTAGGATTTTTGTTGCTATTGTTTTGGTTTTTTTTTTTTTTTTTTTTTTGCTACATAAATACTTTAAGTCAAAGTCTAGATTGAAATGTTTTCTCCACATTGTAATAACAATCACAGCGATCACAGTCATCACAGGCACCATCTCTACAATATAGATTTTTTTTTAAAGCTTTATCTTTAGAAATCAGAACATAATTCTCCCTGGAAACAATGCTGTAATTGTGAGTAGGTCACCAGGTCAGCCTTTAAGTGTGTGTAATACATATTGTACCCCAGCAAGTGAAATGTCCCAGTTTCCCAGTAGCTCCAGGGAGAGTGGTTCTGCATGGTTCAGCTGTGTGTGTAACAGAGAGACAGAGACATAGAGACACAGAGAGAGAGAGAGAGAGAGAGAGAGAGAGAGAGAGAGAGAGAGAGAGAGAGAGACACTAAATGAAAAGGAAAAAGAAGACAGAAACACTGTGCAAACAATTGGAGATGGGAGTGAGAGAGACCAAACCCTCTGAACTCTGGAATACACTGGTATGGTGACTTTTGATCATGAACTGTGGTCTGTGGTGACAAAATACCTCTCACATGGCAACCCAGTTCAGACAGAGATACAGATTCCACACAACTGAAACAAAAGTTTCACTGCTTATAACTTACCCTTACTACAAGTGATACACCAATACTTTCTCTTCTATTTCATTAAAAAAGGAGAAGAAAACTGGGCCTTGATCCACTAAATCAATTTACCATTAACTGAAAGGTTACAACTTGCAAATATGGAAAAACACTGCTCTAGTGGGCACCTATCCTGTTTGGGGCTGCCCATACCATCTGAACAGCCTTCCTACATTTGGAGAATTTTCAACATTATGAATCCCATATCCCCTGGACAGACATCAGTGCTTGTTTTCCAGCTTTCTTTATAGATAGGGCTCATTCTGCAGTTGCACCTGTGCCAGGCTTGCCCTCAGGAGCTAGTAGAAGGAAGTAGGCAGAACTATTGGGGGTGTGTGTGTGTGTGTGTGTGTGTGTCTCCTATTGGGTGTGTGTGTGTGTGTGTGTGGGGTGTGTGTGTGTGTGTGTGTGTGTGTGTGTGTCTCCAGCCTTGGCCACCAGGGGCACCAGGGGCAGTAGCAAGGGGCAGTGGAGCTCCTCACGCTAAAGGTGGCACTGTGTGTGTGTGTGTGTGTGTGTGTGTGTGTGTGTGTGTGTGTGTGTGTGTGTGTGTATGTATCTCCAGCCCTGGCCACCAGGGGCACCAGGGGCAGTAGCAAGGGGCAGTGGAGCTCCTCATACTAAAGGTGGCACTGGGGTCAAAGCAGTGGCCGTTCCATTAGAATCCGTTGAAAAATGGAAGACTCTGCCAGTACTCACTGGGGTTTCCCCCATAGAAGTTCCCAGTTGTGGGTGTGGTATCTGTTCCTAGATTCCTAGAAGTTGAGCCTGTGTGGTGCGGTTCCTACACAGAGTCTTAAACAGAGTCAGCCTCTGTTGCTTGCAACTTTGAATCCAGTCTGAGGCAAACATTCCATTGTAAATTTTATCCTGGAATTCATTCTAAAATTGCCTAGATCTTCTTCTTAAAAAGACTACATTGAAACATTTTAACTACTTTCTTTTGATAAATCAAGTTCATATTGTGAAAATCAGTTACAAGTTTCCCGCATCTAAATCTATTTAGTAGCTGCTCAGAAGGAAAGTTTGGTTTGTGAGAGATTCTTCTTTCTCCAAATGCATCTTGTTACTAAATTTGAGAAGGCAGGTAGTGAGAGCTCAGATGGTTAGGGATTTATGGAGAAATTCATCCAAATATGTTCGATATCTGAGTTCTGACAGTGAGGGCTCAGGCAGTACAGAATACCTGTATTCCTTTTCAATCAGCTTCCTCTTTCTCAAAAAGTCACAGTGAAACACACAAACCAGAATTTTCCTCCTGGTAATATATAAACATGGTTACCTTTGATCAGAAGTCATTGGGAAAACTGATGGCTAAAACTGTCAGTTTTCAAGTGTTTCTCTTCCAAATGTTCCTCTTTACTGATATTAGGTGATAGCTCTTGATGTGTCACCATAAATGACTTCTGTATTGTGGTGACTGCCTGGCTTGCGAATATTACTTCATTTATACTATTAAATTAACCTTTTGGACCTAACATGGGAATCTAGCTTTCTCTATGGTTTCTGGTTTCTTCTTGTGAAGTTCAACTCTAAAATTTTATGACTTATTATTTGGCTTGCAACAGAATTCCATGGCCAAACAACACTTAAAGTCATATAGTGTGATTCTCAAGGGCAATCGTAATGATAGACGTCAGTAGTCCTTTCCTGAGCACTTGCTAAGCACCAGGCTATGGAACCAGACACCCTGCACAGTGTCTCTTAGTCCTCCTGATGACTCAGTGACAAAAGTACCATTATCACACTTACTTCACAGAGAATACTGAGGCATGAGGAGCTTGCCGAGGGTCATGCAGCTCATAGGAGTCCACCTCAGCTCTGTCAGATTCTGCTCTGTCACCAGGCTGAAAGTCATGAGGAGGACCTCTGGGTTTTCCTAAAAAGTCTATCAGAACTGGGTCAGCTCAGAAGGAGGAGCTTGTTTGAGGGGGAGTTTCATGGCTGAGCCAGGACTGGTTTCAGGGTCAGGAGAGTAAGGGGAGAGAAGCAAGCCAGGGATGAACTGAGTTGATGTGACAGAAGGGCAGGGGGTGGTGGACTATTCACCATAATGTAGAACTGACAAGCAAGGTCAGGAAAAGGGAGGGACTGGGGAAACAGCTGGGAACTGATGCCTCTAGAGACAAGCGAGGGACTGCTCCTAGTAGCATTCCTCACTAAGAGAAATCTTTATCATCAAAGTCAGCAGTATTGTTAAAAATATTATGTTACTTAAAAAAAAAAAAAATCGAGGGCCGGTGCAGTGGCCCATGCCTACAGTCCTAGCATTTTGGAAGGCTGAAGCAAGAGGACTGTTTGAGCCCAGGAGTTCGAGACCAGCCTGGGTCACACAGCAAGACCCCCATCTCTACAACAATAAATAAATACATAAAATTTAAAAATTGAGAAAGAGGTTTTCTAGATGATAAACCTTGATCCTTACGCTCAAGAGGCCATCTGCACCTGGCTACTAAGGGTGTGTGTGTCTCGAGGGCGGGGATGCAACTGAGGAAAAGCTCCGCCTTCTACAGCATCCACTTGCCTGGCAAGGCAGCACTACCCGCAGCATCCTGTGAACATTCCCTTTATCCCAATGCCTTCCCCATGAATCTTACTTCTCCACAGACTTTTTTCTCAGTGGTCTCCTAAACGAAAGATTCCTTTTCTCTCCCTATTACTCTAGTTCCGAGATTATTAGAAGGGCATCACCTCGTGGTGTGCTTTCCACGGGGAATTTCTGCGATGCTTCATATCAGATTTGGTAAAAGCTGTCTGGAAGAGTCTGGATCCTTGGTTTGGTCACTCATTCCCTTGGTTATGCTGGAGAACTGCGGATGGCTTCTCAGGACAACAATGCAAAAACAAACATTTTTGCTCTAGGTTGTGGTTTTCTTACAAGGTACATTTAAAAACTTCTTATTTTACTTTCTTTATCAGTCCGTCCTTTTAGAATATATAATTTCCAACCAGATATTAAGAGCAAGATTAATTTCAAAAGCAATAGAAAGCAAATGTCTTTGTCATGAGAAGAGCCAGCATTTAAAAAACTACCTCAGAAATTAGAAAATAAGATCATTGCTTCACTCGCCAGAAACAGTTTTACTTATAAAAACTTAAGCTCAGGGAATTTAACCTTAGGGAAGCATAATTATTTTAACAAAAATCAGAAGTCACCTGTTCAACAGCTAACATTTATATCTTCGGGCCAGAGGCCCCTGACAAGCCCTCTTAGTCTGCTGATTCCTTTGATTATTATTTTAAAGTTTAAATTCTTCTAGAAAAAATTTGAAAGGGTGAAAAAAATGGTCTCTAAGCAAATTTCAAACTCAAGGAAAATTTTTTTTTACAATAAAAAATAGTGAAGCAGAGGACAGAGGATGAGGCAGAGAAGAATTTTTTTCTTTTTTTAAATTTAGAAGACAGGCTGGGGTGTGGTAGCTTATGGTTGTAATCCCAGCACTTTGGGAGGCTGAGGAGGGAAGATTGCTTGAGTCCAGGAGTTTGAGATCAGCCTGGGCAACATAGCAAAATCCATCTCTATTTAAAAAAGAAAAAATTAGCTGGGTGTGGTGGTACACACCTCTAGTTCCAGCTGCTTGAGAGACTGAGGAAGGAGGATTGCCTGAGTCCAGGAATTAGAGGCTGCAGTGAACCATGATCATGCCACTGCTCTACAGTCTCAAGTAAAGAGTGAGAACACGACTCAAAAAAAAAAAAAAAAAAAAAATTCAGAAGACAGTGAATCTTCAGGATAACTTTCAGACACCAAGGAAGTATGGTTACCATTATCTTTGCTCAGAGAAGTCAAAAGGCAGTAGAAGGACAAACAGAATGATAAACTCAGAAAAATCAAGACGTTCAAGTATTTTGCTCGCCTCAAAAGATGTTAGGGAAGTACCGAGTGGTTTTTCTCTTGAAGACAGCAAGAAGAAAAGAGAGGGCTCAGTCTGTGAACTTTCTTCTTGGCAAATTCATTACTTAATTCAACATATATGTGTTGTTGGGAGGTTACTGTGGGTCAGGCACTGGCAGTACAGATAAGGATGGGATGGCTTGGGTAGAGTGGAGGGAAGCAGGACGACCAGTCCAAGGGAGCTCTCAAAACTGGAAAAGTTCGCCAGAAGGTCGCCTGCTGAAAGAAATCTCACAGCCAACTGGAGACTCGAGGTTTCTAAATTTTGCTCCAGTGATAGGGTGTATAGTTACAATTACACTGACACTTGAGTGTCAGTTATTATAATGGGATGGAGGTAGCAATTTTAAAGTGCATTTTATTATCTTTTAAAGTTGTAGGGGTACAAGTGAGGGTTTGCTATATAAGTAGGCTGCATGTAGGTGAAGTTTGGGCTTCTAGGTAGTCCCTTCTCCCCCGGTAGTGTGGACCAGGTACCCACTATGTTGCCATTTGCCCCCTAAAGAGAGAGAGAGAGAGAGAGAGAGAGAGAGAGAGAGAGAGAGAGAGAGAGAGAGAGAGAGAGAGGTGTGTGTGTGTGTGTGTGTGTGTGTGTGTGTGTGTAAGGGAGCCAAAAAAGAACGTAGAGGAGGAGAAGAGGGCAGAAGAATCATGAAGTGGACATCAGACCCTCTCCCTCCTCTGGTCTCAGCTCAGGGCCTCTCCCTCCATGACTGTTTATAGGACAGAAGGAAGGAACCCTAGAACCTAATCCTGTCTTGCACCCTGTTGATTGTCACACAAAATTTTGTCTGAGTGTCCGCTCCTCTTTCATATAACTCAGGGGTGAATTATAAGCAGTCAAGGTAATTCTGTTTTTCTTCTAGTCAATAAATACCTATTGAACTTATACGCCTTCAAGTATTATAAACTCGAATCCTCAGAACAGGCTGGAGAAGAGACACATGGCTTAATCCTAGTGAAAGAGATATAGGGACAAGTGTGTCTAGAAAAGATTTCTTCACTCATCAATAAAAGATACACAAGAAGAGATCTCTTCTTCTGCCGAACATTACCTGACACACTACATGTCTGGCACTGGAGGAGATACCTCAAGGTTATCAGGGCACAGCACAGGTTGGTTAGAATCAATATGCCGAGGATGGCGGAACAGAGGGGGGTAAAGAACCTGGGTCTTTATGTGCAACTGAGCTGCTGAGGAGTCAACCCTCAAATCACTGTATCTCAGAACTTCTTGTTATATAAAAACAAAGAAAAACAACATTGTTGAAGCAATATTGGAATGTTTTTTCTATTATTATTTGTAGCCAAAAGCATTCTGTTGGCTGTGAACCCTATGGAGAAAGTCAATTGCCTTCCTTGTTATTAGACTCTACAAAAAGAATCATAGAAGCTGATCAATTCTTCAGCATAGGTAGCTTATATGAATTCATGCACATGTGATGAGACATGTAATCATATTTTGGCTTACATGCAAACATGCAGGGTGACCTTTGCTAGGTCAAGGATAAATGCATTTGAAGTTGCCAAAACAGAATCAGTCTAGGTATGCTATCCACTGCAGGCACTTCCCCAAAACTGCCTTTAAAGGAGAGGGCAAGTTTGAGACTCCATGTCTCCATTCATTTTAATTACTGAATTTGAGAATATGTGTCAAGAGTGGGGAGAATGGGTGACGAGACGGGAACGAGAAGAGGCATGTATTCTCCACATAGAGAAGCAGCTGCTTAGTACAGGCTCCTGGGGAGGCCTGCCCTATGAGGGCTGGCTCTGGGAGGGGAACACCCACAGGCCAGGAGCATCTTCCCAAGGGCCCTGCCAGCTCCCCATCATCTCCACTGATGCCTCCTGACTTCATCCCTAATTTCAAAATATTCCAGAACATTCCTTCCTGTGGAAAAGTTACAATTTTACTAACCTTAGGTAAACTGTGAATAAACAGGCCTTTAGAAAACTAACTAGATAAACATAATGTGCTGCTATCTACACATGGCTTCAGGGGAATCCCTCTAAGTCCTCCCTTCCCTGACTAACACAGGATAATGAACTGCCACTGTCCTTTTCTATACTTCTATGCCTACGTGAAACCTTATTTTGGGCACATTCTGCCTACCGACAAATGGGTATGCAGAGGGGAAATGATGGCAAAGAAGGAAGAGAGTAGAAAAAAAGAGAAAGTGAAAAGGTTTGAGTCAATTTGCTAGCTTCTGCTAGTCACCAACAACATCTGGGCAACAGAGGAGTATGGGGTCAATCACTATTCACTTTCTGCAGGATCCAAAGCATATTAGGTGCAGACTCTACTTTGGGAGAAAAGGAAAAGCTAGAAACTAACAGAAAGGAAAAGAAGCCAAGAAAATAGAAGCATATTACGGTGGAAGACAGAGATGAAGCACCTCACAATGGACCTAACATGAGATATGACCAGAACAACGGTGAGGGCGAAAAAAATGTGGCAGCAGCACCCTAAGAGATGCCAGGCAAGGCTCTAACACTAGGCTGCCATGAAGAGGCTGGGGGACCCGCCCACCAGTTTCAGCTTTTTTTTTTTTGAGTTGGAGTCTCTCTGTTGCTCAGACTGGAGTGCAGTGGCCGCTCCCGGCCACCGCAGCCTCGACCTGCTGGGCTCCGGCGATCCTTCTGCCTCAGCCTTCCAAGTAGCTGGAACTACAGGCGCGTGTTACCACGCCTGGCGAATTTTTTGATTTATTGTAGAGATGAGGTCTTGCCAAGTTGCCGAGGTGGGTCTCGAACCCGCAGGCTCAGGCGATCCACTCACCTTGGCCTCCCAAAGTGTGGGATTACAGGTTGAGCCACCGAGCCCGGCCTCAGGTTTCTAACTAGTAACCCAAGCAGGCTGAACAAGAGGAGCTCTGTGGGTCCGTCCCCTTTGTGTGTATCAAAAAGTCTAGGCAGCCAAGAGAAGAAAAGCATAAGACCAAGCTTCAGTTTTACCTTTCCAAAATCAAAGTCCCACAATGAGAGTATGAGCAGGCTAAGTCAACGCTGATGGTTAGAGGACTTAATAGACAACAGGGGAAACACCAGCAAAAATCACACAAATGTTACATCAAATAGACTTCCCTAAAACATCTGCTAATGAAGCCCTAAGGCTCAGCTCCTGCTAAAGACTCATCACGGAATGGCTGTAATATCATGGCTATTGAGAGACTCATCTTTTAGAAACTTCAGACTTCTAAAAATGGCTCTGGACTCAGAAATATCAAGTTAAAAAAAATCCTCAAAGCCATAAAAAAGTGACCCTTGAGAACTTAGCAACAAATAACATAGTCAAGGAAAGCTGAAGACTTAAAGAGACCAATCAGTTTCCTGAGCACATATGCACATACCATGCTCTAAATAATAAGGAAAAAAAAAAAGAAGAAGAACAGGGGACAGAAGAAACAAACAAACAAAAAAAGTAAGAACAGAGAATACAAATCAACAGTGATCATGGCAAACACTGATAACCAAGAAGTAGACAGCAGATCGTCACAGAATACAGAAAGCAGAATGGCTGAGGGGAGGGGGTGGCAAACAGTCACTACCAACTGAATAGTCACCTACTCAAGTTTTCGAAACTTCAAATGCCAGTTTTGGTGGTGGTCAGCCTTGTGTTGGTATCTGACCTGAGATAGAGTTCACCATCTCCTTTCCTTGAACTGTATTTTTACAGCCCCTTTTTATGAAAAGACCAGGACCCAGGGCTCAGGGATCCAACCACAGCTGACCATTTATGCTACACTACAACATGCTGTCCATGCAGGACAAGATGGGCTGTAAAATGCCCAAGCTCTCCTCTAATCCTAAAATTCTAAGATATTGTGTATTGCACATGAGAATAAAAGGAAAGTTGAGAAAGAGCCAAAAGCTGTTTGCATCAGGGACTTTTCATAGCAAATTCTATAGCAAGGTCAATACCCCTTCATTCCATGACCTATCCATATAATGTACATCTTATGTCCATACCCCAATAACTGTACATCATCAGAATCATCACTCCTCATGGGAAAGCCAAACTATATTTGCCATATCTGCCTACGGCATGCAGGTTTTCATATTTTGAAAGATTCTCATTAAAAATTTTGTTTTTAATTTAAAAGCTTGGGTGGTTGAAGAACTTGGCTACCTAGAACAATTCATTCTTTGAGGGATTCAGGGATTCGTGGTTTTAAGGACTTGATTATTATACACTATGCTACATGTTAAAACCACTAAGTTCTTGTAAACACAGTGCCACAGAAGAGAAGCAAAAAAAGAAAAAGAAAAATAGAACAAAACTCCACTGCTACCATCTTGGGAAGCCTGCAGGCTTGCATGGAACATATCCAGGTAGCATCCAATAACATTCATAATGAGCTTCTTATATTACACATGCTAGCCTACTGAATAGCACAGGGGGATGTAGAAAAAACACTTCTTAAAGCATGATATTTAAAACCTGAGAGGGGCCCATGGAGCATAAACCGTAAGGAAGATTGGAATGACTTCAAAATATAATAGGTACAAAAGAAATAGGTTACAAGAATGAGCATTTAGATATGGTTACAGAGAACATGTAGGAATATTCTAGAAAATAGGAACTTAAAGGAAATAAGAAAAAATAAAGCAACTTATAAGGAACAATTCAGAGGAAAAGGATGAAGTGTAGGCATGGCAGAATATCAAACTTATTTTTTAAACAAAGGCTTTGCCTTTACAATCATGATGGGGGTAAAATTCACAGTAATAATTGTCTTTTTTCCCTGCTGATAAAATTAATATCCCGAATGGGTAATCAGCAAAGTTTGTGGTAATAAAAGATCACTTGGGACAAGTTATTTAAGTAATATTCATTGCAGCATTGACCCTGTCCTTAGCAAAAAGGAGTACATCAGCAGAAATGGAGTATTTTACCACTCTGCTGGTAACAAAAACTGTAACAAAAAGAACCACATTTATTGACACTTACCATTTGTCGGTCATGTTAGTGTTTAGTATGTACTAACTTGCAACAGTACCTCTCTGTTATCTTCATTTTCAGAAGGAAACAAAAGCACTCTTAGCAACTAGGGGGGCTTCCCTAGGGCCACATGGCAAGGACACGGCAAAATAGGCAGTCTGCCTCCAGAACCTATGTCCCTGACCACTACACAAAACTCAGATTTATTTTTGTACTCCATCTTCTGGATGACTCACATCTCAAAAACACCAGAAGGGCACAATGCACAGGAGATATGTGGTAATGCGTGATGTCACTTACCATTGGGGAAGGCTAACACACTGATGATAAGAAAGAAGAAAATAACAGAGAGGATGCCTCTCCAGATGTTGTCTTCTGGAACAGAGTCATCCCTGAAAATAGAAAAACAACATTGAGCATTTACTTTCAGATTTAAATAGAAAACCTACAGGAAGCAAGACTTCCATGTTCTAAAAACAACTGGGGGACTGCTAGTTTTATTTTGCTGAGGAAAGTCATTACAGATGCTGTTTACTATTCACTACCATTTCCTAAGATCCTACAATCATATAATAAAGGGCAGTTCTGAAGACAACTGGCAACCCTACACGCCAACACACATTCTATTCAGACAAACATTTGAGAATCACTCTTCCTGTTTTTTTAAGTGCAGGATGCTAAAAGGTAAGGTTTCTTTTGGAGAAATACCTTTTCATTTTATAAATAGCTAAAGATGACCTTCATGATATAGAAGGTGGCAAAGACATTTTTTGGGGAATAAGAAAGGAAGCCTAAGATTACAAGGAAGACAGCAATGCAATGAGATTATATAACTGATACTTAAAAATGGGCAGGTGGCCATTTAAGGGATGCATGCAGAAAGGGCAAATCCTGGGTAATAAAGCACTAATTACAAAAAAAAATACAAAGCTAAAACAAGTTAAGGTCAGGCGTGGTGGCTCCCGCCTATAATCCCAGCACTTTGGGAGACCAAGATGAGAGGACTGCCTGAGCCCACGGGTTCGAGATCAGCCTGGGCAACTTGGCTGGTCTCGAACAATAAATCAAAAAATTAGCCAGGGATGGTGGCACATGCCTGTAGTTCTAGCCACTTGGAAAGCTGAGGTGGAAGGATCACCTGAGCCCAGCAGTTGAGGCTGCGGTGGCCATGAATGTGACACTGCACTCTAGCCTGGGTGACAGAGTGAGACTCCAACTCAAAAAAAAAAAAAAACCCAAACAAGTTAAAAACAAGTTAAAAGAAAATCAAGAATCAGGCCAGAAGCAAAACAACTGTAGGGGAAAAAAAAGGAGGTTAACATCCTTCCTGGTCATTTCTTTTTTTTTTTTTGAGTTGGAGTCTCACTTGGTCGCCCAGACTGGAGTGCAGTGGCCGCTGCCGGCCACCACAGCCTCACCTGCTGGGCTCCGGCGATCCTTCTGCCTCAGCCTTCTGAGTAGCCGAAATTACAGGCATGCGCTACCATGCCCGGCTGATTTGATTTATTATTTCTAATCTATTACCATATTTCTTCCTCCATAACCCCAGGGACCGAAACTATTCCATTTGTTGATTTATATGCTGTCTGTCTTCTCTGTAGGAAATAGACTTTTTTTTCTCTTAGAGATAGGGCATCACTCTGTTGCCCAGGCTGGAGTGTGGTATTGCAATTATAGCTCACTGCAGCCTTGAAATACTAGGCTCAAGTGATCCTCCTGCCTCAACCTCCTGTGCAGTTGGAATTATAGGTGCACATCACCACACCTGGCTGATTTTTACAAATATTTGTAGAGATGGGGTCTCACTATGTTGTCCAGGCTCCTCTTGAACACATAGCTTCAAGCAGTTTTCCCATCTCAGCCTCCTAAAGGGTTGGGGTTTTAGGTGTGAGCCATCAGGCTCAGCCAGAAGCAAACTTTAGAAGCAGTGAATTATTCACTTGTATTCTCAAAGCCAGGCACATAGTAGGCACTCAATAGATATTTGTGGACTGGTTATTGATTAGAAAGAAAATTTACTGTATAAAACCAAGTAAAATTTCTCAAATGGGAGATTTTTGTTTTTTTTTTTTTGAGTTGGAGTCTCACTCTGTCGCCTAGACTAGAGTGCAGTGGCTGCTCCCAGCCACTGCAGCCTCGACCTGCTGGGCTCCAGCAATCCTTACGCCTCAGCCTTCCAAGTAGTGGGAACTACAGGCGCGCGCTACCACACCCGGCTCATTTTTGATTTATTGTGGAGATGAGGTCTCTGCCCAGGAGGGTCTCAAACCCGCGGGCTCAGGCAATTCACTCACCTCAGCCTCTCAAAGCGCAGGATTACAGGCTGAGCCACCGAGCCCGGCTGGAGTTTTTTTTTTTTTTTTTAACATTGATAATAAAGAAGTAGGTTTTGACAGTTTACATAGAAAAAGAAGAATCTAGTAACACACTAGGGGCTTAAGTGAAGTATTCAAAAAAGGAAGACAAATATAAGACAGTAAGGAGAAGATTTTCTGAATTATTGATAATTACTGAAACGCGTGGGAGAGAAGTTCAGCACTTCAGTTTTGAAAAATGCAGTATGAGTAGGCAAAAAATATATGGAACAGAATGGAAGAAGATATTTTGGAGAAGAGACTAGTACCAGTTAATTTTAAAATGATTTAAAAGGTTGAGTTTATCTGAGAAGGACTGCAATGAATAGGCTTTCAAAAGATAAATATGAATTAAGATTAAGCATTACTGAAGAAAAAGTAGGAAGTAAAAAAAATCATAGAAGAAATTTAAGCTTATACAGAGAAAAAAATCTAAAGAATCAAAATGCATGAAGAGGTATGGAACGAAACAATAACGGATGACTTAGTTAAAAACTATGTCCTAGAGTATTGCTTTAAAACAGAAGTTAATTTAGATATCAATTTCTATTTAGGCTGCTAGATTTCTGTACCCAATTAAATAATTTCTAGACACACAACATCAGTTCTGAAATAAAATATTGTACAGATCATACAATGTTTCCTAGATCATTATATGGTCAAATAATACTAGCAAACTAACACTGACTATTAATGTCATAGACTTTATCACAAAACCAAAAAACCAGAATCAAACAGACTTCTTCTTTCAGGAAAGTACAATTTTATTTTAATGATACCAAACAATTGAACATCTATCCAGAGGTTATTAACTCGGCCCTAAAAATGCCAGCATGATGTTCACTAGGGTATTTGTGATGCCTTTTGGCTTAGGTAGAAAGCCCCACATTCAATTTCCAGGAACACCAGATTTTGCTGAAAAATGACTGCACACTGGAGGCGCACACTGACCTCATTCAGACTGACATCACACTACTAATATTGGCAATACTGATGACAATAATAGCTCCTGTTCATCAAGTATCTACTGTGTGCCAGGCACTGACCAGGCAGTTTATAAATGTTATCTCTAATGGTCACAACCAATTTGCAAAATGGGATATTATCAACCATATTTTTCAAGTGAGTAACAAAGGTTTAAAAAGGTTAAATAACTTGCTTGAGGTTGTGTAGGTAAGTTGCAAGGCTGGAATTCAAAACCAGGTTTGCTAGACACTGAAGTTGATGATTATTTCTCCAAGTCAAGTTGCCTCATGAAATAATTATCTGTCATCCTAAATCAGCCTGACTCATGTTAGAGGCACAGGGTTGTTACAAGAGACTTTGACAGGGTGCACTGTATGTAGGTAACAAATTAAAATAAGGCTGAATTAATAACTGTTGCATGGAAAAAGAAGGTTGATCCGTAATTTGTACTTTGCACTAAAATATATTCCAGATGATTTAAAAAATTAATGGTTAAAAAAATAGAAGAAATGGCAGAATTAAAAACCAAACCTCAAAACAAAACAAAACAACCAACAATCACATAGTAGGGAAGACCTTTCTAAAGTATAACACAAAATCCAGAAGTCATAAAGAAAAAAATTCACTATTTTGCATGGCAAAATCAAAGAAAAATTGATATACTTGGGGGGAAAATTTGCAACTTATGTCAAGACAGAGCTAATATCCCTAATAAACAAAGCATTTCTCTCAAAATCAATTAACAGAAAGAACAACAAATGGAGATAGGAAACACCAATAGAAAAATGGGCCAAGGATAGGAAAAGTCTGTTCACTGAGTAAAAAAAATTCAATGGCTTTCAGACAAGAGAAAAGGTGCTTAACCTCACTCGTGGTAAAGGAAGGACAAGTTAAAACAGAAACCTTAAAAAAACCCACCTTACTGATAAAGGTAAAAATGTAATGACTGAGCTTGGTAAGAATATGAAGAAACAAGAAAGCAGGCACCCTCGCACTTTGCTGGTGGTAATAAAAATTTAATCTATCTTTGTGGAGGGCAATTTGGCAACATATGAAGTTTACAAATGCATATACCCTGTGACTCAGCAATTCCACTCTGGGAATTTAGCCTCCAGATACATTCTCAGTAATGCAAAAATGATATATTTCCTAGATTTTTCACTCTGGCCTTACATATATTGACAAAAGATTGGAAAACAATCTAAATGTCCATCAAAAAGGAAGTGATTAAATAAATTATGAGCCAATCTCACCATGAAAAACTAGGCAATCATAAAAAGAATGAATGAGAAAGCTGTTTAAGAACCAGCAGATTTAGAATAATTTATGAGAAACCATATAAAGTAAATAAAACAAACTGCAGCACAGTGAATATCGTAAGCAACTATTTGTGCAAAAAAAGGGGGCATGTATATAGGTATATAAGTTATAATTTGGACTTACAGCTGCATGGAATATCTCTGGAAATCCACCCAAGAAAAACCAGTCCAAAGAGGAGGAATGACGGGCTGGGAACAGGTATGGAGGGGAGATTTTTTTCCATATACCCTTTAATGTAACTTAGATTTCAAGTGATGTAAATATGTCATTCTTTTTAAAAATATTAATTAAAATCTCAGTTAAATGAGTGGCTATGGCAAATCAGCAAATCAATCTTTATTTAAAATAATCTACTAGTCAAAAAGTTAAAAACATGTCAGCACTAAATTTATAACTTGAGATCAGTAATAAATAATGATATAAAACAAATGAAATGGCAGTTTTGTAAATTTTGAGAAAATTTATTACTAAAAGAGGAGCAAATAGATAGCCTAGTTTTAGCAGGGAGAAAAAGGTAGATTAAACTGAACAAAATAACAGTGGGTCTGAAAAGTTGACAGTCTTATATTTTATATTAGGAAATAAATTGACAATGAGACCTTTAGATAAGCTGAAAGCGCTCAGTACAGAAAGATCAAACTTCTGCAATCAAAGAATAGGAGGAGGTGGGGTGAGCAAAGAAGAAATGTTTACTCCTAAACTCCTACCGTGAGTTTCTCGAGAGCAGAGAGGGTAAACCCACAGGACCTAGGAGAGCCCCTGACAAGTGGTGGATGCAAATTAGCAGATGCCCAAACACTCCCCGTTGTCCACATGGCAACCTGAATGCTCAGGGTCATTCCGTAAGGCCCAGTATGAGTCCATCCTCTCTGAACCCCAGATAATCTGGAGATACAACCATACGCTGAAGCACACAGAAATTTTCCATAGTTAATCATGAAAGAAATTTGGCTGCAAAGTCCATATAATTGACTCCAGAAACCCTAAATTAGGGGACAAGAACTAGTACCCATGGACAGCCACTATAGTCTATGTCTCACAGAGCATGCTAGTTGCTTGTTTGCTGAATCTTCATAATACCCTAAAGGAGGATATGATCATAACCTGCATTTTACTGATGGGACCTGGCTCCAAAGTAGAAGTTCTTTCTCCTGCAGGATGTCATGCAGTGCTGTGACTAGGAGTAGAGGCTGGGACCAGACTGTCAGCCTGCGTAACCTTGGGCAGATAACCTCTCTGTGCCCCAGTTTCCTCCTCTGTAAATGGAGAATAATAATAGTTCCACCTCACAGGGTTGTATGGCGATTAAATAACTTAATTAATACACGTAAAGCACTTAGCACAATGCCTGGAACAGAAGAAGTGACTGCTGTTGTAAGTTCACAATGATCAAATGATCTTGGTTTATGTCCACACATTCCATCATCAAGTTAATGCCTCATTGGGTGAGAGTATGTTGGGGGCTGAGGGATGAACACACATAGCCTTATTCTTGAACAGATCGTGGTAAAAAGGACAGTAAGACATAAAGTCATTACCTTAGTATAGCCTTGCTCTAAAGGAAACATTTTTAATTTATAGGAACTAACTCTGGTTAACCTGTCAAACCAAAGAAAAGCGCTACTTAGGGTATTCACCCATAACTAGCCCCTTTGGTGGGGTTGTTACTGTCTCCCAAGGCTTTGTGGGGTATAACGTGGTTCCCACTTCTTGGGAAAGGACCATGACTTGGGAAAAGACCTGGGCTGCCTGATCCTCACCTTGACCTTCTAGGTCTCAGAAATTCTCACTCAACTAAGACATTTTGCTTTAGGGCAACAAAAAGTAAAGAAACTTGAAGCTTTCCATGGTAATGCTGTAACAGCTCCCTGACTCCTTTCCTGATTCTACTGCAGCTACTAACAACAAAATGCCTCAGTCTGCAATGCTCCGAGCTTTCCAAAGAACTTTCACAGCCAGTGTTTTATTTAACTGCCCTACAGTTCTGGGGGGAAGGCAGGGAGAGTATTACTGTTGCTTGAGGGATGAGAAAAATAGAGCTCTTGGCTTATCTTGCCCACAGTTACACTCAGAGACAGAGTGGAAGCAGGTGCCAGAGCTTCTGGAATGGTGGCTCTAGGTCAAGATTGCTACATTCACCAATAATACAAATGTACAAGCTTAGGGAGGTGAAGTCCTATTTCCTCTCTGCTAAACTTAGGAGGTGCTCCTGCAGTGTACCAGGGTAGCAATGGTCATGGAAGGTGAAAATACCGAATGTACAGCTTAAAATAAGAATGTACTTTAAGGAGGAATTGTCCCAGGGCACAGGTCCCACCTCATTCCCCTGGGGTACCTCTGGTGCCCAGAACAACACTTGTCTTATAGCTGGCAGCCTCAGTCATGAGCGGCAAGAATGAGCAAGATGATATGGGCGGGCCAAGTGATATAGAAAACATGAGGGAGAAATCCCAGCTGGACCGATGGGGTCCCCTGACAGCAACTTCTCTGTTTCCTATTGAGATCATCAACAAATATCTAAAACCCCAATCAGGTTTTCAAACACCTTGACATTGTTTCATTTAGTGTAGGGAATTACCTAAAGATGGAATGTTACAAAAAATGGAAAAGTGTAAGGAAAGACCTGAAGTCAAAAAACAAAAAAAGTTGGCACTCAAGAGAACTTTTGGACTACGATTCTGTGTTAACATCTGACTATAGGAAGTAGACATGGAGCTTCAGGAAACTGAAGCAAATTCCATTCACTTGCCCACAATCTTTTAGACAAGGCTTTATTCCAGGGGCCAGGCAGCTGGGAACATCTAGCCTTTATCAGGACTCCTCAGGCTTCTAGGTCAACTGTGTCTCTCCCCTTCCCATCTTCTCCTTCATTACCTTTAATAGGAGCCCTTGAAATAGAGACCTATAGGGTCATGTTTTGAAGATCAGTCACTGTTAAGGATCCTCTCTCCCAATGGAAAATGTAATCCCAGATTATGAGGTCAACCAATGCTAACTAGCTTTGGTATTATCATTAATACTACATTCATTTCATTTTATAGAAAGTTATGATCCTGGTCAAGAATGATAGCTGAGATATCAACTAAAGGAGAAGAAAGGTAATCTTTTTAAAAATTCTTATTGGGCAAATGATTTCAGGTGTTCCATTCATTCAGCATAGGCTGGGTGCCTATCCTGGGATGATTAAAATATCTGGCCTCAAGAACTTGACATACAAACAGACATTACAATATGAGAGATACAATAATAAAAAATATTTGGAAGGATATAAACAGTACTTCTTGGAACAACTGAGAAAGGTGTTTGGGAGGGGAACTATCCTAATGGATTGTGAAGGACTCCAAAGGCTCATGGGTGGGCAGGATGAGCTGGGAGGTGCTTTCCTGTATGAGAGATGGCAGCCCTGCCTTGGTTTGGGCCAGTGAGCTGTCTGGGCCTGCTGGATGTTGGGTGTGCCATGTATGGGGTGCAGGGGAAGCAGACCTACTCTGTAACAAGGACCTCTGAATTCAGCAAGCCCTTCCTACAGCTGGTGGGTATCTAGTGAAAAATTGGAAGCAAGGGACAGATGGGAATCAAAATTTTCTCTTAAAAAGACCATGAGGGCAGCAGTGCAGGAGGCAATTGAAGGAGAGGGAGTCGAGTCCTGAGAGCCTGCTGTGCTGAAGCTGGGAATGGAAAGAGGACAGGCCTGAAAGTTATAAAGACCAAATTAGACTTGCTAAAGATAAAATGGATGGGGACCCTGGGTTGGCAGAAACCTGGGCTAGAGGGAACATAGACTGTTGAACTGGTGAACTGAATTAAACAGGATGCCAGGGGTGAGGAAGCCAGTCAGGCTGACTGGACTAGTCCTGGCAAGACTGAAAAACTACTAAATTCACTACAGAAATTGGGGCAACAGGGATTGTATCACAGCATAAATTGTGTTATGTTTGGTAATAGAATTATATCTAAAATGCTAAACACAATTACTCAAAACAGGCCAACTTGAATTAGGCTGTTACTTAAAGATGAGTCTGACAGGCAACAATTCCTAGGTATGTAATCTCGCTGGGGTAAGGCACTACCTAAGCCAAATAAATATTGGAGTCACCCATGTACCGTTCACTACAGAAGACCCTAAAGAAATATATAGCATATTTTTATTTTTAATTAAGTTTATAATCTTATCAGGAACATAAAATACTACAAATGAGTATAAGCTCTAAAAGGATGCTCATTTAAGTTCAATAAAAATATATGATTCAAATAGTAACTGGCAAAGAGACATGTTAAAGGTCAATGCTAACCGGCCCTCAGGTGCAACCTATCATAATGCCTTTTGTTCACCTCCAGGGCTGGTTTAATCTCAGTACACAGTCACTACAGATGATCCCTTAATATTGCTGGTGTCAAGGTACAAGGACATGGAGGGCTTCTGTTACTGGGAGAGAAAGAACATGATTGTATAAAGGAAACACTGAAGACAACTGAATCAGCAGTACCAGGAGACATTTTTCTAACGGGAATTTATATGATCGAAAGGGAAAGAACAGGGAAGGCTGGCAAGCATCCATAAGTGAAGCGACACAGAAAGCCAGAAATATGGCCCAATGATATGACAGTAAACTGGAGTTCCGAAGTCAATAAGGGAAATTAAATACAAACCACTATTAACAAATAAATAAATAATTCAGACAGCTGTCCATTTCCCTGCCCTTGTCTATCTCCTTAGTCCCATATCAAGGAGAAACCAAGCACAGACAAGTGGATGATCACTTAGGTAGAACAATTTGCAGGAAGGCAATCTCCCCTGGGTAAGTAATGGTTTTTGTCAGACAGGTGCTAACAGGCTGATTCCACTCTTTAGTGGCAGGTGCCTCTTAAGGAGAGGTCAGCTTCTTTGAATGTGAGTGAGTAGATTCTGGTGTTTTAAAATCTGAATCTTGAGTTTTCAAAACCAAAGCCTTTCCAAAGCTCCAAGTTTACCAACTTCTGAATGCAGAGTAAGTGAGAGTGTCTCAGTTATTATTATACTCTGGGCCTGAGACAAAACTCAAGCTTTGCCCTACTTTGGCTAAACAAACTTATAAGACATACGCCTAAACATCTAATTTATAAAAATACTTATTCTAAAATGTGGCAAAATGAGTTTTTGCAAATAGGGAAATTATTTGGTAGCATCTGACTTTATTTTTAATGACAGTGATAGGGACAGAAGATTTAAACACTATGGTTTAACTGAGAGTTGGCCTAGTTGCCATCTAACAAAAGAACTACGTTATAAATCCAAACTTGTCTCACCCTTCTGTGCAAGGTATCTAATCCTTTGTAATCCTGAATTCTTGCTGGGCATGTGACATTACCCAGGTACTGTTTCTCTCTATCTCCTTGTTCTCTTAAATAAGTCTCCACAAAACAAACTTTAAGACATATTTTTAAAGCTTTACTGAAATAATTGCACTGAATTTTAGTTGTCCATCTAAAATCCTTGTAAGTATAAAGTAGTGGAGATAATTACAAAAGAGCATAGAATGAATAATTTTCATTTAAGAAGTTATTACTTTCAATCTTTGTAATGTCCCACTTAAAAGAGTCAGAAATAAGAATCAACCCATCAAGTACTAATTCTATTAATGGTGCTTAAACATAAAAGGTGAAAAAACTTGTTACTAAGTAGTTCTTCATTATGTGATTTCTGTCTCCTTATGAAATTAGCAGAGGAAATAAAATTGTTATCATTTTTGGAAAAGGCCATAGTCTGAGGTTCAGATTATGGTTTTTCCATTACTTTTGACAAGCCATTAAAATTTATATTCATTTCTTATACTTTTACTGCTGCAATTTATTGACTGCTTGGCAGGATATTATGATGTAAAGGGGAAATTTCAGAAGAATGTGCCTTTCTGTATCAGAAGAGAGGAAAAGAAATCTACTTAGAAAGTGACCAGAATATTAAAGATAAAAGGTTGAAACCAACTGCTCATTCCTGCTTCGTATTACTTACAATAAAGAACCATAATTATTTTTCTAATTTTCAAAGAAACTTCCTCACTAATTCCATCATTTCAAACACACACATAAGATGAAGTTACATTAAATTTAACACGAAATAGGCATGTATGTCATCCAATGTCCATTTTTCCAATGCCTTTGTCTTTTTTCTCAATCATAGGCATACCACATCCTTATTCAATAACAAATATAATTTAGAAGGCATTAACATACAATGAAATTATGTAAAATAACAATGTTTATTAAGCACTTAGTATTTGCCATGCACTGAGCTAAACATAGATATCTAAAAACATGACTTTAATACTCATGATAGACTATTCTATAAGGTAATAATACTGGTATTTTCATTTTACATACAGATAAGGAAACTGAGGTTTAGCAAAATTAAGTTGCCACCCAGTTATTAAGTGATAAAATCAAATAACATAATGAAGTATTTGAGGGTAACTGTAATTAGGGGCAAGACTGATTCTCTCCAAAGCTGGAAATAGGTCTGGTCAGATACTGTGTGGAAGGTTCTGGTCTTATCTTGCTGCACAGAGTTAGTAGACTTTACAATAGTAGTAGCAGTACCCTTCAATCATTAAAGAGTAAATAATTGTTACTTATGTTCTAAACCTTTAGGTAGTTTCATGCAAATAAACACTTCATAATAAGAACCAGGAGTCAAATGAATTATGGGAGGGAGGAACAAGAGGATATTTTGTTTTAAGAAAATCTAAAAACACCATAGAGATTCCCAGGACAGGCACCACTGGCACTTGTGAATATGTATGTGTGTGTGTGTATAGGGGACAATTCATTTTTTGTTATACAACGCTGTTACATTCATACACTTAGTATCCTCTAACACTCCCCACCCCCACCCACCTACCCCATACTGGAAGTTCTCTCAATTCTTGTGCTAACCCTGACTGAGAACCTTAATTGGTTGGTTCTCAAACTGAGAGAGAAATAACTGTTATGAGTTGTACATTGTGTACCAGGTAATCTGCTAAATGCATTCACACACATTCATTTAGTCCTCATAACCCCATATGAGGTAAGTACATATTTTATTCTCATTTTACAAGTGTGGTCCCTGAAGCTCAGAGCAAGGTTAAAACTTAACAAAGGACACACAGCCAATTTTGGAACCAATAGTCTAGCTTCAAAACTATACTAATCTAGGTTGGTCT
The DNA here is from genome assembly GCA_027257055.1 of Cephalopachus bancanus. Taxonomy (NCBI): domain Eukaryota; kingdom Metazoa; phylum Chordata; class Mammalia; order Primates; family Tarsiidae; genus Cephalopachus; species Cephalopachus bancanus. The sequence continues at coordinate 1,689,062 of JAPVLO010000170.1, read as the reverse complement.
TTTAAGCCATAATGGTGACTTTCTTTAAAAGGTTCATTCAGAAAATAAAATTCCTTCTAAGTAGGAACCAGGGTGTGTATGTTGTTATGAACCAAAGGTGAATTAGTTCCCTGAGCTGGGGATGAGAGCCACCGGCCACTGAATACTGGCCACAAATGCAGTGCAACAGTTACCTGAAGTGTGTTCAAGGGTTGGGCTGGGCAACTCCTATGAATAGGTATATGTTAGAAGTGATTTGAATGTGTGTGTATGTTTTGGGGAGCTTAAAAAAGTTCTGCAGGCCAGGCGCAGTAGTTCACACCTATAATCCCAGCACTTTGGGAGGCCGAGGTGAGAGGATTGCCTGAGCCCATGGGTTCGAGACCAACCCGAGCAACTTGGTGAGACCTCATCTCTACAATAAATCAAGAAAAATTAATCAGGTGCAGTGGCTTGCGCCTGTAATTCCAGCTACTTGGAAGGCTGAAGCAGAAGGATTGCTTGAGCCCAGCTGGTCAAGGCCGCGGTGGCCATGAGCATGCCACTGCACGACAGCCTGGGCGACAGAGTGAGACTCCAGCTCAAAAAAAAAACGTAAGTTGTGCAATGTTGTGTGAGATTTCTGTTTCATTTGTTTTATAGCATTTACTATGCAACAAACACCATTAAAATTGCTTGACAAGATCTCACTTTAGCTTGTATGATAGGTGATGGGTGTGCACCGTGTGATGTGTGGTGAGCTGGTGTCTGTGCAGAAAGGTACACAGAAGGTGACGGATACTGGCCTTTGCTGGAGAGTAAAGGTCCACTGTGATGTGTGGGTTTAGAGTTGCAATGTGTGTTGCGAGACAAATAGTAGTGGTATGAGGCTGGGGGAAGGGTTATACTACATAATTGTGTGCAATGCATATGGGGGGTGCGGCACAGGAAAGACCGTGTAGTGCCCCTCATATGTGCATTTTTTTGTGCATTACAGGTAGTGTTGAATACCGAAGAAGTTCCACAGGAAGAGATCTGGGTTGTGTCCTGGGTCTGTGTATGGTGCGTGCAGACGCTGTGGGTTGGAGTGTTTTATGTGTGTAGCGGTGTGTGCTGAAAGTGGTGCATACGAGATGATTCATGCGGTGTGCTGGGTAGGGACGGGGGCTGGAGCGGCTGCAAAGGAGGGGCACATGTCGTGATGTTGTGTAGAGCGATGCTCAGTGCAGTGGGGGTGGGGGTGTCGGCGCGACCGTGCTAGGTGACTCGTGTGTGATCCTGGAGTCACCGGAGGCGTTGTATAGAAGTGGCATTGGGAAGTGGGGAGGTGGGAATGGGGGAGTAGGCTGGGCGCGCTGCGAGGCACTGGGCGGGTTGGAGAAGCTGCGTGGGCGGCGGATCTGCGAGTGTGTTAGTGGAGCACCCAGCCCGCTTTCGCACCCCAGAGCCACGCCGGGCCACCCTCCCCGCCGCTGCCTTCCTCTCGCCTCTCCCCTTGGTCCCGGCGCGCCCTCCCCCTCGCACGGGCGGGCCGCCTCACCTGGTGAAGGCGAAATACATGAGGCTGACGATGGTGAAACTGAGCAGGGTGATGGTGTGCGGCCGGTAGAAGAAGTCAATGGTGATGTCCTCCACTTGCTGCTCGTTGATCATCCGGAAATGCATCTTGTAGTTCACATCGTCCTTGCTCAGGGTCCGGCTCCCCACGCAGGACGCCATGGCCCGCCTCCCCGTCCTGCCGCGGCGCCGGCGGCCCCAGCCCGCGGAGGCTGGGACCCCGGGGGTGACAAGCCGCAGGGTTCAGCAGCCGGACGGCGAGGCCGGATCTGGCGCCCAGCAAAGGCTGGGAGCGAAGGGAAGAACAGGCGCGGGAGGGCGGGGTCGAGACGCCGCCAACGCGGCTTCGGGCAGGGGGTGCCGCCGGCGGGCCCCAAGCTGGAGCTCGGGCAGAGGCATCTTTAGACGCTCAGACTGCTTCACACTGTAAGTCCACGAGGATTCAGGGAGAGATGAGCGGGAGAAGGGCAGCTCTGGCGCCTGGCTGGCTCCTACTCCGCCGCAAGCAGCCCGCTCTCCCCCCGCACTTCGCGGCGGATGGTCTCGTCCACTCCGGCCGCAGCCCACGTGGGCCCGGAGCCCCGTGGCGCGGGGCCTGGCAGGCGGACCCGCGAGCGTGCGGCGCTGGCGTTCGGGGCGCTCGGGGCGTCTGGCGGGCCTGTCGGCCATCAGGGGACCCAAGCCGAGGTTGGGACCTCGCCACAGGTAAAGCAGAAACCGCTCGAGCGCACTCCCGGTGGCGGTTCGAATCCCAACCCACCCGCGTCCTGGCCGCCGCGCCCTCGGGCCTCAGGGCCTGTAGGTCTTCACTTCATTCGAGACCTGAAGACCCGATTTTGTTTTGTGTTTTCCCCCTGGGTGATGCTATGAAAACGCGACCATGCGTGTTCATCAGCGCGCTCTGGCAGGGACTCGGGAGCGGCGGCACGTCTACTGGCTTCCTACGGAAGTTCGGTTTGGGGAACTGAAATCGGCTAAAACGGCCTAGGGAGGGCGTCAGTATTGAGAGGCCCTTTATTACGAAGCCACCCCCTCAACCCCTTTTTCATCTTCTCACTTCACTTATAATCTTTCAGAGGTAGAAATCTTGAATTATCGGAAACCAGTTTCGATGCTTGTTCCTAGCGAAGCACTAGGCACACAGTTGAGAACTAGTCTACGATATTTTAATGAACTTTGGAGTTCTTTGAGGGCTTTTTCCTTCAGTTTTCCTGATGAATGAGTCGGGTTGGAAGACTTACCATTGTCTCTGCGCAGGACTTTAATACTCATCTGCAAATACCTTACCCACTTTTGAATACTGTGTGAGCAAGTGAGTTAATCTTGCTTGCCGTTAATGGATTTCCATCCAACACACATGGGAGCCTTAAAAGGCTCTGGGCTCTGGAGAATAGTCATTGGGCGAACGGATCCAGAAATGAGATCCAGCCCTGCTCTCCTCAACGAGCAATCAATCAATTGTTAAGATGTATAGACAGCAGTGAAAGGATGATGTAGAGAAGAATATAAGTAAAATATTGTAAATAGAAGTGAAAGGGTACACATTAGTTGTATGCACAAAGATCTTTTAATGAATGTGGATAGAATTTAAAAGTAACTCTCCCTGATGTGGGAGGGATATATTAAGTCCAGAGAGACATTAGAGTGAATTTGGAACTTCAGGAGTTTTTGAAAAGGATGAAATGTTTAGTCAAAATGTTAGAGCTAGCTGACAGGGACCTTAAGAATCATCTTTATTGTACTCCTAACCCTTTAAAAAATTATCATTTAAAGAATAGTTTTTGAACCTCCACCGTGGGCGAGACATTTTGTTAGACTACCACTGGCAACTGAGTCTTGTCAGGGTAGCATAACTGAGGCTACTATGCAGAGAATGTTTTAGGTTTGAGGGAAAACTTGGCAGATTTGGAGGCTCACTTCTTACCCAAATTTAACAAAAGTCACCTATTCCAGACAGTTATTATGAATATTTATTTCCTTCCTAAAATAACTTCAGAGCAAAAATGAGACTTTCACTTAGGTAAATCTTTCAGCAAACTTTCTCAAACTACAATACTCTGAGGAGATTAGACCCACAAGTATTTGGTTTAATTCAGAGGATAAAACAAGCTGAATTCCACTATGTAGAAAAATAAAGCAAAAAGTTATATGCAACAATTAATTCAGCCAAATTCATTTGTATGTAGTTGTATAATAAAAATAGTAAGAATAATGGCTAACATTTATTATTTCCCATATGCTGGTCTCTGTGCTGTGTTTTAGATGAATTAGCTTATATAACATAAGATTATGTGCTTCAAATTTACCCTTCTAATGAGCTGGCTAAATATAAGATTCTTTCATATTCTTGGAGTTTAGCATAGCGACAGTCTTTCTTGAAACAAAATATGCATGTCTTCATTTCTGGTTGCTTATTTAATTCTGTCATTTAGTTTTGTTTGGTAGTTTTGATCTTTTCTTTTTGAAGGCTTTCCCTTTTTTTGTTTCCTACAGTGAGACACAATTTAACAAAACAAGGTTTCTTCAATTCCCATTTGAAGAACAGCTTTATCTGTGAAATAATTCTCAGTGTTCAGGCATGAGAATGAAGCAAGAAACTGCCTTTACTGTTCTATATAGCAATGATAATGAATCACTTAAGACAGTGGATTTCTTTCTATTTTCATTTTGTGACAATTTATGTACATAAAATGCATTTGAATAATTCAGTGTTACTTTGTGTTTTTAAAATTTATTTTGTTTTAAAGATGTGGGATACAATACAGGGTTAGGTATACAAGTGGTCATCGTACAGGTAAAGTTTGGGCCTACCTTTGGTCCTCACTTTGCCTGATTTGAGATTAGGTACCCTTATTAATGTTATGTGCCCCCCCTTCCCCTAGCTGTTTCTGGCTACTGCCAGTTCCTTTCTTATAATAGTATGGTAAATCTTCAGGATCTGCTGAAAAGTGACATTGTTACTTTGATCAGCAATCTTCTTAAAGTCCTTCATACCAAATTTCAAGAACACTTAATTGCATCACTTTCTTTTCTTTCAGTTATTATATTAATGGATTATTGAAGCCGGGCTCAGTGGCTCAGCCTGTAATCCCACGCTTTGGGAGGCTGAGGTGAGTGGATTGCCTGAACCCGCGGGTTCGAGACCTGCCTGGGCAACTTTGCAAGACCTCGTCTCTACAATAAATAAAAAAATCAGCTGGGCATGTTAGCGCATGCCTGTAATTCTGGTTACTCGGAAGGCTGAGGCGGAAGGATTGCCGGAGCCCAGCAGGTTGAGGCTGCGGTGGCTGGGAGCGGCCACTGCACTCCAGTCTGGGCGACAGAGTGAGACTCCAACTCAGAAAAAAAAAATAGATTATTGAGTTCAGTTGTAATTTGAACATTTACAATTTGTCTTAAATGTTTTCCTTATACCAGTGATTTTGCTTTTTTTTAAATTTTTACTTTTGTGGAGATTGGCCTCACTATGTTGCCCAGGCTGGTCTCAAACTCCTGGCCTCAAGCGATCCTCCCACCTCAACCTCCCAAAGGGCTGGGATTACAGTGCTTTTTGTTTTCAAGTTATAAAGCATATCTTTATTTTTTCAGTCCATAAGTTTCTGTCTATTGCTTTGTAACTGAGACTGCGTTGTTCTTGGCTTTTCCTGTGTATAAGAAACATCACACTGTTTTTGTATCTGGATGTATTTGAACACTTTTCATTTATAAAAAATAATTGCCAGCTCTTTTTTTGTTGTTTGAATACTGTTTTAAGCATTTATATAAATTTAATTTCTCTTTTTTTGATGCTTATATTTTTCCTTTGTAGACTAAGAAAAATGGCCCTGTCAGCCCAACAGATACCCAGATGGTTCAAAGCAATTAAATTGAGTAGCTTCATTAATACTCCTCAACTCACAAAATGTTTTACTAAACCGGGAAAAACACTGTTGCATGGCTTTTCTGCTGAGCCTCAGATGTCCTCTGGTAATTGCTTTCTCCAATGGGGATTTAAGACTTATAGAACTTCCTCCTTATGGAATAGTTCCCAGTCTACCTACTCAAGTAGCAAAGAAAATAATTCTGCCCAAGACACACTGCTTCCTTCCGTGAGTGAGCAATCACAGAAGACACAAAAGATATCCAGCTTTGATTCTGAACTGTCTCTGGAAGGTAATTCTGAAGTTTCAGAAAAGTCCCCCTTTCCCCACTTTGGTAGTTTGAACAAGCTACCTGTTTACATTCTGCTAACTGGTCTTAGGTCATGTTTTGTACCAAGCAAGAAAAAGAATAATGCCAGTTCAGTTCTACTTATTTACTTCTAGTTTATTAGCTAAGAAAAAAAGTTTGTAGGTTTATTTTATTTTATTGGCTAAGAAAAAAGTTTATGGGTTAATATGCATAAGACTTTTATTGCTATATAAAAATTTTGCATTGTAGATACTTTATTGTTTGGATTCTTTTAAAAATTTTTCTTCTGGTAATTTGGTTTGTAAGGGATAATTATAAGTAGAATTCATCTTTTAGAATATAACATTCTATGAATTTTAACATAGACATTTAGTTGTGTAACAATTACCATAATCAGCAAATAAAACAGTTATAATTCCCCAAAAAGTTCTGTCATGTCACTTTTTAGCCAGTCCTCTCCTTCCTATGCTTCCCACTCTAGGAATATTTCACTGCAAATGAGTTAATATTCGGTTAAGTAGAATGTGAAAGGAAGCAAGCTGGGGGTGGGGGCAGGAAGGCGAGGCTGGCTGTAAAAGATGCGAAAGGGTAGTTAGTGATTAGAGGCAAAAGTGGAAGAAGAGATCATAGCCCCAATTCCTTAGCTTAGGGTAGGTTACAGTTCAATACTGTGTTTGATTGAAAAAAACAAAGCCTCAGAATCAGTGCTGGCACTAGAGTGTGTCACATCCTTAGCAAAGGATTGCAAGTGGTAAAAATAATCATAGAAGTCCTCTTAAAGACATAGTTGAAAGGAACTTGAAGGGAAGGAGATTGGAGCAAAACAAAGACATTTCAGGATATGTTGATTTAACCCATGCAATTCTGGCTGTCAGAATATGTGTACCTTTGGCTAGGTTAACAGACTACAGTAGACTCAATTTCATTTTAAAAATGCGCTTGAAAGTCAGATGATCTTTAGCTTTCTTACCTCATGATTAAAAGAAAAGGAAAGGAGTTGTGTGCCTTGAAACTTACCAACAAGTTTATCTTGAATGAACAGTAGTTGGTCTCGCTAGTCTTAACCCTGCCTTTCAGAAGGTAGAAAAATTTTGGACTTCTTAGATGTTTATAATGATCCCAAGATTTAACCAGTGGAAGAAGAAAACTGGGGAAGAGATGTTCTTTGTAGAAATAATTTTAGGTGTGCATATTGGAGTGCTAACTTGTTTCTCTCTTTCAAAGGGCTGGATGACTTGCCTCCTTTGTCTCCAATGCAGCCAATTTCTGAGGAGGAGGCTGTTCAGATTATTGCAGACCCTCCATTGCCCCCAGTTTCATTCACACTTAAAGACTATGTGGATCATTCAGAGACTCTGCAGAAGTTAGTGCTTCTGGGTAAGTCTTACTTAAGCCAGTAAGTGTTTTTTGAGTGTACTCTTCATTTATTTTTTAGAATTAACATTTTAATCTTTATCAAAGTAGTACATACATGTAAGCAAAAGTCAAATAGTATGAAAAAACTTCTAGTGAAATCGTATTCCCTGTACCATCCCTCCTGACCTTGCATCCCATTCCCTAGTTGTGTCTACTTTTTTATTACCCTTTATGTATTCAGTGTTCACATTTTTAAAGTAATTGCTTATAATGCTATTTTTGGTTCATCAGTTCTAGACATCAGTTGTTCTTTTGTATATACATAATATAGTAATGCATAAATTAATAATTTATACATACCATTCCTGTATTCTTTTCAATTCTCCCAATATATATTACAGTGTTTAGATAAATCATTAGTTGGTGATTACATTATGTCTATAAATATTGCTAATTACTCTAACAAGAAGTATGTTATTGTTTACTTGTCTGTACAACTTTTAATTTTCCTAAAGTTAATAGTTGCCTTGTTTTTCATTTGATTAGAGTGTTTGTTTCTGGGGTTAAATTTTTTACCTTCCAGTAGCCTCTCAGGACATTTTTCCCAGTCAACGCTGTCAGATGATGTATTATTCTACTTCTCCATAGAGCACTGCTCTCTGCTTGCCTCACTAGCCCCCGGCCTTCCTCCTGGAGCCCGCTGTCCTCCTGATTTGGGTGGTTTCTCTATAGGCCTGCTCCATAACATCTTACCTTGTTGACTAGTAGGTTGTACTTGGATCTGGAAAGCAGCCAAGGGATCTCACTGCAGACCATTTAGTTGTCTTATTTTTAGTTTAGTATCTTATTGCAATCTTTTGCTTTTCCCGTTTTTTCGGATTTGGCACTTCTCATACTTGATTTTCCCAGATCGAGAGGAGTCAGATAGGTACGGTATTGGGAAGTCTGAGTTTTCCATCTTCAGTTATACCCAGTCTTCTTGTTTTCAGCCTGTACTCTATCTCCAACCAATATTTGTAATTACAGAACTGATGAGATAGGACTCCAGTTTCGAAACCTTTTGAGTTTTTTGTGGCACTAATCAGTTTGCCTCTTGTCAAGTTCTCATTTGCAGACATTTCAGTTCTTTCTCTTCTCTGATAAAGCTGTTACCACTCATTTACCTGTTTTCATTTATTTAGGGATAGAGAGTAATCTTGTTTCATCAAAGAAAAGCATATTTTTTTTCATTTCCCATATTTTTGGGAGGTGATTTTTAACAGGAGAAGAAAAAGAGAAAACCTTTGTTCTATTAGAAACCTTTAGGTATCATTTTCGATTCTTGCTTTTTTCCCTCCTTGCATCTAATTTGGCACCTTAGCCTATGGATTCTACCCTCTCTATTTCTCTCAAATCCATCTGCTTCTCTCATTCTACTGTCATTACCTTCATTTAGGTCCTCATTTGCACTAGTTGACCGCAAAAGCCTGCTAACCTGATAGTCTTCTCATCAGCAGTATTGGTCCTGAGATCTCTAGTGTTAGAGCTCTTTATGAAATATAGTTCTATGTCAGCGACCTTCTTAAAATTCTTCAAAACCTTCCCCTGGCATCAAAGCTCTTCCTCGTTTGGCCCCTGCCTATGTTTTCAGCTTCATTGCTTCTGCTTCCTCCTCTTTGGTTTGACAACTGGAGAATTTGCCTCAAGTCCAAGTAACTTTAAAGTTTCTTCTTGACCCTGAAGACAGAGTGACACTCCTCAGGCTCTCACCTCACTTCCTGCTTACTTGAATTCTAGCACTAATGACACTCTATTATAATTGTTTACTCATCTCTCCCTGTGTCAGGTTACCCAAATTTTACCTAAATGTATAGGGAATGGCCTTTGTTCTTGAGAAGCTTCAAGTCTTCAGAAACATCTAAATACACATATATAAAAATCACTGAACTGCAAGGATGAAGGGTGTAAAGTGATAAGCTTTACATGAGAGATATAAATAAAGTGTTTTGTGAATCAACCTAAGTGTTCATCAGTAGATGAATGGATAAAGAAAAAAATGTGGTATATGTGCTCACTGGTATACCCTTAAGGCTTAAAGATGAATATCTTATCTTTTGCAACAACACGGATGAACTTGGAGGACATCATGCTAAGAGCAATAAGACAAGCACAGAAAAACAAATACTACATGATTTCACTTATATGTGAAAGCTAAGTATATCAAACTCATAGAAGCAGAGAATAGAATGGTGGTTACTGGAAGCTGGGGGATGGGGAGTTGTTGGTCAGTGAATACAAAGTTTTATTTAGACAAAAGGAATAAGTTCTGGAAATTTGTGGTCCTTCATGATGTCTATAGTTAATAAGAATATACTGCATACTTGAGAATTGCTAAGAGAGTAGATTTTAAATGTTCCTATCACAAAAATAGTGAATATATGAGATAAGGAATTAGCTTGATTTTATCATTCAACAGTGTACATATATGAGAACATCATATTGTACCCCATAAATATATACAATTTTTTATAAAAATGGTCTGTGCGTTCAAAGACAAGAGAAAGATGACATCTACAACAAACAGGAAAGCCAGTCACCTTTTCTTTCAGAACAGCTTTCCCCACCTTATGGCAGATGCTATAGTCCCTGTCTTTAAATAATTTGCAGTATACTTAGAGCTTTGGAAAATGTTTCAGCCATTCCTTCACCTGTGTGTTGATACCTGGTTAACATGTCTTAGAAGTAACTTTAATGACAGTAACTTAGAAGAACCATGATTGCTCTGTCAGTCAGTGTTTTTGAGTACCTAAGCCCTGGTTCTTCTCTGCTTCTCAGATCTGTTTTCTGCCTGTTCTGTATCCCAGGAGACCAACGCTATGCACTGGGACTCCTATGCTAGCTGGCTTCTTGGCAGCTTCAGCCAATGGGAGACACCTGCAGGATAGGCGGTAGAAGAGCCAGGTGGGGATATTTCTCCTTTGTTCCCTCCTGTCTTTGGTGCTGTAACTACCTGGCTCTGTGACAACAGCTCCTCCTGAGCCTCCTTCCTTAATAGCTTCTAGCTCCCTCTGGGCTCTGGTAACATCTTGCCTCCTGGTTTCCTTAGTGCTAGGAGTGCTCTTGTTTGTTCCCTTAATGTTACTTCATACCACTGTACAGAGTCCCTTCATTAAAGTTCTTTTCATTTGTACTTTTCAGGTCAATCAGCCTGCCAGACCCTAATTAATACACTAAATATGCATAACCATACTGACTACAACGGTAATATTTGTAGTTAAAGAGTTGATGAGATAAAGCTCAATTCCACCATTTATCTAGAAGTTAGAATCATATTTTATTCATTTGTTATATCTCTGCTCCACAGAGGGTCCTGGTCCTTAGTAGGCGTTCAGTGACTATTTTTCCAAGTTAATGAAATAAAATGAGCCCAAGTGATTTGAACTGAGAGCAGTGTGCACTCCTGATGAGATACTGCTCTCCTATTGCTGTTAAAAGGCAGCTTTTCAGGATTTCTGTTCTAGCACGGTCAGGGTGTGACAGCTCATGCTGAGCAAGGGCTTCAACTCATGTAAGCTGTAATATTTCGTTACATTTGAAGCCTGAACCCTTTATGTTATTCTTAAAGCATCCCCTCCCCCATTTACCACAGATTTTTGAAATTGGTTTCCATCTTATTTGTTTGTCTACCCAATAATTTGACTTATTTTTCTATACATTTAATTTTTAAAATACAGAAGAATTACATCTAGTTGATAAAAGGGCAGATTTTATAAGAAAAGGACCTTTTCTCCATCCCCAGTTCCATTTCCCAGAGGTAACCACAACTACCAATTTGTCGAATAGCTTTCCAGACCTTTTCTTTATATAGGTTTATACTTTTCTGTAGTTAAACTTAATACTTGAAAAATTTCTGTTTTATCTAGTAGAGTTCATATACGTTCAGATTCTTTATCTAGAATTCATTTTGTATAAGATATGAAAGGAATTTTTAATTTTTTTTTCAAAAGTATGGTTAGTGTTCCCATTATATTTTATTTATCTTTATTTTATTTTTTTTGAGTTGGAGTTTCACCCTTGTTGCCCAGGCTGGAATGCAGTGGCATGCTCATGGCCACCACACTCTTGACCTACTGGGCTTAGGTGATCCTTCTGCCTCAGCCTTCCAAGTAGCTGGAACAACAGATGCACACCACCATGCCGGGCTAGTTTTTGTGATTTATTGTAGAGACAAGGTCTCACCAAGTTGCCCAGGCTGTTTTCAAACCCCTGGGCTCAGGCAGTCCTCTCACCTCTGCCTCCCAAAGTGCTGGGATTACGGCTGAGCCACCGTGCCCAGCCTTCCATTATATTTTAATGAACAGCCTATCTTTTCCATATTGATTTGAAATACCCATTATTATTTTATAGTAACTTTTTTTTCTTTCATTCTGGGTCTGTTGCTTTCTGGTCTTCATTTTGTGTGTGTGTGTATATTTGCTATTAATGACCATCTTATAGCAATATCTGTTTAATATCAAGAAATTTGAGCCGGGCTCGGTAGCTCAGCCTGTAATCCCGTGCCTTTGGGAGGCTGAGGTGAGTGGATTGCCTGAGCCCGCGGGTTCGAGACCTGCCTGGGCAACTTAGTGAGACCTCATCTCTACAATAAATAAAAAATCAGCTGGGCATAGTAGCGCACGCCTGTAGTTCCAGCTACTTGGAAGGCTGAGGCGGAAGGATCGCTGGAGCCCAGCAGGTCGAGGCTGCGGTGGCCGGGAGCAGCCACTGTGCTCCAGTCTGGGTGACAGAGTGAAACTCCAACTCAAAAAAAAAAAAGAAATTTGGATTTAGAATTCTATTTGGATCTAATAGTATTTGAAGTTATAATGAATACAATAATTTAATTTTCTGATAGTGACTATCATTAAGAATGTTTTTATTTCAATCTTTTATATTTAAGACTGTAAAGTTACCTGTGGAAATCAGTTTGAGAGTTCTTTTTAATCTGAAGAAATGTGTTTATTTATTTTTAGTTGGGGTCTCATTCTACTGCCCACACTAGAGTGCAGTGGCCCTATCACAACTCACCTTATCCTTGATCTCCTAGGCTCAAGTGAGCTTCCTGAGCAGCTGGGACTATAAGTGTGCACCACCATGCCTAGAAAAGTTTTTATTTTTTTTTTGTAAAGTCGCAGTCTTGCTATGGAGCCTAGACTGTTTTGAACTTCTGGGCTCAAGTGATTCCTCCTGCTTCCACTTTCAAAGTGCTGGGATTACAGGCATGAGCCACCATACCCAGCCTGAAGAAATATTTTTAAGAATAAAATTTGAGTCTAAACTTAAGGTTTTACATTCTCATCAAATCTTTATTCTAAAGATAGGAAATAGGCTCTTTTTCATGTTTATTTTAATCAGATAAAAACAAAGTGTGGGAGAATAAAATGCCCAGTTTTTGAGAATTTTGAATTATAGGTTACTCTTGATTCCCTGACTAATGCTGAAATCAAATTATTTTTGTAACCAAAGAATGCTTTTACATAACAATTTGATTTTTCTTTTTCCTTTTCACTCTCTCTCTCTTCTGTTCCTTGTTTCGTTTACTTAGATTACCTAAGATTGTAAGGAAACATGAAGGTTAAAGGTTGTGAACTTTCTGCTTTGCTGTGTTCTTAAAGAGCTGTGTGTTCACTTGTTCTTACTGGAGATTATAGTGATGAGCAAGACATGGGATTTTTTTTTATTCCCCCTTTGAAGAGGATCATAAGCATATTTTTTAAATGATGCATATAAGTAAGAAAATGATTTTTTAAAAAGCTCCTAAGAAAATGGCATGGTACTCATAGTGTACCATGTTACCATACAGAATAACCAAGAGCAGTTACTATGGAGATCATTAGGTATTCACAAGCATTCTCAATATTCAAGAAACCATAGACAAAAGTGGCAGGGCATTGGGGCAGGAGGTGGAAGGCCAGTCTGGGAGGGAAAAGGAAAAAAAAGAAACTGTAGACAAAGATGATGACCCTATGTCAATATGACTTGGTAAATTTGTTTTGGGGGAAAATATGACACCAGATGCTCTATTTTCCTTTTTGTTTTGTTTTGTTATTATTATTTTTTTGCATTGGAGTCCACTCTGTCGCCCAGACTGGAGTGCAGTGGCCGCTGCCGGCCACACAGCCTCGAACTGGCTCCGGCGATCCTTCTGCCTCAGCCTTCCAAGTAGCTGGAACTACAGGCGCCCGCTACCACGCCCGTTAATTTTTTTGATTTATTGTAGAGATGAAGTCTCGCCAAGTTGCCCAGGCAGGTCTCAAACCCGCGGGCTCAGGCAATCCACTCACCTCAGCCTCCCAAAGGCACGAGATTACAGGCTGAGCCACCGAGCCCAGCTTCTATTTTCCTTTTTACTTGACTTTGAAATAAATGCTGTATTTCCATTTTAATTTGTTTTTATTTTTGCAACCAATTTAGTTAAAAAATATTTAGAAGTTTCTATTGATCTATCTTGGTTCTCCTTTGGATAAGTTATTGATCTCCATCATGATTTTTTAAAAAATGTTTTAATTTTAAAATTGTAGGGTACAATTCAGGGTTAGGTATACAAATATTCATTGTGCAGGTACCCTTGCTGATGATGTGTGTCCCCCCCTTCCCCAGGCAGATTCCCACTACTGCCAATCCCACCTCCCTGTCCCCCCCACACCCCCACAGTTTCCTGCTACTGTCAATCCTTTTCTTATAGTGTTAGGATAGTTGTTCAAGGTCCACTTATGAGTGAGAACATGTGATACTCAGTTCTTTGTTTCTGTGAAAGATCACTTAGTATTATGGACCTATGATTCCATCCAGGTTGCTGCAAAGTTCATGGTTTTATTCTTCTTTATGGCTGCGTAATATTCCCTTGTGTATACGTACCACATTTTTTTAATCCAGTCCTCTTTTGATGGGCAGTACAGTTGGTTCCATGTTCTTGCTATTGTGAACAATGCTGCAATAAACATATGTGTGCAGGTATCTTTTTTTATAGAGTGATTTGAGTTCTTCCGGGTATATTCCCAGTTAGGGAGATTGTGGGGTCATATGGGAGGTCAATTTTTAGAACTTTTAGGAATAGCCACACTGTTCCATATCATAATTTCTTATGCTTATATGTATGAAGTGTAATTGCTGAGTTGAGACATTATCTTCAAACAGTCTTTATAATTTATTATAGGAGTGGATTTGTCCAAGATAGAAAAACATCCAGATGCAGCCAACCTCCTTCTGAGACTGGATTTTGAAAAAGACATTAAGCAAATACTCCTGTTTCTTAAAGATTTGGGTATAGAGGATAACCAACTGGGAACATTCCTGACTAAAAATCATGCTATTTTCTCTGAAGACCTTGAAAATCTTAAGATCAGGTAGGGCTATTATAGTAATTCTTATATAACCCAAGAAATGGTTATGGAGGAATATGTGTGTAAGTTATTATTTAAGTGTATGCTGCACAAAGTTCTATTGAGATAATAGGCATTAATTTTTGTTGTTGTTATAGACATTCTTTGATTTAAATTAAGTATTTAAAACAATTATTCAGCCACCCACTATTATTTTTATGTTTTCATATGTTGAGTCAGTACTTAGCTTTTTTCCTTCAGAAACTAGAATAAGACTTTTTTTCTAAAATACCCATTAAGAAATAGCTATATTATCTGAGAGGATACCTAAAGTTGTGAAAGCCTGGTCCTTTGTGGCTTTTTTTCTGGCCAATTTTAATGGTAGATATTTAACATTCCCTTGGCAAATTATTGTATAACTTGTTTAATTATTTCCATAAGTTGGCTATTTTGGTTGTTTCTTATTCTCTCCTTTTAATAGCACTTTTATAAACATCTTTGTACTTCATTCAACATTCAAAGAATTATTGAATCTGTGGTAATGGATAGAGTGAGATATTGATCTATGCGATAAGAATCCTGCTAGGCATTGGGCATACTACAGGGAACAAAGCAAAATCTCTGTCCTTAGGTTACATTTTGAATTCTCATCACACAAACCAATCTATGGTCCCAGATTCCCTGAGTGGGAGCATTGTCCACCCTACTGCCCAAGTCAGAAATAGTGGTATTAACTTTGGGTTCTAGCCAGACACAGTGGTTCAAGCCTGTAATCCCAGCACTTTGGAAGGTGGAGACAAGAGGATTACCTGAGCCCATGGGTTCAAGACCAGCCTGGGCAACTTGGCAAAACCTCATTTCTCCAATAATAAAAAAATTAGGGCATGGTGGTACGCACCTGGAGTTCCAACTACTTGTAAGCCTGAAGTGGAAGAATTGCCTGAGCCCAGCAGGTAGAGGCTGCAGGGTCTGTAAGCGTGCCACTGCACTGTAGCCTGGGCAACAGAGTGAGACTCCGATGTTTAAAAAAAAAGAAAAGAAAAGAAAGAAAAACAAATTTAAAAAACTGGGTTCTCAGTCAGGCTCGGTGGCTCAGCCTGTAATCCCGCGCCTTTGGGAGGCTGAGGTGAGTGGATTGCCTGAGCCCGCGGGTTCGAGACCCGCCTGGGCAGCGAGACCTCATCTCTACAATAAATCAAAAAATCAGCCGGGCGTGGTAGCGCATGCCTGTAATTCCGGCTACTTGAAAGGCTGAGGCAGAAGGATCGCCGGAGCCCAGCAGGTCGAGGTTGCGGTGGCCAGAAGCGGCCACTGCACTGCAGTCTGGGTGACAGAGTGAGATTCCAACTCAAAAAAAAAAAAACAAAAAAAACTGGGTTCTCTTCTTTTAATATCTACATCTATCACCAAGGCCTATCAATTCTGCCCTTTCATCACTCTCATTTCCTAAAATCTTTGCTTTGAATACTTTGCTTCAGGTCCCTGTCATTTCATACCAGGAGCAGCAGTCTCCCAATTGATCTGCCTCTAATCTTGACCTCTCAGACTGTTCTCCACACTGACGTTGATCCTAACTGCATTTCAGGGAGCTTTGCGGTTCCTTGAACCACCCTAGAATAATGTCTTTTATCTGATTTAGAAAAAAAAAATCAAAAAATGACATTCCTTACATTGAAGAAGTTGAACCCTTATGTGTGCAGGGTACTGGGCTAGATACACACTGTCCCTTTATGTGACTGGTAGTCTGGTGTAATGAAGACAGCATGTCACAGTACAGGGGAGGAATGATTCTAGGAAACTTACGTGACATATCCAGGTCTGCTCCTCCTGGTTGTCAGGAACACCACTTTCCTCCCCAGTTAAAAACCACATTTCCTTTGTTGTTCAAGATTTATTCCAAGAAAGTATGACTATCAGGAGGTGGATATCATTTCAGAGGCTGCATCCTTATTGTTAATATCCCCATTGTACACAGGAGGCACAGAGAGGTTAAATAATTTGCCCAAGATTCCCTTTTAATATGTTATTAGATTTTTAAAAATTATTATTGTTATTTTGTAGTCAAACTTTCTATATTTTTTTATCATATATATTTTAGTTTTCAGAAACTTAGCAGAAAAATGTCTTGGTTATTATTGAAAGACTAGTAAACATTTTTCATGAAAATACATACTCAGTAAACATGCTAACAAAAAGTTTCTATTGGGTACAACCACGCTTAAGGGTCTTTCTTTTTACATAAATTACTTATTTTTTTTATTTGCATTTTTAAAAATCTTAGTCAAGAACAAAAAAAATCTTAAACAGAAGCTATTTCATTTTGTCCTACTAAGTAATAAACTAAATCAGGTTAATTAAAAAGGGAACCTGTTGGTGGATTTTAGAATTATTTTCTGTTTTCAAGTATAACTGGAAACCATTCTAAAATTGGGCGAATGCTTTTGTTTTAACCATATTTAGGTCATTATTACAGAATGCTTTTATTGATCTTTGATGTGGGAACCTTTTAAAAAATAGTTATTACTTTGGAAAACAGCATGACATTAGCAAATGTTTATCACACATATGTATATTTTTGTTTGTTTCTCTAGGGTGGCTTATTTGCAGTCAAAAAATTTCAGTAAAGCAGATGTTGCACAGATGGTCAGAAAAGCGCCATTTTTGCTGAATTTTTCAGTAGAAAGACTCGATAACAGATTGGGATTTTTTCAGAAAGAACTTGAACTTAGTGTGAAGAAGGTAAAGAAAAGGGGAAAATTTGTATATTTCCATGTCAAGTACTGTAGTAGCTGTTAAATCTTGTGTTTCTAAACAGATGCCTGGCCCATATGAATCCTATACATTCCTGGTATTTTCTGTATAAAAATGAATTACCCTATATTAAACATAAAGCTCCAGCACTTTAAACATAAAGCTCCATCATCAAGTTGGTTCCTGAGGTTTTGTTTTTTCCTCAAACGGTACTAGATTTATTTTCTTCTAGGGTTCCTATCATTTTTCTGATTGGGTCATATTTTAAGTTTGAACCTTGTATTCTTAATAATGCCTGAGTTTTCCAAAGTGGTTAAGTATGCATATATAGTAATAATAAACTTTTGTTTATAACTATAGACTAGAGATCTGGTAATTCGTCTCCCAAGGTTACTAACTGGAAGTCTGGAGCCTGTGAAAGAAAATATGAAGGTAGGATAACTAAGCTTTTCAGAAATCAGTTTCAGCTTCTTTCTCTAAGTGTTTAAGCCCTCTGGAGAGACTAGATTTTGCTATTGTCATCTTAAAGAAAACTAGATTTTACAAGAAGTTATTTCTAAAAAGTGAAATAGGAAATTAAATATAACAGATATCTATAAGCAGTTTGTATCAGTTAATGATATTTTTACATATCGACCAGGTATTACATGAGTAAATCACGTTGCAGACATTGTTACCCCAATCCTGAAGTAATCAATTAGGTCTATTGGTGGTACCTGGGAACTGCTTCTGTTGCCCAGCGTGGAAATGGAAGGGATTCTGTGTCTAGCAGAATTCTGGAGGCTGGATCCAGAAGACTTCTGTGAAGAGAGTAGCTGCCAGCATGTTGCTCTCCGTAGTACCTGTGCCAGTTGCCAGTTGCCAGTTTTAGTTCTATCACAGCATATGCCAGATACTGTTTACTGTCCTTCCAAGAGAATAGTATGAAGCCAAAGACAGCTGCCTCATTAGTATACAAAGCTGTAGTAGTATTTGAAATGATTATGTAAGGCCTATTCTCTGAGGTGCTGTAGTGTTTTCTATTAGCCACTGAAGATATTTTTATTGAGCACCTGCAAGAGAGCTGTGCTGGGAAGGTGGTCTCTGGTCTGGAAGAACTTACAGTCTAATTGGGGATAAAATCCTGAGTGATAAGAACAGTGGCTTAGTGGGGTAGCATAGGGTGCTCAGAAAGCATATAGAGGACTGACCCCCATCTGGGTGCTTAGTTTTATCATCTCTGGATCTTGACATACAGTTTTTCAGACAACATGTATGTTGATGTGCTTGGGAGCAGAAGCTCAAGAAGCACTTTGAAAATCTTTCTGCAGGTCTGTTTGGTGTCAGGACACACAGTTGCCCTGAGCAGTCTTCCCAGGTCCACCTTTATGCTGTCTCATGATTATACTTGCTCTTGGTGGTCTTGGTGATGATCACCATGCTGTGAGTAGCTCACTCTCAGGAGAGGGGTTTGAAATTCCAGTGACCCCAGAAGCAGGAAGCAATAATGGCTGGAGGGCATGGGTATAGCTGTCTAAAGATTTTAAAATGTTATTTTAAATTTTAAAAGAACCAATGTGGCCTTAGCATAGTACAAATAGAACGTTTTGTAATGTATGATTCACAGCAAATTTACTTTCTTTTAGGTTTATCGTCTTGAACTTGGCTTTAAACACAATGAAATTCAACATATGGTCACCAGAATCCCAAAGATGTTAACTGCAAATAAAAGGAAACTGACGGAGATGTTTGATTACGTGCATAATGTGATGAGCATCCCCCACCACATCATCGTCAAGTTCCCACAGGTAATGCAGCTCACAGCTCTCTGTGAGTGCTACCGTTGCCCTTTGGAGTTGCTCTTTAGCTGAATGGTGCTATTCCCTTGTACAAAATTTACACTTCCAGGGTACATGTGTACATCTCCTGAGGAGAAATCAGTGATTAATTGGTTTTCCTATAGCTTCTTCCTTCTCTTAGTTCTGCCTATTGGCATCAGACAGAACAAATTTAATGCAGTTTCTCTTTTGTTTTTCGCCATTTAAATTTGAAATAGATTGCTTCCCTTAAAAGTTCTTTCAGAGGTGAGTGGATTGCCTAAGCCCGCGGGTTCGAGACCCACCTGGGCAGCGAGACCTCATCTCTACAATAAATCAAAAAGTCAGCCGGGCGTGGTAGCGCATGCCTGTAATTCCAGCTACTTGGAAGGCTGAGGCGGAAGGATCGCCAGAGCCCAGCAGGCGAGGCTGCGGTGGCCAGGAGCGGCCACTGCACTCCGGTCTGGGGACCGAGTGAGACTCCAACTCAAAAAAAAAAAAAAAAGTTCTTTTCAAAGCTACTTGTACTTTTTCTTCTCAGTTTATCTAAATCTTTGAATCAACAAGCCATGCTTGATCTCCTAACAAAGTATAAAACAGTTCCAGCTTGCCATCATGCCAAAGCCATAATTATATTTCCTAAGCTAATCACACTTTCATATTCTTTTACTAATGAGCCACATTAACTGCTGTTCACAAGAATGTTAACTCTTGGAAAACAAAAACCTTGTCTAATTTATCACTGCTGAATCCACAGTGCCTAGAGCTACACCTGGCACTTGGTAGGCATGCAATAAGTATTTAGTAAATGAATGAATGATTGGATTTTTATCAAAGTAATCCCTCTTTCCTCTTTGCCATATGAATAGCCACTCAGTATTTTTGGATAAATGACAGATTGCATTTCATTAGTGTGATCCTTCTATTCCATTTGCTAGGTGTATTCGTATTCTTGATGTAAAAATGAGCAAAAGAATTATGACCATAATTCACCTCTCAGAACTAGACTGCATATTAATCCAGTTCCTTCATATATAGCTATGTTTATTTATCTACCATACTTCACTAGGAATGGGCCCTTACTATAGTATTTTCCTGTTTCACCAAAAGCAAATATATTCACTGAAAAAGTGCTTAGAAGCCTGTGTGAATGTGGCTTATGGAGTAATTGTGAACTAGTCTTCAACTAAAAAGCAATGATTATTTGTTTTTCCCTGGGTTGGATAATTCATTGACAGTAACTCGGTCTGATCTTGTTGCCTCCTGGCCCTAGTGGCCCAGTCATCCTTCCAGCATATAACTGAGCATCCACCCTATGCTAGACACTGTGTGGGCACCAAGGATGCAAAAATCAGACATGGTCTCTATTCTTGTGGAACTTGTCATCCAGTGTGGAAGACAGGTTTTGTAGTTGTAATTGCTTTACAAAATGGTAAAGAGTCGTAACCAGAGGTCCTCCACATTGATTAGTTTAATTTAGACAGAGTAGAGAAATTATACAAATAATAGCAGCAAGTGAGTGCTTACTGTGTGCCAGCTCTGTCTTTACTCCTTTACTTGTATTAACTTACTGAATTCTCACAAACAACATATGAGGTAAGTACTATTATTATCCCTGTTTTACAGATGAAGAATGTAAGCATAAAGAGATTAAGTAACTCTCCCAGGTTACCCAGTACAAAGATGGGGAAGGGCAAAGCTAAGATTAGAACTCCAACACTCAAGTTTGAAAGCCTATGCTCTTTATAGAATATGCCACCATTCTTAAGAAGTAACATTTGACTCATCTGTGGAATAATGGGTGGCGTTTAAAAGATGGAAAGTGATTGGACATGATGGCTCACACCTGTAATACCAGCACTTTGGGAGGCCAAAGTGGGAGGATTGCTTGAGGCCAAGAGTTCAAGATTTTATCTCTACAAAAAATTAAAAAATGAGCCAGGTGTGGTGATGCTCCCCTGTAGTTCCAGCTACTTGGGAGGCTGAAGCAAAAGATCACCTGAGACTGAGGCTTGCCATGATTGTGCCACTGCACTCTAGCCTGGGCAACTGAGTAAGACCCTGACTCAAAAAAAAAAAAATGGAGAGGAACTTTCCAAGCAGAGGAAACTATAAGCCAACCAGATGGCATCAAAATCACTTATTTAAAAACACAAATTTTAGAAACCCCAGACCCTAACTTCTGGGAAGCTCATTTGTAGAACTGTGGCTTCCAAATTGGAATTCTCAGTCTCCTGGGGGTCTGGGTGGTATTAATGAAAAACAAAACAGGAAAATAAAAAGTTTGTTAATGGAAAAATACATTAACTAGGCAGTAAGACTGTGAAGGAGCTGCTATAGATTTTAAACGTTTGGCTTGTTTTAAAAACCAGTGGTGTTAAACTATTTTCTTCATGGAGGTAACAGTCTTGGTTGGCGCATATATCTTATGATTAATTAAGGATGGGGAAAGCAGTATAACCTAATTACTATGGTTAATTTAGTCCTTTCAAAAAAAGAGACCATTCAAAGTGACAGATGACAAAAGCAGTTTTAGAGTAACAAGAGGAAATCACTAGTCTAAGGAGAGAGTTTCTACTCAGGATCCCCCTAAAACCTTGCCTCTCCCCTTCTGCTCTGAGCTTCTATGAAGGCAGACCTGGAATCCACCTTAGTACAAGAGGGGATCACTAATTCTCAGACAAGGGGTCGTTGGAAAAAAATTCCTGAGAATTTAGTGCATTATTAAAATGAAGAGGAAAAACACTTCAATCTAAACTGTAGCTCTTGGACTTGAAAGAGCACACAACTCTCTAATAAAGTAACCATTAGCTATTGGAGAAGTAAATGTAATAGCTGACCATGAGCTACATTAAATGCTTCAGAATGTTATGTTTAGAAAATTAATAGGTAGCTTCAGAGTTTTTGTGGTTTTGTCTTTATGTTGCATGATAGTTTTTAAAGCCAAGAATCACTGCATAGGAGTCACACTCTACAAAAATACATCTGAAGCTTCTTACATTTTCATTAGCAGTAATAATGTGGTAATGAGAATTTAGTTACCAAAATGAAGACAGAATAATATGGAATTTGTTTTTTGCAGAGATAAAAAAGGGACATGTTTTGTTCCAAAAGCAAGCCAACCCTATGAGTTTGCACCTTCTACTTTCTTGGTCACTATTCCCAAATTACTTTTGTTTTCAACAGTTGTGTTTCATTGTTTTCATGTGTCCTTTCTGAGTGACCTGTTATTATTTTGATTCCACTTGAATGTAGAGAAAGAGGTCTAGTGATTATAGTCCATGTGTCATGCCCAGTGTTCACAATATATCTGTAATATGGCCCAGAGGAAAGCTCAAACCATAGTACTGAATAGAGTTCATCTGGGCCTTGGCAGGGAGCCTCACAGGCCTTTCTTCAGGGCTCAAGTTTGAATCTGGACAGATCCCTTTCTCCCTTATTTCTGCAGCTGACTGTAGGGGACTTAGCCTGCTTTTGACTCCTTTTTAAAGTTGCTGCCACTCTATTCTTCAGTTTACTTTGAGGCAAGTATGATATACTTTCCCTAGTTGCTCGTCTAAGAGGTCAGATTCATTTAATCGGCTTATGAAATCTTATAAAATTTTTTATAGCATAGATCTAACATTGGTTCTCAAACTTGGTAGATATCAGACTCATCTAGAGCAGCGGTCCCCAACTTTTTGGCACCAGGGACCAGTTTCATGGAAGACAGTTTTTCCTTGGATGGTGGGAGGCGGACGGTTTGGGGAGGATTCAAGCACATGCCATTTATTGTGCACTTGATTCCTATTATTATTACATTGTAATATATAATGAAATAATTATACCAACTACCATAAAAAAAAGAAGAAAGACAGAAGTTGTAAATAAAATAATGGATGAGCCATGCAATGACTAAAATAAGTGTCAGATTCTGACTTAAAGCCTGCCACCAGATGCAGCTGTGCAACTGATTTATTATGGTCTCTCTGCAGTCAAATCTCACTGCTAATGTTAATCTGTATTTGCAGCTGCTCCCCAGCGCTAATACCTACTGCCTCAACTCCACCTCAGATCATCAGGCGTTATATTCTCATAAGGAGCCACAACCTAAATCCCTCACATGCACAGTTCACAATTGGATTCATGCTTCTATGAGAATCTGATGCTGCTTCTGATCTGACAGAAGAGATGGAGCTCAGATGGTAATGTGAGCCATAGGGAGTGGAGGTAAATACAGATGAAGCTTTGCTCACTTACCCACCGCTCACCTCCTGCTGTGTGGCCCAGTTCCTAACAGGGTCCAGGCCCAGGGGTTGGGGACTCCTGATCTAGAGGACCTGTTAAAACAGATTCCTGGGCCCTCCTCTCAAAGTTGCTGATAAGTAGTTTTGGAGTGAGGCCTGAGGATTTGCTTGTCTAACACATTCTGTCTCTAGAGTAGTCAGTGATCTTTGCCTACAGTGTAGCTTTAATTATGTTTTTCCTGTTATATATGTTGGTTTTGAGTCCTTTTAAATCATAATTTCTTAACAGAAGCTATAGGTTTAAATCTTGTGGCATTTATCATACTTACTGAGCATGTGGTCAATACTTTATATTTGTTAATCTATTACAGTTTTGAGCCAAGTAAATTATTAAATATTTCATCCTTCTAGTTGGGTATGGTAGTTCACACCTGTAATCCCAGCACTTTGAGAGACTGAGGTGGGAAGATATCTTGAGTTCAAGAGTTCCAGGACAACCTGGACAATATCACAAGACCTCATCTCTACAAACGAATCGAAAATTAGCCAGTGTGGTGGTGCATGCTTGTAGAATCAGCAGCTCAGGAGACTGATATAGGAGGATCACTTGTACCCAAGAGGCCAAGGCTGTGATGAGCTGTGAGTGGGCCACTGCAATCTAGCCTGAGTGACAGAGTAAGACTCTGACTCAAAATAAAATAAAAAAGTATTTCATCCTTCAGTGTACAATGTTTTTAAAACAATTTTTTTTCTTTTCTAGGTATTTAATACAAGGTTGTTTAAAGTAAAAGAAAGGCATTTATTTCTTACCTACTTAGGAAGAGCACAGTATGATCCAGCAAAACCTAACTACATCTCTTTGGACAAATTAGTATCTATTCCTGATGAAATATTTTGTGAAGAGATTGCCAAAGCCTCAGTACAGGACTTTGAAAAATTCTTAAAAACTCTTTAGTTTTTGATGAATGCTGAAATGTAATATTGTAAAGAAAGTGTGTGTATATCTATGTGAATAAATGAATATATGTTTAAATTTAAATAAATGCCTTAGGTCTCAATTGGTAGTGGAAATAATTTGGTATCATGAATTTGGGTACATATGCTCTGTTATATCTTTCCTGCAAGTTCCTAGTGACTTTATTCTTTTTTTTTGAGTTGGAATCTCACTCTGTTGCCCAGGCTGGACTGCAGTGGCATGCTCACAGCCACCCCACCCTCGACCTGCTGGGCTCAGGCGATCCTTCCACCTCAGCCTTCCAAGGCTGGAACTACAGGCACATGCTACCACACCCGGCTAATTTTTTAATTTATTGTTAAAGACAAAGTCTCGCCAAGTTGCCCAGGCTGGTCTCAAACCCCTGGGCTTAGGCAATCCTCTCACCTTGGCCTCCCAAAGTGCTGGGATTACAGGCTTGAACCATGGCACCTGGCCTGCGATTTAGTTATTGTGTGACCATTTCCTTCCTTCTTAAGAGAGAACTAAAAATATAGCAAGCTTGGAGAAAGGGAAAGGGTGGGTTTATTTTAAGCTAGTGCTTTGTCATTCTTGCAAAGATGAGAACAGTGGAGGATTTTCCTGTTCATTCTATTCATAGGCCTTTTAAAGTGGTGTCATAACAGAATGGTTTTATTTCCCTTGAAATGTTATGAGTTTCTGGAACAAACTTCATTATTCATCTAGTATCTAGTATTCAGATAATGCTACAAAACATTTCATTTTGGATTATCTATGGTGTTATCTTTCTGAGCACAGATATTCAAAATTGCTCACAGTTGACTACTAAGGATCAGGAAAAGGAAAGGAAAGTTTGAAGGTAAGTGGAGGCAATGAGATTTAGTAAAAGGCTTAACAAGCCTTTGACTTCCTGCCAATAAGCAAAGATTTATTTTCCATTTACCACACATGTTATCCTATGCAAATGATTTAATACTCGAGTCTCTGCTTTCTTATTTGTAAAATGAGGCATCATACTTGTTATCTGTTTTAGGATCACCAGGTTGGGTAGACTGTTAACTGGTGGCCTCCAAGAACCATGTTTGGTATTTGCACTCTTGTGTAGCCCCCTCTCACACTGACTTGGAACCAATGTGATTTAGTCCATGGGACATTGTCAAGTAGAGGCTTGATAAGCACTTGCACATCAGGGCTTGTCCTCTTGGAACCCTATGCCACGATGTAGAGGTAGATTGCTCTGTTGAAGAAACTAGGTGGAGGGAAAGGTCTGGCCAAACCTCAGCTATTTCACCCATGCCAAGTGAGCACCAGATGAGTGAAGAAGCTGTCTTGGATATTCCAGCCTCAGCAGACACTACATTGAGCAGAATTACCCAGCTGAGTTCAGAATTGGCAGAAATAATTAGTGTTGTAAGTCATTGACTTTGTAAGCCATAGTCTCTTTTGCACCAGGGTTTTGTGGTGTACTGTAGGCCCTTTAAAAAGCCTCATGAAAAACTAAATTTGTAATTGGTTAGGACTAGGTATAGTGGTATTCCTGTTACATATTTTCTTCATTCAGTAAACGGACATTTGAGTTCCTAGAATACAGTGGCATAGATATTTGTTCTCATGGAGTATTCCAATGGATGAGATCAATAAACAGGGAATAAGAAAGAAGGTATGACTGGGAGGCAAAACATGGGAACCACCTTGCTTGGTTTCTTTATGGCTCAGAACCTCGTTTTGTCTTTAAGAACACCACTCAGATCAGTCAGAATAGGCAGTTGTGCCACTATGATGAACAATCCTAAAACCTCAAATGACTTAAAACAGAAGTTTTTAATCTCTTTAAAAAAATACATATCTCTTCAGGTTCACAAAGGCTCTGCTCCACATCATCTTTAGTAATACAGGTTGATATGTCCTGTACGTCTCCACCATTTCTGGAGTGAAGGAGAAAGGAATGTGGAGAATTGCTCTTTAAAAGTTCTCACACTTTTCTTGGCCAAAGCGTACCCAAACTTTAAGGGAGCAGAGAACAGCAATTCCTAACCCTGTGCTGGGAGAGAAGAAAACCGAAAATAATTTTTGAATAAATGCTAATGACTACAGCAAACATCCAGGCTCACTAGCTTAATTCCTGTAGAAGATGGAATTTGTGGTGGTCCTGAGTTTCTGATCCCTTGACATAAGGTCTTCCTTCTCTTGCTACCTTCTTCACCTTATAACCAGCAAGTTGAAACTTATAAGAAGGAAAAGAGAAAAGTGTATTGAATACCTACTCTGCAGGGCAATGTGCCAATGTACAAATGTATTGCATCTCTTCACATCTTTCATACTTCAGTTTCACTAGTGTAGGCTGGAAGAAGCCATTCATGCTTTTAGCGCAGCATACAGGACTGAATTACTAGAAGAAATTGTGAAAGCACAGAGACAGAAGAAAAAAAAGCAATAGAATTTTAGAACTAGAATATGTCTAAGACCATTAAGTCTAACGTTTTGAATTTACAATTAAACAGAGTTCTATACTGTCCCTGTTCTGAGCTTAAAGCTGACCAAAAAAAAGCAAACAAAAACCATTGTTATCTTCTAATGGGAGAAGTTCACCGTTAACTATCAGTCATGTTAGCTCCCCCAAGTGTTCTCAGTTCCTGGTTGTTTATACCTAAGATATCACATGTTGAATCTGAAACTTAAAATTGAGCAAATCTATATACTTCTCTTTTATCTTAAAATTGTATGCAAATTCTGCAATACATCTTAGATTTAATTTTTTGAAAATATTTCTGACCTAACCTACTAAAGTGGCTAGATGTAGATCCTCAGCTGGAGAAACTGAAGACCAGAGGTTTGGTGTCTTTCCTGGATTAGTAGCATAGCATATGGCTCTAGTGTGGTAGCACGAACTTGTAGTTCTGGCTACTTGGAAGGCTGAGGCGGAAGGATAGCTGGAGCCCAGCAGGTGGATGCTGGGGTGGCCGGGAGCGTGCCACTGCACTCCAGTCTGGGCAACAAAGAGACTCCAACTCAGAAAAAACAAAACTAACAAAGTAGCATAGCATATGGGCTAAAACTAAGGAGCCCAGAATTTGTATCAGGATTGTCAGATTCTGGAAAAAGAAGAATCTGGATTTTTATTAGCCATGTGCCCTTGGACAAGGAACCTCAGCTTTTTCCTCTCTACAATGGGGATAATTGCAGTATTTTAAGATTTAGAATTAAATGAGTGTGTAAGAGGTCACCTCTCCAACCCCCTTTGCTCTTGCTTGGGCTCTGGTTGTATCTAGAAAACAAGACAGATTAACAAGAGAACAGCATGCAAATTTTACTAGCTTTACACATTCATGCGGAGCTTCACAAGAAAGTAACTACAGTAAAAAGTGGCCAAAGCAGATGCTTTTATACTATTTGGACAAAAAACGATACATTTGAGATGAAATGACAGGACAAAGGGGTCTGGCCATGGGCAGTAACTCTCTAGTAGAGTCAACTGGATGTGTGTGTGTTTGTGTGTGGCGGGAAGGGGGGTAGGGCGTAAAACTAGTAAAAGATAAGGGTGACTTCGAAAAGCATATTTATCCAGGTCCACTGCAGCCCCCAACTTCCAGTCTTTGGTGATAAAGGCGATTTTCTGGCCCCGGTAAGGTATAGATGCTCCCCCTCCCTCCCACCCCCCAGGAAACTTCGTGGCCTACGGCATGCAGAAGAGACAGGTCAGCTAGCCCTTTGTGAACCTACAATTTCTTCAGTGTTTTAACTCGGAATAACCAATACACCAATTCGGCATATTTGGTGATGACAAGTTCTTGAATCCTTCAATAGAAAAATAAGACTGGGTCCATAAAAGGTTTAGCCTACTGTTACCTTACTGGTACAAACAGCTTAATTAATACCGCCCACAATGT
Source organism: Cephalopachus bancanus (assembly GCA_027257055.1). Classification (NCBI taxonomy): domain Eukaryota; kingdom Metazoa; phylum Chordata; class Mammalia; order Primates; family Tarsiidae; genus Cephalopachus; species Cephalopachus bancanus. Next base: position 1,661,066 of record JAPVLO010000170.1, on the reverse strand, counting down.
CATAACTAGTAATAGAACCCGGCTTTAAGCCTGGTTCTCCTAATTCCTTGTCTAGTGTTGTGTTCCCTTCACGTCACACAGACTCTATCTCAAAACCACGCGCGCAAGAAGCCCGATCGACTCCATCAGCCTCACCCCGGCGGGGAGGGGTGCACTGCAGGTGTCCTTCGTCGGCCGCCAGAGCTGCGCTTGCGCGGTCGTCCTCCTTAGTCTCGCGATGCGTCGCAAGGCGCATGCGCACTGGGCCGTGCGCGTCTTCTAGGACTTACCCAGAAGGCAACGCTTCGCTTTCGGGTCAAAATGGCGGGCAGGCCGGCTGGTAAGTTAGTCGGGGGGGGGGGTGGCGGGAATCGCTGCACTCCACCTTTTGTTTTCGCAGCACTTTTCACTTTTTCTCTCTTCTAAGTGGATGGGTTTGCCACTTAAAGGAAGGTGGTAGCTCCAGTCCAACAGAAAGGACGTGTTTCCTGCACCCCTTTGCCGTCCCCAGGGCGGTCTTGCCCGGAGGGTTGGGATGTGACCTGATGTCTGTGAAGGTGCTCGCGGTGGCGCTGACAGCTCTGGAGTTCCAGCTGCGCTTTCTCGTCAGCTCTGCCCCTTGTTGTGTCATTGAAATGTTCAAGGGCACAAAGAGATTAGTGCATGATTTTCAACCAGAATGAGTTAAGTGTTAGCTATGACCCAAGCACTGTCGTGCGCATTGGCTCAATAAGTTCTGCCATTACGACGAGGGAGATAATAGATTCCCTTTTACTCGGATAAGAGTCAACGTGACCAGAGAAAATAGAATTGGAAATTTCATTCTACCCTTCGCGCTTCTCACACTGGAAATTAGAGCAAGGGTTACGGCGAAGCTTCAGGTTAACCTTCGATTAGCTGGAAAGTCAACTTGATCAGTAGGTTGGCAGAAATTTGTATTTATTGTAGACACTAGAACAAACGCATTTACTATGGAATAGAATGCAGAAATTACTGGGATATTTAAAACAATGATCATCAGTTAGAGTTTTCCCTATTTTTTTCTAACCTCACGTCTGCCCTCTGGCGCTGTGTATTGGAGTGGCTTTTAAAAAAATATTGGTCCCCTTCTCCCTGCCTCCAGCAATTGTGAAGCTGTTAGGCGACGTCAGGTTACCAGAAAACATCCGTTAACCTAATTGCCATTGACCTTTTGGTGGGCGAGGGAGATGTTTAAGAATTATTTCATTAACTTGGCAGATATTGAAGGAGGCTTATCAGATTCAAGGCACTCTGCTTCTATGCTGTGTTTGGGAGCCACATGGACCAGATCTCAGTTCTTACAAGCTAGCTTTGTCCTTGGTGGGGATCACTTCTGTAAGCCTGTTTCCCCTTCTGCAATAACAGGCAGGTAGTAAATAAACCCAGCTAATGTTGGTAAAGCAAATAAGACACAATAAATGTTCCATTAATAATTATTGTCCTAGTTACTGGCAGACATTTTTACAAATAATTTGTCTTCTATGAGTATGTTTGTAGATTGTTGACTCTTTGATACTTGTTTTTCTAGTGGCAATTTTGTGCATGACTCTTAATTTCCAAGGAGATTTACCAAAGCTGTGTAATTTGTAATGTACTAATGGTGGGCCATGAGAGTCGGAGTGAAAGGAGTGCAGGCTTTTCTTCCTTGGAAGGGTATTGGCTCTAGACAATTTAAAAGAAAATGTCGACTTGTTCTATCTCCCCTTCTGTACCCTCTCTCTTCTATAAACACAAGACACTATCATGTTGCTGGGTTATCCCATCAAGCTAAGCCTTGTTCCCCAAAGAGTTTAAACTTTACTGTTTCTTCTCATCCATTTTCAAATATCCATATCCTTGGTGGAAAATTACCTGCTTTAGAGGAGTGGTCCATGTTACTGTTTAGGTGATTAACTAATGGTATAAACATTCTCCCAGAAATACATATTCTTAAAGAAGGTGGCCAAGTGACCTAACTGTAATACAGAATAAAATTTAGAGGATGAGGGTCTAAATGAAGGATCTATCCTGAAGTCTCACCCTCTTTTCATACAACTTCAGCTCCTTTGAAGAAAAAAGTTTAGTTATTTCCTGTGATCTATATCTGAAATGACATGATAGAAATGTTCTAAGTTCCTTGTCCATCACTCACCTCTTCAAATCTGATGGTAACGGGGACATGAAGGCACAGGGTATTGAGAGGCTAGAATGGCAGTAATTGTACCCATGGATCCCTTTTACAATGAGGTGTTTGAGTTTACCCTATCCTCCCATAACTTACTGCCTATTTTTTTTCCAGTGGTCACTTTTGTTCATAAATAAGCAATCTTTATCAACAACATATAGATTATAAGCTTTATAAAAGGAAATTTTTTTCCTGTATTTGCAACCAGTACTGTATCTGGTTGCTTGTGCAACCAGTACTGTATCTGGTTGCTTGCCTATCACTGTGTTCATAAAATATAAGTGAATTGTAGCAGCTAACAGTATGACAATTATCAGTTGCAGCGTCGAGCCGGTGGCTGGAAGGAATTCGAAAATGGTATTACAATGCTGCAGGATTCAATAAACTGGGTAAGTGTTTGTGCTTTCTTTCGTTTCTCTGAGAGTAGTGCTTTTGCAAGTGTTATTGTGGTTCCAAAAAAAAAAGCTTCACTTGTTCCTGTGTACACCAGAAGATTTTAAAACTGGATCACATTTTATTGTTATGTTAAATCAAATCCATTTCCTTTTTTCAGTTATTTTTTTGTTTTGTTTTGTTTTTTGAGAGAGGTGAAATCCTCTAAAGTGTTTGAGGCAGAAAGTAGAGATTTCTCAAAGATTAAAATTGTCTCATATCTTTGCAGACATATGCTTCTTACACTTTTTTAGAACTTTATAATTTGCTGTGAACTTCACCTTTTGCTGTTGAAGCTTGTTGCGAGTGTAATTAAATGTCGCTGGTTCCTTAGTGCACCATTGTTTTAAGATTGTTTAAACGTTAGTCTCAGATTTAAAGCCAAATATGTGGTTAATGATGTAAGTTTAAAAACAAAGTAAACATTTAAAATATATTTTAAATTGATTTAGATAAAATGTGAATTTTGTGGCAGTGGATTTTAAGAGGCTCATATATTGTTTCCACAGTACAGTTCAAGAAATAACCCATTATATGTATAAAATGCACAGGTTATCTATTGTACCTGGTAATTTGAACTCCTGATATTTCACTTAAAGCCTTAAGTTATAAGTCATAGAGAGATTTTACTTATTAAAGAAAAAAACCTGGTTTTTGAGAGGCATGTTTAATCTAACTTTTATTATCAATCATAGGGTTAATGCGGGATGATACCATATACGAGGATGAAGATGTAAAAGAAGCCATAAGAAGGCTTCCTGAGAACCTTTATAATGACAGGATGTTTCGCATTAAGAGAGCACTGGATCTGACCATGAGGCATCAGATCTTGCCTAAAGAGCAGTGGACCAAATATGAAGAGGTAGAACAATTTTTCTATGTCTGACAGTGTTGGTCATTAAGATTGAGTATAAGAAACCAGAGTAACATGTTCATTTGTATAGTGCCTTAGAGTTCACAAAGTTGTGCCAAACAAATGTTCTTTAGCAGCCTGGGAGGTTAGTAGAGTAAGTGTTGTCAACATTTTAGAGAAAAACACATTGAGACTTAGAGGAGAAGTGACTCGTCAGAATCCCTAGGCAAACCTCTAATATGTAGAGCTAGGGCTAGAATCCAGGTCTTCTGCCTCCCAGGCCATTGATGTTTTCTCTCTGTCCTCTGCATCTGCTGAGATGAGATGAGCCCTGTGAGAGTCCCTCTGAATCCCAGGAAGGACTTCTGTGAAACTCCTGAACTTCACTGAAACTAGGCAAAAACCTATGTAGACGCTCATTTCTTTTTCTTCCCCAACAGACTTCCCTCTCATAACCTATCAAGGCACCTTATAACGGTATCATTATGGGTTTTTATATTTTAAAAAGCAAATAGTTATTTGGTTGAAAATATGTTTTCTTAAATTGAAATTTAATATAATTAATTTTGATGATTTTTGTTGTTGATTAAGACCTTCTGAGTGGAATGTATCTGTGTGATAGTAACATGTAATATTTTATTAATTCTTTAGGATAAATTCTACCTTGAACCATATCTGAAAGAGGTTATTCGGGAAAGAAAAGAAAGAGAAGAATGGGCAAAGAAGTAATTATATAGTTGAAATCTGTGGATGCAGCTATCCTCAAAGTGTTTTTATGAAGATGTTTGTTAAACCTAAAACACAATTTAAGAATTATTTGGTTGCAGATGTATTACTTTAAATAAACGTCTGTTGAAATCATTGTTGGAGTTTTTAAATTCAAAACTGTATACTGAATCACTACTGAATTCGCTTACTGTTGCAATTCTTTCCAAACTCCCAAGATATTTTTAGTGAGTGCTGAACTACTTTCGGGAGCTCAGATGCCACTTTATGCATTGTGTTCACTCTTGCTTTACTGAAGGATGTAACTACACCAAAAGCACAGTCACCTGTATATTGCCTTTGGAAGTTAGCAAGATACTTAGAAACCACATCATGGCCTAAATTGCAGGTATGGAATGGAGCTAAAAACAAGTGCCAATGACTTTACTTTTTCCAAAGCCAACAGAGCGTTGAGTAGACCGGCTCATGCCTTAGAAGCTACTGGATAAAAGGGGAGGATTTGCCTCCTTGTTTGCCAGGATTGGGAAGTGGTCTCTTCAACCATTGCTCTCCAGATAGATTTGATTTCGTATCACTTAAGAAAATATATGTCTATAAGAATGGGATTGGCAGTAGCGGGATGCTGCTGGAGTGTGTGGTGGGGAGGGAACACAACAATAAGGGTAACTGATCTCAAACTAGGCAAAGTGGGGACCAAAGGGAGGTCCAAACCTCACCTGTACAGTGACCACTTATATACCTAATCCTGAATTGTACCCTATGTCTTTTTTTTTTTTTTTTGAGTTGGAGTCTCACTCTGTCGCCTGGGCTGGAGTGCCATAGCACGTTCATAGCCATCGCAGCCTTGACAACTGGACTCAGGCAATCCTTCTGCCTCAGCCTTCCATGTTGCTGGAACTACAGATGCACACTACCTACCATGCCTAGCTTTGTTTTTTTTTTAATTGTAGAGACAAGTTCTCACCAAGTTGCCTAGGCTTGTTTGGAACCCCTGAGCTTAGGTAGTTCTCTTGCCTCCACCTCCCAAAGTGCTGGGCTTACAGACTTGAGACACCATGCCTGGCCCACATCTTTTAAAAAAAAAAGATGTATGTGTGCATCCCAAAATAGATATATTTAAATATATGTACTCCTATGTAGACTAGAAAACAAAAAGTAGACATTAGAAAAATAGAAGTATGAAGACAAATCCTCCTTTCTCCCTGTATCCCAGTGACTTCCACTATGGAAACAGTTTGTTATAAAGCATATGATAAGGGCCGGATACTGATCAGTTAAAGTTTTAAGATATTTTTTAAAAATATAAATTAGGATCACTTTTTTTTTTTGACAAGCAGGGAAAAGCCCATTTTATTTGCAGGACTGATCTTTGTAACCACTGAGGCCACTATGTACAGACAAGGGTGGGGAGCCTTATTTCTTGGTCTCCTCCTTGGACAGAGTCTTGATCTTCTTGGCCTGTAGGCGCTCTTCAGGGCGCTTGCGCGCTTCCTTGGTCTTAGTCCTGCGGGCTTCAGCCTGATCCGCCAGGAGCTTCTTGCGGGCCTGTCTGCCTTCAGCTTGTGGATGTGTTCCATGAAGATCTGCTTGTTCTTGAAAACATTCCCTTTCACCTTCAGGTAGAGGCTGTGATACATGTGGCGATCAATCTTCTTCGATTCACGGTAACTCCTGAGCAGCCGGCGCAGGATTCTCATCCTCCTCATCCAGGTCACCTTCTTGGGCATCCGGGCATTGGTTGTCCCCTTTCGCTTACCTATGCCCATGTGCCTGCCCTTCCGGCGGTCCAAGGTGTTTTTCCGGCGTTGAGCCCGGGAATGGACAGTCACTGGCTTGCGGATGATCAGCCCATCTTTGGTCAGTTTCCGGATCTGCTGACGGGAATTGGCACTGGCGATTTCATTGATCTCATTGGGGTCCAACCAGACCTTCTTTTTGCCACAGCGTAGGACACTGGAGGCAAGCCTCTTCTGAAACCTGAGCATACTCATGGCTGAGGCTGCTGCAGTGAAAGCCAGGATCACTTCTTAATGTTACAGCCACCCCTACATTTGTGACGTGACTTCCTTGGTGGAGGTGAAAGCATGGAACCACAGCTGGCAGGGAAGGAACAGTAGAGCCCGTAGCCTGACCACTGTTCCACAACAAGATGCTGTGTACGCCAGGGTATCTTACCTCAGGTAACAACTGTGAGAAACAAGTTTTGGGTTACATTTAAAATTAGTAAAGCAATAAAAGTGTGTGTATTCCATATTTTCACAAAATTACTGATAATTGACTTTTATAACATGATCAGAAAGCATGTTTTAAAATGTTTACTACAATATTAGAAAGCCTCTTTAAATTCCCTGTAAAGCCTGTGAGAGAGGGATGGGGGAAGGGAGGCCAGGCACTGACCCAAGAACCCGTGCTTATAGGTGCTGTTGACATCTACAAAACAAGCCTAAAGACACTGCTGGAAGATAGGGGGACAAACAGAACTGCCCAGGGTTGAGGTATAGTAGGAAGAGGATCTCCTGTGCCATCCACCCACTCAGGTATAAAATGGTATGACAGGAGGGCACCCCCTGATTTTGTGGAAGTTCCCTAAAGCCAAAGTGCATGCCTGTTCTATGGCACCGACTACTGTAATCTAAGTGAGGACAAGTATGCAAAAGTTCTTCAAAAACCATAGAACACTATGTCAATGTTTTTTTCTGCTTATTATAAAGACTAAGGAAAAATAACTAGTCTTTGAAACTAGGTGAATAGGAGGGAATTTGTTAGTCCATCAGTGGAATCCTTTCGTTTGAAAGAGAGGGCCTTCGTGTAATCAAAAGCTGTCCTGTTTGAAAAATCATGGAAGTGTGAGAAACACAGAGGCCTAAAATGTCATCCTGTAGACAGAACAGTAGAGTGACTCAGCTAATTCTGGATCAGACTGCACAGGTCTGAATCTATTTGCTTACTGTGTGACCTTAGGAATATAAGTTAACCTTTCTGTGCCTCAGTTTCCTCGGCTTTGAAATGGAAATAGTGATAGAGCCTATTTTACAGGGTGCTTGTGAAAATTAACTGACTAGTTCCTAAATAGTTCCTGGCACATAGTAAGTATGATGTGTAAGTTATGTGACTAGAAAGGAGAATAAATAATTTAGGGAAAAAAATTGAGTCTAATAGTTGACCAGTAGCTAAGGTCCAAGGTCCTTTCTCCCTTCCATCTCCTGTGTAGTACTTTCATTTCTGGTTCTTCTACTCCCCTTAGATGTCTCACCTCTTTGAATGAAGTACCTGTCACGCGGCATGAGAAGAGGTGGAATTGGCTCTGTACGACAACTTTGATTAGGGTGGAGCTAAGACTTGGCCGTCCCTGTTTTCCCTTTGGATCGACAATGTTTTTAAGCTTCCAACATTTCAAATCCTATTAATTTGTCTTGTATAGTTTAAAATGTTTGCTATCTTTTCTTATTCAAAGTTTAAGATTCATTTTGAGTACATGGTTTTCCTAAACCTTGAAGAAAGATCTATTTGACTCTGAAGCCATCGATGTTCTGTTTTGCTGTTTTACTGTACTTTGCAATTCTACCCACAAAAACAGCTGGCTATGTTCACTGTCGTGCACTACCTGGTATCACTCAGCCTTCATGTTATCAAGGTGTAAGAAGCCAGAGTAAGGGATATCAGGCCTCAGACTTCCAAATGCTGACTCTGGTTTTAATTCCATATTACATGGAAATGCTTGATAACTTTCCTGAACTGAGTTCTCATGACCTAAATATTTATGTGATTCTCTATGATGACAGCCCCTTCTCCTATTTTTAAATTCTAGAACCAATAAAGTCCAAAGTGTAGATTTTGGTAATGAATCCACGTAGCTTGTTTTAAGGACTCCCTGTTAAAGCATTCACTCTGTACTAATTCTGACTTGCTAAAAAATTCAGTAATAAGAATAAAAACTGGACCAAAACCCAAAGTTTCTATAGTCATAGTCATCCTTCCAGGTTAGTACACAGGATGTTGTTTAAAAATACAGACATCCTGTGTGTGGCTTTGAAAATAACCAAAGTACTTGGAATTAAAAGGTTAGGTGAGAATAAAAACTGTCATAACCAAATACTTGACAGTCTGATAGATGAACAACAGATGAGTTTATATTACATGAGCAGCACAAATTTTTAGGAATCACAGCATTAGAGAATACAATTAGAACGTGAATGAGACATAGCTCTTTACCAAACATAAGGTGAGTCCCTTTATTAGAACAAGATGCAAAGTTCTGCCACTAGGTGGCGATACACTACAACTTGACAACTGGTCCACAGCACCAACCCTATTGAAGATTTCTCCATCCTGTAACCCACCAACCTCCTCCCCTTCATTTTTCAGGATGACAACACCTTAGAGGTTTATGGCCATCAGGAGAATTTACTACTAAGCTATATACTGATGTAATGAAATCTAATATATGCTGTGCAATGAATTATGAGATGTTATTTAGTTTCAGGATTTTATTACTTCAATCAGTTATGACCATATTTCCTTTTATATGATTGCTCACTCTTTAAACATACCAGATGACTGTATAAGGAACACCTAATAAAGTCTATAGAGGTTAAAATATAAATGTTTTAATTTATTTGCCATAATTTGTTTAAATTTTGGTTATACTGGTGTTCGTATTAAAAGCCATAACATGTTAGAATCTGAGATCTCAGATCAGATGCTGCATCTAAGTTATATTTTGCTAAGACATTTTATTGTATGTATCAGCAATCGAGCAAAAAAGAAGAATTGGATTATTACAAGGTAGTTAATTTTTAGCATAGATGTCAGAAAGCCTGTTAGTACGCGAGAGGCTTATGATAAACTATTTACATTGTCATTCTGGATTCTGACTACATCTCTTATGGTAGAAAGAATGTATTATTTGTTTAACTTTGTATTTTAATACATTTGCCTATTTTGCCTGAATGTAAAAATGTAATTTAAAAATAAACCCTTGTGAAACTTCTGGTAACATTATTCAATTGAATCATTGTTCTGCTAGTATTCCAACTATTTTTAAGGCAAATTATATACATATCTATGAAAATTGTTACAAGCCAAACCAAAAAAGATAATTATGTGTTTTACAAAAGAATCAGCTTACAATTTCTTTCCTATGCATCCATTTAACATGTGGCTTGCCACCAAACTGAAAACTGGTCTGAGGCCAATGATTTAGGCAAGTCACTAGCCTTTAAAGATTGGAATTCCTCAGCTATAAAAGGAAGGATTTGACTACAAAGTCGTTAGGACTCCTTTCAGCACCAAAATGTTTCGGGTTTGTGATTTAATTTATGTACTGTACTGTTAGGATGAACTAACATTGATGGAGTACCAGCTTTACACCAGGCACCGTTCATATGTTGTCTCTTTTAATCCTCCCTGCAACCTTCTGGCATAGGGATTATTACCCGTTGTATGGAGGAAGAAATTGGGCTTTAAAAGTTCCTTTTATCCTTGTTCATTATATAGTTTTGTGGGGGAATGTGTGTGTGTGTGTGTGTGTGTGTGTGTGTGTGTGTGTGTGTGTGTGTGTTTTTTGTTCCAGGCTAAGCAGAAGCTAGGCATAGCACAGGATTTCTTAGCCTCAGCACTTACAGACAGTTGGGGCTGGACAATTCTTTGTTGCAGGGGCCTCTCCTATACATTGTAAGATATTTAGCAGTATCCCTGGCTTCTACACACTAGAGTCTGTACCACCTTCTCCCCCCAGTTGCAACAACCAAAAATATTTCCAGATATTGCCAAGTGTCCCTTGGGGAGGAGACTTGTTGAAAACCACCCATGTAGGGAGTATAGAGAGAAACAAGATGGTAGAGACAGATACGTAGTTAGACATATAAATATGTAAACATATACGTAAATAAGTGTATAATTTTCTGTAATAAATATGTCCTGAAGGTATGGAAACATGAGAAGGTATTCTAACTCAACCTGGATGGGGATCAGGGAAGACTCTGAAAACTTGACTAATTCCAGAAGGGTGAGCAAAGTTAGCCAAGCCAAGAATGTGGAGAAGGACTTTCTAAGCAGAGAAAAATGAGCAGGAAATGCTCAAGGGCATGGAAGTGCAGGGTGTGTGTCTAGGGAAGAACAGGCAGTTTTGCATGGATGGAGTGGCAGATGTCAGCTGTAGAGATTGGAGATGAAACTTGAGAGGTATGTGCCACACTGAGATGCCTGGACTTCATCCTATGAGCAGCTGAGTGTTTGGATAGATTCTGGGAAGTGAAAACGTTGGGTCAAGGGAGATGAATATTTAAATTGTTTCAATCCTGAACTGCCAATTTGCTTTTCAAACTTTCTAATAATTTATACTCCTCTAAGCAATTCATGAGGGTCTTTTCCATTGCATTCCTGCCTGCACTGAGTGCTCTCATTAAAAACAGTCTTTGTGAACTTGGTTGAAGAAAGAGTTTCTTGTTTAAATTTTGCATTTCTTGGATTGAGTAGTTAAACCTTTTTCCATATGTTATTATCAAGTTGTTTTTCCCCTTTCATCAATCTTGTTCACGTCTATCGCCCATGGGTCTATTTTTATTTTCACAGCCTTTTCCTTATTTGTTCAGTTTTCCTCCTAACTACCCTCTTCCCCCAAATTTGGGTCAGTTCTTATCTATCTGTGTGAGACCTTTATATATTTAGACAGTACTCGTTTCACTTAAACTTGCTGAAATAATATTTTCTTATTTTGTTGTTTGAATTTTATTTGGGTTATTTTTTGATGCCTTTTCAACTTTGTTCATGGTGGTTTTTGTCAAATGGAAGTTTCCAATTTTTATGTAGTACAGATTACCAGTCCTCTTCTCTGTGATTTTGCCTTTAAGGTCATGCTTTGAGAAGTCCTCCCTTTATTCCAGGGAGATATAAATAACCAGTGAGGTTTTCATCCAGTGCTTTTAGCTATGAGAAATAAAACCATAAATCTTTAATCTCTCTGGAATTTAGGTATAGGGTGTGAGCAGAGTATTTTTTGAGAGCTACTAAGAGGTCCAGCTGGCAAGACTAGATATCAATTAGATATCCAGGGGGTGGAGGTGAGGAGGATAGAGGGAGGCATGGACGATTCCACTATGGAGGATCAGTTAAGGGGGTGCAGTTTGGTAATCAGCCCCTTCTGTGAGCTTGTCATTCTGTAAGATTGTTTGCTGTGATGAATATTCTAGAGCCACTCTCTGCCCTTCCCCATAGGGCTCTGCACCCTGGGAGGCAGATATTAGGTGTATTAGGTGTAGAATGCATGAGTAGATACTCTTGCCTTCTAGCTTCTGGTTTGGGCTTGGATGGTGGAAGGAGGGGGATCACCTGCAAGAGAGGGTAGACAAGAGAAAGACTACAGCAGTCCATGATCCTCTGCAGAAAGCTACAGCCCCTGTCAGGCAGCCCCTTTCAAGAATCCTTTCCATCTGCTCCCCTTGATATCTCTATCAAAGTTGGCTTTCCTTGACCTTGCCTGCCATTTGTTCTTGGCCCCTGCATTGGACATTTCTTGGTTACCTGATTGGGTGTGCCATTCTTTCCTACCTGGACCCCAACCACTCACATAGAACAAGTTGGGCTCCCCCCGCCCCATCACTTGGTTGCGTGAAAGCACCAAGTGCTGCTACTTGGAACTGGTTTGTGGTCTTTTCCTGGAAAACCTTATAAGCTTGGTTCTTTGAGGCTGGCTTAACTTATGCCCCAGTCTCAGATTCCAGGAGACCACACAAGTTCCTGTAGATGGGAATGACCTTCCAAGGCCTGGCTGCTACCACCCCCACCTCTCTGCTTCTACCCATGGAAGATCTGCTTCCAATCAGAGACTTACTCTTCTGCACAATTTAATGCAGGTAAATGCCAGCATTAAAAAGATGCCATATGATAGAAAACAGAAGGTTCATCCATCCTGACATATCCCTGCGTTTCCTTTCTAAACAAGCTCTTTATCCTGTTTAACTCCCTCTTCCCCGAACACACTGCAATTTGTTCCTCCATTCCCCGTCCCCTGGAATGCTGCTGTGACCCTCTTTATTCTCTCTGCTTCTCTAAATTCTAGCTTTATTTTTTATTTTTTATTTGAGTCAGAGTCTTACTCAGTTGCCCAGGCTGGAGTGCAGTGGCACTCACGGCCACCGCAGCCTCGACCTACTGGGCTCAGGCGATCCTTCAGCCTCAGCCTTCCAAGTAGCTGGAACCACAGGCATGCGCCACCATGTCCAGCTACTTTTTGTGCTTATTGTAGAGACGAGATCTTGCCAGGTTGCCCAGGCTGGTCTCGAACCCATGGGCTCAGGCAATCCTCTCGCCTCCGCCTCCCAAATTGCGGGGATTACAGGTGTGAGTCACTGCGCACAGTTCTAGCTTCCCTTTAAGACAAAAATTAAATTCTGCCTAATGGGAGAGGCCCTCTCTGATTCCCTGACACCTGACATTTGTATTTTCTTTTAATTTCCGAAGCACTTACTGCTTCAAGTAATCATTTGTTACTTAACAATAACAAATACTATTTACCTAATGTTCACTGTGCACCATTCCTGGTCTCATTTATTCCTTAAAAAAGTCCTTTAAGGTGAGTAGGAATAATTTCTTTTCATGGAAGCTCAGAGACATTAGGTAACTGGTACAAGATCACGCTTTGAAAGTGAGCAGATGGAAACTTAAATTCTGTCTGCCTTGAGATCGCTGTGTTGTCTTTTTAAATTTAAGGTGTAGAACATGATGTCTTGATATGTATATACCTAGTGAAATGACTGCTACAATTAGGGATATTAAAATATCCATCACCACATACAGTTACATTTGTGTGTATGATAAGAGCACCTAAAATCTTCTCTTTTAGAAAATTATCAGTATATAATACAATATAATATAGTCACCATGATGTGCATTGGATCTCTAGACTTATTTATCCTATATCACTGCAAGTTTGTATCCTTGGACCTACTTCATCCCATTTTCTGTCCCTGCCTACCCCGAGAACCACCATCCTACTTTGCTTTTATGCATTTGACTTATTTATTTTATTTTATTGAGACAGGGTCTCACTCTGTTGCCCAGGCTGGCATGCAGTAGCACCATCATGGCTCACCACAGCTTCAAACTCTTGGGCTCAGGTGTTCCTTCCACCTCAGCCTCCCCAGTTGTTGGGACTACAGGTGCATGCCACCACGCCTGCCTAATTTTAAAAAATTTTTTGTACAGACAGGATCTCACTATGTTGCCCAGACTGGTCTTGAACGCTGGGGCTCAAGCAGTTCTCCCGTCTCAGCCTCCCAAAGTGCTGGGATTACAGGCATGAACCATTATGCCCAGCCATATTTGACTTTTTTAGATTCCACATGTGAGATCGTGCATTATTTTTCTTTCTGTGTCCGGTTTATTTCACTTAACATCGTGTCTTCCATGTTTCATCTGTGTTGTTGCAAATGTTAGTGTCTTATTATTTTTTAAAGCTGAATAATATTCCTTTGTGTAGGGTATCTCACAATTTCTTTATTCATTTATCTGTTGACAGACACTTTGGTTGTTTCTATATCTTGGCTATTGTGAATAATGTTGCAATGAATATGGGGTCACAGATAGCTTCATGAAGTGGCCATTTCATTTCATTTCAATCCAGAAGCGAGATTGCTGGATTGTATGGTAGTTCTCCTTTTGCTTCTTTGAGGAACCTCTTACTGTTTCCCACTGCACCAATCTACATTCCCACCAACAGTGTGCAAGGGTTCCCTTTTCTCCATATATTTATCAATACTTGCTGTGTCTTTTTGTTTGTTTGTTTTTAGTAGTTATTCCAGGCCAGGCTCGGTGGCTCAGCCTGTAATCCCTGCACTTTGGGAGGCCGAGGCCAGTGGATTTCCTGAGCTCGCGGGTTCGAGACTAGTCCAAGCAACTTGATGAGACTTAGTCTCTACAATAAAAATAAAAATAAATTAGTTTCGGCTACTTGGAAGGCTGAGGAAGAAGGATCGCCAGAGCCCAGCAGGTCGACACTGGGGTGGCCATGAGCGTGTCACTGCACTCCAGCCTGGGCCACGGAGTGAGACTCCAACTTAAAAAAAAAGTTAGGTATAAGGAGATATTTCACTGTATTCCCCTGATGATTAGTGATGTTGAGCACTTTCATATACCTGTTGGCCATTTTTGTGTCTTCTTTGGAAAGATGTCTATTAAAATCCTTTGCCCATTTTTTTCATGTGTTTTTTAAATGTTGATTTTTCAATGTATGCCATCTCACACCTTATCTTTTTCTTTACTAATTTTTTTTGCTGCTTTTATTTTTAAATGCTATCTGTTAAATAAAATCTTTCTTGTTGTTTGTTTTCTTGAGTCAGGGTCTCACTCTGTTGCCCAGGCTGGAGTGCATTGGCATGAGCATGATGATCGTGGCTCACAGCAGCCTCAATCTCCTCGGCCCAAGCCATTCTTCTGACTCAGTATCCTGAGTAGCTGGGACTACAGGTGTACGCCACCACACTCAACTAATTTTTTAAGTTATTTTTTGTAGAGACAAGGTCTCACTATGTTACCCAGGCTGGTCACAAACTCCTGGGCTGAAGCGATCCTCCTGTCTCGGCCTCCCAAAGTGCTGGGACTACAGGAGTGGGCTACTGCACCTGACCTGAAGTAGTTAGTTTTAAAAGTAGTGTGATCTGCTTGTTGTATATGTCTATTACTCTGTATTATATTTCTTTTCTTTTTTTTTTTTTTTGGAGAAAGCAGGATTTATTGAGTGATCAGAAAACTCCTGCAGTGGGAGGGGACCCGAAGGGGTTGCCCTTATTTATTTTCTGAATCTGTTTCCTGCATTAGCATGTAAGTGACTTGAGGACAGAAGCTGTGTCATACATTCCCTGCACCCCTGGTGTCTAGCTCACCACACAGTGTACCGTAGATGCTCAATAAATACTTTAACTAAAAAAGTACTAAAAATAAATCTTAGTAGACATAAAAAAGTAGTATAATCGTACTTTCTCTGAGAAGATGAACTTTGAACTATGCCCTGGATGCTGGAGAGGATTTAAAGCACCCTGGTTTTTCAGTTGGGCTGTGCAGAAAATTACTTGGGAAGCTTTTTTTTTTGACAACCCACCCAAACCAAATTAACCTGATGCCTAGGACCGCCCCCCCCAAGTTCCTAAATTAATTGGTTTGGGAAGCAACTTGAGATGAAACTGGTTTTAATGTGTAATTAAGGCTGTTGAACACGAATCTAGGGAAGAACATCCCTGGCTGAGAGGACAGCGAGTACAAAGGGTCTGTGGTAGGAATGAACTGGGGGTGGCCAAGGAGGAGCTGACAGAGAAAGCCACTGAGCTGAATCCAAACGGAGGAGGGGAAAGAGTCAATCCTGGGGCCACAAAGGTGGGCACAAACACCCTAGGGAGGCCATTTTAGACCCAGAGAAGCTTAAATTTTACTTAAATGCAACTGTAAGCTCTGGAGTCTTTTAAGCAGTAAAATATGATTATACAGCAAGCAGTATATATTAACTAGCTCATTCTTTTTAAGAAATGCATAACACTCTGGATTATGGATGTACCATAATTTATTCAACCACTTTCCTGTTGATTGGCATTTGGGTTGCTTCCACTCGGATGGATGCTATTATCAATAGAACTGTAGTGAATATACTTGTGCACTTGTGCTTTTGAATTTTTGCAGGATAGAATTCAAAGGTTTAAAAATTTAGACAGGGAACAGGGTTGGTAGGGAGGGAAGAAAATCATTTAAGACTTCCTGTCATGCAAGGAAGAGCGATCTCTCAAACTCAAGTGTATCCAATGCGTGTTCCACATCAGCCCGAATACAGCCAGGTTTAGCAGACCATCAAGATTTTGCAACCAGCCACTGGAGTGTCCTACAATAACACTGAAGTGTGAGAAACACAGACACACCCAGTGTTGCTGAAACAGATGTTTCATTTCCCCTTAGGTTTTAATAATATCATAAATTGATTACATTTAGCCCACTTTCAGTTCTACCCAAGTGATTGAGCTAACACATTGTATGTTTAGATAGCTTTTTTGAAATTTGATAATAAGTCAGAACAAAATTTTCCTTTCAGATATATATAGAATTCTTTATAATTTCCTTGTCTAAAAAAAGGAGCCTAGTATGAATGTTTATCTATTCAAAAATTTTTTGGTTTTGTTTTTGTTTTGTTAAGCCATTTCCACCTTTTTGACATGTGTTTGTGTACAAATAAGTTTTCATTTTGTTCATGCAACTCATAGTTATTCAAACATTGTGCTAGGTGCTGGCATCCAAAGACGAATTGCATTCCATCTTTGTCCTTACTGAATGTAGCCTGGAGGAGGAGATAGCACAGTAAGCAGAGAATCACAATTCAGGGTGAGAAGGTCTTCTTTTCCGGAGCCGGGGATAGTGTGGGAGCATAAAGGATGGATCCCCAAACAGCACTGGGGTGGGGCTGGGGCGGGTGACATTCCATTGTAATAAGGAACTGAAATGGATTGTGGTTGAATCAATCAAACGTAGTATTGGGAGAATGTCATGAAATCATTGGAAAGGTGTATTCGTTTCCTGTTGCTGCTGTAACAATTTAACATAGACCTAGTAGCTTAAAACAACGCAGATTTATTAATACAGTTCTGGAGGTCAGAAGTTCAAAATGAGGCTTCCAGCATTCCCTGGCTCTTGGACCCAAGGTTGCAGTCTCTACTTCCATTGGTAAATGACCTTCTCCTATCTTTGACCCTTCTGCCTGCCTCTTATAAGAACTCTTGGGATTACATTGGACCCATTTGGATAATTTGGGATAATTTCCCCACCTCAGGGTCCTTAACTGATTTACATCTGCAAAGTCCCTTTTGCCATGTAAGATAGCATATGCACAGGTTCCAGGGAGGAAGATGAGAGCATCTTTGGGGAGGGTGTTATACAGCCAGAAGACAAGATGGAAAAATCTGAGAGAGAGATGGATGGCCTGGAGCTCACACAGCCTGCCCAGGACCTGAAGCACTGCACTGGCCCCTGCTGCTGCTCTGAGGCATTTCTCAGCTATCCTTTGCTTGTGTGGTTCCTGTAAGACAAAAATCTCAAGTTGAAACATCCCAGGTGGTGAAGCCTGGCTCAGGCCTCCCACGGTAGCTGCCAGGTGAAGACATGCAAGGGGGTCTCAAAAGAACCCGGAATTTATTTATTGAAAGATTGTGTATTTATACTTACATGTTTAAACTTCAGTCATCTTCAAAGTACTCTCTGTTTAATGCAATGCACCTATTGAGACACTTTTTCCACGACTCAAAACCATTTTACAACTCATCAGTTCTAATGACTTTTAGTGTTTCTGCTGTTTTATGTTTCACCTCTTCCACATTGGCAAAACATTTCCCTTTGAGGACTTTTTTCACTTGAGAGGGAGAAAAACATCACTCAGGGCGAGATTGGGTGAATAGGGAGGGGAGGGGGCATGATGGCCATGCCGTTTTTGGTCAAAAACTGCTGAACACTCAGTGCAGTGTAGGCAGGTGCATTGTCATGTTGGAAGAACCAGACAACTGTTTGTCAAAACTCGGGACATTTCTTCCACACTTTCTCAAAACTTCCAGATAAAAACTTAGGCTGACCATTTGATTTGGAGGAACACATTCTGAATGTACTACAAGGAGCCTCCCTCCAAAAGATAATTCTAGGTTTTTGGGGTCCCCCCTCATATGGTTCTTGCAGCTGTAGGAACAGGATGCAGGAGCTTGTCCTCCACCAGGACTTACATTGTGGAGAATTCTTTCCCTTCACCCTTGAGCAGGAGTGTGCTTAGATGCCGAGGCTATGATGTGGACACATTTGCACCCCAGGAAGGAGCAGACTATCGGGGGAGTCCTCCTGGAGGTGCAGGTGCCTGGGCTGAGGACCAAAGGATAGCAGAGTAACGCAGGTGAGTTCTTTTGTCTTTCTCCTTCAGTTAACTAATTTAAGAACACCTGGGCCCTTTAATCAGCTTGTCATTTTCCAAAAGAACTTGACTAATAACAAGGGATCTGAAAAGAAATCAAAGCTATGTGATACCTTTGAAAACCATACAAAAAGAAAACTAGACTCACACTCCTGGTTGGTGTGCAGATTGAAAGTTCTTTCTCAAAAGCAGTTTGGCTTTTTCAAAAGTTAAGAGTCTTTAAAAAGACATATTGGCCAAGTTCAGTAGCTCACACCTGTAATACTTCACTTTGGTGGCCAAGGTAGGAGGATCACTCAGGAGTTCAAGACCAACCTGGGCAACTTAGTGAGACCTCACCACTACCAAAAAAAAAAAAAAAAATCATGAAAGTAGCCAGCTGGCGAGGATGTGGAGAAAAAGGAACGCTTCTACACTGCTGGTAGGAATGCAAACTAGTACAACCTCTTTGGAAGATAATATGGTGATTTCTGAAAGAACTAGAAATTGACCTTCCATATGACCCAGCAGTTCCTCGATTGGGAATATTCCCAGTTGGGAACTTAAATTATTCTACAAAAAGGATACCTGCACACGTTTGTTTGTTGCAGCTCTATTCACAAAAGCAAAAACATGGAACCAACCGTGCTGCCCATTGAAGCTGGACTGGATAAAAAAAAATTGTGGTACATACACACAATGGAATATTATGCAGCAATAAAGAAGGACACATATATGGACTTTGCAGCAACTTGGATGGATTTGGAGTCAGTCATACTCAGTGATCTATCACAGAAACAAAGAACAGAGTTCCATATTTCTCACTCATAAGTTGACCTTGAACAATTATAATGCTATAAGAAAGCAACTGGCAGTAGTGGGAAACTGTTGGGGGGGGGGTTGGCAGGTGAGAGAAACTGCTAGGGGAGGGAAGGGCATACTATATCAACAAGGGTACCTGCATGATAAATGTTTATATGCCTAACCCTGAATTGTACCCCACATCTTTATAATAAAAATTAAAATAAATAAATAGATAAAAGTAGCCAGAAAGTGGTGTGTCCCTGTAGTCCCAGCTACTCGGGTGACTGAGGTGGAAAGATCGTCTGAGCCCAGGAGGTTGAGACTGGAGTGAGCAGTGATCATGCCACTGCACTCCAGCCTGGGTGACAGAGTGAGACCCAAACTCAAACTCAAAAAAAAAAAAAGCCATATTGTTTAACCCCATAAGTAACTGACATGTCAGAATGGGGGAAAAAAGATGTATACAAAAATGCAGAGATTTACATATAAGGATGTTTATTCCAGTATTGTATATAGTAGCAAACATAGATGATATTACTGTTCAACAATGGGGAGATGGCTGATGAAATAGTATTCACTATTCACTCTACAAAAGTGGTATTCTCAAAGGGAACTTAAGGATATTGGAAAATGTGCATGCATTCTTGTTAACTGAAAAAAAAAGCCAGTTCAAAACAAAACATACAATATCAATATTGTAAATACTACAAATGGTCTTGAAAAAACAGCTGAACATTAATTTTTCGTAATTTTTCAGAAGTTTCGCCATGGATCTTTTGAAATCTACTCAGGGGGACTAGATTTTGATACCCTGGAGTAAAATTATATTTCTAATTAATGGAATTAGAAATGATTTTAACCTTTAATGTGAGCCTTTTCATATTTTCCAAAATTTCAATGAATTGTTTTTATAATCATAATCTGCTATTTTATGGCCAGATACAGTGGCTCACATCTACAATCCCAGTATTTGGGAGGCCAAGGCAGGAGGATTGCTTGAGCCCAGGAGTTCAAGACCAGCCTGGGCAACGTGATGAGACCTCATCGCTATAAAAAATAAAAAATTAGCTGGGCGTGGTGGTGCACACCTGTAGTCCCAGCTACTCAGGAGGTTGAAGTGGAAGGAGCCTGAAACTAGGAGGCTGAGGCTGCAGTGAGTCATGATTTTTAAAAATTAATGGCAGTGGAAAAAATAAGTTGTGATATGAGGAGACAATTAGGAAGAACAAATGTGTATGCAGTACAGTTTTTAAAAAAATCTTAACCTTGAATATACATTAGAGCTACCTGGGGTGCTTTTTCCACACCTAGGTCCCATTCTAGAGATTCTGATTCAGTATACAAATAAACAAAATATTAGAATTATCTAGATGCCCCTGGCTAAGGGTCAGCAACATAGTATAATCCCAAACGTATCTATTTCTCGTATTTAGTAATAATATTCAAACCTTTCTCATCTGGAATACTCCATTTCTCTTCATTTTTTTGTGGTTAAGATATCTGATGATAGCCAGGCTTGGTGGCTCAGCCTGTAATCCCACGCCTTTGGGAGGCTGAGGTGAGTGGATTGCCTGAGCCCACGGGTTCGAGACCCACCTGGGCAGTGAGACCTCATCTCAACAATAAATCAAAAATCAGCCGGGCGTGGTAGTGCATGCCTGTAGTTCCGGCTACTCGGAAGGCTGAGGTGGAAGGATCGCCAGAGCCCAGTGGGTCGAGGCTGCGGTGGCCAGGAGTGGCCACTGCACTCCAGTCTGGGCGACAGAGTGAGACTCCAACTCAAAAAAAAAAAAAGATATCTGATGATTCTTCAGTTCTCCTTCTCTTCTTTTCTTCACCATCTTTTTACTTCTTAATAGCATGCATCTTGCCAGAAAACAGTATTCCAACTTGCATCTTAGAAATCTGTCATCCTTTAATATGCATTATGTATTGTTATCATCTATAAAATATTTTGGATTGAACTTGCTGGCAGAATACTCCCAAATAAGTTTGCCAGCATAGTAAGTCATTACTGCTTTGCTGCCATTTAAATGATGTACTTCTTTGATGGTTAGTGAGGCTGAGCATTTTTTCAACTGTTGACTGTTTGTATGTTTTCTTTTGAGAAGTATCTATTCATGTCTCTTGCCCAATTTTGTATAGGGCTGTTGGGTTTTGTTTTGTTTTTTCCTTTCGACATGTTTGAGTTCCTTGTAGATCCTGAATGTTAGGCCTTTGTCAGATAAACAGTTGGCAAATATTTTTTTCCTATTCTGTGGACTGTCTTCCTGCTCTCTTGATGGTTTCTTTTGCTTTGCAAAAGCTTTTCAGTTTGATGAGGTCCCACTTGTCTATCTTATCTCTTGTGTCATCGTCTTTTGGGGTTATGATCAGGAATTGATTGCCTGTTCCAATGTCTATAAGAGTGTCTCCAGCATTTTCTAAGAATCTTATAGTTTGAGGTTTTGTGTGTAGGTCTTTGATTCATTTAGAGTTGATTTTTGCATATGGCAATAGGTACCACAGTGAGATAATTCCAGTCTGGATGTAATTCCAGTCTGGATGACCATCATTAATAACTCAAAAAACAACAGAAGCTGGGAGAATGTGGAGAAAAAGGTACACTTCAATGCTGTTGGTGGGAGTGTAAATTAGTACAACCTCTGTGGAAAACAGCGTGGTGATTTCTAAAAGATCTAAAAATTGACCTTCCATATAATCCAACAATCCCCCTTCTGGGAATATCCCCAGAGGAACTCAAATTATTCTACAAAAAGGACATCTGCACATGCATGTTTATTACAGTACTATTCATGACAGCAAAAATATAGAACCAACAATGCTGCCCATCAAAAGTGGACTGGATTTTAAAAAGTGGTACATATACATGATGGAATATTGCACAGTCATAAAGAAGGACAAGATTATGAACTTCACAGCAACTTGGATGGATTTAGAGTCTATCATACTCAGTGATCTATCACAGAAACAAAGAACTGAACATCACATGTTCTTACTCTTAAGTGGACCTTGAACGTTTATCATATAACACTACAAGAAAGGGATTGGCACTGCCAGGAGAGAGGGGGCACATAACATCACCAAGGGTACCTGATTCTAAGTCAGGTAAATTGAGGAACAATGGGAGGCTCAAACGTCACCTGTACGTAGACCACTTATATACCTAATCCTGACTTGTATGCCACATCTTTAAAAAAGAAAGTTAAATAAGTAAATTATGTTAAATACTCACCTATCAAAAAATGGCTTTTGTTATCTTTTCTTGAAAGATTTGGGAGTGGTTTGTTGACGGTAAGAAGAATTAAGTCCTGAATTGCCCTCCAGTGCAAGGGTTGAATCTAATGCCCTTAATTGTTAAATTCCAAGACTCAGTCACTTAACTTGGAGGTCAAAACTGGGTATAAAAGCAACATATCAGATGTGTTTTGTCAAGGGAAGAGCATCCTATTGGAAATTGATTGAGAAGGCAAAGAACATGCAAACCTTTTGCTGGAACTCATTTCTGGAGTCAGAGAGCATCTTATGTCTCCCCTAATTCAAATATTTATAGCATAAGGTGATCATGAATGGGTGAGTCAAAAGTAGAAACAGTCATTTGAGGGCAATGTTTCAATTTTCTTTTTTTCCCCTAACCTCTTTTTTTTTCAAATCCACATTGGAATTTTGATATAGAATTTTGTTAGCTAACTAACTTGAATATTGAGTCCTACATCCATAGTTTAGCTTGGATATAGCTGACTCATATTTTAATCCTTTTACTATTGAGACTGTTATCTGAAGATCAAGAAAAAGTAAGAAAACTTATTTGCCAATGAACAACTGTTTCAAATTATGACTTGGTTGACTTAAAAAGCAAAATATCAACATTAGACCTTAACACTTCAATTTGGAACTCGGTCTTGGGGCTTGATTGAATTTATAATCTCAATTTCACAGCTTGATTGTTCTAGAGGAAAAGGCTCTGTGGACTTGGGTTCAGAGGTTTAAAATAGGGGCTTTAGTGTAGAGGAATTGGTAGACATAGTTGCTTGAATATCTGAAGAGATTCTTTCATTTGACAAACATTGTTGTTTTTTAAGTTTAGGCATTGTGCCTGAGTTAAGCAAAAATAAAAATAGCATTTTTACATTTCTCTCTAATAGTTTGGAAAATCTTTAAATTAATTTCAACCCAAAATTATCTTTGCTCTGGAATATTTACTTCCTTTCGACTATGAAAATACCAGCAGTAACCACAAATTGGAGCCTTCTCTGCTGTGAGCTGTCAAGGATAACTTAGTCTAATCAGAATCTGGGGCCCCTTCATGGATTTTGGACACACTGGACATTTCAGGAGAACGATTTAGACAGACCTTGACACATGGAGGAATGAGACTGTCAGAATAATTGAATTCAGCAATTCTAGCTGAGTACTTTTGTATTTTAGGCAATGGAACACTGGAGATACAGTGGTGAACAAAACAGATAAACTATCTGCCCTAGTGACACAGTGACGTTAAATTAGCCTTTTGGGAACAAGGTTGGGGGGAAATTAATTAAGCTTTCTGGTTGCATGAGGATTGAGCAGAGGTGCTTAGCAGTGAGGATGAATACTTTCTAGACTTGGTCCAGGATCTCTCTCTCTCTCTTTCTCTTTCACCCCCTCCCTCCCTTCCTCCCTCCCTCCTTCCCTACCCCTTCTTCCCCCTCCTGGGTATGTGTACATGCATCACTTTTTTTGGTGCTGGTGGAGTCTCATAGAATGGCATCTCCGATAGACTGAATGTTTGCATCCAATTCCTCATCCTGGATACATATGTTGAAACCCTTAACTCCCAGTGCAATGGTATTTGGAGATGGGCCTTTGGGAGGCAATTATGTCATGAACCCACATGGTGGGATTAGTGCTTTTTGAGAAGAGACACAAGAGATTTTGCTTTCCCTCTCTTGGCTCTCTGCCATGTGAAGTTAAAAAAAGTGTGCTCACTAGACATTGGATCTGCTGGCACCTTGACTTAGCACTTAGCCTCCAGAGCAATGAGAAATAAATGTTATAGCTTAAGCCACCCAGTCTATGGTAATTTGTTACAGCAGCCTGCACTTACTAATACAGCATCTGATATACCTTTTGGCTTTATTTTGATCAGCAAACTGCTTATTATTTAGTCCACAAACTGAATCTAAGCTCCATATCTTTGGTGGGTCACTGGATGGACATACCCATATTATGTCCAGTGGTAGTGCCTCTGTCTCATCCACATTTGAGGGGAGTTTGCTGACTTTTTTTAATCTCTCATCAAGGTGAGTATCACCAGTGATGATGCAATGTTAAGGCCCTGCTCAGGTTTCTTTGATGGGTTGGTTGGCACACTGGCAGGTGGGGACCTTGTGCCTGTTCAGCATAGCTAGACCTGTATTCATGGCACTACCTGGTCCAAGGAACCAATGCACCTACTGCCCTATCCTTGTGTGACTCTCTCTACTCGTCTAAGCAGCCCTAGCTTGCTCTCCTTCAACCATGAAAATGGGGAAAGAAGTGTTGCCCAGGCCACTTGGCCACTGGTCTCATACCTTTACTTAGAGGACAGGTTGGGTCTGGGGTGGGGAGGTGGTGGTTGGGGGCTAAGATGTCAGAGTGCCCACATTCAAGTCCTAGCTTTGCTGTTTCCTAACTGTGTGAACTTAGACTGGTTTCTTAGCCTCTCTGTGCCTCTGTCCTCTCATCTACAAAAACTGGGATGATGATAATATTACTCATTTCATCACATTGCTGTGATTAAATAGGTAAGCAAGCAGAGCAGTGCCTGGCACTTAGTAAGCACTTTAGATGTATTGCCCATTATGATTTCACAGACTGTGATACACAACTAACCATTCACCCTGGCCTACAGACGTCCAGCACTAAAACAGATTCCTCTTCACATTTGTATTCCTTTATTTCTACATGAAGGGCCTGACAATGACTGAAGGAGAAAAGAGTGTTGTTGTACAGACTTGGAGAAAAGCAGCTGCAGGGAATTTTGACCAGCAGGGCAACACTGGGAAACACCAGGTCCCAAGTAGTCAGTATCAATTGTTCCAGATTGACTGGTCCAAGGAATGGCAAGGGCCCTGCTCACTCCCATTCCTCCTCAAAGTCTTGTCTAGAAAGGACTGTGACTGCCCATGAGTAGCTGAGGATAAGAGAAAGAGGGGAAGAGGCAAGGGTCTGTTTTGTTGCTTATGAACAATGGAAGCACAGACCTTGGCTTATGTATGGATTGATGGCGTGTGTTCATTTTACCCTAACATCCACTCTGCCTTCTCCTCCCCCACCTAACCACTGCCAGCAAACAGAACCATCCACAAAGGTTTGCTTGTGTGTTGGATTTTTAAGGGGGAAAAGTCCTAGATTTGCACATTTGTAAAGAAAAAACTATCTGACCCATATCTTCACCTCCCGTTGTCAATGACGGATCAGTGACTTCCAAAGTTTCCCGACCACAGAAAGCTGAGCTGCCCCGCTGTAGCTCTCTGTGTAAGGTGAGACTGACCTCAGAGTTTTGTATTTATCATTGGTTTTTGCCAAACAAACCAGCTTAACGAAAAACATGGAATTGAGAGTGTCTTCTCAGGGCCAAAACCTGAACAGTAACAAGAACAGAAACTTAGAAACTTGGCGTTTGAGTTCCCATTTGTTTCTGAAATACTTCTCTTGTCCTCTCTCTCCCTCCCCCCTGGAGTGTTTAAACATTTGAATAAAGATTTCATTCAAAGGGAACTGATTGGCTCTCCCACAAATGGGGTGGAAGATGCGTCATTGAGCGTCAGCAGAAGGCAGGAAGGTGGTATTGCTGGCACTATTTATGTCAGGAGATCAGCTTTCTCTTTTGGCTGGAAGTGTTTTGTTATTAAAGTTTGTTTAAAACTGGAATACTCAGAGTCCCTTTCTGAATAGCACCATCAGCATCTTTCTAAGCAGCAAAGATGTTTCTTTCCCTACCTCAGATTTGGCCTTAAAAAACCAGACCATGTCAGTTGCCTTTTTTTGGTCTTCTGGACAATGGGGGTTTTCAGACTTTTTAAAGTCTTAGCATCTTTACCAAAAAAGTGGGATCCTTGATGAAGAGATAGGCTTTAAAGAAATAAGTAAGCCGGGCTCGGTGGCTCAGCCTGTAATCCCGCGCCTTTGGGAGACTGAGGTGAGTGGATTGCCTGAGCCCGCGGGTTGGAGACCCGCCTGGGCAGCAAGACCTCATCTCTACAATAAATCAAAAAATCAGCCGGGCATGGCAGCACATGCCTGTAATTCCGGCTACTCGGAAGGCTGAGGCGGAAGGAGCGCCGGAGCCCAGCAGGTTGAGGCTGTGGTGGCCGGAAGCGGCCACTGCACTCCAGTCTGGGCGACAGAGTGTGACTCCAACTCAAAAAAAAAAGAAAGAAAGAAAGAAAGAAGGTAAATGTTAATTGAAGCACAAAGTAACTCCGTGGAGAAAACAATTTGTGTTAAAGGGGCATCTTGTGAATGACAATAAGATATCAGGGTGGCAAGGAAAGAGGCTTAGGGATTGTAGTAAAATTTGCCTCAACCCAACGAAGATTCATTGCAGTTATATTGCTCTGCCTTAGCCTAGCAAATGGTAACCACTCCAGGTCAAGGGCAGAAAGATAAAAGAGAATTGTGGTGATGATGGAGAAAGAGAAGAAACAGGTTTGACTTTGGAGTTGTAAATCTTAGTAGATGGTGGGACGGTGATGTCTTTCACCAAAGGAGAAGGAATAGGTTTGGAGACAGAAGATGGTGACTTCATACCGGATGTGTCAGGTTTATGTGCCTGTACGTCATCTTCTACCCAACCATAAACTCCATGAAGACCAGCAAGACTTCTCATGTATTTTTGTATCTGGAACACTTACTACTACCCAATACATGTTCAATAAATTGTTGAACTAATGAATTAATGACTCCATGTGGAAATGTCCACCATGCAGTAGGAAAATGAATTTGGTGCTCCAGAGAAGAACAGAATCATTAATTTCGGAAAGTCCACAGAGAAATGATCATTGAAGCCTTGAGAGTATTGGAGAGTGAGTGTTGAGTGAGAAGAGAAAGGTACCAAAAGCAGATTTGGGGAATTCCTTACTTTTCACTAGGGTCAGCTCCCTGGGTACCCCCAGGTCCTCCATACCACCAGGGCACCTATAAGTCTGTCATAATTGCCAGGCTGGTTTGAGTAGAAGTCTGAGAATTAGCACCCAGCACCTAGAACAGTGCTTGGTACATAGTATTTCAGTAAATATTGATTGAAAGATTAAAGGTATTGAACTCTTAACCACGTGCTAGACACTGAGCTAAGGGTTCTATGTACATTACCTCATATTAATCTTAACAGCAATATAAAATGGGAGAAAATCCCATTTTTCAGAGGTGGAAACTGTAGCTTCCATATTTAGTAAGTCATCCAAGATCATATAGCCAGAAAATAACCCGTCAGGACTCACACTCACACTGTCTGACCCCAAAGCCTGTGTGTGCAATAACTACAAATACTACTGGTATGAGTTTGCTAGGGCTGCCATAATAAAGACCAGACCATAATAACAGACCAAGTGGCTTGAACAACAGAAGTTTTCTTATAGTGCTGAAGGTTAGAAGCCTGACATCAAGGAATCAACAAGGTTGGTTTCTCCTGAGGCTTCTCGCCTTGGCTGTCCTCTCGTTGTGTCTTCACATTGTCTTCTATGTGACTGTGTCCTAATCTCCACTTCTTATAAGGACACCGGTCCCATTGGGTTAGGACCCACCCTAATGGCCTCATTTTAACTTAATCATCTCTTTAAAGGCCCTGCCTCAAAATACAGTCGCATTCTGAGATCCTGCGTGTATGACCTTCAACATACACATTTGGAGGACACAGAATTCAGTTCATAGCATTACTTCTTTATCAGAACAGTTGCTAAAATAAAAAAAGGGGTTCCTATATTCTTGAATTCTTGATCCATAGTCCATTTCTCTCTGCCATGTTTACTCTTTCTATCCTTAGTGGTTCCTTCTCCTCAGCTTGCAATGCATATAAACCTGTTCAATTTTCAAAAAATCCTTAAGCATTCTATCCACATCAGGTTTGTATCCACTCTCTTTCACTTTGCTGGCAAACTTCAACAAAGTCTCTCCTATTTCTTGTTTCAATCTCTTGAAATCATCATTCTCCTCCCAACATCTGCTGCCATTGCTTTTACAAAGGTCACAAAGCTCAGGCTCGTGGTGTCAATGCTTCTTATCTCTTCCCTTCACCACTGTACAACGTTGACCACACTTTTAGCATTCAATCCAATAATTGTGATAGTCCTTTGGTTGGTAATGGGAGGAAAGGAAGTCAGGGGCAATTTCTGATTGTGATATTTGGGACATGCCTGAATTAAAAAATTATTCATTGTTTATAGGGAATTCAAATTTAATTGAGAGTCATATTTTTATTTGCTAAATTTGGCAACCCTGCCAGTATTCCACTTAGGCAAATGGCCCCTCCTTGCCCTGCAAGTTCAGTAAGGTTCGCTACCATTTTTGGAGTAAGAGAACCAAGTTAGTGTACTGAAGGAGCAAGGATTTGAGGAAGGAAGAATACATATAAGAGGTTGTAAATTCAGAGAGAGCAGCTGACTAGGAGAGAAATAAACCCCCAGAGATCCAGAAAAGGGTAAGGTAGGTACACACTTTCTATGAAAAAGAAGCTCACGCCAACTGTTTTCAACATTAGAGAAAACAATAACTCATATTGTTTGTAACTGAATTTAGAATATCTCAGCACAGAGCGGGTGATATGTTTATAATTCACACACTAGGAATACCCTGTCAGAAACATGTTTATATTTGAAAAACTCTAATTAGGCATCTACACTCTGGACAGCTACTGTAAGAGCTTTGATGCTGCAATCGGATTTGTAAACTAGCATTAAGGATATTATAAAAATGTCCTCATTGAGGAAACGGGTGGTGCTGAATATAGGGAGTTGGCTAGAAATGCCACATAGGAAGTGTGCATAAACGAGACATTTGACTTGTTGAAGGCAGCAGCCTGATGCCTTTGAAGGGTCCTGTTACAGTCACCTCCTGTTCTCCCCATTGGTGAAGGAGGGCTTCCTACTCCAGGATTATGGAGACGGTCAGATGAGGCAGATGTCTCAAACTGGTAGGTGAGGTCAACAGCAGTTTACCAGTCACATATACTCACAGCCCTGTGAGAAGGACACCACATGCCAAGCAGGGTCACACGGAGGTTGCACTCGGGAACTCAGTGAACAGTCAGAGGTTGTGGGAGGCAGACTTTGTAGTACCAAAAGGGTGAGGTGTCCTCTGGCTCCTGCAAGAGGACACGACTGGCTTGCTTGATTAATTCCACAGGTTGGCAGGAAACTGAAACCTGCTGCTTGGAGATAAGCAGAAACTGTGTCTGGTCTCATGATAAGGAAGTTTATTTGTCTGGAGGACCTTGTCCATGGGAAAAGAGTGAGAAGGAGAATTTGCAGTCAGGCCATTTGGGGGTCCTCCTGATTTTACAAGAGGTCAAGTCAGCACAAAATTGTAGGTGTTGGTTTTAGACCACATGGCTTTCTAGACTTAGGACTCCATTTGGTCCTGTGTGCCCCTACTTTAAAAGGAGTATTTAGCCCACTACTAGAGGAGAAGCTGACCACACTACTAGCACATCTGCCTCGAGAGAACATTTCTTGCAAAGCATTGCTGGAGACCCAGACCTTCACCAAACCCATAAGAAAAAGCTAGATGAATGTCTTTTGCTGCACCTGTTCATAAATATGTGTGGTGTAATTCCTCTGACACTTACTTTTTCCATTGGAATTTACCTCAGAATGTGACTGTATTTTGATACAGGGCCTTTAAAGAGGTGATTAAGTTAAAATGAGGCCATTAGGGTGGGTACTAATCCAATAGGCTGGTGTCTTATAAAAAGAGGAGATTAGAACACAGACACATACACAGAAGACAATGTGAAGACACAAGGAGAAGAGAGCTAAGGAGAGAAGCCTCAGGAGAAACCAACCTTGTTGACTCCTTGATGTCAGACTGCTAACCTCCAGAATGTAAGAACTTCTGTTGTTCAAGCCACTTGGTCTGTGGCACTTTGTTATGGAAGCCCTGGCAAACTCATACCAGTAGTATTTGTAGTCATTGCACACACAGGCTTTGGGGTCGGACAATGTGGCTTTGAATCCTAACTGGGCTATTTTCTAGCTATGTGATCTTGGGTGACTTACCAAACATAGAAGCTACAGTTTCCACTCTGAAAAATGGGATTTTCTCCCACGTTGTATTGTTGTGAAGATTAACATGGGGTAACATGCATAAGACCCTTAGCACAACTTCTAGCAGGTAGTTAAGAGCCCAATATCATTATTTTAATCAATATTTACTGAAAACTGTTGTAGGTGCTGGGGACATATCAGTGAATTAGACAAAAATCCCTGCCCTCAGGGAGCTTTCATTCTGGTGGGGAAGATAGACAATAAACAATTAAGTAAAATCTAAGTGCTAAGGAGAAAAAGTAAAGGTGATAGAGCAGATAGAGAAATGTGGCTATAAGCCAAGGAATGCCAGCCAATGCCAGAAAGCAGACAAGGCAAGGAGCACATTTTCTCCTAGAACTTCCAGAGCAAGTGTGGCCCTGTGAAAACCTTGATTCCAGACTCCTCACCTCCAGAATTGTGAAAGAATAAATTTCTGTTGTTTTGTATCACCAAGACTGGGGTAATTTGTTATAGAAGCTCTTGGAAAGTAATATAGGCCCTAGAGATTACATTAAGAAATTTGACTTAGCCAGGTTAAGGTGGCTCATGCCTGTAATTCCAGCACTTTGGGAGGTGGAGGCGAAAGGATTGCCTGTACTCAGGGGTTCTAGACCAGTCTGGGCAACTTGGTGAGACCTCGTCTCTACAAAAAATAAAAAAATTGGCCGGCATGGTAGTGTGCCCATGTAGTTCCAGGTACTTGGAGGGCTGAGGCAAAAGGATTGCTTGAGCCCAGCTGGTTGAGGCTGCAATCGCCGTGATCATGCCACTACACTTCAGCCTGGGTGACAGAGTGAGACTCTAACTAAAAAAAAAAATGTTTGACTTATCTTCTCAGTGATATGGAGAGCCATTGGAGGGAACAATGTGATCATCATCTGACTTTTTTTTTTTTTTTTTTTTTTTGAGTTGGAGTCTCACTCTGTCGCCCAGACTGGAGTGCAGTGGCCGCTTCCGGCCACCGCAGCCTCGATGACTTTCTTTCTTTTTTTAATGACCTCTATTTTATCTGAGATTTAGGAGGAGGGTCATGTGGAAAGACTCAGTAGGAGGAGTCAGCTGGGGAGGAAGTGCAATGGTTTCTGTGGGAGAATGAGAGAGTTTGGATATGCATGGCAAATTATTGGATGACAGCATTAAGTCTTAAAGAAAACTTTCAACGTAATTTCGTCTTTTAATAGTATGTATATTTAAAGTGACTTATGTTCAGCTCTTTTTTAATTTTTAATTTTGAGAGTCGAGTGATACCCGTGCCGATGTGCTACATGAGTTTATTGCATGTTGGTAAGGTTTGGCCGTCTTTTGAGCACGTCACCCATTGGTGAGCATGGCGCCCAATGGGTGGTTTTTCAACCCTTACCCACCTCCTTCACTCCTCCCTTTAAAGGTCCCTGATGTCTGTTGTGCCATCCTTATGCCTGTATGTACCCAGTGCTTAGCTTCCACTTGTAAGTGAGACCATGTAGTATTCAATTTTCTGTTTCTGTGGTAGTTCACTTAGAAAGATGGCCTCTAGCGGCATTCTTGTTGCTGCAAAGGGCATGATTTTGTTCTTTTTTATGGCTGCTAGTATTCCATGGTGTATATGTACCCCATTTTCCTTATCCAGTTCCCTGTTGATGAGCACTTAGGCTAGTTCCTTGTATCGTGAATAATGTTGTGATAAATGTATGAGCACAGGTGCTTTTTTTGGTAGAACAATGTATGCTTCCTTGGGCATACACCCAGTAGCAAGACTGTTGGGTCAAATTGTAAAACTACTTTTAGTTATTTAAGAAATCTTCAGCCGGGCTCGGTGGCTCAGCCTGTAATCCCGCTCCTTTGGGAGGTTGAGGTGAGTGGATTGCCTGAGCCCGCGGGTTCGAGACCCTCCTGGGCAGCGAGACCTCATCTCTACAATAAATCAAAAAATCAGCTGGGCTGGTAGCGCATGCCTGTATTTCTGGCTACGTGGAAGGCTGAGGCGGAAGGATTGCCGGAGCCCAGCAGGTCAAGGCTGCAGTGACCAGGAGTGGCCACTGCACTCCAGTCTGGGCGACAGAGTGAGACTCCAACTCAAAAAAAAAAAAGAAATCTCCACCATCACTAATAAGTCAAAAAGCAACAAATGCTGGCGTGAATGCAGAGAAAAGAAAATGCTTTACACTGTTTGTGGAAGTGCAAGCTAGTTCAACCTTTATGGAAAACAGTGTGGTGATTTTTAAAAGAAGTAGAAATTGACCTCCCATATGACCTAGCAATTTCCCTTCTGGGAGTATACTCAGAGGGCCTCAAATCATTCTACCAAAAAGATACCTGCACACGTATGTTTGTTGCAGCTCTATTCACAATAGCAAAAACATGGAATCAACCTTACTGCCCATTGAAAGTGGACTGGTTAAAGAAATGTGGTACATATACACAATGGAGTATTACACAGTCATAAAAAAGGATAAAATTATGGAATGTGCAGCAATTTGGATGGATTTAGAGTCCATCATACTCAGTGATCACAGAAACAAAGAACTGAATACCACATATTCTCACTCATAAGTGGTTCCTGAACATTCATCACAATACTACAAGAGAGCGATTAGCAGTAGCAGACACTGCTGGCCGGTGATACATGTAACACCATCAAGGGCACATGATCCTAAACCAGGGGAAGTGAGGAACATTTGGAGGTCCAAACTTCACCTGCACAGACTACTTAAATACCTAATTCTGCCTTGTATCCCACATCTTTATAATAATAATAAAAAAAGAAATCTCCAAACTGCTTTCCATGGGAGCTAAACTAGCTTACATTTACCCATATACCAACCATGTAGGAGCATTCCCTTTTCTCTACATCCACACCAACATCTGTTGATTTTTTATTTTTAACAATAGCTACTCAGACTGGTGTGAGATGGTATCCCTTTTTGTGGCTTTGATTGGCATTTCTCTGATGATTGGTGACATTAAGCATTTTTTCATGTTTGTTGGCTGCTTGTATGTTTTCCTTTGAGAAGTGTCTGTCCGTGTTCTTTGGCCACTTTTTTTTGTTTGTTTGAGTTGGAATTTCACTCTGTTGCCCAGGCTGGAGTGCAGTGGCATGCTCTCAGCCACCTCAGCCTTGACTTGCTGGGCTTAAATGATTCTTCCACCTACAGGAGCGTGCTACCACACCCAGCTTATTTTTTTATTTATTGTAAAGATGAGGTCTCACCAAGTTGCCTAGGTTGGTCTTGAAACCCCAGGCTCAGGCAATCCTCTAGCATCGGATTCCCAAAGTGCTAGGATTACAGGCTGAGCTCCACGCCTGGCCGACCACTTTTTAATTTTTTTTCCTGTCGATTCATTTAAGTTCCTTATAGATTCTGGATATTAGGCCTTTGTTGGATGCATTATTTGCAAATATTTTCTTCCATTCTGTTTACTTCATTTATTATTTCTTTTGCTATTAAGAAGCTCCTTAGTTTAGTTAGGTCCCACTTGTCAATTTTGTCTTTTGCTACATTTGCTTTTGAGGACTTGGCCATAAATTTGTTGTCTAGGCTGATGTCTAGGAAAGTGTTTCCTAGGCTTTCTTCTAGTATTTTTATAGTCTGAGATCTTACATTTAAGTCATCAATCCATCTTAAGTTAATTGTTGTATATGGTGAGACAAAAAGGTCCGGTTTCATACTTCTGCATATGATTAGCCAGTTTTCCCCCACATCATTTCTTAAATGTTGGTTTTTATTGTCTTTGTCAATGATGAGTTGGCTGTAGGTCAGCAGTTTATTTCTGGCATCTCTATTCTGTTCCATTGGTTAGAATATCTATACTATGTCTATGTCTATTTTTGTGCCAGTACCATGCTGTTTCGGTTACTGTAGTTTTGTAATAAAGTTTGAAGTTTGTCAGTTTTATGTCTTTGGCTTTGTTTTTTGTGTTTAGGATTGCTTTAGCTGTTCAGGTTCTTTTTTACTTTCATATGAATTTAAGTATTTTTTTTCAGATCTGTAAAAATTGATGCTGGTAATTTGATAGAGATTGCATTGAATCTGTAGATTGTTTTAGTATGGATATTTTAACAATACTGATTCTTTCAATTCGTGAGTATGGGATGCTTTTTCATTTGTTCATGTCATCTTTGATTTCTTTCATCAGTGTTTTGTAGTTCTTCTTTTAGAGATCTTTCACTTTTTTGGTTAGGATGTATTTTCAGGTGTGTGTGTGTCTATTGTAAATGGGACTGTGTACTTGATTTGGTTCTCAGCTTGAATGTTGTTGGTACATAGAAATGCAACTGATTTTTGAGCATTGATTTTGTATCCTAAGATTTTACAGAAGTCATTTATCAGTGCTAAGAGTCTTCTCAAGTAATTTTTAGGGTTTTCTAGATATAGAATCATATAATCTGCGAAGGGAGATCATTTGACTTCCTTTTTTCTTATTTGGACATCTTTTATTTCTTTCTCTTGCCTGATCGCTCTGGTTAGGACTTCCAGTACTGTGTTAAGTAGGAGAGGTGAGAGTAGACATCTTTGTCTTGTTCTAGTTCTTAGGGGGAATACTTCCAACTTCTGCCCTTTCAGTATGGTACTGGGTGACACACAGGTTGTTTATAAAGCTGAGACAAGTTAACTCTTATGCAACTAGGGACAAGTTTTTGTTTTATTTTACAATATTTTATTTTAATTGACAGGACCACCACCCTGTAAAACGTACAGGAATATGATGACCCTGATTATTGAGTCAAAGTTATAAACATCTGCCTTTGGATGTCCACACTCACAATGGTCTTCTGATGTGTCCTTAATTGACTTTGAGCACATGGACTACAACCACTAAGCTGATGGCGTCATCTGGCAGTGGAATTGACTTCAGACTTACAAAAATGCAAAATATTTAAAAATCAGTAATTTTATAAAAAATTTCAAACTTCACTCCCCTTTCAAAATATCCCCCTCTCTCCAAACAGTCCTCCATGAACACAGTTTGGAGAACTTTATCTGATACCTGGTTCTTCCTCACTCTCAGAAGGCCACACTCCAAATAGCACACTTCTAAGAAATGAACATCTTTCACTGAGATCTTGAAAGTGGAGTATATTTTAAAATCCCTTTTTTTAAAAAAGATAAATTCATGAATGCTTAAGATTAAGTTGAAACAGTTGCAATAACAAGTAAATTAATTTTTCTGAGATAGATGTAGCCACTTTGAAAGTGGTAACATAACATTAACCCCACCATTGTTGTGCTTGATATAACACTTTGTATTCACAATTGGTTTCCATGACTGTCATGTTTATTATCATAATCACTTCCATCCTACTTTCTGTTGAAAGGTAACTTGGAAATATCATTGACCTAGGGGAAAAATAAATTTAAAAATCAAGGAAAGTAAAATAGCTTACTTCGAAAAATTTTTTCTGCTTTGGTTTACTTCATTCATTAGGTGATTTTGTATAGGTCAAATATCTACTTAGAAAAATGTGCTGGGCTCTCCAGAGAAACAAAAGGCTGTAAAGAAAAAAAATAGGCCTTCATGTCAGAATTGGGTTCAAAACCAAGTCTCTCTCTCACTAGCTGTGTGACCTTGGGCGAGTTGTATTGGCTTTTTATTTTAAATTTATTTTTATTTTAATTTTTTTGGGGGTCTTACTCTGTTGCCAAGACTGGAGTGCAACAGCGCTCACTGCTCACTGTAACCTCAACCACTTGGGCTCAGGCAATCTTTCTGCCTCAACCTTCTGAGTAGCTGGAACTACAGGCATGCACCACCACACCTACACATTTTTAAAATTTATTTTTTGTAGCAATGAGGTGTCACTCTGTTGTCCAGGCTGATCTCTAATTCCTGGCCTCAAGCAATCTTCCTGCCTCAGCTTCCCAAAGTGCTGGGATTACAGATGTGAGCCACTGCACCTGGTCTACTTTTTTGATTTTTTGCAGAGACAGGTTTCACTGTGTTGCCTAGACTGGTCTCAAACTCCTTGGCCCAAGCAGTTCTCTCACTTTGACTCCCCAAACCACACCTGCCTCCTTCCTTCTTAATTGGGGGCAATAGTATTTACTTCATAAAGTTATAAGGATGAAGCAAAGCATTATACCTAAAGCACAAAGCAGGGTACCTGTCACTAGACAGTACAAGCCAGTTGTTTTTCTGCACACCTCTAATTTTCATCATAAATAAAGTAAAAAGTGCTTGTCTTATCCTAGGCCCTGATACCAGATCCTGGAGGTTGAAGGATGAGTAAGACACAATCCTGGCTCTTGAAGTTCTTAGCGTCCTTTAGGGAATTCATTCAGTCAGTCATTCAACAGATATGCATTAAGTGTGTACTATGTTCTAAGACAGCATACTACTTATTACTATTATTACTCTCTTACTACTGCTCTAAAAGAGAACAGATGAAGTCCTTGTCCTCAAATAGCTTCCCTTTCACTGTAAGTAACTTTTAGCAAAGGTAATGTCAGGTAGGGAAGGTAAATACTCTGAGGAGGGCAGGGGGCTAGAGAATGATGGTGGAATGCTAGTTGGATGTGGTGTTTGGGGACAGCTCTCTGAGGAGGTGGCCCTTGAGAAGAAACCCAAGAGAAGTGTGGGAGAGAGCTACATGGCTCTGGGCAAAGAGAGTCCCCAGAAAGTACAGAGCTCTGAGGTGGGAATATGCTTTGTTCAGCAATGGGTGGAAGGCCAATATGGCTGAGCAGAAAAAGCAAGGGAGGAAATGCACATTAAACCACAGGGAGACCTCACCTCACACCTGCAGAACGGAGATGATGAAAAAGATGAAAGAGTTTGGGCGCAGTGGCTCACAACTGTAATCCCAACACTTCAGGAGGCTGAGGCAGGAAGATAAGTTGAGCCCAGGAGTTTGAGATCAGTCTGGGCAACATAGCAAGACCTCGTCTCTACGAAAAATCAA
This sequence comes from Cephalopachus bancanus, assembly GCA_027257055.1. Lineage (NCBI taxonomy): Eukaryota > Metazoa > Chordata > Mammalia > Primates > Tarsiidae > Cephalopachus > Cephalopachus bancanus. The sequence goes on along the minus strand of JAPVLO010000170.1, from coordinate 1,624,043 downwards.
AAAGATAGCGGGGCATGGTGGTGCACGCCTATAGTCCCAGCTACTTGGCAAGTTGAAGAGGGAGGATCACCTGAGCCCAGGAGTCTGAGTCCAGGAGTGCCACTGCCCTTCAGGCCAGGTGACAGAGTGAGACTCTGACTTAAAAAAGAAAAAAAGGGATAACAAATGTTGGGGAGGATATGATGAAAAGGGAACCCTTGTACACTGCTGATGAGAATGTGAACTAGTACAGTCATTATGGAAAACAGTGTGGAGGTTCCTCAAAATACTAAAAATAGAACTACCACAGAATCCACTTCTCAGGTCCAAAAGATTTGAAATCAGTATATCGAAGAGATATCTGCACTCTCATGTCCACTGCAGCACTATTCACAATTAGCCAAGATAGGTAGGTAATCAACCTAAGTGTCCATCAACTGATGAATGGATAAAGAAAATGTGGAATATTTGGATAACGGAATATTATTCAGTATTCAAAAGGAAGGACACCTTGTTATTTGAGACAACATGAATGGAAGTGGAAGACATTATGCTAAGTGAAATCAACAAGACACAGAAAGACAAATACCATATGATTTCACTTACATGTGGAATCTAAAACCATCAAACTCATAAAAGCAGAGAGTAGAATGATGGCTACAGAGGCTCAGTATATTGAGTTCTATTGCACAGTGTGGTGAATATATTTAATAATAATAGATTATTATACATTTTAAGATTGCTAAAAGAGTGAATTTCAAATGTTCTCACCATAAAAAATATAAAGTATTTGAGGTGATGGATATGTTAAGTACGTTGATTTAAGTATTTCACATTGTATTTATAAATCATAACATTATTTTATACCCCTTAAATTTATACAATTATTAATTGTCAACTTACAATTTAGAAAGAAGAAGCGAGGGGGCCAGTATCTCACCAAGATGAGGTTGGAGAGATAGGGGTCAGATGTTGGTGACAGATTTGTACGCAATTTCCTATAACACAAATATTTTTCTGGCAATACAAACATGGTGTTTTGGGGGACACAGAAGAGGACTTTGCTAGTCCTACCTAGGAGTGAGAAACAGCGTACGGATTGGCTTGAGGAAAGGCTCCTGAGACAGGTGGCTGTGGAGCTCAGCCACTTAACACATATTTGGGCACTGCTAATGCTGGGTGCAGAGGCAGTGAGATAAGATTTGTACAATGTAATGAGAGTCTGAAACAGAATGAATACATGTCCTGATAAAGTCTGCATGGGGTGCAGTGGAGTTCCGTTGAGGGAGAGGTCTGTGGCATGCGGCGTGTGCAGGGCATGGGGTTCGGCATTTGCTGAAATTAATTCAAAGATATACTACTTCTATCCTGTTCAAAGTCGGTCTTTGTCAACAGGACACAATATACAAGGGGAGACCCCCCAAAATGTGGAATCTATTTATTTAAAAATTGTGTATTTATTCTTACATGTTTAAATTTCAGTCACCTTCAAAGTACTCTCGTTTGATGCAACATACCTATCAATATGCTTTTTTCCATGCTCAAAACAGTTTTTGAATTTGTCAGTTTTGGTGCCTTTTAGTACTTCTGCTGTTTTTTGTTTCCCCTCTTCCACGTCAGCAGAACACTTCCCTGGAGGACTTTTTTCATTTGGGGAGCAAAACAGATGCTCAGGGCACAATCAGTTGAACAGGGAGAATGAGGCACAGAGGTCATGCTGTTTTTGGTCAAAAACTTCTGAACACTTAGCACGTGGAGGCAGGTGTGCTCTTAAATCATTCATCATGAAATGGGCAAATGTGCTAAAAGACTCTCCAAAAAAGAATTCACTAAAGCCGAACACAACCTCTCACAACAATGAGAGCTGGTACACCAATGCAGATGAGTTCCTAGAACACTTAACTAGCCGTGGAAGACTGTTACTCAAGAGGCCTGGTAACTAGATAATTCTGGGTTTTTTTGGTCACTCCTTGTACACAGCCATCTCTCCTTGTCATAATGATGTGAGTGAGGGTAGCTGTGGGTGTCTTTTATAATGTGGGTCTTCTGTCTGTATTGCAGTTATGTTTGCTCATGATTTTGACCTCCATGTGGTCTGGAGGCCCGTTTGCACACTGAGGACTGTCAGAAAATGTAAAAAGATACTGTTTGAGGGGTTGACCACACGTCTTCTTGCACTGGGCCATCCAGTCAAGATGGGAGATGAGAGAGGACAATGGTTAAATGGGCCCACCAAGACAGTCTGTGAGAGGCAGCAGGCATGGGAAGTTCTTGGTCAGTCAGGCAGACCCAGGCCAGATTTTCAGTTCTACCCTTAGATAGTTGACTTTGCATCAGTAACTAAGCTTTTTTGGGCTTTATATTGTTCATCTGTAAACCAGGCTAATAATCGCACAGTGTTGTTGTGAGGGCAAAATGAGTTAGTGCATAGAAAAACATTAGCACCATGCCCAGCACACATTAGATTTTCAATAAAAGTTATTTTATGTAATATATGTATATTACATCTTATTAAAGAAGTAGAAATGGTCTGTTCAAACTCTCCAGTTTGAACTGATGGTGAACCTATGGAGTCAGTGAAACACTTTGAACAGTAAGCCTGCCACTGCACTCCAGCCTGGGTGACAAAAGAGTGAGACTCCAATTCAAAAAAACAAAAACAAAAACAAAACACCTAGCCAGAAACACAGGTTTCTATTTCAAGACATTTGGTGGCAAAGGGCAGGAAAGACTGGATGATGGCTAAAGGGGAATATTTAAGGTAAGTTTTCGGGAGACTGGGAATCTAGGCTGTTGTAGCTACTGTGATATGCCCTATCATGGATACCATTCACTCTCAGGAAGGTGGGTTTGGTTCTTGACTCTGGCAAAAGGGTTGGTCGAAAAAAAATAAAGTCATGACCTTTCTAAGTTGATATTAGAGAGTGGAACAGGGAACGAGCCCTTGCTCTGATACTACCTATACACCCCTTTGTTAACACACATGGTCAAAAAAACCACTTTACTCTTATCTCTGAAGCTCATGCTCGTGGTTAGTTATTCCCAGCCCCAAGGAGAAAACCAACACTCACACCATGCATCACCATGTATGGCACATCATATATACCCAATGATTATCTTTTTGGCTCTATAAATCAACCCAGCTTTTCCTTTAATCAAAAATTAGACAGGAGATTAATATCTAGAATATACGAGGAATTCAAACATCTTAAAATCAAGAATTAATTCAATAAAAAAGGGCAAGTGATCTGAACAGGCATTTCTCAAAAGAAGACATACAAATGGGCGATATATGTATATTTTAAAGTGCTTAACTTCAGTAATCATCAGGCAAATGCAAATCAAAATCACAATAAGGTATCACCTCTCCCCAGTTAGGATGGCTATTATCACAAATACAAAGAATAACACATGCTGGCAAAAATGTGGAGTAAAGGGAACTCTTATACACTGCTGGTGGGAATTATCTTGCAAAAAACTACTAAAAATTTTGCAGGTCACTTGCATTTGTATTGGCCCATGTTTGCCAGAGAGGTGACATAGGTGGAATAATAATTGAAGTCAGCATTTTTAACTTGGCCTTTGAAAGTTATTACTTATTCTGGACAAAGAAATGGTGGGAAGATTTTGCAGTGGGACCTTTGAAGTTGCAACACTTGGGGCATGAAGACTTATCAGCTGAATTCTACAGCTGGAAAAATGATGGTATAGGAAGATTAAGTGGCTCGGTCAATGTGCCAAACTTAGGGACATATGTTGGAGATTATTAGTGATAACTTTCCTGTGAAATTCATCAACAGACCACTAAGGAAAAGTTATTCCATTGTTCCAAGGCAGAACTCACTAGAAGGGGGATATGGCAAGGAGATGACTAAACAGTAAAATCCTTCTAGAGGGAGGTGAAAATGTGTCCAAAGTATATAGACAAGGAGCAATATTAGAGTCAGCCAGAAAAGACCCACTGAGCTACAACTGTTTAAATAAAACTGCCATTTTATATTCACAATGGGCCAGATTTTATCCCAGTATAGCTCTGCAGGAATTCTTTGGAAAGGTTCCTAACTCTAGAATTACTTGGTGAGAGTGACTTGAGGCCCTATGAAAATGATACTTGGTGATTTTATGCAAACCACCTAATAGACATAGGATTACTTTTCTACTAGTCCTACACTGGCACAACCCTGGGCCAGGTAGAGATGAACATTCAGCAAATGCCATTATACATGAATCCGACTTTCCTTTCAGTTTGATAGCTTTTGTGGAAAAAATCTCCAAAGAATCATGTATTTGTCCAATTATTTCAGCATACATATTAATTTCTACAGAATATGTGTACTATGCAAAGTTGGCTGAGCCATATAAGCTTATGAAGTTCAGCACATGCTGTAAGAATCACTTAGGGAATGAAAATTAAAAACCTAGCAGTGTCTAGGGGCCTAGAGAATCAGACTGCTGCTTCTGTTGCCTGTTCCCTTGTATGGGAAGCAAATACCAAGGACGTTTATTCTGTTGCCTTCTGTTTGCCCATCTGTTGTCCCTATTGTAATTACATCCTTTCTTCTGATATTTCAAATGTTTCTGACAACTTAAGCTTTCTTTAAGTTGTCCCCAATCTTGGGAAGTGACCCTCTTTCTGAGCTTCCTCGTCCCAAACTCACTATCTACAGCTCTCTCTCCCTCCTTTCCTGACTTTCACTGATATGGTGATGAATAAATCACAATTTTTGTCCTTGGGAAACTCAGCCTAGAAGAAGGTGGAAGTATGGTGATTAAGAGACACATGGAAGCATGAAATAGAGGTATATAAGTGGGCTTCAAATAGTTAATAGGGAAATGGAATTTAAAAATAAAATTCAAAAATATAAACTTTATTTCTCAATGTAAACTCTATCAAGTTCAAAATACTTTTGTAAGTGATTGTGCCAGCCATTTCGCCCTTCCCTAAAAATGGAGGGTCCTGGGAATATAACCATTATATGCAGTTTTGTTTACATTATTAACTGAAGAAAATGGATGACCTTTTAAGATGTTTTAAGATTAGGACACAAAAAAGAAGTGAGAAAGAGTCAAATCACAACAATAAGATGTATAACTAATGATTTCCCACTGAAATCCTTACAAAATTGCCCTTGTTTAATGATAAAAATGAGCGGGAACACTGTCTTGGTAGAGAAGGACTCTCTGGTAAAGCATTTTTCTGCTTAAGTTTGGCTAACTTTTTCAAAACACTCTCACAATAAGCAGATGTTATCATTCTTTGGCCCTCCAGAAAGTCAACAAGTAAAATGCCTTCAGCATCTCAAAAAACTGTTACCATGACCTTTGCTCTTGACTGGTTCACTTTTGCTTTGACTGGACCACTTCCACCTCTTGGTAGCCATTGCTTTGATTGTGCTTTGTCTTCAGGACTGTAATGGTAAAGTTATGTCTCATCTCCTGTTACAATTTTCTAAAGGAATGCATTAAGATCTTGATTCCATTGGTTTAAAATTTCCATTGAAACCTCTGCTGTTTTCTGCAGCTGATATGGGTCGCAATGATTTTGGCATTCATTGAGTGGAAAGTTTATTCAATTTTAATTTTGTAGTCAAAATTGTGTAAGCTGAACCAATTGAGATTTTTATGGTGTTGGCTATTGTTTCTGCTGTTAAATGTTGACCCTCTTCAATTAGGGCACAAACAGGTTTTGTATTTTCTTTGAAAATTGATGTGGATGGTCTGCCACTGCAGGTGGGCTTCATCTTCAACATCATCTTGTACTTTCCTAAGAAGAGAAATCCATTTGTAAACTGCTGCTCCTTTGGGGGCATTGTCCCCATAAACTTTTCATAAAGCATCAATGCTTTCAAAATTCTTCCATTCAAGACTCACCATAAATTTGATATTTGTTTTTGCTTCAGTTTTAGCACCTTCATGTTGCTCTGACAGGAGTTCTTTTCAAAATGATGTTGAATCTTTCTTGGTGGTTCAAACTATGTCCTGTCCAGACATGTTATAATGAGTTGGTATGAGTTCATTTTGGTGCAAAAATTTTTTGAAATCCATGCAGTTTTTTCATAATAAACATTTTCCATGAACTCTTTTTAAAAAAAGATCTCTCATATCTGCTAGCTTGAGAAGAAATCTCAGAAGGGCTCCAAAAAGAGGTGGCATCTAGGCAGAGTCATAAGATACAAATAGGAGCTGGAGCTGGGTAGGCAGAGTAGGGGAGCTGGGAGAAAAAAATCCAGGCAAAGAAGTCATGAACTAAGGTGAAAAATAGGAAAATGGGTGCTGTGGGGTCAGGGATGGAGGATGCAGGCCCTTGGGAATGTCTGGATGGCAAAGTAGGAGGTAGGGAGTTGGGGATATGTGGCTGGAGAGGAAGACAAGGCCATGGTCATGCTTGGAGACCTGGTCATGCTTAGAGACTCTCCTAGAACTCTCAATCTTTGGGGAGTTCTGTTCCCCCAAAGAAAACTTCTTTCATTTCAGTTGTGGGTGCATAATAATACATTGTTGGAGGAATAAAGAATAAAACACTGAGAAATTGCTTTTGTGACGAGGACTGCAGAGCTATTAAATAACATATAAAGTTCCTAAACATAGTTCATAGCATGGACTTGGTTTCAGTGTAGATTATTTTAGACTCACAATCAAATTGCTCATCGATTTATTCAGTTTTTATTACTTACATTATTACCTACGATGTGCCACGCCTTTATCAGACACTAAGGACACAAAGATAAATAAGACACCAGCATGTCTGTCTCAGGATATTGTGTTTCCTTTAAAGCTATGGCCTTAGAGAAGCCCCTGCCTTCACGGAGTTCATGTTTGATTGCAAAGTCAGACAAGCGAGCACTGGTGGTGAAGTGCCTTCATCAAGGCTTGCATGAAGCAGGATAGGGGTGAAGTCACTAATGTACAGTAGAACAGCAGGCAGGCTGGAAAGACCATGGGCTGGGTAGTCAAGATTCGCATTTACAGACTGTGCTCTATTACCAGTTGTGTGTGACTTTGAAAAAGTTACTGATCTTCTCTGTTTTCCTATCTGTGAACTAAAGTAATGACATCTACCTCAGAGAGTCAATTTGAGATTATATGGGACTGGTGCTGGTACTCCTTTGGCTTCTAAGCCTATGGGTCTTGCACATTGTAGGCACAACACATTTCAACAAACATTCCTCCAAGATGTAATTTGTGTTCCACTCATATTCTTTCTTCTTTCTTCCCTTTCCTTCTTTCTTTTCTTCCCTTCCTTCCTTCCTTCTTCCTCCCTCCCTCCCTCTCTCTGTGTTTCTTTCCTCCCTTCCTTCCTCCCTCACTTCTTCTCTCCTTCTCTCCCTCTCCCCTCCCTCCTTCCTTCCTACCTTTCAAGACAGGGTCTCTCTCTGTCTCCCAGGCTGGAGTACAGTGGTGAGATCAAAGCTCACTGCAGCCTCAAACTCCTGGGATCAGGGGATTCTGTGACAGCCACCCATGCACAGCTAATTTTAAAAAATATTTTTGTAGAGACAGGGTCTCACTATGTTGCCCAGGCTGGTCTTGAACTCCTGGACTCAAGTGACACCCCCCCCACCTCAGACTCCTGAGTAGCTGGCCTTAGGAGGCATGAACATAGATTATTTCTTAATTATCAAAGCACTAAGAATTCAAAGATGAATAAAACACAATTTAAATTGAAGGAATTCGCCATCAAGTGATAGCTCTTTCCCAATATTTACAGATATAAGCTTCTGTTTTTTATGTTTTCATTTCTCACCCACCATGAGGTTAGTTTTTCTGCCTTTCTCACCTCTTCCACAGAAAGTCTCACCACCTAATAGTTTAAATGTTTGCCAAGCACTGGAAGAATAAAAGACTTAAAATATAAAACTTAATATGTATGCTTATATACAGTGTAATATTAAACACACATTCTGGAAACAAGTCACCAAACAAACAGAATCTCTTCATGCCAGTTTCTATACTGGGTTGGGACTGGGGCTGGGATTGGTGCTGGTACTCCTTTGGTTTCCAAGGCTATGGGTCACAGCATGGAAAAGCTGTGGGCAAGTCTTCTGTCTCATGCCCAGAATCCACTTACGGCTCCTTGGTGAGGGAAAGGCAGACAAAGCCATAGGAGACTCAGGTTTTGATACCTCTCCCAAATGCTGCTATTATCACTGGCTAGGGAAGCAAGAATCCTACAGGCCAAGTGCCTTTGATGACCGTGATGGGGCGGGGGTAGGGTGCCTCCTTCCTTCAGGATTCCGTTTCTTTCTTGTGATGTGCAACACTTGTTCATCTGTTCCATGTGTCCTAATTGTTAGCCAGCAGCTGTTTTCAAGCTATCTGGGTCAATCCATAGAGACACTTAAGCAACTAGAGAACATTAGTGATAAATACATCCAATAAATCCCTTTCTGTTACATTGTTTTCCTGCAGAGAAGCAGGGAAAAGACCAGCATACTGATGATATCCTAGCCTGTGGGGCACATCTGCCACAGATTAAATGACCATTTCAGGGACTCATTTTCTGAAAATGATTTCTTTTCATTTTGGAAGGACAGTCACAGTTGTAGCTCCCTGCAGCTTATATTCCATTGAAGGCAGCCCAAATGTAGCGGTTGTTGAAAAATTCGGATCAGTTTTAGTGATGTTCCGATGGGTTTTAATGGGGCAGAATCTGTCAAATGATGTTATTGTGTATATTTTTTCATTTGTTCCTTTCTTTCTTTTTTCTACTGCTTCTATTTTTTTTGAAAATAAGTCTTTCTAGGTAATTCTATTGAGTTTTAAATTGTCATAAATCTTGTTCCACAGTCCAGATAATCTAGTTAAATGCATGACCAGACTGAAAACTTTTGTGTTGTGCTGCAGTAAGATGGTATTTAGAAATCTAGGATGTATCAAAGTCTGAAAAGTAGAATTTGTGAAACACAATGTGGCCAACCGCATGTGTAGATCATGGTCTGTACTCACCCCGCCTAGAATGTGCAGCGAAGGATACTTCATGTGTCTCATAACAGCAGAGTTCAGGGCAATTCCAGAGCTACCTGACCAGTGTACCGACAAAAATAAGCCAAAGAGTGTGTGCTGTCTCCTCTTCTCTTCTAGTCCACCCCTGGGATCCAAACTAATCTCATCTCTCATCTAGTTCCCAGGTTCTGCCCACATAATTCAGAGGAAAATAAAACAGAAAATTGATTTTTGAAGAGAAAATAAGGGGCACTCTTGGTGAACTCTGACAATAACTTTTTGGTTACAAGGAATGGAAACTCTCTCAGTAGAGCTTCAGAAATGGGAATCTCTGTAATAAGACTGAACATCACAGAGACCATAAAACACTGGCACGAGCGAGTCTCAGGGAGCCAACGATGCCTCATAGCGTCTTTGAAGCTAGGGCTTTTGCATCTTCACTTCGGCCATCGCATGTGGTGGCTTCAGCATCCACATAAGTAATGCACCCAACATTTTGACCTCGGTCCCTTGGCCTATCGCTTCCAATGACATTTTCTTGCAGTTCCTGTTAGCCCCCGACCCTCACCCTAAGTCTCACCCGAAGTCTTGCCATTACCAACAACTGCACTACCTCCTAAGTCTTGATTTCCAGCATCCGCATTCCTCTGTTTAGTATTCTCACTCCAAAAATTCTTTATTCTCATCAACACCTCTTTTTACTGTCCTTCACTGCTGCCTTTTCTGCCCAACCTCCTCATTTTCCTCCTTACCCAGCATGGATTTTGCAGTCCATCGTGGCAGTCTTACACCTTCAGCTCCCTCACCCCTCTTTTCCTGCACATACTCACCTGGAAAAACCCCAGTTCTAATTAAACCCAACTCTCTGGCTACTCTGTGCCTGCACTCAGGCAGCTAACTCAGCTGTGGGAAAACACACACCATGCTGATATTTCCTCATTTAAATTTATGACCGTCACTCTCAAGTGGGCCCTTTGCACCACCTGGTGATCTTACGCCTTCCTCTCCTCAATTCGCTCTTCCTTCCCCCAAGACAACTATGTCACACTTTCTCTCCTCTCCTTAAACAACTAGCCCACCCTGGCCCTTCCTCCCTCTCCCTTTGGACCTCTGTTCTCATATTACTGAGAAAACAGAAGTTGTCAGAAGAGAACGACTTCATCTTTCTGCCTCTAGAACAACAACCTGTCTATATATGTATCCACCTGTCCTTCATTTCCTCCTGTTCCTTTTTCATCTTTTGGAGACAGGGTCTTGCTCTATCATTCAAGCTGGAGTTCAAAGGTGCAGTCATAGCTCAATGCAGTCTCAAACTCCTGAGCTCAAGCGATCCTCCTGCCTTAGCCTCCTGAGTAGCTGGGACAACAGACATGCACCACTACACCCATGTAATCAATATTCCTTCCTTCCTTCCTTCCATTCCTCAAGACAGGGTCTCGCTATGTTGACCAAGCTTGTGTTAAACTCTTAACCTCAAGCGATCCTCCTGCCTTGGCCTCCCAAAGTGTTGGGATTACAGGTGTGAGTCACCATGCCCAGGTTCTTCCTGTTATAAAAGGTAACTTTAAAAAAATTAATTTTGGTCTCACTCCGAAGTGAACTCTTCCTCTTGCACACTAGATCCTACCACTTATCTACTCAAGAACTTTGCTGCTGCTGTTTTCTCCTTCTCCTCTTCATGATTCCCTCCTGCATACAAACACTTTGTAAAATCTTCCATATTTTAAAACACCCTGCCTTGACCCAAACTCCCCCTCCAAATACAGCTGCATATCTCTTTTTCCTCCATTGCAAAATGTTTCAAATGAACTTTCATACTAATTTTTTCTACTTGCTCATTTCCCACTCTTTTCTCAATCCTCCCTCATTGGGGACTGTCAACACCACTCCTCTGAAATCCCTCTTGGTGAGTTTTGCCATCACATCCTTGCTGCCACAGAGGTCAGTTCTTAGTCTTCACCTTCTGCTTCTCAACAGCATTGTCCCAGTTGGGCCCCCTGCCCCATCCCTACCTTCTCAAAACATTTGATTCGCTTGGCTACCAGGACGCTACATCCTTCCCTTTGCTTCTTCCTAAACCTTTGCTGTGGCACTTTTCCCAGCCTCAGCTCTCTTTTCTTCTTCATCCACAACTCTCTAGGTAGTCTCAGTAACATGGTTTGAAAACAAACAACAACAAAAACACAACATTTATATACCGATGAGTCCCCAAACTGTAGCTCTAACCCTAACTTCTCTTTTGAGTACTACATTAAAAATTTCAACTTCCTGTTCTGCTTGTCCATTTGAATGTCTTCAAGCCATTCCCAATGTCGCATGTGCAACCACAAAGTTTTTTAACTTCTGCCACCCGCCTTTCCTGTCAAGTGTTTTTGATTTCAGTAAGTAGCACTACTGTTTGCTTCCTGATTAAGCCTAAAACTAGGAATCATCCTTAATTTCTCCCTTTCTATGACAACTCTTATTCAGTCCTTCAGCAAATTCTGTCAGCTCTAACCTTCCTGAGTCTCAGTATTCTCATCTGTAAAATGAGAATATTAGGATTTACTTTACAGGTTGGCCATGAGGTTTAAATAAAGTGGGTGTGACCAATATCTTCTGAGAGCACAGTGGTCACTCCATGAACATTAGTCTCCTGTATTTTTCCAATAACCTCTGCATCAATTTCACACCTCCATGTGGCATGTGAAGATTCCATGATCTGGCTTCACCTTCTCTCTCCACACTTAAGATCCAATAATTATATTGCTACAATGATTTTTACTCTATAGAACTTTTTGGCATAACTTATCTGTTCCTAATAATATCCATATTATATTGGTATTATTATCCCCATTTTACAGGTTAGAAACCTGGGAGAGGCTGCGTGAAGTGCCAAAAATTATAAACCAGTTGTGTCAAGCTGGAAATGAAATAAAGTGCTTCCAATATGAGATGTCTTACCTTTCCTGCCATGCTGTACTGCCTTGCCAACTCAGAACTTTATTAACTCTGCCCCTCATTGGTGTCCCCAGTGTCTATTATTTCCATCTCTGTAGCCATTTAGCTCTCACATATGAGTGAGAGCACACGGTGTTTGATTTTCTGTTTCTGAGTTAGTTCACTTAGGATGATGATCTCTAGCCCCATCCATGATGGTGCAAAGGCCATGATTTCGTTCTTTTTTATGACTATGTAGCATTCCATGGTGAATATATGCCACATTTTCTTTATTCAGTCAATTGTTGGTGAGCACTTAGGTTGGTTCTATGATTTTGCTATTGTGAATAGTGCTGCAATAAACATACAAGTACAGGTATCTAAAAACTGAATTACTGTTTGACTCAGCAATCCTACTACTAGGGATCTACCTAAAGGAAAATAAATCATTATGTATAAAAGAGGCTCCATCTCTTAATACCATAACAAGACTATGGCAATTAAGTTTCCAACACATGAACTTTTAAGGGACACATTCAAACCATAGTAACTACCTAGTTGCCAGCCAATCATATTTTTGTGACACTGATGTAGCAATATGGTACTGATGGTATAATAAGAAGTTGTGTGTGAGTCTGGATGTTAGATCCAGGTAACACAGCTTTCGTGAGCTGGTTCTATCAGTTCTTGATTGCAATGATTTGCTTTCATATTCGTTGCTGTTCCTCAAGCCAAGTACATTCTTGCTTCAAGCCCTTTAGTGGAACCCATGGATCCCTCTCTCTAAACAACCCTTTCTGCCAGAGCATGGCTCACCATTCATTTGGTTCAGGGCTCTGCTCAAAATTCATGTCTTCACAATGCATGATTTGCTGGCTCCTGGCATTCTCAACTCCTTTGTTGCTTGTTTTAATTTGTATCTACCACCACCTGACATTGCAATATATATCCTTTTGGTTATTTTGTGTATTTTCTTTCTCCCTCAATAGACTGTAAGCCTCATATGATGGGATTTTTTGCTTACTACTGTACCTCTAGGCTAAGAACTCTAAGGGCTTCAGTGGAGCCCTGCTGGGATGTTTCTTCTTCCTTACTTTAGGCTGCTTTTCTATCATGGAAGTGAAGCACCTCATGGAAACAAGCATCTTTTTCTTTCTCTAACTCTTTCTCTCTTGTGCATCCCCCCTCCCTTTTTTTCCTCTCCCTCCTCCATCTCCTGCTCCATTTCTCATACTTTTCACATTACAAATGGCTGATATGGTCCAGGACCCGAGGAGATAAACCTCAGAGGGCCCCCCCCCGCTTCTAAGATTCTTCCTCCTCCCTCTCCGACCTACTTAGAACAAGTCTGTCATGAAATCTCCCTGGGCATACAGTCTTTGAAGGTGCTTTCTTCACCTGGTTGCAAGGAAGAGACACCCATCACTTGGCCACATACCATGGGGATGACCATGGGCCTCTAGCCCAGTCTGCCTACCAGGTCCTGTTGTCAGGTGTGAGTTACCGTGGGCTTGTGGGTCTCATCCGAGTGTGATGACAGTCTCCTCCAGGAAGGTCATGCAAAACATTTCTCCTGGAAAATATTGCTGTAATCAATTTCAGACCTTGCCTTGGATGTTCTCGAACCTTCCCAGGAACCATCTGAATGTGCATTCCTCTGAAATTTTATCCTGAGACACCAGAACCCTTAGAAATTAAACTGCCTGATAAACTTAGGTATTGCTGTATATATATTTCTGGGGCAATCTAAAAGTATAGTGTAATTTCTATCGTAGGGCTGGGGGTTGTGCTTATCTATCATGTGAAATGGCAGAAAAGGAAACACATATTGATTTTTGCAAACGTATACTTTTTATGGTCTCTCAAGAAATGAAAGAAATCAGAGACTACATTTACTATTGCCATATGGAATACAGTGCGAGAAAAATTTACCAGCCTGCAAACCTGCAGTTTCTGGTCTTAAATCTTAACTAAGAATTATGTTTTTCTTCTTGCACATGGAAATCCCTTAAACATTTAAATGGGGGTTCACTTGCTTGTACCCTTTTCACTGGATTAGATTGTTTAAATCTCTCTGACCATGACAATTTTTTTCCCTCTTGTTAACCCTTTTTCTTTTGGAAAGTGAATAGATCAGTGAACAGATGACTTAACTTTTACGTTGATGGCATGGCGGTATAGCATACTAGCTAAAGGGTGAGCTTTGAAGCTGGGCAGACTTAGATAGTAATCTTGTACTCTCTATTTTACCGATTTGGTGACTGGGAGGCAAGTTATTGAGGCAAGTGGTGATGAAGAGTGGCTAAGAACACGGGCTTCTAGGACAGCCTGAGATTAATTCTTGGCTCTGTTACTTCTTCTGTGACCCTGGACAATTGACTTTACCTCTCTGAACCTGTTTCATTTTCTGTAAACTAATGCTAATTTACTAGGTAAGGATTAAGTGAAATAATGCATATAAAAACTCTTAGCACAGTTTCTGGTACATAGTTAAGGGTGTGATAAATGTAGCTGTTATCATCATTGATAATATTCATAACTGTGATACTTGTTAAAATCACACATCTAGTTAGTGGTGGAATCTAAAAACACTCAAACCTGTCACCCTGTCCCTGGCCAAAATTATTTTTACTATGTCAAAATATGTAGTTTTGGGGAAAATATGGATCAAGCAGTTCGATAAATGCAGGTGGAAATGATGATGGTGTCAGTATGATGGTGATCAGTTGGACCACAGCTTTGCTTAGACCTGGGTTCATATCTTCGGTGGCATATTGGAATCATCTGAGAGGTTTTCAAAAAATATCAATGCCTGGGTTCTACCCCCAAAGCTTTTGATTTACATGGTTTGAGGGCAGCGTGGGAGATGGGATTTTTAAATATATGCTTCTGGTAATCCTAATGTATAGCCAAGGCCACAAAACACTGGTTTTGAGGGGATTCTTAGGGTTTTCAGAGCCTCGGTGACAACAGCCAAGCCAAGTTCAGGTTCCAGTGACTCTTGAAGAAAGTCCAACAGAGGAGTTTTATTCTCCTGTCCCCAAATGGCCTGCTGTCACAAGAGCGAGAGGATGGTCCCTGCGCTCCATCACCTTGCTGTACATCAGTGGAGAAAGCACCAACAGCTACTGCTTCCCACTAGGAGCTGCCAGTCCTGCACTCTGTGGATGCCGCCCCTGCATCTCTGTCAAAGGCTAACCCAGAAGTAGAAAATGTGCCCCGTGTGCACTTGCACACGTTTAGAAGCGTGTTCTCTTGGAGATGGCCACGGGAATCCCCACATGCGGTGTGTGTGTGTGTGTGTGTGTGCCTAATCAAGGCTCATGACACAGGACTGTTGTGCTGTGCCGCAGTTGGGGACCCTTGGTGGCCTTCTCCAGTCTCTTAAATATCAGCAGTCAGTGATCTTCCCTTCTGAGAAGGATAGATAAATGAATTTACACCAAGGTAGGACAAGCGTAGAATAGCTTAGTGTGTTACTCATCCTTTTCGAGCTCTTGTATGTGTACATGGAAGAATACTGTAGGGAAAAAACTGTTAAAATAAAATTGCAAGTGTCTTTCATTAGAGGAATGACAGATGAATAAAGAAAGATACTTTTGACCAGGTACAGTGGCTCATGCCTCTAATCCTAGCACTTTGGGAGGCCAGCACAGGAGGATTGCTTAAGACCTGGAGTTTGAGACCAGCCTGGCCAACATAGTGAGACTCCATCTCTATACTAAGAAAAGCAATTTTGGGGGCGGGCTCTCACTCTGTTTCCCAGATCTGAGCACAGTGGCATAATCACAGCTCACCATAGCCTTGATCTACTGGGCTTAGGTGATCATTTCACCTCAGCCTCCTGAGTAGCTAGGACTACAGATGTGTGCCACCATGCCTGGCTAATATTTTCGACTTTTTGTAGAGATGAGGTCTTGCAGTGTTGCCAGGGCTTGTCTCAACCCCTGGGCTCAAACAACCCTTCCACCTCAGCCTCCCAAAGTGCTAGGATAAAAGGCATGAGCCACCATGCCTAACTAGAAAAAAAAAATTGTTAATAATAAAAAAGAAGGATACTTTGATAAGGGACATATTGAGAACTTTAACACGAACACTTCCTATGCCTCTGAGTCAAGAACAGTCCAAACTGGGTTCTGCCTCTCCAATAGGCAGGTCTACATGGTGGGGTAGGTAGAGTGAGACAGAGAGATACAGAGAAAAGGCCAACTACAGAGAGCCAGAAACCTGGACCTCAGCCTGGGCACCCAGCAGCATGTGGCCCAGCTATCTACCTGGACTTCCTGAGCCTTGTGTCTTTACTTGAAAAAGTAACTGACCAAATAAATTAATTCATTTAAAAATGAATTAATTATTGAACACACACAAAGTTACAGGGCTGTGCTAGCTAAGACTGGGGATATGAGAACAGTATGTATTAGGGAGACAAATCCCCATCACGATACTCTCACAGAGATACTTACGATGGGGAAATGGAAGGGAAGTAGAAGAAATACATGAAGGGGACCCCAAAAGATCTGGCATTATCTTTTGGAGGGCAAGACCCTTAGTGTACAGGCTTCCCCTGCTAGGCAAGTTGTTCAAGGAACCCGTCGGTATCAGGGTACCAGCTAGTATTGTTGTGAGAGGCTCCAGTCTGTTAAATACCAGCAGTCAGTGAACCTGACTGCTGAGAAGGGTGGATAAATGAATTTACACCAAGGTACAACAAGTGTAGAACAGCTTAGTGTGTTACTCTTCCCTTTTGAGCACTTGCATTTTTACATGGAAGAATGCCATAGGGGAAAAAAACCTTTTAGAATAAAATTGCAAGTGTCTATCATTCAGTGAATTTTCAACTCCAGTTAATTTTTTTTTCAGATTCTTTCAACGCATCTGCACATTTCAGGATGTGTGATTTACAAGTGCACCTGTCCACACAGCGTGTTGAGCAGTTTTGATCTAAAACAGCATGGCCCTCCTGCCCCACCCTCCCTATTCACCCGACCTCACCCTGAGCAACTTTTCTTTGTTTCCCTGAATGAAAAAAGTCCTCAAAGGGAAACGTTTTGCCGATGTGGAAGAGGTGAAACCAAAACAGCAGAAGCACTAAAAGACCTCAAAACCGATGAGTTCAAAAGCATCTTGATGGGTGTATTGCGTCAAATGGAGAGTACTTTGAAGGGTACTGACGTTTGAACACGTAAGATTAAATACACAATGCTTTATAAGTAAGTTCTGGGTTTTTTGGTGTACTCCCTCATATTATCTTTGCAGGGGACTGTTGGGAGGTTGTCACAGAAGTGGTTGTTGTGCCAGATCACAGCTGCTTCCTCACTCATGCTGGAGTCAGCGTGGCATCCTGGTGGGGCACAGGTGCCCTGAAGCCACAGAGCCCACCTGATTTCAGGTTCTGCCACTTACCAGTTGCACAACATTGGGACGCTAGTTAACTCCTTTGTGTTTTCATTTCCCCACCTGGGAAATGGGATGACAACAGTTCACATCCTATAGAGGAGAAGTAATATAGCATGTGAAATGGTCAGAAAGGAGCCTGGCACATCAGGAAATGCTAGCGTTTGTCATTTCTTTTTCTTTTTCTTTTTTTTTTTGAGTCAGAGTCTCACTCTGTCACCCAGGCTGGGGGACAGTGGCACTCTCATGGCCACCCCAGCATCGACCCGCTGGGCTCCGGCAATCCTTCCGCCACAGCCTTCCAAGTAGCTGGAACTATAGGTGCGTGCGACCACGTCCAGCTAATTTTTTTATTTATTGTAGAGACGAGGTCTTGCCAACTTGCCCAGGCTGGTCTTGAACCCATGGGCTCAGGCAATCTACTCGCCTCAGCTTCCCAAAGTGCTGAGATTACAGGCTGAGCCACTGAGCCCGGCTGTCATTTCTTATTGAATAAATGACAAAGAGGAGGTTTCCAGGCATTTCCAGACAGAGACGAGACTGGGGAAGAACAGTCTAGGCATTAATGCTGACTAGAGGAAAGGCAGAAATGCGAAGACAAAAATGCATTTGGGGACTAAAAAAGATGAGTGAAATCGAGCACCTGTTAAGAAGTGAGGGACAAGACTGCAGAGCCAGTGGAGGCTAGATCTCGACAAGCCCTGCGGGCGGCTGAGGAATGTAGTCGCCATCAGAGCACCAGGGCAGCCATCCACAGTGGGTGGAAGGGTGGGAGAATGAGAGGGTGACAGGAGAGTCTCTGGCAGTTGTGTGGAGGCTGGGCCGAGGGAGATGGCAACAAGTGTGGGAAGAGGCAAATGAATTAATGAATGTGGACCCAGCTCATTTTAATTATTATGATTGTTTTGCTTTGTCACCCAGGCTGGACATCAGTGGCATGATTATAGCTCACTGCAACCTCAAACTCCTGGGCTCAAGCGAACATCTTGCCTCAGCCTCCCAAGTGGCTAGAACGACGCAGCTCATTTTAATCTGCCAAGTGCAAGGTGAATGAAGATGAGTGGCCCAGGCAGCCCAAGGCAGGACCAGGGACACTCCCTTAGCTGGGGGAACCTTGGGCAATAGCTATTGCCATCCCGCCTTGGGAGGAGACGGAGAGGAGACATAGAATAAGGATGGAGGTCCTGGAAGCAGCTAGGTTCAAATCTGCTTCTCTTAGTTCCTAACTCTGGGACCCAGGTTTACTGTGTGTTGTATTTTTTTTTTTTTTTTGAGAAAGCAAGATTTATTGAGAGAACAGAAAAGCTCCCACAGTGGGCAAGGATCGAGGGGTTGCTCCCAAGCAAGTTGCTTAATTGCCTTCTTTTTTTGGCCTTAGTTCTCACAACCATAAAATGGGGTTAATAACAATACCCACCACATAATATGGCTAGGAGGATTGAATGGGTTAATGTGTGGAAAGCCTTAGAATGGTGCCTGGTATGCCGTAAGTGCTAAATACGAGTCTGTTAATTAAAGCATGTAAAATGGCCAGGCGAGGTGGCATGTGCCTATAGTCCTGCTACTTGAAGGCTCAGGATGGAGGATCACTTGAGTCTGGGAGTTCGAGGCTGTAGTGAGCTGTGGCCGTGCCACTGTTCTCCAGCCTGGGTGACAGAGTGAGATCCTGTCTCTAAAAAAATTTTTTAAGTAAAAATGAAATAAAATATGTAAAATGATAATAATTGTACCTACTTCAAATTTTACTATGAACACTAAGTCATTTAGGGTATTGTCTGGCATTTTATGTACATTTAATTGATGACTAATGGATGCCCCAGAACCCAGGAAAAGGCCCAGGAGGTGAAGTAAATATGCAGATGGCAAAGGCAGTTTCCCTGTTTTAGTAAATCTGTCTGAACATGAACTTCACTTCATTGCATTTCTATTTGAAGTTTACTTTGGGTGTGTTAATAATTTTTGCATATATGGAGTCTTACCTATATAACAGCAATTTCCACCTATGAAGAAATATTTATCCCCTCTGTTTCCCTCTGGGCTTTATCTGTCTTAAGCTGGTTCTGTCCACTTCTGCTCTGAGACAGAAGGATGGACTAAATGACCAACTCCCACACTAAAGATTCTTAATTTTTTCTTAAAATTTTTAGAAATGGAAGGCTGAGGCAGAAGGATCACCGGAGCCCAGCAGGTTGAGGCTGCGGTGGCCGGGAGCTGCCGCTGTACTCCAGTCTGGGCGACAGAGTGAGACTCCAACTCAAAAAAAAAAAAAAAAAAATTTTTTTTTAGAAATGAAATCTCACTATGTCATCCAGGCAGGTCTCAAACTCCTGGCCTCAGGCTGGTCTCATACTCTTGGCCTCAAGAGATCCTCCCACCTCAGCCTCTCAAAGAGTTGGGATTACAGGCATGAGCACCTAGCTAGGATTCTTTTTGTTTTCTTTTTTTGAGGTGTTTCCCATTTTGATGGTTTGTGGCATGATCACGGCTCACCGCAGCCTCAGGTTCCTGGTCTCCAGTGATCCTCCCTCCTCAGCTTCCCCTAAGGAGCTGGAACTACTGACATGTGCCACACACCTGGCTATTTTTTTTTTTAATTTATTTTTTGTAGAGATGAGGTCTTGCTATGTTGCCCAGGCTGGTCTAGGACTCTTTCTAAAAGTGCTATCAGCACACAGATTTCCATCACTGTCCCACACAGAGCCCCCACACTTTTCCTTCACGACATTCATATCAACTGCTTTGCAAGATCTGTGCAGGATTTCCTTGAGCTGCCCTGGGTTTGGAGAGAAGGTAGCCATAGGGCGTCTTCTTTGGAGGCTGTGGGGCAGAACCCCACGAGAGAAGAGAAGTTGCACATTTCCTGAAGGAACAGAGACGAAACCAGGCAAATGGAAAGCTGGGAGGACATCTCTGCTGAGCAAGGGCTTCGCACCCAGGGCCCTCTCCATGCAGAACAGCACAGCCGCTCAGAGGAGGGGCTGCCTGTTCTTCCAGGGAAGCCCAACTCGGATCCCACCTCGGTCTCTTGAGCTGCAGGACCTGAGACTATTTCCTTAACTTCCCAGTTATTTTTTCTTCATCTGTAAAACAAGAACAATGGTAAAACAACAACACATTGTGAGTGTTTATAAGAATTCATGGGCTCATATTTTTCTTTCTATAGCTCAGACACACAAACTTTGTTCCCACCTCCGGGCCTTTGCACCTGCTGTTTCTTCTGTCCAGAGTGTTCTCCCACCAGACTTCTGTGTGGCTAGTTTCTTTTCAACATTGAGGTCTCAGAGTAAATGTCCTCTCCTCAGGGAGACCTTTTCTGATCACTCCATCAAAAATGGCCAGCCCCTGATACTTTTATCACACAATTCCATTTTATTGTTTACATAACAATGATCACTATTTTAAATTATTTTTACTGTTTACTTGGTTTTTAGTCTGTCTCTCCCGACTAGAATGTAGATTCTGTAAGTACATATTCATCGACATATGAACTGTGTTTGGCACATTTGATGAGGGACTAATGTGTTAAAAGCACCTGTATATTTAGCTCCTAAAACTCAATGGTATAGTTGCTATCATTATTTCACCAGGAAAAGGCGCCCATTTTGCCATTTTCTTACTTTATCTCTGACAATTCAGAATTTTCTAGACTTTTTTCATAGACAATAACCTCAAACTATGTGCTATTCAGTTCTTATAAAAACCCATCTTTGATGAAAAATAGCGACATATAGTTCCCTCATTTTTCTAAATGTCCCAGATGCTCCACCATCAATAAAACTGTAAAAACTTGCCCATTTCAGAGAGCGGCTTAAACTAAGTTAAATTTTTTGCTCTGCTCTCAGTTTTTTACTGAGGGGTGCTATGAGAATCTATCTTCAGAATAGTTTGCTGCTTGACTGATAGTAGGGAAATGGTACATTGCAGCCTCAGGAGTCACCATGAGGAACTCCAGTGTGAGAAATTTCTTTCAAAGTCCAACCCTTGGAAAAATGTTCATGTCCTTTGGGGAGACACAATGTATTTTTGTCTTCAAGACTTAGGGAACTGATCATATATCCCTTTTCAATTCCACTGCCAGGAAGCTCTGGGCCAAATATTTAACTCATATAGAGCAACTTTGTAAGATTTAATGCCGGCATGCTTGCAATTATCTTTTCTCTTCTTTTAATAGAGACAGGGTCTTGCTCTGTTGCTTGACTGGAGTACAGTGATACAATCATAGCTCACTGAAGCCTCAAATTCCTGAGCTCAAGCGGTCCTCCAGCTTTAGCCTCCTGAGTATCTGGGACTACAGGTGCAAGACACCATGCCTGGCTAGTGTGTGTGTGTGTGTGTGTGTGTGTGTGTGTGTGTGTGTGTGTGTGTAGAGATGGAGTCTAGCTGTGTTATCCAAGCTGGTCTTGAACTCCTGGCCTCAACGGATCCTCCTGCCTTTGCCTCCCAAAGTCTGGGATTATTGTCATGAGCCACCACACCCAGCTGCATTCATCATTTTCCTTATTTCAGGCTCTCTATTTATCTGCGCTACAATTAATCTCTGAGAAGATATAAAAATTTGACTTGGAGAATGGGCAGATACCAGTGGAGGACAGACAATGAGAACCACAGTCTAATCATATCACAGGAACCCCCCTGGGAAGACAATGCAGCCACAGCTTTTGGCCAGGGGTCTCTACCACTGCAGATGCTGAATCTTGAGTGGGAGCAACCACGTGGTTGAGACCAGGCACACGCACAGACCCTCCACCTAGGGGAGCAGGGCAAAGTGAGTGTCTGGCCTTTGAGGTATCTGTATGAGAGACAGGCCTGCCTTCCACCCACTTGAGCAGCAGGGAATTCTTCAAGCATGGGGAAAGCCTTTGTGGAATGAAGTGAGAGGGTGGGATAGGAGTAAGCCCTTGTGGAATGAAGTGAGAGGGTGGGATAGGAGTCAGTCCATAACAAGGCATAGAACAGATCTGCGCTGCATGCTCCATGTCCCCAGGTGACAGAAGCCTTTCATGTCTTTACTTTTCTAAATGAAAATCTGCTCCGCATCCCACTTGCCAATGTTGGCAAGAAGTTCTGTGCAAGTCACTTCTTGTGATAAGTGTGCACATTCCTTGGATGATCAGAGCCTGGGAGTCACCATTTTTAGAAAAAATGGGAGCGAAGTCATTCTCTGAAGAACGCTCCACTGTGGTCGCCATGGGCGTGCCCCTTGTCCACATGCCAGGGCACATTCTGAGGTGGGTAGTTCACCTGGTGACACCCACCCCCTCCGGCCAGTTCATGCCATGTGTTGGTGCTAAGCTCAGTCACTCCAGGTGAAGGGGAAGTCGTTTAGATTACCTTTTGTAAGCGATTAAAACGGCTCATGTCGTCATCTGAACAGTAGAGGGCGCCATTAGCCTGGTGTCTGGACTCTGGGCTGCTTTTTGTGATCAGTAGAGGAACCTGACAGGTGTGATATCATGAAATAAAACCCAATCTTTTAGATTTAGGTGTGGGGTGCTTGACTCTTTCCTGTAAATTAAAGTCAATAACAGCAAAACAGGGAAGAATCTCTTTGATTCCTTTCTGCCTAACCTCGAGATAAGTAACTGAGAAGCTGATTTAAATGGCTTCCAAAGAATAGATCATTCCAGACACAGGGGCAAATTACCTGTGATTCTGGACTCAAGAAGCACTGAAACTTCCACAAAAGATGAGGAAGTCTTTTAAACAATTTCAGTGAGAAGCATTTCCAGGCTCTGCCACTTTAATGGTCTCAGAAGCAAGTAGTAGGGGTTCTTTCTCTACAGGGACACAGCAGCCACCAGGCCATCCCTATCCGCCATTGTCTCCAGAGGTAGTCCACCTTAGGGGCCAAGGCAGGCATTTGAGTCCTTCCTTGGAGAAGACATCGTCTTTTAAAACCTGGTGAGGGCCAGAGCAGGCTATGGAGAATGTGCTTGTTAAGCAAATGAAAACCACAAACAAGATCCCAGGGGACTTGACCCAAGCTTTTGATCCGCGGATTTTCTGTTGTGTGTGAATAGGTTGAGCTTATCATATGAGGATTCTCACAGAGCTGTAAAAGGAGGTCTCAGCAGGGCCTTCACTGGGAAACACTGAGACCAGTTATGGTTTTAAAATAACATTTTAAAAATCCATAATTCAGACTTGGTTTGTTCATCTAACATTTAATTAATTATCTATCAAATGCTGGCTATTTCTTACCATGTCCCATCTAGGCCCCATTGGTGGACGAATGAGCCGTGATCCTTGGCCCTGTGGCTGCTCATGATCTTGGGGAATATAAGCTTGTGTAAAAGGGAACTGCTGTAGTGTGGGATAAAGATGGGAATATCAACCTTGCAACGGGAACATAGAAAGAGAACCAAGTCAGTATGGAGGACTAGAAGAGCCCTTCTCCTTCAATGACTCTGTATCAAATCACACATTTAACATGTACTAATCACTCGGCATCTAGGTGTAAGGCACTGTGAAGCCCTGAGCTCAGCAGTGTGTAGGACAGACACTCTTTCTGCCCCGAAGGCCCTGACACACCCTCCTTTCCTGTTGGCCTGAAAGAAGCCATTTCTATTTCCCTCCTTGTCCATATTCACGGAACCCAATAGGTTCTACGTCTCTAAAGGCAGAGCAGAAACATCTTTTTGCTTCCTAAGGGCCGCTGTCCCATAGATAAATGAAGGAAACAAGAAATGTACCCAGAAAAGTCAGATTACAAATTTCAGGAATCCAGCCTGAACATGCTTAAGCAGACATTGAAATTTATTGGAATTACTTCTGGTGTGGCTTACAGAATGGGCAACACAGCTTTGGGAGTAGATATGGGGAAGTCAGAGGTTGAAGAAACTTCTGTGTTAGTCAAGATTTTTCTGGTCACAAGTGATAGAAACTCAAGTAAAACTAGCTTAGGCCAAAAAGGGCAGGGACGAATCTTAGGTGAACAGATCTAGGGATTCGTTGCCATCCAGATTCTCCTCCTGTCGCCAGGCGCAGTGGCTCACGCCTGTAATCCCAGCGCTCTGAGAGGTCGAGGCAAGAGGACTGCCTGAGCTTAGGAGTTCGAGACCAGCCTGGCCAACATCGCGAGACCTCGTCTCTTTAAAAAAAAAAAAAAAAAAAGGCGCGTGTAGTTCCAGTTACTTGGAAGGCTGAGGCGAAAAACTCCCCTGAGCCCATTATGTCGAGGCTGCGGTAGCCGTGAGCGTGCCACTGAACTTCAACCTGGGTGACAGAATGAGACTCCGAGTTAAAAAAAAAAAAATCTGCCTGTGTTCGTAACCTTTCCAGGGCGTGGGCTCTTTTCTCTGCTACAGCACCAGTTTTCTCTGAGGGGTTACAACCAAGACTGCTGGCAGCTTTTTGCTAACACCCTGTCAACTGCGTCACTAGGGAGACAAATGATCATCTTTCCCAATTCCGTTTAGAAAATTCTTGGCAAAGGGTTCTGACTGGCTCAGCACCTGTCTTTCTCCAACTTTGGACCAATCACAGAGGGAGGAGGGCGGGTGGCGTACCACGACTGGCCCAGCCTGGCCTGGCCCCACCCTATGGGCGGTGCTGAAGTGGTGGGAGATGGATTTGTCACAGGCATAGAGGTCTGATCACCAGCCGCGGAAAAGGCCACTGGGTCCACAAAATAACAGGAATATGACTGGAGGAATAGATTGAGAAAGAAACTGACAAAATTTACTAAGTTTTACTAAGTGCTGGACACATACATTGTATTTCGCACACGTTGATATTTGTATTTGAACCTAGATTTTACTTTATTAATAACTTCTCCTCCAAAGCTCTAACGTGGGCTTTAGTTGGTCCCAAGGGAAGAAGAACAGAAATAAAGATTTTCATGGGAAAATCCATTTACAAATGTATATTTATTGGGGAGGCTGAGGTGGGAGGATCCCAGGCGATAACGAAAGGCACGGGGGGGGGTATTGGGAGGCTGAGGTGAGAGGGTCGCTTGAACCTATGAGTTCGAGGCTGCAGTAAGCTATGATCATGCCACTGCACTCCAGCTTGGGTGACAGAGTGAGACCTTGTTTCTTAAAAAAAAAAGTAGTTTAAAGTAGTAGTACTATAAAAGAGAATTTAATTTTAAAATTGCACTATGTCTATATGACTATGTTTTGTTCAGAAAGAGAACTTGCATACCACTCCTCAAGAGCAATTACTGAGGGGCAGATCTTCTTTTTCAGGGAAGAACCTTTAGATAGTATTTCCAAGACATGTCAATATAAGTGGGCACTCATTGGTCTTGGGTGGCAGGTAAATTAGGACTTCTTATGGCCAGGAAAGGATACTCTTTTCAATCCTCCTTAATACACAGATCTGGCAATTTGAGAGAAGGGTGGGAAATACGCACAGGGTAAAGGAGTTTCCTGGGGGGGGGGATGAAGACTCCCCACCCTTCCTTTCCGACTAGAACTTTCCTGATGGGTAGAGATGGTCTCAAAGTACACTGGCAGAGAGGACCCCAAAGGCCCTAGAGGAGAACTCACACTAAGCAAAGCAGGAAATAGAACTTATTCTGGTCCAGTGTGTATCCAAGTCTGGGAAGTCAAGCGCATACTTCCTTGCTCTTGACCCTGATGCGTTGTTAGAAAGGGTAGGGTTGGGAACCTGAGTACAAAGCTTCCCACCAGATAACCCAAATGTGAAGCATCCTGGGGTGAGAGGACAGAGGAAAGACTTGCTTCTTCAGGCTCAGTAGGTCTCTAAATTGCTTGAACCATTTAACTGGAGGTAGCAAAGAGGAAAAATTAGAGTACAAGTGAAATTGAATGTTCTATAAACATGGATGAGTGGGACCTCAGACGAGTATTTGAATATTAAAAGGAGATGAGATTCTATCTAGGCATCAGACTGGCAAAGCAGTTTATAGCAGGAACACTGGAATGAGTAAAAAAATTGAAAATCCATTAAAAAAAAAAAACAACAGAGACCTGTAGTCCACCTAACAGTTCGAGTATGCACTTTTTTGTTTTGTTTTGTTTCGAGTTGGGGTCTCACTCTGTTGCCTAGGCTGGAGTGCAGTGGCACAATCACAGTTCATTACAGTCTTGATCTCCTGGGCTCAAGTGATCCTCCTGTCTGTCTCCCAAGTAGCTGAACTACAGGCAAGTGCCACCACACCAGGTGAATTCACACCAGATGAATTTTTTTTATTTTTCATAGAGATGACTAGTCCAGGCTGGTCTTGAACTCCTGGGCTCGAGCAGTCCTCCTGCTTCAGTCTTCCAAAGTGCTGAAAATACAGGTATGAGCCACTGCTCCTGGTCAAACTGTGAAAACAATTATTTTTTCATGAGTAAGATTTCCAATATGCAACCTAAGATATTGCCTGTAGGGACTTTTAACGTCCTGTTATACTAACACAACAATTGTGCAAAAACTCCTGTTACCTGTTGGAATCTCTCCTTATAGGCCATGTGCAATTAAATAAAGAATAATTGAACTAACTCTTCTAATCCTTACTCTAAAATACCTTGTCAGGACACTTCAAGAATAGATGCAGGGACACGGGGGCGTCCATATGGGCATTCTGCTTGGGTGTGCATATATGCCTACCGGAGCACACTGTCTTATCCCGTTCTTATTTTTTACTTTGAAGGAATCAGGCCAGTCAAATGTTGAAATGTACCCCAACTAATTTAGCTAAAAGGTTATAGACTTAACCACAGCTGAGTTGGTTTAGGGAGGTTTTCTTTTGCTGTGCTGAACTTTCTTGTGATTTACGTCTAACTTCATCCTGGAGGTGTGGCTGTCCTGGCTAGTGAGCTAGACTGGCTAGCAGATATCATTAACAACAACAATAACAAGTGCTGCATTGAAGAATCCTGGAAGTCGAGTGCATATTTCCTTGCTCAGAAAATTCTTTCAACATGCTTGGTTTGTGCAAACTCTAAATGTCACATATTTTAAAAATCAGTTTCTGAGTTAAATAAGTTTATTAAATATCCGTAATAGTGGGAGAG
The DNA here is from genome assembly GCA_027257055.1 of Cephalopachus bancanus. NCBI lineage: Eukaryota > Metazoa > Chordata > Mammalia > Primates > Tarsiidae > Cephalopachus > Cephalopachus bancanus. The sequence continues at coordinate 1,596,840 of JAPVLO010000170.1, read as the reverse complement.
GAATAACACTGTTAGAAACAAAGTTTAGAAAATCTGACTCTATCTGTTTCTGCTTTTAAAGATTGGGCAGCATATTTCATATCAGGGCAGGGATACTTTTCTCAAGGATTTAACCTTATTCAAGGCTGGGCATGGTGGCTCACACCTATAATCCCAGAATTTTGTGAGGTCAAGGTGGGAGAATTGCTTGAGCCCAGGAGTTCAAGACCAGCCTGGGCAACATTGCAAGACTTCCTCTCTACAAAAAAAATTTTTTTTAATTATCTGGGCACGATAGCATGCACCTGTAGTCCCAGCTACTTGGGAGGCTGAGGTAGAAGGATCACCTGAGGCCAGGAGGTCAAGGCTGTGGTGAGCCACATGATCGTGCCACTGCACTCCAACTTGAGTGACACAGTTAGACTCTGACTCAAACTAACAAACAAAGAATTTAACCTGATTCAAAGGAAAAATAAGCTTTTGATTTCAGTATACTAGCAGGCTTCTCTATATAATGAATGGAGACTGGCCATCGTGGTGGAGTCTGTTGTTTTGTAAGACATTGCAGTGGGCCTTGTGTCTCTTGGGTGCCAGTAGGGGAAGAAGCAGGAAGCTGATTTGATTTATATAAGAGAAAACAAGATTCTGAGGTTTCTTGGAAAGTCCATGGAGAAGGTGAGCAAGACAAAGAAACATGGTAGAGACAAGGGGCATGGGAAGCAGAGATGGCTCATGAGAAGGTCACAGAGGTGGCGCAAGTGAAGCCTGCTTAAGAACGAAGACATCGGCCGGGCTCGGTGGCTCAGCCTCTAATCCTGCGCTTTGGGAGGCTGAGGTGAGTGGATTGCCTGAGCCTGTGGGTTTGAGACCCGCCTGGGCAACTTGTTGTAGACCTCATCTCTACAATAAATCAAAAAACAGCCGGGCGTGGTAGCGCACACCTGTAGTTCCAGCTACTTAGAAGGCTGAGGCGGAAGGATTGCCAGAGCCCAGCAGGTCGAGGCTGCAGTGGCCGGGAGCGTGCCACTACACTCCAGTCTGGGTGACAGAGTGAGACAAAACAACAACAACAACAACAAAAAACAAAGGCATCTAGAGTGGCCTTTGGGGTCACCCAGGCCTCCACCTCCAGTACCAGCTTATCACAGGTGGCATAAAGAAAAAAAAAATTGACCACCACATTCAAAGCAAGACTGCAAGAAGAAACAGTCATAGAAGGACAAAAGAAGGGGAAAATCCAGCATACACAAGATATAAGAGGAAACTGGGGGAAATATACCCCTCCAAGAATCCTCAGAAATACTGGAACAGGAAGGATGTTGGTTTTCCCACATAAGCAGGAAAACCAAAATAGACTCCAGACATTTCAAATATTAATGAAAGATTAAGGTGGCAAGATTCACTAGAATCTGGATAGTTGGCCCTTGAGTCATGCTATTCTCTCTCAAGCACTCCACTGGGTTTTTCTAGGCTTTCTCATCAGTTTCCCTGTAGTTGACCAACTATCTGGTTCTAAATCATGTTTGTGTACCCTGAGGCAAACTGGTCTGGATTGAGTTTTTCCAAATCAATAAATTTCAAAACCAGTGATTTGATGGGGGCAGGGGAAGAAAGCAAGGGATAACCAGATTAAGTTTGCTGTCTATGTATTTGCGTTTCACAAAAGAGAGTCTCAAAAAAACTGCACTGAACAGTTGCCATGAAGATCTCTTCCAGTTCTTTGTGGGGAGAATGGCAGCTTGAATTAATTGGCCTCAGTTACTGGTTTTCTTTCATCTTCAGCCATGTAAGAAAGATAACCACAGGACTGTAGTAATTATAGAGTCATCAGAGTGATTTGCCAAAGGTAAAACTAACTGGTAGAGTACTGGGGATTCTGTAAATATTGTGTCAGTTTGCACATTTTGCAGACAACTTTTAAAGAAACATCAGCTTGTTTAACTGGCTTCCTTGATGAGCTCTGTCTTCGGAGATACTGACCCCAGCTTTAATCTCTCTTCCATTTAAGCTGATGCTGCTAATATTTTTTTCAGTCCCCAATCATGTGGCCAATGCCACCTGTCCTGGTGGAAGTTTGGAAGCTATGGTCAGGGCTGTGTCCAAGCTGGCTGACCTGAGGGGTGATTTCTCAGAGAAGGGTAGCGAGGAGCAGCCTCCTCCTGAAACCCCGCTGCTCATTGTTGATGTTGTTGGAGTAGGTACGTATCCAGGGAGAGGAATGAAGAGAAAAGACCTTTACTGATGGAACCATTTATTCCAAAGGAACGAACAGGGTTGTTCCTCCTTTGTAGCTGTATATCTAACCATGCCAATAAGTGTTCAGGAATAGTCTCAAAGTGTTTTTCCAAAAAAAAAAAAAAAAAAAAAAAAGAGTAACCACATCTCATAGTAAGAATTTTATGGGGCAACCCTATAACACACTCACACATACACACTTACAACTCAAATAAATTTTCTAAGAGAATGTTTGTGCTACATACAAGGCATTCAGATCTATTCTATCCTATTCCATTCTATTTTGCTCTATTCTTTCACTTCAAAAATTTCTGGTCATTACTCTGATGTCATAACCTACTACAATGTCACAAACCACAGTTTGCAAAACACGAGAATCTAGAGTGTTTGGCACCATGCCCCAACATTGAATTGTCAATTTGTCTTTAATCCAGCACATCTGGATAGTGATTAGAAGGCATCAGTTGGAAGCTCTACTCTCTGACCAGTCTTATCTATTTAGTCATCCTTGAAAAACTCACTGTGAACCTCATGAAGTTCATGAACTCCCATCCTTCTATTACCCGGTTGAATGGGAGTCAGGAAACATGGCTTCTCATCTCAGATTACAGTCCAGCTCTGCCACTAACTAGGAGACTTTCCACAGGCCCCAAATCTGAGTCTCATTTCTCTCATCTGTAAAACAAACAAAACACTATTAACAGTAAGATGTTTCTATGGCAGAGGGACCCTCATAGAAAATCAGAATTATCTTTTGGAGGGCACTCAGATTTGATCCTCTGAATCAAACGGTCAACCAGTTTTTATCTGGAAATTTTGAGAAGGTTGCGTCATGGTTTGCAGAAGAAACGTCTTGAGTTGTGGCAATCAGGCGACTGGTTCTTCCACCATGACAATGCACCTGCCCGCATTGCACTGAGTGCTCAGCAGCTTTTGACCCATAATGGCATGACCCCATATCCCAACTTCGCTATTCACCCAATCTCACCGAGTGACTTTTCTTTGTTTTCCTGGATTAAAAAAAAGTCATCAAAGGGAAATGTTTTGATGATGTGGAAGAGGTGAAACAAAAAACAGCCAGAAGCACTAAAAAAGTATCAAGACTGGCAAGTACAAAAATCGCTTTGAGCAGTGGAAAAAGTGTCTTCATAGGTGTGTTGCCCAGACAACAATTTGTTACCTTCAAAAGACTCACCTCACTAGAAAGGACACTCACAGACTCAAAGCAAGAGGATGAGAAACAAATTTTCAGGCAAGCGGAACACAAAACAATGGAGGAGTCGTGATCTTAATCTCAGACAAAACACCCTTTAAGTTATTAAAATTAAAAAAGATATAGAAGGCAACTACATACTGATAAAAGGTTCAATCCATCAACAAGAAATATCCATCCTAAACATATATGCACCCAACATAAGAGCACCAACTTTCATATAGCAGCTTCTAGGTAAACTAAAAAAAGATATTGACTCCAATACCATCATAGCAGGGGACTTCAATACCCAACTCACAACCCTAGACAGATCATCAGGACAAAAAATCAGCAACGAGATCCGAAACCTCAATGTGACTCTTGACCAAATGAACTTAATTGATACCTACAGAACACTCCATCCAAAGACCACAGAATATACCCTCTACTCATCACCTCACGGAACGTACTCTAAGACTGACCACACGCTTGACCATAAATCAAGCATAAGCAAATTTAAAAGGACCAAAATTTTACCATGCATCTTCTCGGACCACAGTGGAATAAAAATAAACATTAACACCAACAAGGTCCCTGCAAAACCCACAAAGACATGGACACTAAACAGCATAATGCTAAACAACCCCTGGGTCAACAATGAAATCAAAACAGAGATTAAAAGATACCTGGAAACAAATGAAAATGAAGAAACATCTTACCAAAATCTCTGGGATGCCATGAAAGCTGTAGTAAGAGGGGGAATTTATATCCCGACAAAAGCACATGAAGAAAATGGAAGGATCACAAATTAACAGCCTAACAAGCCACCTAAGGAAGCTGGAAAAGCAAGACCACCAAAACCCTAATTTCAGCAGAAGAATCCAGATCACCAAAATAAAAGCCAAATCCAGGACATAGAAGACAAAAAGATAATACAAAAAAATCAATGAAACAAAAAGCTGGTTCTTCGAAAGGATAAACAAGATCAATGGTCCCCTAGCTAGACGGACCAAGAAAAAGAGAGAAAAAGTCCAAATAAACACAATCAGAAACACAAAAGATGAAGTCACATCTGACCCTGAGGAAATACAAAAGGTCATTAGAGACTACTATGTACACTTGTATGGAAACAAACTTGAAAACCTTAAGGAAATGGAGGACTTTCTGATATCACACAATCTGCTTAGGTTGAAACAAGAAGAAATTGAGACCCTAAATAGACCAATAGCAATCAAAGAAATTGACTATGTAATAAGAGAACTGCCTACAAAAAAAAGCCCTGGACCAGATGGCTTTCCAGCAGAATTCTACAAGACATTTAAGGAGGAGCTGATACCAATCCTACTGAAGGTATTCCAGGCGATTGAGAAAGATGGAACTTTCCCCAAATCATTTTACGAAGCTAACATCACATTGATACCCAAGCCAGGTAAAGACCCAACAAAGAAAGAGAACTACAGACCAATATCTTTGATGAACATAGATGCTAAAACTCTCAAGAAGATCCTAGCAATCCGGATTCAACAACACATCTCAAAAATCTTCCATCATGACCAAGTAGGCTTTATTCCTGGGATGCAAGGCTGGCTCAACATTTGTAAAACCATAAATGTAATTAAATACATCAACAGATGTCAAAACAAAAACCACATGATTATATCATTAGATGCAGAAAAAGCTTTTGATAAAATCCAGCACCCTTCTTGATAAAAACCCTCAAACATCTAGGCATACAGGGTACATACCTCAAAATAGTAAAAGCCATCTACGAGAAACCCACAACCAGCATACTCCTAAATAGACAAAAACTGGAACCATTTCCCCTGAAAACTGGAACAAGACAAGGATGCCCACTCTCACCCCTCCTGTTCGATATAGTATTGGAAATCCTGGCTAGAGCAATCAGAGAAGAGAAGGCAATCAGGGGTATCCAAATAGGAAAAGAGGAAGTCAAATTATCTTTCTTTGCAGACAACATGATTGTGTACCTTGAAAACCCAAGAGAATCTGTCAAAAACCTTCTTACACTGATAAAGGACTTTGGCAAAGTATCAGGATATAAAATAAATGTGCAAAAGATAATTGCATTTCTTTACACCAATAATAAACAGACAGAAACCCAAATAAAAAGCACAATTCCATTCACAACAGCCACAAAATAAAAAATGAAATACCTTGGCATCTTCCTAACCAGAGACGTGAAAGACCTTTACAGTGAAAACTACAAAACACTGCTCAAAGAAATCAAAGATGACACAAACAAGTGGAAAAATATCCCATGCTCATGGATTGGAAGAATCAATATTGTGAAAATGTCCATCCTACCAAAGGCAATCTACAGATTTAATGCAATACCTATCAAATTACCAGCAACGTTCTTCTCAGACCTAGAAAAAACAGTACAGGAATTCATATGGAAACAGAAATGACCAAGAATAGCCAGAACAATCCTCAGCAAAAAAACCCCCAAAAAACAAAAAACAGGTGGTATCACATTACCAGACTTCAAACTTTAATACAAAGCAACAATCATCAAAACAGCTTGGTATTGGTATAGGAATAGGCATATAGACCAATGGAATAGAATTGAAATTTCAGAAGCAAAATCTCAATTTCTCAACCAACTCATCTTCAACAAAGCCTCCACCACCTACCACTGGGGAGAGGAGAACCTATTCAGTAAATGGTGCTGGGAAAACTGGCTGACCACATGCAGAAGACTCAAACAAGACCCCATCTATCCCCATACCCAAAAATTAACTCTAAATGGATTAGAGACCTAAATGTAAAACCTTAAACCATAAGAACCTTCGAAAATGCAGGACATACCCTTATAGAAATTGGAACTGGCCTCTAATTCCTGAACAAAACCCGAAACCCACAGGCCATAAGAGATAAGATAGACAAGTGGGACTTCATTAAGCTGACAAGCTTCTGCAAAGCCAAAGAAACTATCAAGAGAGCAGGGAGACAGCCCACAGACTGGGAAAAAGTATTTGCCAACTCCAGGTCCGACAAAGGTTTAACATCTTGGATCTACAAAGAACTCAAACGTGCTGAAAAGAAAAAAACAAACAACCCCATTATAAAGTGGGCAAAAGATATGAACAGACACTTCTCAAAGGAAGACATCTGAGCTGCCGACACATGAGGAAATGTTCAACCTCACTAATCATCAAGGAGATGCAAATCAAAACTATACTGAGATACCACCTAACTCCAGTCAGAATGGCAATTATCAATAACTCAAAAAATAACAGTTGCTGGAGAGGGTGTGGTAAAAAGGGAACGCTTCTACACTATTAGTGGGAGTGCAAACTAGTGCAACCTCTGTGGAAAACAGTGTGGTGATTCCTAAAAGCTCTAAATATCGACCTCCCATATGACCCCACAATCCCCCTACTGGGAATATACCCTGAAGAACTCAAATGATTCTATGAAAAAGATACCTGCACATGTATGTTTATCGCAGCATTGTTCACAATAGCAAAAACCTGGAATCCACCATGCTGTCCATCAGAAGAGGACTGGATTAAAAAAATGTGGTACATATACACAATGGAATACTACACAGCCACAGAAAAGAACAAAATCATGAATTTAACAGCAACCTAGATGGAACTAGAGTCTATAATACTGAGTGACCTCTCACAGAAACAAAGATCTGAGTACCACATGTTCTCACTCATATAGTGGACCTTGAACATCCATCGTAATATTATAAGAAAAGTTCTGACAGTGGTGGGAAACTATGGGGGGGTGAGGGGAAGGGAGGTGGGATTAACAATAGTAATATCTATCTGGGGACGGGGAGACACCCCTTGTCAACAAGGGTGCCTGAACGAAGCATATTTGTATACCTAACCCTTAACTGTACCCCACAATATCAAAATTTTTAAAAATTACCACTTTACATTTATAAAAAAAGGTGTGTTGCATCAAATGGAGAATACTTTGAAGATGACTAAAGTCTAAACATGTAAGAATAAATATACAATTTTCAAAAAAGTTTTTATGTATTTATTTATTTTATTATTATTTGAGTTGGAGTGTCTGTCACCCAGACTGGAGTGCAGTGGCATGCTCACGGCCACCGCAGTCTCGACCTGCTGGGCTCAGGTGATCCTTCTATTTCAGCCTTCCAAATAGTTGGAAACACAGGCATGCACCACCATGACTGACTGATTTTTTTTTTTTAATTGTAGAGACAAGGTCTTGACATGTTGCCCAAGCTGGTCTCGAACCCGAGGGCTCAGTTCTCTCACCCTCATCTCCCAAAGTGCTGGGATTACAGGCATGAACTAGCGCATCCAGCCAACACACAATTTTTTAGAAATATATTCTGGTGTTTTGTTTGGTCCCCCTCATATGTGCCAGTCAGCATTTGGGGTGTTTTACATGCATTAATTCATCTATTCCTCGCTGTAGGCCTGTGAGTTAGACACTGTGTTGAGCCATATTAGAGCTGAAGGAGTTGAGAACAGAAAAGGTTCTGTAAGATGCCGAGGATGTAAAGCTGTTCTGGTAGAGCCGAGATGTGTGCCTGGGCAGCCTAAACCATTATTCCACACTACCTATTTTGACCCAATTAAACTGAGAGATCTCTTAGGCCTTTCTCAGATCTGACTTTCTGTGTTTCTTCTTGTCATGGTGGTTAGGAGTTTCTCAAAATGGAGCCTCACTGAATTTTCCTTCCTATGGTTCTTTTGGGAGAGTTCTGTGCTACCTGGCCCTAGAGAAATATAGCTTTTATAGATAAGTCCCAATCAAAGTGCTTTGGCTTAGGAAGAAGTGTGGGCATGTGTGGAGGTGGTTGGAGAGCATGGAAGGCAGGAAGGCTGTTAAAATCACTCAAGGAGTTTTGTTTTGTTTTTATTTTTTAAAATTCTCTCAGACCTACATATACCCCTACTGCAGGACACATCTGGAGGCAGACATCATGAAGCATGTCTATTACAGTGAGGAGCAGATCCCAGAGATGGCGCAGGTCAGGCAGACCGGCCATCCCAATGAGGCACATGTGTTTGCAGAAAGTAGTCAGTGAGAAAACACATGCAGTTTTAGAAGCCTCCACAACACGGGGATCAATGGTTAGGTCTCTGCCCAGGGGAGATGAAGTTAAGGCCAAATCGTAGCAGGCCACAGGGGGCACAGTGGCTCGTGCCTATAATTCCTGATACTTGGGAGGCTGAGGCAGGATTGCTCGGGGCCAGGAGTTTGAGACCAGCCTGGACAACATAGTGAGACACTGACTTAGGAAAAAAAAAAAAAGAATGCAGCAGGCATTTAATGCCAACAGAAGTCAAAATGCTTATTGAAGAGACCATTAGCAATGAAATTATAATTTCAGATATTACGATATTACACTTCTAAAGTGATATTCTTGGCAAGTCAGGTACTGCTTAATATTGCTAAAATATGAGCTAACTTCTAAGAGAGGGTCAAACTACTCCATGGAGGCCATGTGAACCTTCAAAAAATGCAGCAAGGGAATCATAGCACGGGTTCCCCTCGACCATAAAAATGTACCAATACAGGGAAGGAATCGGTATTTTTTTGATGCCATATTTAAACAAATACCAAATAATAAAATCCTCATGGGAGAGATAGGGTGGAATTTTTTCCCCCCTTTCAGGGCCACTGTGGGAAAATAAATCTATCAAGGGCCATATTTAAATAAAAAGAAAAGTAGATTAATTTCCAGCAGTAGATTTTTTTTCAAGAGGAAAATATAAGGTTCAATTCATGTGGTGCTTAAATTAGGACCAATGTGAGTGGAAAGTTTAAAAATGTGCTTCAGTGTCATATTTTAGCTAGTTAAAAGAGAAAGAATAGGAAAAGAACTGGAATGAAGAAGATAAAAAAAGAAAGGCAGGGAGGAGGAAGATGAGGTGGGAATGAGAGAGAAAGGAAAACAGAGGAAGGCTAGAGTGAAGACTCTGAGAGCCCATCTCTGAGCAGAGCAGGAAGAGGGTGAATGATGAGAGAGACTGCCTCTCTGGAAGACAGTGTGGTGATTTCTGAAAGAACTAGAAATTGACCTTCTATATGACCCAGCAATTCCCCTATGGAAATATATCTGGAGGAAATCAAATTATTCTACAAAAAAGATACCTGCACATGTATGTTTGTTGCAGCTCTATTCACAATAGCAAAAACATAGAACCAACCATGTTGCCCATCGAAGCTGGATTGGATTAAAAAAATATGGTACATATACACAATGGAATATTATGCAACCATAAAAAAGGACCAATATATGGACTTTACAGTAACCTGGAAGGATTGGAGTCAATAATACTCAGTGATCTATCACAGAAACAAAGAACAGAGTACCATATGTTCTCACTCATAAGTGGACATTGAACAATTATAATACTATAAGAAAGAGATTGGCAGTAGTGGGAAACTGTCAGGGGAGGGAGGTGGGATTGGCAGTTGTGGAAACTGCTAAGGGAGGGAGGGGCACACCTCATCAACAAGGGTACCTGCATAATCAATGTTTGTATACCTAGCCCTGAATTGTACCCCACATCTTTATAATTAAAATAATAATAACAATAATAAAGAAAAAAAAGAAAGTCCAAGGGCATCAGAAAGGGAAAATAACTAGAAGCAAATTCCAACACCACCCTGCTTCTTTGGGGGCTTTCGAGTCTTCTCACTCCTTGTTACTCTCTTTAAATTGCTGATGGGTGGCTTAACCACTGTGTGTGCAACTTGGATTATTCTTTAGTATGAAAATGTTAGTGTTCCTCAGTGATTAGAAGTGCACTGCGTTCTACCTCAGTGACTGTTTCCTACAGTGAGAGGTGGTAAAGACCAGAGCTAGAAAATTCCTGAAGACTGGATTAAAGGAAAATGTCACCTTATCTGACATCTGTCTAGATTAGGTTTCATCCCTGCGTTTATGGGAGGGCAGTGCTTCAGCCAGATATAGTTTTGTTGAAACACTTGAAGCTGCTGGGATTATTCTGACAGAAAAGGGCAACTTGGTCACGAGTTCATGAAGGTTTTCAAGGAAGCAAAATTTTCCATATGGATAATAATGCCTATTGTTTTTGCTGTACAGGAGAAAGAGGACGAGAGAGAGTGATGGTCAATCCATTTCAGCATAGGTATTTATGTAGATGATATAGATTGGTAACTATGTCATGTGTGCTTCCCCCAGTGGGGCCACCTACAAGCCATTAAAGCATGTAAATACCTAAGTTTATCAACTATGAATATAAAGTATCTGGATATCTGCATCATGTTTACCCAGCCTAGTAGGGAATACATAAAAGTTACAAATATGTAAATTATCCTCACAGTTCCCAACTGTATTGGAAAAGGAAGATAGTCAAATGTGTCTCATTGGAGAAAAAGTGCTGGTGTTCTAGAAAGAGTTCTGGATCATGATCAAGGGCCTGAGCTCTAGACCTGATAAACCAGGCAAGCTTAAGTGAGTCTCTTGCCAGTTTTTAGAGCTCTAGTTCCTCATTTCTAAAAGAAGGAGGCGGAATATCTGATCTTTACAGTATTGTCCTGCCCTGTCTACGATTGTAGCAGGTACACAAGAAAGGAATATAGCCACATGGACATATGGGACTGTCACTGTGTCTGGATCGCCATCATTCAAGAATTTGTGTGTGTGTGTGTGTGTGTGTGTGTGTGTGTGTGTGTGTCTTACTCTGTCACCCCCAGGCTGGAGTGCAGTGGCACAATCATGGCTCACCATAGCTTCAACCTCCTGGGCTTAGGCATCCCTGTCTTACTAGATGCAAGCCACCACACCTGACTAATTTTTCTATTTTTTGTAGAGATGAGATCTTGCTGTATTGCCTAGGCTGATCTCAAACTCCTGGACTTAACCAAAGAATCATGATTTTTGACCTGAGTAGTTTTGATGTTCAAGAATATTTTATTAAAATACATATACTAGCCAGGCCCGGTGGCTCAGCCTGTAATCCCGCGCCTTTAGGAGGCTGAGGTGAGTGGATTGCCTGAGCCCGTGGGTTCGAGACCCGCCTGGGCAGGCGAGACCTCATTTCTACAATAAATCAAAAAATTAGCTGGGCGTGGTAGCGCGCGCCTGTAGTTCCAGCTACTCGGAAGGCTGAGGCGGAAGGATCGCCGGAGCCCAGCAGGTCGAGGCTGCGGGTGACCGGGAGTGGCCACTGCACTCCAGTCTGGGCGACAGAGTGAGACTCCAACTTAAAAAATAAAAAAATTTAAAAAAAAATAAAATAAAATACATATACATCTGGGAGCTTAAGTCTGGAGTTAATTTACTCTTAAGTTGTACTGGACGTTAACTGACAGCCAAGAGAGACACTGGGAAAATGACTCTGAAAAGAGAAGACAAAGAGGAGAAATATAAATTTTAACTATTGCAAATTTTTCCTTCCTTTGAGGGCTGTTAAACATTGGAACGTGCACACCAGGAACTTGTAGAATCAACTTTTCATACAGTGCTTTAATGTTTTAAAGTCTTTTAATGTTTTAATGTTCATACAGTCTTTCATGTTTTAGTTATTTAATAAAATGGAATTAACTTAGCAAAATCTAATCTTTACTGAAATAGTCTTATCTAAAGGGAAAAATAAGGTGAGGGATTAAGGATAGTTCCCATGATCTAGTTGTGGAGGTACAGAAGAGTAGAGTTTTAACCTTAAAAGACATTTGTGAAGATAAACATAAATAAAATAATATATAAATAAAAGATACACTCAACTATGCTTATTCACAGAGTCTGTACAGTGAGGTTCAAAAGCCAACGTTGTCAACAAAGCTGTCTGGAAAAGTTTTGTCTAAAAGCATATATATTGTAAATGGACATTTTAAAATTGTTTTACTAAATCTTTTTATTTATTTATTTTTATTGGGTGTAAAATACACACAGCACAAAACTGATCATTTTAACCATTTATTTATTATTATTATTTATTTTTGAGTTGGAGTCTCACTCCGTTGCCCAGGTTGGAGTGCAGTGGCATGCTTCCGGCCACTGCAGCCTTGACCTGCTGGGCTCCGGCAATCCTTCTGTCTCAGCCTTCCAAGTAGCTAGAATTATAGGTGTGCACTACCACGCCAGGCTAAGTTTTGATTTATTGTAGAGACAGGTCCCACCAGGTTGCCCAGTTGGGTCTTGAACCCACGGGCTCAGGCAATCAATTTGCCTCGACCTCCCAAAGTGCTGGGATTACAGGCTGAGCCACCGAGCCCGGCCTTTTTAAAACCATTTATAAACTGCACAGTTCAGTGGCAGCAAGTACATTCAAGTTGTTCTGCAACTATCACCATCATCATCCTCAGAACTTTTTTATCTTCTGAAATTGAATCTTTGTACCCATGAAATGCTAATTCCCCATTATCTCCTCTCCCTACCTTCTAGCAACCACTGTTCTACTTTCCAACTGTGTACTTTGTTTTTAAGAGCAATTTATTATAACCTGTGGCTGTGATATTTCATAATCTTAGCGCTTCAGAAGCAAAGTCATGGAGAGAAAGTTTTTTGAGAAATAATAGGGTTTACACTGACTTTTCAAACTCTTAAATTCCATATTTATTCATTTCTAAATAAGATTTCAGCTATTTCTAAGATTTAAAGTGTTCACTTAGTTCATTCTAAATGAACAGACCACAAATTTGTGATTATTTTTGGTGACTTCTAAGAACAGATATGTTAAAAGACTAATTTTATAAAGTTATAAATTGTTACATCAATCATTTCTGTTTGACTAGAATATATTGAAACTAGCCAACGCATCTATATGACCTAAATATATAAAATCTGTGAAATTGTTTCTAAAAGTATTGATAAAGTATTTGAAGCTTCTGATTGAGTAGTTAAGTGCTCTTTATTTCTTTCATGAGTAAGACCTGGTATATTAACAAATAGACAAGAGAGCAATAAACAACAGATACTGCTATCATCTAGTTAATACTATTTAGAGTTCTGAAGCAAGAATAGATTATGATATATTGATAGTAAATGTGACATTCTCAGTGCATGTAAATAAACCCTAAATTTGAGAACCTCTGTTTCCCAGAGCCCTAGTAAATACACTTTTAACAGAGATCTCATGTAAAGTAGCCATATGCTTGTAATTATCTAAACATTGTAGATCCCCTGTGAGAAATTTCACATCTTTACTGCTTCTATTTTAATGTTTACAAAGTTGGTAGTAATTTTTCAAACCAAATCTGATCCTAAACAGGAAAGACAATTTCCTATATAATTGTTATTTTCTATGCAATATTTGGTAAAGATCAAATCATTCCTAGAATTTCATCTTCACTCTCATAAGTATCCTAGATGCTCATTTCGTCTGCTCAATTTAAGTATCCCAATACCTATTAGCAAACTGCAATGTGTTTTTAATCTAGAATATTTGGACAAACATAAAACATGCTGAACCATTACAGAAGAAAAGTGTTGCCACAAATTCACAGTGAAATACAGTAAAAACTCGCTGTGTCAAACAAATTTGGCCCTTTTAGAGAATTTACTTGCAAAAAGAAAATTTTTAAGAGAATTTAAAAGCTAGGGAAGTTAAAATCCTAAAATTTAACTCAAAGCAAAAGTATAAAGATGGGAAACTGCTATTCACAGATAATTTTTGCTATTTAAAAATCCAAGTAATTGACTAATTAATGATCACCTTACTTATTAATATCTGTGGTAAGAATTTACATTATGTTATTGCATGTAATCTATACTAAAAAACCTAGAGGGACATATTTTCACCTCCATCTGAAGCAACAAAACTAAAGGTAGAGGATTTTGAGTGTATACAGTTAAGAAGTGATAGAACTAAGACCCAAACCTGTAGCTCTAAGCTTCTTGCTTAACATCCACAATATATAAGAAGATTCCTGCAGTCTGCTTCATTCTGATGTGGTTTCTGTCTCCCTTTCCAGTCGTAAGCAAACCCGATTCCACTTATTTTTAGAGATCAGGCCAGATTAGCCACATTTGGCCTGGTATGGCCGTAGGCAATTAAATACACCTGGTTCACATGGAGAATGAAAATTATTTGCTCATTAGGAATGAGAATCATTAATTTGAAAATAAAATTGCATACTATGCATTTCCTTTACAGCTTTCCCCGAAAAATCAAAGCATTTCTTGAAGTTCTTGGCAGGTAACTTGCCTCTATTTCATGGTGTAGGCCAACGATTCTCAAATCCTAGCATGCGTCAGAATCCCCCAGGGCTTGTTAAAACACAGATTGCTGGGCCCAAGCCTGAGACTTTCTGATTCAGTAGATTTGAGGTGAGGCCTAAGAATTTGCATTTCTTTTTTTTTTTTTTTTCCCACAAAATTTTTCTTTTTTTTTTTTGTTGAGTCAGGGTCTCACTCTGTCAGGCAGGCTGGAGTGCAATGGTATGATCATGGCTCAGAGCAGCCTCCAACTCCTGGGCTCAGGTAATCCTTCTACCTCAGCCCCTGAGTAGCTGGGACTATGGGCGTGTGCCATGTGCCCGGCTAAGTTTTTGTGGAGACGAGGTCTTGCCATTTGCCCAAGCCGATCTCAAACCCCTGGGCTCAAGCAATCCGCCTAGGCCTACCAAAGTGCCAGGAACACAGGTGTGAGGCCACCACTCCTGGCCAGAATTTACATTTCTAGCATGTTTTCAGATGATGATGAGATTACTGTCCAGGGGCCACACTTTAAGAACCATTGGTGTTGGCAAACTATGAGATGGTTGGACATCTTCATGCCCTGCAGTGGAAACAAAGAGCAGTGAGTAGGTTGCTTTGATTCCTACAGTGAGTCTTCATGCTTCTCTCAATGTCTGGAACTAGAACTCTAATTTCCTACCAAACTCAGTGGCAGGACTGGGGCCAACTGAATCTCTGATTTGTCATTTAGCTGGGACGCTGTTTAGCTAATAGAGTGGGGGAAACTGGGACCCAGCGTATTATGTCATCCGACACAACTCTTCATTTAACTTATCTGTAAATTATCTGTCAAAGAAACAAATAAAGAAATGGAATAATTGGTCTCGATATACATTAGGAAAAGCAGAGGGTACTAACGGGCCTGGTACCTCCCTGTCTGAGTTAAAGAAGTTTTATCTTAGGTGTATTCTTCGCAGATTTTTTTGTTAGTTTGTTTGCCTCTTCCCTGAAGCAGAGTCCTCACCTTCTTTCCTGCTGCTCAGGTCTCCACAGGTTTTTCACCTGTGATCACCCTTTGAGGAACGCTGTTTTGTACTCTAAGCCAATAGCGCCCATTTTCTTTTCTTTTTTGAGGGAACTTTTCTGCAGATGAAATTTTATGAAAATGTGAAAAAACAAAAAAAGCAGGACTGCTCAGGCTGAAGCAAGTGTGGGAAACTTGAGCTCCATCTGGCTGGTTTCCTCCTTATTCTTCTTGTTGGAAGCTCTAGGGTGCAAAGGCGCAGAATTAAGAACCCGCTGCCTTAGTTCTTTTTGTTTTGTTATAATCAAAATACACCAGTCTTAAGTCTCATTACTTTTGGGCTACATAGGAGACAGCTAGCTCATCAGATCATCAGTTTTTCACTTTATTTGGAATAGTATAATAGCAGTAAAATATGAGTGGGGATCCTACTTGATGTGTGTATTTAATTGAGGTCTTATGAAGACGATATCTAAAACTAAAGAAGTAACTCCACTTGTGCAAAATTTCAGGTGCTATGACATCTTCCTGGGGTGTATTTCCAGAGCTCTTTAAAGAATGGTTACTTCACTTGTGGGTAAGGCCTATACTAAAGTTCAGTATACCCAGTGACTTGTATAAAGGTTGTCTTTTAAGTGATACTTTAATTAAACAATAAAATAATAAAAGAGACAAACCCTTCCTTTTACTTAAGAGCATCTTCTCTTCCTAGATTAATATAAAATAATAATTATTTAAAATAACAACAGCACAGATCTGAGACGATAGGACAATTTGATTTGCTTTTGGTCCTGTCTCTCTGGGTGGGCAAATCTCTCATTTATGGATGTTTTGCTGCCAATTCACCTCAGGCACGACTCTTTAATTTCTTAAGATTATGTTAATAGGTGTCATTATCCCCTTGCTCATCTTTGAAAATGCCTATATGCTTTCCCTTGTCTGGTACTGATTTGGTTCTTCACAGGTAACTCCCTCCGCATCCACAGGGGGGCAGGAGATACCATACTGCACAGTTGTCCATATTTCCATCTTGGAGAAAATCTAACCACTTAAAAAGAACGCCACGGGCCAGCTGCTAAAGGTGGCTACTTCAGACCTTTTCAGTTTATCTCAAGAAGATTTCATCTTTTTTGTGCTCTTCATAGATGAAATAGACAAAGCAATTACTAGAGAATTTAAGATTAGACTGAAAACTTCTATGGCACTATTTCAAAGATTCTAAGTGTTTCCTGAGGATCTAAGAGCAGCTTTTTGACTTGTATTTTCTCTTTGCATATTTAATTTACACACACACACACACACACACACACACACACACACCCCACAGAGCTAAGACTTTGGTATGGCCTTACATTGGGGTGGATTCCTATTTGAAATATACTGGCTGGAGAGGAAGAGCTCAGGCACCATATGTTACTGTGGATCATCGTTATGATATCTGAAATAATTATGTTAATGTAGAAGAAGCATTGGGTTAAGAGTGTGTCAAAAAGTATTGGCTCTTAGTCCCAGTTATACTTTCGATTAGCATACAGCCATGGGTTCCCTCCACTGAGCTTGTCTGTGTCTCTACTTCCTCACCTGCTAAGTGATGGCTGCAGCCCTTTCAGGCAAAGAGCAGCCAGAACTTTGCTTGCAAAGACTTGAGGCTGGTAATAATGATGGAGGGTTACATCTGCCCCAGGGGAATCCTGAAGGACCACAGACCATATCCTTTGCAGTCCCTGTTCCAGAGTCATTTGTTGTTCCACACGACTCCACCTAGCTTGCTGAGAGGTCCTAAGTCACAGCAATAGGCTCATTACTGCGTTTCCTGTTTAACAATAACTTGTAGCAGAGAATAATTGCTGTGGGCAAAATGAAGAGCGCACACACAGGGCAGCCTTTGCAGGTAGGCAACTTATAATACTTACTGGATGGAGGGTCCGAAACTAAAATACAAGTGTTCATTTCCCTGAGGGAAGGGATGGAGACAGACCACAAAGAAGGAACTCTCCCCTGGATGACACTTAGAGGCCCATATGCAGAGCAAGGCATAGAATTGGCCAAAGAGACCACGTGCATCCCAGGGGTGACAGGCAGGCAGAGGGGGAAATGTTACTTCTGCAAAGGAGAAACGAGGAGTTTTGAGTTTGTGGTTTTGCAGAGATGGCGTGTGCAGGCCAGGAGAGGGGTGGTGAAGAGAAAGGCAGAGGGACACAGAGAAAGCTAGTGAAGGCAATAGACTTGGTTGTCAAATGTCAAGTGAGAAGGGAGGAGCACAACATAATGTCTGTCTCTGGATTGCAATAATGTGAAAAGGACATGTGTACCCAAAATAAAGAAGGAGCAGAAGAGAACCCCAAAGGCAAAAACATTTTGTTGTAGTGGCAAAAATCTGAGAAATGATTTTCTCTTTCAGTTCTATTTCCTTTTATCTTATTTTTGTAAGTAATACTATACCATTTCAAAGCATAGAGAGAAGACAGGAGAAAGGGTGTAGTAAGGCACATTCAAGGATAACGTCTTGGACTTGACAACCATGAAACTCAAACTAGGAGATATAGGTAAGACTGGGATAGGGCTAGAAGGGCAAGAAGACATTAGTCAAGCTTAATAGTCCAGTGGGTGGCTAAGCACCCAGGCTCCAAAGCAGTGTCACCTTGGGCCTCAGTTTCTCTACCTGTAAAATAGGGATGATACAGTACTTGTCTGAGGATTTTTGTGAAGAGTCAATGAAATAGTGTCTGTAAACGGCTTAGAACCATGCCTGACGCAAAAGTTCTCTGTGGGTTCTTACCATTACCTAGAGTAGGCCAGAGTCCAGGGCGAAGGGCCTAGACCTTAAGGAATTTAAGAGAATGAAGGGAACAGGGGAACAAAAACTCCCCCCCCCCCCCCCCGCAGGCTGGCCTGAGTGGTCCTGGCAGGGACGGAAGAGGGGATGAAAAGACTAAAGGAAGAAGAGGAAAGAAAGTGAGAGGGAGGAGAGTGGAGAGATTGGGAACTCACAGAGAAAGCAGCATGGGAGACGAATAACTCACCTAAGATGGAATGAAACCATAAAGGAAAACAATGAAACAGAGATGTTGGGCCAGGGTCGCCTCTTCTGTGCCGTCGTGGGAAGAACGCCGGGCTCGGGCTCAAAGCCTGGGTTCTGTGGCTGGCTGCATAACCTCCTGGCTGCGTGGCCTTGGAAAAGTCACTCATCCCCTTTGAGTCTTGTGTTTGTTTTTTAATCAGCAAAAGTGAACACAGTCGCACCATCCTCACAAAGCCGTTGGCACGATTAAAAGGACATTTTATGGCTGATGCCTGACGGCCCAACCCATGCTCGGGAAAACTCTCCTGTCCCTAGCAGCCCAGGGCACAGAGCACTGTGGGAGAGAGAAGCAGCACGACGCCTCCTGGTCTTCCTGAGATCAGGCCCAGGAATGAGCGAGGCAGTGGGCGGGGAAGACAGGCACGGGAATCTGGGGACAGATAAAGGAAACTCGTGATGGGGCGAGGCTGGGCTGAAGAGAAACAGATTGGGGTAGAGCTGCAAAGGGAGGGGTCCGCTAGAAGGGGTGGCGGGGGGGAGGCCGGGAAGAGAGGGTGGGAAGGCAGAGAGAGATGGGAGGGCAAAGTGAGAAGAAAAGCAGGCTGGGGAAAGAGGGATTGGAATGCAGAGGGAACTTGGGGAAGGAGGAAGTCCTGAAGGTGGGAGGGAATGAAGAGAGGGAAAATGGGGATGCAGTGGAGGCGGGGGGCAGGCGGCCGCGAGAGGGACGAGGATCCCGGGAGCAGACCGAGGAGAAATGAGGCGGCTAAAGCCAGCGTCAGAAGAGGTTGGGGACTGCGAGAGGAGAGGCTGGGGCCTGCAGGGGAGCGCAGCAGCTTTTAGCATCGATCTAAACTCTAAAGACTCGTGGCCTTTGCCTGACCTCGAGGGTCGGGAATAGACGCCTGTCTTTGTGGAGAGCGATATCCCACCGAGAAAGTGGGGCTGTTCCGAGCTGGGACCTGCGCCTGACCCACGGCGAGGCTTCCCTGGCTCTGGCCTGGCCCCTGAGGGGAGCGAACCGCCGGCCTGGCGGTTGGGGCCGAGGAGGGAAGGGACCACCGCCCGGAGCCAGCGCGCAGCCTGCGGCAGAAGCGCCTACTCTGAGCCGTCTCTGGGGGGCGCCGCCGCCGCTTCCCTCCTCCCGGGCCAGAAAAGTGGAGGCGGCGGGCGAGGACGGAGAGCAGGCGCGGCGCTGCGGAGGGAACGCGCCTCCGAGGGTCCGCGGGGGACCTGGCGCTGAGGGCCACGGGACGGCCGCGTCCGCCTCCCCCGGGTCCGCGCTCGCGGCCCGCGCGGCGCGCACCGCCTGGCAACCCCGCGCGCGTCCCCCGGGGGCGCTGCGTCTTCCTGCCACACCGGCGCCCCGCGGCCCCTCTCTCCCACAACTCCTGCCCGCACCACCCGGCCTCTCCTCCCACCCTCCCCACCCCTCCTCTGCCCTCCCTCTCTTCTCCTCCCCTCCCGGCGAGGGGCGGGAGGGGGCGTGGCAGGGCCGGGGTTTGTGTGGCTGGGAACCGGCTCCTCGCACTCCGAGTCCGCCGGAGGAGCCGGGCCCCGGCCGCTGTCCAGCCGCTCCGTGCCCCGCGCGCCCTGCGCCGCCGCCGCTGCTGCCGCCGCCGCCTCCTGGGGAGACGCAGCTACTGGCACGCCATGGATACTCCCAGAGTCCTGCTCTCGGCTGTCTTCCTCATCAGTTTTCTGTGGGATCTGCCCGGCATCCAACAGGCTTCCATCTCTTCTTCCTCGTCGTCCGCCGAGCTAGGCTCCACCAAGGGCGTGCGGACCCGCAAGGAAGGGAAGATGCCGCGGGCGCCGCGAGAGGATGCCGCGGGCCAGGAGCCGCCGGAGGCCCGGGAGCCGCAGCCGTGGCCGCAGGACGAGCCCCAAGCGCAGCAGCAGCCTGAGGCGCAGGAGCCGCCGGGCAGGGGTCCGCGCGTGGTGCCCCACGAGTACATGCTGTCAATCTACAGGACTTACTCCATCGCCGAGAAGCTGGGCATCAATGCCAGCTTCTTCCAGTCTTCCAAGTCGGCGAATACGATCACCAGCTTTGTAGACAGGGGACTAGGTAAGTGGCCAAGAAGACGCCGAATCCTCTCCTGCCGGAGTTCCGTAGACCGGGCGCTGCTCTGACTCTGGCAGGAGGCTGCATCTGTGAATTCCCTTCCCCTCTGGACACTTCCCAATTTCTTTTCTCGAGTGGTTTCCCTCAAGCCCGAGCGAGTTCCTGAATGCGGCTGCAAATTCGCTTCCAGCCTTCAATCCTCCCTTCCTCCTTTTTCTTTCTTTCTCTCCCTTCCTTCTTTCCTTCTTCCTCTCGTCTTTTGCAGAAAGTGGCGTGGTGGCCGCTCATCTGGTGGCTGGTAGAGGAATCGTGGAGTCCTGGGAGGCAGCAGGCAGTACCCGGGCTGGAGAGGGGTCGGGGCGGGACTGACGGACGCGGTGCCTTGGGGTCCCGGGTTGCGCGGGATGCGCCGTCCAGGGCCTGAGCTGCTGGGGCAGACCCGGCGGTCCTCGGGGCCAGAGCGAGTGTTGGGAAGTCCCGAGAAAAGCCGGCGCTCGAGAGTCCCGCTGTCCGAAGAGTCCCGCTGTCCGAAGAGCGAGTCCGCCAGCGGCGTCCGGCAGCGCCTAGTCCAGCCGCCGCGCGGGTTCTCCGCTGTCCCCAAGCTGGGAACGGGAATGTCGGCCGGGCGGGAGCCCCGCGCCCTAGGGCTAATTTTTTTTTTAATTTCGCTCCAGCGTCTCGTTCCCGGCGGCTCTGACGCCTCATCCCGAGTCGTTTCTGCACAGGCAGCGGCAGCAGCAACTGGCTGGGCGGTCCGGGAGCAAGCAGGGAAGGCTACGTGTTGGGGTTTGTTGGTACCTCATTCACAGGGGCGCGTCCATGGGTGTGCCCGTCCACCTCTCTCAGCCGGGCAGCGCCTCTCTTTTCTCTCTCTCTCTCTCTCTCTCTCTCTCTCTCTCTGCGCGTCTCTGGGAACCTGGTCCCTTGTCCGCGCTGCAGGAGCGCGCGCTTGTGCCGGTGTCTGCGGGAACCCCTTCGCCCCCTTCTTGCCCAGTGTTGGTATGCAGCGTGGCTAATGCCCTCGTGAAAACCTCTCGCTGCCCCCTGGTCCCAGGAATTGGGGAGGAATTCACGGGTGTCGGAAACTCAGCTCCTGAAGAGGAGAGAGACGAATATGGAAGGAAGCAGAAGAGGAAAGGAAGGGGAAGGGGAGGAATAAGAAGAAAAGAAGGAGGAGATAAAAGAGATTTTAGGCAGCGATCTGCTCCCCCATCCTCCTCAGATTTGGCTCCATGACCTTGACCCGTTCCAGTCTCCCCATCTGCGGTTCAGTGAAAATGAGGGTGCCCAGAAACCCTCCAGGGCTGAGTTCGGGGTGAAAAGGCTGCTTCTGCCAGGCTGCCTTGGGTGCTTGCTCGTTCTCCAAACTCTAGAGCAGACTAAGGGTCCCTCAACCCCGGGCTCTTCCCGGCCCCAGCCCCCCGAGCCTCTCACTGGCAGTGCTCGAGAGGGTCCTACCCATGCCGGGTTCGCCGCTGCAGCGCGAGGTCAACGAGGTTCATGAGCTGCTGAAAGGTTTGGACAGCAAATTAACGCCGGGTATTTTATGATGATTTTAGGACTACTAAAGTCACCTTCGCAAAGACACGTGCCTTCTTCCTAGTGCTGCCACTGAGTCCCCGGCCTCCCCTGCCTTCGTAGTGCTGCCAGCGCAGCTCGCCAGCCCCTTCCTCTCCTGCGCCCCGCCACGGTTGCCCGGTTGTGGCTTCCTCCAAGCCCTCTGTTAATCGTCCACCTTCTCTATTACCCTCGGAGAGGCCAAGGAAGCTCAGAGAGGACTGCTCGAGAGGCCCTTCCTCAAGAGAGGAAATCCCTAGAGGCCTGGGCTGGCCGACGGTTGGAGGCACTTTTCTCTTCCCCTTCCGTCTCTCCTCCCCCAAGTGAAGTGGCTAGAATCTCTGCCCCTCCCCCAAGTAGGTACCCTAACCGGTTCGCTGCGCCGCCCGTGAGTTTGGCAAGGAACCAAGGGACCCTGCAGGCTAATCGAAGGTGTCTACACAGCCTGCGGCATCCAGCTGACGGTTGGGGCACGGTCTCCGAGGGCCCTAAGTCCGGAGTAGACGCGGACTAGCTTCACCCTTGCTCGCCCTGCACCCCCCTCACCGCCCCACCGCCTCAGGCACTGCGCTGAGAGTCCCTGGACACCGAGGGAGAGGAGGGACTGGCTGTACACCCGGGCTGGGGGACCTCGGTTCCGAAGCCAAGGTCTCCAGACTAGCTGAACCGAGATGCAGTCGTTCGGCTTCAACCCCAGAACGCCACCGAGGGCTGGGGATGCTAGCGACCCACAGCGGGAGGAGACGCGGCGCGGCCACCCGGACGGCAGCTTCAAAGGTCTCCTCGGCGCCCTCGGGTTCCCAGAAAACGCGAAGAAAGGCAGTTCGTTGACTGGGAGGGCGGGTGCGGCTGGTCGCACGCCGCGCGGGGAGAAGGAGCGCGGAGCCGCGGGCAGGAGGGGCGCGCGGAGGAGGGGGTGCGTCGCTGGCTGCAGCCCCAGCTTGATAAAGGGAAAGCCTCACTTTCCCTCTCACTGATTTTGATTTGATGTGTCACCGGCGGTGACCTCGGGCTGGACCTTCCGGGACTTGCTTAGCATCGGGCCCCTGATTGGAGTGTTTCAACTCAGCGATCTAATTGAGGGTTCATGTCATAACACATCAAACGGTGTCTCGTCTCCCGTGATGGAAGGGACCCGCCAGCCGCGCATCCCCGGCTCCTGGCGAGAACTTCCGCCCCTCTCACGTGGGGCTCTTAACCGCGCCAACCCCCCCCCACGTCCCCTCCCCCAGCCCGTGGAGGGTCTGGCGAGGAGGAAGGAGCCACGCGGCCCTCCTGGAGCTGGTCTGGCCGTGCTGGCTTGGCGCCCTGCCTGGGGGATGTTTAAATCGCCGTGGAGTGAAGCAGGCTCGGCTCGGGAGAGCCAGGGGTGCCTCAAGGGGAGGAGCAAAGATGAGGGAGGGAATCCCGAAGACAGTTCGTGAGGCATGCGCGACTTAACACTCCTACGGTGTTTGTAAAAGTCTTTCTCACCCCGAGAACCCCAAAAGGTACACCTGAAGCCCGTGGTTGAGAGAGAGAGAGAGAGCGAGAGCGCACGTGAGAGAGAGCAGTGCCCTACTAAACTCTGCCCAAAATGAATGAAGGGAGCTTTAGAGCTATAAAGAGTTTTTAACAAATTCACCCCTCTTTCTGGTATGGTCTTCAAACATCTAGGGACGTAAAAACAACCAAGATGTATTCAACGTGTACTGTGTGCCAAGTACTGTAACTCGAACTTGTTGCATGAATTAACCTAAATACTCACAACCAATTCAGAGGAAAGCACTCTCACCATCCTGCTTTACAGGTGAATTAAAGCAGACTGAGAGGGTAAGCAAGTTGCTCGAGGTCACACAGCTAGGGAGAGGTGGCTCTCATGGAAGATTCTAAACCCTGCATGCTTAACTAGCGCACTATATAGAGTAAGGGGTGAGGGAGTTTCCAATGGATGGTGATCAGCAGCAGAATGGAAGGGGGGGGGGATTTCCTTCCCAATCCAGTATTCCTCTTAAGACCCAGTTAGGAGTTGGAGTGAAACTTAGGATTTAAGGGTCTGGATCTGCTGCTGTGCTTTGGTTCCTCCTGTACTTATTTTCACAGAAGCACAAACCACGTGATCCCCTGTCTTTTCAAATTCCCCCATATCGTGTGTTAAAGATGATATTTGATCCATAAAGATAAGAAAATATGCGCATATGTGTTTTAGTGCAGAGGACAAGGTTGGATACAGTGTGATTACAGTTAGCTCATGAAATAACTCATTAAAAGGCCACTAGTCATGGGGCCCTGGACCCTCAGCCCTGGGGCCTGGGAAAGGCAGACAATTAGAACTTCTATGAATGGGGGGGGGGTGTAGCAAGAGAGAGAGAGAAATCCAAACTTTCAGTTTCTGTAGTGAAAAGTGCCACATAATTCCAACAAGGGGAAAAAGAAAAACAGCTCTCAAGGATGAGAGCCCAAAATGAGTCTAAGACTATTGCTGGGAGTTAGGTTTCCAGATGACTGGCATAAGAATGCCCTTTAATATTTCTTTGTTACAATGGCACTCTCAGAAAGGAGGCAGTAAGGAACAGATCAAAACCAAAACGAGATCGGAACATCCTTGAAGAACTCGACACCCTAGGAATACCTGTCAGAATATTTTGCCGCTCACTGTTTGCTGGCTTCTCTGTTTACCTTCTGGGTCGTGATTATCAGGGGGCAGAGCAGGACAATTCTGGGGCTTGCCTGGCTGTGGGGAGCGCGTTCAAAGAGTGTTCCCTCGCGATTGAAGTTCATCTGGTACGTCATGTTTATGCAAAACAGCGGGTTTCTGGGTGGACCTGGGCCGCAGAGTGGTGTAATCAACGCGGCAGTGCTTTTGCCGGGACCCTGTTGTCGTTGGCAAACGGAAAATGAAATATAAGCAGGGAAGTATTTTAATGGGAACGGAGGGAATTCACAACTGTTAATTATTTGGTGACCTTGTATTCGATTTGTTTGAGTCCCTTATAAAAACACTAATGCAGACCAGACGGCCAAATGAGGAAGCCGGGCAGAAGGTTCCAATCTAGGCTTTATTTCCCCGGAAAGAGGGAACAGCCTTGGAAAAGGCTTGCTAAGCGTTCAAGTGTGTGCGTGTAAGGGTGCGCCGGCATGGGCGCGGGCACCGAGTTTGAGCCACAGTCCCAGGTCCGAATCCTCCTCCAGCCGGGTGAGCAGGAAGGTCCTGGAAAAAGCCTGGGGGTAGGGAAAGAAGCCTTAAACCAGAAGTTTGTTCTGCTCTTCTGGTTGGCATCATTAAGACATGTTTAAGAGCACAAACCAACCCCTTAGCCATGGGCTTTCTGTTCAGTGTCAGTTATTGTCATCCCAATTCCTAAGGCCCTCGGGTCCACCTTACAGGGAAAAAGCAAAAATGCTAAAAACTCCCACCATCTTCTGCCGCGAAAGCGCAGGTTGCGCAGGGATTCGTGGCGAGTTTCCGTGGCAGGGGAGGCTAATCGGAGAAGGACACAGCACTTTCCCCAACGCGGGAGGCTCTCGGGCCTCTGCGAGTGTGCGCGGTGGAGTTGCTGGTGGGGGAGGGGAAAGATCGAAAAACGTGCCCAAACATCCCTGTGGTTTGTGCACCTTAAAAAAAGTCACCCAAGCCACGTTCAAGATGGACCTTGGGAAGAGAATCCTCGTCTCCCCACCTCCTAAACTGTAGAAAACCAGGAAATCTCTATCCTACCAGAGAGGTTGCGTGTCGTTCCGCCCCACCGAGAAGGCAGGGCGCTGCATGGGAGACCCAAACGCGATCTCCCCCCGTCTTTTTTTTTTTTTTTTTTTTTTTCTTTTCCCAGCTGGAGTTCTTAATTCTTGTACACCTCCTTGAAAGTGATGACCTCTTTCCAGGGCGGTGGTGGTGGGGTGGGGAGAAGGGAATAGGATGGAGAAGTGAAAAGGAAGATAAGATAGAAATAAAACAGAACGATAACTTTTGTTTGCTGCTAGAACTGCTGCGTGCATCAAACGATCCCGTGCAAATCAACAATGACCTCTAGGGGCTTTTAAGTCAGGGAAAGGCATTAGTTCAATAACCCCTCGGTATTGAATAGCCCGGGTCAAACGACGCTCTTTGGACCGGGGGATGGAATGGAGCCTGGCCCTGGAGGTGTGGAATGCCGGAATGTGGATCCGCCGCGCCATTTCGTTGCTTGACATCCCCCGCCCCCGCCCCCAAGCCTTGGCTGTTTATTTTTAGGCTCAAAGTTGGTTAAATGGTATCTCCTGTTTACAGGAATTAAATAGGTCCTCTTTGGCCTAATGGGTTCCAGGGTTGCTGTTCACCGCCTTCTAGGACAGTCGGTGAGCACTGCCGGGGGCTGAGAGTTGGGTCCGCTTGGGTGCAGGACTGCAAGACCTTGGAGGCGGCTGGCGGCGGGCGGCGCCCGCCAACGTAGCTGCAGAAGCGCGCGCTGAGCAGCCAGTGGCCCTGGCGCCTGGGGGCGGGGCACGGTTTAGGGACCCGATGGTGGGCGTGAAAGAGTCGCGAGGGGCGGGCCTTGGCCAAACCCATGCAGGCTTTGCTTGGGGAGAGGGGCAGAGGGCGGGAATAGGGACAGCGCAGAGGGTTGGCTTTGGTGGGGGGCGGGGCATCCCTAAATACCCTTGGAGTCAAAGGGAGTCGGTGCGTCTGCTTTGCAAACCTAGCTCCACTGCCCAGCTCACTGCGGCTCCGACGTTGAGGAAAACTGAACCATGCTAGGCTAGACTAGGACCCTCGAATCTCATTTTGCTACTTTGTTTCGGAAGTCAGAACAAAGTGAATGCAGCGGGGCAGGATTGCAGCTGGCTACATGCAGCCAGCCCAGCATTTAAAGTAAAACGTCACAGGACGGCCTGGCGGTTCACGCCTCTAATACCAGCACACGGAGAGGCCTAGTCGGAGGATTCCTTGAGCCCAGAAATTCAAGATCAGTTTGGGCAACATAGCGAGACTTCATCTCCACAAAAAAGTAGAAAAAGTTCAGGACATGGTGATGCACGCCTGTAGTCCAAGCTGTTGGGGAGGCTGAGGTGGAAGGATCCCCTTGAATCTAGGAGGTCGAGGCTGCGGTGAGCCGTGATCGTGTCAGCGCACTCAAGCCTGGACCGACAGAGGGAGACTCCGACTCAAACAAACCAACAAAAACCAGGGCACAGAGGATTCTCCCGAGAAGGACTCTGGGCACTGAGAGTCCAACATCCTGCCCACTACTCCACGCCAATCCGAACCCCTTCCCCCATCTGCAACCTCAGAAGTGGTCAGGGAGAGAACGGGCACCTTTTCTTCTACGTTTGGTCTCTAAACTCTCAAGCCGATCAGCCCATTCAAGTTCCAGCACCGACACCGGCTTAAGGATTCCTCCTTCTCTCCTCTCCCCCAGCCTGAAGGGCCCCTGTTGCTCCCTTGCGCTCCCCGGTGACCCCACTGGTCGACAGTGCAGGGAAGGCTGCCCCCTACAAATCAATCCAGTCTGGACCAAGCACGCGAGGCTCCAGGGGAAGGGCTGCGACCTGCAGAGGACCCCGGGCGCAGACAGCCTGTTCACAGGGCAGAGAGACAGGGAGGGAGGGCCCTGCGCTCGGAGAGAGTGCAGAGCTTCGGTTTGGGTTTTACCTGCAGTGACGTCAAATTCAGACTGGGGCCGCTGCGGTCGAGAGCCCAGAGTGAGGTCTCAGTGAAAACGCGAAGTGCCGTTGATCTCTGCTTTGCTTCTGGGGCACTCTGGTCCCTCAAGGGAGTATACGGATCGCCAGCTAAGTTCATGAAAACTGTTTTGCGAATGAATCCTTTCCGTCCTGTAGAGACAAAAAGAGTCTCTCTGAAGCGCCCAGGAGTTCTGTTGGGGCCTGTAGTGCTCAGGGGAGAGGGCTGGTCCCTGGCCCAGGTCACTTGCCAGAAATCTGCACCCTTGGGGTTGGAGTTAACTGTCATGAAAGGCCATACTGAGGGTCCCAGGTGAGAAGTGTGGGTTTGAGGTTCCCCTTCTTTTCCTTTCTGCCCCGCCATTCATTTGCCTCCCATTGAGCCAGAGCTTGCTGAGCTTTCTCGGCGGGATCCAGGCGGGCCACCAGACCCTCAACCCTGAGGTCTACAAAAAAGGCTCCAGCTCCTCGCAGGAGGAAGGCAAGGGTCTGCTAGGCTTGAGAGAGGGTGGAAAAATCTCTCCAAGACCTCGTGGAGGACTTACCTAGGACTCGCTGGACTTTGCAAGGTGAGCAGAAGCTAAGAAATGCAGGGCAGGCTATGGGGAGACACTGGGGAGGCTAAAAGACCCGTGGGGAGCTGAGTGGTGAGTGTGTGCCAGGAGAAACACACAGACAGCCACCCACAGGACCTTGGCAGCAGACAGGCACCGCAGGTCCAGCCTCCACGGCAGCCCAGGAGGTCATTCATGGAGACTCCCCCTAACCCACCCAACATGTGTGTGGCCCTTTGCCAGGTGAAGATGAGGAACATGGCCTTCCTATCCCTACCCCAGACTGGCTCTGTGAACAGATTGTATCCCACAAAAAGACACCAAAGGGAGGAAGAGCCTAAACCTCCAGCTGGGGTCCTATGGGTTAGCATAAGGCCTATCCTGGCCCTGAACCTCTGCAGAAGAGGAAACCTACAAGAAGGGCCCAATCCTTGATGCGCTCGGGGTGGAGGCCATCTGTTCACCTGGCTTCGTGGGAGGAAGAACAGTGGTAATGTGGCCTCACAGGACTGAGAAGCATCACAGTGATGGGGTGAGGCTACCCCCTATGAGCCTTGAACTTCGCTTGACCTCAGAGAAGCAGGAACAAGAAGTGCCTGCTTCTTTCTTTACCCCTGCTGCCTGGGCACCTCTCCTCCAATCCCTTCTGGAAATCTTGGAGAGAAGTGGCCTCCATCTCCTCAGAGGCCAGGAGGGGGCAGGTGCATCTTTCCCTGCCAAGATGTAGGTAGCTATAGTTACAGTGGCTGTATTCACTGGGGGTTTTAACGTGCCTTGCACAGCCCCCTGAATGCCTTGACTCTGACCTTTACAATGACCCTGCAAGGAAGAGACAGTTCTTCTGTTTTACAAATGGGGCATATGAAGCTGGAGAGCTGATGTGACCCAGTCTACCCAAGGTCATCCAGCCAGGAAGATACAGATCAGTATTCACATTTATGTTTCTTGGACTCTAAATTCCTCTGCTCACTCCACATTTTCAGTAGTAACTGATGTTTGCATCATGTCTTCAGAAATCTTTCCCATACCTTATCTCATTTGCCTCCCTTGGGGGCTCCGTTCAGTTTCCTCCTAAGTTCTCTTTCAAAAGTCCTGTTGTTGAAAGGAATAGCTACTGAAATTCTGCTGAAGCGAGTGACTCAGCGACCTCCAGGTTTGGGCAGCATGAGTTTCTTAGGATTTCTACCTGGCACAGAGATCAGGGCTGGGATATCTAGGGTGGTGGCACAGATATCAAAGCCAGACTGCCAGCTCTATCACTTACTATCTTGGGCAAGTTACTCTTAAACCCTCTATGTTTTTGTTTTTAGTGATACCCTTCTCAGAGGTGGTTCTGAGGATTAAATGAGTTACTACAAGTTAAGAATTTGGATCATGCCCAGAACATAGTCAGTGCTACACCACTGTCTACTCTTAGAATTATTAAATCCCTGGGTGTCCCAGCAGGAGTATTGCAAAGAGCACCCTGAAAGCATGAGTTGTAGGGACTCTCTTCTGAATCCACACTGGAGGGAGGATGCTTAGCAATGGCTCAGCAGTTTGCAAGGCTCACATCTTAACAGAGGTTTGACTCAGGAGGGGCACTTCCCCAGGGGCATGCTTAGGAGACTACTGCATTCTAGGGGCATGGTAAATAGTTGGAGTGTAGATTGCCTAAGGGGCTTTCACACTCCAGGGGAAGAGGGACTGATGACTCACTTTTATTCACTCAGTACAACTGGCTCCATTTCCCACCTCATGGACTTCGATACCTCAAGTTTCTACTGAAGGTGGGAGACCTAGGGGAGGAGTGACTGCAAACCCAGCCATGAATTCCAAGCCTGGAGATCCTCTTTCTAATAAAGAAAAGGGGAGAAAATCCTGGGGGAACTTAGCTCACTTCAAGTTAATTACTTTGATGGTGAAGGTGTGTCTTGTTGCATGGCTCCCTCTTGCTCCACTACTCAAACAGGACAATGGTGGAGGGGCGTGGCTGCAGGACTGGGACCAGGGTGCTTGGAATTAAGACCTTCAACACCTGTCCCTTACTGGTGGCAAGACAAGGGGCAAGTTAAGGTACCTCTTAGAGCCTCAGTTTCTTCAACCATACATGAGTATCACAGTAAAGCTGACGTTGGACGCTTGGAGTGAGGGTTCCGTGAGATAAACCATCAAAGCTCTGAGCTGGTGCCTGGCACAAAGGCAGTGATGCCTCATGAGCACCCAGTGCTGCTGCTCTAAAATTAGGGAAAGGATTAGCTGCAAAGACACCTAGAATTTTCCTTGCAAAGATAGGTGATTATCATCGCCCTCTCATCCTAGCTAAGGGGGTAAGCTTGAGAAAGGCCACTGCCTTCTCCCTAGTCACAGGGCTTGGGCCTGTGCCCAACATAGGTGGGAAGCATGGTGGTGCAGCTGAAGAAGGCTGATGGACCACAGCCTGGTCAGTAGCTGTCCAGGGTCACCGCGAACTCAGAGACGGGATCCCCAGCTGCACGTGGAGGAACGCCAGGGAGCGCAGAGTCTTCCAAGCAAAGGGCCCTGAAGGTCGGGTGAGTTGGAGTCGTGGGTGCACACGCTGGCGAGTGACAAAATCCAGCCAGAACCCCCAAGAGGAACCTCAAGCTGGATATATATCTCAGAGAGTTTTCGAGAAAATGCAGAGATGGGCCCTTCCTTCACCCCAATCAAAGGAAATTTCGCATTTTCAGAAACCTTCCAAGGGCTGGTCCAGAGTAGTCCCCCAGCAGGAAGCCCCGGTGCGCAGGCAAGGCATGATCCTGCTGCTCTGTGTCCCTCCCTCACGCCACCCTCCTGGGGTGCAGTTTCCTGGGCCTCCGGCCTTTGGTACCTTGGGCATGTTTTCCTTTCCTCTCTGGTGTTTCCTGCTCTACCTTACTCCAGGCACACGTACTGTCATGTAGACAGTGCCTTACCTTTCGAATTCAGTTTCCTCGTTTAAAATGGGTGCAGTGGTACCTACCTTGCAAGTAGTTAAATATTTTCTTATTCTTTTACTTGCTTTCCTTTTTTATTTCTTGAATTAAAAATGTTTTTTTTTTTCTTTTTCTTAGTCGGAGTCTCACTCTGTTGCCCAGGCTGGAGTACAGTGGCATACTCATGGCCACCGCAGCCTGCAACTGTTGGGCTCAGGCGATCCTTCTGCCTCAGCCTTCCAAGCAGCAGGAACTACAGGCATGTGCCATCACGCCTGGCTACTTTTTCTTGATTTATTGTAGAAATGCGGTCTTGTCAAGTTGCCCAGCCTGGTCTCGAACCCGTGGTCTCAGGCAATCCTCTCTCCTTAGACTCCCTAAGTGCTGAAATTATAGGCGTGAGGTACTGCACCTGGCCAAAATGGTCTTTTTAAAACCTTACATTAATTCTAACAGAAACTTTGTACACTTTGACCAAAGTCAACATCTTTTATTCTTATTTTTAAAAAAGAAATTCAATACCAGAGATATATGTTTAAGGCACTCTCAGCCTTTTACCAACGTGCTGACGTACTTGTGAAGATGTTTCTTCAAATATGCCAGTGGTTTCTTCCTTCTTTCTTTTCTTCCTCTCCTTCTGCTCCTTTCTTTACCCACCTACTGGGGAAAGTGGGTGAACATAAATCCAGCAATTGCAGCTTGGAAGATTTCCTTGTCTAATATTCAGCAAACACTGAGTTAACCGAGGTGTGAGCTAAACTGCAACAAACCAAGCTGATGCAAATTAAAAGCAAAATTAAAAAACTCCCATGAGATGTTACTGATCAATTTCAACTTAAAGGCTTAAAGCACAGAATTTGCTTCCAGGACGTAAGACAGCACCATGGATTTTGAAATGAAAAGTGCATGTTTCTAGTCAAGGGGTCAGAAGGGAGGGTCATTTGATGGCAGCAGTCTCCACGACATAATGGGAGAGGAGGCTTGTGAACGGGAGTATGAAGGGTTGGCTTTTTGCCCACTGTTGGCTCATGGCAGCTGTAATGCCAGGTTAGCAGGCGGAGTGTCTGCCAGGGTCACTGTGTGTGGTGTGGTATCCACTCCCCAGGTTGGATGCCTCCTCTGGGCTATTTCTGTGATACACAGCTCCAGAGCAGGTTTAGACAGGTGGGGAATGTGGTCTGAGGGAAGCTGCCCAGAGCAGCCACCTTCTTGGACCCTCTGCTTAGGGTTTAGAGGTTCCGGAGACCCAGTGGGAGAACGCATGGCTGAGAGAGTTTTAAAAATGTGGGTGGTTATGGGGACCAGAAAGGGACTGGGAGAGGTAGTGACATGGTTCTGGTGAGTGCTGCCTTATCCCTGGAGCTCTGTGCCTTATTTTGTCCCTCCCCCAGCAGTGTCCTTCCCTGCTCGTTAGGAAGCCAAAGACCCTTGGGGACAAACACACTTAGACCAGTGGTTGTCAAAATGTGATTCCTGGACCAGCAGAATCAGCATCACTTGGGAACCTACTAGAAATGCACATTCTGGGCCTTTCCACAGACCTGTGAAGGCCAGAGAGAATTTGCATTTCTATCAGGTTTCTATGTTATGCAGATTTAAGGACCACTGCATGTTTAGTGGCTTTGAGAGTCACTACTTTACATCAAGCTCCAGGCATCTGAATTCTTGCCCAAATATCCCTGAGCCCACTTCCAGGGCCTGGACATCTTCATTGGGTCTGTTCTCCCAAGAGTGCATCACGCCACCGATGTGCTCACCTATAGGGCTTGGATCTGTGAGCCGAGGTGTCCATATGCATGCAGGTGAGGACCCTAAAAGTGTGGGATGGAGCTGGTGGGAAGAGCGAGGGCAGGATTCAAGCCAAAGCCCCCATCACACTTCTGCCCTGATGCCTGTAGCGGATAGAGGTGGTCTGGTCTTGCTAGGAGGATCATCAGACATCTTAAGACTACAAAATCAGTAAGACTTCACAGTTACTTGCCTCAGTTTTGACCCATCGGTGCAGACAAATCATTTATTAGCACACACTTAAAAAAAAAGAGTGAAAACAAAAGCAGGCTGACCTCTCCTTGTTGCTTGAGAAATAAACAAATCATTATTCTTTACACCTGCCTAGTGCTCTCCAGCCAGTGGCAAACCATCTCAAGGGTTATGCAAGCAGACGTGGAAACAATTTCCTACGGAAACTTAGGTTTTATTCCTAGGAAGCCCTGCAAATACAGTTTGGACTGTATTTTCCTTCCTTTGTGTCTTGGCCACTCCTGGTTGCTTTTAGATTCCAGTACCTGGACTAGAGTGGAAAGGCAATCGGACTTAGGGGCTAAATGTTCCAACTCTGGAATTAAATAAACCCAAATATGAATCTCAGCCTCACTGCTTACTAGCTTTCTGGCTTTTGGTAATTGTCTTCATTTCTCCAAGCCTTGGTTTTCCCATCTGTAAAATGGGAATGATATGAGAACCTGCCTTCAAGAACTGTTCTTTGCATGTGAATAAAGATTGGAACTATG
This sequence comes from Cephalopachus bancanus, assembly GCA_027257055.1. Taxonomy (NCBI): domain Eukaryota; kingdom Metazoa; phylum Chordata; class Mammalia; order Primates; family Tarsiidae; genus Cephalopachus; species Cephalopachus bancanus. The sequence continues at coordinate 1,563,037 of JAPVLO010000170.1, read as the reverse complement.
TCAGCCTTCACAACATTTAGCTTTTGCAGCAAATGCCTTAGGTTTTTCCTCTCATCCCATCCTGAGTTTGGGGAGAGAGGCAGGGAAGTGGAGCCTAAGGCAACAGGTCCAGAGATGGGGCGGTGGCTGAGCATTGTCAGACACAGGTTTCTTTAAAGAAGAAGAAACTATGCTGAATTCCCCCTGATTTTAACGTGACCCTGGTCGGTTTGAAGGTCTTGGCTTCCATAAATCAACTGCCTCCAGCAGCTTTTCCCTTTCACCTCTCTAACCCTTCCCACACTCCCTCTCAGGTTGGGGCATGTGTGTAAGAGCCAGGCAGCCGGCCCTGCGGTCAGCCTGGAATACAAACTGGGTGTGGCTGAGGCTCTAGAGCTGGTGCCCCCAGGCTACATCTGGACTGCCAGTGAGAGTCGGACCTGGGACCCAGTGACACTTTTACTATTGAAATCGACCCAAACTTTACTAGCTTCTGGGGAAAGCTGGGGGCTTTGGGGATTTTTGTATTTGCTGGGTTGTAAATATTTTATGGGAAAGCAGCCCAGGAAAATCTGGTTCGCTTTCCGCCTTGCACATTGAAGTGGGGTTGGCTTCGTACACAAATGTGTCAGAAAAGAAGTCCAGTTTTGCCTTGGTTCTGAAGAATTTGCCTTGGATTTTAAAAGCCTGTTACACTCCCCGCCCCCGTGTGTTCCAAATTTCTTTTTCGCATTTGTAATCTAAAAATTTACCTTCAGGAGTAGTTACAAAGCAAGAGAATTTTAGAGGGGCGAGAGAAAACATCATTCTGTGTGTATCTAAGTGTCCTTGGCTGAGGTTTTCTCCTTCCAAGTATATCTATTTCTCATTGACTACAGGATCTTCTCAATGGATAGACGTCTGGTGTGTGTGTTTGTTCTGAAAGCTTCATTACTCTTTTGTTTGTTGTTAAATAATTGGTGAATTTAAAAATAAAGAAGTAAATCAATCAATCAATCAGTCACTTAGCAGCTTTTCATTCTGTCTGCGCTGTGTTGGGCCTAAATGCCCCAGCAAAAACAACTGATGGGCAGCAGGGTTACCCCCAGACTAGTGGGTCTAGACTAGAATTGCACCTTTAAATTACCTTAGAGCTTAAAAAAATGCTAACAAAAAAGCCATGCCCAGGCCCTGTCCTTAGATATTGATTCAAGTGGCTGAAGCAAGCCCTGGCACTGGATATTTTTAAGTTATCCAGATGATTCAGATGGGCAGCCAGACTGAGATTGGCTGTTGTTTTTAGAAGTCTCTCACTTACTGACTGCGGTGCACTTGTAGGTCAGGCACGGCTCTAGGCACCGGAGTGAGCAGGGTGACAACGACATCGTCCTTGTTTCTAAAAGTTGGCGGAGAAGGGCGGAGTGTTGCTGGCAAAGATAGACTACTAATGAGACAAATATAAACGAGGTAATTGTAGACCATCCTACGTATCAGGACGATAATAAAGGAGGGTCCTGTGATAGTGAGTGAGAGAGGCTACTTTAGATCAGGGTGGTCAGGGATGGCCCTTTGGAGGAGGTGACATTTGAGACATGAATGATGAGAATGAGCCGGCCCAGAGGAGGTCAGGGGAGAAGCGCGGCCCAAGCTCCCGGCCACAAAGGGCACATTAGTGATTAGGAAGCAAGCCTCTTGAGGGGAAAGCCCCGGAGGCCCACGGCCGCCTGGCCAGGGAATCCGGAGCTGACCCACAAGAGGGGCCCTCCCTGGTGCACCCCCTCCCGCGCCGTGCACCAGCCAGACGAGGAGCAGGGGTGGTCAGGCCCTGGGCCTGGAGTTGGACTCCACGGCCGGCTTGCCCTGGTCCCCGCCCTTTTCTTCCCGGGGGCGACCGAAGAGCACCGGGCTGATATCCCCCTTAAGTGAAACTGACTGTAATTATTTTTTATCTGGCAGACGATCTCTCGCACACTCCTCTCCGGAGACAGAAGTATTTGTTTGATGTGTCCACGCTCTCAGACAAAGAAGAGCTGGTGGGCGCGGAGCTGCGGCTCTTTCGCCAGGCGCCCGCAGCGCCCTGGGGGCCCCTGGCCGGGCCGCTTCACGTACAGCTCTTCCCCTGCCTGTCGCCCCTGCTACTGGACGCGCGGACCCTGGACCCGCAGGGGGCGCCCCCGGCCGGTTGGGAAGTCTTCGACGTGTGGCAGGGCCTGCGCCACCAGCCCTGGAAGCAGCTGTGCTTGGAGCTGCGCGCCGCGTGGGAAGAGCCAGACGCCGGGGAGGCCGAGGCGGGCGCGCGGGGGCCCCAGCAACCGCCGCCCCCGGACCTGCGGAGTCTGGGCTTCGGCCGGAGGGTGCGGCCCCCCAGGAGCGCGCCCTACTCGTGGTGTTCACCAGGTCCCAGCGCAAGAACCTGTTCGCCGAGATGCGCGAGCAGCTGGGCTCGGCCGAGGCGGCGGGCGCGGGCGCCGAGGGGTCGTGGCCGCAGCCGTCGGGCGCCCCGGATGCCGGGCCTTGGCTGCCCTCGCCCGGTCGGCGGCGGCGGCGCACGGCCTTCGCCAGCCGCCACGGCAAGCGGCACGGCAAGAAGTCAAGGCTGCGCTGCAGCAAGAAGCCCCTGCACGTGAACTTCAAGGAGCTGGGCTGGGACGACTGGATTATCGCGCCCCTGGAGTACGAGGCCTATCACTGCGAAGGCGTGTGCGACTTCCCGCTGCGCTCGCACCTGGAGCCCACCAACCACGCCATCATCCAGACGCTCATGAACTCCATGGACCCCGGCTCCACCCCGCCCAGCTGCTGCGTGCCTACCAAATTGACTCCCATCAGCATCCTGTACATCGACGCGGGCAATAATGTGGTCTACAAGCAGTACGAGGACATGGTGGTGGAGTCGTGCGGCTGCAGGTAGCGGCGTCTTTCCCGCCGCCTTGGCCAGAGACCGTACGGGAGGCCTGGCTGCAGAGAGGGGAGGAGGAAGCCGGCCTCGGGAGAGGCTGGGGGTGGGGGGACGGCCTGGACTTAAGAGCTGGGTGCGAGAGGAGGGAGCTGCAGCCTTCCCAGAACCTTCCACCTGCCAGCCCAGAGGGAGATTCGATTTTCACACCCTGCCTGGCCGCCCTGGAAAAACAAGCCAAGGAGAATTTCTTTCTTTCTTTTTTTCTTTATGATTGTGGCTTTGGATTTCCTTGTGTGTCTTACAGGTTTTGATAGGAGGTGGGGGGAAGGGAGACGCATACCTGTTTCTCAACTGCTCCATGGATTAAAAAAAAAGTTTAAAAAGGGAAACAGTGTAGAAGGAACAATCACCTGTGAACACATCTTGAATTGGTTGTTTTCTACATGTGTAAAGAAGGTGGGGTCTTTCTGGCCATGTAATAGCCCATGTCTTGCGACCTCTGGAGCAGAAAAGATTAGACAGAGGAATTGGCCAAAGGAATAGGAAAGTCAGGGAGGGTTCGCCTATAGAAGAACTTTGAGAGAGGTGAGCCCAGGGGTGCCCTCTCACTCACTTGTGTTTTCTGCAAGTTTGCCAGCTCTGTCCCGGCCTCCGCTGCCAAAACCCGGAACTGGCAACCTCCATCTCACTCCTGAGGGCTCAGGGCGCTGACTTTATTGTTGCCTTTTCTGGTGGGGGAAAGGGGAGCTGGTATGGATGGAATGACAAGAATTAGTCCAAATGGAACCCCCTGAAGGATAATGTGAAACCACAAGGCCTGCCTCTGAGGCTTACGCTGAGGCTTATTTGCCCAGGCTGGAGGTAGCCCACCCAAAATCCCTTTCTGATGTCTGTTTCTAATTTTTTTCTTTCAACAGAATTTGTCAGAACTCAGACATCCCCTTCTAAGGGGAGAGTGATTCCCCAGTTTTTTTGTTTTGTTTCCTTTTTTAAAAAAAATAAAAAGGGGTAGGGAACAATACAGTTAAGGTAAGAGGTACCCAGGAGGAGAACAGAACCCAAGAAGGAGTCACATCAAGAGGGTAGATGGTATTCCCAGGGGAGGCTGGGGATGAAAAAACAGGCCAGGAACTAGGACGACAGGATGAAAGGGGCCACTAGTCCCTGTCTCTGAAGTTTCTTTAAAATCTATGTTCCTGCCCCTCTGACATTCCTGAAAGATTACCAGTCAGCAATAGCCCAGGGCTCCCCCCAAAAGAATTGTTTCAAATTGTAATTACCAGTTAGGCAATGTTTTTAAAACTTAGTAATGAGAAACTGTGAAAAGAGCCAAGTGTTACATTGAGCTTGAGGTGGGCGACAGAAACAGTAAGGAAGGAGGCAGGGGCGGAATTCATCTTCCGGAAGGAAGGGAGAGAGCACATAGTGAAATTGAAGCACCCATTCCCAGATAGTCAGAAACATGAACTTTCCCCCAGCCTGTACCAGTATTATTTTCAAACATACATGCCCTTTGAGTAGGCCCTTTGAAGAGTTAGCTTCCTCCTCATCTTTGACCATGAAATGGTTTAATCAAGGGGACTTGTACCAACTATTAAAGAGTTTTGTTTTTTCCTAAGTGTTTTTGCTCTCTCCTGATTGATCTAAACCTGTTGTTTGGTTCAGAGAACTACAGACTGTCAAAAAAAAAAAAAAAAAAAAAAAGGATGGGAATGATAAGAAATGCTAATATAAAAAGCTAAGTAAAAAAAAAAAAAAAAAAAAAGACTTGGCCAGGAGAAATAATTTAAAATGCACATTTGCTTTGGATGCACTGTTGTTCTGTTAAGGCTGTATATATTTGTTTATTTAAGGTGACTGAAAGTGCAAAGAGGAAATGGACAGCATGCAATTCATCTTAATGTACAAAACGTTATATGCACTCAAATGTTATAATTTCTAATATTTTTAAAGTTTATATTCGAGTTGTACAAAGTTACGCATTAATCAGATATTTCATTCTTTCATAATGTTATCATTTTCTTAAATATTATTACAAAATTTTAAGTCTGTCTAATGGAGAGTTTTTTTTTATACTGTCTACCTCACTATAATACAAGTATTTACAACACTAAAGTTACCAGAGGTCAATTAATATTCAAAACATTTTTTTACAGCACACATTTCCTGGATGATACTCAATCTAATATCACATATTAAACTCATTTTTCTCCTTAATAACTCAGCCTGGTTTATATGGATCTATTTGGAAAAATCGTTTTCTCAAAGAACTACTGTCAGAGGTAGAGTGTCTGCAAACAAACTGATTTAAAAATCCATCTTTTGGAGCATTGTACTTTTTCTTCATAACTGTTTTTTTCATGACATTTTCACTCACCAGGTGAAAACCAAATCTTGGTCAGCCATTAGAACAGTGTTTATAAATCTGTACCTCATCCCACCACTTCAAGAATTCAAAAAGGAATTGGATTATTTTTTAGTTTCTTCAATATTGAAAAGAGAAAGCAGTAAATTCCCTAAGCCAACCAAGAAGTCAGTAATTACTGTTTACTTTTATGGCATACTGGAAGCAGAGGACACAATGTTGTTGTTGTTGTCGTCGCTGTTTTTATTTTCCACTGGTTTACTTGATGTGAATTGGGAAACCCATGTCTAAGTCTGTGCACTGTCAGGCATGATGTTATTGTACATGTGTTATCTTACTTAAACCCCTCAGAAGCTCCATGAGATGGATAATACTACAATTCTTGTTTTATAGATGAGGAAACTGAGGTGCAGAGAATTTAAGTAACCTGCCTGTGGGCATCCAGCCAGGGAGTGGTACTTAGGATTTAAACCTAGTTTGTTTAGAGTCTGAGGAGTTAGCCACTATACACTTCTGCCCCAGATCTACCTACTTGCTCTCTGATTGGTCCCTAGATGGTGGCGTGGGGAATATGCAGTTATTAGCCACAATTGGTAGGAGTGGTTAGCTGGTAGAGTAGGAGCTACCACAGAGGCCACCAGCATTGCCTGCTTTTGGAGTGTATGAATTGTGACTTAGGATTAGGGCAGCTGAGAAATGTGTATCAGATGCAAACGCCAGTGAACTCTCAGCTTTGGGCTTGGCTCAGGAAACCAACAGTTGAGGTCATGACTGGGTTTGGCAGGTTCTCTACATTTTGCTGGGACTGCCTTGGGTGTGATCTTTGTGAGTGTTGGTTATCAACATAATGGTCAATTTATGAAAAGGTTATATTTCAAAAGACTGGTTGCAAATGGGCTGTCTAGAACTGAGAAACATTTTTCCCATGGACACAATGATCATTTGAGTTTCCAGGTCATTTTGTGAAAGTTGTTTTTTTTAAATTTACTCAAATGGAACTTTTTAACAAAGCAATTTTGGCTTCTGGGTTTTGAAAGAGAGAATCACCTGGGAAGGCAGAAAGCGTACTCTCTTTTCTGGAGGGAAGTTATTTTTGAAACAGTTGAGAATTCTTCGCATTTTTCCACTACTCTTTCCATACCTGGCACCCAAATCCCAAATGACCCAAGGACTCCCAGCCCTGTACCTTAATATGTCCCCAATCCAGAGAGTTCTGTTTTCTGTACAAATATTTCCATCTCCAGAGTTCTTTTCCTTTCTTCCCTCTATAAGAAAGCTTATTTCTTAACCAGGTGTTAGGGAAAACACAGTCTGATTGAATTACATGAAGAAGTAAATATTCCCTAGCCCTTAACCTTGGAGACATTTGCATTTTAAAAAGAAAAATTGCTTAATGAGAATTTCTTGTGAATGATGCAAAAAAGTCCAGACAATAGAAAGAAAGGTTCAACACTTAAGCTACATGTAATTTTGAGAGTTAAGCATGAACTAGACACTAATGACTAAAGACATTTGTTAATGTGAATTTTTTGGTGTCCCTTAGGGGAATTTTATGCAATGAAGATATTGTTTATGGCCAATTTGTTTTAGCATTAATATGCCATGTATTACTGCAAGACATTTAATGACATAACTTGTTTTCTAAAGCTCTTAAGTTTAATGTAGGTAGGCTCCATTAAGATATGTTTTTGCCCTTGTTTTGTTGATTGCTATATTCTTAGCACCCAGAATAGTACCTGACACTTAGCAGACACCCAATAAATATGCTGACTGAATAAACTTACAAATCTGATTCTACTTATAAATCTGGTAATTATAACAGTCACTTTCAAGAAAGCCTTTGATTAATGCCTTCAATTCAAGTTGAATGAATCAACCTCCCTTAATTAACCAATTCCAGTTTCAAACCTAGTCAATAACCTTATTTTAAATATTGTGCATTGCTTTTATCAGTTTAATATGTTCAATTTTCTTTTTAAAGCCCCTCAAGTTTTTCTAAGAGGAAAAACTCCCCATATACTTAAACCACTCCAAGTAAAGCTAATAAATCAAACTTTTAAAAGTGGTTATTCATAAGTTCTATCAAGCATTCTGATATGGTTTGTGCCTTTTGGCTTTAACATGAGGAACCTAAAATTAATTACTCAATTGCCCATTTATATTGATGTCAGAGGCTAACTTGTTAGATACCTTAGTAACCTACATTTTCTTAAGGTTTACAAACATTTTAAATACCAAATACCAATGATTACAAAAACAATTTTTGAACTTAATACAAAAGTGTTAATAGTTTAGATTTGATTTACCTAACATCTGTTTATTATTATTATTGTTGTTGTTGTTGTTATTTTGAGTCAAGGTCTCACTTTGTCATGCAGGCTGGATTGTAAGTGGTGCAATCATGGTTCACTGCAGCCTTAACCTCCTGGGCTCAAGTGATCCTCCCTCTTCAGCCTGTTGAGTAGCTGGGACTACAGGTGTTCACCACTACACCAGGCTATTTTAAAATATTTTTTGTAGAGACAAGGTCTCTCTATGTTTCCCAGGCTGGTCTTGAACTCCTAGGCTCAAGCAATCCTCCCACCTTGGCCTCTCAAAGTGCTTGGGGTTTAAGGCATGAGACACCGTGCCTGATCCCTCTGTACTCCATTCTAAAATTTCTTTGTGTTAAAAACACTAACCCACTATCAAAAAATTATAGTGCCACAAGAAAGATGGGGTGACCATTTCAGTAGAAAATTGAAGTTTAGAGGATAGAGTGTGACTGCAAATCTACCACAGGCTTTGGTCAAAAAGGAAGGTAGGGTTTTCCCTCGGACAAAACCAATATGTTAAGTCCCTTTTAAGAGTCTCTGCAACTAAAAGAACCCCAAATCCATATCTTGTATGGGTTAGCCTTTCCTGGGTTCAAGGTAGATCATTTAATTAATTTTTCCTTCTGATTTGAGTAAATTGAATTCCATACTCCCCATGAAGATGGTAGCTAACTTTCTTCACTGATTAACTGGATTTCATATTTATTTAACTCTCTTAGGACATTTCTTTGCTTTAACCTTTGACTTTAAAATTACTTTATTGCCACTGTATTGAATTCTGACCTAACATTTTTTTCATAATTTTTTTTTACTTTATCACCAAACTTTGGTAATGAGATTTTTTTTCCTTATATTCTTCCTCTGGAAGAGCTACAACTCCTACATATATTAAAATGACATCTAATGGGAGCTGCACATCCCTTCATTTTTTTTTTGTCTAGTTCTGTGGTCACAATACTAAAACTGTATTAATGAAAACACAATCCCTATGCTTGAGGAGTTCACATGAATATTATTATTATTATTAGTTTTGGGTTTTTTTTTGAGTTGGAGTCTCACTCTGTCACCCAGACTGGAGTGCAGTGGCTGCTCCCAGCCACTGCAGCTTCCACCTGCTGGGCTCTGGCAATCCTTCCACATCAGCCTTCCAAGTAGCTGGAACTACAGGTGCATGCTACCACGCCCAGCTGATTTTTTGATTTATTGTAGAGATGAGGTCTCGCCTTATTGTAGAGATGAGGTCAGGCGGATCTTGAACCGCGGACTCAGGCAATCCACTCACCTCAGCCTCCCAAAGCTCAGGATTTCAGGCTGAGTCACCGAGCCCGGCTTATTACTCTTGTTTTGTTAGGTAATCTTTAAAACAATGCAAGTCGTTATTGCCCTGCTTTACAGATAAGAAAGTTGAGGTTTAGAAAGGTTCAATAACTTGCTTGAGAGGAACTAGAATGTAATCTGGTAGAATACAGACACGTTCTCATCTTCTCAGTCATTCAGCAGTTATTTAGTCAGTTGCCAAACTGGTATCTGGCAGGCACCATTTGAGCTCTGGGAAACTTGACGCATAGGTCTAGAGAGAGATAAAGGAAGTTCAGAATTGAAACTGAACTTCCAAAACTTTCCAGACTCCTAAAGGCAGGCTGCTCCCTCTGCTTGAGTTCTGCTTATTTCTTTCCTCACAAGAACTCACAAACTATCTGAAAGCTTAATCTGCTCTCAATCCCCTGTAAGTGTTATGAAAGCAGGGCAAATAGGATTCATGGTTGAGGGACAGAAGGAAGTGTAACATTTATAGCCATGCGTTCTCTATACCATTTGGATGTTCAAAACAGGTGAAATGCTAACCTTTTATAAGAAGTTCATACTTATTAGAAATAAAATATGTCTATTAAATAGGACAGGATTTAATAAATATTCATTATATATTAGTACCGTCTGTGAATAGATGCAGAATTCACCAGAGATTTCTGAAAATGATCATGAAGTGGGAATTAGAATTGATTCAATTTTGTTTTTGAAAATTCATATTTCCAAGTGATTTTTTAAACCTCTGTTGGGAGATCTTTTTTTTTTTTTTTTGAGTTGGAGTCTCACTCAGTCGCCCAGACTGGAGTGCAGTGGCCGCTCCCGGCCACCGCAGCCTCGACCTACTCGGCTCCGGCGATCCTTCCTCCTCAGCCTTCCAAGTAGCCGGAATTACAGGCATGCGCTACCACGCCCGGCTGATTTTTTTATTTATTGTAGAGATGAGGTCTCACTGCCCAGGCGGGTCTCGAACCCACGGGCTCAGGCGATCCACTCACCTCAGCCTCCCAAAGGCGCGGGATTACGGGCTGAGCCACCGAGCCCGGCTGGGAGATCTTAATCATGATAATTATTTAGTAGTAGGAATGTGAAACTAATTCATATCCCTTTTCCCTCAGAACAGCTAAGAAGCCAAAAATTTATGTCCAGGGAATTTTAAATCAAGCATAACAGGATTATTTACTCTTAACCTAGGGCAATGACCAAATGGGACACATCTATGATGCTGCAATTCAGTTATCCACAACTCCACGTTTGGTCACCTCTCCTTAGAAAAGGACAAATCTCATGTGTCTTTATTCAGAAGACTTGATGCCTTACTTAAGAACACCAAGTCACTTACACCAGCCAGTTTTGCTCTAAACTTTCATATATATATATTGAGTCAGGGTCTCACTCTGTCGCCCAGGATAGAATGCAGGGGCACGACCACGTTCACCATAGCCTGGACCTCCTGGGCTCAGGTGATTCTTCTGCCTATGCCTCCCTAATAGCCTGGTTATTTAAAAAAAATTATTCTTGCCTGTGTCTGTGGGTTTGAGATCAGCCTGGGTAACTTGGTGAGACCTCGTCTCTACAATAAAATAAAAAATTAGCCGGGTGTGGTGGCTCATGCTAGTAGTTCTAGCTACTTGAAAGACTGAGGCAGAAGGATCCCCGGAGCCCAGAAGGTCGATGCTGGGGTGGCCATAAATGTGCCACTGCTCTCCAGTCTGGGTGATGTAGTGAGACTCCAACTTAAGAACAACAACAACAATAACAAATTATTCTTGATTCTTTGATAAGTTCTAGGGAAGTGATAGGCTCCAATTTGCTGGGAAAAAAGGCACCTGGACTACCAGATGTCATCCCTGCTTTCCTTGAAACCAGTCTAGTTATGTATATGGGGGAGTATTTACCTATGTTGAGATAGTCTTAGTAGTCTCTAAGTTTCAGTCTCAATTTTGGAAATTCCCTTATCTCCACTTTTATACCTAAAGCATTTGATAGGCTGAGAAAACTACAGAGCAAATTAGCCTCTGAGTTACATTACTATTTTGCCCTTAATTAGCAGTTAATGTTTATTGGCATCAACAGCATTCAAATCATGGTAGAAGATTTAGTTATTCAAGGCCCTTGGTTAGGTGGCTTAGTTCATGCTTTATTTACATCAGTTTTGTTTTTGTTTTGGTAAAGACAGTGTCTTGCTGTATTGCCCAGGCTGTTCCCAAAGTGTTTCTCCAGCCTTGGCTTCCCAAAGCACTGGGATTTACAGGCATGAACCGCTGTGCCCAGCCACATCAGAAAGAACTTTTAATTTTGTTGACTTAAAATTGCTGTTCAGAACAAATGACAGTATTATTCTTATAAGAATGTTTGGTTCAGGTTTAAACAAAGCTGTATGTATTCATTCCAGGTTTCATCTTTTTCTAAAACCTGACTATTGAAATTTGTTGATTTGTTGAGAATGGATTGCTAGTCACCAAGAACCCCTGCTACTGCAGTGGGTTTTTTCAAATAATGCTTTTTCCAAATAAACAGATGATAGTTTCATTAACAACAACAAAAAAAAACCGATCTATTTTTCTAAAGGTTTACTTGCAGTAATTGCAAAGTGACTTCTTAGCCAGCACATTGGTAGTGGCTGCTTCCTAGCTGCCAGTGAGAGTGCCTTGAATTGGACAGTGGGCCAGTGTAGTGGATAGAGACCGCTTTGAGGCATACTCTGCATACATGATCTTAAAAACTCTCCATATTGTCCCCAGTGTTTGAGTTTGGGCTACTTGTCTGTCGGTGGGGGTGCAGCTGTAGGCAGAACAAGCTTCTACACATCTTTTGCTCCACACCTAAAATGTTCTACATTGTCCAGTACTTAACACTTCGATCTTCATTCTGCAGATGGGGAGGATGGTAAACTTGTACGGATGTTAACAGTTGAGTTTCTTTCATAGACCAAGCTTTGAGTGCCCTATAACCTCATATGTAATTTTGTTCCCCAAAAGTAGGCTATAGGTCAAAGTATTTCTTCCAAAAAGCATGCTCAACAAGGCATTCAGAAGTCAATTCAGGCTCTGTGGGGATGGCGGGAGTAAGTGGAGAGAAGAGGAGGGATTTTCCGTGATCATGGCACCAAATTAAACTTCTTTTTTGAGTCTGTGTTACCTGTCTATAGAACATAGTTATTGACAGAATAGAGAAATACACACATCGCATGCATGTCTTTCTCACAGAGTTTTCTCAAGCTGAACAAATGGTCTAGTACAGTCAGCTCTGGCCCTCTGTATCCGGGGGTTCAGTATCTGTGGTTTCAACCAACCCCAGATGGATAAAATATGAGGAAAAAAAAAAAAGCATCAGGACTGAACATGTAGAGACTATATTTTCTTGTCATTATTTCCTAAACAATACAGTATAATAAGTATTTACCTAGTATTTATATTGTATTAGGTGTTATAAGTAACCTAGAGATGATTTAAAGCATAGGGGAGGATGTGTGTAGGTTATATGCAAATGATCTTTTATATCAGGGACTTTAATATTGAGGATTTTGGTATCTGAGGGAGGTCCTGGAACTAATCCCGCATGGATATCAAGGGAAAACTGTATCTAGAAAGTACTCAGTAATTAATTATTATCATCATCCTTTTTATTGTATCATTTGGGGATAGATTTTTCACCGGTAATAGATATGTTAGCTCAAATGAACCTCCAGTAAGGGACATAATTTATTATTTAAATAGTGAATATTTTTTGTGCATTTACCATTTGTCAGGTACTGTGCTTGATGCTAAGAATATAGTCAAATAGGAGGAGCTCTGAAAAAGAGAAGACTTGCTAAGATCACTGCACAATGTGGCAAACAGTATTAAAGATCTCAATTCATGCTAAAGAAGAGGAAGCATTTTCAACTTACAATATTTTTTACTTAGGATGGATTTATTGGTATGTAACCCCATCATAAGGTTAGGAGCATCTATGGTTCATGTCTCTTTTGTAAAAACAAAACAAAACAAAACCAAAAAACACTTCCTTATACAAAAGTGGCATTTCCCTGAGTTTTTAGTGAGTCACACTCCATTACTGTTAATCTCTCACATTGGTGAGATGGTTTGCCAAGTTTATTGTACAGTGTGTGATCACAAAGTTGTTTCTTTTCCCCTGCAACCTAAAATGAACTATGTCTTTGGAGAATCAAAGTTTTGACACCTATCTTATTAACCCCATTGAGAAAACTCACCTGGATTCTATATTTTAGTAAATGATCTTAAAGTTATGGAGGTGGCATTGCAATCAACCTTGCTATGTTATCCTTGGTAGAATGAATTCTGGGAACAGATATTCAGATGAGCCAATGCAGACTATTCATCCTGGGGCTATAAAAGAAGGAAAAAGCAGGTGTGTCAATTTGGATCAGGTTCATTTGCTGAAAAAAGAAAGCAGTCAAATAACTGTTAAACCAGATACAGGCAATTCCTGACTTATCATGGTTTGACTTAATGATTTTTTGACTTTATGATGGGTTTATCAGGGTATCAAATACATTTTCAACTTATAATATTTTTTATTTAGGATGGATTTATTGGTATGTAACCCCGTCATAAGGTTAGGAGCATCTATGGTTCATGTCTCTTTTGTAAAAACAAACAAACAAAACCTGGACTTTGGCATTTCAGTTTTGCTATGGTGAATTTCTTAAGTCATCAGATTTTTTTTTTCATCATTTAAATGCATGGTTTTCATCTTCAAGTTTGCCACATAGTTCAAACTAGTAGCTGGAGCTCTGATCATCACATCCATGGTCCAGTGAGCAAGAAAGGCACAGAAGGAAAGGCAAAAAGGGTGTATCCTATCCCAGCTGAGTCAACCACCTTTAAGAAACCTTTCTAGAAATCTCATCTAACACTTAAACTTACAACTCATTGGCTAAAACTTAGTAATGTGGTCCTACCCGGCTACAAAGGAGGACAGGAAATGTAGATGTTTACCTGGGCACATTGTTGCAGCAAATAAAAATGAGGCCCTTTAACCATGGAAGAAGGAAAAATGGACATTGGGAAGACACTAGTAGTCTGTGAGACAATAGGCATGAGTGTAGATTACCAGATACCATGGTTTTTAAGAAAGGTATCGGCATAGATTCTTCCTAGTAGTATGGAACTTATCAGTGGGATTAGAGAGGGGAGAAGAGAAAGAAATGTAGGGTGAGCTTCTTTTTTAAGCAAAAGGGGGAAAAATTGCCTACTTTTTTAAATTACGAAGATGATTTATTTATCTTTAATATTACTACATGCTATTATATGATATGCTTTTAATATATTGCTTTCTTGAATTATCTGAAAAATTGTGTCTTCATGAAGTGAGAACGCTCACATCATGAGAGATGAGGATAGAGTGTTCACTTATGTCCCCTGAGGAACAGTCGCAGGGGGTTTTCCTGTCTACTGAATAGCAGTGGAAGGGTTAATGAGTTAGCACTTACCCAGGGCTGGAAGATGAAAACCAGTAGGCTGGGATATTATTTTTATTGTGTTGACACAGATGCATTTTCTTCAAGATTTATAAGAAACTTTTAATTTTTCCAAATACTCTGCTTCTTGCTTTACAAATTCCATTTTACTTATGTATGTGTCATCTACACTACGCCTCACCGGGGGAGAGCAACAACAGAAAAGATTTCTCTTTACTTTGAGGTTTTACATTCATGTGGAACATTTTTACTGAGTCAATAAATTGCTGCTTACCAGTGAGTGTTTCCCCAAGGAATTGATCTGCAGAACGTTTTTCAAAATTTGGGCAGGGCACTTGCTATCCAGGAAGAAGGGTCAAACAGCTTCCAAGAGAAGCAGGAGGTTTTGCATGAGAATATCACCACCACCAACAATAACCAGAAGCACCAATCATTTATTCACATCTTATAATACTAAGTGCTTTCTTGCACTCAGTATGCCCTCCCCCACTTCCTCCTCTCTGCTTGGACTAGCTCTAATTTACAGATAAGAAAACCAAGGCTCAGAGAGGTTAAATAAAATGTTTGTGGATCTAGCCAGAAAAAGGCAAAGCTGGGACCCACACCAGGCAATCTGATCCCAAAGCCCACAGCGCTTTCACTCAACCTCTGTGTAATATTGTCTCACAAACATCCCCAGAATCTGCTCCATCTCTTATCACTGACAAAGCCTTGGATTTGCTGGTAGAGAAAAAATGCTTGAAATCTAGCTGGGCTCCTCCAGTATCTGTTTTGACAGACGAAATTAATTGTTCATTTTCAGAGCACTTTTTGGCAACTCTTTCCAATGACCCGAACTGCCGTCTCCTTCCTTTTCAGCTTGGCAGGGCTCCCCAGTGTGGAGCTGGAAGGAGCCGGGCGGTGCGGAGGGCTGCACTGGTGCAGGGCGCTGGCCAGGCTGCGGGCTTTGGGGGAGGAAGGACGAGCTGGGTCCTGCTATCTGGAGTGGCTGAGAAGGATGGTGGGCATTCTCTGACTCTCTGATAGAGGGAAAGTCTCACTAAGTCGATAAAACCAAATGTGATCATTGAATTGAAGACGAGCCTGTCTCTCATCTTTGTGTTTTTCTTCCAGAGTAAGATGATCTGTCTTTCTCACACTCCACCTCCACGGGCTCAAAGGAAAGGGGGTGATTTCCTTCCTTCTTGCACTCTTCCTCGGTGTTGACCAGAAGAGGGAGCAGCTTTCGCTGGAAGGTGAAAACTGTACAGGCACATTTTAGAATGCGTACCTATCTCCAAAGATGCTCCTTTAGCTCTAAAATGTTTTAGAACTAAAAGCACTTGTTGAATTAAAAAACACCTCTCCACCCCCGAACAGAAACTACCAACATTTTCTGGTAGCTCAGAGTTCCAATTTTGGGCAAACTTATTTTGAAACGTGCAGAAGCTATCCCAAATGTGCACTAATTTCTTGGAAGCCCTCAGCATCCTTGATATTGTTATTATTCAGATACACATGTGCTAATCCAGATGCTAGTGTTTGAAACACGCAGAAAGTTAAAATGTGGAAGAGATTATATAAGCACCATAGTTTCCTACCTTCTTCATTTTCTGTTTCTCTTTCTCCTTTTATTTTCTTTAGACAGGTTTTTGTTCTGTCATCCAGGCAGGAGTATAGCGGTGCCATCATAGCTCATTGCAGCCTCAAACTCCTATGCCTAAGCTATCCTCCTGCCTCAGCCTCCTAAGTAGCTAGGCTTACAGGCATGTGCCACCATGCCTAGCTAATTTTTCTCTATTTTTTGTAGAGATGGGAGTCTCACTATATTGTTTAGGCTGGTCTCAAACTCCTGTTCTCAAGTTATCCACATTGGCCTCCCAAAACCCTGGGATTACAGGTATGAGCTATTGCATCTGCCAGTTTCTCTTTCTTGCAGACAGCAAGAATGCAAATAAATGAAGGAGATTAATGTTTGACTTTGGATAGAAAGTATTCCTCTACTGAGTCTTCATGATCGTGGCAGGATTCTTGGTGAAGGTAAAATTTAAGATGGGTTTTAATTAGGAGGAGAAAAGTAAATTTGAACTGTAAAGAGGATATAAAGCAATGGAAAATTACTAAAATGTACTGAGGCTGGAATAAAGGGTAAGGAGATGACGCCGGCAACATCATATAATGGTGGCAGCATTTAAAAGGTTGGATCCTGGTGAGGGTAAATTCAAGTAACAAGGTCATAGTTAGGGAGGCCAGATGTACTGTTTGGCAAGGGAAGGTCCCAGTTTCTTTTTTCTATTTATTTTTATTTTTTATTTTTATTTATTTATTTATTTATTTTGAGTTGGAGTCTCACTCTGTTGCCCAGACTGGAGTGCAGTGGCCGCTCCCGGCCACTGCAGCCTCGACCTGCTGGGTTCCGGCGATCCTTCCGCCTCAGCCTTCTGAGTAACTGGAATTACAGGTGTGCGCTACCACGCCCTGCTAATTTTTTGATTTATTGTAGAGATGAAGTCTTGCCAAGTTGCCCAGGCGGGTCTCGAACCTGCGGGCTCAGTCAATCCACTGACTTCAGCCTCCCAAAGGTGCGGGATTACAGGCTGAGCCACCGAGCCCAGCTGAAGGTCCCAGTTTCTAATTGCTGCCCAGGTGGAAATGCTAATACCTCCCTTGTTCACTGTCCTAGTGTCCTGGTTTGGTTGATAAATTACACAGTTACGCTAGCCTTAGTTTTCATATGACTGAGCGTCAAGGAATAAATCACCTACTTAGAATTGCATGTGGTGAGCGAGGGATGGATTTTGGAAAGATGGTTGTGAAACAAACAAAAAAGGAGGATGATGGCCATAGTAAAAAGTGACCTCACTGGGCATGCTCTGTTACAGGACAGTGGGCAGTCAGTGAGAGGGACCATGAAAGAGAGTTAGAGAGAGAGAGAGAGATATAATGCTCTATGTGATAGCAAGATCTTCAGGGACAATGGATCTTTATTACATAAGCAATGTGCAATAAACAATCAGTACTTGTTAGATGAGTAAAATTGTATTCAGGTGGAGGAAGAAGAACTGGATGTGAAGAAGAGACAAGGAGCAAAGCCTGGGAATGAGCATTTGGGTGCAGATTTGATTTTCCAGAGCAAAGATTTCAGGAAGAAGTGAGAAGGGCTCTGTGAGTTTTGGCTCCCAGTGGGTCGCATAAAAGGGACAGAAGAGACAATGGAGTAATGGGTTTGGGGAAGGGAAGGAATGTTGGGCAGATGAAGCTTCAGGCATGGAGGGGGGGTGAGGATCTCACCTGTGGTGTGTGCCAGGCTTGGAGACAGAGACAGTTATGTATGGAGGCAGCTCCTGGTTGGGTGCTTTAAGACAGTCACAAATAAACAATTAGAAATCAGCGATTCATGGTGGAGGAACACTGTCAGGAAGGGATTAATTCTGCTTCAAGGTGGGGAGAAGGATCCTGTTAGAGAAGGGCCACAGCTAGTGCCAAAGAGTTGGGGATGGCTGGTGGGGACCTCAAAGAAAGTATAAACATTTTCCAGTTGCAGAAGTGGGGAGAGTGGGAAGAATTGGTGAGCGCATGCAGGGAGGTGGAAGTTGAATGCAAGGTATTTGGATTGTGACAGCGGGGTGAGGACACAGGATAGGCAGTCTTGCATTCAAAGCTAGAGCATAGGGATTTTATCCCATGGCTCACCACGGAGAGTTGTGGAAGAAGAGTGTTTCACAAATTCACCATAAGCACTGACTGGAAGGACATGGAGGGATGGGGAGATTGGATGAAGTGAAGGAGACGAGGAGTTCCCGGAGAATTTCTGCTCCAGCAAAAGCAGAAGGAATAGAGGAGGGGAGGGGGTGAAGGGACACTTGCAGGGTCCATTTGGAAGATCTTGAGCGCAATTTGGATGTGGAAGGTGAGGGAGAGAGAGGACTCAAATATTTTGATTATGAGGAAATCATTGGGAGGGAGGTGAAAGGAGGCAGCCCCAGCAGCAGGACTGCAGGGATGTAAGAAATGAGTTTGGTGAAAGAAAGCAGAGACAAGTTCAGAGAGCTTAAGCCTGGAGGGGAGGGTTGAGATGGAGTGATAGTTTGATGGTGGGGAGGGGGTAGGTAACAGGAAGGAGAAAGGTGGAGGCGGGCATGCTGCCAAGGCTAAATGAAAGTGGTTTTGTCTTGTTTCCTAAGATGGATGGGGAAGCCTTGGTATATTTGGTTTTGATGGGGTTATAGAAACAGAAGGAAAAAGCTGATGAAAAATGAGGGAGATTCTGTGGTCACTAGAGAAAGCAAACAGTTCCAGCAGATGTTACTGTTCTGGTACTCAGCTTCTTATCAGCAGGTACTCCAAGTCTTTGAGTGTGTGTGTGTGTGTGTGTGTGTGTGTGTGTGTGTATGTGTGTGTGTGTAGGGGGGGAGATGGAGTCTCTCTATGTTGCTCAGGCTGGTTTCAAACTCCAGTCCTCAAGGGATCCTCCCACCTTGGCCTCCCAAAGAACTGGGATTACAGTTATGAGCTACTGTGCCTGGCCTAATTCTTAAAGACAATGAGAGGGAGTTAAAATCCAGGTAGAAATTGTGGAAAGGCAGAATGAGAGAAATTACTGATGAGGCAGAGAGCATTCAGGGACAAAAATGGAACCAACGTGTGCTTGAGGTTGGGACCAAGTTATCTATAGAGATAGCAGTAGAAAATGGAAGAGAAGGAAGAGAATCTCTGGACTCATGTGGATGCCAAATGACACAAAGGGAGATGAGAAAAGTAGAAAGCAGGTTTAGGATTGCAGTGGTGTTTGTTGTTTTTGCCACTCACCATGCATATACACTTCTTGAAGAGAGATGTCCAGGTTTTGTTTTGGGCGAACCACCCTTATTCAATGTTGAGCCCAAGAACTTGGAGTTTAGCTGATGACACTGAGCCCTGGCATTGGAGTAACTTGGTCCAGTTCAAATAGTGAATTTCACTCCCTGGGCATAGTGATTTGTAAGTGACTATGCACCTAGCTCAAGAATTCAGGAGGCTCAATTCTGGGAATTTTTGTTGAACATTTGAGGAGAGGACTCTTTCATGCTGGACTTGAATTTAGAAGGATATAAATGGCAGCTGCTGTAGACATTTTACAACTTCAAGGGGAGAGCCAATCAGAGAATGCAGACATGATAAGGTCAGCTGCAGTGGCTCATGCCTATAATACCAGAACCTTGGGAGGAGGGAGGATAGCTTGAGGCTAGGAGTTCAAGGCCAGCTTGGGCAACATAGTGAGACCATAGTCTCTACAAAAAAAAAAATTAGCTGAGTGTGATTGCTCACACCTGTAGTTTCAGCTACTCAGGAGATTGAGATGGGAGAATAACTTAAGCCCAGGAATTCAAGGCTGCAGTGAACTTTGGACATCACTGTACTCTGGACTGGGTGACAGAGTGAGACCCTGTCTCTAAAAAATTTTTTAAAAAATGAAATAGACAACAGAGTGTAATGCACAATTAAGACATAGATAAAGACACTGGGTCTTCACGATATCATCTGAGCCCTATACCTGAAGCCAGCCTTATACCCAGGATTTTCAGTTGCATGAGCACTAAACTGGTTCTCTTTTGATGAAGCCATTTGGATTGGGTTTTCCTACTTGTCATGGAAAGAATTATTGATAAAAGGATGTAAGGGGAACATGATGGAAGCACACAAAGGTGAATGGAGAAGGGAGGTACTCAAGTGTTGTGTCAGAAGAGAGGCAGAAGCAAGGAGGTTGCTGGAATTTGGAAAGATAAAGTTAATAGGAACAGAAAGAAATAGATTACCTGACCAGGGCTAGTCAGATATTTAACATCTGTGAAGGGGTAACCTTGGACTGTGGTATATTTCATTGGTGGACATTAACCTGGGAATTAAAGCTACCCTGAGGATCCAATATTTTTTTTTCCTTATCTGTACAAAGAGAACAACTTGTAGCGATGGTACTTACACTCTGGAATACTGATAGATGCCCATTCATTCATTCATTCATTCGTTTCATCTATTTGCTCAGCAAAAGTTGATTAGCATCTGCAAAACAACATGTTAAGAATCAGAAGTTAGAAAAGACACCAGCTTCTCCCTAGAGGTGCTTCACTGAGTCAGGGCAGAAGTTGTGTAATTAGATTGCCGAGTGGTCTGCACACCGGGAATAAGTCCATGAGTTTGAGCTGAGAGGGAGCCACAGGGAGGTAACTACGTAACCTGAATAAGCTAGTGGAAATTGTGTAGCTAATGGACACCTGAAGCGACTCCTGATTTTGGCATTGGCAGTCTAGGTGAGCTTTGTTCTCTCTTGGAATCTTGGTCCCCATTGGAAAAGAGGAACCAGATGAATGTGTTTCTCTCTGTTTTCCTGTTTTGTTTCTCTTAATGTGAACAGACACTTGCTTATTAACTGTGTGTGGTACCCTCTGGTTATTGTAGGGTGCTGTTCATTTAGACAATCAGACATAGATTTTGAAAATCCTCTTGCTTTTTCCACACTGATTGCGTTGTACACAATTTTCTTTATTAATGTACGATTGTCTTGTAGACCTGGCTGAGCAGGCCTACCTTGTTTGCCTGTCAAAGCAGTGTATCTAAGCAGCTACAAAACATATTTGATGCAGTGAAAAAGCAATTTTTGTCTTTAAAATAAACACCAACTTTTCTCTTCTGTAAGCCTGTCCGGATGATCAAAAGCCAGATAAAGCCCTCAAACAAATTCCCTTTTACCATTTTCAATGTTAAAAAAAAAATTCCTTGATTCCCAGCGAGCCCTCCTCTTTCATTAATGGAAGCACAGCTCTTATCTTGATATATGTGTAACTGGTGCTTCTTCAGTTCTGACAACAAGAAAAGCGAACACCAGAAAATAATGGAGCCCTGAAAAATTGCTGCCCTGATACCACTGAAATTTCTCCTTCTTTCAGGCCAAATTCACCCACGCATCATGTCTGAGAAATAAAGAGCATGAGAGATATCTGCTCAGTCAGCAGATTGCAGTTTCTTTTAAGCAGTCAATGATTATTGAATCGTTGGCCAGACTTGAACACTCTTCTAGGTACAGTGACAGTTAATAGAACATAGAAGCTGTTATCTTTTGACTTTTGAAAACTTCTAAACTAAAATGGGCAGAAAAAGAAAAATAATTGAGGAACCAGAGCTGCAGCAGCCTCAGAATCTCTGGACTCAGATGTCATGTGACTGCAGCTTCCTGGGCTATGTGTCATTCTTAAAGTATGTGATAAGCAAAAAATAAGGACTATCCCCTTGCTTTCCGCATACTTTGAGGTGAGTAGAAAATAAAAATAAATTCTCCCCCTACTGGAGCTCTTGCATATCCAAGCTGTCCAGGGGTTTCAGAAGATGCAATCAAGTGGGAACCAAGTTCTGGCTAGTGCTGTGTGATAAGCACAGCATTGAACCCACCAGCACTTACAATGAAATCATGATCTGTGGCTGGACCAGATATCTCAGGTTGCACTAAGGCAACAGGTAGTTGATTTGTTCCTCATGCCATCTAGGATAGTTCTTAATCAGGGACTAAGAAAGATGTTTGTTTATGTTCTTTGGGCCTGATCTTCAGGCCAGACAACTTTGTCTTTGGTCAGTCTGGAGCAGTCTAGGTTCACAGAAAGGAAGAAGCAGCGTTGAGAGTTTCCATCAGAAATAGTATCTAAGGTATCTGGAGCCATGATAGACTTCAGGGCTTCCTACTGACACAATGGCTGGGTGGGGACATAGACTTTGGCACGAGAACCCTTCTCATCTGAAGGATCTATGACCAGGATCTTGATCACCTCATAATGCATTTAGTATGATGCCCTCACCCAAAGTTTAGACACTGTGACCAAATACCATTTTCTTTGTCCACTGGTTGGTGAAGGCCATCAATAATGAGGTGGTCTAATGCTCCTGAAACTTCATGCTGACCCTTTTGATAGACAGTAACCCAGACCACCTCATCTTGGTCTGCCTGTCTGTGTCTCCTCAGTTTCATGTCAATACTAACTTCTGCAAACTGATGGTCTTCCTGGTTTCCATTTCTTACCTTACTTCTTTATGCCAGGTTTTTACTTGCTCACAAGCTGGGGAAATTAGTAGTACTCAGCTCTGATGACACCAAAACTAACCCAGAAAACCCCCAATGCCAAAGCCAGAATGTAGCATGTGACCCATGTCATGCTACTATCACCATCATTTTCTAAGGACAGGAGTCTACGAGGGAAGTGGATAAACACATGCTCAACTGAGAAACAAGAGTAGCAGCTATAGGGAACAGACCCTCAACAACATCAAGACAACTGTCCATAGCATTTCAACCCATGGGCTCAAGGTGGTCATTAGCAAAATCCACCACCTAAGAGCTCTTCAAGGGAATCTCCTAATCTAAACAGTTCAGCGCTACATCTGAAAACTTCTTCTGCTAGAACACAGGGAAAGGAATGAAAGAAATGCAATTTCTGGAGGATGAGAGCAACAAAATCACATTTGTTTCTGAAAATCAATATATCAGTATGCCACAAGAAAGAATAAAAGGAATTTCAGCAGAAGCCAAAATGGAGGGCTGAGGGAGGACTCTCAAAGACTCAGGACTCTAAGAAGACTAAGTCTTCTCAGTTGACCCAGCTTTCAACATGGCTCCATTTTCCTCCCTAGAATTACCATATTTTGTCCCTGTCGTTGTGTGTTTTTCTGTAGATGGTAGAGGGGAACTTGTCTTTTTTTTCTCCTGGGGGGAACTGGATTTCTGGGTCTTTTTTCAATCCAGTAGTCTACTACCAACCCCTTACAACTTGGATGGCCACTGATCGGAGCCCAGATAATGACAAAGAGAAAAAGAGGACCAGAGTGATTAATTTCTAGCAAGTAGAAGCCTCTGGGTCAATTCTCACTTCCTCCCTCATTGACCATCTCCAGGTGTCTCTCTGGTTTTCATGTGTTCCCTTTTCTTTCTTTCCCAGCTTTAGGGTAAGGTGTTGATGATATTACTAGTTCTCCTCTGAGTTTTGCTCTGGGCCTTTGTTTTCCTTTTGAGGAGACTGTCCTACTCTGTTGAGTGGCCCTCATCCTTTACCTCCTCTCTTGGGGGCAGCCAGGAAGAAAGGAGAGAACTAGTTGCCTTGGTCTTTAAGTTTCTGGATAGGAGCTCCCTTTTCTTTCTTCCCTTGCTCACTACATCCCTAACATTTGGAAAGGAATGTATCATTAGCTAAAAAGAGAACACTTTTTTTTTTCCCAGAGAAGGAGAGAATCAGAGGACATTCCACCATCACTCCTTTGTCAGTTTCTCTTTTTTATTCTTATGCTGAGACTTCTTTTCTGCCTCCTATTTTCCTGTTCTACCATCCCAATTTCTGTTTTGTGTGAATGTGCTGCTTTTTGAAAAGATGATGTTCTGTGAGACAAAAACAAGCAGAAAATGGAAAGAGAAAATAAACTGTGCAAGAGCACTCATATTCAACCCTTTTACTTTCTTTCATTCAGCTTCTATTGAACATCTGGTACATGTGAGCATTGTGCTGGGGGTGGGAGAGACACACACTGCACTGCCTGTAGCAGTCAGGTTTGCTTCCTCTTTAGGTGGAAGTTGTACCAGAAAGGAGCTAATGAATGGTGGGCCACTCTTTTGAGGGCAGAGATTAAGATTGGATGGAGGTGCTAAAGTGACCAACCAGGACTGCAAGGCTGATCCAAGTGTATTGAGATCATTTTCTGCCATCTTTTAAATGTAATGAATTTGTGTGTGTGTGTGTGTGTGTGTGTGTGTGTGTGTGTGTGTGTGTGTAGAAGTAGAGATCTCACTGTTTGGCCAGTCTCGTCTCAAACTCCTGGTCTCAAGTGATCCTCCTGCTTTGGTCTCTCAAAGTGCTTGTATTACAGGTGTGAGACACCACGCTGGCCCACCTTCTGTGATCTTGTAACTCTTCAAAGACCCTCTGGGACTATTGGAATTCCCAATTTAAGGAAAACGGCCTTCACCCAGTGGAATAATAGCCACAGATATGCACATTTATATAATTTTTGCTGCTTATTCTAAAGCAGTAATTCTCAACCAGAGGAGAACGCCCCTCCTTTCTCCTCCCTTTTCAGGGATGCCTGGCAGGGGGCATTTTGATTGTTATAATTGGGCCGAGAGACAGGAAGGGAGGGATGATTAT
Source organism: Cephalopachus bancanus (assembly GCA_027257055.1). Taxonomy (NCBI): domain Eukaryota; kingdom Metazoa; phylum Chordata; class Mammalia; order Primates; family Tarsiidae; genus Cephalopachus; species Cephalopachus bancanus. Next base: position 1,538,616 of record JAPVLO010000170.1, on the reverse strand, counting down.
TACTGCCATCTAGTAGGAAGAGATCAGAAATGTTGCTAAATTATCCTTCAAAACATAGATAGCCTCCCACAACCAAGAATTATTGGACCCAAAATGTCAAAAGTGCTGAGGTTGGAACCCCTGTTCTAAAGGAGAGACTTCTGATGCATCCCTGACTGTGCTATGATAGTAATAATGAACATTTGTTGAGCACTTACTATGTGTCAGATGCTGTTCTTAGGGTTTTACTTGAAGTATGGCATTGCTTTCTTACTGCAGATGATGAGGTAGGTCTTATAATCATTCCTGTTGATCGGATGAAGAGGATGAGTCCTGGAGATGGTAAGTGGTTTGCTGTAAGTTCCAAGGCTAGAAAAGCAGCTGGGTGAGGATGTGAATCTCAGCAGCCTGAGGTCAAGTGTATACACACTTAACCTTCTTTATATTCCTTTCTTGGACACAAATCCTGCTAAAGTCCATTGTTCTCAGTTGGGAAGTACAGTCACTTTTTTTTTTTTTGGCCTGGGTGAACATAGAAACTAGAAGAGTGAAGGAGAAGGGACAATCTCAACTATTTGTCTTTGTAATGAGAATATTCAGAGTTTCTTGCTCTGAATTGCTGCACCTGAGTGGGAGGATCCTGATGAACATGAATGAAGAGACGCACCTGACCAGACAGGACCTGCGCTAATGACAGGGCACACCATGTCAGGCAAGCTGCTGCCTCTTACACCACTCACACCCTGCTTGCTGATCTCCTTGCAGTGGGAAGTTAAGCCCTCAGCATCAGCCAGCCCCGGAACCCTTTGAAATACCACGTTGGAAACTTCTTGGCAAAGCCTTACAATAGAAAGCATAAGCAGATTCTAAATTACCATTATCATTAATCGGGGTTGACATTTAACTGCCCCCTCCTAAGTACTGTTCAATCATTGCCCCCTGTCATTCCCTTCTCTGAGATTCCCACAGGCCTCCTTAGAGTGGAAGGTACCTGAGCCAGTCCCGGTGTGTGGTCCTTGGTGGAACAATGGAAGCAAAGTAATCCCTGACAGAGTGGGCTGGGACCTTCGACATAAAGCAGATATGAGGGCAATGTGAGAGAGTGCCATGGAGGGCAGCTCAGAAAAGGGAAGGGGACAGGAGAGAGGCCAGTCATTAAGAGGCTGGTGGGGGCGAGGAGAGCCAATAATCCTGGTGGGTGAAATGGAGTGAGTGGGAGCACGGTTTGTGTTCCTACACAAGCAGAGTTGTCACTTGTCATTTTAATGGATTCCAAAGGAGGCAGACATGCTCCCAAGTCAGTCTGGGAAACCAGCTGCATATGAGAGAAGAGTATCTCAAAAGCCCTTTATTATGCTTCATATTGCATTCATTTTGCACTACACATGGGTTTTAGGAACTGCAAAAAGCCCAGACCATGTCTCTAATCTGTCCATTCACTCATTCATGTAGTTGGCAGATATTTATTGAGTTGCCACTAAATGTCAAGCACTGTTCAGTGTACTGGGGAGGCAGCTGTGGACTAGATAGATATGGCCCTGCCCTCATAAAGATGGACCTTAGAGGGGAGACAGACCACAAAAGAGTTCGCATAATAAGGAGGCAAATGACTTTTGTGCATCAAAGAACACAATCAACAGAATGAAAAGGCAACCTGGGAAATGGGAGAACATCCTTGCAAATTACAGATCTGATAAGAGGCTAACATCCAGAATATATAGAAAACTCCTACAACTCAACAACCACAAAAAATTCAATTAAAAATGGGCAAAGAACTTGAATAGACATTTTTCTAAGAAAGATACGCAGTTGGCCAACAAGCACATAAAAAGATGCTGAACAGCACTAACCTGTAGGGAAATTTAAATGAAAACCATAATGAGATGTCAACTCACACACATTAAGATGGCTACTATTAAAACTGATCAGAAGATAACAAGTCTTGGTGAGGATGTGGAGACATTGAAACCAATCTACATTGCTGGTGGAAGTGTAAAATTGTGCAGATGCTATGGAAAACAGTATGGGGGGGGTTCTTCAAAAATGGAAAGTATAACTACCATATGATCCAGCAATGCTACTTTTGGGTAAATACCTAAAAAAATTGAAAGCAGTGATTCAAACAAATATGTGTGCACTGATATTCATAGCAGTATTATATACAATAGTCAAGAGGTAGAAACTACTCAAGTGTCCATTGTAGGATAAACGGATATGCAAAATGTTGTATGTACATTAAATGGAATATCATTTACCCTTAAGAAGGAAGGAAATTCTGATACATGGTACAACATCATGAGCGTTGAAAACATTATGTTGAGTGAAAGAAGCCAGTCACACACACAAAATCCATTTTTATGAGGTATCTAGAGTAGTCAAATTCATAAAGACAGAATGTAGAATGGTGATTGCCAGGGGCAAGGGTAAGTGATTGTTTAATAGGTACAGAGTTTTAGTTTTGCAAAATGAGAAGAGTTCTGTGGAGATTTGATGCACAAAAATGTGGTTGTACTTAACACTAGAGAAGTGTACACTTAAAAATGAATCAGATGGTAAATTTTACTATGTTATGTTTGATTTACTCCAATAACAAGTTAAAAAAAGTAAATGACAATGGTTTGTTAGAAGGGTGAGTGCCCTGGAGATGAAATGAAACTGAGTGATGTAGAGGGGCTGTGCAGAATAGATTTGGCATTACATCTTACTATAAGGTCTTAGGATATGCCTCACTGAGAGAGAGCTATTTGAGTGAAGACTTGACAATGGTGAAGGTGTGAGCCATAAGGATGTGGCAGAAGAGCATTCTAGGCAGAGGGCATGGCTAGGGCAAAGGTCTTAAGGTGACTTGGCATGTTTGAAGGGCAGGAGGCCAGTCAGCCAGATGATCCAGCGATAGAGAAATGGATCATTTAGGGCCTGGGAAGCCACTTCAAAGATCTGACTTTTGTCCTCAGTGAGGGTGAAGTCACTGGAAGACTTTGAACAGAGAAGAGCAATGTTTTGAGTGATGGATGTTTCAATAGGATCACTCCATCTGCTGTGCTGAGAAAGGACTGGAAGGGGCAAGAGAGAAAGTTGGGAGACCAGAGGAAGCTACTACGTCATTCCAAATGAGAGAATTGTGGTAGTTTGGTTCCAAGTGGGAGCAGTGGAAGTGTAGAGAAGTGGTGAGAGTCTGGATACAATTTGAAAAGAAAGTCACCTGAATTTCTTGATGATTGGAAGTGATGTGTGAAGCAAACAAACAAATCAGGAATGACCCCAAGCTTTTCTCCTGAGCAACTGGAAGAATAGAGTTACTGCAAACTGAAATGCACAGAGCAGCGGGTAGACCAGGTTTTGGGGTAAAGAGCATGTGTTTGATTTAGAAATATTAAGTCAGAGATAATCATCATATATTCAGAAGGGGCTTTGATAGATACATGGGTCTAGAATTCAAGGTCCCAACTGGAGAAGTCAACTGGGGAGTTATTAGTACACAAATGGTATAAATTCAAAACCATAATCAGTGAAGCTCACCTACAAAGTGAGTCCAGATGGAGATGGGAAGAGGCCCTAAAATTCACCCAGGATGACCTAGCATTAACAAGTCCAGAGAAAAGGGAACACCCGACAGGAGACTGGGAAATGCAGGTAGGAATTACCTTTCAGAGCCCACAGTGACTGCAGTACAGAAAACCGCCAAAATGGAACAGGAGAGTCCGTATTCTGAAGACAAGAAAAAATTGAGACTTAGAAGGAAGAAGTGACTTAAGTCACATGGCTAGTCAATGGCACACTGAAAGCAAGTATTTCTCATAGGAACTTGTCTATTCAGGAATCAGAAGTAGAATACCTAATTTTAATGGGGATGGGGACCAAGCCTTCAATAAAGTAGAAATGTGCTTTCTTTGAAGTTCATCTAGAGCAGCATATTACAAATGCCATAAAACTGATAATACAGTAAGCAAAGCCAAGGAAAAGAAAAGTTAACTATGATTCCTGGTGACTTCATGGGGTTGGAGAAGTTAATAAGCTAGCACAGTTGTACATTTAACTTTCAGATCTGCTTCTTCATAGACACTCTTTGTTCAGGTCTAGGAAAAGCTTCTCATTTTTTTTTTTTCAAAATTCTTTTTTAATGACCAGAACCATCAGAATACCCGAAAGTGCTTTGAACACTCATGTTTAATGAATTCTCTGTGTCCACCAGGTTTTATCTGTAAAATGAAAGAGATGCAAATTGTGTATCTTGAAACATAAGTTTTCCTTTCATTATCATTTCCATGGCATTGTTTTTTTGAGTAGGCGTCTCACTCTGTTTCCCAAGCTTGAGTGCTGTCGTACAATCATGGCTCACGGCAGCCTCGACTCCCTGGACTCAGGTGATCTTTCTGCCTCAGCCCCCTGTGGATCTGGGACTACAGGTATGCACCACCATGCTTGGCTAATTTTTTTGAATTTTTGTAGAGGGTCTCACTATGTTGCCCAGCGGTCTCAAACTACTGGGCTCAAGCCATCCACCCACCTTAGCCTCCCAAAGTACTGAGATAACAGGCGTTAGCTGCTGCTCCCGGTCTTCATGGCGTTCTTATTATACTGTATATTTTATCTTAACCTAGTCTATTTAAAAAAATATTATAAAAACTGATATTGAGAATGTTCTCAATAACATCTCAGTGGTATTTTGTCCATAGTGTATGTAACTTTTTTGTTTCCTTTTTTTCTCTAAAAGCTCCATATCTCACCTTTTACAGTAGAACTTGGAAGAGGGAAGAGATAGAAAAGCAAAATCATCCGTAAGACCCAGAAACAACAGCCATTACCAACATTATAGCATGTTTACGTGTAGTGGATTTTTTTTCCTATATTTAATTCTTTTTTACTTATTAATGATTTTATAAGCATAATATCTTAGGTTATTAATATATCCCATATAGCAGGGCTATTCTGGGCTCATTACTTCTGGGGAGAAAACAAGATACCTTCTCTGGCTTTGGGGTTTGAAAGCCAATATATTTAAGCATGCAGTGATGATAAACTAGAATTGTGAGGACTGGATTTGAGGTGTATAGGAACTTCCCCTTATTCCCTACTCCTGAACACACACACACACACACACACACACACACACACACACACACACACACACACACACACACTCCTCTGGGTTGGGGAGAAGAGAGAGGAGACACAGGGGAAGTTTAGAGGGTTTCAGAGAGGGATCTCTTCTCCAGGTTAATCATCAGTAAAATGGCATCAACTCAAGACAGAATGTCAGATTGGAAAGCAAAAGAGTCTGCTCCCATTTTCCAGGTGGGACCTAGGAAAGTGGTAAAATCCCCCAAAATGGCTGTGGGTGTGTCCAGGTACAAAAGCCTAAACCAGTTTCACATTTCACAGCCACTGTAGTTTGGAAGCAACGGGATAACTCAAGACCAGAAGTTGACCCTGTCTGGAAATGAGGGTCATGGCCAATTAGGAGGTGAACTTTTCCAAAGATTTCCAAGTGTCCTGTTGATTCTGAGAACAACTAGGAGAAAGGAAAAAAAAGAAATTCTGAATTCTGAAGTTATGTTTCTAGCTCTCTGAGAAACATATTTCAAGAGGGAAATTAAATTGTCATAGAAAAATATTTTATCACCATGGGTTTATAGACTAAAATCTGTACCTATTAATCATTCCATAGATATATTCTATATCCTGATAGTTTTTCCCACTGTCTTCAAGATTTCTTTCTGAGCATCATTTTTTTAATCAATATTTTTATTATGATATTGTGGGGTACAGTTAAGGGTTAGGTATACAAATATGTTTCATTCAGGCACCCTGTTGATAAGAGGTGTTTCCCCGTCCCCAGACAGATATTTGCTACCGTTAATCCCATCTCCCTCCCCTCCATAGTTTCCTACTACTGTCAGTCATTTTATTATAGTATTACATTGGATGTTCGAGGTCCTTTATATGAGTGAGAACATGTAATACTCGGATCTTTGTTTCTGTGAGAGGTCATTCAATATTATAGACTCTAGTTCCATCCAGGTTGCTGAGAAATTCATGATTTTTGAACATCATTTTTAATACTGGCTTAATATTTCATTGAGTGGATACTGTAACTTTTATAACTGATCCCTTATTGTTAAACATTATGGTCATTTCTAATTTTTGCCATTATAATTAACACTCTGCCTTAGCAAGCACAAGCATCTAGGATGACTTTTATTTATTTTATTTTTTAAAATTAATTAATTTATTATAAAGATGTGGGGGTACAATTAAGGGTTAGGTATATAAACACTGATCATGCAGCTACCCTTGTTGATGAGGTATGCCCCTCCCTCCCCTAGCAGTTTCCCTCAACTGCCAGTCCCACCCCCGCTCCCTTGACAGTTTTCCACTACTGCCAATTGCTTTCTTATAGCATTATAATTGTTCAAGGTAACCTTATGAGTGAGAACATATGGAACTCAGTCTTTGTTTCTGTGATAAATCACTGAGTATGATCGACTCCAAATCCATCCAAGTTACTGCAAAGTCCATATATTTGTCCTTCTTTATGGCTGCATGATATTCCATTGTGTGTATGTACCACATTTTTTTAAGGGGATAACTATTTTAATACCAATTCCAGAAGTAGAGTTATTAGTTAAAAGGTTAGAACAATTTAATTCCCGTAATGCATTATTACCAAATTGCTTTTCACAAGTTTTGTAGAAATGTATTCTTTTGTGAGTCAACTCTGAGAATTTATTGTTAGAATTAAACACATCAGCGTTAAGTGGCTTTCTAATTTTCAGCTGAAAAAAGAGATCTTATTGGCTTATAGATAATATATATTATTTTTTCTATGGCTAAAAGAGTAAAATGTATTTATTTTAGAAAATTTGAAAAATAGAGAAAAGTACAAAAAGGAGCTAAAAATCACCTGCAATCTTATCACTTTTCACATGCTAATGCGGTTCTCCCTGTCTTTCTTTCTGTGGGTATACATGTCTACTCACACACACAATCTCATGCACCTATATTTTACTTCTTACTAAGTTGGAATCATATGGCATATATAATTATGCAAATTTCTGATTTAACAATGACATGAATGTTTTCTGATGAATTTATAACATATTCTTCTAAAATATTCATTTGCAATAATTATTAATTCATAAGACCTGTTTTAGACACAAAACACTTACCCAGTAATTGCTTTGTGTTGACATGATGGGATGGGAATATTAAAACCAGCAGTGGGAGGGTGGGTGGAGCATTAATACACAATTTTTGTTTGGATTTTTTTTTTTTCGTTCAGAGTCTTACCTCTGTTGCTCGAATACAGGCTTGAATACAGCGGCATAATCATAGCTCACTGCAGCCTCAAGCTCCTTGGCTCAGGCAATCCTTCCTCATCAGCCTCCTGGGTAGCTGGGACTATAAGAACACTCCACAATGTCCAGCTAATTTTTTGAAATTTTTTTTGGTAGAGATGCCATCTTGCGATGTAGCACAGGCTGTTCTCAAACTCTGAGCTCAACCAATCCTCCCATCTTAGGCTCTCAAAGTTCTGGGATTATAGGCGTGAGCCACCATGCCTAAAATATGATTTTAAATAACTTTATGTAACTTGATTATGATGGTCTGTCATATACCACAATTTCTTTTTATCAACTCTCCAGTTATTGGAGATTTAAATTATTTTCTATTTTTCACTGTTATAATAATTTTATGGGGATCATCTCTGCACACATCTTTTTGCACATCTCTATCTCCAAATTATTTTATTCAGGTAAATAGTTAAATGTCAGGATGTTGAATAAAAAATTATGCATCTGTTAAGGATTACTGTTAAGATGTTACCAAACTGATCTCTAGGAAGTGTGCACCATTTTCAACTCTCATTAGTAGTCTGTATATGAGAATATCCATTCCCTTGCACCTATGCAAGCATTGGGCATTATAATATTTGAACATCTCTGCCATTTCATCAGCAAAAAGTGACACCTTGTGGTTTAAACAATTTGGGTCAGCAGTAAGATTGACCAATCTTTCATATATGCTAGTGATTTTATCCCACCATTTGTAGATATTCTTTATATGTATTTTTCTTCATTCCATTACGTGGAGAGCAATGATGAAGTGTCTTGTTGAATAAATATTTATTGATTTCCTTGAGAAACACCTGAATACCAGTTGTTTTAAAATGTCAATTGTTTGCTTTATAGTTCTAAAATCAACTCCCATTCTGATGTTCTTTTGTGGGAGAGAGTCCATTAAAGTAATAATAGTGTCCTTCAACTTTTTTCTTTTACTATTTCAAAGAACTTAATAAAAATTTACACAGATATACAATAATGATAATAGTTTACTAAAATGTCTGGTTTATTTATTTATTTATTTATTTATTTATTTATTGCACTGGCTTAGAATTTTACATCAGATTAGTGGTTTGAAATGATAGACTGATGAAAAAAAGTGTTTCAGAATACTGTTTTGCTTAATGGTTAGCAAGGAGTAATACAAACTCTTGATATTGAAAAGGGTGAGAACCATTAGATTAGATTATGATATATCTAAACGCTGAGTTTAGCCATTTCCTTTCTTTGCATCTCATCATCATTATTTTCATTCATATATTTTTTGATTGACTGAGTTAATTATATTTTGTTATGGTGGTTTATATACTTTTATTTTTTCATAAAAATTCTGTGTGTTCATTAAAAAAACAAGCAGCACAGAGAGCCCAAAGAAGACATGTTGAAGGTGAAGATAGAAGTATTAACAGCAACCAGACAAATTAAAGTCAAGCATATTTCCCAGGTAAGGATGAGAGTTGACGTATCAGCCCCCCCAGATTTAGGTCAAATATGGACACCTTTTGTGTTTTATTAATAATAGCTTACCTCTACTTCTCTTGGACTGGGTTTGGTAATGTATACATAAAGACGCACATACACAAGCATCTATTTCACATAGATATTGGCATGTGAATCTGGCCCTCAAAATGTATGATTATTTGCAGTGTAAAGTCCTCACTCAATGTTATTGATAGTTCTTAAAAACCTTAACTTTAAGCAAAATGACCTACTGCGGGCCGTAGGAACTTAACTTTTGTGTATATCAATTGGCCTATGGTAAAATTGGTTTCATATTATAGCACATAATTTTGCTTTAAGTTGCAGATTCCAGAACCTATAGACAATATTGAGGACTTACAGTAGTTTAATGGAAAGATATTGACTTTCAAGTTGGAAAATAAGGTGTTTGAGTTTGATTACATTGTTTAGTCATCATGAGACACTTTGAACAAACTAAATGAGTCTCACCATTCTTAGCTTACCTTTATCTTAAAGGTTTATTGTGATTATGAATAGGAAAGAATTGGGAAATGTCATAAATCTGACATCTTTGATCCATGCATTATATTTTCCACTAAACCTTAGTATTTAAAGTCATACAAAACCCAATGAATTAGATAAAACTTGGAGCGTAGGCCGCGCTCAGTGGCTTAGCCTGTAATCCCGCACTTTGGGAGGCCAAGGTGAATGAATTGCCTGAGCCTACGGGTTCGAGATCCGCCTGGGCAACTTGGTGAGACCTCATCTCTACAATAAAAATCAAAAAAATTAGCCAGGTGTGGTACCGCGTGCCTGTAGTTCCAGCTACTTGGCAGGCTGAGGGGGAAGGATCGCCAGAGCCCAGCAGGTAGAGGCTGCAGTGGCTGGGAGCGGCCACTGCACTCCAGTCTGGGTGACTGAGTGAGACTCCAACTCAAAAAAAACAAAAAAAACAAAAACAAACTTGGAGCCTAAAGCATTATTTTAGGCTTGGCATCTCAGAACCTCTTTCTCTCTAGTAAGTTGCTTGTGAGTTGTAGGGCTACTACTGTAGAGTGACAATTGATACCAATTTTTTTTTAAAGAACTGGACCAGAATACATTTTTATCTATCAGGTTATCTTTGCTTAGTGATGAGTTGTCTGTCTATTGCCTTTCTTCAGTTGACCCTACCCACAGGCAATTGCTAACTACTCAATTCTTAGGAGTAATTGTTTTTTCCTGGCACTTTTATATGGGGGTGGCCTGTTTAAAAAGCTGTTCCATTAAGTGGAGCAGTTTCTTACTAGGCTGCCTTATATTCAGCAAAAGAATTACGACAAAACCTGGCCAGGATTTGCTTTGCAATGTGTGGACGCTTTCAGCTGTGAGGCTGTACCGTGTAACATATGCTGTCTGACCCAACTTGACACAACTTGCATGGTGCATTTATTTTCCTCATTCAAAGAGATTCTCTTTTAAGGCATTGGCTACTGGAAAATGTGTGAGTGACCTGAGGGGAGAGACCTAGGGCCCCATTCATATTCAGAAAAATCTCAGATAACAGTAGGTGTTTAACCCAACATGTTTATTGGTGGTATTTTAGCAGCAAGATGTTGATTTTACAGGTTTGTTATTATTAGGTTTATTATTAAGCTACCCATAAAATACTTTATTCATGTGGATATTTAACAGCAAGATTGAATTGTTATTTAGTAATTATCTTTTGAAATTATTTAGAAAATGTTATTTTACCTCTCAATTTACTTCTCAGTTACCTCTCATCTACAGATGAGTCAAAAAGACTCTGGAGCCAATTCTCTCAGAACTCTTGAGAAAATCAATTTAACCATGCTTTACTTTAGTTTCTTGGATGTGAAAACAAATGTTTGGGCCTTGAGAATTTCCTGAAACCTTTAGAGAAAAGGGGCCTTTGAGAACACTCAGAGGAGGAGGCTGGGAAGGGCAGGGAGGAGGATAAAAGTCATTTTGCTCTCTGAGGCATGGGATATGTTTCCAAAAGAAGTTTTTGTTTCCTTGGTTATTGAAATATGTTGAGTCAATGAGAGAAGTATGGTTTTCTTACCTGCTCAGCAAACTTTTACTGTGGACATATCCCTGCCTTTGCCTAATGAACGTATGCACGAACACTACATACACACACACACATGCCCTTGTGCACACAGACACACATACACACGGGCACATGTACATGCAAACAGTGATTCAAGGGTTTTGGAGTAGAACAGATATGATGGGAAAGACTCTTCAGTGAACCACTAGAACTAGCGTTTATTGGATGCTTACTATGCACTGGGCACAGGGCAATACCCCATTTGTATTATCTCATTTTATAGTCACCAAAAAAACCCTCACATGAGGTGGTTGCTATTATCACCCCCTTTTACAGATGAGAAACCTGGGGCTTAAAGAGTTTAAATTGCTTGCTCAAGCTCATACAGCTCTTCCATGACAGAGCCAGAACTCATGCACAGGATGGCTGACTCCAAAACAGATGCAGGTCAGGATAACAGGCTGTGAGGCTAAAGACGCTAGACTTCTTAGAGATTTGACCTTGAAGGGGTGCAGAATTGCCTTGGGACTCTCAGTCTACTGGGAGAACAAGAAGTGGGTGTTCTAGGCCCTGAAGTGCTGAGGTGGGTCCATATTCCTGACACTGACCATCTGCTCTCATTTCTCATGTGAACCTGTTACAGTTAATTCTATGTGCCTCCTGGCTGGGCCATGGTGCTCAGATGTATTTGGTCAAACATGCAGGATGTTTCTGCGAGAGTGTTTTGTTTTTTTTTTTTGGATGAGATTAAAATGTAGCCTTTGAATTAAACAGATTGCCCTCCATAAAGTGAGTGGGTCTCATCTAATCATCGGAAGGCCTTCATAGAACAAAGTCTGACCTCCCCTGAGCAAGAGGGAACTCTACCAGCAGATGACTTCAGACTGGAACTGCAACATTGGCTCTTTCCTGGGTCTCCATCTTGTCCCATCAGATGTTGGACGACATGGGCACAGTCTTCACGATATCATGAGCCAATTATCTTTCTTTCTCTCTCCCCCCGCCTTTCATACAGAACCTGTCCAACTTAGAACTCTCTTTCACTGTTACTGATCATCTGCCTTTTCCTATAGGATCCCCTGCAGCCTGCTATGTCCTTTCTCACAAGCACCACAGAACATCCCTAAGGCATCCCCCTGCCCCTACTCTCTTCTCTTTTTTTTTTCTTTTTCTGTTGTTTTTTTTGTTTTTTGAGTCAGAGTCTCACTCTGTTGCCCAGGTTGGAATGCAGTGGCACGCTCACGTGATCCTGGGTTCAGGCGATCCTTCCGCCTCAGCCTTCCAAGAAGCTGGCACACGCTACCACGCCCAGCTGACTTTTATTTATTGTAGAGATGAGGTCTCACCATGTTGCCCAGGCTGGTCTCGAACCCATGGGCTCAGACATTCCTCTTGCCTCGGCCTCCCAAAGTGCTGGGATTATAGGCTTCAGCCACCATGCCTGCCTCTCTTCTAATTTAAAAAATTACAGTTATTCCCCTTCTTTCTTTCTTCTCACCAATTTGTTTTCTAAAAGTGAACCTGGCAGGGCCAGGAGTTTCTGGCTCGAGGAGGTATACTGCCTTACTCTCGCCCTCACTTGCCCTTCAAATGCTCCCTTCCATTTCCTTCTCCACACTCAAGCCTTGGCTTATGTGTCTGCTTCCAGGAGGCTTTCTAACACAGGCACTATAGACCAGCCCTCCAGTCTGCCCTAGCACATTGCCTTGTTTTATTTTCTTTATGGCAGGATCCCTTCTGATGCATTTTCTTTCTTTAGTGTTTGGCTCCTCCACCAGAATATCACCTCTGTGAAAGTCTGTCTGTTCTCTTGTTTGTCCTTTTCACGGCTACACTCCCAAGCCTAGGACACTGCCTAGCCCAGAGCTGGAGAAAACAAACAAACAAACAAACAAACAAAAAACAGTAGTTGAGTGAATGAATGAATGATTTAATAAATTTTATCTGAAGGACTCAGCTAGGGAGGCAAGGGTGTGCAGGTGTGTGATACCCTACTGGTGAGAAGAGAGTAAATTGCTCATTTTTGAAGGTGCATTAACTCTTTCAGGCCCCTAGGGTATCATTTAGTTCACTGAAATAGTAATTTACTAAACAGTACCTTAGGGGCCTGAAAAAGTTAATGCACCTCCAAAAGTTTCTAATTTACACCAGGGAGCAGTTTATTTACCCAGCAGGGTTTGACCTAATAGGTCTTAACTCCATTTAAGAGAGTCATAAGGACTTTATCACTTTTCCACCTTCACATTTCCTACTTTTAGCATTTATCTGTTTGTGGAACACTGTTGCCAATTGCTGATGTGTGTGCGTGCCTACACCGTGTCCATGCTAATACAAGACCTAAGAGACATTGCTGATTGACTTTTGGCATTAGTACACGTTTTTCACATATATTTGAATTTGTATAAATTAGAAAAAAACAAACCTGTACATTGCAATCCTTTCAAATAATGGTATTTCGGTGTCTTATTGGTATTTATTTTAACCACTTCCTTAATTCACATTTTGTTTTTTTAATCCAATAATTAGATCACAGATGTCAGAAAATGTAAAAAATTCTATGTATTTGGGTTACCAAGCCTTGTCTATAATATGTAGCTTGTTATTTTATTTCTTTTTATTGTTTCAAACAGCAAAGCTGCTTCCACTCCTAATCTTGGACACACTTGTCCTGAAGTTTTCCAGATTTAGCCTAATCTTTCCTCTTTTCCTAGTTACTGTCAATTCTGTATTGTTGTAGCATGTCAAAAAAATTTTCTCCCCTCCTGAGTTTATTTTTTTGAAAAATCATTCTTACAGATTCAGCTGTGGAGATATATTTTTAAAAACATTTTTGTCACCTTGATGTTTACAGGACTTGGTAAGATGTTTCTTTCAACCTAGGGTCATTCAGGTATAATTGTTAACCAGCAATAGGTAGCAGAGTTTTTGGTAAAAACAGATTGTGAGTAGTTTTCCAAATATGGTCAAAGCCTATTAATTAGAAGTTTCCTAATTTAGACTTTGTGACAATTCATACTAAACTGGGTTTAAATATGCCCTTGCTATAGAATTAGGGGTTTGCTTAGCAAATAATAGTGTAAATCAGATTGCAGAGAACAAATTGCTTTTGAGAACATAGTATAGTAAAATTTTGATAGGGCTATTTAATTTTTTTGCATCAGAAAGGTTTTTTTTTTAAAAAAATTAAACAATGTAAAACTGTTTCAGCTAACAAGGTAACTGAATTTGATTTATGAATTTTTAATTTCTCAGGGATGTGATTCTGGACAATAGTGATTACTTGGCATAGGTCAGTAGATCTTAATAATTAGGATATCATGTCTATAAAGTTTTAAAAGTATTTTCTGATGCAGTACTATTCTATGAGTTCACTCATCCTTCTAAAGGTAGATTGCAGCAAAAAAATCAACAGGACCCATAGTAATGGAAGTTTTGAATACAGTTATTTAAGTTTACAGAGATTCCTTAATTTTAAATAGATTATTAGTACAAGCAGTTTGTACATTTGAAATAAGTAGATATATTTTATTTAAAAATTGTATCACCAGAATTTTTACTTATTCAGAATTTATTCTTCCTGTTAATTAAAGTGCTTGCCGCAATTACTAGAAAAAGTTTTAGTGTGTGGATTTTTTTTTTTTTTGAGTTGGAGTCTCACTCTGTCGCCCAGATTGGAGTGCAGCGGCTGCTCCTGGCCACCGCAGCCGTGACCTGCTGGGCTCCAGCGATCCTTCCGACTCAGCCTTCCAAGTAGCTGGAACTACAGGCACGCACTACCACGCCCGGCTAATTTTTGATTTATTGTAGAGACAAGGTCTCTCCAAGTTGCCCAGGCGGGTCTCGAACCTGCGGGCTCAGGCAATCCACTCACCTCAGCCTCCCAAAGCATGGGATTACAGGCTGAGCCATCGAGCCCGGCTAGTGTGTGGATTTTAAAAGTGAGATTTTAAAAGTGAGTTTTTTCTACATCACTTATTTTGTGTCTTATAAAAAATTTATGAAAACTGGATAATGGAAATATTAATACAAATAGTGTTAGGAGAAGGGTTTGGGTGAGAGCTGTTGCTATGGCGACCTTTGTTGGTATCCTCCTGCAGAGATTGTCCTACCTCTGTGTTATCTACAGGTGGTAACAATATTGGAAAGATCAAGGGTCTTACTTTACTAACTTGACCCTGGCATTCTGAAGAGCTACCCCTTAAATTCCTAGCTCCTTAATGGGTTGTACTCAGCTGTCAAGTTGTAGCAGTAGCTGCTGCCTTGATTGTTTTCTGAGTCTCTTTCACATCCTCAAGTTTGAAGTCTCTACCTAACTTCAAATTTTTTCCCCTTGAGTCATACAATACATGACTGAGCTTTCATCTGACAGCTGGGGATGAAAAACTAGATTCTGAAAATGGTCTTGTCTTACAAATAATGAAGTCTGAGCCAGTTCGTCATTGACTTTCAATCTGGTTTCCCGTTTAAGAGTAAAATTTGGGGTCTTGTCATTAAAACACACACACACACACACACGCACACACACACACACACACACACACACACACACACACACACACACACATTTATTTTGACTCCCATCGATGAACGACTTCTAGAGAATATAGCAGTTACACAACAGAGTCATGTCAGAAGATGGGAAGATAATTTTAGGGGACAATATCAAGCTCTGGGTTCTTTAGTTAAATGTGATTGTTTCAGTCAAAATAATTTATTTGGGGTTACTCTTGTGTGTCTTACAACATTTTAATGACAATTTTGTATAACCCTGTCAATCTCCTTAACTGATTCTTCAGTCAGATATGGCTTTAAATGCTGGTGAAAGTTAATGCTGATTAAAGCATAATCAGACCGAAAGTAATTTCCCGTGGTCTACATGACTGTGGAAA
The DNA here is from genome assembly GCA_027257055.1 of Cephalopachus bancanus. Classification (NCBI taxonomy): domain Eukaryota; kingdom Metazoa; phylum Chordata; class Mammalia; order Primates; family Tarsiidae; genus Cephalopachus; species Cephalopachus bancanus. The sequence goes on along the minus strand of JAPVLO010000170.1, from coordinate 1,522,891 downwards.
AGTTCACATGAAGAATCCTAAATGTTGTAGAACATATACAAAATCCTAAGACTTTTAGGAGTAGTAGTGAGGCATTATTCTACTTTAATTTATTATTGGATACTGTATGCTTTCAAGGAATTTGTTACATATTTATTGGTAATTTTTTACAATATTTTATTACATTGAAGAAATATGTAAATATGTGTGAGAAACCTGTAGTTAGCCTCAAGTAACAAATAGTAATTGTTATTTTAATCTCATATTTCAAATAGCCTTAATCTTTTGTTTGTATAGCCTTGAAAAGCTGTAAAAATCAGTCATTATAGTTTAATTACTAACCATTATCCCAGGTGGCTAACTTCACTTCCTTCTAAACAAGTTCCTCCTTTCATTTAGTTTTTAAATGCCACTATTGGTATTCTCTAACAATAGTGTTATGCTTTATGTACAGAGGGTTGTCAGTTATGCTGTAAAATATTTTAAGTTTTGTTGGTTCCTCTTGGTACCAGAGAGCTGCTGCTTCTTCTTCTGTCTTTCTTTTTGAACAGTCTTGTTTGCTGTTCCACTTCAGCATAGACTCACACTTGAGTTTTACATAATGACAGAAGTTGAATGTTTCCTGCTCTACTGTTTATTTAGTAAAACATTTTACATTCCTGGATAGATACCAGTCTGTCATTAATGGATTCTTGGCTTTGGGCCAATAGCTAATAGTTTTATTGGTCCTCATAACATAGTTATGTGATTTTTGTAACCACAAGGGGCTCTTTTCCATGTTTTTCTTTCTTTCTTTTTTCTTTTAAATAACCGAACAACCCAGAGGTGCACCAGATTTAAGAACAGAGTATTTCTCTTTAAATAGTTATCTATTCCACCTCATTCATTCTTTTTTGCGCTTGGAAAATTGCTCTTGGAGAATTTTGGTCAAGGCTTGAGACTCAGTTGCTTCATTCCCATTGCCCTGCTTTCTCTTGCTCTAAAGAGGCCCAGTAAAGCTTTTTTACCCCTGCCAGGTGGCATCTATTGGCCTACCTAAATGAGGAAAGGGCAGAAAGGGTTATTTATAGTAGGAGAGTCTGTCATGCTTTATTTGATTGCTTTAAGCATTGAATGTGGGGGATGGGGGCAACTTAAGAAATCTTGGAATCAGGTACCACTAAAAAAGGAACAACAACAAAAGAAAGGGCTTTACAATTGAGAGAATGTGAATAAAATCTGTGCATTTTATGTGTGCTTTCTCTTTTTTCTTAGACATATAGGTGTTTGTCTTGAATTCAAAACCTGCCATGTTTGTCATGATCTCACACAAAGGCTATGCTGTGGTGTCTTCAAAACTTCCATGTGTGATTCCTCTCTGTTTTCTGTTTAGATCTTTCTCTCCCCACTGCCCCCCCCCAGGTATTTTAAAGCAGAAGTTAAAGTACTTTGTTACTTTGTGTCTCCCCAAACTCAGTCTTCTCTCTAGTGCATAAGTTAGTGCATAATAACTCACAATCACAAAACCATCTTAAAACAAGCTATAGAAATTGGGCTGTCCTGGTGGTGAGTAGAATGAGTTCAGGATGGCAGATTGTGTTTTTTGCTTTGCCTTAACATCTACTAAACAATAGCAATGACATCAGCAATAAAATATGGAGCTAATGCATTCCAATTGTGGAAAATTTAGAAAACTTTAGGGAGGATAAAGACCAAAATAATAATTCCCAATTTCCATTCCCACCCCTATACACATTTTAGTTTTTTTTTACCTTCAGGTCGTTTTTTTTCTTTACTGTTACTCACAGCAGAGATCATTCTGTATATATGATTTCACATTCTGACTTTTAATTTATGTAGTCCCCATTTCTGCATGCTATTTAAATTCTCTATAATTTTAAAGGATGCGTAACATCCCATCATGGGAATTATACAACGATTAACTCAATAGTCCCCTAACATTGGGCATCTTGTTTTTTCTTTTCTTTTTCTTCACAATTATAAAGAATGTTGTAGCCAACATATTTGTGCATATATCCTTATCTGAGTCTTAGAATTCTTGGAGATTTTGCCTCATTTTAAACCCAGCCCCCCCGGTCATTAGAGAAGTTTAGTCCTACTGATAGACACTTAACTTCTGGTGGGCAATTCCAGGGAAAATACTTTGCCCAGGGAGTAGTACATAAGAACACTTTATTTTTGCTGCAAAAATCTTGTCTTCAAAAAGAGACAAGATTCCGAAGTTTTGGCAGGTGAGGAGAGGGTCTTATTAATTTTCAGAGGGAGGTGTACTTTCTCAGCTAAGAAATTATGATATGACATATGTACAAACACATTTCAGTGGCATGGCATAGCTGGAGAACAAGTGCTTTGGTAACACAGGTCACCAAAATTTGGAGACACAAGTTTACTCAACACTGTGATGGTTTAAAACATGATGATGCCAGTTCCATTAAATATCCCAGCACAACAGTGTGCTTTGCAAGGCTATTCTTTGACAAACAAAACCAAATAAATGTTTTCTGCTTTTGAAAACAATGCCTAGAAATAAATCCAATTCTACATAAAACAAACAAGCCACAAAATAAAATGTATTAGAAAGACCAAGAGAGAGGGCTCTACTCGAGGTCACCAGTGATTACCCATTATTCCATCAGTCAGCTGTAATTGCCTGACTGCAAAATTAATGTAATTTACTGATATGGTGAAAATTACATATAAAATTATTCAACTCATAAAAACAATAATAACTAAAAATGAAAGTCTTTTATGTGATAACCTAGTATTTTGATTTGTTTAGCTGAGCCTTGAAAGAGTAGCATGTTTCTGCTACTGATTCCAACTGTACTTTCTATTAATATCACAGCCAGGTATATTTGGAAATCCAATGGAAGAACAGAAGTACATTTATTGCTTGTACTGTTTCTGATTATGAAATCAAGCCTGTCAGTAATCAGACTTTAGGAGGAATACTTTCTTTACTCTGGATTTCATTGAGCTCTTTTTGTGTACATTTTTTTTGTACTTCCAATCCTGGTTATTAATTTTCTTAGCTAACTTGGTTGGTGGGTGGTTGAATGAAACCTCGTTCAGTAGGCTAGTGAGAGGAGAAGGATTTGTCTTCTGTGTTACTTTTGTTTGAAAATCTGGTGTGGGTAAATGAACTTAACAGCCCAATAGACCAGTTAGATCTTCAGAGCAGTTTCTGGGTCTCTTGAAGTTCACACATTGGCACCCTAAGTCTGGCCAAGAGAAGAGAGGGTGATGAGTTTCACCAGGACCAAAACTTCAGTTTGGCTTTTGCCCAAGAAGTAGCTGGTTGGAAGGCATGGTTCCAAAATCAGAGGATGTAGTTTGATTTCCCACAACACCGGCAAAAACCCTGATTTACCTGAACTCTGATGATCTGCAGCAGCCTCTGTGCCTATCCACCAAGTTGAGAGAGGAGAAAAGCCTGAGCTTTTAGAAGATAAAAGTCATACCATCATCATCATGTCTCTCTTGACATTTAGTATTATGTTTGTACATGGCAGTTCCTCACTGAACATTTGTTGAGAAAAAAACCCCACAAATGATCAAACAAATATATTAAGAGTAGGTGTTAGAAGCTAAAATATATTAAAAGAATGGAGTCTTATGCCAAGTCTAGGAGTATAGATTTTTACCCTGTGTTATATGAGGCCACAGGATGCTGCAATAAAGAAAAGGTCCTATGGTTTCCCTATGTACTGTATTTCGGATCTGCCAAGCAGCAGTCACCGTGGGTGACTTGTTTTGGAATAGGCTCTGAAGCGGCAACTGAGTAGGAGATGGTCACCTGGTTTGCAATGAATTCTCACCACACAAGGCCTATTGTAAACAGGAGTGTTTTAAAATAGCAGGATGATAATGTGAGGGATTCCACAGATGACCAATTCTTTCTTGAGCACTCTCTTCTTAAATGGCTTATGAAGTCATGCTCTTGTCTCTGCACTTTCCTTTCATTTTGAACTCCCCATCTCGGCCTGAGCAAGAATTTTGCAAGCTTTGAAATATGTCAACATAAAATAAGCTTTGAGACAGCTTGAAAAATGTAAGATTCATAATGGACTCCACTAAAAATATGGTTTGTTAAAAAAACAAACCAGGCTCGATCTTCCTCACTTGGAAAAACAATCAGATGGAACTTGAGCTATCACCACCCTTTTATAGATTCCTGCACCACGAGAAGCCAAGCATTTCCCAATTACAGCAAGCATATTTGCAATGTTCTTGTCAACCACTTGCCTAATGACCTCCATGACCTCTTCAAGTTCTACTTGACATTCTTCAAGGCTCTTACAGAGACTACCTATTCCATGAAGCCTTCCAGACTACTCCTCACATGACAATCTATCCATCTAATTTCACTCTCAGCTGTGTCTTGGCTTGTATTATCCTCCGGTTGATTCACCAGTGTTTTCCTCCATCTTCCCAATAGACTGGGTTCTTGGTGTTAGGAATACAGTCTTTTACTTAGCATCTGGGCACAACAAAAATTTGTTTCTTATTCATGTGGGTGCTGATGCTGTTTGCAGGGTCAGGTTGGGGTGTGTTGGAGAACTTTTTTTCAGGAATTAGGATTTCTTCTTCTGGTGACAGCACCTTTTCAACGGAGATCTTCCAATATCACTGCAGCAAGAGGGAGAGAGTGTGGGTGGTGGTGGCTGCCAGTTCCTCAATGTCTCAGCCTCAAAGTGTCATACATTACTTTATATTTCAACTGTAAGGTGGCTGAGAAGTCTGGCAGACACATGGGCTCAGGAAGGATGGGAAATTGTATGTGGGTGACCTAAGTAGTCTCTACTACATAGCTAAACCAACTAAAACTAATTTCCTGAGCTCTAGTCTTACCTATTCAAAGCTATCCTCCATACTTGAGGGGAAAAAAAGAGAAATCAGATCATTATAATTTTGGAGTTATTACCTATAGAATAAAATCCCAACTGTCTAAAAAGTCGTAGCATCCCTCCAGAATTTACCCTCTACCTCCCTGTCCCTCAGCTGGTCTCAAACTCCTGAGCTCAATCAATCCTCCTGCCTCAGCCTCCCAAAGAGCTAGGATGACAGGCGTGAGCCACCATGCCCAGCCAACTTTGTTTTTTTTAAAATATTTTTTTATTATTATTTAAAAAAAGTTTTAAAACAAAGTTTATTAGAGAAAAACGAGAGGAAGGAGAGACATGCTGGAGCTGGTGTGGGCGAGATAAACAGTCGGTTTGTTTTTAAACTTGTAAGGATTTGGGGAACCTGGGTGGATGAGAAATGATGGGGTTTTGTTGAGGGTCAGGGAACTGGGGAGCTAGCATTTTTGGTTTAGCATAGGCGGTTAAGAGGATGAACTAGATTCTGGCTGTTGGAAACAGGTGCGAATGCAAAGGCAGGAGGGAATATGGTTTAGAAGCTGGCCTATTTCCACCTCACTCATTTCCCATGGTAGTTTTTTTTTTAAAACTTCATTGCCTTTCATTGTCCATTGGATTGCATTCTCCTGGGCTGTGCAGAACATTTTGCCTCTGCTGTTTTTCTTCATTTATAGCTGTCTCGTTTCTTCCATTTATTTGGTGCTCCCACACATTAGTTAAGGCTTTCTCAGCTTTCACTCTAGTTGAGCTTTGTGCGTGGAACATTCACCCCTTTATGTCCACTTCTGTTCTTCAAGACTTCATTTGAGAACTTCCTGCTCCAAGAGACATCGCCAGATCTTCTTAGACACATAAAGGGAGTGGCATAATCATACTCGAAGGGATCAGCAGGCAGGTTGGCTTAGCTGGACAGCCTGGAAAGTGTTGAGGAATCAGGATGGGAAGGAATAAGAGATGGTAGAACATATTCTAATGTTAGGCTGGAAAGCTTAAGGGAGAGGTTCTCAACTCCTGATACAGAATAAAATCACTTGGGAAGGCTGGGCGTGGTGGCTAACATCTGTAATCCCTGCACTTTGGAGGCTGAGGTGGAAAGATTACTTGAGACCAGGAGTTCAAGACCAGCCTGGGCAGCATAGCAAGCCTTTGTCTTAAAAAAAAATCAAAAAATTAGCCAGGCTTGGTGATGCATGCTTGAAGTCCCAGCTACTTGGGAGACTGAGGCAGATGGATCCCAGGAGATCATGGCTGTGGTGAATTGTGATCACGCCACTGCACCCCAGGTTGGGCAACAGAATAAGATCCTGCCTGACTCAAAAAAACAAAAACAAAAACAAAACCCCTAAGATAAAATAAAAAAACAAGAAAATAAAATAACTCGGAAGAACTTCAAACCAAAGAAAACCAAAAAATCAAACATACCCTGGTTCTACTTCCTGGAGATCCTGGTCTAATTGGTCCAGTGTGAGACCCAGACATCATTATTTGTTAAAGTTCCCCCTAGAGATTCTGTTGGGCAGACAAATTTGATAAATCTATTGGTTTATGGAGCCCTTGGAATTTATAACATGCTATTTAAAACCAAGTGGAAATGGTCATTTGTATTTGCTACCAATGGTCATTAATTTTTTTCATTTACAATGCATCGCTCTTCTTTTTTTCCTCTTTCTTCTCCACCAAGAACTGAAAGAACACTTAAGGATCATCAAATTTTGTTTAGTAGTTTTAGAATTTCACAGAGTTGCCTCAGGACTCCAGGCACCCCTTCCTTCTTCAACCAGAAAGGACTCATATTTATTATTTAGTTGATTTATTTAAAATTGTGGGCTCAGGTTAATATTTTGTTTGAAAAATTGTTCTGCTTCTATAAAATATTTGAAAACTATTGCATCTAGTTCAACCCTTTACTTTAGAGACAGACCCACTTTTTAAAGACATGTTGCAGGTCACACTGATGGATTATAAGAATGTGAGGAGTAAAGAGTTGTGTGATAAAACAAAAATAAGATATTGATCTTGGCTGGCCCACTTACTAGTCATGTGACCTTAGCACCTAACTTCTAGCAGCTACATCATTGTATTAGTGCCCTGTCCCCAGCTGAGAGTTATTTTGAATAAGAATATATATATGATTACATGCTGTACACCCTATATAATATACCAGAATGAAATGCCCTTGTTAAAATTCAGGACCTTTTCTCCTCTTTACTATGATACAGACAGACAAAACTAAGTTCACTTGAAATGAAGTACTTTTTTGGGGAGAGGTCAACATTAAAAGTAGAGTTTTTTTTGTGTCTTATTTATTCACTCAAAATCACTTATTAAGCACCTAATATGTACCAGGCATTGTGTTCAGTTCTGGGACTTCTGCATCCAATAATATGGATGAGAACCTTGCCCTCCAGTAAGGTCTGAAAATGGCCTCTGAAGGCAATTTCAAAAGGAGTCCCTGATGGCAGGTCTGCTGGGGTAAGGGTGACACTCAGTGTGGTAGCTTTGAGGAGAGCACTCATTAAGGCGCTTAAATTCCTCAATGTTTGTCACTCTTTAGTCAGATCTCTTATTGTGCCTTTCTTTTCTTTCTTCCTCATAATATACTGTCTTACATGTGTGCTTCAAAGCAGTAGGAGGAGGTAGCAGAACTGGGTTTACCCCTTGGTAAGTTCCAGAGAAAATCTCTTTGCGCCTCAGATGATGATGTTGATGGACAGTGTGTTTCAGCCCTTTCTAAAATGGGCTGTCATTGTGTCCAAACTTGTTAATGATATGGGCTCATCTTAGATGCTGTATAAATAAAGTTGACATTAGAAGCAGGTTTTTCCTCCATAGAAAAACCATGAAATTATATATGCACCAAAAAATAAATTAGCTGCCTTCATCTCCCCCACCCTCCACTTTAGGTAAGATCACTCCAATTTCCTTTGGGAAACCATTCCTTCTCTACTGTCATGCAATTCTTATAGGGGTCTACTCTCCAATTCAGGAATAGACATGAGAGCCAGGCTGGCCAATCAGGACACCAAATGTTCCCCGAGTTTCCACAGTTGGCTCAAGGTGGTAGTGTGGCCACGTGGTGAACCAAATTCTCTTGGTCCTTATGACTGGTGGAGGGATGAAAATAGGTTGTTTAATTAGAGTGAATTCCAACACTTTAGTGTAGCACTTTATTCTGCTGGGATGCAGAGAGGGGCATGTATTCCTGGAATGTTGGTAGCCATGGACAGAGTATGCCTGAAAATAGAAGCATTCAGTAGGAATCATGTCCTGTTTGTGTCATTTGATTCACCTGGGCCTAAAACTAGACTAGCCCTCAAAGTTTTTGTTTATACAAGGAAATACATTCTCTCCCCTATAGTTTTTATTTTTATTGTTTTATCATAAGCCAGCTTGAGGTTTAAATTTTTTTTTAAATTTTAGTGACAGGATCTTACTTTGTTTCCCAGGCTAGGGTATGGTGGCATCATCATAACTCACTGAAGCCTCGACTTTCTGGGCTCAAGAGATCCTTCTGCTTCAGCCTTCTGAATAACTATGACTATAGGCATGTGCCATCATTCCTGGTTCATATATATTTAAAAAAAATAGGGACAGGATCTCACTATGTTGCCCAGGCTGGTCTTGAACTCTCACCTTAGGTGATCCTTCTGCCTTGGTCTCCTAAAGTGCTGGGATTACCGATGTTAACCATCTTGCCCCAGCTAGTTGGAGTTTTTTGTTTGTTTGTTTTAAATCACAGGGTGCTGAGAAAATCTGAAATAACACAACATCCTAAATATTTATTTGTTTATTCTACACATATTTATTGGTAGGCAAATGACTAAAGCACAGTGACATTGGGATAAAATGGGTGTGCAAGCAGAAATATATTTATATAAAATGAATGACTATAATCTGTAGTTTTATTTAGTCTGCATTTGTTTGGATTTTTTTAAAAAGTTTTTTTTTACTTATTTTTGTCAGTCCATATCATGCTTTGATGTTTGGCTCTTTAAAAGGTCTTTTCTGTCAGTGGTTTAACCTGGGAAGGCTTCCAATCTGTGCATACATTGTGGGTCACAAAGCTTTGATTAATTATATTGGTACACAGGGAGATAGTGATAGCAGTGGTTTTAAATGTTTGCACATCAGTTTGACTCTTGAAGTCTTGGTTGTTCATAGATCATATCATATGAAAGTTCCACGTTATCATTTGGAGGAAACTCAGATATTTTTTAGGTGATGTCCAAAGATATTCTCTATTTCTGGGAATTTTGTTTTCTATATCCCATGTTCATTTGCAAGATACATGCATAAAATCCTCTTCAGGGGGGTCATGCACAAAATGAATCACAATACAACATGACAGGCAGAAAGATCTTCTCACAGGATCATCATTTGCAGCCTGGGAGGTATTTGAGTTCATGTCTGGTTCATTGATACTGCAGTGCAATTGACCTGCTCTGGGTGTGCTCTCCCTTTGTTGAATTGGACTATGAATTTGTACTGGATACCTGTTGCTTAAACTGACTGCCATTGTCTGATCCAAAAATAACTCAGTTCCTCCCCCAGTGTTTTTTTTTTTTTTTTTTGCAGAACTTTTTTCTAGTTATGTTTTGTCACAGGGTGTTACATTTTGCCACATCGGTACTTTATAAAGGGAGAAAGCAGGATACAGGACAATATAGAAGATGAATAAAAAAGAAGATACATTAACATTAGTATGCTTTGCTATTTTAAAGCAAATTCCATATCATTTGACATATATAGCATCCCACTTACCACAATTAACAATGTTCCTGATTATCATGTGACACAGTCTCTTTTAAAATTTCCCTGTCTCAAAAATGTCTTTTTACATTGATTTGTTTAAATAAGTATCCAAAGTTCGCGTTGTATTTCTTTTTTTTTTTTTTTTTTTGAGTTGGAGTCTCACTCTGTCACCCAGACTGGAGTGCAGTTGCCCCTCCCGGCCACCGCAGCCTCGACCTACTGGACTCCGGCGATCCTTCTGCCTCAGCCTTCCAAGTAGCCGGAATTACAGGTGCGCACTACCACGCCTGGTTGATTTTTTTTGACTTATTGTAGAGATGAGGTCTCGCTGCCCAGGTGGGTCTCGAACCCGCGGGCTCAGGCAATCCACTCATCTCAGCCTCCCAAAGGCACGGGATGACAGGCTGAGCCACCGAGCCCGGCTCGCATTGTATTTCATTAAGTCATTTTCTTCTTCTGTCTCTAGCAGCCTGTCTTCTTGCATCCCTCCCCTCTTGCTGTTTATTTGTTGAAGGAACTGGATGGTTTGCTCTACAGACTGTCTCACATTCTAGATTTGGCTGATTGCTTCCTCTTGGTGCCCTTTAGCTTATTATTTTATTCCTTTTATTTTCGATGCACTGATCATTGGGTCTAGGATTAATTAGATTCATGTTCGTTTTACTTAGGTAAAATATTTGAAAGGTATGGCCGGACTCGGTGGCTCAGCCTGTAATCCCAGCGCTTTGGGAGGCTGAGGTGAGCAGATTGCCTGAGCCCGCGGGTTCAAGACCCACCTGGGCAACTTGGCAAGACCTCATCTCTACAATAAATCAAAAAATTAGCCAGCCGTGGTAGCACGTACCTGTAGTTCCGGCTACTTGGAAGGCTGAGGCGGAAGGATCGCCGGAGCCCAGCATGTCGAGGCTGCGGTGACCGGGAGCAGTCACTGTGCTCCAGTCTGGGCAACAGAGTGAGACTCCAACTCAAAAAAAAAAAAAAAAAAAAGGAAAGAAAGAAAGGTACTATGGTGCTTGTCCATAACATCAGGAGACATATAATCTGTAACTGTTCCTCTTAATGATGCTAAGATTGAGTGAGGAGTGTGGTTGCTCTCTGCCTCATTCATTCTTTAGAAAATTTGCCCTCATTCATTTAGTAAACTGCTTTAGTATCCATTGACAATTGTTTCCTGCATCTATTCTCTTATTAGGTGATGCACAATGGTGCTTTGTTCCTTCTGCATTGTTAGCTGGACATTTTCCATAAAAAGGAATATTCCGTCTATCACTGGTGGTGTAACTATAGACTGAGAAAAGTCAAACGTTTCAAAGCCTGATTGACTCTACACCTGGGCACCCAAAGCATCATCATAGCCTTCTCTTAGAGTAGGGACACACTAATAAGTGTGGACTTAGTAATAAGTGGAATTATAACCCAGATGTGGTTCACAGAGGGTCCAGAGTGACCACAAACACACCTGGATATACTTAGTCGCTGGCACAACCTGCACATTCATTCCTTGGTTTCTTGGTTAAGAGTTCTTATAATGGAGAAAATCAAGTGGAAGCCTCTGAAACTGCTCATCTGCTCTGGTGAATGAAATAAATCAAAACCAAAATTTCCATCCAGGGGAATGAGACTTTTACCAAAAGGCTCAAAGCATGTATGAGTGGTGGTCCTTATTAAGTCTATATTTAATTTATCAGTCTGACCCTTACAAAAACTAGATGATCGTGAAAGATGACAGCAGGTTACCACAATCTCAACCAAGTAATAGTCCCTTACCGAGGCTATTCTTCCAGATGCAGTATCAGTATCTTTGCTAAAGTAGATTGACATGTCCTCAGGTATGTGGTATGTGGCCACTCATCTAGAAAATATGCTTTTCCCCACCCATTTCAGAAAGCAGGATCAGAAACAGCTGGTCTTGACTCAGGGTGAACAATAAGACATAGTTGTCTATGTTAATTCTCCAACTTTCTGTCATAATTTAGTTAAAAAAGACCTGGACCATCTGGACATTCAGAACATAACACTGATCTGCTCTATGGGTGACACCATTCTAACAGACCAAATAACTAAAAAGTAGCAAGTATATTAGAGATTCAATAATATACATGGGACCCAGAGGGCAAGAAATAAACTCTAGAAGACTCAGAGGTCTGCGCTATCAGTGAAACTTTTAGACATCTAGTGAATGAGAACCTGTCAAGATATCCTCTTTAAAATAAACAACTTGTTGCATACAGCACCTGGAGAAATAATATTTCACACCCCCAAGATGCAAAGGATATTAGGTAACAGGGTTGAAGGGATTTGGCCACAGGTCATACCCACTATTTGCATAAACATGCAAGCAAAGACAATGCTAAGATCTCAGGTCTGAGAGACTGAGATGGTGGTAATGCTAGAAACTCAACTTTTGTATGAAAAAGGACAAGTTAAATTTTGGACAAATTTTGCCTGCAGTGCATACATAGTTTGAGGTGCACACATATACTCCAGCAGACAATTAGACACGTAGGGTTAGAACTTATAGGAGATGTCAGAGCTAGACATGACTACAATAGTCATTCAATAATTGTTTACTGGAAACCATTAATGTTCTTAGAACTGGAGCTGAGTCTCAGCTCTGTAGCATAAGAAAATTACTAATTGCTCTCTTAAGATGCTAAATATATATATGGGAGAAACTTGTAGTTTATTTGACATGGGTGTCTTCAGTGTAGTCATAATAATGAAGCCATGATTTCATTCATTTGTCTCTTGCTGAGATTTCTCAAAAAGAGAAAGGACAGAACAGGGCTTTCCATCTTAGATGTATATTAGAATAATCTGGGGAATTTTAAAACAATTGAATGACTACTCTTTACCCTGGACACACTGAATCAGGAACTCCTAGAGTAGGGCTTGGTCACATATATCTTTTCAAAACTCTACATGTAACTTTGACATTCAACCTGAGTTGAAAACTATAAATAACAACTGCCAATGGCATGAAAAAAAAAAAAACACGTTTGGTGAATAGCTCATTGAAGACGGAAGAAGAGTTAGAGCAAGACACAGAACAGAAAGGAATCAACAAAACAGATGGTGTTTCAAAAGAGGATCATATCATGGAAGCCAGGGGAAGAGAGAATTTAAAAAATGTGTGTGTGTGTGTGTGTGTGTGTGTGTGTGTGTGTGTGTGTCTGTTTAGAAGGTGGGTGGAGGATAAGATGAATTTATAACTAAAGTTAGTAGGGAGATGTTGTGGAGGAAGGGAAGAATAGCATCAATATGGTTTCTACTGAGGTAGAAGGCAAAGAAGGCAAAGAAGAGATGACAGCGATGCTCTGTGGAAAGAAGGCTCTATGTGTGTATGTGTATTGTTCTTACAGAAACAATATGAATCATATTAAATTATAATTTTGGCTTTAAGCATGGAGTCTCACTGAAAGAGTGTGATCATTCGGTGTACCATTGTCTAGGAAAGAGGTGTCCTCAGACTCCAAACCAGAACCAAGAAGCAAAACCCTAGGTAAGTAGAGGAGAGCATTCAGCCTCCTCTGGTGTTCCTGAACTCAAACCAACCCAAGGGTGCTACTGGTGACTGATGTCCACATGAAGACACCACTCTTGGAGGAAAGCTATGGGAGGATTAATGCCCTGTGTTGTACTCCCTGCTTATATATCTCAAATGAGTTCTGAGTGTTTGTCGTAAAGGAAAGTGTCCCTTGACAGTTCTATTTTCTCTTCGTTGCAGAAGGGGATAATGAAAGAGCTTTTAAAAAATTTTCTCTTGAGTCAGAAAATGAAGCAACAGCATCATTAGAAGGGTATAGTCATGCTTGGTGCAGCTACCAATCTCCTCTGGAAGAATCTTCTTCCAGACTTTAGCCAGTGGGTTTTGGAGAGTGTGTTAAGCAGGATGACCTTCTAAGTCAGGGGATGCAAATAAAAGAATTAGACATTTAATTATGATTTTTTTCTATGTGTATTTCTCATTGGTTTTCTCTTAGGAAAACCTGTTCCATGGAGAGGTCAAAACTAGGCCATTATCATTTCATCTCCAACTTATACTGTAAAAATTTCAAAAAACTTGAACAGACTGTATAGTGATGAACCATGTTATTACTACCTAGACTAAGTAATTGTTTACATTTGGTTAATATTTGCTTTCTCTGTCGATCAATATATTTTTTTCTAAAACATTTGAATGTAAGTGGCGGATATCATAATATCTCATCTTGGAAATATTTTACAATTTATCTCCCCCACATAAGGACAATCTCCTACATAATCAAAATACCACTATTGTATCTAAGAAAACTAACAATTATTTCATTTTTTATCTAATATTAATTTCATATTTAAATCCCACTGTCCCTTAAATGTCTTTTTAGCTGGATCTTAAAAAAAAAAAACAGCATCCAATGAAGACCTAGGTAGGATTTTCAGTTGTTGTACCTGTTCATTCTCTTTTACTCTAACACAAGCCCCCACAATATGGGTCACTAGCTTTTTGAAACAAGACCCATATTTTCACACTTTTTATCTCCAGTCTTGAACTTGACCAGGTATAGTGGTAGATTATTGCTTTTATAGTTGCCCAGTGGGCAGAGTCCTGTCCTTGAATCTAGACTGACCCACCAACCTACCTTGACCAATAGAATGTAGTAGATGTGATGTTCAGGAACTTTTGAGACCAAGCCTTAAGAAAGCTTGGCAGCTTCCAGGTTTACTCTTTGGGGGAAGCCAGTCCCTGTAAGGAGCTTGACAACTAGATCATTTTTCTATGAGGAGCCCAACTTCTCATGACCTCACATATGGATACCAGCTAGAGGAGAAATGCACTCTCAGGTGATGAACAGCACCATCTGGCCAGTTATGTGAGTGAGGCCATCTTGGAAGCAGATCTTCTAGCCCCTGTTGAGCTATCCCAGCCAATGCTGGGTGGAACAGAGACCTACCGAAATGGGCCCACGCCAGCTAGTAAATGAGTTATTGCTTTGTGCTACTATGTTTTGGGGTGGTTGGTACTCGGTAACCAAAGAAGGTCCTCAATAGCTGTTTAGTGTACTGGACTAGATAAAAGCCTGAACAGAGGCAATACGAGAAAAGTGATCAGAATATATAGGAACATAAAACCTTCTGCGTGTGTCAGCAGGTAATTTATGGTCCTCTTCTAGACCACAGTGGATCCAAACCTGGCCAAACCCTAAAATCAATGTCTTCTTCCTAGCTCCCCTACCCCATTTCTAGCCACAGAGGATCCTTTCCCACCCCATTCTTAGACATCTCTTGGCTCTTCACACCCTGTACCCCACAGACTTTTTAAACCTTGTTTCTCAGAGCTGCTTCTCATGCATGCTGTGCTCCAGCCTGTCCTGAATTTCCCAGGGCATCTGATGATACCGTTTCTCCTCAGCAAGGAATGCCATTCACCCATGTCTTCTCTTGTCTATTGACATGTCAAATTTCACCTCCTCTACAAGCCATTCTTTTTTTTTTTTGAGTTGGAGTCTCACTCTGTTGCCCAGGCTGGAGGGCAGTGGCATGTTCCCGGCCACCGCAGCCTCGACCTGCTGGGCTCCGGCGATCCTTCTGCCTCAGCCTTCCAAGTAGCTGGAACTACAGGCACGCGCTACCATGTCCAGCTAATTTTTTGATTTATTGTAGAGATGAGGTCTTGCCAAGTTGTCCAGGAGGGTCTCAAACCCACGGGCTCAGGCAATCCACTCACCTCGGTCTCCCTAAGCGCGGGATTACAGGCTGAGCCACTTGAACCGGTTTACAAGCCATTCTTAATACCACACCAGAATTAATCTAACCTTCCCTTAAACTTCTGCAGCATCCCCATTGTATCTGTCACATTCTGTCCTGTTCTGTGGTGATTTTTATTATACATCTGTCACAAAACCCTGGAAAGTAGTAACACATCCTTCCATTGTCCTGTTCCTCCCACTGCATTGCTTACAATGTCTGGCATGGGACAGGGACCCAAGATTAGGAGGTGGCATGGCACAGCAGCTAAGAGAAAGATCTGAGTCAGGTTATCAGTTGTGGTCCTTTCATCTAACAGCTGTGTGATCTCAGTAAGTTACCCAGTTTCTCTTTTTCTGGTTTTATCATCAGTGCGAGGGGGGACTCCAAATCCCCCAAAATTTATTTATTAAAAGTTGTGTATTTATTCTTACCTGTATAAACTTCAGTCACCTTCAAAATCCTCTCCATTTCATGCAACACACCTATCAAGATGCCTTTTCTACTGCTCAAAATAGTTTTTGAACTCATCAATTCTGATGCCTTTTAGTACTTCTGCCATTTGTGTTTCACTTCTTCCACGTCGGCAAAATGTTTCCCTTTAGGGTTTTTTTCATCCAGGAAAACAAATTTTAAAAAAGAGTTCCGGTGAGTAGGGAGGATGGGGCATGTGGGCCATGCTGTTTTTGGTCAAAAACTGCTGAACACTCAGTATGGTGTGGGCAGGTGCATTATAACAGTGGAATGACCGGTCACCTATTTACCACAACCTGGATGCTTCTTCCACAAATCATGATGCAACATTCTCAGAACTTCCAGATAAAAACTTTGGTTGGCCATTTGATCCAAAGGAACAGATCTGAGTGTACTACAGGGGGCCCGCCCTCCAAAAGGTAATTCCAGATTTTGGGGGGCTCCCCCTGAAAAATTTCATAAGGATGCTGCCAGGATTACAGAGATGCATAAAATACTTGGAATGATGCTTGCCCCATAGTAAGAACTGTGTGAATCTTAGTTATTTTAATCAAGGCAGTTCATTGACTTGAATTAAGCATCTCTCTTCCATGGTATAAAGTCCCTCTTCTTTTTCTCTACCTCATTCCCCACTTTAGACTATATAATTTTCACAGCAAATAGCATTGCATTAGATTTAGAGGGAGGCTGGACACAGTGGTTCAGGCATAATCCCTGCACTTTGGGAGGCTGAGGCAGGAGAATCACTTGAGCCCAGAAGTTCAAGTCCAGCCTGGGCAACACAGAAAGACCTTGTCTCTCTAAAAAACTTAAAACTTAGTGGAGCATGGTGGCATGCGCCTGTAATCCTAGATACTCAGGAGGCTGAGGTGGAGAATTGCTTGAGCCCGGGAGTTTGAGGCTGCAGTTAGTCATGATCATGCCACTGCACTCCAGCCTGTGACAGAGGAGACCCCAATTTTAAAAAAAAGATTTAGGAGGAGAAGTAAAGGGTCAACTCTCAAGGTAGGGGAAAGTATGATGTGAATGATGTAATACACAAACCCCAGGAAGAATTTATACCTTAAATACCCAGAACTTTCTTAAAAAATTTCTTGAAATAGATGGACTTCAGCTTGGAGAAGTATTTGTGAGTTGGTGGGAAGGAGAAGAGTGGGACCAAGGAAGAATAAAGTCCCCAGACTTTGACCTAGAGTGACTGATAATCCCTTTTTAAAGTGACAAAAGGAAGCTGATTTTTTTCCTGCCCACGTCAGAAGTCCTTGGTTGGGCTGGATTCAGCTGGACCCCACCCTCATACCAGATGCAGTTGTTTATTTCTAGCTCTTTTTAGGAACCACATGAGAGAGGACACACCCTTTAGGCCTTCTGAAAGATCCTGTAAAAATGAAGGCACTCCCTTGTAAGTAAAATATCCCTGAATGCAACAATATTTGGATAATTATAGTCTCTCAGAAGCATAATCCTTAAATGGCTGGGATAATTATAGCATCCCAGGCCTTGTGGTACTTCTCTTCTAGGAGCCTAATCCCATGGGCAGAGGGAAGTGGGGACCCTAGGATGCTTTTCCTACTGGGTCCTCCCAGCCCACACCCTAAGATAGATCATTCTCCTAGAAAGCAAGCCTGGTGTGTCTTGAGACTAAAACTTTCTTGTCCACACTGGGTGAGTTTCCTAGGGTGCAAAGAAAATAAAAAGAGTGCAACAGCGTGCATGAATGAGTACAGTTATTTCTGACAAATAGAAGACAACCCTGTATGTAAACAAATGAGATAAGAGATGATTCTTTGGAACGACACCTCTGAGAGTTATTAGAACCCGATAGTGTTTTCTGGCACAAGCTTGTGCAAGCAGATATCAAGTCAAAGTTCATGGTTGTTGGTGTGATTTTTATGCTTCTCTTCTAATCCAGTCTGGGAAGCAAGTTTGGATGGAATATGGCATTTTAGTTATGGCAGTGTTTGATCTCTCAAAAGGGCAGATGTATTTGGAAAAAAAGAACATGTTTCCTTGGCTAGGGGCTGTACCTTTACCACCACTGGTCAAGGAGCCTCGCTGAATTTGTGATCAGTGTTCACATGAAAGGTGAGAGCGGGGAAGGCTTGGCATAGCCCATCACTTTTACTGGGAAAACACGTCAAAGTGAGTCTTCAATTGATAGGCAGTCAGAAGTGCCCTGCCTGTCGATGAGTGACAGTCCTTGTATTCAAGAGGCACACAGCATTTCTTCATTCCTGGATGCCTCGTTCTTCACAGCTTACATTCTATTAATGTTCTCTTGATTAAAAGTGGCGTTCTGTGTGATTTAAGATCATTGCGAGGACTGTATTTTTTTATTAACTAGACTATAAATCCCATGGGTGGGTGCCATGGTTGACAAGAGAGAAGACGATACTCTCAAGTCTGTTATACATCGGCTCCAGTGCTTACCCCATCACTTATGGGAACATGCTGCATTTTCCTTTTACAACCTGCCACCGTTTGGTTCCCACAAGTAGAAGAGGTTGTTATGACTCATTTTGCTTATAGAGTTCTTTTCTTTTGAGGCTTAGCAAGCATGTTTTCTCTAGTTCTGCTGACTTCTATGAGCTCTGGAATGGTTTTTATAGATAAGAATAATAAAAATTTTTTAGCGACCTCTACTTCCTAATCTGGTAAAGGAGGGGACCACACACGTTTATCTCTAAGACCCCTTTGGGTTTTACACAGCTTTTTTTTTTCTTTTGCATCCACATCCCTTCAATTCATTTATTCACTTGCTACTATTTATTTTATTCTACTTTACAGGTAAGTACTGAACACTGAGAAAAATTAAGATATCTATCTTATCCTTTCAGAGCATATTAAATATAAGGATGCTCAATAAATAGCACTCTGTAAGATATGGTGACTCACGCCTGTTATCCCAGCACTTTGGGAGGACAAGGCGGGAGGATTGTTTGAGCCCAGCCTAGGCAACATAGGGAGACCTCGTCTCTACCAAAAAATTAGAAAATATTAGCCAGGCATAATGGTACATGCCTGTAGTCCCAGTTACTCGGGAGACTGAGGCAGAAAGACTGCCTGAGCCCAGGAGGTTGAGGCTTCGGTTAGCTGTGATTATGTCACTGCACTTCAGCCTAGAATGAGATCCTGACTCTAAACAAACAAACAAACAAACATTGTTTTGGCCTCTTAAAGCACAGCCAATCAACTAGATATATTATCCTGAACTGCTTTACAGACATAGATAAATTCAACATCAACTTTCTTACACCATAGATATTTTCCCCAGTGACATCTTTTTGCCACAATTCTGTGAAGGTGATTCAGAAAAGTGTGTTGCTGGGGACTTGTCTTTTCTGATTCATTTTGTTTTTAGCTATTTTTATTTCTGAAGCTTGTAGGCATGAAACTGAATTTCCTTGGTGTTGTCAGGGTGCCTGTTAGGGTCACTTCACAGACTGTACAAAGAGCAAAGGTTGTAGCAACAAAAAGCAAGACTGAGAAGTGTTACCAAGACCCAGGACAACCCTCCACTCAAGTTTTTGACAGTAGCAGACACCAAAAATCGAACATGAATAGTATTTCACAAACAAGGACACATGGACTTGTCAGTTGACTTGAAGTCAAGTTCTTTCTCAGGTTCCCTGCAAATCTAGAGTCAGAAAGTATAAAGGGCATATTCCTAAGACTTCTTTCTCTATTTTTCTTTGTGGCAGAACATTTAACATGAGATCTATTTTCTATACAACGAGGGTTTCTTTTTTTGACACATTGTATTCTTGTCAACACTTCGCTTAAAATGCTTGAAAACTCCAGGAGGAAAATCAGAGATCCCCACCACGGAATGTGAAGTTCACCTGATCTGACCTCCTTCTACATCTCCAGCCTTAGCTCCCATTTTTGACTTTGCCTTCAGGCTCCAGCTTTACTAAGTTCCATGGTGTTTCCACACACATCAGGTGTCTTTCATGTCTTTTTGTCTCTACTTACCTTGCTCTGTCCTAGGAATCGCTTTTCTTCCCCTCAACCTCTTCACCTAAGTGACTCAGGCAAACTTGAAGACTCAACTCATGTGTCACCTCCTCTAGGAAGCTTCCCTTGAAATTCTTCTCACACCCGTGCACTTCCTTTCTGCTGCTACAATACCCTATCGGTAGTCCTAGCGTTTGATTTCCTGTAATATAATTTAACCTGTTTCTGTGTCTGGAACTCCCACTAGACCTCAGGTACCTTGAGGGCAGCCTAGCTAAATGTCTAGCAGAGTAATAGGTACTCGATAGGTGTTTGTGGACTGAATGCATGCAAGTTTTGTTTTTTTTTTTTAACTTTTCTGAGCTTCAGTGTCCTCATCTGCCCGCCAGGGACAATAATACCTTCCGTGCAGGGTTTGTGTGGCAACTGAGAGTATGTATATTAAAGCATCTAGTCCAGCACCTGTAAATGAAAAGAGCTCAGTGAAGGGGAGTTCTTGTTCTTATCAGTGAAAGTGCAGTGAATGCTGTGCAGAAAAGGCCGTGTTCTGATCGTGAGCCGGGAATCCTAGCAGAAGGGCTGAAGATGGGGCTTTGTGTTCTTCTCAAGTTATGCCGCTGGAATGACCCAGAGCCTGGGTTGCAGCTCACTCACACAGTGACTCACACTGAGAGGTGATTGTGGATGATTGTGACTCATGGGCTCTTGAAACTACCTTCTGCTCCTTTGACAGATGTGTCAGGTGATCCATGAAAGCTGTGTAGAACAATTCAGTTTGGCTGAGTGTATTTACTTTCCATTCCTGCAAGAACTCTGGTTCTCAGGCAGGTGCAACACATGGTCTTGGCTGATGCTGCTTCAGATACCCAGCCTGTGCAAGCCTCCATTTGCAACTTGCAATTACTGTTTGCACACAAAACAAGCTGTGCTATTCTGGATTTGTACCCGTTGAGTCTCAGTTAATCAGAAGTCCAGTAACCAAGACCTGGAGACCACTTTCCAGATAAAGAAGTAAATCTTAGAGTTCACAGCAATTAGTATTTTAGTAAAACAGACAAACTAGCAATACTAAGGACAAAAATCCCAATGAATAAGCAAATAAAGCTCAGAAAGTACCACAAACACATACTTCCAGAACTTGGGTAGACTTAGTTCAGAGTTGGGTTCAAACTTCTATCACTTTGATATATATACAATAAAATATTTGGATTTTGGAGTCGGGTTTAAGACACAGTGCTTCTATATATATATTTTTTGAGATATTGGGCAAGTTATTTTACCTGTCTAAGCCTTAGTATCTTCATCTGTAAATCAGGGATGGTGATGATAACTACAGACCGTCCCCGGCTCGCAATGGTTTGACTTAAGATTTTTCAAGTTTATGATGGTGTGAAAGTGATGAGCATTCAGTAGAAACTGTACTTCAAGTAGCCATACAACCATTCTATTTTTTACTTTTACTATAATATTCAATATATTACATGAGATATTCAACATTGTATTATAAAATAGACTTTGTATTAGCTAATTTGCCCAACTGTAGGCTAATGTGTAAGTGTTCTGAGCATGGTTAGGGCAGGCTAGGCTAAGCTATAATGTTCAGTAGCTTAGGTATATTAAATATATTTTCAACTTACAATATTTTCAACTTATGATAGATTTATCAGGATGTAACCCCATTGAAAGTTAAGGAGCATCTGTACTTATTAAACCTCATAGAGACAGAGAATAGGATGATGGTTACAAGGCTATGGGGGCGGGAAAAGGGAAGCTTGTTCAATTGGTATAAAGTTTCAATTATGCAAAATGAAAAGTTCTAGAGAACTGATACACAACAGAGTGCCTGTAGTTAACACTGTAATGTGCACTGAAACATTTTGTGAAGAGTGTAGATTAAGTGTTCTTACCACACAGACACAAAGAGGGACACAAGGACATTTTTTTGAGGTTATGTATATACTTATTGGCTTGATTGTAGTGATGGTTTTACAGTATTATACACATGGCCAAATTCATCAATTATATATATTAGATATGTGAAATTTTTATATATTAATTATACCTCAGTAAAGCTGTTAAAAATGTAGCATATGTGAAGGCTTAAGATTGCATCCAGTACATGGTAAGTGCTTTATAAACCATAGTTATTATTAACAATCCCTTGATGGTAAAAATAAATGTTTAAGCCGGGCTCGGTGGCTCAGCCTGTAATCCCACGCTTTGGGAGGCTGAGGTGAGTGGATTGCCTGAGCCTGCGGGTTCGAGACCCGTCTGGGCAGCGAGACCTCATCTCTACAATAAATCAAAAAATCAGCCGGGCGTGGTAGCGCATGCCTGTAATTCCGGCTACTTGGAAGGCTGAGGCGGAAGGATCACCGGAGCCCGGCAGGTCGAGGCTGCGGTGGCCGGGAGCGGCCACTGCACTCCAGTCTGGGCAACAGAGTGAGACCCCAACTCAAAAAAAAAAAAAAAAAAAAAATAAATGTTTAGAATCATTATATCTCAATGTCAAAAGCTAAATTGTGCCTAGTATTTTTTATTTATAAAGGCAGAAAAAATCCCACATTTCTTTGACAGACTGTACAAAAATCGACTAAAATACTTCAGTTGATATTATGTTGTGAAACTAGAGAGCATATAGAAAAGAAAAATAATGTAGTAATAGTTTTCTATGGAGGAACAGACATTTTGTGTTAGACATAAGTAAGGGAGACTATTCAGACAACCTTATACAACTAGTCTTTCTGAAAATTAAAAAAAATCCAAGCAAAACAAAACAAAAACAAAAAACCCAAAACTCTTCCAGGCTTTATTGCTGAGTCATGTTTAAGCAATATACAGAGGAAGTGTCAAATGATTTCCCTGGAGTTTAAAGAAACTTAGGCTTCCTTGTGTTCCTCCTGTTAACTAAATTTTCTACTATAAATAGAAAGCTTAATTAAAATGAAAATATAATTGTTGTTTGTAATAGTTGCTCGCTGGTGTAAAAATTATAACAAATTCAGGGCTTAAAACAATACAAATGTATTGTCTTATAATTCTAAAGGTCAGAAGTCAGAAATGGATCTCACTGTGCTAAACCCAAGGTGTTGGCAGGGCCATGTTTCTTTTGGCGACTCTGGGGGAGAATCTGCTTCCTTGCTATTTCCAGCTGCCCACATTCCATGATTTGTGACCCTATTTCCATCTTCAAAGCCAGCAGCCTGGGCTTGAGTCCTCCTGCTGCCATCTCACTGGTTCTCCCTCATCTACTTCCCACTTTTGTTTATAAAGACTCTTGTGATTCATTGGGCCCACATGGATAATTCCAAATAATCTCCCTATCTCAAGGCCAATTGATTGGCAAGCTTAATTCCCCTATATAATGTAACTAATAGAGTCACAGGTTCTAGGGTTAAAGATGTAGACATCATTGTGGGTGGGGGGGCATTATTCTATATAATTCTAGGTTTGTACCATATGTACTAGCAAAATTGACTAATGAAGATGTTATTTCTCCCCTTCCCTTGTGAATATATTGCTTGGTTGGCATGAGAAGAATATCTAAATATTTTATATGAATTTTTAGAATGTCCATGAAACAGAGAGGTGGAAAGAATGAATTTGTGAGTTAAGCACACATCAAAAACCTGTGTGTATGACAGAGTGTGTATCTAGAAAGTCACCAAGTTCACTTCTCCAACTCACTCTATAACTTTGGGCTGCTGTTCAGTCTCTCCATGTCCATTTCTGAAGGTCAATACTTTTCTGCATTTTTGCCACACACATACAAAATAAATTAAGTTTAATTTGAATGTTACTTTTCCAAATGTAGACTCCAAGGGGACTGTTAACATGAGTCCAAATGATTTTGTTGTGACAGAAAACCTAACCCAAATAGACCATAATGGTAAAGAAAAAATTTTATCTCAAAAATTGTCCAGAATTGGTAATTTTTAAAAAGTGATGATAACCCCAGATCTGTTTCGCCATGATTTTTCTGGTTTTGCTCCTCATCAGGTAGTAGTTCAAATCTCATGCTGAGCTGCCTCATGGTGGCACAAATGATTGTAGCACTGCAAGGCTTCAATATTCCAAAGCAAGTGTCCTCAGATTCACTGATTGGTCCAGCACATGTCATGTTTGTCACATGCCTACCCTGAATTAATAACTATGGCCAGGGGAATGGAATAGACTGCCTAAGCCAATCAAAGCCAGATTGGGGGAGTCAGCTTCTAGTGTGAATGAACACATGAGTAGGGGAGAGCACATGACACAAATGAAAATCTTAGAGTGGTGAGTTGCTGCTGGGTCCACAGGTAACATTATTTAAAAGATGGTGTGATTTTGAAGGCTGATCAAACTAGGTCAACTTAAACTTTTTAATCACATTTCCAAAGCATGGAAAACATCCCAGAAGGTTTCTATAATGCCAAAATAATTGTGAAATAGATAATCATAAGCCTCATGAAATTTTGTCATCTAAATAAAAGTTATTATTATCTCCTTTTGTTGAGGGCTTATGTAGAAAAAATTGGCTTCCCAACAATACCTCCTGGTTTTAGAAAGAGATTGAGATCTTTTGCATCAGGTTCCAACGGAAGATTAGTGGTTAATGGCTGAGTTATAAAATACTTACAAACTTAGGGCTGGTTCATAATGTGTACAGATCTCTAAAAACCTTAATTGTACAATTTTCTGCCCATCTCTATCTCAGTCCTTCCTTTCTGTTTTAAAAATAAAGCTACCAGTTTATAAACAACTTTCATACCAAAGGCGTGACCCCCTGGGTGATAAGTGACAAGAGAGGAGTACTAATGGACATTTTAAGTGTTCCACATCAGCAGACTTACCCTGCCTCAAACTGGCTTGGGGTTATCAGTGTAATCTTTTAAAAATTACTTTCTAAACAAACTTAACAACTCAGATGATTGGTATAAGGGAAGGAAAGTTAAAGCCAAAAATATTTCAACTGTAGCTTTAAAAGGAATAATGACACATACATCACGAATCAATTTCTGAGCTCTGGACATTTTCCTGTTTTCTTTGTAGAGCAGAAGAGTTCTCAGCTGCTCTTGTGCCTTTGACCTCCTGCCACACATCAAAATTTAAAAAAAATTTGTGACCGTTGCAAACATGATTTAGAGTTACTTCTGCACATGACACTGTGTTAGGTGCAGTAGTAAACAAGATACACAGACGTCTTTCCCATGAAGCAGCTTTTAAGTCAGAGTCTTAACTGGTCTTCAGGCTAAATTGTTGCATTGACTTCAGGGCTTTGTTCCTCTCCCTCTACCTCCTGGGGCTGAAAATAGAAAAAGGAAATATTAGAGTATAAGAGATTTAAGTCAAGTTTTGGAAAATTGAAAACAGACCAAGAAGTTATACCTGACATAGTAGAATAGAGAAAGTTATAACTTCGGTTACCCACTAAGAGGGATGTTGATGAGGGACCAAGGAAGACATTGATGACAGGCAAATCCATTCTCCCCTGCAAATCTTTTATTGTAGTACTTGAAAATTTAGAGCACCAGAAAATGCTAAGAAAATGAAGGTATGAAGTGTGGACCTGAAAACAGGGCACTTGTTGAACTGAAATTCTGTAAAGGGAACACCTGGACCCCAGGATCTCCCCCCTGATGCTAAGTAACCAGGAGATTCTATCTCCAAGAATGACGCTGAAAATTTATTCTTCAGATTTATTCATGGATATTCGATAAAGAGGAGGGCAGGGAAGGTGTTGAGCTGGGGCAGAGGATTAAGTAAAAACCTTCATAATGAAATGTGGGGCGCTTTAGGGAGCTTCCCTCCTTCCTTCTCTGGAATCATGGTTCAAGGATATATTTCTTGGGTAGGAAACCAGTCTCTTTGGAAAAATGGAACTGCACCAGAGAAAATACTTTCACATACTGATAATTAGGAGTGACCCAACAAACAGCTGGCCTGTTGACCCATTTTGATAGAGACTACCAATCCACAAGTCCTGCTCGCTCACAAAGTTTCCAAGCAACTTAATTAAAATGTTGTATGATAGAAAATCTCAAACATGGACAAGGGTAGAGAGAACAGTATATTAAACCATTACACACCCATTGCTCAGTGTCAATGATTAGCAACTTATGGTCAATCTTGATGTCAATCTTGATTATCTCTACTTTTACTCAGTTACTCCTGCCTGTATTATTTTGAAGTAAATATTTTACTCCTAGATATTTTAGGTTCTGCACTATGTTTTCCTAAAAGATACTGGCTCTTTAAAAAAGTAATCTCAATACTATTATCAGAACTAAAATAAATGAAAAATGATTCCTTAATATCATCCACTATTCAGTCAGTGTTCAAATTTTCCCCAATTGTCTTACAAATGTCATAATTTTGTTTTACAGTTTGTTTGAAACAAGTTCCAAGTTAGGTTCATTCCTTGCAATTGGTTGATATGATTTTAAATCTCTTTTCCTCTATAGGGTCCCTTCCCATCTTTTTCTCTTTTTGTTTGCAGTTTACTAAGGAGACCAGAGTTTCCCTATAAGACAGTTTCTATATGATAAGATTTACTTGTGTATCCTTGTGGTGTAGTTTAACATGTACCTTTGTTCTCTATATTTCTTATAAATTGGATCTAAAGGCCAATTCAGATATAGGTTGAATGTTTTTGGAAAGAAATATTTTTAGGTAAAGTGTTTTTCTATTTGGAGGTATATAATATCTGGCTGTCTTTTTTTCTGATGTGTGAAGTTGTTAATGCCCACCCATTAATTTATTAGGAGATGTAAAAGGTTGACATTCTAATTCTATTAGTCCTCCATTTACTTCCATAAAGAGAAAATTTTTCTCATTTGATATTTGCTGATATATAGGAAATATATGATAAAATACTTGATTCTTTCTCTTTGTTTGCAATTTTCTAAACAATGAGTTGGCTCACTAATATTCTTCAATGATTATCAATTAGATTTTGTTTTGCTTCACAGTTTTTATGACCCTATGGAATTAAACATATGTAACGTGTTCTAGCCAACCCATTAATATTATTCTATTTATTGAAGCTCAGATTGTCCCAGTTTTGGTCAATGTGGGCTTTGCTACTGAATCCTTCTGACATGACATTAGTAATCATTGATAGCTTCTTTACTATCTGGAATTACAAGATGATTCACTCTCACTTTGACATTTTCTTCTTTAAAATGCAGTCATTGAAGAAAACTGTCTAACACAAAAAAGAGAATTTAAAAGATAAACTTAAAGGAAGCAAAGATAATGCAGAAAATTATAGAAGCCTTCAAAAATACCTTGGGAAGATTACTAGGATGAGAGATAAAGTAAAGAAAATTTCTGAGGAAGAAAATATAAAAGAAAAGCACGTGGGAAAATAAGACTTAGGCCCACCATTCAACTAATTGTAAGATCATACGAAAAAAATTAAGAAAAACCAAAGGAAGAAAATTACTGAAAAAGACACACCTTTCTTCAATTATTCCAAGATTAAAACTACAAATCTTAAAACTGAGAAGGCCCACTAAGACCCAAGCATGACGAAAAAAATTGAGCCACATTGTGAAATTTCAAAAAGTTCCAGAATACCAGTAATAAAGAATTCCTAAAATTAGATACATGTGAAGAAACTAAAATGAGAAAAGCTTTCGACTTTTCAACATTAAACCCTAAAAGACAATGGAGGGACATCTGCTTCCATCTAGGATAGCGTAACAGGGACTGAATTTATCTTCCTGCCTGAAACAACGGAAAAACTAGGCAAAGTATACAACACAATGTTTATAAGACATTAGACACTGAGTAACAAAGGACAGTAATCCCTAAGAGATGAGAAGCAAACAAAGGTGCCTTAGCTTACTCCCTTGAGAAAGTTTTCAGACCATGAGACTGAATTTAAGGAGATTAAGCTAAGGGTTAAGGAGATTAGGCTAAAAGTCTGGAGAGACCAAAACAAGTGGAGTTCACAAGGAAGAGTACTAGAGAGAACAGAGCTGCACAGGGAGAGGACTCCAGAGATATGCAGAAGTGTCACCCCAAGTATTCAGTAAACTACTGATCAGCATCCCCATGGAGGCTTAGAAAGAGCCACATAAAAGAATTAGAGGAAATAGTATCTTGAGCTCACACAGGTCTGAGAATAGTTTCTGTCTCCATTATTCAGACTGGAAAACTTCATTGGGAAGAGCATCACAAGGATCTCTTCTTATTAGTGGAATGTAATTAATCCTAAATCAAATGCTGCTCTTATTTTGCTTATCAAACTATTTTTAAATAACTTCTAGAATAAAGCTCAAGCTCAAGGATACTTACAGGGAACAAAATATCTTGCACTCAAAAAGGTAAAATTGACCATGACTAGCAGTCAAGAAAAATGACTAGACATGCAAAAAAGAAAAATAATACAACCCATATTGGAGAGGAAAAAAAATAATCAAATTGATGCAGAACTTACACAAATGTTAGACTTATTAGGAAAAGACATTAAAGCAATTGCCATAACTGTATTCCATACAATTTAGACATTAAAACCATGATGTCTGAGATAATAATTATACTTGGTACTATTACCAGCATATTAGACATTGAAAAAGAAAATATTAATAAACTTGAAAATGTAGCAATAGAAATGATAAACAATGAAACAGAAATAAGACTAAAAAGAAATGAACAGAACATCAGTGAGCTGTGGGACAACTTCAAGGGGCCTAAATGATAAATAATTGGGTCACTAGAAGGGGGTGATGAAAAAGATATTGAAAGTATAATGGTTCACCATTTTCCAGATTTGATAAAAACTATAATCTCACAGATCCAAGAAGCTCAACAAACCAAAACTTAAACACAGAAACCAGGAAAATAGCTACACTAAGGTATTTCATAATAAAATTGTCTAAAACCAGTGATAAAATCTTAACAGTCAAAGAAAAAAGGACATTTATCAGGCAGAGAAAGGAAAATTAGGATTGGCTGGGCATGGTGGTTCAGCTTGCAATCCCAGCACTTTGGGAAGCCCAGGCAAGAGGATTACCTGAGCCCAGGGGTTCAAGACCAGCCTGGGCAAATTGATGAGACCTCGTCTCTATGATAAATCACACAAAAACTAGCCTGGCATGGTGGCATGTGTCTGTAGTTTCAGGTACTTGGAAGGCTGAGGCAGAAGGATACCTGAGTTCAGCTGGTCAAGGCTGTAGTGGCTGTGAGCATGCCACTGCACTCCAGCCTGGGAAATAGAGTGAGACTCCAACTCAAAAAAAAAAAAAAAGAAAAGAAAAGAAAAGAAAATCAACATATGCCAGAAGATGTGACTCACACCTGCAGTCCCAGAACTTTGGATGGTGGAGATGAAAGGATTGCCCGAGCCCAGGGATTCCAACCTAGTCTGAGCAACATAGCAAGAACCTCGTCTCTACAATAAATCAGAAAAATTAGGTGAGCATGGTGGCGTGCGCCTGTGGTTCCAGCTGTTTGGAAGACTAAGGTGGAAGGATCCCCTGAGCCCAGCAGGTTAAAGCTGAGGTAGCTGTGAATATGCCACTGCCCTACAGCTTGGGTGACAGTGAGATTCTAACTCAAAAAAAGAAAAAAAAAAGAAAGAAAAATTAGAATTAAGCTGATTTTACATTAGAAACAATGCAAGCAATATTTTTTATAGTATTGAAAGAAAATTTTAACACAAATTTCAGTAATCAGAGAAAATATATTTTAAAGCCGAAACTGAAATTGAATTAAAGAACTTTTCAGACATACAAAAATTACAGATTCTATAACCCACAGACCCATACTATACAAAATGTTAAAGAAAACTCCTCAGGCAAAAGAAAAATGAGAAACAGGTAGAAATATAAATATAAATGAACAAATCTAAGGAACTAAACACAGGAGCATCAGAAATAGTAACTACATGGGTAAATATATGACTTTAAATAAATTATTTACATCTCTTTACAAGATAATATACTACTTAGACAAAAAAATGACAACATAGTGTGGGGCACATAATATATGTAGAAGTAAAATGTACCACAACAATAGCACAAAGACTGGGAAGGGAGAAATAGAAGTGTACTATTGTAAGATTCTTATACCATATGTGAGATGGTGTAATATTACTAGAAGATAGATTGTTATAACTTAAAGATTATACTGTAAACCACAAAGTAACCACTACAATAAGAAAAAAGAGTTGTAGCTAATTAGTCAACAATGGAGACAAGTGGAATCATAAAAAATACTCAATCCACAAAAAGACAGAAAAATAGGAAAAAGTGAACACAGCAGTTAGCATAAATAAATAACATACAATGTGGTAGTAAATTTAAACTCAACTATATCAATCAACATATTGAATGTAAATGATCTTGACACCCTAATTAAAAGGCAGACACAAAATTGAATAAAAAAGATAGACCCCAATTATAGTTGCCCCCAAGAAACCCAATGTAAATATAAAGACATGAATAGATTAAAAGTAAAAGGATGGAAGAACATATACTATCCTAACACTAATCAGCAGAAATCTGCACTGGTTCTATTCATTTCAGACAAAGTAAACCACAGAGCAAAAACTATAAGCGGTGATAAAGTAGGTCATTTTTGATGATAAAGGAATCTGTAAATTAAGAAAGTGTAGCAACCCTAAGTATTTTTGCACCTAATACTATAAGATCAAAATATATGAAGCAAAAACAAATACAACTGCAAGGAGAAATAGGCAAATCTACCATTTTAGTTATAGATTTCTTTTTATAGAAAAAGGAGACAGAAAGTTGGGAAGGACATAGAGAACTTGAACAACACAATTAACCAATTCAATCTATTTGACATTTATAGCCCCCTCCCACCCAATAACATCAAAGTATACATTCTTTTCAAGTGCACGAAGAGCAAGCTTATCAAGTACCAAGTACATGCTAAACAAGTTCACACATAGATAGATGATATTTTAGGCCATGAAACTTGTCTTAATGCATTTAAAAGAATTCAAGTCATACAAAGGATATATTTACTAATGGAGCTACATTAGAAATCAACTACACAAGAAAATCTAGGAAATTCTCAGTTATATGGGGATTAAACAACACACTAAAAAATTTAGTTTTCACTCACCTTTTCTGAGGAAGCTAAGAGAATACAATTCAACAAAATTAGAGAGTAAAACAGGGATGGGAAAGACTTGAACTTCAGGATATGGAAAATCCTGCACAAGATTGTGTCAAAGCGAAGTTCATTATAACAGTTTTTTATGAGCCCAGGGAGCAGACGTTTATAACCGGGAAATATGAGGGAGTTTCAAGAGAAAGGTCAATAGGAATAACATAAAATCAATACATTATTTGGTGTGTTTAATCATAGGCACATGATAGATGGAGAGGTTTGGACTATCTAATAATGTATTTATAGATAGTTATGAGATAAAAGGGAGAGAATTAGGTAACATCAGTAAAAATAGGAACGAGTATAAGAAGCATAATTAGCAGTTTCTGGCCTGGCACAGTGGTTCACACCAGTTTCTGGTCTGGCACAGTGGCTCACATCTCCCAGCACTTTGGAAGGTCAAGGCGAGAGGATTGCTTGAGCCCAGGAGTTCGAGACCAGCCTCGGCAACATAGCCATACTTCGTTTCTTTTAAAACAACAATAGCAACAACAACAAAACATAGTAATATTATACATCTTTGCTGTGCAAAGAGCAATATTTTTGTCATGATAATGGAAATAACATTTGTTTTACTAAAAATATGTGATCACTATATTGGGAGGGTGAAGGAAAGGACAAAAATATGTTGGTGGTAGAGAATTAGATTTCTATCACAACAGCAGTAAAGAATGAATCTATTTGATAAATGAAGATGTAGAACCTCACTGTCTTATTTAAAATAATGGAGAAAATACCAGAATGAATGGTTTTCTAAAGTTACACGGTATTACTTCTGGAAATTAATACTTTAAAAGAATAGAACAGGACCTTGACATTCTTCATTATAAGCTGCACTTAGTTTTTAAGGTAATTCTGCATAAATATTTTTTGTTAAATACTTTTAAACAAGAAATTATATCAACTTAACAGATATCAACCATGTCTCCTATTACTCTCTACTTCAACTGAGAATAGAATAAGAAAAAATAATCAGTTCTTTAACATTGGCCCACTGGCATCTAAGATGTAGCAGTTAAAGCAGAATATAGCCTAGGTGTAAAATTCAGACCCTCTTTTACAGTGTTTAACCAAGTTTATTCACCAGCATGTTGGATTGTAAGGGTAATGACGTTTAGATACATCTAAAAGAGGGTAATGACATTCTGATGACTACTTAGGGAACAGGGTAGAAGGCATAAACCTCCTCCCCAATAATAAAAGTACATGAAACTTAAATGCAGTATTTTAAAATTAAAATTTGTAAAGTCAATGCAGATAATCTGATGAGTAAAATATCAAAATATCAAATAAAAACAGATCGCTCTTTTTTTTCTTTTGTCTCAGGCTCCAGTATGACTCAGCATGACACTGATTAACTTAAAAATATTAAATGTTTTGGGTACTGGGAGAAGAAAATACATGTCCGCTTTTGCATCCTACAATGCTATGTGAAGATTAGCTGTCATCACAAGGGAACATGTTTTGAAAACTTTACTGTATAAATGTGAATTGTTTCAAATAATCTCCATAGTACTTTATTACCTACTAAATAATTCCTTCTGATCAAAGGTATCTGGTTTTGGTGCCTTCCAGCAAAATCATCAATCCTCTATTTTCTTCAATGCCCTTAGCAAAATGAATAATTCTTTTTTATGGGTAATTCTTATAGATACCATTTTCTTTGCAGGTGACTAATGTTTGGTGATATTAACCATCTGTTTCATTTACTTTATTCCTCACAAGAAAGGGGCAATTTGTCCAAATTCCACTGTTGATTTTTTTCTGTGCTAGCAGCATGGACTATACCAACGGGGTGGGACTAATGGCATTTTCTTTCTTGGAGAAAGTGCACCTGTGAGAGTGTGAGGCAGAAAGCTCCAGTATTTTGAAAGTGATTGGAAATTTGGAAGTCAATAGGCAGTTGGCAGAGGAAATAGAAAGAATAGTCTTTGAGGAAGGTTGGGTAGGCACCTTCCTCAAAGACTTGTTTCTCTCAAGGTTCATCTTTCTAATTGCTGACTTTGTACAGACTCCACAACAACCTGCATACCATAATCTGAAAGGAAAGGTCAACCTAAAGGTCACAGGTTTTAAGGGTGCTACTTCAAAGACATTTATCTCCTTTACAACACCATTAGTCTTGAGTAATGGTCTATTGTCTTTCATCATCCCAACCTCTTCACCTGCCTGTTTACTTTGAGTCCAACCTCAGCATTCAAGCCTCCACATAAAAGGTGCTTTTCTGCTATTTAACCCTGGACCAATGGTAACTTGTTCATAGTCTGGTTTCTAAGTAGTCAGTTGTTTAAAGGAAATACAGGGACCAAGGGAGAGATAAAGTTTCGTCTTTTGGATAAAACATGAAAAAGAAAAGACTTTTTAAGGGAAATAGTTGAGAATGAAGAAACTATATTTCTTAAGATGTTTATTGTAGTTTTATTTGTAATCTCCCCCCCAAAAAAACCGGAAACGTAAATATTGAACAATAAAAATAGCCACATTTGCTTAATACTGATCTAAATAGTTTATATCTGTTACCTCACTAAATCCTCATTGTGACTCTACTAAGTAAGTATTATTATTAGTTCCATTTCACAGATGGATAAAGGTTACAAAAAATTCATGCAATTTTTCAAGGTCCTAATAAGCAAGAGAGATGGTGCTCAAGTCCAGACAGTGTGGCTTTATATTATGTCTCTCTCTAGTCTCTGTGCTTTGCCACCTTACACAGAGAGGAAGAGTATACCAACTTGGTGTGCTATTATTCAGCCTTTACAATGGCATAAAGTCTGTGCAGTGACATAAAAATTAAATATAAATTTTATGACTCTGTGATTCAAACTGTATAAAATATGAAGGGGGAACTCCTCCCCTAAAAAAACAGAATTATCTTTTGGAGGGCAGGCCCCTTGAAGTACACTTGGAATTCATTCCTCTGGGTCAAATGGTCAACCAAAGTTTTCATCTAGAGGTTTTGAGAAAGTTATGTCATGATTTGCAGGAGAAATCTGTGGCAAAGCACAGTGATTAGAGATCCATACTGTAAAGCCACACTGTCTGGACTCGAAACAGGTGGCAAACAGGTGATTTGTTCTTCCACTATGACAATGTACTTGCCCACATAGTGCTGAATGTTCAGCAGCTTTTGACAAAAAATGGCTTGACTTCCAGGCCCCACCATCCCTGTTCACCTGATCTTACCCCGAGCGACATTTTTTTGTTTTTGTTTCCCCAGATGAAAAACGTCCTTAAGGGGGAAAGTTTTGCTGATGAAACAAACAAATAAAAAATTGGCAGAAACATTAAATGGCATCAAAACTGATGAGTTCAAAAACTGTTTTGAGAAATGGAAAAAACTTCTTGATAAGGTATTGCATCAAACAGAGAGTCCTTCAAAGACGACTGAAGTTTAAACACGTAAGAATAAATACATGGTTTTTTATAAATAAATTCCAGTTTCTTGGGGTCCCCCTCATATATACAGTGTAGATAAAGGCTGAAACATAACAGGAAAAACTGAGACTAAGAACCCCAAATGGTCAAAAGAAAAGGAACAACAACTGAAAATATGACAGGAAAGGCCCTTGATAGAATCTGTGCATCACTAAGAACTACTCCTGACTAAATGCCATTTCTCAGCCTCAGCTTTGTCCCTGGGTTATGACATTTTGTAAACTTCTAGACAGGTTCTTAGGGAATCTTTTGCTGAAGCATGTTATCCAGTTCTGGCTACTCGAATCACAGACTAATTCACTCTAGTGAGGTTGATAATGTATATTCCCCTTTCTTTGCCTTTGCATAGGCCTTGTGTCACAAGCAACAATAATGAGAATAGTTCTTGTGTTATGCTAGTTCTTGTATTATGCTAGTGAGACTAATACCTCTAATAAGGTATTAATCTAATAATACCAGTTGTACACATAAGTAAGATAAAATATGATCTGAGCCTGCAAGTTAAAAAAAATACTCCGATAATTATGAATGAAGTGATGTCTGGGGGAACATGTAGTATTGGGAGAGAAAGGAAATGATTAAGTTCCAGACAGGGTCAGTGATCAATCTACATCAATCCATTTATCTACCTAGTCAGCAAACATTTATTGAACATCTACCAAGTGCCAAGCACTGTGCCTGTGCTAGGTATTCAGTAGTGACCACAATGGTCAAGAGCCTAACAGTCTTGGAATTTACTGTATAATTAGTGGACTTTAAAAAAATAAATATAAATATATAATTACTGACTGTTGAGTGGTATGAAGGAAAAACCAGGGTGTTATGTCTAAGGATAATCTGGGAACCTACTTTAACTGAGCACTCAAAGTAGGTCTTCCTAATGAAGCGAGGCTTAACAGGACTGAAGGATGAGAAGAGATTGGCCATACTATAAGTCATTGCAAACACATTTCAGGTGGAGGGAACAAAAGGACCTGCAAGGACCATGAGGGGGCAAGGAAAAGGTAAACAAGGCTGGAGTGTAGTGAATGAGAAGAGAATAAGGTAGGCAAGGGGTGAGGTAAAAACTACTGAATATTCTGTCTATCTGGAGAATAAACTTGAGGGCTACAGGAATGAAAATAAAAATGCTATTGTAGATGTCCAAGCAAGATACGGTAGACATTTGGATTAGGGAGCTAGCAATGAAAATGGAGATGAGAGAAAGAATTGAAGATCTATTATAATGAGAGAATTCTCAGAATTTAGATGCGGGATTGGATTTGAAAAGGATCTCAATGACTTAACTCACGAAAAGCTATTTTCCTGCTCATATCACAGTCCAGCAAGGGTCAACAGGAGAGTGAGGGAGATCTGCTTCCACATTTAGGTCCTTTCATCTTGTGGTACCTCCATTTTCAACAGGTGACCTCTAAGATCACAAGAAACAAGAAGATAGAGAGAGCATGGAGGACCACATTTTAGGAACCAGGCCAGGTGTAGACTACATTACCTTGATGTACCTACATTCCACTGGCCAGAGCTCAATAACATAACCATGTTACTGCAAAGGGGGCTGGGAAAAGAGCGGAGGGGACTGGGAAATGTTATCTGGCTGCATATTCAGGAGAAAACAAACAAACAAACAAATAAGTCTGTGAATATAAAGCATTATCTTTGTCCCAGATGATTGCCTGGTTTTGGCTTGAGTAACTGGATGAATGATGTCAGCACTATCTGTATAATAAGCTGAGGAGGACTAGGGACGAAACACATTAGTGGAAGGAGATTACTATGGTCTGAATGCTTGTCTCACCCCTCACATTCATATGTTGAAATCTTAAGCACAAAGGTGATGGTATTAAGAAGTGGGACTTTGGGTGGTGATCAGATCATGAGGGTGTAGCCCTCATTGATGTGTTTAATGCCTTGTAAAACAGAGGTCTGTTTTCCCTTTCTACCATGGGGGACAAACTGAGAAGATGCCATCTATGAATCAGGAAACCATTTTCACCAAACACTGAATCTGCTGACATCTTTATCTTGGATTTCCCCAGCACCCAGATCTGTGAGAAATAAATTTTTGTTGCTTATAACAGGGGTCCCCCAACCCCCGGGCCATGGACTAATACCGGCCCGTGGCTTAATAGGAACTAGGCTGCACAGCATGAAATGAGTTCCAGGCAAGTGAGTAAAGCTTCATCTGTATTTATCGCCACCCACCATCGCTCACATTACTGTCTGAGTGCTGCCTTCTATCAGATCAATGGCTGTCTTAGAATCTCATAGGAGCAGGAAACTTTTGTGAACTGCACATGCAAGGGATCAAGGTTGCACACTGCTTATGAGAATCTAATGCCTGATGATCTGAGGTGGAGCTGAGGCTGTGATGGTAGCCTGGGGAGTGGCTGCAAATATAGATTAACATTAGCAATAAGGTTTAACTGCACAGAGACCATAATAAACCAGTTGATTGCAGACTCCTATCAAAACCCTATCAGTGAGTAGCAAGAGAGTTGATGTACTTCAATTGTACATCTGCATGTGGTGGCAGGCTTTAAGTCAAAATATGACACTTATTTCAGTATGTGCATGGTCCACCCATTATTTTATGTACCACTTCCATCCATACCTCTCTTTTTTTAAATTGATGAGTTGTATAATTATTTCATTATATATTGCAATGTGATAATAATAGAAGCAAAGTGCACTATAAATGTTGTGTGCTTGAACCATCCCAAAACCACATCCCCCACCCTCACCCCAGTTCATGGAAAAATTGTCTTCCACAAAACTGGTCTCTGATGCCCCCAAAATTGGGGATTCCTGGTTTATAAGACACCCAGTCTATAGTATCTTTAAATGACAGACCAAATGGACAAAGACAGAGATCAAGTAATTGGTTTTAGACCTGCTAATCTGAAATGCCTAGCAGCCACCCAGGTGGGGAAGTCAAGCAGGTAGTTTGAAACTCAAGTGCTGAGTTCAGTTTTTGGCCAGATATATAAAACACCAGGAAATATACATGTAATTTGTATTTGTCTAGCTATTAATTAACTAATTAGTTAATTAAATAAATGTTTACTGAGCACCTACTGTGTGCCAGAGCTTGATATAGGCACAGGCCAAATAAATAAGTAAAATGCACAGCATGTTGGATGGTGATAAAATCTAGATAAAAACAGAACAGAGAAGGGGAATAATGAGTAGAGTGGGGGTGGCTATTGCAATTTTAAACAGAGAGGTCAGGGAAGATCTCATTAAGAAGCTGACTTCTAAGCAAAGACTTAAAAGAAGATGAAGACCAAGGCTTGCGGTTAAGTGAGGAGTGGAGATTTAAGAAGAGAGAATACTAAATATAAATGACTTGAGATTGGATGTGACTTTGTCTCTTTGGCTAGACTGATCTAGAGAGAAAGAGAGAGGTAGTGGATGAGGTCACAGAGATAGAGGGTAGGGGTCAAGCCAGACTGTGTAAGCCTTATAGGACCTTGTAAGAACATCTTTTGCTTTGGCCATGCAATTTATATTTGCTTAAAGTTCTCTTCTAAAAGTTGAATAATCGCTCACTTTCCAGATGTTCCCTTAGTGGTTTAGAACACAATATAAAATAGGTAGAATCATTTCTTTTTATAGTAACACACTGGTTAGAGTTCTTGTTTCTGTAAGACTAGGCACTATATTCACAGACACATTCGACAGGAGTCACCACATATATATTTTCAAATACTTATTATTTATTAGTCGCTAGGCTAGGCACTGTGGATACAAAGATAAAGGAGATATAGTTCCTGCACTCATAGAACTTCCTGAAACAGATCATTTAAAATATACTGTGCTACATACAATGATGGATATATCCAGAGGGTGCTGCAGAAAGCCAAGAGAAAGGAAACCCTATTCTCCTTAGACAAATGGAATCTGTGCCTGGAATAGTTAGTACGTGAGCCAAGACTTAACAAATGAGTAGGCTTTAGCCAAGTACACATGGTGGGAGTAGGAAGCGGTGAAACAGAAGTATTCAGAATTAGTTTAGGCAAACTAGATAATTTCAAATCAATGAATATCATACCTAAAGGAAGGTAAGAAAATTAAGACCCAAGACTATTTTGTAAAGGATTTGCTTGACAAAAATCCTTGTTACACTTGTATCTATTAAACAGACCTATAAGAACTTCCAATTAAATTAAAAAAATGAAATCCTGAAACTCAAAGAAATGATCTAGATCTCATTTTAAAGATGAAGGAATTGAGACCAGAAGAGGTTAAAATGACTTATTTTACAACAGACAGCAAATAAGAAGCTTTGGGAAAGTCAATGTTGTTCCAAGTGTTCATCAAAAAAATTAACACACTTTTTGTTTGGATTCCTTTATCACTTTTGCTTTTTTTGAATATGTACCTCTTTGAACCCAAGTGTGCTTGCAAATATTTGTGGAGACTTTAGCATAGTTCCTAAGCTCTCTGTGAATACATTCTCAAACACCTGTAAGAATTGGTCTTACTCACTGGTTTCTGCTTGGAAGATTGCACCCAGTCCAGTCCAGCTGTTCTTCTACAGAGACTTTCTCCAGGAAACCCAATATTTGTTGGCTCTACTTAATTTTAGGTTTTGTTCTATTACTTTTTCTCCCTTGGTCTTGGAGAACACGGAGAACTTATGAGGCTAATTTAGGGCAAAGATGTTAAAAGTCAAAAGTAATGTTTTCTTTTTGCCGAAAACACCCCAGGGAGGCAGAGAATGCAGGAAATTGTGTGCCACTGTGACGAAAAACAAATGAAAGGCTTTACAGCAGAAATGTTCATCTGTGATCATCTAACATGTCCATCATAGCATGCAGATGTGTTGTGTAGGCCACAGCCAACAGAGGATCAAAAAATGGATTTCTCTCATTCCCGTTTTCACCATGGCCTCCATCACAACTCTCAGAGATCAGTAGAAAGCAGTGGATGGTCTCAGAAAAGTAACGTGAGTATAGTGTGACTATTAAGATAATTAGAATAGGATGTAATGTATGGCCCTGTATAATGAAACAACTTCCCTAAAAGTGTAGTTGTGTTCCTCTTATGGAATGAAGGCCATCATTATTTTATTTTATTAAGATATGGTTATCCTGATGAGATGATTTTTGTTTCAGTTACCTGGAGTAAGAAGAGTATCCCAGATAGGAAACAGGAATTCAGATGAATTCCTAGAAATGTAGGCTGGAGAAAGAACTCTTAGTCTAGTCTTTAAGGATTTCACTTGTCTGGTGAAGATATTCCACTGAGGAAGTTTTAAAGATGGCATCTAACAAGAGGAAGCAAACCAGGAGATAAAAAGAAATCTCAAAATATTGTTTTGAGCTTCAGTCAGCTGTAACTTGTAAGTCAGATTATTTAGATTCATGGCCTTTTCTGAATTTATTTTCCCTTTGTCATATCCTAGAAGCAATGTATTTTGGGCACACTAGGGCCAGTTGTTTTCTTCTTTACATTTCTATCATTCTATTTAATGATTATGCATTACAGATTACTTTTGGCACTGAAAGTCATGCTTTATATGTCTTACATGCCAGTTTTTAGACAAACTCCTTCACAAAGGAATGCAGGAGAGATGTTCCTCCCCCCTCACTTCACACACATTGTAAAGAAGCCAAGAATCATTTGCCATGGCATGTATACTCTTTGACATGGTATTCCCCTGGTTCTTCTATTTGTCACTCGGGCCAGTTTTAAAGGAACGAACAATGTTCTCCTGAGGCCAGAGATAATAATGGAATGACTAAAATAGTTGTTCCATCTGAGGGCAATTTTGCCTCCTAAGGGACATTTGGCAATGTCTGGAGATATTTTGGTTGTCACAACTGGTGGAGGGGATGCTACAGTCATCTAGTGGGTAGACCAGTAATACTGCTAAACGTCCCACAATACACAGAACTGCCCCACAAAAAGGAATGCTGCAGCTCAAAATGTCCATAATGCAACGACTGAGAAATTCTGCCTCCCCAAATGGAAGATGAATCCCAAGAGAACAGAGTTGGCATCATGTGACCCATCTGTTCCCATTTCCAGAAGATTTTCCTTCCAATGCCACCTCTGGAGGTTCTGGGTTTTCATTGTCATTGAGATAAGTCACGTTTTTCTGAATATGGTCTTAATATGCTTCCAAGTCTGAGAAAATTCCCTGACTCCTCCCACTCTCCAAGTTATTATAACCAAATATTTATTGACATTATACCAGTCTTATAAACTAAACTATGCACTGAAGACACAAAGAAATTTGAGATGTTGTCCCTTTTCAGAGATGATTAAAGCCTAAGTTGGACTCCCTGTCATTGTCACAAAATTCTTTTATAAAGAAATTTGATAACTTGGAAAAATGGACCTTACCTCCCACTGTGGTACCTCCCACTCGAGGTAGACTTGAGTCTTCTCCTGGGTTATTCCCAAGGTCAAGAAGTCATTCTTGAAGTTTGAGACAACTACCTGTGACAGTAAGACATTTGCGATCCTACTAACCTAACCAATTATTGAATATAAAAAAATAGCTTGATATTAATTGTGTGAGATTCTCAAACTGTGTTATGTTTGATTTCTTGTTTTTGTCTCTTAGTACATTTTGCTCATTGTTTTTTCCCTTGATAGACTTATTATTTCTTAAATGGACCTGCTTTAAGAGAGTCATTTCTAAATTTTGTTTTCTTTAAAGGAGAAAGGCAGAGGTGGAAGATGTCAGACTTCCTGGAGACCATTATTTGCCAATTCTGAACAGATCTATATTTTTTGGTATATATTTATATTATTTTTTTCCTTACATACACACATACACACACACACACACACACACACACACACACACACACACACACACATACACACACAGCAGAAACCACTGGGCACCCTCACTTGGGAGACTGGAGTGGAAACAAACAGTTTTTATGAAATACAAAATAAATAAGAAGAAAATGTAATTCATCATGAATATTACTACAATACTGACATCTTAATATTTCAAAACTTCAGGCAGTTTTTCCTACAAATGTAATACTTATCTTTGACTTCTACATATACAGTTTTATTATTTATTTATTTTTTTAATTTCCACAGTGGGCTTCACCTTTTTATGTTGTCTGTCATGTTTTAAGTCTGAAGTTTTAGCTTTGATTCTGATTTATTTAACCAGAAGAATATCAGGAGCTATTACTTCTACAAAGTAAAATGGAATATGTTAGAGGACTTATTTAGCCACGATCTTACTAATAAAAAAGCAAATTAGATGAAAGTTGTTATCTTCCTACAAAAACAGTGTAGAGGTAAGAAATACATCAACATGCAGTAGAACATGAGACACACTTTATAAAAATTGGGTGGTTAGTTTGAAAATTGATCATATAAAATAATTTCATCACATTGATTTCTGCAAATACTTATTGAGTGCCTACTACATATACCCAAATTAAAATCAAATGTGATTTAAACTGAGAAATCAGTTTACTTATTTGACTTAATTTAAATTTAAGTATTCTTTTTCAGTTAAAATGTATTAATTTTGTCATGAGGATGCCTGATAACATTTTCTGGAATCTGTGTATCAGTAAATTAAAATTTAATTTATAAATATTTAATTAACAAATTAAAATTAACAAATATTTATCGAGTACCTGCTATGTATAAGCAACTATTTTAAACACAAGTGGGGATTGAGCAGAGTTAGGACGAGATGTAGAGAGAGTAGATAACAGCAGACTCCTGAACTCAAGCATCTTATAGATTAGGCCATTTGTAGTTAATTCAGTCCCATTATGGGAGGAAAACATGTGTGATGAGGTGTGTGTATGGTGATGTGTCTGTATTTTTCTGTTTGTGTGGTGGTGGTGGTATGTGGAGTGTGTGTTTGTATGTGTGATGGTGATGTGTATATGTGTGGTGTGTGTGTGTATGTGATGTGTGTGTTAAAATGCCATCAGCATGCTAGCCAGTGAAAAGTGTCCGACTGAGAAAGAGGTGGACAAGAGGCTAATATCAGCCTTCCTTGTAAAATTTTTCATTAAGCTGCTAATAGGATGTACAGAGAAAGTTAAAGATCTCCTGTAAACAATTGAGATTTGTTTAGAGATTGTGAACAATTACAGATTTCTAGAGAGCTGTTGGAACAAAAACCAAAGCAAGAAATAAACCTTGCGTATCATGTGATACTAAATTGTAGCAGAGGATTACTCCCCCTCTCCCTCAGAAGTAGGAATACAAAGAGAGGGAGGGAAGGTATCTGGCTATTTACATGAAAAATGACTCTCCCCTACAATCACCTTCTGTCAATAAAATGCTTATTTTCTGACATGTCAATTAGGTGATTCATAATCCAGATGACCATCCCCTTCCATTTAGTACTGTTGGGCTGGGTTAAATGTCTTAAGTGTTTACCCTTTATGACCAGTGGCCTGGATCTGTTCTCAGTCAAACTGGGCCACTCATGACATGTTTGCCTGTAGGATTTCTCTTGAGATAAAGTAACCATTATTATCAGATTTTAAACTGAACTGCAGATTAGGACAGTGCTTTTGCCATCAGTGGTGAAGAATGCTTGTTTTACAGTACCACATATCCAAAATACAGAGTTTGTGGGAAGAGTGCAATACAAAATAAATAGCCTATAATTTACAGGATTTTGGTAACTAGGCTTATGTGGCAGAGCTTGGTGTTTCAAAGGGATTGTCTGTTGTTCAAAAGCCAGTTATTAGGGAGGGATGATTTGTCCTCAGCATCTTAAGCTAATTTTAAAGGATATGACTGATGACATAGTAATCTTTTCTTTAAAAATTGAGGTAAAATTCACATGGCATAAAATCCAGTATTTTAACCATTTTAAAGTGTATGATTCAGTGGCTTCCAGTACATGGAGTTTTAAAAAGTTTAGTGAATAAGATTATAAGGTGAGGAAAATAAAATTAACCACACTGAATTTTTCATTCTTAAATATATTGAATTATACCTAACAAATATTAAGAAATTTCAGTATTAATATGCCAGTATGCTCCTTTGTAATTCTATAATAAAATCTTCAAATAAATTATGTATTTCTATTCTACTGAAGGCACAAATTATTAACTAGTTTTACAATTAAAGTCATTAGGGAATTTCAGCTTTAATTCAGAAGAAAGGCAGATAGAATTTAAAATGCACATTGGCAAAATAAAAAGATGGTGTTTGGAAAATATTTGAATGGAAACTTTGAAAATTGTTCTGGAAACTAGAAAATAAAGTTTTTGATAGATAAAAATAAGAATTTAAAAAATAAGAACATATTTGCAAATTGGCTACATTTTGGATAAGACTGCTTTTTACTGTTTTGAAGTAGATGTTTGACTAGCACAGAAATCTCAACTTAAAAACTTCAGCCCGGCCAGTAAATAAAGTAGCCTGATCAAATAAGCTAGTGATAAACTTCTGGGTTAGTTAGTGGAAAATAGAAGACAAAAAATGTGTTTTGTCTAAAAGTAGGGTCTTTCACCTGTGAGTCTCACTAAGCTAGAAACGGAGGTATGTTCTCATAGAGATAAATATAATTTCTTTGAGACTCTTTCAAATTGCAAGTCCTCAGACGTACCCTTCCACTCGTTCCTTCCCAAATTTTGATTCACCCTACCTGGTGAGTAGCAATGACTCCCTTCCCGTTGAAACTAAACCAACCTCTGGTCTTAACCAACAAAGCTGGTTATTAGAGATAGAGAAGTATCTTTTTGTTTGAATCACATTCAGTCAGAATTTATTTAATTTTCTTAAGAGTTAAGGATGATTTCTCTGTTATCTGTGAAAAGATTTACTAAATAGCTGACTACAGTAAAAACATGAGAGACTTAGTCCTTTACAAGTGCATTGGTACTGCCATTGACATG
Organism: Cephalopachus bancanus; assembly: GCA_027257055.1. Lineage (NCBI taxonomy): Eukaryota > Metazoa > Chordata > Mammalia > Primates > Tarsiidae > Cephalopachus > Cephalopachus bancanus. Next base: position 1,478,724 of record JAPVLO010000170.1, on the reverse strand, counting down.
GAAATAATTCTTTTTCACTAAAATAGAACTACTATTGATCTCTGCTTGGTCATCTTTTTTGCACTAGTTGTGTTTCCTAAAGTAGTTGGATGGGGGAGACTTTGATAAATAAATCTGAGACACATTGGGTTAAACAAATTTAAGTTAGTTTACAGGACTTTTCAGATCCTTTAATTTCTATTGATATTCCAGAAAGGCCCTGTAGGGTAAGCAAACTTTGCCACTTCACTGGTGTTTTGACTTGTATTTTTTTTTTTTTTTTTTGAGTTGGAGTCTCACTCTGTCGCCCGGACTGGAGTGCAGTGGCCGCTCCCGGCCACCGCAGCCTCGACCTGCTGGACTCCGGCGATCCTTCCGCCTCAGCCTTCCAAGTAGCCGGAATCACAGACATGTGCTACCACGCCCGGCTGATTTTTTGACTTATTGTAGGGATGAGGTCTCGCTGCCCAGGCGGGTCTCAAACCCGCAGGCTCAGGCAATCCACTCACCTCAGCCTTCCAAAGGCGCGGGATTACAGGCTGAGCCACCGAGCCCGGCTTGACTTGTATTTTTAACAAGAGAAGTTGCAGAACATCTATACATATCGAATTATTTATTTATTTATTTGAGCCAGAGTCTCAGTCTATCACCCAGTTTGGAATGCAGTGGCATGATCATAGCTTACCCACATCCCTGACCTATGTCACTATGTTGCCTAGGCTGGTCTCAGACTCCTGGGATCAAGCAATTGTCCCATCTCTGCCTTCCAAAGTGCTGAGATTACAGGCGTAAGCACCATGTCAGGCCCTTTTTATATTTTTATTTTTCTAGACATTGCCTGTCATGACAGTTACCTATGTTCCTATTGGGTTGTTCGTCTTTTTCTCATATTTCTTATCTTTTACACATGTTGCAAACATTTTCATTTTGCCTGTAATTTGTCACTAAACTTTATGGTGACTTTCTTAAAGCAGAAGTTTTTATTTTTGAATAATTAAATTGTCAGTCTTCCTTTTGATGACTTCTAATGTTTATTTGTATTTTAGAAGCCTTCTCTATGCCCAGATCATAAAATATTTTTCTATTTTTTTCTAACAACTATATCATATTTAAAATGTTTCAGTGCCAGTAGAGATTTCTGCAGTGATAGAAATACTCTGTGCTTGTGCTGTCCAATATGGTGGTGCTGGCATTGTGGTGTGGTTGAACACTTAGAATGTGGCTAGTGCCAGTGAAGAACTGAAGCTTTAATTTAATTTAATTGTTATTTATTATTTATTTTTAGTTGGGCTCTCACTCTTTTGCCCAAGCTGAAGTGCAGTGGCACAATCACAACTCACCCTCAGCCTTGACCTACTGGGCTCAGGTGATCCTTCTGCTTCAGCTTCCCGAGTAGCTGGGACTACAGGCATGGGCTACCATGCCTGGCTAATTTTTTAATTTTTTTGTAGAGACAAGGTCTTGCCATGTTGCCTGGGCTGGTCTCGAACTACTGGGCACAAGCAATCCTCTTACCTTGACCTCCTACAGGGCTGAAATTACAGGCATGAGCCACTGTGCTAGGCCTAATTTAATTCTTAGGATTATTATGTATACTTGAGGTTTATAGCATGATGTCATGGAATGCATACAAATGATTAAATAATTACAAAGCAAATTTCACATAGTTACTTTGTTTTTATGAAAAAAGCAGCAAAAATCTACTTACCTAACAAAATCCCCAAAACAATACAACCGTTTTAATTATAGTCCTCATATTGTACATTAGTTCTCTAGGCTTGTTCAGGCTACTATCTGCTACTATGAGGGGAACAAAAAATCTGCTACTTTGTATTCTTTAACCTACACACCCCCATATCCTTTACTCCCCCATAACTACAGTTTTAATCCCTATCTGTATATTTGACCTTTTTTTAAAAAAACAAAAACAAGTGAGATCATGCAATATTTTTCTTTCTATGTCTGGCTTATCTCACTTAGCACATTGTCCTCCAGGTCCTTCCATGTTGTGGCAAATGGCAGGATCTCTTCTTCTGAGGCTGAATAATAGTGTGTGTGTGTGTGTGTGTGTGTGTGTCTGTGTGTGTGTCTGTGTGTGTGGCATTTGCTTTATCCATTCATCTATTGACGGGCACTTAGGTTTATTCCATATGTTAGCTATTGTGAATAATGCTGCAATAAACAGAGAAGTGCAGATATCTTTACAGGGTGGTGATTTCATCTACTTTGAGTACAAATCCAGAAGAGGAGCTGCTAGGGCATGTGGTAGTTCTATGGTAGTTCTATTTTTCTTTAGGAACCTCCATACTGTTTTCCATCATGACTATACAAACTTACATTCCCACCAATCGTGTGCAAGGGTTTTCTTCTCCCCACACATTCACCAACATTTGTTATGTATCTTTTTGATAACAGACATCCTACCCAGTGTGAGTTGATTGCTTACAGCGCTTTTAATTTACATTTCTCTGATGATTAGTATGTTGAGCATCTTTTCATATACCTGTTGGTTATTTTTATGTTTCCTTTGGAGAAAAGTCTGTTCAGGTCTTTTGCCCATTTATTAATTGGGTTATTTGTTTTTCTGCTATTTAGTTGTGAGAATTTTAAAAAAATAACTTTTGAGTATTAATCCTTTATCGGGAATGTGGCTTGCAAATATGTTTTCCAAGTTGGTAGATTGCTTTTTTGTTTTGTTGATTTATTTCCTTTGCATTGACTTATATATATTTTTGCTTTTGTAGTATGAGTTTTTGGTGTGAGATCCAAAACAAAAACAAACAAACAAACAAACAAAAACACTACCAAGGCCAATGTCAAGGAGTTTTTTCCCTATATTATCTTCTAGGAGAGTTATGGTTTCAGGTCTCACATTTAGGTCTTTTATTCATTTTAAGTTGATTTTTGTGTGTGGTATAAAATAAGTGTCTGAATTTCATCCTTTTGCATGTGGAAATGCAGTTTCTCAGCACCATTTATTGATGAAATTATCCTTTCCCATTGAAGTTTGAATTTTAACTAATTTAAATTTAAATAACCACATGTGGATAGTGGCTACATATTGAGCAACAGATGTAAATCTTTGATCAGTCTGCAATTTGTTTTTATGTGCCTTGTGAGTTAGGGATTTTTTCTATATGAATATCCAGTTATTCTAACACTATATCTTGAAACTCCTTTATTTTTTCCCATTGATTTAAAAAGTCATTCATGTCATATAACAAATTCCCATGTGTATATTAGTCTATTTCTGGACCCTAATCTATCTGACACATTTGTCCATACTTGAGCCAAAACATCAAGTTTTATTACTCCTTATCTAGCTGGTATGGCATTTCCTTTGTCATATTTCTTCTTTTTCAAAAATTTTTTTTGCTTCTTTTTGCATAGTTTATTTTCCGGATGAAGTTTAGAATTGACTGACAAGTTCCAAAAAATTATTCTGTTAAGTTTTTTTTTTGCTATTATTATTTTTATTACTCAAATTTACTTGATATAAATTATATTTTTTAATTTTTATACATTATATATATTTGCACATATTTATGGGACATGTGAAATCTTGTTACATGCATAGAATATATAATGATCAAGCCAAGGTATTTAGGGTAGTCATCACGCAAGTAGTTACCATTTCTATTTATTGGGCACATTTCAAGTCCTCTCTTCTAGCTATTTTAAAAGTACAATATATTGTTGTCAACTATAATCATCCTACTATTCTATCAAAGATTAACACTAATTTCTTCTATCTAACTGTATGTTTGTACCCATTAACTCTTCATCCCCACCTTCCACCCCATATACCCTTCCCAATCTCTGGTAACTCTCATTCCATTCTATACCTCCATGTGATCAACTTTTTTAAAGCTCCTACATATAAGTGGGGACATGCAATATTTGTCTTTCTGTGCCTGGCTTATTTTACTTCACATTATGTCCTCCAGCTCTATTTATACTGCTGCAAATCACATAATTTTATACTTTTTTATGGCCGGGTAGTATTCCATTGTGTATATATACCACATTTTCTTTATCCTGTCATTAGTTGATGGTTGTTTCCCTATCTTTGCTAATGTGAATAGTGTTGCAATAAACAAGGGCATACATGCATCCCTCTGATATATTGATTTATTTTTCTTTAAACAGTAGTGGGAATCTAAGTAGTGGGATTGTTAGATTATATGGTAGTTCTATTTTTAGATTTTTGAGAAATCTCCTTATTGTTTCCCACAGTGGTTGTCCTCATTTATATTCCCACCAACAGTGCATAGGCATTCCCTTTTCTCAGCATCCTCTCCCACATCTGTTATTTCTTGTCTTTTTAATATATCCATTCTGATTGGGGTAAGAGGATACCTAATTGTGATTTTGCTTTGCATTTCCCTAGTGATTAATGATGTTGAGAAATTTTTCATATACCTGTTGGCCATTTGTATGTGTGTTATTCTACTCTCACTAAAATATAAGCTCCATGAGGGTAGGGGTTTCTTCTGTTTTGTTCACTACCGCATCCCTATTGCCTAGAAGAATGCTTGATCTGTCCTTGTGTTCCTGGAATAAACTCTTGTTGGTCTTGATGACTAACAATCCGTATACACTGCTGATTTTCAGTTGATACTGTTTAATTTAAGATTTCTGCATTTTTGCTCATAAGGTAGAAAGTAGTTCATAGTTTTCTGTTTTTTTATTATAACCGTTCATTTTTTATAACAGAATTATACTAGCCTTATCAAAAGGCTTAGAATTTCTACCTTTTTATGTGCCCTGGAATAGCTTATATAACAGAATCTCTTCATTAGATGTTTTGTAAAATTTGTGTATAAATATCACTTGGGCTTAGTATAAAGTTTAGAGTCTGTTTAATAAATTTTTCCTTCCATGGAGATTGATTTATTCAAGTTTTCTAACTTTTCTTGATTTAATTTTGATAATTTTTATCTTCTTAGAAATCATCCTTTTAATCAATATTTTTAAATTGTATATGTATAATGGCTGTCTTTTTATTTCTAATGATGTTTGAGTCTGCTCTATTTTTGACTTACAAAAATTTGTCTTCTATATTGACCTTTTAAAGAAAGTTTTGATTTTTATTTTATTATTTTTCTTTCTGTTTATTAATTTGTTTCAGGTTAATTTATTCATACTTTGGGTAAATTTTTCTTTTTTTTAAGTTGAAGTCTCACTCTGTCACCCAGACTGGAGTATAGTGGCACGGTCCCGGCCACCGCAGCCTCGACCTGCTGGGCTCCGGCGATCCTTCCACCTCAGCCTTCCAAGTAGCTGGAACTACAGGCGCATGCTACCACGCCCGACTGATTTTTTGATTTATTGTAGAGATGAGGTCTGGCCAAGTTGTCCAGGCGGGTCTCGAACCTGTGGGCTCAGGCAATCCACTCGCCTCAGCCTCCCAAAGCGCGGGATTACAAGTTAAGCCACCGAAACTGGCATAGTACTTTGTTGATATACATTTCCATATTTATATTTTTAATCTTTCTCTGTTACTCAGCTTAAGTGTGTCTGTTCTAAATAATATTTAGTGGAATACTAACTATGAAAGTCTCTGTTTTCTAAATGAAATGGAGGACCTTCTGACATCACACAACCTCTCCAGGTTGAAACAAAAAGAAATCAAGATCCTAAATAGACCAATAACAACCCAGGAAGTTGACTGTGTCATAAGAAAGCTACCTACAAAAAAACCCTGGACCAGATGGCTTTCCAGCAGAATTCTACAAAACATACAAGAAGGAGCTGATACCAATTCTATTGAAAGTATTCCAGGCAATCGAGAAGGATAGGACTCTCTCCAAATCATTTTATGAAGCTAACATCACATTGGTACCCAAACTGGGTAAGGATCCCACGAAAAAGAGAACTACAGGCCAATATCCTTGATGAACATAGATGCTAAAATTCTCAACAAGATTCTAGCAAACAGTATCCAACAACACATCTCAAAAGTCATCCACTATGGCCAAGTAGGTTTCATCCCAGGGATGCAGGGCTAGTTCAACATCCATAAGACCATAAAGGTAATTAAATACATCAACAGGTGTAAAAACAAAAAACCCACATGATTATATCATTAGACACAGAAAAAACTTTTGATAAAATTTAGCATCCCTTCTTGATAAAAACCCTCGAACATCAAGGCATAGATGGAATATATCTCAAAGTAGTAAAAGCCATCTATGAGAAACCCTCAGCCAACATACTGCAAAACAGACAGAAATTGGAACCATTTCCTCTGAAAACCAAACCAAAACAAAGAAGCCCACTCTCACCCCTCCTATTTAACATAGTATTGGAAGTCCTAGCTAGAGCAATCAGACAAGAGAAAGAAATCAGGGGTATCCAAATAGACAAAGAGGAAGTTAAGTTATCCCTCTTTGCAGACGACAAAATTCTATACCTTGAAAACCCAAGAGAATCTGTCAAAAACTTTCTTGCACTGATAAAGGACTTTGGCAAAGTCTCAGGGTATAAAATAAATGTGCAAAAGTCAGTTGCATTTTTATACACCAACAATAAATAGACAGTAACCCAAATAAAAAGCACAATCCCATTCACAACAGCCACAAAAAAACCCCAAAACAAATACCTTGGCATTTTCCTAACCAGAAAAGTCATAGACCTTTATAACAAAAACTGCAAAACACTGCTCAAAGAAATCAAAGATGACACAAACAAATGGAAAAATATTCCATGCTTGTGGATTGGAAGAATCAACATTGCTAAGATGTCCATCCTATCCAAGGCAATCTACAGATTTAAGGCAATACCCATTAAATTACTAGTAACATTCTCCTCAGACCTGGAAATGGTAATACAGGAATTCATTTGAAAATATAAATGACTATGAATAGCCAAAACAATCTTCAGCAAAACAAAACAACACACAACAACAACAACAACAAAACAAAGTGGGAGGTATCATGCTCCCAGACCTTAAGCTTTATTATAAGGCTACAATAATCTAAACAGCCTGGTATTGGTACAAGAACAGGCATATAGACCAATGGAACAGGATAGACATTCCAGAAGCAAAACTTCAATTTCTCAATGAACTCATCTTTGACAAAGCCTCCACCATCAACCATTGCAGAGAGGAGAACTAATTCAGCAAATGGTGCTGGGAAAATTGGCTGACCACATGCAGAAGATTAAAAAAAGACCCCTACCTATCATCATACACAAAAATCAACTCTAAATTGATCAGAGACCTAAATGTAAAACCTCAAACTATAAGAACCTTAGAAAATTCAGGAGACACCCTTATGGAAATTGGAACTGGCAACCAAAACCTGATCAAAACCCCAAGTCCCCATGCCATAAGAGATAAGATAGACAAGTGGGGCCTCATCAAACTGACAAGCGTCTTCAAAGTCAAAGAAACCACTGAGAGAGAGGGGAGACAGCACACAGACTGGGAAAAAATATTTGCCAACTTTACATCTAACAAAGGCCTAACATCTAGGATCTATAAAGAAGCCAAACATGCAGAAAAGAAAAAATAAACAGACCCATTACAAAGTGGGCAAAAGATATGAATAGCCACTTCTCAAAAGATTTACGAGCAGCCAACAGATACATGAAAAATGGCTCATCCTCACTAGTCATCAAAGAAATGCAAATTAAAACCACACTGAGATGCCACCTAATTCCAGTCAGGATGGCCATCATCAATAACTCAAAAAACAACAGATGCTGGAGAGGATGCTGTGACAAGGGAACACTTCTACACTGTGGGTGAGAGTGTAAACTAGTACAACCTCTGTGGAAAACATCGTGGCGATTTCTAAAAGTTCTAAAAATCTATGTCCCATACAATCTGCAATTCCCCTACTGGGAAAATATCTTGGAGAACTCAAATCGCTCTATGAAAAAGATACCTCCTCACGCATGTTTATTGCAGCATTATTTACAATAGCAAAAACATGAAACCTACCATGCTGCCCATCGAAAGAAGACTGGATTAAAAAAATGTGGTACATATACATGATGGAATATTACACAGCCATAAAGAAAGACAAAATTATGAACTTTGCAGCAATTTGATGGGCTTAGAGGCTATAGTACTGAGTGATCTATCACAGAAACAATTATCTGAGTATCACATGTTCTCACTCATAAGCAGACCTTGAACAACTATCATAATACTATAAGAAAGGGATTGGCAGTAGTGGGAAACTGCTAGGGGAGGAGGGTCATGCCTCATCAACAAGGGCACTGTATAATGAATATTTGTATACCTAACCCTGAATTGTACTCCACATATTAAAAAAAAAATAAAGTCTCTGTTTTGTAATTGTAGAAAGTTAACAGATAAAGCTGGCAAAACTATTAAGAACTTATTTTTAAAAATTTTTTTTATTTTGAAGATGTGGAGTACAATTCAGGGTTAAGTATACAAATGTTCATTACTATTAGGAACTTCTACAAATCAATAAGAGAAAGACCAACATCCCAATATATAATGTACAAAGAATATGAACAAATAATTCATAGACAAAATCAAATGGCAATAAACATTAGAATCAAACCCTCATTAATATTTAGGAAATGCAAATTAAAGCAACAACAAAAGTCATCTTTTTTCAAACAAGAATGGCAAAAAAATAAGATGATTGGTAATCTTAACAATAATAAAATCGACAATTCATAGGGAATACATTTTCAAGTGTTCTCAGTATAAATATAAACAGATATTACATGTTGTGACTTTTGTCAGAGAAAAATTTCCATCTTAGCAATTTTTAAATTATTCAGAAGGTCTTCAATTGGCCCAAGACTAGGCAATGCCTACCTCAAACTAATTGGATTTGGTGAGGTTGATGGTTGGGCAGGGATCAGGGCAATATGATTGGCTCAGTCATTCAGGACCCATCAATTATGGCCAGGGGGAGGGTCATGTAAGACTATATGATTCCCAGAGTAACCATGAGAGCTGGGGTTAGGGAAGAAGGAGGCAAGGAATTAGATCTCAGAAGAATATGGAAGAGGTTCTTGCGCAGTTTCACAGATGCCCAAATTTTGCTTTACCACATGCAAAATGTGGGAAATAAAACAAGAACTCAGATATATTAATGCATGAACTCATTTGAACATTTGCCATTCTCAAATAAACATACCTGTTTGGAAAGCTTTGTTGATTTGAGAGGAAATGAAGCTAGGTAAATGAGACAATATATGTGATATGTCCTGCAATCCTTAGGTGATTGAGTGTATGCAAAAACCAGAGATGTTGATTACTCCTAAAACCAGTAGGGAAAATAAAGCACATGTAGCAAATTTCAGAAGGGAATTGATCTGGCCTACAGAATATAATTCCAGATTCTTAAAAAGTTCATAGAAATGTCACCTTGCAGCTGAGACATTTCAGTAGTATTGATGTGAAGAGGAATTTCATTCATCAGGTTCCCTACTCAAAACTGTGGTGTATTTTGCAATTTGGCTGAGATGGCCGTACTTTCTTAATAACTACTCCTGCAAAGCAAACCTTTACTCATGTGGAATAAAAGGCAAAGGCGAATCACAGAACCATGTAATTTAAAGCTAGAAGAAAGAGAGGAAAGAGGAGAGTTCTTTTTTACTTAACAACCTGAATTATGGAAGATTATTTAAATACATGTAATTTTATAAATCTTAAGTACACGTTGTGAACAAAGATACAAATAGATCTCAGTAAGAAAAGTGAGGCAAGAAGAATGACAATTTACCTGGGTTTCACTTCACAAAATAAGATGCCAGGGTGTAATGAGAGATGCCAGCAGCTTCAAGAACTTTAGCTGGTCATGTATGCCTTCTTGGGAAATATGTGTTTTTGGCATTTAAATATATTGCACTATAATTATTTGGTTTCATGTATCTCACCCATTAGCATGCTGACTCTTTGAGGGAAGATATGTCATTCATTTTTGTAATTGTCCTGCCAGAGCCCTAATTAGTTCTCAAATTGTACTTGAGCATCAACAGAATGAATGAATGAATGACAGACAGAATGAATGATTCATTCAGTTGACAGACTGAATGAATAATTGTATTGAGGATTTATATAGACTGGTCAAAGTCCATTATGCCTTTGTTCCCAAGTATTGCAAACTATTGGTGGATGAAGTAATCAAAGGAAGTAGGAAAATCATCTGCAGCATCTGCATTAATCACAAACTCTGATTAGTAGTATTCAATTGACTGGGAATGCTCAGTGTTTATTCATCATGAGGACAGAGTGAATGGGCTAGTTTATATGCACTCCTAAATCCCTTGTTCGTTTCCTCTGCAACTTGGATAGCCTCTTGCCCTGGTGTGCCTAGAACAGTCCTGGTTTATGTTGTTGCCTCAGTGTGATTATTATTAGTGTCCAATTTAGAAGTGTCTCTGGAAAATAAGTTATGTGTTCACTGTATTTATAGCACATTTTACAAACCCATGTTTGTGAACCTACACGCCCTTCCAAAAACGGGAGATTCTGTTATGTTGGAAGAGTTCTCTTTTTTTCAACAGGTTGAGTTCTTTTCCTAAGCAGGTCTGAAGAAATGCCTTAGAGATGTGGGGAAGTTGAATTTTACAGTTTTGGGAGAAGACATCCTTGGTTGCCTTAACATGATAGGACTTTTTGACTTCCATGTGAGACTCCAAGGGGCCAAACCCACTAGGTGAAGTTTTTATGAATCTGAGCCACTGTTTGCTCATTGCTTGACATTTGACCCATTTGAAAAAGGAAGAGGTGTCAGGTTTCTCTGAGGCTTTGAATGTGAAACTCTTTCATACTCTGGCAAAAATATAATGCCAAGAGAACTGTCATAAAAGTCGCTTCTGCAGTGATGACAATGTGGCGCTTCATATGATTTTAATCCCAAGTGTGAGGTATGTGGTAAAGGTAAGTTGAAGACCTGTAATAACAATTGTTCTATCCCTGACTTTTTGTGCCCATTTATTTTCCTTCCCTGCTCCCACCTGGTCAGTCAGGCTGACTCCTTTTCTCTGTGTGCTTGGTAGTGCTATGTTCTTGTTAACCTGAGTCATAAATGTCTGAGTTATACAGACGTGTATTTGTTCAATACACATTTGCCAAATACTTGTTATGTACTAAAAACTGAGAATATATAGATTTCAAAAAAAAGTCTCTGTATTCTGGGCCTCACTTTCTAGAAAATGAAATTGATACATAGATCATTGAATTATAGTGTGATAAAGACCATGACATGGTCTATTCAAAGTTTTATGGAAACATCGAGGCAAGAGTGATTGATTAGCAGTCAAGACTAAGGTATTCTATCTGATGTTCAAGTACATATGCCCTGTAGGCAGTTAGGAATATCTACCTGGGGGCTCAAGAAAGAGGCTGGAGCTATAGCTAGAGTATTTTAAATCATTATCAAAGAGATGGCATTTAAAGTCTACCAGAATGACAGACAGCATGGCTTAGAGTTCAAAGATGCAGTCCCTGGGGTTAGACTATTTGAGGTAAAATACTGAAGAGTTTTTTACTTCTTTTCTCGAATTGTCTTAATTGTGGTTTTGTTAAATCAACTCTGTTGAAAGTATATAGACTTCATCCCTGTTCCTCAGAATTCTGGGCCCTCAGGGCTACTTTTCCAAGTCATCTGGGTCCAGGCCAAAGAGCAGGTGCCAAAAGAGATTTCCAATCACTGGTGCTATTGAAAAGAGACTTATAAGTAGAAAATCAAATAATATCAAGAGACCATATAGTCCCCAGAATTATAGGAACAGAATAGCTCAACTCTGCATTTCCCTTGGCTTTTGAAAAGTGTTTATTATCACTATTGCTATTATTATTTTGGCAAAAGCTTGAGACACTAGAAAGAGCACTGAATTTGGTGCAGGAAGACCTGGTTTAAACTCTTAGCTTTGCCATTTAAATATCTAAGTCTCAGTTTATATAACTAAAGAAGACACTAGAGGGTTGCTGGGAGCATTAAAATAGATAATGCACATAAAAGTGCTGTACATAACACTTCAGATATGAGACCATTCTTGTGAATAAACATCTAATTTCACAGTATTACAGGACACATCTAGTGCTCTGTTTTTTGAAACAAGATTGTTTTCTTGGTTTCCCTTGCTAGTTCCTCCTCCAGCAAGTTGACCCTTGAATGCTGAGGGCCACAGAGTGCTGTCTTAGTCTCCTTTACTCCCTCTACCACAGAGACTCTCTGTAGGTGATCATCTCTAGTCCCATGTCCTAAACAATGACAATCTCAAAACCTCTCACAGCAGCTCCAGAACTATTTCCCTACTAGAGATCTCACATGAAGTCCTACAAACATCTCAAACATACTTCAAAATGGAAACTCACTGTCTTTCCTATATCCCTTCAACCCTGTGCACACCATCTTGGTGGATAACACCATCAACCATTTCTTTTTCTGTCTCTCTCTCTCTCTCTTTCACCCTGAATACAAACATTGAGCCATAACAATTTAAGTAATATTTACTGAGGACTTGCAAGCTATTGGACACTGTGATAAAAAAGGTATATGCATTTTCTGGTTTAAGTATTAGAACAGCCATATGAGGTTTACAATGGATTCATTAGCCTATTTCATACAGAGGAAAAAGGAGGGTTGCAGCAATGCTAGATCTTATAAGACTCAGTGTTGTGTTACTTTAAAACCTTGTTGTGTTGTGTAACCCATGTTCAACTCTTCCTATTTCCTCATTTCCCCATTCAACTGGTCATGATTTAAACTGTACCTCAAAAACAAGTATTTCTCAATTCCAGCCAGCCTTTCCTTGCTATTCCTACTACTCATGTCTTAGTCTTGACCCTCAATATCTGTTGCTCAGATTTACTTATCTCTACTTATCAATTATATGTAATACAATAACTGTGTACAAGGCACTATTTTAAGCACTTTATAACTGCTAATGCATTTAATTCTCCTAGCAACTTCATGAGATGGATCTTTTATTATCCCCAATTTATAGTTGGAGAAATAAGTAACCTGTCCAGGATTGCATAGCTATAAACGATGGAGCTGTGATTTGAATTCAAGTAAGGTGACTCCAGCTGTGAACTTAACCATTACCTCATGGTGTTCCTCTAATATAATCACAGTAGGGTCTTTGGTGGTTTCCCTGCAATCTGCTCTCTACCCAGCCTCAAGAAATTCTCCAGAATTTCAGAAAGGTATAACTCTGTTTCTAATCTCTACTTCTAATCTCTGCTGACTTTCTCTTGTTAGAGCACCATACTCTTTAGCACAGGCTTTTGTGACCCAGTTGCAAAGTAACATCTGGTCCTCTTTCCCATCACACAATCCACCTGTCCCTCCAAATCGTTGCCCCTTCCAGGCCCTTTCTCACCCATGCCCTTGCGTATGTTTCTCCTTCTGTAAGGAATGCCCATCCCTCTGAAATAAGACCACTCATCCTTCAAGACTCAAAGGTTAAGATGGCCATTCCTTTCTTTTAATGCTTACCACTTTACATCCTAAAATATTTTCAACCCTCTTGTCTATACACCTTCCTGCCCTGTAACCACCATGCCTCAAATGTGGCTGTTAAACTGTCTAAAGCAAACTCCTATCTTATGCATTATTTCAGCCCTTTCAGTGATCCTCAGGACATCCTAAATTTCACAGACCAAATTTATGAGAGGATGCGTAGAGTCTATGTAATTTTTCCAGAACCTCAAAGGAGGATATTGACATATTAATGCTCAGAAATTCCAATTTGAAATGAGGGTAAATACTTCAAGAAAAGTAAGAAAAATATTAAAAGCTTGCATTGTTTTCTATGGCTAGAATTACAGTTGAGTGCTAACATATACAATTAGAGAAAATAATTATATTTGAGAAAAAAGTATATTATTGCAGCTGTATGGAATTTATGTTCACAAATATTCCACAAACATTAGCTGATGTCTTTTCATGGTTGCTTTGTTTTTGCCTATTTTGTTTTTATTGTTGTTCTTGTTTACTTCTTTTCCCTTTTTTGTGGTTTTGGTTGTTGTTATTTACTTCTTCTTATCTCTAGTTTGTCCAAGAACAGTAACAGTAAACATTTACTGAACACTTGCTAGGAACTTGGCACTGTGCTAAGACTTCTAATAAAATCAGTTTGGGGACTTTTCCATCATCAGAGAGAAATAAACTTGTTGGATCTGAAGTTAGAACTGTCAGTAAACATCTTTGAAGATATAGTCTTTGAAGAGCACCATTTTTACTGGTGCTTTTATCATGTCAGCTAGAGTTCCAAATGTGGGGTTGCGGTGTCAAGTGGATAGCAGTCCTGAATTTGAAAGTCATTTCTAGGTTACAATACACACTCCCACCTACAAGATTTGAGGTTATCTGTTTCTCTTATCTTAACTACAATGGATGTTGACTAACTTATTCTTTTTTGTCAATCTAATACATTTTAAAATGTAGCAAATTGTTTTCATTTGCATATCTATAGCTCTACAGAGAGAGTTGAAATTCTTTTCATTTATGTTTGGATATTTTCAGTTTCTAATTTTTAAATTATCTGTTTATAGCATTTGTCCATTTACTGCTGGATTTTCTCTTTCTAATAAATTTGAGAATGTTCTTTATGCTTTAGAGCTTACTGTCCCCCAGGAGGTATATAAAAATAATTAAGCATGCATCAGTAAGGAAATAGTGTCAAATAAACTATGACACTGCCATTTTACAGAATATTGTATTAAAAAAGAATAAGCTAGATCTGTTTGTATTGACCTGGAGAAATGTCTGGGACTGACTTCAGTGAAAAAAAAGCAAGTTGTAGATAATTTATTTAGATATGATACCATTTTTATTTAAAGAAATTGGAAAATAAACCCTACTATGTGTATGCATACATAAGTATACATATACATATGTTTATATACACATATATTTTATAGATATGTTCGTAAGAGCACAAGGAAAATTGTGAAATGGTACACACAAAATTAATATCTTCAGAGAGTAAGATTAGAAAAGAGGAGGGTGTATACATTTTTCCTTATATATCACTGTATTCAATGATTTAGTTCAATGAGTAATAGTTGTGATGTTTTTTGAAATTTAATAAAATAATTAATTTGTTAAATGACAATTTTTACCCAAGCCCCTTTATATAAAGGTGTACAGTTTCAAATATTTTTCTAAAAGTGTCAGAAACCAGAAAATGTATAGGTCATTCTGCCTTACCTTACCTTTAAAAAATGGTTCAGTTCCCTTAAATTACAGTTTAGAAAACTGTCATTTTGGGAGGGTTATCAATGACGCATATGTTAACTAAATGTCTCTCCTTCATTTAAATCTAAAAACCTATTAAACCTGAAAACCTCAGAATGCAAGTCAGCGGAGGATGAAGGGGAGAGACTTCAGTGGGTGGCCAAGCTTTTAAGCAGGCCTCTTTGAGTAGCTACCTTGAGGGTGTAAAATGCTCTCCAAAGCCACAAGAAAGTTTCCCAGGTGAAAATGTATGGCAATTGCCCAACTTCCCACTGACTGCAAAAGTTCTTCCTTAAGAGCTTTCCATTCCTGTTATTTAAGTCTTTTCTTCTCCTCCTAAAAAAAGAAAGAAAATTCTTCTAGAAAAAGCTATCTACCAAGACTGATGTGCCATTTACACCTGTCTGAGAATGAATTTATCAGCTTCTTTCTCCAGAATAGCATTTAATAAGGAAAGGCCTGCAAGTCACCTGCAATGGAGCAGGGCATAAGGACCACACTGGAGGAAGACACTAGAAGCCCAGGACATGGAAATAAAAACTTGGCTTAAATAATTCTGTTGCCTGAGGTTAAGCAACTTTCTATGGCACTAGCCTATTGTGATAGGAGAAGGAAGCAGGAGGGATGAGAGAAGAGAAGGATCTAAATGATATAAACAGAGAGGCAGATAGGTCTGGGTCCTAAGTGGATGACTGTCTAAATCAAAGATCATCCTGCCCTTCATTGCTTTCTCCCCCTTCCTTTAGGACTGTTTTACATGCTTCATGGAAAGAGAGAACATATATGTAAAAATAAATACAATCATCCAGGCTCAGCCAAGTTACTTAATAAATCTTGGAGACAATTCTTTTCAACAGTAACACAAAGCATAAAAGACACCTCTCAGAACTTTGGGGAGGATTACATGAAATAATGCATGCCCAGCTCAATGCTTGGCCCTTAAGAGAAGTCAGCACCCTTCCTGCTGTCCAACAGGCCAAGGGAAGGTCGAGGTTCAGCACAGCTCTCCTCCCTCTCTCTCAAAGCCAAAGTATTTTTGGATGCATAATCCATGTTAATTTGCATAATCTCTTGCCTATTTTGAGCTTATTCTGGAGATAAATAGATGACTTCAGCCAGTCATCAGCACTGTCACTCCATTCTTCTCATAAGTGCCAGGAACACGTATTAAAGAAAAAAAGGAAAGAAAGAATGAATGAAAGAAGGAAAAAGGAAAGGAGAGAAGAAAGGAGGAATAAAACTGGTTTGTCGAACAAGCCACACAAACTATTTACATAGCACAATACAGAGCAATAAGGGCCCTGGCTACACTCCAGGAACACTAAGAATCTCCAGCACATTCAAACAGGCTCTCTCTCACTTCTTCTGTCTTTTGCCCATGAGCATTGGGCTAGCATGAAATCAAGAAAATGCTACTTGTTTTCTATTTAGATGGTCCCTTCACTCTTCCACATGGAGTATCACACAGCCTGTATGTCGTGTAGAAGATATTCCACTCCTGGGTGGGGTCGTTTTTCAGAATCCTCCATCCAAACATGAGACAGATTGAGAATGACTAATTCAGTTTGCTCAGGAAAAAAAAAAAAGATTACACACTGAAAGTACCACCATATTCTAAATAAATCTGGCAAAAATCAACTTTTAAAATCTTTACTGTTGCTGTTGAGGGGGGGGCTGATGGTGAACAGGACAAAAGAATTCAAAAGTTTCAACTTGTTTTTCCCATGTTTACTTAGCCTCTCGTGTTATCTAGATGTCATCCTCCCTTGTACTCTCTCGCTCTGGCTCTCCATCGTGCATCAAAATCTCTCCCTGTCATTTCCAACAGGATAAAAGTGTCCCCAAACACCACACACACACACACACACACACACACACACACACACACACACCTCCCGTGTTCCCACTTTCCCCCTCATCTGCTATTTCTGTTTCCCTTTGCAGCAGCCTCTCTCTTCTTCTCCATTTCTCATCTGCACTTTCATCCATTATGGTTTCATCCATCACTTCCCAAACCCCCTCTTGTCAATGACAACAACAATCTCCTTGTAAACAAACACAAAGAACAATTCTGTCTCAACTGCTTTCAACACAGTCAACCTCTCTCTCTTCTCCTCTCCTTCATCCCGGGTGCCAGTCTCATCTTGATTTTTGCTCACTTCATAGACAGTCCTTTTTTCGGTCTTCATGGACTCTCCTTTGTCTCATGATCTGATTTGCCTTGCCTTCTTCAATTCGTTCTTTTGCTCTTTCTTTGATACTTGTTTTTGGCACTCATGGGAAAGATGGAATGACAGTGCTAATGACTGAAGTCATCTATTTATCCCAAGAATAAAGTCAGAGTTCCCAAGCCTCTTTGCTTCTCCTCTGCATCCGTTTTAGAGCATCTCATTCATTGCATGGCTTTAAAAATGTATCCATATTAATTGACTCCCAATTTTAGAGATCTGTCTTCAACACCCCAGTCTCATATGTTCTACTGCCTTCTTGTAAGTTGTATTTCCCAGCTATTTCAAAAACACCATGGCCAAAAAAGGTGACCTTGACTGTCCCTGCATCAGATCCATTAACCCCTTTTTCCCAACCAAACACTTTCAACCTATTGTCCTTTGAGTAAATGGCACAAACAGAAACCTGGGAGTTATCCTTGATCCTGCACTTAGCACACTTGCCACACCCAGAGACATACACACAGAGAGTAATCTGAGTCTATCGGCACATCCTGAAAGTCCCTATTCCAAAATACACCTTTAATTTATCCACCACTCTTTTTCTTCACTGTCACCAACTTGTACCCATCACCCTCATGTCTCACCTGGAATATAGACAATTACAATAACCTGCAAATTGGTCTCCCTGTTTCTACTCCTGCTTTCCTTCTATACAGTCCCCAAAAGATGTAGAAAGAGCTGTGTCCCACGTAAGACCTTTGAATAGCTTTTTGTTGCCCCTTGAAAAAAATGCAAACTATTGCCACAGCTACATGGCCTATGTGATCTGGCCCCTGCCTGACCCACAAGTGATGTCTCAATCCACTCCCCTCCTCACAATTGCCTATCCATACCCATACCATCCTTCTAACAATTTCTAGAAAACTCCAATCTTTTCTGCCTCAGTGTCTCTGTGCCTGCTGTTGCCTGAAGTGCCTTTGATCCAGCCAGAAAGTTCTTCCCAGATCTTCTAATGGCTAGCTCCTTCTCTGCTCCTGGATCCAGTTTAGGAGTCACTTTTTTAGAAAGGCTACCTAAATTAGGCCCCACCCCTCTGTCATTCTTTATCACAGCACTCTGTTACTTTGCAGTACTTTTTACTACATGTATTATAGTGTCATGATGTTCAGCCTTTAAGATAACCCCCATGATTTCTATGTCCTGGCACTCACATCCTCCTGCAGACCCTTTCTACACTGTACTGGGGTTGATTTGTGTAACCAACAGAATAGAGAAGAAGTGATCATATGTCGTTTCTGAGTCTAGGCTATAAAAGTCACTGCTTCCATCTCACTCTTTATCTTTCTCTCTCCCTCTTGGATAACTCACTCTAGGAGAGACCAGATGCCATGTTGCAAGCAGCCCTATGGCGAGTCCCATGTGCTGAAAAGTCAAAGCCTCCTGCCAGGAGCCATGCAAATTAGCTTGGAAGTGGATCGTGGTGTCCCTGTCAAGCTTTGAGATGACTGCAACCCCAGTCAACGTCTTGACTGCAACCTCAGGAGTAGCTCTGAGCCACCAGCCAGGCCACTCTTGAATTCCTGACCTGCAACAGCTGTGCTGGATAATAAGTGTTGGTTTAAGCTACTAAGTTTTGGGGCAATTTGTTACTTAGCAAACTAATTTGCTTGTCTGCCTATTTACCTATTATTTATTAATTTAAATTTGCATATACATTATTTCACCTGTTATCTGTCTTCACTGAAATGTCTAACTCATTCACTCTTGAATTATCAGTGCCTGTAACTTTGCCTAACACACCATAGTCATTCAATAGATATTTGCAGAATGAGTGATTAAAATGTCTGTTACTGTTTTTTAACCATCAGTAAAACATTAATTTATCACTGTACAGTCTAGATGTGCCTACGTCATCTCAATTACTCCTATGATTAACAGTAGACTAGATAATCTTTCCATTTCATAACAAAAATCTGAAGCACCAAGACCTCTTGTGACTTGTTCACGACCACACTCCCACTACCTTTTAGAGCTAGTGCTCCAACCCTGGGCATCAGATTTCAATCCCAGTAATTTTTCCACCTACATACATTGAGCTCTTACCAGTCACTCACAGAGTATGAGCTTCATCATTCTGATGTTCGTGTTTCTGCACAAAGCATATTGCATGTTGGTGTCCTGAGGTCGCCAATTTCTGCCCATCCAACCTGTGACTTGACTCATCAGACTCACTTGACTCAACACCGACACTGCAGAAAAATACCTGACTTAAAAGCATGGCATTGCTCATTCCTCTTTTAAATGGTAAGAAAAATGTATTACTTAGGAAAATACTTTGTTTTTCTTTCCTCTACCAAAACTATAAAAGGAAGCAAAAGCATGCTTTAAAAGTCCCCAGGACTCAACTTTTAAAGTACTACCAAGTTCCAAACTCTCTGAGGACTTGTAAAAGTAGATAATTTCTTCAATCCCTAAACAATCATTACTTTGGATGATAGCAAGTTCTCAAGTATACTTGAGCCCATTATCTGAGTGTCCTTCCCTCAACTGCCCAGGTTTGGTACAGGTGAGGAACAGCATATATTTAGCTGCAGTCAAGACTAAATGACCCAGAAAAGGGTTCCCAACTAAGTTAGAATGAGTTTTTCTCTACCATTTTAAGCCAAATACAACCTGATTTCAAGAGATGAAAAAGATCTCATATACAAATGTTAAATTAACTTGCCTTAAAAATCAAGTTTTTGAAATGTTCTTTTTTTAGTAATGCATTTTGCTAATAATTTCCATGATCATTTCTCATGTTTCTGTAAGAAAAACCTGACCCAAGATAGAATTACTTTAATCAAATAAGAATCCCAGATTTCCTTCAAGATCATTCTTAGGTTTGTTGCCTCTGATTTATTTTACAAAAAATGAGGATAATAAGATTCCTACCTCACTGAGTTGTTATTGTGAAGATTAAATAAGTGATTGGAAAAATGCCTAGCACATAGTAATCATTATATAACTGTTGGTTATTAATATTATCCTAGTTATTACCATTTTATTGTTATGTTATTATAGTATTGTTATTAGATTTTCCATATCTTTGCTTCCTTGTAATAGTATAAGTAACTGAAAATTTTAAAATGTGTCTTCTGAGCCATGATAACTCACATCTGTAGTCCCAGCTACTCAAGAGGTTAAGGTGGAGGAGAGCTTCAGCCTAAGAGTTCAAAGATGTAGCGAACTATGAGTTAGAAGTTGTAGTGAGCTATGACTGTACTGAGACTCTATCTCTAAAAAAAAAAAAAAGAAAGAAAGAAATATAAGTAAATGTATTGTCTGCATGTGGAATCTGCTCAGGACATATAAACACATATGTCAATTGTTTTCTCCTTCAAGGTCAGTTAAAGCAAATCATACCTATATCTTCAATCATTTACACCCTAAACAAAAACACGTTTTAAGAAGGATCTTAGAGAATGTCCCACATACTATTCCCAAAGGCACCACTGCCTTCCTATGTCATTTTGCTCAACAGTGTCTCTAATACTCTGCTGCCAGAAGATTTTATGATCCCTGGCACTGGAGTGAGAAGTTGATAGTGATTGCAGGACTGAAGAACTATCAAATCATTTAGGTTTTTGTTTGAGAGTCACTAGGTATTATTCTTATTCTTTGTCCTGAGGGTAAAAAAGAGTAGGAGAGAGAAGCATTCTTTGCCCCAATGTCTCCAATTAGGACTAGGTCTCCTGAGTCATTTCCAAGATATTAGGAAATACCTGTAAAACAATTTTTAAAAGTTTGAAACTAGTTCCCTTATGTGTTCAATTACATGACAAATTTTTTTCCTCACCACCAGTATTTTTCTCCCCATGCTTTCCATCGAAGAAAGCATTTTCAGTTGTTCCACATAGGTAGGTAGACAGACAGACAGATAGCATCTCATTTAAATACTTCATCAAGCCCGGCTCAGTGGCTCAGCCTGTAATTCCGCACCTTGGGATGCTCAGGTGAGTGGATTGCCTGAGCCCATAGGTTCGAGACCTGCCTGGGCAACTTGGTGAAACCTCATCTCTACAATAAATCAAAAAATTAGCCAGCTGTGGTAGCGCGCCTGTAGTTTCAGCTACTTGGAAGGCTGAGGAGGAAGGATCACCAGAGCTCAACAGGTCGAGGCTGTGGTGGCCGGAAGTGGCCACTGCACTCCAGTCTGGGTGACAGAGTGAGACTTCAATGCAAAAAAAGAAAAATAAATAAATACTACATCAAAAAATAAATCTGTTTCACCCTTAATAGAAGTCAAATGATTTCCTTTGCCTAATGAAAGAAAAGTTTTTTGAAAAGGTTTTTGAGAAGTTTTCTACCTTTCTCAGGATAGGTAGATAGAGAAGGGTGGAGCATGGAGGTTCTTTCAGGTAACTGGAAGGTGGTTGGGATTTTTTGCCCTCATCTTGCCCAAGATAAGGGGCAATTGCTGGCTTCTTCGGCATTTCTGATCTTTTCTCCTTTATTAGATAAGAAGGCATGGACTTTAAAGTTGGGCCAGTCTAGTTTTAAATTCTGACTCTGCCACTTGCCAGCCATATGACCTTGGGGTTGTCACTCAACTCTTAAAAGATTCAGTTTCCTTTCCTAAGAAACGTATCTAGTAATCTCTTCCCAAGGAATTTGTTGTATTTGACAAATAACTGATGCTCAAAAAAATATGGTTGACTCTTGATTGAGATTAAAACCCTTCAATTGTTTCCCATTGCTTTGGGATAAAAGTTACCTTATCTTAATGGGGCTACAACCTTGTGAGGTCTGGACTCTACCTTTCAGCCTCTTCCTGCAGCATGGTCTGCCAATGCCCTGGACTCCAGTCATACTGGTCTTCTTTCCATCCCTCCTATTCACCAAGCACACGCTCACCACAGGGCCTTTGCATGTGCTGCTCCCTCTGTTAGAGTGTACCCCTTGCTTCTTAGCAAGTTGATTCCTACTCATCATTTACAACTCAGTTCACATGCCCCTACTCTAGAGAGGTCTTCTCTGACTTATAGACAGGTAGAACCTCATACACTTCTCTCTCTCTGCACTTGCCATAGGTGCATTTTTCCATTGATTTGTGTGGTTTTGGTTCATGTCTGGGAAGACTTGGATCTTGTTTGTTTTCATTATCTTTAGATTATTGGTGCTGGCGCATAGTCTGTCACATGGTAGATTGTCAATATTGGTTGACTAAGTGAATGAATGAGATAATGTATGCAACACACACACACACACACACACACACACATATATGTCTCAGAAACATATATATTTTAGAAACTGATGTTTATTTTCCATCAACCTCATTTTCATGGTGCTTACGTACCTGTGGAAGAACAGCTGAAATTTACTCAGTAGTCATTCCTACCCATCCAGTGGCCTGAGCAGTGGGAGTTGCAGACCAGGCTTCTGCAACAGGCTGAGTGCTCCAGTCTACGGTGGGGACCTGCTGGACAGGCAAAGAGGGCACCTGCACACCTCAGGCCAAGTAGCAGTGAACTCAGGAATTGGAGCAGGCCATTCACCCCGAAATTCCTCCTCAGTCACAGTTTTTTCTTTTCTTTTTTTTTCCTAATCAATATTTTTTATTTTGATATTGTGGGGTACAGTTAAGGGTTAGGTATACAAATATGCTTCATTCAGGCCCCCTTGTTGATAACAGGTGTCTCCCCACCCCCAGACAGATGTTTACTACCATTAGTCCCATCTCCCCACCATAGTTTCCCACTACCGTCAGTCATTTTCTTATGGTAGTGCATTGGATGATCAAGGTCCACTATATGAGTGAGAACATGTGATACTCGGATCTTTGTTTCTGTGAGAGGTCACTCAGTATTATAGACTCTAGCTCCATCCAGGTTGCTGTGAAATTCATGATTTTGTTCTTTTTTAGGTTGCGTAGTCTTCCATCGTGTATATGTACCACATTTTTTTAATCCAGTCCTCTTTCGATGGGCAGTGAGTCACAGTTTTTTCAACACCAGCCTGCTCTTCCTTTTCATTGTCTGCAGGAACTCTGTAGAAGCAGAGATCTGGCATGACCGCCTCACAGGCCATGGGGGATGGGGCCATGCATGTGCAGAACATCCCAGGTGAGCATCCCCCACATCAGACTCACTCAGTGAGTTCCCTTGTTGAATGGGAGGGCAATGTGCCCGTGGAGCAGAGGAGGACCTATGCTTCAGAGCAATGGTAAAGAGGTTAACATAAGATACCTCTGTGGGAGACTGGTGATCAGTCCTGGGATCAGAAACCACCAGCAGACATGGCTCTAGGAAGGCTTCCTGGATCTGGTTAGTGAAGCTTCCAGGAGTGAAGTGACCAGCATTAGAAATGATTCCAGTGGCAGCAGCGAACTTCAGCATAGCCCACAGGCTTGTATTCCTAGATGATATGCTACTGACATCTGCAAGGTTTTCAATGGCATGAGGTACCAGCAAATGCTTCTTTCAGGTCTTCTTCAGATTTATGCTTTAGATGCCAACCCTTTTCCTTCTATAGATGTCCGTTCCATTTGGAAGTCGAGGTTCCTGCTACAAGGAACTTGAAGTCATCCTCCTCCTTCATTTACTATGAAAGTTTCCCTTTAAGTTATGAAGAGAATTCAGAGTAAGGCTGTATAGACCCCTCTCTGAGTAGCATGGACACACTGTGATGCAACATATTTGACAATTGCTGGTGCTCAGTTGATTTCAGTTGCTTTCATAGACCCCAGAAGTGAGTCAGAGATCTTTTGTGGCTTCTGAAGCTGTGGGTCCCTCCGGTAGACAATATTGTGCTACGAAAATAACATGTGCTATGAACTTCACACTGAAACAGATTTTGAATTCCAACTTTGCTTACTAATTGGACCAATTATGTCACTTCTCTCATCTTCTGTTTCCTCATCTGCAGAATGGGACACTACTCATTTTCTGGACTGTTGTTAATATTAATTCAAGTATTTATGGATTACCTTCTGCATGCCAGGCACTGTTGTATTCACAAAAGATACAGCAGTGAACAACATCCATAGAATTTGTTGCTCGTACTTTTTTTTTTGTTGTTGTGGTTTCACTCTGTCATCCAAGCTACAGTGCAGTGACAAGATTATGACTCGCTGTAGCTTTGACCTCTTGGGCTCAGGTAACCCCTTGCCTCAGTCTCCCGAGTAGCTGGGGCTATAGGCATGCACCATCACGCTCAGCTAATTTTTTGATTTTTTTTGTAGTGATGAGGTTTCACTATATTGGCCAGGCCAGTTCCGGGACTCAAGCAATCCTCTTACCTCAGCCTCCCAAAGTGCTGAGATTACGAGTGTGAGCCACTACACCCAACCTGTTGCCCATATTTTGGTGGGGAAGACGGAAAATAAACAAGGCAAGTAAAATGTGCCTAGTACTTAAGCAATGGGGCTTGGGATAAGCTGGACCCTTTTCATAATGGTGTGAAAAGAATTTGAACTGGGGGTGAGCTGAGGTGACTTGAAAGGAAAGGGATGAGGAGGAGGATAAGGGGAGAATGTGAGAAGTTACTGAGATAATCGAAGGCTGTAGTTGTAAGTGGGATCACTCAAGAATGCTTATGGTCAGGGCTAAAGAACCTTGAAGACTAGGAATGATAATGTTTAAATTAAGTGGTGAATTGCTGGAATAAAACCAGCTCATCTCTGGATAAATCTTTGATCAAGTGTATCATACACGACAATAACATTTAAGAATGCATGTGTGTGTTTTTGTAGAGACTGAGGATGAACTTCATGCTTGAGTTGATATGAGGTGAACCAACAGAGGATGTATGAGATGGAAAGATGAGCTGCAAACTGAGTGGATGCAGCAGAGGCTGGAATTCTGAGCTGCAGATGACCATGAAAGTGTGAGTTTCTGGCCAAATTTGCAGGGAAGACGTTGGAATTCCCCAGGTGTGGCATGAGAGGTTTAAAGTGACCTTATCTAGATGACATTACCCAGAGACATCTGGATTACAACTTGTAAAGCACCAGGTATTCAACAGAGGCTCAGCAATGCTACTTTCACTTCTTCTCAGACTCTATCCAACCAAATACAGTCAGGGTCTTGAAACATTTTATTCACTAGCCACTGTGCTTACTCAAAATGTGCCAGTTGCATTACGAACTACAGAATAGAAGGTAAAACAAGGTCATTGTTTCTCAGGTGCTTGAAGTTGAGGTGAGGAGAAAAAGCTGATGCAAAGCAAGATCAACTCAAAGGCTAAGTGGTATGGTTCAGACTATCAGAACTGTGGAGTCAGGCTTGTTAGTTGATGTCCTGAAATTTTTTGGCCGTCTAGAGGCACTGAACAATGTTTAACCGCTCTCTCATAAGACAATGAGTTGGTCAATTTAGTTTATGCTATAACAACCTCCAGATTTCAGTGACTTAAACTAACAAAGTTTCATTTCTTGTTTATGTCCCAGTCCAGTGTGAATCAGCTGGGGTTAAAGGGGTAAGGGGCTCTGCTTCACACTGTCTTTCAGGGACCCAGGCTCTTTTTTCTGGTGAATATTTTCTGGTGAATATTTTAAGGCTACTTTTCAGGCCTCAGGGTCCTCTGCTGGTACTCCGCATCTGATTGGCCAATGAATAAAGAAAGAGTATGTCAGCCGGGTTCGGTGGTTCAGCCTGTAATCCTGTGCTTTGGGAGGCTGAGGTGAGTGGATTGCCTGAGCTCGCGGGTTCAAGACCCGCCTGGGCAGCGAGACCTTATCTCTACAATAAATCAAAAAATCAGCCGGGTGTGATAGCGCATGCCTGTAATTCCGGCTACTCGGGAGGCTGAGGCGGAAGGATCGCCGGAGCCCAGCAGGTCGAGGCTGCAGTAGCCAGGAGCGGCCACTGCACTCCAGTCTGGGTGACAGAGTGAGACTCCAACTCAAAAAAAAAAAAAAAAAGAGTATGTTCTTTGACCCTAGTTACCTCTATCTGGTAGAGGCACACTGCTGGCACTTATGTGCCAGTGGTGAAGATTGGCCATGTGACACCACCTTGATGTAAGGGAGGTGGAAAATGCAATTTAGCTGAGTACCTGTGAAAGATAATTGGGTCTAGCGAACATGTACATTTTCAATGATCCCTGCCATAGGGGAAAATAGCATAATTACACAGGGACCCTTTTAAACAGAATGTCAAAATCTGGGTACAGGAAAAAATTTTAAATACACTCTGCTCCAAAAGAGTCAAATTAAGCACACAAATGAGATGCTAAAGGCATTAAATATACTTTATAGCTAGTGCCTGATGTCAAAGGACCTCACCAAACCTCTTTCACTGACATTTTAGCATTTATTTATAGACATAATTACATGTACGTTTAGGTGGTAAAGGCAGCTTCCTGCAAATGGGCTTCTGGGACAAACTGAATTCTAAACAGCTTTTATTGTGAGACTAACATTGGTGAAGTTATAGCTTCTTAAACTGAATTCGGGGGCCTTGAGAACATATTTGATGTAAACTTTCTGAATAAAAATAGAACTTAAGGATGAAAAGTACAAAGTAAGGGTAAGGATATGTATTTTTTTTCCTGCTTTTTAGGGCATAGATCAGATATTTATTTCAGTTTAAAGGATACTTTTCAAGAGCAAACCCAGCATTGGCTACTGAGGATATAAAAATGAATAATGAATAATTCTTATATCTAATCCCAACAAAAGAATATAAGCATACCTTGGAGATATTGCGGGTATAGTTCCAGACCACTACAATAAAGCAAATGTCGCAGTAAAGTAAGTCACATGAAATTTTGGTTTCCCAGTGCATATAAAAGTTATGTTTATACTATACTGTAGTCCTATTAAGTTTGCAATAACATTATGCTTAAAAAAACAACGTACATGCCTCAATTAAAAATACTTTATTGCTAAGCAATGCTAATGATGATCTGAGCTTTTAGTGAGTCCTAATCTTTTTGTTGGTGGAGGGTCCTACCTCGATGTTGATGGCTGCTGACTGATCAGGGTGGTGGCTGCTGAAAGGATGACTGTGGCAGTTTCTTAAAGTAAGACAACAATGAAGTTGGCTGCTTCAATGGACTCTTTGATGATTGAAAGATTTCTTTGTAGCACGCGATATTGTTTGGTGGCGTTTTTACTCTCAGAAGAAAATCTTTTAAAATTAGGATCGGGCAACCCCTTCAGGTCCCCTCCCACTGTGGGAACTTTTCTGTCCTCTCAATAAATCCTACTTTCAAAATGAAATAAAATAAAATTAGGATCATTTTTCTCAAACCCTGCCACTGCTTTATCAACTAAGTTTATGGAATATTCTAAATTCTTTGTTATCATTTCAACAGTGTTCACAGAATCTTTACCAGGAGTACATTCTATTTCAAGAAACTACTTTCTTTGCTCCTCCATAAGAAGCAATTCCTCATACCTTCAAGTCTTATGAGATTGCAGTAATTCAGTCCCATCTTCAAAGCTCCACTTCTAATTCTAGTTCTCTTGCTATTTCCATCACATCTTCAGTTACTTCCTCCACTGAAATCGTGAACACTTCAAAGCCATTCATGAGGGTTGGAATCAACTTCTTCCAATCTCCTGTTAATGGAGTAGATGTTTTGACTTCCTCCCATGAATCATGAATGTTCTTAATGACATCTGGAATCGTGAATCCTTTCCAAGAAGCATTCAATTTGCGTTGCCCAGATCCATCAGAGGAATTACTATGGCAGCTACAACCTTATGCAGTGTGTTTCTTATACAGCAAAACTTGAAAGTTGAAATTATGCCTTGATTCATGGACTGCAGAATCGATGTTGTAATGCAGGAATGAAAACAACATGAATTTCCTTCAGAGCTCTTAGGTGACCAGGTACTTTGTCAATGAGTAGCAATATTTTGAAAGGAATCTTTTTTCTTTCTGAGCAGTAGGTCCCAAGAGTAGACTTAAAATATTCAGCAAACCATTCTGTACACAGATGTACTGTCAACTAGGCTTTATTTCATTTGTAGAACCCAGTCACATGGTAGAGTTAGCATAATTCTAAGAGTTCTGGAATTTTCAGAATAGTAAGTGAACATTGGCTTCAATTTAAAGTCACCAACTCCATTAACCCCTAACGAGAGAGTCAGCCTGTCCTTTGAAGCTTTGAAGCCGGCACTGACTTTTCCTCTCTAGCATGAAAGTCCTAAATGTCATCTTCTTATAATAGAAGGCTGTTTCTTCCTACATTAAAAAAAAATCTGTTGTTTAGTGTAGTCGCCTTCATTAATTATGGCAGCTAGATCTTAGTAACTTACTGTAGCTTCTCCATTAGTGCTTGCTGCTTCACCTTGAACTTTTATGTGATGGAGATGGCTTCTTCCCTTAAACTCCATGAACCAACCTCTACTAGCTTCAAAGTTCTCTTCCGCAGCTTCCTCACTTCTCTCAGCCTTCATAGAATTGAAGAAAATGAGGGCTTTGCTCTGGATTAGGCTGTGGTTTAAGGGAATGTTGTGACTGGTTTGCTCTTCTATTTAGATCCAAATTTTTCCATATCAGCAATAAAACAGTTTTACTTTCTTAGTCTTCATGAATTCACTATCTTAGAACTTTTAATTTCTGTCAAGAACTTTCCCTTTGAACTCACAGCTTGTTTAACTTTTTGGCATAAGAGGTCAAGCTTTTGACCTATCTCTGTTTTTGGCATGCTTTCCTCACTAAGCTTACTCATGTCTAGCTTTTGATTTAAAGTGAGAGACATACGACTCTTCCTTTCACTTGAACCCTTACAGGCCATTGTAGGTTATTAATTGGCCTGATTTCAATATTGTTGTGTCTCAGGGAATAGAGAGGGTTGGTGAGAGGGAGTGAGAGAGAAAGGAATGGCCAATCAGTGGAGCAGCCAGAACACACACAACAATGATGGATTGTTTACCATCTTATGTGAACAGTATTTGTGGCACCCCAAACAGTTATAACACAGCATTGAAGATCACTGATTACAGATCACTACAGCCACCATAGTAATAAATTTTGAGATATTGGGAGAATTACCAATATGTGACATGAGATATGAAGTAAGCACAACTGTTGAAAAAATGGCACTGACAGACTTGCTCAAGAATTGCCACAAACCTTCAGTTTGTAACAAACACAGTATCTGCAAAGCACAATAAAGTGAAGCACAATAAAACAAGGTATGCCTGTAATTATTTTGGATAATATACAAAAAAGAGGCCTTCACATTGGCTAAATGGCACAGTTAGCCAAACTTCATCAACCTCAAGCAAAATGTAATATAGTCATATTTCAACTCTTTGTGACTGAAAGAAGTATTTGAAGAGAAGCTAGGCAAGCATTGTAGTCATGTAGGTGAGCAAGAGAAAAATTCTCTGGACAGTTTATAAACCATATGGACCATTTTCAAAAGAGTACTGACATCTTGGGGCAAAACCTTATAGTTTTGTTGTGTGCTAGTCATATGCCATTGCTTGAAAATATATCACCAAAACAGCCTTGAAATATGATATTTCTTTTAATTAACATCCTCATGAACCTTATCACCAGGTTCAATGTGATTTTTTTTCTTGATATACTCACTCTTTTGCCTGAGGCTGCCTACAGGAGGCCATGTCCCAACGTTCCCATAAAAATGACTTCCACATTCCACATCCCAATTACTCTGAAGGACCTGCCCAAGATGCCTATAAAACCCTACTAGAGTCTACACCACCTTCTAACTAATATTCTACATATGTTTTTGATCATTGAATCAGATTTTCAAAAGTCAGAATAGTTTTCCACATGGAATTTGAGTAAACATATTAACCTTTGTTATTTATATACATGGTTCAAAAAATAACATATGAGGCCAACACTGTAGAAAGAGTTTTGGACTTAGAGTCAGACGAGCTCAAGTCTCAGGTCAGCCACTTATTCTCAGAGTGACATTGGGAAGGTTAGCTAGTCTTTCTTGAGTCTCAATTTCCTGATTTATAGTTACCTCCAGGGTTATTGTGAGACTTATGTGAGCTAGCACATGCTCAGGGCTCATACAATGAGATAGTTATAGTAGGCGCTCAGGAGATAAACTTGCCCTTGCCTTTATTAAGTGCTTTTAGGTGCCAAGGAAGAAACACACTCAAGTCAAACTGTTATTGGAAATACTTCTGGTTACAAGTAATAGAAGCTTAAGCCAAATGAATTTAAACAATATAAGACATTTATTGGCTCATTTGGCTGAAAATTCCAGAGGCAAATCATCAAGCATGGTTTGATTCAGAGGTTCAGCATATCATCAGGATTGGAGGTCTGTTTTCCTGAAATGCTCTTGGTTTTGCCCTCCTTCGTGTTTTGGTTTTATCTTTGGGTTTGCTTCTTTCATGTCACTGCTCATGTCACTTCCAGCCAGCTGTTCCAAGGTTAGTTTCCCTACTCACATCCAGGGAGAAAGAAAGCTTATGTTGCTCCAAATAACAAACAGTTGGACCAGTTTAGGTCAGAACCTATCACTGTGTCTAGGGAAATCATATTCCCTGAATATGGGAATTTTTATTAGGAATGGGGGAGAAATAGATATAAAGAAGAAAATCCATTGGCAAGTACCACTCCTTTTTTTTCTAACCATACGATACCATGTACTCCTTTCTTTCCATATGTACATCTTCCAAAGTTCGTGCACTCCAAATCACACCTATCTCTTCTTCAAATATAGACACTCCCAGGCTCGTTTTGAGCTCCAAACCCAGGACTTGTGGCTAATGTGCCTTCTTTCAGATGCATGTCTGGATGGAGCTCTTCATAATCTGGTAGCATATAACTAAAAAATATTAAACATTCCTGTGGAAAAGCCTGTAAATTGTCCCTCATTATCCGATCTCCCAATCCTCCCTCTAGAAATAGAATCCTGAATTTTAACTGGGCACGTGGTCACCCAGCTAGACACTCTATTTCCCAGCCTTCTTTGCCCTTAGGTGTGGCCATGAGTCCAAATTTGCAACAAAGGAATGTGAGCAAAACTCACATGCGCAACTTCTCCATTGCATCCTTAAACTCTATTATTTGTATTCTATTACTTCTCTGTCTCCCTTCCTGGGAATGAGAGTGCCATGTGGTGGTGAGTCAGTCAGGCAGAGGAGCACAGTGACCTAGGTTAGTGGTTCTCAAAGAGCGGTCCTGCACTAGCAGTCCAGGGAGCTCACTAGAAATGTGTATTTTCAAGTCCCACACCAGTCCTGTTGAATGAACAACTATGGCAACAAGACCCAGAAACCTGTTTTAATAAGCCCTCCAGGACATTATAATACACATGTAAGTTTGAGAACCACTATCAGGGGTAATTTGTTACCACATACCTCCCAATGTTTGACAGTTTTGTTGTTGTTGTTTTATTGTCACGATGTGGAGGGAGGAGAGATAGTGCCACTGGCATCTAGTAGGTAGGGGACGGGCATACTCTAGACAACCTATGATGCATTAGACAACCTCTGCAGCAAATATTTCTTCTCAAAAGTCAATAATGCCTAGATTGAGAAATTCTACTCTAAGGGGTTCCATTCTACTCTAAGAAATGGAACTGTGGATCCCTGGTTAACCCTGGAGTGAAGTGTCTATTTGCCTTGGATTCCTTCTGATTCCCACTCTGCACTGTCCAACATGGTAGCCATCAGCCACATGTGGGTTTGAGCACTCAAAATGTGGATAGTCTGAACTAAGATGTGCTATAAGCTAGTTCCCCTCCCAAAAATAACATAAAATATCACAATAATATTTTATATTGATTGTGTGTTGAAATGATAATATTTTGGACACATTAAGTTAAATAAAATATATTATTGAACTTGATTTCACCTGTTTATTTTTTCCCAATATGGCTACTAAATAGTTTTAAATTACAAAGAAGACTTATGTTATATTTCTATTGGATGGTGCTGCTCTAGACAGTTACATGAAAGAGAAATAGACTTCTTTCTGTCCTCTTCGAGCCAGTGTATTTTTAGGTCTTTTTGTTGTAATAACTAAGCCTGTGCCCCTTTCTATAAATATAAATATATTTGTATATTTCCTTTCTATAAATATAAAATGGTGAGGGATATAGCTTCAAGGAAAACTTTTATTTGGAGAAGTGGACAATGAGAAAACTATACACAGTGGTCATTGGTTCATGATATGGATTATATCCTGCTTGATAGGGCCAATGAGACATCCTTGCCTTGGCAATGCAATGAGTTCCTTGGTATCCAATCGGGCAAATCATGGCTGTGCTCTCTGGAAGCATCTCCCATGTCCATATCATCTGAGATGGATATTAATGCATAAGCCCTTTATGGGATCTTTACCTCTTTGGAGCTCATTACTTTTTGGTGTAAATCTAGGGGGCTGGCAATCTCCTCTGGGGTTGAGTTATCATAGGCCGTTGTTAGCTAGATTTGGGTTTCTTGCGCTGAACCAAATTCCTTAAAAACATGAAGGCTTCCTGTCTGGTTGCTTCCTACCAATTCCTTGAACTGGCAATCAAAGCCAGAGTTCATGTCTAGTCATCTCTGAGTCTGGGAATTCCTAACACTTAGCAACAAGCTTATGAGCTCTGCCCTGTCAAGGTAGCCAGGAGGAGCACTTGGCCAAAATTCTGCCATCCATCAACTGACCTACAGATGAAAAGTGACAAAAGGTGCTGTCCCATAGAGATACTTGGCACTTGATGCCAAACCAGCAAATTGCCTGGATCCTGCCTGTGGGCTTCTATTCAAGGACTAGGAGAAATCAGTTGATCAACAATGGACAAAGCAGTGGCAGCAGGGACCAGAGATGATGGGTCACGTGTAATGAATGGCTCAACACTTGAATAGGAAGCAACAGTCCCCTGCTGTGGAGGGGCAACAAGGTCAACAGGCACAAGAGTTGCTTATATCCTGAATAATGCTCCTGTTTCCAAATATCATTCTGGGCTCCATAAAGCTGATTGTACAGCCAGGGTGGTGAGTTTCAGAAGTGAGAGCAGGGTTACCTGTCAATGTAAGAAATCCCTGTAGAAGAGACCTTTTCTTGGTCTACCCAATACAACTCCACCCGAGCATCCTAGCCACGGGCCCCTGCCATCTGTATGTAGTGCACCCCCATCCTAGTGGGTACCTGTCAGGTGCTCTGAGTCCCCTGCTCTTTAAAATGGACAGAATAAAATCCTCCCCTTAGATTTGTAGATTTTTCTGGCAGAATAATGAGCCCCCCTTGCCATTAATCTTAATAGGCTTTGGGGCTAACAAAATCCATTTTCCCAAGGTCGGAATTATTCTTAAGTGGACTTTGGGAAACATTTTAACCTTTTTGTCACTCAAGCTAAAGAATTAAAACACATTTCTGGAATTTTTTCTGGGGTTACTAGGAAGCCAGAAGGAGGCGTGGCTGCCTTTGTGTATTTTTCTTTTCAAAAACCTTGATGTCAGGGGATATGGGCATTTTTTAGTCCTGGTTTGTGTTTGTATTTCCACGTTTAGTGCACATTCCCAGTGGATCTTTCTAGGAAAGAAAAAAGAAATCGCATAATGAGGGACCAAGAAAGAAAAAAAAAATGTAATGAAGTAACTAGGCCAAACCTGAAGTAGGAACAACTGTGACCCTGTTGTACCACCCTACCTCTAACCCAGGCAACTGGGTTACTGGCTTTATGTTAGATTCCCAGACTAATTTATTCTAATGTAAAACAGTGCATGGCAGCCAAACTCCTCATTTTCTCCCAGGTACAGTGACATAGTGGGAGATGTCACTTTGAATACTCCCAAATGAGAAAGAAAAATGACAGATTCGGCCTCTGCATGGTTCAAAGATGCAGGAAATAGACACAATGCGTGTTGTTCAGGTTTAAAATGAGGGTACTTGAGTGTTCAGTGTTACTTGCAATAAATATATTAGATTTAAGCTTCAGTTTGAACCTAACCATAACCGGACTCCTAACTATCTAGCTTAAATGACTGGTAACACGAGGCATTTCATAATTTCTAGTCCATTAGTTGCGATCAGGTCCTAATTAACCTTCCAGACCTGGTTTTAGCCAACCTACATGGAAAAATTGAAGTGGGAGCACATATTTGGGCAGCCTATATCTCTAGCATGATGTGTAAAACATGTTGTGGTTTGTGTTGCATTTTTTTTTGGGGGGGGCAGAATTGAACTGGTAGAAGTTACTTATACAGTTACATGTTGCTCCATGAAGGGAACACGTTCTGAGAAATGCGTTGTTAGGTAGTTCTGTCTTGTGAACGTCATAGAGCGAACTTACACAAACTTGGTTGGTCTAACCTACTCTACACTAGGCCATATGGTATAAGCCACAAACCTGTGTGGCATGTTCCTGTACTTAATTCTGTAGGCAACTGTAATACAACAGTATTTGTGTATATAGACATAGAAAAGGTACAATAAAGTACAGTATAAAAGATAGAAAGTGAGCTGGGCTCGGTGGCTCAGCCTGTCATCCTGCGCCTTTGGGAGGCTAAGGTGAGTGGATTGCCTGAGTCCGCGGGTTCGAGACCTGCCTAGGCAGCGAGACCTCATCTCTACAATAAATCAAAAAATCAGCTGGGCGTGGTAGCGCATGCCTGTAATTCCGGCTACTGGGAAGGCTGAGGCGGAAGGATCGCGGGAGCCCAGTAGGTGGAGGCTGCGGTGGCCGGGAGCGGCCACTGCGCTCCAGTCTGGGCGACAGAGTGAGACTCCAACTCAAAAAAAAAAAAAAAAAAAAAGGTAGAAAGTGCCCAGGACGTGACTGTACACTATTCTAGACTTTATAAATACTATATTCATGGCTATACTAAATGTATTAAATATGGTTTTCTTTCTTCAATAGTATATTAACTTTTACATTTTTAAAAAGTTCTTGACCCTTTTGTCATAACACTTATCACAAAACACAAATATGTTGTGCGACTGTACAAAAATATTTTATTTCTTTCTATCTTTACACTATAAGCTTTTTATGTTTCTAAAATTCGTATTTTTAAAAAAACTTTTACAACTTTTTTGTTAAAAACTACAACATAAACTCTCATTATCCTAGGCCTACACAGGGTCAAGATCATCAACATCACTCTGTCTTCCACCTCTACATCTTGTCCCATTGGAAGGTCTTCAAGGGCAATAACACACACTGAGCTGTCATCTTCTGTAATAACAATGCCTTCTTCTGGAATACCTCCTGAAGGACCTGCCTAAGGCTCTTCTTGAGAAGATGTCACTCTTTTCAGAAATATGTCCATGGTGGCTTGCTTGGTTTGTTTCTTTATTTCATCATAGATTTGCATGAGTGATGCGTTGTGCTACGATGTTACCACAGCTATAACACCACTAGGCGATAGGAATTTTTTTAGTTCCATTATAATCTTATAGGTCCACCACTGTATATGTGGTCCATCATCAACAGAGCATCATTACGTGGTGAGTGACTGAACTGAAACTTACGGCTGTCTCACATTATGCAGCCTAGTCTAGAAAGCCCACACCCCATGCACCTTGCTCCTCCAACAAGAATCCAATCTGCTTTTTTGGAGCTCACTTTCTCTTTCAGGGAATGCTAGTAGGTTTTTCTTAGACTCAAGCTCATCAAGAGGTGATGTATCTAAGTGACTTGAAGGAGAAACATCAAAAGAATTCTAATACTCCGCCTAGAAGGATCTAATAGCCAGGATAACCCAGGTGATGTTTCACTGAGCAAGAGGAATGATTCATCTGAGAAGAGATAAGTATGGCCAGAGGCTGATCTTGCCCCAGGATTCATAGCCCCACTAGGCTATAGAAACTGATCTTTGGTGCAACTAAAAAAAATCTTTTAAAAAAGAATAGACGTTTCTCTTCAGTCTAGGTTCATTGTGAGTCACCTGTCCAGGACAAATCATAGCAGGCAGGTTCCCAGGGTAAACAATTTTATAACTATGATAGGCTCATCCAAAAATACTGTATTCCTGATTTTTAAGCTTTCAATGAGGACATTCATTGTTGCAGGATTGACAACTAATTCTCATGTAGCACCTTAAGTTCTGCTTGGATTCCTTTGGCTGGAAAGAGCATGCAGAAAAGGTATGACATCCTTCCTGAGACTTTCACCAGCACTAGGCTACATTTCTAGGCCAGTGTTTCTGAGGGTGAGGATAAATGAGCCTTCTGCCTCCCTACATCTGATTCTGTATTTGACATCACCATAAATTGGTCCACCTACTTCTGTCTCCACAGACACTGTGCTGTTAGAGACCCCATCACCTCTTACCTGGAAAGTTGTAACAATTTCATAACTGGTCTCCCAATATCTATTCTTATTCTTCTTAAAATCCTTTCTTATCCTGCTGACAGATGGTCTTTTTAGACTGCAAATCTTATCACTTAACTTTCTTTCTTAAAACCTTTAAATAGCTTTTCATTGCCCTCAGAATAAACCCTAAGCTTCTGAGATGACCTGTAAGGTCTGTTTGATGAAGTTCTTCCCTCCCTCTCCAACCTTCTCTGACTCCTTTGCCCCTTTGTTCAATGATAGCCTTTTCCCCCAGACTGTAATTTTCATGAGGGCAGGGACTAGGAATGTCTTGCTATTGTATCCCCACTATGGTCAGGTACCTGCACAGAGCAGGTGCTCATTATTTGCTGAGTTAATGAATAAATGAAAGAATGACTATAGATAGGGCCAAAGACCAGGAATCATGTAATGACCAAACCAATCGCAGACCTGGGTATTATCTGTATGTAGCAGACAGTTAGAACCTAGAAAGTTGAGAACAATAGCTATTTAGGGATGAATGCAGGTAGTAGAAGTGGTATATCTGACTGGTCATGCAATAATACCTTAAATAAGATTAATAGAAAATTGCAAATTGGAGATTTAAATGAAATGCCCAATAGTGCTTATTTTTCTTCTGGTCTAAAGTGGAATGGAAGTGAGCTGGTGTTTGCCAAAAT
Source organism: Cephalopachus bancanus (assembly GCA_027257055.1). Classification (NCBI taxonomy): domain Eukaryota; kingdom Metazoa; phylum Chordata; class Mammalia; order Primates; family Tarsiidae; genus Cephalopachus; species Cephalopachus bancanus. The sequence goes on along the minus strand of JAPVLO010000170.1, from coordinate 1,441,509 downwards.
AACTCATCTTCAGATGGGGTTTGACAATACAAATACTTTTAGCCTCAGCAGGATGGCTGTCTATGTTCATATGTATGTATTTGCATGTTTATGTGGCTTGTGCACTTGTTACTGGAAAACTTCTTTGTAGATTAATGTGTCTTTGTTTCTGCACCTATGCTTTTGGAAGGAATGGAGATGAAGAGTCTTTCTTATCTGGATGAGACTTCTTCCTTCTAGGAGTCAGGGCAATCGTTCTTGATCCCTGAGTGACTACTTACTAACTCCAGAAGGAAGGAGAGGTAGAGGGTGTAGGCATATATCTGCAGGCAGATATCTGCATGCCCAAACAAAGCTTTCTGAATGGAACTAACACAATAATCAGATTTCCAAATTTCATGCCACTAAGAGTCTAGACGAGTGATATTTGGAAAGGAGAAGGAGTCTTTCCACTATGTTTCAGTATCATCTAGAGTCAGGTGCATGTCTCGCTTTTATCACAGTGGGTAACTGATACAGATGCATTTAGACAAATGCATCTAGAAAGACAGGAAATTCCACCTACTGCTACCTCCCATAATATTAATAATGACCATATATTATCATTGTTATCTTCCAAATAATGATGATTGGGACATATGATATGTTTTCCAGACACATCCCAGAAATAGATATAGTTCCTCTTTATTTGGCCCTCAGTAAATATGCAATTTAAATGATCTATAGATTGCTAACTTCTTACTGTACCCACAGCAGATGAATGGAGAAGAGAGAGTGCTGAGCTGCAGGTAGAAGAAAGAAAAGTATTTCTTTACTTTCCCTTCTCTACCTTCTGAAGAGTTAGTGGACAGAAACGAGCAAACACGTACCAGAAGCTGCAAATTGCTTATTCCAACATCTATTCTTTCTTCCTCCTTAATAACAGAACCTGATATTTAGCTAATGATATAGTCTGGATGCTTGTTTCCCAAATCTCTGTTGAAATTTGATCCTCAATGTTGGAGGTGGGGCCTAATAGGAGGTGTTTGGATCATAGGGGCAGATCTCTCATGAATGGTTGAATTCCCTCCCTGTGGGGGTGGGAGAGATGAGTGAGTCCTCTCTCTATTCTTGTGAGAGCTGGTTTTTAAAAAGAGTCTAGCACTTTCTTCCACTCTCTTTTGCATCCTCTCTCATCATGTGGTCTCTGCACATGCTGGCTTTCCTTAAACTTCTGCCATGAGTGGAAGCAGCCTTAAGCCCTCACCAGAAGGAGATGCTGGCACCTTGCTTCTTGGGCAGTTTGCAGAACTGTGAGCCATATAAACGTCTTTTCTTTATGAGTTACCCAGCCTCAGTTTTTCTTCATAGCAATGCGAAGATGGTCTAAAACAGCTAGGCACATTGCCTCCAAGATAAATGGTTATATTTTCAAGTCTCCTTTGTAGTTAGGTATGGTGATATGGTTAGTCTCTAGCCAGTGAGATATAGGTAAAGAATTGTGTGGAACTTTTAAAAAGTCTTCTTAAAAATGAGTGTGCCTTTATTTCCTCTCCTTTCTCAATTCTGTGCCTGGAACTCATGTGTCATGGCTGGAGTGCCAGCAAACATTTTGGACTGTGAGGACAGTAGGGAGGGGAACTGGAAGAAACCTGGGTCTTTGATGTAGGTCAGCTCTGGCTGACATATTTCCAGTCTTATTTTACAAGAGAGAGAAATAATCTTGCTTAAGCCACTGCGTCTGTGTTACATGTAGCCAAATTGAATGCTAACTGTTATACTGTGAACAAGGAAAAAGTGGGTGGATTGAGTTCTGGTTCTTGGCACCCGGTGTCTGATTGTAGTAATGACATTTTCCTGGAGCATGTTTTTTTCCTGGGCAACAAACCAGTTCTATATGAGGCAGACACTCACTCTTCAGACTTGGGTCAAAGCATCAAATGGCAAGATTTGTTTGGTTGGTGTCTTAGTCTGTTTTGCATTGCTATCAGGGAATACTTAAGCCTGGGTAATTTATAAAGAAAAGAGGGTTATTTGACTCATGGTACTGCAGGCTGTATGAGAAGCATGGTGCTAGCATCTGCTCAGCTTCTGGTGAGGTAGTCATGGCAAAAGACAAAAGGAAGCCAGCATGTACAGAGATCATATGATGAGAGAGGAAGCAAAAGAGGGAGGAGGGAGGTACTGGACTCTTTTTAACAAACAGCTCTCGTGGGAACTAATAGAGCAGGAATTACTCCCAAAGGAGGGCAAGAATCTATTCATGAGGGATCTGCCCCCATGACCCAAACACCTCTGATTAGACCGCACCTCCAACACTGAGGATCAAATTTCAATATAAGATTTTATGAGGACAGACATACAAACCACAGTAGTTGGGCTCTTTGCAAGGGTCTATGGAGTTCTGAACTTTATTTCCAGGCCTAGAGGCACAGTCTCTATTTATTACCGTCAAAAGCATACATAGAGAGTGGAGATATACTGTGGGCATGTTACTGTGTGACTACAGGTGTGATAGATGTTGTGTGTATCTCTTCCCTCTTCTCCACTCAGTTGATATCATGTTGATAGCTTAAAACTGACCTTGGTGGAAGTATTTATACCTTGGATACTGGCAAATGCTAAAAATCAGCTGTTGTTTTCAGAGTCCGCTTATCAGCAGACCACTGGCTAACATTGGACTATCCCTTTAAAAAACCTTCTTTCTCATTGAACTATCAAAGAAAACAGTCTCGGGTATAATAATTATTTACACTATTCAGAGCTTTATGAGCTACAAAATGCTTTCCCTGATGTTATATCGTTTGAACATTGCAACAACCTTTGAAATAGGCAGGGCAGTTCTTATCATCCCCCTATAAGGGAGGGGGTGATACTTAGATTTATATTCAGCGAATGAGGAGTAAAACTGGAATTAGAAGCAAGTGCTGCTATTTCTTGTTTCTGTCATTTCACTGGAATTAACTGGTTTTCTCTGTGATCATAGGATGGAGAAAAAGATTAGGAAAATCTTGTTCAAAAATAAAAGACAAATAAAAAAGATAGTAATATTTTTATCTTCAGTGTTTCTTTTTCTAAAATAGACCCCTGGGAAAAAATATATACATATATATAAGGAGTCAATGTACAAACTTAAAAAACAACACAGTAATTTTCTTTGAATACCAGTACTAAATGCAATTACTTATTAAGCTGTAGGAACCAGTGTGCTATTGAGGAAAGAATATGAGTTTTGGAATCAATATCCTGATGCCAGAGTGGGAATTCTCATTTTACTGCTGTGTGAACTTAGGCAAATCACCTAAACTCTGCATGCATCAGTTTTTGCAATGATAAAATGGGTATAATAATGACCTCCCAGGGCTGTTGTGAGGATTAAATGAGAAAACTTTGTAAAACAACCAGGACACTGTCTGGCACATAGTGGATACTCAGGAAAAGTCATGTTCTCCTTTGCTTTTAGAAGTTGATTGCTACTTATCATAAAGTAAATCATGAGTTGGGATTCATATTTACATTTTCCTAAGAATGAGCCAAAGTGTCTCTAATCTAAAACCATATATATTATAAATATTCTGGGAGGTATCCCAGGTGTCCAAACCAGAACCAGCTTTACAGGTTTGGGGGAGACTGAGAGTTTGGAGGAGAATTTTGTGAGAAAAGACAGCAGTTTTTAATTTTGCTCTCTGTAGTACATTCCATGCTGACTTTTGAGACCAAAAGCAAGTCTGGCAGGAGCAGGCAATCATAGAGTTTTCATGTAATTCAATAATTTATCACAAAGAAGATTCATTTATAAACAATGACTTATTTTGGAATGATAGCAGCTGTCAGTTTGGAGGCTTTGTTTCTTCCCATCGGGACAGGAGTCTGGCTTCCCCCTTTATTAAATCATGCAGGGTCGCTGAGTTTGAAATCTGAGGCCGAATGCACTTTACAATGTGTTTATGTTTTGGTATGTGTATTATTTCATTTTACTTTGTGGCCATGAAATCCATGTTGCCAGATGCCAAAAGTGCCTCTGAATAGCCTCCTGTATGGGGAGAGGCAATAATCGAGCTCAGAGCTATGTTTGCACCTGAAAACACTTGAACCAGAAGAAGTAGAAGTGTAATTCTTGTCCATGACAGACACACAAACATCCTGGTGCTCTTTTGTGTCATCACTTAGATTTGTTTTAGCAAAAAAGAATCCTGGATCATTTGCTTTTTGGAAAATCTATTGCCAGAACGATTTGTAAGTCTGAAAGTTGTGATTATTTCCCTCCAGTGTCTTGGGAAATCCAGTGTTTTGAGTTCCAGAGATGATCAGACTGCCTGCTGGGAATAAAGTATTCAGCATCCTATGAAACCACTTGATACCCTGCACTACTTTCACAACTTTTGTGTCACTAAGAGCCAAAGGTTGCTAACTTCTCTTAGAGCTCCCCAGGCTTTCATGAGAGATTGGAAAACTGTTGAATAAATAAAGAAGGGAACTTGCCCAAGTCCTGGAGACCTTCTGTATCCAGCAGTCATTTTTATTGCTTTCAGTGGCATTTACACTCACAGATCAGTCTTTGGAGGTTCAATCAAGTTCAGTCTCAGTGGTCACTTACTAACTGAAGCCAACCAGAAGACGTATGACATGGTCTACAGGAGGTTGAATTGTGTTCCCTTGCATCCTCCAAAATTGTTTGTTGAAGTAGTCTAAACCACTAGGACCTGTGAATGTGACCTTATCTGGAAATAGGATCTTTGAAAATATAATCAAGCTAAGATGAGGTCATTAGGGAAGGCCCTAACTCAGTAAGACTGGTGTCCTCATAAAAACAGGAAAATTTGGACACAGGTACACAAGGAGAATGTTATGTGATGACAGAGGTTGAGATTACAGTGATATACTGTAAAAAATGCCAAGGATTAAGAGCTACCACGAGAAACTAGGAAGAGTCAAATCAATCTTCTCCCTCGCATGTTTCAGAGGGAACATAGCTCCGTGGACAGCTTAATTTCAGACTTCTGGTCTCCAGAACTGTGAGACAATACTTTTCCATTGTTTAAAGTTCCCTCACTTCTGGTACCAAAATCTGTATTAGTTTTCCAGGGTTGTAGTAACAAAGTATCACAAACTGAGTGGTGGCATAAATTCTCTCTGGGTGTTTTTCATGTGTCTTAAAGATCAGGAATGTCCAACGGAATCCTGCAAATTGTATTCTCCCATCTTTTTAACATGACTTGACTTCTCATGCCTCTTCCTCTTTCCTCAGCATTTTGAAAGCTCTTCTGAACTATTCACTGCTGGCACTCTGAGGGTGACATCACCATTGCAGGTAGAGGTGCTCGGTCTCCTGGCTTCCTTGTCTTGTGTCTGATTTTATCACTCATTGGCCCTCTGCCAAGGAGTAGCAATCATTTAATAGGATAAATAATTTCCCGGTGGGATGACTTCTCTAAGCTCTCTCTTCCAAGGGTTGTGCTACCTTAACACAGTCATCATGTAAGAATTTTCTTAAGAAGCACAGACAGGGTCTCTCAAACACCATGATGGGCTAGTAGGGAACATAGTATCAGTGGGCTTTGAGGTTCTTTAAAGCACAGAGGTGGTGCCATATTTTTATTTTCATTTTACAAAGGAAAAGATAAGTCAAGGAAGAAAGAGCCACTTACCCAAATTATCTCCTTAGTGGTTATGCTTAAACTATTGCTGTTTTTGCCAAGATAGACTTTGTATTAGAAAGCATTTTTCCCTTGCAGTGGACAGACTGTATGTGGTATCCAGTCAGCAGGTCTTCTTGACAGAGGCCTTTAATTTTTGTAAACAGAATAGATCTTACAGACTGACGAATGTGCTGTAAATGAGTTATTAAATATGTGATGATATTAAGCCAGGCATTATTATTCATTTCTTCTCTTTAAGTTGAGGAAGATTAAACCACCTTCTTTTGGTCTGCCTGTGTGCAATGAATGGTCTGTGACAACCGCGTGGCACAGCAAAGCATGTGGTGAATTTCCACTCCTGTTTCTCCTTAAATATAAACTTCCAGCTGTTTTTTTTTAAACCAGTCCTGAGGTTTTATTCAACTTAATTTCAAATTGTTAGATTAAGGTAAGCAATCTGGGGCATTTTAGAACAGGGATATGGAGAGTGGGTGGCAAAGAGAGAGCAAGGGAGAGAGGGGAGGAGAATAAAGAGCATCTGGAAATCTGGAAGAAGTGGTGCATTTGAAACCTGATAAGCTGCTGCTGGTATTACCAGACCTCATGGTTTATAACAGCCATGCAACATTTATGACTAAAGACACGGGCACAGCACATTTGCACTCCAGGGCAAATAAGGGACATAACATTTGGGACTTGAGCTTGGGGCTGTCTAAGCCCCATAGCTTCACTAGCCTCTGTATGTGGGGACACCTTTAGGCTGACATCACCAGCAGACCTGTTTTAAGTGGCTACTCAGTCCATAACTGTAGGATATACAGGAAGCACGACAAATTGAAATGGATCCAGAAGAAGGGACTGAGGGACTCCTGAACACCTCAGATGGATCACCTTGTAGGGAGAAGCAGATGAACCAGGTGCTTTTTCAGTAATGGTAATAGCTACACAAGCTGCCATTTATTGGTGTTTCCTATGAATTTGGCATTGTGCTCGACACTTGACATGTATTATCTCACTTAATTCTTACTACTCTGTTAGAAGTGTTTCATTATTAGTTCCTTTTTATAGATGAAGGAACTGTGTCTTAGAGTCTAGCACATTGTCTGATACATAGTTGGCTTTTAATAATTACATGTTGATCACATGATGAGAGGTAAAAAAAATTATGCTTAGGTTCACATAGTTAGCAATTGATGGAGGCCATATTTATACCCAGTCCATGTGGTATTTTCACTTATGCAAACCAAAGTGCTCTGAACAGAATTTCAGATTGAAATAGCAGAACTGGAGTTAGTGTTGCTCAAGTGAAAGTCAGGAATCCAAGAATAAGCATTGACATACTTTTTTTTGGCAGAGGAGAGAAAGGAGGGTTGGTATTGGCTAAAGCAATAGGTTAGGAGAATCAGAGTAGGGCTATGAACAAGGCAGGAAGGCTTTCTAGGACACAGTTTGGAAGAACAGACTTGAACTTGTATGGGGACCCCAGAGTGTGCCTGAGGTAAGGGTAAGGTGGTTCTGGAACCTTAAAGGGCATGAGCATAAGGAATGAATTAGTTGAGTAAGGGCAACTCTGAACCAGCCAATGCTAAATGATCAGTGATAACAATCTTGGTTTCTTTCTTCTTTTCTTTGGAGGAAACTGCTATGCCTACATGCTAATGTATGGTTCTTCAACCCCAGGCCCTATTTTAGAATCACAAGGGCAGTCAGGGCAACAGAAGTTCAGTTCCAAAGAGGTTATATAACACTGTACAACCTGAAGATGACCACTTCAGAGTATGGAAACAGCCTGTGTCATCGTAAGCAAACATGGCCCTCCAAAAAGCAGCTGCTGCTTGAGTCAGTGGAAAAAATATCGTGAGCAGGAAAATGTGAGCCATGTGCCTGTGCCCTGCCTTGTTGCCTTCCCCATTTGAGGAATGGCCTGCCCTTTGAAATCCTAGGAGTGAGGCATTTGCACGCAGAGGCCTGAATGCTTTGTACCATGGGAATGTAGAGTTGGCCATTTCTCCAGGAAGGGAACTAAGTTCAGAGAAGTTTTTAGGCCTTGTTGTTACTTCGTTGTGTAACTGCTGCTCAGTGGGAGGCAGATGAGTTCAAGGGACCACAGTACCTTTCAGATATGATCTTCATAGGTCAAACAAATTGCAGTCCATCCTCCATGATCCAAAAAGGCAATGGAGTGGAGTTTCACAATTAATTACTTTTTTGTTCTTTAATTACATCAGTGTATCATCTAAATAGATAAAGGGAACATAACCAATTTCTCTACCCAGTCTCTCTACTAGATATTATTGATTGACTATCCAGTATCCATTCTCTCACTTCTTTACAATATCTTAGTTTTGCTCATATGATTTAGGAGAAGTTACTCCATTTCTGATTTCAGAAGTGAGACTGAATTTATCCAAGCCAACCAGAGAATCTGATCCACTTGTCAGTGAATGCTTTGAGAATGGGCATATGATCTAATTGGGGTTAAGGCAGAGTTTCTGAAGACTTCGGGGAAAGTTCTTCCTTGTCCGTAAGAGAGCAGGTTGTAAGTCAGCTCCTCCTTTCAAAGAATGTGAATAAGGAAGAGTGATCCCCTACCTCTTGCTGTTGGCTGCCATCTCATGGCCAGAAGGGAAGTAAGATTCAAGATAAAGCTAACAAATGGCAGAAAGCAGAAACTCACAGAGAAACGGAGCCCTGAATATACTATGAGCGGAAACTGCCTACCTCTGAACTTCTAGCTACTCAGTCAATATAATTAATTGATGTTTTATCTAGTTTAAGTTGGATTTCTGCAACTAGCAGCTGAAGAGCTTTTAGACTGATAAATTGTAAATTTGCTAATAACATCAGAAAGAGAGAGAAAGTTATAGTTAGTAGATAAGATGAAGAAAGGATATAGGGAGAAAGACTGGAGAAGTGAAAATAGGGCAAATTTACATTAAATATCTGTTTGGGACATTTGGTACTCATAATCATGTATTTTTGTTTATTAATGGCTGTAGATAAAAAAAGGAATGGCAGATGTCAAAGTTTCTTTTGCTCAGTGAATCATGGCCAAGGATTTGTCTAGAAGTACAGCTTCTGTATCAAGGTCAGATGGCAGTGAAGAACAGAGGTGATGAGTGCATGCTGGAAAAAGAAACAGATGAACTGACCTGCTCACTGGCCTGGAAAAATTGTGTGGTGCCTTCCTCATCTGGATGCATAGTGTACCCCTCAGTCTGAAAGGCATTGCATAGCTATGCAGAGACTGGGAATTCTAAAAATGCCACTGCAGAGGGCTCTTCTTTATTTCCATGGCAGTATTTTTGATTATAAGTAGGAGTTTGAAGAACACTGAGCTCCCAGTGATCTATATTGATTGATTTTTTTGGTCCAGATCATGACTGTGGCCTGTATTTGGGAAACACTAGCTGGAGGTTGAAGTGGGGATGACGTTTAGGGAACCCACGGACTGCGGCTACAGAATAAAGTGTAAAGAGTAGTTTCAATACACAGATTAAACATAGAGTCATGACATTGGCTGCATTGACATTCCATCTAGGGCCATCTGCAGAGTGCTTGATACTTCCTCAGATCTTATCTTAGATACAGTTGTGCCAGTGGTTCACAGAACCAATAATCCATTGTCTACATGAATTAACCAATAAATCCATTGACTGTGCACATGAATGCACACGTGTACACATATGTAAACATGTACACACACAGAGGAAAGGGAGAGAGAGAGAGAGAGAGAGAGAGGAGAAATGTGTCAATACTAGTGCTATTTCCTAAGTCTGCCTTACTAGAAGACCATGCTGCACAGGAATGCTATTTTAGTCACTATAACTCTTAAATGTTCTTCTCTGAGTGTGAATTTGCTTTCTATAATAAAGAGAGTTAAAAAAAAGAAGAGTAAGATGGAATCCTTATATGTTATAAAGTGACAAAGAGCCCCACAATTCCACCCATGACACGTACTGAGACCTTGAGTATAGCAGTCTTCAACCGCCCCTGCCACGACATAAGTGACAAATGAGGTTTACAAGAAGGAAGCCTTCCCATTGTGTATCTATGCATGATTCCAGAGGTTCTCCAAGTAACCGAAACTCTTTCTCTCTGACTCAATCAATTCCCACTGGGGAATATGGTGGTTTAAAGCAGGGGTCCCTAACCCCTGGGCCACGGACAAGTATCAGTCTGTGACCTGTTAAAAACTGGGCCACACAGCAGGAGGGGAGTGGTGGGTGAGTAAATGAAACTTCATCTGTACTTATAGCTATTCCCTATCACTTGCATTACCGCCTGAGCTCTGCTCCCTGTTGGATCAGCACTGAAAAGTCTTGCTTCCATTTCCAACATCCTATCTTTGTGAAGCAGGGTTTTCTGTAGTGACAGCAACCAAAACGAGATTATGGAATAGACTGGACATAAGCAACACACTGTAGGTGTCACTATCTCCTCTCCCATCATCCCAAGATGAGACTGTCTTACTCAAGGCTCCCACTGATTCTGCATTATGGTGAGTTGTATAATTATTTCATTATATTTTACAATGTATAATGTAGCTTTATTTGAAAGTGAATCATTCACAAACTTTAGTAGTTTAACTGAATAACTACGGATCACTTGCAGCATATCCCACAACAGTCAAGTAGACTCATACCTCTTATTTCCAAAATCAAGTTTATTTTCCTGATTTAACTCCAGTGCCTGTTTACTAAGTTAGCAGATAGTGTTGCACTTGATTTTGAGAAGGCTTTTTCTTACAAACTCTAACATGCAAGTCCAAATATTTTACATCAATACACAAATGCAGCTTTGTGTTAAATTTTAACATGACTTGGGACTTAATTAAAAAAAAACTATGAAGTATATTAATCTGAGTCTATAAAAGTTACAGAAAACTGGATTAGGAGAAGTAACTTATTCCATCATACTGAATAGTATGAGAAGGAGCAGAATGCTGAATAAACAAAATAGTGATAGACTTTCCCTTTTTTTAAGGCAAGTTTTGGGCTTGTCTTCTGTAGGACTGGTAGCAAAAGCATTCACCGTTTGACATGGCAGCTCTTATCTAGACTTTGAGGGTAGGCTTAGGTGACTCAGGTCTTTTCTGTGACTTCCAGTTTGGGGGAGGCTCAAGGAGGGTTGACATGATGTCAGTATCCAATACAGCTGCAGGGATAGTGACTGTTCTCTCACTCATCCAAGCTGAGAGTGGGCTTGACCTTGTGGTCATCTGTATACTCTCTCCTAATCCAAGAATAAAACTGCCTAAAGGGAAGCATGCTGGGAGAGCTCCCGGAACATAGTTCTTCCTCTTGTTTCTGAAGGCTCTTGCTTCCCATTTTTCTACTCCTGATTGACAGGTGGATAAAACACAGCACAGTGGAAGTCATAGGACAAATTCCATCTAGTTCCACCCTAAGTCAGCCAGTTGGTCTGACTACAGAAAAGTAAATAATTACAGTCAGTCAATGTATATACACATGTGCACACTCAAAAACAAACACACTCACCCTCATGCACCATAACAATAATAGCTCAATCAAGTCAGCACTGTGAATGAGTAGAAACATTTTGCCAAGTCCACAGTGGACTGAAGCAACAGAAGATTTGGAATTTGGAATCACCCCTTCCAACCCCCAACAGTACCTCTCCAGCCCCAGGAAATGGGGCATATCATCTTTTAGTTAAACAAGACTTCTTAATATTCAGGGAAGAAGGGTTCAACATGGCACACCAATGCAGAGCCTGTGGGATATGACAGTCTGACAAAAGGAGATTTGGTCAGTAAGTGTAAATGAATTAGAAACAGATGGATGACATTTTTGCTAAAATACACATGGGTTTTAAAATTAAGAGGGTGAAAGGGGGTTATGGACACAGTTTTGGAAAAAAACATCTTGGGCTCTGCTGGACCCTACGGAACTGTTCAATGAACCCAGAATGCAGCCAGGGTCAAAGTTCGGTCATTAATGGTAACACAGTTCATGGCCACACACAAGACATGAAATAGAAAGAATCCTAGTAAATATGAGCACACATTAGCAAGATTTTCAGTTTGTGATAAAAATAAAATGGCTCATATTATGTCATGAAACGGCATGACATGCATCCACAAACCAGTGGTTGACTTGGTCTTGGACTACAAAAAAGATGAAGGTGTTGTCTATACCTCATTCCTTTCCTGAGGCCTGGGCACTCTTCTCTCACAGGGCATTAAGAAGCAATGCTTCTGTATTCTAATTTTCTTTTCATTCTTTTTTTTTTTTTTGCTACGTCTCATTACTAATTGAAAACTGACAGCAAAAATACCCCAACCACAAATATCTAGAAGCAAATGGAGACATTTGGACAGATTGAAATACTTTGAGTTTTATGAGCTTTAATAAGGCTAATCAAGGCTCTGGAAAGAATTTTGTTTCATGGTGGACTCAGCAAAACAACGAGCTTGGGCCTTCAGTGATTGGCCAGAGGGGGAGGCCTGAGGGCCGGGGACCTGATGAACTGCTGGTCAATTTGGGTGAGCGCGTGTCGCAATATCTTTCCATGGTGATGCAATCACGGTGGAACTTGGGCACCATCTGTTGCTTGGCCTTCAGGCTGCTGTCAGTCGCCAATCACTGCAAGTCCTAAATAAGCCTCCCCTGAAGTTTTCAAAACTGAGTTTATTCCTCAGCGAATTTGTTTTCTGAGGAGTTTACAGTGGAGGCGTGTTTCCCCACCTCATTTCTTTATGGCAATGTTACACGATCCAGGCTGGAGTATGTGGTGGGTGGGTGGGTGGAGAGCACATAGGGTGGGGCTACTCTGCAGGGAAAGCAAGGGAGAAGCAGAGTTGACAAACAAAGGGGCAGTTCCATCCAGGTACAAATTCTTCCATGCTGGGAAGAAGGGGAGTGGAATCCCTTTCCTTTACCCGTCTCTCAGGGAACAGGAAGTTTCCACCAGCCAACATGTTCTGAGGATTGACTGAGCCTGAAGGTCTGTTTTCTAAAGACAAAACTGCTCTGAGGTGAGTGGGCTTTACCTTTTGCCTAGGCAGGTGCCAGTGCTGTGGGTGTCTCTGCAGAGGGCCAGGAGGAAGGAATTTATCTTCAATGCCCCGCATCTCCTTTCCTAAGCTGCCTTCTCCTCTTCCCCCAAGTGTCTTCCATGATTTTTTTTTTCTTTCTCTGATATCAATGTCTCAGGGGAAAAAGTTTAAAACCTCATCAGGCATACAAACTGTCTCTAATCTAGTTTTGTAACTTTAACTCCATCACAGTGCCCAACACATAAGGGACCCACCCACTGATGTTTGGAAACTTTTAAGATTTGAATCTCCTAGCACCGGGACTTGGTACATCAGCTGTGATAGGGAAATAAAAATGACAACCTGATGTCCCCTTTCAGTCCTTTGACCCTTTTCTCCCTTCCCAATTCCCGCAGGTGTATGTTTTTACATGTTCTTACTTGTGTGTTGCAGACCCGCACACAACAGCCTTCTGTAAGAGAACTTCTCCTTACATTTTCAACACCAAAAGTGTGTGAACTTGAAGCATTCAAGTGTAGCTGTGCCATGCCTCATTCCTTCTATTCTGGAAAAGCAGAAAAAAAAAGTCTAATACTTTCTGCTAATGTGGCCTAAGTGCTAATGGATTACTTAGCTATGTCTCTCAGATAACATATTCCCATTAGAGATAATGCCCTAAGTCAAGAAGTAACTCCAATGGAGGGAACTTCAGGCACCACTCTGAAGTCCTCAGGGCCAGTTTTCTGCAGCTCTCCTTCAGTAGGGAAGTGTCTGAGGCATCAGAAGGGTATGACCTTGTGGTCTGAGAGCTGTAGGTTTGTCTTTGGGCTCTCCCACTTACTTGAAGTGGAAAAATAGGCAATTTACCTAACTTTCCAGAGCCCATTGGATATCAGTACTCATCCTTGGGGTTCTTGCAAGGATGAAATGAAATGATGCATGCAAATTTAGCACAGTGCCAAGCACACCATAAACCCAGTTTCCTTTCTTTCAGTTATTCATTTGCTGCTACAGTAAATGATTCCTTAAAAGCCTACTCTTGCCAGGCACTGTGATTGGTTTACAAAGATGCGGCGTTTCCCACTGGCATGAGAAGCCTGGGGTCCTCCACTTCCCAAACAGTCCCCATCTTACCTGTGCAATTTCTCGTCAACCAAATGCTGTCTGGCTGCTGGGGCTGGGAGTTCTGCTTACAGATGTACACATTTCTGTGATGAGTCCTCATCTGAGCACCAGGGGTCTTGCAGGCTCTCCTGATGAGGAGAGGGGAGGATCTGAGGACTCACCTCTCTCTCTGGGATTGCTGGCTAAGCACCTTCACAGCTCAGGATCCAGCTTCCCAGGAGAGCTTCCTTTTCCCAAGAGACAGAGCCCCACAGCAAAATCTCCGGCATCCTCAGGCAGCAGCCGAGAGTTGCCTCAGGAGCGGGAGAGGGTGGAGCAGGCCCTGAAGCTGGACTCAGAGCCTATCCCCCGGAGTGTGGATCTCTGCTGACCGGCTCGTTGCTGCGCTAATAAATATCAAAGCCTTCAACGGGAAAATAAATTATCCTCAACTGCTAGGCAAAACAGTCTTGATAAATTGTCGTTTTAGCCAACAGTGTTTAAAGTAAAATCAGTAAAGTGTGAGTAATGATGACTGAGTCAAAAGTCCTGTACTAAACACAATGGTTTGAGGAGAGTGGGGGCAGCGTTCAGAGAAAAGTGAATGCAAGTTTAACTAAATCAACTCTTGTTCAGGGTGAAAAAAAGTTAAAAAAAAATAAAAAGGACTTGGGATTTATTATCCTATTAGCTTTTTTCTGTAGGAGCAGCTCTCAGGGTGTCCTGGGCATAAAGTCAAAATCTCCATTTACCAGAGATGTTTAGAAAACATGCTCTTAAAAGTGGGAACTACCAAGTTTTTGACTGGACAACATAAATATGGTTGAATTCTTTCAGTATAGTGAGGAATCCCGAAAGAGCTACGGTTCTTAAAGGGGCTGTCTGGGAAGCATTTCTTTGTGAGGGAAATCTAGAGGATTTTTTTCTTAACAAAACAAGAAAAGCGCCCAGTGGTTGGTTACTTATGTGACCCTGTATTTCAATATCTGTACATTTTCCTGTACAAGTACAGTCAAACCTTACTCATTCTGACTGAATTAGAAAGGAATCTGATTAGTGAGAAGTTGAAGATGATGTGTTAAATGAACTGGCTTTAACATTTTAGAATTATGATAAATAACCATAGATAACATGTATTATTGATAACTTAATATGTTCTAGGCCCTCTGAGAAATATTTTACATGATTTAAACATTGAATAACGTTCCTAAGGTCATATAGGTGGCAAGCGGTGTAACCAGGATTCAAACTCAGTTCTGCTTATTTCCAAATATGCACTCTTAACCATTATACATATGGCTTCTATGGTCAATCTATAAATTCTATTTTGTTATAATCTGGGCACATAGGATTACTTAAAACAATAAAAAAGTGTGTTGGATATCCTATGGAGTCGTTTTTTATGATGACAAATTTTATTAGCAATATTAATAATTGTCATATTAATTGTTCACCAACAAATACATAAATAGCTAAGGTGCTAGATGCTTAAAAAATGGTTTATTTTCAAGGATACAATGCCCTTACACTCTCATTTATGTTAGACATATTATTTTTTACACAGAAGTCTTCCTCTGTTACCCAGGCTGGAGGGTAGTGGTGTGATCATGGCTCACTGTAACCTCAAGCTCCTGGGCTCCAGTGATCCTCCTGCTTGAGTTTCCTAAGTAGCTGGTAATGCAGGTACGTGCCACAACACTTGGCTATTAAAAAACATTTTTTTTAGAGTCGGGGTTTTGCTATATTGTCCAGGCTGGTCTTGAATTTTTGGCCTCAAATGATCCTTCCTCTTCAACCTCCCAAAGTGCTGGGATTATAGATGTGAGTCATGGTGCCCAGCCTATGCTAGAACATAGTTAAGGATTCAATATATACACATTACAAAACAGCACACATTCCTCCTCCAGTTTAAATTAATCCCTCTACCTTTGCTCTTGAATTCATACTCTATACCTTCCTCATAGGAATTTTCATTGATAAATCACCTCCTGTCTTTTCTTCATCTATGCCTTTTCTCTTTGTAGTGGTCAACTATTATTTTTTTGTTTGTCCAATATCCCTTCTTTTTGGGAAAACTTTCTCCTCTAAGTTCATATGAATGAAGTGGGGTTACCAATCAAAAGACCCTTGAGTCTCTGCCATAGGAGTGGGCACATGATACAGGCAGACCAACCAGTATAGCCTCTGTCTATGAGCACTGGGATGATTCCAGCTTGACTGTAACTTTCAAGCATGACCAGAGTCTTTTAAACAGAGATTTATACAAATGCTAGAAGAGAAAAAGGAGAGAGAATCTCTTTCTTTCAGACATCATGAGTTCTAAAACTTTGTAAGTCTCCAGCTATCTTATAACTATCTGTCAATATACATAAATATATTTTAATAAAGAAGCCAATGCAAAGAAAATCAGAGCTGAGAAATGAAGAGAGGGAACCCTAAAAACATTTTTTCTTCCCAATGCCTTAGCTTTAGTGAATTCTTTTCTGGTGACCACAGGTGGTAATTTAATTAGCTGTTATACTAGCTTATTATTTCTGAAAACTAATGGAGTTTTCACAGACTTCCTCCCAATGAAGTCAGATTTCCAAACCTAAATTCTATCCATTTCCAAGAGGGCCTGTGAAAATTGTTCTTTGGTACCAATTTTTATACAAGCAGCACATATTCCTCCTCCAAGCTAAAGTCAATCTCTCTACTTTTGCTCTTGAGTTCACCCTCTACACCTTTCTCAAAGGGAACCGGGTTCTTGGTTACTTTTTTTTTTTTTTGAGTTGGAGTCTCACTCTGTCACCCAGACTGGAGTGCATTTATGGAGAGACTTTTGGGTAATCCATAGAAAGATTAAAAATTACAACACAAAATTAGACAATGGGCAAGGATCAAGAAAAACTTGGCCACAGATAACACCCAATACCTACCCCTAGTAATAGTCTGATTGAATAGTCCTCACCAGCATTGTAGTTAGGCATTTGCTACTTCTGTCACTGCTCTGTAGTTGGATGCATATCCTGTAATTATCCCTGCATTATTATGTCAACTCTTGTCAGAGTCCTTGTTGTTTCAGCTTAAGTCACATGCTGGTTTCCATTTCTATTGAGTAGTTTTGTGTTTATTTTCATGAAGGATATAGGTATATAGTTTTCTTCTAATGTCTTTTTCACTGTCAGGGTAATGCCAGCCTCATAAAATGAATTGGGAAATATTCTTTGCGTATCTATCCTCTGGAAGCATTAATGTATAATTGGTATCACTTCTTCCAAATGTGTGGTAGAATTTGCCAGTGAAGCTGTTTTGGCTTGAATTTGTCATTTGGGGAAGGCTTTTAATGAGCACATCCATATAAGTAATAGAGGACCATTCAGAGTTTGTGTGTGTGTGTGTGTGTGTGTGTGTGTGTGTGTGTGTGTGTGTGTCAATTTTAGCAATCGGTGAAGGAAATTTGTCTTTTTCACCCAAATTGTTAAGTTAATTAGTATAAAGTTTGCAATATTTATTTATTATTCTTTGAATATCTGTATGATCTCTGTGATATCCCTATTTTCCTGGGAAATCTTTCTAGAGGTTTATAAATTATTAATCTTTTCAAAGAACCAGTTTTTGGTTATATTTCTATTTCTCTATTGTTTTAATTTTGTTGATATCATTCATTTCTGTTTTTATCTCTATTTTGCTTATTTTGAATTCCATTCACTTTTCTTCTACTTTCAGAAGGCAGAAATTTAGATCATCGATCTGAAAACTTTTCTTCTTTTAAATATAAGCACTAAATGTTGTGAATTGCCCCTCTAAGTTCTGATTTAGTTCATCTCCCAAGTTTTGATGTGTTTTACATTCATTTCAATGTTTTAAAATATCTTGTGCTTTATTTTTTAACCCATCAGCTATTTAGAAGTATGTTATTAAGTGCCAAGATTTGGGGATTTTCCAGATACTTTCTGTTATATACTTCTAATTTTATTTCTTTGTGGTCAGAGAATATACATTTTATAATTTCCATCATTTTACATTTATTGAAGTTTGCTTTGTAGTCCAGAATATGATCCATTTTAGTGAATATTCCTTGCACACTCAAAAATATGTTTTAAGCTGTCATATTAACTTTTTTTAACATCTTATATACACTTACTATTTCTCTGCCTACTCGTTTCATCAATTGCTGGGAGAGGATTGTTGACATTTCCAGCTATTATTAGAGGTTTGCCTACTTCAATTATATTAGTTTTTACTTCATAAATTTTAAAGTTCTGTTAAAGGTATACACATTTATAATTATTATTTAGTCTTGTCTTGATCATTTTAAAATATCTGTCTTTATCTAGTGTAATATTTGTCTTAAAGTCCACTTTGATATTAATATAGCTTAGCTAATTATAGCTCTTATTAGCTTATTATAACTCTAGCTTAGTGTTTGCATGATAGCTCTTCTTCTATCTTTTTACTTTTTGGAAAAAAGAATAAGACTGTCTCTATAGACATATGACATGATTTTGAGTGTAGTGTATAACCAAAACAGCAGCAACAAAAAAACTTCCAAATTTTATTAGAACTAATAAGCAAATACAGAAAGATTGCAAGATAAAAGATACAAAATGCAATTGTTGAGGAGATGGGGCAAGATGGTGACGGCATAGGTGAACTGGTGAGATTCTCTGAATGGACCAAGGCTGCATACTGCTGAATAGACAGACTGTAAAGCAGAGGGAAAAGTGAACAAAGCCAGAAGACCCTCATAAGGAAGAACAGGTCATTGCAGAAGAGATATAAAAGCAACCCCACCTTCCCTCAAAAACAGAATTGAAGAGGGGGGGGAGGGGGAGAGGGAGAAAAATCTACAGAAATGAAGAAAAACCAAAAGAAGAGTATGGGTCTCTCCCAGACGCCTGGGAGAGCAGACATTGAGAAAACTGACTTTGGAATGCAAACAATGAAAAGTCCCCAGAATGAAGGGTCTCAAACTGCAAATGTAGATATCAAAACAATAATGGAGAGATTAAAAAGAATTGAGGAGACACAAGAAGAAACTAGGAAGGAGCTGATATCTGAGATAACAGTAATAAAGAATACTGTGAATGAAATAAATAACAAATTGATAAGCATGGAAAGCAGAATTACCCAAGCAGAAGAAAAAATCTCAGAGCTTGAGGACCAAAATATAGAAATAACCCAAACTCTTAAAAACACAGAAAATAAGTTCAAAAAGACAGAACAAAGCCTTCAAGAGATGAGTGACTACCTCAAGAGGCCTAACCTAAGAATAATCGGACTCCCTGAGGCAGAAAGAGAAACAGAGACCACATTGGAACAAACTTTCCATGAGATCATTCAGGAAAACTTCCCTTATCTAATCAGTGATGCAAAAATTCAAACACAAGAGATTCAGAGAACCCCCGCAAGACAACAAATGAGAAGACCAACTCCTAGACACATAATAATTCGCCTAAATAAAGTAGGCACAAAAGAAAAAATCCTAAAGGCAGCAAGAGGAAAAGGCCAGATCACCTACCATGGAAGACCAATCAGAATAGCAGCAGATTTATCTGCAGAAACCCTGCAGGCTAGGAGAGCTTGGAGCCCTATCTTCAAAGTCCTAAAAGATAAACAATTTCAACCAAGAATAACCTACCCGGCCAAGCTAAGCTTCATCAGTGAGGGAGAATTAAAATCTTTCCCAGATATCCAATCCCTAAGAACTTATGCTGCCACCAAACCATCTCTACATGAAACACTTAAGAAAGTACTAAACACAGAAGAAAAGGAAAAAAGAACAACATTCTTCACAAGAGTACAGGGAAAAGAATAAAATATACATGAACCAACCCCAAAACCAAAAGAAAGACAAAAAAGAAAAAAGAAAAAACCAAGCGGAAGAACAGCAACTCAATAAGAACTCCATGATAGGGATGAACTCTCACATTTCAATAATTAGTCTGAATGTGAATGGACTAAACGCACCACTGAAAAGACATAGAATGACAAAATGGATAAAATATCACCAGGCAACAATATACTGCCTTCAAGAGACCCATCTCACTAGAAAGGACATACACAGACTCAAAATAAGAGGATGGGAAACAAATTTTCAGGAGAATGGAACACAAAAGAAAGGAGGAGTCGAATCCTAAATTCAGATAAATTACCATTTAAACTATCAAAAATTTAAAAAGATACAGAGGGCCACTACATAATGATAAAAGGTTCACTCCATCAACAAGAAATATCTATCCTAAACATATATGCACCCAACATAGGTGCGCCAACATTCATAAAGCAACTTCTAGGAAAACTAAAGAAAGACATTGACTCTAACATCACAATAACTGGGGACTTTAATACACCACTCACAACCTTAGACAGATCATCAGGACAAAAAATCAGCAAGGAGATCCGGAACCTCAATGAGACTCTGGACCAAATGGACTTAATTGATACCTACAGAACACTCCACCCAAAGACCACAGAATACACATTCTACTCATCACCACATGGAACATATTCTAAGATCAACCACATAATTGGACACAAATCAAGTATAAGCAAATTTAAAAGGACTGATATTCTACCATGCACCTTCTCAGACCACAGTGGAATAAAAATAAACATTGACACCAACAAAGTCCCCCCAAAACCCACAAAGACATGGACACTAAACAGCATGATGCTAAATAACTCCTGGGTCAATGATGACATCAAAACAGAGATCAAAAGATACCTGGAAACAAATGAAAATGAAGAAACATCTTATCAAAATCTCTGGGATGCCTTAAAAGCTGTAATAAGAGGGGAATTTATATCCCTACAAACACACATGAGGAAAATGGAAGGAACAGAAATTAACAACCTAACAAGTCACCTAAAGAAGCTGGAAAAGCAAGATCACAAAAACCCTAATTTCAGCAGAAGAATCCAGATCACCAAAATAAAAGCCCAAATCCAGGACATAGAAGACAAAAAGATAATAGAAAAAAATCAATGAAACAAAAAGCGGTTCTTCGAAAGAATAAACAAGATCGATGGTCCCCTAGCTAGACTGACCAAGAAAAAACGAGAAAAAAACCAAATAAGCACAATCAGAAACACAAAAGATGAAGTCACATCTGACCCTGAAGAAATACAAAAGATCATTAGAGACTACTACGTACACTTGTATGGAAACAAACTTGAAAACCTTAAGGAAATGGAGGACTTTCTGACATCACACAACCTACCTAAGTTGGAACAAGAAGAAATTGAGACCCTAAATAAACCAATAACAATCAAGGAAATCGACTACGTAATAAGAAAACTTCCTACAAAAAAAAGCCCTGGACCAGATGGCTTTCCAGCAGAATTCTACAAGACATTTAAGGAGGAGCTGATACCAATCTTACTGAAGGTATTCCAGGCGATTGAAAAAGATGGAATGCTCCCCAAATCATTTTACGAAGCCAACATCACATTGATACCCAAGCCAGGTAAAGATCCAGCAAAGAAAGAGAACTACAGTCCAATATCTTTGTTGAACATAGATGCTAAAATTCTCAACAAGATCCTAGCAAACCGGATTCAGTAATACATCTCAAAAATCATCCATCATGACCAAGTAGGCTTCATTCCTGGGATGCGAGGCTGGTTCAAAATTCGTAAAACCATACGGGGAACATACCTCAAAATAGTAAAAGCCATCTACGAGAAACCCACAGCGAGCATACTCCTAAATGGGCAAAAATTAGAACCATTTCCCCTGAAAACTGGAACAAGACAAGGATGCCCACTCTCACCCCTCCTGTTCAACATAGTATTGGAAGTCCTGGCTCGAGCAATCAGAGAAGAGAAGGCAATCGGGGGTATCCAAATAGGAAAAGAGGAAGTCAAGTTATCTCTTTTTGCAGACGACATGATTGTATACCTTGAAAACCCAAGAGAATCTGTCAAAAACCTCCTTACACTGATAAAGACCTTTGGCAAAGTCTCAGGATACAAAATAAATGTACAAAAGACAATCGCATTTCTCTACACCAATAATAAACAAACAGAAACACAAATAAAAAACACAATTCCATTCACAATAGCCGCAAAAAAAATGAAATACCTTGGCATCTTCCTACCCAGAGACATGAAAGACCTTTACAAGGAAAACTACAAAACACTGCTCAAAGAAATCAAAGTTGACACAAACAAGTGGAAAAATATCCCATGCTCATGGATCGGAAGAATCAATATTGTGAAGATGTCCATCTTACCTAAGGCAATCTACAAATTCAATGCAATACCCAACAAATTACCAGCAACATTCTTCTCAGACCTAGAAAAAACAATGCAGGAATTCATATGGAAACACAAACATCCAAGAATAGCCAGAACAATCCTCAGCAAAAAAAAACAAAGCTGGTGGTATCACACTACCAGACTTCAAACTTTACTATAAAGCTACAATCATCAAAACAGCTTGGTATTGGTACAGGAACAGGCATATAGATCAATGGAATAGAATTGAGATTCCAGAAGCAAAACCTCAATTTCTCAACCAACTCATCTTTGACAAAGCCTCCACCACCTACCACTGGGGAGAGGAGAACCTATTCAGTAATTGGTGCTGGGAAAACTGGCTGACCACATGCAGAAGATTGAAACAGGACCCCTATCTATCCCCATGCACAAAGGTTAATTCCAAATGGATCAGAGACCTAAATGTAAAGCCTCAAACCATAAGAACCTTAGAAAAGGAAGGAAATACCCTCATGGAAATCGGAACTGGCATCCAATTCCTGAACAAAACCCAAAACCCACAGCTCATAAGAGAGAAAATAGACAAGTGGGACCTTATTAAACTGACAAGCTTCTGCAAAGCCAAAGAAACCATTAAGAGAGCAGGGAGACAGCCTACAGACTGGGAAAAAGTATTTGCCAACTCCAGGTTCGACAAAGGCTTAACATCCTGGATCTACAAGGAACTCAAATGTGCTGAAAAGAAAAAAACAAACAATCCCATTATAAAATGGGTAAAAGATATGAACAGACACTTCACAAAGGAAGACATCCGAGCAGCCAACAAACACATGAAAAAATGTTCAACTTCACTAATCACCAGGGAGATGCAAATCAAAACCACACTGAGATACCACCTAACCCCAGTCAGAATGGCAATTATCAACAACTCAAAAAATAACAGCTGCTGGAGAGGGTGTGGTGAAAAGGGAACACTTCTACACTGTTCGTGGGAGTGCAAACTAGTGCAACCTCTGTGGAAAGCAGTGTGGCAATTCTTAAAAGCTCTAAATACCAACCTCCCATATGACCCTGCAATCCCCCTACTGGGAATATATCCTGAAGAACACAAATCACTCTATAAAAAAGATACCTGCACACGCATGTTTATCGCAGCATTGTTCACAATAGCAAGAACCTGGAAACAGCCATGCTGCCCATCAAAAGAGGACTGGATTTAAAAAATGTGCTACATATACATGATGGAATACTACGCAGCCATAAAAAAGAACAAAATCATGAATTTCGCAGCAACCTGGATGGAACTAGAGTCTATAATACTGAGTGACCTCTCACAGAAACAAAGATCCGAGTATCACATGTTCTCACTCATATAATGGACCTTAAACATCCAATGCAATACTATACAAAAATGACTGACCGTACTGGGAAACTATGGTGGGGGGAGGGAGATGGGATTAACAGTTGCAAATATCTGTCTGGGTATGGGGAAACATCCCATATCAACAGGGTGCCTGAATGTAACGCAATTGTATATCTAACCCTTAACTGTACCCCACAACTTCACAATAAAAACAACAACAACAAAAAAAACCCAAAAAACAAAATGCAATTGTTTCTATATGTGGGCAATAAACAATCTAAAAATAAAATTAAAAATACAATTTCATTTGTTACTTCATTTAAAAAAATCGAATAAAAGCATGACTTCTATAGTGAAAACTACAAAACATTGCCAAAAAAACTTACTGAAGAATTTAATAAATGGAGAGACATTTCATGTTCATGAATTAGAATGCTCAGTCCTATGAAGATGGCAATTTTTCTAAAATTGATTTGCACATTCAACACTATCTCTATTAAAAACTTAGCAGACTCCTTTGAAGAAGCTGACAAATTGATCCAAAAATTTACATGAAAATGCAAAAATAGAATAGCTAAACAACTTTGGAAAGAAAAACAGAGTTGGAGGACTTATGCTGCCCAATTTCAAAACCAACTAAAAAGCCATAGCAATGACAAAAGTATAGTGTTGGCCCCAGGAAAGATATATAACTCAATGGAACAGCACAGGGTCCAAAAATAGACTCTGAGTTTTATGATCAATTGATTTGTTTACAGAGGGTTTCAAGGCATTTAAATGGGGGAAAGGATAGTCTTTTCAACAAAGGATGTTGAATATCCACATGCAAGAAACAAACAAACAAACCATATAGCCTCAGCTCACACCATACACAAAAATTAACCATTTTAAATGGTTAGTAAAATATGAACCATAAATCTTTTTTAACTTTTGCCCTGCATTTTAACATTTAAAGTGTTCTTGCTTTTTAATCCAGTTTTACGATCTATACTTTTTAAATGGACCAATTAGACCACTTATATTTAAGGTAATCTTTGACACGGTAGGGTTTAGATTTATCACCCTGCTCTTTCTTTTCTTTTTTTTGGGGGGACCTTTTTTTTTTAATACATATTTTTTACCCCCAGCCTGCAATCCCGCGCTTTTGGGAGGCTGAGGTGAGTGGATTGCCTGAGCCCGCGGGTTCAAGACCCGCCTGGGCAACTTGGTGAGACCTCATCTCTACAATAAATCAAAAATTAGCCGGGCATGGTAGTGCGCGCCTGTAATTCCAGCTACTCGGAAGGCTGAGGCGGAAGGATTGCCGGAGCCCAGCAGGTCGAGGCTGCGGTGGCCTGGAGCGTGCCACTGCACTCCAGTCTGGGCGACAGAGTGAGACTCCAACTCAAAAAATAAATAAATAAATAAATAAAATTGTGAGGTACAGTTAAGGGTTAGGTATACAAATATGCATCGTGCAGGTACCCTTGTTGATAAGGTGTGCCCCCCATCCCCAGACTGATATTGACTACCATTAATCCCACCTTCCTTCCCCTCCCTGTCCCCCCCATAGTTTCCCGCCACTGTCAATACTTTTCTTATAGTATTACGATAGTTGTTCAAGGTCCACCTATGAGAACATGTGATACTCAGATCTTTTTTTCTGTGAGAAATCACTCAGTATTATAAACTTTAATTCCATCCAGGTTGCTGCGAAATTCATGATTTTGTTCTTTTTTATGACTGTGTAATATTCCATCGTGTATATGTACCACATTTTTTAATTCCAGTCCTCTTTTGATGGACAGCATGGTTGGTTCCATGATCTTGCTATTGTGAGCAATGCTGCGATAAACATACGTGTGCAGGTATCTTTTTTATAGAGTGATTTGAGTTCTTCAGGGTATATTCCCAGTAGGGGGATTGCGGGGTCATATGGAAGGTCGATTTTTAGAGCTTTTAGGAATTGCCACACTGATTTCCACAGAGGCTGCACTAGTTTACTCTCCCACCAACGGTGTAGAAGTGTTACCTTTTCACCACATCCTCTCTGGCATCTGTTATTTTTTGAGTTATTGATAATGGCCATTCTGACTGGAGTTAGGTGGTATCTCAGTGTAGTTTTAATTTGCATTTCCTTAGTGACTAGTGAGGTTGAATATTTCTTCATGTATCTGTTGGCTGCTCACTTCTTTTGAGAAGTGTCTGTTCATGTCTTTTGTACACTTTGTAATGGGATTGTTTATTTTTTTCTTTTCAGCACATTTGAGTTCCTTGTAGATCCAAGATGTTAAGCCTTTGTCAGACATGGAGTTGGCAAATACTTTTTCCCAGTCTGTGGACTGTCTCCATGGTTTCTTTGGCTTTGCAGAAGCTTGTCAGTTTAATGAGGTCCCACTTGTCTGTCTTCCCTCTTATGGCCCGTGCATTTTGTTTTTTGCTCAGGAGTTGCATGCCAGTTCCAACTTCCGTAGGGATGTGTCCTGCATTTTCTAAAGTTCTTATGGTTTGAGGTTTTACATTTAGGTCTCTGATCCATTTAGAGTTAATTTTTGTGTATGGGGATAGATAGGGATCTTGTCTGAATCTTCTGCATGTGGTCAGTCAGTTTTCCCATCATCATTTACTGAATAGATTGTTTTCTCCGCAGTGGTGGGTGGTGGAGGCTTTGTCGAAGATGAGTTTGTTGAGAAACTGAGGTTTTGCTTCTGGAATCTCAATTCTATTCCATTGGTCTAGATACCTGTTCTTGTACCAATGCCAAACTGTTTTGATTATTGTAGCTTTATAGTAAAGTTTAGAGTCTGGGAGTGTGCTATCTCCTGCTTTGTTATTTTTGCTGAGGATTGTTCTGACTATTCTTGGTCATCTCTTTTGTTCTTTGTTCTCTTTCCTACTTTTTTCCTGTCATATTCAACTAAGATTTCATGTTATAGCCAATATTAGTATATTAGCTACATTTTGAGTGTGTGTTTTTATTTAGTGGACAATATGCACCTTTTTTTCAGTTTAGTTTGAATAACATTCCTCTTATATATCCATTTTCCCTTCTTTTTTGTGCTATTGTTGTCATATTTTTACTTTTACATATGCTACAAACCCCAAAATATATTGTTATTATTTTTAAAACCATCAATTATCTTTTAAGGAGATGAAAACATGTTTTTTATATGTACCCATGTATTAATATTTTTTTGATGCTCTTGATTTCTTTGTGTAGTTCTAAATTTTTTTGCTACTATTATTTTCCTTTTGCCTGAAGAACTTCTTTTGACATTTTTCATAGTTTATATCTGATGGTGATTAATTCTCTTTGCTTTTTCTTGTCTGAGAAGTCTTTACTTTTGAAAGATATTTTCACTGGATAAAGAATTCTATGTTGATTGTGTTTTCTTTCTAGACTCTAAAGATGTTAATCATTTGTCTTCTAGCTTGCATAGTTTCTGATGGGAAGTTGTTTGTCATTCTTATTTTTGTGTATACTTTTCCTCTGACTGTTTTAAAGATATTCTCCTTAATTCACTTTTGGTAATTTGATTATAATGTGCCATATGTGGTTTCTTTTACTTGGATTTTATTAATCTTAGGTTTGTAGATCTATAATTTTTAAAATTTGGAATAATTTTAGTTGCACTTAAAAATATTTCTGTTTCCTTCCCCCTTTCTTTTTGTGCCTCCAATTACATGTATCTTAGATAATTTGGTAACATCCCCAAGGCCATTGATGCTCTGTTTACTTTTTCATTATTTATTACTCTCTGCTATTAAAAAATACTTTTTATGTGTATGAGTTCATTGGTTTTTTTTTCTTTTGCAGTATTTAATTCAATGCATTTTTGTCTTCAGATATTATAATTTTAATCTGTAGAAACTCCTTTTTAATGTATCCCTTTTTTATTATGGTCATGATTTCTTTATATTATAAAGTCCTCATCTGTTAATTCCATTATCTCTTTAATTTCCAGGTGTATTTCTACCATTTATTTTTCTCCTGATTACAGTTTATATTTTTCTGCTTTTTGCATGTGTGGCAATTTTTGATTGGATATAGAGCATTTTGTTTTTATATTGTGCTGACTTTGTTGTATTTCTTTAAATAATGCTGTTATTTTTCTCTGAAGTGCTGTTAAGTTGTATGGAGTCAAATGGATTATTTTGAAGTTTGTTTTTAAATTTTGCTAGTGTTAGTTATTTTATTTATTCTAGGGCTAATTTATTATTAGCTAATATTCTAGGGCTAATTTATTGCCAGTACGAAAGTGAAACTTTTCTGAGCACTTTATAAGATGCTCCATATATTACTGGGTCTTTCCACCCTATCTGGAGAAGGCTCAAAAGATTTCCAATCTGTAACAGCTCCAGGATTTGTTCAGCCTACCGCCTTATTGTGGTTCTCTTCTCAGCGTGTGTTAAATCTCAAGTGGACCTTTCATTATATCTTTAGAATTCTCTTCCAGAATCTTTTTTTATTCTAGTATTCTGTCTTTTAAATTCTAGTTGCAATGACCTCCCAAAACCCCAATCTTTGCCTCTGTGACTTAACAAAAACTTTGCACTTTCCATTTCTGCACTGTGACTTGGAGACTACCTCTGAGCTATAGGCTGGTGCAATTGTGGGCCCATCTTGTTTGTTTTGCTTTTTTCAAGGTTACTGTTTGCACTACCAATGTCTGAAAAATGTTTTTCATATATTTTGTTCAGTTTTATAATCATTTAAGATGGAAAAAAATCTATTCCTTGTTACTCCATCTGTTTTGGACATATAAGTCACCACACCATCTATTTATTTAATAAAGTTTCTTTTAAAAATATTAATTTTCCAAAGAAGAATTTCTGGGCCAATGGTTGTAAACTTTTATTTTACTTTTCTAAGATGTTCCCTTCTATATATGTGTATATAAACATAGATACCTATGTGTCTATATCTAATCTGTCTATTCAGATTATATATGTCTTTGTCCAAATTTTGGTAGATTGTGTCTTTTAAGGAATTGGTCTATTTCAACTAGTTATTAAATTTATGAGCATAGAGTTGTTCATAATATTTCTTTATTATTCGTTTTAATGTCCATGAAATCTGTAATGAAGACCCTTTTTACTTTCTTATATTATTTTCTAATGTTTTCTCTTTTTCCTTAGTTAGCTTGGTTAGAAGTTTATCAATTTTATTGATCTTTTCAAAGAACCAGCTTTTGGTTTCATCGATTTTCTTCATTGATTTTCTGCTTTTAATTTTATTGCTTTTTGTTCTAATTTTTATTTTCTTTTATTTATTTTGGATTTAGTTTGCTTTCTCTTTTCTAGTTTTACAAGATGGAAGCTTAGATGATTGATTTTGTATCTTTATTCTTTTCCAGTATATGCACTCAATGCTAGCAATTTCTCTCTAAGCACTGCTTTCTTTGCATTCCCAAAATTTTCATAATTTTTATTTAATTCAGAATGTTTTCAAATTCTCTTAAGACTTGTTCTTTGACCCATGTGTTATTTAGAAATGTGTTGTTTAATCTCCAAGTATTTTGGTACATTCTAGGTATCTTTCAGTTATTGGTTTCTCATGAAATTCCATTGTGATCTGAAAGCATGCTTCACATGATTTCCATTCTATTTAGTTTGTTAAAGTGTGTTATGGTCCAGAATGTGATCTATCTTAGTGAATGTTCCATGAGCTTGAGGAAAATGCATATTCTGCTGTTGTTGAATATAGTAGTATATTCTTTGATTTTCAAACTCTTTTTACATCTGAAATTTCACTATGATAAATCAATGGTCACTTTACAAAAATTATCTTGCTCAGAGCTTGATAAGCCATTTTAATATGAGAATTTTTATCTTTACTTTGGGGAATTTTAGCAATTATTTCATGAGATAGTGCTTCTTCTTCAGTGTTATTTTTTCAGTGACATTGGAAATTCTGAATCTATTCTTCATCTCTTAGCTTTCTTTTTTACCCAGAAACAACTCTATACTGTCTTTTTCATTTTGGCATATAATTTAGTCCAACTTTCAACTCACTTATTTGCTCCTTTTCTGTGCCAGGAAATATATCAAATTTTTATTCCAACCATTTTCTTTTTCCAACATTTCCAATTCATGTTTTATTTCAAAATCACCTTTATAACTAATGTTAATAATCAAGTGGAAATTATAAGGTTTAATTGTACTAAGTATACCTTCTCATGTCTCAATTTTTTCATCTTTAATAGAAAGAGATTATAAATAGCACCACACATTTGTTTTTCTTGAAGATTAAGTGAAATAATACATGAAAACCCTCAGAATAGAGGTTCTCTGCCAAACAGAATGTTTCTTCTTCCTACTGAGGTCTATTGAGAGAGGAGCAGATTAGTTGTTCCACACTGTTTTTAGTGAGAGTGGGGAATTGATGAGGTTTGCTGCTAGGCGAGGGTACCTGGGTCACATCTCTTCTGGTCTTGGATATCCTGTTTTTACCAGGTAAAACTAGCCAAGTGTGGTATTGCCCAATCCTTCTTCCCTAAACATGGCCACAATCACAGGAGACATCATACTTTTTACTATTGAGTAACTCTTATAGGAAAACATGCAGAGGTCATCATCTGCCTTCTTATAGCGTGTCTGTACCCCATATTCAGTTGCCTCATGCCTCTTTATGATCCTAGCTTTCCCCCTGGGTATGAAACATTATGCCATCCCCAGCATTTATATAATCCTTTCCTGAGGATTCTTGCACATATTATGAGTGTTTTTTTTTCTTTGTATAATAAATTCCATCTGTCTCTAGGGAATCCCTCACTGATAATTTTCCTTCTTACATTTGAGTACTCAGAAAGTCAGTTATTTATTGTTGTGTAATAGACCATCTCCACACTTAGTTGCATTAAGCATTAACACTTATTTGGTTCATAGGTCAGCAATTTAGGCTGGCTTGACTGGATGACTGGGCTGATCATGGCTGATTAAGCTCAGCTAAGCATTTCCTGGCCGCTGCCTGCTTAGCTGGGGGTTGGCTGGTCTGAGGTGGTTCAACTGGAAAGGCTAGTCTCTGCTGTGCATAGTGTCATATCATCCACCAGGCTGGGTTCAGCTTGCTAGGTTCCAAGAGCAAGAGTGGATGCATGTACTCAAGGCATCTTGAGGACTGGAGTTAGAACTTGCAATGTGGCTTCCACTGCATTTTATCAACCAAATAAAATCGAGGTTAAAAAAGTGGAGATGCCGAGTGTAGTGGCTCATGCCTATAATCCCAGCACTTGGAGGTGAGAGGATTGCCTGAGCCCAGGGGTTCCAGACCAGTCTGGGCAACTTGGCGATACCATGTCTCCACAATAAATCAAAAAAATAAGCTGAGTGTGATGGTGTATGCCTGTACTTCCAGTTACTTGGAAGGCTGAGGTGAAAGTGTCTCCTGAGTGCAGCAAGTCAAGGCTACAGTGGCCATGAGAGTGCCAATGCACTACAGCCTGGGTGACAGAGTGAGGCTCCAACTCAAATAAAATAAAATAAAATGAGTGGAGAAATGAGCTCCACTTGTTGATTAGAGGAACCTCAAAGAACTGTGGCCATTTTTACAATTTACCACATCTTATTATAAAAAATTTTATCTTGTCTATGACCTTTAATTCTCTTTATCTTGGCAGTCATGGTGGTGGTTAGCTTTAACACTTCTCCATGTACTGGATTCATCATTTTTGACGAAGTTCTTTAATTACATCTACAATTTATTTTGGTGTGTGCTGTAAGAGATTTTTTTCTAAATATATCTAATCTCTGTCTCTAAGGTTCCTTTTTTCCCCCTTACCTATAAGCTGTTGTCCTATTAGTATCAACTCACTATCTTTTCTTGTTAACATTTGATGATGATGATGATGATGATGATGATGATGATGATGATGATGATAGGAAAGTTGGCTTTACTGGACACCAACCTCATTTTTTACATCAGCTTTTCCATTCAAGGATGTCTTCTTATCCTCTGCCACAGGGTTTGGTGAGCTGGTTAATATTTCATGTGCTCCCTGCAGAGAAGATATTCTGGAAGTTTTCTAAAAGTTCGTCCATTTGAAAAATTTTGTTTTTACCTACAATTCACAGCTCGCTTGTGTGTAACATTCTTAGATGGGCTTTTTTTCCCTTTAGAATTCTGAAGTTTTAACTCCATTATCTTGGGAGAATGGTGAAGAAATTCTAACTCTGGCTCATTTAAAACTTTCTTCTTAAAGTTTAAGAATTTTAATAGTTACCTTCAAGGGTTAGTTTCTGTTTATTCATTTATCTTGAGACAGTGATAGTGCTTTTAATTTAATAAATTTATAGTTCTTTCAGTCAGTTTTTTAAAAACTTTGGATTAAAAAAATTGTACCTTGATTATTAACTCTGCCCTTCAGGTACTTTTATAGTTTAAATGTTGCATTTCTGTTCCTCATCTTCCCTATGCTTCCCAGTATTCTTATTTTTCTTTCTTCCATTCTGTCTCTTTCTTTTCTTTTTGAGATGTAGTCTCAATATGTTGGCCAGGTTGATCTTGAACACTTAGCCTCAAAAGATCCTCCTTCCTTGGTCTCCCAAAGTAATGAGATTATAGGCATGAACTAATCCACCTGGCTTCATTTGGTCTTTTTTAATTTTTAATTTTATTTTATTATAGAGATTTGGGATATGAGTAAGAATTAACTACACAAGTAGGCTGCACGCAGATGAAGTCTGGACCTCCACTAGCCCTCATTTCCCCTGGTTTGGAACCAGGTACCCTTTGTGTAGTTACATGTCCCCCTCTCCCCTGGCAGTGCCCAACAACTGCTGATCCCTCCCTTTTGCTATTGTGATTAAAGTTCAGGTCCCACTATGAGTGAGAACATGCAATATTCAGTTATTTGTTTCTGTGATAGATCACTAGGTATGGTGGTCTCCAACTTCATCCAATTTGCTGTGAAGTTTATGATTTTGTTTTTCTTTATGGCTGCTAATACTCCATTGTGTATATGTACCATATTTTCTTTATCTAGTACACTTTTGATGAGCAGTTTTTCTATTGTGAATAGTACAGCTATAAATATGTGTGTGCTGGTGTCTTCTGTATGGAATGATTTGTGTTCCTCTGGGTATATTTTCAGGATAGGGATTGCTGAATCATATGGAAGGTCAATTTTTTGATCTTTTGGGAATCACCACACTGCTCTCTATAGAGGTTGAACTAGTTTGCAGTCCCACCAACTGTATAGAAGCATTCCTTTTTCTCTGCACTTGTGCCAGTAATTGTCGTTTTTCTCATTGTAGATTTGATTTGTATTTCTCTGATGATTAGATAAGCTGAGCATTTTTTTCATGTGTCTGGGGCTGCTTGTATGTCATCTTCTGAGAAGTAACTGTTCATGTCCTTTGCCCACTTTTTAATGGGGCTGTTTGTTTTTTCCCTTTCTTCGCTTGAGTTCCTTCTAGATCCTGAATGTTAGGCCTTTGTCAGATGTATAATTTGCAAATATTTTATCCCATTCTGTGGGTTGTGTCTTTCTCTCCTATTGGTTTCTTTTGGAGTGCAAAACCTTTTCAGTTTGATAAGGTCCCACTTGTCTATCTTAGCTTTTATGGCATTCACTTTTGGGGACTTGGTCAAGATCATTGCCTACTCTGATGTGCATAAACGTTTTTCCTAGGTTTTCTTTAAGATTCTTACAGTTTGAGGTTTTCCATTTAGGCCTTTGATTCATTTTGAGTTGATTTTTGTATATGGTGATAGGGGTCCAGTTTCGTTCTTCTGCATGTGGTCAGCCAGTTTTCCCAGCACCATTTGCTAAATATGGTCTGCTTTCCCCAGGAATTGTTATTGCTGGCTATGTTGATGAGTTGGTTGAGAGACTGTGTTTTTACTTCCAGAATCTTTCTTCTGTTCTATTGGTCTATGTGTCTATTCTTGTGCTAATACCTAGTTCTTGTAATAAAGTTTAAAGTCTGGAAGTGTGATACTTCCTGCTTTGTTCCTTTTGCTGAGGATTGTTTTGGCTATTCTTGCTCTTTTGTGTTTTCATATGAATATCTGTATTGTCATTTCCAGGTCTGAGAAAAATGATTCTGGTAATTTGGTGGGTATTGCACTGAATCTATAAATTTCCTTGGGTAGTATGGATATCTTGACAATGTTGATTCTCCCAAACCATGAGCAAGGAATGTTTTTCTACTTGTTTGTGTCATCTTTGATTTTTTTTTTTTTGAGCATAGTTTTGTAAATCTCATTGTAAAGGTATTTCACGTCTCTTGTTAGGTGGATGCCAAGGTATCTTTTGTGTGTGTGTGTGTGTGTATGGCTATTGTGAATGGGATTGTGTGATTAATATGGTTCTCTGCCTGCTTTTTGCTAGTGTATAGAAATGAAACTGTTTTTTGCATGTTGATTTTGTACCCTGAAACTTTACCAAAGTCATTTATCAGAGCAAGAAGGCTTTTGATGAACTCCCTTGGATTTTCAAGGTATAGAATCATAACATCTGTAAAGAGGGATAGCTTAACTTCTTCTTTTCCTATTTGGATATCCCTGATTTTCTTCTTTTGCCTGATTGCTTTGGCAAGGACTTCCAGCACTATGTTAAACAGGAGGAGTGACAGTGGGCATCCTTGTCTTATTCCCTTCTCAGGGGGAATACTTACAACTTGTGTCCATTGAGAAAATGTTGACTGTGGGTTTATCATAGATGGCTCATACTGTTTTGAGGAATATCCCTTCTATGCCTAGGTGTTCAAGGGTTTTTGTCAAGAAGGGCTGCTGAACTTTGTTGAATCCTTTTTCTGCATCTAATGATATAATCAAGTGGCTCTTGTTTTTATATCTGTTAATGTATTGAATTACATTTATGGTCTTGTAAATGTTGAACCAGTCTTGCATCCCAGGAACAAAGCCAGGGTGGTCATGGTGGATGATCCTTGAGATGTGCTGTTGGATCTAATTTGCTAGAATCTTGTTGAAAATTTTTGTGTATATGTTCATCAAGGAGATAGAATTTTAATGCTCTTTCCTTGTTGGATCTTTGCCAGGTTTAGGTATCAAAGTGATGTTAGCTTCATAAAATGATTTGGGGAGAATTCCATCTTTTTTAATTGCCTGGAATGCTTTTGATAATTGGTATCAATTCTTCCTTGTATATCTTGTGGAATTCAACTGGAAGGCCACCTGTTTCAGGGATTTTTTTGGTGAGTATATTTCTTAAGATGGAGCCAATTTCCTGGATTGTTAGGATTTTAATTTCTTCTTTCAATCCTGGGAGGTTGTGTGATGTCAGAAAGTTCTTTATTTCCTTTAGGTTTTCAAGTTTATTTACATACAGGTGTGCATAGTAATCTCTGATAATCTTTTGCATTTCTTTAGAGTCAGTTGTGACTTTGTGACTTTGTCTTTTGCATTTCTAATTATGTTTATTTGGACTTTCTCTCTCTCTCTTTTTTAAGTCAGTCTGGCCAGGGGTTCTTCAATCTTATTTATCCTTTCAAAGAACTAACTTTTTGCTGTTTTGAGTTTTTTCTATGATATTTTTGTCTTCTGTGCCCTATAATTGTGGCTTTATAGAGGTGATATGAATTCTTCTGCTGAAGTTAAGATTTTGATAGTCTTGCCTTTCCAGTTCCCTTAAGTTGTTTATTTCTGATCTTTCTGTTTTCGTGTGTGTGTGTGTGTGTGTGTGTGTGTGTGTGTGCGCGTGCATGCACGTGAGTGTGTGCAGTGCTTTGAATTTTCCTCTTAACACTGTTTTCATGGCACCCTAGAGATTCTGATAAGATGTGACTTTGTTTCCAGAAATCTTTTTATTTCTGTTTCTTTTTATTTTTTATTTCTGTTTTGATTTATTTCTGTTTTGACCCAGAGATAATTCAGTAGCAGGCTATTTAGTGTCTATGTCTTTGTATGTTTTGGAAGGATTTTGGTGGCAATATTTATTTTTATTTCACTGTGATCTGAGAAGATGCATAGTATTATTTCAATCTTTTGGAATTTGTTTATGCTTGATTTATGTCCAAGAGTGTAAGTCTTGAAGTATGTTCCATGTGCTGATGAGTAGAAAGTATACGCTATAGTTGTTGGGTGAAGTGTTTTGTAGATGCTTATTAAGTTCATTTGGTCCAACACTGAGTTGAGATTCCGGATCTCCTTATTTATTTTTTGCCTCAGTGATCTATCTAGAGCTTTTAGTGGGGTATTCAGGTCTCCAGCTATGACTGTGTGAGAGTGAATGTTTACTTAGTAGTTGATTTATAACTACTAAGAGCCTAGTGCTCTTGTGTTGGGTGCATATGTGTTTAGGATGGATATTTCTTGCTGAAGAGTTGAGCCTTTTTTCATTATGTAGTGTCTTTCAGTGTCACTTTTTAACTTTTGATGGTATGAAGGATGATTTGTCTGATATTAGAATAGCTACTCCTACCTTCTTCTGTTTTCTCCACCTTGGAGTCTGTGGGTGTCCTTTGCAATAAGACATGTTTCCTGGATTTTTGGATCGTGCTTTTTAAATTCAGTTTGCCACTCTATGCATTTTCAGTGGTGCATTTAGTCCATTCATGTTCAGGTTGATTACTAAAATATGAGAGTTTATCCCTGCCATGGAACTCTTAGGGAGTTGCTTTGTTTTCTTTTAACTTTTGTATTTATATATATGTGTTTTCATTTTTGTGGGTGGTCTGTATGCTCTTGTAACTCTGTGTTTATACTTGTATTTTTGTAATAAGCATGGCTGTTCTTTTTTTTTCTGTAATAAGACCTTCTTAAACATCTCCTGAAGGGCTGGTCTGGAGACAGCTAGTCTCTTAGGGATTGAATGTCTGTGAAAGTTTTTAATTCCCTGTCACTGATGAAACTTGGCTAGGCAGGGCAGAAAATTCTTACTTGGAATTGCTTATCTTTAAGAATGTAAAACATTGGACTCCATTCTCTTTTGGCTTATATTGTTTCTGTAGATAAGTCTGGAATGATTCTGATGGGTCTTCCCCTGCAGGTAGTCTGATCTTTCTCTTTCACTGCTGTTAGGATTATTTATTTTATGCTTACTCTGTGGAGGCAGGTTGCTATGTGTCTAGGGGTTGGTCTTCTCATGTGATGCCTTGTGGATGTTCTCTGAATTTGTTGTGCTTGAATGGTTTCATCTCTGGTGAGACTAAGAAAGTTTTCTTGGATGACCTCATGGAATGTTTGTTCCAAGGTGTTCTCCATTTTCCTTTATGCTTTAGGGATACCAATCAGGCATAGGTTTGGCTTCTTGAATTAGTCATGAATCTCTTGGAGGCTTTGCTCTCTCTTTTTGTTTTTTTCTATGTTTTTAACAGATTGGGTTAATTCCATTTTTGGTCTTCAAGTTCAGAGTCTTTCCTCTGCTTGTTTGATTCTGTTCCTATGCTTGTTAGTTTGTTATTCATTTTGAGGATGGAATTCTTCATTTCCACTATTTCAGAACAGGCTTTTTTTTTAATTGACCAACTTCACTATGATTTCATTGAGTTTCGCTTCTTGTTTCTCTTGGTTCCTGTTCATTTTTGCCATCCAATCTGATTTCTGTGGCTGTCATCTGGGGCAGGTCGTTCTGGGAGATTTCCAGTATTTTTGCTCCATTGACTGTTTTTTTTGGTGCTGTCTCTTTAGGACTCTGGGGGGTTTGCCTGTGTTTTTCCACTGATGTTTACTCATTTGAGACAGGTCTCTTCTTTCTGTAGAGTTCTGTCACTCAATGAAAGAGGGGGCAGCATTCACTTCTGCTGCTTGCTCCACCTTGTGGCAGGATACTATAACTGCAGGTTTTCTCTCCCTCTGCTAAACTAGTCGAATTAGTTTCCAGTGCCTGTTGCACAAGGAAGGGTGAACTAAGTCCTCTTAGAGTTAACCCTTTCCTTCACTGAGCAGTACTTCTGACGTTGTCCAAGCCTGGAAGAGGGCAGGGTTAAGGCTCCTGGAATCCTTCACCTACCTGTTGCTTTCTGGTCTCTGTGTGTACAAAGAGACGCCTGCTGGGTGCAGGGTGTATCAGTGGCTGGGTCCCTAATATACCCTTCTAGGCAAGAGAGGCCCTGGGCTGCTTCTCCACTAGTTGCCTTCAGAGGGCATGCCTGCCGGATTCACTCTGCAGGCGGTTCTCTTCCTGCCTAGGAACAGGCGCCACAGTGGTGGCTGAGAGGGTCCTATTTCCCATTTCACTTGGGCTTCCACTGCGCTCTGCTGTGTCCCAACCAAAGCTCCTCCCACGTGGGATCAATAGCTCATGCACAGCTGAGAGGGGATGAACTGACTCATTAGAATCTTAGAATCACTCACCCCTCTTCTTCACTGAGCAGAGCTTCTGACTTTGTGCCTGAAACAGGGCAAGGGGTGTTTTCTGGTCTCTGTGCTCTCAAAGAGATCTTCACCGGGCACTAAATGTATCGCCTGTCCAAAAGCATTCAGAGCGTCTCCATTAATTGGGAATTGGGTCCCCACTCTCCATCTTGCTAGCTGAGAGAAGCACCAGTCTGCTGCTCCATGATGACCATCTTGGATTTCTTCTCCCTTTGGGTAGTGCACACTGGAGCATGAACATGTGACCTGGGCCTCCTCTTTGCGCCCCCAAAATTCAGTCCCCACCAGCCCTGAAGAAATCGCTGCAAAACAGGCTCTTTCTGCTACCCTTGGGTTGGGGGTAACATCAGGAAGCTGTTTAGGCTCCACTGTGCTCCTCCCCTCAATTTAGTCTTACTATTAATTATATTTATTGAGTCGCTAAGAATGTATAATATTTTCAAAATCTTTAAGTGTTACTCCTGGGGGATTTGTATCAGAGCCAATGTTTACCTTGCTGCTTTTTAAGCTTTATTCTTTTGACTTACAAAAATTTTACTCTAAGAATATTTTTAATACCATCTCCCCTCTGTTATTTATTTATGTTTTGTTCCTGAGAATATAGAGAATTTGAGCACGTAGGAACTATAAGCGACCTGCAGGAAGGTGACATTTTTGAATCCAGTGTTATTCTCTTTTAGCAATCTTCCCAAGTTAAATTTTCACAGCATCCATATCAAAGTCTGGGTTCCAACTGCCAGGAATATGACAGGTGCAACGTGCCATCTTCATCATGAGACTCCTTGCACTACTCACCTATCATAAAGATCCTTCACCTATCATAAAGATCCTGGATTTGCAATGTATTAATACCTGTCAAGGAACTTGGAGAGAAAGGAGTTTGCCTCAACAGAGCATGGTTGGTTTTGAAAAGTGACTACAGAAAACATTCTCAATGGAACAGGAGTGTGCATCCTATCTGAAGGTGGAGTAGAACGGCAATCAAGGTGTTCAGGCAGCCCTCACAGGTCAGCTTTTTTTTTCTTTCAGCGATAGGGCTACACTCTGTGAACTCTGACCACTGTTTCTGGAAAGCTTCAGGAAGGCAGTTGTCTTGGCACATCAACTGAGAGCCTCAACTCTTAGAGCTGGAAAGAGAAATGACTGCTTCTCTTCCTCCAGGAGAGAAGGCTCAGAGCACAGAATTGCCTGTCTTGGATTCCTTCAGGCTTTCCAATGTCTCTCTGGAAGGTCAACACTTTGTGGGGCTCTAGAGGAGACTGAAGTCCTCTAGAGGACAAAAATCAGCAAGGACTCTTTGGGAAGGCCAAGGCCCTATTGTGGTAGAAAAAGATTTTTCAAGATTTTTCAACAGTGCATTTCAAAGGGTGGTCCCTAGACCTATTGCATCAGCCTCACCTGAGAAATTGTTAGGAAAGCAATTTCCTTTTTTTTTTGAGTAAGAATCTCACTCTGCCCAGGTTGGTGCAGTGGCATTCTCACTGCCACTGCAGCCTCAACCTGCTAGGCTCAGGTGATCCTTCTGTCTTAGCCTTCCAAGCAGCTGAAACCTCAGGCATGCGCCACCACACCCAGTTAATTTATTTATTGATTATTGTAGAGATGAGGTTTCACCAAGTTGCCCAGGCTGGTCTCAAACCCCTGGACTCAGGCAATCTTCTTGCTTCTACCTCCCAAAGTGCCAGGATTATAGGCATGAGCCACTGTGCCCAGCTAGGAAAACAAATTCTTGAGCTTCAGATCTACTGAATATTCTGAGGATAGGGCCTAACTATTTGTGTTTCAACAACTTCTCTTGGTGATTCTGATAAAAGCTCAAGTATGAGAACCACTATTTTATAGTCTAGCTCCTAGAGGACAGAAAGCATTAGGTCAACTGAAAAATTAGACTGGATTTTATCCAATTCAGAACTATACAACTTAATTGTTGTGGCAAGAAAACTGTGGGCTTTATTTTCTTTTTAAGCCATTATAGCCATGTGGACTGATCCTCTTAGATAATTTTAATAATATTAATTCATTCCACAAATATCTATTAAACACTTGCTGGGTATGTGAATTATATCTCAATAAAGCTATAAAAAAATGCATTGATTACATAAGACCTGAGACCACTCTACCTGACTCTGCTCCTGGCAGGGCCCAGAGAACATTCAGTTCACAAATGTATTGGTAAGAACATTTGTGCTTTTGTGATATTCACTGAAGTGGTGGCAACTGAGTGAACTCCATGTAGAGTTGACCACTGATGAGGAGGCTGGGGTGAAACAAACAGTCAAGGGTCCCAGTTACAGGTGAAGCTGAGGTAAAATGAGGTGATGAATACAAGGAAGAGAGTCAATATCTACCTATTTAATATGCAGCCAAAATGTGTCTGTGCTAAAGAGAATAATTTAAGGTGCTATTATAAAGCAAAGCACAGTAAGATCTATGA
Source organism: Cephalopachus bancanus (assembly GCA_027257055.1). Classification (NCBI taxonomy): domain Eukaryota; kingdom Metazoa; phylum Chordata; class Mammalia; order Primates; family Tarsiidae; genus Cephalopachus; species Cephalopachus bancanus. The sequence goes on along the minus strand of JAPVLO010000170.1, from coordinate 1,401,546 downwards.
CTACAGTTAGGTGTATGAAAAATATGTAAATGAAAGCTATCGAACTGAAAAAGGCCAACATTTCAACAGCCTTTGTTTTTTGATGTGAATGGAATATGATGATATTGTCAATTGCAGCTTTGTATTAAAGAAACAAGACATGTCCAGAGTCCTTCTTGAGAGCTTGCCTCAATGAATTATTTATGTAACTTATTTATTTAATCATCTTAACAGGCTTAAAAATATGCATTGCCTCTGTTTTAAAGATAAGAAAACTTTGCCTGAGCCCGCCTGGGCAACTTGGCGAGACCCGCCAAGGCAACTTGGCGAGACCTCATCTCCACAATAAATCAAAAAACTAGCCGAGCATGGTAGCACGCGCCTGTAGTTCCAGCTACTTGGAAGGCTGAGGCGAAAGGATCGCCGGAGTCCAGCAGGTCGAGGCTGCGGTGGCCGGGAGCGGCCACTGCACTCCGTCTGGGCGACAGAGTGAGACTCCAACTCAAAAAATAAATAAGTAAATAAAGATAAGAAAACTAAGGCAGAGACAGATGACTTTAACTTGCCCTTGATTACACAGCTAACAATGGCAGAACAGAAATGCAATCCAGAAACATCTGACTGTGATGTTCTTCTGCGGACCATGCACTGAGCTGAGGGATAGATAGCACGCTGTATAGCCGGAGAAACAGAATCGATTGGAGATCAGACAGACTGACAGACATGGGATTGACTCACACAATTATGGAGGCTGGAAGTCCCAAGACCTGCAGGTTGAGTCAGCAAGCTGGAGAGCCAATGGTATAGTTCCAATCTGAGTCTGAAGGCTTGAGAACCAGGAGAGCTAAACCAGTGTAGTTTCCTACTGAAGACTGGCAAGCTCAAGACTGAGGAACTGATGGGAACAGAAGTTAATGTTTCAGTTTGTCTGAAGTAAGAAAAAAAAAAAGAAAAAACTCCAGTGTCCCAGTCAGAAGGCCATCAGACAGGAAGAATTTTCTCTTACTCAAGAGAGGGTCAGCCTTTTTGTTTTATTGAGGTCTTTGACTAATTGAATCAGGCCAACCCACATAAGGGGAAAATCTGCTTTACTCAATCTGCCAATTTGAATGCTCATCTTGACCCAAAAGTCTCACACAGAAATGCCTAGAATATTGTTTGGTCAAATATCGGGGTACCTCCTGGTCCATCCAAGTTGACATATAAAATTAACCATCAGACACACCTTATCATATTCAGTCCCCACAGTTGCCTGTAATTCCTATTTTACGGATGAGACATGGAGGAGATAAGCCAAATGATTCTCCCATGGTTACTCTGCTAGTCACTAGCAGAGCTGAGATTCACACTCGGCACTCCCTGGAGCTAATGCTGGAGCTGTTTTCTTTTTCTTTTTCTTTTTTTTTTGAGTTGGAGTCTCACTCTTGTTGCCCAGACTGGAGTGCAGTGGCCGCTCCCAGCCACCGCAGCCTCGACCCGCTGGGCTCCGGCGATCCTTCCGCCTCAGCCTTCCAAGTAGCCAGAATTACAGGCATGCACTACCACGCCCAGCTGATTTTTTGGTTTATTGTAGAGATGAGGTCTCACCAAGTTGCCCAGGCGGGTCTCGAACCTGCGGGCTCAGGCAATCCACTCACCTCAGCCTCCCAAAGCGCAGGATTACAGGCTGAGCCACCGAGCCTGGCTGGAGCTGTTTTTCTTGTGTACTACACTCCTTTCAACCAAGAAAAGTTTCTATTTCATGAAGAGGGATTGTTAAAGAGAAGATGATGAGGATGTACGTTCAGCAATGTTTCAGGAAGATTAATTAGCAGAGAATATGAGATGGGTATTCCAGGGCTGGGAGACTAAAGTCCATTCTAGAGTCTCATTTAACACCTCTATATCTTTAACTATGGACAGATTTGATTGTTAGAATTTGAAGCATAATCTTAGAGTGAACATGCATTGTACTAAGCCTTTTCTTAAATTTATTACCATGATGTATTTCAAATAAATTATTTTATAGCAATTATACCTTGAATTTCTATAGTGAGTTGGCTTAATTTAGCTTAGTTTTATTTAGTTATTGAATTGCTTTCATTTTCTCTTGCAACTACTTAAGATTAAATATGTATTACCTTTTATAGACTGAAAAATTAATTAATTTATGCTCAACTATTTCTTAGTAGCAGAACACAACACAGTAGTTAAGAGCACAGTAGTTAAGAGCACCCCCAGGCCCCAGTTCCACCACCTACTGGCTGTGTGACTGTGCAAATTACTTAACCTTTCTGTGGCTCAGTTTCTTCATTTGTAAGTGGGTTGTTGCAGAAGAGTCATTGTATGAAAAGAGCTTAGAACAATGCCTGACATGTATTAAGATATCTAAGTGTTGGTGATTTTTAAAAAATCATCACTTTGATTTTTGGTGCCAGACATAGAGTCTTGACTAAAAAAGACAAGGTCTTATTGTTTTTTGCTTTTATGAAACTCACATTCTGTTGGGGAAGATAGATGTCTATCCTTATTGTTTCTCAAATAAGCAATTTTAGCTAAAAATATTATTTTTACAATCAAAGAAACACATAAGCATGCAAACATAAAACATGTTTAATGTCAGTAATAGTCAAGAAACATAAAACAATTTAATATTTTTTCCTTACCAATTTGTCAAAGAGGAAACAACAGTGCTGGTGAGGTTGTGGGGAAAGGGTCCACGGCATATTGTCGAGTGCCGTGACTTTTCTAGGAGGAATCCTCAATTGCCTATCTGACCCTTATATGCCACACCCAATCCATCTGCAGGTTATGTTGTCTCTACCTTTAAATGCACATTCAGAAACCTCTTTGGTATCCCTCTGTCTCAGAGCAAGCTACCCTTATCCTTGTCTGGACTATCACAACCCACACCTAACTGAATCCCTGCTTTCCATTGTCTCTTCTCCACCCAGCATCCAGGAAGATGTTTTTAGCATGGAATGCTGGTGATATCACTCTGCTGTGCAAAAGGCTTACCATGGTGGTTATTGCCTCGTGATGTGGCTCCTGCCGACCTTCCCCACATTTCTTCTTTCACTCCCTTCACTCTGCCACCTTGACCTTATCAGTCCTCACACCTCCAAGCCCAGGTCAGCATTGAAATCTTCCTGTTTTTTCTTTCTACCTGGAACACCCCCAGAGGTGGTCTCTGTTCACATGTCATGTCCTTAGACAGGCCTCTTAACTATCCTTTCCAAAATATCCAGGCCCTGTTTAGGGCACTCATTACTCTTTGCAGTCACAACATGAATTTTTTTTTTTTTTTTTTTTGCTGTGAATTGTCTGTCTTCTCTGCAGAAGTAAGCTGCATATAAGCCAACACCTAGTCTGATTGGTTCACAGTGCCTGGGACACCATTAGTCTCAATAAATATTTATTGAACAAATAAATATTGCTATGGACAGAATATGTGTGTCCCTTCCTCCAGATTCATATGTTTTATTTATTTATATTACTATTACTTTTTTATTTTTTAAGAAATGGAGTCTAGCTATGTTGCTCAGGCTGGATTCAAACTTCTGGGGCCAAGCAATCCTCCCACCTCAGCCTCTCAAGTATCTGGGATTACAGGCAGGAGCCTCAGCACCACAAAATCCATATGTTAAAACTTAATCCCCAAAGTGATGATATTACCGGGTGAGGCTTTTGGGAGATGATTAGTTCATGAAAGTGGAGCCCTCATGAATGGAAATGTGCTCTTATAAGGTCTGAAGAGGCCAGTATTCTATCCTTTCATAATGCATGAACACAGTGAGAAGGCACTGTCTGTGAACCAGGAAATGGGCACTCATCAGACAATGAATCCGCCTGCATCTTGACTTTGAACTTCTTAGTCTCTAGAACTGGGAGAAATAAATTTCTGTTGTTTGTTTGTAAGCTACTCAGACGATGCTATTTTGTTATAGCTGCCTGAATGGACTAAGACAAGTGAATATCCAAATTGTTAAACATAATAATTTTAATCTAGAAATTCTACTTCTAGGAGCTTAAAAAAACAGACAAAGATACAGCTATTGTATGGAATGCTCATTGTAGCATTATGTTAGTACCAAACTGGAAGCAACCTGTCATCCTAAAGATAGGGGATTGAGTCATAAATGTATTTATTTGTGAAATACTCTGTACCTATTAAAAATGTGTGGTAAAATATTATTTAATAGCATGGAGAAATATTCACAATACACTATTGCTTTAAAAATTATAAGATACAATGTATCACAATGGTTTATTTTGAAAATAATGTATATTTATTGCATACTCAGATAAAACCTAGAGATATATATGTTTCACTGAAACCTTAATAGTAGTATCTCTGAGATATGGGACCACATATGAGATATGAAACTTTTTTGTGCTTTTCTATATTTTTCAAATTTTCTACAATGAAAACAGCACATTTTAATTAAAACATTTAGTGAAATGTCTATTTTGTTGCCCTCTGTTTTAAGTAGTTTATATCTCAGATGCAGATCCAAGTCTTTTCCAATTATTCTTGCTAAAAACAGTTTTATTTCTTCTTTGCGTATTAATTGTAAGTCTTTATTTTCTCTATTTCTAACGCCTTGATATTTGGGGCCTTTCTGACCCTGGAGAGACTGCCTCTCCTAGAGCTAGTCAGTTCCTAGAGATAGTAAAGGACTTACCTGAAAGCATGCCTTTCTCATGAAGACTCCGGTCTGAAACCCACATCCTCTAACTGCCTCCTTCATCTGGGTCTCACAGGGCTCTTTACCCCAGACCATTATTCCTCTGTCCCAATCAGCCTGGCCAGGTGCTAGACAGCTAGAGATATCTCTTACATCCCAGAGCCTGCTGAAATTATTCAAACTAATCAATTATAAGCCTACCTACCCTGCCTTACCTGTTCCTTCTTATGGAAACCACAGTAAAGGTCTTGTCTATGTTTTCCTCACACAATCTCTGCCTCTTGATTGACCCTGGTACTTCCTTGCATGGTCCTGAGTTGTACGGCATGCTGCCGCCTCTTCAGAACTGTGAGTAGTAAACGCTCTTCAGTGTGGTCTTGTGGTAGATAAAGCTGCTTCATGCCTTGACTCCAAAAGAGACAGCTAACTCTTATGGTCAACATTTTCGGCCTTCTTCCCAAGTCGAGGATGCTGCACAGCCTCAAATAGGTCATTCATACAATCAAGACACTATTGGATCTTATCACTGCATTTTTAGCTTTCAAGAACTCCGATTCAGAATTGCCTATTCTTTTAGAAATTTTAATTTTGAGGTTCCCTATCACCGAGCTTGAGATTTGGGTGGTTTTGTGGATATTATAACGGGTTTCTCACCGTAATCTACTCTATCTCATGAGTGCAAGATTCTTCTCTGACCAATAACGAAAGAGCTGGGCAGAAAGTGGATAACATTTTATTAAGCAAGTTAGAAAATGCATAAAATTTCAGGCTTTGTAGGGACAGAAGAGTGAAAAATTCAGCATAGAGAAGGAAGGGTAGGAGCGTCTTATTCTTCAGTAATAAGAAAATAAAAATTATTTACCTTAAGCCAATCAGAAATTCAGCCCAACTAGACTGATGCTGAATCAACTCAAAAGGAAACCACATTTCTTACTTTACTTGCCCAAACCCATTCTAATGTGAATCTACAGCGTTTTGGCCAGAATCCCAGTAGATTCTTTTGAAAAATACGCTTCTCCCCAGTTTAAGTTGCTCTGTTGATGCTGCAGAGTGACTCTGTCTTGGAAATAGCTATAAACCCAGGACAGATTTGTAAAATTTGTGAAACTTGCAGTTAGTGTAAACAAGCGATAGTAGCATTTCTCTTGAGATCATCTCTTCAAGGTAGAATAGAGTAGTTTCATTCTAATAGAAATATGTAAATGTCTATATATTGATATTACATTTTATGCTACATTATAGCATAATTTTTGTTGAATGTTTTTCTGTACATGGACTATAATATGAATCTTTTCCTCAAAGAAAAGACTACATAGTTTTATAACAGTACTTACTTTTGAAATCAAAATCTTTAGGTTAAAAAAAAATCATAGGTGTATACAAGCTTATAAAATGTATGATTCTGTGCTCATAATGATACAGTAAGAATTCAAAGTTCCCAAATATGAATCCAGTTTATGGAGTTGGGCAATATCTTGGGAGGAAAAGTTCATGTTTTTTTTGGGTGATATTCATCATAAAGAATACTACTATAGTGAAGTGTGGAAATAAACAGCATTTTTTAAAAAGCAGTTTTCCTTGTCATTCTGCTTCTGACAGAAACATGGAAAGAACTGGAACTCTCTCTAATAATTAGTTTCATGTGAAAATATCTAGCAACTAGAGAGGGTATGCAAAATTAGAAAAAAACAGGCCATGAGTGAATCTCAAAGAGCCTCGAAGGGCATGTTGCTTAGAGCTGGTAGGAAGATACCAAATAGAAAAGTATGACTAACTTTAGGAAACAGAAGTCTGAAATAAATTTCATTCTCCTTTAAAGATATTCTTGGCTGTAGAAAGAAGATCTAAGGAGAATAAGCGTATAGATCCTCCAGGAAGATCTGGCTTTTTGGATGACACAGGTGGAATCCTCTTCCCATAAATCCTTTGGTCTATCCGGCTTCTCTCATGCTTGGGAGCACTAGGATGATAACAGCTCTCCACCAAAATGGGAGGCTCCCCTTAAGGCAGCCCATACGGAGGACTGGCCTCTTGTGAGGGCTCTGTTTGCTGACTCAGTGAGATTGGGCCATCTGTATCTCCTGCCAGGCAAATGTTCCCTTCAGGATTCAGCTCACATGGCAGACAAAGTTGTGGAACACACATGCATGCATGCACACACACAAAAGTCCTCATTCTTCAAGTCTAGGGTAGCCCTTCAGGAAACTCGGGCCTGTCACTCTAGTCCCACCAGCAGATGTCTTTCCTGTGTCTGAAGGCCAGAATCATCCCTCAGGTCCGTGTCTGGAGCCAACATGAATCTTGATCTAATTTGACCCTCTCACCAGTTCTTGGTCAGGGAGTCAATGCTTTGCACTGGTCATGCTGTTCTACTTTTAGAGACATTTCCCTAAATAGGACCAAGGAAAAATAAGACATATTTCAAAGTTATTTTTAAATACGACGAACTGAAAAAGACATAGTTTCCTTCATTTTCAAGTGGCAACACACGCAGTCCTTTCAGTGAGTTTTGCCACAAAACATTCTCAACAAAATAACTGTGTGCAGAAGATTGAGTTTTAAGCAGTATTTCTGCTACTTTCTGGTTTTGTGACCTGGATGAGTCTAAAGTGTAAATCTGGTTATGGTGTTTCTTTGTTTAATACTGGTCCTGCCTTCTTACTGCCCACAATCCTCTGAGTGGCTACCAAAGCCCTTTGTGATGGAGCCCCCATCAAACCCAGCCAGACCTCCCCAACACAATCTTCACTCATACATGTCTTGGGCTGTTCCTGCAGCTGGACATGTGCCTTCTCTCTCCTGGCTCATGCATACTCTGTTGCCTGCATGTGAACTGCTCTTTACCCATCCTTGCCCCCATTTTATTTGGCAAATGACTAAGAATTCTTTATGCCTTGGCTTACATAGTGCTCCTTTATGATTCCTCAGGTATGGGTTCAGTGCCCTTCCCATATGCTCCTACATCACCCAAGGATGACCCCCATGGTGGAACTTTGTTTTTCTGTATTGTAATCGTCAGTTTTCTTGAACAGTTTCCTCTCTCCAAAATAGACTTTAATTCCCTAAAAGACTAAGTATAGACTGAGCCACAAATACGTGTAGGGCTCGCTGACCTGACTGTACCTTTGGAGCTGGGTGCTGCAGCTGGGTCAGATTTCCCTGGTCTGTCCTGGTGTGATAGTCATCGAGGTTGGTCTAATGTTGGGCTCACTTTTCTTTCAGGCATAAGGCAAGAGTGTACTTCCCTGTTCACTAGACCTTAGGGGTGGCTGCGTGACTTACCTTGGTTGACAGGAGATGAGCAGAAGTGTTGGGTGTTACTTCCAAATGGAAACCTTAAGAACATGCTTGTGCATCCCATACCCTTCCTTTGCCTCTCTGACTGGCAATATTCAGGGTAAGGGTGCTTCGTTGGCTAAGGTCTTGAGGTGGGTATGATCATGAGATAGAGCAAAGCCCTCAGCCAGCTCTTAAAGGACATATAACCAAAAAAAGAAAAAAAAATCTTTGTTGTTTTCAGTTACTGAGATTTTGGAGTTATTTTGTTATTGAAGCATCACCTAGCCTATCCTGACTGATAAACCAAGATGATGAGTAGAATTTTTCTGTGATGTCAACTCTAGATTGCCAATGGCTACTTAAATTGCCTTTAGCTACAAAACCTATATTTGGGTTCCATGTGAAGGAATGCTGTGATTTATTCATGTTGTCTCTATCAGCATAACGTGGGAAATTGGAGACCATTTGCCTTTCTTGATTTAGTCTATGCTAATGAGCACATTGCTTACCGGATATATCGTTACCTCTCTTTCAATCTGTTTTACTTCTTGCTGCTTGCTGTACAAATCTGCCATATCCAGTATCAGAATTTCGAGATGTAATGAAGCTGAATAAGTAATCCCCTAAAGGTCATATGGCAAATTATGGCACCAAGACTAGTGCACCAACTTCTGATCAAACATCCTTTCTCAATTCAATTGTTGTTTATTAATAGGGAAGTATATGAGATTATTTATTTGAAAATTATTTTTATTCTGAGAAAAAAACAAAAATGATGATTTAACTCTGTTTTTTCCCCCACATCTCTAATAACTCACCAGGTATCATAGCATTCTTTTCTAGTTTTTTTTATTACACTCTGAATACATTGCTGCATAATTTACAAAGGTGTTTTCAGTACTTTAATTAATATTAGACTATAACTGTGAAAAAATATTTGTTTTCTGAATGAAACGTATATATTTTCCCCTTTCACTTGACATTTATACATTTAGACAAGTATAATCTTTCTTTAGCTAACATTTCCTAGGTGTGTCCACACCCGAGGTGCATCTTGGGCAGTACTGAGTCATTCAGTGGTCACTACTTGGTGCCTGATGTTCTGTTTGTTCCTTCTCAGTTTTTTTTGGCTCAATATTTTTCCTCTTTCCACTTCTTAAATCACCCTCTAACTCCAATCAAGCACACCCTGCTACTCCTGTCTTTTTAACTTCTTCCAGAGCTGTCCCATCTTCTCCATCTCCACCTTCACTGCCATACTACAGTACCAGAGTTATGCTCTTCTCATCTTTGACCAAGACCAGTAAGAGAATCTCCTACCTGGAATTCTTGCTTCAGGACCTCAGGTAACTATTGTTTATTGAGTATTTTACCTTGTGCAAAACATCAAACTAAGGATTATATACATAGCTTCTCTTAATCTTCACAGCAACTATATTGTATGCAGGACCCACAAAGCCCAAAACTTGAATCCCCAATTGTATTCAGACTCCACAAAACCTGGATCCTCCCTCCTCTGACCATACCTCAGTCAGAATTTTTTAAGAATAGATCCTGTGCCTATAACAATCTGGAGAAACCAGGAAGAGTGAAGTTCCTCATTTGTCCTATCTCTCAGTGAGAGAGAAAATTACTTTGGGTTCCTTGGGAAGATGCTTTAATCCAAAGTTTGTTTCCTCTGGGGGATTCTTAGAAAACCACATTTTGAATGTGACCATCTATTCCTGTGTCTTAACCGTGCAGGCTTCCCACTTGTGTATGTTTGAGACTCACAGGTATGTCAGCCAAGCCAATGAGCTTTCCCTTTCTTAGTGGGTCACACCTCACCTCATAGCCCTCTACATCTTATGTAGGAGGCTGCCTGCTCTTCTCTAGTCCATGGCTTATCTCCTTCAATCCAAGGCCTGAGCCAATGTCACGTGATGCCATGGAAAAGACAGACACCTCAGGAAGGACTGACCCTGGTCTACTGGGGTGGGTTTATTTTTTCAGAAGCCCTGTAACCCTTCCATTCTATAATGGAGCCCCCAACAAATAAAAGAGAAAGGCATCAGGTCAATTTCTATTGATACCATTTTCTATTTAGTATCTTTATCTCTGTTTTGTCTACCCATCTGTGTTAAATGCTTCCCACTAGAGCAAAGTTTTAATAATCCAGACTATATTTATCTCAAATTTAAAATTCAGCCACAAAGGCATAACAACAAGGCTTCCCTCAAAATTTAGGAAACATATTTTAGGTGAGATTGATTTCCTGAGAAAATTAACTTCCCCAAGCAATAATTTGAATAAGTGGTTGAGATATTTAATTAACTCATGTGTAGCCTTAGAAATGTGTTTGATTGTATTAGTCTGTCTGAAATTGAGACGTGGTCAATTGTGTCTTCACAGTTAATGCAAGGGAATTGTCTACATAAAGTATAGAAAATGAGATGTGAAAGAAATATAAATTTCAGTGCATCTCTATCACTGTCTAAAGAAGCTGGCTCTCTGGCTAGTCTTTGAAGTTGTTTCCATAAACTCATGAAGGGAAGAGAGATAACATGGAGTGGTTGGAAGGATAAGCCACTAAGACTGACTTCTCTTCTTCCAAGTCCATGTCTATCAAGCATATTTTCTGGTAATAATCTTGTTTTCCTCATAGATTTACCTACTGAGATATGCTGGCTATAGAAAGCTCACAAAGTTTTTGTCAGTTATATTTTTATGGATATTAATAGATTGATATTCTCCCAAGCCAGAGCATCATGGGGCTCATCGCACACGTAGACCATGGGAAATTTGGTCAGAGCACACATAGACCGAGGGAAATTTCTGGAATTGCATGGTGGATCCTGTATAGCCTTACAGTGACTACATTAGACACAGTCTACAAGGTGATATGGCCTGAGTGGACATTGGATTCTCTAAATGAACTTCTTGCCTACTTTGCTGTAGATATAAGAGAGTTAAATGTTAGTTTGTTTTAAATCTGTTGAATTTCTGGTTAGTTGGAATTTGGTCCACAGCTATCACTATATTCATGTTCTTCTAATCTTCTAAATGTTCTTCATCCATTTATTCAACTATTCATGTAACAAATTACTTACCACTATGTTCCAGGTATTTTATTAGATACTGGGAATATAATGATGAATAGTGTGCAGTCTCTGCCCATTAGGGGCTCTCAGTCTAGTTGGAAAGGCCATATTTTAAACCAATCATCACATAATATGATAAGTACTATAACAGAGTTATAGCAAAAAGTAGGAATACTTGTGCACATAAAAAAATTAGAAAAGACTTCCCATAGGAGGTAACATTTGAGTGGAGTCTTCAAGGCTGGCCAGGAGTTTGCCAGGCAGGTGAGATAATCAGAAATTCTCCAGGCAGTATGAAGAACATCTTCAAATAAGTGGTTCAGTCAGTATGGAATACAGGGCATATATGAATGTTTGCTGAAAACTAGACAAAAGGAAGATGGATGCAGCTGGAAAGATAGACAGGTGTCAGTGAAAGGCTTAATCTGGTAAGTGCAAGGGATTTATGACTGATTTTCACCTCCCAGAATCCCTGAGGATGATCTATGAGGTTTGCTGTACTCACAACAACTTTGCGTCTAGACTTGTTGACCTTTTAGAAATCTCACATGGGATCCCCTCCTTAATCTGCATGGCCCGTGGTTAAGTCCCATCTTGTCCTGTTGGTGATGAAGTCCTTCTCTCTGGGCAGGCCCTCCTGCATAATCCCCAATTACATTATCTTTTTGTCCCTGGACTTTTGCTTTCTTTTCCCCCTACTACTACTTTTGAGAATAAACACCTAAAAATCCACCTTTACAATGCTACAAACAGAGCAGTAATGTAACTCACTGTTATAAACAGAGTAAAAAACAGATGAGGTCTCTCTTCTAGCACAGACTGTTAAGGAAGCAAGATTGTTCCAGTAAACCCAACATTCCAGTTTTTTGTAGGTAACATTTCTGGGCTAGCTGAATTTTATTTGATTTGCTTGGTTTCTGTGGCTGTTATAAACTGAGTAACCTCTCAGTCTTCTCGTGACCTTGGTAGGCTTGAAGAATAAATCTTGCCTTCCAACTTGCAGGTTTCTGCCTCCAAAACCATCGGAGAGGATCAGAAGTGAGGTGGGATTTGCCTACAATGGGGTTAACCTGTTGCATCTTCCTGTAGCAACAGCTTTATTCCATGGAAAAAATGAAACCCCTCTTTATGGAGTCGAACACAAATTCACATTAATTTTAAGAGAAAATAAAAAATCAGATACTCTACTTTATAGACTTGATTCCTAGAGGTCTTTTTCATCCTCTTCCAAGGTCAGAAGTACTTTGGTACAAAATTTTGAGGCTCTAGTGTGGAGTCTGGGTGAGCAGGCAGGGAAAAGGAGCTGTTACTTGTTAGGTGTTCAGTAAATTCTCCCTCCATTCCCTCTTCTTTCCTTCATTTTTGCCCTCTCTCCCTCCCTCTTTCCTTCTCCTTCCTTCCTTTTTTACGTCCTTTCTCAAGTGGGGCAGTTTGTCACTGGCATTTTCCAAGCATCCCTGTGTTTGGGAACTGTATGATTGTTGTAGACTCTTACAATGCTAGAGCCTGCAGCAACCACAGAAGTCCATCCTTTTGCTTGCTAGGTGAGGAAGTCAATCAAGGCCACAGAGGTAGCTGGAGGCAGAACCAGACTAGACCCCAGATCTCTTGGTCCCTGGTCGAGGGCTCTCAGAAAAGTAAAGGCACTAGCTTTCATTGCATGAGTAGGTTGTGGGATTTTCAGATCATCTGTTGTTAGTGCTGCTGCAAGAACAAGACCATGGTGATAGGAGGTATTCGCGCCAGACTAGTAACAGAACCACCCTCTGGAAATGCCAGAGCTGGAGACTCTTGCCAAACTGTAGCAGCCAGTGTCCCTGAGGTCCAGGAAATCAGATTCAGTCAAAACTAGGGCCAGCTGCTCTGGAGGAAGGAACAATTTGTTCTTTCCCTGCCCTTCTGGGGAGCTGGGCTTGTCCTAAGGCAGGCTACTGTTACCACAGCTGCCTTCCCGAGAGGAAGCATTGTGGGCACCTTCACATCACTGTATCCTTTTTCTCCTTGACAGCCAGGTTACTTTACTCAATGATTATATGGTAGCTTCATAACTGAAAGGTATTTAAAAATTTTATGAAACAATTTACTGACAAATGTAAATCTCTTCCTATAGATAAGCTACTGTTACATGAACCATAGACCCCAAAAGATCCAGAAAACATGGGCAGATCAGATAATTTTGTATTATATTTTATTGAGCAAGTATATTAAAAAACTAAAACAAATTTTGTGAGAGGAACTTGGAAGACACAAAAGAAAGACATGATGCCTGCATTCAAGAATCTGACCCTCTACTGGGAGATTATATTAGTTTTCTATTGCTGCTGTACCAAATTACCCTAAACTTAATGGTTTAGATAGCTCAACTTACTATCTTACAATTCTGAAGGTCAGAAGTCCAAAATAGATCTCACTGGGCTAAAATCAAGATGCTGGCAGAGCTGTGCTCCTTCTGGAACCCCTTAGGGATAATCTGTTTCTTGCCTTCCGTAGCTTCTAAAGGTAGTCCACATCTCAGCTTGTGGTCCCTTCCTCCATCTTCAAAGGCGTGTAAAGTCTTTTTCTACCTACCATCTCATTAGTTCTTATTTTTCTGTCTCCCTCTTCCACTTTTAAAGACCCTTGTGGTTTTACTAAACTCACTGGATAATCCAGGATAATCTCCTCACCTTAAAGTCAGCAGATTAGCAACCTTAATTGCCCTTATGTCCACAAAGTCTGGGGATTAGGATCTGGCATCTTTGGGAAGACATCATTCTGCTTACCATGGAAACTTAGACATATTCATGGATGAGCACTGAATGTTAGGATTTGGGCTGTGATGGTAGTGTATAGGAGGAGCATCTGACTCTGGGGTAATGATGAAATGAAAATATCAGAGAGATCTTTCTGGAAAAGGTGACTTTTTTTCTTTTGGGGGGTCAGAGTCTTATTCTGATACCCAGGCTGGAGTGCAGTGGCATACTCACGGCCACCACACCCTCGACCTGCTGGGCTTAGGTAATCCTTCCACCTTCACCTTCCAACTAGCTGGAACCACAGATGTACGCCACCATACCTGACTGCTTTTTAAAATTTACTGTAGAGACGAGATATCACCAAGTTGCCCAAGCTGGTCTCAAACTCCTGGGCTCAGATAATCCTCTCACCTCTGCCTCCTAAAGTACTAGGATTATAGGCATGAGTCACTTCACCCAGCTAAAGGTGACTTTTTGAGTTCAGATTTTTAGCTTGTATGAGAGTCTGGCCAAGGAAGGGGAAAAGGCATTCAAAGAAAAAGGGGAAAAGGTACAACAGAAGCAAGGATAAGGCATAATGACAGGGGATGAAACTGACTGGAATGTGGGGTCTGGGAAGGAGAGTGGTAGATGATTAGGCTGAAAAAGGTCCCAGTAGGAAACAAATGACACCCTCAAATGGGACTATTGAAAGGCTCTTTAACAATGTTTAAATAAAGGTTCTTTCACAATAGTTGGACTAGGTTAAGGGAGGTCAAAACAAAGGATGGCAAAACCCGCTAGGACTAACAACAACCAGGAAGTTTACCATCCTCAGGCCTGGGGTCAACTGGAAGGAGGAATTACTGAGATGGAGAGTCTTGGCTTTAGGGAGGCGCCACCTTGCAGAAGTCATGACCTTTAATGTAAAATCATAAACATGGCCAAACTACAACACAGCAGAAGAGAGCGGAATAAAAATTCTGACCTTTATCTTCCCACTTTTCAATCATCTGCTCTTGCCTTTCATTAGTAAACTCAACTGGAATTATGGAGTTGAGCTCCCTGTGGCTCAGAAGGGAGTGGATCTGGAGGGCACACTGCAGGGACCTGAGAGGCAGACCTTGTATGTTATAAATAAAGAATCTGGTAAAGAATCTAAGGCTACAGGGAGCCCAGAAGTACTATAAGCAAGTCAATCAATAGCTCTAAAATTTCTCTAAGTTTATTAACCACTCCATTTCCCATACTACAGTACTTCATTCCATAGGCTAAAGATTTTACCTAGCCTCCATCTCTTGTCCTGATCCCATTTTGTAGAGCCTTCAAGCTGATCTTATACATTTCTTGTCAGTCAAGGTGTTAATGGCCAATAATGCCTTCATAAGCTTCCTCTTTCAGATAATGTTTAGATTTATTGGGAGCCTTCAGTGGCTGGATTAGTTAGCTATTGCTATAATCATGCTGTTACAAACCACTTCCAAACTCAGGGGCTTTAAATGATACATATTTATTTAGTTCAGAAGTCTGTAAGTTGGCAGTTCAGGCTGGGAAGTCTTTCTGGTCTCAAGTGAACTTAGAAATCTGGGGGTCACTCAATCTGTTGGCTGAGGACTCACACTTCAGGGAACTGTGATGCCACTCTTCTTTCCACGTTTTCCCACCCCTACAGCAGGCCAGCCTAGCTAGTTCTCAGCACAGTGGCCCAGCTGCAAGAGCAGAATCAAAAATGAGTAGGTTCTTTTCTAAGCCTCCCCTGTGTCACAACTATTAATATCCTATTGATTAAAGTAAGTCACATAATTAAATAGGTTCTATCTCTTGATGGAAGAAGCTACAGTCACATGGCAAGAGACATGGATAGAAAAGCAGATAAAGAACTGGTACCATTAATGCAATCAATCTGCTAATCATTTTTGAGTGCATTAACCTAGGCAATGAAGATTTATTTCTCCAATTACTATTTTTTTATTGTCAAAATCTCCCACTGAAATGTAAGTCTAGCAAGAGCACAGCTGTACCCCCAATGAATCCAACATAATCTGTGCTCAGTAAATTTTTCATTGAAACCATAAGCGAAGACTGCTGGCTTCACATGGAAATTATTTGGAGAATTGTCTTTATGGACTTATTCTATTCTAGAAAGTCCTCATAAACAGACAATTGTCCCTGAAAATAAGTGAGCACAAATATGATTTCCTTCATCTCCAGGCTACCTGCATTGCTATTTCATATTCTCTCTTTCATGTTTGATCAACTTGATGCCTAGATGAAGATATGAAGTACAGGAAATGGACCCTCCCTCAATCGGAACCTTGTCTTACCTCATCATTCTCCATGAGGGGCCAGGGAGCTGGCACAGTTGCACAGCTTGAACATATACAATACTGAACTGAAGAGTGTCATAAATCCCATTATGCACTAAATAGTGTGCCTCCAAAATTATATTAAAGTTCTAACTACTAGTACCTTGGAATGTGACTCTATTTGGAGAGAGTCTTTAAAGAGATAATTAAGGTTAAATGAGATCATATAGGCCAAATCCAATATGACTAGTGTCCTTGTAAGTCAAAGAGTTTAGGGTATAGATGCACACAGAGGGAAGATCCATGTGAAAACACTAGTAGAAGATGGCTATCTACAAGCAAAGGAGAGAGGCCTCCAAAGAAACCAGCCCTGCTGACACCTTGATGTTGGATTTCCAGCCTCCAGAACTGTGAGACAATAAGTTTCTGTTGTTTAAGTCACTCAGTTTGTGACACTTTGTTATGGTAGCTCTACCAAAATGAATTTACCTCCTTTATTAAAAGAGAACAGCCAGAGGAAGACTTGTTAGGAGGGACTCCCCCACCCCACTTCCAGTGTGTGTCAGAGGATGATTCCTAGTGGACTGCCTGGAGAGGCAGGCTTGTATTGGAAGCCCCAAGAGGAGTATGTGCTAGAAACTCACAGGACCACTTCAGAGTGGTTGGTGAAGGCTGAAGACAGATGGTGTGGGGGTCCTTTCATGTGGCCTTCCCAGGAACTTGCCAGCAGTTCTAACTTGTTCCTTGTAGGCCAATGATAAATTCTCTTCATTAGCAAGTTTCCCAGTGGCCTAATTTTATTGGTTCCTCAGGAGTTCTTCTCTTGCTTTTCAGGCATCCAGTCATCTAAAATGTGGTGTCTCCAGCAAATTCACCCGCCTCATTATGTGTGATCCCTCTTCTAGGCCATTTAGCCCTCCTCCCAGCTCCTAATAAATAAATACTGATTCTAAGACCAAAACCCAAGAGGCCATACATTTAATTGCTTTCCATGCTGAGAAGAATCATTTATTAGTGCTGTGCAAAGCACTGTGTTTGAAAACGCCAAACCACATGAAACGCCATGAGTTCTGAGCCAGAGTTTGACGGAGAAACAGCCAAGTTTCATCCGAACTTTGTTAGGCCTCATGACCTTTCACAAAACCTCAAAGCAAACATATTCAGCCCCTGGATAGGCTCAAACCCTGAGTTGAGTGCTGTCATTTGTTTGGTTTTGTAGCAGCTGCTTATATCACAAATTCCCACTTCTGGTTTAAAAAAAAATCCACAAGATGGCTTCAACCCAGTGTGACGTTCTGTTTTGTGTTTTGCAATATGTCTATTGATTGTGAAACTCATGATTCCTTTGGAAAGCTATCACTGCAGAACAACTTGTGGGTTGAGAACTGCCAGGTAAATTGGGGTGAAAAGAGTAAAATGGAATATAGTGAGAAACCAACTGTAGTGAATCTGACTGTATGATGAGCTAGGAGGTGATAGGAGGAGATGGGAGTAGCAGTCAGGAGGTCAGAGGAGAATGGTTTTATTTTGATTTCAAAAAGAAAGATTTGGGGCTGAGGCATTGTCTGGACACAGTGAGTATTTGGTAAGCATTTGACTGACCTCTTCAATACACGTAATCTGTAATTTCCTTGTGTCTTTACTTAATTTGGAGATCCCTGAGAAGGATATGACAGCCACTTGTAGATCGCCATGTATCCATCTGGGCCTGCTGAGATGCTATCTGCTGAGTTAGAATGTTGACAGTGAAAGCTATTCTGAGAAGAGGCCAGACAGTGGCTCGTCTTTTGTTACATTTGTATTGAGAAAGAGCAAGAAATGGCAGAAAGGGAGGGCTTGGACTTTGAATCAAACATGTCACTGGATTGGTGCAGAGGCAGACCCAAGAGTGGGGTAGAGGCAGACCCAAGAGTGGGCAGCAGAAATGTAATTATTTCTGTGGACTAAACACTCCTTGGATGTTCCAGTGTTAGTTCAAGCAAACAGCGATGACCTGAACAAAAATAGGGCCTTCTTCAGGCAAAAATAGGGCCTTCTTCATAACGGCCAGGCCTTTGAGTGACTGGCTCAGGTTAGTCTGGTAGCAGAAGGCTTACCCAAGCACAAGGCTAGAGTTTTAGGGCATAATTTTGATCATTGTGTGTTCAGAGTTTGTGAGGTAAGAGGGGATGTTCATGGTGGTATTGAAATAGCAGAAGCAAGAGTAGATTTCTTTGGGTTCCGGGGTGAGAATTTGGTTCTAACAATTTGCAGATGCCCACCTATTGAGTCTCAAAATAAGATAAGCAGATGTTGATTCATCTATGAATCAGACCAGAACTGCAAAGCACTTCTCTTTGTCTTTTCATCCCCTTTCTCACCCTCCTCTGCCAAAGATATGAATGGAAATTGTTTGGGACGGGCAGTGGAAGGAAATGAGGCTACAAAAGAAGAGGATCTAGATCAGGTGAGGCCTTGTAGGTCATTGTGAGAACTTTGCAGGTAAGGGTTTAATCAAACATGGATTTATTTATTTTTATTTATTTATTTATTTATTTTTGAGTTGGAGTCTCACTCCGTCGCCCAGACTGGAGTGCAGTGGCCGCTCCCGACCACCGCAGCCTCGATCTGCTGGGCTCCAGCGATCCTTCCGCCTCCGCCTTCCAAGTAACTGGAACTACAGGCGTGCGCTACCATGCCCGGCTAATTTTCAAACATGGATTTAACTCGCCATCTGGTCTTCTTTGCTATCATGTCCCAAGTCCAAGACAAGTCTAAGCAGGAACCACAAGAGGATCTGACATAGTTTCCTACATTTCAGGTGATGTGTGAACCAAATCCAAATTATTTACATTGGCAATTTTTTGTAAATATTGATCTTATTCTCAACAGCAACTCCATGAATTTGGTAATACTAATGGTTATATAATCTTACATCAGTCCCACAGTAAGGAATAAAAGAATAAATGACATCCTGACCTCAGCAATTTTGACCTCACTGTTTTGGGCTTCCTTATTAATTCCATAGATATTTTATTTCTGTGTATATAGATACAAATATTTTCGTAAGAAATACATCAACAGTAATACATTTTTATTGAAAAAAATCTTTTTTTAAAAAAGGAAAAAATCTTTTAAGAATCAATCTTTGTTAATCCAATTCTTTTGATAACATTTCCATAAAATAGTTGTTTTATTTTTGTTTCAATACAAAGATCATTATTATTACCAGAATCAATTATTTTCTGGTGTGATTTGCTTACTTTGACTCAACTTTTTACCTAGCTGTATATTCTATGATTCTGAATTATCTTTTGCAGAAATTATTTCTACCAAGTTTATTTCTCAGGCCAAATTATATAAATATATAAAGACTTGATTTTCCATTCACTTTCAGCTAATATGCATTTTAAATTATGTGCAACTTTAGATACTGTAGATATTTTAAAAAATTATTTCTACTGAGTATGTTTCCCACTTTTAATTCTTGAGGTTTTTATCTGTACTAAACTTTACCGCATATAGCTTTAACCAATCTTAGGTGTTGATTATTTCTTCTAGTAATGTTCAGTAAGAATTAGATAAGGGGCTAGTTATTGTCAAGTTTTTATTGGAGCAATGGGCAAAAAGCACAATCGCAGAAGTCAGATGAAAGACAAAGTCTAAACAGCAAGGTCAATGTCTTGCAGCTGACCCTCCTGCATCTCACTGGTCCACCATGATGTTGAAGCCTGGTAGCCCTTTGTCGTCACACAATGAAGCCTGTTAGGAAGATCTCTTTGTTAGCTCTTTGACACAAGTGCTAATTTCACCAATAAGGAGTGTGGTGAGGGCACTGGGAAGGAAAGGGTCTACAAGACAAATGACTGCTTCATTATGACAAAATTCCAGAATGAAGCAAAAACTTGGATATCCTTTTGAAAATAAATTTTGGCTCAATATTGTTGTTTCCAGGTTAAAAAGTTACTGGATTTGTATCTCTTTAATTCCCCACAAAACTTTATGAGGAACATAAGACGTTAACAGAGAAGAAAGAAGACTTTCATGAGCACTTAAAAGGTCTAAAGTGTGCAGGGTTGTAGTAAAGCGAGGAAGACTGACACAAGGGTGGAGAACAGATACTGTAAAATGCACGGGAAAGAACAGGAACGTGGGGCCTGAAGACCTGGTTTCTGGTCCTGGTGCATCATCTTTCTAGTTTGGAGGTGGTAGGGCAGTTGACTCGGTCTTCTTGAGTCTCAGTTTCCTCATCCACAGAACTCTAAACACTTCACAGGGTAGATGTGAAGTTTATGAAGCACACAAACACTCTGGCTAATGTGGAGGGCAAGGCAAGTGGCAATTATTACTGACTGGTGTTCATAAGTTTAAGGAATGAATCATTTTTTTTCTTTTCAGAAAAAAAGGCTTCCTGTCCTACCCTGTCTTCTCCTCCCTCCCATCCCTCCTCCTCCTTTCCCTTCTTTTCCTTCTCTTTTGAATAGCCTCAACCAATAGTCTTAGGGTGGGACTGGTCACATCAGAAAGAGTAATCTTATGATTTAGGGTGAGAGCTTTGGGTCACATGGTATCAGTCAACCTAGAGACTGAATTCATCCATATGGACAATCAATCAATCATGCCTTGTAAAAGAAGCCTCAATACAGTTCTGGACACAGGAGCTCAGGTGAGCTTCCTGGGATGGCAGAACTCCATGAGTATAATTACACATTGATGATGGTGGGGCAATGTATTTTGAGGACAAAGGAAGCTTTAAGTTTGGGACTCTGCTAGACTCTGCCCTATGCATCTCTTCCTTTGGTCAACTTCAGTATACCCTCTGCCTGTAATCACTGTAATCACTAATATAATAGGTTCCATGGAACTTGTGAGTCTTCTAGTTATAGAAGAGTTATAGATAT
This sequence comes from Cephalopachus bancanus, assembly GCA_027257055.1. Lineage (NCBI taxonomy): Eukaryota > Metazoa > Chordata > Mammalia > Primates > Tarsiidae > Cephalopachus > Cephalopachus bancanus. The sequence continues at coordinate 1,380,641 of JAPVLO010000170.1, read as the reverse complement.
TCAGGATAGTGTAGGGAAACCCTTATAATTAGTTGGCATCAGAGTGAGGGTGGTCTTGTGTGGACCTTTCCTTCTAATTTTGTTGCTGGACCCAACTCATTTTTTGGGTCAAAATCTTAAGCAGCATTGGCAGTCTGGAGGATGGTACCTTTAACTTGGCTAATTATATCATCTTTGTCATCTTTGGTGACTTCTGGAATAGGAACAAGAAAAGAAACAACTTTCTGTTACTTTTTTTTAGCACTAGGTGAAATACAATTAAAATAATGCAATTTAAGGTCTTTCAATGAACCATCAAGAAAAATTTACTCATATTATTCACATGGCTAATTCTCTCAGCAAACACTTGTGTAACTCTTACCATGAGCTAGGCATTGTTCTAAATGTTATATATATATATTAACTCATTTGATGTTAATGACTGTTGAAGCTGACTCAATATTGATAATATTATTATTTCCATCATTGTATAAGTGAACTTCTTGATTTTATTTTTTTCAGCTCAGGCCTTACATACTGATTTTCCCCACTATGAAAAATGAGAATTTAGCTTTCTTTCACAAGCAAATATGACCTCTCTTTACACACACACATACTTTACATTTCCCAACTGTCCCAATATATTTATATTAGAATTTGGGTTACAACAATAAAAATTGGTTACTTCATGATGTCCATATAACAATTATTCACAAAGAATCGTGTTGCACAGTAAGAACACTTAATCTTAGTTGCCTAATATTTTATTTATAAGCATTTATAATTACAGTCTTTATTTGTTTGTGTTTCTTTGTTAGTCTTTAGATTCTGACCACTTATTCAATCCCAAACTTTCCTTCAGTCGTACAACCTTCCTTGCAGTATGTTTGAGCATATGAAGTATTTTATAATTTTCATCTTTTTAAAGAAATCTTTCTGGGAGCCCTTTGATCTGCTCTTAAATGGACTTTGGCCTCTAGGTCTTCCACGTAGTTATTGCCTTGGTGTCTGTCTTCATCCTCTTAAGTATTTCTACTTTTGTGTGGATCTCATTTCTGTATCTCACATATTTCTCTTTCTTGATTTACTCCCTCACTTTAGAGAAGTTTTGTTCAGTCATGGTCCAGTCAAGAGACAGAAATCACACTATTTTTACAGAGAAGATAAAGTGAATTGCAAGTAAATTGAGAAAGACAAAACTGAGATTTCACAGAGGTAGTAACTACAGGAAATAAGTACTACTAATAGGACTGGAGAAATAAAGGAACAATAAGGAAGGCTCTAATGGGGATTCCCGCAAAGATGGGATCCAGACCTGTGGGAAAGGAGAATTGTTCAAATGGTATCGGTGGCTCAGGAGCTTACAGGAGAGACACTGCAAAAGCTCATTCCTCTGAGGAGTGAGCACTGGCTGAGCACTGGCTAAAGGTGTTATCTCTGAGAGGGTAGCATATAAAGCCAGCCAACTGTGACTAACTAGTGCTACCAGTGTGAGAATCACTGTTGGGACAAACTGACAGCAGCAGGAAGCAAACAGCAAGAAACACGTCCCTTGTTTCTCCTCTGGCCTTGCAATCTTCCTTGCTCATTCACTAGTGCCCCCTATTGGCAGAGATTAATATAGAGTCCACTGAAAAGGAAATATGGTTGCAGAGACCAGCCCAGCATCATAAAGCAGAGCTGAGAAGAGGTGGAAGTTAAAGTTAAACGACATTAGGTTAGTAACTCTCACAAGCACATGTTTCAATAACTTCCTGAGAATAGGAGTGTTATGTTTTGTCTTGTTAGCTTTCATGTTTGAAAATTCTACCTCTCTGTGTGATTTGTGCGTAGGATTCTAGATAGCAAATTTTGTTTTTCCTCAAATAACGTTCTTGGCAGTGTTCCTCTGTTTTCTAGCTTCTCTGCTATTGCTGAGAAGTCCAATGTCATTCTTTTTTGACCCCTTATTTGAATCTGATTTATTCCTCTCTCAAACTTATGTAATATTTTCTTTGTAGTCTTCTATGATTTCATGATGATATGCATTGGCATGGACCTGTTTCATTGTTCTGAGTTGTCAGCTTATTTAGTCTGGACACTTATGTCCTTAAGTTCTGATAAATTTTCTTATATTACTTTTTCAATAATTTACTTCCTTCTGTTTTCTTACTATCTCTATTTTTTTTTTGTTTCTCTTATTTGAATGTTGGACCACCTAGAATTCTTTTCTAGTTTTTCTCTCCCTTCCCAACCATGTTATATCTCTTTGTCTTTTCTAATTTCTGTGAGATTTCTCCAACTTTCATTTTCATAGCTTTTATTGAGTGTGTCATTTCTGCTCTCATATTTTCAGTTTCCTAGAGTATTTGTTGGTTTCTTTAATGTTTTTTTTAAATAGCATCTTGTTCTTTTTCCATGGATCTAATAGCTTCTCTGGTTTTTTGTTAGTCTTTTAGTAGTTTTTATTGAAGTATTCTTTTTTTCTGCCTAATGTCTCCTTAAACCCACCTTTACTTGATAACTTAATTAGCACACTGTTCTAATTTTAAAGATATGTCTTGTCTGTAATTTTGTCCACTTTCAATAACTATTATTAGTAATAACTTCTTTCCTTTTTTTTTCTAAATCCATCTTGAATTTCAAGCTCAAGCTTAGTGTGGACTTAGCACTCGTATTTTTGTTGGCAGACACATGCAGAAGTCTGCTTGCAATATGCACTCATCTAGTTCTCTTACACACAAGTGATTCAGGGGTCACATTGTGTATTTAACTACCCGTTCCCCACTCTTGAGGTACTGACATCGGTTAAAGTTGCTATAATATTTTATTAATCTTTGTAATGTTCTCTATCTTGAGTTCAAATAGTTTTTTTCCTCTCTGGCTGGGAGCCAATGTAGAGATGTGACCAAAATGTGCCTTGTCATAAACAGGGATGTCTAATTTTCAGTAAGGGACTTACCTCACACACTGATCATCTCTGCCACATCAGTCTGTACTTTGTAAGACCCAAGAGAAACTATTAGGAGTATGTTGTGTGCTGTCTAACACCTGATTATTACACCAATAACATTCCAAGTATGTCATTTATCACAGCAGTAATTAACAAAAAAAAGCTCTTATATGGCACTGAGTCTCCTGAAATATATTAAATAATCATAGAATAATCATGGCTTTTCTTCCCAGAGAAGGCCCTAGAGATCATTTAATTCAATCTCTCCTTTTATGTTTGGAGTAACAGCATGGGAGGAGTCAATGATGTGCTCCAGATTGCATGGTGGAGGCCTTGTGTGTTGTGACCAATCCTGTGTGCATTGCTATTCCCAAACACAGTGTGGGTTTCCCAGGGTTAGTTGCTGGCTTGCACACCTGCAGTCAGGGCCCGTGGGCAGCCTCTGCTGCAAAGCATGTGTCACATGCAGACTGTCTTCCTCCTTCATAAGAAAAGTTCTTGGAACTGAACTCTGATGTGCCAACTTGGACCCCAGATGCTTGCAGTGCTAGCTGATGGAGCTACCGGATTTCATTTCTAGATGATTCTGGCTCTTCAGAATGAACTGCTTCCTGGCCCAAATATCCATCAGCATTGGATGAATTGCTTAATAATAATGGATGATCAAGACCTTTTCTGAGTAGAGCTCAACTTGACCTGGGCTAGTTCCTTCCTATCTGTCTCTAAATTGTATATTAAGCAGCAATGCTGATGTGGGGATGTGTACCGCACCAGCAACTTTGCTGGAGACTCTGGAGGCTAGAACCCATGCAACTCCCCTTTCATTTAACAACCAGAGCTGCATAGTCTCACAAAGAAGAACTCCTATAAGAATTGCCCTGTCTGGGGAATGGGCCTCCTGAAGTCCAGCCCCGCCCCCCCCCCCGCCAGCACCATGTCACAAACATGCACTTGTACTTCCTGAATCTAAAATAAAGTAAAAAAAAGAATTTCCCTTGTTGCTGGGCATCATGACTCATACATGTAATTCCAGCACTTTGAGAGGCTGAGACAGGAGGATTGCTTGAGGCCAGGAGTTCAAAGCTGCAGTGAGCTATGATCACATGATTGCACTCCAGATGGAACAAGTCCCTATCTCTATTACAATAACAAACGAACAAAATTGCCTTTGCTAATTATCTGTGACTTCATGTTCCTGGATCTTGTACTTAAGAATGTTCTGGGCTCGGTGGCTCAGCCTGTAATCCGCGCTTTGGGAGGGATTACAGGAGGCTGAGGTGAGTGAATTGCCTGAGTCTGCGGGTTCGAGACCCGCCTGGGCAACTTGGCGAGACCTCATCTCCACAATAAATAAAAAAAAATTAGCCGGACATGGCGCCTGTAGTTTCAGCTACTTGGAAGGCTGAGTCGGAAGGATTGCCGGAGCACAGCAGGTCGAGGCTCCAGTCTGGGTGACAGAATGAGACTTCAACTCAGAAAAAAAAAAAAATGTTCTGGACAGAGAATGCAACCAACAAACTTCAGGAAATATCTTCCCAGCATGATTCCCGGATGTGCTCTGCTACCTTACCTCAAACACACAATGGCCAACAGGGCTTGGCTTCTGAGTTTCGGCTCTGTAATTGACAATGCCAGACATTTGTTTGTGTCCTATGTGTCTTGTGGCTGTCCATTTTTGTGTGTGGAATAAGTGTTCCTTAGCACTGAATTCCATGATTCCCTCTGCTATATATAACTAGAAAGGAGAAGAATCTAAAACAAATACAGCCAGACTGCTTGATTTGACCAGAATGGCAATTAATTAATTCCATGTGATAGACGTTGCAATCAACATCTGCAACAAGAGCAGCATCTTCTGGATGAACAGAAGAAATGAAAAGACAAAGAGGAGGAAAGGGCCTGAGATCTTGGTCCATAAGCTGTTTTGCCATGTATCCCAGGACTGTCATTCATTTCTAGGTTTTGCACAAGAAGCTCTCAGAGAGTAGGAACTAACCAGTACCTGTACATAGAAAAGTAAGAGGAAAGCTTTAATTACATAGTTATTCAAATGGGAAATGAAGATGGAGATCTGAGCAATCCCCAATTATTTTTTTAAAAAAAGAGTAGTTGCACCAAAGCTAGTATGTGGGTAGTTTTGTCTAATAGTGCAATCACCATGTCTCTTCCCTACTAACTTTATTACCTTCTACCAATCTCCAGAGCATCTCCTGAGGAAATTGCCATTTGTATTCACAACACTTGTTGCTTGAGAGACTGAAACTATGCACATATGCGTGTACACACACACACACACACACACAGACACACACACATCTATCTCATTTCATCTTACCCCTCCAACTCCAACTTTGGGGCAGGGATAGTGGTTCTAGTGTGTGATAATGTGGTTCTAGTGTGGCTTAAGCTGTGTGATAGCCATGTGCTCTCTTTCTGGCATAGCAGCTGCTGAATGATATGTTCAGTTATTTTTGAGGCTATGATTTTTTTTTCTTTTATTTGTCTATTTGTCTTCCTTCCTATATTCCTTTCTTAAATGAAAAATCTTGGTATGTGACCTACCTAAAAAAAAAAAAAAGAAGAAGAACTGTTCTGGTTTCTATTTCTAAGAGAATTTTGGCAGTAGAAGTCACAAGTGCTGGGTATTTTATTGCATTTATCAATCAAACACTGTGCATGTGGAAACAGTCCTATCTGATAAAACTTCAGAGCAATCACTGTTCACAAGATGCTATTTTGAAAGAAGAATTTTCTAACCCCAAGTGAAGCAAAAAGCAAAACTATAAGAAATGCGCAAAAGAAAAGATTCAGTGACTGAGAGGATTGATATACTTTTCTGGTTAATAAAAATAATGACTGGTAACTCATTTGTAGTCAAACCTGATAAATTTGATTTTATAAGTCAGGAATCTATTGTTTGCAAATCAAAACACCAAATTCAAGCCATTTAAATCAAGAATGGGAATTTGCTTTCAAGATTTTTGGTTCACTCGGGAAATCCAAGGAAAAAGTTAAAGATGCTGGCTATAGGAGTAGCAGGGATGCAGATGTGCCTCCATTTCAACTGGAATCATCTCTCTTGGTGCTGTCTGGCTTTCTCTACATGTTAGAAAATATGATATGAGTTTCTCTCTTCACATATGAGAAGAGACTTATTTAATTCTTTCAATCTCAAGTTGGAATATTCAGTGAAGGACTTGGTGGTACAGCTTGGCATAGGTGCTCACCCTTGAATAGTCAGCTGTAGCTGGAGAAATGGAACACTAGATTGGTCTAGGTCGAATGTGGTGCCCACCTCTGGGCCCGTCAACTGTGAGTGGATGGTGGGGTGGGGGGAAATCATACTGTACTCACATGAAAGTTCCCAAATTAACTATGTCGATTGAGAAGGGACTGAAGGAAATACCATAATAGGTGTCATCTACGCAATTCAATACTATTCAAAGAAGTGTCTTTTGTGTGCTTGTTTTCTTTGAAACTTTGCTGAATGTTTCTTCAAGTCAGTGTAGAATGAACCTACTTTTGTGTTTGTGCCTGGGGTTTTTTGTTTGTTTGTTTTTGTGTGTGTTTTTTTTTTGGCTCTGGGAGGCTAGGCTCGCACTCTCCCTAGTGCGAGCTCTGATGGCATTAAATATTGGCTTTCGTAAGAACCAAATACAAATGGATGTTAGCCAACATCATAGTTTGAAGAGTATTGTGTTTCTTCTAATTAAAGGCTCTCAGGCAGCAGCTGGGCTGAGGAAATGTTTGAATCAAAGATCAGCATCTTATAGCATGCTGATTTTCAGTGAACTATGAGCTGGGATTCATTGTTACGCACCTCTTCTGCCACTTGTGAGACTCATTCTTTCTGCTGTTTCCATATTAAGAAAAATATGGCCAATGTGGCACTCATTCTCAACACACTCCATTCTCCTCATGACTATATAGAAACAATTGTCACATTGATATAAACATTTGTAAGCTTCTCATATCAAACTTATAGATTACCGAAATGACTGATAGATCATTCCTGACTGGTTTTATTATCATGAAGAACACAGAAAGCAATGCAAAATTCCAATATTTCAATAGGAATACTGGTCAAGGGTCTTTTATTCTGTCAGGAGAATTTGCCATTAACCCACTCACATGTAGAATCCTAAGGGATATGGCTGGGTTGGGAAGAAAGCCAGGTGGGGGTTCCCAACCACCTCTAGCATTTACATACACAGTAGTACCACCACACATCTAAGAAGGAAATGGATATCAGAGGCTAATGAACCAAAAAGGGAGATAACCAACAAATAGCTTATGAAAATATTATGTAATATAACAGATGATAAACAGTTGAAGATACGAAGGAAGACTTGTGTTAAATACAAAATCAGTCTTTGAAAGCCTCTGTTTTGCGTTCTGAATAAAATTCTCAAAAATGCATCCTCTCTGAAATAAGAGGTAAGAGAAGATAATAAGACAATAGTCTAAAATTAAAAGGGAGTTGTTTAGGGTGAAGGAAAAGATTTAAATCTAGCTCATTTTTAACAACTAGAACTTAAAATAGTTCTTCAGATTTTTAGTTTGCTGTTTTTCCTCTATAAAATTTGCATTAATTTATTCTGAGCATGGATTTTTAAAAATTGATCATCATATTTTCAACAACAGAAATATGAATATACATTTGAATTTAAGTTTTAAAAATTTTTCTATGAGAACGATTGAGATCTACTCTTTTAGAAAATTTCAAGTATATAATATGTTATTGTTATTAACTTAAGTCATCATGCCATACTTTAGTCTCCAGTACTTATTCATCTTATAGTTAAAGGTTTATACCCCCAGAAGGAGGCCCAAACTTAACCTGTATGATGACCACTTGTATACCTGATCCTGAATTGTACCTCACATTTTAAAAATAAAAATAAAAAAGATGCTATGTGCAAAAAAAAAAAAAAAAAAAGGTTTGTACCCTTTACATACTATCTCCTCTATTCCCCCGCTCTGAGCTCCTAAACTATGTGAGGTGGTGAATATGTTAATCAGTTGAATTGTGGTAATCATTTCACAATGCATTCATAGGTAAAAATATCATGTTGTACAACCTAAATATATGCAATTTTTGCTAGTAATACCTCAATAAAGTTAGAAAGTTTTTCTTCTGTGACCATAAGCTCAAAGTATTATACAAATTTCTTTTAGTTTGAGATATAATTACGATTGTTATCTAACTGACCAAAATGATGTAAATATATCACACATTTTGATAAATAATTATTGACCATAAAGTATATGATTTTATTAGGAATGCAGTTTTTAATGTTATGGTTAGGGCTATTTATCTACTGGTGAGTCAATTTATATGATGATGGGTGAATATTATTACTATTAGAATGAGATGTGATCTTATTTATAAATGAAAATGCAGCAAAATTTTGTTTGCACAAATAGAATAGAAGGATTTTTATTACAGCAATATTATCTATCCAAGAGTCACATAGCTACCAAACATCAAAATTATTTTAATCATCTATTAGTGAATCTATAAAGCCTTATAATTCAGTTGAGAGCAAAGAATTAGACGCCATGTATCACAAAACAATATGTGCTACCCTGTTGCTTGAGTCCTTCATTTTTTTCAACATCCATTACAATATTCCAAATGGTCCCTTTTGAAATATTGCAATTGCTATTCCTGAACACAGTGTGAGTTTCCCAGGGTTAACTGCTGGCTTGCATACCTGTAGTCAGGACCTGTGGGCAGCCTCTGCTGCAGAGCATTGTCACATACAGACTGTTCTCCTTTATAAGAAAAGTTCTTGGAACTGAACTCTGACATGTCAACTTGGACTTTTTTAAACCCTGGCCCAGTGTACCTGTTTTGGTTCTTATTGCTGCATAACAAACCACCCCTCAAAACTCAGAGGCAGAAAACAACCATTTTGCTACGTTTACAGATTATGTAGTTAATAATTGATCACAGCATAGTGACCTGGTCAGGGTCTAGTGAATTGGTCAGGGCTTATTTCTTCTCCTTGATATCTGGGACTTAGTTGAGAAAAATCAAAGGCTTAGATGACTGTAAGTCTGGAGACTAGAATTGTCTGGAAGCTTCTTGTCTTAGTCAATTTGTGCTGCTGTAACTGAATAATACAGACTAGGTAATTTATGAAGAACATACATTTATTTCTTACATATGTGGAGGCTGAAAAATATAAGATTGTATGTCTGGTGAGGGCTTTTATGCTATGTTTTCACATGATGAAAATGTGTGATAGAAAGACAAAGAAAAAGGGAAAAAGTGGTGTCTTCACATAACAAAATAGAAGAAGATAGCAAGCCCACTCCCTCTAGCTCTGTTATAAAAGCCTCCAGCCCATCCATGAAATCTTATGACTTAACCCCTCTTAAAGGTCTCACTTCTTAATACTACTACACTGGTAAGTTTCGACACATGAATTTTGGAGGGCACACCATCATTCAAATGCCCAGTATCTAGAATGTTTGTTTGTTTTTTATTGGAGTCTCACTCCATCGCCCAGACTGGAGTGCAGTGGCACTCTCTCAGCCACTACAGCCTCAACCTGCTGGACTCCAGCGATCCTTCCACCTCAGCCTTCCAAGTGGCTGGAACTACAGGTGCGCTCTACCACGCTTGGCTAATTTTTGATTTATTGTAGAGATGAGGTCTCGCCAAGTTGCCTGGTGCGGGTCTCGAACCCATGGGCTCAGGCAATCCACTCACCTCAGCCTCCCAAAATGCTGGGATTACAGGCTGAGCCACCAAGCCCTGTCCAGTGTCTGGAATGAATGACTTGAAGTCTGAACTCAGTTCACACTGTCCATCCAAAGGTCCACACATGGTGTTTCCAGTGTAGTCAGACTTTTTAATGGGTTCAGGGCCCCAGTGCAAGTATTTCAGTAAATGAAACAGAGGCTGCACTGCCTTTTATGACCTAGATTTGGAAGTTACATAGCATATTTTCTGCTGTACTCTATTGGTCAAAATAATAATAATATAGCTCAGATTTAAGGGGACTCCACATCTTGATGAAAGAAATGTCAAAGGACTTGAAGTCACTTTTTAACCCCCCTTCCATAGCACCTTATTAAGATTTGGATTGAGTGAGAGATACAGGGTTTTTTCCTAAAGTGGGTGTTTTCGTTCATTTGTGTTGCTATAAAGGAATAACTGAGGCTGGGTAATTTATAGGAAAAGAAGTTTATTTCTGCTCACTGTACAAGAAACATGGTAGCAGCATCTGGTGAGGATCTCAAGCTGCTTTCACTCATGGTGGATGGCAAAGGGGAGCCTGCACATGGGAAGAGAAAGGAGAGAGAAAAGGGAAGAGGGAGAGAGGAACAGGGGGAGAAGGGGAGAGAGGGAGAGGGAGAGAGAGGCGAAAGAGGTGCCAGATTCTTTTCAACAACCAATTCTCATGGGAACTAAGAGTGAGAACTCACTCCTAGGAGAATGACAGCAAGCCATTCAGGAGAGATTTGCCCTAGTGATCCAGATCCAAAGACCTCCCACCAGGTCCCATCTCCAACACTGGGAATCAAATTTCAACATGAGTTTTAGAGGGTCAAGTATCCAAACTACAGCAGTGACAAAAAGGTAATTGTGAAAAGGGAAGTATGGAAGAAGAACCTCAATATGTCCTGACAGCATGTCTTTTCCTAGGCAGATCAATTTTAGAAAACTTAAATACAGAAGCTGAAAATCTGGAGATTAATTTCTATATTCCCATGCCTATAACACATTGGAATTTTTTTTTCTATACCACCAGAGATATGTGTAATTGTGTTTAAAATTCACTGTTGCAGGATTCAGCTTTGGCAAAGATGATTTAGATGTATTTGTAAAAATTTAAAATTATATGAACATCTCACCATCAAATGAACAACAACAAATCTTATAAACAAAAACACAAATATTGCCTTAGCATAGACATAACATAAAGAAAGAAACATGATATAAATTTTCTCTTTTGTAATACTAAAAACTAGAGGACAGTACTACACTGTGTACAGAACGTAAAAGAAAATAATGATTCAAAAATTCTATACTCAGTAAATTTTTGTGTGTGAAAGAAATTTCAAGATAATAAAGACCTCAGAAGACAGATTATTTAAGTGTGTTCCTAGAATAAGCAAACAACCAAAAGCACTAATTAATTATCTACACTTCAGTTAATCAAGAGAATATAAGTTAATAAAATTTCAAGAATTAGGAAAATAGCTACATAGTGGTAGCTATGTAGCTTTGGTATATTCCTGGATCCCTACATGAAAAGCAGACAGAGCATGTAGATAGCAAAACAATATTCATGGACATTATTTACAAATCACTAGGTGACTTGGTATCTTCACAAACCAAACATAAATGAATGATGACAAAACACCATAGCCACAAGATTGTGTAATCCATCTGTGCTTCAGAAAGTAAAAGGACATATGAATGAGAGAATGTATGAGAAGACTTTTGCCTTCATAGTCATAGTTGAGTGTAAGAGGCTCATTATAAGGCTTAAAGTGGCTGAAGCAGTATATCCCCCTGCAATCTGACAACTGACCCACCAGGGATCCCTTCAGTATAAAGTTTCATACAATGGAGAAACTGCTGGGAGAAAAAATACAGAGGTAACAGATACAGGAGCATTCAGAAAATAAGCCAATATATTTTAAAATACTATACAAAAAACAATGTAAGAGATTGTTCTCTGAAATTAGACAGAATCTCTAAACTAAATCTGCTTCTAACAGTTAAGACCCAAAAAAACCATCAAGAAAGTGCGGAGACAACCCACAGAATGGGTAAAATTATTTGCCGACTGCATATCTGCCAAAGGCCTAATATCTAGGCTCTGCAAGGAACTCAAACATGCTTTAAAGAAAAAAACAAACAGCTCTATTAAAAAGTGTGCAGCTGGGCTTGGTGGCTCAGCCTGTAATCCCGCGCCTTTGGGAGGCTGAGGTGAGTGGATTGCCTGAGCCCGTGGGTTCGAGACCCGCCTGGGCAGCGAGACCTCATCTCTACAATAAATCAAAAAAAAAAACCAGCTGGGCGTGGTAGCAAACGCCTGTAATTCCGGCTACTTGGAAGGCTGAGGCGGAAGGATCGTCGGAGCCCAGCAGGTGAGGTTGCAGTGACCGGGAGCGGCCACTGCACTCCAGTCTGGGCAACAGAGTGAGACTCCAACTCAAAAAAAAAAAAAAGTGTGCAAAAGATATGCATAGATACTTCTCATAAGAAGATATATGAGCAGCCAACAAATACATAAAAAAATGTTCAGTCTCACTAATCACCAAAGAAATGCAAATTAAAACCACCTAACTCCAGTCAGGATGGCCATCATCAATAACTCAAAACGCAACAGTTGCTGGAGAGAATGTGGGGAAAAGGGGACATTTCTATACTGTTGGTAGGAGTGTAAACTAGTACAAACTCTGGTAAACAGTGTGATGATTCCTAGAAGATCTAAAAATTGACCTTCTATGAGACCCAGAAATACTCTTTCTGGGACTATATCTGGAGGAACTCAAAACACTCTATGAAAAAGACACCTGCACACATATTTATTGCAGCATTATTCACAATAACAAAAACATAGAGCCAACTGTGCTGTCCATCTAAAGTGGACTTGATTTAAAAAATGTGATACATATAAACCATGGAATATTACATAACCATAAAGGACAAAATTATGAACTTTGCAGCAATTTGGTTGGATTTAAAGTCTATCATATTCAGTGATCTGTCACAGAAACAAAGAATTGAACGCTACATGTTTTCACTTATAAGCAGATGCTGAACATTTATCACAACACTGTAAGGATTTGGAAGTAGCAGGGTACTGCCAGGGGAGGGAAGGGGGTCACATAACATCAATAAGCATACATGATCTCAAAATAGGTGAAGTGGAGACCAAAGGGAAGTACAAACTTTGCCTTTATGATGACCACTTATCTATCTAATTCTGAATTGTACCACATCTTAAAAAAACAGAGTTAAGCCAAACTAAATTCACATAAAAATAAACAACAGAAAATCACTAAGGTCAAATCCCATGCCAAGATACTGTAGGAAAAAAAGAGATTAAGAAGTAGAATAACATCATTTCAGATAATGAAGTTATGCTAGAAAGATGAAACTGTAATAGATTATTCCAAAACAAAACAAACCAAAGGAATTAATAAAATAATACTAGACATGAAAGATCATGAATTAGAATCAGAAAATCTAATAAATAAGGTGACAGAGCTCAATAAAGAATCAAAATGCAAGAAAAAAATTTTAGAAATGGCTAAACTCGAAGGAAAACAAAAATGGATAGACATAAAAATATCTGAAATAAAATAGAACATAAAAAAGAGCAAATAGCAGAATCAAGAGAAGAAAAAGACAAAAAAGGGGTTGCAAGACAAATATTGAAGATAGAAAAAGAAGACCCAAAATACTGATAATAGGAGTCATCACCATTGGAGAAGGGAAGCAAATGGACAGAATAAATAATTAGAACTATACTTTAAAGATATTTCACTAAAATAAAATAATACTTGAAACAACATACTGAAAGAGTACATGGCGTATCTAAGATGAATGACCTATGCCAAGACATATTCTGGTAAAATTACTGACATTAAAGAAAAAAATTCTTTTGTGTCTAGGCAAAAATAGCAAATAACTTACAAGGAAAATATAATTAGGTTGTCATCAGACTTTTTAATATCAAGGTTTATGTAAGAAGAAAATGAAGTAACATATTTAAGATAGTCAAGGAAAGAAAATATGAGCCAAGAACTTTATGTCCAACAAAATTGGTTTTCAAATATAAAGGACACAGAAACTGTCATGAACTCTTAAGAACTCAAGAAATATTGCTCCCATGAGACTTTAAAAAGGAATCTACTGGAAAACAGGCTTCAGACAAGTAAAGTGATGAGTGAGACAACATTCTAAAGACATGTGGTAAATATTAAACATACCGTTATTTGTAAAAATAAGAGTATATGAGGCATAAGAAGAAGAGGTCAAAATATGTAATAGTGAAAAGATCTGCAAATATAGATATAATCCAACCATCAAAATGTGAGAGAGAATGGAGAGAACAGGGCAAATAAAACATAAAACTGTTTTCAGTAATTATAATAGGTGGTATTAATATTAAGTTGCTTTTCAAAGACTGTGGTATGTGAAGAGTGGATAAAGTAAATGAGTAATTATGGGATATTCTATTTCTATCATCCATGTATTTGAGAGCCAAGATTCTCACAGTAAAGTAAAACAGATGCAGAAATAATATAGAAGAGGTTAAGCAAAAACCTTGTAGCTCTGTATTTGAATTGGAAATATCAATATGAACTTATAAAGTATTTTGATATATATTTTGAAAATATATAATTAAGTATATAATTATTTTACATATTATACCATGTAACAGCAAAGTTATCTAAGTTTATCAGGATCATGTAAAAAAAATTGGAAGAGAATTCCACTAGTCAAAGAAATGGTATTTTGAGTTTTATTAAGGATAAAAATTGTAATAGATCAAACCCGTTTAACAGTTTTAAGTCTATCGGATATTTAAAAACAAACCAATTGGTCATTTTCTGAAAAATGACAAGGAACCAATACATTCACTTGAAAACTGGATGAGTGAATAAAAAAAATAGAGTCTATCCTGTTTTTTTTTTCTTTTCTGTATGACCTGTACTATGGAGTAACCAAACAAGTGATGGGCGACTAAAGCATGCATACTTAGATGATAAAGTCCTAAAAGCATGCAAGGAAGGAATTATAAGGAAAATCTGGACAGAGTTATTTTTTAGGGGGAAAGTAGGGACTGTGAGTGGGATGAGGCACATGGAGAATTTTCTAGGAAAAGTAAGGTTCTATTTCAAAATGTCTTATAAATTTAGTCCTTTGAATAGTCGAAAACAAAATGATATAATTTAATATCACCATATTTCAATCTATAATTTTGATCATTGATATCTACTAAGATCACAGAAAAAGAAACCAGATATTATGCACAAATTTTAAATTTTATTGCCAATGGTATTTAATGAGTCTCTGAATCCAGTTGTCCATTTTCAGGAAACACAAAGGACCCAAAACATGTTGAACTGCTCCATGTGCATATTATCAGCAGAAACAGACCATAGGAAATTCTACAGATTAAACTTTTTGGCTCTTGAATGCATAATTTACAAAGAAAGGAAAGAAATGGAGGGGGTAAATAAAGACTAAAAAAGACTTACAAACCAAGTGATGGGCGACTAAAGCATGCATACTTGGATGATAAAACCCTAAAGGCATGGAAGGAAGGAATTATAAGGAAAATCTGGACAGAGTTATTTTTTAGGGGGGAAGGTAGAGACTGTGATTGGGATGGGACACATGGAGAATTTTCTGGAAAAAGTAAGGTTCTATTTCAGTATGTCGTAAATATTGAAATATAGAAAATGTAGGCTAAATATATATTTAAAATATAAAAGTAACTATGAGAGTACTTAAAAATACTTAAAAATTGCATTCTTTCCAATTTGTGAAAAAAACAAAACCAACTAACTGAACAAGTAAAACTGGACAACATTTTTACTAAAACATAGGAAAGAAAGGAAAGAACGGTGATAAATTAAAGAGGTAGCATAATATGAGAGTGCAAATGACCAAACATTACAGTTTTTACTTAAATTTAGTGACACCTATGTTAATAGGCAAAGATGGTCATTTTAGATCCATATGAAAAACTGTATTTTGTGCTGTTTTTAAGTAACACACGATGTTAGCCAGTGTTCTTCAAAGAAACAGGATCAACAGGATACATATATGTGTGTACCCTCTTTTCTTTTTCTTTCTCTCTTCCTTTTCAGAGATTTATTTTAAGAAATTTGCTCAGGCAATTGTGGAAGCTTGTTGAGTCCAAAATCTGATAGAGTGGACTAATTAGGGGAAGTTGCTTGATTAGGGGAAGTTATTCTTATTTTATTGACCATCAACTGATTGGATGAGGCCCACTTCCTTTACAGAGAGCAATCTCAATCTGCTTTATTTAAAGTACACCAATTTAAATGTTGATCTCACCTAAGAAAACATCCTCACAGAAACATCCAGAATAATGTTTGACTAAATATCTGGGCCAAGTTGACACATAAAACTGATGATCACACACGCATACCCAAAAGCAAAATGATAACAAACAAGTAAATGTAACAGAAAGGGAAATATTTATCAGGCAATAATAAACCAAAACTGATTTGGCCATATCTACTTTAGATCAATGAAAATTAACTGCAAAAACAGTTAATGAATACAAATTATTTTAAGATGTTGACAAACTGTAAAATAAATACGACAGTACAGTCATGAAAAGATTTTGCACTTAACAACAATATTGAAATATAACAAAAAACACATAAAATCAAACAAATAGTAATAACAAACACTTGTAGATACTAGTAGAAATCACCAGAAACATAATAGTAGTGGATGACATTACTGTTAATATATCACTCTTAGAATTTCATGTATTAAGTAAACTAAAAATGAGACATTAAATGTTATCAATAAGGTTATATTTAAATTAAATATTAAATTTTATTATTATTTTATTTATTATTAATAATCATTTATTAAAATTTAATATTAAAATTAAATATTAATATTTGTATTACTAATAGTATTAAAACCCTGCCATCAAAAATATACCTTTCTTTTTATATCTATGGATCATTTACAAAAACTGATCTCATTTCAAGTCATATGAAAATCCCAATACAGCCGGGCTCGGTGGCTCAGCCTGTAATCCCGCGCCTTTGGGAGGCTGAGGTGAGTGGATGGCCTGAGCCCGCGGGTTCGAGACCCGCCTGGGCAGCGAGACCTCATCTCTACAATAAATCAAAAAAATCAGCTGGGCGTGGTAGCGCGCGCCTGTAATTCCAGCTACTTGGAAGGCAGAGGTGGAAGGATCGCCGGAGCCCAGCAGGCGAGGCTGCGGTGGCCGGGAGCGGCCACTGCACTCCAGTCTGGGCGACAGAGTGAGACTCCAACTCAAAAAAAAAAAAAAAAAAAAAAAAAAAAAAAAAGAAAATCCCAATACATATAAAAAACAAATAAAAATAGTTTGCATGAGTCATATATAGTCTTTTTCTACAAGATGACAAAAGGAGAAATTAACAGCATACATTTAAACACCGTAAACAGAGAAAATTTTAAACGTTTGAAAAAAAATACTCTCCTAAATAACTCTTGGATAAATAATTTAGAAATTAACAATAATTCAAACAGTTTATAGCAAAATTTAAAGTATGCAGTGAAAACTGTATTCATTCCCTCAGTTCACTTATTTTTTTAATCATTAAAACAAATATTATTTAGGAATTTTATGGATGGAAGCGAGTCTCTCTCTCCTCTTCCTGTTCCTACTTCCATCTGTGTATCAGCTGTGTTCTCTCCTACTGCAGATGATACTTCTCCATGGAGTGGCATGAAGTTCTTACCTGTCTCCAGTTACTCCCCATCCCGCCTCCATCACCCCTTAAACATTTCCTTCAGCTCCAATTTGAATAATCGTGGAGCAGAACTTTGATTGGCCAAGCATGGGTCAGATTTCTACCTCTTGATCAATCCAATCTCTGGGCCTGAGAAGTAAGTGCGTTCTGATTTCTATTTAGAATGGCATATTAGAGAGAGGGTGAAGCACCAGGGAAAGTGGGTGCTCTTTCCAAAAGGAGGGAGACAAGCTTGACCAACAGAAATACAAAAGCCTACTACAAAGAAGAGTGGAAGTGTGTTCAACTCAAGCATTCAGTAAAAGAAAAACAATTTTAAAAAGCAAAGGAAAGAAGGAGAGACGTAGTAAAAAGCAATATAAAGGAAGCATGGAGCAAAACATAAGAAAGCAAAGGGATGAAAAATATGTATTCCAGGCAATTAATAACCCCAAAGATATTAATATGTTGATATTGTAATATTAACATATTAATATTAAAGTGGAATTTTAGGCAAAACTATCACTGGGAATGAAGGTATTATTTAATACTACAAGGAAAAATTTACTGGTAATATATTAAATTTTGAATCTGTATACATCTAAACATTTAATTTCTTTTTTTAAAAATTTAATTATTTATTATAAAGATGTGGGGTACAATTCAGGGCTAGGTATACAAACAACATTTAATTTCAATACTGAAACAGTTATAACGAGAAATTCTCAACTCCATGATTATAGAGGAAGACTTTAATACACTTCTTTCAAAAAATAATAACAATTTAGTAAGACTATATGTTTGAAAAATATGATTATCTTGTACCCCACATCTTAAAAAAAAAATTGGCTTAGCAACTTTGGGGAATTCACATATTTCAATTCCTGAAACAGTGCAATCAGTAGTTTTAAATACTATGGGCTTGCCTACATTAATTCCAGGAGTGAAATATTAAAAAAGAAAAAGAAGAAAAATATGATTATGATTTCAGTTCCAATGTACACATACAAAAAACTGGGGTACACATGTTATTTTGAAACACATGTAAAACATTTTAAAATTGTTAATTTACTAAAGCACAAAGTTAACCTCATCAGTTATTAAATAATTAATTTAGTAAAACCAAGATTTTTTTGACTATAATGCAATAAAATTAGAAATCTGTATGAAAATAGTAAAAAAACAAATGGGATCTAAAAATTGCACTTCAGAATAATTTATGGGTCAAATAAGAAATAATAAAAGATAATATTAATTATTTAGAACTGAACAAGTGACAACAAAATCTTACAAATGAAGACTTGTGGTGCTTACAGGGAAATTTATAGTATAAAGTGGATCTGTTAAAAAACAGATTAAAAATTAATGAGCTAAACATGCAATTCAAAATTTATAAAAATAATAAAAAATAAATCAAAATTAAGAAAATAATGTTTTAAAGGGTAGCAATGTATTAAACAGAAAACTAAACACTGGTTTGAAAAACCTAATAAAATTGAAAAACTATTGACAAGATTAATCAAGAAAGAAGGAGAAATATGCAAATAACAATATTAGGAAGAAATAGGGACTGTAACTACAGAAGAACAGATACTTCAAAAATAATAAAGAAATTTTGTGCCAAAAAATTTGAAAATAAGAACAATTTTTAAAAATATAAATGACAAAAATTTCATAAAGAAACAGCCTAAATACACTTTTAATCATTAAGTAATTTAAATCAATAGTAAAATTCACCTATAGTATTATTTATTTACTACATAAATAAATACGTAGTTTCGTTTTTTTTTTTTAGTTTTCCAGAGAAGTGGAACCAATAAGGAGGTGTGTGTGTGTGTGTGTGTGTGTGTGTGTGTGTGTGTGTGTGTGTGTGTGTGTGGTGTATCTATAGAGATTTATTATAAGAAATAGGCTCACATGATTATGGAGGTGAGAAATCCAAGAACTGCAGTCAGCAAGCTGTGGACACAGGAGAGCTGATGTATAAGTTCCAGTCTGAAAGCTGACTCTTGCCAATGTCTCAGCCACTTCAGAAGGCAGGAAAAGACCCATGTTTCAGTTCAAGCAGCCAGATAGAAGTGATTCCTTCTTACTCAGCCTTTTTGTTCTTTTCAAGTCTGCAGTCAACTGGATGAAGCTCTCCCACATCAGGAACCATAGTCTGCTTTACCCAGTCTATTGATTCAAATGTTAATCTCATTTGGAAACACCTTCACAGACACACTCAGAATAATGTCTGACCAGATGTCTGGGTACCTCATGGTTCAGTCATATTGGCAATAAAATTAATCATCACATTTATTTCATCCACAGTATTATTTAAATATAGAAAATCTAAGGTAGCTTATAGAAAACTATTAGATCAAACTAACTTCAGCAAAGTTAGTGGACATTGGATCAATATATGAAAGCCAATATCATACACTAGCAGCTGATAATTTAAAAAATGTAATCAAAAGGTCATATTTAGACCCTCAAAAACTACAAGGTATTCATCAATGTCTAATAAAATGTGAAGATTTCTATGAAGAACATTATAGCAATTTATTGAAGAGCATAAAAGAAGCCCTACATAAAAGAAGCCCTACATAAGTGGTGAGATACTGTGTGCATGTTTGGGAAGTCTCAGTTTTAACAAAATCAATAAATTAAATGTTTTTCCAGCTTTAAAATTATCCCTGTGGCTTCTGAGGAGGCCTATATTGGTAGTGACATCTGGGAGAGTTGATGAATGCCAAAGGCTTTGATGGGGAAAATATATTCTTGTGATTTTTCATGGAATTGATAACTCGATCCTGAAATTACTTTGATAAAGCCTCAAGTCCATAGGTTCTAAACATGAAAAAATTCAGCAAAATTCTACTAGAGAGACATTGTGCAATATACCTCACTAGTATTCCTCAAAACTGTCAAGGTAATCAGAAATAAGGAAAGTTTGAGAAACTGTCACAGCCAAAGGAGCCTAAGGAGACATCATGACAAAATATGATGTTATATCCTGAGTGGGGTCCTGGAACAGAGAAAGGATATTGAATACAAACTAAGAAAACTGAAATAAACTATGGACTTTAGAAAATCATAATGCATTGATATTGTTTATTAATTGTAGCAAATATACCATATTAATGTAAGATGTTAGTAGCAGGGAAACTCTTCATGGGTTTGGGAGTAGGTAATATGGGAATTCTGTACTATTTGCTTACACTTTTTTGTAAATTTAAGATTTTCTGAAAAATAAAGTATATTTAAAAAGGTAAGTAAAAGAATAGGCAAATAAAAGAAACAGGAGGGTAGACTCACCATGCCAATATATCTGACTAAGAAACCAGAAACAGCCATGTTCTGGAAGTGTAATATATGACATGGATACCATCAAAAATCACAAGAATATATTTTCCCCATAAAAAAAGTGGACAGGGGAGTACCAGGCTATAAATAGTTAGGCAGTTTGATCTCCATACAGGAGGATACGAATTACATTCTAACAATATAGTTCCACATTCACTAAATGTGAGAAGTAATGTTTGTGATTTTTAGGTGAAGATATAGGACACTGTCTTTATGATGTTGAAGGTAACAAAGAATTTCTCAAATGTGACACAAGAGGCACAAACTACGAAGAACATTTACGATGCATTAAAAATACATTAAACAGCTGGGCTCGGTGGCTCAGTCTGTAATCCCACGCCTGTGGGAGGCTGAGGTGAGTGGATTGCCTGAGCCCGCGGGTTTGAGACCCGCCTAGGCAGCGAGACCTCATCTCTACAATAAATCAAAAAATCAGCCGGGCGTGGTAGCGCATGTCTGTAATTCCGGCTACTTGGAAGGTTGAGGCGGAAGGATGACCGGAGCCCAGCAGGTCAAGGCTGCGGTAGCCGGGAGCAGCCACTGCACTCCAGTCTGGGCGACAGAGTGAGACTCCAACTCAAACAAAAAAAACCCCAAAAACAAAAAACACACACACACAAAAACAAAACACACATTAAACATTCTGTAAAACAGCAAAAAAGTTAAAGCTAATGTCATAAAATATAAGACTTTTGGGTGAATTTTAAGAAAAAATATCCAAGAAGAAAAATAATAAAGACATTTTGTACATGACTTACACAAAAGCCTTTTACATGTGCACAGGCAAACACAAATATATGAAATATTGTTTATGGTAGCAAAATTATGTAAACAATGTGAATGTCAAACATTAGGAGAATAGACATGTAAAACTTAATGTTTTTATACAATCAAATAATTATACCATGTTAAAGATAAGGAACTCAGACTACATGTAGAACATGTATATACTTTGAAAATATAATCTTGAGTGAAAAACAATTACAATAAAATATATTCAATATTATAGAACTAATGTATATTTAAAGTATACACAACAATACTGTCATAAAACCAGAAAACATGAACAAGAAGGAAGATAATAATACTTATAACTGTGATGATAGGTAGACAAGGATATAACAAAAGTACAATGTAAACTGTAATGCTGTTTCTCCTTTGAAAAAAGATCTAGATCAAGTATGACAAGAATAGCAAAATCTAAAAAATCCAAATGTTGGCTAAATAAATGTTTGATGTATCATTCTTTGTAATCTTTTTTATTTATAAACATCCATAGTAACCATATATTTACTGAAATCTGTTGAAACAGTTTCAGTGGAAGCAAATGTTTTGGCTATTAAGATGGATTAATATAAACTAATTCTCATTAACATTAGCTGACCTTAGGAATTATAGTCTTTGGATTTGAGGCAAAGAAGACCAGGATTTGAACCATTTACTTACTATGCAAAGTGGTTGTCAATCCTATCTGGGGAAGAGAATTGCTGAAGAATACAGATGTCTCATGTAACTCAACCCTTCTTGGTCCTAGAGAAAGATTTCCTATAGCATGTGAATTATTTCTGTAGGAACATTCATCACAAAAACTTTAGGTCTGAATTTATTGAGTACCTTGTTGTCTAGGAGAATAGTTTTAATTAATGTCATCAATTCATTCAACAACAAATATTATTGACATCTACTTTGGTCTGGGACATATACAATCAAACAGGGCATGTGAGGCAGATGTGTAAGGAAATAATTATTTAGTGCAGTATAATTTTTATTATGTTAACAGCTATTATCCAAATTTCTCTCAGGAAGTAAGTTATGTTTGATTAATTACTTTACATTCTTTTAAATGGAACATATCCTAAGCAAAATAAAAGCAAACAAAAACTCTTCTGCCTCAGTATATATGAATTCCCCCGTTAAAAAAAAATAAAGACTGGGGTGAAAAAATAGGGGACCAAAAATGGGTGGAGAACAAGGTAGCACAGGCTACTTGTAGCCCTTTAGTATCCAAAATGAATTTTAAGAACAGGCATATGCAGTTGGCCCTCCGTATTCATGGGTTCAACATCTGCAGATTCAACCAACTTTGTACCAAAAATAGTTGAAAAAAATTGCATCTGAACTGAACATGTACCACAGACTTTTTCCTTGTAATTATTTTCTGAAAAATACAGCATAACAACATTTACATTGTATTAGTTATCATAAGCAATATAAAGATTTAAAGTATATAGGAGGATGTGCATAGATTATATGTAAATACAACACCCTCTTATATCAGAGACTTGAGCATCTGAACATTTTGGTATCTTCAGAGGTTCTAGAACCAATTGCCCACAGATACCAAGAGATGATCATATACTACAAAATTGTCATTTGTTTTCCAGCATAGTGAAATGTGATACTCACTTTTACTCTGTATCTTCAGTAAAATGCTACAGGACAAATATTTTAAGGGAAGGACATTTTTGTAAAATTTTAAGACACAGTCTGAGTGACTGTTTGGATTAAAATCGTTAGAAAAAAAGACAACACACACAGTATCTGCAGCCCAGAGGTTGAGCATTGTGAGAATTAGTCTCTCCAGGGAATAGGTAGAGATGTTGGGGGAAGGTTTTGGATTCCCATTGTCTGAAAAATTGGGGATCTGACCCAATGTAATCTGGATCTTGTTAGGGCAGTAGAATCCAAGTTGAGTCCAATAATAAAAGTATGTGTGATACATGTTGGCTGGGAGGCAGAACTATCTAACTTGCTGTGGGAGTGACAAGAGAATGTGATAGTTGACCTGGGTATTGAAGCATGCATATGTGTGTGCTAGAATGATAGGATGAGGAAGAGCAGAGAGAGCAAGATGAGAAAAGTCATAAGACAATAGTGCAGTGCTTAAAGATATGAACTCAGGAAAGACTACTTAGTTTAAATTCTAGTTCTTCTACTTGCTAGTTATAGCACCATGGATAAGTTACTTGCTCTCACAGTACCTTCATTGCTTTTTCTGCAACATAAGGACAATAATAACATCTACCTTCAAAGAACTGTATAAGATGATTAAATAAGTCACCAGTACACAGCAAACTCTCATTGTATTAGCTATTATTATATTCAGAGAAAGATGAGTAGCTACTCATGACCTGTCTCAGTGTGTCTAGTGGCAATATACTGAAGGAAAATTGTAAAAGCCTTATCCACCAGACCAATGTGAGATTTTCTTCTGTTGCATAGTTTTTAGTGTGACCAGAGTTTCACTTTAGAAAGATGTCTGTGGTAGTGTTTGTGGCATGGATTGGGAGTGAGTAAAAGAGGAGGAGAGTAGTAATGAAGTTTCTGCATTGATCTGCATTGATCACTGCAAGATAAGAGGTAAGTTTTTCACATAGAGCACTGATAGAGGAAAGGAAGAGAATTGTACTTACATCAGATTGACAATTTCCCACGGAGCCTAGGTCAGGCCTTAGAATTCACAATGCTCTAGACTAGAACTCTCCAGTAGAAATACAATGTAAGCTACAAACACAAGCCACATGTTAATTTAAAATGTACTAGTAGCTACATAAAAAGGTAAAAAGAAGCACACAAAATTACTCTTAATAATAAATTTTATATAATCCAATATATCAGAAATATTATCAACTCAACCTATAATCAATATAAAAATAGATTAATGAAATTAAAAAATTTTTTTCATACAAAGTTTTTAAAACTTGGTGTGCATTATGCATATTATATATATACCTATGGTCCTACCATCCTGAATGCACCCAGTGTTATCTGGTACTATATTTACATTACTTATTAATTCAAAATAGTCATATTTCAAGTGCTTACTAGCCACGTGTTGCTAGTAGTTATTGGACTAAGCAGGAAGAGTAAACTTTTCTGCCATCCCTATTCTTTTCCAGCTTAAAAACTCTAGAAATTTCCAGAAAATTTGTCAACTTCTTGTTCTACCCTAAGACACAAGGAGATATTTCATGATTTATACGGTCTCTTAAGCTGACATCTCCATAATAGGCAGATTGGGCTAACTCTGAGGGTAATAGTACATTGTTAAGAATCTGCTGGGATTTCTTTCACTCTTTGTTATTTCTAAGTGGTCTGATGCTCTGAAGACTCATGTTAGTAGCCAATATTTATTTTATGCAAAGTTGGGGCTTGCCTGTATTGCTTCCTAACCCGATAAATTTTTTAAAAGTAGGATTTATTAAGAAGGCAGAAAAGCTCCCACAGTGGGAGGAGACCTGAAAGAGGTTGCCCCTAACCTTATGTTATTTGGAGGCTCTAGGATTGCCTCCTAATGATAGAATTAGCTTTTACGTGAACTGAAAAGTGACATGAAATGTTTCGACTAGTAAGCATAGTGGGAGGATTTCCTCTTATACTGAATAATCTGTCTATTCGAAGATAGCAATGGAGTGCCTATTATATGTCAGGTCTTGTGCTAAGATTTGAGGATACAGTGCTGCTTTGAGACATGATTATTTTTCTAATGGAGCTTCTGTTTAGTTGGTTAAGGAGGAAGCACCTGGGGCTAGAGGCAGAAACTGCCTGGCTCCTGGAAGGGTACTTTCATCTGGTTATTCTAGATGTCTTTCCTTGTCTGGGAGAATTATTTGAGTTGCAGATGGAAGCATTGGGGCAAACGCACACCCTGCCCAGTTGAGGTGGGCCACACTCTCCAACAATTCCCTGTAGTCGACTAGAAGTTAACCCCCAAAAGACATGCCCATGTCTCTACCCCCAAAACCTGTGAATGTGAACTTACTTGGAAAAAAGAGTTTTTGCAGATATAATTCAGTTAAAGATCTTGAGATGAGACCATTCTAGATTATCTGGGTGGGCCCTAAATCCCTTGGCATGTATCCTAATAAGAAATAGAAGAGGTGAAAACTCAGACAGAGGTAAAGCCATGCGAAGATACAGGCAGAGATGGGAGTGATGTATCTCCAAGGTGAGGAATGCCAAGGATAACCAGCAATCACCAAAAGCTAGGAGAAAGACATGGAGCAGGTTTCTCCTTAGAGCCTCCAAAAGGACCTGACCCTATGCTGACAGCTTCATTTTAGACTTCCAGAACTGTGAAAGAATAAATATTTGTTGTTTTAAGCCACCTGGCTTATGGTAATTTGTTACAGCAGCCACAGGAAACTACTAAATCTCCTTTTATTTTATTTTTTTGAATACAGAGTCTCATTCTGTCACCCAGACTGGAGTGCAGGACCATCACAGCTCACCGCAGCCACAACCTCCTGTGCTCAAGTGATCTTCTACGTCAGCCTCCCGAGTAGCTAGGACTACAGGTGCACGCCACCACACTTGGCTAATTTTTAAATATTTTTGTAGAGATGAGGCCTCACTATGTTGCTCAAGCTGCTCTCAAACTCCTGGGCTCAAGCCATCCTCCTGCCTCGGCCTCCCAATGTGCTGGAATTATAAGTGTGAGCCACTGTGAATGCCCCCCCTTTTCTTTAGATTATAAGCTTTTTGGGAAGAAGCTGCTTTCATTATCCTTGTCAAATATTTATTAAGCACTTACTGGGTTCCTGCTGCTGATCAAGGTACTTAGATAAGCTAAGTAACAAATCTAAGTATTCCAACCCATGAATCAGTCAATAAATGTTTACCGAAGATCTTCTGTGTGTCAGGTACTCTTCTAGGTGCTGAGGCTTCAGGAGACAACGAGAGAGAGAGGAGAGAGAGAGAGAGAGAGAGAGAGAGAGAGAGAGAGACTGTGCTTAAGCAGAATTACATTCAGAGCAGAAGACAGACTACACAACTTTGGAATATCAAATATCTGATCTTTCTTCCAGTTCCTTTCTTTCCACATACCCCTCAGCATTCCTACTATTCCATTTCCCCCATAAACGAAGCTAGTAATGATCATCCCTTTTAAAAAATTCCATAGGCTCTCAGTTTTCTCCCAATTTGGCTAAATTTTTTATGACAATGAAAGGGATTCTCATACTCAAAAACTTTGGGAACTTCTGGTCAATAAGATGATATACAAATGTCACTACCATAGCACACAATTCCCTGTTTGGAGGAAGAGGGTATTCTAGTTTTCCTTTCTAGAGTTGTTTCTCTACATACCTCTGTAAGAAACCTTTGCTTCAGTCCAAATAGACCTCTCATAACTTTTAAACTCACGCCACCATTCAAGCCCACCTGCCTTTGACTCTGCTGTACTCTCTCTGTCTATTCTCCCTTCTCCGTCGATGCAAAACACTATCTTCTCTGGAACAATCTCCGATTTGCCTCAAGCTCCCAGAATTGGACTCCACACCGGCTCAGAGTCTTTGTGCCGCTGCATTTCAACATAGTCATTTACATGTTCTTCTGGACTGTGAACTCCTTATGGACAGAACTGCTTTTGCGTTCCGGAGCCCACTGATAGTAGGCACTTAACAGTACTTACAGAATCACCAAATGACCCAATAAATGATCCTGCAATGTGAATTTGCAAAGTAGAACTGAACAAAGTGGTATAGGAAAAAGTGCTATGCTTACAGTTGGGTCATATTGTTAAATACAAATGCAGGACGTATCTAAATACTTAATGGTTTAAATTTGCCTCAGAAAATAAAAAGACTAGAGTCAGTTTTCCCATAGGCTTGGAGATTCTCTGGGTTGCTGGACTGATGGCAAGACAAGAGCCTCTCCCTGGGTGAGCTTTCCCTCTGCTTCATCTTCTGGTGGGCACACTCCTTTCTGACCCTCCATCAGGTCCAGCCAGTGCTGCCAGGCAGAGGAGGAACCTCCTCTGCAGGATCTGAGCCCCACACTGCTTTCATCTTCTTCCTGAGAAGAGGTTGAGCGCCCCTTGTCTCATCAGTCATTTGTTCCCTGTCAACACGCCTGCGGCTAGAAGCCAGTGTGGCTCAGGTAGCTGCAACGAGAGGTCCCCGGGGGTGGAGGCCATTTGGAGTCAGCACGAGGCCCCACACCCAGCAGGTACTTAGCAGCCACAGAGCAGAGGAAACAACCTAGACGCCTTCCCCTAAGCGGTGGTTTTACCAGAAGAAGGAGGAACAGGCCGGAAAACATCCCGACAGCAAACCTCCTCCTGTCAGCTCCAAGTCCGACAAAACAAATGCTCTTTATCTGCAAGTGGGATTGGCTTCCGAGGGTCCATACATCATGCAAAAGCAGACCTATTCCCTCCGAGGAGCATCATCTTCCTCCTTCTCTCGGGGCCCCACTCTCTGGAGGCCTTCCTGCTGGCAACCAAACAAGTTCAGAAGAGCAGAGGGGAGAAGGTGATGCTCCTCTCTTTTCCTACCCGCCTGGTTTCAGGTGGGAGCAGCGGCCTCAGCCTCTCTGGTGTGCTTGCCAAGGGGCTGGCTGCTAGGTCTGATGAGCCGGGAATGGCTGGCGTCCAAGTGCCTCTTTTCCCTCCTCTTGCTCCACCTAGATGGCGCAGAAGCAGCTGGAACTCTGATCTGCTTAGTGTTTGGATCACCTTTCATCTCTGGTAGGAGGACCAGAGTAGCCTTGCGGAGGCAACTGCATTGATGAGGGGCTTTACCCATCGTGGCTGAGGTTTCTGCTGGGTGGCGGCAGCCTGGGCAGTAGGTTTGGGGGGAAAGGTTACTTTTAAGCTGGGACCTGGAACTAGGAAAAGAAGAGAACTTAGGGCATTTTGAGCTTTCTCCTCATGATCCTAACCACCTCCTCAGTCTTTATTCGGACCGTATCCACCATTCAGGGAAGAGAAATTTAAGGATAAATTGAGTGTAATGGGAAGGAAAGAATAAAACAATACCAGAATAAACAAGGAAACATAGTAAAAGTGAGGGGAAGGAGAGGAAGAAGAGGTTGAAGTCATTTGGATGGAAAGCAGAAGAGCAGAAGATGCTGTAAGAACAGGACTTCTGCTCTTCTGAATCCACTTTTTCATTCTTTTCTCAAGTTCTGTTTCTTTCCATTTCGAGCATTGTCTTGCTTGGGGGAATGCTTGGAAAATCCTTGTTGACAGTGAAGATGGCTTTCTCATTGGAGGTGGCCAACCTTGTAACTGCCTCATGAGCATTTTAACCTGTGTTCTTGAATGCAAAGTCTTATGCAAAACTCTGGAGTGTGTAGCACAACTCATAGGCCTGTGACCTGCCCTGCTGGGAGAGATGTGATGGAGTGGAAAGAGTCCCGAATCACTCTAGACTCGACTCCACCCTTAGCAAGCTCTATGACATTGTACAAGTCACTTAACTTCTCTAGATCTCAGTGTTCTCAATTGCAAGGTGATGCATCAAATTATGTTTAAGATCCTTTCTAGACTCAAAATGGTATAATATCTCTTTATCTGCCTGAAAGTCTGACAGTACTTTGCCCGTTGCTCTCACTTAGCATAGTATGATAGATCCCCACCTTCCTCTCAAGCTGTAGCTTCCCCTTCTCTTTCTTGTATTCTGTGACCAAGCCATTTTGAAAGAACCATAGTTTCTCTCTCTTGAGCTGGTTTCTGAACACTATATTCCTTCTGCTTATTGTGCCTACCCTTCTGTTCTCACCCCAACTCCAATTTTTCCTTCAGGACTCTGTCTTTTTTGGGAAGGCTTCTCTAGCCATACCCTCAACTTCAGCCAAATGAGGCCTCCTATATATTCGTAAAACCTCTATGTTTACCCACTTATTGCTTTCCAGAGGATATTATAATTGTTCTCCCTATCTGTCTGTCTTGATCTCATTGAAGGCATGAGCCGACTTTTGGATTTTCATGCCTAGTTCAGTGTTTCAACACATGAATAGGCCAATGAATCATTAAAATTGACCTTAGAGTTCAAATCTTCATCTTTCTGAGTGTTTCTTTTCTTAGAAATATGTATTAGAGATATTTTCTTTAGCGAAAGAACCAAGGCAATGGGAGTGGCAGAAAGAGGGCGATAAAGCAAATGTATGTAGACCCCAAAATTCTCTGTGTTCTGTTGAGGAACTGTATATACTCTTGGACCGAGGGTGCAATGCAACCTATTTTGAGGACTTGGAATGTACAAGATTGACCTCAGCAGTGCTATCCCCTCCAAGAAAAGCACAATGATGTTAACCCAGGTTAAAAAGTGGAGAGGCAAGTAGAGATCTGAGAAAGAGAAGGTATTCGTTGTAGGTGGCTCACTTTTCTCATTTTTCAGTCACCATGTTACTCGTTCCCCCACCCATCCTAGTTCTTAACTACAGCGTCACCAAAGGCATAGAATCAGGACCTTAGCCTAATCATGGCCTTCCCCCATGATCCAAGAAGAGTGAAAAGCAAGGATTTGGAGGAAGTGGGGGGCAATTTCAAAACATTGCATGAGAGTCAAAAGGGCACATGTGTCTCATTACTTACTGAGCAAATGGGAGGTAGAAACTTTGGAAACATATGCTCATTAACAAATAAGTGAAAAATGGAGAAATATAGCGAGAAGAGGGGGAAAAATGAGCTGAAGTTTACCCATCCCTCTCCAAAGACAACAACCACTAAGAATTTGGTAGGTTTATTAACTTCATTTTTCACGCCCTTCTCCTCACTTCTGCTTTATTTTAAAAGTTATCTGTCTTCATAGTATATATAATTTTTAATTTTGATTTTTTAACTAAAATTATAAAAAAAGAATCTTCCTATTTTGTATGTACTTTTAATACATTTTTGGAGTTATTTTTAGTGTCTCGGTGTCTGTATTATTTAATAGTAATAAATAGATATATTTGTTTTTAAATAGCAAACAATGGAGACTGGGAAAAAGTGAATAAAAATTTGAGTTTTAATCAAGTAAAACTCATAATAAATTTGATACGAAATGTGTGAACACTGTTGTACTGCAAGAACAATGCCTAAGCAAGTGGCTCAGTGAGTAAGTTGTGGAGAAATAGAGATCAAAAGAAGTAGAATCAAAGCAAGCATCTCTAGAGTTAATGTGGGTAGGTAATGGGCTTATACAATGAGAAGAAAAAGAACAGTCTGTGGTTCCTGGCTTATCACTCCTCGAGAAAAGGCAAGAGTCATCCCACTGTTCTTTTCCCTTTATCAGATCAGGCCAAGTATCCTCCAAGACTCCAAATCACCATTGATTAATTTCCCATCTCTGAGAGTGAGAGACAGTCAAAGAGGCCCTAGTCCAGCAGGCAATGCATGTCTCCTGCTGGGGACAACAGGAGACAGAGTCACCTCAGACCTTCTGAAGCAGATATTTTTCTCTTCTGCCAGGATCCCGTCTGTTTCTTCAGCTGAGATGGCAGTGATCTCAAAATCACTTCTCTCAGCAGAAGAGGCTGAGGGGACTTTTGCTTGCTGAAAGAGAGTCCTTTCACAGCTACCTGAAGTGCCGTGAAAGAAAGTTCCATCTAGGTAAACACCTAGGAAAGGATTAACAATTGCATTTGAGTTATTCACTAATGCAGAAGCCATTTTAGACATGGATGAAACATGCAAGAATGCTAGTAATCAAGGATTTGGTTAAACCATAGGCAGTCTTTAAACTGTGATTTGGAGAAAACTGGAACCTTCTGGTTAATATATAATCAAGTAAAAACAAAAAACCCCTTTATTGTTGACTTCAGTTATTGAGTAATAGAGCTGTGAACAGTTGTTCTTGTTTCTGCTTTGTTTTTGAGATATAAACTTTATTTTATATTTCAATATAGGTCTATTTGATCTGGTTATAAAAGAGTGAGGGAAAGAGGAATTATACACAGCATACCCAGAGAAACCAAAAGGACACCTGCACACGTTTGTTTATTGCAGCACTACTCACAATAGCAAAAACATGGAACCAACCCAGATTCCCATTGAAAATGGACTGGATAAAGAAAATGTGGTACATATACATGATGTAATACTATGCAGCCATAAAGAAGAACAAAATCATGTCCTTTGCAGCAACATGGATGCAGCTAGAGACCATTATTCTAAGTGAACTATCACAGAAACAAAAAAACTGAATACCACATGTTTTCACTCACAAGCAGGCCCTAAACAGTCAACTCATGAGCACAAAGGTGAGAACAATTAATTCTGAGCACTGCTAATGGGTGGAGGGAGGGAGGAACATAAGAGGGACACAAGAGGGACATAAGAACCCATTGGGTATCCTGTCCACTACTAGGGGAGAGAGGGCTTGTTGAAGCCTACATCTCACCTGCACACAATTTACTTTAGTAGCAAATTCTCACATATAACCCACAACTCTAAAATTAAAAAATAATAATAATGAAATAAAACAAGGGTGAGAAGTGACTAGGTCTCCTGACAGATCACATGACTGGAGAAAATCCTACTGCTGTATGTTAGAGGATTTTTAATATATAGAAATGACTTCATCAAGAGAGGATATGATTGGAATAAAAGTTTAAAAACAGTTTTCTTTTTAATATAAAAATGCAATAGTATAAGTAGAAAGGCACAGTTATATAAAAATAATACAAGTAATTAAGTTGCAGATGCATGGGTGACTTCTAAGTATTTTAAGTAGCATTCTCAAGTGTTTTCCTAGTATAACAATGGTAGAGAATTTGGGGGGGGGGCTGGGGCAGGAATGGAGATGGGAAGGACCGAGATGTAATTTTTGAAAAGGAGGCTTTTTAAAAAAATTATTTTATTTTAAAGATGTGGGGTACAATTCAGGATTAGGTATACAAGTGGTCATTGTACAGGTAAAGTTTGGGCCTCACTTTGGCCCCCACTTTACCTGGTTTCAGATCAAGTACCCTTATTAATGTTATGTGCTCTCCCCGCCTCCCCTAGAAGTTTCTGGCTACTGCCAATCCCTTTCATTTTATGGTAAATGTTCAGGGTCTGCTTACGAGTGAGAATGTAAGGTACTCAGTTCTTTGTTTCTGTGATAAATTACTGAGTATTATACACTCTAAATCCATCCAAGTTGCTGTGAAGTTCATAATTTTTTTATTCTTTATGATTGTATAATATTTCATCATGTATATGTACCACATTTTTTTATCCAGTCCAGTTTTGATGGGCAGCATGGTTGTTTCCATGTTTTTGCTATTGTGAAGTGCTGCAATAAACATGAGTGTGCAGGTATCTTTTTTGTAGAGTGATTTAAGTTCCTCCAGATGTAGTCCCAGAAGGGGGATTGCTGGGTTGTATGGAAGGTCAATTTCTAGCTCTTTTAGGATTCACCACGCTGTTTTCCATAGAGGATAAACTAGTTTGCATTCCAACCAACATTGTAGAAGTATTCCTTTGTCTCCACTTCCTTGCCAGCATCTGTTGTTTTTTGTTTTATTAATGGTGATTATTCTTACTGGATGGAGTTAGGTGGTATCTCAGTGTGGTTTTGATTTGCATTTCTCTGATGCCTAGTGAGGCTGAGCATTTTTTCATGTGTCTGTCGGCTGCTCATATGTCTTCTTTTGAGAAGTGTCTGTTCTTGTCTTTTGCCCATTTTTTTTTTGAGTTGGAGTCTCACTCTGTCACCCAGACTGGAGTGCAGTGGCCACTCCCAGCCACCGCAGCCTCAGCCCGCTGGGATTCGGTGATCCTTCCGCCTCAGCCTTCCAAGTAGCTGGAATTACAGGCATGCGCTACCACGCCCGGCTGATTTTTTGATTTATTGCAGAGATGAGGTCTCGCTGCCCAGGCGGGTCTCGAACCCGCGGGCTCAGGCAATCCACTCACCTCAGCCTCCCAAAGGTGCAGGATTACAGGCTGAGCCACCAAGCCCGGCTATTTGCCCATTTTTTAATGGGGTTGTTTGTTTTTTTCCTTTCCTGTAGATGAACAGGAGGCATTTTAGATGACAACCAGTCACATTTGCAACCTTGACTTTCTATTATATATTAAGTCCTCTTCTGAGTTCCAAAATGATATTTCATTCAATATGTATTGAGTGCCGAATGTATGTCCATCAGTTCTAAGGCCACCTAACTGCGTGTCCAAAAATGTCTTTCACATTAGAGAAGGGGAAGAACATGTAATGTTTTCTCATCTAACTACACATAAAGTTGCCCCTTTGTTGGCCATCCAACTAACAGACTAACAGAACACTTGCTCCCTGCTTTCCAGGTTGGGAACCTCTGCATCTTTTCTTCTCTTTCTTTGTCCCCCAGATTGTAGTCCGTCATCAGAGTAGACTGTTGAGTCTACTCTTATCTGTGTTTGGTCTGTCATCTTTATCTTCTGGAACTCTGCCTTGGAAAGGAACTTTATCTACTTCTAATCTGAATTATTGCATTTGTTTTCCAGAATCCCCACCTCCAGTACCTCCTCATTTGAGCCCATTCCCTTCAACATTACAGCCAGAGAGCTTGCCTCCTACAAAGTTGATCACACTGTTACCTGCTTACATTTCTGTGGGCTTAAATACCTGCAGTCTAACCCTTGTCTGTTTCTGAAAAAGCGCCGTTTTTAAAAAATGATGTCTTTTGGCTAGCTTTCCCTGCCATTCTACTGGAGCATTTTGAGGCCAGGGCCATGTGATTTTCACGCTTGTATTCTTCACACCTGGTGCAGCAACAGGTAAGTGTTCGGTGACTGCTGGTTAAATAGAACTGATTTGGGAATGGGCACAGGGAAAGAGAACAAAGGTAGGAAGAGAAGTGAGCGGGTTTCCTTCACATCCCAGTGCTTAGCAAAACTCTTCATGAATCATTTCCAGTGTAATACCACTGCTCCTCTCATTCTGTCAGGAGTGGCAAAGTGATTAGGCCCCACTGTGCACTTTCTGCTAAGTGGCTAGTAAGCAGAAGATGTAAAAACTGGAGAGGATATGGTTAGAGTAATTGATACAGAAGGAATCATGCCTTGATTGGACCCATGAGTGACCTGCTGGGCACCCCTTAGTGGGAGCTGTGAAGGCTGCACATGGCATACTTCTATTAGGGTCAGCCTCTGACTTCTTTTAAATAAACCATAATATCTGAAAACATACACTAATATTTTTTCATGTACTGAAATAACATAAAACTGGATATACAGCAGTTTTCTCTAGAACAAGTCCTATATTTCCAATGATTTTCTTTATAAATGTAATGAAGGAAGGAAAATGCAATAGTTTAAGAACTGAGGATTGAACTCTCTTGGAGAGAAAGCCGTTGTTTAGCAAAACATCTTGATGGGTAAACAATTTTGGTTCTGGGAATATTGCTTGTAGAGGTAATACAGAAGGAACAAACAATGAGACAAAGATAAGAAAAATGAGGCAAAGATAATTAAACTATTTCTGAATAAGAAATAGAGAGTTTATGAGTTGTTGACTGATGAGCTAGATTGGAAAGGGAAGGAAGCCAAGGAGGGAAGAAAGAGAGGCAGAGAAGCAAGATAGAGCCTGCTTGGTAGAAAGAGCACTCAGAATCCTCCAAGCAGGAATAATCCAAGGATGTTTAAACCTAGGTATGTACATATTGTTTCTATAGTTCACAGCAATGTATTTTCTTCTATGTCTGGAGCCATGAACAAAGCCCCCTCACACAGACTCTTCAGAGAATCGTTGGAGAATAATAGGACCATAGTAGTGCTGACAAGGGCAACATTAAGTAGAAACAAACCAGTTACAAGAAAGGTGAGAAGCAAATGGAGTTTAAGAATTCAAGAAATAAGTATAATCTTGGAGCTAGAGTGCTAAATATGAGTGTTCAGTCACATCACACCCCCAACGGTCCCTGGGGAGAAATACGGGGTTCCCCCTGCTGTACTCATTATGGTGTTTAAGCCAATTTTAACTAGATTTTAAAAGACACAGTGAAAAGCTTTATGTGTAATAGTAAAAAATTGGAAACAATCCAATTCAATAGGGTGAATGGATATCCAAAGTGTGGTACATCCATACAATGGAATGCTATTCAACAATTAAAAAGAAATGAGCCATTGATGCATTCAGCAACTTGGATGGACACCAAGGACATTAAGCTAAATGAAAAAAACCCTAATCTCAAGGAGTTACATACTACATAATTCCACTTATAGAACCTTGTAAAGAGGTAAAATTATAGTGATGGAGAACAGATCAGTGGTTGCCAAGGGTATTCAGGACTAAGTTTGGGGGTGGGTTTGACTATTGAGTGGCAACTTGAGGAATTTCCCTTGTGGTGATGGTACAGTTCTGTATGACACCTGTAGTGATCTTTGCATTAATCTGTATATGTGATAAAATTTATATGTATGTGTATTTATAAGTACCTGTATAAGTACACATAAAAACTGGTGATATGAATAAGGTATACACTTAAGTGAATAGTATTATACCCATGTTATTTTCCTGGTTTTGGAAATAAGAAGTTATCACTGAAGATAGCTGAGTAAAGTAAACACAGAAACTACTATTTTTGCAACTTCTCAGAAGACGATATACAGTCAGTTCCCATTATTTGTGGTAGTTATGTTCTCTAAAGTCCCTGTGATCACTGAACTAGTGACTACTGAGCCATTGCTTCTAAGGGACATACAGGGTTAGTTTCCTGCAAGCCTCTGGTCACATTTTTGTCAACTGATTGATATATAACATTGCTTTATGTGTTTTTCTATATAAAGAGACCTTATTTAATATGCCTTATTGACTTATTAACATTGAACCCAGAGCCAGCAGTGCTATAACTCATGTCAGAACGAAGTTTATCTAACACAACTATTTTCTCTGTAAGACACATCACAGCCTTATCGGATTTAGGAACTGTAGACAGCACTTCAGCACTATTCATGGGGCCATGTTAAAAGCGAAGTCACAAACAAAAAGAAAAAGAAAGTGCAAAAAGCATGGCACTAAATAAACCACTAAAAGAACATGTTTACAGTGTGACAATATAAAAGCTGAAACAAGAAGGCAGAATGTTGTCTTGTCTGACCTCAGTTGAGTCTGGGCTCACCAGGCAACTCAATTTTTCTGGTGCTTTGTGCATGTGTGCGAATGATTGTGAAAGTTGTGAGTACTGATTTTAGAGTTACAAATAAATTTTAGTGAGTAGGTGAACTCACAAATATGAATTCTGTAAAATAATGAGGATTAACTGTATATGACTATATGTGCCCATATATGCATATGTACATACATATGTATATATTATATATGGGGGTGTATATTATCTGTCTATCATCATCATCTATCTATATTTATATCCTTTATATCTCATGGTAGCTGCAGAAGAGTTCAAATCTATATAATTATAAATATTATATGACACAGTTTATTGTAAATGGTTGTAAACTGACATTACAGTTTTGTTATACTATATATAATATATATTCTATATAATATACTGTTATAACCCCTAATGTGGTGGCATTAGGATCTGGGGCCATTTGGGTGGTGATTTGATTATGAGGACAGAGACCTCATGAATGGGATGAGTACCCTTATAAAATAGGCCCAAGGGCACGCATTCGTCCCTTCCACCATGTGAACATGCAGCAAGAAGATGCTGTCTATAATCTAAGAATCAGCTAAACCTTGATCTCAGACTTACAGCTTCCAGAATTGTGAGAAACAAATTTCTCTTGTCTATAAGCACACAGTTTATGCTATTTGTTATAGCAACCTGTATGGACTAAGACCATGGGATGAATATCATGGGAAAGGCATTCTGGGTACTCTTAAAGTTGTGCTTCCTAGCTAGTTGACTATTTAAAAAGCTCACCCTGATGATATTATATTTGAGTACTCTGTTAATAAAGGCTAAAAATATACATAGTTTTGTGAAAAGTAGCAGATGTTCTCCTCTTCATTGGAGTTGTATGCCTTTAACTGTTAGGAAAGGTGGGCTTTTAAAGATCCCAAGAGGAACTCCATTTCTCACTATTATTAGGAATTACCAGAGCTCTTTCCTGCCCACACTGGGAATGGTCTTTTAGTGATGGTAAGCCTGAAGCTCATTTTGACAATCTGGAAAGGCCCGTCTCATACTTAGTATCTACAACCATTATACTGTCCATTATGAGTAAATTGCTTTCCTTCACTTTGGCTTCTCTCTAATCCTTTGTAGGCATATGCTAGTTCTGGAACTCTTATAGAGTCTCTGGTTAGTGTATTTCTGAGAAGTTAGATAAGGCCAAGCTTTAGTTAAGCTCCACATAGCCGAGTGACATAGAGCTGTTTTTGGCTGAGAGCCCTTTAATTTTCCAAGTGCTCGAATGGAATCATTTAAAATGTAAAACGTATGAACATCTTTCCTCTGAATGAAATGGTACACTTTTTCTTGGCTTAATTTCCTCTAGACATAAAAACTAAGACTCACCAGTACCAGCGATCAGTAATGCTGTACATGTTGCCAGACTTACAGATTAGATAAGCATTTTGGTTTCCAGTAGTGTTTTAATGGAATTATCTGTATTTAGGTCAAATTCTATTTTGAGAACTCCAGCTGATTCAACATTCCACAATTTGTACTTTTGGTCTCAAAGTAAATAAATTGATTTAACTCAAGCAGGGAGAACTACACTTG
This sequence comes from Cephalopachus bancanus, assembly GCA_027257055.1. Taxonomy (NCBI): domain Eukaryota; kingdom Metazoa; phylum Chordata; class Mammalia; order Primates; family Tarsiidae; genus Cephalopachus; species Cephalopachus bancanus. The sequence goes on along the minus strand of JAPVLO010000170.1, from coordinate 1,342,549 downwards.
TGTTTGAGCCCCGAGTCATACAGTTTTCATATCCATTAGCCCTTACTATGAGTTGTAATTGGATGGATTGGATGCTATGTAGGCTCATGCAAACAGTAGGGAAAGCATCTGGGCCATTTCCCTTCCAAAGCAAACAGTGCAAGTCTATTGGTTGAAGCAGAAGTCACCAATTAGGCCTCGTTCCTCCCTTTACCACTTCCTTCTGCTTTGTGTTGTGGGGCCCTAAGTGCAGAGAGGAGCGTGAGGATTTTTAAAAGGGCATACAATGGATTTGTCAGGCCTAGATTCAGATATAAACTTGTATTGAAGAAGCAGAAACCCCAGGGTTCACAAGCCATAGGGATTTACAGCCTAATATCAGTATGGATCCCACCAGAAACTTCCATGTCTCCTGAGTCACAGCTCAGAGAGTATGGGGCAGAAAAAGAATCCACACAGGAATCGGGCCATTACAGGCATAAAGTGTGTCAGACCTCAAAGTTAATTAGGAATCGAGGAAGTTGGTTTGCAAGCAGATAGAAGAGGAGTGTTCACAATAAGAGAGGATGTGACACTTGAAGTCCAGAAGTGAAACCATATCAAAATATGAATAGACTAGGCTGTTATTAGAGGTAACAATAAAGAACTCAAGCACAGGGCACTTTGGTGGAATTGCTGCCTTTTTGCACAAGATGAAGCCCTCAAGCATGTCTGCTCTGACCTAAAGCTGTCATAAAGGCAGTGTGCAGTAATCCTGGAATCAATGCTTGAAAGTGTCCATAATGATAAAATAATCATTATAATAGCAACTTTTTATTGATTGCTTATTACGTGCTATGTACTCCTTTAGGCACTCTATACCTTACACAATCTTTACAACATCCCTTTAGGTCAGCTTGTTTCCGTCTAACAGATGAAGAAACTGAAGCTCAGAGAACTTTAGGAATGTACGTTTGTTCAAGTGATAGAATGTTAGAATTAGAGTTGGAAACCATGTCAATCTGACCTCAAAGCCTATGTGTTTAAACACTAAGCCTTACTGTAATTTAAACAACCAGAATTATCAATTGTAATTTTAACCAGCTAGGATCTCCCAGGCTATTAGTTAATGAGGAGTTCGTGCAATGAGACTATTTTGGAAGTCAGAGCAAGAAAGAATTGTTTAGGAGCCCTACACCCAGGCCTTGCAGAGAACCAAAAAGCCAGTGATAAACAACCACAACTCCAGTGGACTAACACCAGCTGCAACAGTGGTCCCCTATTCAGTTATTCAACATCACCTTTCAACTTTCCTGGCACTTACTGAGTATATTGTGTTCACTTTTCCTTTCTGCTATAAGATAGGTGCTTGCCCCTAGTTTCTATTATCCCATGATGACTGCTGTTTAATGCATTTTGTCTGCTGACTTCTCTCTATTCCTTGTATCCCCTAATATCTGTGTGTCTCTCCATGTCAGGCATTCATGCTTTCTAAAAGCCAGGTTCTAACTTGATCCATACTGAATTAGAGGATTTCTAAAAGGGTATTCAATGGCTTTAGCCAGTTAAGGATCCTGGCATTGGATTGAGAATGTTAGGTCACTTCATAGGCTGTGGTCAACCTCTAGAGCAGTTTTGGGTCAGGTCCCAGCCAGCTATAAACTTCGATGTGGTGACCTGTGCAAAGAGAATCTCTCAGAAGGGGCAGTGGGCACAGTGGGCACCTTGTCTGATTTTGTTTTGTTAAGTTACCTAAGTATGATATCATGCATAATTGAATTGTGTTTGACCATACTGGATTGGTATGACCTGGAGACTCCTTTCTAATATCCCCAGTCAAGGCTTAAGCTACTGAGAGATCAGAAGACCCTAATGTTTTTATAAGGCCCTCAGCATGTGGTTGTATGCCTTTGACTCTATGTTTCTGAATTTCCTATCTAAGTACATATTTTTGCCTGACTACATGTTCCTAGTTTCTATTTCCCTCCCACTGAAAGAAAAAACCAAACCAAAACAAAACTTAAAGCCCCTCTTTGATGTGGCAGTGCTGAGTTCTGTCTGTTCTTAACACACTAATAACAATGTTGATAATATCCTTTTTTATAGCACACGTATGCGTTTGACACTTCAGTCATTCAGTTTTTTGGGAAAGACTTTATGATATGAATAATTTGGAAATTGCAGAAATAAATTGGAAATCTGCAGAAGTGGAAGCGAGCCCATTTTCTTGATTACTTTAGTCTTCAAATCGTATTTTATACGTCTTGTCATATGGAAGTAATAGCACTACATATTTCAGAAAGACATCTCTTAATGCAATCTGAGACTTTGAGTCTTTGAGCCTTCTATTACTACATTATGAAACTATTAAAGCAAGATGTACATTTTATTCATCTCTTGGTTCCCTATGGTTCTTAACATGGTAATCTGAATATAATCTCCCTTTAAAATAATTTGTCAATGATCAAATGAATGAATGATTAGAAATGTAGTATGTAGAGATTAAGATTGTACTGATGAAACCTTTGATTCATGGAAGTACTGCTACTTGCCTGGGACATTGCTAGGTCACCAATCACTGGGGTTGATTTGATTACTACTTTTATGACTGCTGATAACGTTAATTTGCGTTTATGTAATGCTTGCCATGTGCCAGGCACATGAGGAAATGGACTAAGAGGGGTTCGGTATTTTGTTCAACCTTGAGTAGTAGGCAGTAGATCCTAGATCTGAACACATGCAGTCGGGCTCTCAAAGCCACATTCTTTCTTAATGCCACCTTGATTGTGTAGGAGGTTGCCACAGAACAGCCACCTAAGAGTAGTAAACAAGAGTTTTGGGAACTCAACCTCAGGCACTTAGCTGCTCAGTTTTTTAACAGATGCCTTTGATACAATGCAAGAATCCAAGTAGGAACAACTAATGACCAACTAGGCTGTGCCCTACACTCTGAGAGATTTAGATAAAATTGTCCCTACCTGGTTGGGATAAGTCTGTAATCTGGAATAGATGCTGTCTCAGTTTATTAGTCCATAGCATTTAGGGCGTGACTACTGAATACAAAATGTGGGACTAGGAGATAAAAGGAAATCTAAAAGGAAGAGAAGCCACAAATGGCTGCTCTTACATAGTTTTCAATCTATCTGGGTAAGAAAATTCAGGAGTAAAAGAAAAAAAAACCCAGGAATATATAAGAATCACCACACAGAGAAGGGCACGTCAGTTCAGTTTATAGAGAACAACCAAGTACAGCATTAGGGCATTCAGAGAGTGTGGCTTAGGGTGTACCCTACCTGTAACCTAGAAAGTCTGTATTTTAATTTTGTTTCTTTATCAATTCCAGATTTGTTTTTTACTTTAAAAGGAGTCCAGAGATCATCCTGGGGAATATTTCCCTTTCAGTTACATGGCATACAAATTACAGTTACATTGTCATACACTTGTTCCTTACTATGAGATTTTTTTCAGCATCCACTCAGTGAGCACTGAGTGGATTATGTGCCAGGCATTTTGTACAGATGAAACAATATGGCCCCTGACCTTAGAAATTAGTAGTTTACTGCAGTGCTATTTGCTTTTTACCTGTGGGTTGTAGAATTTTGGGTAAGATTTGTTTCAAATTAGATTTTTCTGCATTTATTAAAATATCTACAGTGAATATATAATACTTTTATAATCACAATACAAAAGTTAAAATAAACACATGATGTACAAATTCTGTTTTATGACATGCATAAAGAAGATAAATGATAATAGCAATGTTTAGAGCTTCCTATGTAATAGGTACTATTTTGAGCATTTAATATAAATCATTTTATTTAATCCTTATGACGATTTCATTAAGTTAATGCTGTTTTTATCCCACGTTACATATAGTCATACTGAGGCTAAGAGATATTAAGCCCTTACCAGTTATAAATGGTAAAGCTATAATAGCAATATCACAACTATTGTAATCAGATAAGTAAAAGCAAAGTAAAGATTAAACACATACTTTCTGATCTTGAGATCAATGGCTACTCCATTATGTAGTTTTGTAGCTATATATACCAAGTAGTTTTATGCATCTGTACCTACTTGGTGGTATACAGTGTTATTTTTGGAAGAGTTTCTATTTCCTTTTGATGGAGAGCAACTCAAGGCCAAGAATCATATCTTTCTCAGTATTTAAAATTTTTTTTCCTTGCTGGTAGAGGGCTATCTGTCTGAGCAACACTTAGCAAACCTTATTGACTGCCTGGCATAGTGATTGTATAATCACAAAGCTTTTCTGCTTTGCTGAGGGAGATTGCAGATTCTGATATAACCTTTAGCTGGGCTTAGTTTCTTAGTTTCACTGTGGGATCTCAAGTAAATATTATTATTTTTGATAATAATATTTATTAAGCATCTATGTAGTTTCCAACACTGAAGGAAAGTTCTCAAAGGGGAAATACATGGCATACTAAGTGTTGAGGTAGCTGTGAAGAATCACACAGCTACTTCCAAGACTCCAGTGAGACTGGATGCTTGTTGTGTGAACTATAAAGTGTTTTAGTCTCCTTCAAAGAAAACAGCTATCTCAGTTCCTCTGAGATTTGGTTTTATTTTCAGTGATTGGGTGACTCGTGATACTCTGCACATTGTCCTCTTGTTAAGTATTTTGTCTGAGAAGAAACCCCACTTAGAATCAAAGGAACTACTGGCTTACTCTGTGAAGTCACTTAAGTAGAAAAAACTAAGGTTAATTGTTTTGTTTGTTTGTTTGTTTATTGTAGAGGTAAGGTCTTGCCTGCCCAGGTGGGTCTCGAACCCGTGGGCTCAGGCATTCCACTCACCTCAGCCTCCCAAAGGCGCGGGATTACAGGTTGAGCCTCTGAGCCCGGGTGGTTAATTGTTAATAGTAAACATTGGACTGCCCTTGGTTCATCTAGTTTTTATGTCGTTATTCAATGAGCATCCTCCTCATGCAAAACTTTATAGTTAGTGCTTCAAATAATACAAAGATGATTAAGGTGTGATCTCTGACCTCCAGGCATTTATACAGCCTGATAACACAAATACAGATAACTAGGAAACAAAGCAAGAAATGGTAAGCAGCACCTGAAAGGTGAAGGACCAAGCCACATGGAACTCTATTATGCAGGAGGTCAATAGAGACATTGGCAGAGTTTTTGAACACCAGGAACATGTCCAGCACCAATATAAGAGCTTTATGAGAAGTCTTTCAAGCATCTCAAATAACTCTGGGGCCCAGTGTATCATACCCTTCCCTGACTGAGATTTTAACCACTGAAGAAAGATGGAGTAATAAACAATGATCCTTGTTACTCATGAAAGCTGTATTAGTGGATGTGATTTAGGCTCATACATAGGTCGCCTTTTTAATTTAATTTCCTATCTAGACTTTGGAAAATAAACTATCCAAGAAAAGTTTTGAATCTGCAGAGAAAACACTCTTAGGCAGATCATTGCCTCCCACTAGCACAAACAGAGAGAGAAGGAGAAAGAGAGAACATTTCCTATTTTCAGGAGCTTTGGTAAATTACTTTCACTGGTGAAGAATCATGGAACAGTGGCTGTGCCTATTGACTGGGTGTCATTGACCAGGTGTATCACTCCATCTCTGTGGGGAGGAGGAGAAGAGAAGCTAAGAATGTTTAGAGAAATACCTTTTCATGGAAAGGAGGTATGGAAAATAGACTTCCCTCCATGGTTCCCCGGGTCTTAATTCTCTTTGTCCGTTGGGTTTGCCTATCGAGCATATGATAAGTTAGGAGTGTGACTATTCCCTTGGGGGAGGAAGGGACAGTTGATCAAGTTAGTTTTTCTAACCTGTGTGAGGCCATGTCCTTCTTTTGAAGAACTTCTAGAGAGTGGTAAAGAGTGTGTCTCAGGAAGTTCTGAGAAGAGTCAGAACAGAACATTATTTTTAACTCACTTAAATCCAATATTGTCCCCAAGACCAAGAACATATATTATCTATTCCTACCCCAAATTATATCTAGTCATGTGTTAAATATAGGATATTCTGCCATAGGATCAAAATGAAACATTAAGATGCTCCAATATTAAAATATATAAGGGCATGTTTAAAAAATGCTAACACAATAAAAGGATTCCAAATCTGAGTTTAAAAACCTCTCTTCAATTATGCTAGGAATAACTCAAGCCCTCAAGTTAATTTCTCTTGCAACGCAAAGACCCAAAACTTTCAAATCCAAAGGAATTAAGAATGACATGAAATTATCTTACCATGATGGATTTAAAGCAATTTAAGCCCTGAACTCAACTCTGTCCAATTTCTTATTCTGCTTTCAAATGAGGAGTTATTTGCAAGGTGGGTGGGGGTAGCTGGAATTATTTCAGCACATGCTGCCAAACTAGGTATCCCTGAAATGAGCAGGATCTTCCATGACCTCTGATGCTGTATTAGTTCCATGCCAAGGCTCTAAATAGCTTTCCTTTAAGAAGAATTCAAAGACAGGCAAGTTTATCACCGCTAGGGCCTCATACCTGCCATATTCAAGAAACAAAATAATTCCCAGTCCTTATCAGTTGCTCCAGGCAGAATTTTGTGACTAGAGCCAAGTACTAATGGCCATCTGAGGGAGGAAATGTTGCTGGAAAAAAACATGGTTTCTACTCCTTCAGAGGCAGTTAGATTCTGCCAGCCATCGGAAATTCATGGCGTGCCAACTCATAGAAGGGAAATCTCTCCTAAGAGAGCCAGGGCTGTGTACGGGGCAGAGGGTCTTTCACCTATGGGCACTGCCTCTACTCTCATAAAGCAGCCTTTGAAATGTAACTTTTTGCAAAACTTAGAAGTTTGCAGTGGAGCCAGTCCCAGATCTTATTTGCAGTGTGTTTTGTAGTAGTAGTTGCTGTTATTTTAACCAACATTCCAAACTTCTCATTTTTCAGCTTCTCTTGAGATCCAATCCCTGCTACTGTGGATCAGGACTATACATACATTCACTCTCCATACATACATTCACTCTCACCTGTGAGCCACACTGGCTGCTCTGAGCAGATGTCTTACCTGCCTAGATGGAAGGTGTCTCCTTTGTGCTCACATTTGTTCAGCTGGGCAATTGCCCCTAGCAGATTCGTGAGCTGGAGCTATTGTCCTTTCTTCTGAAGATAGTGCCCCTGGGAGATTGGTGATTCCTAGTGCCTCTGTCATGTGCTTTCCAGGGTAATTGCCTGCCTTTGCTTTGTTGTTGTTGTTGTTGTTAAACTCATTTTTAATGACAAATTTCAAACATATACAAAAGTAGACAGATTGCTACAATAAATCCCTCATCTGCCCATTACATGGTTTCAACAATTATTAACTCGTGCATGTTGTTGTTTTCCTTGATGCTGGAATATTTCAGGTCTTGAGAAGTCTTTTTCTGTTGCAACACTGGGGTATGCTGCCAATGTGTTCTTCCCATCCGCTGTTTTCCTTTTCCTCTGGCAAAGCTCAATTGAGGTTCTAACAGCTGAATACTTTTCTTCTTTAATACTTACAAGGCGTAGAGCTGTGGGCTAGGGTAGAACAGCCTTCTACCTTTTACTTTTGCTTTGCTTTTAGTCCCACACTTATGTTTCTAGTATATTACTTTAGATTTTTGTTAGAATGGACTCTAACAAAGTGATAGCTACAGCATGAATCAATTCCAGGTCAATGAAAAATCTCCATTATTCAAAAGACATCTTTCAATATAGTCAGCAAGTATAATCTGGACGTCTACTGGTACTAGCATTTTTATTTGCCCTGGATAATTCACGGAGCAAAGAGGCAAATGCCCCTGCCCTGAAAGAGTATAATTCCCTTGAAGGGAAATGGACAAGAGGCACACATTCGTGAAACATATGCATATTAGATCATGGAATGTATCAAGAAGAAAAGTAATAGCAAAAAAGTATATAGGAAGTGTCTGGTGGTTGAGTGGGACTGTTGCACTTTAAAATAGGGTGGGTAAGGAAGGTCTGGCTGAAAAAAGAACATCTGAAAGAAGGCCTTAAGGAGGTAAAGGAAGAGCTATGCACAGGTCCAGCGAAGAGTGATCCAGGCAAGGGACATAACAGGAGCCAAACTCTGCAACACGGGTGTGCAAGTGCACAAGGAGGCTGGTGTGGTTGGGGTGGGAAATGCCTGGGAGGGGAGTGGTAGGAGTCTAAGCAGAGGGGGAAGTGGTGGGACAGGTCAAAGAGGGTGTAGACTAATCTGAGGACTTGGCTTTTGTTCTAAGTGAAGTGAGAGCTTTAGGGGGGCTCTGGGCGGAGGAGTAACAGGAGACACTCTCCTGAGCATGAAGCCCTCATTGAACCCAGGCCTGGGTTGCCCTATTGTTATTCTTTCTGGTACCTCTTTGCTGTGGCTCATCTGCAATATGCCTTTTCTTAGAGTCCAATTAAATCACTTTCTAGGGCAGATTCCTTCTTAGAGTCTAGCAATACTTTTATCTCTGCCTACAGTGATTGTACACCTTGAAACTCACAAATCATGCTTTGATCGTTCTTCACTGGTCTTCCTGCCTTCCTTTCACAAATCTGTTCAGATTTTTTCTGTATACTTAATATAGGTCTCAACCTTCATGGAGTAATTCTCTGCTTGCTTTTACTATGGACTCATTACATGTGGCTTACAATTAAAATGGTTTCCTGGACTGTGTGGAGGAATTGTTTCAGATTCTGTCTCTGAGATAATGTATCTCCTCTGAGAGAGGTTTCTGGGTCACAGTAACTTTTTCTCATCCAGTTACAATTAGATCATCTTTCTATTTTCTAGTACTCGATGTTAGAGAAGTTTGACCTGAGTATTTCTTGTCCTTTTCTTTTTTACCTCTTTTCTGGTCTTCGAGATTTCTTTTTTGGTTTCATGTCCATGTAGTCTATATTTTAAGACCTCAACCTCTCTCCCATGGAAGCATCTGTCTCTTTCCAATTGGCCTTCCTTTGCTTTTTTTCATTCTCAGAACCCAGCAGTGCCTTCTGAGGCTAGGACCTGGATTATGGATCCTCCAAGCAGCCTTCTGGAATGTATCCAATTTCTGGCACCAGTTCCGGGATGCTAGGCAATTATTATCATGGATCAGCAAATCTCAGAAAACCTGAACTTTTCACTCAAGAGCAAGGTTGCTCATTGTCACCCCATTAGAATAATGAAATTAACGAAAGTGTGACCCCTGAGGCTCAGCACAAATCTATGTAAGCATTTCTTCATTGGGCACGTGAGAGGTTGAAATTTAAGGAGACTGGTGGGAGAAGAAAAGAAGGTTTCCCTAAAATTAATCTCCTTTAAGAACAAGGAAACAATATTTTACTGTCCCGAACTGCCAAAACTCATTTTTATGGAATCAAATCCATGAAGAATTGGCTACGGTCCATGTAATATTGTGAGTGTTAGAATTTGCACTTGGTCCCTCTAGTTACTTGAGCTGTGTGAAAAAAATGCCTGTTGCCAGCCCACTCCCTACTGGCTACTCAGAGAGTATTATTATTCCACTTAGGAATTATACTCTCAAAAGAGACTCTAATTAAGGTCATTTTCAAATGGTAGAATTTGAGGACGTGCTAGGCTATTTAATCTCACAGCATCCTCCCTATCCCTGCTGCTTTTCTTTGATTCTTTTGTAGCAATTAGCGACTCATTTTGAAAAGCTCCGTGATAGAACCTCTAATTCTGAAGTCTGTCAAGCACAAATATTACATCTAAACATCCTGGGTCCCTTTCAGCTTGATGGTTAGCAACTCTGCCTAGGTCCTTAACTGAAGAGATTTTTCAATTGGATCAGTACACTTTCTCAAAGCAATTTAACTTGGGACAGGACATATAGAGTTAATTTTCAGAGACCTATGGATCATATATCCTTAGTGGTAGTTAGGGTGAGATTGCAAAATTATATATATATTATATGTATGTATTTTTTTTTTTTTTTTAGATAAAGGCTTTCTATATTGCCCAGTCTGGACTCAAACTCCGGGCTTAAGCTCTCCTCCCACCTCAGGCGCTTGAGAAGCTGGGACTGCAGGCATGCATCTGGTTAAAAACACATTTGAATAAGCTGCACGCACATGCTTTTTAACAGAAGGCTACTCATCCATTCATTCATCAAATATTTATTGAACAACTACTCTATTTTTGGACACTATGTATACGTTTGGTTTACTGTGATAAACAAGAGCCTAAATATTTTATATCTCTAACAGTCAAACAAATCAATGCTTCCCAAAAACAAGTGGTCATGATTGGTGACACTTTCCCCTTTGTATCTTCATTACTGCATTGACTAGTGGTGGACCTTATTTGGCAGTCTGGCTGAGCATCTCAGTCTTGCACTCAGTCTCCTGCTATATTTGTAGTCAGTCATGGCATCAACAAAACACCTGGGAAAAGCAAGTGCTCATAAGAACATCTGTATAATATAAACTTTACATGAGCTTGAATTTGTGCCATTATATGTATGGACTAAGTTGGTGATAAATGATCCTTACTGGAAGGGAAAGAGATCATAGAAACATGTTACTTTAGAGTTAGAATGGATCTTAGATATCCTGAAACCCAACTCCTGGTATGGGCCAATAACCACAAAGCGATCTACTGATTCATTCACTGATTCACTAAAACTATTTATTAATTTGCTATCATGGACAAGGTATTGTGATAGGCACTGGAGATACAGTGGTAAACAGGAGGATTTGGTCTTCTATCCTCCTGGAGCTCATAGATTAGGAAGGGGAGTTAACATTAAACAGGAGGTAATTAACACAGTTATTAGCCTAGGAATACAGATTGTAAAAGGAGCATCTAATAGAGAAATCAATTCACTGTCTTGGAGAGTCAAGGAGGCTTCTCCAAGGAAGTGAGGATACGAGAGAAGAGTGACATAGGCAGAGCGAACTGTGCTCCAAGGCTGGGGAGGCTTGCCACATCAGATAACCTGAAAGGAAGCCAAGGCGGTAGAGTAAACAGGATGAGGTTACAGTGGGTCGGGGCCCTGTTGGACAGGGTCTTCTGGGGGAAGTTCAATATTTTGAATTTTATTCTAATTGCAGTGATTATTTATTTATAGTGTATTACAGGTTAATCATAGGGTTTCACTTTTCAGTTATTTTTGCTTCTGTACTTTACTCTTTCTCTGGTGCTCTGTTCTCAGGGAAAGTTTGATACATAAAGACTTCAGATCCTGGTTTTTGAGTTCCTGTGTTGACTTATTATTATTAATTATTCCCATTATTATGTTAAAAACACATAAAATTTTTCATCTTAACCTTTTTTTTCTACACTGACTTTGCTACACATATATAGCAGAGACTAGAGTTGTGAAAGCCATGGCTTTCAACTCAGAGTGCCTGAGAATAGAAGTCTTTTGATTGGAAATAGCAAGTCAAAACCTGAAGTAAGACAGCAAAGTTTATTCAGCAATATCAGATTGAAAAGAATCTGCTTGATGATGTAGGAACTGGTTTCAATGAAAAGGGAATAGCATCGTGTTTCACTAGCGGGAACAAGGAGGAGCTGGGAAAGGAAACAGCTAGAGCTTAAAAGTTGTGGGTCTCTGGAATGTGATCAGCACCTTGGCCCTTCCTCTACAGAGGATTCCTGAAAGTGAAGAGGGCAATGAATGCCCCCACATAAATTTTTGGGAGCATTGCAGAGAAGAGCATCATTGCTGTTTTCTCAAAGGGAGCATAGAATATCATACATACACTTGTCCAAAATCCCAGCTGCCTAATCAGTGGGTGATGCTGTAGTCATCTCTTACTGTGTAAAAATCACCCCCAAACAACAAGGCTTAAAACAATATAAGTCATTTTATTATCACTTCTGGTTTCTGTGGGTCAGAATTCAGTAGGTCTCCGGCTGGCACTTCTGGTATAGGGTCTCAACACTGCTTTAGTAACATTGGCCACACATCTGTGTACCAGCTACTAAGAGGGTGAAGGGGAGGAAGACAAAGGAAGCGTATTCTCCATTTGAGACATTTTTCTTTAAAAAGTCTTTCTAGAAGTCCCATAAATTATTTCAACTTGCATGCTACTGACCAGACGTATCCCTACACACCATACCTAACTCCAAGAGGCTGAGAAATGTAATTTTTTGTGGAGTCTCAAATAAAATCACCACACTATTTTCACAGAGGCTGCACTAGTTTACACTCCCACCAACAGTGTAGAACTGTTCCCTTTTTACTACATTCTCTCCAGCATCTGTTATTTTTTGAGTTATTGATAGTGGCCATTCTGACTGGAGTTAGGTGGTATCTCAGTGTAGTTTTAATTTGCATCTCCTTAATGACTAGTGAGGTTGAACAATTCTTCATGTATCTGTTGGATGCTCGTATGTCTTCTTTTGAGAAGTGTCTGTTCATATCTTTTGTCCACTTTGTAATGGGGCTGTTTGTTTTTTTCTTTTCAGCATGTTTGAGTTCCTTGAAGATCCTAGATTTAAGGCTTTTGTCAGACATGGAGTTGGCAAATACTCTTTCCCAGTCTGTGGGCTGTCTTCCTGCTCTCTTGCTGTCAATCAAAAGAGGACTGGTTAAAAAAATGTGGTTCATATACACAATTTAATATTACACAGCCATAAAAAAGAATAAAATCATGAATTTCACAGCAACCTGGATGGAATTGGAGTTTATAATACTGAGTGATCTCTCACAGAAACAAAGTTCTGAGTATCACATGTTCTCACTCATAAGTGGACCTTGAGCAACTATCATAATACTATAAGAAAAGGATTGACAGTGACAGGAAACTATGGGGGTGGGCAGGGAGGGAAAGGAAGGTGGGATTAATGGTAGTCAATATCTGTCTGGGGACGGGGGGCCACACCTCATCAACAAAGGTACCTGCACAGTGCATTTTTGTATACCTAACCCTTAACTGTACTCCACAATTTTAAAATAAAAAAATATGTTAAAAAAAAGATGACTTTCAGAATTCAGACAAGAATGACTGGGGAGAGCAGGTAGAAGTACCATTTTACTGAAGTAAAATCATTAGGAGAGGACCTTGTTTGGAATACAATAATAAATTCCATTTTAAGTATGCCAAGTTTGAAGTGCTTTTGGGGTACTTCCCAAGAAAAATAGGAAATAGGCAGTTGGGTATTAAGGGTTGAACCCCAGAGAGATCGAATTGAAAGCACATGACGCGTATTTTATTATTAGCATATACATGGAAGATACAGTTGTGGATCAAATAATTTAGGATGAGTTAATAAGGGAACAGATTTTGACATTATGAAGAAGAGACTGAGACAGCAAAGGAGATTAAAAATAAATGTTTAGAAAATTAGGTGGAAAACCAAAAAAGTAAAATGACATATAAGCCAAAGAAGAAAGTGCTTCAGGAAGGAAGAGGAAGAAAGGCTAAAATATTTGTACTGGACCTTTTGATATGAAGGTCACTGTGACCTTGACAAGAGCTAACTCAGTATATTGGTGGAGACAGAGGCTAGACCAGGATGAAATAAAGAATGAAATCAGTGAAGTCTACTCTTGAGAAATATGTCTGTAAAGGGAAGTAGAGGAACGTGGTAGTGATTGAGAGGTGGAGCAGAGTGAAGATCTTTCCTTCTGTACGAATGGAAATTAATAAGACATTAAGAAATTTGTGTGCAGGTAGTTTTTTTGTTTGTTTGTGTGTTTGTTTTTGTTTTTTGTAGAATGATTTAAGTTTCTCTGGGTATATTCCCAGCAGGGGGATTGCTGGGTCATATGGAAAGTCAATTTCTAGTTCTTTCAGAAATCGCCACACTGTTTTCCATAGAGTTTGAACTAGTTTGCATTTCTGCCAGCAGTGTAGAAGCATTCCCTTTTCTCTGCATCCTCTACGCATCCTTTTTTTGTTATTAATTATGGCAGTTCCTACTGGGGTTAGATGGTATCTCAATGTGGTTTTGATTTGCATTTCTCTGACTGGACTGGATTTTTAATTTTTTATTTATTTTTATTATTATTATTTTTTTTTTTTTTGGAGTCTCACTCTGTCACCCAGACTGGACTGCAGTGGCATACTCCCGGTCACCACAGCATCCACCTGCTGGACTCCAGTGATCCTTCTTCCTCAGCCTTTGAAGTAGCTGGAACTACAGGCACAGGCTACCATGCCCAGCTAATTTTTTTGATTTATTGTGGAGATGAGATCTCACCAAGTTGTCCAGGCTGGTCTTGAACCCGCGGGCTCAGGCAATTCACTCACCTCGGCCTCGCAAGTCACAGGATTACAGATTGAGCCACCAACCCCAGCCTGGACTGGATTTTTTTAAATGTGGTATATAGAGCCGGGCTCGGTGGCTCAGCCTGTAATCCCGCGCCTTTGGGAGGCTGAGGTGAGTGGATTGCCTGAGCCCGTGGGTTCGAGACCCGCCTGGGCAGCAAGACCTCATCTCTACAAAAAAAAAAAAACAGCTGGGCGTGGTAGCGTGCGCCTGTAATTCCGGCTACTTGGAAGGCTGAGGCGGAAGGATTGCCGGAGCCCAGCAGGTCAAGGCTGCGGTGGCCGGGAGCGGCCACTGCACTCCAGTCTGGGCGACAGAGTGAGACTCCAACTCAAAAAAAAATAAATAAATAAAAAAAATAAATGTGGTATATATACACAATGGAATATTACACAGCCATAAAGAAGGACAAAATTATGGACTTCGCAGCCACTTGGATAGATTTAGAGTCTATCATACTCAGTGATCTATCACAGAAACAAAGAGTACCACATGTTCTCACTTATAAGCTGTCCCTGAACATTTACCAGAATACTCAAAGAAAGAGATTGGCAGCAGCAGGATACTGTGGGGTGGGGGGCGGGGAAGGTGTATGCACACAACATTAATAAGGATACCTGATCTCAAACAAGGTGAAGTGGGGACCAAAGGGAGGACCAAACTTTACCTGCACAATGAACAACTGTATACTTAACCCCACATCTTTAAATTAAAAAAAAGAAAAAAGTAATTGCTGGTCAGTCACAGTTTGGGGATTTATTGGTAACACAGGTTGCTTCTAACCTTTCATCATGCTTGTAACCTCACCTTGGAGGCTGAAGCAGAAGGATTGCTTGCGGCCAGGAGTTTGAGACAAACCTGAGCAAAATAGTAAGATCTTGTCTCTACAAAAATAAAAGCTAGTTACTTATACTTCTTTATTATCTTGTCTGTACTTCAAAGTACCTAAGCACTATGACATCTATGACTGTTGGTTTTAATATACATTTAAGGGGCTATCAGTATTCTGATTAGAAATTTTCTATGTAGTTTAGCATGGGCTTCTTATCAGAAGCCCAGACATCCATGTTAACATAATGAATATCAGCAATGGTTTTTCATGAGTAAAACTGGAAAACTCGAGCTATGTGGCTAGGCTAGCAATGTTACAAAGGTACCCCTGTCCTTGCACAGAAAAAACATTAAAATCTATCCAGCCCAATGGCCTGCACCCTTTAGATTTATGTCAGAACTGGCTGGGTGCGGTGGTTTAGCCTATAATTCCAGCACTTTGGGAGGCAGAGCCAAGAGGATTGCCTGAGCCCGGGGGTTCAAGACCAGCTTAGGCAACTTGGTGAGACCTCGTCTCTACAATAAATCACAAAAACTAGTTAGGCATGGTGGTGTACATCCTGTAGTTCCAACTACTTGGAAAGCTGAGGCAGAAGGATCACCTGAGCCCGGCTGTGGTGGCCGTGAGCGTGCCACTGCACTCCAGCCTGGATGACAAGAGTGAAACTCCAACTTAAAAAAAAAAAAAGAATTGTGTCAGAACCTTAATTATAAAATGGTCTCATATTCGGTAACTGATGAAAGATTCTGGACTTCTGAATCTGTCTATGAGGTTTGCTGAATCTTGCCTCTAGAATTTTGTAATTGTTTGCCTAAGTGAACCTATTTTAAAAAGAACTATGAAAGCACCTAAAAGGATAGAGAACTGTGGCTTTATTAAGCATTAAGCTACAGATTGTATGAATATTTTGTGTTTGCTGAAGAATGGGTGTGTGTATGTGGTGCACAATTTGATCTGCAACTTCATTGTAATTTCTTAGTGAGATTGTAAAGTGTCTTCTCCATACATCTTATCTGCCTTTGAGTATTAGATACTACTAATTACTCCCCTAAAAGATGTTCATAATTGTGAATGACCAAACTGGCATTGGTCAATCAAAATCCTTGGGAGCAAGTAGTGAATGAGGGAAAACCCAGATAGTTTTAGGGAAAATTTTTAAATTGTTGACACACACAACTTAGGGGAGAGCATGCAACTCTTGTGGAAGCCCAGTCAAGCCTATATTTTGTCTTCCTTGTTCAAACACATTTAGAATTTACTACCACGTACTTCTCAAACTATTTTATGGATACAAACTCCTATGAATACTCATTTGTGTCTGCCTGAAAGTCCCCATCCCACATACCATGGTCCCATGACTTTCCCACAGTACCCTTGCCTTAGAGAAGGAGACCTGACAGGATTGAGCATCTACTTTGTGCTTTGACTCTGGCACCCTTACTGTCAGGTGTGGTCCTTGGTACTCAGCTGTATCCATTCAGTAACTACAGGAGATAAGGGACTCTTTCAAAGCTATCATTGATGGCTTCTGATGTCTTTTTCTGTTCTGAGTACAACATGTCCACCTTCAATTTCTCCTTTTCTTTTTGCATCTCTACTAGGGCATTGAAAATAGCCAACTGCTTTACAGTCACTCTTTCTGTCATAAGCAATGAAGTTCCATGTTCTCTTGAATTTCCAGTATCTTGTCTAGCTCTTGAATTTCCAGTGTCTTGTCCACCAGTGATCATGTGAGTGACTGGGTGTCCCTGTGTGCTCCAGATTACCAGCATTCCACTCTACCCTTCCCCATCCAAAGAGACTGTCTTAGTCCATTTGCACTGCTATGACAAAAATACCTAAGGCTGGGTAATTTATAAATTTATACCCAGGCCACATTCTGGAGTGATCAAAACCCCTCTGGGGCTAAGACCCAGGTATTTGTGCTTCTAAAACTTCCCAATGATTCCAACATGTGACTAGACCAAGAAACACAAGTAGTAAGCGTATCCAGTTAAGTTTACTTATAGTAAATGTCCAATCGTTGATGCAAATTTTTTAATTAAGAAAAATAGTACAAATGAGAAATAATTATAAAAGAAGGTTTTAAAATCGAGTATGCAATCAGGGAATCAAACCTATATGTTACACAGACATTAAAGTTCCAAGCAGAAAATCTGTGTGTTTCCTGAAGCACACCTACTAGAAAGACAGAGGGCAATCATGATGAAGACATTGATCCAGCCCATTATATCAAGAGAACATTTACCAACTCTCTGAGAAGGAATCATTTTTTATTAAAGTTAACCTCACACTTGCATAGTATGTTCAAAGTTGGTTGTCATGTTTAATCTAACAGTTTAATAAATTTAATTCAAAGTTTATGCACAGTGGGTGATTATTTTTAAGCATACCGTCTTCTATTACAAGTTCCAGATAGAACCACAAAAAGTGCATTGAGCATGAAAAAGAGACCCTAGTAAAGTCACCCTTACTTTAAGGAAAGTAGGGAAAGAGAATTGGGGATTCCAGTCTTTTTTTTTTGAGTTGGAGTCTCACTCTGTCGCCCAGACTGGAGTGCAGTGGCTGCTCCCGGCTACCGCAGCCTTGACCTGCTGGGCTCCGGCGATCCTTCCGCCTCAGTCTTCCAAGTAGCCGGAATTACAGGCATGCGCTACCACGCCCGGCTGATTTTTTGATTTATTGTAGAGATGAGGTCTCGAAGCCCAGGCAGGTCTGGAACCCATGGGCTCAGGCAATCCACTCACCTCAGCCTCCCACAGGCGTGGAATTACAGGCTGAGCCACCAAGCCCGGCGGGGATTCCAGTCTTAAATAGGTATGATTCCAAGTAATTCTTATAAATTCAAGAAGATTCCTTGGGTGGTCAGCTAGGGGATTCATGAACCCATTGATAAAATTAATGCTTAGATAGAGGGAGACTGTGGCACTTCTCAGCAGCTAGACTGAGAAAAATATTTGCATAGTCATAATAATGCAAACTTTGAATATAAATTTAACTGAAAATTGTGATCTAATTACACCGGGAGGTGGGCGGGTGGTGGGTGGTGGAAGTACATGTCTCAATGTAGGGTAGTGTTAAGGTAACTAAATCTTCATATTCCATATTATAAATTTAATGGCTAACATAAAAATTTTAAAAACCAAGAAAAATTAATGTAAATATTGTATTTAAAAGCTTGTGGTGGAATAAAGCAGAGAAGAAACCTAAAACAGTTGGAAATGTTTGTCTCTGAGATGCAGGAATCAGGGTGAAGAGATAGGACAGAAAATTGTCACAGGGGTGCTGTTGTTACAAGGGTTACTGTTTTTGATTATTTAAACCATAAAAGTGTTAATTTGATAAAAGATAAATAAAAAATAATGTACTGAAGGATGCATACTTAAGTGATAACAGTGATTTTCCTTAGGAAGAAAGATGAGATTAAGAAAGAGATGACAACCATTCAGGTTTTTGCTCATGCTTTCACATTGTCCAAGTTTTTTACAATGAGAATATATCATGCATGATTTTCATACTTAAAGTTAATAGGGTAATATAAAAGTGAAAGAAATTGCAGAAGAATATGTTCTAGGGAAAGTAATTTCACTCTGTAAAGGTCTACCAATTGCTAAGTACTATAAATAAAAAGAGACTCACATCTAGACAAGAATATTCTGGGATACCAATTCTAAAAAATAAAATAAAATATTAAAGGCTTTCAAAAAGAAAGAAAGGAAATCTCTATATTGGAAAATGTAGCAGACTAATGATGTGTTGTGTATCAGCCCTACTGGTCCTAAGAAAATAATAGAACCACATCCTCAAAATTCTAAGGAAAAATTTGAAACCAGAATTCTTTATCTGGTCAAACTGTTATTTAACTATGATAAGAAAATATTGGGTCATTGAATCATTCAAGACAGTTTTAACCATAAACTTCCTAGAAGAGTATTAATGGAGGATGCACTCCAGCAAAATCAGAAAGAAATCCCAAAGGAAAGCAAAGCACACAAAATAATGAGCCAAGAAACAAGTAAAGATATGAATATTAAAAAACAAGATTAAAGAATATTCTGAGTCTAAAATATCAGTGATAGAAACAATACATCCGAGGTATAAAAGCCATAACCTACCTTATATCTAAATATGTTGCTTTGAAAAATATGAAGCAATATTTTATGGAAGTATATAAGTGGAAGCTGATAAGTTCATAATCATATGGGGAACTATTAATACACTTCTTAGAGGTTTTCATGCCAAAATTAATCACATATAGGATTTGAATTATACAGTGAATAAGGTTTCTATATACTTTTATTTACATATCATTGTTCCCATTAAAGAGAATAAATGTCTTTTTTTCTAAACACATACAAAAAATTCACACATAAAAAGCATGGATGATATACTAAGCCATTAAAAAAGTTCAAATCAACTGCAAAAGTGAAAATTATACTGGGTACATTTGTTATAATAAAATTAAGATGTATGCAAAATTGATAGTAAAAAACCAAAACTATATACTTTGAAATTTAAAATTAATTTAAAATATATTTGGGGTTATGAAGTAAATACAAATATAAATGTTAAACTACTTATAGATGGTAAAAGAAAACACAAGTCAGTAATGCCTATGAAATTTAGATAAAGTTGTAATCAGAGGAAGATCTATAACCATAACGCCAAATATTATGAAGTAATAATGACTAAAAATAAGTTAAATACTCTTCCAATTCCCAAAACCTTAAACAGAACAGCTAAATAGAATCGAAAAGGTAAAGGAAAGCATTTTAAAAGATTCAAATAGTAATTAATACATTAATCATAAAAATTATTTATTTGAAAACATAACAACACTCTTTGGGAACATGTGGTTAACAAGAAAAAGATAACAGAAACATCATTAGGAAAGAGGAAGGGGCCATAAATACTGAGAGAAGAGAGATTAAATGTCAGAATATTAGTCAAACTTTATAATAATATATTTGTAAGGTTACATGAAATGACTAATTTCCCAGGAATATTTGAATTATATAAAAATGATTTCAAAACCAAGTAGAAAACTGCATAAGCTCATAACACAGTATAACTGAAAAGAGAGTCAAAGGGCAAATACTAAAAATGGTAAGAGAACTAAACAGATTTATGTATGATTTCCAACCTTCAAAAAAACAGATAATTTTCGTGGTTCGTAAATTGTGTTAGTATATATTTTAAAAATAGAAAGTTATGTAATTCATTTAACCAGGCTTCTAAAAGTTGGAAAGAGAACAATAGAAGAGAAAGTATAGAGCATTCTTACTTATAAATATAGAGCAAAAGTTTAAAATGAAATATTAGCAAATAGAGCACAACTCTATTAAAAGGGCAAAGCACATGACTAAGTAAAGTTATCCAAGGAATGCGAAGATGACTCAACACAAAAAGTTTTGCCAGTGTAATTTAGTACGTTAATAGACTGATTAAATTTATACAAATAATAAAAAAGACTGATTAAAAAGACCGTTATAATCATCTCAAAGGGATGCTGAAAAAACATTTGATAAAATTCTATCTCCCATAAATCATAAACACTTTTAGTCATCTAAAAATAAGATTGAGTGTTAAAAATTTTAATAAACATCTAACATAAATCTAGAACAAACATAGTACTTGATGAAATGTTAGAAGTATTTCTAATTAAGTTAGAAAAAAGACAAGGATGTCTAGTGTCACTGAAACTCTAAATTTGTACTGGAGATTTTAATCAAAACTAAAACACAAAGAAAAAACAAAACACATAAGTTTTGGAAAGGAAGAGTCATCATTTACAGTAAAGCGGTTTTAAAAAAAAATTTTTAATCCAAAAGAAATAACTAAAAACTCTTAAAACCAATAAGATAGCTAATCAAAGTGGCCAAATATGGGAATAGCATTCCAAATATGGGATTAGCAAAGACATTTAACAAACTGGATATTAAACTAAATGCAATTCATTATAGTTTTGGATGAGGGCCCAAGGTAATAAGCAATTGTTTTCCACAGTCCAAAGTTAGGGACTGGTCTATCTTAAGGGACTAACTAATTCTGTGACCCTTAAGTCTTTTATCTAACTCAAAGGTATAAAAGAATTAAAATTTTGCAGTTAAAAAATAAAGAGATCACATGCAGAAGATTGAAACGGGACCCCTTCCCATCATCTTGCACAAAAATTAACTCTAAATGAATCAATGACCTAAACATAAAACCTCAAATTATAAGAATCTTACAAAACACAGGAGACGCCCTTATGGAAATTGGAATTGGCAACCAATTCCTATTCAGAACCCTAAGTGCCCATACCTTAAGAAATAAGATATACGAGTGGGACTTCATAAGCTAATGAGCTTCTGCAAAGCAAAAGAAACCATCAGGAGAGCAGGGAGACCGCCCACAGAATGGGAAAAAATATTTGCCAACTGTATATTTGACAAAGGCCTAACATCTAGGATCTATAAGGAACTCAAACGCGCCAAAAGAAAAAAACAAACAAACAGCCCCATTAAAAAGTGGGCCAAAGATATGAATAGACACTTCTCAAAAGAAGATATACGGGCAGCTTACAGACACGTGAAAAAGTGCTCAGCCTCACTCATCATCAGAGAAATGCAAATCAAAACCATATTGAGATACCACCTAACCCCAGTAAGAATGGCCACCATTAATAAAACAAACAACAATAGATGCTGGTGAGGATGCGGAGAAAAAGGAACGCTTCTGCACTACTAATGGGAATGCAAACTAGTGCAATCTCTTCGGAAGACAGTGTGGTGATTTCTGAAAGAACTAGAAATTGACCTTCCACATGACCCAGCAATCCCCCTATTGAGAATATACCCAGAGGAACTCAAATCATACTACAAAAAAGATACCTGCACATGTAGCTCTATTCATAATAGCAAAAGCATGGAACCAACCATGTTGCCCATTGAAGCTGGACTGGATTAAAAAAAAATGTGACACATATACACAATGTAATATTATGCAGCCATAAAGAAGGACAAATATATGTACTTTGCAGCAACTTGGATGGATTTGGAGTCGATCATACTCAGTAATCTATCATAGAAACAATGAAGAGAGTACATATGTTCTCACTCATAAGCGGAACTTGAACAATTATAATACTATAAGAAAGGGATTGGCAGTAGTGGGAAACTGTCAGGGGAGGGAGGCATGAGATTGGCAGTTGAGGGAAACTGCTAGGGGAGGGAGGGGCATACCTCATCTACAAAGGTACCTGCATAATCAACTTTTGTATATCAAACCCTGAATTATACCCCACATCTTTATAATAAAAAAATTAAAGACATTGCCTCGTCCGAAGGTCGTGAGTTATCTTAATTGATTATACACAGTCTGTTACAGATTGAACTCCTTATTCTACCCTTTTCTCCCTTCTCACGACTGCACTTGACTAGTCTTAAAAAAAAAAAGAAAAAAATTAAAGACATGATTTCTTTGATGGGAGAGAGGCTTTAAGAAAACCACGTGAAGAGGCTGATTCATGTTTCCTGGAGTTTTGAACGGCTTGAAAGTAGTTGTTTGATGCTTACTTGAGGAATCAAAAGATTCAACTAAACTATGCATATTTCTATATTCACATACTTACTTGTAAATCTGTAAGGAAGTATCTTACACTGACAACAACTATTACTTTGGTATGGGCCTCCTGAGTTTGGATCAAGGAGTTTGAGCTTTATTTGAGTTGTTTAAAAGAGATATATTACTGCAGCAATGAGTGAATTTCATGCTGAAAACTTGATTTTTTCAATTGCCTATGCCTGAGGACATTATAACAGCTAGGGCCACAAGTTTATTAATAGTCATTACTTTTGGTAGCAACCCCAAGTTTTTTCAAAGTCTTAGGACATAATTCAGTTTTATTACAAAGGTTTTATTTTTTATCTCATGCTTTTTAATGAAATTTTTAAAAATCTTGCATGTTTATATCATGTTTACTATAAAAATTCAAATAATATCTTTTGAATTTTAAGAATTAATATATAATACTGTAATTTAGGTTAATATGTCACTTTTTTTTTCTTCCTCTAGCCATATGCTTTTCCTTAGAGGTAATCATCACTATTACTTCAAAGTGTATCTATGAGATAATTTTTGTGCATTTGCATTTATATGTATAGGCTTATAACATATTTTCATTAATTGACATATTCATTTGCATATTTCCATTGATTAGATCAAGCTACACATAGTATATTGCAGCTGCTCTTATTCTTAATGATACTTGTGGCAATTGTTTCATGTTAGGGCATATAGATCTCTCATATTGTTTTAAATTATGTATAATATTTGAGCATGAATTGTTTATAGTTTCTTTTTTGTAAGACAAAATAGAATGATTTATTAAACTGAACATACTTTCTGCCTCCCCAAGTACATGGTTGTTAATTTGAATATTATATAATGTTACCATCTTATCAGAAACTTAACTGTCTCAGTACAAAATTCAAACTTCTGAAAGATATCAAAGATACATTTTTTAAAACTCTTTCTATATGAATGATTCCAAATAGTCAAATTGACCATTAGATTTAAATTATTTATTCTACTATGAACAATTCTGCATTTTTTCAATAGTGCAAACTTTGGAGGAATAGGAAAAATCCAATGAAAATGAGAATTGATATAAAAATTGGCAACATTTATCAGATATACTTATTAAATACAAAGAAACTGAAATGCACATAAATGCTAAGTATCCACATTGAAATTTAATTTTGAAGACATAGAAATAGAAATGCTGAATAGCAGACTACTTAAATATGAGAAAAAATATTGGCATACTGTTATTGAGTATATGTAGTTCAGTTTTGGCATGATGATGTCTAGCATTCTGATGATCATGCATGACTACGAATAAGATAATGAGAAGATTTCTGCCAAATTCTTCATTTGGCAGAAGTCATAGTAAAAATTGATACTATTCTGCTGATTTTCAGCAGTAATCAAATATCAACACCAGATGGTATCTTACATCGTTTAAGATATAAAGTTTTTTTTAAAATTACTAAAACCATAACTTATATAGTAACTTAAACCATTTTGGAAAAAATAAGAAATGCTGTTACTCAATTTAAAACATTTTTATATATGATTTAAGGTGTACAATATACATATGTAGAATAAAATGATGACTAAAAGTAAATAACTTAGCTACCATCTTTCATAGTTCCTCTTTGTGTGTGTAAGAACACCTATCATCTTAGCAAATTTTCAGTGTAAAATACAATATTATTAACTACAGTCATCTTGCTGTATATTAGATCTCTAGACTCATTCATCCTACATAAATGCACGTTTGTACCTTTTGACCTACATTTCGCCCATTTCTTCTTCCTCTTCACCCCTGGTAATCACCATTCTACTCTCTGTTTTTACACATTCAACATTTTTTTTAGATTCTACTTTTAACTGATCATGTAGTACTTTTAAATTAGCAGGAAATAAAATCAACATACAAAAATCAGTGACATTTTTTGACACCAGTAGCAACCTATCTGAAAAAGAGATTTTAAAAATTTCATTTATGATAGAGTAAAAAAGAATAAAATACTTAGGAATAAATTTAATCAAGGAGGTGAAAGACCTGCATATACTGAAACTCTAAAGCATTAATGAAAGAAATTGAAGACACAAATAGATGGAAAGATGTTTCATATTTGTGAATTGGAGAAATTAATATTGTTAAAATATCTATACTATTCACAGTAGTTATACAGATTCAATAACTTATCTATAAAAATTTTAATGGCATTTTTCACAGAAAAAAAGCAATTCTAAAATTCGTATGGAACAGAAAAAATCCTAAATAACCAAAGAAATTTTGAGAAAGAAAATCAAAGTCAGAGGCATCAAACTTCCTGATTTCAAGTTATATTACAGACCTATAGGTATGAAAATAGTATACTACTGGCTACAAAGAAACACATAGACCAATGGAACAAACTAAGGACCTGGAAATAAACCCAAGCACATATGGTCAATTAATTTTCAACAAAGTCACTAAGAAGACACAATGCTAAAAGGCTAGTCTCTTCAATAAATGTTGTTGTGAAAGAGGATATTCATATGCAAGGATGAAGTTGAACCTTTATCTTACACCATACACAAAAATCAACTCAAAATGAATCAATGACCTAAACGTAAGACCTGAAACCATAAAATTTCTAAATCACAGGGGGGAATCTCCTTGATATTGACCTTAGCAGTACACTTTTTGACTTCATATCAAAGCTCAGGCAACAAAAGTAGAGATATACAAGGGGAACTATAGTAAACTAAAAAAAGCTTCTGCACAGCAAAAGAAACTAGCAACAAAATAAAGACAGTCTCTGAATTAGAAGAAAATATTTTCAAACTACATGCCTGGTAAGTGGTTAATATCCAAAACATACAAAATAAGCTAATAGCAACACCCCCAAACAAACAGACAAACAAACAGCAACAACAAACTGATCTTAAAAATGAGCAAAGGACCTGAATAGACATTTTTCTAAGGAAGACATAAAAATGGTCACTAGGTATATGCAAATATGTTCAACATAACTAACCACCAGGGAAATGCAAATAAAAACCACAATGAGATATTAACCTCACACCTTTTAACATAGCTATTATGAAGAAGTAAACTTTGGAGAGGGTGTGGAGAAAAGGGAATCCTTGCACACTGTTGGTGGAAGTATAAATTAGCACAGCCATATTGAAAACAATATAGAGGCTTTTCAAAAAATTGGAAGAATAAAACTACTATATTACCATATGCATATTCCTCTGCTGTGTATATATTCAAAGGAAATTAAATTAGCAACTCAAAGATTTTTCTACACACCCATGTTCATTGCAGCATTATTCTCAATAGCCAAGATATAGAAACAACCTAAGTGTTCATCGATGAATGAATGGATATAGAAATGATGGGCTACTGGGGGTAGGAACACATATCATTGATGAGGGTACCTGATCCTCAGGTCAGGTGGGGTGACTTTGCCTGTGCGATGACCACTTGGATGCCTAATCCTGAACTGTACCCCACATCTTTAGAATAAAATAAAAATAAAATGTCAAAAAAAGAGAAATTGTGATGTATATATACAATGGAGTATTCTTCAACCTTTAAAAAGAAGGAGCTGTTGCCATATGTGACAACATGAATGAAACTAGGGGATGTTATGTTAAGTGGATGTCCCTTAATTTCCTTAACTTTTCACCTATTAAATATCCAATATTTAGGATTTTTTCTAAATTGTTGCGCCTTCAACATTTTTGTATACATAACTTGGAGTGCAAATTAAAATACACAAATGGGAGTGAAATGAGATGGCTTCTCAAAGGAGAATCAAGGTACTGTTGCTTCCAGAAGTTTGGATCAATTGATGGTGGGTGAGCTAAAGCATCAGGCAAAAATCCAAGATTTGAGGCCTTACCTGGTTAGATAAAGTGTGTGTTTACTTCTGTAATTCAGTTGAACTATATGAGAATGCTGACACAGTGCTTTGAATGCCAGGTCTAGGTTGAGAAAAACCACTCTGTAACCTATGAATGGGTAAACCTTGGTCTTTTAGAGATAAATTGAGACTGATCTTAAGTTCACATAAGCACCTTTATCCTTGTGAGCAGTGAAATATAAGTATGTATTGTACTAATATCGTTCTACATGAAGAGGACAGTTGGCAGGTCTTTAACCTGTCTTGGCTAAAGAATACTGTTTAGGTTAGATCATGCTCCACTGTGGAATATCTATATTAATTTTGTGATGTGAAACTCTACAAAACTTGACTTTGTTAGTTGATTTTTAATTCTACCCTTGACTTTGAGCTTTGTCAATTCAGTCTTAATGACTTAATGCTTTTGATTTAGGGGCATTTGGTTTAGGAGTTCCATAGAAGGTTTTGGAATTCTCTTTTCCAAGCTTTTTACCTTCACTTTCTCTTTCCCAGGATCTTCATGGCTTGTCTGGAGTACCAACCTGTTAATGGGGCCTGCAAGACTGGGCTCTTCTACCTCTGAATGGGGTGACTATCCCACCATTCCTTAGCTCGTGGAGAATGTTTTGCAGCTGTCTGAGATACACAGATCATTAGTGATTTTGGCAGGATTTTGTTGGAAGCACAATGCTAAAGATGAAAGGTCAGTTTTATTTAACTGATGAAAACAATGAGTAGCAGATTAAGCTAGTTTTCTGGTAAACATTGCTATTACTTTCCAGTAAATAGTGTCAAGATGCCTTGATGAATAACATACATGGAGATAAAGAAGAACATCTCTCAGGGATGGAAAATTAGGTATCTCCATAAACTCAAATATGCCTTTAGTTTTCTTTTTGTTATGATCTGTTCCCTAAAACATTCACCAGCAGGTCATTTGGTCGTACTCATGGAAAAAATGAAGTATGTTCTGTGGAAGACACAGTCTACGGTGATGGGCCAGTTTACGAACTATTCTTTTCATCTGTCTGAAGTGTTAAGACACCAAAACAAAGCAGTGTGTTCCGTGCTGCTCCCACATTGCCCACCCGCCTGATGAAGCACACAGATGAACTGGAATGCAGGAAAAGAAGAGCCAGTCTAATAAAAATCGAATGCAGCATACCAACCAGTCAGCATCCTTCATGGCAAGGTGGAAGACAGTTCTGGCCGCTTGCATGCTTTATTTTGAAGCACACATTGACAATTCATTCTGAGAGACAGTCCCTGAACTTGAGACAAGAAACTACACAGTGTTTGTTATCTGGAGAGTTGGATTTTCTGTAGTTTCCAAGTGTCTCTATGGTATTAAGATGATTTGGGTAGGTGCTTAAGGAATAGCATTAACTCTTTCAAGGTGTTCAAGCACCAGTTATTAATTTCTTATTGTGTCGACACTAACAATAAGTAAAGTAGCAACTTCTGTTAATTATTATGTGCTAGGCATTGTGTTCAATACTTCTCAGGGTTAATTACATTAAATTCTTAAGGTAACTCTATGAGGTTGAAAAAAGAGGCATAGAGGCTTAAAAACAGAAGTGTTCAAAGTCACATGGTTAGTGTTGAAACTGGGATTTGAACCCAGGTGGTTTATAACTCATGGCCACACTCTAACCATAATACTACTGCATTATCTCTGAGAGGCTTGAAGCAACAACCTCCAACTTTTTATTTATGGCAGATTATTTTTTAGCCTTTTCTGACTTCCCCCAAAGGGCTCTGTATGGCATTAAAAAATTAAGTAAAAAAAAAAAAAAGAAATAATTAAATGTGTTTTTCCATTTATTTTTAGCCTTTTGCAACACCCCTCAAGACATTTGGAGACACCCTACTGAGTTGGTGAAGCAAATAGAAGTGCATGAGTACATGACACGAGTGTATGAATTTTCTGAGCACTTACAAAGCCTAGGTGTCTCACTTCAAACATTTTGAAAGATTCTGATGCCTGAAAAAAGGCAGAGTAAGAGAGAGCAAGTAACCTAGCAAGCTGGCCAAGGTGTGGGGAATCCAACTGCTCACTCATGTCTGGTTTGTTGCTTCAGATGTTAAAGGAAAAATCTTTTGAAACCATTGCTTAAAAATGGAGCTTTTTGGAGACTGATTCAGAACTGTTTTTGATCTTTTGGCCTTGTTTTTGTTGAAACGATATATTGTTTTACAAGCAATCCTGAACTCCAATCCACATTCCTGAGGACATTAACTATTATTATTTCATGGTTTCAGCATCTTCTCTGGTAACCCTATGAATAATTTTTAAAAATAGCTAGATAAATGTGTGCACATGTGCAAGTTTTGGGTGTGGAGTGAGGAGGAAAATCTCTCAGGGGAGTGCCGATTGGGTATTCAGTCCATTCAGATTTTTCAGATATGAACAGCAAAGCGGAGGTGCTCAAAGCATTGGTGTTTACAATGCAACCTGTTTAAACTGAGTTGTTAGAACTGGAAATGGTTTATTGGTTTTAGGAGAACACAAAGCTATACTACTTCCTTGGGTGAGAATTTTTTCCCTTAGAATGTCCTGTTGCAGCAGTCTTCAACCTTTTTGGCGCCAGGGACTAGTTTCATGCAATTTTTCCACTGACAGGGGGAAGGGAGCAAGGGGGATGACCAGGCATTAGATTCTCATAAGGAGTGTGCAACCTAGATCTCTCTCACATGCACTGTTCACAAAAGGATTCCTGCTCCTATGAGAATCTTATGCCAAGGCAGATCTGACACAAAGCGGAACTCTGACTCCTGCTACTCATCTACTGCTGTGTGGCCCTGTTAGGAAACAGGCTACTGACAGCTAAGGTCTGCACCTGGGGATTGGGAATCCCTGTTCCATAAAACTCTCTTAACTTGTTCTTCTATTTTCCAAGTGGGAATAAACATGGAGGACAGAACTCAATTCCTTGTAGCTGTTCAAGACATTTATATCGTAAGCAGGAAACAGAGGAATCCAATACTTCAGCAGTGTGTCTTACTATCTTGATCTACAGCATTACTGCACATTTCTTTAGCACTATGCATTATAAGAACTTTCATATAGTTTTTTAAATTTGATTTTTCCACAAATTCAGACAAGTAACCATTATCCCCATTTTACATGGAAGAATCCTAAGACTCAAAAAAGTTAAAAGAGATGATGAACAGCACCCAGTTGGTAGGTACTGTATCTGGAATAAGACCCAGGTCTTCTGATTCTCATGTTTAGCTTTTTATTTATTTATTTATTTGTTTGTTTATTTATTTATTTATTTATTCTGTATTCCTGGAGTCCTCTAGTCTTTTAAATATGACATTTATAGTTATGTTATTATAATATAAAGATACTATAGAAAATTTAGAAGAGTAAAATTGCCAATAATCACACCATCCAGAGGCACTTACTACTAATGTTCTGTATTTTTTATATGTATATGCACATACATGCAAACAAATATATAATTTATATTTGTGTATATTTAATATGTACATTTATACACATAGCTATATATGTTAGTGCATTCACGTGGTTTAAATTTCAACAAATGTATAGAGTACTAGATGTTTTTCATATTATATTCTCTAGCCTCATGAACTTCTTTTCCATATTCCAAAATAATTTTAGTTTCTTGAATAAACTGGCAGGAT
Organism: Cephalopachus bancanus; assembly: GCA_027257055.1. NCBI lineage: Eukaryota > Metazoa > Chordata > Mammalia > Primates > Tarsiidae > Cephalopachus > Cephalopachus bancanus. Next base: position 1,312,464 of record JAPVLO010000170.1, on the reverse strand, counting down.
GGTTTAAAACACACAACCCAAATGTCTAAAAAAAGATGCACTTAACTCCCAAAGACTCCTATAGACTCAAGGTAAAAGGGTAGGAAAAAATATTCTATGCAAATGGATGCCAAAAGCAAGCAGAAGTAGCCATTCTCAGATAAAACTGACTTCAAATTAATAATGGTAAAAACAAAGATGGTTATTATATAATTATAAAGGGATTGATCCAATAAGAAGACATAACAATTTTAAATACATATGCACCTAGCACCAGAGTCCCCAGCTTTATAAAAACAAATTCTACTAGACCTAAAAAGGGAGATAGACAGAAACATAATAATCATTGAAGACCTCAACACTCCACTGGCAGCAATAGATAGATCATGAAAGCAGAAAGTCAACAAAGAAACATTGGAGTTAAACCAGACTCTAGAACAAATGGAACTAAAAGATATCTACAGAACATTCAAATGACAGAATATACATCTTTCTCATCAGCACATGTAATATTCTCTAAGATAGACTACATAAATCAAGTCTCAATAAATTAAGAAAAATCGAAACCCTATCAAGCACCTTCTCAGACCACAGTGGAATAAAACTAGAAGTTAACTCCAAGAAGAACTCACAAAACCAAACAAAAACATGGATGCTAAACATTTTGCTCCTGAATGATCTTTGGGTCAACAATGAAATCAAGATGGAAATTTAAAAATTCCTCATAGTGAATGGCAACAGTGAGCACACAAAGCTGTGCTCAGAGAAAAATGTATAGCACTTAAGGCCTACATTAATAATACTGAAAGAGCTTATATTGACAATCTAACATCACACTTCCAGGAACTAGAAAAACACAAATAAACCAAATCCAATGCTAGCAGAAGAAAAGAAATAACAGAGATCATAACAAAACTAAATGAAATTGAAATTTAAAAACCAAGGATCAATGAAACAAACAGTTGATTCCTTGAAAAGATAAAATTGAGTTCACTAGATAGAAATGAAGAGAAAAGACTCAAATTAGCTCAATCAGAAATGAAAATGTAGCCATTACAAATGATATGGCAGAAATTCAAAAGATCATCTGAGATTATTACGAAAACCTCTATGCAAACAAACTAGAACATCTAGAGGAAACTGATAAATTATTAGAAACATACAAATCTCCCACCTTGAATCAGGAAGAAATAGAAACCCTGAAGAGACCAGTAACAAGTAGTGAGATTGAAACAGTAATTAGAAGTCTCCAACAACAATAACAATGAAAAGTCCAGTACCTGATGAACTCACAGCTGAATTCTACTAAACCTTCAAAGAAGAACTGGTACCAATTTTACAGAAGCTATTCTACAAGATTGAAGAGGAAGGAATCCTCCCTAACTCATTCTATGAAGCCAGTATCACTCTGACACCAAGCCAAAAACAGATACAACAAAACTACAGACCAATATCCCTTTTGAACATAGATGCAAAAATCCTCAACAAAATATTAGCAAACCGAATTTAACAGCACATTAAAACAAACAATACACCAGGTCCAAGTGGATTTTATCCCAGGGATGCAAGGACAATTCAATATATGCAAGTCAACTAACTTGATCTACTACATATGATCTACTACATAAGTAGAATTGAAAATAAACATTAGATGATCATTTTAATAGATGCAGAAAAAGCATTTGAGAAAATCCATCACCCTTTCATGATAAAAACCCTCAGCAAAATAGACAAAGAAGGAACATTCCTCAAAATAATAAAAGCTATGTATGACAAGCCCACAGCCAATGTCATCCTGAACAAAGAAATTTGAACTCATTCCCCCTCAAAACTGGAACAAGGCAAGAATGACCACTTTTACCACTACTATTCACCATAGTACTGGAAGTCCTAGTCAGAGAAATCAGGCAAGAAACAGAAATAAAGGGTATCCAAGTTGGAAAAGAAGAAATCAATGATATCAATGATCTTATAACTAGAGAATCCTAAAGACTGTTCCAAAAGACTTCTAGACTTGATAAATGAATTTGGTAATGTTTCAGGATACAAAATCAGCACAAGCAAATCATTAGCATTGCTAGACACCATCAGTGACCAAGCTGAGAATCAAATAAAGAACTCAATTCCATTTACAATAGCAGCCAAAAATCTAACATACCTAGGAATATATTTAGCCAAGAAAGTGAAACATCACTACAAGGATAACTACAAAACTATGATGAAAGAAATTGTAAAGGACACAAACAAATGAAGAGATATCTCATGCTCATGGATTAGAAGAATCAACATTGTTAAAATGACCACATAACCCAAAGTAATCTGCAGGTTCAATACAATCCCTATCAAACTACCAACCTCATTTTTCACAAAATTAGGAAAAAAAAATCCTAAAATTCATATGGAACCCAAAAAAGAGCCAGATGAGCCAAACCAATCCTAAGGAAACAACAACAACAAACAAAAAACAAAAAACCCCAAACAACAACAACAAAAAACCTGGAGGCATCATATTACCTGACTTCAAATTATAACACAAGGCTGTAGTAACCAAAACAGCATGGTAGTGGTATAAGAGCATACACATGGACCAGTGGAACAGAATAGAGAATCCAGAGATAAACCTAAATACCTACAAGCAACTGATCTTTCACAAGGCAGACAGAAACATACACTGGAAAAAGGACACCCTATTCAACAAATAGTGCTGAGAAAGTTAAATATCTACATGCAGAAAAATGAAACTTGATCCCTATTTCTACCCATATATATTACCTCAAGATGGATTAAAGGCTTAAATGTCAAACCCCAAACCATAAAAATCCTCAAAGAAAGCCTAGAAAAAACTCTTCTGGACATTGGCCTAGGCAAAGAATTTATGGTTAAAACCCCAAAGAGCAAATGCAACAAAAACAAAAATAAACAAGTGAACTTAAATAAACTAAAAAGCTTCTTTACAGCAAAAGAAATAACCAACAAAGCAAACAGGTAACCTACAGAATGGGAGAAGATATTTGCAGACTATATATCTGACAAAGGACTAATATCCAGAATCTACCCCTCCAAAAAAAATCCTCAAAGAAATCAGCAAGAAAAAAGCAAATAACTCCATTAAAAAGCGGGCAAATAACATCCACAAACATCTCTCAAAAGATCATATACAAATGGCCAACAAACATATGAAAATATCTCAACTTCACTCATAATCAGGGAAATGGAAATTAAAACCACAGCAAAATACTACCTTACACCAGTCAGAGTGGCCATTATTAAAAAATCAAAACAAAAGATGCTGGTGCAGAAAAAGGAATTCCTATACACTGTCAGTGGGAGTGTAAATTAGTACAACCTCTATGGAAAACAGTATGGAAATTACTCAAAGGACTAAAAGTAGATCCACCATTAGCAATCCCACTACTAAGTGTCTACCCAAAGGAGCAGAGGTCATTATATAAAAACAACACCTGCACCCACATGTTCATTGCAGCACAATTCACAATTGCAAAGATATGCAATCAACCTAAATGTCCATTAACTACTCATTGAGTAACGAAAATGTGGTATATGGAATATATTATATACATTGCAGAACACTATTCAGTTATCAAAAAGAATGAAGTAATGTCTTTTACAGCAACTTGGATGAAATTGTAGAACATCATCTTAAATGAACTCAGGAACAGAAAACCAAGCACCACATGTTCTCACTTATAAGTAGGAGTTAAACTAAGATATACAAAGACATGGAGAATGGTATAATGGTCACTGGAGTCTCAGAAGGGGAAGGGGAGAAGAAGAGCTGGAGGCCAAAAAAAAAAATCACATATCAGGTACAATGTGCACAAGTGGAGGTGGTGAGTACTCTTTTTTTTTTTTTTTAATTTTAAATATGTGGGGTACAATTCAGGGTTAGGTATATAAATGTCCATTATGCAGGTATCCTTATGATGAGGTGTGCCCCCCCCAACAGTTCCCACTACTGCCAATCCCTTTCTTACAGTATTATAATAATTGTTCAAGGTCCACTTATGAGTGAGAATATGTGATACACATTTCTTTGTTTCTGTGATAGATCACTCAGTATTACAGACTCTAAGTCCATCCAAGTTATTGCAAAGTTCATAATTTTGTCCTTTATGCCTACATAATATTCCATCATGTATATGTACCACATTTTTTACAATCTAGCCCTCTTTTGATGGGCAGCATGGTTGGTTTCATGATTTTGCTATTGTGAATAATGCTGCAATAAACACGTGTGTGCAGGCATCTTTTTCCTAGAGTGATTTGAATTCCTCGGGTATATTCCTAGTAGGGAGATTGCAGGGTCGTATGGAAGGTCGATTTTTAGATCTTTTAGGAATCACCAAACTTTTCCACAGAAGTTGTACTAGATTACACTGTGGTAGTTACACTCTGGTACACTCTTAAAGCCCAGACCAAAACTATTTGCACCCCCTAAAGCTATTGAAATATATATATATTTACAAAAATAATATATCCTCACAAATATAATAGGTTTAGTTTCTTACATAGTTCTCTGAAGATATTTTATTCAGAGCTATGTGATTCATACAAGAAAAATATACACTCATATCTATTATATACATATTTTATATGTATGCATTAATGTGTATGTACATATATGTGTATACACACACACACACACACACACATTATTTCACGTATTATTTGCTTCACCTTCGTATCCCTCACATATGCATGGTAAAATGCTATGCTCACTCACTATTGCACATTTTGTCATTTTCCAGAAAAAAAATCATGTATCTTTGTTTTTTTCATTTAATTTATCTTGGAAAAATTTTATATATGAATATATAAAGAGCTTCCTAAATCTTTTTTAATGGCTGCACGGTTATACATTAACCTGTCCCTTACTGGTGAATGTTTAGGTTGTTTCTACATTTATTGCTACATTGTGTAACTACTCACTCCATGGAAATTACAAAGTCATTTTGAATGTGTGAATTTGTCTTTTAAAATCAATTCTGAGAAGTGAAGTGAGATCACAAGGTCAAAGGGTGACTAGATGTCTAACTTTGTAAAATGTTGACAAATTGGCCTCCACAGAGGTTAAGCCAGTTTGCACATTTACCAGCTATGTATGTGTCTGTTTCTCCGCATCTATACCCATAGTGTGCTATAAACTTTTTGATATTTGATCATCTGATACATAAAACATGGTTTCTAGGTGTATTTTCAATTTGCAAGTCTTTTACCATGAGTGGTATTAAATGTTTTTTATGGTTTTTTGAGAACAAATTAATTGTGCTTTCTGTGAATTGTCCCTTTGCCCATTTTTTATTAGAAAATTGTTTTTTGTTGACTGATTTATGAGTCTCTTAGAGAAACTAATCCTTAATTTGTGACATCAATTTATAATACTTAAAAATGTGTCTTTTTGAAAAGAACTTTGCTTATGATAGTTTTTGCTTTGTGGTTAAAATAAATTAGGTAGCCAAATCTATCAACTTTTTCTTTTATAGCTTCTAAATTTTATGTCATAGGTAGAAAAGCTTTCCCCAATCAAAAACTGTAAGAGAACGTGTTCTCTTATAGAAATGTTATGGTTTCAATGTTAATATTTAAATATTTGACCTTTGTGTAATCTATTGTGAATAATGCTTGTAGTATGAAATCACTGGTTCCTATGGTGTTGCAACAACCTACCTCTCTATCAAAGTGCCAGTATCACACTGTTTTAATTCTTGAACCTATAATAATATATTAAAACATTTATTATATGATTTTTTTTCTATGTAGTATATCCTCATTACTTTTCTTTTTCAGATATTTTCTGTCTATTCTAGCTTGTTTATTTCTCTATATGCACTTTAGAATAAGCTTGCCTAGTTTTGCCTAGTTTTTGAATAATAATATGTTGATATTTTATTGGGATTATATTTTATTTGTAGATTAATTTAGCATAAACTGACATTTTTATGACATTAAACCTTCCTATCCAAGAACACTACATGACTTGCTATTTGTTCAAATTTTTTTTCTGACCCTTAGGAGTATTTAAAATATTTATTCTAGGAGATAGCCTGAACATTTCATGTTGTTTTCTTTCTAGGACGTTTTCTTTTTGCAGTTACTGTAAATGGAATCTTATCTTTCTTATTTTCTGTCTGCATTACATCTATCTATTATATGTTAATTTTCACTCAGTGACCAACAAAATGTGATACTTTTCCTTGTTTTTTATTCAGTTTTTATACTTTTAGGGTTTTTTTGTCAAAATTACTTTGGCTAATATGAAAAAACATAATAAAAGTAAATATTAGTGGTCATAATTAAAATCATGGTCTTTTTTTTCAGATTTTAATGGAAATACTTCTAGTGACCTACCATCAAGCATTATGCTGGCTTCTGTGTTGAGAGATATTTTATTATACTGAGAATATTTTTTATCACTCCTATTCAATTAGCAGTTTTCTTCAATTATTATTTAACATGAAGAATAGATATTACATTTTACCAAATGCCTTTTCAAAATCTATGAAAACGATCACAAGATTAAATAAATTTTAGATATATTAACACATTGAATTGCAACATTTTTCTTATTATTAAATAATCTTTGCGTTGCTGGAATGCATTACTAAATATAGTGTATTATTCTTTTTTTCTTTTTTTTTTTTTTGAGTTAGATTCTCACTCTGTCGCCCAGACTGGAGTGCAGTGGCCGCTCCCGGCCACCGCAGCCTCGACTGCTAGGCTCCGGCGATTCTTCCGCCTCAGCCTTCCGAGTAGCCAGAATTACAGGCATGTGCTACCACGCCCAGCTGATTTTTTTATTTATTGTAGAGATGAGGTCTCGCTGCCCAGGCGGGTCTTGAACCTGTGGGCTCAGGCAATCCACTCACCTCAGCCTCCCAAAGGCGCAGGATTACAGGCTGAGCCACCAAGCCCGGCTGTGTATTATTCTTTTAATGAGATAGTGAAGTCTGTTTACTAATATTTCTTTGGTATTTGTATTGGCAGTCACAGGTAAGATTGGTTTATTACTTTTTGGGATAATCTTTGTTGAATTTTACCAGTGTAATGTTTGAAGTATAAAATAGGTGACAGCTTTTTTTTCTGATTTTGGAACAGTTATTATCATTATTATTACTATTATTATTATTAGGACAGGCAGAGGTTTCTCATACAACCATCTAGACCTGATTATTTTGAAGGAAAATAGCTCTGTACTAGCTTTCTTCATTTCTTCTCTGATAATTTATTTATTTAAATTGTTTTTTCCTTCTGTAGATAGCTATCTTTCTATAGTGACTAGATGTCTAACTTTGTAAAATGTTGACAAACTGGCCTCCACAGAGGTTGAGTCAGTTTGCACATCCTCCAGCTATGTGTGTGTCCGTTTCTCCACATCTATACCCATAGTGTGCTATAAACTTTTTGATATTTGATCATTTGATACATAAAACATGGTTTCTAAGTGTATTTCACATTTGCAAGTCTTTTACCATGAGTGGGATTAAATGTCTTTTTATCCTAGGAAATTATTCGTTTCATCAAGGATTTCTAACATTCATAAGTTGAGAAAGTCATTGAATATGAAATTTTTGGTTTCATCTATATTTGTAATGATTTTCCTTTGCCATATTTTGTTTGTATACTTATGATTTCTTTCATTTTTTTGATCATCAATATTTTTTTTTTCTCAAACATTTGGCCTTGGTATTTGTGTATCAATTTTATAATTTATATGTGTTTATATAATTTTAACTTCAATAATTTTCCTGCTTTCATTAAGTAACTTTTTGAGTTGGATATTTAATCCATTTAAACATTTTTTTCTTGTTAATGTAAGTACTGTGGGATATATGTTTTTCTGTGACTACTTCTGCTCTTATGCACATTTTTCTTATTGTCTTTGGAAAGTCTTCAGAATCTATTTGAAATTTTAAACCTCCTTGAATATCTTCACAGTTTATCACCCATGTGTATCTTAGAGAACTTAGTCTTTCTCATTTAAAAAATTCACATCCTTCACATCTTTTTTTTTTTTTTTGAGTTGGAGTCTCACTCTGTTGCCCAGGCTGGAGTGCAGTGGTATGATCATAACTCACCACAACTTCAGTTTCCTGGACTTAGATTATCCTTCTGCCTCAACCTCCTGATTAGCTAGGATTACAGGTGTGTATCACCATGCCCAACTCATTGAAAAAAATTTTTTTGTTGTTTGTAGAGACGAGGTCTTGCTGTGTTACCCAAGCTGGTCTCAAATCCCTTGCTCCAAACAATCTTCCTGCCTCAGCCCCTCAAAGTGCTAGGATTACAGGTGTGAGTCACTGTGCCTGGCCAACAGTCTTAATCTACAGGTTTGCCTCTCTGATCCTTATATTTTGTTCAGATTGGTGGCCAGATCAGACTTGTGTTCGATTCCTTTGACAAAACTGTAAGTGATGGAGTGCTCTTTTATGGGGAGATACATAATCCAGTTGTCTCTCCTTTTGTGATGTTGGAAGTCATTGATGTTCCTTATGTAGATTCATTAATCCATAGGGAGTTTCAAAATGTGATTATCTAATTTTATCAATTTTTTTCACATCTTATTTGTACCTCTTGTGTAAAGAAATGTTTTCTCTTACCTGCCAGTCATATAGAAAAGACAGAATAAATTTTCAAATATTTCCCTTTTTCACAGCTTTATTTGGTTTGCTACTATTCCGAGAGTGACCAATTAATTTTATTTTTAATCATCATAATTCATGGATTTAAACCCATTAGCTAGGTTTCAATCAACTGCAATTATTATCTTTTCTGCTCAAATTCTATTTTTGGCCAATAAGTCCTCTCTTGTTGGCTCCTGAATCCTTTTGACACAACTCTGGAAGTCTTTGATAGTGTCCTTGCATTCTGTTATGATGAGAGTTTCTAGGTTCCTCTTGTGCATTTCCTGCCCCAGACCTACAGCCAGTCATTCCTCTAAAAATCCCTAATTTCCTTTAGTAACAAATTGTCTTTCAAAGTCACTGGGTGGGTGCTAGGAACACCCCTTGATTATGGAGAAGTCTCTCTAGTGACTAGAACTCATTATATTTCATGAATTTGTAGGATAATTCCAATTCAAATTTAGTATTCCTTTTTTTCCCCTAAAGCTTTTCAGTGTAACATCTATTCATCTTCTTTCTCCCACACTGAAAACTTTAATTCTCGGCCGGGCTCAGTGGCTCAACCTGTAATCCCACGCTTTGGGAGGCTGAGGTGAGTGAATTGCTTGAGCCGTGGGTTCGAGACCCACCTGGGCAACTTGGCAAGACCTCATCTCTACAATAAATCCAAAAAATTAGCCAGGTGTGGTAGCACGTGCCTATAGTTCCAGCTACTTGGAAGGCTGAGGCGGAAGGATCACCAGAGCCCAGCAGGTCGAGGCTGGATGGCTGGGAGCGTGCCACTGCACTCCAATCTGGGCAACAGAGTGAGACTCCAACTCAAAAAAAACACAAAAAAAACCTTAATTCTCAAGGACATAGAGGACAATAGAATTAGAATATTTACTTTGTCTAACATTATACACATAACAGATTCAGAATAACTATAACACATCAATATAATTACTGAAAATAGTTTTTACATGTTTTTGCATATTCTCTCCCAATTCTATTCTCTATTCTAACAGTTTCACTACATATATTATCTGAAGATATAGCCATTATATTCAACATTCTTTTCCTTTAAAAGCTTATTAATTAACGTTATAAGCAATTAGAAAGTTAATGCTCACTACCAGTCTTTGCAATGACTTCCTGTTCATTTTGATCGTCTGAAACTAATTTTTTTATCAAATGTACAAGGATGGGGGACACAAGACAGTATTTTTTGAGTTTGTATGTGCTGTTAATAGCTGGTTGTATACTTTGGTATGAAAGTCAATTTTTCTGGGTGTAAAATCTTTGACTTACATTTTCTTTACCTGGACATCCTAAACATATCACTCCATTTTTTTCTGGCACAAAGTGTTGCTGTCAAAAAAAAAAAAAAAAACCCAAAAAACTGTTGATAATGTAACATTGTTGCCTTTGTAAGTCACTTGCTATTTTGCTTAAAAGTTTAAAAGCTTTCTCTTCTTTTTCTTTAAAGTCTGATAATTTAACTAGAATATATTTTTGTATTGATCATTTTCATCAGCATTCTCAGGTTCATGATGTGCTCTTTCAGTATGCAGTACTAAATGTTTTCTTTTTAAAAAAATTCAGCAAAGTTTTTTTTGAATCATAGAATATGTGTTGCCTTTCTTCAACATATTTACTTTTTCTAGAGTCCTTTGCATTCCATTTTTTATTTTTAAAAGTTTCTTCCTTTTTTGTTGCCTTCTGTCTTTCTTAACACATTATCTGTTGTGATCATTTATTCCTGTCTTCCTTCTAGTTTAGTGTTTATTTTTGAAATGAAACTTTCTTTTATTTTTATATTTTCCCTGAAAAATGTCTGATATTTTATAATTCAAATTATAATGTTGATCTTGTGAAATTGTGTTATGTGATATTTATTATATATATCAAATGTCATATGCCATTATTATTTTTGTTTCTTTGTATTTTTTGTATTTTTTTATTATTTTATTTTATTTTATTTTATTTTGAGTTGGAGTCTCACTCTATCGCCCAGACTGGAGTGCAGTGGCCGCTCCCGGCCACCGCAGCCTCGACCTGCTGGGCTCCGGCGATCCTTCCGCCTCAGCCTTCCAAGTAGCTGGAATTACAGGCATGCGCTACCACGCCCAGCTGATTTTTTTGATTTATTGTAGAGATGAGGTCTCGCTACCCAGGCGAGTCTCGAACCCGCGGGCTCAGGCGATCCACTCACCTCAGCCTCCCAAAGGCGCGGGATTACAGGCTGAGCCACCGAGCCCGGCTGTTTCTTTGTATTTTAAAAAAATTTTTTTTATTTTACGATGTGGGGTACAAGTGAGGATTGACTATATAAGTAGGTTGCATGCAGGTGAAGTTTGAGCTTCTAACTGACCCTTACACCGCCTGCTATTGGACCAGGTACCCTTTGTGTTGGTACTCGTCCCCCACCCTCTTGCTATCCTCCCCCCAGGCAGTTCCCAGCAACTGCTGATCCTATCCTTGTGCTAATGTGACTAATGTTCAGGGTCTACTTATGAGTGAGAACATGTTGTATTCAGTTATTTGTTTCTGTGATAGATCACTTAGTATGATGGTCTCCAACTCCATCCAACTAGATGTGAAGAACATGATTTTGTTCTTTATGACTGTGTAATATTCTGTCTTGTATATGTACCACATTCTCTTTATCTAGTCCACTTTAGATGGGTAGTAGGGCTGGTTTCATGTTTTTCCTATTGTAAATAGTGCAGCAATAAACATGCCTGTACAGCTGTCTCTTTTGTAGAACAATTTATGATCTTCCATGTATATTCCCAGAAGAGGAATTGCTGAATCTCATGAAAGGTTAATTTTTAGCTCTTTTAGGAATTGCCGTTACTTTCCATAGATGTTGAACTAGCTTGCACTCCTACCAACAGTTTAGACACATTTCCTTTTCTTTGCAACTGTACCAGCAACTGTTGTTTATTGAATTATTAATAATAGACATCCTTACTGGAGTTAGGTGGTAACTCATTGCACCTTTGATTTGCATTTCTCTGATGATTAGTGAGACTGAGCATTTTTTCATGTGTATGTTGGCTACTTGTATGTCATCTTTTAAGAAGTGTCTGTTCATGTCCTTTGCTCACTCTTTAATGAAGTTGTTTTTTTCCTTTCACTCCGTTTGAGTCTCTTGTAGATACTGGATGTTAGGCCTTTTTCAGATGCATAATTAGCAAATATTTTTTCCCATTCTGTAAGTTGTCTCTCCAGTCTCTTGGTGATTTCTTTTGCTGTGCAAAAGCTTTTCAGTTTGATGAGGTACCACTTACTTAATGATGTTTTTATGGCATTTACTTTCGGGGAATTGGTCAAGAGTTCATTGCCTACACCAGTGTGCATAAGGGTGTTTTCTGTTTTCTTCTAGAGTTCTAACAGTTTGAGATTTTACATTCAGGTCTCTGATCCATTTTGAGTTTATTTTTGTACATAGTGGTAGGCAGGGGTCCAAGTGTCATTCACCTTCATGTGGTCATCCAGTTTTCTCAGCACCATTTGCTAAAGATGATCTTTCCCCAGTGATTGTTATAGGTGACTTTGTTGAAGATGAGTTGATTGAGAGACCATGTTTTTGCTTCTGAAATCCCTGTCCTGTTCCATTGATCCATGTGCCTATTCTTGTACCAATACCAGGCTGTTTTGTTTGCCGATGGCTTGCAGTAAAGTTTAAAGTCTGGAAGTGTGATACCTCCTGCTTTGTTCCTTTTGCTGAGGATTGTTTTGGCTATTCATGCTCTTTTGTGTTTCCACACGAATTTCTATATTGTCATTTCTAGGTCTGAGAAAATTGACATTGAAAGTTTGGCATCTTGACAATGTTGATTCTTCCAATCTATGAGAATGAAATGTTTATCCATTTGTTTATGTCATCCTTGATTTGTTTCAGCAGCATTTTGTAGTTCTCATTGTAAAGGTCTTTCACTTCTCTGGTTAGGAGGATGCCAAGGAATTTCATGTGTGCGTGTGTGTGTGTGTGTGTGTGTCTATGTGTTGTGTATTGGGTTGTGCTTTTTATTTGGTTCCCTGACACTGTTGCTGATGTGTAGAAATGCAACTATCTTTTGCACATTGATTTTGTACTCTGAGACTTTAAAGTTATTTATCTGTGCAAGGAGGCTTTGACAGACTCCCTAGGGTTTTCAAGGTATAGAATCATACCATCTACAAAGAAGAATAGCTTAGCTTCCTCTTTTCCTATTTGGATACCACTGATTTCCTTCTTTTACCTGATTGCTCTGGCTAGGATTTCCAGTACTATTTTGGACAGGAAGGGTGAGAGTGGGCATACTTGTCTTGTTCCCATTCTTAGGAAAACTGCTTCCAGTGTTGGTTTTGAGTTTATCATAGATGACTCTTACTGTTTTGAGAAATGTTCCTTCTATGCCTAAGTGTTCAAGGGTTTTTATCAAGAAGGGATGCTGAATTTTTTGCTGAATACTTTTTCTGCATCTAATTATATAATTATGTGATTCTTGGTTTTACATCTGTTAATGTGCTGAATAACATTTATGTTCTTGTGAAAGTTGAACTACACCTGAATGCCGAGAATGAAACCCCACATGGTCATGGTGGATGACCCTAGAGGTATGTTGTTGGATCCAATTTGTTAGAATTTTTAAAAGAATTTTTGTATGTGTGCTCATCAAAGAGATTGGCCTGTAATTATCTTTCCTTGTTGGGTCTTTGCCAAATTTGGGTATCAGTATGATGCTAGCTTCATAAAATGAGTTGGGAAGTGTTCCATTGTTGTTGATTACCTGGAATACTTTCAGTAAGATTGGTATCAGTTCCCTTTGGTATGTCTTGTAGAATTCAGTTGGGAAGTCATCTGGTCTGGGGCTTTTTTGGTTGGGAGATTTCTTATAAAAGAGTTGATTTCCTGGTTTGTTATTGGTCTCTTTAGAGTTTCAACTTCTTCTTGTTTCAACCTTAGGAGGCTGTGTGATTTAGAAAATCCTCCATTTCCTTTAGGTTTTCTAGCTTATTTGCATACAGATGTTCATAGTATTCTATGATAATCTTTTGAATTTCTTCAGGGTCAGTAGTGACTTCACCTTTTGTATTTCTAGTTGTGTTTATGTGGACTCTCTTTCTCTCTTTTAGTCAATCTGACCAGAGGCCAGTCAATCTTATTTATCCTTTCAAAGAACCAGCTTTTATCTTATTGATTATTTCTATGATATTTTTGTCTTCTATATCCTGCAATTGTGATTTTATTTTGGTGATCTGGATTCTTCTACTGAAGTTAGGATTAGGTGATCTTGCATTTCCAACTCCTTTAGGTGTGATGTTAGGTTGTCTACTTGTGATCCTTCTGTTTTCTTGATGTGTGTGTTCAATACTATGAATATTCCTTTTAACACTGCTTTCATGGCATCCTAGAGACTCCTATGTGTCTTTTGTTTGTTTGTTTGTTTCCAAGAATCTTTTTATTTGTGTCTTGATTTCTGTGCTGATCCAGAAGTTGTTCAGCGCATGTTTGTTTAGTGTCCATGTCTTTGTGTGTTTTGGAAACATCTTGTTGGTGATGATATTTATTTTTATTCCACTGTGATCTGAGAAGATGCATGGCATTATTTTGATCTTTTGAAATTTGTTTATGCTTGATTTATGTCTGAGAATGTGATAGAGCTTGGGGCATGTTCCATGTGATGATGAGTATAGCGTATACTCTGTAGATGTTGGGTGAACTATTCTGTAAATGTCTATTAAATCCATTTGATTGAGAGTCAATTTGAGGTTCTGGATCTCCTTGTTGGTTTTTTGCCCTGATGATCTATCTAAAATTGTTAGTGGGGGTACTTAGGTCTCCCACTATGATTGTGTGAGAGTCAATTATTTAGTAGGTTTTATAAAACCTGGTGCTCCTGTGTTGGGTAAGTATATGTTTAGGATGGACATTTCTTGCTCTTGAATTAAACCTTTTATTATTATCACAGTTGTGTCCTTTTTTTAACTTTTGATGGTTTGAAGACTGCTTTGTCTGATATCAGAATAGCCACAACTGCCCTCTTCTGTTATCCATTTGCCTGAAAAATTGTTTTCCAGCATCCAACTTTGAGCCTATGGGCGTCTTTTGCAGTGAGATGAGTTTCCTGGAGGCAGCAAACTGTTGGATCATGGTTCTTTTTAATCCTTTTTTTTAAACTAAGAAAGGTAGATTTATTAAAGAAAAGATATGTGAAGGACATAATGGGCAGGACAATAGCAAGAGTGTATGCTGTCTGCTGCCAGATCATGCGTCTTTATCCAGTTTGCTATTCTGTCTCTTCAGTGGTGCATTTAGTCCATTCATGTTGAAATTGATTATTGAAATGGGAGAGTTTATCCCTATCAGAGAGCTCTTATGAGGTTGTTTTGTTTTCTTTACTTTTGTATATTTACTTTTGTGTACTTGTGTATATTTTCATTCGTGTGAGTGCTTTATATGCTCTGTTAACTCTGTGCTTGCCTGCACTTTTGTGGTGGGTATGACCATTTTTTTTCCTTTCTGTGTTCAACACCTTCTTTTGTGCCTCCTGAAGGGCTGGTGTGGAGGTGGCATTTTCTCTTCAGGATTAGATGTCTGGGAATGATTTTAGTTCTCCAGCACTGACGAAGCTTGACAGGGTAGGAAATTCTTGGCTGGAATTGCTCATCTTTAATAATGTTAACACTTGGACTCTGGTCCCTTCTGGCTTGCAGTGTTTGTGCAGATAAGTCTGGAGCAATTCTGCTGGGTGTTTGTTGGTAGGTATGTCTAACCTTTCTCTCTCACTGCCTCTAGGAGTTTTTCTTTCTTGCTTATTTTGTGGAGGTGGATTACTATGTGACTTGTGGATGGTCTTCTCATATGATAGCTTGTGGATGTTCTCTGAATCTCTTGTGCTTGGATGGTCACCTCTCTAGTGAAATGTGAAACATTTTCTTTTTTTTTTTTTTTTTTTGAGTTGGGGTCTCACTTGGTCGCCCAGACTGGAGTGCAGTGGCTGCTCCCAGCCATCGCAGCCTTGCCTGCTGGGCTCCGGCGATCCTTCCATCTCAGCCTTCCGAGTAGCCAGAATTACAGGTGTGCGCTACCACACCTGGTTGACTTTCTGATTTATTGTAGAGATGAGGTCTCGCTGCCCAGGTGGGTCTCGAACCCGCGGGCTCAGGCAATCCACTCACCTCAGCCTCCCAAAGGCGTGGGATTACAGGCTGAGCCACTGAGCCCTGCTGGAACATTTTCTTAAATGACACTTGTTCTGTGGTGTTCTCCATTTCCCTTTCTGCTTCAGGGATATCAATCAGGCATAGATCTGGTTTCTTGACATAGTCCCATATCTCTCAGGGGTTTTGTTCCTTCTTTTTGGACCTTTTTCTATGTCTTTGACAGATGGTTAATTCTATATTTTGATCTTCAAGCTCTGAGATTTTTTCCTTTGCCTGATTGACCCTGCTTCTTATGCTTGTTACTGTGCTCTTAATTCCCAAAATGAAGTTTTTCATTTCTGCTATTTCAGAAAGTGTTTTTTTGAAATTGGCTAACTCTACTTTTACTTCCTGAGTTTTGCCTCTAACTTCTCTTGAATCATTTTCATTTTTGCCATTTAATCTCTGATTTCTGTGGCTGTCATTTGGGGCAGGTTGTTCTGGGGGAAAGTTTCCATTGTTTGTGCTCTGATAGCTGCTTTTTTGGTGCTGTCTCTGTAGGACTTTGAAGGTTGTCTGTATTTTTTTGTTGATTTTTTTCTTATTTGTGACAGGCCACTCTTTGCTCTCTATGATTTCTCCTTTAATTTGATGCTCTTATGCTATTCAACTACCCTGTGTTTTAGAGTCCTTTCTGTGGTTCAATATATGTCACTCAGTAAGAGAGGGAGTGGCACTCACTTCTACTCCCTCCTCCACTTTGTGGCAAGTGTTTGTCACTGCAGATTTTTTCTCCCACTGCTAAACTACTTGGACCAGGTTTCAGCACCCACCACTAGTACTCTGCAGATGGCAAGCAGGGAGATGGATCTCCTGTCTGCTGTTTGCAGTCTACAGCCCAAGAGCTTTCCCACTGAGAGTGTCCTCATGTTGCTTTCTCCCTGTTCAGGACCACACATTGCTCTTGAAATAAAGTGAGTTCTCTGCCACAGAGGAGGAGGTGGTTCTTCCTGATCTGGCTAGGGAGATGGCCACCAGCTGCTGGTGGTGCATGTCAGAAAGGTTCACTTTGAAGGTGGGTCCTCCCCACCCATGAGCCACCAACCAATTGGGAAGTCAAGTTGACAGTGACTGGCCTAGCACAGATCTTTCTCCCATTCTGCTTGGGCTGCAGTTGTGCATTGCTGCACCCTGCCCAGGACTCCTCTGTTGTGGGACTGATGGCCCATGCAACTTGGCTCACTCACCCATTTGTATCTGCTGGGCAGGTCTTCAGTTCTTGTGCAAGCCTGGCACATGGTGGGGTATGGAGCACCCTGATTCCTGCATCCATCATTGCTTTCTGATCTTTATGTGTTCAAAGAGATATTTCCCGGGTGCTGGGTGTTACACTCATCAAAAAGCATTTACGATCTCCCTCTATCAGTGATTGGGTCCTTATTCTTGCCTTGCTTGGCAAGAGAGGCACTTGTCTCTCTATTTATGTTGTTCATTTTTATTTAAAATTACATTTACAAAGGAGACATGATTCAGACTAGCTTTTTAAATTTCACAACTCCTATTTTCTGTTTATTGCTTCTCTTGTCCTTTTTTCCTTCTCTTTTTTGCTTGACTTTTCATATTATTCATTCATTCATTTTGTGTGTGTGTGTGTGTTGTCAAAAATACAGTGGTTTGCATTCTAAGCTTCTCTGGCACTGTTCTCTTTTCCCATTTTTACAAACTTTCTCTTTCTTTCATCTCTGTTGTTCTTTTTCTGCTCAATTTTTTCTTCTTCTAACAGTTTTTAACCCCTATGGGCTCCTTACATTCACTGTTGAATTGGGAAACACTGTTTCAGTTACTGTTCTTAATTGGGCCTGCCTGTGCTTTGTTCTCACCTGGTTGCATTTGGGAGTTCACCAAATACCTCATCACCCAGCTTTATTTTATTTTATTCTTCTATTTTTTTGAGTCAGGGTTTCACTCTGTTGTCCTAACCAGCATGTAGTGGCACAATTACAACTCATTGCAGCCTTGAATTCCTGGACTTAGACAATCCTTCTGCCTCAGCCTCTCAAGTAGCTGGGACTACTGGTGTATGCCACCATGCCTGGCTAATTTTAAAATAAAAGTTGTAAAGACAAGGTCTCATATATTGCCCAGGCTGGTCTGGAACTCATGGGATCAAGCAGTCCTCCCACCTCAGGCTCCCAAAGTGCTGAGATTATCAGCATGAACCACCCTGTCTGGCCTGTCACCTAGCTTTTAGTATAAATGATGTCTGTGGGAATTTGGTTTTGTTATTTAGTTGCTCTGTTTTTAATATGGGGATTTAGAAAGATAAAGCAAAACTCAAAGAACTATGGTGACATTGTTGTCATCTCAAAATTTCCTTTAGATTTCTCTTTTTTCACACAAAAGTTAAGAGTGAAGTTTTTGGTTTTTGGTAATGACATTGTTTTGTTTTTTAAACTTCTGTTTGTTTTTACTTTTCAGTAAGCATTGCCCTTTATTTTCAGCTTTATCATTAACTTCCTAGATTATTATTAGATTTCTAGATTTGCTGTGTTCAGGGATGCTTTTGGGTACAAAGATATTCATGACCATGTTATCTTCTGTGGGGGGCCAGCCCCTGCAGAGAGATTTAGGGGGTCCCAGGGAGGTGTGGTGGCATCGGCAATTATTCTGGAGAAATAAAGAGAAAGTTGGCCCAAAGTTCGTGCTGGGCCATTTCTAGTAACTCTAAATAATCATCTATACCATCTAAAGCTGAAAGCAGCTCTCCATATGTATATACTAATTCTATAAACATACTTTTAAATCTTATAAAGAAGCTTGTACCATATTAAAGGCTCTCAAATGTGACCTGAGTTTGAACTGTGTTAAGTTTAAAGCCGAAACCACAGTCTGTAAGAAACGGGAACAATGGACTCTTAAAGTAAGCCATGCCTGTCGTACTCTTAGAGCTTCATGCTTATATCATCAAAGTTCCTTCTAATGAGATGTGCTAAATTGCAAAAAAGGAGGAGGGAATGGGTCAAAAGCTCCTAAACACATCCTAGTGGTCTCGGTCCACAGCCCACCTTGATCCCTAATGTTCAGGTGGGCCTCCATGACCTGCTCCCAACAATCTTCATTGTGAAATGTTCAATTCAGCATTATAAAGTCCCCTTTTTGTTTTATTTAAACAATTCTGTATCTAAATTAAGTTCACTTTTCATTGGCATTTCTCTCAATGCTTTGTTATTATTTTTTATTTAAACAGTGAATTGTCTTTTTAAATGATTAAAACTGGGAAAATTTTCATTTAGATGTGAGGTAGGCAGAATAATGGCTCTCAAAGCCATCCAAATTCTAATCTCTAGAACTTGTGAATGTTATATTACAAGGCAAGAGTGAATTAAGGTTGAAGATTGAATTAAGGTTGCTAACTAGCTGACCTCAAAAACAGGGAGCATATCCTAGATTACCCAGCTGGGCCCAGTATAGTCACAAGAGGTCTTAAATGGAGAAGATGGGCAAAAAAGTGAGAATTCGAGAGAAGGTATCATGGAGAAAACTTGATTAACTATTGCTGGCTTTGAAGATGGAAAAGGGTGGTGAGCCAAGGGAATTAGGCAGCCTGTAGAAGATGGAAGATGTAAGAACTCTCTTTCTTTCCCAGGGCCTCCAGAGAGGGATGCAGTTCTGTCAACACCTTGAGTTTGGCTTAGTTAGACCCATTTCAGACTCTAACCTCTAGAACTGTAGGTTAATAAATCTGTGTTGTTTTAAGTAACTATATTTATGATCATTTTTTACAGCAGCAATAGGAATTAAGTACAATATTATTTATATATTTGCCATTTCCGACCCTCTTCATTCCTTTCTGTAGATCCAGATTTCTATCTGGTATCATTATCTTTCTGCCTGAAGAGCTTCCTTTAACATCTTTTATAGGGAAAATTGGGTATATGAAAAAATAATCTTTGTATCACCCTCAATTTTGAAAGATATTTTCATTTGTTAATTCTAATTGTGTTTGCTTTTTTAAGTACTTTGTAGATGTCGCTTCCTACTCTTTTGTATGCTTAAATTCTAATAAGAAACATTATGCCATTTGTATTTTTGTTTCTTTGTATCTAATATCTTTTCTCCCCTCTGACTGTCGTTAAAATTTTTTCTTTATCATTGGTTTTGAACAATATTATTATGTGACTTGGTTTAGTTTCTCTTATGTTTATTTATTGTGGTGTTCCTTAATCTTTTTGGTCCTATAAGTTTACAGTTCTTGTAAAATTTGGAGCTATTTCAGTCATTCTTTTCCCCTATTTTTTAATCTCTCTCTCCCCTTTGAAGACTCCCATTATACCTATATTACACCACTTGATAATGTCATAAATATTATGGTGCTCTCATGTTTTTTTCTTTTGGTGTTTTATTTGGATAGGTTCTATTGCTATTTGTTCAGATTTATTACTTTTTTCTTCAGTGTCTAATAGTTTATTAATCTCAGTCATTGTATTTTTATTCAGACACCTTATTTTTCTTCTCTACATATTTCATTTGGATATTTACAAATATGTATCTTCTATTTCTTTCTAGATAATGTTAGTACTTTTCTTTACATCCTTGAGAATATTTTTAAAATTTGTATTAGTTTTTAATGGTTCTGTGTGTTAATCTATCCTCTGTCATGTCTAGGTCTGTTGATAATGATTAGATTTTCTCTTAATTGTGGTTCATTTTTTTTTGCTCCTTTGCTTGTCTGCTAATTTTCAATTGAATACTGAACATTGTGAGTTTTACATTATTGGTTGATGTGTTTTGTTGTTTTCTTTTGAAGAGTTGGACTTTGTTCTGATATACAGTTAAATTATTTTGGATGAGTTTGATTCATTTGTGGCATGCTTGTAATTTATGTTAAGTCAGATCCAGAGTGTCCTTTATTCTAGAGAGAGTTTAGTTTTACTATAAAGGTGAAAGACATCTAATGGCTGCATTAAATTCCCTGTGAATTACAAGATCTCTCCACCCTGGCTATCCTTTATGAGCTCCAAAATTATTTGTCCTGCTTTGTTCCAGTGATTTTCCTTCCTGGTCTCAGGAAACTTCTACTTAAGCATGTGTACATGACTACTCAGCCACGGCTTAAGAGGATCCTCTGCATATTTTCAGAGCTTTCACTCTGTGCATCTCCTTCTATAGTACTCTCTCTTACAAATTCAAGACATCCTAATCTCCCTAAACCATACTGTTTCCTCTATTAAGCAAGACTTGTATGCTCTGAGGTTAATGTTCTCTGAGCTGCATTCTCAAAATTATCTCCAGGCAGAAATCTTTTGTAATTGTACAGGTAAACCGATTTACTTCCCTTTTCTCAGGCATCAGTGCTGTGCTGCTTGTCTAGGCCAATGTCTGAAAACAGTTCTTATATATTTTGCCTAGATTTCTATTAGGTGAGCAATTCCCATAGCAATTAGTCCTTCAGAGAAGAAGCAAATATCCCATACTCACTAAGACAAATTTCCATGGCCTAGTAACTTGAGGGAAGTTCTGTTTCAGAAAGTTATGATGGTTTATGGAAAGTATATGTTTTGGTGTGTGTGTGTGTGTGTGTGTGTGTGTGTGTGTGTGTGTGCGCGCGCGCACGCGGTGGATTTCTATAAAGCATATAGAACTATATGAGGGGCAACCCACAAATTATTGGAATTATTCTTTGGTGGGTGGGCCTTATATTGTACAAGCTTCATTGTTAGGTAAGTGTTCTAGGAACCCACCGGCATCAGTGTACCAGCTAGCATTGTTGTGAGAGGCTGCATTCAGCTTCAGTGAATTTCTTTGGAGACTCTTTCAATGTGTTTTCCCATTTCATGATGGGTTATTTATGAGCATATCTGCCCATAACATCCTGGGTTCAGCAGCTTTTGACTAAAACCATCATGACCCCCATGCTCCACCCTCCTTTATCACCCATTCTCACCTTGAGTGAATTTTTTTTTTGCTCCAGATGAAAAAAGTCCTCAAAGAGAAACATTTTGCCAATGTGGAAGTTGTGAAACAAAAAACAGCAGCAGATTAAAAAGCATCAAAATTGATGAGTTCAGAAACTGTTTTGAACGGTGGAAAAAGTGTCTGAATAGGTGTATTGCATCAAGTGGAGAGTATTTTAAAGGTGACTGAAGTTTAAACATGTAAGAACAAAAATACAATTTTTAATAAATAAATTCCAGGGTTTTTTGGTTTCCCCCTGTATACTAAAAGGGTTAGAAGTTAGGTTTTCTTGGGTAGCATCAAGTCCTTTGTACTCTCAGACTGTGTTTGCTCCTACAACAACCAAATTCTCTTGGCAATGGAGAAGGCCCTGGGGTAATAATATGTAAATAAACCAGACATACTCTTTACTTTTTTTATTCATGGATTTGAGGGTTTAAGTGCAATTTTGTTACATAGATAAATGACATAGCGGTGAAGTCTGGGCTTTTAGTGTACCTATCACCCAAAGAGTGAACATTGTATTCGGTAGTAATTTTACAACCTTCATTCTCTTCTCACCCTGTCCCCTTCTGGAGTCTCAAGTGTCTATTATTCCACTCTATGAAACCAGGCACACTCCTGAGTTGGGTGATGGCAGGGCAAGGGGAATTGAAGATATTCACTAGAGCTACTGCTAGAGTCAAAGATGAGCCAAGGATCGTGGAACAGGAACTGGAAGTGCTTCCAAGGATGTAGTTTTTCGGATCAGAACACAACATGTCCTCAAGACTGGGCCATGGAAAAAAGACTGACAAGGCTATGACCAAAGCTTGGTCTTAACATAGTTTCCTGTTGAAACTCATAATCTCGGAGAAGAAGAATCCCATGGCAAGGTTATAAGTTCAATTATTTACACATTTACCACCAGAGGAAAACAAATGAAAACTATAGCAGAGAAAATGTCTGGTGGTGTGTGGAGCACTCATTTGATACAAAAGATTAGGATTCCTTGGGGGAATAGACTTCCTCTAGCTTGGATTCTGGAGCTCCTTTTCTAATAATTTAATGTTCTCCAGCTCTTCCTCTACTACGAGAGTTCCGGTATCTTTTTGCCCCCACAAAATAGCACCTTTAAGTGAGACTCCAGTGGAAAATAACTTTAAGCCCTCAGATTTAGTAAATCCTGGTCAACCAGATGCTGACCTGCTGTCATCATTGAATAATACTTTTTAAAAGACTTGTTGCTTATTAAAAAGCCACAGAACACTAACAGCAGAAAAAAATGATTTAGCAACTTGCTGTGGCCCAAATTCTAAATCTTCCATTTCTTTTCATATAAGAGAATGGATGATGGTCATTTTTCTCTTGCATCTTCTGATTCTAAGCATATGAAATCTAACTTTACAACCATGTCTGACCTCTTCTCCTCACAACATAACTCTTCTGCCCTCGAATTCAAGCTTATTATAGTCTTTTCTGGATGAAAATCATCAGTCCTAAGTTGTTGACCATAGTTTAAAAAATGAAAGAGTAACAGATGAAAAAGTTTATGTCCTACTTATGATGAAATAATTAGGAGGTGAGGGAGTATATCAGGACATTTTGATAGTTGAAATACTGCTCTGCCTACAATGACAAGTGGGTGCCTCTGCTAAGGAGGAATATATTATTTATAATTTTAGGAAGCACTTGAACATTGAAACTGTGATCTTAGTGAAGTTGTCTCTTATTTTAGAACTCCAGTTTATCAGCATGCTAGGGGAATAGACTTCCACTGATCAAACTGTTTCCCTTTCCTCTGTGACCTACCTTAACTTTTGAAGAAACAGATGCAAGCCTCTATGGCACCTTCATGAATCTATACAATTGCTAGAAAGGAGGCACATGGGGCCATGCATTAGCCAAATGAGCCTGTATTAGGATAGAGCTCCAAGGCATGAACTGAGTTGCATCAGGATGCTCACAGAATGACTCAAGTTCTATGTATCTGAGCTGTAAGAAACAGTCATATTTAAAGAGTAGAACCAAAAGCGAGTCCCTGAAAAGACTATGAAGCCATCCAAGACAAGATACTGTTGAAAACGTTAAAGCGTTAGAAAGAGAGCACAAGATGAGATGAGATAGGTTTAAGATGGGAGGTTCAGGTCAACAGTCTTATGGGGCTAGGACTTTCTTAATGGATAATGGCCGGCTGGGGGTGATGGGTGAAACCAGAAAAGAAAGGGTAATTTTAACTGGTTCGTTTAACTGAAACTGAGCTGGGGTCGACAGGCTCTTCTTATATTCTGCCTTGCATTGTAGATCAAGTACCTCATCCAGACAGTAAGCACTTGGCCTCGGGGGGGAATAATGTAGTGCCATGTTATTTTCTATAACACGCATACCACCCAGAACAGTGTTTTGTTCACTGCATGTTTTCCAACTGGCTGAAAACCCTCCTAATGTATCAGCCATTTCATTCAGTCTGGCATAAATAATGCTAAGTGCTAGTTCATGTAAACTACATTTGACAAATCGGTGTTAAATGTTTTATGATTTATTATAACTAGCAATATTTACTAAACCCATTTTACTCTTCAAAAAGTAAATCAAGAACATATTTGCAGAAGGTGTGTGAATTTTAAATCACTTTCACCCACATTAAATGGTCTCATTTAATTTAATGAGAATGGTCTCATTTCCATTAGGAAGTTCTCTCATGTTTTACTACCTCAATGCCTAAAAGAGGGAGTCAAGTTTATATTCTAGCAAAGGTGCAAGGTTCTGTCAAACATGGGCTGCCTTTGTTATATTGAAAATTCCATCCTGCATTGATTACTAGTCTTAATAAACACATTATGAAGACTTTTATGATGACCAATGCTTGAAAATTATTAGAAAATATAATGAAAAAATATTTAATATTTCCTTGTGATTGCTTCCTATGTTTTTTTTTTCTATCTTAAAGAGTTAGTTAAAATGGTAATGTTCACCTCTAAGATCCCAATACACCATGGTTATTATATAACTAAGAGACACGCATAACTTTAAAGAGCAGCCGAGCAGCCCAGGTTTGATGCTTTCCAGATGACTTGGTGTCAGGCAAAGTGATCTCTCAATCTCAAGACCATAGGTACTCAGGGTGGGCAGTGAGGACAGGCACTCTCACTTCATGCTGTACATTCCTGCCAAGATCTGACATTTACTGAATATTAAAAATGCATGAAACTTGAACTTGTAGAATGATGTTTATGGACTACATGTTAGTGTGTATGCCGATGCACATGTATAGAACAGAGGGGCTCTTGATATTGTAGATTAACGTCTACTATAACCCTTATAATGGTCTTTCTTAGACCTTGAGAATTCAACTGAAAGTTCTGGATTTTCAAATTACTTTTAAAATTTTAAATAATTATTTTTAATTTGTGAATGATACTATAAGTTAAGAATATCATCTTTATTCTATGGACTTTTAAACTATTCTAGAATCAAAAATGCATTACCCAAAGAGAAATTACACAGAAAGGGGTAGAGTGGTCTGATATCTATCTGTGGTAACTTCATAAAGTGTCAATGTATCAAGGCTGCACTACATTTCCCATAATTCACTTTCCTCTATTTCCAGGAAGGGTCACCCCCAAGGGAATGTGCAAGATTTGGAGGATGGAAATGAAGCAGCAGCCATTTTGTAGTTCACCATGCTGTTGCTGACCAGCTGACTCCCCTCAATGACATGAGGTAGGTATCATGCCTGCAACTCCTTCACCTTCCTTTGAATCTTCCTTCAGTTTCTTCAACTCCTGGGGAAGGTATACGTGTTTAGCTCCAGGATGAAGGGCCCCAGTTACCCATACCACTGAAGTCAAAGGCAACAAGAACGGACATAGGTTCAGCCTGTCCTTGTGGGACTCTAGTTCATGCTATGCTTGTGGATTCTTCCCCAACCTTCCTAACTACTTGCCCTGTAGATTTCAAGTTCCAGATCAAATTCCTGTAAAGAATGTGTTTGTATGTAACACACACACACACACACACACACACACACACACACACACACACACACCAGTTCACATCTTGATCAGGATTCATTCAGAGAAGGAGAACCACAGGGTATATGTATGTATGTGTATAGACACGTCTGCACACATGCGCGCACACATATTTGCATGCACACGTTTGTATATTTGTATATCCTGTGGCTCTGCTTCTCTAAGTGATTCCTGATTGATATAACATCTCTAGAAATAGCACTGGTGTTGAGGCTTGGACTGAAGGCTTAGATTAGTTGTTATTTTGTTGTTGAAATGTATTCTTTATTCGTTTCAGTGATCTGTATTAGTGAAAGTGCCCTTGTAGAGGTTTTCTAGCACCTCCCTGAAGAGAATACTTTAAAAGAGCTGACGCTGTAAAGTCCGGGAAGATTTCCAAGGCTCTTTTATTATCCTCTCCTTACTCTTCTTCTCCACTGATGTCCCTCGGTTGGCCAGTCTACTTTATGTCTACAGAAAGGAGATGACACTTAAGAGAGTGGCTGTGGAAACGTCTTTATTCCTTTTATGATTTTCACATCTGACTTTAGAAAAGAATAATTTCAGTGGTCAAGACTGAGAACTTGGTCTGAAATTTTAAAATCAAATTATGTTTAGTCTTGCACATGGAAAGTTGGCTCAGTTCTCTCATGATTTATTTTTCACTTTGATCTGATATTGGGCATGCAGGATGCAGTTGGATGCAGGATTCCAGACCTGATGACCTGGCCTGTCAACTCCCTTGTTACCTCATCACTCAGAAGAGGGGGCATTTGGAATTTTGTTGATAGATTGGCTTATATAGGAACAAACTGAGAGTGATCCAGCTTTCTCCTCCAAATCAACATTGGCTCAGTGATGCTGACAGTAGCAAAAACTGCCTGTGATTGCAAGAATGATTACCTTCAGCCAAGGGGAGCAGATCTGTTCTTTCTCGTCAACTGACATGGTCCTCTGCCATTATTGTCATGGCAGTCATCCTGAGGTTTCCAAACGCTTTGAGGCCAGATGTGAAGGCACACTGAGCTTGGACTGATTTGGAACTTCTTGAGAGCCAATCCAATTTCTAAGAATTTACACTAAGAATTTAAATCATAACAACTCACATTTACAAAGTGCTGATTCAGGCTCGGTGCCAAGCATTTTACAGGCATTTTCTCATTAGAGCAACTCTCTGGGGAAAGTGTTATTATCCTTATGTTAGAATTGAGAGCACTAAGGACCCGAGGGGTTAAGTAATGTGCCTGAAAGTCACATGACTAATAACTTGAGGAGCTAGGATTTGAACTCAGAATGTTGAACACCAAGTCCATGTGTATAATCACCACACAGCGCTGGAAACTGGGGTTGAGTCCCACGGGAAGGAATGAAATACCCTGCACTGCTGACTTAGAGTAATAGAATAGATGCTTACACTGCTTGCCTCAGCATCCCATCTCACCCTCAAATAAGAAGAACATCTCATGGTCAGAGAATAGACTGGAAAAGAACTGAAAGTGCTCATGTATTTCCCTCTTCTAGCCCTTGCAGTCAAAGTAAAAAAATAAAAATGGACTCAGCAGGTGAGCAAGCACCTCAAGGGTACTCCCTGGGGTGTCTGCCTCCTCTGGCTCTAGCCCAGTTTTCTGCTAGGACAAGCGATTAGAGCAATGGTGGTGTTTCTCTGAAGTTTTACTAAACAAATGGGGATGCTGTATACACAAATTTTCTCAGACTATTAAATTACTACTAAATGAGGGGGTGGGAGTGAAGCAGAGTGAACAGATTCTACTTCTTTTTGGCAAGACAAGCAAACAAAAAATCAGGTCCACATGATGCTAGCCAAGTATGTTAAATGCCCTGCTACCCAGAGAGTCCATTTTATGCTCCATGTTAAACTGTCAGGGCCATTCTGTTGAGTGGTAGATGGGGAGGAAAGCCAGTTCTGGCAGTTTCACTGTTCAGTCCGCCCTTGCTGGTTCTCATTAACATTGTCATTGCCTTCCCATTGATAATGAAATAAAATCAATAGGATGACTCACACTTGACATAATTTATCGCTTTCAGCATTAACTCTGTCTTAAAAGGAGGCCCAAACTTAACCTGTTTGATGACCACTTGGATACCTCATCGTGAATTGTACCCCACATCTTAAAAAAAATCTGCAAGAACTAATGAGATATATTCAAAGTCAGGATCCGCATTCAAATCACCTACCATTTTGTAAGCATTAATGTACCAGTCGTATTTTAGTTTCATCACTCCGCTATTAGTTGCTTTATTTTCTCTTAATAAAATCCATTGACTCCTTAGAAATATATTGGGTGTCTCTGTCTCTCAGTGTTAGGTGCTGGGGATAGCAGCCTAAATCCTACATGGTTTCTTGCCCAAGGAGGCCTTGGTCTGGCACAGGAGCCTATGGAAGCCATCCAATGGCTCATGTGCGTCGGAGGTCTCTGGGGGGACACCAGCATCTCTGTCTAGGGAAAAGATTCCAGGGAAGTCTTTATAGAAGGTGAAGGAGACAATTGAGCCAAATTTTGAAAGATGCAAAGGAAAAGATGATTGAGAAGCTGTGGGAGTTTGAATTACTGAGTAGTGTGAGTAGACCAAGGGTGCATATGGGGGCATTGCTAGAACCACATAGAAAAGCAGGCAAGAGCCGGGCTCGGTGGCTCAGCCTGTAATCCCGCGCCTTTGGGAGGCTGAGGTGAGTGGATTGCCTGAGCCTGCGGGTTCGAGACCCGCCTGGGCAGCGAGACCTCATCTCTACAATAAATCAAAAAATCAGCCGGGCGTGGTAGCGCATGCCTGTAATTCCGGCTACTTGGAAGGCTGAGGCGGAAGGATGGCCGGAGCCCAGCAGGTTGAGGCTACGGTGGCCGGAAGCGGCCACTGCACTCCAGTGTGGGCGACAGAGTGAGACTCCAACTCAAAAAAAGAAAAAAAAAAAAGAAAAGAAAAGAAAAGTAGGCAAGAAGTTAAAAGGAATCTTGAATGACATGGTAAATCATTTTCATGATGTGGGAAACAGGAATGATCGAATGATTTGAAGCAAGAGAGAAACACAGTCAGGTTAGTATTTTAGGATGCTCTCTCTGCGGCAATGTTGAGGATGCATTGGAGAGCCCAGACTGGAGGGAGAGAGACCAGTCAGAAGCCTTTGCATTACTTTTGGCAAGAGATGGTGGAAAAAAGGAGCCAGTAAGCAGACTGAAAATGTTGTCTCAAGAAGTAAGGGTAGGTCCAAGATTGAGGATAGTCAAACAAGGAGTTTCAGATGAAGGGGGAATAGTTTTATGAAGAGAGAAGCCAACAGTGTCAATTGTTACTGCACATCTGAAAAGATGGACAAGTAGCTATAAGATTTTCCATGTTTCAGGTGACTGGGAACTCTGATGAGGCTAGTTTCAGTGAAGTGGTGAAGGCAGAGTCTGATGGAGTGGGTTGAAGAGGGCATGGAAAGTGAAAATGTTGGGAAATTATTATGGACTGCTATTTTGAAAGGTTTAAAAAATAAGGGGCAGCAAACACAACAGAATAAAAAGATTAAAAAATGTGGTACATATACATGATGGAATATTATGCAGCCATAAAGAAGGACAAACATACGGACTTCACAGCAACTTGGATGGATTTAGAGTCTATCATACTCAGTGATCTATCACAGAAACAAAGAAGAGAGTACCATATGTTCTTATAAGTAAACCTTGAACAATGGTCATAATACTATAAGAAAGGGATTGGCAATAGTGGGAAACTGCCGGGGGACAGGGGGCACACCTAATCAACAACGGTACCTGCATAATGAACATTTGTATACCTAACTCTGAATTGAATCCCACATCTTTAAAATAAAAAAAAATTTTAAAAAAGAAATTCTTAGCTGTGAGGACCAGGATGACAGATCTTTAAAAAATTTTAAAAAACAACAACAAAAGAAAAACAGGAGATGGAAATTGCTGTGGAAATGGAACAGTCAGCTCACTGCTGTGTTGCTAGTATTGATTCTTTAAATGTTAGGACATTCTACAGCTTCAGAAGGATGGGCCACAGGGACTTAGCCACAGGGAGAATAACTATTTTTTGTCAAGGGCAACCATCCTGACCATTTTTCTACATTTATACCTGATTCTTCTCTCCTCTCATTGAACATTTGCCAGTTTTCTTAATTAAAGCTTGTGCCTTGAATTATTCCCTAACACTACTGTTCACAGCATCATACTCTTCTGACTCAGGTTTTGACTCTTTTTACTCTGTGTCCTAAACTAGGGACAGGTATTATATGGTCTTCCTGGGTTGCGGTTTCACCCATGTCTACGAATGAAGCCAGGATCTGACCCTCTCCCAGGTTAGTGTCCTCCAAAAGGAACATCAGAGGGCAGTATACAGTGGAAGGTTCCAAGTGAGGGCTCTGTAGCCAGATTGCCTGGGTTCATATTTTGGCTCTGCAACCTGCTCATTGTGACCTTGGACAAATTTCTTCACCTCTCTTTGCCTCAGTTGCCTCATCTTTTCTATGTAAATAAAAACAGAACACACAACAATGCATTGGTCTAAGGGGCAAATGTGTTTACACAGGCAAGGTGCTTAGAACAGTGTCTGGCACATATTAAGCCCTCAGCGCCCGTCCTTATAAATAGGACTTGTTCCACACTAAGTTGCAGCAAGGGTTTCTACCTTTTTGCTGCCCTCTGCTGGCCAGTGAACATATTGGAGGACTTAAAACACGAAGCTGACCCGATGGGTGCTGATGTGGATCAGATGGTGATGACGACAATGGTGAAAATGCTTGCTTATTTTATTTAGTCTTGCCAGTAGTTATACTGAACTAGGTAGAAATAATTGTCCCCTTTGTATAAAGAACACTGACACTGAAAAAGAAAGTTGACCAAGATAAACCATGTGGGTATTGAATTAAGGATCACATGCACTAATGTAAGCCTTATTTGTAGCCAGGGATTCGATTTGAAAGAAATAAAAATTTCGTTTAGTTTAAATTTAGTTTAGGGAATATTTTGATCTGATTTTGTTTCAGTTCAATAGTTTCATAAAACATATAGTTTTGGCTTCAAGTCAAACTGCTTTAGTAGATTTTGCTTTTCTTCCCCTGGGAAAGTTGGTTCAGGTCATGGTTTAGTGAAACATTAACATTTGGGTTCAGTTCTGTTTGAATATCGGTTTGGAGTTAGGTTTGGTTCAAGTCCTGCTTCCAGGAGTCTGGTGAGTTTTAGATTGATGGACACATTCAGGAAACAGCCAATGGCTAACAAGAATGCGCTGTGCCTGTTTCATCAAAAACATTTCCATGGACTTCTTGTCTGGACCTGTATGATATCTGGTTCTCTTTAAGTTGGCTGCCCTGAGACAGAATAATAATGCTAAACATAGTAGTGAGTAGTGATTTTGCAACACTGACAAATGATCTCACTTTGCTGGATAGACTTCTGAACTCACAAATTCATGAATTTAGTCACACATTCATTCTAATGGATTGTACCTCACAGATGGATGGAATCTGGGGGCTCCTTGCTTCTTGGGTTTGCTGTCTTGTCTCTGTTGTAATTGTGAAAATATTGTGTGATTGTGACAACTGTTTTAAATATGGATAATGTCTTCCTGTTAAGTTATTGCTTTTGACTTTAAAAGATTTTTATAAATTCTGAGGTTCAACTTCATTATATTTTGGTCCAAAATGTTTCTGAGAGAATTGTGTTTTCAATTTTATGATGCAATTTAATGGGCAAATAGAACTCAGTTTATGGAAAGGTGCTTATAACCAACTTAGCTGGAATATATCCATTCTATTGAGTAAGGGAAGCCTAAATTAAAATTCTGTTTGGATTGGTGGTTGATGTGTCAGAGCATGGGGAAGAATTAGGAAGCTGGGTTCTGAAGGTGCAGGCTGAACTGGGGTCTTTGCAAAATCACAACTGTAGTTAAATTTATTGGGCACAAGTTATGCCAACCCCCCTGTCATAATAGGTACTATAATTATTTTATTTAATAGTCAAGAAAAACAAAGCTTGGAACAATAAAGTCACTTGTCCAGATTGTGCCAGCTAGTAAGAAATGGGATTTGAGCCCAGGCTAATGCTGAGCTCAATCACTTAACCATCACAGTAGGTTTTAGATAGTTAGGAATTGGATGCGAATATAAATTAAGATCAAGGCAAAGCAGAAATTTAGACACCAAGCAGGCAAACAAAAGTTAGGGCATGTGCAGCGACCAGAAGTCAAGAGAAGTCAAGGGTCAGAACCTTTTCATGTAGATGAAAACCAGAGAGGGGAGAAAACTAGTCTGATGATAAAAGAGGAAGAAAAAAAATCAATTTAGCCAGACAAGACAAGGAGGGATAGAAGAAGAACTGTAAGGCCTTAGCTGTAAAGAACCCTTGTTTAAAAGGCTTTCTCCATCCTAGCCAGGTGGCATCTGCTGAGATAGAAAACACCTTGATATTGGGATCCTTAGATCTGATCATAGAAAGAAGCATGTAAATTCATCCAGCTTGAGTAGACATGTAAGGCCAGAAATGAGAACAATTTTATATTAAGCGCAGAGCCAAAGAATTTTCAATTTTGCTACTTGCCATCTAGTTAAATTCTCTACTCAAAAGGAGAATTTCTTCTATGGCATCTCTGATCAGGTTATCTAATCTCTGCTTGCACATTTCCAGGGGTAGTGAGCTCACTGCCTTTTAGCCAGCTCCTTTATTTTGTTACAACAATCTAATTCCTGGAATGTTCTTTCTTTTAATGGCTCAGAATTTTATTCTTATGACTGTTATGCATTGTCCTGACTCTGTCTCTGTGGCCACCCAGGAACACAGGTATTCATTTTTTTCCTACATGACAACCCGTAAGAGAGAAAAATGATTTTTAAAAACCTAAAATCTTCCAAGAGAGTAGAAAAAAGCAAGCAAAGCAGCCCAGGACTTAATAGGAATATAACTCTAGATGGGAAAATATGCCATGTCCCACAGAAATTCAGTGTCTCCATTTTTACCCCCAAGAAAAGTTCACCCTGACAAATAACAAGTCTTAAGCCATATCCTTTTGTCTTTGCAGAACTATGAAGAGTTAACAATACTTTCTTTTTCTCATTAGCTCTGTGGAAACAAGCTAGCATTTCTCAAAAGGAAATGTATGAGATAGAGTCAGAAGAAAAAACAACAGCAAAAGTTAAAAGTATAGACATAAGATAGTGAGTGTTTGTTCAGTAGATATTACCACCAATTTGGCCAGTATTCCTCTCAAGCCAGGGTGTCTTCTTCTGTCTGCTCTCTATAAGGATAGGAAAAAGGAAACTGCTGTGACATCTCGTCTTCCCTTTTAAGGATTATAGTAACACTTTATCAAGCATTGAACAAGGAGAACTGCGGTGATCGTGTGCTCAGGTGGGTGGCAGAGAGCACAGGGGTCATCACTTTTACTGTAAGGAGAACTAGAAGAATCAAAATTTATTGAGCACTTACTATGGGCCTCTTAATCTCCACAGCAGCCTCATAAGGAGGCAGGCACTATAAAACATTTTACGCATGAAAAAGCTGAGGTTCAAAGAGAGTAAATTTCCACAGATGCACATTGGTAGCATTAATAATACTAATGAAAATAAAGATGACTGCTATGGTTTGAATATTTGTGTCCCCCTCCAAAATGTATGTTGAAATTTAATCCCCAGTGCAGCAGTGCTAAGAAGTGAGTGTTTTGGAGGTGATTAGGCCATGAGAGCTCTGCCCTAATGGATGGCATTAGTGCCTTATAAAACAGCTGGAGGGAATTAGCTAGGCCCTTTTACCCTTTCTATCTCCTTTACCATGTGAGGAAACAGCATTTTTCCCCCTCTAGAAGACACAACATTGAAGGTGCCATCTTGGAGGTGGAGACTGGACCCTTACCAGACATAAAGCCTGCCAGCACCTTGATCTTGGACTTCTCAGCCTCCCTACTGTGAGAAATAAATTTCTATTCTTTATAGACTACTCAGTCCCAGGCATTTTGTTATAGCAGCATAAATGGACTAAGACAGTGACCATCATTTATTAACTTGTATCATATAGTCATTATATGTAGTAGTTATTTGACATACTTTCTTCCATTCAGTCATTTAATCTTCACATATTTATTTTTAACTTATAGCTAGCATGTACTATCTGGAATTTTAAAGTAATCAAATTAATTAATGTATATAGATTGAAAGCCTATTATTTATCTATTTAGTTTTAATTTTAAATATGTGGAGTACAATTCAGGATTAGGTACACAAGTGGTTGTTGTACAGGTAACGTTTGGACCTCTCTTTGGTTTCCACTTTGTCTGGTTTGAGATCAGGTACCCTCATTGATGTTATTGCTCCCCCTCCCCAGGCAGTTTCTGACTGCTGCCAATCCCTTTCTTATAGTATTACGGTAAATTCTCAGAGTCCACTTATGAGTGAGAACATGTGGTAGGCAGTTCTTTGTTTTTGTGCTAGATCACCGAATATTATAGACTCCAAATCCATCCAAGTTGCTGTTTAGTCCATAATTTTGTCCTTCTTTATGGCTGCATAATATTCCACCATAATATGGCCTAAGGGGGTGAGGTGGAGGTTGGGAGAGAATTGGTGTGCTGTGGTCCACAAAGACAGGCACATAAATTTTTTTCATTAAAACAATCTGGAAATTGTTGGCAATCTTGAAATTGTTACCACATTTTTTTAAAGCTAGTCTGGTTTCAATAGGTAGCATGGTTGGTTCTGTTTTTGCTGTTGTGAATAGTGCTGCAATAAACATGCGTGTATGCACAGGTATCTTTTTTTGCAGAGTGATTTAAGTTCCTCTGGGTATATTCCCAGAAGGAGAATTGCCATGTCATATGGAAGGGCAATTCTAGTTCTTTTAGGAATCACCACATTGTTTTCCTTAGAGGTTGAATAGTTTGTACTCCCACCAACAGTATAGAAGTGTTCCTTTTTCTCCACATCCTTGCCAGCATCTGGTTTTTTTGTTTTATTAATAATGACCATTCTTACTAGAGTTAGGTGGTATCTCAAGGTGGTTTTGAGAAGTCCTATTGATAAACCAGGTATTAAGCTAGCATTATATTTGATCAACTACAATCCCACTTTTAAGGAATTTACCATTCCGTAGTTGAGACCAGCAAACAAATAAGCAATTACAATATAGAAAGATGAACATTTGTCTGAAGGTCATGTTATTTCCTCTCCAACACATTGATAAACATTAAATCTGGAAAATGCTCGTGGTTTCTTCGGCTGGGCTCCAAAGAATTCTCCCTGTAAAAGTCTCTGGGTCTTATAGTTTCCTCTTCCTGTTGCATTGTATAGCACCAGTAGAGGATGGAGTGGGTGTGTGGTTAGCAGTGTGGTACTTGAGAATGTTAGCAGGAGAGGACTTAGAAGTGGCTACTTGGCTGTGTGTGTGTGTGTGTGTGTGTGTGTGTGTGTGTGTGTGTGTGCATGTACGCGCGCGCGCGTGTGTGTGTGTGTAGGGGCTTCCAGATAGCTCAGCCCTTCTAGTGAACTGCTTGTCAAGGTATGAGTGACCCCTTCGGTAGGGCACTTGTGTATTGGCTGGCCTAGGGGGGTGAGGTGGAGGTTGGGAGAGAATTGGTGTGCTGTGGTCCACAAAGACAGGCACATAAATTTTTTTCATTAAAACAATCTTGAAATTGTTGGCAAGCTCATAAAAAAGTTTAGTTAGAGCTGTCTTGGGGCAGCTTTTCTTTGAGTTCAGTTTATTAATGTAGGTTTTTACATGGCTTTTTATTAAGAAACATATGGTACTTTAGGCCATTTAACACCAAGAAAAAAATCTTCATAAAGAAATATTCAGGACACCAATATAATATAAACTTTTCCTGCTGCATTTTACAGAAAAGCAAGTTATTGGGAAATCTGTGAGCAAGTTCTGTACTTTCTAATATTTGTTGACAAGATATTTTATCTTCATTTAGAAATGTATATTAAACCTTTCAAAAGGAAAAGAAGAATATGGGTTAAAAAAAGTGTTTGTGAATATGTGTGTGTAGTTGAAGGAGGATGGAAATTTGACAATAGAAGGATAAATACTAAATACTATATCTATATCCCAAGTGCCTTGTTGATACATTGAGGGGTTTTAAAGCAGTTATGGGGGATGTTTTACATTGCTTGAATTGAGTTTAGAGCAAGAATCTATGAAGTGAAATTCTTTCAAAAATATTCTCCACAAAGAAATACAGTCCAGTTAGAAAAAGAGTCTTGGGGTTGGCCTCATTCTCCCATTCCTTGGACCCATTGCAGAGCCTTGGTTCCGAATGTCAGACTTTTCAAAGAAATAGTACCCAACCTGAACAAACCATCTTCTGGAGATATGCACCTTTCACCTTCTGTTTTGTTGAGAATCACTTCCAATGTCACAATTGACAGCACTGCAACCAATCCTGGAGGCAGCTATACCCATGCCAGGGTCTAAGCTATGAACACTAATCCCAAAGATGATATGCAGCTGATTGAGGACTACCAATTGGAGGACTGAAGCTGAGATCAGCTGAATTTCAGCTGTACATGCATGATCATGCATGTGGAAAATTGTACCAAGGAAGCCCTATATCAGTGGTCCTCAACTGGGGGAGATTTTGTCACCCAAGGGACATTTGAAAATATGTGGAGACATTTTTGGTTGTTACAACTGAGGGAGGGATTACTACTAGCATCTAGTGGGTAGAGGTTAGGAATGCTGCTAAACATCCTATAATGCATAAGATTTCCCCTACAACAAATAATTTTCTAGTTCCTAAAGCCAATAGTCTCAAGTTCAGATATTAATTTAGGAAGATGCCTACTAGGGATAGAATTGGTGTGTGCCCATTGAAGTTGAGATTATTTTTTTAACTTTCCTGATCCATCCAAAATAGCCCAGATGCTCACCTTGATCATACCTAAAAATCCTTTGAGATACTATATCAACTGTTCTCATATTGCCATGGGAATATGGAGTACTGAATGTTCAGGTAAGTGAACAATCACTTTAGGAAGTTGGACGCATGGTTCTGTTGTCTTTTTGAAGGCTTTGAAATAAGACAACAGAGACAAAGGAGGTAGGGTGGTGTGAGGATTATGGAGGAAAATGATGTGTTGGGCTTTGGGTCAATAAAATGGAAGAGCTCACCTTCTAGGGCTGGAGCTGGCTGTTTCTCTGACCAAGAAGAGGATGACAGTAGAAGGCATCATTGCCATCCCAGGTCAATGGAGGAGGACAAGACCAAGATCAGAATCTGATATGGCACTTTCCTAGGTCAACTGTTGATTGCTCATGATTGTGTTCCCTGGTGGCTACAGTATGAAGTGTTTTGTTACTTTTCCTAGTCATTTTCCCAAGCTACTTTGCTAGTTGACTGAGGAGGTTGGTACTCCTGTCCTTAGGGAATGATCTAGGGTGGATAGTATACCATGATGTGGGAAAGAGGAGGATAGACACTCAGATTTTCATATTTATTCAGCTCCTGCTATTAGCAAGACATTGTCCTGGACTCTGTAAGAGATATATAAAGAGGAATGAATTGCAGCCCTGCCCTCAAAGACTCTTTCTGTGGTAAGAGAGACAGACATATCTCCCACACTATGGAATATAACTATAATAAAAAACAGATTGTCATAAGTGTTATGATGGAGGAATCACAAATCTTATCATGGCATTACAAGTGGGACAATAGGGAAAGAGAAAATAAATTTATTCCAACTGGGGGCATGTGGGGAGACCTTACAGAGAAAGTGGCATTTCTTCAGGACCTTGAAAGATGGAAGGACTTAGATGGAGAGAAGAGCATTAGGTGGAAGTTAAGGAGCACCAGGCCTGTTTGAGAAATCACAATCAATTTGATGTAACTAAAACACACAAAACATTCAAGGGAGCTATAGCAAAGAGTAACAAGCGTATTTAGAACTGATCACAGAGGATTTGAATACCAAGATGAGGAGTTTGTGTTTTTTCCCATATGAGTTAGCAAACTGCTTGAATATATATGAGCAGGAGACTAATATGTTCAGCTTTTTCCTTAGAGAGTTTTGTCAGTTGCATGTAAGAGGGAATGGAGAGGTGGGAGGCTGGACAGCCAGACACGGAACTTTGGAGGCAGTTGCTGAAGTTTTTTTCTTATTTTAGACACAGTGAGAATGAAACTGAAAGATCAAAGCAACATTTGAGAGGTTGGTTGTGTAGTGTAGCAGAAAAAGCAGGGTGCCTAGGACCCTACGCCCATGTCCGAATCCTTACTCTTCCACTGGGAACTATTTGATCTTGGGAAAGATTCTTACCTTCTTTGTGTCTCAGTTTTCTTAACTGCAAAACATTGATAATAAACAGAATCTTCCTTATAAGGTTGTTATCAGAAGTTTTAAGTGTGTCACATAAAAAGAACCTAGGATAAAATTAGAGCTGATTATTACATTTCCAGAAATTTTGCACTGAGTGGATGTCATGTTAGTTGCTAGAAATAAGGCCATGGTGTGAATATTTACACACTGGATATTGACAAATGATACAAATCAAAGAGAAAGAGAGGGAGAGAAAGTAAGACAGAGAAAAAAGGAACTCATATAGTACTGACCTCTGGGACCACTTCACATTTCAAAGCCAGCATCTCAAGCAACTTTGAATTCTTTGAGTGGTACTCATAGAACATTTCATGGAAGGAAAAGGGTATTAAAATTAGATATTGCCTATGTTATTACTTGATATATGTGGAAAAATGGAAAAGTGAAATTTGAAGTGACTTTTGAGGAATGAGATAAAGTAGTTAACACGAGCAGCAATTACTGAATGACACACAATACAGAAAATGCCATGGTTTAGTTGGAAATGATGTTCTGGACAGCATAGCTGGTTTGGAAATAAAACTACTTGAGTCTGAATCCAACTTATGCTACTAATTAGCTTTGGCAAGTCACTTATCCTATCTGCCTGAATTATTGTATCTATAAAATATGATAATAATGGCACCTCTCTTGCAGGATTGTTGTAAAGATTATATGTCATAAATTAATATATAGATCATATAGAACAGTGCTAGCACATGGTAAATACGTAACAGTATTAGAAATTGTTTTTTCCAAATATTAACTGTATGAATTTTATTAAATTTGATTTCTTTGAGCATGGTTTTCTCATTCATGACATGGAAATAGTATTAACAACTGATTCATCTAACTCATAAGGTTGTTGTGAGGTTTGAATAAAACATTTCAAGTGTGAAATTGATTTAGAAATCATAAAACACTAAAGGCTTACCTTTAGTTGTTATGAGAAAAAAAAAATACAGAGAGGCAGTCTTGAAATGCAATTCCAAAATGAGATAGCTATTTTTGAGTGAAACCCACAGAGTGATTGTGAACTTAAGCGGGAAATTACCATAGGCTGTGCACACCATGAATGCTTCTGCCAAGCACACATCAATGCATACATGTGCCCAGCATGAGAAGGAATCTGGCCACGCATTGGTCTTTTGGTTACAAACTCACAAACAGATAGCAGTCGTAAACAGCGTCAACACACAATAAAAAGCTTCACTGTCTGATTATATCTGAAACTGGAAGAACTTCCAGGTAGTGAGCAATGATATGATGTTATAAGCTCTAGGAAAGCCTCTAGGCTCCCATCCCTTTCTGCCAAGCCTGCCTATAATGGCTGAATAACATATGTCCTCAGTATTTTTATTCCTTCAGTCCAAGGAAAGCTGAGGCTTTATGTCGTTATCAGCTATTTAAACCTCAGGATGAATGATTAAAGCCTTTGTCTAGATCTGGGAATGCTGTACGTAAATGTTCCCTACAACTCTTCTTGGATCACTTCTGCAGGTGTTATTCGTTTGTTTTCTGATATAAAAACCTCATTTTGTGATTGACACTATTAAACTTCCTTATCCCTGCACCATCTTCTAAAACTTTCTTTTCCTTGAGTTCTGTGACATCACTTTATTTGGTTCTTCTTGTCCTCTCTGGCCATTTCATCTTCATTTTCTTTTCTGATACTTCTTTTGTTTTGTTTTGTTTTGTTTTGAGTCAGGTTCTTACTCTGTCACCCAGTCTGGATTGCAGTGGCACAACCACAGCTCACGGCATGGCCTCCAACTCCTGGGCTCCTGTGATCCCCCCAACTCATCCTCCCGAGTAGCTGAAATTATAGGTATGTACCACCACACCCAGTTAATTTGTTAACTTTTTTTGTAGAGATGAGGTCTGGCTACGTTGCCTAGGCTGGTCTTGAACTCCTGTGCTCAAGTGATCGTCCTGCTTCAGCCTCCCAAAGTACTGGCATTAGCCACCATGCCCAGCACTTCTTCCTTTTAAATGTTGGTATTATTTTGCTGTATTATTTCTTGGTTCATTCTATAATCGCTTCTGGGTGCTTTGAACTACATATTGGTGTTTTTTTAACATCTACATCTCTATTCCAACTCTCTTCCATGAAACACACTCTTACTATATTTGACTTGAAAGCACATTGAGGTTCAATGTCTAAAACCAAAGTCACGTTTATCTCCTACCTCCAACTTTCTCTTCTAATTGTATTCCCAACCCTATCAACCACCATCAAGGTCTCTGACATTCACTTAGTAACCTAGTTAGGGACCTTCATATGCTGGATGTCTTATTTTCTTTTGCCCCCACATTCAAATAGCCACCTGTTTCCATCTATTCTACTGCATGCATTTCAACTAATTCTCTTCCTTCAGTGCTTTCCCTTTCTTGCAGCCATTATTTATGTCCTCATTGCATTCCATTTGCACAACTGCAATATTTTCTTAACACATTTTTCTGACTTGTATCTCTCTCCACTGGAATTTCTTTTCCAAGAGGTCAACAAATTATTTCTGTAAAGTGAAAATTGTATTATTCCGCTCCCCTATTAGAACCATCTATTAGATATTGAATTATATTTGTGCTATCACATGATCTGACCCTAAATACCATTCCAGGCTCTTCTCCCATCCTGTCCAAACATGCACTCTATGCTCTAGTTGAGAAAAATATTTCTCAATGTTCTATTAGGCTTCCAAGTTCTTATATGTGGGATTCCTGCACCCCTTTTACTACTCCTATTCCCACAGTTCAGCTAAATATCCTCTATTGTGGGAAAGTCTTACCCCTTCTCTAGTCTCAAAGTTGTAGTCAACACAAAAGCAAATATAACATGATTAAAAGTAAATGCCTGCAAATGATGGCCTTGCCTTCAACTCACAAAAATAATTGGAGTAGTCATGGGAGAACTTGCCCAGAATCCCACCATATCTTTCTACCTATCAGTATCTGCACATATAGAAATTCTGCCTTCCTGCCTGCTACTATAAATTTGCATTCTGTGCCCCTGTATAGAGCCAGATCCTCTATCTGCACACTCGATACCACCCTGCCTTATTTACTGAAGGACAGAGCTCCAGCAATTCTTCCCCTTACTCTAAACCATCAGTGTTTTTTGTTTCTTTTTTTTTTACTTTCTGCTGAATCACTCCCATCAGCACTAAAGCCTATTATTTCCCCCATCTTAAAAAATAAAACAAACTTTAGATCTTTTAGAAATTGCCAGTGTTTTCCACAAAGGTTGTACTAGTTTACACTCCCACCAACAGTGTAGAAGTATTCCCTTTTCCCCATCCTCTCCAACATCTGTTGTTTTTTGAGTTGTTGTTGATGGCCATCCTGACTGGAGTTAGGTGGTATCTCAGTGTGGTTTTAATTTGTATTTCTTTGATGATCAGTGAAGCTGACCATTTTTTCGTGTATCTGTGTTTCCCATATGACCCAGCAATCCCCCTTCTGCGAACATACCTAGAGAAAACTCAAATCACTCTATAAAAAAGATACCTGTACACACATGTTTATTGCAGCATTATTCGCAACAACAAAAACATGGAAGCAACCCATGCTGCTCATTGAAAGTGGACTGGATAAAGAAAATGTGATACATTTACATGATGGAATATTATGCAGCCATAAATAAAAACAAAATTATGAACTTCACAGCAACTTGGATGAAATTAGAGTCTATAATACTTAGTGATTTACCGCGGAACAAAGATCTAAGTACTACTACATGTACTCACTCATAAGCAGACCCTGAACATTTATCATAATACTATAAGAAAGAGATTTGCAGTAGTGGGACACAGCCAAGGGAGGGAGGGGGAGCACATAACATCATAAGGGTACCCAAGTTCTATCTATACAATGACCACTTACATACCTAACACTGAATTGTAACCCACATCTTTTTTGTTTGTTTCCAGTGATCTTTTTTTAAAAAAAAATTATACCCCACATCTTTAAAATAAAAATAAGGCGGGGAAAGATAAAAGATAAACTTTATCTTTTTTCCCTCTTTTAATTTTTATTTGAAATTGTGGGGTACAATTTAGGGCTAGGTATATAAATATTCACCTTGCAGTTACCCTTATAGATGAGGTGTATCCCCCTCTTCCCCAGGCAGATATCCCACCCCCACACCTCCCTCTCCCCCAACAGTTTCCCACCACTTTCAGTCCCTTTCTTATAGTAATATAGTAGTTGTTCAAGGTCCACTTACGAGCTCAGATCACTCGATGAAAAAGATACTTGCACACGTATGTTTATCACAGCATTGTTCACAATAGCAAGAACATGGAACCAACCATGCTGCCCATCAAAAGAGGACTGGAGAAAAAAAAAAAGTGGTACATATACACAATAGAATACTACACAGCCATAAAGAAGAACAAAATCATGAACTTCTCGGCGACCTGGATGAAATTAGAGTCTATGATACTGAGTGATCTGTCATAGAAACAAAGAGTTGAGTATCACATGTTCTCACTCAAAACATAAACTTTAAAAAATTTTTACTTTCCGTACGTGCTACCCACTAATTTATTTGATTTCTTTAGCAAAACTCCTCAAAATACTTTTTTTCTATATTCACTGTCTCTTACTACTTTCTTCCTATTTTTCTCTAAAACCTCCAATCTAGGTTTTCCCCTGCTACTTCTCCAAAACTTCTTTAGTCTAGGTCATTAATGATGTAACATGGCTCACTCTAGAGTCCTCTTTTCTGTCTAAACTCATCCCCTTGGTGATTCACTAGCCCCAATGGTTTTAAATGTTATTAATATACCAATGACTACTAATTCTATATCTCTAGCCCAATTATCTCAGACCACAAATTATTTCTCAACAACTCCACTTGAATGTCTACTAGGTGTCTCAAAATAGTGTTTGAAACCAAACCCCTGATCCTTTTCCCACATCCTGCTTCCCACACAACTGTCTCCATCATAGGTGATAGTTAGTCCATCTTGCCACTTGCTTGGAAGCTTGACTCTTCTATTTCTCCCGTATCCCATACTTAATGCATCAGGAAATTATACTGAGGGTACTTAGAAATGTATCCAGAATCTGATAGCTTCTCACCACCTCCATTTCTAACACCCTGGGCTAGAGCAACCCTCCTCTCCCACCTAGACTATTGCAATAGTCCTCTACCAAAACATTCTGGTTGTATTCTTTCCCCTACCAACCCTA
The DNA here is from genome assembly GCA_027257055.1 of Cephalopachus bancanus. NCBI lineage: Eukaryota > Metazoa > Chordata > Mammalia > Primates > Tarsiidae > Cephalopachus > Cephalopachus bancanus. The sequence continues at coordinate 1,269,268 of JAPVLO010000170.1, read as the reverse complement.
TTTCCAACAGAAGGCCAGACCGATCCCTTTATGTCACTCCTCTAGTCAAAATCTGTGGGGCCTCATCATTTTACTCAGATAAAAGGCAAAGTCCTTACAATGGCCAAAAGGTCCATCATGACCTGCAAACTCTAGACATATTTGACCTTCTCTTCTTCCTCCCGTTTCTTCACTCACTGTCCTCCAGGCACTTTGGCCCTTCCTCTTTTCTCAAAAGTTCTAGGCATACACCCACCTTAGGTTCTTTGTTTAAGCACTCCTCCTCTCCAGTACTCTTCTCCAGACATTCCTTGGCTCACTCATCTCCTTTCAGACTTTGCTTACATGTCACCTTTTCCCTAGGGCTTTCTCTAACAACAAATGTTTATACTGCTGTCTGTACTCATCCTCAGCAACCATTTCACTGTTATCTATTTTTTAAAAAATTTTTCCTTTGATTAATTTGTTTATAATTATTTGCTACTTTCCCCTCTACTCTCTCAAATAGAATAAAGTCATCATAAGGGAAGGCATATTATTTGTTTTATTCCCTAATACGCCTCTAGTGCTCAGAATAGTGCCTGCATATAGTATATGCTCAATAAACTTCCCTCCCTCCCTTCCTTTCTTCCCTCGTTCCTTCCGTCTTTTCGCTTCCTCTTTCTCTCACTTTTTCTCTTTTTTTCTTTCTTTCTCTCTCCTTTTCTAAATAGGCAAACACTTTAAAAACTATTAAACAAAAAAACCCAATTAAGTGGGCAATGAACAGACACCTCATCAAAAAAAGATATTTAGATAACAAATAATCAGATGAAAAGATGCCCAAAATAATTTGTAATTAGGAAAGGGCAAATTAAAATAATATTAAGATACTGTTGCACAACTGTTAGAATACAGGAAAAATCCCCAAACTGACAATACTAATTGTCAACGAAAACGTAAAGTAGTGAGAAGTCTCATTTATTGCTTGTGAGGATGTAAAACATTACAGTAATTTTGGAAGACAGTTTACAGCTTCTTACAAAGCCAAACATGGTCTGAAACAGCAGTTATGCTCCTAGGTGTTTGCCCAACTGATCTAAAAATTTATCTTTACATAAAAATCTGAATAAAAATGTGTGATAACAATTTATAATCACTAAAAACTGGGAACAAACAAGATATCCTCAAAAGGTGAGTGGATAAATAAACTATGGTACATACAAAATAAATTTTATTCCAGTAAAAGGTGACAAAACGGGATGAGCTAACAAACCATGCAGAGACATAGATAAATCTTAAATGCATGTTACTAAGTGAAGGAAACCAGTCTGAAAAGGCTACATACTGTATGGTTCCAATTATATGGGATTCTGGAAAGGGCAAAACTATAGAGATGGTAAAGAGATGAGTGGCTGCTAGGAGTTCAGGGGTGATTAGGAGGAGTGTGTGGGTGAAGCACAGGATTTTTTAGGATGGTGAAACTGATTTGTATGATACTGCGATGGTGGATACATGGCAAAACACATTAGTCAAAACCCACATAACTTTAGCACAAAGAGTGAATTTTTTCCCTCTTTTTAAAATTTCAATAGCTTTGGGAGATATAAATTTTTTTGGTCTGGGCTTTTTTTTTTTTTTTTAAGTTGGAGTCTCACTCTGTCGCCCAGACTGGAGTGCAGTGGCCGCTCCCGGCCACCGCAGCCTTGACTTGCTGGGCTCCGGCGATCCTTCCGCCTCAGCCTTCCGAGTAGCCAGAATTACAGGCGCGCGCCACCACACCCTGCTGATTTTTTGATTTATTGTAGAGATGAGATCTCGCTGCTCAGGCGGGTCTCGAACCCGCGGGCTCAGACAATCCACTCACCTCAGCCTCCCAAAGGCGCGGGATTACAGGCTGAGCCACCGAGCCCGGTGGTCTGGGCTTTAAGAGTGCTCACCACCCCTATCTGCGCACATTGTACCCAACAGGTGATTTTCTTTTTTTTGTCCTTCCACTCTTTCTTGCCCTCTCCCTTGTGAGTCTCCAATGTCCATTTTACCATTCTCTATGCCTTTCCATATCCTTAGTTTAGCTCCCACTTATAAGTGAGAACATCTGGTGTTTGATTTTCTGTTCCTTAGTTAGTTCACTTAGGATGATGTTCTCCAATTCCATCCAAGTTGCTGCAAAAGACATTATTTCATTCTTTTTGATAGCTGAATATGTGTATATAGTATATTCCATATGCCACATTTTCATTATTCACTGATCAGTTGATGGACATTTAGGTTGATTCCACTTCTTTGCAATTGTGAATTGTGCTATGATGAACATGTGGGTGCAGGTGTCTTTTTAAATATAATGACCTTTGTTCCCTAGGTAGATACTTAGTAATGGGATTGTTGGATCAAATGGTAGATTTACTTTTAGTCCTTTGAGTAGTCTCCATACCGCTTTCCATAGAGGTTGTACTAATTTAAAGAAGATATAAAAATGGCCAAGAGTGAATCTTAAAGAATGCAAATTTAAAGATATTTAGAAGGTCAGGGAATCTTAGGATGGAATGCAGAGTGTAACAAAATAATCTAAGTGTAGTACAATGTATGAAACAATCTCATTGCAGAAGGAGGCAGTAAAAGGGGTTAACTTAAGTAACTTTGGAGATGAGTGGAGTCTAAGACTAAAGGAAGAAGGAACTTCACATAAATACTGTAGTCTAGTTGACAAAGTTGTTTCCAATAGGGGTATAGGTTAATAATTCTGAAACCACTATACATGCATCCTGGAATCAAATGATTAAGTAAATGGATGATTGATGGTGGGAGCCAGGTTTCTCATTATTGAAGTGGGAAGTTATAGATAAGCAAGGGGAAAAGAGACTATTATGGTCCACATGGCAATAAATTAGATTTGGAGACATCAGTGTAAACTCATGTTTAGCTTAATGTAGATACAGAAATCTGCATATAGAAATCTTTACAGACATGTATACATAAGAGGGTTAGTTGACATATATGTATTTTCTTACTCTGTCAGGTGAGAGGTTCTAGAAGCAACAACATCCCAGTAGCAAGGAGTACACCTAGAACCCAGTTCTCGGTTTCTAATACCTTTTTCCAATAAAAGGAACTAGGTATACTTAGAGAAATAACTGATTTTAATGCTGGAAAAAGAAATATACAAGATGAGTCTAGAGTATTTTATAGTGCCAGGGAAGAAGTGCTTAATCACACATACACACACGCGTGTACACACACACACACACACACACACACACACACAGTAATGTGAATATGTTGAAGGGTCAAACCTTCAATATACTGATGGGCACTGGAGCTGACTGAAAGACCTTCAAATGACCCAAACTGGAACAATAATATATCCACGAGTCCATGTTGATACAAATAAATGAATAAGTAAATGAATAAATGAGGGAGCATAGACAAATCTCCTATGAAGGCAAATTTCAAATAATGTATGTGGATATACTGCCTCAAGGTGTAAGTGTGAGCTGTAAGTGTGAACTGAGCAAGGTGACTTTCTTCCAACAAGTATAGTGTGGAAACAGGGAAAAAGAGACCTTTGCATTGCAGAAAACTGCAAACACTCCCTCAGTCAGGTAATCAATTTTAGCATCAGCAGTGATGTCAAGTTGATAGTACATACTTTTGATGTGATCTGATGACAATGATAGGTTACCTTAGTGGTAGCCCTACTAAAAACTCATAATCCCAGTCTACTGATGAGAAAAAAAATCAGAAAAAATCCCAACTGAAGAACATTCTACAAAATAACCTGACTGACCAGTACTCCTCAAAACTGTCAAGGTCATGAAAAACAAGGAACATCTGAGAGACCTAAGGGACATGATGACTAATGTAACAAGGTTTCCTTTATGGAATCCTGGAACAGAAAAGAAAATAAAACAAGTAAAAACTAAGAGAATAAGACTAAGCTATGGACTTCTGTTAATCACAATGCATCTATATTGGCTCATTAATTATAAGAAATGTACCACACTAATACATGTAACATTAGTTGTTAATAATAGGGGAACTAGGTGTGGGGTACATGGGAACTCTCTACACTATCTTCACAGTATTCCTGCAAATTTAAGACTATTTTAAAGTTACAAGTGTATTTTTAGGAAAGCTCTAAAACAATCTCGGATTTACAGAAAACTTGCTAGTACAAAGAACTCTTTATTTTCTACATCATTTGAGATGATGCCCTCAGATGCCCAGCCCCCCCAGAAACTCAAGTGTGTAATTTCTACAAATAAGAACATTCTCCTGCAGACTCACAAGGCAACCATCAGTATCAGGAAATTAACACTGATGGATCACTACCATCTAATCCACAGGCTCCAATGTTTCCAATAATGCCCTTTTTCACAGAGGAGCCAGGTCAGAATCACACATTGCATTTAGTTGTCAAGTCTCTAATCTCTTTCAGGTTTGGAATTTTTTTTCAATATTTTCTGATTTTCATGACCTTAATATATATATTTTTTAATCACAGACCTGTCATTATGCAGAATGCCCCCCTCAACTTGAGTTTATATAATGTCTTCTTGAGATTAGATTCAAGTTATGCATCTTTGGCAAGAATATCACAGAAGTGATGGTGTTATTCTTATTGCATGACATCAGGTGGCTTTGTGTCCCATTAATGATGATGTTCACCTTGATCACTTAATTTAGGTGGTATCTCCCAGTGTTCTCCCTGGTAAAGTTACTCTTAATCTTTTTGTGGTTAATAATTGTGGGGAATGTACTTTGGGACAATATAGAAATCATTTTTTCAATTTGTTCATTTATTTCTTTATATCAGTTTGGGTCTCTTGGTTTCCTATTGTATTCAATGGGTTATATAATCAATTACTATCTTTAAAAATTTTTGATTTTTAAATTGTCTTAGATTTAAGCTGGCTTCTGTGCCCTTTTGATGTCTCATGGTCATTCTTACTTCCTGACACGAGCGAATGTCTAACCTTTCCCTATCCCAGTCCTGGACCCAGCAGTTGATGTAGAGTCCTGGTTCTTTTCAGTGAAGAAGGGGGTCCAGAGACTAAGATTTGATGTTAGGTGTACTCATTGTCCTTGCTCTCGTATTCTCAGTACACACACACACACACACACACACACACACACACACACACACACACCACGCACACACACCCTGGAAACCCTACATTCTCACTAAGACCTTTAATTCTAATCCAAAATGCACAAGGTTCAGTCTAGTTCTCTCCTTCTCCATGTTTGTAACTCCTTTTTCTTTCTTTCCTTCTTTCCTTCCTTCCTTCTTTCTTTCTCTTTCCTTCCTTCCTTCTTTCCTTCCTTTCTTCGTTCTTTCCTTCTCTCTTTTTATCTTTCTTTCTTGTATTTATTTATTTATATTTTAATTTTAGTTGGAATCTCACTCCATCGCCCAGGCTGGAGTGCAGGGGCACACTCATGGCCACCCCAGCATCAAGCTGTGGGCTCAGGTGATCCTTCCACCTCAGCCTTCCAAGTAGCCCAAACTACAGGTGTGCGCTACCATGTCCAGCTAATTTTTTGATTTATTGTAGAGATGAGATCTCACCATGTTGCCCAGGCTGGTCTCAAACCCACGGGCTCAGGCAAACCTCTTGCCTCAGCCTCACAAAGTGCTGGGATTACAGGCTTGAGCCACCACTCCCAGCCTGTTATTTTTATTTTAAAGATGTGGGGTATAATTCAGGTTTGGGCACATAAATGGTCATTGTACAGGTAAAGCTTGAGCCTCCCAGTGGTCCTCACTTTGCCTGGTTTGGGATCAGGTACACTTATTAGTGTTACATGCCCCCTTCCCTGATAGTGAGCGACTTGCTACTGCCAATTCCTTTCATTTATCATTTTCATGATAAATGTTCAGGGTCCACTTATGAGTGAGAGCATGTGGTACACAGTTCTTTGTTTCTGTGATAGATCACTGAGTAAAATGAGTTCTAATTCCATCCAAGTTGCTGCGAAGTTCATAATTTTGTTCTTCTTTATAGCTGTGTAGTATTCCTTCGTGTATATGTACCACATTTAAAAAAATCCAGTCCACTTTCTGTGGGCAGTACGGTCTTTCAACAGCAACAACCATAGCATCTGTTATCCTTAATGTATTTGCTGATTTAATTAATTCTGCTCTTCATGTAACCAATCTCCTATCCCACTACCTGCCCCTCATGATGACCTCCTCCTCACTCAGGCTCTGACTGCCAGGTTGTGTCTCCCTGTGCTGATGTGCCCCTCATCCCACAGGCTCCCACGCAGTGTGCCAGGCCACTGTGGAAGGTAGGGATGCCTTCCTCATTCTGCTCCAGGGCTGACACCTGTGCAGAATGTCCTACTTTTCTGATGTACTCCTCACTGCACAGGAACTCCGGGCATACCCTCTGGAGGCACCCCCCACCTCCACTCCCCACATGGTCACCTTCTTTGCCAGTCAGGCTCTGACACTGCCCCATGTCTCTATACTTCCTCTGCCCTGGTGAAAATGCCTACATGGTTTGACCTGCTAAAGTGACTTGAATAAATAAATACAGAAAAGTCCCAGGTTTCTTCTTCACTGCTGCTCCCTCTAGTACGCTTCACAGTGTTGTGCAGGGAGTGTGCTATGTCGTCCATGACAAGGGAGATCAATTTTTAACTGAAACCTAGACTGTAAATCATACATCTTCTCAAAGAGGTTTTAAAATACCTTTCCATAATTGCAGTTCTCCATATACTGGTGGCTAACTTACATGTTTGAGTCTAAAATCTCTCCAGCTGCTGAGCTTTCTATCTACGCCATAGTCAGGACTTTCCAGGCAATAAGAGGTGATTAAACACTAAAACCCAGACCCCTCTCTTGGGATGAGGAAAGTTTAAAGATATTGCATAGGAAGTGTCTTTGTTGTGTTGCTGGGGATTCATTTTCAGCTCGTACTCTAAGCAGGAAGTGCCTTTCTCTGCCAAAAGGATTTCTAAATTTTTCTTCCTTTGCTTCAGCATACATAAAACCAATGAGGAAAGAGAAAAACAGGGTCAGTAATGGTCATGAAGGGGCTGAGTCATTGCATAGTCATTCCGGAGTGTGTGGTAAGCCATGTGCAGAACACGAAGGAAGCCAAAAATTCCTTCTATGGAGCTCATCAATGAGTATTAAAGGGTGATTTTGAGCAATGAGTATTCAAAATGAGTATTAAAATGTTTTCAAAATTAGCAACTTTATTTGGTAATAAAGTTTGGTAGCCAACTCTGCTCAGATGGATTAATCCAGATGATACTAGAACTATTTCTTTAGTCACTCTCAATGAGGGCTGTCACCAGTTAATGACTCAGTGTACTGGATTGTCTCTTGGGAATTCAACACTAGTCTTCTCTTTCCATGCTCTTCCTTGCAGTATAGTAGTTTTGAAGCTTGGAGACCACATTTTTACAATTTCTGCCAGTAAGTTTTAGACTAGGTTTCTTCAATGAGAGGCACTCTGAAGATGTAAGATTTTAAAGTTATTCAGGTACAGTGAGGCTGACAGACCAGGAGACAATTGCCATTGAAAGATAGCTATATAGGCCGGGCTCGGTGGCCAGCCTATAATCCCGTGCCTTTGGGAGGCTGAGGTGAGTGGATTGCCTGAGCCAGCGGGTTCGAGACCCACCTGGGCAGTGAGACCTCATCTCTACAATAAATAAAAAAAAAAAAATCAGCCAGGCGTGGTAGCGCATGCCTGTAATTCTGGCTACTCGGAAGACTGAGGTGGAAGGATCGCCGGAGCACAGCAGGCGAGGCTGCGGTGGCCGGGAGCGGCCACTGCACTCCAGTCTGGGCGACCAAGTGAGACTCCAACTCAAAAAAAAAAAAAAAGAAAGATAGCTATATTTATACATCCCAAGATAGTCTGTGCCATTCCACAGGGTGGGGACACATGCGGAAGCATCGCAGTTGATCATGAGGCAGCAGGATAAGGTGAAATGTGAACAAGAGCCTTTATTGTGGTTGTCACAGGAAGAAATCCACAGGTAGGGCAATCAGGCTTAGGATTGGCTAATGGGCTCTGGGATGAAGGGCTGTCCTTGACTCTCTGGTATCTGGACCTCAAGTGATTAGGGCAGATGGATAGTGGCCAGAGTGTGAGAATCCCATAAAGGAGGTGGTTAAGGGTATGAACTCTGGATTGGTTGGTTCACATATAAAAAAGGCATACTCACAAGAGATTTGCTTGCTATCTCTAGGAATTAGCTAACTCTGGGAGGGCCTGTCCTTCTTCAGTCAGCAAGGTTCCAAGATGTCAAAGCATTAGAAAATAAAGACATGATTAATAGAGGCCTCACATGAAATTTGGAAGGCTGAGCAGAAGCAGAGTCATGTAATTGCTCTTCTAGCAGCAGTAGGTAGATATAAGATTTTGTGTCCCCAGAGACATTTTCTGCTAAACACTCAGGTTGATGCTATGATTCCTATCAGTATTTTTTTGGTCTTGTAATCTCTTGACTCCTTTAAAGTTAATAACACCCCCAGAGACCTAGCAGTGGTCTTTTCTGATCTTCCTTGTGCCAGTTCTATCAGTGGTTTTGTTAAGTACCCAATTCTCTGATTTAAAATCTTCCTGCTTGAAATACCTACTGTGATTTCTGTTTTTCTGGCCAAACTTTGACTGATACACTAAGGAAGATTAGTGTGTACATTTTTCAGTTCATTGTTGACAAGTATGTTTGTGCTGATTGGGCATCTCCTACTGAGATTCTGGTATCTAGAGAGGGAAAAACTTTTGTATAATTGCCTTTTTGGAGTTCTGACTTATAAGGGCTTAATAAACCCTCTTTGGTGAGCTACATGCTACAGAGTCTTCTTTTCTCCTGTGTTCCCAAAGCACTGTCTTTATTTCTGCTATGGTATGGGGGCTTAGTACTGTAATAATTTGTGTACATACTTTTTTTTTCCTGCAAGATCCAAGAGCTCCTCTAGTACAAGAACCCTGTAGACCTCACTGTTATAGCTCCAGGATTCTACACAGTTCTGGACACATTGCAAATAAATGGATATTCTTCACAGGAAGTAGGCATGTCCAGCCTAGGCTATGATTAGGAAACATACATAAATAATCATAAAAATGTCTAGGTGTGTTACAATTGTTATCCAATTTCATCCTCACAAAAACCTCATAAAGTAATAGTATTTGAAATTGAGGCTTAGAGAGGTTTGATCTTGCTTAAGGTCACATAGCTAATAAAGGTTGTAGCCAAGAAGTAAGACCAGTTCTAACTGTCTTCAAAGCCTTGTTGTTTCTGCTATACTGTTCTTCCTTCCTGAGAACAAGGCAGGTAGCTAATACTAGTGTCAGTAAAACATAAAGTTCAGATAAATACGAATGCCAGGAGAAGGCTGAGGCTCTGTAATACGTATCCATCTATAACCAGAATGAGGGGGTAGAGATAACAGAGTAACTGACTTATTGTATAAGCAAAAGAACTTGGAGACCATAAACTGAGGAATCAGTGAGTTTGGGAGAAATGGAGTAGGAATGATTGAGGGGCATCTGGATAACCAGAGCAAGACTTGATAGCTGAGACAGTTTGCTGCTATAACTCTGATCGCCTTTAAAAAAATCTCTTGTCCTATAATAATCCCAGAGTTGTATAGATATTTAAGGCCACCTTGGGAGAGTGAAGGCAGCAAGTGGTCTTGCTCCCTGCTCGGTAACATTCCTTTAAGTGGTGTAGCCCTGTCCTCCTCCTACCTCCTCTCAGCATTGAAAAAACAAAGCAAAACATGGGGAGTTACTTAAAACCAGTTGAAATGCCAACTCACTTTGAAGAGGACCTTTGGGCAGAGCAAAGTCAATGTTACCTGCTCTTGGAATGAGAACAAGAAAGAAAATGAAGAACTTGGCTTTCAAACATTTAGAAAGTTGCACAGAGGAACAAATTCCCAGTTGAGTGAGGATCTGTTTTCTCTGCTTATCTGAGATCAGAGCTAACTGTCCTAGTGGTTCTGAAGGGCCCTAAATGTTTCTTTCCACTTGGGTGGAAAGAGCCGTTTTGGCCTATTTAGAACTAGTTGCATCTCTTTGCGAATCATTGTGTCTTAGTTAGTGTTTGCCTATCTATTTCTCTAAGAGCTCTTTGAAGGAAAATAGATGATTCATCTTCACATTTTCATTACTTAGCACAGTTCCTTACTTGTGTTAGCTGAAGGAATAAATGATAATTAAGCAAACAAACAAATAAATATATAAAAATAAGCAAGTAGATAAATGCAAATAAATGTTTTCCTGAGATAGATCTTTCCTGTTGTAAATAAGAAGACATACACAAAATATTTGTGTCTTAAATTTATATATTATAACAGCAAATGTTGGGCAGGCTTTGGAAAATACTCCTAGCATCAAGGTTTGTGGACTAATAGCTTCAAAAACTTGATCTGCAAGGCTGTTTCCTGTTTGGTGGTCTTGCTATTAAGATCTTGAGATTGTCACAGGCAGGTGAGCTGACAGAACCAACGTGAAGTTTTCCCATCCAGTATTAAAGTGCAAATGAAATCCAATCTTAGAAAAATGATGGGCATTGAGCTTGAAAAAAGAAAAATTGTGCTTGCAGTGACCTTATTATTTTTCTTTAAAACGACGAGTATTATTTCTTCCCTTTACTTTTTCTGCCAATTTCTCACAGAGCAGTATGCACACATTATCAAGTTGTACAATAATGTGTATTGGTTTTCCAGGGCAGGGTATCAAAGGCCCTCATGAGGAAAGAAAAGGTTTTTGTAGAATGACACTGGATACTCTAAATGTTCTCGTGTTCTTTGCCTTCCAAAACTAGACCTCTTTTTTGATCCAATTTTACATTTGAATATTTTGAATATAAGACATTTAGGGCAGAAGAACAGTGTCCTCATTCTGCTAACATTTTGACGTATTTAAGCAAAAGGAGGAAAACAAGAAAGTCTTCTGGGACAAATGAAATCTTTCAGAAACATCAAAAAGGGATTTTTTTTATTTTTAATTCTATTATATATGTAAAATTGGATATGTCATTAAGTGATCTTGCTTTTATTCTGTTCATCACCTGTAGTATCCAGGTCAATGGCCAACTCTGACAATGACCTATCGTATTCTGTTTAATGTTGTTCAGGTAATTTACAGTTTGGATTATCTCCACCTGTCCTTTGGGAATTTAAAAGAAAACAAACATTAGATTTGATCTTTTTAGCACTTACTTTTAAGTTGATGAGGCTAAAATGTTCAATTTAAAGCATTTGTGGTTATTCACATTGACTAGTGAATTTCTTTTCTGAAGTTCAGTCTCAGAAATTGTTTTTGAAGAGTGTGTGCTAAGACTACAATTTCCAACAGCTCCCAAGAATGAGATTGTTTTATTGGTATTATTAATCTCTTGACCTATGGGCTAGCAACACTTCCCTTGTCACCTCCCTACCACTATCCCAGAACAGTCTAATCAGAAGAGAATAGTCACATAAATATGGTTCTGATAGATTGCTGGCATTCTGTAAGACACTTGTTCTCAAAGGAAACATTCCAGATGTGAATTGAAATCACTAACAAGCAAAGAGAAGATCAGAACATGAATGTCTCCTTAATAAATGTTGGACGCCAAAATCAAAGAGTTTGAAATTGAGACCAGCATGTTTCTGCTTTCCAGTTAAATCCATAAATAACCCCTTTCCACTCACCTGTATTTGTTTTACATGTGCTTCAGTTTCCAGAGGAATTTAAAAACATGAGTCTAGAAAAGGCAATGACTTTAGACAACCAAATAATCTTAGTGTCTTTTTAAGCAAGACTAACAAATGCCAACTTCTGAAAATATTCCATACATCTGTCAATATTTTTACCAGTCCACAATTTGTTTTCAGTCTATTTGCCTAGCTATGTTATTGCTTTAATCCACCCCCTTCGCCCCAGCCAAAGTGGTCCAACTCATGAAGGAAACAAAACCCTTTGTACAGACAGAAAAACTGTTTATTTTTAGTGATTCTCAACTTTGTTTTCTCCCATCTCATATGCACAGGAAGTGTTTGCTAAAATAGGAAGGCACAGTCAAACATGCTTCAGAGTTTTCGATTGCAGAGATGATACAAACCAAAAGAGACTCCTTGAACTGGAAAATGAACATAAGATCATCCCTGTTCTTTGCTGTACAGGAGCTTATAGTCTGGCACCCACGAGCAGTGAAATGTACTGCTAGGTTGCACTTAGCAAGTGGCAGTAAGTGGAAGGGAAAGTGTGTGCTACAGAAGCTATGGAGGCAGGCCTGAACGAAACACCTGAATTGAGTAAACTGAACAGCGAAAGCTTCACAGAGAAGCTGAAATTTAAGTTGGGTCTTCAATGACAGTGAGTTTATCTTCTGTTGCTGCCACAACAAAAATAACCACCAACTGAGTAGCTTAAGGCTGGGAGGCTAGATATAAAAAATCAAAGTGTTACTAGGACTCTGCTCTCTCTGAAGGCTCTAAGGGAGAATCCTTCCTTGCCTCTCCCTAGCTTCTGGTGATTGCTGACACTCCTTGGTGGTCCCTTTTGTGGCAGCATAACTTTAATCTCTGTTCCCATGGTAACATGATAGGCTTCCCTCTGTGTGTGTTTGTTTATCTCCACGTCTCTCCTTTTATAAGGATATGTCATTGCACTAGGACCCATCTAAAGCCAATATGGTCTCATTTTAACTTGATTGTATCTCCAAAGGCACCATTTTCAAAATAAGGTCACGTTCATGAGTACCGGGGTTAGGATTCAAACATATCTTTGGAGGGTGGGGAGGACAAAATTTAACATAAAACAGTATCATAGATCGGGTATCTTAGAAACAGAGGTTGAAATGGGGAATTTTAAGAAGATGAATTTTGGAGAACGTGTTCTCAGGAGACAGAGACTGAGATGAGCAGGCTAAGATGGGTCAGGGAGCCAGACAAAAGAGATGGTTCCACTGGGGTCCAGTTTCAGCCTGGTTTCACGAGGTGCTCTGAGTCACAAATGGCATTATAGAGTTGTCCCATCTTAAGGCAAAGTAGCCAGGCTGTATCCCTGTGTCAATCAGTCCCCAGTCCCTGACTGGGGTCCCTCAGGCCCCAGGGAACAGGGATGCATAACCTCCTGGTAAGGTTGTTCCCATTTGGCCTAAGGGAATTTTCTGGAGAAGGAGACAGCTGTGAGCAGCTAGCAGCCAACACGTGGCAGCTGGGGTGTGGGGACATCAGCCTGGTGAAAAGAATCTGGTGGGACTCCAACAGCATTCACCTCATTCCACCCCTGGTCCCACTCAGATCTGCTTGCCTTTCACATTAAGTTCCCTCCATCCAGGCTCAATTTCTTTCAGCTTCTGGTTGTCATATTTTACAACAAAGTTTAAAAGAGGGGGATTAGCATTAGTGGCTGTTTTTGTTGATCCTGAGGCTGTAGTCGAAATTTTCTTCATCTCCTTCCCATTTACATTCTCCTTATCTCTTGGCTAAACTTCTGCTAGTTTAAATGGCTCGCAGGGGTTGGGGGGTGAGGAGGGCCTGAGCTTCTCTCTATCATTCCCTTATCAGGTCTCATTTGCTCTACCTGATTATTTATAGTGAAAGCCTGGAGTATTGATTAATACTCCTGACATGGAGTATTAAGAGTGATCCAGCAACTTGGATGGCCTTAGAGTCTATAATACTGTGAGTGATCTATCACAGAAACAAAGAGCTGAGTACCACATATTCTCACTCATAAGTGGACCTTGAGCAATTACCATAATACTATAAGAAAGGGATTGGCAGCAGTGGGAAACTGCCAGGGGAGGGGGGATATATCTCATCAACAATGGTACCTGCATAATGAACATTTGTCCACCTAACCCTGAATTGTACCCCACATCTTTAAAATTAAAAAAAAAAATTTTTAAGTGACCCAGTAGACTATGAGTGCCTGACATATTTCTTCCTGTCACCATTAGGTCAGAGCAGTACTACCTACTCATGATGAGCAGGTTTGATTATTCAAGCTAGAGTCATGATTCCTTTCTGTACCTACTGGTATACAGGCATAAGTATCCCACAGGATTCAGGAGACAGCCTTAGCTTTAATTTTAGTGGAAATCTTACTGTATGTCCTGGTTGAAATATCTTCTTTAGGATCTAACACTTCTAGTCCCACATAACCCAAAGATGTGGAGATGGAATCACAAATCACTCATGTAGCTCACTAGGAGTGATGGCCAATTGGGCCACCCCTACTACCATGTCTTGATTCTCAGACCTGTATATTCTTCCTACTGGGGACACACCACGTGATGGTCATTGATTTAAGAAGTATAGCACATCCTTAAGGATGGCACTACATCACTGCAGGGTCATCTCTAAGTAGAAGTCTTAGCTGCCCCTTCAAGAGTCCATTCCCATGCTGACAGCTTCTGGATGGTGCCATATGTGGTGGGGTCAATGGGCCCCATTGTCATGTACCTGATGCATCCTTCCTTTGTTTTAAAGTAGGTGTCTTACTCTGAGGCAATATTATGAAGAATCGCACACCAAGAGATCAGACACTTTGTGTGTCTTTGGGGAGTGGTGTTGGCCAAGGCAATGCAGCAGGGAAGGCAAACCCACTTCCAGAATATGTGTCACTCTCTGCTGGGATAAAACATTTGTTTCTCTTTTGATGACTGAAGAGTTCTGATGTAATCAACTTGTCAGCAAGTGGCTGGTTAATCTCCTCAAGAGATGGCATTATATTGAGGAGCAGTATTAGTTTCTGTTCTTGGCACGATGGACTTTCAGTTGTGGCAGTAGTTAGATAATTCAGTCTTGATTACAGGAGTATCTTCCAAGACCAGCATTCCAGAGAACCCTAGATGCTACTTTAGGCAAGGACTACTGAAGACTTTTGAAAAAGAGTTAAAAAACAAAACAAAACAAAACAACAAACAGGGTTAGAATTGATGGGAAGATTGTTGTGTATGTGTTAGTTACTTACCCAAATAGCCATTTTCCCTGCTTTATTACTAAGCAAATCCTAATTTTGTTCAGGGTCACCCTGACGCCATCTCCAGGGCTTGGATTGATAGTCCAAGTCAGCCATGACAGTCCTGACCCATATTCCCAGCCTCCTCTCAGATCTGGCAAGTGAGAAATAATGGTGAATCTACTAGGAAAGTTCCTGGGAATGTTTTTGTTTTGATGGAAATTTATAGATGCACTTTCTACCTTGAACATGGGTTTGATGACTGTAATGGTAGTAGCCATTTTGCTATTATATAGGAAAGCTCAGGAAAGTAAAATAAAGATGTCAACTCTAACATTGTTAAATCAAAACTGGCAATCATCTGTTTCTGAACTTCCTAAGAAAAGCCTGTATTCATTCAAGTCACTATAAGCAATTTAAAGTCAAATTTTTTCTTAAGTATTACTTTGGGTTAGAGGAGTAAAGTTAAAATGGACTCAATAAAGACACTATTTGGAGGGCTACTAGGATCAAGGCTATGGTGCTGAAAAGGTACAAATGGATGCAAGATAAAATCCAAAGGAAGTATTCAGGTACAAGTTTATCTATAGTTATAACTGATAATGAACTTTTTATCACCATCATAAAATTATTAATAATTCTTTAATATCACATAAGTCATTCTATATTCAAATTTCTGCAACTGCTTCAAAAGTTTTTCTTTTCACGCCAACGGGTTTCTTTGAATCAGGATTCAAAGTTCACATGTTATATACAAGAGTTATCTTAGAGCAGTTTCTTTCCCACCTTGTTTTCAAGTTGTTGATTTGTTGAAGAAACCAGGTCATTTGTCCTGTTGACTCTTCTACATCCTCAATGTTGTTTACCTTGATTCCTTTATCCTTCGTATTTCTCCTAAATTGACAGTTAGATTTAGAGGCCCTCTTTAGATTCAATTTTAACTTTTTAGGCAATCATATTGCACAAGTAGTGTTGCATATTTCCTACTGTATCCCATTATGATGTATATTATTTTTAGTGATGCCAGTGCAGCCTGATCCTTCTGTTAGCAAATTTCACCTGATTAATTTCCAATGGGGATTATTGCCTGGAGTTACGATTTCATTAGCAGTGGTACAAGTGCAGTTTTCTAATTCCATTATTATTTCTTTATTGGCTGTAGTTCCTCTATAAAGAAGAACATTACCTTGACATCTATTTGTTAACTCTAAAGTACAGCTTGTGTAGGAAAGGCTAAATAAGCACTTGATTCTTCTCCTTTATAAAAGTTTCACAGTAAGTAGTTAATGTTCTAGCAATCTGAATAATGACCAATTATTCAGACAAATTTTGACAAATTATGTTTGTAAGGTAGCATTACAAGTTTATGGAATTTTACAAGGGGAGACCCCCCAAAACATAATTTATTTATTTAAAAATTGTGTATTTATTCTCACATGTTTAAATTTCAGTCATTTTCAAAGTGCTCTCCATTTGATGGAATACACCTTATAGAGATGCTTTTTCCAATGCTCAAAACAGTTATTGAACTAGTCAATTTTGATGCCTTTTAGTGCTTTTGCTGTTTTTTGTTTCACCTTTTCCACAATGGCAAAATGTATCCCTTTGAGGAAATTTTTCATCTGGAGAAACAAAATAAAGAAAGTCGCTCAGACGAGATTCAGTGAATAGGTCAGGTGGGGCCTGAGGGTCATGCTGGTTTGGGTCAAAAATTGCTGAACACTCAGCACAATCTGGACAGGTTTGCTCACAAATCACCCATCATGAAATGGGCAAACACCTTGAAAGAATCTGAAAACAAAATTCACTGAAGTGTCACACAGTCTCACACAACACAAGCTATTACACTGATGCTGATGGGTTCCTAGAACATTTACCTAGCAGGGGAAGCCTGTACTATGAGGGACCCATCCTTTTTGGAGGGACCCATCCTCCAAAAAGTAATTCTGTGTTTTTTGTGTGTCTTCCCTGTACTATGAGGGACCCATCCTCCAAAAAGTAATTCTGTGTTTTTTTTGTGTCTTCCCTTGTGTGTACTTGATGTGTCATGTTCATTGTAGTAATCATTCATTTTTAATTCTTTTGTCAGTGGGAATCCCTTCAGGTCTGGCATGACCCAGCTAGTCCTTGGTAGTTTACTTGCTTTCTGGCACAAAATAATGCCACAAACTTGGAGTAATTTATTTCATTAAAGATCTTTTTTTCTTTGTTGAAAATGCTATTGCAGGCCATTCAATTGGCTGCTAAGGGTGTTCTTTGCTACTGGATTATCATTACCTTGGGGTTCTTTCTGCAGACAATGCTAACAAATATGTATTTTTTTAAAAGACAAAATTATGCAGTCATTTTAATATTTTCAACTCAAGTTTAATATTTTAACTCCTATACTGTTAATCTAAACACATAGTACATTTTTAGAAGAGGATTAGAACACCTATTATATGTTGGGAAGAATCAGATGATGTAATGGGAAAAATAGAGACCTGGCAAAAGATCTGATTTTCTGCTCTGATGTAGCAAAGTTCCAGCTGAGACAGTCAGTTCTGCTTTGTGGACTTGGATTTCTTCCTATGCAAAATGAAAGTGTTGAACATGCTCACTCTACTCCCCCTCAACTCTAACATTTTATATATCTATGAACTCAGATTTCATACACAGAATATATGTTTTTTAATTTGCTTAAGAAGCATTTATTGAAGGAGTGAATGAATAGATAATGTTCTTAGAAGTAACACTATTATTAAACTTATTTATTTTTAGTGTTTTGTAACTAATAAACATTTGTTGAATGATTTTATTTAATTGTTATTGAATGCACTGCATTATCTTAGGTATTCCAAGGGATTCAAATAAAAATAAAGTCAGATCCTGGTCTCAGGGAAATTAGGGCCTGAGTCAGAAAATAAGGCATTTCCATGGGCAGCTCTTTATAAAAGTCCACTGAAACCTAAGCTATGCATTAATCAGAGGTGCTACCTCCCTGACATGGGACAAGCAGAGACTAAGAGCAAAGCATTTAGAGACATTATGCTCAATACTTTCAAAGTAATATCTGGTTTAACTGTACTGACTATTATCAGATTTTGGTGTGCCAGATTAAAGATGGGTATAAGTTCTTTGATACTCCTCCCAACAAGAGATAAATTTGAATACAGGCTGGATATTGACTACTTTGAATTGCTGAATACAGAAGTGACTCTATCTCAGTTTCTGCCTAGGCTTTAGAAGGACTTGCAGCTACCAGCTTGGTCTCTTGGAACTATGAGTTGCCCTGTAAAAAGTTTAACTAGCCTGATGGGAGACCATATGGAAAGGGACTGAAGTTCTATGGAGATAGATAGGGACCCAGTGGACCCTAATTCCATTCCATTCACCCTCATGATCTAATCACCTCCCAAAGGCACCAGATGTGTGAATAAAGTCATATTAGGCTCCCAGCCAGGCCACTGTGACCTCAGTCAATGACAGGTGGAGCAGAAGAACCACCTAACTAAGTCCAGCTCAAATTTCTGACACAGAAAACCATAAACTAGAATAAAATTGTTGTTTTTAAAAGCAACTAAAAGTTTGGGTAGGTAATTATGCAACAGTAGATAACTTGAACAATAATTTAACCTCTCTAAAGTTCATTTTCCTCATCTCTGTAGTGGAGACACCCTCAATATCACTTTTGCTTAACATCCATTGGGATTTTACTGCATGCCAGACATTATTCTAAATACTTCACATTTGCTATGGTCTGATTGCTTGTCTCCCCAGAATTTATATGTTGAAATGCAAGGTGATTGTATTAGGGGATGAAACCTTTGGGAGGTGATTAGATCATGAGGGTGAATGGAATGGAATTAGTGTCCTTACAAAAGAGATTCCAAGAAGCTTGTCATCCCCTTCCACTATGTGAGCATGCAGCTGGAGAGAAGGTACCATCTATGAGAAACAGTTCCTCACAAGATGCTGAATCTGCTGTGCCTTGATAGTGGAATACCAACCCATAGAACTGTAAGAAATGTATAAGCCACCCAGTGATATTTGTGATAGCAGCCCAAATAGACTAAGGCAACATGTCATGTGCACACAATCCTCATGGAATAAATACTATTACTATTCCTGATTTCATGATGAGGTAACTTAGTCACTGAGAAGTTAAGTAACATAAATAAGGTCACAGAACTATTAAGTGGCAGAGCTAAGGTCCAGACTCAGTCAGCCTGACTGAGAGATGAAAGGGTGTGTATAAAGCATGGAGCATAGTGCCAGTCACATAGCAGAGATTTAGTGCATGGTGATGGTGGTGTCGGTAGTAGTAGAGAAGTGGTAACTATTGTTATTGTTATTGTCACACAGGAAAATCTCCAGGAATATGGGTTCTGAGCAAAGACCTCAAGGGAAAAAAAAATTGATGTGTATAGGGTGATAGGAAAAATAGCTTTGACAAGGAAGTAGGAACAAGACATAGAAGAAGAACATGCAATCGTGGCAGAAGATGCTGCTGGGTGAGAGTGAAAGCAGAGGGTAGAGAGTGGTGCTGAATTGATGCTTAAGTATGTAATTCAGAGCTGTGGCTCAGAGAAATTGACAGGGCCGGGCTGAGGGTGATTTACTGTGGCATCCAATCAAGCTGCGCGTTCATGACATGCATGACTTGCCGCTGCTCCACATTACCCTGCTTCCTCTCTCCAATTAGGGGAAATACCCTTTTCATTTATTAAGTGGTGCGTGGGCATCTGCGTGGTCCTACCGTTGAGGGGACCTGATGGGGGTCATATCAACATGACCAAGGTCAAGTGGTCAAAAGTTATTTACAGCCCATTAGGCAACTTGCATGTCAGTCAGGCATATCCTGCGCAGCCTTCCTAAATGAAGTAAATATGCTGAATCCCAGGCTTTCAGCAGGGTTGAGTGACCAAGAGCATTTGTTAGTTAGCTGGAAAGTGCAAACCTCAACAGCCAAAGGGCTGGATTGCCATGTTGCAGATGGGTGCTCACAGGACACCGATCTTATCCTGACATAAGGATCATAATTTTTTCCAGAGAATCATCAAATGTTAATTCTAGAAGAGACTTTGGTCTAACTCACTTTTTTTTAGAGTTGCATAAAATGGTGTTTATCA
Organism: Cephalopachus bancanus; assembly: GCA_027257055.1. Taxonomy (NCBI): domain Eukaryota; kingdom Metazoa; phylum Chordata; class Mammalia; order Primates; family Tarsiidae; genus Cephalopachus; species Cephalopachus bancanus. The sequence goes on along the minus strand of JAPVLO010000170.1, from coordinate 1,249,269 downwards.
AAGCAAAGGGATTTGACCAAGGTCACACAGCCCATTAAAGTTAGAGGCTGGATACAGAACTACTACATTTTGTCACTCCTTCACATACTCCCTTAGAATATGTGACTATCCAAGATTACTTAATAAAAGCCATTGGAATAAGTGAATATCAGCTTGAGGCAGCATAACTGTACAAAATACACTATATACTCCTAATTACAAAAAATATCATTCCAAAGAAAACAGTAGAAAATATATTAATTTTGTTTGTAGTAGCATAATATGATTATGTTAGATAAAGCAATAATAAAATTTAACATATTTGACAACATAAAATATATAAAACTCTACAGTAAAAATAGGAAACATGCAATCACAAAAATATCATAAACTGGGAAGTCCTTTAATGATATAAGATTTAATAGATAACTATAAAGAGATATAGACAATTTGTTCAAATAGGATAATTATTAAACAAGGCACAATTAAGTAAGCAAAAGTGTGTTGTTGATAGCAAACAATGCTAACTAGTCTATAGTGACATCGTTTTCTGGCAGCATTCATATATTGGTACAGCCATTTGGGGAAGTGACATGTCAATATTTATTAAGAACCATATAATATTTTTATAATTTGGCTTGGTAATCCTACTCCTGAGAATTTATCTAAAGTAATAACTCATTAATGACACCCAAATCTACTGCTTAGTATCTGATCCTTCAGATGTGTTCGGGTTTCCTATTTCCAGTCTTTGACTCTTTCTGGTACTTTAAACTTTTCCTGTCCAAACTGAAGCCCACCCTCTGCTAAACTGTATAGCATGTCACTTTTACTCTCTGTATCATGAGCATCTAGCCCAGTGCCAGGCACATAGTAGACTCACCCTAAAGTTTGCTGAATGAATGAACTATTCTCAGGTTTTTATCTTCCAGGCCATGCTAAGGGACCTGGAGTTATAGTTGAATGTCCTTTCCCTTCATATTTATATCAAACCTGTCACGAAATGTTGTTCTTTCAAAATGTCTTCTGATCTCTTCTTTCTTTTCATGCCCTTCTTCAGTCTGGGTCCCTGTGGCCTTATATTTTGTTAACTTGAGTTATCCTTCTTGTTCATCTTCTGAGTCTCACGTTTTTTCTTTTTCTGCAATTACTCCATAAGACAGCAGCCACCAATTTATCCGTATTAATTGGAGGTCATTTGTGCAAGTAACCAAAAGCAATTCTGGTCAGCTTAAACAATACAAAGGGATTTAGTGGAAGGTTTCTGGGGAGCTCATAGAATGGAAGGAAGAGCTGATTAATTATCAGAAAGGTCAGAAACTAGAACTCTTCTTTGGATTTCAGCAAAATGAATTTGTATATTGTGTATCTTTTTGATACTGTCATTAGTTGATTAGCACCAAGTACTTTTTAGGATAGTGATAACTTTTAAAATACTTAAGATGTGATACTTTTCTACTGTATCATAAGTCCAACAGGAAGAATCATTAAATTTATTCTGTAACCCCTATAGTATTGAGCAAATGTATGTATTTGATTGATAGAGACCAATGAAAGAAAAGAATAATGAACCTGCCTTGTGGGGTAGGACACCAGGGAAAAGTGACTTGATGGGAAGTCTTATTTAGGATACCTCTTAACCAATTAAAGCAGATTCCTTCTGTTCCTTCTGTAGTAATATGTTTATCTGGTATCCCTGGGTATTAGTGATATCTTAAAGAGAAAACAGATAATTGAGAAAGCAAATACCATTTGCTGCGGGTGACTCTGCCCTAAGTCTCGATCTGAGCTCTTATGAATTTTAAGACCAGCCATCTGATGATTTTTGTGAATCCCTGTTAATAGCAGGCTCTGTCTTTTTTTTTCCCTTTTATTTTTAGTTGACGTGTAATAATGGTACATACTTATGGGATGCAGAGTGATATTTCATTACCTGCATACAATGTGTAATGACCAAATCAGGGTAATATGCATATTGATCACCTCAACATTTATCATTTCTTTGGGTTAGGAACATACAAAATCCTCTCTTCTAGCTTTTTGAAAACATATAATGAATATTAGCTATATTAACCTTACAATGATATAGAGCACTAGAATTTATTTATCCTATCTCACTGTAATTGTGTATTCATTCATAAACTTCTTTTTATCCTTCCCTCCCCTCTACCATTCCCAGTCTCTAATAATTACAGTTCTTCTCTGAACTTCTACAGGCTTAATTCTTTTTTTTTTTTTTTTAGCTCTCATATATAAGTGAGAACACATGGTGTTTATATTTCTGTGCCTGGCTTATTTCACTTAACAGGATGTCTTTAGGCTCATCCACGTTGCTGTGAATGACAGGATTTTATTCTTTTTACGACAGAATGGTATTCCATTGTGAATATATACCATATTTTCTTTATTCATTCATCTGTTGATTATTTAGGTTGATTAAATATCTTGGCTATTAGGAATGTTGCTGCAATAAACATGGGGATGCCAGTTTCCCTTTAGTATACAGATTTCCATTTCTTGTATAAATGCCTAGTAGTGGGATTACTGGGTCATGTGGTTGTTCTGTTTTTAATTTTCTGAGAAACCTTTATACTCTTTTCCATAATGGCTATATTAATCTACGTTTTCATCAATAATGAACCAATAGTTTCCTTTTCTCTGCGTACTCACCAGCATCTACTAGTCCCTGTCTTTTTGATAATAGTCATTCTCACTGGGGTAAGATGACATCTCATTGTGGTTTCAATTTACATTTCTCTGATAATTAGTGATGTTGAGCATTTTTTCATATACCTATTGGTCATTTTTATGTCTTTTGTTGAGAAATGTCTATTCAGGACCTTTGCCATTTTAAAATTGAATTATTAGTTTGTTTTGCTATTACGTTGTTTCCCTTCCTTGTATATTCTGGATGTTAGCCCCCCATTGGATATAGAGTTTGCAATTTTTTTCCCCATTTAACAGGTTATCTCTTTGTTGATTGTCTCCTTTGCTGTGCTGGAGCTTTTTAGTTTGGTAAGGTCCCATTTGTCTATTTTTTGTTTTTGTTTTTGTTGCCTTTGCTTTTGAAGGCTTAACCATAAAATGTTTGCCTAGACCAATGTCCTGAAGTGTTTTCCCAATGTTTTCTTCCAGAACTTTTGTAACTTTAGGTCTTACATTTAAGACTTTAATCTTCAACTTTGAGTAGATTTTTGCATATGTTGAAAGATAGTGGTCTAGTTTCATTCTTCTGTATGTGGCTATTCAGTTTTGCCAGCACCATTTATACAGACTCCATCTTTTAGAGTCTTCCCCATAATTTATCTGGAATGTTGATGATAAAAAGACACATTGTTCTGGATCCATAATGAATGAGTATTCCTGTTGACACCAGATTACTTCCATCAGATCCTCTCGGGGAGGAAAGGTTGCTCTGAGACTTGGGCTGTTGATGTAGCATAATGTGCTAAGTGGAACTTGACTGAGATCCTACTCTCTCCTGCCTGCTCCTTACCCTAATCTGCTGAACTATGCCAGATGAATATTCAACATGAGAGTGAAACAAACCTCCAAAACCTGCAAGGTTCCAGCCAGCCACCTGCTATGGGTTTCAAAGGAAATGTGCAAAGGAGGTTTCATAATAACCTGGAGACCCATGCCATTCAGTCTCAGAACACTGTGTGTCAGAAACAAATTCAAAGCTGAGAATAAATAGAAGGGAGTTCCAGTCTCTGTGCTCCAATGAACATTAAAGAGAGTTCACAGAAACACTTGCTGGAGACCCCTTTACTATTTTTCTTATACTTGTGGCTATGTCAGAGCCTCCCCTTTAGCGCACTCTTCTCCATGCCTCCATTCCCGCACCTTGCCTTGACCATACCTCATTAAGCAGGTCAGCTTAGACTTACTCCCCAAAGAAAGAACAGGAGACTCTGGAAATTCAAATGACAAGTTTTTTCAACCCTTAGGATTGGGGGTTGAGTCTCTGAACATAGGTAACTCCATATTTATCTAAACACATATTCCTAATTGGAACTTTTTGTGAAATACCCATTTGGTTCCCTTTCTTCATTAGCTAATTTAGACCATACTTGGCCTGGATTTATTTTATCTAAATTACCAAAGCAGCTACATAGGTAGAAAGAAAGAAAAAAGTGAAGCAGTTTTTCTAAGTGGTTTTTGTTTGTGTTTGTTTAAGAAAGCTAAGATGACAAAGGAGACCTTGAAATAAGGAGTCTCCGATGGGCATTCCAGGCAGGAGTAAGAGATCTTGGTCTCTTGCTCCTCTCACCAAATGGTCCACCACTGACACCTGAATCCAATGTGTATTCTCGACTCACACATCACAACAGAACTCTTTCTTTTCAGGGTTTAGGGGTTTGAACTCCCTCTAGAGGCTGAAATGTGCCACTAAGAGCAAATTTGTGTGTGTGTGTGCGTGTGTGTGTGTGTGTGTGTGTGTGTGTGTGTGTGTGTGTGTGTGTGTGTGTGCGTATGCCATAAGAGTTGAAAGGAAGCCAAGTGTGAAGAACTAATGAGAAACAATGACTCACTCTAACCAGTAATTCAAATAAGTCTTCATAGAGAAGGCAACATAAATAATGAGTGAATAATTAAAAGAATGAGTATAGGAGCGTCACATTGCTGTAGTTTATATTTGATGGCACAAATATTCTCATTCTGTATGCTTAAAGATACACTCTATTGGGGTGGGGGGTGAGTGATTTCTTGGTTCCCTTTCCAGAATTTCTGTAGGTTTCTTCTTGCCATTCTACTTCCCAGCCTGGCTGGCTTCTGTGCAGGAATTCTTGGCTCTTCCTGAGATGTGGGGTATGATAGCAGTCCCTTGGGGATCTATGTTGGACAGGCAAAAGCTTCAATTTATGTCAGTGATCTTCCAAAAATTTTGAGCCCTCAAATGCTCTAAAGCAAGGAGCAGATACTTTAAATAGAATAACAAGACAGGAACAAGCAAACAGATCTCTGCCCGCACTTCCGCTGTATTAGTTTTAAACAGGGTGATGGTGTTTAGAAAACAGGAGCCACCCAACTAGAAACACAGAGTGCACCTCCCTCTCCACTGTGGGAAATAATGAATTTGCTTTGAATGCTGTGTGCTGGGGGTGGGTGATAGTCAAGGAGTTAAACCACTTCCCAAGTTGTTTTTAACTAAACTCTTGCCCCAGGGTTTAAGAAAGCTCACTCTCTAATTGATGTCTTTGGTCAGTGGCTGCTTATAATCAAGAAGATTACACTTAAAAGGTATAGAGGCTGGTCTTATTATTGGCATTAGAGGATTTTGCTTTGTAATTACAAGCCAGGGTCTAAAACGAGTGTATAGGCTGTTGGGTTTCAGATCTCATATAGAGAGGATGGCAGACGTTTTAGTGTAAACCGTGCATACTGATGGAGAAAAACTTCTTTGTGCTGTGCTGTTTCTTTTTATTATTATTACTTGTTTATTTTTTATTTTAAAGATGTGGGGTATAATTCAGGAGTAGGTATACAAGTGGTCATCATACAGGTAAAGTTTGGGCCTTCTTTTGGTCCCCATTTTGCCTGGTTTGAGATCAAGTATCCTTATTGATGTTGTGTCACCCCTGCACTGTCCCCCGCCTCCTGCCCCCTGCCGGTAGTATCCCGCTACTGCCAATCCCTGTCTTAAAGTATTATGGTAATTGTTCAGTGTCTGCTTATGAGTGAGAACATGTGGTACTCTGCTCTTTGTTTCTGTGATAGATCACTGAGTGTGCTGTGCTGTTTCTAACAAGAAGTCCCACTGACTTTTCATCTTCAGAGTGTTTATTATCTCATTCTGTTTGTCTTATAATGAAATTATTGTTTATATTCATTCATTAAGTACTTATTGAGAATCTAGTATGTGACAAGCACTATATAGAAATTTTTGTAAACAATGAGCTGAGATATATGTTCAGGTAAACAAAGAGACTGTTCTTGAATTTAAGGCAATATGGTCAAGAAGATCCGTGGAGGACATACATCAGAGGTCAACACACTTTTCTGGCAAAAGCAAGACAAAAATATTTTAGGCTTTGTGAGATATACAGCCTCCGTTACGAATATGCGGCCCTGCTCTTATAATGTGAAATTAGCCATAGACAATACGCAAGTGAGTAAGCATGGCTGTTTTCCAAGAAAACTTTACTTATGAACATTGAAATTTAGTTTTCATGTAATTTTCACATTTCAAAAAATAGTCTTCTTTTGATTTTTTTCAACCACTAACAAATGTCAAGGCCATTTTTAGCTCACAAAGCCTTACAACAACAGACAATAGAATATTTGGCCCATGGGTCATAGTTTGCTGACTCCAGAGATGAACTAATCTGTAGGACCACATCATTGCTGTTTGGGAAGTATCTGATCAAATGGAGGAAAGAGCAACCATTTCTTTGTTTCAGGTGCAAACATACGTATCACTCTCACAGAGGCATTAGAGATGGTAAAATGTTGAATTATAGCAAATGTTCCATTGTGTAAAGACCTTCATATGAGAAATTCTTCCTAAGGTCTAAATTCAATCCACTGTGTTAGAGGTAAGGTCTTATCACCAAAATGAAGCTAAATACTAAAGCATCTGAATTGTTCCTCCATAAAACCTGATAGCATGGGAAAACCTTAACTATAGCTATGAATTATAAATTGTAAGGATGTTTCTGCAGTGGAAGTTCAGGTGAGCACAGGCTTCAGACAGCAACTTATCAACCTTATTGCTATCCCTTGGAAAGAGCCTTTGTCAAATGTATTTAGTCTATCTTGCACTGCATTCTGAAGACGGAATGAACTACTTCCAGGGGAAGTGAGATCCCACTACTAAAATTATGTAGGGAGGGGTTAGAGATCACTTCGTGATAATGAGGAGAAGGCGATATAGGATCTATGATTTGAATTTATAAATTTGAAGACCATCACATATGTTGACTTTGTGGTACATATTAGCTTGCCTCAACTAGAGAAACAACATGAAAAAAGAGAGGTTACGATATAACATCTCATCATGCAAAATATTTTACATTTCAGGTCACACAGATACAACCTCACAACGTGGAAGACATAAATGATTAAGACCCACAGTTCTCTGGGTCCCCGGGATGGGTAAATGATCACTAAGTGTGTGAGTGTTTTACATCCAGTTTGGATTTTTCTCCGCCTCGTGAGCAAAGCACCAGGCATTTGAGTAAAAGAGGATGAAAAAGTGGAGGCGTTTCATTTTATTTTATAACCCAGACTAACGTCGTCTCCCCTGTTGATTTCTGATCTTAGAAACCAAATACCTGCTAAGGGGGACAAAGTCTGAAAAGGGGAAAATTAAGCTGAGTTTTAGTTAAGTATGTCCCAGTGGTGAGCATTTAAATTGGCACACAAGCAAAAAGGTCTTATAAACCAAGTAGTGAAGTCTCCCCTGCCCTGGACTCGCAGGGTCCAGCCCTAAGAGAAAGGGCAGGTCCCTAAGGCATCTCTCTCCTGCACTGGCTGGATGAACTGCTGTGTCAGCAGCTCCATGTGTCATTAGCCGACCTGGAAAAACTCCAGCTGCTTTGCTCTTACACTCTCTCTGTACCTCTCACTTTAAAAAAGCTTTCATCAACATCATCCCAAACATCTTTTGTTTTCCCAGCTGGAGAAGACTTTCTTTCTGTTTGCGTCCCATCTTGAGCTAACTAAGTTCTTCTGCCCTTAAGAACTACAGCCATGAATCAAAGGGAATCATCACCTGTAAACTCTAAAGTCAGTCTGAGCGCTTTGGGATTCCACCTCCCATCTATCTTCTCAGAGCTGCCATATTTAGTTACATTTTCCTATCCACTGTTGGTGGTCATTATCTTCCCCTCTTTCCATCCTTTATATTACAGACGAAAGTACGAAGATCCTCCCAGCAATATTTTCTTCTGAGATTTAGCTACAGTACAACATAATCCTCTCTTTGCTTAGTGGGTTTTCCAATCTCTTTGTCAGGTGGGGGTAAAATGCAAGTCTGGCTTATGCCTGGAGTTATTTACAACATCAAATGATCTCCTGTTCCAGTGTTTCCCCCAAATTCCACTGCAAATGGTTTTACAATAAATCCAGGAAAGACAATCAGAGGGTTTTTTGTTTTGTTTTGTTTTTTTTCTTAAAAAAAAAAAAAGTACTGACACCCACAAAGACTCACACAGAATTCCTGACTTTTACTGTCTTCAGGATTTTAATCCTCACCATCCAAAACTGGATTGAACTTTTACAAGTCATCTGTTCATACTGTCTCCAGGGAGGAATCTCTGCTTTGATTTTAACATTGTAAAAGCATAAAGTTCTGTTATTTCACTCAGAAATCCTGGTATCTCAGAAATACTTCCTTATAATTGTTTCTTATGCCCATTTCTTATTATTTTGGATTATAGTAGAATTGGTGAGCAAGCTATCATTATTTTCTGGGAGACACAGAGAAGATGAAAATATTTTCTAGGTGACCTACTTCCAAGCTGGGAATTGCTAACATTTTACCATAGCTCAACCAAACAGCTAACCTTTAATACTGTGCTCCTTATTTTGCCTTTCACTTGCTTTTTCTTTTTAAATTTGGAAAATCCAATGCCAGATCACATGATTTAAAAAAATCAGGGAATTGAGCACAATTCAAGTTAGAGACATACAAAATTGTTAGTGTATACTTTGTTGCTTTCTAAAATATTTCAATTGTTCATGTAAATAGATTTTTTCTCTTAAATTAGATTGAAAGCCCTCCCTGGAACACGGAAACTTTTCTGGATTTTTTTATTCTCAAAGTGTCAACTGGTTACTTTCAAAAGCTAACCCTAACATGTCAAGCTAAAAGTAGTGACTCTGATTGTGTGAGGGAGACCTCTATTACCCTCCTAGATAATTTCTGAGCAACAGGAAGGGAAAGGGAAAAGGAAAGAAAGTAAAAGGAAATTGATACCATCCTGCCTCTTGGAAGGTGGGGCATTTGTGTCAGTAAACTTAAGGAAAAGCTATCAACATGGCAATGACAGTATCTTGAACCTTCAAGTACTTGAGCCTAGTGAACATGCAGCTTTCACACAGACTAGAAAACTAAAGCCTGAAAAGGTGGTGTTCTTAGACAAAACTATATAGCCAGAAAGTGGTAAGACTCAAATCTTCTGCACTAGTTGCTAAAATATTAACATACTTTTGTACAGTTAGTAAACAACTGTTTCCTTGAGCACCAGAGTAGGCCCTACTGCCCAAATTCCTCCAGCTTTTGTCCTGGGACTAACCTTGCCAGGATTTTAATCCTCACTATTCCATTATCCTGCAACTAAAGGTCAGTCCTAGACACAATAGGAAGCCTCCCTCACATAGCTCCAGCTCTGTGGCTGATATTTCTACTGATTTGTCAGGGCCTGTAATGTCTCAGTTAAATATTTATTTAAACATTATTCCCATTCTTAATTGTGAAATTTGCTCCATCTGCTATGATGGCATTTGACTTCCAACGACCTCTACCTGGTGAGTCTGAGAATCTCAGAATCTTGAAATTCTTTTAAAAATATTTATTTAAGTTTATCGGGTGCATATGTAATTTTATTACACAGATAGATTGTATAATGGCAAAGTTAGGGCTTTTAGGGTATCCAAAAATGACTGGATCTTTCAAAAAAAAATCAAGAAACTCAACAACATCAATGACCCCCCACACACAAATAATCCCATTAAAAAGTGGCAAAGGACATGAATAGATATTTTTAAAAAGAAGACATACAAATGTCCAACAAACATAAAAAAAGTTCAAATCACTAATCATCAGACAAATGCAAATTAAAACCACAATGAGATATCATCTGACATCAATAATATCACCCAGACAACGTCTGTTGTACCCATTAAGTAATTTCACATCATCCACTCCCTTCTCACCACCCAACCCTTCCAAGTCTTCAGTGTCCATCATTCAATACTCTATGTCCACGTGTACACATTTAGCTCCCACTTATGAATGAGAACACAAGGCATTTGTCTTTCTGTGTCTGAGTTGTTTCACTTAAGATAATGGTCCCCAGTTTCAACCATGTTCCTGCAAAAGACATAATTGCATTCTTTGTATAGCTGAATAATATTCCACTGTGTATACATACCATATTTTATCCACTCATTCATTGATGAACACTTAGATTGATTCTGTAGCTTTGCTATCGTAAATTGTGTTGTGATAAACGTACAAGTGCAGGTGTCCTTTTTATATAATGATTCATTTTCCTTTGGGTAGATACCCAGTAGAGAGATTGCTGAATTGAGTGATAGTTCTATTTTCAGTTATTTGAGAAATTATCATACTGTTTTCCATAAAGATTGTAGTATTTACATCCCCACCAACAGTGTATTGTTAAACAGCATTCTCTTTTCTCTGTAACCTCTCCAACATCTGTTATTTTTATTTTTTTAATAATAAGATATTATTGGTATCAGATGATATCTCATTGTTTTAATTTGCATTTCTTTGATGATTAGTAATGTTGAGCATCTTTCATATGGTTTTTTAACATTTGTATATCCTCTTTTTAAAAATATCTATTCATTTCCTTTTCCAAGATTTTTTTTATTTTAAAGATGTGGCTATTCATGCCTTTTGCCCACTTTTTAATGGGCTCCATAGACACAATGGAATAGTATGCAGCCATAAAGAAGGACAAAATCATGGACTTCACAGCAACTTGGATGAATTTATAGTCTATCATACTCAGTGAACTATCACAGAAACAAAGAACTGAGTACTATATGTTCTTGCTCATAAGTGGACCCTGAACACCTATCATAATACTACAAGAAAGGGATTGGTCGCAGTGAGACACTGCCAAAGAAGGGAGGGAGGGGGGGAACACAACAGCAATAAGGGTGCATGATCCCATTCCAGGCAAAGTGAGGTCCAATGGGAGCTCAACCTTCACCGGTATGTAGATCACTTATGTACCCAATCGTGACTTGTACTCCACATCTTTAAAAGAAAAAAAAGGCGGGATCGAGACCCGCCTGGGCAGCGAGACCTCATCTCTACAGTAAATCAAAAAATCAGCCAGGCGTGGTAGCGCATGCCTGTAATTCCGGCTACTTGGAAGGTTGAGGCGGAAGGATCGCCGGAGCCAGCAGGTTGAGGCTGCGGTGGCCGGGAGCGGCCACTGCACTCCGGTCTGGGCGACAGAGTGAGACTCCAACTTAAAAAAAAAAAAAAGAAAGAAAAAAGAAAAAAAAGATGTAGGGTACAAGTCAGAATTAGGTACATAAGTGGTCTATGTACTGGTAAAGTTTGGGCCTCCCACTGGTCCTCACTTCGCCTGGTTTAGGATTAGGTACCCGTAGTGATGCTATGTATTCCCACTGCCCTGGCAGGTCCTGCTACTGCCAATTCCTTTCTTGTAGTGTTATGATAAATGTTCAGGATCCACTTATGAGTGAGAAAATGTGGTATTCAGATCTTTATTTCTGTGATAGATCATTAAGTATGAGAGACTTTAAATTCATCCAAGTTGCTGTAAAATCCATAATTTTGTCCTTCTTTATGGTTGCATCATGTTCCATTGTGTATATGTACCACATTTTTCTTATCCAGTTCACTTTCAATGGGCAGCACAGTTGGTTTTTGCTATTGTGAATAGTGCCACAATAAACATGTGTGCACAGGTATCTTTTTTAAGAATGACTTGAGTTCCTCTGGGTATATTGGCAGAAGGGAGATTGCTGGATCATATGGAAGATCAATTTCTAGATCTTTTAGCAATCGCCACACTGTTTTCCACAGAGGCTGTACTAGTTTACACTTCCACCAACGATGTAGAAGCAAATAGTAAGAGCCATCTACAATAAACTCACAGTCAACATATTGCTAAATGGACAGAAATTAGAAACATTTCCCCCTGAAAACCAGAACAAGACAAGGCTGCCTGTTCTCACCACTCCTGTTCAACATAGTGTTGGAAATCCTAACTAGAGCAATTAGACAAGAGAAGAAAATCAGGGGTATCCAAATAAGAAAAAAGGAAGTTAAGCTATCCCTCTGCTGATGATATGATCCTGTACCTTGAAAACCCAAGGGAATATGTCAAAAACCTCCTTGCATTGATAAAGGACTTTGGCAAAGTATCATGGTACAAAATCTACATGCAAAAGACAGTTTCATTTTTATACACCAACAACAAACTGGCAGAGAACCAAATAAAAAGCATAACCCCATTCACAATAGCCACAAAAAAATAAAATGCCTTGGTATCTTCCTAACCAGAGAAGTTTACACTTTTTAATTGGATTATTGTGGAGTTTTGTTGTTATTGTTGTTGTTAAGTTGTTTGAGTTCCTTGATCTTTTTTGAAGGGCCCAGACATTTTTTGGATGCATTAACTGCCTTTACAACTTTGGTCTTTGTTTAGGAATCAGTACCTATTATGGGCTGGATTGTGTTTCCTTCAATATTTGTATGTTAATACCCCAACTCCTCCAAATACCTCAGAATGTGACCATATTTGGAGGCAGAGCCTTTAAAGAGGTATTTAAGTTAAATTAAGAACTAGGGTGAGCCCTAATCCAATATGAATGATGTCCTTATAAGAACTGGTGATGCCAGGCTCGGTGGCTCAGCCTATAATCCTGCGCTTTGGGTGGCCGAGGTGAGTGAATTGCCTGAGCCTGCGGGTTCGAGACCCGCCTGGGCAAATTGGTGAGACCTCATCTCTACAATAAATCAAAAAAATTAGCCGGGCGTGGTAGCGCATGCCTGTAGTTCCAGCTATTTGGAAGGCTGAGGCGGAAGGATCGCTGGAGCCCATCAGGTCGAGGCTGTGTTGGCCAGGAGCAGCCACTGCACTCCAGTCTGGGCGACTGAGTGACACTCCAACTCAGAAAAAAAAAAAGAACTGGAGGTTAAGTCACAGGCATATACAGACGGAATTCCACGTGAAGATACATGTTGAAGATGTTCACCTGTGATTCAAGCAGAGTGGCCTCTGAAGAACCCAACCCTGCCGACACCTTTATCTTGGACTTTATCATTTCTGTTATTTAGATCACCAAGTCTGTGGTACTTTGTAATGGAAGCTCTAAGAAAACTAATATAATATCTCTTCCTGACCTTGTCATTAATTATTGCCATTAATAGACACACTTTACTTGCAGTATTACTTTTTTGGTCAGAAAACATTATGCTTGGGTGTATAAACATCCCAACTTGATGAGATATTTTCAGTGTATGCCTGGTGTCCTGGTATAATGTTGAGAGTGCTTAATTGATCTTTAAAAAATATCTTCTTTTGAACTCTAAATTGCATGGCCACACTAAATTTATTTAACTCTGGGTTCCCATATTTGTAATTTTCTCACACATTTTCAATCTCTTCCTTGTTGAGAACTTGTTACTTCTTTCTTTAAACACTGATATTTGCTACATCCCCTGGGTGCCCATAAAATAGTCTCATTCGTGATATGGTCCTTCAGGCAATAGCATTATTCAGTGAATTGACACCATGAGCAGCTTGTTGAACAAGTTTCTGTGGAGAGTTGAATGGAATGAGGACTTCGCTGCTCCCTCTGAAGAGCAGTGACCCCATATGAAACATACATAAATCAGAATCATCGTGTGTCATCTTATTTCTGTTCTACACAAATGATTATTTTATACTCCAGTAATTTTTTGGAAAATGTTCTTAAATGCTATTTAATCTTCCCATCCAGATTCACTACAGTGGATTTATGGCAGGCTTCAGGATACAATTAATGCATACTTCTATTCCATCCCATCTTGTCGTTGGCTGTGACAATATAATGCTTTTGGCAAGCTGACAGGAGAAAAGGAGAAGAGAGGCTCTGTTCTTAAGAAACATGTTAGCGATAAGTGAATTGGCAGTGTTTCAAATGGCACTGGAAGCTAGTTTATGGCACGACAAATGCGACCTTACCAAAACACCTCCACTGAATCATTGCAGTAAATGGTTTCTCTTCCTTGCCTCCCATGTTAAATTTAAAAAAATAATAATAAATTGCATTAACAACTCAAGAAGGCATGAATCTACAAGCATCACTTGTAAAGCCTGAAAGTTTTCATGAATCAAGAAAGACCAAAATAGAAGAAACCATAAAAGTCCCCCTTCCATTTCTCCATGTTTGTTCTTTTTCAGCAGTGAACTGCTGTGTGAAGTACTGTGTGGTAAAGAGAGCTCAGGAGGCTCTATTCTAAATCAAGTTCAAGATTTCTCAATGTGACTTTCCTCTGGAAGAAGGCCAGGTAGTGATCTTATCCAAAGAACCATTTGGCTAATGAGGACACAGCCCAGCACTGGGTCCCCGCAACTCCATTTCTAAATAGCTTTTATGAGCTCAGATATGTGACCTCATCTTTTTGGCCTTGACTCACCATCAGTGCAGTGGGCACAGTGGCACTTGATGGCCTATTGAATAGGAATGTGTAGGATGGACAACACTGAGATCTGCTGGTCACATATACATGGGCCAGGAGCCCTGGATGGCTCTGTAGACATCGTTGTTGCCTCTCCTGGCCAGCTTCCCACTGACAGTATTTTCTTCATCTATTCACATACTGATTTGGAAAACTGTCATGGAGAAATAAGGATTGGTGTTTCCAGTCCCAGGAGATAATTTATGTAATTATGATGCTGGAAATGAATAGACCACAAGATGGTTTCCAGTTTTATGTCCTGTATTTTGTCATGAGACATTCTGGCAAGATTGCTTTTTTATAGCATTGCTATTAGAGAATTGACCAAATCGACTTTGTGCTCCAAAGGCATTTGAAGGAAATACTATGATTAGACGTCAATACTGTCAGTTACCTTGGGTGTAAAAGTGGGAGGCAGAACACTAGAATAAGAGAAGAAATGACCATACCGGGTTTGTGAACAAAGTTTTTCTGTCTGCCTTGTCCAAATCTCAATGAGATGTGTAAGGCCAAGGGAGTATTTCTCAAATCTTTGCCCACAGCTTGGGAACATTTCAGCGTACCACTGGAGGGCTGGGAAACCAATACAGTCAAATATTGTTATTGTTTAACATTACTATGAGTTTTTTTGTTTGTTTAAGAAAGAAATGATGGGGTTATTTAGCTGAAAAATCCTTTAGACTATCATATGATCTAAGAACCTTGTATCTTTTACTTGCAGATTAAAAAAAAAAAAACTAAGAAGAAAAAAAAATCTACTCATAACCTGGAAGATTTGGCAGGGGAAAAAAAAAAAAAGAATTTTCAAGGATTTTTCTTCCCACAAACCCTAAACCCCTTTTTGATTATCAGTGCAAATGCCCGGAAAACCCACTTTCACAAGGGTACACAAATTGGCCGTTTTAGTCCCATTTGCCTTTGAAGAAGCACAATCTACTTTTCTGAGGTGGTTCGTTTCATTTATTCAACCAATGAAAGGCTTATGTGTTGCAAAAATCCTCAACCTACAAACAAAAAGAGTTTCAAGTTAAGCTAAAGATCAAAGTGTCACCACCTTCTCCAATGCTGTCAAAATGCAGCCATTCCCTGCTCTTCGTATCACTGAAGGAAGCACAAGGTTCTGTTTACTCTGCTTCTACCAGAGTCTCTTGGGGTATTCGGGGTTTCTATGGCAGACTGGGTTTGTTCCACTCTTCCTTGCCTCGTTACAGGGATAAACTGGCAGTGTAATTGACATGATAGTAACTCCAATCTGCTCATTCAAAAAGTGTATCTTGTCCATTTTTTTTCTGGGCCAGATGTCCCCTTAGTTCTCAATGACTGCCCTGGAAATGGAATGATTCAGTCCCATTCCTCACCATGGGTTTAGGACCATCTGTCCAGATAAATTTTTGATACTAAATACCATGGGAGAAATGGGAAGAGGCCTGAGACACTGCAATTAAGCCTTTTGTCCAAAGCAGTGAGATGTGAACTGCCTGTGATTCCTGAGGATGAAGAGATGGTACCCTGAGAAGTTTACGGGGATGGTCCAAGGAGACTGTTAAAAGGGAGATTCAAGGTACTGGCACTCAAAATCTTCCAGCCCACTCTTTTTGGAAATACCACAGTTTCTTAGTAAAAACTCATTTTTGTTAAAATGAGGAAGAGGATGTAAAGAGCTTATGTCTAAAATGCTAAAAGATTGCAGCAGCTTCAACACTAAAGGTCAGGATAACATCTCTAAAATTCTGAATTCTTGAAATAGATCTATAATCTAATTCCTGCCACTGCAATCTTGTAGCATTACTGTTCTATGACTTCATTTTTTCCCATGTAGATCCAGATAATTTCCTAAAAACAGAACATTGAAGTGAAAGCTGAGGGCTTATCTGAAGTTGCAGGCTTCAAAAGTCTGAATAGGAGCATAATTATTGACATATCTGTGTATTAGTTAGGGTTCTCTTGAAAAACAGAACAACAGGATGTGTATATATGTAAAAAGAAATCCATTATAAGCAATACATACAATTATGGAGCCTGACAAGTCCAAATCTTCAGTGTGGATCAGCAGCCTAGAGACCTGGGAGAGCCAATGACACACATGAAGTCCAAAGGCCAGCATGCTGGAGAATTCCCTGTTGCTTGGGAGGCTGGTGTTTTTCTTCTATTTAAGTCTTCAACTGATTCGCTGAAGCCTACCTGAATTATGGAAGGCAATTTGCTTGCATCAAGTTCACCATTTTAAATGTTAATCTCAACCAAAAACATCCTCCAAGTAGATAGATAAAACTGACCATCACACCCTTCAGGGTTCAAAACAACAAGAACACCCCAGAAAGCAATGTCCGCCAGATACCAGACAGTCTGGTGTCCAGCTGGTTTTGACAGGAATCCAGGGCGGGTGGAAGATGGAGGCATGGAGACAGAGCAGTGTGTGCAAGAATGTGCATGCTTAATGCTGCTGTGAGGGGTTCAGCGTTGTGAACATCCTTAGCTTTGACATTGGTGGCAGACTTGGAAAGTAGTTATTGAGGCCAAGCCCAAGGACCACAACTTGCCCCTGAGGAAGAGGATGAGCCTGCATTCAGCTACTACTCTATTCTTGGGTTTCCAAGTCTTTGATGAGGACATTAGGCAGAGATCTAAGTTTAAGACTCTGCCGGGGTAAATTCTTGATGACGGTCACCTTAGGTCACCTTTGCAGTAGCCCAGAGGAAATATTCAATTTAAGCAAATATATCAGACATGGGTTTTTCTTTATCAATCCATGCTGAGTGACCTTTAATGAATTAGAGAGAAATCCATTCCACATTGCCTGGATAAAGATGTGAAGCTGATGCATAAATCTTGACTTTAAGAACAGGTAAATTCAAACCAGAGTTAGGAGCTCGTGCCTTCTGAGGCCAAAGCAAGGATATTAATGACTCACAGTTATGTAATTATTTGAGCCTATTTATATCTCAGGAACCCCAAATGCCATTTCTCTCCTCCTGCTCTCTAGGTATCCACTTAGACACTCTGAGTTTGAAATATTAGCAAAACCTCCTGTCTCCCGTTGCTGTCCCATTCACAATTCTTCACTGCACTCCTTTGTTGGATAGAAGTCTTTGGCTTCCTTTGCACTTTTGTTTATTTGTGTTCATCTGGAGGAAGAATAACTCATTCATCCCTTGCTGAGCCAGTCTGGTCGAAAAAAGAAATTCAGAACTTGTTTTCAGTCTGTTCCTTTTAAAACTGTCCCCTTCATCCCAATTTTGGTCTCAAGAGATATGACCATTGTGGAAATTAAATTATAATTAGGGTCAAGGACTTTGAAATCATGACCCCCAGACTGACCCTTCTGTCTGTACTCTTAAGTGTCTCCTGTTGGTGCACCCAGCGCTGGGTTCTGGCCCATTTTAAACCTGTTTCCAGAATTGCCACCTGACACTTAACCGTCACACAATGCTTTGTCTTAGTAAATGCATCTGTTATATGGTACAGCACTAAATGCTTTCCTGAAATCCAGATAAATTATGTCTGCTGATTTGATAATGTGGCCCAAGAATTCAATTTAGGTGAATTTATCAGACATGGCCTTTCCTTTATCAATCCATGCTGACCGACCTTTAATAAATTAGAGATAAATCCATTCCGTATTGGTGGATGTACAATCTGAGTGGAAGAGTAATCGGCACCGGATCTACAAACATGCCCCTGCCTAATTTCCTGCCCTTAATGTGCTCCAGTCTGTGACAGGGCACAGGGAGACTCACTGGAATTACTTTAGACTCCTGAAGAGCCAAGTGGGATAGGAGGTTGGAGGAAATGTGAGGCTCTTTATGCCTGAGAAGTGAAGGGAGGGAAAGCATAGCTTAGATTTCTGGGTGGGCTTTGCAAGGATTGGCTTCTATAAAAATATGGCTGTGGAGGTTTTAGGCCAGTTGTTTTGGGCCTCAGTTTCCTTGGCTGTAAACTGAAGTTGCTGGGACAGGCGATTTCTCAGGCTCCTTTCAACTCTAATAACTTTCAGCTATAGGGAAACAAAGCAGGGAACAATTACTTGTACTTCAAGGTCAAATGAGACTGGCATTAAAACTTGCCTGATGCTTAGCCGAGATGGGGTCAAACTCACTGATCAGAGGCATTCAGAAGCCAGCAACATGAGAGTTCTCTTTTATCCCAGAAATCTTATTAGAAGAAATAATATTTGCCAGAGATGTTCTCCCTGATCATTGCTCTTGTGAAGATCTATTTAAAATTCAATGTACTTAAGATATTGACACCTGCTGATTTAAAGAGAAAAACCTAAACCAACTAGTACCCAAATTTGATAGGACGATCAACAAGCAAATGGATCTATGGTGATATAACTTTATAATGGTACAATAGTAAATTCCGCCCTACATACAAACTATGAGATTCACAATTCCATTTAAGTTCCCATTTCAATCCCATACATAATCTGAAAAGTCTTACAATAAAGGAATCTGGTTAACTTTAACCCAACATATTCTACTTGTTTGATACTGGAACCCATTTTGTTTGCTTGTTTGTTTTTCTCATGCAATGCCTATTAAAATCACTCAGAATTAATATCCTACAGAACACACTTTTGGAAAACACCAGTCTAGCCTTTCTTGGGACCTTCCTGCCTACTTTTGTGCCATGGTCATTAAGGTAGCTTTTGTTCTTTCTTTGGAAAAGTGTCTATCTCCAAAATAACTTTAAGTTGCGTTCATATCCAATTCTTTTGAAAATATATTTTCCATTTTGGCTCCATGTCCCTATGGTGAGCTCTACAAAAACTTGCCAAATGTGGAAGTCCTTGCTTAAGCTCCTTTTGAGAAAGCTTATAATATGCATAGATATCAATTTAGCACATAAATACATGGATAGGTAAACCAAGGGCTCTGTAATGAAAGAAAAGTTTCCCTTAGCCCCAGATTTTTTGGAGAAAAAGAGCTTGGGGGAGACATCTGTGTTTGGACTGATGGCATGTAGAGGAATCCTGGTTACGCTGTGTTTTGAACTAGCTAAATGGCAGAAATGCCAGCTGTGCCCTGGGGATGCCCGGCTGGTAGGCACTGCACTGAAGCAGAAACACAATATGGCCTGGTGGATAGAGTAGGCGAGAGTGACTCTTTAAAGCTGGCCCTGGCATCTGTAATAATTGCTAACAGACCACATTTTTTTTCTCGCTGCTTTTCATTCCCTCCCCCAATTCCTAGCATGCTAACAGCACATTTTATTTCTGAGTTATTAAAAATTACATCTTTCTTATATTGATTCTTGACAGTTGCCAGCTGACCTCTAATTGTTTCCAGGTCTGAGGTTTCAAATTTACTGATTTCCTTTTTGATATTTTAATCATTCCTCTGTCGCCTGCTCATTCTTTCCCTTCCCCTGCTGGTTTGCCTTGTCTTCAGAATTTCTCAAAGCAGCTGTGAGGACTCTAGTTCCATTTTTCTTGTAAAATATTTCTTTATATTATGAAGGGAAATGACCAATCAGATAGGAGAGCATTGCCATCTCTACATTTCTCTGACTTGCTTTGAACAACTGCTGTTTACAACAGAGCAACAGGCCACTGGAATTCCTTCCAGGACATACCTGTGCTCAGCCTCCTCCTCTGGACAAAACTCTGTCTCCCTCCCCAGAATATTGGTGAGGATGGCCCTTTTTCTCATTCTCAGGTGATGCTTTGGCAAGATTAAAAGCTTAGCATTAAGGCTGGGCACAGTGACAGACATACTTGTTATCCCCTCTGGGAGGCTGAGGTGGGAAAATTGCTCGAGCTTGAGAGTTCAAGACCAGCCTAGCAACATAGCGAGACCTCTACCAAAAAAATTGAAAAAAAATTTAGCCAAGTGTGGTAGTGAGTGACTATAGTCCCAACTACTTGGGAGGCTGAGGTGGAAGGATTGCCTGAACCCAAGAGGTCAAGGCTGAGGTGAGCTGTGGTTGTGTCATTGCTCTCCTGCCTGGGCAACCGAGTGAGACCTCAACTCCAAAACAAAAACAAAAACAAAAAGACAAACTTAGAACCCCAAACATGTCATAAGATAAAATGATAAATTATGGAAATGTAGACTGTAGTTAATTCATTTTGCATGAATGAGGAAGGATGGATGAAATTTTGACTGATGTGTGCCTAGGTGAACTTGACTCAGTGAAACTGTGAGATTTGAGATGACAGCAAGTTCCAAGGGGATCAGAGAATGTCTGTTTCCTTAATGTGTCCCCAGTGCCTGGCACAGCTTGTGGCTGATACTAGGCACTGAATAATTATTTGGTGAGTTAAGTCTGGGTTTTCTTCTTCCTCTTCATGATTCTGACCAACGATCAGAGTTTGGGACAAACTCAGTAAAATCTAACAAGAAACTTTCATACTTCTGCTGAGTGACTTTCCCACTCTTAACACTATTCAGCAGTTTCCCCTTCTGGCCCAAGAATATATTCCAGAAATATCATAAAACAACCCTTTAGGAAATTATAGTCTGAAAAAATAGATCTATAGATTGTTTGAGGATAGAAGGAACCCTTGGGTTCCTTGGGTTTGACACTTTAATTTTGTAGTCCTATAGTGGAGACCTTGGAAGTGAAATGATTTCCCCGAGAGAGTCCTTGGGCTGAATGGAGTGCTCAATGGGCACTTGATTCATAGAACAAATGTTTGCTGAGAGTGTGTTTGTGAATGCCCTGGCATGTCTGGCCTACTGTATACACAGGCAGGGGTAGCCTTTTCCAGTTATGAAAAAAAAAATCCTCTAATCACAGAGAAGCAGATACTGGTAGGTACAAATTATCTGGAGAAGAGTAAAAGATGTGAGGAACATGGGAGAGGGAAGGTAGGTGACAGCATCTGCTACACTTGGTTTGGTGCAGGGACAATAAGAAACTCATCTTCAGAGCATAACAAGGAACATGTTCAGAACATTGTAGGATGTGAGAGGGAAACATGTAGCTTTGTTTCTCAAGCCTCATAGTGGAAATTACAAAGAATGTATTGCCTTGCTTAAATGCTGAGGTAAAGGATTTAAGAGCACTGGTAGGCTGTCACAGGGGTCCTGGTAATGCTGGTGCTGATGAGATACCTCTCTTGATTGACTCATGGATATCAGCATCAGTATCAGCATCAACAAGGGGGTGCCAGACAGAAGCATATGAAAGCAGTCTTTGTAAGATCATGTCAGATACTCTTGGGGAGTCCCAGATTTAACTGGGGAAGTTTTTTTTAAGGGGGTCTTACATTATACTAATAAGAGCACAAGTAGTAGTGTTGTTATAATTTTTATAACTTCATCAGCACACAGGCTAGAAAGACCCAGGGAAACTGAAAATATGAGAAGAAATGGGCTAGAAATGAACATAATACCCTATGCGGACTCCATATCTTCCATGTCTTCAAACTGCTTTCTAGGACCAGGAACAGGATCAAAATCAGGGTTTGGAGAAGGTTGTACTAGATTGCCTCATTGGTCTCCAATTCTTCACACACCCCTATGTTAGAATTATAATTCCAAGCCCTTAGCTGTGTGACTTTCCTTTCTCCCTCTAGAGGAGTATGTTTCCCCACCACTTGACTTTGGTTGGCCATGTAACTTGCTGTGGCCAACGGGATGTTAGAGGAAGTGATGTAAGCAGAGACTTGAAATGTATGGTTGGTTTTTCCCTCTTGAGCTTCTTTCATTTGTCATGAGAACAGGCCCCAGGAATGACATATGGAGCATACCTGAACCCAGACCAAAGCCTGTAGCCAACTCAACAAACCCACACCCTAAAGTGTAGTCATTCAGCTGAGCCCAGATTAAATTAGTCAAACCTGAACTGACCTACAACCCATGATGCCCTGAGATTTTTAAGCTTGTTTGTGATGCAGCATAAACTGACTACTGCTGAGGAAACAGGTGCAAACAAGTTCTGCAAATGCATGGAAAAAGAAGAATCCTAGATCCTGTGACTGTTCAGGGTAACCAAATTTTACCACCCAAAATCTTTGACCACATGATTAGCAGAGGCTTTATGAGGAATCAAAAGTCGGATAGAAGTGCCAAGGAACCGGCAATCTGGGTAGAGGTGGGCCAGAAATGTGAAAGAAAGGCAATGGAGCTTTGCAACACTTAAGGCAATCAAAATAAACAGTTGTGAAACCAGGAAAAGGCAATCCTCAGCACAGGGGTCTGCTGCAGGCCTGCTGCAGCTTTGGTACATTTAATCTAGCGCATTAACACAGCTTTTAGAGTAACAGTTCCTCCAAAGGATTTGGACTCCACTTCATTTGCAGTTGCCAGGGCCTAAAACTGTCAATTAGAAAACCATTTACCCAAGTAAACCCCTCCACTGGCTGTCAGGTGAAAGCTATTACTCCAACCTTCATCTTGGCCCTTTCTGTACATGCATATCCAAACTCTTCAAAACTGCTTTCCTGTCCAAATCGCATTCCCAGAGCGTGTTACAGAAAGGAATTCACTTTGAAACAGTTTGCAACTATGCAAAAGCTAGTCCTCACGGCTTTGTCTCTGGGTAGGTGTGACTCAGTGGTTTAATTTGGCACGCAATTGGACACATCTTTTCCACGACTGCTTTTCTCGACTTTTTTGTTTTTTGTCTTTTGGTTGTTCTCAGTTCTGGTTCTTGCTGATTGAATGAAGTAGATTGAAATGACTGTCTTGAAATGAACGCTTCTTAGGGAAGAGTGATAAACACAAGGTTCATTTCTAAACATGGGCCTCTGGTCTGGGATGCATAGGACAAAAGTTGCCCCTTGTACCACCTTTCTGAAAGATACCACCTCCCAGGGAAAAGAGAAGTTAACATTTCCTGAGTGCTTCTGCCTGTGTTGTCTCATTTAACCCCTAGAATACTCCTGAGAGGAAGACATATTAGTCCCACCTCAAAGAAAAAAAAACTAAGACTAGAGGTGTGACATGACAGAGCTGGAATTCCAACACAAGCTGGTCTTATTTATAAGCCAGTTTCCCTCCTCTTAATACAGTGTTGTTTGGAGAAAGAAGGATTCTCTAGGAAAAGATCCTGATGTCTGTTACCAGACCTGTAGAAGGCTAAGTCTCTCGATGTGTAAACCTGTGTTTGGGTATGGCAAACGCATCATATTTTTCCTTGTCTGAAAATAGTCGAGGTACTGAACTTTAGAGGTACCATGTACCTGCTGATCTCCTTGCCTCTGCTCTTGCCTCCCTTGTTCATTTTCCACAAAGCAGCGCAGCAGAAGGGTGCTTTTTGTTTGTTTGTTTTTATTAGAGACTTTGGTTTTTTTTAGAAAAGTTCTAGCTTCCCTGCAACTTTGAGAGGGAGGTACAGAGATTTCCCATACAACTCCTGCCCCCACACATGCATAGCCTCCCTCATTGTCAACATCCTCCAAAGCAGTACATTTGTTACAGTTGATGAACTTCAATTGACACATTATGATCACCCAAAGTCCATAGTTTACATGAGGGTTCATTCTTGGTGTTGTGCATTTTTGGGGTTTGAAGAAATGTATAATAGCATTTATCCACTGTTATGGTATTTTTACCGCCTTAAAAATCCTCTATACTCTGCCTATTTATCCTCCCTACACCCAACTCCTGGCAACCACTGATGTTTTTGCAGTCTCCATAGTTTTGACTTTTCCAGAATGGGGTATAGTTGGAATCGTACAGTATGTGACCTTTTCAGATTGACTTCTTTCACTTTATAATTTGCATTTAAGTTTTCTCTATGCATTTTTATGACTTGACAGCTCATTTATTTTTAGCACCAAATAATATTCCATTGTCTGGATGTACCACAGTGTGTACATTCACCTACTGAAAGACATCTTTGTTGCTTCCAAGTGTTGGTAATTACGAGTAAAGCTGTTATAAACCTCTGTGCACAGGTTTTTATGTAGACATAAATTTTCAACTCCTTTGGGTATCAAGAAGTGTGACTGCTGGATTGTGGGGTAAGATCATTTTAGCTTTGTAAGAAACTGCAAAACTTTTCCAAAGTGGCTATATCATTTTGCATTTCTGCCAGCAATGAATGAGAGTTCCTGTTGCTCCACATCCTTGTCAGGATTTGGTGTTATCAGTGTTGTGGATTTTGGCCATTCCAGGTGTGAAGGCGTAACTAATTGTTTAAAATTTGCATTTCCCTGGTGATCTATGGTGTGGAGCATCTTTTCATATGCTTACATGCCATCTATCTATCTTCTTTAGGGAGATGGCTGTTAAGATATTGATCTATTTTTAAAATTGGGTTGCTAGTTTTCTCGCTGTTGAGCTTTAAGAGTTCTTCGTACATTTTTAATCAGATGTGTTTTTTGCAAATATCTTATCCAAGTCTGTTGCATGTCTTCTCATTTTCTTGATATTGTCTTTTACAGATAAGTTTTTAAGTTTATCAGTTCATTCTTTCAAGGATTGTACCTTTGATGCTGTATCTAGAAAACCATCATCATACCCAAGGTCGTCTAGATTTTTCACCCATGTCATCTTCTAGGATTTTTGTATTTTACATTTAAGCCTCTGATCTGTGAATTACTTTTTATGAAAGGTGTGTGTCTAGATTCATTGTTTTGCATGTGGATGTCCCGTTTTCAACACTATTTGTGAAAAGACTATCTTTGCTTCATGGTTTTGCCTTTGCTCTTTCATTAAAGACCAGTTGACTAAATTATGTGAGTATATTTTTGTACTTTCTGTTTCACTGATCTATTTTGCTATTCTTTTGCTAATACTACACTATCTTATTACTGTAACTTCATAGTATGTCTTGATTTCAGGTAGTGCCAGTTCTCCCACTTTGTTTTTTTGCTTCAAGCTTGTGTTGACTGTTCTGAATCTTTTGCCTCTCCATATAAATCGGCTTGCCAATTTTCACGAAACAACTTACTGAGATTTTGACTGAGATTGCATGAAATTTGTAGATCAAATGAAGAAGAACTGACATTTTGACAATATTGAGTCTTCTAGTTCATGAACATGGAACGTCTTGTCTTTTCATTTGTTTAGTCCTTTTAAAATTTTGTTCATCTGAGGTTTATAGTTTTTCCCATATAAATCTTGGGCATATTTTGTTATATTTATTTATAATTATTTTGTTCTAGGCTTGTAATGTAAATAATATTGTGTTTTTTAATTTCAAGTTCTATTTGAAGTGATTGACTTTTGTATGTTAACCTTATATCTGCAACCTTACTATAATCAGTTATTAGTTTTGTATTTTTGTTGATTTTTTAGGGTTTTCTAGAGTCAATCATGTTATCTAGGAACAAAGACAGTTTTGTTTCTTCCTTCTCAATCTATGTGCATTTTACTTCCTTTTCTTGTTTAATTGCATTGCTAGGACTTCCAGTATGATGCTGAAAAGCAATGGTGAGAAGAAACATTCTTGCCTTGCTCCTGATCTTTCTAGGAAAGCTTGAATTTCTCATTATAAAATAAATTATCTATAGGGGGTTTTTTGGTAGATATTTTTTGTTGAGTTGAGAAAGTTTCCCTCTATTCTTAGTTTTCTGAGAATTTTTGTCATGAATGGGTGTTGGGTTTTGTCAAATACTTTTTCTGTATCTATTGATGTAATAATATAATTTTTTTTTAGTCTGTTGATTTGATGAACTACATTAATTGATTTCCAAATGTTGAACTAGCCTTGCATATCTGGAATAAATTCCACTGGTAATGATGTATAATTCTTTTTATACATTATTAGATTTAATATGTTAATATTTTATTGAGGACTTTTGTATCTGTGTTCATGAAAGCTACTGGACTGTAATTTTATCTTCTTATAGTGTTTTTGTTCAGTTTGGGTATTAGGGTACTACTGGCCCTGTGCAATGAATAAGGAAGTATTTCCTCTGGGTACATTTGATACAACTTCTTTCTCAAATGTTTGGTAAAATCCCCCAGTTAACTCATCTTGGCCCAGGGTTTTCTGTTTGGGTGGTTGTTAATTATTGATTTTCATTGAAAAAATGGATACAGACCTATTCAGATTATCTATGAATAGGGTGTTTTTAACTTATATGGTAGGTCACGCCTCCAAAACTTTGCCATTTTATTTAGGGTCAAATCTGAAGTCCAGACCTTGGTCCACCAGATCCTACATGATCTAGCCCCTTCCACCCACTGACCTCATCTTCCACTTCTCACCCAGTCATTTATTAGGCATTGATCACTCTCTAGGGACCGTCCATTCCAATGACACGCAAAGCTCATCTTGGGTGCCATGTTTTATCACTGCTGTTCCTTCTGTCCAAAACATTCTTATTCCAGTACTTTTCACAGGAGGGTTTTTTCCAATCCATTCATCCTCTCCTCAGAGAGACCTTCCTCTAGCATTCTGGCCAAAGTAGAACTCTCTACTTGCTCCATCTTGGTCATTCTCAGTCTTACAGCACAATTTTATTTCTTTTATAGCCTGTATGATTCTTTAAATATATCATGTAATTCATTTACTTGTATACTTTTATATTAGCTATCTTTTTCCACCAGAGTACAGATTATTTGATGGCTGGGCCTTTGTCCAACTTACTCATTTCTATATACTAAGTGCATATGACAGTTCTTGGAGCAATGGTGGGTATTCATAAAAATGTGTTGAGTGGAAAGAAATGTTTGAATGTGCTTTGTACCTAGACTATCCTGTTATTGTTTATTTTATATTTTTAAAGTATATTCCACTACCCTCTGAGCTGGACACATGACAATTATATTTTTCAAGCTATTAAAGTGAATATGAATAAATGTAGAACAACTCTGTGTCTTCTAGGACTTATTTTCTTACTCTTCACCACAGAATAGCTCTGTTGTCTTGTGAGAACTTGACCTCTGCTGCCTTGTGCATCACAGTACCCCTGTGCCCACTTGGTGCCTGGCACATACATGGTAAGAGAATGAGGAAGAGGTCCAAAGACAGATGGAGTTCTTAGAGGACCCTATAGATCAGCCAGGAGTATAACTGTAGAAGAAGGAATAAGAGGTTATAAATGAGAATGAATAACAGCAATTTTTCCCTTTTATTTTTTTTTTCCTTCAGTGCTTTCTTCTCGCTTTCATTTCACAATGAGGTTGTGGTAAGATGATACTGGAACAGGGAGGTACTGTTAGCTTAGAAGTCCAGGCGAAGCCAGCGAGGAACCCAAGAATAGCAAACCTAGAGCAAATGTCTTTGTTGTGCCTCTGATTTCAGAAAGTGCTAAAGAAGCAAGAAAGGTCCTTGAGAATCCCACATGGTAGGAAATCAGAGAGAGATTTTGGAGTGAAGTTCCCATGTGTTACACATTTGCCTGGGGTGCCTTTGAATATATAATTCCAGAAGCCTGGTGGGGGAGCTGGAAATTCATGGGAATTTAGAGTTTTAAGATATAGACCATAGTTTTTACCTCTGTCCATTGGCAGCGATGGTTTTTGAAAGCCACAGTGTGAACTAACTGAAATATGTGCTCTCACAAACAATGGCTCTATCTGTTAGCTTGGCAAACAGCATAGAAAGATAAATAAAACCTGGAAATACAAATGGAAAATTAAGCCGGGCTCAGTGGCTCAGCCTGTAATCCCGCGCCTTTGGGAGGCTGAGGTGAGCGGATTGCCTGAGCCCGCGGGTTCGAGACCCGCCTGGGCAGCGAGACCTCATCTCTACAATAAATCAAAAAATAATCAGCTGGGCATGGTAGCGCGCGCCTGTAATTCCGGCTACTCGGAAGGCTGAGGCGGAAGGATCGCCGGAGCCCAGCAGGTCGAGGCTGCGGTGGCCGGGAGTGGCCACTGCACTCCAGTCTGGGTGACAGAGTGAGACTCCAACTCAAAAAAAAAAAAAAGGAAAATTAAGTAAGTTTATGACTTTTCAATTTAAGAGAAAAGTTGTTCCAAGGAGAGAATATTAAGTAATCTTTCAGGATCTATTGTTTTTAAAGAAAAATAGATTAAAATTTATGAATAGATGAATAAAATAATTCAGAAATAGTTTCTTCATTTCTTAATGTTTTCTTACTCACAAAGGAAGCATTTTTTATTTTTTTAATTTTTAATTTTTTTTTTTTTTGTTTTGAGTTGGAGTCTCACTCTGTCACCCAGACTGGTGTGCAGTGGCCGCTCCCGGCCACCGCAGCCTCGACCTTTTGGGCTCCGGCAATCCTTCCGCCTCAGCCTTCCAAGTAGCCAGAATTACAGGTGCGCACTGACACGCCTGACTAATTTTTTGATTTATTGTAGAGATGAGGTCTCGCCTGCCCAGGCGGGTCTTGAACCCGTGGGCTCAGGCAATTCACTCACCTCAGCCTCCCAAAGGTGCGGATTACAGGCTGAGCCACCAAGCCTGGCTAGAAAGCATTTTTTAATGTGAGGGAAATCTAAATGGACTTTGACTGGAATAAAATATTTGTCAAAGCCTGGGTCAATAATATAAGAGGGTTGGGATGAAGGTCTCCTTACGAACACAGTATTCATTTTAGTGCATTTGTATTTTAGAAGAATGATCATGTGAATATCTGTATTGTCATTTCCAGGTCTGAGAAGAATGATGTTGATAATTTAATGGGTATTGCATTGAATCTGTAGATTGCCTTTGGTAGAGTGGACCTCTTAACAGCGTTGATTCTTCTAATCCAAATTGTACCCCACGTCTTTGAAATAAAAAAGAAGAATGATCAAATAGACCTAATTTAACAATATTTTAATCTAATATAATGGATATAACAGAATAAACAATTGGAATAAATTACCAACAAACTAAATAGAGTGGGTTAATTTAGAAGATATGGAAGATAAAATATTCATATGAAAAATCAAAGATAAATGTCAGTCATTAAATAAGATACAGTATTAGCAGAATTGGCTAATTTTTCTTAGATATTAAAATTAATTCTTCTCAGCATCATGATGATTTCTTCAACAGATGGCTCTGGCACAACTAGATTTCCACAAATAATGCAAAATAATTAATTTGGACCTCTATCCCACATACAAAATTTTTATTCAGAATGGATCAATATCATTAATTTAAGGACTTAAACTACAAACTTCTTAGAAAAAGGCAGAAGTAAATTCTCATGACATTGTATTTGGCAATGGATTGCTAGATATGACACTAAACACATAAGCAACAAAAGAAAAATAGATAACCTATCCTTCATTAAGATTTAAAAACATTTGTGCATCAAAGGACATTATTAAAAATGTGAAAAGACAATTTACTGAATGGGATAATATTTGCAAATCATATATGTGATGTGGGTTGTAGTACTCAGAATTTATTAAGATCTCTTACAACTCAAAATCAAAAAGACAACCCAATTTTTAAAAACGTGGGTTACAATTCAGGATTAGGTATACAAGTGGATATCAAACATAAAGTTTGGGCCTCCCTTTGGTTCCCACTTTACCTGATTTGAGATCAGTTACCCTGAATAGATATTTCTTAAAAGAAAATATATAAATAGTCAACAAGAATTACTCTTTAGGAAAATGCTACCCAAAATCACAATGAGATACTTCACACCCAATAGGATGGTAATAATGATAATGATAATAATAATGCAGTAAATAACAAGTGGTGGTAACAATGTAGAGAAATTGAACTCCCAATACATTGCTGCTTGAAAATGTTAAATGGTTCAGCCATTATAAAAAGCATTTGGTCCCACAATTTCACTCCTAAGTATCTAACCCTCCAAAATTGAAAGCAAATAGGTAGGTATACAAGAATATTTATGATAGCACTAGTCACAAGTGACAAAAGGTAGAAACTCCAAAATACCTATCAGTAGATGAAACGATAAACAAAATGTGTTATATACATACAATGGAATATTATTCACCCATAAAAATGAAGTACTGATATATGTTAAAATGTGGATGAACCTCAAAAACGTTATGCTGTGGAAGAAGTCAGACACAAAGGGTCAAATATTATATGATTACATTTACAAGGACATCTCATTTTATTGCACTTCTCTTTGTTGTGATTTGTAGATACTGTTTTTTTCACAAATTGAATGTTTGTGGTAACCCTTCATTGAGCAAGTCTATCGGTGCTATACTTCCACCAACAGTGTGTGCTCACTTTGTGTCTCTGTGTCACATTTTGGTCAATGCAAAGTGGATAACATGGATTAAAAGTTAGAGAGCAATTTAGGTGTTTCTTTTGAGTTGCATATATTTCTATTTAATTCTGAGTATCTTATTTTTCTTTCTTATGTATTTAATATTTATGTCCCTGGAAATTGCTCTGAGCTGATCTGTACATCTAAACACTTGTCTAGCTAATTGGGCTATTATCTCTTGCAAAATGGATTAGATTAATTGCAATGATTATTTAGAGTGTGGTAAGATGAGCACATCCTTTTTAATTTGGCTACATAATTTTTAAAAATTATATATTGTCAACTTACCAGGAACATCACATTTACTATTCCAAACATCACTGTGCATCACAAATAAGAACACCCCATTTGATGCTGTAGAGTTCTACTTTTGCATTCTTTTCAACCACAAAACTTTGTCTTTCTGCTTGCTATTTTGAGCCTGATTTCTATCTAATAAGGTACTTTACCCACAGTCCAAGGTCTGAGCTAATAATCTCTGAGATGTTACCAAAACCTTTTTGGAATTCCAAGTATATAATGTCAGTCTTTCTATGGTTACTATGGAAACTATATCCTAGAAAAATCCAGTCACTTATTTCAGGATGTCCTATTCTTTATAAAACTAAATTGGCCATTTCTAATCAACTTAAACTTTTAAAATTGTCCCTTTGCCAAGTCATTGGCAATTATATTCATTAACATTCTTACTATGACGAAAAGTACAATTATTATGAAACCAAGTCAGAATATCCAGATGGCTTTGGTATACTGGGAAAACCATTGGACTTGAAACCAGTATACTTTGGATTAAAATAGTCTCTGCCACTTACTCTCTGACCTTGTTCAAGTCACATTACCTTTCTGAGCCCTAGCTTTTTCAAATGTAACGTGGGGTAATAACGAGGCCCTTGTTAAGATTTGATGAAATAAAAAATAATCAGCCCACAGAGGTTACAAAACACGTTTTCATTGTTGCAATTGTGCCTCCCACTGATTTTCTGCTACTATGAATGATTCATAAGTCAGAGTATAGTTAGGAAAAGAAAATCAATAGATAACTTCTTAAAACTTAACTTTTTAACTTTTCCTCCCACTAAGCACTAATAAGAACTGGTAAATTGCTACAATACAATGGTAAATTTGAAGTTTTTCTTTCTTCTGTCTTAGCAAATTTCCTTTCTGAACTGGTATTGACCAGCAGGTGTGCACAGACGTGGAGGCAAAGGATATAGAGACAATTCACAAACTAGATTCTCAGTCTCAGAAATTTGCAAATTAAATGGATTTGACTTTCCTATTTTCATTTATTCACTACAAATCCACAAAATCAAATGAGCATTTGGAGCAATTTATTGCAGTATAACTATAGCATTAGTCTGTCTAGGAGTGAGAGGGAACACCTGCTGAGGAAAGCAGTTCAGCTCACTGGCTCATCCATCAAACTTCCTCTCTGTAAATACTCATTTCTCAGAGCCCCTATCAGATTATTAATGTAATATTTTAAGATTATGGTTAACTTGAGTCATCCTGAATTATGAGTGTTTAGGTTTATGAGTTACTATTATTATAATTAATAATTATCAATTTAATAATTATTATTATTACTATTGTTATTATTATTCCTCTTCAGTCATATAGGATATCTCAACTACTTTGGTATAAAAATGAGACTATTTAATTAATTTTTTCCATAACTGCCAACAATCAACATCTTAGCCTGATTAACTTTTCTGTAATTTCATTTGATAAAGCAGCTTCATTCTGGTATTGGAGACTTAGGTCCATCCATTGTACAATATCACAGGACTCCTCCTGGCCTGAGTGCAGGTTGCATATTTGGCTCCAGTAGTTGGGAGTTGGTGAAATAGAGGAATGGCTGTTCTCTCATACTTACCCCACTTTTTAGGGAGATTATCCATCTGTTGGTAGGTCAGAAAGCAGGAAGAAGAAAAAAGATAAACTCTTTTGCATCCCTGATTGAGAAAGATGTTGGACCAAACGAATCAATCCATCCTAAGCACTCCTCCAGGCATTGGTGGTCATTTAGGAGACTCAACGACCCTCATCTGGAGGCTCTGTGACTTGTAGTGTACACAAGCTGCTTTGTATATTTTCATGGTCCTCAACAAAACTGCAGCCCTAAACCTTCCGTGGCCCAAAATATTGTGCCTTCAGGCAACAGCGTGATGATAAGTATTTAACAACTTGCTCTGCAGAAGGAAAAAAAAATCCATGATTTGTAGTGAATACCAATTTTTGTGGCATAAATACTCCTGCTATCTACCAAAAATAACTGAAAGTGGAGTTGGAAAGAGGCATACCCAGGAAGACTGGGAAATAAGATTACATTAAAAATTGTATAGTAACCCCCTGGACTTAATTGTATTTGGAAAGACTGCAAGTGATGCATAAAACACAACACGCATAGGTGGCATTGTGTCACTTAGCTAGTAAAAATTCCTCAAATGTTTCCTCTTTTGCCATAAAAAAAAAATTCATAGCAGACAAGTGGATTGGGGAAATAAATTTCTACCATCTCCTACTATCTTCCACCCTTAATCTATGGCAAAAAGGTATCAATATATTTACAATATAGTAAATGCTTCACATATTATTTTGACTCTCTGGGCTTTCAATGGCAACTCCCAATGTTTGTAATTCTCTCTTTGCCTGGTAAATGACTGATCTTCCAACTAGGACTTCAGATTATTTTGTGTGTGGTATCCTGTTCATAACTGGTTATTCATATGCCCATGTTAAAAATAATCACTGAGTTTCTATCACTTTATGGAACTGACTTTCCTGTTGTCAAGGAACTTTTAGTTTTTATTAAGACAATTAAAGCCCAAAATAACTACAAAGACTCTTGTTTCACATGTACACATTAAAATGAGATAAAGATAACATAATTTACATGCCGGTATAAAATAATCAATTTTCCTTTTCTTTGGAAATATTTTCTCAATTCTGAAATCATGTCCTGAATATTTTCATTGCTAAATGTATTTTCTTCCTTCTAATTTGAAAAAATGGAGAGGATGTGGGGAAAAGGGAGCATTTCTACATGGTTGCTGGGAGTGTAAACTAGTACAACCTCTGTGGAAAACAGTTTGGGGATTCCTAAAAGATCTAAAAATCGATCTTTCATACAATCCTGCAATCCCCCTACTGGGAATATACCCGGAGGAACTCAAATTACCCTATGAAAAAGATACCTGCATATGTATGTTTATTGCAGCATTGTTCACAATAGCAAAAACATGGAGCCAACTGTGCTGCCCGTCAAAAGAGGACTGGAAAAGCAATGTGGTTCATATACACTATGGAATATTATGCAGACATAAAGAAGGACAAAATTATGAACTTCACAGCAACTTGGATGGATTTAGAATCTCTAATACTGAGTTATCTATCACAGAAACAAAGAACTGAGCATCACAGGTTCCCCTCACAAGTGGGCCTTGAAAAATTATTGTAATACTGTAAGAAAAGGATTGGCAGTAGTGGGAGGTGGGAGCACACCTCATCAACAAGGTCACCTGCATAATGAACATTTATATACCTAACCCTAAATTGTACCCCACATCTTTAAAATAAAAAATTTATTTAAAAAAAAACAAAAAACAAGAACGATGGTCATGAGAGAAAAGAGGAAAAGGAAGGATGTGGAAAATTCTTTATGCTGGAAATATTTGGAAATGTTTCTAGGTGGAGGAACCATTAGAGAAGGAGTGAATGAAGAAATGAGACAAAGGCAGTCATCTTGGCCTCTGAAATGCCAGAAAGGGAGGAAAGGGTGGGGGTGGACTCCACGGTCCAGAGGGCTTGGGAGGGAGGGTAAAAAAGAAAAGGAAAAAGAAAAAGCATGTAGTAAGTCACAGCAGGTTCAATAATCAGAAAAACCTAAATATATGCTAAAATTGTAATTTTAAAAGTATCAGAGAACTGTGGAAGTGACAAGGATTAGATTAACTAAAGTATAGTAGAGGCATTTCCAACACAGTTTAGGAATATTTATTTATCGTGGAATGGACTCATGATTGCTTTTTGCCTCAGGAGTGATCCCTGCTGGAAGAAAATAGAAACAAAGTTTTAGTAGTCTTACAAAACATAACAAACTAAAAATCCAGCCGGGCTCGGTGGCTCAGCCTGTAATCCTGCGCCTTTGGGAGGCTGAGGTGAGTGGATTGCCTGAGTCCGCAGGTTCGAGACCCGCCCGGGCAACTTGGCGAGACCTCTTCTCTACAGTAAATCAAAAAATAAGCTGGACGTGGTAGCGCGCGCCTGTAGTTCCAGCTACTTGGAAGACTGAGGCGGAAGGATTGCCGGAACCCAGCAGGCCAAGGCTGCGGTGGCCGGGAGTGGCCTCTGCACTCCAGTCTGGGCGACACAGTGAGACTCCAACTCAAAAAAAAAACAACAAAAAAAAAACAAACTAAAAATCCCAATCTCTCCCTCTCTCTACACACACCGAAAACACACACACACACACACACACACAAGCACAGAGTTGGCTCTTAGTTGTGGGTTTTCCATCTCTGCATCTGTGGATTCAACCAACTGTTAATCAAAAATATTTCTAAAAAGGATATTTGCATCTTTACTGAACATGTACAGACTTTTTTCTTATCATGATTCACTAAATAATACAGTATAACAACTATTTGCATAAAATTTATATTAGGTATTATAAGTAACTAGAGGTGATTTAAAGTATATGGGAGGATGTTTATAGGTTATATGCAGATACTACACCATTTTACACAGGGGACTTGAGCATTCACAGATTTTGGTATCTGTGAGGGATTCTGAAACCAATCCATCATGGATACTGAGGGACAAATTCACATCTGTCTATCTATCTATCTATCTATCTATCTATCTATCTATCTATTTTATCTATCTATCCATCCATCTATCCATCCATCTATCAGGAATTGGCTCATGTGACTTGAGATAGAAGCCTGATCTTTAAAGTATAAGCTGGTAGGCTGGAAACTCAAGCAGGAGTTTATGCTTCAGTCTTGTGACAGAATTTTTTTTCCCTCTGGAAAAACCTCAATTTTTGCTTTTAAGGAATTTCAACTGACTGAATGTGGCCCATCCACATTACTGAGAGCACTTTCCTTTACTAAGTCATTTGATGGTAGATGTTAACCTCAAAATACCTTCACAACAAACCTAGATTAGTGTTTGATTGAGGGGAAAAAAAACAGAAAAAACAGATAATCTCAATAGAATAAGAAAGGCATTTGACAAAATTAACATCTATTCATGATGAAAATTCATAGCAAACTAGAAAGAGAACTTTCTTAATTTGATAAAGAATGTCAACAAAAAATTACATGATTTATCATATTCAGTGAAAAGAATGCTAAAAACTTCTTTCTTGAGATCAGGAGTGCATAAGGTATGATTTCATTTACATAAAATGCAAACCAGGTGAAGTTAATTTATCTGTGTTAGAATCTAGGATAGTAGCTCCCCTTAGAAGGAAGGGAACAATGGAGAGATTTCTGGGTTATATCTGGTTCTTGATCTGATGTGGTTAGTCTAGACAACACAGCAAGACCTCGTCTCTAAAAAAAATGAAAAATTAGCTGGGCATGGTGACATGAACCTATGGTCCTTGCTACTCAGGATGGTATGCTAAGGTTGGGGAATTGCTTGTACCCAGGAGTTTGAGGCTGCAGTAAGCCGTGAGCATGCCACTGCACTTTGGCCTAGGTAACAGCGTGAGATCTTGACTCAAAAAAAAAAAAAAGAAAGTATTGATCTGTTTACTTATAGCATGCAATTTTCTGTTTATAATATATCAACAAAAAGTTAATTTATAAACATTCTGATGAAAACGAAAAATTTTAAATCCAGCATATTTTAAATAACTGGTACTCTCATGAGATAATAGGTTGGATTTTTCAAGCCTCAGGCAGTTGTTTGCCAACATGTTGACCCAGCAAGGGCTAAATGATGGCCATTCAGGGGCCTATTTAGAGAATTTGACCTCCCCAGACAATGCCCAGAAACCAGACGGGCCTTTCATCAGTTTCCCCATAGCTAAGTGACGTTTTCCAGCACTCTTTTGAGGCCTCAGATAATGCAATTCTATTTCAGGAAAGTTTCCTAGTGTGTAGAGCTGCCCAGCAACTCTCCAAAGGAAAGGCCTGCTGAGCCATCATAGATCTGTTTCTCACCATGCTGCCTCTGATATTCAAAGTATGTTCTCCAAAAAAATGCATATCTGTTTTTTAGACTTAGGTACTAGAGTTTTCCTCCAATTTCACTGTATCTTATTATCTATTCAGGAGTTCCCACAGCCTCACAAATGGCCAGTGAGTCAGGTGGTGAGGTGGCATATTTGCAATGGATGCTGTTGATTCCTTATTTTCTTTCTTTTTTTTTTTTACTTTACTTTTATTTTATTATTTTTACTTTATTTTATTATAAAGATGTGGGGTACAAGTCAGGATTAGGTACACAAGTAATCTACATGCATGTGAAGTTTGAGCCTCTAACTGGCCCTCACTTCCCCTGGTTTAGAGTAGGGTACCCTTCATGTTGTTATGTACCCCTCCACTCTGGCAGTGTCCTGCAACTGTGATATTTCCTTTGTGCTATTGTGATAAATGTTCAGGTCCCACTTATAAGTGAGAACATTGCCATGTAATAATTGTATGTATTTATGGGGTACATGATAATCAGAGCAATTTGCATGTACAGCATCTCACATGTCTATCATTTCTTTTGTGCTTGGAATGTTCAGTGTCCTCCTCTAGCTATTTGGAACTATACATTATTGTAATTTTCTTAGAATGGAAATCCACTCAGCCAGTTTTAGCAAAAGCTGCCTGGTTTTCTATCCTTTCACTAACAGGCAACATGATTTTAGTAAGCTAACTTCCCAATCTTCTAAGAAGTTCTCTTGGACTTACTCCAGCTCACAATCCTCTCTTTTCTCTCTGAACTCTGAAAGCAAGTAGGAATGATGCTCAGCTCATAAACTGACTAGTTTTACACACACACACACACACACACACACACACACACACACACACACACACACCATGGAAATTTACATCTGGTAGCCCTGCATTTTATATAGATGTAATATTTGTATGTTACCTAGTCTCTTAAGAGGGTTCACAAAACCTGCCTAATGTAAATGGATCCCAGAGTTTTGCATTTGTACTGTGATAAAAGCCCTTGTGTTTTTATAGTAGCATTTAGCTGCAGTCACAGCCTTCAGGGCTCCATCCTGACCTAACAGAACTCTGCCTTTGGAGGTATAGGATGGCCCTCTTCCTAACCTGCTCTAAACTCCTCACTGTGACAATATCCTGCCTAGCTCTCTGATATCCTTGCTTATTCCATTCCTTCCCCTTATTATTCTTCAGCCATACTAGTCTTCCCCTCTACCCCACCTCAAATATGCCCAAGTAGTTTCTTTCTCAATTATTGATCCTTGCTCTTCCCTCTGCCTAGTAGAAAGCTCTTGCCTAAGCTCTTCACTTGAGCAGCTCCTTCAGGGGTCACTCAGGTGTCAACTTAAGCACCGTTTCCTCAGAAGACCTTTCTTGACCACCCAATCAATCTACAACAAGTCATTTTCTAGCCTTTTATTTATGTGTTCTCTTCTTTATGGGATACCTACCCTCACTTTAATGCAAGCTCCACAAGTGGAGGGATCCTGTCTGTTTAAACTATTTTTCTGTCCCTAGCACCTAGCCCCAGTGCCTTGACGTTTAATAGGCATTTTGTCAGTCTGAGTCCTCTGAAAAGTAGATGACCACGTGGAATGAGATATGCAAGAAACTTCTGAGTGGAAACATCTATGAAGGATAAAGGGAAAGGAGCAAGAGTGTGCCAGGAGAGCTTTTACACTGTGATGTGGGTCATAAACCCATGAAAGAAGAGAGGAAAGAAAGGAGGTTTAATTAGGAAGAGCCTCAGACCATAGTGCAATGCTGAGAAAGTTTTCACCAGGCTGATAGGGAGATCCCATGGAAAATTTGCCCATTAGAAAAGTCCCACATTGGGCAGGAATAACCTGGCTCTAGATCCTTCACCATGGTCAGACACCCGGGAGAGCTGGATCCATGGTGGATCCAAAGGGACAGCTTTGGAGCTATCATCTATGAGGCTCCCCATGCAGACTCACTTGAAGAAGGATTTGAATGATGAACCCGCAGCCTCCCCCGTAGCTCCTAGATATTTGCTGGAAAAAAAAATGAGTGGATAAATGCATGATGACTCTCTGGACTCTATCCTGGAGACACTGACATGGTCTAAATGGCCAAATTCTTGTTTGGGCTCTTCAACAAATATCATGAGTGCACTGCAGGGTCAGCTTTTCCTGACCCTTGCTTCTATAGATGATCATGCACTAGTGGTGTTATAGGGCAGGGCCATTTCTGTACTTGATACTTCACAATAAAGGCCTGAGTAAATGGACCTGCTGAGCTGTCTTTTCCTGGCCCTTGCTTCTATTGAAGGACTGACCGACCATGCTAGTGATGGTATAAGGCGGGGCCACTTCTGTACTTGATACTTCACAATAAAGGCCTTAATTAACCGGGCTCGGTGGCTCAGCCTGTAATCCTGCACTTTGGGAGGCTGAGATGAGTGGATTGCCTGAGCCCATGGGTTCAAGACCCGCCTGGGCAACTTGGCAAGACCTCATCTCTACAATAAATCAAAAATTAGCCGGGCATGGTAGCGCGTGCCTGAAGTTTCAGCTACTTGGAAGGCTGAGGTGGACGGATCGCTGGAGCCCAGCAGGTCGAGGCTGCGGTGGCTGGGAGCGACACTACACTCCAGTCTGGGTGACAGAGTGAGACTCCAACTCAAAAAAAAAAAGACCTTAATTGTTCCATAAATTACCTTTGTTATTATTATTATTATGCTGTTGTTTTCTCTACCCAGATGATAACCCAGGAAGGCTTACAAATGTTTTATCCTTTTCCTATTTTCCCCCACAGTTTTTAGCACAGTACTAGGTATATTGTAGTTCTAAAGTAAAGATCCAAACCTCAAAGGCCTACCAGAGCCAGGCCTGTTGTAAAGACAAGTGAAGCAGACCTGGTGGGGAATGGTAGGGATGATGGGAAGCCAGAGTGGGCTTGCCCCGTCTAGATGGGACGTCTGCTCTCTAGCTGCAGCAGATGATTGCCAGGTGGGAATGTGGACTTTGTGCTACCAAATCATGCAATGCCAGAAATCTGGATTTTTACGTGAAATCTCCTGATTTTCAAATGTTGGGAACTAATTAAATATTTTTTAAACACTCTGCAGGCCAACACTAGCATGGCCAAGCAAAACATGCCTATGGGATGATTTGGCCACCAGTTTATAGTCTCCATTCTAGACCAGTTGATGGACAACATTCTAGATCTTTAAAACTCATAGTTTTGTTAAAAGTTTTGCAGTAGTTATTCTTGGAAGTCTTCTCAGAACAGCTGACGACTGGCTGTTTATGTCACTCTCCAGTAACCTGAACCCAGAGAGCATGAAGGAGAATAGACCATAAATGTGTGAGTCACAAAGGCCATGAGACTCCATGAAATGCAAGGTGACAGACACCGCTTTGCCAGTATGTGAGTGGGTCTATCAGTGAGGACAAGGTTAAAGATAAACAAATGACTCTTACTCCCTGCCCAAATTGGGTGAGGACTCAATTCCAAGGCAGAGTTCACTTTCAGTAAATATTATGCCCTAGAACTGGAAAACCTAGATGTATTTATTTGTTTGTAATTATTTACTTTTGGTAGTAAGCCACATGATTAGAAATCCCGAGAGGTAAAGAGAAGCCCAACAATGGAAAACCTCATTAATGAATCAGAATTATGAGACATTTAAATTATGTAACAACAACAATAATTTTTTAAAATAACACATTTTAATCAGCTCTATTCCTGTATGTATACAGGAATCATATCTCTAATTCATTTTGAGAATGCTAATGAGAATGCTGATGTTTAACATAATAAATCATTTCTAATATTTAACTAGCACTCACATTCTGATTCAGATTCCAGATTTGTGGCATCAGTGGTGACTCTCTGCTTTGATTTTCAGAAGCATGAAGAGTCACAATGCATTTTAACACACCCAGGGAAATCCAAACACATTCTGGACCTTGACACATAGTGGGAATATCAGTTATTGTATTCATATTCAACAAAATTATTGGTGGAAACTGTTTTGCATTTAAGTCTACAAGAAGCCCCTAAATTGTGTGATCCTTTCAGAGTAAATCCTTGTTCATTCTTTGAACAAATCCAGCAAAACCTGCAATTTGCTTCTGAAATTGCAACTCTGTTTTTATCATTAGTTCTATGATCCTTCAAAACTTTTATTGTGTAATGATTGCTTTCTTCAAAAGGTATCCATCCAGTTTGAACATAGACAACTGTACTTCTGAAATTAATCGTGATGCTCTGTGCTTTTTTTTTTCCTCTTGACATTTTGAGTTCAGTGTATTTCCATGTTTTATCACTGCCACAAGAAAGAATCATCATGTGAACCACAAGCACTTTGACAAGCTGGATTTCTCAGTCCTTCACTTCCTGAAAGTACTTGATCTGAGGAGGCAGCTCAGTGAATCTCATCAAGTGTCCCCATCTGAGGGCACAAAAATGCACGGCCTCTGCCCACACTGCTTTAACTGCTTCCAAATATCTAATAAACCGGAGATAACTGTGGGGACTGGCTTGAAGAACAGTCACATTGGGATCATTTGT
The DNA here is from genome assembly GCA_027257055.1 of Cephalopachus bancanus. Lineage (NCBI taxonomy): Eukaryota > Metazoa > Chordata > Mammalia > Primates > Tarsiidae > Cephalopachus > Cephalopachus bancanus. The sequence goes on along the minus strand of JAPVLO010000170.1, from coordinate 1,208,111 downwards.
GGCATGGCATCATGCAACGGATGTGCCCACAAAGACTAGTCGCTACCTTTGCAGGATGAGGCAACGTCCATCCACACGCCAGCCTGTGCTCCTGACTACAGTCATCTGTCAAAGCTGCTTCATCCTCTTTTGTACCGCAGGTGCCCCACTGACAAGTGAGCTCCTCTTTTCCATATCTAGGCCAAACTTCTCAAATTCATCTCTGGCATGAGTTAGGACTTCCCGGCTCACATATGCCAGATCATCTCACATGTTATGTACAGGCTTGTGTAAGAATTTATGACTATGCTTTTGAAAAGCATTGTAACTCCCTATATACAGCACAGCCCAGAAGACTGGCCTACAACCCAAACTTGTAGACTTTCTTTATTCTTTCATTTATTCAACAAATATTTCATGAGTACATATCATGCCCAAATGCCTAAATTTACCTTTCACTTGTCGAGCTTTTAATTGTCAACCTCAATCTCTTCCCAGAAACAGCACAAAAACGACAGAGGGATTTATTTTCAAATGGTCTTGGCAGAAATTGATGTAGCAATTAGCCTCTCTAGAAGAATCCCCTGCCATTTCGTCAGTTTACTAACTTCTGTGCACTGGAATTGAGAGAGCTGCCAAGTGCAGCATTCTTTTTGGGAAAAAAAAAGTAAATCCTAGTTTAAAATCCTCTACATAATCATATTCTGCTTCGCTTGGCAAAACTCTTAACTCTTTTGATTGAGACATCAACTGTGCTTTTTTAAACTCTCAAATAGTAAATCTTGCACATTTCTAAATCCTTCTTGAAATATTATATTTACTATACGTGTTCTACCATAGGTAGTATTTTTATAATCCTTTGCCAAAAGGCTTTGTGATCTACTCGCATTTAGCTATCTGCAAAGTACCTTTTAATCCACATCTGCTCACTGCTAAACAGCTTGCCTTTGCTGTAACTTTGTGTAAAACATGACAAGTTATTATCGCGTTTGCTATTTGCTGCCATTTGCAATTGTCATCTTTTAAGACATGCTGTCTCCCTAGACCACTTTTGAGCATTTGCATGACACGAAAAGAAATGACTGCAAATAAAAATTATTCAAACGCTATGCCGGGTTGTGGTTTTAAGTGAAACATCTGGGCTCATTCAAATCACCCTTCCTTCTGATGTGACTTTCTTTGCCATGACTCACAAAGGCAGGAGGTTTGGTCAGGTGGCTTTTTCCAGGAGTTACTGGTGAAAAAAGAAATTTTTCCTCCAGGGACTATATTTCTGGGCTCTTCAAAGGTTTTTAGGAATCAATAGGGGCAGCTCATTTAGTCTCCTCAACCTATTATGATCTACTGATAGCTTTAACAAAAAAAGTCTCTGGGAACTTCTATTGACAGGGAGTCCAGAAGAAGGTCACTAGGACTGAGGCACAGTAGATAAAAATGTGGAAGCCTGGGGAAGATCTGACAACATCTTTGAGGCTATGCAAGGGAAATGGGCTTGTTCTGGCTGGCTGAGGAGTGTGGGTAGAGGGCCTAAGAATGGAAGGGAAGATTCCCTTCAGCAAACGGATTGACTGTGCCTACTGCAGGTCAAAGGTCACTTCCTTGCAGAGACTTTTTCTGCCACTCAAACTACAGTATTCCTCCTTCCCCTGATATTTTTTAATCATGTCACACTGCTTATTTCCTCAAAACAGTTCTTTGACAGTGAGGTTTTCTTGTCTATTTTTTCCTATTGTTCTCCCCATTAGAAAATAAGTTCCATGACAACAGCCACCCTGTCTGTCTGGTTCACCCTCTCATCTCCAGGACAGACCTGGGTACACAATTTGTAGGGTTCAATGCAAATAATAATGTAGGGTTACTTGTTCAAAAAAGCAGGAAAAAAGTGCTGCTAAAGGCACTAAAATGTAAAACTTTTTTCCTTCTTGAATGGTCTCTCTCTCTTTCTCAACTTGCCATTGTGTTTTTTTAATTGCTGTTTAATCATATTCTAAGAAAGATGAATGGAAAGTTTTACTTTTTAGAATGGAAAATTTTTCATTATTAACTTCAAGTTTACTGTTCATCTTTATATTGTGCAGTGACAGTTTTAAATGCAAATGCAAGTGTTAACTCTTATGCAAAATCACCAAAAAAATACAATTCGAATTTGTAGCTCATACATGCATATATATATATATTTAATTCTTGCCAGAACAGTGGAGCTGCTGCACGAAACTCAGCGGTTTAAAATTTTACATCTTGATACATTCTACCAATACCCTCTTCAGCTTACTAGCAAGTATGGGAGGACTGAAAGGAAAAGGAAGAATATATTACCTGATCATTCTCTTTCCTTCTATGTCACTATTTCAGCATTAAAGTGCTTATATGATACAAAGACATAATATAAATAAGGAATAATGTGAAAGAGTTCCTTGGTCTTTGTTCTGATTCAAATAAAAAAGCATGGCCTCTGGGATGTCAGCACCTCCCTCTTCCCCACCTTTCTCAGTAGCAACCCTAACACGATTGCCTTGCACTGCTTTTAAACTCACTGAGTCTATTGTGGACCACCACATTCCAAGCTCATGGGGTATCACTGCAGATACAAGGAACTGTGGACATTTCCTCCGCCCATGTGCATGTTCCATCACCCGTTGGACTTTACAAAACACAAGTGCAGTGAAAATTGTCAGATTTGCAAGATGGTGACAGCAGTGCATGGAACCAAATGTGGGCCATTTGATTGGACAGGCCTGTGCCCATGAAGCCAGCCCTAAGCCGTGTTCTACAGTAGTGGAGCTAGCAAAGAGCACTCTGAGCACAGAGGATGAACAAGTACATTTCTGCTCAATAGATGAATGAATGAGTAATTCAGAACTGTCTATCAATGAACTGGGCTGCAGGAATAAGTGACCTCATGGCCCAGAAAGAGAAAGAGAAAGAGAGAGAGGTAAAGAGGGTGGCTCCAACCTCAGTTTCTGATAGTGTTTCTGTTCCTAAGCCTGCTTGTACGTTTTATCTTTGAGTTCAATGAACTATTCCTACCTCATTATAATAAATCTTCCCTGATTTATCTGGCTCAGGAAGTATAGGTTTTTACACCTACCTGACAAAGCAATTCATTTTGTACCCAGCTATACAGTCTTCTGACCATGTCATGATTTTCACACCACCATGCTTTTGCCCAACAAAGCTATTCTTTTTGGAATGATTATGACTTCTCTTTCCTAACAGGCCAACTCCTCTTCCTTCTTCAGGATCAGCTCTCCTGTTGTAACTTCTCCAGTTCTCACTTGAGATAGTCACTCATATGTCACAACTTTCTGTCCCTGAGTTCTCCTCAAGGGCGAGGTGAAGCCATGTTCTCTTTGCATTTCTGTTGCCCAGAACCTCATATAGTGCCTGACCCTTAGGAGAGTCTCATTTATTTATTTATTTTAAAAGATGTGGGGTACAATTCAGGATTAGGTATACAAGTGGTTGTTGTACAGGTAAAGTCTGGGCCTCTCTTTGGTCCCCAGTTTGCCTAGTTTGACATCAGGTACACTTATTAAAGTTGTGTCACCCCCCCCAGAGATTCTCATTGACTGTAACATGAAATTTCATTGTTGATTTACCAAATTGCCATTTATGGTTAGGCCTGGGAAATGTTATTTTAGGACTCTTTTTAGAAATGTGTCAGTTACAAGTTGGTTACCACTTCCCATTAGTGCAGGAATCTTTTGATTTTTTTAAAAAAAATTTTGTCTACACAATCTCTGCACTTATATCAACTGGCGGTTTCATCATCGGAAAGAAAATCTTCATGGTAAAGACATAAAATGGCTCAAAAAGCTCTTCAAAGGTATCATGGTCCCAAGGGACTTTCCCCAAAGGACAGCATAGTTTTTATTTCTCTTTTTCAAAGACCAGTATTCATTGAAAACTCTTTTAGTTGACTTTAGAAATTATTCAGGGCTGTAGGAGAAAGGAGTGTGAACTATAAAAAATGGCATATTGAAATGGGCTTGGAATTAAGTTATGCAAGGGCTCAGCTGTGCCTGGAGAACTTTTGGAACAATCTGCTTATGAAGTTGTAGACAACAGATCACTGACCATGTCACCCACATTCATTCTTGAAAAATATGACTCAGTTGTAAATCATGCACATATACAGGAGCAAGAATCTGAGGAGGAATAAATATCTATTTATTGCAAATGCCATTCACAGAGATCCCCAGACAGTCTCCTAAGCAGCCTGCATTGCTCTTATGTGGCCTACATTGCACTGGGACATAGTCCAAAGTGTTAAATATTTTTACTAAACAAGGTGGTCTTCATCCATTGGCTGGTGTTTCGGAAGGGCTTCTCCCAGTGGGACACTGTTTCTCACTTGTTTCTCTGTTTTTCTTTTCAAGTAAGAATTACTATAGAAGTGAATCCTGCTTTCATCCAGGCCACAGATTTGTTAAAGCAATTTCTGAAATATAGCAGATATTGTCATCGTTTTGCAAAATCAAAAACAAAAAAGTCTTAGTCTTACAAAATGGGAATGTTTAAAAAATGAATTTATTTTATCAGGACTTTTTTTCATTGTTATTAAGAGTTGGCTGCAAAGTATAGGATATTAGATCATGTGTGGACTGTGAAGACTCAAATGAGAAAAGCAAAGGATGAAAATTCTACAGAGGACAATAGTAAACCCTAAAATATCTATCTTATTTACTTATTTCATCATTGCACACATGAAGTGATTCCTTATTTAATGGCAAGACAGGCAGCTGAGACTGGCTTTCATTCAAATGATGGGTAGAAGTACCTCCACCATATTTGAAGGTCAAAAAGCTATAATGGCTGGATAAAGAGGGAGGAGAAGACCACAATCTCCCACCCCATAATACAATGTAGTGTGTTGGGGAGGGAGGAGGTCCAACTCTTTATTTCTGTGGCCCAAATGTGAGTGTGAAAATTATTACCCAGATTGTGAGTCAGTCTAATCACTGGGTCATCTTTCATTAGTTCTGTGCATGTAGCTCTCTGTTATACCACTATGTCTCTGACTGAATGAGTCCATGTCAAATAATGGTTAAACCTTCCACCCTTCCCCAAAAGTCTGAGCACCAGCTGGGTGTTAAAGTTTGCCAACACCAGCAGTCATGTGAAACCCACTAATTGGGCATATGTCTCCTGAGCACACAGACATGCTTATGCCAAAGGGGTGGCCATGCCTCACAACGCCTTCAGAACATGCAAAAACTTTATTGCTTTAAAATTTTTTAAAAAGGCAAGAAAAAAAGAAAAGATAAAACTTGGCTAAAGGCAAGATTGCTTTTCGGAAGGGAAACTCTTTTCCCAGGGTGTACTGTGCAGACAAAACTTACAGCATCCCTTCTGAAAATGTGTCTGGAGCAGTCTTCCAAGATGATTAATAGAGCAAGTATTTCTCACAAGGGTCTGACCTTTGAGAATACACACAGACAAAAGGCACACATGGCCAGAGATGGATGGAGAGCAGCAGGCTCACAGGACATCCGTGTCCACACACTCACTTCTCATCAGTGCCTGGAGCACACCGTGCTGTCCCTTAAGGAAAGCCCCTTGGGACCATAATACCTTTGAAGAGCTTTTTGTGCCCTTGTGAAGGTCTTTACCTTGAAGATTTTCTTTCAGATGATGAAACCACCAGTTGTTATAAGTGCAGAGATTGTGAAGACAATTTTTTTTAAATTAGAAGATTCCCGCAGTAAGCATTCAGCTCAGAGTCATGGGCTGCAAGTTTAGAAACACATTCTTAAATGCAATGTGTATGTTTCACTGGAGAGGAAAGGAAAGGATGATAGATACTTTGGGAAAATAAAAAAATTAGTATTTTTCAGGGCCTATTTTTAAGCCTTTATAGAAGTTTTATTAGATAATATTCATGTTCCCATTTTACAAACAGGCAAACTGGAACTTGAAGAACTTTGTAAGGTCATACAGGTAGAAAGGTGGTAATGGGGGTATTTAAGTCCCATTAAGTCTAATTCCAAACTTCATTCTTGTTTCACTAGTGCAAGCTATCTTAAGCCAGTGGAGGGATTGTTAAGTAGATAGGTCTTGGTGGAAATTTACCTGCTTAAAAAGCAGCAGATTTCTGAATTCTCCAGCAGGGCCTCTGCAGAGTTGGTAACTTTAAGTAATGATGAATTTTATTGATTATATTGTACCAAATGGGGAATGTTTTTTTAATGTTCTGCTTTTACCCCTTGGTTTTACAATAATTTCCATTCCTCTAGACTTATTTGTTGACTTAATAATATTATTGAATAACTACTCTATTTCAGTACTGAGCCAGGCAATTGGTGTGCAGTGGTTGTCTTAGCCTGGATTTCCCCTAACAGTGATCCTGAGACTAAGGCTTGCAAGCAGATGATTTTTCACTGGGAAGTGATCTTGAAAGGAAGACGTGAGGAACCAGGGAATGTAGAACTAATTCAAGGATACATTATAGAGCTGGCCACCAGTGTGGGTGGCTGGTGCTCAGTCCTCTTGGCACCTTTTAAGGGGTGCAAAAAAGGGATTGTGGGGATAATACATTTATTCATTAGCTCCTGGCCTGCTTTGGTTGGGAGTTACCCCACAGAGCATTCATACTCACACACTCCTGAGATGCACATGCATGAATGTCAAGCAGGCTTCTGCAAGTATCCCGCCCAGGGCAATCAGAGTAGCCTCAGGGCAGGAAGCAGAGGTGTGTGGTGCAAGCTTCAGGGGCTCACCATCAATGGAGAGCAGTATAAGGATTTGTGGAACTCTTCTGGAGACGTGCTGAGACCGAGTGGATGTCACGTGGTGAGAAAGATGTCTGACATAGTGAGCTAAATGGTTACAGTCCTTAGACTCAAGAAAAAGAATAAATTTTAGTAAGAGTGATGAACAAGCCAGGTGTGGCGGCCCACACCTGTAATCTCAGCACTTTGAGAGGCCAAAGGAGGAGGATTACTTGAGCCCAGGAGTTTGAGACCAGCCTAGGCAACATTGTGTGGTGTTGCCTCTACAAAAACATCAAAAAATTAACCAGGGATGATAGCGTGTGACTGTAGTCTGGATTTCCTGAGCCCAGGAGGTTGAGGCTAGGGTGAGCCATAATTGTGCCACTGTACTCCAGTCTGGGCAACAGAGTGAGATCCTCATCAATAACTAACTAAATGAGTGAATAAATAAATACATAATACATAAATACCAAACAACTCTAAATTTTAAGATATGCAACGAAGATAAAAGGCAGGTGCCAGGAGAGAGACTAACAGGCAAACCTGCCTTAAATTGAGATGGCAAAGAAGGCTTCTCTAGGAGGCATTTAGGCTGAGGCTTGCAGAATAAGCAAAAGATAGTCAGGAAAAAGAGGTGGGAAAGGCCATCAAAGAAAGAACAGTCTTAGCAAAAACAAGGCAGAGTGGATCTTGGTGATTTCTAGAAATAGAAACTCAGCAGAGTACAAAAGTAAGAGAAGGGAGACCTGAAGAGGTAGGCAGTTGCTCTGGATTTTAAAGCCAATAGACTTATTTTAATATTTTTGAAAAAATTATATATTTTTATGAAAAAGAAACATGCTCTGTAGTAGGGAGAACAGAGAAGGTAGTTGTGGTAGTCTGAGGGAGGGAATGTTGGTGACTTGTACTGGAGACTAGTAGCAGTGAAGACTGAGAAAACTAGGCAAATTAAGGAACTATTTTTCCCTCAAGAATATGTGGTGGAGGATCAGATACGAAGACAAGGAAGAAGGGGTAATTTTGTCTTGAGTGTTCATCCACCCATTCAACATAGGTATTGAGTGCTTACTACAACAGGGCAGTCTGCTAGACAGAGGAATTCAAAGACTGATAAGACTCACCCTGGCCTTTGAGTGACTCACAGTCCAGTAAGGAAGACAGAGATGTAGACAGACAATTCCAGCAGAAAGTAGTAAGTGCTATGATAGCTGCACATTCCAGGTCTCATTAAAAGCTAGCCAATCAAGATTACTTCTACCCGTTCAGACGACTATAAATGTATTCTACTTGGGTGTCCCCAGAAGACTACTTACCAGTTGTCCGGAATACTTCAGGAAACAGATTCAGAAAAAAAAAAAATCAATTGGCCATGAGTTTTTTAATCATCGCTGGTTAATAATTAGCATTTTTAGTCATCTAGATCTATGAAGTTTAGTCCAAAGCATTCACTCCTGGATATGGGAGTGCTAAATGAACCAGAGCTATCTAAGCTACAGCAGGATAAGTTCCTGTGAGGAAGTGCTTCTGATATAATACATTGGCAATTTCACTTCCATTTTCTTCAAACTCCCTGAAGCTATGACAAGCCACCACCAACGCTATCCTCCAGCTAGTATTTTTACAGTTATTGGCCAGTCTTTCCAGACTACATTATGAAGATGACATTTACAAGGTCAAAGGACTTCCCTCTAACCCTGCTAGTTTGAGTCCTTATGTCATAGAATTTCCTTGAAGGGACCTCAACCTGATGTAGAATTTGCATTTTCATTTACAATAAGAAATTATCTAGTATCTCCAAAACCAATGCATGTATGACTTCTGTCAGTCACTATAGATCAAAAAGCAGAAAGAATGATCCACAGAGGAGTCAAAAAAAAGATAGTTCACCCTCATTAAGAATGGGAAAGCACAGAAATAAAGTACAGAGTACCATATGTTCTTGCCCATAAGTGAACTTTGAACAATTATCATAATACTATAAGACAGGAATTGGCAGTAGTGAGAAACTGTCAGGGAGGTGTTGGGATTGGTAGTTGAGGGAAACTGCAGGCATACTTCATCAACAAGGGTACCTACCTGCATAATGAACATTTGTATACCTAACCCTGAATTGTACCCCATATCTTTAAAATAAAACATGTAAAAGTTAAAAAAAGAAAATAAAATCAAGATTAAAAGGTTAAAAATAATATATTTTTTAAAAAGAATGGAGAAAGCACTGCATTGTGCACACTTTCAATAACTGAGACCCTAATATTATTTACCCTTGTTCATTCTGGCTGGGAAACCAGGAAAAAAACATGTATCTTTGTGAGAAGAATAACACCATAGTGAATCAGGGATGATGGTGGCAACATTAAATAAAGTGTGCCTTAGCCGGGTGTGGTAGTGCGCGCCTGTAGTTCCATCTACTTGGAAGGCTGAGTGGAAGGATCACCGGAGCCCAGCAGGTCGAGGCTGTGGTGGCCGGGAGCATGCCACTGCCCTCCAGTCTGGCAACAGAGTGAGACTCCAACTCAAAAAATAATAATAATAATAAAGTGTGCCTGTAATTCTAGGTGTCACTCGTGTCCTTAACACAATAGACAGTGTGTCAGTCTCATAATGTAGGTGTTGATTCTTCTTCAAAGTTACTGTATTATTACCTTCCATTCAAGATCCTGAAATCAAACTACATTCACTTGATAGCTACCAGATTGAATGATAATCTTAATGACAGTCCCAAGGTTTGAAAATGCAGATAAAGCATTTTCTCATGATGTGACTCTGGAATTAGTTTTTCTTTTGTGTTCTGACAAGATAACTTTGCTGGTTATTAGTCCACTTTTCAAAAAATGTATTTAGTACATTTATTTAACAATATTACTTGAGAAGCAAGACTTGAATCACACTGCTCAACTGGTACTGATGCTAGTAAGAACAGATCTTAAGAAAAGCAGTGGAGAAAGAATGCAGGCTTTTCTCTCATCATTCCTGCCAAGGGTCTTATTCTGTGGCATTGAACCCTGCATATGACGCTGATGTGGTCCTAACTTGGTCAATTAGAGCACTCCATCTTCCTGGGGCAGAGTTCAGTTGGAAGATGAGCATGTGACCTTTGTGAGGCCAATCAGAAACCTCATGGGTCTTTCTGAGATCCTTAAAAAAGGCACTTTCTCTTCTATCTCAATCTGTGGGGCAGGTATAAGCTTGGCAATGTCAGTAGTCTCTTGATGCAGGATAGCAAAGAGAGAGAGAGAGAGAGAGAGAGAGAGAGAGAGAGAGAGAGAGATTGAGATATGAAGACATAGCTGACACCATAGAGAAAAGGTTGCCTAAAGAGAGCTCTTAGTTATGGGAGCCAATTAAGTCATACTTATTTGTGTTTCTAGCTCTTACAACTGAAAAGTCCTGGCAAGTACGTGGTGCTCTTTGGTCATTGCATTTCAGCGTGAATGCAGGCTACCCTGGATGCCACAGAAAAGAGTTCCTGTGTTATGAAAGCTTTGCAGCCATGAAAAAAGTCACAGTTTTGGTACATCCTTAATGACATGGGAAAATGCTCATGATAAAAGGTCAATTGGAAAAAAATTTTTATAACTATTTATAGCACAAGATTTTTGTGTGAAATATATATTTAATATAGTTGTATAAAAAGTAGACTGGAAATAAATATACTGGAATTTTGGAAATGGTTATCTCCATAGGTAGTATTAAAAATAATTTTAGTTTTAATTTTCTTCTTTATACTTTTCTTTATTTCCCAGATTTTCTACAGTACACATAAGCTGTCCATATAATCTGGAATAAACAATAGGTTAATAAAGTCTGAAAATTCATGCTTTTGAGCTAACACAAGATAGCTCCACTTTGCCCACAATGCACTCCCAAAGGTATCAAAGGTTACGTTTCAAAACACCTGGGCAATTGACTACTTGACTTCCAAATGTAATCCTTAGGGTACTTGTGTATTTCATTACAATGGATACTTACCAACTGAATCTAGCCCTGTTGCACTTTTAGTTCAAACCAGTAATGAAAACGGCACCTTCCACATGGAGCAAAAGAATACAGTTATTACTACAGATATTAAGATAAGGGGCAAGTTCATGAACCCTCTATCGATAGGGCAGCTGTGTCATCTGGAGGACATTTCTTCTCAATTTCATCTGACAAAAAGGCTAGATGTCAAATTCTTAAATAAACAATACCAAGTTTCTGTGGGGGAAGAGCAAGTCAAATAGGAGATACTAATTCTTGGCATAAAAGTATATATCTAAGAATTAACTTATCACATTTCACAGCTCACTGTAAACTAAGAGGAGCAGGGAAGAAAGGGTCAAAGGCTGCTCTAATTACTTTCATTTTAGCAAGCAGAATGAAATGAAGTTTCCTGGGGTAATTAATCAAGTCGTGATGAAAAGTGAACACACACTGGACACTTTTTTTGGTTGGGAATTTGGTGGAAATTGCCACTGCCTCGCAAAAGACACTGGCATTGGTCTGGCAGAAGGTACTCACTTAGGAAAGAATGTATAGTAATGCAAGGTCCAGCATTCAAAATAAAGGCTTAAGGAAAACAGCAGCAATTATCTGGCATAGCTCTCGCTGAGTTTTGGCTTAAATTCTTGCTGGTAACAGGAGGCTTGCGAGTTTCTACGGTGTGTTGGGTGGAAACGGTCTATGCCTGGTGATTTTCACAAACAGATGAATATACTCCTATTTCCAAGCATGCGATTCAGCCACTTGGACTCCAGCAAGAACTGCCACCCATTTCAAAGGAATTGGTGTAATGCGGTCCTTACTATCTGAGCTCATATCTATTACGAAAATCAAGCTGCATGTTTTTCCAGGTGCTACCATCTTGGAAACAAGGCACAAGGGGACCAAAAAATGTGTTTCAGAACCTAATACGAAAGCCTCCAATTAGCCTTTTTTTTTTTTAAATCTAGTTATTGCAAGCTGTTTTGGCTAAAACCCGAATGTACTTAAATGTCTTCTAACCCTGTATATTAGCTGCTGTTACAACTGATGTGTTATTCTGAAAATATTTTTTTTTAAACCATCAAATTAAATGTATAGTTTACATTGTAGTCTCTACTTTGGTCTTTTTTTTTTTTAATTCATGTGAGTGTGAAATTAGGCAATGCCTGTTGATTGTCAGTAAAATGAGTACAGTAGAATGACTAAATAGCAAATAGTCCAACTGTCAGAGGATTTCTGAAACCAGACCAGGAAAAACAGCAGCTTGGAAATTAAATGCCATTTGGGGACTTTGATTCTCTATCTGTCTCTTTATGGTGTTCCATATTTCAGGCCAATCCAGTTCCACCCTCTTTCTAAGCCCCCCAAACAACATGAAAAGCAAAGACCAACTCTCCTGTTGAACACTGTTATTCTAAATTATATTTTTTAAATACTGTGCCCAGTTAGTCATATGTCTGACAATGCATAGAGTATCCTCTTAAGCAAGCAAGAGTGTGACTCAAACTCTCACTGCATACTTGTAAAAGAACTTTGGCATGCCTCATCTCTGAGGAGGCTGGTGGGGTTGAGGCTGGACTAAATAGTGGCAAAATGTCTTCATAAATATGGAGGTCGCTTCTGAGATCAAGGCTGGGTGGATCTGAAGGGTGGGGCAGCCCACTGGGCACCACATAAAGTGGAAGGAGCTGGAATGTTGGGGAAAATTTGAACAGACACGGCAGGAGTCAATCCATGGTAGCTGCCAAGTGTCTCCTCCTCTTCTATGATAAATTTGGAATCTGCCCTTATCTTTTTTTAACCCCTACCCCAGTCTTTACTGGAGTCTGCATTTGTTCTCTGTCTGCAAACATATTTCATTCCATCTCCCAGACTTGAATCCAGTGTCTTGGTCATAAATCTAGCCACTTCCATCACACGAAAAACCTTCCAGCCTGAACAGTTCCCCTTATAATCCTACAATGATACCCTATTGCTTTCCCAAATGTTTCATGAAGCTTCGCTGTAAAGGTTTCTCTTATGTTTTCTGGATACCTTATCTTCTTTTCATATTACTCGTCAAATTATTAATCCCAAATAAACAGAATGTCTGTAGGTTTACTGTGAAGTAATGGTTAGAACTTTTAAAAAGACTAAAAATTATTATATGATGCAAAAGCACTTGGGTTGATAGCACTCATTGGGCCAAAAGCCAATGTAATAGCTGTCACTACAGAATGGCTGAAGGTGAACTAATAGATACTTTTCAGTGGTTGTTCAAAATGGTATTTTTTTTAAAGCATCTTTAAAAAATTACTTTTGCTGCTTAGTGGTTCACAAGAAATACATTATCACTGTGGGAAAATTTAAATACATAGATAAAATAAAAGAATAAAAAATTATCCATAGCTCCATCACTGGACCATTAATGTCTTTGGTATATACCCTTCAGGGCTTAATAATGATAGTTATATTAATTTGTGAGCATATAATATAGTTATATACACAAACATACGTGACGAGATATTCTGAGTAAGCCAGAAGTAAGATTCAGTACATTTGGCATATTCTATGAGGTTCCACACCCTACCTGCCTCCTGCTCTTCCCAAATATCTATTTTTTTCTACATGACTCACATGGAGATTGAGGAGTCTTATGGGAAAGGATTTCAAAACATCTCCAAAATTGAGGCTTTGGCATATTTAGTTATGACTGGAAAACTTAGTGTATGAGGTTCACCACATAAAAGCCAGTATCAAAGAGGAACTCTGGGGTCCCTGAGAAAGAATTTATCCTAAGAGTCAAGCTCATGGGGCCAAACTCAGAAACAGGGACTGGAAAAAAAAATTATGATTCTGGATTCAGTGTGTAGCTATAATTTCAACTCCCATTCACCTTAATCTCAATACCCCAGCCTCCTAGATTAGTGCACGCTAATGACAAAGACACCGAGCAAGCAAACGTAAGACTTAAAATCCAGGATTGCAAACAACCTTGCAGTGGGTCTTTACCTGATCATAAAAAGAATTAAGGAGCTGGTAAAACTCAGACATCATTGGTAGTCACCCTTAATGAAACCTCTGTCTATTGGCATGCACCCCGTACACATGCAAATACTGTGCCATTCTCCACAATCTGAGTTTTAAAATTGATTAAATGATGACCATTGTTATAATTTAATCTGGATTGTTGTTATCAGCAAATATATTTCTGCTATATCATTTCAAGTGGTTTCAGAATACATTTTTCCCACAACATATTTATAAACTGTGAATATTCTTGTAGCTAAATCTTTAAAATTATACACTAAATAATTTCATTGGGATAAATTCATAGAAATGGATTTGTGGGTCACATGGTATACACATATTTAAGACCTATGATATATACTATACAAATATCAGTTATGTCCCCTCTAGAGAGACTAAACCAAGTTAGCTCCTATCAGCACTGAATACAAATTATAGATATAATGTGATTCTTTTGATTTCTTTAACCTCTAGCTGACATCCCAGATAGAGCATCTCTTTCTTTTCTAAAACCACCACCCACTGTAGATAAAATGGAAGTATTAAACCGAATGAGCCTGTCTACTATATGCAACACTCAGTCTCATTTTGGCCAATATGGCAAGCGCTGTCCCGTATGTAAATCATTAATCTTGTCTGATCTTGTTCCTCTTGACTCTGCAAGTCCAGATCTGACTTTCCTACTCACTATCATATTTTTTTGAGTACTGAATTTTCCTCCCACTTAGTATCATGTTGTTGGAATTTTGTTCCCAGATACCTTATTTTATCTTTCCCACATCTACTCTAATTTGGTATTTCCATAATGCTTTCCTAACCTCTCTGAGCATGTCAACGTACATTATCAATTCACTCATACCTGAGCCACTTTAAACTAATGTGTCAAACAAAAACCCGTGAGGTACTTCCATCACCAGCAGTGCCCCAATGTGGAGTCCGTTCCTTCCTTGCTCTCTGTTTCTGTGAATTCATTTCTGGTTTCATTAGTATTCTCTATTCTTGTTGTCCTTGTTCTATTCAGTTTTAGAAATGCATTTTTAAGCTACTCACTTGTTTAAAAGGAAACAAAAGAAACACAAATGGACTGAATAACACTCTATAAATGCAAACATTTTTCTATCACTTGGCAAAGGTTGTAAAAAAATCATATTTACCTCTAATGCACTGGTGGGTATAAATTGATACAGTGTTTCTAGAAGGTAATTTGGAAATATATATATGTATACATATCTATTTTTAAAAAGCATGTCGTATGTGAAATTCTACTCTATGAATTTATCTGGAGAACATAACTGAATAAGTATACAAAGATTAATGTAAGAGCCTATTTATTACAGCATTATTTATAAATAAACAGAAGGTTCCATAATAGGGGATTGTTTAAATAAAATAGGGTCTTGTGTGCATATGGAAATATATACAGCTATTAAAAGTGATGACTTAAATCTGTGTTTACAGTAATGGAAGAACCTTGATGATATAATGTTAAATAAAAATGGCAGGTTGCAGAGTAATTGGTGTAGTGTGATCCCATTTGGGTAATAAAGACATTTGCATTGGTGTAACCAGAGTAGAAAGGCTGGATCCCATTTCTATTGGCATGCATGCTTAGCATGGGAAAAGGACACCAAAAAGAAGTATGGGGGACACTTGTGCCCAGGGGAGGAAAAGGAGAAAGCAGGAGAGAAGGCCTTGGCCAGTCTATGTAGGGCCCTGACCCCTATAGAAGTGGGGGCATTCTCTAGTTTCAACCCAAAGTAGCACATAGCTCTAAAACCCTGAGCAGGCTGGAAGAGGGACTTACACCTGAAGAGGGACAACCCTGGGAGCACCAGGAAAACGCATCTTGGGCAGGAGCGTGACCATAATTATATAGTAGTGACAGCAGGCAGCATGTAGAAGCATAAAAAGGCCTCCTAAGAAACACAATAGCATTTCCTCCTTTTTTCTATTGGCTAAAACAAGTCATATGATCATAACAAAGTCAAGAGGAGGGAAATACACTCCATGCCTTTAGCAGGAATAAAGCAGGTAAAGTCATATGGCAAAGGACATGGATTTAGGGAAGGGGTAAGAATTGGGAGCATTACTGCCATCTGCTACACCTGCACATTTTGGACAATAATCACATAACATTTGTGTATTTAAGCACATAAAAATAGGTGATATGGTAGATTGTTACACTAATGTCTCCCAGTATCCATGCCTGTATTAATTTTCTAGGGATGTTGTAACAAAGTTCCACAATTTGGGTAGCTACAAGCAAACATTTATTCTCTCACAGTTCTAGGGGTCAGAAGTCTGAAATCAAGGTTTTGGCAAAGCTGAAGGATCTAGAGGAGGATCTTTCCTTGCCTCTCCTGGCTTCTGGTAGTTCCAGGTACTCCCTGGTTTGCTTTGCGGTGGTACAACTCCAATCTCTGCCTCCATCTTCACTTGACTGGCTTCTTCCCTCTGTGTCTGTGAGTCTTTCTTTCTTTCTTTCTTTTTTTTTGCATCTAGGTCTCTCAGGATGGAGTGTCTGGAGACAAGAGTGTTGCCCCGGGCTGGAGTGCAGTGGTGATCACAATTCATTGCAGCCTTGATCTCCTCGGCTCGAGTGATCCTCCTGTCTCAGTCTTCCGAGTAACTGGGACTAGAGAAGTATGCCACAAGAATCAGCTATTTTTTATTAAATTTATGTTTTGTAGAGACAGGGTCTCTCTGTCTTGCTTAAGTTGATCCTCAAACTCCTGGGCTCAAGCAATTCTCCTGCCTCGACCTCCCAAAGTGCTGGGATTACAGGCATGAGCCACTGCTCCCAGCTCTCTCCCTGTTCTTATTAGTCATATTGGTTTGGGGACCTACTTTACTCTAGTACAATGTCATCTTAACTTGATTATATCTGCAAAGACCCTATTTCTAAATAAGGTCACATTCTGAAGTACTGGGGGTGCGGGATTTCAATTTCTCTTTTTGAAGGACACAATTTAACCCATAACAACTTTTTCCATGTCATTTCCTCCCTCATTGATTCCGGAACATGTGACTCGCTGTGGCCAACAAGACAGCAATCAGCTTGACACAGAAGAGACTTAATGAGTGCCTGAGCACTGAGGCAGCCCCCACTATGTGAGGAAGCCTGGTGTAGCACCTCTGAGGCTAAAAGGACCCCAGCCTACCAAGGCCCAGCCATTGCAGATGTCCAGGCTCAGCCCACTGCCCAGCCTACCATCAAGCTGAATTCACTCATGTGAGTGAACCCACAGAACTGCCCAGGTCAGTCATAAAATTGTGAGAAATCATAAATTATAGTTTTATAGGAACTACTGGGTTTTGGTGTGACAGTAATAGGAAACTGATACAAATGTTGTTGGTTTTCCTAAAGTCTAAGTCCCAATAAGATTTGCTGCTCCCCAGTCCACCAGTTTTAAAACCACTGGTTTTATCAGAATTAAAAGAACTTCAGAGATAATCCAGTCTGTCTTTCTCATCTCACAGATAAGAAAACTGAGACTCGGGAGCTGAAACTATGTCCCTTTAGGGGCAGGCATCAGCCTGCTGACTTTTGGTCCTGTGCTTTTTTGATGTTACCATGAGGTCACACGCTCTAATATGAAACTACTGCTCTGAGGGCAAGGCTGGCTCATAGTCACACAGCTATTTAGTGTCAATATCAGGGCTAGAAATCAGATTTCCTAACTCCTCATCTAGAATTCTCTTTCTTTTGGGGGATAGTGAGTATACAGTGTGTGTCTTTTACTCACACATTTAGCTGAGTATTGTCCTGCAAAGTGTTATCTTTGTTCCAGAGTGGGGTTCAGGGGGAAAAAGATACCATCCCTTATCTCCCCTAGCTCTGAAACCTCTTTCTCTTCCTTTTTTACTCTCCCTTCCTAAATCCCCCAGCCCTGGAAATATGAGTAAGAATTCCTACCCCTCCCCATCAGCCACCACTTCATGCAGGATGGATTAATGAGGTTATGTCTCCAAAGAACTTTGAGTTCCTTGGAAGAAAGGCATCAACATGCAAAGTGGTGGTTGTTATTGCGATTACTTCACTGAGTAGGGTTTCACAGCTGTCCTGATGGAAAAGGGGCCAACAAAACAGAATGCCAGTTTCCCCCAGCAGAGGAGCAGCTGGAATGGATTATAAATGAGACCTGTGTGCCCGGTTCTCTTTTTCGTCAAAGCCCATCAGCCTTTCTCAATGCCCAGCTCTCCCCTTGACAGCCCAGCAGGCTCCCTGAGCCAGACAGGTGTGGGCAAAGGCATCATCTAAGCTCCACGTGCATAAGCCTGCTTGGCAAGGGCAGCAAAACCCTATATTCTGAAACGGGGCCAACCCATTACCAGTGCTCAGTAATGCGATGGATTTCTCCAGTGGTGATTTGGGGTAAGTAAAACATTCTCATTGCTCAAACTTCCCTCCACTTTATAGGGCAGGAGGGACGGGGGAGGGAAAGAGAAGAGGGTGTGCAGACTCAGACAAATGTCACATTGCCAGGACCTGAGCACCTCTACTCACCCTTCCTGCCTTCTTTCTCCTTCTTTCTTCTCTTCCTCTCACACTCTCTTCCTCCCTCTCCCAACTTCCTTCCCTCCCTCCCTCTCCTCTTTCTCCCTCCCTTTCTCCCTCCCTCTTTCCCTCCGTCTCTCCTTCCCTTCCTTCCTCTTTCCCTCCCTCCCTCCCTTTTTTTCCTTCCATGTAACACATATGTATTGAATATCATGTCCGGCTCCATGTTAGGTTCAGGAGAAATAGTGGAAAACACAATGCACTCTCGCCCTTTGGGGGCAGGATAGGTGGTGGTAAGTGAGACACACACAGACAAACGGACACAAAAAAATCACGTTCTATAGCATATTCTAAAAACCACATTGCTATGGCAGGACTAAAGACCAGTCAGGAATGGTCAGGTAAAGCAAAGGACAAAGGGAGGGGGTAGTCTAAGCAGCCATAGTTCTATTTGTTCTGCGATAGTATAACAATTAGTAATGTTTTGTGTGTAGATAGGAAAAAAACAGATTGTGAACATTGCAATAGTATTAACTGTGCTATAATAATAGTATTATTCTTTCATATATTGAATACTTTCTATGTGCCAGGCAATACTAAAAGCTTTAAATACCTTGTCTTATTTAATCCTCATGACAATTATATAGAGCAGGTTCCAATACCCTGCTTATTTTAATGAAGATGAAACTGAGGCCCAGCGAAATCAAGTGGCTTGCTCTAGGTCACATAATGGGTGAGTAGAAGCATCATATTTGTTCCCACGAGCCTCACTCCAGACGCCAGAGACCCTCCGTACGGAGACCTTCCACCTCTGCATGTGGGTTAGCTTTGTCCTAATTAGACTTAAACAAAGGCAGAGTATAATAGCAAGGCACAATACTGATAGTAGATTCTCAATACATATTTGATGACAAGAAAAAAAATTTCCTCAAGTCCAGGAAATATAGATTTTCTAGTGCATTGAGAAGAATGGATATGTAAAATGATATTTTCTTCTGATCCAATAGCTTCTACATAAAGTGACATTTTTGCCTTTGTTTGTTAGACTCAAATTTTCCTGTATCTGTTTTTCCCAGCTTTATTGACATATAATTGACAAATATAGTTGTATATATTTAAAGTATACAAGACAACATTTTGATATACATAGACATTGCAAAATGATTACCACAAGCTAATTAGCATATCCATCACCTCACATAGTTACATCTGTGTGTGTGTGTGTGTGTGTGTGTGTGTGTGTGTGTGTGTGTGTTGTGAACAAAATAGCATTTTTAATCAACACAAAAATTGTATGCACAAATATATTGTCAAGTGAATTAGAGAGCAAGTCAAGATGAGAGTTAAATATATACTTAGGGATAACTTGGCCCTTTTTAGTTATAATTTGTTTTTATGTTGTCAAACTTTTCCTGACACTTTTGCTTGTCTTTCTAGTCAGATTGTAAGCCCCTGGAGGTCAGGGACTTGTCTGTCATCTTTTTATGTTCTAAACAATACCTAATCCCATCCTTTCCATTCTGTTCCAAGGGTAATCTTGCTGTGTCTTTATTAAAGAATTTATCACAGCATCTCTCATGGTTGAGTTAGTTGTGTGCAAATTTCAAATGAAATTTGAAGACATTTATTGGGGCACAAAAGAAATCTCCATAAATTTTTTATTTGAAATCAGAAGACACTTGATCAAAGCTCAGGGCTAGTTGACAAATCAACCCAAGCCAAAGGCTTTCAAACATTGCTCTCTTCAACATCCCATGCTCTCCCACCCGTTCAGCTCTCAATATCCCTTCCTTCACGCCTGTCTGTGTCTCCCTACAGAATTCCTAAGCTGTACAGTAAAACCATGTTATTACTCTCTTGACCATTATGCTCAGTGATATAGCTCTTTTGTGGGGTCACCCAATTTGAGGATTTTTCTTAATATGATGACAATTTCAATGCCAATGAAAATGTTTCTTTGTGACCCACCTGAGCAACTTGGCGAGACCTCATCTCTACAGTAAATAAAAAATCAGCCGGATATGGTAGTGCATGCCTGTAGTTCCAGCTACATGGAAGGCTGAGGCGGAAGGAGCCCAGCAGGTGGAGGCTGCAGTGGCCGGGAGCAGCCACTGCACTCCAGTCTGGGTGACAGAGTGAGACTCCAACTCAAAAAAAAAAAAAAAGAAAGAAAAAGAAAAAGAAAATATTTCACTTCATTTTTAGACATTTTATGGATGAGTATTTGTTTTCACTGATGCCAGGTGTTCTGTTAATGCATCCTAATAATTAGACTTGCGTATTTTCCATAGTGCTTCCTACTTAAAAGTTCTTCACTGGTAGAGAGAATAAAGATGACTTAGTTCATCAAAAAGGTAAATGATTACTGATGCTTCATTTCTAGCATGGCATTATGCTCAGCATTTTTTGTGTGCTCAGCATTTTTAATTCAGTATCTTATTTGAACAACCCTATGAACTAGACACTGCTAGTTAATTTGTCAACTAGCCCTATATGTCCATTGTACAGATGAGGAATAAAAGCGACTGGCAAATGGAACACTGAAACTCAAATAAATCTGATTTCCTGATGCCCATAAAGACTCTACTCTTTTTTTCTTCTCCAGCTTACCTAGAATTATCAATTTCTCAAAGTTCACTAAGGTTGATCTCATTTACCTCCCACATACAGAGGGGGAAACTGATGAGCACATGTAGGTGATATGCCAAAGAGCCCAGAGACAGCCAGGCATTGATTCTGGTTAGTGGGTGACATTGTCTGTTATGAATAATGAAGCCAAAGAGGGTAGGGATCAAGTTGTTCCTACATGCTGGTTGCAGACACGTAACACGTTTGAGTGACAGAAAAAATTAGCTGCAGAAACAGCTTCTGACTTTCTCACCTCACCAGGACAGTCACAGCAAGAGTGAGGCAGGGTGAGAGTCACAGAGCTCCACATCTTTCTACGGTTAACTTTCTATTGTCCCCCAGGCATATGTAACCAAATTGTCATTTCTCAGACCTTTCTTCCATGTGCGGCATTTCCTCTGAAGCAAGTTGAGCTGGAAGAGGACAGGGACCTGGCAGGCTGCCTATAAGCTAATCAACCTCACAAAAATAAAGAAACACAGAGTAAGGACTTGGCATCTGGTTGGATCCTATCCATCGTAAACTAAAATTATTGCAGAGGGAATCTTCCTTTTTTCAACCTTTCACCCCATTGCTTACCTAAAATCTGATAGGGGTTCTGCAGAATATTTGGTGTCTCTCTGGGCTCCACACCATGTGCAGGTAGAATGCAGCAATGAAAGTGGGGCATGCTGTAGGGTGATACTCAAGGAGGATATCCAAGCCACCACTCCCAGGGCACCCCCTTGGGTAGCAACCTTACTTTGTCATGCCAAACCAGTCTGCTATGAGCATTCAATGTAACAACCTCTCTAAAGACCTTGGCATGGGCCTCAGTTCATGGAAGACACTTAAATGTTAACTTCAACTCTTAGCTCACAATCTTTTTGATCACTCTGTTGAATTATTTTGTCCCACTCACTTGAGTTTTTCTTCCCCACCATTAACCAGCTCTCTGCTCATAGACATGCCCATTGCCTCAGTGGTCCATAAGAGTCGAAATCTGAAGCAAGCTCCCTACATTTGAATGCCTACTTGATCATGCTACCTAGCTGTGTGGCCTTGGAAGAGTCATTTAAACTTTCTATGACTCAGTTTTCTCATATTTAAGATAGGTATAATACTCATAGTACCTACTGTGCAAAATTATTTTGAGGATTTGAAGAGTTAATCCACATAATTGTTGAGAACATTGCCTGACCCATATAAGCTCAACAGTCATTAGCTATTTATCTTCTTTAACCCTTGCCTCATGTTATAAGAATATTGATAGTCATTGCTTTTATCTTGTTGGGCTATTGTAAAGGAAATAGGTAGTTACAGAAACCCTACTATGTGCTGGCACTGCTTATAAGGATCAAATGTAAAATAGATTTAAAGTAAGCAAAATTAGGTAAATAGCATAAGTCACTATGATTCAAATTGATATTTTTTAAATGATTAGAGAAATTTCCACAGTACTGAAAAAAAGTTTCCTTTCACTCTAGCAAGATGGTTTTGTTGAAGTTTCTGAGGACTGGGAGATATAGAATTAGTGATGTAACAAAAAAGCAGAGGCCTGATTGTCCACAACAGGAGTCTCGGTGCTCCGTTTTCTCTAGCCCTCTGTACGTGGCCTTCCTTTGATGTGCTTTTTGGTGACTGAGTTTACAAGCTGATGGTTTTCTCTGTAGTATGATGTGAAAAGAACCAGGAGAGCTTCCACCCAGAAGTGGCACCCCTCACCCTTGACTGATGTGTGCATACGGAACTGGTCTCTATCTCTTTCTGACCTTGCTGGCTCCTTCCACACTCATCTGCTTGTAGCTCCCTGGAAACTTCACACTGCTGATCCTCTTTAAGTCTTTGCTCTTGTTGTTTCCTCTGCCTGCAAACATTTCCTCACTTATAAGAAAACAAACAAACAGAAAAAAAAATCCACTGTGACTATTTGAAGTCTCAGATAAGTCCTAACTTTATTTAGGTAAACGTCCTGAGCACTGTTTTCTTTTTCCAAAGGTCAACTTGACCATGCCTTTCCTGGCCCTCACTGCAGGTGGTTTAATGTGTAGAGTCCACTAACAGTGGGTAATGAGAACACCTGTAACACTGCATTCCTCTTGTTATTGACATGTCTATATTCCCTATGAACTAGAACTCCTTGAGTAAAAAAGCATATTGTAATCATCTCAGCTTCCTCAGAACCTAGAAAAGTGCCTGGATAACCAATGAACATTTGTTGAAAAGATCAATGAACGAATAGGAATAAAAGAGTGAGGCTTAAATAATTCTTGGTCTTCAGAAAGTCAGAAGAAGAAACTGAAATCAGCTATTTTCACCGCTTGGAGCTTCTTTGGATAAGCGGTACAAGGAAAGAGGTTCAACTTCTTAGCTAAATTATTTGATCTCTTCTTCTTCATTTCAGTGCCATACAGTACTTGAATCAGTGTGTATATTCCATAGTCGGTGCTTAAGAAATGTCTGATGAATGAATAGAAGATCAAAGAGATTTCATTTTTCAGCCACAGGATCTTGGCAGCATCCCATGGGAAGGTGGCCTCCATAGTCTAGATCCTGGGAAGACAGTGACAGACACTTTCTAGGAGATGGAATGGTAACTGCTACCATGTAAACCCCAATGCCAATCATACCCACTAGCCATTCAGAAACCTGATCCACTGAAGAAGAAGCCCAGAAACAATATCTCTTTCTTCCTACTGTCCCTTACTGGTAGTTCAATCTGCTCCCCAAACATATACAGTCACATAATATTCTGAATAATATTAATATTATTTTATCTTTTCTTTTTATGAATTTACAATCATCATCCTAATCAATACAAAGTGCCATTGTTGCAAAGTAATAAAAAAAGAAATTATTATTGGAGATTTGACATTCAGAAAAAGATTTTGCACCAAGTCTTGAAAACAAATGTTATTGAGGAAGAATTTTCTAAAGCACTCTGGTGTCCATTTAACATATCAAGATCAGTTCTAATGGAGCACATTATACAGATTTATGTAAGGGAGAAAAGAAGGGCTCATAGCAGAAAATTTGCCCGTTTCAAACCTAACAGATTGTGGAGAGGGGTTGATGGAGCAAAGAGCCAAGAGAGATGAGGAAAAAAATAGCCCTCTGACTATTTCTGTCTGGTCTTCAAAGCCCACAGAGTGAGGAGGGGCAGTGGTTAGGTTGGGACCAGACTACAGGAATTCTTAACCCACCCCTTGTTTTGGATAAAGACACTAAAGAATGTATACAGGGGCCTCACATAATTCAGAGTGTGGAGTGGGGTGTGCAGGTTGTGAAAGAAACAGGTTTATGCACCTGAGTTTCCCCGCTTGTTCTCCCATAGCATGAATGCCAATTTGAGAAGCCACAGACCTGCCACAGACTGCTGGGGTGGAGGCTGAGATGACCAACAGCCTCAGTACCAAGATTGACAGTTGGGACCAAAAGTTGCAGATATGGCAGAGACTCACAGGATCTTCATCAGAGACAGTGGGAGGAGGAGTGGGCAAGTTTCCAGGAAAAAGAGTAGGCAAGTCTTCAGCAAGGGGAGTGAGCAAGTCTTCCTCAAGGGGAGTGGGCAAGTCTTCAGGGAGAGGCCCCATACTCTAAGCAAGCCATGCAGAAATAGACCACAAGTCCACCAGCCACAGATATCAGCTGCAGGTGCCAGCTGTGAACACCAGCCATCGGGTGGTACCAAGCATTCCTCAGCAGACACCAGGCACCTCACACCCAAATACAACTACAAATCTAGGGGCTCACTTCCCCCCAAAACCATGGCCATGAGCTTCAAAGAGAGGGGCAAGAAAAGGCAAAGAGAGCTCTGAAGAAATGAGCAGAAAAATTAGTTAATCTAAAGATTCTGCATAAATGATTGGGCTAAACTAATTTAAAACTAAATTGGACTAAATACTTTTGTTGTTTTTTTCTTTCTACCCAAACAAGTGGAGAGCTCATAAAAATTAGATCAGGTATAAAAAAATTAAAGTATCTAATTTAATTTAATTTTTTTGCATACCTAAATGTTATATGAATAATTTGTGGGCTTTGCTACTCACAGGCCATATTGATCCCTGTCAGATTAGTCATGGGGCTCGGGAAGGATATGATTTGCAAGGTAAAGCTAGAAGTAATTTTATTCAACATTGTACCAGGAAGGTTTCCATGATTGTTTGTCCTATTTCCATCTCTTTCATTCTCACCTCTAAGCCTCCTCTTTCCCTCGATCTTCTTCTCTTTCATCTCTTGATTCTTTTTTCTTTTTCTCTGAAGAGAGAAAATGTACACAGATGGGCAAACTGTCTCAGAATGGCTGCTCTGTGAACTTTTCAGATATTTAGAAGAAGTCAAGCTGAACTACATAAGCCCTCAGGAAGCACCTCTCTGACAGAGTTATAGGTGCCCCCAAAGAAACTTACAAGGATATTATTAATTGAGCATATATTTCCACTTCAGAGTCATGGGAGAAATATGAAAGGGAAGGACAAAAGCTCTTTAGAGGACTTCGCCTTTAGCTGATGAATATGTTAGTGAATTGAAGAAACCCTCAAAAAGTTTAGCAAGTGGAACATTCCTGATGTAGTACGTTAACTCGAGTAACCTAATATAATAACCATAAGGAAAAAACAAGTCATGCTCCCCAGAGACGATCTATAGTCATAGAAAGAAGATGTGGAACTTTAAGTAAACAACTAATTGGAATGATCCAAAGGGTTGTTTTGACTAATAGTGGGGTCTCTTTTCGGAAATATGAACGGTCCTTGCTTTGAGGTTTTCACAAACAAAATAATCCTGCTCCAGTGAAATGTCTGAGTGTTTAGTAAGTGACAAAGCCTTGGAAAATAGGAAGGGGGATTAAAAGCAAGCAATTTCAGGGCCCATCTGCAGGACAAAGACAAGCAGGTAATAAAACGCCTTGCTCTGCTTCCTCTTTGGCCTCTTTTAGTTTGTGTGAACTTTTAACCCAAGAAGTTTAAGTTTAAAATCAAATTCAGTTTGAAGCAATCTTGAGGCACACAGTGGGTGAGGATGGTGGGCTTTGTATTAAAATGATCTCTTCCCTTAGGGATGACTTCTTGGATGTCATAATCCATTGGTCAATAATAGGAAAGCAGTATTAGTTGAACTCCAAACTAACTATGTGCCAGGCATGACATTAGTTATCCTATATGATTTATTTTGTTTAATTCTCACCACAGATCTAGAACTTGAAATGTTATCTTCATCTGAGGGAGGGATCATTTGGTCTAGCCCTTTGGGTGAATTCCTGAATTATTAGCATTGATATTTGTCTTTCCTTCTCCCAAAGCTCCAGGAAGAGAAGCCTGGCAACCTCTCAGTATAGCCCATTTCTGAAGATTTCGAACATACATTCTCACTTGTAATTCATGTCTTCCTTAGACCACTGATTCTTTTGGTGATTAAACAACAGCACAACAATGCACAGGTTTTCCTGAACCTAGAAAGATAACATCAGAAAGAAGGTCAAAAGGATGGGAGAGACAATGAGAAGATTTCAGGGCATTGAGCCTTGTTCTATAACTATGAACTACAGATTATCTTTTCATGATTACCAAAGAACTATACATCCTTTATTTTAAAGCATAATATTGTATGGTATATAATCATGAGTGAAATTCCTCTGAAATTCCATCCTTAGGGTATTATTACCTTTGGCAGTTGGTCCTTAATTCTGAACTGCTGAGGGAGGGAGTGTGGCTAGATCCTTGATCTCTACTGCTGTTGCAAGTTAAAAACAAGACTTTAGTCACTTTGAAATAGTGAAAAGAGCGCCTTGTTTTGAAGCCAGACAAACCAGGACTTAAACCTCAGCTCTGATCTTGGGAAAGTTACTTAAATTCTCTGAATCTCAGTTTCCTGGATGCTGAATATCATGATAGCACTAATTCATAAAGCTGTGGAGAGACTGTAAGGTCAGGCATGCAAAACTCTCAGCACAGTGTATGGCACAAAGTCAGCATTTGATAATTGTATCCAATTGAATGTCACAGATGCTGCAGATATTAGGATCCTTCTGCCTGCGGTATAAAATTAGCAGCTGTTGGGACAATTACCCAATCTCCTCATTATTATTTTATTCACTGCGTTAATGACTGGACTTCAATTTACAGGAAATCTCTTGGCTAAAGTTTGTGATTTTTAACACAACGTCTATAGGAATTTTTATCTGTTTGCATAGTCTTTATTGAATGTTTGAAGCTGCTCATAATAAACACTAGAATGAGTAATGATTTGATGATATAATTTTCATACTCTGAAAATAAATTTTACTTCTGTAATAAAAGTCAACCAAACCCACTTTTGATAAACTGGAACCTTGGGACTGCCCTCTTCAGTCCTTGGTGAGGGGTGGGGGCATGGGTGCCATGAGAGACAGCTTTGAAATGGCAAAGGCTGCTGCTTCCTAATGAATGCCCAGCCATCTCACTTGGTTTGGTTGAAATGCAAAACTCAAAGTCCCAGGCTCTGTCACTGCCAAGATCCTGTCACTCCTAATGTGCTCTTTTCCAGCTGTAGCTCATGATGCCTCTTCAAACAAATTATTCTGCAACGATTGATCGTGTCCCACTCCCTTTAGATGGCCCATAACCACATTTAAAAGTTAGACAGAAATACTGCCTGACAGATGATCCACGTTGGGGCCAGAAGGCTTAAAGTGCAACATCTCCCAACCAGCTTGCCAATGTAAGACGTGCTTGGGCCCACACCTAACAACTGTGTCGGTGGTAACAAGGCCGATGTGCGGAAACACTCAGCTGCTTCTTTGCCTACGGCCTCAGGGCTTGAGAGCAATGGCACGTCTGGACTTTCCATCCTAAGACCCCACACTTCTACCTAACAAGTAAACAATTTGGTTAATGATCTGTCTCCATCTAGCTGGACAATAGGGTCCTTATGGCAAGAAATGTTTGTCTGTTTTGGTTATGGCTGTATGTCCAGCCCTGCATGGGTGACTGGCATATTAACATGTGCTCAACTAGATGTGTTGAATGAGTGACTACAAGGAGATTCCAACAGTAATGTCTTTCCTCCGTTTTCTTTAAGAGAAGAGACTTTTTTTCTTTTTTTTTTTTTTGAGTCGGAGTCTCGCTCTGTCACCCAGACTGGAGTGCAGTGGCCGCTCCCGGCCACCGCAGCCTCGACCTGCTGGGCTCCAGCAATCCTTCCGCCTCAGCCTTACAAGTAGCTGGAATCACCACGCCCGGCTGATTTTTTGATTTATTTTAGAGATGAGGTCTCGCCGCCCAGGCGCGTCTCGAACCCGTGGGCTCAGGCAATCCACTCACCACAGCCTCCCAAAGGTGCGGAATTACAGGCTGAGCCACCGAGCCCAGCTAGAGAAGAGACATTTTAATAGAAATAAGCAGGCAGTGATTGTGTTGATTATAGGAATTCGCTTTTCAATATGAGACACTTCAGGATACCTGCTTGTCATTTTCATAGGTGTTCTTTATCCTTAGTTATAGTTGTAATGAAGTAATTGAGGTCCCTTTCAGGTTATACTATAACATTATAGACAAAGAAAAAGGTGTGCATTTTTATTTGCTTTTACAATTACAAGTCACTAATGAATTTGTAATGTCCATGTGGTCATTTTAGAAACATAATTTATCTCATTAAATAAAGTGTGAGTTTATTGTCTATATTTTGAAACATGGGAGTGACTTGAGGGAGGTTCTAGAAATATTCTGCATTCTGATGAAGTTTGAAGATCTAAACAGTTCAATAATTCTTTCTTCATTTCTTTAAAAGGATTTACTTATCATTTATATCTAGCCATGGCTGACTCTGACCATGCCAGAAATCTGTTATTTTTCCTTGTGGCACTGTCCCCATCTGGAAAATGTTCCAATTATTACTACTTAACTTGAGTTTAATAGTTTACTTGTTAAACATTTGTCTCCCCTGGCTAGAACATAAACAGATATTTTTATCAGTTTCGTTCATGCTGCTTCCCTGGTGCCTACAATAATGCCTGCAATGTGATAAGTGCTTAGTAAACATTTGTCAAATGAATGAAATTATTTAAAATTTATGTTACGGATCCCAATATCTGTGTAATAACAGAGGGTGGCCCCCCAGACTAGAAGAAGAAGGGATGGTCTTGGGCAGGCAAGAGATCAAGCCAACTCCACACTTTTCTAGATGTACTGCCATCAGGCATTCAACCTCCCCAAAACTCAGTTTAATATTTGCAAAATGGGAATAACAATAACTATTTAATAAAACGGTTACAGCACTACATGAAGTTTTGTGCAAACTGCTAAAACTTTCAGAAGCATCAGAAATTGGTTCATCATGCATTTGGTACATATCTGTTGATGGAATGACAGATTGAATTGCACTCATCAATTACTTAGTTCAACCTGTCTGCTGAAGAGGCTACTAATGGATCCTCAGATGTTATAGCAAGTGCATAGAGGAAAATGCCTTTCCCATAAAATAACAGGGACCAGGAGACTCATCAGAATCCATTAAGGAACTCCTAAAAAATGTATATTCTTAAGTGTAATAGCTGTATTTCTTGTCCACAATCATCTGTCTTCCTTGCTAGGCCCAGGGCTGCCATATATGCCATGCTTTCCTGTAGGTGGAGTTTAGTCCACATCCCATGGACGCTGGGCATGGCCACAGATTTGCCTTAGTCAATGAATTATAAGTGGACATGATGCATGCCACACCAGTGTAGAAACCTTAGCTGTGTTGGCATGGTTTGTTTTGGCACCACTTTGAGCTTCTGCCCTCAGTTATGAGAACGGTATGCCCTAGTTAGTGGATACTCCTTCAGCCTGGGTTCTGGAATGAGAATACACATGCTTCTGGGTCAAGCCCAGGCAAGCCCAGGAGAGCTGCAACAGACTCACAGCTCTCACGAAACATGAGCACAAATGTTTGTGTGAGCCACTGAGATGTACAGGTGGTGTGTTACCATAGCAAAAACCAACAAGTATGCCAGAATTCACTCCATGACCACTGTAGTACATACTCTGAGGCTCAGGAATATGTTTTTTAAAAGATTTTCATGTGATTCTGATAATCAATCAGGTTTGGGAACCACTATCCTGGACTCTCGGCACCCCCTTCTCTTGTTCCTGCCACCTGCCCATATGAGCAGGGCTTGACTAATGCTTCTATGGTTCCTATAACTCAGTTAGTGGCATTTCTGGTTGTCAGGCCAGTAGAAAAGAAAAGAATGCTCCTCTGCTTTGGAGATGGTGATAAAATGTGAAACTGCAGAGACTGAATTAAATCAGAGACTTTGGGGTCACCTGACCTTTCCCTCTCCAGCACTTTATTGGGAATGTGATAGAATAATTTATTACTGAAAAAACAAGATAAAACCTATGGAAGGACATACTCTGTTATAGGCCAGATGGTTTGGATTTGTGCATGGTAATTATTCTAGTTTCTGACAATCCCTAATAAGTAGTTTGCCTATGTTAGCTACTAAATTATTATTGACTAATTGATGCCCAGCAATTCTGCCTGCTGACAATGTCAGGTACCCAAAGGGTAAGAGAGTACTATCAGTGGTCACTGGCCGAGACCAAGTCTGTGGAGCCAAGGAAGACTTTTCATTGACTTATTGGCATCTCAGCAATAAAACCAGAGCCTGCATATTTGAATTCTGAAGAAGAATGACCTTTTTGTTCATTGACCACTTATAATTAGGTCATATGCAAGGTCATGGGTAAGGATAAAATAACTTTATTTTACATGAGTAAAAAAAATTCTTGACTGGCTGCTCTGAAAAACCATCTTTGCATTGTTTCCTGTCCGGCTCTCTGCTTGTCCCTGAAATCTCTTGTTCTGTTTAGTTGCTTGCATGGGAACATCAGCATGCCCCGCCATGTCAGACACAGTTGTTGGCACCAGATCCGAGATCACAACCAAGGACTTAAAAGAGAAGAAGGATCCTGTGGAGGAGGTGGAAAACGGAAGAGATGCCCCCACTAATGAGAATGCTCATGAGGAAAACAGGGAGCTGACAATGAAGTAGATGAAGAAAAGGAAGAGTAGGAGGAGGAGGGTGATGGTGAGGAGGAGGACAGAGATGAAGATGAGGAAGCTGAGGCCACTAGGGCAAACAGGCAGCTGAAGATGATGGGGATGACAATGTGGATACTAAGAAACAGAAGACCAACGAGGAAGACTAGACAGCAAAAAGGAAATGTCAAACTAAAAAAAAAAGCCCTGTAGCCTATTCACCCTCCACTTCCTGTCTCAGGATCTAAACGTGGTCACCTTGGAGTAGAGAGGGCCGCCCACTTGCCCAGCACAGGCAGCACCACCCACTGATGACACGCACTACCAATGCACGTGAAAATTTGCAACAGGGGAAGAAAAAAGAACCAAAACTTTCCAGGCCCTGCTTTTTTTCTTAAAATGCTTTAATAAGGAATTTTGTTTGTATTTTTATTTACATTTTATATGTTTGTACATATTGTTAGGGGCCAGCCATTTTTATTGATTTGGGATGAACAAACCTGCCTCCAGAGAGTTCTTTGTCCTATTTCTGATTTTACTTGTGGTGTGACCATGTTCATTATAATCTAAAAGGAGGAGGGGGAGCAAAAACAGCAACAACAACAGAAAATCTTATTCTGAGCATTCCAGTACCTTTTTTTGTGTATGTACTTATCTGTACTATAAGTAGTTGGTTTGTATGAGATGGTTAAAAGGACCAAAGATAAAAGGTTTCTTTTTTCCATTTTTCTCTGTGAAGTTGCTGTTTATTTTGGGGGGCCTATTTGATGTATGTGTGACACAATGTTGTCCAACAATAAATAGGAATTTTATTTTGTTGAGTTTTTCTAACAAAAAAAATTCTTAAACTTTCTTAGACAATCTTTCATAATCATGTTTTTTTCTCTTAATAACAATTAGACAAAAGTCCATGGAGGACCAGATAAGAAACAAATAGTCCGACTTCTTTCAATGTCAGTGACTCTTCAGTAAGGATGCTACTTGATTTGATTATTGTTGCTGTTGTTTTTGAAAGAGGAACAAAGGAACAGGAAAATGTTTTAATTACTATATTTTTAACATAAAAAATGAATCTGAGAGTGTTAGTTCTCATTTTGACTTTGCTGGATTGATTGTATAAGTTGCAACTAACTGTTCTCTTCATGTTGTAGAAGAAAAATTCTCACAGCCTCAGGATTATGGTCATTTGGATAGAAAAGTCTATTTTATGTACTTAGCTGTGGCCAAGTAGACTTTTTTTAAAAAAGCATATTATTACAGAGCCTGGGACTAATCATTTGGAATTCCCTGAGCCTTTCTTTCACTTCACAGGTATCTAATAGATCCACTGGTACAATCACTCATGACAAGCAATGAATATACAACAGGCTTCTAGTACCTTCACTTAATCAGCACAAGAAACTTGAGAATATTCCATATTCAAATACATTGAAATGGAGATATTTAAAGCAAAAAGCTGTGTAAATCCCATTACGCTTTGAAAATGGACATCTACATTCCTTTGAGTACAACTTTCCTCAGTTCCTTTTCCTCATGACTTCCAGAAGTATGAAACTGATAAATATCCAATTACCTCTTGCAAAGGAAATTTAACAACCAGAATTCATATTGGCTTTGCTTATTCTTTGGGAAAAAAGTGACTATCTTAAATATTACTTAGATAGTAAAGCCACAACCGGAAACACCTGGAAGTAGGGGATCCAGGATGCTCCAGCTGATGATTGCATGTGCTTTCTTGTGGTTCCTGCTAGATGTGGGCATTCAAGGTGAAAAGGCAGAGTTGAGAGTGTCACATTTTTTAATAAAGCCCAAGTATAAGTTTTTTTGCTTGATGTTTGCCGTTTCTTTTAAAAATGAAGACCAAAAACTTTTGGTAATTAAAGTTTATTATTCTGTTAATCTAGTTTACAAAGTCATGTGATTCTTTTTTTAAGTTAAGAAGACGTTTTACAATCTGTTGAAAGCAATAGATCTATCTTTCCCTGAAATCTAAGTTTCAAGGGATTCACCTGAAGTTAAAAAGCCTTGGCTAAGAACTGACAAGATAATGAAAACAGCATGGTGCAAAAAGCTAAAGCTAATATCATATTTATTCGTGAGAAATTTAAAGCTTTCCCACTAACATTATTAAAAAGGCAAAGATGTCCTCTCTCCTTATTCATTTTCAGCATTGTACTGGAAGTTCTAGCTAATGCCATAAGATAAGAAAAGGAAATTAAAAGTATGCAGATTGAGAAGGAAAAAACAAAACTGCCTTTAGTTATAGATGACATGATTTTCTACATAAAAAGCTCCAAAGAATCAAAAAAAACCTCCTTGAACCAAAGCCAGGCATGGTGGTGCACACCTGTAATCCAAGCTACTTGGGAGTGTGATGTGGGAGGATGATTTGAAGCTAGGAGTTCGAAGCCATAGTGTGCTATGAATCACACCTGTGAATAGCCACTGCACTCCAGCCTGGACAACATAGTAAGATCCCTACTCTAAAGGGAAAGAAAGAAAGAAAGGAAGGAAGAGAGGGAGGGAGGGAGGAATAAGAAAAGAAACCTTGGAACAAATAAGCAATTATAGCTAGGTTGCAGGATACACGATTAATATACATACAAAAGTCAATTACTTATATATTAGAAATGAACAAATAGAATTTGAAACTAAAAACACAATACCACTTACATTAGCATCCCCCAAAATGAAATACTTAGTTATAAATTTAACAATATATGTACAAGATCCATATGAGAAAAACTATAAAACTCTGATAAATAAAATTAAAGAAAAACTAAACAAATGAAAAAATATTCCATGTTAATGGACAGGAAGACTCAATATTGTCAAGATATCAGTTCTCCCAGTTTGACCTAGAGATTCCATACACTCTCAATCAAAATCCCAGCTTGTTATTTTGTGACTATCAACAACTAATTCTAAAGTCTATATGGAGAAGGAAAAGATTCAGAACAGCAAACATATTATTAAAGAAGGACAAAGTTGGAGGGCTGACACTATCTGACATCAAAACTTACTCTAAACCTACAGCAAGCAAGACTGTGTAATATTGGCAAATAAATAGACAAATAAATCAATGGAACTAAATTGAGAGCCCAGAAATAGACCCACAAAATATAGTCAATTGATCTTTGACAAAAAAGCAAAGGCAATACAATGAAGCAAAGATAGTCTTCACAAGTGGTGTTGGAACAACTGAACATCCATGTGCAAAACAATGAATTTGCTTACAGATTGTACCCTTTTCACAAAAAGTATTTCATGGATCATAGACCTATATGTAAAATGCAGAACTACAAAGTACTAGAAGATAACACAGGCAAAAACCTAGATGACCTTGGCTATAGTAATGACTTTTTAGCTATAACACCAAGGCACAATCCATGAAAGAAAGAATTGATACACTTTAAAACTTCTCTGAGAAAGGCAATGTCAAGAGAATGAGAAGACAATTTACAGACTGGGATAAAATTTGGAAAAGACACATCTGATAATGGACTGTCCACCAATATATCAATGAACTCTGAAAACTCAACAATAAGAAAACAATCCATTTTAAAAAATGAGCCAAGGGCTTTAGCAGATACCTCACCAAAGGAGATATACAGATGGCACACAAGCACATGAAAAGATGCTTCATATCATACATCATCAGGAAAATGCAAATTCAAATAACAATGAGATATCATTACATGCCCATTAGAAATCTGGAACACTGAAACACCAAATGCTGATATGGAGAAACAGAAGCCCTAATGCATTGCTGTTGGGAATGCAACACTTTGGAAGGCAGTTTGACAGTTTCTTTTGAAAATTTTAAAATATTTAATTGGCAAATAAAAGTTGTATATGTTATAGGTATACAACATGATAATTTGATATATGTATACATTTTGTAATCAAATCAATTAATGCATCTATCACTATCCATAGTTACTGTTACTGTGTGTGTGTGTGTATGTGTGTGTGTGTGTGTGTGAGTGTGTATGTGTGTGTGTGTGTTAAGGACACAAAGTCTGATCTCATCAAATTTCAAGTAAATAATATAGTATTATTACCTATAGTCGTGCTATACATTTGATCCTCAGAACTTATTTTTCTTGTAAGGGAAAGTTTGTAATATTTGACCAATATCTCTCTATTTTCTCCCACCTCCAGGCCCTAGCAACCACCTATCTACTTTCCTCTTCTATAAGTTTGACTTTTTAAGATTTCACCTATAAGTAAAATTATATGGTATTTGTCTTACTGTGTCTGACTTATTTCACTTAGTGCAATGTCTTCCAGATTCATCCATGTTGTTGCAAATAGCAGGATTTATTTAAAGACTGAATAGTATTCTATTTGTCTATAGATACCACTTTTTACAATCAATTCATCCACTGATAAATGGATTAAAGGTTGTTTTCATAACTTGGTTATTGTGAATAATGCTGTAATGAATACTGGGGTACAGAATCCTCCATACTGTTTTCCATAATGGATGTACCAATTTACTTTTCCACAACAATATGCAAGGACTTTTTTCCCCATCCCTTGCCAATACTTTCTCTTGTCTTCTTCATTTTAACCATCCTAACAGATGACACGTGAAAGCTCATTGTCATATTTATTTCATTTTGATTGTATTTCTCTGATGATTTATGATGATGAGCATCTTTTCATACACCTGCTGGCCATTGGTATGTCTTCTTTGCAAAAATGTCTATTCAGGTCCTTTGCCCATTTTTCAAATTGGGTTATTTGTTTTGTTTCTGTTTCTGTTTGTTATTTAGTTGTGTGAGTTCCTTATATATTTTGGATATAAACCCCTTATCATATAAATGGTTTGCAAACATTTTCTCCCAGTTGCAGGTTGTTTTTAATTGTATTGTTTCCTTTGCTGCACAGAGACATTTTAGTATGCTGTAGTCTTGTTTATGTTTGCTTTTGCTGCCCGTGCTTTTGGTGTCATATCCCAAAAATTATTACCAAGACCAATGTTAAAGAGTTTCTTCCCTTTGTTTTCTTCAAGAAATTTTATGGTTACATGTCTTACATTTAATTCTTTAATCCATTTGAGTTAATATTTGTAAATGGTATAAGGCAAGGGTCCAATTTTATTCTTTTGCAAATGGATATCCAGTTTTTACATCATTATTTAAGAAATTTTCCTTTCTCCATTGTGTATTCTTGGTGCTGTTGTTAAAAATTAGTTGACCATATATGTCTGGGTTTATTTCTGAACTCTCTATTCTGTTCCATTGGTTTATGTGTCTATTTTTATGCCAGTATCATAATGTTTTTATTATACCTTTTGTAATGTATTTTGAAATTAGGGTGTATGATATATACAGATTTTTTCTTCTTTCTCAAGATTGCTTTGGCTATTGAGGGTTTGTTTGTGGTTTCATATGAATTTTAGGATTGTTTTATCTATTCTTATGAAAAATGCCATTGGAATTTTGATAGGCATTGCATTAAATATGCAGATTGCCTTGGGTAGTATGGACATTTTTAACAATATTAAATCTTCCAATTCATGAGCACAGAATATCTTTCTATTTACTTATGTTTTCTTCAATTTCTTTCATCAATGTCATATATTTAGTATATAGATCTTTCACTTCCTTGGTTAAATTTATTTATTTTTTAACTTTTAATTTTTTTATTTTAAAGATGTGGGGTACAATTCAGGGTTAGGTATACAAATGTTTATTATGCAGGTACGCTTGTTGATGAAGTGTGCCCCCTTTCCCAGGCAGATTCCCACTACTGCCAATCCTATCTCTCCTCCCCCACCCACCCCCCTGTAGTTTCCCACTACTGCCAGTCCTTTTCTTATAGTATTATGATAGTTGTTCAGGATCTGCTTATGAGTGAGAACATGTGATACTTAGTTCTTGGTTTCTGTAAAAGATCAATCAGTATTATAGACCCTAAGTCCATCTAGGTTGCTGTGAAGTTCATGAGTTTGTTCTTCTTTACGGCTTTCTAAGTATTTCATTTTTCCATGATATCATAAATGACATCATTTTCTTAATTTTTTTGAGTAGCTTATTAGGATATAGAAATGCAACTGATCTTTGTATGTTGATTTTGTATCCTGCAAATTTACTGAATTTGTTTATTAGTTCTAACAGTTTTTGGTGGAATATTTAGGGTTTTCTGTATGTAAGATCATGTTATCTGCAAATAGAGACAGCGTAACAACTTCTTTTCTGGTTTGTATGCCTTTTGTTTCTTTTCCTTGTCTAATTGTTCTGGGTAGGACTTTCACTATATTGAATAGTAGTGGCAAAGTTAGTCATATCTATATTGTTCCTTATCTTAGAGGAAACCCTTTTGGCTTTTTACTGTTGAGTATAATGCTAGTTGTGGACTTATCATATATGGCTTTTGTTGTGTTAAGGTACATTCCTTCTGTACCTAATTTGTTGAGAGTTTTTTTTTAATCATTAAATGATGCAAATTTTTGTCAAACAGATCTTCTGTGTCTGTCGAGATGATCATAAATTTTTATTCTTCATTCTGTTAATGTGATGTATCTTATTTATTTGTTTATTTTTATTTCAGATTCATGTGCTGATACATGTGCAGATCTGTTGCATGGGTATATTGCATGAGAG
This sequence comes from Cephalopachus bancanus, assembly GCA_027257055.1. Taxonomy (NCBI): domain Eukaryota; kingdom Metazoa; phylum Chordata; class Mammalia; order Primates; family Tarsiidae; genus Cephalopachus; species Cephalopachus bancanus. The sequence continues at coordinate 1,170,729 of JAPVLO010000170.1, read as the reverse complement.
TGAGGTGTGGGCTTCTAGGGAGCTCATAACAAAAATGGTAAGCATGGTACCCAATGGGTAACTTTTCAACCTTTGCATCCCTCATTCTTTGTGCTCCTCAGGGGTTGCCAGTGTTTTTTGTATTCCATCTTTATGCCTCAGGTGTCCGCAGTGTTTATTGTTTCCATCTTCACTGGTATAAACCCAGTGCTTAGCTCTCATTCATAAGTGAGAATATCTAGTATTAGATTTTCTGTTTTTGTATAAGTTAGCTTAGAATAATGGCCTCCAGTTACATTTATATTGCTGTAAAGGACTTGATTTTGTTCTTTTTTATGACTGTGTAGTATTCCATGGTGTAAATGTACCACATTTTCTTTATCCAGTTCCCTCGGTTGGTTTCATGTTTTTGCTATTGTGAATAGGGTGCATAATATTTATTTATTTCCATATGTTGAACTATTCTCACATCCCAGGGACAAATCTCACTTGCTCATGGTGTATGATCTTTTTAATATGCTGTTGAATTTGGTTTGCTAGTATTTTGTTGAGGATTTTCATATCTATGTTTATCAAGGATATTGGTCTGTAATTTTTTCTTATAGTGTCCTTATATGTCTTCGCTACAAGTTTAATGCCAGCTTCATAAAATGAGTTTTGAAATGTTCCCTCTGTTCAATTTTTTGAAGAGTTTGATAAGGCTTGACACTAATTCCTCATTAAACACTTGGTAAAATTCACCTATGAAGCTATTAGTTTGGGGCTTTTCTTTACTGTCAGGTTTTTGATCACTGATTCAATCTCCTTACATGTTTTTGGCCTGCTTAGTTTTTTTATTTTTTATTTTTTCATGATTCAGTCTTGCTGAGATGTATGTTTTTAGGAAGTTATCCGTTTTTTCTAGGTTTTCCAATTTGCTGATATATAATTGTTCATAGTAGTTTCTAATGACAGTTTGTGTTTCTATCATAAGATTGGCAATTTATTACAAAACTAAACATACTCTTAGCATGTGATCCAGCAATCATACTCCTTAGTATTTACTCAAAAGAGCTGAAAGCATAAGCTACACACACAAAAGAGCTGCATGCGGATATTTATAGCCACTTTATTTTAAATTGTCAAAATAGAAACAACAAAGATGTCCTTCAGTTAGTGAATGGATAAACTACATTTAGAAACTGGGGTATTATTTAGTGATGAAAAGAATTAAGTTATACATTTTTAAGCCAGGAAAAAATATGGAGGATCCTCAAATGCATTTTACTAAGTGAAAGAAGCCAATCTGAAAAGGCTGCATACTGTATGACATTCCAACTATGTGACATTATGGAAAAGTCAAAACTACAGAGTCAGTAAAAAGATCAATAGTTGCCAGTGATTGAGGTGGGGAAAGAGGATCAATGAAGCAGAGCACAGAGGATTTTTAGGGCAGTGAAAATACACTGTATGATACTACAATGGCAGAAATATGTTATTACACATTTGTCCAAACTCAGAGAATGTACAACACCAAGAGTGAACCCTAATGTAAGCTAAGGACTTTGGCTGATTATGATATGTCATGTGTTCATCAGTTATAACAAATGTATCACTCTGGTGAATAATGTTGATAATGGAGGAAGTTATGCATGTGTGGAAGAAGGGAATATGCATCCTCACCAACACCTGTTAGTGTATGATTTCTTAAACATTATTATTGCCATCCTAGTGAGTGTGAAGTGGTTTCTCATTGTGGTTTCATTTTGTATTTCTTGAATGACTAATGCTTGTTAGCCATCTGTATATCTTCCCTCAAGAAATGTTTATTCAAGTCCTTCAACAACTTTTAAACTGGGTCATTTGTCTTGTTTTTGTTGAATTGTAAGAGTTTTCCTATATTCTGGAGACTAGATCCTTATCATACAGATGACTTGCAAATATTTTCTCCCATTCTGTAGTTTGCCCTCTCACTTTCTTAACAATATCCTTTGATGCACAAGTATTTTTAATTTTGATAAAGTTCAATTTTATCTATTTTTTTCTTTTGTTGCTTAGGCTTTTGGTGTCATACCTAAAAATCCAGGGCTAGATCCAAGGTCATGAAAATTTATCTCTATATTTTATTCTTAGAGGTTTAATGGTTTTAGTGCTTATGTTCATGTTGTTAATCCATTTTGAGGACATTTTTGCATATGGTATAAGGACAGGGGTCCAACTTCATTCTTTTGCAAATAGAAATGCAGTTGTCTCAGTATTATCCTCCATTGAGTTAAGTTGACACTATTGTCAAGAATTAATTGGCATATATGTATGGGTTTATTTCTGTATTCTTATTTTATTTTTTTTTATTTTAAAGGTGTGGGGTACAATTCAGGTTATGTCTACAAATGTTCATTATGCAGGCACCCTTGTTGATGAGGTGTGCCCCTCCCTCCCTGGCAATTTCCCTCAACTGCCAATTCCACCCCACTCACCTGGCAGTTTCCTGTTACTGCCAATCCCTTTCTTACAGTATTATGATAATGTTCAAGGTCCACTTATGAGTGAGAATATATGATACTCTGTTCTTTGTTTTTGTGATAGATCACTGAGTATGACAGGTTCTAAATCCATCCAAATTGCTTCAAATTTTATATGTTTGTCCTTCTTTATGGCTGCATAATATTCCATTGTGTATATGTACCATATTTTTTTATCCAGTCCAGCTTTGATGGGCAGTATGGTTGGCTCCATGTTTTTGCTCTTGTGAATAGAGCTACAACAAACATGTGTGTGCAAGTATCTTTATGGTAGAATAACTTGAGTTCCTCCAGGTATTTTCCCAATAGGAGAATTTCTGGGTCATATGGAAAGTCAATTTCTAGTTCTTTCCATTTCTGTATTCTTAATTCTACTTCATTGGTCTATATATCTATCCTTGTGCCAGCTCCACATTGTTTAGATTACTGACGCTTCATAGCAAGTTTTGCAATAAGCAAGTGTGAGCCTTCCAACCCTGTCCTATTTTTAAGATTGTTTTGGCAATTTGGGGCCCCTTGCAATTTCATGTGAATTTAAGGACCATTTCTGCAAACAAAATAAAAAACCAAACAAATAAACAATAAACAACTCTTGGAATTCTGATAGGTATTGTTTAAAATCTGTAGAGCACTTTGGTGGTGTAGCTATTTTAATGATAACAAATCTTCTAATCCATGAATGCAAGATGTATTTATACTTATTTAGGTATTTTTTAACTTTCTTTAATCAATGTTTTATTTTTAGCATATAAGTCTTTCACCGCCTGGGTTAAATTATTCTAGATATTTTATTCTTCTTGATACTAGTATAAATAAAATTATTTTCTTAATGTCCTTTTCAGATTGTTCAGAAACACAACTGATTTTTTTGTGTGTGTTGATCTTGTCTCCTGCAACTTTGCTGAATTTGGTTATTAGCTTTAGTAGCTTTTCTATGGACTCTTTAGGATTTTTCTATATATAGTATACTCTCATCTGCAAATAACGATAATTTAACTTCTTTCTTTCCAATTCAAATACCTTTTATTTCTTTTTCCAGTCTAATTGCTCAAGCTAGAACTTTCAGTACAATATTGAATAAATGTGGTGAAAATTGGCATCTTGATCTTGGGGAGGGGTTTAGTCTGTGTCCATTGAGTATGATGTTAGCTGTGAATTTTTAAAAACAAATACCCTTGATCACATTTAGGAAGTTCCCTACTATTTCTACATTTCTAGAAGGATATTGGATTTTGTCAAATGCTTTTCTGTATCAATTGAGATAATTATATACTTTTTCATTTCTGTAATGTATTATATTGATTGCTTCCTATATTAAACCACTCTTGCATTCCTTAGATAAATCCCACTTGATTATTATATATAATCCTTCAAATGTGCTATTGGATTTGATTTCCTAGTATTTTGTCAAGGAGAGGGGTTTTTTAATTTTCACTTCATTTTTTAATTTTAGGACTGTGAGTAAGGGGTTGTGGACCTGTACTTCAGTGAGATGACTAAACAGCCAGAGTAAAGGAAGCCACATCAACAAGAAAGAGATCTTCAACAGTGTGTCCTGTGTCCCAGCATTCTACTTGGTTCTCTTTATTAATCTATCAATGGTATGAAGACAAAGAAGACCTGCCTATTACACCTGCAGCTGGCAGAACTGAGAAGGAGAGCTAAAAATTGAGGGAGCAAAATAAAGATTTCAAAAGGTTCTGGAATAATTAGGATAAACTAACAAGATGTATTTAAATCCTGGAATCAATGTTTGGGGTTCAAGGGGAGGGAACGGGCTCCTGAATTAGCAACCATTCCTATGAAGAGAACTGAAATTTAGCTGACTACAAACCTCATGAAAACTGAGCATTTCAAGGCGCAAGAAAAGGAGGGCAGGCTGGAGTTGTACTGACACACTGTCATGTCCACAGTGTATATGTGCACATGTGTGTGGTGTGTGGGGTTTGCTTACTCCTCCTCTTGGCTTAACAGGCCCATCCACATCTGCAACATTTATTGCCTTCAGTTCTGGGTGCCAATTTTTAAGTGACAAACTGGAGCCCATCCAGAGGAAAGTGACCAGGACAAAGAAAGGGCTCAGAATCATGTCAGGCCAGGAAGTGTTGAAGGAACCAGGACTATTTAGCCTGGGGGAGAGAAGATTAAGTGAGGGATTTGATAGTTGTTTCCAAATCACGTGACTGAAGAAACAGACTTGGTTTGTGTATCTCCAGAGTGGAGAAAAGACCTAGAGGTGGAATTTAGACAAAGGAAGGGGTTGGTCTTCTACAAGAAAAAGATGTTTTTAACAGTCAGTGAGATCTCAAAAATCTGTGGGTTGGACACCTGATAGATGCCAGAGAAAGTGTTTTAGCACTTAGCTCCCACACCCTACTTCTGGAGAATCACTTCCCACACCCTCATGGCTATCATAGGAATACACTGTAGATTGCACCTGACCAAGTCAGGCCAAAAAAGAGTTCTGTCCCTGGGATTATGGATTTGGGAGTGAGGAAGAGTTGACCTGCCTGTGGCTGCAGCTCCGAGGTAAAACTAGAAAATAATTTCTCATCAAGAGGAGAAGATAATATACAGCAAGAGAGAAAAATAAAATTAACACTCAAAAAAGAGAGAACTAGAGAAGGGAAGGGAAAGGAAAGGAAGACAGAAAGCTGTACAACAGAGAGAGGGGTATTGAGTTCTGAATTCCAGATATTCCTAAGTCTCACAATCCTCTCATCCTCCCACAAATTGGTAATTCAACCTTTGTTTGGAGTGTGTGAAATGCCCTAGTATCATTCCAAAGGGCGGTCTGTCTTACTTAAATTAGAGTTGTGTTTTTTGTCATTTTCAGTTCAAAGGACTCTAATACCAACTGTTTCAAAAAGTAGTAAGGTCTCCATCTTTCGAAATATTTAAGAGAAATAGGGTTACTATTACCTGCTACAGATTCTATGAAGTGGGTAGGAGTAAAAATGAAATAAATTTGGTCATGAGTTGATAATTGCTGAATCTGGGACATGAGTTTATTATTTTATTCTCTCAGCTTTTTTGTATGTTTAACATTTTCCCTAAGGGAAAAAAATGTTATGAAGAGAACCATCACTAAGGAAAGTTGAACAAAATCAATGATTCTCAAACATATCAGACTCCCCTGGGTAGATAAAAACAATAAGAATACAGGGCGTCATCCCTGGAAAATTCATTTCAATTCTATGCCTTTTCTTTTCTTTTCTTTTCTTTTTTTTACACAAATAATTTTTCTTTATTCAGCCCTTATCTGTTTCCAAATGTGAATTATCAGGAAATCCATTTAAAACATTATAGCTAAGTCTAGATATCAGTTTTTATTTTTTTTTAATTTTTTTTATAATCAATATTTTTTATTTTGATATTGTGGGGTACAGTTAAGGGTTAGGTATACAAACATGCTTCATTCAGGAACCCTTGTTGATAAGAGGTGTCTATGCCTTTTCAAGTCTCTCCAGATTGTTCTATCATCTAGGTGAGGTTACTGTTGGGTTAGATGACGTTTAAGACATTTAAATTCTAAGATTCATGGGCTCAAGGGTATCAAAGCCTGGAAGTGACAAGCACCTTCCATTTTAAAATGTGGAAACTTAGATCCGAAGAGGTCAAGTGGTTAAGGTTACAGAGTTAATAAGTAGCAATGGAGAAGTCTAAAACCCAGGCAATCCCATGTTTTCTATCCTGTTCTCAATGGTTTTATAAAATTATGAAAACTTTCTTGATTAATCAGGTGGTACAAAGAAAGCTGACTTTGAATCTAGACTGCATGGTTCAAATTCTGGTTCTACCACTTCCTGAGCTTTATATCTCAATTTCCTTATCTGAATCCTCTTTATGGGGTTGTTGTAAGTTAAATAAGCTGATATATGTGCAATGCTTAAAACAATAAGTAGCATACTATAAACAAGTGCTTGCTACTGCTATATTTATTCCTTGCATTACACTAGGGAGAAAACTGTCACTGAAGAACTTCAAGGAGACTTTGATTATTAGTTGTTGACTATTGGGAGCAAAGATAAGCACTGCCCGTCCACACCTGGTATTGGATTTACTGTTTCATGCCATCCTGTTCAGCGTAAGAGACTATTATCCAGGTCACAGACCTTAAGACTTGGTGGCTACCCTGGTTGCAGTCTACAGTCTGAGAAAAGCAAAGGCCAGAATGCTCACAAGGGCAGCTTGACATCCAAATAAAATTTGTTTTTAATCATTAGCCTATATATTCCAGAAGACTTACTGTTTTATTGTTATTATTATTCCCCCAATGTTCAATCATCAAACAAACAAAATAATTTCTGACTTTAAATAAAACCAACAACAGCAAAACAGCTAAGGGAGATAGAGAGTGACTTCTAAGGCGACTGATGGATACGAAAATTCTACATTTCTAAAGAATAAAGACAGGAAACTAAGAATGTAAGTTCCAGGCGGGCAGAGTTTTTGTCTGCTTTGTTCACTGTTGTTTTCCTGGCAGCCAGTGCGGTATCTGGCCCATGGTAGGTTTTCAGTAAATATGTGTTAAATAGATGATCTTTCAGGGAATGGCTCATATATTTAACAGGCAATTGTCAATTTGGGGTTCAGAGTGCAAATCTACAACTTTAGTTATTTCTTTAAAAATGTAAAACTCAAAAATTTTATTAAAAATATTTTCAAAAGAAGAAATTTTAAGCTCTTCTATCCTCGGGTGGTTCTGGCTTTCTCCTTTCTTTTTCCATATTTTATCCTCTTTGTTTCTAAACCTTGTTTTTAAAAGACTGTTCTCTTTCCTTTCCTTTTCCTTCTCTTTCTCTTCTTCCTATTCCTTCTCTAACCCAGTGTCTCTCCTTCTGGTGATAATACAGGGCTAAAATATTAGTTAATAATTTCCTTGAATCAATATTTAGGAAGTTCATATATGTGCCAGGCACATTTTTACAATAGTCCCCCTTTATCCACAGGGGATATGTTCCAAGACTTCTAGTGGATAGAACCAAACTATATTTTATCCTATACATACATGCCCCGGTAAAGCTTAATTTATAAATTAGGCACAGTAAGAGATTAACAGTAATAACTAATAATAAAATAGAACAATTTTTGCAACATACTGGACCAAAGGTTATATGAATATTCTCCCCCCCATCCCGCCACCCCCTTTCTTTCTTCAAACATATTATTTTTCCCACCCTTCTTGTAATCTGCTGAGCTGATAACCAAGGTGGTTACTAAGTGACGAAGGACAGGGAGTATCTACATCATGGTTACACTAGAAAAGGGGATAATTCATGTCCCAGGCAGGAAAGAGCAGGACAGCACAAGATTTCATCATTATACTCAGAAAGGTACACAATTTAAAATGTACAAAGTTTTTTTATCTCTGAAATTTTCCATTTAACATTTTCAGACCACAGTTGACCTCAAGTAACTGGCATGGAAAGCAAAACTGGATAAGGAGGGACTACTGTACTCCTGTGATATTTTTGCTAAGGTATAATTTATGTCCCTCAAAGTGCCCAAATCTTAGGTGTATAACTTGAAGAATTTTCACATGTGCACATAACTGTGTAATTAACATTGGGTCAAGACAAAAACATTTCCAGTTCTCCTACAGGCTTTCTCATGCTCCCTCCCAGTCAATACTTGCTTTAAAATTAATCACAGCTTGGCCTAGTATGGTGGCTCATGCCTGTAATCCCAGCACTGTGGGAAGCCAAGGCAGGTGAGTACTTGACCCAAGATGTTCAAGACCAGCTTGGACAACAGTGAAATCTTGTTTCTACAAAAAATAAAAATAAAAAAACTAGCCAGGCATGATGGTGTGTGCCCTTAGTCCCAGCTACTCAGGAGACTGAGGTGGAAGGCTTGCCTGAGCCCAGGAGGTTGAGGCTGCAGTGAGCTGTGATCCCAGCCTGGGTGACTGAGACTCCAACTCAATCAATCAATCAAGTTAGTCACTATTTTGACCTCTATCACCAGAGATAAATTTTGAACCTCATAAGATTAGTATCTTGCTTGTGTTCATTGCATCTAACTCTTTTTGTCCAACATTGTTTGTGGAAATAATCTATGCTGCTACATGCAGCAGGTACTATTTTTTAAAATTGAAACTTTATGCCTTCCTAGGAAGAAATTTTCTCTTTCTAAACTTCTCAACCAAATTTATTCGCTTGTATATAAAGTTGATTTATGATGGGTTTTTTTCCTTCCCATTTATTCTCAACTCCAATCCTTTAGTTCCACGTGTCAGTTTTACTTGATGAACAAAAAATTTTCCCATGCTAGGATTATACCTCCGTCTTCTCAGTGGAGCTAGGGTTATAATATCTGAGGTCACCTAGACTGGGGTTTTCACAGGTTTTTCACTGTGGTATGTTATTAGTTTCCAAGATTAGCTTCCTCTGCGACTGGGCCACACAGGACCCATGGACCACAGGCGAGCTCCCTTGGTTAGGAATTCACATACCACCCCATTGTTCTTCTTGCTGATTCTTTCTTGCCACTAGAGGTCAGGGTTCAGTTATTACTACAGAGGGTTGAACAAGTAAGTGTGAAGGGCCAATTAACAATCAAAAGGACCCCAAGAGAGCTGTCTGGGGATGCAGTGAGTTGTGTTCTCAGATAGGTAAGCATCACTATTTTGTAGGCCAAATTTCTCTGAGGATTCTAAAGCCTCAGAGAAATTCTAACTGCTTAAAGTTCAAGTCTCTGATGCTGCCCAATTCTCCACTCCATCACCCTAATTCACTCTGACCTGACAGGGCCTATACCAATGAGGTATAATAAAGACTATAATTTTAATTAGTCTCTGAAAAATTTAAAGGAAGAATGACAAAAATTCAGGGATGCTATGGACCAGTCCTTTACAAAGAAATGGTTAAGTTATAAAACACTTGCTTTATTAAATCTTTCCTAGAATTTCCATGCATAAAACTGATACAGAGTAGACTTCCTCTCTGTAACACAGAGGTGTGAAACTGTGACTCCTGCCCACTCAACCCCCCAAATCCCTCCAACTCACACTGTAAACAATGAAGATATGCTTGTGGAGTCCTATTACTCTAGAAACATTGTTTGAAAACCACTGATCTAGTCCAAACCCCTCATCTTATGAATGAAAGGGAGTTGACTAGTTAACATCATACATTAACAAAGAAATATGACTGGAGATTAATTATTTTTATTAAAATGGTAGAGTTTTTTGAAAACATACTGTATAATTATTATCCTAGCATACACATACATATAGTACCTGTATAAACATACATACATACATGTATACACATACATATAATACCTGTATACATTCATATACATATGCACATTCACATAGCACCTGTAGAAACCTAAATAACATAAGTTAGTTCAGTTTTGCCAGACATTTAGATTGGTGAAGCAACACGTCTGTCATGTTCAGACTGAATGGGTTAAAATCATGTTGTGATAAATTTGAAATTGCACAAAGGAAAGGAGTTTGATCCGTTTAGAGAAGAAAACAGTTTTGTATCTCAATTGTGAACTATAATTTGAAGCTATGAAGACCACTTGCTTATATAGAATACTGAAGAGCAAGAGGAAAGTTTCCACAGTAAAAGAAGAGGGGCTAGCCAGGCTCAGTGGCTCAGCCTGTAATCCTGCGCCTTTGGGAGGCTGAGGTGAGTGGATTGCCTGACCCCGCGGGTTCGAGACCCGCCTGGGCAGCGAGACCTCATCTCTACAATAAATCAAAAAATCAGCCGGGCTTGGTAGCGCATGCCTGTAATTCCGGCTACTCGGAAGGCTGAGGTGGAAGGATTGCCGGAGCCCAGCAGGTCGAGGCTGCAGTGGCCGGGAGCGGCCACTGCACTCCAGTCTGGGCGACAGAGTGAGACTCCAACTAAAAAAAAAAAAAACCAAAAAAAAAAAAAAGAAGAAGAAGAGGGACTGCTTCTGTGTGGGAAGAAGATATCCAGGCCATTCATGCTGCTGGCAGGAAAAGGTGCTATGCAACCGGTACAAAAAGGAAAGTAATAGCCTATACCAGTCATGCAAGACCTATTCATATGCCAGTGAGGGAAGGAAAGCAAGGAAAATTTGAGGGCAACTTTCAGCAGTGGCTTTTAATATCAAATTACTCTCCACTCTTCCAGATCTATGTATATTGCCCAATAGTCATTTACTATAATTTCAGAGGGTCTAATTGAGATGAACAATGTTATACTCAAATTTAGGAGTAACCAGGACATTAATACCAGGTAAGGATTAATAAGTAAGAAACTTGCTTATTCCTAGGTGTTTAAATTTCTTAAGATCTTGTTCTAAACTGTGCTGCATCTTTAGCTTAAAAAAAAACAAGTCACGGTGTTTTAATCTTTTAATTAATAGTTGCATTTTGAATTTTAAAAAAAATTATTGAAGTCCTGTGATACCAAAAGCAAAAATATGTCCTATCATTCCCCCTTTATTTTATTAAATCTGGGGAGCATCTACCTCTTCAGAATATGTGGGCAACAATAAAGCACTCTGTGGCAATATATACTAATATCAGCTGTGGTGCCTGGAAAATAATAAATATATTCTCACAAACCTAAACAGTTATTAGTTTCTTCTATTTGCACCTAGCCCCATAGCCTCTCCATTCTATGAGAGTAAGCTAGAAGACTTCAGAATTTGGATCCTCCTTAAAACCATGTGTCATTTGTATAAGTGTGAGCTTAGAGAGGTTGACTCATCTGTAGCATGGTATGTTGAGATGTGTGTGCAGGTTGAGGGATGAAGATGTTTGCTGTGCAAAGGGAGTGATAGCATGTATTTACCTCCCAATGTCTTGGGGGAGGTGGTAGGCAAGAGATAGCAAAAGATACATGGGCCAACGTGCTCACTAAACAAAGGATGTGAGGTTCTGCTTTGGTTACCAGTTGTTTTGCAAAGTTGGAAGCCAAAAAGCAGAGGACTGGTCAACTAACACTGAGCTATGTGGTCTAAGGTGCAGCTCTGAGAGTTCCACATTCCTGGTGTCCTGATAATTACTATCAGAATGAGATGCTTTCTTTAACAGGTCAAACTAAGGATCTTTTATCACAAATTAGAATAGGGAACCAAAGACTAACACAAACTAAAGGACAGAGGTTCAATTAAAAGCCTATCCTTCTGCCCAGGACTTTTGATAAAAACATCTACTTATTGCTCCCTTCTTTGGAATTCCTTAGAATGTCTTAGAGCTAGGTAGGACCCCTCCCTGGAAGGGTTATTTGTGTTCAATACGTTTGTGATGCTAAGACATTTATCTTCACTGCCTTAGTAATTGAGCATCTAAGTCAAACCACCAACCTGACTTCTGAACTCTTTGTTTATTTACATTCCAAGTCAAACCCCTCATTTGGTCTCCCCATTGGAGAAAGAGAAATGTCTAACCTGCAATGCTCTTCTGAATATCTTCTGAGTTCTAAAGAGGTGGCCCTGCTACCAATTTTCCTTCTGACATAAACAGAAAGTGATAGATGGGACTGGGGCCAATATGAAACAGATATAAATCAAACTTTAGGTTTATAGACTGATTAAGGATATGAGCTATTGAGAAGGGCTGGAACTCCATGCAAAGCCAATATACTTCACAAAGGCCAGGAACAACTTTATGACTTGAGACTCTCAATGAACTCAACTAATGGAACTTGAGTCTCAGCTGACCAAGTAGGATCGCACATCAAACTTATTGAGAAACAGCAGCTTAGATAACCAAGGACAAGGGATCAGAGAGTTCCCGCCTCTCCTCTAGGAGTAAAAAATAGAAACATTATAGGAAGAGCTTCAAAATCTGATCCCCTTCCAGGAGAAGGAGGTGGAGGTGGCAGTTGCAGAACCCAGACTGGAAGAGCAGACTGGCGATCAGCAGCATTACCAGCCTGTGTATAAAATAACAAAGGTTTGAATTCACATTACCAAGTGTGCGCTACGTTCACATCTGCAGGCGAGTTCCCTCTGTAAAGAATGTGAGGGTCATCAACAAGGTTACCTGCATAACCAACGTTTGTATACCTAACCCTGAATTGTACCCCACATCTTTAAAATAAAAATTTTTTTTAAAAAGAATGAGAGGTTCATCCTAGCGATCTGTTATTCTGACGTACAGCTTGGCATACACCAATATTAATCAAGTTAATATAACAACTCATAATTTAAAGACATTGGTGAGCAGAAATTATTTCAATTTGTATTATTGTAGAAGGGCTTTCTCTAATAAGACATCTACTACTTCTCTCTTCCCTGTGCAAACCAACTATTGGAATATTCTTCAGCTTTTCTTTCTCTTCTCATGAATTATTTTTTTCTCCTACTGGTGCTTACCCAGAGTTTTTTGTTTGTTTGTTTTAATCAGACAATGGAAAGAGTCCTCCCCTAAATACAGCAAAACAAAGTCTCTTGCCTCAGATGATCATGAGCTGGGAGTTTTCCCTCTCCCTTTTAACCAGAGTACACATGCTTACAAAGACACTTGAAACTGCTCAGTCCTCATAGCAGGGTCCAAATGGGGAGACTGAGATGGAGAGACATTATAAGACTTATCGTATGAATGCCTCAGAGTTAGTCATGGTACCAAATTCCAGAAAAATAAGACTAGAGCTTTAACCCAGCTGGACCACATGAAGAGCTGGCTAGAGATTTCAAGCTTCTCCAGGGACACAGAGATACGTGGATCAGTTTTAGAGACTGGGTTGTCTCCCAAACAGTAATCAGATTCTTTTCTTGCATCCCACAATCTCACAGGTGTAAACCACATGAACAAATATGTGCTTGGGGGTGAGGGTAGGGGTGGTGGGGGAGGTGATGACAGTTCTGAATTCATAATGCATCATCTCAGGTGGCAGCTGTGCATCTGTTACATATTGTGAAACCTCCCTCTCATACCAGTAGAGCTATTTCGGCAGATAATATCTAGGATCGACTAAAGAAAAGTCATATGTTACCCTACGTCCAGAAATGGCTCAAGAAGATGGATAAGGGGAAGGTGTCGGGGTTGAAGCTTGTATTTTACCTCCTGACTCTCAAAATCATTGGGATGGCAGCTTTGATTCAGTCTTGGAAACTGGACTTAATTACTGGGAACCAGCCCTCTACGTGGGAGCTCTCGGACAGGAGCTTTGGGTCCCTGCTTCCCCAAGCTCCCCCCCGAAGATAGGGATTTGAGCAGTTTCAGCCCATGGGGGCTCCTACAAAGTACTTTCAGCACATATGTGGCTAAAAGTGATAATCCCAACACGTTTTGCAAGAAGAAAAATTGTGCTGGGAACAGCAAGTCAAGCATTTGCTGAGTTTTAGTAGGAAGTGTGAAAAATATGTAACTCTACGCAGGGTCATTCCCCTTGGCCTCACTGCTAGCCACAGCGTGTGTGAGGGGAGGCAGAGGCAGCGCCAAGCTCACATTCATCTTTCTGTGGTTCCATTAATCTCTCCTCTTTCTGAAAACCAACTTATCTTGCAGTTGGTTTAAAAACCTCCCAGGGTTGCAAATAGGGCTGCTGCTAGCACCGAAGAGCCTCTGTGCTAATTAGAAAAAGACTGTCCCTCTGGGAGGGAGACTTGCAGAGAGACGCCCCCTTGGGTAGGCCAATTAGTGAAGAGGTCCCTTTTCCCAGGCGGACTCAGGTCTGTGGTAGGACTCATGGCTCAGCAGTCAGAGCACAAGCAGAATTTCTGGTCCCCAGCAGTTCCCTCAGCTGGTCCCCATTCTGTGCCCAGTGACCATGGCGACAAACCATCCTTTGTGGCTCACAAAATTGGCACTAAATAGTCTCCATTGTTGGAATGCACTTTCTTCTAACCAAGTCTCCTTGCTGATGCCTGTACTCTTAATCCTCTGCATGTAACAAGCACTGTGCACTCAGAAGCCCCTTGGAGATATTGGAGAGCACCATAATGGAAGAGATGCACAGACAGGCGCACAGACAGGCAACAACGCTGATTTCAGCTGCCCTGTTCGGTGGGGGGGTGGCAATTACTGGCTCTTTAGACACAAATATTTGCCTAGGTACTCTTTCCCCCATGACTTTTTTCTTTCAACACTTTCTTTCCCCTTGAGGAGTGGGCTGCAGATTTAATTTCATGTTTTCCCTGATATTGGGGACAATTTTTCTGTCATTTTTCTTTGTCATTAGTTTGAGGTTGTTTCTGGTTTTCATAAGCCATTTTATCAAAGTGTGTGTGTGTGTGTGTGTGTGTGTGTGTGTCTTTAAGTGTGCCTGCTGCCTTAAGACTTCAACCATCAGTAGTAATAGTTATAATGGCAATGACAGTAGAAATTGATCAAGGAGTCCCCATATTCCCTTATGAGGTTGGTGCTATTGTCATTCCTATTTTAAGATGTGGTAACTGATCCAAAAAGAGTTCAATAACTTGCCAAGGGCATGCAACTATTGTGAGGTGGAGCCAGGATTTGAGTCCAGGCAGCCTGGCTCTAGAACTCACACTCTTAGCCCTATGCTATACTGTCTCCATCTTTCCATTCATAAGTACTGTCCATCCTCTATTCATCCCCTTAACCATTTCTTTATCTATTTATTTGTCTCACAAACATGTATTGAATACCCATATACCAAGCTCGTGCTAGGTGCTGAAGGTGAAACCATGAGCAAGATGTAGACTCTATACGCATTTTTAGAATAGTGTGATTAACAAGTATTCAGGTAATTAGATTGTACAATTTCATACAGTCTCCTAGTCAACTTGTCTTGGATGTCTACCTTGCCAATAATGTCCTACACTGAGAACTTTCCCTTCCCCTTGCTCCTGTTAAATGGACAAGCCAAGGTCTTATATCTTAGCATATTACTACCTACTTGTCACTGATGATTGGAACAGAGTAGAATACAAAACCTACGAGCTACCATTGCAATGGATATAAAACCACCAAATAACTCTTTTAGAGACACAGCAGAAGTGGGTCCTTGACCATGGAGAGAAGGGCTGGAGTTGGCACTTTAGCAAACCCACAAGCTGAAGAGCCTCTGACGTAGCAAAGGCTTTGACATGGGGCTGACTATGGTAGCCTGTGGAGGGTTCTATCTGCCAGGGAGATGGCCTCTGGACTGGGAGTAATAAGACATGAGGTGGTTTGACATAACCCAAAATATTAGAAATAATTTCCATGTGCCTCACAGGAATATCAGTCTTATTCTTGTGTATCATAACTAATGACTGTGGGGAAAGGTCCTGATGAGGGAGGGCCTTGGGGGGCAAATGAAGGTGCCCAAACAAGGTACAGGAGGCACCCCAGTGCTTACAATAAATGCAATGATAATTGTTTACATGCAAAGGCCTAGGCCACGAGACTCCTTTCCCTTTCCATGCAAGGTGGATGATATCCACTTGAGTTTTATTGCCCAGAGGTTTTGCTTCGGGAGTTCTTGATCAGAAAAGCATAGGTTAAGAGGTTTTTGCCATAGACTAGCAGGGCCAGAGCTCCTGGGGCCCAGATTGGGGCATAGCAGCCTCCAGTATTCTTGCAGTGGCCCAGGGATGAGAGGGTGAGGTCAGAGGGAAGGGCAGGGAAAGGGCACAGTTGCTGGCTACTTTGAAGGACAGACTGATGGCCAAGTCTGTTATCTGCATCCAGTTCCTCTCAGAGGTTTGTGTGAACTTCTGGTCTTTATCATCCACGTGAATGGTCTTAGCATTCTGGATGGCACAGTTTGTCCTAATCTTCACTTAGCATGATTTGAACTATGCAGTCTCATATAATGGACTCTTAGACCATTGTTAGCCTCAGTTTGATCTGCTGTTTCCACACTAGAAATAGATGTCCAAATGTTTATTGAAATGTTGAACTAAATTGAAGTAATTGTAATGAAGTAATTGGTTACATTCAAATTACCATAGAATAAACTCAGAATGTTGCTATCTAGTGGGAGAGAAGCTTCATTCCTCTACTGCAGGAAATTTTAGGTAGGATATTTATTGAAGTAAAGGAATGGGTTAAAAAACTTATATAACTATATTTCTTCCACCTCATTTCTGTCAACATAAATAGACCATGGCCTTTGGAGTCAGACAAGCATGGATTTCATAAATACTGGAATTCTAGCTTACTATGATTGGTAACTGTGGATATCCTAAGTTCCCTTAGTGTCAGTTTCTAAAAATAAAAGAATAAAACCTGCCTCCCAGGAGGGTTCCATAGAGCAAAGGAAATAAAATGGGCAAATGGTGAGCTCAGTGTCTGGCATACAATAGGCACAAATACATGTTCAATTAAATAAATGAATGCAAGCTATTGCACCTCTTATCTCAGTTTTGTCATCTGAATAATGTGTAATAATTGTACAGCTATGACAGGTTTTTGAAGGTCCAAATGAGAGATGCATGTAAAAACACTGATCTCTCATAATATAGATATGAAATAGAATAAATGGTTTGGAATGGATGACTAGAGGTGTGAGAAAAGGGACAAAAACCAAAGTCTGAGTGGTTACAAAGAATATTTTCTACCTCTTTGTAAATTAAAACAAACAAAAAATTGGTTTAAAAAGTATACAATTTTATGGCCCAGTCAATATGTAGGGAAGCTTGGGTGGTTAATAACAGAGCAGTGGGTGATCTGTGGGTCTGGTGCCACAGCTTTGTCCTACTGGCAGACAATGGCAGACAAAATTGGAGGGACCCCAGAGATTTGATCCCAGTCCATCCAGATGCTTGGGCAGCAAAGTCATTTGAAGTAATCCTTCCTGTGTGTAGCTGGCTCGGAATTCTCTTTGTCTGTATTGGTTTGTCTTTCGAGACAACACAGACTTTATCTGTATAATTTATTATCTATATCAAATAATATTTTAGTGCTGTCTACCAAAGCAGTTTAAGAGAGACTCCTTCCAATATCCAGTCTTCAAGTTTCTCCTTTTCTTTAATAAGGTTGTTAATCATTTTATTTGCAAGTTCATTTACTTATTTTGATTAGTGTGGTGTGGTTAGAGTTTGACTTTTTCTTTAAGTATTTGAAGCATCTTATAAGAAAAGACACCTATAGGAAAAGACCCTTGAAATAAAGTTTTTAAAAATGTTGGTGAGTTTAGGGATAGGTAGAGAATGTGATGAATGGTACTATGTGGTTTAAAATAGGTGAAACTACCAAAGTCATAAATCACTATGCAAGTACTGTTGTTTATTAATATCTACAATTTTGCTTTTTTGTTTTGTGTCATCACATCATTTTGCATACCTTTCCTAACACCATCTTTTTTTTATTTTGGAGAATATTATTGGCTTTAATGCCACAAAATTCATAGCTATAAACAAATAAACTCAGAAATTCAAAACAAGGAAAGGACAGGTAAAGCAGCGTGAGAAAATAAAAAGTCACAGAAGAGCAGGAGTAATGCATTGTTTTTTGTTGTCTGGTCTCAATTGAGTTGTTGAAGTAACAGGTTGGTTGGGGTGAAATTGTCCAGATTGTACTAAACAAATTCTAGACATCAGAACATAATGGAGGTCTAGCAGCTGGAGTCTAGTCAAGAACTGACTTGATGCCAGGCGCAGTGATAAAGGATGTTATCTTGTTTGGTCCCTAGAGCTGTGCTGGATAAAGTAAGCAGTGTCCACATGAGGTTATTTAAATTAATTAACATTAAAAATTCAATTCCTTTACATTAGCCACATTAGAATCTACTTCAATCAGAGAGTTGGGTATTAGAGATAGAAAGGGGGTTTGTTTGTTGTTTGTTTACTAATTATGAAAGGTAGTTTCATAATGAAGCAACCATGGACACAAGTGGAAGATATCTATATTTAAGCCCCGGCTCTATCACTTACTAGCTATGTGACCAAGACTTATTTAAGTTATGTCCACTGAGCTTCAGGTTCCTTGTCTGTAAAATGGAACTAACAATATCTACATTATTAGTGAGTATTGTTGTGAGAATTATAGATTAATTCTATAATCTATAGAATTATAGAATGTTGGTAAGTCACCTAAAAGACTGATTCAAGTTAAATGATAATGATGGTGAGAAGAGAAAAGGAAGAGAAGAAGGAAAAGATAATTCAAATTCTGTCTTCAAAAAGCTTCTAGTATGACTATTACAGGATTTTGTTCAACTCCCATGAAATTAATGTTTTCTACAGTACAACCCCAGTAGGAAACCTCTCCTTTTCAACACCTTTCTACCATCTCCACAACAAATGTCATCCTTCTTTGACACAAATCACTTTGATGGTTCCATGCATTTAGACTATTATTTGACTTCTCCCTATTTTTCAGGAAGAAGCTGAAAACTTAGTAAATAACTTTTATAAGGTTTGAAGGTACACAGCCCAAGAGTTAAAATTGGAATTAAACCTAGCATCAGCTTACCTATGAAAAGGCATAGAAGAACCTCATCTCTAGCTGGAATTCCAAGAACCAGTGAGTAGATACTGGGAATAGTTTAGAGGCATAAGTAAAGCTGCTTCTCTGGAGACCTCTGATCACAGTTTTCCCTTTTTCTGACTTCGTACAGACAAAACATTGCTTAAAATCCCCCTTGCTGCTAGAAGGCTGAAGCAACCACTCCTTTAGAGACCAACACACCTGCAGTTGTTCTGTTTTCTTCTGCCACACCAACCATTGTGCAACATCTGGATAAGTAGCTACAATACAGCATCTTTTTCTGTCTTGGGGCTCAGCCTCCCGTGGACCATAGGTCAAGTGTTTTGCTTAACTCCATGGCCTTCTCTGCTGTCTCTTCAATCAGTGCTGTCATTTCCCCAGTTGGGGGGTTGATGACTAGTCTGGACGATAGGTCTGCTATAAGCAAGCCTTTGCCTGGGGTATAGATTACTCGTAAATCATATCTTTATAACAGTAATAACTTTCCCTGTCGTCTAGCAGGTGCGTTGCCTGGTGGTTTGTGATCTGTCTGGACAGTCAGGCTTCTGCCAAATGCATATTTGTGGAACTCTCATAGTGCACATATCACTGCCAATATTTTTTTTCTTTCTTGCTCAACCAAACTTTTTTTTTCAGCCAAAACCAGCATTAGAGATGTGTACATGACAGCTGAAGAATCCAGTCACTTGCCGAGAATCTCACTATGGGTTCTCAATGGCCTTGTACACTATTAGACAGTGATTTCAGTGCCAAAGAACTTTAAATGGAAGAGGAAAAGCTGTCACATTTGCTAAGTGCCTGCAATGTGCCAAGCACTGTGATAGTTGTCTCACCTGTGATATTTTGTTTAATCCACCCAACAACCTCAGGAGACAGGTACTATCTTTAACCTTATTTAACAGATGAGGAAGTTAAGATTATAAGACATTTAATAACACTAGCTAGTGGCTTTTGAGTCCTGATGCCAGGCACAGAGATAAGGATATTATCTCACCTAGTCCCAAGAGCTGTCTAAAAAGATTTATTAGTCACTGGTGACTATTCACATTTAAACAAATTCAAACAAATTTAAATTTTAAAATTCAGTTTCTCAATCGTATTAGCCACATTTCAGGTGCTCAGTAACTACACATGGCTAGTGACCACTGTTTTTGACGAGGCAGATATAGGACATTACTGTCATCTCCAAAAATTCTATTAGCCAGTGCTGCCCTAGAACAATGCTATACGGTAGGCACAAGTATAGTAATATCCATATTATGGATGAGAATATAAATGCTTCTATTTGTTATTTAACTTGCTGGAAAAAAGGTCACAGAGCTAATGATTTTGGTTCAGGCCTGAATACAGTTCCAGAAACCTCCCTCATAAGTTCAGTGACTTATGTAAAGTCACCCCACTGGTAAGTGATGGTGTGGGAGAAACCTGCTTGAGCATTCAGGATAGCTGTTGAAGCCTCACAGCAGACTCTTTTTAACAAGTCTTCTTTCCAATGATAGGTATGCAGTCCACATTCCTATCATTTCCTTGATCTGATTTCACTACTAGAGCCACCAGATTCCCTGGGCTTCTTGCCTCCCTTGGATATGTGCATATCATTTTGTTGTTGTTGTTTTGTTTTGTTTTTCTAAGAATCTCTTGCCTCTGCAAAAGCCTATCTCCCATTTGCTCACAGTGTCATCCCTGTCCACATGAGGTTGTGCTTTTCTTCCCCATCTGCCCTGGACATCTGGTATACTTACTCCTGAAGACTCCCCCAAAGTCTTTATTATTCTCTCAAGGATCTTAGCGGCTGACTTAATCTCAAATAGTAGTCTGAGTCTGTGATTCTGGCATGCCCCTGGGGAGCAGGAAGGATACAGAGCTAAATGATTTTTCATCTGCTGGTGTGCAAAGCTCTTTTGCTGGCTCAGGACCCAAGACCTCATCTGTGACCCAGAAGAGGGGTGTGGCAGGGGGCCAGATTTCCTCCTCCAATTCCAGTCTTGGATCTCTTTCCTTTTCTCAGGACCACTGAATGGAGCCAGAACCTCTCTCCAAAACTCACCTTGATATAAGCATTTTTTCTGAGATTTCTAAGAGCTGTAAAGGATGCATGGCAAGGGCAATGCAGTCTGTTAAGTGATCCTGACATATCAAGGTTCTGTACTAGGCAGTCAGGGAAATAACTAACACTTTGTTAACCCTCACTGTGTGTCAGGGACTCTGGCAAACACTATGCTTTTTTTTTTTTTCTTTTTTACTTCATTTTATTATAAAGATGTGGAGTACAAGCCAGGATTAGGTATACAAGTAATCTACGTGCAGGTGAAATTTGGGCCTCCAACTGGTCCTCACTTCTTCTGGTTTAGGACCAGTTACCCTTTGTGTTGTTACAGGCCTCCCCTACCCCCCACCCACCCACCAGCAATGTCCCATGACTGCCAATCCCTTCCTTGTGCTATTGTGATAAATGTTCAGGTCCCACTTATGAGTGAGAACATGTGGTATTTGGTTGTTTGTTTCTGTGATAGATCACTGAATATGATTGTCTCCAGCTCTATCCATTCAATTTGCTGCAAAGTCAATTATTTTGTCCTTCTTTGTGGCTGCATAATATTCCATCCTGTATATGTACCACATCTTCTTTATCCAGTCTTCTTTTGATGGACATCAGGAGGGTTGGTTCCATGTTTCTGCTATTGTGAATAGTGTGGCAATAAACATGCGTGTACAGGTGCATTTTTTGTAGGACAATTTATGTTTCTCTAGGCATATTCCCAGAAGGGGGATTGCCGGGTCATATGGAAGGTCAATTTCTAGTTATGACTCTTCGTAAAATCTTCCAGTGTACAAGTAGAAAATCAAGAGACAGATAAGCAATTTGCTTGAGGTCACACAGCTATTTGGGAATTAACTGGGATGAATACTTTAAGTCATGGTATTGTACTGCTTCCTGTCATTTGCTCTGATTCTATACATAATAAATCATTATTCATGATTGACCGATGAGAAAAATGAGTCTCTTAGAGATTAACAATTGTTCCTAGGGTATAGGCAATAAGTGACTAAACTAGAAACCACCATAATAACATAAATATATAGCTATTTTTAACAGTCCTATGTCAAATAATTCAGCTTGAAAGTAAAGATGTATTTTAAGAATAAAATAAAAAGTGCTTTGTGAAATGTAAATCACTCTCCAAATCTAAAGAACTTTTTTTAATGTAACAACCTTATAATTAATTATGCTAAATATTACTTCTTGATCATATTTTTTACATCACTATCACCCATGGCTTTTACTCTAATAAGTGTTCAAAACCCACTTAAAGAAAACAGGTTTATCAGTAAGGAATAAGTTGAGATGAGTTAATAGAACAAAAAATATGACTTAATCTTGATAGAAGTTTATCTCTCTCTCTCTCTTGTGTAAGAGAATTTCAGAAGTGAGAAGTCCAGGGCCGGTGTGGGTGTTTCCTCTGTGATCCTCATTTTCCCTGGTCAAGATGGCTACTTGAATTACGGCCATTATGCCCATGTTGAAGGCAGTTGGACAAAGAAAGAAAAAAAGGAGGATGGGCACCTTTCCAGTTAATAATACTTTGTTTCTATTTATACCCGTTATACCATTGGTAGCCTGGGAAATGGATTACTTACATAGCCATGTGGGACTATATCCAGGTAAAAACCGGGGTTCAGTTTCTAAGGAGGAAAAGGAAAACAGATGATGTAGAGTGGGCAACTAGCCATCTCCGCCATGATAACTAATTCCTAGAATAGGGTAGAAATAATTATTCTAATCTAGTAGTTAATTTAGGCCATAGCCTCTTTTTGAACCACTTCTTGATTTTTCTGAATAAACCAATAGAAAGATCTTCAGTGCTACGT
Organism: Cephalopachus bancanus; assembly: GCA_027257055.1. Taxonomy (NCBI): domain Eukaryota; kingdom Metazoa; phylum Chordata; class Mammalia; order Primates; family Tarsiidae; genus Cephalopachus; species Cephalopachus bancanus. Next base: position 1,148,058 of record JAPVLO010000170.1, on the reverse strand, counting down.
GGAACAATCTCCTTTGGTTCTTTGGATCTCAGAAGCAACAAAAATCGCATGATGTTTTCCCTTTTACTTATTCAACATCTCATCCACGGCCTTTGTGGGACCATTTTTCTCTTAGAGTGATCCTGGGAAATCGTATTATCCTCTTTGTACTTCTTTTTCTGTGAGGCATTTCCCAATTTTTATTTTAACAGTGCTTTTGTTTGGAGGCTGGTCTCATCTCACCCATTCATTGCTTTTGGTATCTAGGTAGTTGCCATTAGATTTGGGTTTGGCAGGATTTGAATCCTGGTGAGATAGCTCCAGAGTAGGCCTTCACCTTAGGCCATTGCCACCAAATAACTTGGAGCAGCAGCATTGTCAGGCAGAGAGCCTTGAGAAAGTGCTTTACTTATGTTCAAATATTAAGTTTTTGAACATCTTGCCTTCTGTGAGGCTCAGTTTCCCAACCTTTCATATGAGGGAGTTAGGAGTTCAATTAGATGATCCATAAGGTCCCTTTTAGCTCTGCATCCTACAGTCCCTTGGCCCTGTATGCATGGAAACCAGAAAGTCAACACTTGTGGTGTAGAGGACAAAAATAAAGAGCATGGCCCTAAAAGGGAGGTTGGAAGGCATCAAACTTCCTTATGATTTTAGCCAGGATTCAACATTTACCACTCTGAACTTGAAGCAATTGTGCTTGAGGGGAGAAAGAAGAGGCAGATATTTCTTTTTTTTCTCCAAGAAGAGGCAAGTGCTTGGAAGGCCAACATGCTTGAGCATGGGTGAGGAGCAGGGTAAGGAACACACCTCAGAGGAGCTCTATTGGGTCTCCCTCTGGGTCTCTTCCTGCTTCCTGTTAACTTTCATCCCTGATGCTTCTAACTCCATCCTTAGGTTTCAACATTCCCCAGCGGTCTACAATACACTTTTTTCCGTCTTCTTACTCAATATACTCTTCCTTGTTCATCTTATCTACACACTTTTATATCTTTAGCCCATTTGTTTCTTTTGAACTCCAGACCCGTAAAATAAGCTTTTACTTTGCAAAATAATACTCCAATAAATGAACTTATCCCCTTTCACACAAAACCTACTTATTTTCCAATATTCACAGTATTAGAACGCTCCACCACCTTACAACTGCCTACTGCCAAAACCTGAGAGTCATTTGAGACTCCTCCCTTTTCTTCCCCCATCCCTAATCCTCCCTTAGCCTTTCAGTTAGCAAATCCTTTTACTTCTGTTCCCTTCTCCCAACCACCAAGGTTTCATCAATTTTTTCTAGATTAACTATAATAATTTCTGGTCTCAGCATTCTCTAATCCTTTCCTTATAAAGAAAAAATTTTAAAATTATAAATCTTTTTATAATTGTGGCAAGAATAGCAAAAATAATCACCGTTACTTGTTTCCCAGAACAAGCGTTTTACACATATTATCTTTCACACGCACTACAATCCTGCCATATATTAATTGCTTTACCCATTTTACTGATGTGGAAATTAAGGCTAAATAATATTCCCAATGGCACCATGCTAGTAAGTAGTAGAGCCAGGAGTTTAATTCTTTTTTCTCTATTTTCAGATCCTCTTCTGTTCTAGAATTTTTCTTGTCCTACCATTTGTCCCTCACCCATTGCCTTCCAGATGAAAATTTAGTCTTCTTGGCATGGTGTTCATGGGCCTTGATGATCCAGATGCTGCTACTTCTCAACTCCAACTCCTGCCAGGTCCACTCCCTGCACCACATTCATTCACAGCTGCCAGCTTCAGGGTCGCTCTGGCCTTTGTGTGTCTCCCACTTTTATAAGCATTATCCTTTGCTTGGAGAGCCTTTCTCCATGGACACTGCTCTAGACCCACATATCCAATTCACATATTCAGATGTCACCTCCTCATCAATACCTGCATAGCCATCAGAGTCTGTTGCTTCCACCACCTCTGAGTTAACCACTATTATAACATTTATTTTTCCCACTCTTCATTGTCTCCTCTCTCCTCCTTACAGCAGAGATTGCTTTTTTTCTCTACATATTTTTCTGAAGCCTAGTACAGTTGTGCCTAGAACATTCTGTGCTCAATAGATGATAGTGATTGTAATGGCTTTCATGATAATCATGATGATGAAAATGTTAGTAATATAGCCGATGGGTAGGCGCTTGCCTCACAATTTAGTCTTGTCTTTCTATCAACTCTCTCTAAGTCATCCTATGCAGTCTTATGGCTTTCCTCACTGACTTTATATTGGTGTCTCCAAAATGTTTCTTTCTATGTCAGACTTTTCTCTTGACCTCCAGATGACTATATCCAACTTTTTCCTCAATGCCCTCATTTATCAGTCTGATCTGCATCTGAACCTTAACATAGCTATAATGGAGCTCAGAAGTATTTCTCTCTCAAACTTTGGTTCTTCTGGTCTTCTCCATTGCATTTAATGGCCTCATCTTTTACCCACTTGCTTTGACCGACAACTGAAAAGGTAGCCACTATGCCTCTTACACTCTGCCTCCAGTTTATTAGCTAGTCCTTTGGCTTGACTGAATGCCAAAATAATGATAAACACCACATCTACCATTTCCTTCCTTATCACTCTACTATCCAGGTCAAAGCTAAAATCATCTTTTAATAACTGGCTCCTAACTGGTCTCCCGGTTCCCACTCTTTTCACTCTGCTATTCATTCTCCTTACAGCAACCAACATTCAATAACAGAATCAGGTCACATCATTTTCCTTGCTTAAAATCCCCCATGACACCCTCCCCATCACAGTTGAAACTAAAAGGCACGATAGTCCTACTATAATCTATAGGACCCTGCTGCCTACTTTGCTGGTCTTATCTCCACCACTGTCTCTTTCTTCCACCAGACTCTGGTCACACACTCCTTCTTTCTCTTCTTTGAACCAGACCACCCCATTTCTGCATGGGATCTGAACACTTACTATTTCTTGACCTAGAATGCTCTTGCCCCCAGATCACTGCATAGTCAGCTCCTTCTCCCTAGTTTCTACTTAGAAATCCTCTCCTCAGAATGGTCTCTCCTATGCACTCCACCTAAAATAGCTCCAATTCCACCATCGCTCTTTTTCCTATACTTTTTTGTTAGCACTGGTCACTATGTAAAATTATTTTCATCCACTAACTTACTTACTTGTTCATTTTTTATTATCTACTCCCCTCCAACTAGAATATAAGCTCCAAGAGAATGGGGACCTTAATTTGCCTTGTTTAGTGATGAGTCCACAGTGATTGGAACAATTCTTAGCCTAAAGTAGAAACTCAAAAAATATTTATCAAGTGGATAAATATTTGGGTAATTAATGTCTGAAAAAATTAATGAGGGCTCTGGCCTGTGCCAGTTTTATAATTCTAGTGAAACTCAGAGTAATAAGAAAGTGGTTAGAAAAAAGAAAGTTCCCAATCTCCCTGCCCACAACAAATGTACCCCAAATCATTTCAGTATATGCTACTTGGAAAGTTGGGCAGCTCAAGTCGTAGCATTTGATCTTATCATCTTCATTAAGTATAGAAGAATTTTTTCCACTTGTAGTCCTATAAAATCTGCTGATTGGTACTGAATTTGGCTTTGGTAGCAAATTATTTGTCTGTAGGTGATGTTCCATGGTAATATGAATATATTTTTGAATATCCATATGTGTAAATAAATCTATTTTTATATTGTAGATATGTACATGCATACATATATGTATGTATGTGAAATCCTCCCAAACCTCTTTATGATATTACCACAGTAAGATCAACAACAAAGATTAGAGTATTAAGAAGTAAAATCTTTTTTTTGCTCTTCAATTTAATGTTGCCTTAAAAGCTCCTTTTTAGGAAATCTATTGTACTTCAACAATTATTCTTCTAAATAATATGATATCTGAAGAGATAGTAGTATGACACATGCAGCAACATGGATAAAATTCAAAAACAGTATTCTGAGTAGAAGACACCAGTCAGAAAAGAATATTTTTCTATGATTTCATTGACACAAAATTCAAAAAATAGACAAAACTGACCCACAGTGATAGAAAGTAGAAGAGTGGTTACCTTTGAGGGTTTGACTGAGAGAAGTTTCTTTGTACTAAACTGTTCTTGTTCTAGGCGGTGGTAATATGAGTATATACATGAGCATATTTACATATGAATATAAATATCTATACATATAAAAATCTGTCAACCTTTACACTTAAGGTTTGTAAAACTTACTCTTATATCTCGATCAGTCAATCAAGCCAATAGTAGTAGCTAATAATAGTCAATTGATAGTAGTAGCCACTCAGTCACACTGAAAGCAGAAGTCTAAAGGGATTTATTATAAAGCTTTAGGCAAAAATAATTTTTAGGGCTCAATGCAGGTTTCATTCTGGATAAAAATCCCTTGAAATAAGGAAATGACAGTTTTGGCACATCAAGTTATCCCCTTCCTAGTTAAAGGAAAAATCTACTTAAGCCCTTACATTTACTCGCTGCATTCCCTGCAGCTCTCAAGCACAATAGTGAATGTAAGATACAATAAAAAGGTCATTTTCTTCTTTCAGCAACAGTAACACAAGTGGCTACATTTCCTGATTCTGGATTAAGTTCAAGATTTCAAATACAACTGAACTCGTTTCTGATTAGAAAGTTTGATATTTATCATAGACTTCCCTGTCTTCCATAACCAGTGTGAGAGAGATTGCAAAAAAGTAAACTGAAAGGGCCCATTCTTTTATTTAACAATTAACCCCATCTGGGTAAATAATACGGTGCGGTGCACTTGAGCCATTGCTGTTAGGCTCTGAGTTCAGAACTCAACACGGCTTCAAAGCGGCGTCCATGAAACGATGACAAGATGCTACAGAAATGGCTTTTTATGTGGAATATAATGCGCATCTAGTGTTACATGGTACAGTAATGAGGAGAAGAGGGTTGTAAAGACAGAGCGGATAGAGTGTCTGGAAGTACTTACCTGAGGGAAACACAATCTTGGTTTAGTTCAGGCCCTTAGGCCTAGAAGCACAGTATATGGTCTAGAAACTTGAATATTCGAAAACAATTTCACCAAGGGTTGTAAGGTTTCCATCACAGGCAAATAAAAACAAAATTCCCTGGCAGTCACCAAAGCAGTCAAGAGATGAGATGCTTCTGAAAACCTGAGCTTCATTCCCTCTTTTATCAGATAATTTCATTATACAAAGGGGCATATGTCTTTTAAAAGTATCAAACAGCACATTAGAACCGTGAAAGCCCGTCAGTCAACAAATCCTTTTGATAAAGATCGATCGCTCCCTGAATAAGGGGAAAACATAGTCCAGGTCAATCTGTCAGCAAACGCATTCAAAAATCTATACTCTGAATTGAGACAAGAAACTCTAATAAACTGAGATTACTTTCCGAGAAAATATTTGGGTATCCCTACAAGCCCAGGCCCCACACCTGACTGCATTTGGCATCCTCGGGAAGAATAGGCCGAGTGACATACGGAGGTGTGTGGGCATCTTTGGTTACTTCTGAGAAACAGGCCTCACCTGATTTCCACCCACCTGTATCGCTTTTAGTAAATGGCACAGGGATGGAAATTAGTGGAGGAACTAGCTTGAGACTTGTCAGCTCCAATTTCCCAAGTGGATTTTCTATTGTGATATGGGTCATCTGAAGACCACATGAGAAAAGCAGGGTCTGGAATCTGCTTCAACAGCAAACTGCTTGCAAGGCCCTCTGGAACAAAAAGAACTTGTACATCTAATTGTTGTCAGTTACAGATGCCTCTAGAGAGATCCATAAGGAAAATAAAGCATGGAGAGAGTAGATTTGGAGCATCTTTTTGACCTAGAAGAAGGCCAAATATTTTTGTCAATTAATTGAGGAACAGTCTTTGTCAGGGAGTCCAAAAGAAGAGAAGTTAGCGTTTAGTAAGCACCTATTGTGTGTGCTTTATGTTTGCAATCATTATCTCAGTGAATCCTGGGACAACACTGAGAGACAGGTGTGAGCCCCTGTTACAGGTGGTATAGGAGGTATACTGGTTCGATGTCTGAGTTTCTTACTCCAGATATTGAACCAGTATCAACAGTGGCATTTGGACCCTTGTATCCCATGTATTGAGCCTATCGACCAGAGTGACTGCTAACCTTTAACATTTAAACTCCATGGTCCAGGGCCACCCACCCATGACCCCTTCTGACCCTCTCCTTAATGATTAGGCTGACCTCTGGGGTTTTCTTGCCACACAGCCCAGTAAAAGAGGCTGACTCAAGATATCAGCCAGGTAAGGAAGGATTGGATTATAAGAGTGTTCATCTAAGCTGCACAGTTAAAAAAATCATACATCAAAGCCCAGAAACAGAGTTCAGATGAAAGATGAAGAATATTCTCCACGCAGGTAGCCAGAGGGGTCCACACACTGGATGAGTGTTCAGAAGCCAGGGAGAAAGAGAAGGGGAGGAGGCAAAGACTATAAGCTGGGATCAGATACACTAACCATGCAGTCTCCTACCTCCACCTGTTATCACTGAAAGGGAAAGAGTGACTTAGAATTTGACTTCAAATAAGAGCTCTACCTCAAATACAACTGTGGGACTTGAGACAAAGTAATTTACCCCACTGAGTGCCAGTTTCATCATTTGTATATTCAGGATAATGGCACCACCTGATGGAAGAAAAGTGAAGATTAAAAGGAGTAATGTATGGGAAACACCTAGCCAAGAGCCTTTATCGCAACAAGACCTCAGAAATCTTAGGTTTCCCCATTTCTCTTTCCATCCTCTTCAGCAAGAACCAATTCTACAGTGACATTGACCCTAAGGCCTAGTATAGGAAAAGAAATGTCTATCAGTTGGGCTGAGGAATTCAGACACAAGGTGCAAGGCAGCCCATAGTCAAGGCAGTTCTGAGCAACAAGGCTTGAGAAACTACCCATACTACCCTGTTTCTGCACAGCATAGGACATCATTGCTTCCCTACCACCACTTTTCTGCACTAGCACAGAGAAGTGCTCTGATACTCATCTTGTACAGGGCCTTCACATGGCAACTGCTTGGGCCCCAACCTTGAACCCAGCAGTTGTACCCAGTCACCTGCTGCCCTCTCATCCTGAATGACAGCTGCCATCCCTCATCCTTACCCCCAATCCTCTCATCCCTGTACTCCAGGCCACCTTCCCTTGGTTTCAGCCAGCCTTCCCCCTGGCTTTTCAATGGCATGAGCATGTTTAAGTGCACGACTTGAGCTCACTAACTGAATGATAAGGAATAAAGGCAAGGGTGGAGGGCGCACACATGGAAGTAGAGGAAAGAACCACATCTTGTAAGGGAAAAATGAGGTCATGTTATCCTTTGGTTTCCTTATTTTACACACACATATATATATATTGAATGGAAGACTCACTCTGTGGTCCAGGCTGAAGTGCAGTGTCACAATCACAGCTTACCACAATCTTGACCTCCTGGCCTCAGGTGATCTTTCTGCCTCAGTCTTCTGAGTAACTGCGGCTACAGGTGTGTGCCCCCACACCCAGCTGTTTTTTTTTTTTTTTTGCAGAGACAAGGTCTTACTGTGTTGCCTATAGTGGACTCAAACTCCTGGGCTTAAGCAAAACTCCCACCTCAGCCTCCCAAAGTACTGGGGTTACAGGCATAAGCCACTTTGCCCGGCTTTACCTTAGCACTTTCGTAGAAAAGTAGTTAAATTTGAAGTCTGGAGTCTACCACCCTTTAAGTGACTGTGGCAAGTCAGAGACTTCAGTTTCCAATTAGTAAAACATGAAGGCTTGAGATGACATCTCTGAGGTTCCTTCTATTCAAGCATGCCTGAGTCTGTTAATTCTGTTTCACAGAGCTATTATCCATTCATAAAGAGGATGAAGGTGACAAAAACAAGGCTTAGGAAGCTGCATAAGGTGTGGCCTTAGACTTGAAGTCCTGGGTTCAAAACCAAGATCTGCCTCTAATTCGATATGTTCTTACATGAGACACTCCCCCTTTGTGAGCCTCTATTCCCTAACTATAAAGGGAGCATTGTTACGAGGTAACTATTGAGGATGCTTCAGACTCATTCCGCAAGCTGATTTGATAAACCCTCATTCTAGGGCCTAACCTGTATTTCAGACCCTCTGCCAGGGGTGGAAAACTTTGTGGGCAAAGAAGTATAAACTTGAATGGGGATGGGTTCCTGAAGTTCTTTTGTATTCCTGGTAGACAACAGAGGGCACTCTTGGCATGTGTGCATATAAAGGGTCTCCAGAGACCCTTGGTGCATGCTGCCACTGCAGATTCTTTGTAGCTATGGTTTTTATACCATAAAGGTTCTATCTATCCCACCTGCCTGCCTCTTGCTTCCTGAACCATATTTAATCTCCTCCATTTGACCCTGGGTTCTCCTTCATTAATTTACTAAATTCTGATATTTATAAGGAGTTAATCTTGGGTCCAGCTCCCTTATGTTCAAATTCTCAGGCAAATATCTACATAGAGCTGATGTCCATCTCTTCTCTCCTCCCTTAGCCCTGAGCTTATTCTCATCCATTCTCTTACTGTTATCAGGTTCTATCCTATTTTACAAATTAAAAGAGAAATTTAGGATCCAAAAAAATGGTAGAGAGTTCCGAGGTTTGTCTTGTTGCAAATTTTGTTCTTATGGTTTCCTTTGAAGAATAAGAGTAGGTAATGGGGTGAAAGCATTTTAGGAATAGACAAGTCAAGATGCTTTCTTGATTCCACATAAATTCAAGTGAATCACTACATGAACTTCACATAAGTCATCATTGCCATTTTTTAAAGCCTAATTCTTAACGATGGAGACTTATTAAAATTCTTGTTAACTAAAAGTTATTAAATACATTAAGAAAGGAAAAGTCATTCCATATATATGAGGCAATTTGGAAATTTTGGTGGCAACAAAATTCAGAAAAGTGAGGTAAATGAGCATATCTGTGATTAGCAGGCATGTTTCTTAAAACTGTGTTGTCTTTAAGTGACACTATCTGCTTATGGACTGTGATAAGGCCAACTGCATCTGATTTTAAGTCTGCTGGCCTCAGAGGAGTCGCCCAATCCTTAGATTCCTTGAATCTAAAATGATGGGTTCAGCTAGGTGATATCTAGGCTCCTTTTTTGTGAATGCCATGAACTGAGTGACTGTCTGATTTAGGGGAAGGGTACGTCTTTGAAGTGGGACAGAGCAGGATGCAAATCCCTCCTTGCCAAAATTGCTTTCCATCTCTAATCTCAGTTTTCACATCTTCAAAGTGGGGATAAACACACCTACTTTTGAACTTTTCCCTGGGGGGTATAATGAGATAGCTGAGGAAGGACCAAGCACACATATTAAGTGTTCAGTAAACATTAGCTCTTCTCCTTTGTTCCTTTGTTTCAATACATACCTAACCTTGGTTTTCATCTACATGGATATTCCAGCAGAGTTTACCAGTTAACCTATATGGGATTCATCTGCACAGAGTCAGGGTTGAGGGTACAAGCAAAGTAGTTATGACTTTTAACCTGAGGGTCCAAAACAGAGTCCTGGGTTTCTCTAGAACACAGTCACGTGTGGTTTGGATGACTTAATTCAGAAGTTTGCGGCTCTGGTGAAACAGCCAGGAGACAGCTGTAGAAGTAATCATTCTACAAACAGCTGCGGCCTTCTGCTATCCTTTTAGCCACAGCACCTCAGGGATACCAACCTGATCTGCTTTGCTTGATGAACCCTTTTGGACATGAAGAAGGACAGAGATTTCGGAATTGAAACCTGAAGGTAGATTCTAGCACAGATTTAAAGCATCCCACCTTGACCTATTGAGTGTTAGAAACTAATTTGCTTAATTTCAATTTACTAATCTAATAAACTTTCTTGTTTCTATTGTTTGCATCCCACCTTGTTGTGTAAAAGAGCCTTTATTTAGGAATGTTTCACTTGGTCTTTAAGTTAAATTGCAGGCATGACACGGCAGAAGAAAGAACTAAGAAGATAATTATCTTTTGAGTTGAACGGGTAGAATCAGGCTGACCTGCTGGCCCAATTGCTTTGAACTACAAGAACATACAGTGGAAAATAGCCTACTAAGTTTTGAAATATTTGTCTCTGAAGTGGCAACACTGTCCCGTTTAAGCACGGATCATACGGTCTAATGTACCTGCTATACAACTTTTGATGGTGCCTGTAAACTGCCTACAACGATTTTCTAATGAATCTTAGCCTTTCCATAGTACTGGAATCAGTGTTCACTTACAGGTTAGAATGTATCAGACAAACAAAAAATAAAGTCATATTCCTGACAATTTCAACTTTGGTTCTACTAGAGTGTTTTACTTTAAGGAAAAAAAACATTTGACAAATTCAGCACTACTTTGAGCAAAACAGTGTGGCAGCTTCAATCAGGGTTACAATGATGTTAAAATGCAGTAGCATTCAAAGGAAGTGTGGCTATAGGCCCCAACCAGTTGCCTTAATATACCAGACAGAAATTCAATGATCCCCCCTTTTTTTGAGGTTGATACATTCCCTGTATTTTTTTCCTCTGTGATTCCAAGAGGAAATGCTTATAATTATTGGCTCTCCATGTAATGATTATCACATTTTTTATTTCAGAGCAAACACCCCTGGAAACACATTCCTTGTGGTAACCTGAAACCCCCCATTTGGGCAAGATTCTGATTGATTTCAGCAGAACAAAGGGACAATTGCAACTTATTTGAAACCCAGATGAGGCGCTCCATATTTCATTTTAAATTGGGAGTGATAATGGTTGGGTGGTCAATACTTCAAGGGAAGGGTGAAAAAAAACCAACAATATTGAACAGTGCTAGTGTACAGTGGCTATTTGGTTGGGCTGGAACTGGTTAACTAAGAATTGAAAAGTCATCCTCTGGTAGCCTGAACAGGAACCTGCAGTCTGCAAACACTTATTCCCATCAACACTGCTCCAAGGAGGTGCCGAAATGCAGGGTCCCTCATTCTGATCTTGTGTCTGTCCTGGTATGAATTAACAGAGGGGAACAGGAAATGGATCGACACTGTTCATAAGTAAGGAGGCCAGGATGGAGTCGGGGGTGGGGTAGTCCTTCTGCTTTCAATCAAGAGTCAGGGTACAATCTGGGGCATCATCAGTGCATCTCAAACACTGGTTAACCCAGACTTCGACAGGGAACTGGGATTCTTTATGGATGGAATTACACACTTTGTGAGTGAGAATTATTTCTTGTATAGAATACCTATTGACTTATAGCAAAAATGTGGTTGGAGAGAAACACATGGGACTGGTAAATTTGGCATTGGACCTGACAGAGAAATCATCATCATCATTGCCATTGTTCTTATTAATATTGTTAAATGGCAATACTTTTCCCAATTTCTAATCTGGAGCAATTATCGAGAGGAAAAGAATTTTAAAAATCATTGCCTTTCATGGAAACATCCAGAATTCAAGAACTTAAAAGCAATTTACTCTCTGCCACTGAATAATCTGTGTTGTAGTAAGCACTGTCAGCTTTGCTTCTAATATTATTAACACTGATCCTTACTTTGTTGACATCTTGGGTAGCTACTATTAAGAAGTAGGAACTAATTTGCTTAATTTCAATTGACTAATACAGTAAACTTCCTTGTTTACTTTGCTTGCACAGCACACCTTTGAAAACCAGACGTTTAAACCGCTTCCTACTCCAGGAAAGATTTGTATGTGGGCAGTTGGTCTGAATCAGAGAGAGGATGGACTTGTCCCAGGGTGGATGTGGTTGGCGGTGCTTCTGAACCGGAGCATGAGTAGGAAACAGAAAGCTGCCAGCCTCCTCCAAGTCACATCTCCAAGTCACATCTCCTTGGCCATGGGATTCCATCGGAAATGAGTTCCCTCCAAGCCGAAAAACACCCATGTAGAAATGTGAGCACAAAAGCAAAAAAGTACTACTTTTTGTTATTTGCTATTTTACTGGCTACTTATCAGTGCAACTCCTTCGGTGAAAATTAGTGGAAGTTGCTTGCATTTTGAAAAGCATGTTGGAGATTTCTTGAAACCTCATTTTTGTTCAGTTGTTTGATATTTTAACTTCAGAGCCATCAAGATACAAGTTACTTCATTGTTATAAATCAGTTTTATTTGAAACTGTGTTACTACTTATTAAACTACTAAGGTCATTTATGAAAATGACCCAGATATTTCTCTTCCCCTCCAAAAAACACAATACAGTAAGTTATTTAGAAACACCCTGGGAGTGCCCATGACAGTATAAAAGGGGTCTGACTCCATGAAAATATTCTTGTTATCTTTAGTACCAGACACAACAGTCCTTTGTTAAAACATGTAGCTCAGTAAAATACAATAGCAAGTTCGATGGAGATTTTTTAAAAATTGTGCTGATTGTGGGAACAAAGGGGGATATTGTGGGGGTAAAGTTATTATGCTACAGCCTAGCATAATGTCCTTCTGATACATACTAGAAGTTCAACAGCTATTTGACAACTGAATGGTTTGTGTAGACTGCTAACACAACACTCAATGGGCTCTAAGCAAATGCTTCATGTACTCAAAAAAATATCTGACAACCATAACTGTGTCTCTATAGAGCCAAAACTACTTTTAAAAAGTATTCACACCAACTCTTTGGCAATATTTAAGCAAAACTGATGGACTATTTGTTCCTCAACTAGTCTTCAACCCCAATTTTTTTGTCTTTGTATCTATAAACCTAGGCCTGGGGCAGGATTCCCCATTATTCCATAACATTTTGTTTGTTTTCCTGAAAAACAACAACAACAACAACAAAAACGGAGACTGTTTCTCCTGTAGTCCAAATGAAGGGTGGTCCTTTCCATTTCAAACTAATAATAACAGTATGATTGGAGAAGAACATGCAGGCAAATTTTGTTTTACTGGCCAAAAGATCAGTCCAACATAAAGAAGAATTTTCTTGATTCTGGGACCACAGAGCTGTGGGGGAACTCTTGGATGAAAGTCATAATCTAGCGGAGAAGGATGAAAGGAATTTAAAGGCGAATTTGGGGACTTTGGAAATTTAATACTGTGATTTGGTATCAGATTTAAATTCTTTCCAAAGCCACTGTGAAATCAAGGTGGGGGAGGGGCTACTTACAGAAATTGAATGTTATTAAAACTATATATAAAAGTTTTTACCAGTCCCCTTTGTTCCCACGATCAGCACAATTTTTTTAAAAGTCTCCATATAATTTGCTATTGTATTTTATTGAGCTACATGTTTTAACAAATTAAAGGACTATTGTGTCTGGTACTAAAGATAAAAGTATATATAAATGTGTAAATTGTAGGGTTAAAAGAGATATTGTACTACAATTTTGTAAATCTGCAGATCTAGCACAATTTGAGAAGACAGAATACCAATAAAGAGTTGACTCAATTCTTCTGTGGCAGAGAAAAGCCAGAGATACAAGGAAATAAATTCCTAAATGAGCGGCAGAACGGACGGCTTCAACATAAGCATTCTTACAGGGCTTAGAAAGTTCTGTCCTCGTGGGAGTTTTGAAGACAATCCTTTGAATTCCCTGTGGGAGAACCCAGAAACAGAAAATAAAGGAACATGACAACCTTGCATAGTAATACCTTCAACAAAGTTGCAGATACGGTGTGCTTTGTTTTCCAAGAGCTAACTAACATGGTTATAGGGTTTTTCCCCAGCACACCCAGTTGACCACGGTAATTTGTTAAGTGCTGGCAGAAGTGGTTGGTTTCAATGAGGAGAGCCCAGAGGTTGGAATATGTTCCTAAAAGACAATAACTCTGGCTTTTCTATAATTCATGCCACTGGGGGTTGTCATTCTTAACTTTAGCAACTCTCCGTCCGGTAGGAGACATAGAATATAGTTATAGAGTTAAAAATGTACACGCTTGGTGGCTCAGCCTGTAATCCCAGCGCTTTGGGAGGCTGAGGCGAGTAGATTACCTGAGCCCGCAGTTTCGAGACTGGTCCAGGCAGCTTGGTGAGACCTCATCTCTACAATAAATCAAAAATTAGCCAGACATGGTCGCATGCACCTGTAGTTCCGGCTACTTGGACAGCTGAGGCAGAAGGATCACAGGAGCACAGCAGGTCAAAGCTGGAGTGGCCGTGAGCATGCCACTGCATTCCAGCCTGGGTGACAGAGTGAGACTCTGGTTCAAAAACAAAAAACCAAACAAGCAGACAGGCTTCAGAGTTTGAATCTTGGCTCGCACTCCCTCAAAGCCTTCATGTCTTTATCTTAGAGCAAATATTATAACACCAAGTTGATTGACTTACTGTAAGTGGCAAAAGAGATAAATGTGGAGATTAACTAGTATAGACATCAGTTTAAGTAAATAAAAGAGATATGTGTGAAGAGTAGCTAGTATAGACATTAGTTTAAGTACACACTCAATGCAGGAGCGCCTAGTATTATCAGTCTACATTTTGAGCAAAGTAGAGATTTGACCTTAATGTTTGTTGGATAATATCCCAATCAAATGAGTATTCAGTTTATGGTAAATTGTGAATGGGAAAGTCAAAAATAAAACAAGAAAAAAAAGTCTATGCTAAGTTTTCTAAATTAATTTTTTTAGGTTTTATTTGACATTTGTGAATTCTTTATTTTTGTAAAGATTTATTTGTTTATTTAGAGTTTCATATACTTGCTCAAAGTTTTTATAATTCCACCTTGACTGATTCATTTAATGGAATATTTGCTTTCTGTGTATTGACTCACCCATGTAAAAATATAAAGAGGATAATGATGTTGTACTAGCCAACATTAAAGTTAGTATTTTTTCCCAAAGCAATATCTTTAACATGGAGATTTAAGTTCTTTTCTTTCCCTTTTAACATAAGAAACTTCCTGTTATGAGATTTTTTTTTTACTATGACTCTCTCCAATGTTTCAATTTCTTCTCTAAGAACATCTATAAATCTGAACTTAACTCTCTGTTTTCTGTCTTTCATATGTAGTGTATTCTTTTGAATCAATTCAATCTTTGTCCTTTTTAAATTCAAGTTTCTCTTCGTCAAATTACTAGTCCACCTTTTTTTTGAGTAGCTATTTTTTATTCATGCTTCACCCCATTTGTATATATTTTAACTCTACTTATAAATATACTTACACCTTTATGAAGTGAATTAATTCTAGATTAAAACACAAGATTCAAAAGTATTTTCAGTTAAAGGGAATAAGTCTAACTCTAGCTGTAAAAATGAATGAGTGAATGAGTAAATAAATAAAATCTAAAAAGAATTGAGGATAAGTAAATACTTTTGTTTTATCTTAAGCACTACTGACACTGGAAATGACTCCAGGTTAGCACCGTGTTCACTAAGAAGGACAACTACAGAACACTCAAACCAACATTCCCTGTGGCAGTGCCCACCCATGAATGATAATTGCTAATGAGTCTCTGCATTCTTTATCATGGGTTCAGGATGAAACCTCATAGGCCTTCATCATGGCTCTCAAAGTAGCTACTATCAATCAGGTGAAATTGGTACATGTCAAGAAATCCATTTGACATTGCAAACAAACCTATTAAAGCATTTTTGTTCAACAGTACCAAAATGTGTGATGCAAAGCTTTTTTAAGATTTTTTTTTTAGTGTCCAGTGGAAATTTGGAGGACCTTTATTCTTAAGTGACTCTATTTGCCAGAACCTAACTCTTACTTTTAGTATCTGCTGAGCAGTTTTCCTTGGTTTTTTTTGAGAGCAGGCAATGATCACGTCCCCAGATTACTGTTCCTGATTGTGTCTCTGCAATTGGGATCAATTTATATGTGGTTGCTAATTCCATGCTTATAGGTTTTTTTTGTTGTTGTTGCTGTTTTTGTTTTTGTTTTTGTTTGAGTTGGAGTCTCACTCTGTCACCCAGACTGGAGTGCAATGGCCGCTCCCAGCCACCGCAGCCTCAACCTGCTGGGCTCCGGCAATCCTTCCGCTCAGCCTTCCAAGTAGCTGGAACTACAGGTACACGCTACCACGCCCGGCTAATTTTTTGATTTATTGTAGAGATGAGGTCTCCCCTGCCCAGGAGGGGCCTCAAACCCACGGGCTCAGGCAATCCACTCACTTCAGTCTCCCAAAGGTGCGGGATTACAGGCTGAGCCACCAAGACCAGCTAGGGTTTTTTTTGGATCATTGTGGGTCTTTTTTCCCTGGGTGATTGCTTCATGAGGTAACATACAAGACAATTTGAACATAAATAATAGGTTTATTGAGCAACTGATAGTAAATTAATAGGTTTAGAAGTAAGAGACATGGGGATATAAATAAACACCGAAAGAAAACACTGCCTTTGTGATTTTGGCATTTAATAACTCACAAGATCCTTTTATTGAGTGTTACTTAAGCACCAAATGCTTAATCTACGCCATTTTATTATCTATGACAATCCTATGAGTTATATATAATAATTATACTCATTTTACAGATGATGATATTGAGATTCAGATAATCTAAATAAATTGTCCAAGATCACACAGCTGTTAGATGCCAGAGCCTATATTCACTTCAGCCCAGATCCATTTGATTTCATTATCTTAACCATTGAGATTTCCTGCCTCAAATGTCAATAAAAATATTTTCTTCAAAAAAAGAAAAAAAAAACTGAAGTTGTTCTTGTAAGGCATCAAGCCAATAATAATGTTCTTTCATATAAAAGGTTAACTTCTGCTATGAAAATGGAACATCAGAATGACGTACATGATAAGACCAAAAAAAAAAAAAGGGCATAGAAAAGGAAACCCTGCCACTCACTGAACAGAAACATAAAAGAGAACAAAGAAAGCATAGAGCAGGGTGGTTTCATATTCTACATTGAAAACAGACTACAAATATGTGTGTGGTCAGGTAACCTCTGTGGCCCCCTACCCCCAACTATTTTGTCTGTTCCACTGACCCAGGAGGGAATTCAGGGAATTCCCCTCGCCCCCACTAAAATTGTCAGCTTCAGGAAGATTGAGCCTATGTTTTTTCTAGACGTCCTCAAGACCTAGCACAGTGACTGGTACTCAGCAGGCATTGAATAAATGTTCACTGAAGGCCTGAATGCTTAAATGCAAGAGATGGAAAGGGTAAGGGAAGAAGGGAGAGAAGGAAGAGAAGGACTGGGAAAGGAAAGGAAGAAAGAAGGGAAAGAAGCAAAAAGACTTACGGGCACTCTTTAACATTCTGCCCTAGTCCTTTCTCACGGTGGACCCTTCCAGCCTGTTGTCCTATGTCTCTGCTACTGCAGATTTACCTGCTTGGATCCCCATCTATTATGGACTGCCAAATTCCTGTGTGTTGACTACTCTGGGCTTTTCAACTCCTTTCCTCACATGCTGTTTGCAGCTAAGACCTCCTAGTATTCATTTCCACCTCTTTGGAGGGGGAACAATAAGGGACGCAGAGGAGTGGGGCAGAAGGCAGGAGGCAGGGCCTCCAGGTTCTGGTCTTTGTCAAACTGGCCTGTCTCACCTTTGCTCAAGCTACTCTTGAAACAGCATCTAGAACCCCAGATACAGAGGCCCCTCTCTATCCAGACCCAATAGCATTAGGTTCCAGTGATCAGTATTGGCTATGTTGGTCAAAGGGAAGTATCTGCCTCATAGTTACGTCACTTCATTCAGGAGTCACAGCATGAATGTGGCTTCCACCCTATAAAATAGGCCATTTCACCTCTGGTTCACATGTGACATCCTTTATCATCTATAAACTAACTTTGTCTTGAAAAACACACTCTGCTCTTCAGACAGACCTCTGTAAGTGACACTTGAAGAACAGTTTTGGATTTTTCCATCAGCCTCTGGAGCCCCCAGAATAGCTGCCCCTCCACATTTTTTCTTTCGGAATAGTCTTTCTCTATAATGGCACTTACTTGCTCAAGTGTCATTCTTGACTTCTTTCTCATATCCTGTGTTCAAACTGTCATCAAACCTTTCACTTCTGTGTTTGAAATGCATTTTAAATCAGCCCGTTTTTCACCACTTGTGCTGTCATTACCCTAGTCCACATCGCTGTTACCTCTCACCTGATTCACTGAAATAGATTCTCAACTGATCCCCAAACTTCCACTCTTGACCTTCATCCATCCACTCTCTACATTGCACAGGGTGGTCCTTTTTAAGACAAAGGCAGATCATAATCCTTCTCTGATCAGGACAGTCCATTGGTTTCCCCCATCATACTCAAAATAAAATCCAAAATGTTTAACTTGTCTCATAAGCCCCACACGTGCCGGACCCTGGTTACCTCCCTAACCTCATCCCCTACCACTGTCCTACTCACTCACTCTGCTCTACCCACAGGACCTCTTGCTGTCTGAGAACATTCCAGACACCTTCCACCTCAGGGACTTGGCGCTTGTTCTTCTCTCTGCTTGGAATGCTCTTCCCATGATATCTGCATGGCTCAATCTTCCCCTTAATCCAAGTCTCTATTCATTGTCACCTCATTAGAGTTGACAGACCCCTTATCCTGCTAGAATTTCCTTCACAGCACTTACCATATGACATGTTGTATATTCATTTATTCATTTATTGAGCATTCATTATCTTTTCAGTGAATAGAAGGCTCATGGCAGTGGGGGTTTGGTGTTGGGTGCTAGGGCTCCTCAATGCAGTGCCTGGAGCAGAAGAGGTGTTCGACAAATATTTGTTGAGTAAAGAAATAAATTTCCAATGTCTAGAAAGCTTTCCAGAGGTCCAGGGGGGTTAGACAGAATATTGGAAGGGTTTCAGGGCATCGAGGTTGTGATCTGACCTAGAAAGAAGTGAGGCCAGTGAATTTAATTTAAATTGTTTTTCGTTTTTTGTTTTTTTACCAAATGTGCATCTCCACACTGTTGTCCTGCACCAGACCTGAGCCCCTTCTAGTTACAATGAAGTCTTTGCTAGGCAAAACCCAAGTTTGAAGAGTGGAAAGATATGGCCCCATCTATACCACTGCCCCTCACCCCATTGTGGGCCCGTGATTCCTGCCTAATGACCTAACAGCTCTGAGCAACAGTGAATAAATGAGTTCAATCTCCCAAACACTGAAGTAGATCCTTGTGAAGTTAAACTGAGGCCTTTAGGCATAATGATGAGTCCAAGGTCACACCGGCAGTTGGGCAAGAAATTAGGATTAAGATCTAGACCGCATCCTTTCTTCTTTTGGGTGTTGGCTAGCAAAAACATTGTGCTTGGAGCTGGTCCACGTCTCATGGATGTTTCGTTCAAACGCGAATGAAAGACAGTCCCTAAAAAATAGACAGGACTGTTAACTTTCCAAAGCTGTGGTCATTGTATGTGATAGGACAGATGAGTTTAAGCGATCAGAGCATTAGCAAACCTCCATTCGGGTTTCTCTGACTGCTTCCCTCTGTTTGCAGACATAATATTCAGTTTCTCCAAAACATCTCTGGTTACCAAAAGTAAATTTTGTGGGAAAATTGTGACGACGGTCAAACAAAGAGTTAACACAACCCAAACAAAAAATCCAGTTTGAAATATTTTTACAACGTTCTTTACACTAGAGAGTGGCAGAGAAAAAACAGCATTTTAAGTGCTGCTCTTTTTCCCATTAGGTTGTCTGCTTTTACAGGTGGCAAGTTTCAGCAAGATCTAAAGGCGAAAGGCTCATGCAGAGATGGTCTGGAGCAGAAAGGCTTGACCCGCCTGACCTCCTGCCCATGCATACAACATAATCACTCACAAAATAGATACTAAAATAATGTTAGCAGCCGCCTGGCCTAAACTAATAAAAGCGAGCACATTTAGAGTTAAGGCAGAAAGCCTGTCCTTAACTCACCCCCTCAGGCCTCTGCATTACCTCTTCCCTGGCCTGAATTAACAGAGCTCCAACCAAATGGCTTTTTGCACCTCCTTCTTTTCCTTGTGTCATTCTGTCACAGTTTTGTTTTGTTTTTTTCTAACAGGACCTGACTCAGTGAGTTTAAATGCCCTTCTCTTTCTCACTCACCACATGCAAACTTTAATTAAGTCTGTCTCTGCATAACACCAACATAACTTGTTGAGAAGTGAAACATTTAGTCAAATAACTGAGTTTGGGGCCATAAGAAGAGGGAGAAGGGAAGGTCAGAAAGGGTCACACAGAACAGCAAAAAATACCACAAGTGTTTAGACAGGTTCCTTCTCCCTATAGTCCCTCCTCCTTTGGACTATAAGCACCAAGCTGCTTCTTTTCATTCTAGAGAAAAAATTTTTCTTCACTAAAGTAGATGTACTTTTCTTTAAAGCCACCCTCTTCACCTTGTTGGACATAAGCTTTCCACATTTTATTATTGCTATGCTATCCGTGTTAGCAGGGAAATGGTTGATCTTATTAGCCTCTTTCATTAAAGAGAAATCTGAAATTCAGAAAGTTAACACCAAGTCCACAATCTCAACACAAGATTATTTTTTAAATTAAATAATACATTTTAAAACTTAAATTTTCAAAAATTTTAAAGATTAATTAAGAAATAAAAGACCAAGGAGGAAACTAAACTTACATTTCTCAACTTAAATTTTTCAAAGGAATGAATTGGTTGAGATGCCATCTAGGTGCTAATAACAAAGTAGGTAGTATACATGCTATCAACAAAACAACCCAAGACCCCTTTTTTCTTCTAATAGTTTATATAGCTTATACAGTAAGAATCATGGAATGTGAAAACATGTGGTGATTCCTTAGTTTTGCAGACTTAAGTGATGTTTATTAGTTTTACAGGGTAAGTTTCCCTGCCTCCATTACTGCTGTCCAATGACTCATTTCAAGTTGAAGTTGCAAAATTCCCTTCAAGTTGCAATAAGAAAGGGATAAAACCCAGAGGCAGTAATCAGAGAAGGAGAAAGCTTCAGAGCTTTGAGAAGAGCAAGATAAGTCATTTCCAATTAATCTAACTTGTACTAGTCATTTTGCTAAATGTATTGGGGTAAGCAATCCTCTTTAGGTATACTGTTATGAGCACTCCGTTTTGAAACCTGAACTTTTGAAATATTTCAAACAGGAAGATTGACAACACAACAGAACCGGCTCTACCCGTTACTGTCCAAACTTAATGGGCTTTGTCTGCAATGTGTCTAGTTCTTAGAATATAAAAAATAGAATGAAAACAATAGTTGTTGATTTGCTGTAATAACCATGATCATGATGATGATGATAAAATGACACTAGTTAGTACTTTTATGCATGTTTGAATATGTCATCCAATTAATGCTAATTGTCACATTCTGAATAAACATATGTTTTTGAAAACTTTTTTAGAACATCTCAAAGATGGTTGCTTTGAGAGCGGTAGTTGATAATATGTACCGTTTTGAGAAGGATAATTTGACAATATGTATATAAATTAGATGTTTTTCTTTTGAATAAAAATTCCTACTTTTGCGATTTAAGTACAAAAATATTCACATAAGTTTATATAATAACTTGTACATAGATATTAACTGCTGCATTATTTACAAATGGGAAAACTGGATTTATCCTAAGTATTAATCAATAAGCTTTTCTATAAATAAATTATGGAATATTTATAGCAGAGAAGTTAAAGTGACAGGCTGTGAAGTCAGAAGACCCAGTTTGAATTTTAGCTCTACCTAGCTGTGAGAACTTGATCAAAATCCTTCACTTGCGTAAGTATGCTTTTCTTTTCACTTGTAAAATAGGGAAAATAATGCAACCTATGTATTGGTGACTTTGAGAGTGATACCTCAGTAATGTAAAGAATACAATCACTTAGTCCAGCATCAGTCATGCAGTGAGCACTTTTATTATGATTGTTAGAGCCATATAATGGACTACTATGCAGCTATTAAAAATGATAAAGTGGTTCATTTTTGTATGTTGTCATAGATGTATGTTGGCATAGATGCCCAAAACCATGCAACACATCATCAACTAACAGTATCTTTCTTATGAACATTTATCCTCATGCCCAGCCTCACTCGAATGCAAATTCCATGAGGGTATGCACCATGCCTGTCTTGTTCCCCATGGTACAACTCGAGCTTAGCCACTCCATAAAATCTTATTGAATAAACACATGAGTAAGTGAGTAAAAAACAAAGCAGAACATTAAGTCTGTTTGTGCATAGTAAAAAGTCAGAAGCAATTACAGCAAACTGCTGATAATGATTTTCTCTGAGGAATAAAATTATGAGAGAAAAAATATTTTCATCCACTTTTATATGTCTCTATTGTTTGGAATTCTTACATTAAGTAATGACAAAAGATATTCTCACATTCAGGTGATAAAACCCTAACTAAAGCTATGAGCACAACCATATTAAAATATGTAAGCCTACAAACAGGAACTAGGAAGGCATATGAGACCAAAAAATGGAAATATTTTAGGTGGCATTATTGCTTTATCTTTTTTCTACTTTTTTGTTTTTACCCTAATGCTGTTGTTGGATTTTAAATAGATTATATTCATAAATTCTAAGATATAAATCCTCAAAGACAAATAAATGCATTTTAATAATTTTATTGTAAGAATATTTAATATTTGTTTTGTAATCAGAAAATAACATTATAAAAGTTATAGAATTTTCTTATATAAACTGAAAAATACAGAAAATGAATTTAAAAAATGATCTCTCACAGAAACAAAGATCTGAGTATCACATGGTCTCACTCATATAGTGGACCTTGAACATCTGTCATAACACTATGGGAGAAGGATTGACGGTGGTGGGAAACTATGGGGAGGTAGGAAGGGAAAGGAAGGTGGGATTAATGGTAGTCAATATCTGTCTGGGGGCGGGGAGACACCCCTTATCAACAAGGGTGCCTGAATGATGCATATTTGTATACCTAACTCTTAACTGTACCTCACAATTTTAAAATAAAAAATATGTTTAAAAAATAAAAATTTAATGTAGAAAATGTATTAAACTTGGAAGATATACTACCATTTAGAGATAAACTCTCATGAGTGAGATCATGTGGTACTCAGTTCTTTTTTCTGTGATAGATCACTCAGTATTATAGACTCTAAGTCTATCCAAGTTGCTGTGAAGTTCATAATTTGTCCTTTTTTATGGTTGTGTAATATTCCATCGTGTATACCATAGTACTGTAAGAAAGGGATTGGCAGTAGTTGGAAACCACTAGTGGAGTGGGGATTGGGATTGGCAGTAGTGGGAAACTGACAGGAGAATGGGAGGCACACCACATCAACAAGAATACTTGCATAATGAACATTTGTATACCCAATCCTGAACTGTACCCCGCATCTTCAAAATAAAAAAAATTTTTAAAGAGAAACTCTCAATCACAGTTCTAACATAATGCTATCTAGATAAATTTCAAATTCAAACGCAGAGAGGATATAATCATAGAATGTACAGTTAGAAGACTGGAGAAATATGACAAAGTTAACTAAAATTATGTCAAATTTATCACTGAGAAATACAGAGCATCAATCTTTTTTCAAATGTATATTCTTATTAATTGGCTTGTTGCTACAGGAGCATCATGAAGACAGAAATTCTGTGTCTTGCTCCTTTTGCTATATTTCTTTTTCTTTTTTTTTTTTTTTTTTTTTGAGTTGGAGTCTCACTCTGTCGCCCAGACTGGAGTGCAGTGGCCGCTCCCGGCCACCGCAGCCTCGGCCTGCTGGGCTCCGGCAATCCTTCCACCTCAGCCTTCCGAGTAGCCAGAATTACAGGCATGCACCACCACGCCCGGCTGATTTTTTGATTTATTGTAGAGATGAGGTCTCGCTGCCCAGGCGGGTCTCGAACCCGTGGGCTCAGGCAATTCACTCACCTCAGCCTCCCAAAGGCGCGGGATTACAGGCTGAGCCACCGAGCCCGGCTTGTACTTCTTTTTAATTGCAGTGCTAATTACAAATCCTGGCACATCAGGAATGCTCAATCTATTTTTAAATAAATGAATCATCTTTTGAAATGTAAGAAAGAAATTTAAAAGGAGAAATTGAAAGAGATTGGGGCAAAATAGAAAGAAGAAAGGAAGGAAGGAAGAAAGTAGAAAAAAAGGAAGTATTAGAGAGTCAGGAAAAAAAAGAGAAGAGATGAGTCAGAGATTGCCCTTTCTATTTTTTTCTACTTCTCCTCTCTATGATTACAGAAGTCAAATAAGAAGTCATACACACCACATCTTTTTTCAGAAGCTGACTTCAGTAGCAGCTATGGCAACACTTTCAGAATTTATTAGCTTCTGGAAAAAAGGGATGAGACTTGAAGAGAGAGCCTATAACAACATTTGTTCTGGATCTCCGTCTGATCTGAAGCTACACATCTGGGAAGGTAGAAAAAGGCCCAATTCAGCCTTGCAGTTGTGGCAAAGGACAGATGGCTTCCTGATAGATGACAAGAGCAAAAAAAGACAATAGCTAGCTGAACCTGACACCCTATTCCTTAACAGTTGAGTAAAACACAGAGCTAAATCATGCCCAGAGTGAGTAAGAATAAGCAGCAGGTTACTTGACATAAAACTAATCATGCATTCAAGAAAAAGATTTTTGCTTTTTTTTTTTCTGTTTGGAAAATAGGAGCAAGGAGGTAAAAGAGAAGAGAAAAAGAAAATAGTGAACTATATTTTTGAGGTTTTTAGTTCTTCGTCCATTTTAATCTCTCCCTAAGGTTCTTGGTAAATATATTTTGGATGGGCAACAGAAAAATTGTGAAGCATTTTTGGGTAACTTTGGCTCTTAAACCCAGCAGGGTTATAAGAATCTATACTTTCTTGTCAAACTGTGCACTTATTCTTGAGAGAAGAGGCCTGAAATAACTCTAAAGGGGTGTGTGTGTGTGTGTGTGTGTGTGTGTGTGTGTGTGTGTATGCACATGCATGTGTGTGTGTACCTGTGGAGGGGTGTGTGCAGTAGATGGAATTGCTCAAGCAAGTACAATAAAACTATGCTTTAAATTAGGAATTATCATGATAATCCTTCAGGATAAATTCAAACTCCTTCACAATCTGTCTCTTGCTTCTTATAGAGCTCGTCCTCTACCATCTCCATGCATTGATACTGACTTTCTCACTTGCCTCCCAGAAAGCCATGACCATTCCTGCTTTGTGATTTTGAACATGCTATTTATTCCCACTGTGTGAAATGCTCTTCCCAATTTATTTTTATGCATGCCTCAAAACCCCATTTATAAAACACTTTTTTTTGGTCACCTTCCCTAAATCTCCCAAGTAGGGTGAATTGCAGAGTTCGTTCCTTCCTCCTCTGTGATCTCACAGTTCTTTGCTCAGGTGTCTAACCCACAGTTTTATCATGTAAATATATTTACATATATTTATTTCTGCTAGACCCTGAAATTCTCAAGACCAGCAGAAATTTTATTATATCTCCAAATCTAGATAACACCTGGCATAAAGGAGATGCTGAGGAGAGATATGTTACATAAACCACATTGAGGAATGTTTCAATTCTGATCATTCCAAGGAAGATGACTTCATGTCATCTTCAGCTCTTGAGATGAAGAAATGACCCTGAGAGAAACAGCCTGGTATATCTGAAAACTGGCAGAATGGCCATGCAAACGCTGAAGAAGGTATGATAATCAAAGAAAAAGTAGCCATGGAATGGACCATTCAACTAGCTACAGATTACAAATGAGGAAAGGACATTAATAGAATTTGCAGGACTGCAGAGTCCAATAGATAAGAAAGAGCATAGACCATGGGTTCAAACCACAGCTTAACCCCTTGACTTGTGAAATTACATGCTTGGGTATCATCACACTTGATTGTTATATTGGGGAAATAACTGAGTCTTTGTGCCCATTTTCTCAAATGTATTATCTGTCTGTTGTGAGGATAAAATACATTAATAGGTGTAAATAATTAATGACAGTTCCTGGCATGGCAATAGATAATTTCATAACTCACTGGGCCAGTGATAGTCTAAAACTCAAGGTGACCAAGACAAGAAACAGAAACTAGCTGAGAAACAAACTTCAACAGTCTCTCTCCCAAGCTGGATCTTCTTTACCCGTTTTCTTTGGGATGGCATGAGCTTAAGCTGTGGGACAACTCAACTTCAAAAGGTGAATTCTTTTTTTTTTTCCTTTTTCTTCTTCTTTTTTTTTTTTTTTTGATCCAAAGAAAAACAAATCGGTGTAGAAAAATGAAAAAAATGGAATTTTCTGGGAAAGAACAGGTAACATGACCTGTCAGTGCTTTGTGGAATTTAATGAGTGCTGGAAGTGTAGAATAAACTGTGGGCATGTGATATGTGCCTAGAGGCTTCCATGATCCAGATGATATTGCTGAAGAAAACGGGGGTGAATACGTCCCAGTCAGTGGGAGAACTGCTTTTGTTTCCCTTGATATGCAAATTGAACTCAGGGCAGCCAGAACTGACATATTGAATGAGGTTCTGCACTACTTCAAAATGAGTTTGTGTTTATACTTCATTGTGAGATTTTTAATAGTTTGAAATGACTCAGAGGAAGTTATGTAATGTTTATAGAGCCACGTTCTGGAAAATAAACCAGGAATCACAATTGTAGTGTTAGAGGTAGCTTCTGGATACACCTTTTCACTTATTTACAAAATGTGTTTGAAATAACAACCAGGTAATTAGAAGAGTTCCAGTTTTGGTCATGACAGAGTAGCTTGTATTGTACTAAACTTCTTGCCAATGACTGTTATAAATTCTGAACCAAACAAACAAACAAACAAACAAACACAAAGTCTCCTAAAGGCACTGGAGAGAACCCAAGAGTAGGCAGACACTGGAAGAGATTTGATTTGTGAAAGACAGTAGGTAAATCAGTTGAGAGTCACAGTTATCCAATTTTTTCCCTAAGGGAACACCCTAATTTGCTTGAGAATAAGGAAAAGACTTCAGGCAGAAATCATCAGTCTTACTGCACTGAGGAATCAAATACCGGATTTTGGGCTACCAGTACAGCTAGGAGTTAAGTGAGTTGGGGGGGTGGTATATCCTGGAAAGGAAGTAGTTATGTACACTGGAACATATATCTGCATAAAAATCACTCTCAAATTCTTGGCTGACTCTAAGAACTATGAATGTGCTAGATTATAAGTGAAATTTCAAGGAGAAACCAGCAGAATGTGCAACGGGAAACTAAGGAGCTGAACAGAGGTATCATGTGCAGCTGGAAGTTAAGGAGCTAAGCAGAGGTGTGAGCAGGTGAAGTGCAAAGAAGACAGGGTTTGGAGTTCCAGACCTACCATATTAGAAGGAATTAGTAAGCAACTCAGGCTTCCCATTAAGACCTCTGAAGGGTCATGCCTTAGAAGTAAAGACCATAACCTAGGATTAAAGGCTATAACTTTATGCCAAAAGACAGAACCCAAATAAAACTTCTCTAATAAAGCCCTAAAACCAGGCCTCTATAGAAATGAGATAACCTGTCAGTAATTTAGCATTTACTTAGACAAAACTCAACACTCTAAAGTAAAATGGCAAAATCCAGAAACTCTATGTCCTATCTTCTACAACAAAACATATTGTTCCATTTATAATAGTAAGTTATTAGACAAAGAATCAGGAAATATAGTGAAACTATATTTCAAGAGAATATATAGTCTACAGAAGGAGAACCACAGATGTTGAAATTAACAGATAAAAACATTAAAATAATTTTGGTAAATATGTTAAGAAACTTACAGAAAAAGATGAATTTAATAAATTAGATGAGGAATTTCAGGATAGAGAAGAAAATTCTGAAAAGAACCAAGTAGAAATCTTAGTAATAAAAAATAAAATATTAGAAAACAAAACTTTATTAGTGGGATTAGTAGCAGATCAGAAACTGCATTAGAAAGGAACAGTGAACTTGAAGTCAATTAGGCCAATATTATTCAACTCAAAGTACAGAGAGAGAAAAAATTTTAAATAAAGGAGAAAAGCCAGGCTTGGTGGCTCAGCCTGTAATCCCGCGCCTTTGGGAGGCTGAGGTGAGTGGATTGCCTGAGCCCGCAGGTTCGAGACCCGCCTGGGCAGCGAGACCTCATCTCTACAATAAAATCACAAAATCAGCCAGGCGTGGTAGCGCACGCCTGTAATTCCGGCTACTTGGAAGGCTGAGGCAGTAGGATCACCGGAGCCCAGCAGGTTGAGGCTGCGGTGGCCGGGAGCGGCCACTGCATTCCAGTCTGGGCTACAGAGTGAGACTCCAGCTCAAAATAAATAAATAAATAAATAAATAAAGGAGAAGAAAACCTCAATGACTTGCAAGATAATGTCAAACAAAATTTTGTGTGACTGGATTCTCGTATGAAGGACAGAGAAAATGGAGCAGAAATGTATTTGAAAATTCCCCCAAATTTCATGAAAACAAAAATATACTGATATAGGAAGTTAGGTAAACTGCAAGCAGGACAAGTGCACCAAAAAAGCCACAACAAGGCATATTACAATAAAATGACTAAAAACTGAAGATTTTTTTTAAAAACAAATCTTAACCAAAGACAAAAGACAAATTATAAAAAATAATAAGAACAATACTTGACTTATCAGAAATCATAGCAGTAAGAAGCAGTGACACAATATATTTAAAATGTTAAAAGAAAAATAAATTGTCAACTTAAAAATCTATAAGCAGAAGATGGTGACGGGGCAATCCGGTGTGTGAAGCCCTCTGCAAGGGAGATCTGCAGTGGGTCTCTGACTCTCGCCCCAGGGGGCTGGGGACCCCAGCATCTCAACCTGCTCTTCAGACAGAGCTCGGCTGTTGCCACCGCTGGGACATCGCAACGACTGGACAGTTACTGCAGTGCAAACAATGCAGCCGCCACTGCTGCTGCCGCCGCAGTCCCTCCCCCCGCTGCCGCTGCTGTCACCGCCGCCACCGCGGCCTCCATGACAGGTAGC
This sequence comes from Cephalopachus bancanus, assembly GCA_027257055.1. NCBI lineage: Eukaryota > Metazoa > Chordata > Mammalia > Primates > Tarsiidae > Cephalopachus > Cephalopachus bancanus. The sequence continues at coordinate 1,119,340 of JAPVLO010000170.1, read as the reverse complement.
ACATCACACCACCCGGGGCCGAGGTGATCCACACCAAACCCCTTCAGGGAAGATCTGCTGGGATCGCTGCCAACTCTCCTGCGTCTGAGACTGTCTTACCAGCCCCGCGTGGGGTTACTATTGCCTGCTTGGAGGCAGGCAGCCATCTTGTTCCTGTCCGGCCCCACCCCCTCTGGGGCAAGCAGCTGAGATAGCACCACCCACTGGCGAATCAAGGTAACAACACCGAAATGGGAGAAACAAGCTTGATAAAGACATAGACCAAACTGCTGAACGGAGGTTAATCTGAACTGTCCTTCACAGCAGAACAGGGGCAACTGACCCTAACTGCAAACTAATTTACCTGCTTGAAAAGAAAACTAGAAATCAGACCTGAAAGGACATTGGACTTAAACGAAATGTCTCAAAGTGTGCTTCATTAATTCTATTAGTATAATGACTTAATTCTATTCCTACACTATTGTTCCGTTTTTTCTTTTTTCCTATTCCTTTTCTTCTCCTTTCTTCTCTCTGTAAACCACATCTTTGTATAGAGGAATAGCACACTAACAAGGTGGTTGGTTAGCTTGTATGTTAGCATCACTATATGTTTTATTTTTATTTTTTATTTTTTTATATGAGAGTTGGTTCATCTGCAGCTGTGGTCTATTGTTTTTATCTGTTTCAGTATAGACCTCTCTCTCTATTTGTTAGCACACTCCTTTGTTTCCCCCCTTACTCTATCTCTCCACTCCCCTCTTCAACCCACTATCTGCTCCATTCTCTCCCCTCTGCTAACCACATTTTATTTCAGGGAGTACACCTACAGCCCCAATGCACGGACAGATTCATGGCAGTGGGAAGTGGGTTCCACATTATCCACACGCCTGTCAGCGAATACCAGGACCTGCAGACAGATTTTGAATCACAGCTCTCCCCTTAAGTACATCTTAAAACTGCAAAAAGGACCACCTCCAATCTATGCTGCAACTTCAAAATTGAACAAAGTAAGAGGACATACATAAAGAATAGGAGATTGAACAAACAGAAGTAAAACCAATCCCTTTACCCCTGAATAACAGAATTAAAGAAGACGGTGATGTGGAGGGAAGGAAAAAGTAGGGAGGGGGAAAACCGCACAAATGAAGAAAAACCAAAAGAAGAATATAGGTCTTACACAGACCCCTGGGAAATCAGACACTGAGAAAACAGATTCTGGAACACAAACAATAAAGAGTCCCCAGAATGACTGGTTACATGCAACAAACCCAGACATCAAGACATTAATGGAGAGAATTTTAAAATTGAGGAGAGACAAGAGGAAAATAGGAAAGAGCTGATGTCAGAAATAACAGCAGTAAAGAATACTGTGAAGGAAATGAACTACAAACTAAAAAGTATGGAAAGCAGAATCAGCCAAGCAGAAGAAAGAATCTCAGAGCTCGAAGGCCAAAACACAGAACTAACCCAAACTGTCAAAAGCATAGAAAAGAAGCTCAAAAAGACAGAAAAAAACCTACAAGAGATGAATGATCACTTCAAGAGACCAAACCTAAGAGTAATTGGGCTTCCTAAGGCAGAGAGAGAAACAGAAGCCACACTGGAACAAACATTTCATGAAATCATTCAAGAAAACTTCCCTCATCTCATCAAGGATGAAAAAATTCAAACACAAGAGATTCAGAGAACCCCTGCAAGACAACAAATGAGAAGACCAGCTCCCAGACACATAATAATTTGCCTAAACAAAGTAGCTATGAAAGGAAAAATCCTAAAGGCAGCAAGAGAAAAAGGCCAGACTACCTACCAGGGAAAATCAATTAGAATACAAGCAGATTTATCCACAGAAACCCTTCAGGCCAGCAGAGTCTGGAGCCCTATCTTCAAAGTTCTAAAAGAGAAACAATTTCAACCAAGAATGACTTACCCAGCCAAACTAAGCTTCATTAGTGAGGGAGAATTGAAATCTTTTCCAGACATCCAATCCCTAAGAACCTACGCTGCCACCAGACCACCTCTACAAGAAACACTTAAGAAAGTACTGAACACAGAAGAAAAAGAAAAAAGAACAACAGCATTCTTCACAAGAGTACAGGCAAAAGATTAAAAACACACATGAACCAACTCCAAAATCCACAGAAAAACAACAAACAAACAGGAACAACTCTGTAAGAACCTTATGACAGGGATCAACTCTTGCATTTCAATTATTAGCCTAAATGTGAACGGACTAAATGCACCACTGAAAAGACATAGAATAGCAAAATGGATAAAATCTCATCAGGCAACAATCTATTGCCTTCAAGAGACTCACCTCACTAGAAAGGACACCCACAGACTCAAAGTAAGAGGATGGGAAACAAACTTTCAGGCAAACGGAATACAAAAGAAAGGAGGAGTAGTGATCTTAATTTCAGACAAAATACCCTCCAAGCTATTACAAATCAAAAAAGATACAGAAGGCCACTACATAATGATAAAAGGCTCAATCCATCAACAAGAAATATCTATCCTAAACATATATGCACCCAACATAGGTGCGCCAATTTTCATAAAGCAACTTCTAGGAAAACTAAAGAAAGACATTGACTCTAACACTATCATAACTGGGGACTTTAATACCCCACTCACAACCCTAGACAGATCATCAGGACAAAAAATCAGCAAGGAGATCCAGAACCTCAATGTGACTTTGGACCAAATGGACTTAATTGATACCTACAGAACACTCTATCCAAAGACCACAGAATACACATTCTACTCATCACCACATGGAACATATTCTAAGATCAACCACATACTTGGTCATAAATCAAGCATAAGCAAATTTAAAATGACCGAAACTCTACCAAACACCTTCTCAGACCACAGTGGAATAAAAATAAACTTTGACACAAACAAAGTCCCCCAAAAACCCACAAAGAAATGGACACTAAACAGCATGATGCTAAACAACTCCTGGGTCAACGATGGAATCAAAACAGGGATCAAAAGATACCTGGAAACAAATGAAAATGAAGAAACATCTTACCAAAATCTCTGGGATGCCCTGAAAGCTGTAGTAAGAGGGGAATTTATATCCCTATAAACACACATGAAGAAAATGGAAGGAACAGAAATTCACAACCTAACAAGTCACCTAAAGAGGCTGGAAAAGCAAGACCACAAAAACCCTAATTTCAGCAGAAGAATCCAGATCACCAAAATAAAAGCCCAAATCCAGGACATAGAAGACAAAAAGATAATACAAAAAAACAATGAAACAAAAAAGCTGGTTCTTCGAAACGGTAAACAAGATTGATGGTCCCCTAGCTAGACTGACCAAGAAAAAATGAGAAAATAAAACAAATAAGCACAACCAGAAACACAAAAGATGAAGTCACATCTGACCTGAAGAAATACAAAAGATCATTAGAGACTACTACGTACACTTGTATGGAAACAAACTTGAAAACCATAAGGAAATGGAGAACTTTCTGACATCACCAACCTACCTAGGTTGGAACAAAAAGAAATTGAGACCCTAAATAGACCAATAACAATCAAGGAAATCGACTACGTAATAAGAAAACTTCCTACAAAAAAAAGCCCTGGTCCAGATGACTTTCCAGCAGAATTTTACAAGACATTCAAGGAGGAGCTGATACCAATCCTACAGAAGGTATTCCAGGCAATTGAAAAAGATGGAACTCTCCCCAAATCATTTTACGAAGCCAACATCACATTGATACCCAAGCCAGGTAAAAATCCAACAAAGAAAGAGAACTACAGGCCAATATCTTTGATGAACATAGATGCTAAAATTCTCAACAAGATCCTAGCAAACTGAATTCAGCAATACATCTCAAAAATCATCCACCATGACCAAGTAAGCTTCATTCCTGGGATGCAAGGCTGGTTCAACATTCGTAAAATCATAAATGTAATTAAATACATCAACAGATGTCAAAACAAAAACCACATGATCATATCATTAGATGCAGAAAAAACTTTTGATAAAATCCAGCACCCCTTCTTGATAAAAACCCTTGAACATCTAGGCATACGGGGAACATACCTCAAAATAGTAAAAGCCATCTATGAGAAACCCACAGCCAGCATACTCCTAAATGGACAAAAATTGGAACCAATTCCCCTGAAAACTGGAACTAGACAAGGATGCCCACTCTCTCCCCTCCTGTTCAACATAGTATTGGAAGTCCTGGCTAGAGCAATCAGAGAAGAGGAGGCAATCAGAGGTACTGAAATAAGAAAAGAGGAAGTCAAGTTATCTCTCTATGCAGATGATATGATTGTGTACCTTGAAAACCCAAGAGAATCTGTCAAAGGCCTCCTTACATTGATAAAGGCCTTTGGCAAAGTCTCAGGATACAAAATAAATGTACAAAAGACTATCGCATTTCTCTACACCAATAATAAACAAACAGAAATCCAAATAAAAAACACAATTCCATTCACAATAGCCACAAAAAAAAAAAAAGAAATACCTTGGCATCTTCCTAACCAGAGATGTGAAAGACCTTTACAATGAAAATTACAAAACACTGCTCAAAGAAATCAAAGCTGACACGAACAAGTGGAAAAATATCCCATGCTCATGGATCGGAAGAATCAACATTGTGAAGATGTCCATCTTACCTAAGGCAATCTACAAATTCAATGCAATACCCATTAAATTACCAACAACATTCTTCTCAGACCTAGGAAAAACAACACAGGAATTCATATGGAAACACAAACGTCCAAGAATAGCCAGAACAATCCTCAGCAAAAAAAACAAAGCAGTTGGTATCACAATACCAGACTTCAAACTTTACTATAAAGCTACAATCATCAAAACAGCTTGGTATTGGTACAGGAACAGGCATATAGATCAATGGAACAGAATTGAGATTCCAGAAGCAAAACCTCAATTTCTCAACCAACTCATCTTCGACAAAGCCCCCACCACCTACCAATGGGGAGAGGAGAACCTATACAGTAAATGGTGCTGGGAAAACTGGCTGACCACATGCAGAAGATTGAAACAGGACCCCTATCTATCCCCATGCACATAGGTTAACTCCAAATGGATCAGAGACCTAAATGTAAAACCTCAAACCATAAGAACCTTAGAAAAGGAAGGAAATACCCTCATGGAAATCGGAACTGGCATCCAATTCCTGTACAAAACCTGAAACCCACAGGACATAAGAGAGAAGATAGACAAATGGGACCTTATTAAACTGACAAGCTTCTGCAAAGCCAAAGAAACCATCAAGAGAGCAGGGAGAGAGCCTACAGACTGGCAAAAAGTATTTGCCAACTCTAGGTCTGACAAAGGCTTAACATCCTGAATCTACAAGGAACTGAAACATACTGAAAAGAAGAAAACAAACAACCCCATTATAAAATGGGCAAAAGATATGAAGAGACACTTCACAAAAGAAGACATCCGAGCAGCCAACAAACACATGAAGAAATGCTCAACCTCACTAATCAACAGAGAGATGCAAATCAAAACCACACTGAGATATCACCTAACTCCAGTCAGAACAGCAATTATCAACAACTCAAAAAATAACAGCTGCTGGAGAGGGTGTGGTGAAAAGGGAACACTTCTATACTGTTGGTGGGGGTGTAAACTAGTGCAACCTCTGTGGAAAGCAGTGTGGCGATTCCTAAAAGCTCTAAAAATTGACCTTCCGTATGACCCTGCAATCCCCCTACTGGGAATATACCCTGAAGAACACAAATCACTCTATAAAAAAGATACCTGCACACGTATGTTTATCGCAGCATTGTTCACAATAGCAAGAACCTGGAAACAACCATGCTGCCCATCAAAAGAGGACTAGATTTAAAAAATGTGGTACATATACACGATGGAATACTACGCAGCCATAAAAAAGAACAAAATCATGAATTTCGCAGCAACCCGGATGGAACTAGAGTCTATAATACTGAGTGACCTCTCACAGAAACAAAGATCCGAATATCACATGTTCTCACTCATATAATGGACCTTGAACATCCAATGTAATACTATAAGAAAATGACTGACGGTACTGGGAAACTATGGGGGGGAGGGGGATGGGATTAACAGTAGCAAATATCTTTCTGGGAATGGGAAAACACCTCTTATCAACAGGGTGCCTGAATGAAATGTAATTGTACACCTAACCCTTAACTGTACCCCAAAAAACCATAATAAAAAATATTGATTAATAAAAATTAAAAAAATCTATAAGCAGTAAAAAAATAACTTTCAAAAATCAAAATAAAATAATGGTAGTTTTAGATCAAAGAAAGCTGAGAAAAATTCATTTTCAGTTCTGTAGACAGAAAGGAATGATACCAGATGGAAATTTGGATCTATAGGAGGAAATAAAAAGCACTAGAAATACCGAACATGTAAATATAAAAGTTTTTTAAAAATTATTGGTATTTTAAAAATGATTATTGTTTAAAGCAAAAATAATAACAGTGTAACTGTAGGGGTTATAGAACAACAATAGCACAGAAGAGAGGGGTGGTAAATAAAATTTTGTTGTTTTAAGGTTCTCACATTATAATGAAGTGGCTCAATATTAATTTAATGTAGGCTAGGCTCAGTGGCTCAGTCTGTAATCCCAGGGCTTTGGGAGGCAGAGGCGAGTGGATTGCCTGGGCTCATGGGTTTGAGACCCACCCAGGCAACTTGGCGAGACCTCATCTCTACAATAAATCAAAAATTAGTCGGGTGTGGTAGCAGGTGTCTGTAGTTCTGGCTACTTGGAAGACTGAGGCAAAAGGATTGCTGGAGCCTGGCAGGTCAAGGCTGAGGTGGCCAGGAGCATGCCATTGCACTCCAGTCTGGATGATGGAGTGAGACTCCAACTCAAAAAAAAAAAAAATTAATGTAGATTGCTAAATTAAGGATTCATAATTTTATCTCTATCTACAGCAGCACACATGCAAAAAAATTCAGTTATCCCTAAAAAGCTAGTAAAGGAAGTTAAATGATACTAAAATATATTTGATTAATCCAAGAGAAGGCAAGAAAGGAAGAACCACGAAACAAAGAATAAATTAGACAAATAGAGAGCAAATAGAAAGAGCTGGAATTAAACCCAAGCATATTAATAATTAATAAAGAAGTACATATAATAATAAGTATCTGCTCAATAAATAGATTTCATAATCTGAAATGTGTACATGTCTAATAACAAACCATTGTTACAGTATCAAAAATTGACAGAACTAAATATGGAAATCCATAGGACACTTTATCCTGTAGTAACAGAATTCACATACTTCTCAAATAAACATAGAATGTTTACCAAAAACATAGTATTTGGGGTCACCATGAAATAAGAATACTTTCTCTTACCACAATGGAAGTTAATTAAAAATCAATAACAATAAGATATCCAGGAAATCTCTAAATATTTGGAAATTAAAGAGTACAAATAAATGACCTGTGTGTAAAAGAAGAAATCACAGGGTGTCAGGAAGATGGCAGCCAAACCAATCAGACCATGCAAATCCCGGTGTGAGTGTATAGAAAATTTTGTGTACATGCTGGTGAGCGAGTGGGCATTTGAGTGGCTGACTGAGTGAGGGCTAGGGAGCTAGCAGCCAGGGCTCTCCTGGTGCAGTGGCCATTACTACAGTTGCTGGGCTTGGACCCTAGCAATTCCCAGGACACAGAAGCCAAGCGCCATTTTCTTTTTTTTTTTTCTTTCTTTTTTTTTTAAATCAACAAACCCTCCCTGGGAAGAAAATGCTGGGAGAGACTGCCTAAGTGGGGGCTCATGAGCAAGTTGCCAGGCCCCTGGCACAACAGCTGGTGCTGCAGCTCTCTGCCTTGTTCCTGGCTCTTCCCAGGTCACAAAAGCCAAGCGCCATCATTTTTTTAAACAGATAAAAGTTTTTCTGCAAAAAATGGCAGGGAGAAGCCATTGCCCCAGACTTTCCCTCATCATTGCAGCAGGAGAGAGACTGCCAGCTCCTGGCTTTGCCTCAACACTTCAGTGCCTGGCAGGGCTGGCAGCAGGGTCTGCGGAGGGAGTCCAGAGGCAAAGTACCATGGAAGAGGACAAGAGAGGCACCCCACCACCATCTTGAAGGCAGGGCAGGGAAGTGCTCTGACTTGCTCACCACAGAGCAACAAATCTTATCTCTGTGACTGGCAGATCAACTTTTCAGGGATTGATCATGACCCAGAGGGAATATCCTGAAAGCACACACTTCAGAGGGACCTGACAAATATTGAGTTCCAGGCACCCCACCCCATGCCCTGATCCAGCTGTGGGACAAAAGGGGTGGCCAGAAAATGACGAGGAAGGACTCCAAAGAGATCAGTGATGAATCTGGGACTGGCCCAAACCCCTTCATCCCCAGCAATTATCTGAATGTCAGACCCACACAGCTGGGCCACGACTGAAAGGGACAAACCCAGGCAGAACCTGGTCATCAGTTGCAATAGGAGCACTCCATTCCAGGATAGGCCTGGCTGGGGCACTCGCCACAAGTACATACCTGGAGAAGAGACAAACCTGTACCTCCCTGCCAGAGGAGATCTCCCTGACCACAAGAGAGTGGGAGGGGAGGACTGCAGTTCCACCCACCTCCACTGTCCCTCCTCCTTTCCTGTTTCAGACACTGAGGAGGTAGTCAAAGAGGTGGCTCTGTAGGAGAGACCTGATTAAAGGAACAATTACAGAGTCTGCCAAAGAAGGCAGGTTTTTTCCTTTTAATTTTCATTTTTTTCAGTTTTTAAAAATTGTTTGACTGTTTGTTAGTTCATCTATTTTTAAAATATTTTTCCTTGTACATGAATGTGTATGTGAGGGATTCTGTTTCTTCTTTTATTTGTCTTTTTCTGCTTATGTGTGTATGTGGATGACTGAGTGTTCATCTATGTCCAGTAGTTTTCTCCACTGGTTTTTGCTTAGTATGGTCATATAGGATGGTGTTGGGGAGTGGGTCTCAGGGAACACATACCACAATAAGTGAACATTGTAATTTTCAAGTAGTTTCTGAATCCTAGTGCCCCATCCTCTATTTGAATTTCAAAAACTATAAGAGACAGCAAATCTTCCTGTCCACTGTCCTATTTCAAAATAGAACAAATCCAGAGCCTGGATCGGGGAAGAATAGAGGACTGAGCAAACATCAGAAGGGAAAGTCTCTCCTGCTGATACTGAATAACAGAACTAAAGAGAAAAACAAGAGATCTGTCACAAATGAGGAAAAAACCAAAGGAAGATCACAGGTGATTTCAAGTGTACCCAAGACAAAACTCCTGAAAAATCAGACTTTGGTGCCCAAACAACGGAAGTCACAAATGACTGGCCCTAGAATATGACAGAGATTAGGGAATGAATGGAAAGAGTGAATAAGACTCAAGAAAGATAAGAGGGAACACTGAAAGAACTTGTAACAGAGATTTTGAAAATAAAAAATTTAATGCAGGAAATAAATAACAAGATGACAAGCATGGAAAGCAGAATTAATCAAGCAGAAGAATCTCAGAACTTGAAAACCAGAACATATAATTAACCAGATCTGTAAAAAACATAGAAAGAAGACTCAGAAAGAAAGAACAAAGCCTACAAGAGGTGTGTGATTACATCAAGAGGCCGAACCTATGCCTGACTGATATCCCAGATGAAGAAAGAGAAATGGAGAATAAATTGAAACAAGTATTCCAGGAGGTAATCCAAGAAAACATTCCCCATCTCACTAGAGATGTGACCAGCCTAGCACAAGAGATACAGAGAAACCCCACAGAACATCAAATGAGAAGACCAGCCCCTAGACACACAGTAATTTGCCTGCACAAAGTAGGCACAAAAGAAAAAATTCTAAAGTCAGCAAGAGAGAAAGGTCAGACTACCTACTGGGGAAAACCAATCAGAATAACAGTAGAACTGTCAGCAGAAACATTACAAGCAAGAAGGGACTGGAGCCCTATATTCAGTGTCCTCAAAGATAAACAATTTCAACCAAGAATTTCCTGTACCACCAAGCTCAGCTTCATCAGTGACAGAAATTAAAATCCTTCCTGACATCCAATCCCTAAGAGATTATGCAGCTTCCAGACCAGCTTTACAGGAGACACTTAAAAAGGTATTAAGCACAGGAGAAAGAAAAAAAAGAATGACCACACACTTCCCAAGAGAACAAATGAGCACGGAATCAACAGAGAATACATCACAACAAGAAACTTGAAAACACACACATACATCAGACCCAAAGCCAAAAGAAAATAAGCAAAAAAAGAAAAAAAATTATAAGAACTTCATGACAGCAATTTACAATCACATTTCAATAATCAGCCTAAATGTGAATGGACTAAATACATCACTGAAAAGACACAGAATGACAAACTGGATAAGAAAACGTGATCCAATTATTTGCTGCATCCAGGAGACTCATCTCACAACAAGGGACACACACAGACTCAGAGTTAAAGGATGGAAAACGAGTTTCCAGGCAAATGGATCACAAAAGAAGGCAGGAGTTACAATATTAATATCAGACAAAACAACCTTTAAGCTATCAAAAATTTTAAAAGATGCAAAAGGACACTACATAATGATAAAAGGTTCAATCCATCAACAAGAAATATCCATCCTAAACATATATGGTCCAAAACAGGAGCACCAGCATTAATAAAGCAACTACTAAGTAAACTAAAAAAATATATGGACTCTAACACTATTATAGCAGGGGACTTGAATACCCCACTAACAACCCTAGATAGATCATCGAGGCAAAAAATCAACAAGGAGATCTAGAACCTAAACTTGACACTTGAACAAATGAACTTAATAGATACCTACAGATTATTCCACCCAACAACCACCACAGAATATACATTCTACTCATTACCACATGGAATGTACTACAAGATCGATCACATCTTTGGCCATAAATCAAATATAAACAATTCCATAAGGTTGAAATCTTGCCATGCACATTCTCGGACCACAGTGGAATAAAAATAAATATCAACACCAACAAAATTTCCCCAAAGCCCACAAAGACAGGACACTGAACAGCATGATGCTGAACAACTACTGGGTCAACACTGAAATCAAAGCAGAAATTAAAAGATTCAAAGCAGAAACAAGTGAAAAGGAAGAAACATCTTACCAAAACCTCTGGGATGCAATGAAATTAGTTGTAAGAGGGGAATTTATATCTCTATGAGCACACATCAAGCAAACGGAAAGATCACAAGTGGAGAGCCTAACAGATCACCTAAGAGAGCTAAAAGAGAAGACCATCAAAACCCCAACTTTAGCAGAAAAATCCTAATCACCAAAATAAGAGCCCAAATATGGGATATAGAAGACAAAAATTTCATAGAAAACATAAACAAAACAAAAAGCTGGTTCTTTGAAAGAATTAACAAGATTAATGGACCCCTAGCCCAAATGACCAAGAAAAAGAGAGGAAAAGCCCAAATAAACACAATCAGAAATACAAAAGATCAAATCATAACTGACTCCAAAGAAATACAAAAGATTATCAGAGATTACTATATACACCTATATGGAAACAAACTTGATAACCTAAAGGAAATGGAGAACTATCTGACATCACACAACCTCCCCAGGTTGAAACAAGAAGAAATTGAGACACTAAATAGACCAATAACAACCCAGGAAATTGACTCTGTTGTACCAAAACTACTCACAACAAAACAAAACAAAAAAACCCTGAACCGATGACTTTCCAGCAGAATTCTACAAAATGTACAAGGAGGAGCTGACAACAATCCTTTTGAAAGTATTCCAGGCAATTGAGAAATAGAGAATTCCCCCTAAATATTTTACAAAGTTAACATCACACTGATACCCAAACCGGGTAAAGATCCAACAAAAAAAGAGAACTACAGGCCAATATCCCTTATGAGCATAGATGCAAAACTTCTCAACAAGATTCTAGCAAATTGGATCTAACAACACATCTCAAAAATCATCCACTGTGACCAAGTAGGCTTCATCCCCAGGATGCAGGGGTGCAACATTCATAAGACCATAAATGTAATTAAATACATCAACAGATGTAAAAACAAGAACCACATAATTATCTCATAGGATGCAGAAAAAGCTTTTGATAAAATCCAGCATCTCTTCTTAATAAAAACCCTCAAACACCTAGGTATAAAAGGAACATACCTCAAAATAGTAAGTGTCATCTACGATAAACCCACAGTTAACATATTGCTAAATGGACAGAAACTGGAAACATTTCCCCTGAAAACTGGAACAAAATAAGGCTGCCTGCTCTCACCCCTCTTGTTCAACATTGTGTTGGAAGTCCCAGTTAGGGCAGTTAAACAAGATAAGAAAATCAGGGGTATCCAGATAGGAAAAGAGGAAGTCAAGTTATCCCTCTTTGCTGATGATATGATCCTATACCTTGAAAATCCAAGAGAGTCTGTCAAAAACCTGCTGGCACTGATAAAGGACTTTGGCAAAGTCTCGGGGTACAAAATAAATGTGCAAAAGACAGTTGCGTTCCTATACAACAACAAGAAGCAGGCAGAGACCCAAATTAAAAGCACAATCCTATTCACAACAATCATCAAAAAAATGAAATACCTCAGCATCTTCCCAACCTGAAATGTAAAAGACCTTTACAATGAGAACTGCAAAACACTGCTCGAAGAAATCCAAGAAGACAAAAACAAATGGAAAAATATTCCTTGCTTATGGATAGGAAGAATCAGCATTGTTAATATGTCCATCCTACCTAAGGCAATCTACAGATTCAATGCAGTACCCATTATGCTACCAACATCATTCTTCTCAGACCTGAAAATGACAATACGGAAATTCATATGGAAACATAAACAGCCATCAATAGCCAAAGCAATCCTCAGCAAAAGAAACAAAGCAGGCGGTATCACACCTCCAGATTTCAAACTTTAGTATAAGGATTCAGTAATCAAAACGAGCCTGGTATTTGTACAAGAACAGGCACATGGACCAATGGAACAGGATAGAGATTCCAGAAGCAAAGCCTCAGTTCCTCAACCAAATCACCTTTGAAAAAACCTCCAACAACAACCACTGGGGAGAGGAGAACCTATGTGGTAAATGGTGCTGGAAAACTGACTGATCACATGCAGAAGATTGAAACAGGAACCCTACCTATCACCATACACAAAAATTAACTCTAAATGGACCAAAGATCTAAATGTAAAACCTCAAACTGTAAGAATCTTAGAAATGCAGGAGACACCCTTATGGGAATTGGAACTGGCAACCAATTCCTATTCAGAACCCTAAATGCCCATACCTTAAGAAATAAGTTAGAAAAGTGGGACCTCGTCAAACTGATGAGTGCCTGCAAAGCAAAAGAAACCATCAAGAGAGCAGGGAGACAGCCCACAGAATGGGAAAAAATATTTGCCAACTGTATATCTGACAAAGGCCTAACAACCAAGATCTACAAGGAACTCAAACAAGCCGAAAGGAAAAAAACAAACAACCCCTTTAAAAAGGGGGCAAAAAGACATGAATAGATGCTTCACAAAAGAAGATATATAGGCAGCCAACAGACACATGAAAAAGTGGTCAGCCTCACTTATCATCAGAGACATGCAAATCAAAACCACATTGAGATACCACCTAACACCAGTAAGAATGGCCATCATTAATAAAACAAACAACAACAGATGCTGATGAGGACGCAGAGAAAAAGGAACGCTTCTACACTGCTGGTAGGAATGTAAAATAGTGCAGCCTCTTTGGAAGACAGTGTGGTGATTTCTGAAAGAACTAGGTATTGACCTTCCATATGACCCAGCAATTCCCCTATTGGGAATATACCCTGAGGAACTCAAATCATTTTACAAAAAAGATACCTGTACATGTATGTTTGTTGCAGTTCTATTCACAATAGCAAAAACATGGAACCAACCATGTTGTCCATCGAAGCTGGACTGTATAAAAAAATGTGGTACATATACACAATGGAATATCATGCAGTCATAAAGGACAAAAATATGGACTGTGCAGCATTTTGGATGGATTTAGAGTTGATCGTACTAAGTAATCTATCACAGAAACAAAAACAAAGTGCCATATGTTCTTACTCATAAGCGGACCTTGAATAATTATAATACTATAAGAAAGCAATTGGCAGTAGTGGGAAACCGTCAGGGGAAGGAGGGGATTGGCAGTTGAGGGAAACTGCTAGTGGAGGGAGGGGCATACTTCATCAACAAGGATGAGGTTCCTGCATAATCAACGTTTGTATGCCTAACCCTGAATTTTACCCCACATCTTTATAATAAAAAAAAGAAATCACAAGGGAACTTTTAAAATGTTTTCAACTGAAAGATAATGAACACACAATACAACTTGTAACATGAAGTTAAAACAATGCCTAAAGTATATTCATAGATTTAAATGCATATATTAGAAACAAACAGAAACCCAAATAAAAAGCACAATTTTATTCACAATAGCCACACACACAAAAAAAACAAATGAAATACCTTGGCATCTTCCTAACCAGAGATGTGAAAGATTTTTACAATGAAAACTACAAAACACTGCTCAAAAAAAATCAAAGATGACACAAACAAGTGGAAAAATATTTCATGCTCATGGATTGGAAGAATCAACATTGTTAAGATATTTAATCTACAGCAGCATTGTTCACAGTAGCAAGAACATGGAACCAACCCTGCTGCCCATCAAAAGAGGACTGGATTTTTTAAAAATGTGGTACATATACCCAATGTAATATTACACAGCCATAAAGAACAAAATCATGAACTTCTCAGCAACCCGGATGGAATTAGAGTCTATAATACTGAGTGATCTTTCACAGAAACAAAGAATTGAGTATCACATGTTCTCAATCAAAAGTGAACCTTGAACAACTACCACAATACTATAAGAAAAGGATTGACAGTATTAGGAAACTGCGGAGGGGAGGGGGGGAAGGGAGGTGGGCTTGACAGTAGTGGAAATCTGTCTGGGGAAAGGGGGGCACACCTCATCAACCAAGGATAACTGCACAGTGAATATTTGTATACCTAACCCTGAAATGTACCCCACAATTTTAAAATAAAAAAAATTTTAAAGTTAAAAAAATCATATATTATAAAAACAATACAAACATACAATTTATTAAGCTGGGGCAGGGGAGAACAATTAAATCCACACTAAATATAAGAAAAAAATAATAAAGATGAGATTGACAATCAGATAATTTAAAAATAGCTTCTCCTCCAAATAAAAAAATCTGGAGAACACAGTTGTTTGCTTGAAAAGATTAATAAATTTGATAAGATCTACCAAGGACAATCTAAATACAGAGAAAACACAAACTAGTAATATAAAGAATGAAAGCAGGGTACATCATTATTGATATATTTATAACAATAGAAATTAAAATAATAATAGAAGACTGTTATGAACAACTTTGTCCATATATGTGACAATAAAATGAAATGAAAAATTCCTAGAAAAGCACAACTAACACAAAAAGATATAGAAAAACAAAATATCCCTGTACTATTAAAGAAATTGATTTTATAATTAAAAACTTTCCCCAAAGGATAATTCCAGACCCATGTGGCTTTACTTGGAAATTCCACTAAAACCTTAAGAAAGAAATAATCGCAATTCATCAAAAATAGAAGAGCAGTGAATACTATCTAACCTATTTAAGAGTCCAGCATAACTCTGATACAAAAACCTAAGAGGCACAATATAGAAAACAAAATCACAATTATTTTTCATGAGAAAACAAGTAAAAATCTTTAATAAAACATTAGCAAATAAAACTTTGTAACATATAAATATACACAGAAACCCACAACATAATACTAACAAATCACATCCAGCAATATATCAAAAGGATAATAAATTGACCTAAGAATGCGAGTTGACTTAACATTCAAAACCAGATAATTTGCCATATTAACAGAATAAAGAGGCAGAAAAACACTTGACAAAATTCAACACCCATTCATGGAATAGAAGGGCACTTTCTCAATCACACAAAGAAAATATATTAAAAACCTACAAATGACATCATATTTAATGGTAAAGTATTGATTGTTTTATCTTTAAATTGGGGGAAAGACAAAAATAACCACTCACCACTGTCCCGAATGTCCTAGGCTGACAATAAAGAATATTTTTAAAAAGAAAGAAAGAAAAGGAAGAAGGACAGTTGCTAATCACAAACAACATTCCCGAGTAATCTACAAACAGTGTCTAGAACTAATAATTCAACAAAGTTGTAGGATACTGGATCTATTTACAAAATTTATCTGTGCTAACAATAGACGGGTCGAAAGTGACATTTAAAAATACCAATGGCAATCACATTAAAAACAAAAAATAATTTGAAATAAATTTAAGAATACTTTTGTAAAACTTCTACACTAAAAATTATAAAACTCACATTTTTAAATACTCTAAATAAATGAAGATAAAGTGTCTATTGATAGATTTAATATTAATGAGATGTTAATTTTTTCCAAGTTTATCTATAAATTCTACCCAATGCTAACCATAATCTAAGCATTAATTTTGGCTGATATTTACCAGCTGATTTTAAAACTTATATAGAAATGCCCAATGCTTAGGATAATCCAAAAATAAAAAATAACCTTCAAAAAGAACAACATTGGAGGACTACTGATTTCAAGAAACATAATCTTCAGTAATGAAAACAATGTAGATAGACACATAGGTGAATGAAACAAAAGATTATCCAGAAGTAGACCCTCTCAATTGATTTTTAACTAGACACAAAGACAAATAAAGAAAGAAAAATAATTTCAATAAATGACAACTAGATATCTATAAGGAAAAATATGAATCTCAGTATTTCCCTCACAACATACATAAAATTAATTTGAGTTGAAGGATGAAGCTAAACAATATCTAAAATAGTAAGGCTTATATTAGAAAATACAGAACAATATGTTTGTGACTTTAGGCTAGGTGAAGATTTCCTAGACAGGACAAAACATACTAATGATAAAAGAAAGATTGATAAATGAAACAGTTATAATTAAAAACTCTTATTTACAAAGGACTTTGTTAATAAAATGAAAAGACAAGTCCACAGACTCAGAAAAAATATTTGCCATACATATAATTGACAATGCGGTTGAATAGAATATATAAAGAACTTTTACAACTTAAAAAAAATTATATTTCAATGGCTTTAGGGGGTACAAATGATTTTTGGTTACATGGATGCATTGTATAGTGGCAAAAACACCTGGGATTTAAGTGTACTCTCCACCCCCACCTATGCACATTGTACCAGGAGGTGAATTTTTTTAACCCTACCTGACCAACCTCCCCCTTCTGAGTCTTGAATGTCCATTATGTCATTCTGTATGCCTTTTCAGTGCCTTAGTATAGCTCCCACTTATCAGTGAAAATGGTGGCTTTGGTTTTTCATTCCTGCATTACTTCACTCAGGATGATGGTCTCCAATTCCTTCCATTCAAGTTGCTGCAAACATCATTTCATTCTTTTCCATGGCTGCATAGTATTCTATGAGGTGTGTGTGTGTGTGTGTGTGTGTGTGTGTGTGTGTGTGTGTGTGTATCACATTTCCATTATCCACTTATCACTTGATGGGCATATAGGTTCATTCCACATCCTGGCAGTTATGAACTGTGCTGAGGTAAACATACAAGTGCAGGTGATAAAGAACGTCTATAACTTCTAAAACAAATGAGCAAAAGACTTGGACAAATGTTTTACAAAAAATGATATAAGAATGGTTATCAGGAAACTTCAAATTAAAACTGCAGTAAGATTTTATTCCACTAGAATTGGTAAAAATTTTCAAAAGACTGATAATACCAAATTTTGTTTGTTTTTCCAATTTTTAATTTTTTTATTTTAAAAATATGGAGTGCAAATCAGAATTAGGTGTATAAATGGTCATTGTAGAGATAAAGTTTGGGCCTCACATTGGTCCCTACTTTGCTTGGTTTGAGATCAGGTACGCTTATTGATAAAGTGTACCTCCACTTTCCTGGCAGTTTCCCACTATTGCCCATCCCTTTCTTATGGTATTTTGATAATTGTTAGTGATCCACTTATGAATGAGAACTTGTGTTACTCAGTTATTTGTTTCTGTGACAGATCATTCAGTATTATAGACTCTAAATCCATCCAAGTTGCTTCAGAATTCATAATTGTATCTGTTTTACAGCTGTGTAGTATTGCATTGTGTGTATGTACCACATTTTTTTATCCAGTCCAGTTTCAATGGGCAGCACAGTTGGTTCCATGTTTTTGTTATTGTGAATAATGTTGCAATAAACATGTGTGTGCAGGTATCTTTTTCATCGAGTAATTTGATATCCTCCAGGTATATTCCCAGAAGGGTAATTGCTGGGTTGTATGGAAGGTCCATTTGTAGATCTTTATGAATCGCCACACTGTTTTCCATAGAGGTTGTACTAGTTTACACTCCCACCCTCAGTACAGAAGCGTTCCCTTTTCCCCACATCAACTCCAGCATGTTGCTTTTCGAGTTATCGATGATGTCCATCCTGACTGGACTTAGGTAGTATCTCAGTGTAGTTTTAATTTGAATTTCTTTGATAATTAGTGAGGCTGAGCATTTTTTCATGCTGAACATTTTTTTCATGCATCTGTTGCTTGCTTGTATGTCTTCTTTTGAGAAGTGTTTGCTCATATCTTTTGCCCGCTTTTTACTAGGGCTGTTTGTTTTTTCTTTTCAGCATATTTGAGCTCCTTGTAAATTCTAGATGTTAGGCTCTTGTCAGATATACAGCGGCAAATATTTTTTCCCAGTCTGTAGGCTGTCTCCCAGCTCTCTTGATGGCTCCTTTTGCTCTGCAGTTTTTCAGTGTGATGAGGCCCCACTTGCCTAGCTTGTCTTTTATGGCATGGACATTTGGGGTTTTGATCAGGAATTGGTTGCCAGTTCCAGTTTCCATAAGGATGTCTCCTGCATTTTCTAAGGTTTTTTTAGTTTGAGGTTTTATGTTTAGATCTTTGAACCATTTAGAGTTGATTTTTGTGTTTGGTGATATGCAGGGGTCTTGATGAAGATGTGGAGCAACCAGGATACTCATATGCTAGCGATGGAAATGTAAAGTGGTACAACCACCTTTGAATATTGTTTTACAGTCTGGCAAATTTTTATGAAGCTAAATGTAGGCTACTTGCAAGCTAGCAACCATGCTCCATGGTTGTTATTTACCCAAATGATTTGAATATGTCTGCCTAAAATTCTGCACACAAATGTTTACAGCCCTTTTATTTTTAGTTACCAAAACTTGGAAGCAATCAAGATGCTTTTCAATAGGTTAGTGGATAAACAAACTGTGCTGCATCCAGACAATATTATTCAGCAATAAAGGAGATGAGCTATCAAACCATCAAGAACATAAAAGAACTTTAAATCATATAACTAAGTGTAAGAAGCTAGTCTGAAATGACTACAAACTGTTGTGAAGTCAACTATATGACAGTCTAGAAAAGGCAGAGCTATAGACAGAGTAAAAGGGACCATGGTTACCAGGAATTCAGGGTGAAGGGGAAGGAAATGAGTAGGTGAAGTACAGGGAGTTATTAGGGCAGTAAAACTACTCTTCCTGATTCTGGGATGGTGAATACGTGACATTCTACATTTGTCAAAATCATAGAAGTGTACAACACAAAGAATGAGCCCTAATGTAAACATGGGCTTTTAAAATTTATAATAATGTATTAATATTGAGTCAATAATTGTAACAGATGTACCTCAATAATGTAAAATGTTAATAATAGAAGAATCTGCAGACAAGGCAGAGAGGGGAATTGTCTGTACTTTCTATGCAACATTTCTGTAAATCTAAAACTGCTCTAAAAGGTAAAGTCTATTTTTTAACAATAGAGAGGGCTGTCTCTTGAACCAATCATGTTTGGGAGATATTAGCTCCAATAAAATTAAACTAGCTTTTTTACTGAAGGTTTTTTTTCAAATCCTTCAATATGCTGATATGCACTGGATTCTCTATGAGGGAGATTGTGACTGCAGCTTTTTCCACACTTGACTGAGAAACTTGTCTTTTTAGAGTATACAATGTAGCATAGCAGCGAATTTTTAAAATTTTCCGTTATTTGTATGTCTGAATAGAAAATAATGCTACATATAAAGCTCACAATAAATAATCTCTTATTTTCCCAATGACAAAATCTAAAAAGCAATTACTTTGACCAACTCCAAAACATACATTTTTAGAGAACATAATTAAAATAATCAATTGTCAATTTATAATATTTAATTTCTTAATTCACTTTTACATATGCATATGTGAAAATTGAGCAATGTGTTGCTCTATTTCATTCTCTTATTTAGCAAAGCAATTTTATTTAAATTTTTCATGGGCTTCTTCAACATTCATCTCTCTGACAGTGGGATTTTATATGCAAGGTAGAAGTAACATGTTGAAGATGGCAGAGCCTCCATCAATCTCAGTCACTCAAAGATGTAGAAAAGAACAACGATCAACACACAAACATCTATAAGGGCTCTTGTGAAAGTGAATTTCTGCTAGGGTCGGTGGCTCATGCTTATAATTCTAGCATTTTGGGAGTCCAAGGCAGGAGGATTGCCTGAGCCCAGGGAGTTCAAAACCAGCCTTGACAACATAGCAAGACCTCATCTCTACAAAAATAAAAAAAATTAACTGGGTATGGTGGTGCATACCTGTAGTTCCAGCTACTCTGGAGGTTGAAGTGGAAGGATCTCCTGAACTCAGGAGGTCGAGGCTAAAATGAGTGTGATAGTGCCATCGCACTCCAGCCTGGGAGGCAGAATGAGACCTTGACTTAAAAAAAAAAAAAAGAGTCACATCCCTTGTTACAGCATTAGAACTTCCACAGACTGTGTAGCTTAAACAACAGAAATTTATTTTCTCCCACTCCTGGAGGATGGAAGTCTAAGATCAAAGTTGGCAAGTTTGATTTCTTCTGAGGTCTTTCTCTTTCTCTTGCAGATGATCCAGGACCTTAGAATGTAACCATAGTTGGAAAGAAAGGTCTTTGTAAATGTGATTGAGAGATTGAGGATCTCAAGATTAGATCATCCTGAAGAATTAGGCTGGACCATAGATCCAATGACTAGCGTTCATATTAGGGAAAAGAATGAAAGAAGACACAGAGGAGAGTGATATGTGAGGACACAGACAGAGATTGAAGTGATGCATCTACAAGACAAGGAGCTCTAAGGATTGCCATCAGTTACCAAAAGCTAGGAGAGAAGCATGAAACAGATTCTCTCCCAGGGCCTCCTGAAAGAATCAACTCTGCAGATGCCTTTATTTTGAACTTCTGTACTCCAGAACTATGAGAGAATAAGCCTTCTGTCATTTTAAGCCTCCCAGTTGGTGGTAATTTGTTACAGTAGCCACCGGAAACTAATATGCCTGAACATCATATTCTGAGGTTTCTACATTCTATTTCCCTTCTCTTTCACTTTCTAGATAAATGTGGATACTCAGGATGTTAACTTTGAGTCCCTACATGATCTTAAATCATCCCAAAGAAATGTCACTAAATTCTGCTTATTGAAACAGAGAATTGGACCAATTCATCTCAATTTTTGTTATTTTAATTGTAAAAGAAACACATTTAACAATGCAGTAGAAATATAAAAAATAAGAATAAAATCTGTTATAATGCCACTACTTATCACAACTAAGTTACTTTGCATATTTCCTTCTAGTTATACATATATGTATGTATATAATGTATATATGCACTCATAGTGGCAATAGTGTCACCATGGACTGATCACAAGAGTACTCCAAGACTGAGTTCTTACTACAACAAGATGATAAGTAAGTGAGATAATGGATAGGTTAATTAGCTTGATTTAATCATTTCACAATGTAACATCTATCAAAACATCATGTTGTACCCCTTACATATTATTTATCAATTAAAAATAATATTTAAGAAACTAAACAAAAAAGAGTACTCCAAGATAGAGGCTTATCTGGGTTTTTTCTATACTTGTTGCATCTTTTGGATCATAGTGAGCAAACATAACACATTTTACACATTTGGTATGAACAATGCAGCTTAGTCTAGTCCTTTGAAAGCATTCAATGTTGAATACTATGTGGATACAGTATGTATTTATGGGAAGATTGAGGCTTATAAAAATACTTATTAATAAATAGCATGTCTAGGTTAAGTATTTTTGTAAATATGCCAATTCAAAATATAATTAGCAGAAGATTTGATAACTAGGAAATAATTGTACAAAAATGTGAGTTTTTCTCAACTTAGGGAGTACTCAGTCAACAACTTTTTTGTTGTTGTTGTCAGCTAATTGTGATCTATATAAAGAAAACATTCATCATAATTTTTCCCATTGGATGAGTGTGAATGAGATTGCCACATGAATTTTGTCTTTTATGGCTCCTCTAGCACTACCAAAACCAGAAATTCATGGACTGCCAGTCAGCTGTAAGCCTTGCTATTTGTTGATTGTGTTTTCTTCTTTGCTATCTGGAAGTAGGTTAATAAGTTCTCATATATAGCCTTTTAATCTGCACAATGAAAGAAGTCAGCTGGCTGGCAGGGGTGTGCAATCCATGTGGTCTGATATGATTATTCTGTGATTCATCTCAGAACTCTCATTTTTGCTGCCATCATTATGGTTCTGTCCTTCCTGCAGTAGTCATTACCCATAGCAATGAATCAAAGAATCAACATAAACTATTTTGTAAGCCAAACTCACAGCATTTGGTGTTAGGCAACTCTTGGCCTCAATAGCGCTTTCTCCTACTTTATAGTCTGGATTCTTCTGGCTCTTCCATTAGGCTTGAAAACATTGACACCGGTCCCTGAGAAGACTTGTCAACACGCCCAGAAAAATCAGGTTGCATTCTGTGAACTGAGTGGAATAGAAGGTGATCCCTTCCTCTAGTCACTAATTCCACAGTACAATAGCTAGTATTTTGGAATAATGTTTAAATGCCAGGAAATGTGCTAAAGGTTTAATTGTCATGATCTCATGTAATCCTCACAATGACCCTGAAGATTGTCCCCATTTTACAGAAGAGGAAAGTCTTTAGAGACTTTCTCTACTCCTTGTTAGCTCTGTCTTGATGTCTCTAAACTCTATTTTGAGTCCTTCTTTTTGTAAAGCCTGTGTTCTACCTACCACTCCATGTTGCTATCCCAAGAAGCCAACTGAAGGACCACCTGAAACTCAGCATCTGCTTTCATTTTCCACTTTCATCATCTAACTGTACTAACGATCATGCTTGTCTTGCTCTGTGAATGAATAGAAGATTAGAGGACTTGCCATAATACACCTTTGGCCTAAAGGGAATACAAAAGTGTCTCTACTGAGTCTGATATTGGCAATCGTCTTGAAATCATCAAAGAATAAATGTTTCCACATAGCTTTGTAATTAATGTCCATACATTCTTAAAGGATTCTTTATGTTCTATTTGGGCAGGTGATGCATTTTTCTTCAAACTTCTTGGCCTGGCTTTGCTTATTTATTTAGGATATTTTCCCTTTCATTATGGAAATCCTTTAGACAGCCCACACTG
The DNA here is from genome assembly GCA_027257055.1 of Cephalopachus bancanus. NCBI lineage: Eukaryota > Metazoa > Chordata > Mammalia > Primates > Tarsiidae > Cephalopachus > Cephalopachus bancanus. The sequence goes on along the minus strand of JAPVLO010000170.1, from coordinate 1,095,797 downwards.
AATAATTATATGTTGGCATTTGACACCATGCAAGATTCTGCCAACAAGGCTATTGATTTCTGAATTTTCTCATGTACAAGGGTATCTTAATCCTGAGCATTAGTTTTTCTTTGCACATTTGTGAAAGCTGTCTGATAGTGAAAGCAAAAATGAAGCCTTCACTTCCTCTATAAATATTTGTGCAGTGACCTCTGACTGTTGGCCAGCCTGCCTGCCAACACCCCATTAGAAGTCATCCCTTTTACAATCAACTACTATCACTTGATAACCTCTTGGGGTTAAGAGTACAGATGTGAGATCTCGGAGATTCCTGATGGGAATACTTCATATCCCAAGTATGTTTTCCCTTGAAAATGACATCACCACAGGGATACATTTTTCAAATAATTTGGCCACCATGTTATGAAAGCTTCCTTAGAAATATAAAGAAGTACTCTGCACCTCAAATATTTTTCAGAATCTAGGAATCTTTTTAAACCTTTAACAGTTAATTAGTCTTACATGGTCTTGGTGTGGGAGGTGACAAGGACAGGCCAAGAATAGTGTCATTAAAAAGACTGAATTACATGACTTTTAAAATCAAATTTTAACATTATGAAAGTTCATAGTAAAGAGCTTTTGCTTAAAAAACAGTTTTTAATACCTCTAGATTGTAGCACAGCCTTGGTTTTAGTTATATAAAAAGCTTATTCCTACATAGAGCAGTCTAATGACTGCCATGGATTGATATTCATTCCCATTTCCTCTAACCTGGTACTGCTTTATGGACAAATGTCACTGAAATAGTGCTGTAGCTACCTCTTTAATTTAAAGCACCAAATTCTTCCTAAAATACTGTAACACAAAGTTTGTAGGACTAAAAGATTGGGCTATGAGGACAAATTTCACCTTTGAGGACCAGAATGGATCACTATAGTAAAAGTAATATATATGATAGGTAAATTTCCACATTCTAGATCCCAGAGCAGTGTGGGGGGGGGCGCCAACTTAAAGTTTTCTTGCAAGGTGTAGAGTTGAAAAAAATACATTAAATATTTATTGAAGATCTGCTATACATCATCTTCTGGGTTATACACTCCCAATATAGAGATAGTAGTAGCAGTAGTAGCAGTAGTAATAGATCACATTTACTCAGGAATTATTATGTGCCAGGTTCTAAACACTTTATAGGTATCTTCTCACTCGATTTTTTTACAAGGACCCCATGAGATAAGTACCATCATCTCCACCGTGCAGATAAAGAAACTGAGACTCAAAGCAATGAAGAAACCAAAGATAGAGAGCTAGTAGCAAATGGAATCAGAATTCATATCCAGGCAGCCTGACTCCAGAATCTACATGCTTAACCACTATGTTATACAATCTTGTTCATGCTCCTCAGGAGTTCACAGCCTGGCAAGGAAAAGAGGCAGAACCAGAAATTTCTTCAGAGATCTACAGAAAGTGAATGCACAAATAAAGAAGTTGTCCATCTCCCAAGTGTGGGGGTCAGGGAGGAATTATACAATTGATGGCAAAACTGATGTGTGATTGGTGATTAACATTCTCAGATGAATGGATTAGGAATGGTGTTTCAGATGGAGGGACCATGGTAAATACAGATGTGGAGCATAAAACAATGAGGAGGGACAGTCACTAAAATGGATCAGTGACTATTGGAATACAGAGCACGTACAAAGGAGTAGCTGGTCTGTGATGAGCTGAATGGATAGGCAGGAACCAAAGAGGAAAGGGCCTCACATTCTATGCCTTGGAGTGAGGCATTTCCTAAACTCTGAGAGCCTATAAAGGACTTTAAGCAGGACATTTTTATGGCTTGATTTTTATTTTAGAAAAGTAAACCCTAACATCTATGTGAGATATCAGATTTGAGGGGGTCAGGGCCAGAGGCAGGAGAACAGTTAGGATGTTATGGAACTATTCAGGTAAGGGATACAGGATCCTAAACTCAGAAGCGGTAATAAGGAACAAGAGGTCTTTTTGAGAAATGTTTTATACTAGGATCAATAGAATTAAGAAATTGAGAAACTGATTGGTTTGGATGTCAGGATGAAGGAGAAGGTGAGGTCAGGGTGGGCTCCCTGGCTACCAGTTTGATTAACTGAGTGGATTGTAGGGCTGTTCATTTACATGAAATGTACAGGATGGAGATCAGGTTTGGGGATGAGAAGACTCTTGAATTCTGCTTGCAAACCCACCTCCTCACTTCCTACTCTTCACCCATCCCTCTCTCTTCTGAGTCCCAACATTACTCAGTCATGCAGTTATTTGAATCTTCTCCTGCTTATACAACTTTTTATACCTGTCTTCCACACTAGACTACGAGCTCCTTGGCATCAGGTACTATAATGTGTTTATTGTTCAATAAATTTCTCTTCAACAAATGAATAAATAACACAAACCACTTTTTTCATGTATGGATGATTGAGCAATTGAGGGAAACTCCCTCCTTGAAACTATCAACCATTTGTCCTAATTCTGTCTTCAAAATACTTAGGATGAAATAGATCCTTCTTCTACAAAATATGTTTGGTGTTTGAAAGCAGTGGTTGCACTAGCCCTATGATTCTAGTCTGTTATTTTTCAGTTTGAAAATCTCCATTTAATTCAAATATTTCAAGTGCAACATAATTTCCCAAATACTTTATCTTCCTACATGACTACCTCTGGGTATATTCCAATTTAACTATGTTCTTAATTTGTAATCTTCTGCTAATCTGAAGCATAATATGATATGGCCATTACGTCTAAAGAGAGGCAAAAACAAACTATTTTATTTTATTATTTTATTTGAGTTGGGGTTTCTGTCTGTCACCCAGGCTGGAGTGCAGGGGCACAAGCATGGTTTACCGAAGCTTCAAATTCTTGGACTCAGGAAATCCTTTTGCCTCAGTCTCTCGAGGAGCTGGGACTACAGACATGTGACACCAAGCCCAGTTAATTTTTTGTTTGTTTGTTTGTAGAGATGAGGTCTCGTTATGTTATCTAGGCTAGTCTCAAACTCCTAGGCTAAAGCGATCCTCTTGCCTTGGCCTCCCGATGTGCTGGTATTATAGGCATGAGCCACCACACTGGCCTTATTTTCATTACTAATCCAGATTATTTTTAAGGAAGTAACTGCACTTAGGAAATTAAATCAGTAAATGACTTGTGGAGTAAGGTAAAACTTTGAAGGTAGGGCTTAGTAGAAGTCAAGTGAGTAGAAGACTTGACTAAACTATTCTGTCTTGGAAACTCATAGAATTGTGAATTGAGGAAGAGCAAGAATGATTAGTCTAAGGAATTAATTTTTTAGAAAATTTAATTGAAGTATAACATACATACACGAATGTACACAAATCCAAAGCGTACACTCAATGAATTTTACAAAATGAACACACACAGACCATGAAACAGAAACATTATCAGCACTAACCCTTGTTTTGTCCCCTTCTAGCCATTTACCTCCACACAGGGAGGTACCTACTGCTGGAGGTCTTGTTCTCTGTCCCCTAGCAGTGAGCATTCTTAAAGGTCCAAGCCTGGATTCTCCACTCATGGTGTCCTTAATAAGCAAGCTGCCTTAGGATAAAAGGGTTGTAGATCATGAATACCAATTGACTATTAGTCTAGAGCTTCAGATTCTCACCAGTTATGAACAGATTCCCTCTTTCTGTGGGTCTTTGTCTCACATACAACAGGAAGCTTTGCTTTTCAAGATTTTAGCTTCATCTTTAGCTGTCTGTCTCCCACACCCTTGGAATCCAGGGAAATGGTCCCTCAGATCTCCAGTATTGTCTCTTTTGCTCCATGTGACCACCACAATTTCTGCTGATTTCTTTGTCCTCCATCCTCGACCCGCTGCCCAAGTCAAACCTACATTCTCAGACTCTAGCTTTCACCAAGAGTCAACAAACGTCCCCAGGGACAGCTGCAATTCCTCAACTTTTCTCTAAATATTTTTAATCTCTCTGAAACTGTACTTCTTTTAGTTCTCAACACTTCTGAACCTCCTTGGCGCCTTTAAATATTTCAAGAGTCAGCAAACTTTCCTGACAGGGCCAGATAGTAAATATTTTTGGCTTTGAAGGTCATACCGTCTTTGTTACAACTGCTTAACCGTGTTGTAAAAGCACAAAACAGCCATAAGATACACAAAAGAAATTAGGTATGACTGGATTGGCCCATGGACCACAGTTTGCTAACTCTTCGCATATATAATTATTATATTTTATTTAATATTTCTGATTCTTCTCAATGTGATTATGGGCCCACATGAGCTATTCCATCCTAGCTGGAAGCAGAACACTGCCAGAGGGCTTTAAAGAAACATGTCCAATTTGGAATTTGAATTTCTTATGTGGCTATAATATAAAACTTTCTCTTCATTTACCCAAACTTTCAGTAAACTTTTCTGAATATGCAAATACTTCTGTGAAGGGGGAATTCCTGTATGGGGGAAGAGGGTCTTGAAATAAAAAGTCAGAAGTTCAATTTGTATGTTGATAAATGTTGGTGCTTTAGGAAGCAAATAAATAATACTTCTATTTTCCCCACCCAGTGTCAGAAATAATTGAGAGCACAGGAGGCACAGGAGACGGGAAAATGGAGCTCAAAATGTCACTTCCATTAGTGATAAACTAGTTGTGTGAGTTTTTTTGGTTTTGTTTGTTTCTGGTTTTGGTCACATGTTTGTTTGTTTGCTTCCTTCTTTTTCTGCCTTCTTTTGGATGAATTGAGTGTTCTTTATGATTCCTACTACTTTATGATCTCAACTGTTGGCTTATTAATTGTGCATGTTGTATATTTGTGCTGTTTTTATAAAATTTTATTAGAATACCACTACACCCATTTATTTATTTATTTAGTAGCACAACTGCTCTTGCAATATAGCAGTAGAGTTGAGTAGTTATGACAGTACCATATTGACTACGATAACAAAAATATTTGCTATCGGGTTCTTGACAGAAAAATGTTACTAGTCCCTGATCTAAGATGTATAATTTATACCTTAGCTTAACATAATTCCCTGTTGACTGTCAATTTTTCCTTGGATCATTTCATTTCTGTCATTTTGTGCTTTATGTATGTTGACACTATACAACTGGGTACACACATTTAAAAGTGCAATTGTCTTGCTTTATATTTTTTCATTAAATGCCCCTGTGTATCCTCAATAAAGTCTTTTCCCTTATAGTTCATATTTTATTATATAAATATAGCTATCCAAAATTGTATCTGGTGAGTTTGTGCATGATACATCTGATATATCAGTTTTAATACTTTTAATTTTTCTAGTCTTTGTATTGGAAGTACATCTCTTATTAACAACCTATTGTGAAGTTTTGCTTTTATTTTATTTTGGAAATGGTCTCACTCTGTTACCCAGGCTGGAGCACAGTGGTGCAATCATAACGCACTATAATCTCAAACTCCTGGGCTCAAGCAGTCCTCTTACCTCGGCTTCCTAAAAGGAGGGTATTACAAGCATGAGCCACTGTGCCCAGTCAAGCTTTTACTTTTTATTGAGTCTGACAATCTTAGTGTTTTGCTTAGAGTATTTTCACTTATATTTAATGTAATTATATTTAATTACAAATATTAATTATATTTAATTAATATTTAATGTAATTATAGATATACTAGGGCATGTATCTACCATCTAACTAGCTTTTGTTTTTTATTTAGTCCGTTTTATATTACTTGAGGCTTTTTTGGCCTCTTACAGATTAATCAAATATGTATGTATTATTCTATTTTCCCATCTCTATTTTTTTTAGTTGTATATATTATTTTGTTTTATTTTAGTGGTTACCCTAGAGTTTTTGACATGACACTAGAGCCTAATACAAGTTTCTACCTTTACCACTTCCCAAGTACTTTTAGATCTTTAAATTCAATTTACCCTTTTCCTTGCTTTTTCACTATTTTTGTCCTATTTCTTAGTTGTACACATATTTAAAAGTTCAAAAACCAATGTAACTGTTTCCTATAGCTCGTATGTACTTGTGTATCCCATATATATTCACATATAATATTTTTATTTACCCACATATATATCCTTTATAGTACTTTTTTCACTTCTATCCAACTGATTCCTTTTTTCTTTTCTTTCTTTCTTTTTCTTTTCTTTTTCTTTTTATTTATTTTTTTGCCTGAAAAAGTCATTTGAGTATTTTTTGTAGAAAAAGGCTAACTTGGTTGCTACTTATCTGAAACTATTTTTATTTTACCTTCATCTTTGAAGAATATTTTTACTCCCTCCCCTACTCAATTTTGAGTCTTCAAAGAGATTACTCCATTTTCTTCTGGCTCCATCATTTCCTTTGAAAATCAAATGCAAAGTCATTTCTGTTGCTTTGAATTTAATTTTTCTTTTCTTCTTTCTCAGTGCCTTTAAATTCCTCTACAAGTATTTAATTTTAGAAGTTTGGTAACCATGTGTCTACCGATGGTTATCTACGTGTTTATACTGCTTGGAGTCTACTGAGCCTCTTGAATCTGTGGATTAATGTTTTTCCTCAGCTTTGGAAAATGTTTAGCTATTATCTCTGACATTCTCTCTCTCCTGTTCTGGAACACCATTTATACATATATTTGAGTATTTCCCATTTGCCTCTTATGCAATATTTTTTCATTCTTCTTTCTCTCTGGACTTCAGTTTAAGTAAATTTTTTTTATTGACCTAACTTTGAGGCCATTAATTCCTTTCATCTGTTGTGACTAATCTGTTACTAAACCCATCCAACAAGTTTTAAAATAATAAAATGGCTTGTGATTGCCATCTCAACTCTTAGCAGTCCTCCACTTTCTAGAATGTTAGTTCATCTATTCCACACAGTTTTCACAGCTCTGTGATATCTTTAAAACATAATTCTTATAATTTATCTAATTTTTTTAGTTGTTACAATAGAATAATGGACCTGCCACAATCTATTTATTATACTTGAAGTTGGAAGTTTCTTGAGATAATTTTCTTTATTAGAGAGCAAAATTGATGCGTTGTGTTCAATAAATCCAGTGCTCAGTAAATATTTACAAGCAACTTTGTGTCAGTAAGGAACACTGTGGCTGCAGATAATAGAAAACCTGACTGTAGAAGCTTCAAGAAATAAAGGTTTCTTTTGTTTGTCTAATAACAACTATGGAGTTAGGTAGTTACTGATATTATTTCAGTAGATCAGTGATGTCAGTGTTGATGTCTCTAAAATTCTCCTGACTTTTTCTGAATGTATCTCATCTCAAGGTCACCAGCTCTAAATAATATTTCCATATTCAAGGCAAGAAGTAAGTAGAAGAAAGAAACATGACTGTCAACTGTCGTGTGTATGAGTGTGTGTGTGTGTGTGTGTGTGTGTGTGTGTGTGTGTGTGTGTGTGTGTGCATTTCAGGAACACCATAGCAGTCCAAAACTTCTCAGTTATATTTGGATTTTATTTGATTGAATGGGTTGCAGTATATAGCCACCACTAGTAGTAAAGGAGGACGGAAAATTTAATACTTATCTAGGTAGGGATTAACCAGGTAAATAGTAAGATGGATAGGTAAACAGCAATCTAGGTAAAGAAGAAACAAGTGCAAGGATAGTATCTGAAGGGATATATTGGGCTTTCAGAAGTAAGAAACAACAACAACAAAAAAAACCTAAGTATATTTCAAACAATAAGGCCACTTATTAGCTCACATTAAAACATATCTGAAAAAAATGTGGAGCATGTTAATTTAATGATTCCACAAAATTATCAATGATTCATATTATTTTATTATCCTGTTCCACCATTCTCAACAGTAAGCAGTTCCACTTATGATCATAAATTGGCTACAGCAGATCCAGTCATCATTTTTTTACAAATCAAATTCCAGCAGTGATAATAGAAATCATTGCTATCTTGAATCCCAAAAGCCCTCAACAAACTTCCTCTCAGTCAATGGGGAGAATTGTCAGAATCAAACTGGTCAGATTAATGTCACATAGTTAATGTCAATGATTGGCATTGAAAAGGTAATGAGTTGATTATAATAATTAAGATTTATCCTCAAGAGCTAGAAGAAGTTCAACCTTCTCAAAAGATATATATGGTATGGAAGCGGTAAATAAATACATTTAGGATTACTTAGCACGGAAGAATGGCTATTACATTCTGCAGCGTTTTACAGACAGCATGAGACACTCCAGAAATTCAAATTATTCTGTATATTTGAAGTATAAAGGACAAGATTGGAAGTAAAATGAGTGAAAAATCAGGAACAGGCCAGATCGTGATGGGCATTTTAAGTCACCTGCCTGATTTTAGACTTCCTCCTGATGGCAATGAGAAGTCATTGCACCATTTTGCAGGGAAATGGCAAAATTAGATTTTCAGTTTAGAAACAATCTGACTTTATTGTGAAGAATGGACAGATGGGACAAGACTGAAGACAGGAGAGTGTAAAGAAACACTAGGTGTGGCTATAAAGTAATGAGATGTTTTCTGACTTTCAAATTACTAATAGTTAACATTTACCTGAATTAACTCATGAGATCTTCACAACAATCTGGTGAGAAAATGAGACTCACAAAGGTTAAGTAACCCATCCAAAGTTAAAAAGTAAATGGCAGAGCTGGGGATGGAATTCAGGAAGTCTATCTCCAGAGTCTATAAGCTTAACTGCTGTGCTATAACACAGCAGCTAGCTTAGATGTAAGTCTCAATTAAGTCTTGCATAGTACCTAATTTTAGGCCATTGACTAATTGACCTAAGAAGATGAGATAAACTTGAGAAAGAAGCATGGTTGAGTAAACTCTGGGCTCAAATCTTAGTTCTGATGCTAACTAACTGCAGCCTTGGATAAGGTCTCTGAGTTATCTGGACTCAATTTCCTTACCTATGTAATAGAGGAGGCCATGTCTGCTTTGAAAAGTTGTGCTGATTGAATTAAATGAGAAAATACCTGTAAAGCTTTCAGCACATGGGAGACCCTCAGAACCGTTCAACCATTTTCTTGTCTTTTTCAAAAGCAATTCCATGGTGAGGGAGACATTCCAGATTACTTGATATTCCAGAAGGCAAGAAGTGATGTGTAATTGTTAATGAGCAACACAGAAGACCAGCATGAGAGCAGGAGTTCTAAACATGAGTCCATGAACTTGAGGGGAAAATATTCCATCTTAATATTTATTAATATCTAGCTGAAAATTTAGCTTGTGTTTCTATCTTGACCACAGGCAACTAACCTGCATGGTACTAGATACTAATACCTGTGCCTCTGTCAGGTCGTGCTGCCTCAGCACTTTGGAAGACTGAGGCGGGAGGATGACTTGAGCCCGGGAGTTCGAGACCAGCCTGGACAATGTAATGAGACCTCATCTCTACAAAAAAAATTTTTTTTAAATAGCTGGGTGTGGTGGCATTGCCTGTAGTTACAGTTACTCAGGAGGCTAAGGCAGAAGGATCTCCTGAGTCTAGGAGGTCAAGGCTGCCATGAGCCCTGGTTGTGCCCCTGCACTCCAGCCTGGGTAATAGAGTGAGACTCCAACTAACAAAAAAAAACTATACCTGTGCCTCTGACCATCAGCAGAAGTCAGATGCAGTACCTTCACATCACGTTTCAGTTATTGCTGATATCTTGAAATGTTTTTCACACTCATCACCTCTTTGAAATTACATCATCTGTTAGACCTGTCATTAAATCTTGTTATTTGATGAATTGATCAATTATTCATACAGATTTCTCTCTCTCATAAATGCAAAAATATTTTGATAGCTCAATTTCGATAACATTAGTTTCCTTTGTAACCTTATACATTTTATTGTATGGATCAAAAAACATTATTTTGAGAAGTCCATGGACTTCACCAATGGCAAAAGGAAGTCCAGGGCACGAAACGAACAACTGCACTAGAGGACCCCAGACAGTGGTGGGGGTGGGCAGCAGAGGAGGGAAGACAATATGAATCCTATCAGTCAAATGCACCAGGAGTTTTGTAGAGAAAGTCCAGTGCTCTTCTGCCTGTGACCCTCAGAGAAGCTGGGGCAGAATGCAGATGACCCAGGCCTGGCAGCTTCTGAGACTTTTTCCTGAGCATTCTTGTAAAACAGCAACCACATTGCCACATGTGCCTGGAATTTGATTTCCAGGCCAAGTGTCAGCTTTTCCATGCTAAGACTCCCTCAGGTTTTGGCCCGGGTCCTCCCGCTGTCAAGGCCCAGCCCTTTCAATACCTCGACCACCTGCCAGAGAGAACAGATCCATGGAATTTTGGCTGCCACTTCTGAGTCACGTCCTCAGTCACAGCCTTCCACCTGCCTCCAGAGGCCTGAACGGCAAGGTGCCTGGGGATACAACTGGCGCTGACCGGGTCCCAGTCAGGGCAGTGTGTCCTTCCCAGATGGGTCAAGAGCCTTTACAAATCAGGTCAATTTCCTCCTCTCTGCTCTGAAGACGCATTTTCTTCTCAGAGAGTGAGTCTGAGTTTTTTCAGTCTTATCTAGAAATCTTAGTTTCTCCCAGGTTATTCTTTTTTCTATAATCCAACAACAAATTTGCCACAGGAAATGGTAGGGAGAAAGTCTTATGCAATGGGGGGATATTGTTATAAATAGGAGTCCTTGCTGGGACTTTCTTAAATAAACAGGTTGCTAATGTTTTCAGGCATTTGGAAGCACTCCTGTTCAGAGGCTGGTGAGAATGTTCTCCATGTAAAACAGAACCTATTTCCTTCCAAATCACTCCTTCTTCAAAAGTGAAGTAAACCCTAATACAGACAACTTGGGTTAGGGGAGATAATCCCACTTCATCCTACTAGATGAGGAAAGTAGCCCAAGATTTTAGAGATAATGGCTTAAGAGGTGTGTGTTGCATAAGTGAGAAAAAAAACCCTGCGGCAAACTCCCTCAGCCTTGCAGCTAGGATAAATAGATTAGATAGATAGATAGATAAGTATAAATAGATGATAGATAGATGATGATAGACAGAAGATAGACACAGATAGACAGAAGATAGATGATAGATGATAGATAGACAGATGATGGCAGACAGATAGATAGATGATAGATGATGATGATAGATAGATAGGATAGATAGCTAGATAGATGATAGATTCCCATTACATTCATTTGCTTAATGTGAAAATCCTAATGCTTCCAAGACAGGAATACACAAACTTGTCCAATTAGTAAGCCCTTTATAAACCTATCTGATTTGTTTCAATTAAGGATCAACAAACTATAGATAGCAAGAGAGAAAGACAGAATCGTTAAATTTATAAAGGAGGCTTAAAGAGTTCACATCTAATGAGGAGAGCTAAAGCAAAGCCCTGGAGCAAATCAGTCATTAATCGAAGGGTTGGATGAAGGAGGAGCTGATAGAGATGAAAGAGAACTATCCAGGTCCCAGAACAGTGTCATGCACATAGTAGGTAGTCAATATATATTTACTAAATGAACGAATGAAAAGTGAAATAATAAAACCATTGCTCTATCTTGCCATTTTTATGTTCTTAAGCCCAATAAGCCAATGGAGGAGTCAGGTCTTGGCAAAAACTTGATAAATCTCTAGATTCAGTCATTTCAAAGAATTTCTCATCTGTGGGTTACTAGGGGAATATCCATTAATAGGTAACTGACTCAGCAAGTGGTCTACTTTAATCACTTCTAAGATCAAAGGAGTATAATTTAAAGGTAAGAGGGAGTAGGAATGAAATTGAAAACTAGGAAAAGGTAAGAATGAAGGAAATGAAATTGCATTGCCTTTCATGACATGAAATATTATTTTCATTACAGACAGACTTGTAAATTATAAGGCAGGTAGAAAACTATCTTCCAATTTGTTTATAGTCTATTATTGCCTCTAAAATAAATATCTGTCCACCAGAGGTGTATTTGTGCAAGTTTTCAATATGGTAAGGGAAGATCTTTCAAATAGTGTATGGCTAGATAGATGAATGGAGAGAGATAGATGGATGAATGGTGACAAATATGAAAGAAACCATAAGTTAATTAAATATTGCCTACCAAGAACACTGTATAATATTAGTACTGATGGATTTCATTTATTCCAGATTAAATGGATGGGTTTTTATTTATCCCAAAATATAAATATGAAGTATTATATTTTAATATTAGCAGACAAAAATACAGTTTCAGCTTTTCCTCTGTAGACTTATTTTATCTCTGACTTTTACTCTTCCAATGTGCTTTGGTTGAAGATATACCTTAATACAATATCAAGTGGATTTGACCAAAGCTTGCCTTATATTTTAGATATGTGCAATGAAGACACATAGCAAACAAATTTGTCACAGGGCATCTGTGTATAATCCCATAAAGGATGTCAATAAGAAAATATTTTACAATAACTTAATCACATCTTAATAAATCCCACATTCTCACCTAAATAGGTTTATCAGCATCATGTCCTCAAAAGTATAGTTTTAGCTAATGTGTGTCAATAAATCTAAACAATCAAACCAAATAATCATTTTGAGAACCAAATAAATTATTCAGTTGACCTAAATTGATTGACTTAACCTCATATTTGCTAAGTCTAAATTTCTTTTTGTCCATTAGAATATTTGCTAATGCAGATTTAAATAAATGATGCAAAAGTCCAAAAGTCTAAATATGCAGTCTAAATGTCACTTCATTAGCAACTCTTGGATGCCTTTAGTTGAGCACTAGGCAGAAATAGTCCCTGTCAAACTTTTTTGTTGCTCATAATTAGGAATTGGAGTTTTCATTTTCCATGCCCTGATAGTTCTTCAAATTGAAAATATAATTTCTCTTTCCACGGGTAAATTCTAACTTCTGTTTTTGAAAAGAAAAAAAAAGCAATAAAAAATAGAGAACAAGGGCTTTCTGACTGTGGTGCTCAATGTCCTGCCAATTATATTGCACATCATTCTTCAAAATGCATTTCACAGTGTTTAATGCTAACTTAAAGTGATTTCATATGGTGTTTTACTTGCTCCTATGATTTGCAAAGACTTATGGATAATCTAATGTATTCTTACTAGATAACTTAATTTAACAGATTTAAAGGGAGAACTATTTTTTTTTTTTTGGTAAATTCTTGTAGACCATAAATACAATTTATAATATTTAATCCCCAACTATTTCAAACTTTGGGAACATGGGATTGTATGCAGAGAAATTTACAAATTTAGCTTCTAATATAATATCTATTGCACAAAGTGACAACATTTGATTCAATCCAGGGGCAGCTTCATCATGCACTTTGTATAGCTTTAGTGAAATTAGATTTAATGATTAAAAAGTGACTCAAACTTCAATTTGCTATAATAGTTAGCCTGTTACTTTAATATGGACTAAGATGCTTAGAGCTGTGAATGTATCATTAATTGCTCCAATATCCAAGTGAGGAAAAGTCAGATCATATCCATCTTATTGATTAGGAAATTGAGGCATATCATACTAAAATGTTTTGCTACATGTCCTGCAACTATTTAGTATCATATTTAGAAACAGATTTCTCAACTAACTGGAAGTGAACTTATTGAAAAATGACATTTTTCATTATGTGTTCTGAGTGTTTCAATATGAAAACGTTTGCAATTTAATCAAAAAGTATTTGGCTACAGTATGTGCATGAGACCAGGACCGACCCATGAGTCTCAGATATTTGACAGTCACTCCTCATTTGTTCTGGTGGTGGCCCAGTTGCAAGATATTGTTACAAGTTCCAGGGAAGAGGAAAGAAGAAAACAGTAATTTCATTACAATGGTACATCCATTTTTCACACTCAGTTCATGAAAATGTGAAAGGCTTTAACAAAAAACAAAAATTCGACTCTTCCATTTTGGCATGAGAAAGAATGAAGAGAAATTCCAATTATTACTAACCATTTAAAGAGAATCTGCTTGCAAATATCTTTGATATCTTTAATGCAGAAGTTTTAGGAAAAGTAAGTTTAATTGACCAGGCACCTAGCCAAGTTATTCAAGGTGCCTTTTTGAGTGAATGTGGAATGCAGTAGAAAATTCTACAGGGGCACACATATGCTATAGATTTACTATATATGTAAAGGCAGGAGAATAGAAATAGAAGCCATTACTTGGGTTCCATATGACCACTTACTTTTATGATCCTTGAATAAGGCATTTCAGTTTGGGGGATCTGATATTTTCAACTGTAAAATGAAGGTATTATGCTAAAATAATGTTAAGACACACCATCAAACATTGCTTTGTTAAACTCCGGAATCTCCATATGGCTCTTTGAGCTATGGCTGCCATGTTTTCTTAGTCTTCTTGGCCTCCTCCCCTACTTTAGGAGGTGAATCTCTCTCCCTCTCTCTCTCTCATTTACTTTCTAAATAAACTTTACTTGAAAAAAAAAGCCCACCATCTCTAAGACACTATTATTGTTAATCTAGTTCTGTTTGTTTATTTGTTCTTTAGTATCCTTGATGTGTTTAGTAGACCTTACAGAGAAAAAAACATTTCTATAACAGCCTGAACACCTTTACAGTAACTCCTATGTGTTATTTCTAGAGTTTGAAGCACTCTGTTAGATAGAATGAACTAAAAACTTGAGGTCAAGATTAAGAATTTCTGATAGCACAAATCAGCCCCTCAATGTGCTTCTTTGAGAAGAGACAAATGTAAAAATATAATAATATTGCTGTCATTAGAATAATAGTTAACAAAAATTACATGGAGTTATAAAAAGCCAATTTGTGCAATTACTTCATAAAAATATCTCATTGAACCTGCATGAATGGGTTTTTTTTATAATTTAAAAAAATCTTTATCCTTTCTTCTTTGTTTTCTCTTTATCCCTTTCCTCCTATAATCTTTTCTTCATTCTCAAAATTGTTGTTGTTGTTATTATTATTTGTAGTACTTTTAATAGACTTGTATCTTTTCCAGTCTTACTTTTTAAAGTAGAATAGGCCAGGCACAGTGGCTCAAGACTGTAATTCCAGCATTTTGGGAGGCCGAGGAAGGAGGACTACTTAAGACCAAGAGCTCAAGACCAACCTGGACAACATAGCAAGGCGTTGTCTCTTCAAAACATAAATTAAAAATTAGCTGGGTGTGGTGGCGTGCGCCTTTAATGTCAGCTATTCGGAAAGTTGAGGCAAGAGAATCTCTTGAACACAGGAGTTCAAGGCTATAGTGAGCTATGATCACCACTGCATTCCAGCAAGATTCTATCTCTAAAAAATAAAATAAAAGTAGAAAGTTCAAATTTTCTTTTTTTAAAAAAACCCTAAAATCACATTGCTTTTTACATATGCGGTTCTTGATTGCTGGTGGGTGTGTTCTCCACCCTGGCATTTGACTATTCTGATTGAGCTGCCCTACACTGCTACAGCCCCTGAAATACATTACACTTCACCATGGAAACAAATGAGAAGTAATTAAGGTTCTTTTTAGGCTCCAAATATGCTCCAAACAACCAGGCATCTTGTCTCCCTCAGAATTTTAGGAAAATGAATAAAACGGCATTACTGTTACATTAAGCATGCTGTAGCTTTAAGCATGTCATGATTCTGTTGTGCCTGACAAAAAGCTAATACCTAACCGATTTCACTGGAAAATTCAGTATTTTAGCAAAACAGATTCATCTAAATGTGGTTTGAAACTACAAAGGAACCGAAAAACCAAGAAACAGCCCCTTTTAGTTGCGAAGTACAGATGCCTTTGCTTTTTCATTGGCAAGAGTAATGGTTTTTGCCGTTAGACATTTTATTTTCAAGAAACAGCTGTCCAGTTTGGACCTGTCATTTCTGTGACTATGATTAGTTAGAGATGTTAGAAACAGCAAAGTGACTCAAAGAAGTGGGGCCTACCAAGGCAGGAAGCCCATCCTGAACGGCAAGTATTTGGGGGACAGAGGGAAATTACTTAATGGAAACTAAGATAGTAATTTTCCTTCTGTGAGTGACTGTCTTGATATTTTCCTTTTCTGAATAAAAGCTTATTATAATTAGTAACTATTTTTAGACATACCATTAATTGCCATGTAAGAGGGCTTGGGGAGCACTTTGTTAACTCCTTGTTGGTTTAGGAAATTTAGAACAAATGTGAAACAAGCAATGGCCTTTGTGGTGTGTAGACAATAATGATAGTTCCTTCATATTTGTTTATTTGCCTTCTATAAAATCATTATATGTCTGTATAATGTTTTGTTATCCTAATATAAAAATAAACATCTTTTTAAACTTTTATTTTATTATAGAGATGTGGGGCATAAGTAAGAATTAGCTACACAAGTAGCCTGCATGCAGGTGAAGTTTAGGGCTCCAACTGGCCCTCACTTCCCCTGTTTTGGGACCAGGTACCCTTTGTGTTGTAACACACCCCTCTTCCTCCCTCCCTCCCCTGCCAGTGCCCAGCGACTCCTTTGTGCTATTGTAATTGATGCTCAGGTCCCACTATGAGTGAGAACATGTGGTATTTAGTTCTTTGTTTCTGTGATAGATCACTAAGTATGATGGTCTCCAACTCCATCTTTATCTTATCTGATAGATAATGAGAGTATCTTTCTTCTAACTCCACAGATCATTGCTAGCCCGGAAATGGGGCAAATCCCACATCCTCAACTATTTAACCATTCTGCCTGTACTGAGTGCCCTGTTTTCACAACAACTATGATAGTTGTCATCTGTACATACAAAAAAAAATACTATTCACTGTTTCAAATTTTTTAATCTGTTATACTTTATTCCTTGAGGAATGGGAATAAATCTTTTGTTTCTTATTTGTATATAGCTTTTAACAGCGAATACAGTAAATTCTATATAACTCCTCATGGGTGATTTTATTCAATTAAGTCTGAGAAAGTTGATGTAGATGAAACCAGGAAGTACCAGCTTGGTTTATACCTTTAAACTTCCTGATCCACTGATGCCACTTGCTTTGCTGCTGCTATATATCTAAGTGTCTCCCAAAACTCATGTGTTGAAACTTAATCCCCATTGCAGCAGCGTTAAGAGATGAGACCTTTTGGGAGGCAATTAAGTCATGAGGACAAAGTCTCATGGATTAGTGCCCTGAAAGGGCTAGAGGGAGCTAGTTCAGGTCCTTTTTTGTTCTTCCTTTCTTCTGTGTATGAGAACACAATGTTCACCTCCTTTTGCCCCTCCCATCCCTTCTACCATGTGAGAGGACAGCTAGATGATGCCATCCATAAGGAATAGACCTTCACAGACATGCATTCTGCTGGTGCCTTGATCTTACAATTCTAAGCCTCCAAACTATAAGGAGTATATTTCTATTCTTCATAAACTACCCAGTCTAAGATATTTTGCTATAACAGCACAAATGGACTAAGACAATTCCATCACTTACCATAATTCATTACCAGAATTCTTGTTTTAGGTTGAACTAATAAACCACTACACATCATTTATCAGAAATATTTTATCTTATATGAAAACACAGCCTCTGTATTTTAAAAAGCAGAAATGCATAGGCAGACTTGGTCAAATGATAGGGGTAAAAAAGAGCAAATTAGAAATACGTCCAAGATGAAAATTTTTTCCAAAGTTAACATATACCCAATACACACTAATATACACTCAGGCTGCTAATTGTCTTTTAATATCCATTCTCCCCTTCTTACTCAGTGAGAAAACTCCTACTTTTTAGCTAGGCATAGAGTCATGGAAAATAAAGACTACATTTTCAAAGTTCCTTTGTAGCTAGGTATGGCTATGTGATTTAAGTTCTAGCCTGTAGGATCCAAAAAGTATTCTTTAAGAGAATACCTTTTTTTCTTTCTTCTTGCTTTCAGCTGGCTTGAATGTAGGTGATGGCTAGAGGTGAGCACTGTCTGAGACCACTATGTGGATTCTGCTTGTCAAGGTTAGTAAAAGTACAAGGAGTCTGAACCCCCACACCATAGACAATGTTTTGCTGAGACAGAAATAATCTTCTCTTTTACCTGCTGTTATTTGGGGTTGTGAGTCACCTGCAGCTGGGCCTAAACCTGATGGAATTACTGACATTAGATTAGAAATCTAATTAAAAATAAAAGCATATGGGGATTTTCACCATTCTGACAAGAAGAAAAAGGTGGAAAAACAAAACAAAAAGTGACTTTTATTAAAGAGCTAAGGTCACAGAGTAAGTGACCTCCCTAAATCTAGAAAGAGAGGTACCTCCTGAGAGACAGGGCTGAGCATTTGCTTACCTGAAGTGGATGTCTTTGGAACATTAAACTAGAATTTTAATGAATGACTGGAACTCAAGTGTGAGAGCTCATCAAAGAGAGAAGTTCCTGGGGGCCTCCATACATAAGCAGCCTTTCCTTCCAAGAACTCTGCTAGGCTCTCATAGAGTAGATTGGGGAGAGGAATCTAGAAAAAGTTTCCCATGGAACTCCAGCAAGGGGAGGGGAAGAGTGGTAAAATCCACTAAAATTATTCTCCCTAGGCTTCATCTCCCTTCATTTCCCTTAATCAGGGAAATTGCATTCCAGTTGGGGTTAGGAAGTTCTGTTTCACTCTATCCTAGTTTACTTAAAAAAACAAAAACACAATCTACAGGAAAGAAGCCATCACAAATGTAGACTGGAAAGACTGAAGAACATCTGCTGCAGCTGGAAAAGAAATTAGCAGCAGAAGAAAGAGAGCACTATTCCTATAGGAGAGAGAGAAATACTTGTAAAGATCACAACCCAGGCACACAGGCCCACTGTGCACTCTGAAGATTGAGACTCAATCAAAGATTACAGAATGTGCTCCTCCCAATGTACACACACCCTACCATCATACTAATAAGCCCTCAGTAACAACAGCAGTAGATTACAGCTGAGAGAGCTATAGGAGAAAGATTGTCCCTTGGGAATAGCTCAAAGGGAAGCCTCAAAACCAAGAGGGAAGATGAAATTAGACCACTAAAGAAATTTGAATCTTCTGACAGCTATAGCTATAACAAAGGTCAAGCAAAACCCAAATCCAAATTGACATAAATCCTCACACTAAAGATCTATTTACCTCATTATCTATTGCCTTATGCAATATGCCCAGCTATCAACAATAAATTATAAGACACACCAGAAGTTCAATCTGAAGAGACAAAGCAATCATCAAACCAAACTCAGATATGACACAGATGTTGGAATTATCAGATAGGGAATTTCAAATAACTACAGATTAAGAAGTAAAAGGCTCTAATGGAAGAGAGACATGTAAGATCAGATGACAATGTCAGCAGAGAAGGGGAAACCATAAGAAAGAAACAATGGAAATATTAGAGCTCTAAAGAGGAATAAGAAAAAAAGAATTATGGGCTCATCGTTACACTTAATACAGCTGAGGGAAGAACCAGTGAACTTGAAGCTACAGCAACAGAAATTACACAAACAAATATGAAGAGAAAGAAGAATGAAAACATGAACATAATATAGCATCCAAAAATTATGGGACAATATCAAATGGTATAACATATGTATAATTGAGATACCAGAAGAAGAAGCAGCAGAAAACTCTTTGAAGAAATAATAGTAAAAAAATCGTCAAAAATAAGTAAAAGATAAACAACAGATCAAAAATCTCAAAGAACACTAAGCTGAATAAATTAGAGAGAGAGAGAGAGAGAGAGAGAGTTATATTATATTCAAACTTCAGAAGACCAAAGACAAAGAGAAAATCTTGAGGACAACTAGGGAGGCAAAACAAACAAAAAGTCTTGCCTACAGAGGAACAAGGTTAAGAACTACCAAAAAACAAAAAGTGAGATAGGGTGAAAGTAGATACTTGATTTGTCCTAAATATTTGAGATATTAAGTAATGAAAATTTAGGCGTTCTTTTAAAATAAAAGAAAGAAACACTTCATAACTGTTATTGCTGTAAGACTGATATTTTTAATTGAGCAGCAGGTTTCAGGCACTGGATTGCAAACGTAAGGTGCTGATCCACTACTTTTCAAGGTCAAAATGTTAATTTACTTTTAAGTGCTTCAATTTATCTTCATCTGTTATGGCAGTATCTATTTGCTTTTAATACTGTTGTAGCATTATCTAATTGGTTTATTTTTCAACTACGATATTGTTCCTGAATTGTGTGAGTTGTCACATAGTCCCTAAGTAAAGGTGTAAAGGGAATTCATACTGTAGTACATAGCTTATTGTATATCTGCTACAGACCTCAGGACGTCTTCAGAGATTCACTTACAATTGAAGACATCTTCTCTTCTGATATTAGATAGAATAGAGTTGTGGTAGAATGTATTTATCAGCAAGCAGCATAAAAGACAGTTTTGATTGCTTTGTAACTACATGTACCATTGCAGACAAACCAGTTAGCTTAGAATACAGCAGTCACTTAAGACCAGTTTATACAATTATATGTACAGGTTTTCTTGACCTCAGACCTTGCACACAGCTATTGTATCTCCATGTTGTGATCTAACATCTTCTGTTTTTTAGAGTGTTTCCATAAGCTATCTACAGAAGGAGTGAGACCATTAAAGTTTGTATTTAAGCAATACCTGTCCCATAGAAAACATGCCATCCATGAACTCATCATCTGCCATTTAAGACGCCATTGAGCAAAGTGAAATTTAAGTCTTCAGGTCTTATACTTGAAACATTTCTTTCATTAATTTCAAGAACTGAAAAAAAAACTTCTCAAAATAGATAATGGAAAATACAATTACATAATGGTTTATGCACTAGTGTCCACATATTTGGATACACAAGACATATTAAACAGTAAATAAATTCTTCTGTCAGATTGATTTTCATCCCAGAAGTGAAAGCTGTATTTCATCCCAAACTGAACTGATTCACACAGAATATTCTCTACTCTGGCTTGTACAAGTTAACTCATTTGACAGGATCCAGAGAGAAGTAAGACAATATGAAGAGAGATCTTTCAATGGAATAGCATGGAATGCAAGAAATGCTTCTATATGTCACATAGACTTTTAGCTTTATATAAATTAGCATTCTCCTTTTCCAAGGAACTCAGAAAGTATAGGAGTTAATCAAATTAATTCTACAAAAGTCAGGTTTACATAACTGAAAGACCATAATGCCAACATTTAATGTGTCTACTATGTTGCAGTAATTATATTTACACTTACACTCTCTCAACTTTGCAATCAGCTGTATGTCAGGAGATCCATTTTTTTCCTCTAGTGGGAAAAGCCTCATCTTAAAGATGATGAGTTTCAACTACATCTGGGAAGGCAAAAGGACATTCTACTGCATGCCAAGGCTTATCAATTCACAGAGGCTGCCTGGAAAGCTACAAGGAGAAAAATCGTGAAACAATGTCTAGATCCAAGGAAAATAAATAAGTAGATAAGCAATGCCATTCAAAGTCCCAGGATTAACAGTAAACATTACATATATTTCCAGATTTTGAATCAGATAATCTCTAAGTCCAGGTGTTATTTAAAGTTTGTAACAACTAGTATGACACAGGACTGGCTAATCAGAACAAACCATTGACCAATCAGAATAGGCATCAACCATTCTAAAAGATGGCATGACAATAAATAGTGTGGCTGTGTTAGTGCATGCAGAGTGAGACACAACCTGACTTTTACACCAATGTTCAACTGCAATGTTCTACAGCTATTTTAATTCTCAGCAGTATATTAAAACATTTTAAAAGGATAGTTGAGATGTTCAAAATCCATCTGTAGGAGGCTGCAATTTCTAAAGTTATGAGTAGGTATTTTCTTTTTAGACGGGAAACTGAAACTTGCTTCTGGGGCTGCCTATCTCTTAGGTCTGTGAGTGGTCCCTTGGCTAAGGCTGCTATCTTTATGCAAAGTTAAAGCAAGATTCTTTGCTGAGATGGAAAGATTGGCAGGACTAAGTAGCTGCATTATTTGCATAATAAGCTTAAATATTGTCATCATTAAAGTTACAGTTACATCTCTGAAGCTTAGTCTTTTTATTTAAAAAATAGGGTTTTTGTTATCTCTGACAATTGCAGAGTTGTAATAATTTAGAATCCAGAAAGGGGACACCTGCTAGAGGGCACACTCAGAGAGAAGGAAGGTAGGCAGACACCTGCAACATGGCAACTGGCTAGGGCTAATAGACCAAAAGAGAAACTTCTAGGGAAGAACTTGGCCTGTGTATTTGGAGAGCAGTAGTATCTGGTATCTAGTGTCCATGTTATACTACATTGTTGACATTGATATTGTTTTCTGCGTTATAACTCCATTTGTTATCTGCAAGCTTTTGTTAAATTTTTCTTAAACATTACAGCTTGCTCATAACTGTTTTGTTCTGGGGAATTAAGGGTCAGGTATGTGCATACTTGAAGCAATGTAAAAGGCGGGGTACAGCAGCAGCACGGGGAAAGCTGGTCTCTGGGTAAGAAAGAAGATGTCCAGTGAAATGGAGTCTGGTGGGAGACAAGGCTGAGGGAATCAAAGACAACCATGATGCATTATTGACTTCAGGGAACTGGAAAAAACTGGGCTTTCTGCAACGAAGTAGATGGGAAATTATGCCAGTAATTGGACATTAAAAGGTAGCATGATTTCTTAAGACTGGAGATGCTAAAGAAGTTATTTGTCTTAATAATCTCAGAATGCTCTGTGCACAGGGCTGAAATATAGTAGACATTCAACAAAAGTATGAGAATGATTGCGTGAACACAGAAATGAATGCTGCTTCCTCCACTCTTGTATTTCTATCCCTAACTCCTGCTCATCCTTCAAAACTTGGTTCAAATAACACATCCAGCTCAACTCCAAGCATTTCCTGGTGTCCCCAGGTTGGATGAGTCACATCATCCCCTGTGGTCCACAGCAGCCTGCATATGCCTCTGTGTAATTATATCGTATTGCAACCATCATGTTGATGTGTTTGTTTTTTCCCTAGATAGTGAGCTCCTCTGGGCTAGTTTCTGTGCACTTTTTATCTGGGCATTTCCAGGGTCTAGCACAAAGTAGTTGCTTAATAAATGTTAAAGGAAGGAAGAACGGAACGCTATTTTGGTACTGACTTCAAATGGAATTGTTAATCAATAGTAATAGTCCTATCTTTTTTTACTCATCTTCTGGGAAAATTATTTCTCAGGGAATGTACTCTGGGTCCAAAATCTTATTTCTGTTCACTGATAGTTTAGAGGAAGAGCCAGCTTGATCCCAGACACCCTATTTTCAAGGACTCAAAGGCTGACACTGGTTTTTGCAAATCTTATAAATGCAAAACCTCCATGCTTTTTTTCTCATATTCATATCACTCATTGTTGTCATACAAGCAAGCAGAAGCACTGATAGATAAGAGGTAACACATCACCTGCAATACACCTATCTGTGATAAAACCCCACCTACATCATTCACTCTGTGAATTCAGACAATCTTTCTCGTCTCTTCTCATTCCTCTTATCTCAGAATGCTCAGTTAACTCTGCAATGAGGGCAATCATAGTACCCACCCTCAGAATACTTTGTGAGGCTCCAACAAAAAGCTTCATATAAAGTATGTAGTCCAATTTGTGGAAATTGATAAATGTTTCAATAAATGGTAACTAAGATCACATATATGACTGTAGTAGACATGATAGATATATACATACATATATATGTAATTATGTGTGCATGTAGAGACATACATATGTGTGTCTGTGTGTATATACATATACTTGTGTACTCCTAATAACAAAATTTCCCACTTATGTTTTTACCATACATAATCTTAATAACCCTAATCAAATAGCCATGCCATATTCCAATTTTTTATGAATTGCACAAATAAAAAGTAGAGCTTGCTATACTTCATCACTTTAAAATGTATTAACACATCACCTGTTTAGTGTGTAATGCACTTGAAGAACTAAGGCCACAGCGATGTGGAAGGCAAAGTCATTGTCCTCATAGAATTTATGGTCTACATACAACATTTTCATCTTCACACTAAACCACAGGAAGTGTCACTACTAAAATAACATAGACTTTTTATTTAATGCTCTCCAAAATAAAAAAAAATTAGAAATGACATTTTATTTTTATTTATTTATTTACCCGTCAGAGGTTGAAAGTTTATTTTGATTTTTTTTTTAAGATGTGGAGTACAATTCAGGGTTAGGTATACAAACGTTGATTATGCGGGTGTCCTTGTTGATGAGGTGTGCTCCTCCCTCCCCTAGAAGTTTCGCTCAACTGCCAATCCCACCCCTCCTCCCCTGGCAGTTTCCCACCACTGCCAATCCCTTTCTTATAGTATTATGATAATCGTTCAAGGTCTGCTTATGAGTGAGAACATATAGTATGCTGTTTTTTGTTTCTGTGATAGATCACTGAGTATAATTGACCCTAAATCCATCCAAGTTGCTGCGAAGTCCATATGTTTGTCCTTCTTTATGGCTGCATAATATTCCATTGTGTACATGTATCACATTTTTTAAAGCCAGTCCAGCTTCAATGGACAGCATGGCTGGTTCCATGTTTTTGCTATTGTGAATAGAGCTTCAACAAACATACATGTGCAGCTATCTTTATGGTAGAATGACTTGTGTTCCTCTGGGTATATTCCTAATAGGGGAATTGCTGGGTCATGTGGAAGGTCAATTTCTATTTCTTTCAGAAATCGCCACACTGTCTTCCAAAGAGATTGCACTAGAGTACATTCCCACCAGCAGTGTAGAAGCGTTCCTTTTTCTCTACATCCTTGCCAGCATCTGTTGTTGTTTGTTTTATTAATGCTGGCCATCCTTACTGGTGTTAGGTGGTATCTCAATGTGGTTTTGATTTGCATTTCTCTGATGATGAGTGAGGTTGAGCACTTTTTCATGTGTCTGTTGGCTGCCCATATATCTTCTTCTGAGAAGTGGCTATCCATGTCTTTTGCCCACTTTTTAATGGGGCTGTTTGTTTTTTTTCTTTTTGGCGCATTTGAGTTCCCTGTAGATCCTAGTTGTTAGGCCTTTTCAGATACACAGTTGGCAATTATTTTTTCCCATTCTGTGGGTTGTCTCTCTGTTCTCTTGATGGTTTCTTTTGTTTTGCAGAAGCTCGTTAGTTTGATGAGGTCCCACTTGTCTATCTTATTTCTTAAGGTATGGGCACTTAGGGTTCTGATCAGGAATTGGTTGCTAGTTCCAATTTCCATAAGTGTGCATTTTCTAAGATTCTTATACTTTGAGGTTTTATGTTTAGGTCTTTGATCCATTTAGAGTTAATTTTTGTGTATAGTGATAGGTAGGGGTCCTATTTCAATCTTCTGCATGTGATCAGCCAGTTTTCCCAGCACCATTTACTGCATAGGTTCTCCTCTCCCCAGTGGTTGCTGTTGGAGGCTTTGTCAAAGATGAGTTGGTTGAGAAATTGAGATTTTGCTTCCTGAATCTCTAGCCTATTTCATTGGTCTATATATCTGTTCTTGTACCAATACAAGGCTGTTTTGATTACTGTAGCCATATAGTAAAGTTTGAAGTCTGGAAGTGTGATACCTCCTGCTAGAAATGACATTTTAAATTAACATTTAAAACATAGAAAATGGAAGAGCAAAAAGAAATATCACACTGTGATCTTTGTGTTTGTGTGTCTGTGGTTGAGGTCGTGGTAGTTTTGTTTTGGGAATAGAGAAGTTGGGTTGGTGATTACTTTGTTTTTACACCACCTAAAAATCAGTGCTTCATAAAAGTTATTAACTGAAACGACAGTGATAAAAATCAGCAACGGACAGAGACCACCTTGTTCCATGAGTGCTATGGGAAGATCAATACTAACTTCCAGAGGAAACAATTATAAATCACACACAGAGTTCAAGCTCCAAGAGCCTAAATACACTCCACATGCAGCAGCAAGAACAGGTTAAAAGAGGTCTGAGGAGCGCATGTGCCTTGGCACCTTCTCCTTCCATAGCACAGACCTCCTGCCAGCTGAAAATGAGTTCAAGGTCAAACTTAGAAGCAATCATGATAACAGTTCTCATTATTGAGCAAATATGTATGTTAGTTCATTTAATCCTTACAGCAATCTTAGGAGATAGTGCTTATTATTCTCTCCATTTCTCAGATAAGGAAATTGAGGCAGAGTAAAATTAGTAACTTGCCAAAGTCACACAGCAAGTAAAGGGGTGGAGCTGGAATAAGAAATAGGCTGATGAGAGCATGTGTATGATTAACTACTAGAGGAACTGCCTCTCTTTGCTCCCTACCTACTGTTACCTGCCCAGTGAAACAACTTCTCTCAGCCTCCTGCCAGTTGCTTCCTGACCAAGTACAGAAAAATAACCACATTCTATCTACTATCTCCTTCCTCATCAACCCAAATGGTTTGTGTTGACCATGACCTAGTAGACAACTTTCTGTTTCATATGTAACTTCTCTGATTATAAAATAAAGTTTCTTCATGAAAAAGTCAAAAGAGGAAAAAGTTTTTGTAGTTCCATAACCTAGATATTATACACATGTATTTATACATATTCACAGCCTACACATAGCAATAGTTAAAAAGCATTGCCAGAGGATGTGAGTTTGAGCCATTTCACTTTTGTGATATGTTAGAGCAGCAGCTGTCATCCTAACTAATATAGAAAACTAATCTGCACTTATAATTAGTTTATGAACAGGGTTACCCCTTCCAGGTATTTAAAAATTTAAGTCAATGAGGATGCACACAGTTCTTTAGGAAACTACAAGGCCTTACAAGCCCAATGGGGCAGGATTTAGGGAAAGACCAGAACTTTCAAGTATCCTAAAACTATGCCAAATAAATACTTTTCTTGTCAGTTTATAGTGGAATCTAAACAAGGCATCCTACCTTTGACCTAACTCAGCCATTCAGTCCCAAAGTTCATTTGACTGATGCATATGAGTATAGTTATGTACCCATTTAGCCTTCAATCAAAGAAGCAGAACCACTAGAATATGCATTTTACAAGGATTTGGACATAATTGTGGGAATAATTTTCTTCACATCTAATACCAGAGCAGTGATGAGAACCAGCTCATTACGGGTACCTCAGGTTTCGTGGTAACATAGTGGTTTCTATTTAAGCCCAATAATAAACCAAAATCTTTTCTCAAAATAAGAGCAGTTATCTGAAGAGAATGGCATGGCTTTGCTACAAAACCCAAGTAGTATGAACTATGATTCAACTATAAAAACCACAAGAGACCCTACACAGCATCCCTATCTGTCACTGACACATTAAACATCGCTAGATCTGTTGAGTCATATAACCCAGCTAGCAAAGAAGCTTGCAGAACAGTCTGGCCCTGTTTCAATGCCTTTTCTAGTCTTATCTCTATTTAAAACAGTCTGTTTTATCAGTTAATATGGTAAATGTGTTGGTGTAGCATGCCCAAATCAATTATAAGCTATTTCTGAAATCCAAAGATATCCATGTGGCATTGTGCCTCTTTGTTAGTGACAGGAGAGGGCAGATGCAACAACTTGTCTTTAACCATGAAGCAATAACTCAACAGGCTTCAAACTACTCGAGTCCTGGAAATTTCACCAACATGGTAGAGCCTTTGGAATTTTTTAGGTATTTATTTCCCACTCTGTGGCAAACACATAACAATGTGTCTAGAGTAGTTTTTACTTGCTGCTCATCAGATCCAAGAAGCACAATATCATCAATGTAATGGACCAGCATCATGTCCTGTGAAACAGTAAGGCAATCACTACCTGATTATGTTTACAGCAGTTCACTTGTCTAGTTTGGGCTACTATGACAAAATATCATAGACTAGGTGTCTTATAAACAATAGAAATTAATTTCTCACAGTTCTTCAGGCTGGATGTCTGAGATTAGGATGCCAGCATGGTCAAGCTCTAGTGAATAGCTTCTTGTTGCAGATGGCTAGCTTCTTGCCATACCCTCAGAGGGTAGAAGGAAAGCTACAGAGCTCTTGGATGTCCCTTTCATAAGGACTCTCCCATTCATGATGGCTCCATTCTCATGACCTAATTATTTCCTCAAAGCCCCACCTCCTAGTACCATCAACTTGGCAGTTAGTATCTTAACGTGAATTTGAGGGGGACACAAACATCTAGTCCATTATAGTCACTATCACTCTCTAAGATCCGTCTGTCTTCAGCACAGGCCAAATAAATGAGTTGCATGGAGATGAAGCAGGAATCACCACCCCTGCATCTTTCAAGTCCTTGATGGTGGCACTGATTTCTGAAGTGATTCAAGGAATTCACTACTGATTTTGATTTACTATTTTGTCAGGTAGAAGCAGTTCTAGTAGCTTCCACTTGACCATTCCTACCATAATCACCCCAACTCTGCAGGTCAGTTGTGGTGATCTACCAGTTGCTGAACGTGTCTGTTTCCAACTATTCAAGAACCAAGAAATAATCACAGGCTGAATTTGGGGATCCAGTAGGTCCATTCTGAAGTGTACCTGACCAAAATTCCATTGATCACTTGATTTCCGTAAAACTGACTAGTGGACTATATACATTGTTGGCATTATAGCAGCGTCCTTCCTCAAGGGGACTCAGCTTCCCCTTTATTCAGGGGAAGTTTCTGGGGGGTTCTGGGTCTACAAACTGGCTGAAATCTGAGCATTGATTGAGGAATTGTAAATTGAAAAGAAATTTCCTGGGTAGAAGATAAAATATCCAAAGGCTTTGAGAGATTGGAATGTCACAGTGGAGTTTTCATGTAAGAACTGCTCACCCATCCTCCCACTGTATTTTGGGGGACATTCATAGGACAGTTTCTTTATGAAGGCCTGAATCGAGTCCCAGCAGAGCAGAGAAGCTAGTACATGTGCTGTAACTATTAAACCACATAGAAACCTATGAACTCAGCTATTTTCACAAAGTTACAGAGCTAGAGAATAGTCAAGAGCCAGAGATGTGGACATTCTCATGCAGCCTTCACATTATGGATATCTGAAGACAAAATTTGTGTACATTATCAGGGTAAGTCAAACACTCCTGGAAGATTTTATTAATAGATGAGACTAACAAAAATTAGACCTAGGATACTGAAGCATCTCTATTGTGTTTAAGGATTGATTTCAGTACTCCAGATATCAAGCTCAAATGAAAAAACATGGAATGTCTAATAGGGTTTGAGTAAAACTCTTCTTTTGAGCCTTTATAATTAGGGGATATGTATAATCTTTGCCCACTCACAGATAATTTCTCTACCAGCAAAATGTGTGTCAATTTTGGTAGGTTCAATCCTGGCAGTGAAGAAATAACACAGTGATGAAAAGAGAAGTAATCAGAGTAAGACATAACTACATCCCTCTGAAGCCTGATGAAGGTAGGAGCTAGAGACACGAAAGATTTTGGCAATCAGAATTGATAGTACAAAATGTTGTGAGGGTCTTCCTGTTCTATATTTTTCCCTGTGGAATCTTTGAATTGTTTCCATGACGCCTACACAACATTCTCTCTCCTCTCCTGTTTCCCTTCTCCATTCTTTTTCTTTCTCTCACTCTCTTTCTTCTCACTCCATCCTTTAGCCCTCTTCCACAACAGTCTTTCTTACATTATTTCTCAGTTTAATACTATTTCCTGATATCTGCTTTGTATTTTCGAGTCATTTCAGGATACCTATTTGCCTTATTATCTACATCAAATAAAATATTATTGAGGTTCACATTTTCCCCGTGAAAGAAATTCATCATCTGAAGTTCAGTTTTCTTCATTATTTTCCATCACCACCTACCAATTCAAAATAAAACACTATTCACCAAAGAAATGTAGGCTCAGAGTAACCCAGATAGAGTTTGGACTCCACTGGACTTTTAAGTATCTTGCATGATATTATTTTAAGACAGACGCTGGCTTCTCATTGTTCAGATATAAATATTCTCTGCAGAATGATCTTTCCTTTTGGGATTAACTTCAGTGTTGTTCATTGAATGTTTTCCAATTCAGCATTTTTCTCTTGGAGTCTGTGAAATATCACGAGATCTTTCGCAATGTTCCAGGCAGAGAGCTGCATGAACTCAAGTTTTATGTTGTATGTAACCATTTTAAAACATAAAAATCACTCTGTTATGATTAACACTTTACATGAGTCACTGAGTCTTAGCCTCAAGTTGTCAATATAGCTAGTGTTGATTTTCCTCAAAATGAAAATATCCTCAGCCATGTTGCTCTTCTAGTGATATGAATGTAATTATTGCCAACTCAACAGGCAAAATTCTTGACCTAGATAAAAGTCACAGCCTTCAGAAGTAGCTACTTATATATTTGGGGATTGTAAGCATTAATATAAATTCTATATCACATACTGCTTCAGTGTTAAGTTTGGGGTTTTAAAAACAAATCTGAAATACCTTCATCATATGACATGATTTGATGATTCTGAAACAATACTTCTAGTCACTTGTCTGCATAAGCAGTGCATTTTTAAGAGCAATCGAACAGTGTTCTCATTTCTTAAGTAGTGACTTGACCCCTATATTCTGTGGGAAATATATTCTTAAACGTAAAGTCTTTAAGCAACTCCTTAAAACATCTCCTTTCCTGCATTTCCTAGAAAAATACCTCTTCAGGGTGTTATTAATTTTTTCCATTGAAAGCATATGACATTTATTGTAATGTTCTTATCAAAGACCCAAATGTTAAATATTTGCAAAAATGCAGGAGGATCTTCAGATGCTCATATTTCATCTTATATAACTGAACTTAAAACATGATTATAATACTAAGCCAAATGTAAAAATGTATATTTCATAAAGAATTGAAATCCATTAAGTAGTTCTTTAGTACTAGACAAAACATATTATTACTTGAGAATTCACACACACAACATACACGCACAAATAAGAACGCATTAGTGCATGATAGTTCTCAACTTAAATGGTCAGTATCTATCAAGTGTGTCTCTATGAACAAAACACACTATCCTTAACTGGAAGATACAGACATAGAAAGATATAAGATACTTTCCAGGAAGTGGACTCATAACATGAATTGGCAGTTGTATTATCTACCCCCTTCAGTGTCTCACCCTCAGGCTCCCAAAAATAAAATTTGTTTCTACATACTTTGTCATAAGACAGAACATCTAACAACTCCTCAATTTTAGCTGCATATTGTAATTATCTGAGGGAATTTTTCATTTTTAATTCCTCTCTTCTTTGTATTTCTACTTTTCATTAACTCCTTGACCATATTCATGACTGTCTTAAAGTTCTTATTTGATAACAATCATCTCTGTCATTCTGAGAGTTTTTTCCTTGTTATGTGTCACATTTTCATGCTTCTTCATGTATCTAGTAATTTTTTACTAAATGTAGACACTGTGTATTTTTCATGGCTGAGTAGTAAATTCAGTAGCCTTCCTTTAAGTGTTGAGCTTTGTTCTGGCAGTTAGTTCGGTTACATGTGGATCAGCTTGATCTGTTTGAGGCTTGTTTATAAACTTTGTTAAGGTAGGGTGCAGACTATCTCTTAATCTGGGGGCTAGTTTAGCACTATTTTTGAAATATGGTCCATCTGGAGTCTCTGTTGAATTCCCTGGGTATTTGATAAGAACTCTCCATAATGACTGATCTGAGCTCGATCTCTCCAAGCCCTGTGTGAGCTCTAGGGACTGTTCTGTATACTGCTACTTGGCAGGTCTTGTTTAGACTTGAAGAGTTCCTCCCGACACATTCATGACTTAATAGTCAGCATGAGACTGAATTCAAGGCAAACCTTAGGCAGATTTCTTTGTATAGTTTCCTCATCTGTGACACATTGCCCTAGAAACTCTGTCTGCCTTATTTTCTGAACACTTATTTTTGTCTCCCTATCTAGATGTGCTCTGTTCCAAATTCCCCTTTAGGCATGTTGTCTGAAGGTGTTTTCAGGCAGAAAGCTGGGAGCTCATAGGACCATCTCTTTAGTTTTCCTTCTTTTAGGGATCACAGTCCTGTGCTTCCTCTTATCCTACATCTGAAAACTGTTATTTTGTATATTTTGTCAAACTTTCTACTTATTTACAGCAAAAGAGGAAGTTCAGTTTCAGTTACTACACACCACAGAGAAAAGTTTATGGTATTTTAAAATATTGCTGTGTCCAGGCTTTTTCCACAGAGATTCTGACTGACTTAGTAAAGATGGGAACTGAGTCTGGTGTTTTATTATAAAGCTCCCCAGTTTGTCCTCATGTTTATTCTGGACATAGAACCACTGAAAATAGAAAAATCCTGAATCAATCTTGTAGAAAAGATGAGGTACACATGGTCAGAGTAAAAAGCAGCTGAAGCAAGAGAGTGCTTGTCTTCAGGAGAGGGTCATTCTTTAGGGATGAGGATTTGTGACAGGCATAAGAACAGTCCTTCTAACTCCTCAGTTATAATCATGTACTATCTGTTCTAGATATTCTGTTTACATTTTCCTTCTTTTCTCTTATTTTTCCTATCCTGTCTCTCTTCTTCCCAGAGTGACTGGGTTAAGAGAGATCCAAGTCATGTTTAGATCAGGTACTCTCATTAGCTGGACAGTGGAATCACCTGATGTTAATAATTAATGTTGTCTCCCAAAAAGATGTGAAAATCCTAACCCCCAGTTCCTGTGAACTTGACCTTTTTGGAAACAAGGTCTTTGCAGATAATCAAGTTAAAAGAGGTCATTAGTGCAGGCTCTAATCCAACATGACTGGTGTCCTTATTAAAAGGGGAAATTTGGATGCAGACGCTCACACAAAGACATAACCATAGAAGACACAGGAAGAATGCTATCTATATTCCAGGCTACCAGAAGGTTGAAGAAAAGCATAGAATAGATTCTCCCTCACAGCTTTCATAAGGTACCAACCCAGCCAACACCTTGATCTTGTACTTCTAACTTCTGGAACTGTGAGACAATAAGTTTCTGTTGTTCAGGCCATCCAGTATATGGTACTTTGTGATGGCAGTCCTACAAAACTAAGACATCTAGCAAGCTTTAAAAAAAATCCACATGTCAGGCCCGAGGCCCTTAGATTCTGATTTAATTGGTCTCCAGAGCAGCCTAACAAGTAGTAACTTTTATAGTCTCACCAGGTAATGTACAGCAAGGTTTGAGAACCACTGTTTAGATTTTGGTTGGTGTTTGTAGAGATAACTCATTGAAGTTTATTGTCTTCCTGCTTTATCCCTCCCCAGCAGACACTCCAGAATACTTCCCACTTCTTCAAGATCACCAAAGTTGGAAAATCATAAAATATCTGATTATGGTTTCTTTTGGGGGGTTTTACATAATAAAGCCGCCAAAAATCCATTATTTTTAGGCTCCATGAATTAATATGTGAAATGTGGTCACATTACAGCTGTAACCATCTCTCTATTAGCTTTATGTTAATAGAGCTTTGTTTCATAGTTTTATATGGCCAGGAAACAAATGCCAAATCGCTCGCCTCTGTTTCCACTTGTGTGTACTATTGATGTCCACTGGCTCACACCCAGAGAGGCCTTGGCTCTTCAACATTTGTTATTTTTGGGAAGCCCTCCTTGACCCTGAGGTCCTGTTTGTGTCTGGGATTTCCAGCCCTTTTCCATTATGTTCCCCAACCCCATGCACCTGTGTGGGAACTGAGACCAAAATTAACCTTCTAAGTTTAGGCAACTGAGATTCCACACCTCATCATGTTTGATTATTACTTCTAGGAAACAGTCCTGCCAAGGATAAAGACTAACATGGGTCATTATCATTTTTCTTTGATTCATAACTAACCATGGAGACTGCTCATCCTAAGACACTTGGAATAGCATTTCCTGAAGTAAAGATGTCCCAGAAGATGTTGGAAGGTAAGGAGCAGCAGGTCAGATAGCTAACAAAGTGTTGTGCCTGTCAGGAAATATTTTGCACTATTTAGCTGCTTGTTTTTCATATCTGTGAGATATTTCAGAATACAATCACATGTGTGCTCCCAAAGGGACAAATCTTTAGTTATGGCACAAAAACAGCAATACTATGAGAACTCTTATACCCAAATTCTTCCTTATTTCTGTTCATGGCATCTCCAAAGTTGGAAAATCATAAAATATCAGATTATTGCTTCTTTAGGGGGGTTCTTACATAATAAAGCCACCAAGAATCCACTATTTTTAGGTTCCATGAATTAATATGTGAAATGTGGTCACATTACAACTGCAACCATCCCTCTATTAGCTTTATGTTAATAGAGCTTTGTTTCCTCCTGACACCCTGGCTTGAACTTCAATTATCTT
Organism: Cephalopachus bancanus; assembly: GCA_027257055.1. NCBI lineage: Eukaryota > Metazoa > Chordata > Mammalia > Primates > Tarsiidae > Cephalopachus > Cephalopachus bancanus. Next base: position 1,061,768 of record JAPVLO010000170.1, on the reverse strand, counting down.
TGTCTCTGCCATCTCCTTTACTTTCATATCTCCGGAAGTACTCAATTCAACTGAACATGTATTTGTTGATCATCTAATGGGTACCAGAATTTTCTAGTGCTAATAATTTTATGTACCTTCATTCTTGTTTAGGAAGCAAGTAATAAATGAATTTGCAATATCCTAGGTGATTATATGGACTATAAAAATACATTAAATGTAGGAAATAATACAGAGGTGCTACTTAGGTTGAACAGAGAACGACTCTGAAGGACTCTCTGATGTGGTAACATGTGAACAGAGAACTGAAAAACGTGATGGAGTGAGGCATGTGGATATCTAGGGAATGAGCATTATAGGCAGAGAACATGACAATTGCAAAGACATTTTAAATATCAGAGAGCAGACACAGAATCTTCATTTTTGTTCCCTCAATGCCAAATCCAGACCCTTGAACATAGTACATGCTCCACATGTATTCCTCTACTTGAATGAAGAGAAAAATAAAAAAAAAAGACTCCATAGTAAGTAGGCAAGCATTCAACTATTACATATATTGTTAGCAATATGACTATATCAGTTGTTTAAGGTCAGCCTCTGATCTGGCTGGTCAGTGCCCAAGTCAAAGCAGTTGTCAAAGATCTTGAACATCAATCTGTTATTAAGTGAACAGTATTTATACTATACCTGGAGCAACTAGCCTCTTGGCTCCAGGCTAAAGACTGCAGATATTTTTAAATGCTTGTTATTTGAGAATAAATGAAAGAAAAGACCAAATCCCTATGAAACATTTAAGGTGAAGATATGATGAAAATGGACTTCTCAAAATTCAAATATAAATTTAAGAGTCATAGACCACCTAATACAGTGCCTGACATATAGTTGGCTGTTGATATCTGTTGGTTGAATGAATGAGAAGAACTAAGGCTATGTTCTTCAAACTATGTTGCTGATGCCATGTAAGTTAACGATGCCAACTAAAAATTCTTTGATTTGCTAAAAGACAGTGACCACTGGACAGACTTACTTTGCTATTGGGGCAGATAGTACTTTCCAAAGATGGCCTCTACAGTATTTCCTAACCCACATGTTCTTCTGGACCCTTGCTATCTCTATCTACAGGTGAAGTATATATTTCCCCACCTTGAACTAGGGTGAGTATTTCTTACTGTGACCAATAGAATGCAGCAAAAGTGTTGCCATGTGACTTCCAAGGCTAGGTCATCAAAATGCCATGCACTTCTGCTTTCTTATTGAGTTATACTCAAAACCAAAGTACCATGCTGTAAAAAAAATCCAAGAAACTTGCAAAAAGTCCCAGAGGAGCTGAGGACCCTTGGCTCAAGCCATAGTTCAACTCCCAGTGGAGAGCTAGGATCAGTTTGCCAGCCATACAAGTGATCTAACTTGAAATGGATCTTCTAACCCCTAGTAGAACTTCTCCAGCTATTGCTTCATGGAGAAGAGATGACCTATACCTGTAAATTCTATCCAAGTCACAGAAACATGAGAAAAACAAATGATTAGTGTGGTTTTGGAGCATAAGTTTTGAGATGACTTGCCATGCAGTAATAGATAACCAGAAGAACTATCAGAAATACAGATGGCCACTATGAAGCATTTTTAATAATATATTCCTGAGCTCAGCCTATGGAGAATGAGAATTAGAATCTCACACTAGGGAGACTTCTGGCAAGATGACGACGGGGCAACCCAGTCTGTGAAACCTCTGAAAAGGAGAACTGCAGTGGGTCTCTGACTCTAGCCCCAGGGGCTACAGACCCCAACATCGCAGCCTGCTCTTTATTTGGAGCTCGGCCGTTGCCACCGCTGGGCATCGCAGCAGTCTGGACAGCCACTGCAGCGCAGATGCCGCCGCCGCAGCCACCGAAGCCACCGCCACCACCACCGGTAGCACATCGCACCACCCGGGCCGGAGGTGATCCACAACTTCAGTCCTTGAAGCCCCTTCAGGGAAGATCTGCTCGGATCGCTGCCACCTCTCCGAGATGTCCTGCCCGCCATAAGTCTCCTGCTGTCTGCCCTGAGGCAGGCAGCCATCTTGCCATCTTCAGCCTCTCTGCCCCTGTTCAGCCCCACCTCCTCTGGGCAAGAGGCTGAGATAGCACCACCTGCTGGTGATTCAGGGTAACAACACCAAAACGGGAGAAACAAGCTTGATAAAGAAATAGGCCAGAGTGGTGAACAGAGGGTGACCTGAACTATCCTTCACAGCAGACCAGGGGCAACTGACCCTAACTGCAAACTAACTTACCAGCTTGAAAAGAAAACTAGAAATCAGACCTGAAAGGACATTGGACTTAAACGAAATGTCTCAGAGTGTGCTTCATTGATTCTGTTAGTTTAATGACATAATTCTATTCCTACTCTATTGTTCCTTTTTTTCTTTTTTCCTCTTCCTTTTCTTCTCTCTGTAAACCATATCTTTGTATAGAGGAACAGCACACTAATAAGGTGGTTGGATAGCTGGTATGTTAGCATCACTATATGTATTATTTTTGTTTGTATGAGAGTTGGTTCATCTGTAGCTGTGGTCTATTGTTTTTATCTGTTTCAGTATAAGCCTCTCTCTATTTGTTGGCACACTCGTTTGTTTCCCCCCTTACTCCTCTGTCTCTCCACCCCACTCTTCAACCCACTGTCTGCTCCATTCTCTCCCCTCTGCTAACCACATTTTATTTCAGGGAGTAAACCTACAGCCCCACTGCACAGACAGATTCCAAGGCAGTGGGAAGTAGGTTCCAGATTATTCACACACCTGTCAGCGAATACCAGAACCTGCAGATAGATTTTGAATCACAGCTCCCCCTTAAGTAAATCTCAGAACTGCAAAAAGGACCACCCCAACCTACAGTGCAACTCCAGAATTGAACAAAGTAAGAGGGCATACATAAAGAATATGAGATTGAACAAACAGAAGTAAAACCAATCTCTTTACCCATGAATAACAGAATTAAAGAAGACAGTGGCGTGGAGGGAAGGAAAAAGTAGGGAGGGGGAAAAAACCGCACAAATGAAGAAAAACCAAAAGAAGAGTATAGTTCTCAGACAGACCCCTGGGAGATCAGACACTGAGAAAACAGATTCTGGAAAACAAACAATGAAGGGCCCCCAAAATGACTATTTACATGCAACAAACCCAGACATCAAGACATTAATGGAGAGAATTTTAAAAATTGAGGAGAGACAAGAGGAAATAGGAAGGAGCTGATGTCAGAAATGAAAGAAAAACTGTGATGAAAATGAATAACAGACTAATAAACATGGAAAGCAGAATCAGCCAAGCAGAAGAAAGAATCTCAGAGCTCGAAGACCAAAACACAGAACTAACCCAAACTGTCAAAAGCATAAAAGAAGCTCAAAAAGAAAGAAAAAAACCTGCAAGAGATGAATGATCACTTCAAGAGACCAAACCTAAGAGTAATTGGGCTTCCTGAGGCAGAGAGAGAAACAGAAGCCACACTGGAACAAACATTTCATGAAATCATTCAAGAAAACTTCCCTCATCTCATCAAGGATGAAAAAATTCAAACACAAGAGATTCAGAGAACCCCTGCAAGACAACAAATGAGAAGACCAACTCCCAGACACATAATAATTCGCCTAAACAAAGTAGCTATAAAGGAAAAATCCTAAAGGCAGCAAGAGAAAAAGGCCAGACTACCTACCAGGGAAAATCAATTAGAACACAAGCAGATTTATCCACAGAAACCCTTCAGGCTAGGAGAGCTGGAGCCCTATCTTCAAAGTTCTAAAAGAGAAACAATTTCAACCAAGAATGACCTACCCAGCCAAACTAAGCTTCATTAGTGAGGGAGAATTGAAATATTTTCCAGATAGCCAATCCCTAAGAACCTACGCTGCCACCAGACCACCTCTACAAGAAACACTTAAGAAAGTACTGAACACAGAAGAAAAAGAAAAGAGAACAACAACATTCTTCACAAGAGTACAGGCAAAAGATTAAAAACACACATGAACCAACTCCAAAACCCAAAGAAAGACAACAAACAAACAGGAACAACTCTGTAAGAATCTTATGACAGGGATCAACTCTTGCATTTCAATTATTAGCCTAAATGTGAATGGACTAAATGCACCACTGAAAAGATATAGAATGGCAAAAAGGATAAAATATCATCAGGTAACAATCTATTGCCTTCAAGAGACTCACCTCACTAGAAAGGACACCCACAGACTCAAAGTAAGAGGATGGGAAACAAACTTTCAGGCAAACGGAATACAAAAGAAAGGAGGAGTAGCAATCTTAATTGCAGACAAAATACCCTCCAAGCTATTTAAAATCAAAAAAGATACAGAAGGTCACTACGTAATGATAAAAGGCTCAATCCATCAACAAGAAATATCTATCCTAAACATATATGCACCCAACATAGGTGCGCCAACTTTCATAAAGCAACTTCTAGGAAAACTAAAGAAAGATATTGACTCTAATACCATCATAACTGGGGACTTTAATACCCCACTCACAACCCTAGACAGATCATCAGGACAAAAAATCAGCAAGGAGATCCGGAACCTCAATGTGACTTTGGACCAAATGGACTTAATTGATACCTACAGAACACTCCATCCAAAGACCACAGAATACACATTCTACTCATCACCACATGCAACATATTCTAAGATCGACCACATACTCGGCCATAAATCAAGCATACACAAATTTAAAAGGACCGAAATTCTACCATGTACCTTCTTGGACCACAGTGGAATAAAAATAAACATTGACACCAGCAAAGTGCCCCCAAAACCCACAAAGACATGGATACTAAATAGCATGATGCTAAACAACTCCTGAATCAATGATGAAATCAAAACAGAGATCAAAAGATACCTGGAAACAAATGAAAATGAAGAAGCATCTTACTAAAATCTCTGGGATGCCCTGAAAGCTACAGTAAGAGGGGAATTTATATCCCTACAAACACACATGAAGAAAATGGAAGGAACAGAAATTCACAACCTAACAAGCCACCTAAAGAAGCTGGAAAAGCAAGACCACAAAAACCCTAATTTCAGCAGAAGAATCCAGATCACCAAAATAAAAGCCCAAATCCAGGACATAGAAGACAAAAAGATAATACAAAAACTCAATGAAACAGAAAGCTGGTTCTTTGAAAGGATAAACAAGATCGATGGTCCCCTAGCTAGAATGACCAAGAAAAAATGAGAAAAAAACCCAATAAGCACAACCAGAAACACAAAAGATGAAGTCACATCTGACCCTGAAGAAATACAAAAGATCATTAGAGACTACTATGTACACTTGTATGGAAACAAACTTGAAAACTTTAAGGAAATGGAGGACTCTCTGACATCACACAACCTACCTAGGTTGGAACAAGAAGAAATTGAGACCCTAATTAGACCAATAACAATCAAGGAAATTGACTACGTAATAAGAAAACTTCCTACAAAAAAAAAGCCCTGGTTCAGATGGCTTTCCAGCAGAATTCTACAAGACATTTAAGGAGGAGCTGATACCAATCCTACTGAAGGTGTTCCAGGCAATAGAAAAATATGGAACTCTCCCAAATCATTTTACGAAGCCAACATCACATTGATACCCAAGCCAGATAATGATCCAACAAAGAAAGAGAACTACAGGCCAATATCTTTGATGAACATAGATGCTAAAATTCTCAACAAGATCCTAGCAAACCGGATTCAGCAATACATCTCAAAAATCATCCACCATGACCAAGTAGGCTTCATTCCTGGGATGCAAGGCTGTTTCAACATTTGTAAAAACATAAATGTAATTAAATTCGTCAACAGATGTCAAAACAAAAACCACATGATCATATCATTAGATGCAGAAAAAACTTTTGATAAAATCCAGCACCCCTTCTTGATAAAAACCCTTGAACATCTAGGCATACGGGGAACATACCTCAAAATAGTAAAAGCCATCTATGAGAAACCCACAGCCAGCATACTCCTAAATGGACAAAAATTGGAACCAATTCCCCTGAAAACTGGAACTAGACAAGGATGCCCACTCTCACCCCTCCTGTTCAACATAGTATTGGAAGTCCTGGCTAGAGCAATCAGAGAAGAGGAGGCAAATAGGTATCCAAATAGGAAAAGAGGAAGTCAAGTTATCTCTCTTTGCAGATGATATGATTGTGTACCTTGAAAACCCAAGAGAATCTGTCAAAAGCCTCCTTACATTGATGAAGGCCTTTGGCAAAGTCTCAGGATACATAATAAATGTACAAAAGACAATTGCATTTCTCTACACCAATAATAAACAAACAGAAACCCAAATAAAAAACACAATTCCATTCACAATAGCCACAAAAAAAATGAAATACCTTGGCATCTTCCTAACCAGAGACGTGAAAGACCTTTACAATGAAAATTACAAAACACTGCTCAAAGAAATCAAAGACGACACAACCAAGTGAAAAAAATATCCCATGCTCATGGATTGGAAGAATCAACATTGTGAAGATGTCCATCTTACCTAAGGCAATCTACAAATTCAATGCAATACCCATAAATTACCAATAACATTCTTCTCAGACCTGGAAAAAACAACAAAGGAATTCATATGGAAACACAAACGTCCAAGAATAGCCAGAAAAATCCTCAGCAAAAAATACAAAGCAGGTGGTATTGCATTACCAGACTTCAAACTTTACTATAAAGCTACAATCATCAAAACAGCTTGGTATTGGTACAGGAACAGGCATATAGATCAATGGAATAGAATTGAGATTCCAGAAGCAAAACCTCAATTTCTCAACCAACTCATCTTCGACAAAGCCCCCATCACCTACCACTGGGGAGAGGAGAACCTATTCAGTAAATGGTGCTGGGAAAACTGGCTGACCACATGCAGAAGACTGAAACAGGACCCCTGTCTATCCCCATGCACAAAGGTTAACTCCAAATGGATCAGAGACCTAAATGTAAAACCTCAAACCATAAGAACCTTAGAAAAGGAAGGAAATACCCTCATGGAAATCGGAACTGGCATCCAATTCCTGAACAAAACCCGAAACCCACAGGTCATAAGAGAGAAGATAGACAAGTGGAACCTTATTAAACTGACAAGCATCTGCAAAGCCAAAGAAACCATCAAGAGAGCAGGGAAACAGCCTACAGACTGGGAAAAAGGATTTGCCAACACCAGGTCTGACAAAGGCTTAACGTCCTGGATCTACAAGGAACTCAAATGTGCTAAAAAGAAAAAAACAAACAACCCCATTATAAAATGGGCAAAAGATATGAACAGACACTTCACAAAAGAAGACATCTGAGCAGCCAAAAAACACATGAAGAAATGCTCAACCTCACTAATCATCAGGGAGATGCAAATCAAAACCACACTGACATACCACCTAACTCTAGTCAGAATGGCAATTATCAACAACTCAAAAAATAACAGCTGCTGGAGAGGATGTGGTGAAAAAGGAACACTTCTACACTGTTGATGGGGCTGTAAACTAGTGCAACCTCCGTGGAAAGCAGTGTGGCGATTCCTAAAAGCTCTAAAAATTGACCTCCCATATGACCCCACAATCCCCCTACTGGGAATATACCCTGAAGAACTCAAATCACTCTGTAAAAAAGATATGTGCACACATATGTTTATCGCAGCATTGTTCACAATAGCAAGAACCTGGAAACAACCATGCTGCCCATCAAAAGAGGACTGGATTTTTAAAATGTGGTACATATACACGATAGAATACTACGCAGCCATAAAAAAGAACAAAATCATGAATTTTGCAGCAACCTGGATGGAACTAGAGTCTATAATACTGAGTGACCTCTCACAGAAACAAAGATCCAAGTATCACATGTTCTCACTCATATAATGGACCTTGAACATCCAATGTAATACTATAAGAAAATGACTGACGGTACTGGGAAACTATGGGGGGGAGGGGGATGGGATTAACAGTCACAAATATCTGTCTGAGGATGGGAAAACACCTCTTATCAACAGGGTGCCTGAATGAAACGTAATTGTACACTTAACCCTTAACTGTACCCCACAAAATCATAATAAAAAATATTGATTAAAAAAAAAAAAAGAATCTCACACTAGTGAATCTGACCAAGGGATAAATTTGAGAGTTGTTATGAATATTCCTAGATTACCATGATGACAGAGAATTAATGATATCAATCTAGGGAGAACATTCAGAGTAAGAAAGCATCTGAAGTATTTTAAAAACTGATTATCCTTAAGTACATAAAGGTGGGGAAAAAGTCGATTAGTAAGCCAATTAAATATTTAAAATATATAGCCTAATCTGCATGTTTATTATATACGATATTATTTTCTTGGCTTGTATTTATAATACCTTCATATATCTTTATATTTAAAGATGTGGAGTACAATTCAGAATTAAGTATACAAGTGGTAATCATACAGGTAAAGTTTGGGCCCCAATTTTGTCCCCCCCCCCACTTCACCTAGTTAGAGATCAGGTACTCTTATTGATGTTGTGTCCCTGCCCATCTCTTTCCTGGCAGTATCCCATTACTGCCAAGCCCCTTCTTATAGTACTATAGTAAATGTTCAGGGTCTGCTTTTGAATGAGAACACATTGTACTCAGTTATTTGTTTCTATGCTAGATCATTGAGTATGATAGACTCTAAATCCATCCAAGTTGCTGCAAAGTCCATAATTTTGTCCTTCTTTATGACTGTAATATTCTATTATATATATGTACCATATTTTTTTACCCAGTCCAGTTTCAATTGGCTGCAAGGGTGGTTCCATGTTTTTGCTATTGTGAATAGTGCTGCAATAAACATGCATGTGCAGGTATATTTTTGATAGAATGATTTGAGTTCCTCCAGGTATATTCCCAGTAGCAGGATTGCTGGATCATATGGAAGGTCAATTCCTAATTCTTTTAGCCATCACCATACTGTTTTCCATAAAGGTTGAACTAGTTTGCATTCCCACCAGTGGTGTAGAAGCATTCCCTTTCTCTGCATCCTCCCCAGCATCTGTTTTTATTATTATTATTATTATTATTAATGATGGCCATTCTTACTGGGGTGAGGTAATAACACAGAGTGATTTAGATTTGCATTTCTTTGATGATTAGTGAGGTTGAGCATTTTTTCATGTATCTGTTGGCTGCTCATAAGTCTTCTTTTGAGAAGTGTCCATTCATATCTTTTGCCAACTTTTTAATAAGGCTGTTTGTTGTTTTCCTTTCAGCGTGTTTGAGTTCCTTGTAGATCCTGCATATTAAACCTTTGTCAGATAGCAACAGTTGACAACTATTTTTTCTCATTCTGTGAGATGTCTCCCTGCTCCCTTGATGGGTTTTTTTGCTTTGCAGAAGATTTTCAGTTTGATAAGGTCCCACTTGACTATCTTACCTCTTATGGCATGGGCATCTGGGGATTTGATCAGGAATTGGTGGCCAGTTCCAGTTCCCATAAGGGTGTCTCCTACATTTTCTAAGATTCTTATAGCTTGAGGTTTTATGTTTAGGTCTTTGATCCATTTTAACAATGTTGATTCTTCCTATCCATAATCATGGAATATTTTTCCATTTGTTTGGGTCTTCTTGGATTTCTTTGAGCAGCGTTTAGTAGTTCTCATTGAAAAGGTCTTTCACTTCTCTGGTGAGGAAGATGTTGAGGTATTTCATTTTGTGTGTGTGTGTGTGGCTATTGTGAATAGGATTGTGCTTTTTATTTGTGTCTCTGCCTGCTTGTTGTTGGTGTATAGGATGCAACTGTCTTTTGCACATTTATTTTGTATCCTGAGACTTTGCCAAAGTCCAATGTCCATCCTTCTAAAGGCAATCTACAGATTCAATGCAATAGCCATTAAATTACCAACATCACTCTTCTCAGACCTGGAAGTGATAATACAGAATTCATATGGAAACATAAACGACCAGTTTCCCATTACTGCCAAATGCTTTCTTACAGTATTATAATTGTTCAAGTTCCACTTTTGAGTGAGAACATATGGTACTCTGTTCTTTGTTTCTATAATAGATCACTGAGTATGATTGACTCTAAATCCACCCAAGTTGCTGTGAAGTCCATATATTTGCCCTTCTTTATGGCTGTATAATATTCCATTGTGTATATATACCACATTTTCTTTATCCAGTTCAGCCTCAATGGGCAACATGGTTGGTTCCATGTTTTTGCTATTGTGAATAGAGTTGCAACAAACATACATGTGCAGGTATCTTTTGGTAGAATGATTTGAGTTCCTCAGGTATATTCCCAATAGGGGAATTGCTGGGTCATGTGGGAGGTCAATTTCTAGTTCTTTCAGAAATCACTACACTGTCTTCCAAAGAGGTTGCACTAGTTTGCATTCCCACCAGCAGTGTAGAAGTGTTCCTTTATCTCTACATCCTTGCCAGCATCTGTTGTTTGTTTTATTAATGATGGCCATTCTTACTGGAGTTAGGTGGTATCTCAATGTGGTTTTGATTTGCATTTCTCTGGTGATGAGTGACACTGAGCACTTTTTCATATGTCTGTTGACTCCCCATATATCTTCCTTTGAGGAGTGTCTATTCATGTCTTTTGTCCACCTTTAAGGGGGCTGTTTGGTTTTTTTTTTTCCTTTTAGTGCGTTTAAGTTCCTTGTAGATCCTAGATGTTAGACCTTTGCTAGATATACAGTTGGCAAATATTTCTTCCCATTCTGTGAGCTGTCTCCCTGCTCTCTTGATGGTTTCTTCTGTTTTGCAGAAGCTCGTTAGTTTGATGAGGTCCCACTTGTCTATCTTATTTCTTATGGTATGGGCACTTAGGGTTCTGATCAGGAATTGGTTGCTAGTTCCTCTTATGGCATGGGCATCTGGGGATTTGATCAGGAATTGGTGGCCAGTTCCAGTTCCCATAAAGGTGTCTCCTGTGTTTTCTAAGATTCTTATAGTTTGAGGTTTTATGTTTAGGTCTTTGATCCATTTAGAGTTAATTTTTGTTTATGGTGATATGTAGGGGTCCTGTTTCAATCTTCTGCATGTGATCAGCCAGTTTTCCCAGCACCATTTACTACCTAGGTTCTCCTTTCCCCAGTGGTTTTTGTTGGTGGAGGCTTTGTCAAAGATGATTTGGTTGAGGGATTGGGGCTTTGCTTCTGGAATCTCTATCCTGTTCCATTGGTCTATATGCCTGTTCTTGTACCAATACCAGGCTGTTTTGATTACTGTAGCCTTATAGTAAAGTTTGAAGTCTGGAAGTGTGATACCTCCTGCATTGTTTCTTTTGCTAAAAATTGTTTTGGCTATTCGTGGTCATGAGGTTCTTATAAGATTTTTTCTTTGTTTGCTTATTTTCTTTTGGCTTTGGGGTTGATGTATGTGTGTATTTTCATTTCTTGTTGCACTGTATTCTCTGCTGATTCTGTGTTCTGCTGTTCTCTTGGGAAGTGTGTGGTCATTCTTTTTTTTTTCTTTCTTCTGTACTTAATACCCTTTAAGTGTCTCCTGTAGAGCTGGTCTGGAAGCTGCATAATCTCTTAGGGATTGGATGTCTGGGAAAGATTTTAATTCTCCATCACTGATGAAGCTGAGTTTGGCTGGATAGGAAATTCTTGGTTGAAATTATTTATCTTTGAGGACTTTGAATATAGGGCTCCAGTTCCTTCTTGCTTGTAGTGTTTCCGCCAATAGTTCTGCTGCTATTCTGATTTGTTTTCATCAGTAGGTAGTCTGACCTTTCTCTCTTGCTGCCTTCAGGATTTTTTCTTTTGTGCCTACTTTGTGTAGGCAAATTACTATGTGTCTAGGGGTTGGTCTTCTCATTTTATGTCTTGTGGGAGTTCTCTGTATCCCCTGTGCTTGGCTGGTCACATCTCTGATAAGAAGAGTAGTTTTCTTGAATTACCTGCTGGAATACTTTTTCCAAGGTGTTCTCCATTTCCCTTTCTTCTTCTGGGATAATCAAGTGTAGGTTCAGCTTTTTGATATAATCGCACATCTCTTGTAGGCTTTGCTCTTTCTTTCTGAGTTTTCTTTCATGTCTTCTACAGATCGGGTTAGTTCCATGTTTTGGTCTCAAGTTCTGAGATTCTTTCTTCTGCTTGATTAATTCTGCTTTCTATGCTTGTCATCTTGTTATTTTTTTTTCCTAGATAAAGTTTCTATGGCCAAAATCTCTGTTACAAGTCCTTTTAGTGTTTCATCTTGTCTTTATTGAGTCTTATTCACTCTTTCCATCCATTCCCTAATCCCTGTTGCATTCTGGGGCTAGTTGTTGGTAGCTTCCATTGTTTGGGTCTGAGGTCTGTTTGTCAAATGTTTTCTCTTTGTAACACTGGGAATTACCTATGTTCTTCCATCGATTTTTCCTCATTTGTGACAGATCTCTTTAGTTCACTTTTTCAGTGTCAGTGGGAAAAACTTTCACTTCGGATGTTTGCTCAGTCCTCTGTTCTTCCCTGATCAGGGCTCTGAACTTGTCCTAATTTTGAAACAGGACTGAGAGCAGGAAGCTTTGCTCTCTCTTGTAGCTTTGGTTGTCCAAAGGTAGAGTATGGGGAGCTAGGATTCAGAAACTTGAAAATCACAACATTCACTGACTAGGGTATGGGTTCCCTGAGCCCTACCACCACTCTATATGACTATGCAACCCCCTGAGAACAAGTTACAGTAACAGCAATGAGGAGAACAGAGAAAAATGCAATAGGATGGACAAAAATTTTTTAAAAACCGAAAAAAAGCATAAACCCAAGCAAAAAGCAATTGAACACACACAAAACCAAAACAAACTGAAAAAAAGATCCCAAAATTCAGGAAAACCAAACACACATACACACACACAAGTCCAAAACAAAATGAAAGAAAAAAAGGGGGAAATGCAAACTGAACCCTAACACATACATTCACATTAAACTAAAGAAAGAGAAAAACTGAAAGATGAACACTCAATCTATTTACATATACACATAAACAGAAAAAAAATGAAAGAGGAAAGAAATAAAAATAAGAAGAACAACAACAAAAAAATGTGAGGGAAATGTGAATTAAACCCTCACATACACAAACAAAGAAAAAAGAAAAAAAATTTAAAAACAAAACCTGCACTCTTGTGATAGGTTCTGTAATTGTTCCTCTCAGCTGCTCATGGGTAAGCCCCTCTGCTGTCTCCTGCAGTGCTGCTACCATATTCACAATCTCTTAGTGCACAGCCCAGGGAAGGAGGAGGGGTGGTGGGAGTAGGTGAGGCTTTAATCCTCCCCTCTCACTCTCATATGGTCAGGGGGATCCTCTCCCTTGGGGAGGTACAGGATTGTCTCTTCTCAGGTGCTGGTGGGGTGCAGCCCAACCAGGCTTATCCTAGAGTAGAACCCTCCTATGGCAGCTAATGTCAAGGCTCCACTTGGGTTCTTCCCTCTCAGTTGTGCCCCAGCTGTGTAGGTCTGATGTTCAGAGGATTGCTGGGGAGGAGGGGGTTGGGTCTGCCCTGGACTAACCACTGATCTCTTTGGGGGTCTTCCTCATCCTTTTCTAGTCACACCCTTTGTCCCACAACTGAATCAGGGTAGGGGGTGGGGAGTCTGAGACTCAGCACTCCTCCTGTCCCTCCGAAGTTTGTGTTTTCTGGGTATTCCCTCCGGGTCACAATCAGCCCCTGAGAAGTTAACCCACCAGTCACAGAAATCAGGTCTTTCTGTGGTGAATAAGCCAGAGCACCACCCTGCCAAGTTTTCAAGATGGTGTTAGGATGTCTGTTTTGTCTTCTCCAGTGGGGCTCCGCCTCTGGCTCCCTCCACAGCCCTTGCTGCCAGTGTCCAGTCAGGTGGTGTTGTAGTGAGGCAGAGCCTGGGGCCAGCAATCACTCCCAGCTGCTTCTTCCCAGGAAGGGCTTTGCTGATTTTGTAAAAGACAATGCTTGACTTCTACTCCCCAGGAAGCCCTAGGGTCCAAGCAGAGCAACTGTGGCACCAGCGATTTCACCAGGAGAGCCCTGACTACTTTATCCTGAGTCCTCACTCAGTCAGTCACTCACATGCCCACTTACTCACAGGCACCTATGCAAAATTGGCCATACACTCACTCACTTACACTGGGGCTTGCATAGTCTGACTGCCTCTGCTGCCATCTTCCTCTGAATTTCTCCTTCATATCTCTTAAAAATGCTAAATCTGATTAATTTGGAGCATTTTTGAAGTGGAAATAACAGGAACCTAAAAATGTTGGAAGAATCAAGAGCCCTGGAGGAGGAATAGTTAATCAAGTGCCAACTCTAATCACCTGGTAGTAGGAGCCCTTTCTTCTCCCCTGTATTGAGAAAAGCTCTGAGGAAGAATGCACACCATGCAAATGGCATCTTGATTGATTAGTGATGCTGGCCATTGGTACTAAAGTGAGGCATGGAGTTGCCAAAATCAGATGTCTGCTATCATAGCCATAGGTCTTGGGGCCAGCAAACTTCATGAGTATGAGAGAAGAGATAACTCAGTTCTTTGAACTGGTGTAAAAGTGGTTCCAGTGGGTCATGCTGTTCTCCACACCATAATTCTGACTAGGCAATGGCAAGTGATTCCAATGAGGAAGAAATGGGTGAAGTTACCTAAAAATTAATGGCTACACAGAGAACTTTCCAAGTAACTTAAGGTTGAAAAAGAATGCATGAAAGATAGAAGGAAAGGCACATAACCAAGAAATAACAAAAGAATGCAAAAAGAATGGAGTCCAAAAGGTTGTACTGGAAATAAGCTGAAACTTGTAACTGTAATAAGAACACAGAAGGGACATTTTAGTGTTGGGGGAAAAAATAATACAAAAATATCTACACTTTTATAGATGACAGGAAGGCAGTAAAACTTACAAGATACTCATCTTTTCTATCAAAACAATTGGTCTTTTAACTGAAAAGGATGAAACAGATATTGAATAAAGCGCAGTTGAAGCACACTGCAGACCTGGTGCTTGTAGGAATGTAACTAAGTGTTCTAAATGAGCTCAGGGATCCTGATTAGAGGCAATTGCATTCCAGAGACTATAAGGACATCAGCTAACTTCTATCTGTTCATCTCTGTGGTATCACTGACAGTGGGAGAACTCAAATATTTCAAATGATGAAGAATATTAATTGTGCAAAGCATAGGTCAATGAGTGTGATATCAGCATAAGGCAAAGTTTTATAAAAGATCATTAAAATAAGCTAAGATGAGTTTTCCTAAGGAAAATATTATTGGAAAAACCTCATTCCATTTTGTTATAGAGTTTCTAGAGAAACAGACTAATGAAACAAATAGCACAGTGCATCTGGATTTTAGTGACCTTCACAACCGTGTCTCAAAGTGTCCTTGGAGACAAAACAAGAAACATGAATAGTTAGATAGATTTGTAACTTGTTTAATGACTGCTTTTGCTCTTCCCCTTCAGGAATGCCTCTTATGACACTCAGTAGGGCTCTTTCCTCAACCATATTGCGCAAAACTAATGGCATGTTGATCACAAGAGTGAATGATTAGAAGCTAAGAAAACTTAGTAACGTTGTATGAATTTTGTAAGTATCACAAAAATAACTAATATAATAAGTGTGGCACAGTTTAATAGACACATGTGTATGGTTCTGTGTTCCCAAAAAATTCACTGAATGAGAGAGATGAGATTGTTGTTGATTGTATGCTTGATGGTGAGGGTTGAAGCTACAGTGCCTATCTGGTTCTATATTTCTTGAAATCTGAAGAATGTACAGCCCGAATTTGAAAATCAAGAGTTAAGCCTTTTATCATTTAGAAGTCATCTGCTTCCTTCCTCTTTTCTCATTAGCCAGACAGCCTTGCTAGTGTCTTTTTCACTAAATAGTTCTTTCTAAGAAAAGGAGAGATATGTGAATGAAGATAAAGCTTTGGATGGGTCCTGGTTAACCAGGACTTAAATTAGTTTTTACCAATGATTGTGTTTTTCACTTCTTTTTAATAAAGAGAGTAAATGTTTCAAAAGTCAATTAAGGGGCCAAAGATAGCAGTAAATAAAGATCCATATCCCAGAATAACTATCTTCCTCTGATGTGGAAAATCACAATAATTAAGATAATTGAATTATGACATTTACTAAAATTCTCACAACTCTATTAGCTGCCTCACCAAAAGCAGCAAGAGTCATCAAATAATTACTAATGAAAATTCTTCCTTTCTTAATTAACCAGTGGTGAAAGTAATTATTACAAGCAGTATGCCTTATAGAAAGTTAGAAAATACAGATCAATAAGAATAAGAAAATAAAAACAAGAATTTTACAATAACACTAAGAATTGTATATGCTTACAGATTTTTCATGCATATTATGAATATGCATATATGTATATAGTATATGCATGTGTAAAAATATGTATTTTAATCCAAAATCAGATCATATTATACATGCTATTTTGTAATCTACTTTTTCAGTTTCTAATCTCTACCTTTCCATATCCATAAACATTTACTTTATCTAATTCTTAGTATAGCTTTGAATTTGCCCAATTGTGTAAAATTGTGGAGCGGTTCATACCAGATCCAACCCAGGATTACAATTTACATTTATTTGTTCTGTTACCTCTCTTCTAATTTAGCACATTGTCCCATCCAACTGCATTTTATGACAGTGACTTGTAGAATTGCTTTCCTTCAGCTAAAGGCTTAAAGGATTCAAGTTAAACATTTTTTTGGCTTGAATACATTATAGCTGATGTATTGCATCAGAACAGAGACACATACTATCTGGTTGCCTAATAAGAACATTAAATTTCTTTTAAGTGGAAGAGGCTGGTGGATAAGAAAATGGTTTTAAATTGAGAAAAAATATACCATTAACCCAGAAGTAAAAACTGAAAGATTTGAAATCAAAATTTAGTGAATAAGACAAAAAAGAGAGTGGTTGGAGGATTAACAACTCAAAAGACAGGGTAGGGACACAAAAACATCTCTTATATTTTTCCTATGTCTGTGTCCACAGCAATGTGTCAGACATCAAGCAGAAGAAGCTTCTCAGATTTATCACTGGAGGTAATGCTCCTCGAAGATGAAATAAGACTGAGAAGGATTAGGGAGACAACGGCTCTCCAAGCCTGTCTACACAATTTATAAAGAGGGATCATTGAATTTTTTAAAAAATAAATTTTCTGTGTTAGTAAGAGTCAAGGATCTGGTTTGAATGTAAAATGCTTGCCACATAAACCTGGGACAGAGTGACCTCAGTCACAGAGAACCTAAAATGAGGCTTTTCTCTTTTACATGCATGCATTCGTTCTGTCAGGCAAAAATTATGTTCTCTGAAATACCAGATAAGTTCAGAGGAGGTTATGAAAAATGGTTCTGTAATCCTTTCTCCAACCTGCGAGCCACAGTAAGTAAGCTGCAGAGTTTCAGCAGTTCCCCAGCGGTCTAGGTCAGGACTTAATGTGTGTAGGAAAATGGACCCCAAGTGGTCTGAGCTGACCTGGGACCGTCATCTCTGCTCAACCTGACTTTTTGCCTACGACGACCTCAGCTGCTGACATGGGCTTATAGGAATAGATCCAGGAAGCCAAGAAGAAAGAATACTGCTATTTGCTCAAAAATAAATAAATAAAGTAATAAAGTAATAAATAGCTTCAGAGAGGAGGGGGCAAGGAAAGATAAGGTAGCTGGAGGTTCTTAGCTGTGTTGGGGAGAGCAATGCAAGCCCCACACGGCTACACAGCCAAGCAGCCATTTGTAATAATTCCATAACCCACATACCAGAGACACCCACCCACCTCCCATCTCAGAGGAGAGGAGAGCAATACCGCTAGAGATTCAGAGATAGATGGCTTAGATCAGAATCAGGGAATAAGAAATTGATTGTACATTGTGTTGGGATAAGCAGATGATATCGCAACAGCAAAGGAGATTTTCCCTACTTAGCCAAGAATCACTCATCTTTATTTCAGGCCTGATTTTCTCAGTCTGTTCAGAAGGCTATGACTGGCCCAAAACCATAATTTATATTTCATAAAAAGAGGAAACAGATCTCTGTCCCAACAAGGCTCATAGGTCTGTGGACCCAGGCCTGGGGACACAAGTGACACCAGGAGATATTTTTAATAACCCACAAGTGCTGACTGTTGTCCCAAGTTAATGAGATAAATGCCCCTCCTGTCATTGAAAAGCCCACATCTAGAAATTCAGCACAGCCTATGACCTTTGTTCTGTATGGTCTATAGGTCATTTATACAGCTATCTGGAAGGTATTTCATGGGTTTGGGAAACAACATTTGAAAATTGTAAGTTAATTGTAAAATAATTTTTAAAGTGGTGGAATAATATTTTGGAAAATTTAATAGATTTTTCCCCCAGTAATTTTCTACTTTATCTTCTTCCCCACAAACAGCTAGTCCATTCTGGGCAAATGGAATCAGGTGAAAGAGGCAATGAAGAAGAAAGCTAAAGAATTTTTTTTGTCTCTGTTTGCAAAAGCCTCAGCCCTTGGAGAAATAAAAATGTTTCTAGGGATAGATTAAGTGTTTGAGAGAAATACCAGGGGAGAGAGAGGACAGGATATTTTCTGCCTATCAGACAGGGGTGCCCCAAATGAAACAAAAAGATAGAGAATGAAATAGACAAGTAGGTAAGAAGAGAGAGGTGGATGGGTCACTTGACAGAAACAAGGGTGTTTTAGCAAAGAGCTGTTGTGAGGGACTTGTTTGAGCACCCAGAATCCATGGTGGGAGCTGAGTCATCGTCCAGGTCAGCCCATCCTGCACTGCAAGGAGCACTGCATAGATGACATGCAGGTATCTCCAGAGGACTGCACTTTGTATCAGACACTTCTCTGGTAACCACCACACAAAAGTGATGTCAATCCACACCTGAAGAAATCATTCCCTTGTAATTTCCTAGGACACCAGTAAATCTTGAAGAACTATTGGAGTATGGTGTTGGAAAAAGAAAAATCCCCAGGACCAAATCAGTTGTTGAGCTGGACCAGCTCAAGATCTCCTTTAAGCCAGGACACAGCCTTACTACAACTGGACCTCATCAAACAAGGAACTTGTGAATCTGGTGCCATGTAAGTTGCCACAGGAGCTTGGTAGCTCCCAAAGCCTAGCGTCAAGCATTTGTCTCTCATCTTTGTAGTGTTATTTAGAACAGGCATTAGATTGCTAGAAGAGTAACAGCAAATAGAAATCAATCCATTCTAATGGTAGGAATTCCTACAGGGTTTGGGAGGCCAGGAAGAAGTTCAGAGACCTCATTAAGACAAATTGGAATGTACAGTTCTAGGCTAGATGTACCAGCAAAGTAGTGAATCAAATAAAATTTGCTGTGAAGTCTGCCAGTCTACTGACCCTTATGATAAACAGGCCAAACAGAGAAAATATAAGCATCTTGAAATGTTGACTAGGACACACAGCCTGGGTTGAATTCATCATATTTAAAACCGACATGAATCAGAGAAGTGTATTAGTTTACTAGGGCTCCCATAACAAATCACCACAAACTTGGTAGCATAAGCAAATAGAAATTTATTTCTTCAGTGTTCTGAAGGATAGAAGTCTAAGATCAAGGTGTTGACAGGGCCATGCTCCCTCTGAAGGCCCGAAAGAAGACTTTTTCTTAGCCTCCTCCTAGCTTCTGGTGGATCTCATCAGCCCTCATCATTCCTTGGCTTGTAGCAGTACCACTCCGCTCTCAGCTTCCAGCTTCATATGACCTTCTTCTCTGTGTGCTTCTCTCTGTGATATCCCCTCTTCTTATAAGAACATCAGTCATTGCATGTAGGGCCTGCCTTAAACCAGTATGACTCATCTTAACTATCCGAATCTGCAAAGATTTTATTTCCAAATAAGATCACATTCTGAGGTTACAGGTGACACGAAATCTCGGAGGACACTAGTCAACCCATCACAAGTGGGTATCAGCAACAGCAGTGGAATAGGTTCTTAGGGGTTCTCTGTTGTGCCAGCTTAGCCTTTGGCTGCTGTACTGTGGGGAGATTGTAAGGAGTGGTCTACAGGGAGGGGCTTGGGCTGCCAGGGAGTTTTATGTAGGGTGGTCTTGGGAAAGACTTGGGCTGCTCTTCATCTAGAGTGGAGAGGGGATGCAAATCAGCCATTTTCCAACTGTAATGGAAGTTATTCAACATTTTAATGACTTATAAAACCATATATTAGCCTCAACAAAAATATTGCTTTGATGACTACTGGAATCCCCCAAATTCAGGAAGTCAGTGGGATGCCTCCAATGTCCAGCATCCAGATTCAAAGCAGACCCTCACCGTCCGCATCAATGGCAGTAACTCTTTTGCACCTGTGCCCTAGAGTAGGTTTAAGAGTGTGTTGAGAGGCAGAGGTAGAATCCACCAATTTCTTAATTATTTACTGTATCGGCACAGGATTTGTGTCATGTTTGGAGATGTAGAGACTACTGTCAGGGATGAAGTGATAACATGCTGGACAGTTATAGAGCAGATAGGAACTGGTCTAAGAGAAACCTTCGAAACTTCAGCAGGCAGAATTTGGACCCCATTCCACCTTTCAGTTATCAAAACCCATCAAGGAAAAGAAATAAGAGGAACCCAATGCTCACCCCTGATAATGAGGGCATCACTCTTTGAAAGGAGCAAGGGGATGGCTTTAGCCAAGCTCCTGCAGCTAGTGATGCTGAAGCACTATCATGATGGTTGGAAGAATGAATGGCAGCTTCACAGCATTTGGAGAAGATGGGAATATTTTTTTTTACATCCTTCAGGAGCTGGGTACCTGGGTGAATAAACCCCACCTTGATCAGTTCTTGTGAGGAGTCAGGGCACTGAGGAAATGAAGACCCAACAACACCAAAACATCTGGAAATAGCAAAGGTCTGTAAGGATCAGTTCATGTCAGATCACTCCACCATTGCCATTTACCTGTACTAACTGGACCCTGAGAGGGGTTGATGGGAAAAATACAAGGAGTTGTATTTTGACTGGCTACATAGCGAGTCAAAAGTTACCTTTATACTCACATCATTCTAGGACAAACACATGAACCACCTTTTATTGAGAAGTTAGGGATGTAAGGTACATGTGTTTTCCATATTGAAGTATAATCCATATTTTCATTATGTGGCATGAAAATGAAATGTCCTAAAGAGTAATGTGGTCATCAGAGATGCAAACATGCTTATGCTGGAAGCTCAAATTCTGGAGCTGTGCTGTAAGTGTCAGTACTGATTTAATAAACCTAACATTTTTTAAAAGACCACTTGGGACTCTCAGCAGCTTGAAGGCACCAGACAACACAACATACTTATCAGTCAATGTCAGTGCACATATTTATAGAAATATGGAAGTTGAGAGAGACCTGTTTACAAACATACCCTATCTTCTTCCGAAGGACATAACCTATAAAATACTCTTCCTCCTTTTAAAATCTTAGAGATTTGATTTGAAATGTTTCCTGATATCTGAGGAAGAGACTAAAACTGATAACATTTTCTTTCTCCATGAACATGTCTGGGTTGTATTCAGTGTGGGAAATTCAAGGATAGAATTGAATAAGCTCTGACCTGAGAGGCAGAGAGACAGATTCAGACAGATATAGACAGAGACAGAGAGGATAGTTGCATTTTTTTCTGACATAAAAAAAATTGATATAAAAAATATCATGGGTTGGATTCCCTGAGAAATAAATTCTGAGACATATTTGCATACAGAAAGCTTATTGAAGAGTGTTCTCAGCAACAACTCTAAAAGATAGAGGAGAGCACAGACAGAAGGGTTGAACTGGTATGCAGTTGCAACAAATCCCTGGCCAGTCCTGTGGGTAGCTCTGGAATTGGGGAGACTCTACAGGGCTGTCCCCAGAAGAAAGCCTGACCTCTGTTCTCTGCATCAAACAGTTACTGAAAGCAAGCTGACACTAGAGCAGAAGCACAATTCTGATTGAGGAAATTCCCTTAGGGGGGACACTCTGCCACACCTGGTGAAACCACTGTGCTTCTGAGGCCGATGGTATCTCTCTATTCCACTGTCCACCTCACTTGTTTCTGGACTCTACCAGCCAGCCCTCTGATTACTCCCCACACCTTACTTAGTAAAGGGTTCAGCATGTGATTCACAGTATTTTCATTTCCTACCAACTCTTGCTTTTTGCTTGTAACTTCCCCTTGCCTCATCACTAAGCCCAGAAATGTGAAAAATTACTTGAATTAGGAGAATAGAACAAAGAGAGAAAATGTGTACAGGACAGGGACAATGTTGGTTAATGTGTAAAAAATTATTTCATCACATTTACCTGTTATTAACAAACTTTATCCCATGACACTCTGTAGAAATACCCTTAAAATGCCTACCAAGGCCCCTGTGGCCCACAAAACCATTTCTGAGTGAAGAATAAGTCATAGAGTCTGGCCATAGAGCGTTTTCAATCTAACTGGGTAATAAACATTTCATCAAGGTTACAATAATGTGATAAGTGTTTATACCCCAGTGCAGAGTACAGATTTAAGAGATATTTGCTGTGCTGGGGTGGGGATGGGGGTCATTCATAAAAGTCTTAATTCCAGGAACAGTTGAGGTGGGACTGGAAGCATGAAGAAAAGAAAGGCCAAGGTCATCTAGAAAGATGTAAAAAGGGTGAGAAAGACCTTTAAGACATATAAGAGTTTTCATTGTACTAGTTCTATGAACAACTTTGATGTCCTTCACTTGAATCCTAACCCTAACCTTAACCTTCCCCAACTCCCCCCAACCAATGGCTACCACATTACTTTGAATAGAGATGATGATTAGTAAAATTTTTTGGTATTTAGCTAGAGAGACTGTACTTATTGTTCTAGAAAATTTTTTAACATATATTTGGTCCATAAAGAATGCATTTTAAGCATTGTATGTGGAGCTCAGTGAATATGCAAAGATGACCAAATGAATTGTGTTTAATTAATAGCCAAAGAATTTTTCTACCATGAAATCTATCAGCAAGGTTGATCTGTACCCTTAATTAATTCAAAGGTTTTCAAGATACCTCTGTCTACCTGTAATAGAGGTTGTCATCTGCTTCCCCAAGAACCATTTTCTCTTCTTGCAACAATTGTTCTGATTTTTGTATGATGATTAAGTTGGGAATATTCCATTGCCTCTCCAGATCCATTCTCCTTCCTTCCTTGCTGTGCACCCTATGCTTACCTCTAGGGACTCCACCACAAGCTTTTCCTTGGCTTTGAGAGCATGGCAGATGTGAGGGAGGAAGGGGACATCAGGATTCTCCTTTACAACTTTCCTGTGCATTTTCCATAAACTGGCTGTGTCCTTCCACTAAATGTCTCAGCTCCTATCAGCTGTCCCTTTCCATATATCCTCTGTGTCTCTAGGTATTGGTAAATACTTTCTCTCAATAAACCTTTCAAGACAAGGGGTGTTAGTCCTCATTTCTAGTGACCTCAAGATACTGTGCTCTTCCTTTTGGTTTTCCCACACTTTCCAACACATTTGTAAAGAATCCTGTTATTACATTCTCATCAAATTTTCTTCAGATGTGACTGACCTATTCTACCCAATTTCTTAGATTCAATCAGGAGCCCACTTACCTACCCAAGGGGATGGGGCTTAACTCAGGCCTCAGTCAATTGGTACATCTTTCACTACCCAGAATTATTTGGTTATAGCAACCTCACGGTAATTGCTGACATAATCAATGTAAATAGCAACACCTTTGCTGAGAATGCTGATTATTTTCTGCAGGGAGCTACTGATAGATAGCTTGCAACCACAAGGGCATACTCCAGAATAGAACCAACACCTAGGAAGTAAAACCAAGAAGTATGAGGAGGAAACTCCAGAAAACAGAATTCTTTTTTGGAGGGTGAGCCCCTTGTAGTACACTCAGAATTTGTTCCTCTGGATCAAATGATCAACCAAGGTTTTTATTTGAAAATTTTAAGTTGCATCATAATTTGTGGAAGAAATATCCCAAGTTGTGGCAAACAGGTGTCTGGTTCTTCCACCGTGGCAACACACCTAATCATACCATACTGAGTGTTCAGCAGTTTTGTTTGTTTGTTTGTTTGTTTGTTTGTTTGTTTTTTGAGTTGGAGTCTCACTCTGTCGCCCAGGCTGGAGTGCAGTGGCTGCTCCCGGCCACTGCAGCTCGACCTGCTGGGCTCCAGCGATCCTTCCACCTCAGCCTTCCAAGTAGCAGAATTACAGGCATGCACTATCATGCCCGGCTGTTTTGTTGATTTACTGTAGAGATTAGGTCTCGCCAAGTTGCCCAGGCGGGTCTTGAACCCACGGGCTCAGGCAATCCACTCACTTCAGTCCTCCCAAAGCGTGGGATTACAGGCTGAGCCACCGAGCCCGCCTGTTCAGCAGTTTTTTACCTCCATGTCCCACCATCCCTATTCACCCACTCTTACTCTGAGTGACTTTTTTTTTTTGCTTCCCCAGATTTAAAAAAAAAAGACCTCAAAGGGAAACATTTTGCCGATGTGGAAGAGAAAAAAAAAGGCAGAAGCACTAAAAGCCATCAAAATTGATGAGATCAAAAACTATTTTGAGCAGTGGACAAAGTGTCTCGGTAGGTGTATTGCATCAAATGAAGAGTACTCTGAAGGTGACTGAAGTTTAAACATTTATAAACACACAATTTTTGCACACTTCATCAGCACAGGTACCTGCATAAATGAACATTTGTATATCTAACTCTAAATTGTACCCCACATCTTTAAAACAAAATAAAATGAAATAAACATTATTCATGTTAAAAAAATAAATATACAATTTTTAATAAATAAAAAATTGTGGTTCTTCTTATGGTTCTCCCTTCAAATATATACATGTAATAGAGAATAATGGCCCCCACAGATGTCTGCATCCCAATCTCCCAAACTTATGGATATATTAGGTTACATGGCAAAGGGAAAGTACTGTTGCTAGTCAGCTGACCTTAAGCTGAGAAGATTAATCTAGATTATCTAGGTGGGCACAATGTGATCACAAGAGGGAGGCAGAAGAGAGGGAACCAGAAAATGGCAACATGAGAAAGAATCAACCCCACAAGGCTGGCTTTGAAGACAGAGAAATTGGGCCATGGTCCAAGGCAGGTAGGTAGCCTTAAGAAGCTGGAAAAGGCAAGAAAAATAAATTATCTCCTAAAGACCTGGGGAGAAGAGTATCCTGCTTACATCTTGATTTTAGCCCAGTAAAACTCATTTTGGACTCCTGAGCTCCAGAACCATAAGAGAATAAATTTGAATTGTTTTAAGTCACTCAAATTTGTAGTAATTTATTACAGAAGAAATAGTGATCTAATGCAAGAAAGAAACTTAAACCAACTGAAGTCCTTTTTGCTATCACTAAACTAAAAGAATCTTAACTGATACACTACTAAAATCACATAAGTTACAGGTAATAAATAAATCAACTACTGATTGGTATGTTCTTCATTCACTTCCCATGATGTTCTGTCAAAGATTCTGACTAACCAAGGCTTTACAGAATGATGGTGGAAGAGGGCAAGACAACAGAGCCATCTTGGGAGTATAACAGAAATATTGAGAAGGTAAGGGACTAAATGTGAAGAAATAGAAAGATAAGGCAGAGAAAAGCAACAAGAAGCTGGGAATGAAAGGGTATGTGTGGGGTTATAACACACCATCTAGGATGACATGGGTATTATCTAAGCATTGAAGAATAGTTTTAATAATAATTTTTTATAGCAATATTATCACAACACTTTTTCCAAAAAGTCATAACTACATCTCACAGACGAGAACATTTGGGATCAAAGAGGTTAAGCAACTTGTCCAAGTATATAGACAGTTAATGAATGACAGTTTAGATTCAAGCACAGCCTCCCTGGCCCCAAAGTCTGCAGAATTAACCCCTTGTTATGTTGTCAACATAAACACATGTCTGCCAGATTCAAACCTCCAACCACAAGATCCTCACAAGAGCTCACAGAGCTCAGTGATAATGATGTACCTTCCAGAGTTCTGCTCACTAGATTATGGCTAAGAAGGTACATATACTTTAGAAAAAGAACCTTTGGTGTACGGTTTAACCTCTCACCTCCATTTCCAGGTTTGTCACTTATAGATATGCAGCCTTGAATGAGTTAGTTCACCTCTCTGGGTTTTGATCTATTGTCCCTTCAGGGGAATAGATTTGGTTGATTGTTAAATTCTTGCAAGTTGTTGTAGCCTTTGTGTTTTTGATCTGGCACAGCTGAGAAATTTGAACACTGGGATGAAGTGTTTACATTTCCCAGAGTAGATAGTAGGGGGCCAGCTCCTGAACAGGGACGTGATAAACCATCTGCAAAGATTATTCAGCACTTGAGTATAAACATGAACAGGTAGATGCCAGAGACAGGGAGATGAGAGAGAAAGTCATCAAATTCCACTCATATCCTCTTAATAGGCCATAATTCATTGAGATAAACACTTAGAGCAATGAAAGCTTTCCATTGTAGCACTTCTGTATACCTGGAGGCTCTCCCCAATCCCAGCAATTCTGACTACAAAAGCTTTACATGTGTTGAGGTGCTGTGAGTCTCTGGGAAAGGTTTCATGTTGAAATGTTGGCCTTTAGCCACCTGGGTGAGAAAGACTAAGCTGGCATTGGTACTACTTACTGGCAGCCAGGATCCTCTCAGGTTGAAGGAGTGGGCCTCAGGCAGGGTGGAGAAGGAAGGGAAAGTAGAGGGTGCAATGGTAGATTCCTGGGAACTGTGGACAAAGACACCAAGGCAGGGAGCCAGGTATATCACTCTTACCTGTAAGGGAATGGCAGGAGGACAGCGACACAACATGGCAGGCATTTTGCTGGCTGCAGCTTTAGAGCTAAACTCTTCTTCTATTTCTCATATGAGAATATAAACAGCTCTGAAGACTCTCCATCCAAGAAAATAAAAAGCCTGAACAAATAAGATGGTTTGTAATTGTCCGTATTACTCTGCCATTGTCTTCACTATAATTGGTTCTTCATGGCTTCTTAATGCCTCCGATCAACAGCCTTGTGTGTGAACAAGCAAAACCATGAATCTCCTCCAACAAATTTGAGGGACTGCCTGCTACCTCACCACAACTACCTTCTGTTAGTTAATGTGCACATCTTAGAAGAAACTATTTGAAATATTTGTAAGTTATGATCAGGAAAAATAAATGAGTAAAAGAATAGGAGGGAAACGAGTTTATGTTCAAGTCACAAGTACAGTGAGATAAAAAAATTTTTAATCATGAAGGAGGTATGGGAAATAGTGGGTATTTCGAGTAAAATGCCACAATGGATCAGTTGTCAGCTATCGTCAGTCAAGAACTTCCAAGCTGACTAACAGATTACACTGGATGAGTTGTCCTCGTATATTCACAAAGTTGAAATACCTGTAAAGGGTCATTCCCCCTAAGTCAATGACATCTCTGAGCAAAATATGCAACAAATATTTAGTGAGTTCCTGCCAAATGCTTAGCACTTTGATGGGAGATAAGGTGCAATACACAGAGAGAAAAAGATTTGTTCCTCCAGTTTAATAGATTTAACAACTGCTAGAAATAATCTTTACTTTTCCTCAGGAATTCACATACTTTTTCTTTATGGGCATATACAGAAATCAGGTAATTACTTGTTTTGCTCTGACCATTAGGAACATGTGAATTCACCATTAATAAATGTCAGATCCTGTGACCTACAAATCTGTGTACATATTTCCACCTCACCCCCAGATCTTGATTCCTATTCTATTCTTGATTTTCCAGAATCTACTGATCATCTGCAGTCACAAGATTAGAAAACTAGACATGAATGAGGAGGGCTGAGTCATGTCCTTAAATCTAAAATGTATAAGTGCTACAATAGATTTCATGTCGAGGAGGAGGAAGATTTAGCTGAGAAAGATGCCACGTTTATCTGAACAGAACCAGGGATGTCTTGTAGAGGAGATGACCTTTAGAACAGGGTTGCAAATTCAGATATCTAGAGGGGCCTGGCAAGCAATGTAAATAAAATAAGTGGGCATGGAAGAGACTGAGGTGAATGGAAGCGTTCACGGGTGCTCTAAGGCTACAGGCCACTCTGGAACTTCAGCTTTTAAGGAACAACTTGCCTACAGATGGATTTATGCTTGAAAATCCCTTAAATCACTCACAAACTCAAGTGAGTTTGAATCCCCCAAAATGATGTATACACATGCATTGGTGCTATGACACCAAGTTAATTGGTTTTTACTATGTCATCTCTTTTCCTAGTTTTGTTCTAGGTGGTAGAACTGGGAGATGTAAAAAAAAAAAAAAAAATTCCATAGGTCTCTTGAGAACCAGGGAACTTGGATCCCCATAAGTTAAAGTGCATTTTGTGCTATTCTCTTGTATATTCCGATACCAAACTACAACTAAATTAGAGCATCTCATGCAGAAACACAACATGGGTCACACTGAATCTGTGGATGTCGTCTGCAATTAACATATGACCAAGAGGACTTCATTGTTTTAACCAAGATTGTAATGATGGTGAGCCAGAAATGTATCCAGTCATTATCAGGCAATTTCTAATTTTAAAATGTGTCCAAAAGTAGACAGGAGAGCAAAGAAAGTAAGAAAAGCAAAAGGAGCCCCAAAAGAAATATCGTTGACTTGCAACAATATCCTGGGATAAACTGAACCAACAGTTGGGATCTGGGCAGAAAATTTCATTTTGGCAGCCTGGTCAGAACCCAAAATGTTGCTTCTAAATATCAAATTAGCAGCAAGCCTTGGTCTCCAGTTTCTCCTGAACTTCACTTTCCAAAGTTTCACATCTGACTGTTTCACTACACCAAGGCGTTTGGGAAACAGAATCTTCTTGATGGCATTTCAAACCTAACATTTTACTCAAATGTGCACTGTACAATTCAGTCAATTGTTTAACAGAAACCAGGTACAAGGGTCAGCAAACCTGGCTCAGCTATGAGGCTACTGAAAGAGTCCAAGTTTATAGATTTTTTTTAAATCTAAAATAAACCACGATTGGATTTCAAGGGTTTAAACGAACTCCACAATAAAGCAATCCGATAAAACCACCTTGAGAAAGAAAAGCAACAGAAGAATCAGAATTCTCTGGTGATAACTGATGTCATTTTGTGCCAGAAAGAATGATACAGTGAAACTGTTAGAATCTAATCAGAGTGAACATTTGCATGTTAAAGGGCTCAAATCTACAGTTCCCTTCTGTAAAATTAACGTTTTCTGTCTTTTAAAGAGAGTACTGGGTCACGAATGGAATAATAATAAAATAACTGTCCTTTCCTCCCTGACTTACCCCTAACTGTAGCTCCTGCATTGTTTTCATGACAGACTCCTAGGCAGTGAGAAGGAAAAGTGGAAAGGCTGTGGGAAGAAATGCATTCTATGCGAGGAGAAATTTGCCTGGATCTGATTGTTTAATCTTTTGGCTTCTCTTCACCCACTACAGTCGTGTGGTCTATTTTTAGAAAATGAGAGAAACCAAAAAAGACTCCCTAATGTTACAGCTCTGGTGTCTGAGGGCTGGAGTCAGATTTCTATGGACAAGTGAAGGCAACTTGCTGTCATATATGTGTGATTATCAAACCATGAATAAAGATTACACTGAACTATAAAGCAAATGGTCCCAAATCCAAGGAAATTAATTTGTAGTTCTGGTGAGGCAGGGAGAAGCACCCCATTATACTACTGAGGAAACATCTGTGACTGATAGAAATTGGTTTAGAAGATTGACTGGTAGTGGTGTCCCTCAGGAACAGATTGATCTCACAAGCAATATATTTATTTTAGGAAGAAGATGTTTACTAAAGTTTCAGACTTCTGCCATTTTACAAGGCATAGCCCTAAGGGGGGCAGGTACAAGTGGAACAGACACAAATAGAACAATCCACATCACTTCAAACAGGAGGATAGGCAAGACTCCAAAAGAACAAGGTGTATTGTGGTTTGGCTGCCTTTCTTAAATAATTATTCCCACTTCCTTTCTGAACTAAACCACTTAAGAGGGAAATGAAATTCCTTGGTAACAAAAAGAGGGGAAGGGAGAAACATAAATATTTCCCAAAAGACTGGCTGACTAGATGTGGTCAATGAAATGAGGCTGACTGTTGATTATGCAAGCTCTTGACACAGCTTTCTCCTCTTCTGCCTGGCCTCAAGTCAGGTCACGGCTTCTTCTGCCGCTACCAGGGACGAGACATGAAAAGGTAAGAAAAACTGGAAGTGAGACATAGAACTGCAAGTGTGGTCCTATGGAGCAAACCTAAAATCTAGGTCCCCGTGTATCTCTTAAGTCTTCCACAAGACACCTGATAAAACATGAAGAAAAAACAATGCTGTTACAAATTAGATTCATGTAATCATCAAAAGCAATATTGTAATTTGAGAAATTTAAAAACAGTATAGTTTCAGAAGCCTTTACCCAACCAAAAATAGGGATGATCCACTAGGGATGAAATCCACAATTGAAAATTTATTAAAATATTAGAGAGAAAAAAGGATTCATTTTTTAAAACATCAATGACATTTCTGCATTCTGGCTCTTACTACATATTTTTTGTCAGAAAGAAAAGGAAATTAATGGTGTATTTAAAAGTGCTTTGTAAATTCAGAAATACTACTCGTATAAAATAGTTTTTTTAAAGTATCTTTGGTCAGGTTGACCACTCTAAATTTAGTTTCTTGTTATCTGCCTCACAAAAGGTTTCCAGAAGTGGTTGTTCCAAATTTCTCTGATCCTGATATTTATTTATGCCAACTATCATTCTCAGTCCTAAGGATACAACAATAAATAACAAGTAGGCTTCTGCTGTTGTGGAGCTTTTGTTTATTGTGTGGAAGAGGACAGACAAATAAACAAGAAAATCGGTATGGAAATGGTTGAATTTTAAAAGTGTTTAATGTTATAGAAACATCAAAAGAATGATGCAAGAAAAATGACTGAGATGGGCTACTTTAGTTGAGGTGGTCATCGGGGAAAGCCTGTCTGACAAGATATCATTTGAGCTGAGATTTTAATGTTTAAAAGGAGTCATCAGTGGTGAGACTGAGTTTGCTTTTTGAAAGATAGAGGGGCTAATGTGACTAGAATCTAGTGAACAAGGAGAAGAGTGACATGAAAAACATTCAGAGTTATGCAGTAGCCAGATGAGATAGGACCTGGTAAAGCAGAGAAGGAGTTTGGGTTATTAAGAGCAATGAAAAAACCACTGAGCATTTTAAACATAGGACAATATAATTTGATTTATGTTTTATTGATTTTCTTAGTCATAAATCCAGTTATTTAATCGAAGTCATAAAAAAAGAGGCAGTATAACTGATAAAATAACCAGGAAAGAATATTTAGCATGTTTCAAAAAATTTAAAACAAGAGCAGGACACTTTACAAAAAGTTGTGCAGGAAATAAAATTTTTAAACTATAAGTAGAAATGTAACATTACAGAATATCTTATAAAATACAAATACAGGAATATAAAAAGACTATGTATGTTTTAAGTATAAAAACAATTAATATGACCAAATATTTAGGTTTAAATGTACAGTTCCTGGATGTGAGAATCTCATTATTATGCACATCTTCCAAACCAGTTGTCCATATTTTCCAATTAACCATGTGTTAATTCTACAAAGTCTTTGGCCATCTCAGCTATGATCACTTTTAGGCCTGAACTGCTTGTATCAGTTGACAAGTTCTATGGTATGAAGTTCAGAAATAAGGTTAGTCATATTCATGTGATAGCAGCAGTAATTTATGTTTTTAAAAGATCATCTTAGCTCCCCTTTTGGCCATGACTAATTAAGTTGTTAATAATCAGTCTTTTCACTGAGAGTAACTAGGAAACGATCAATAAGACTTTCCCCTGACTTCTCAGAAGACGCATGAAAAGCAGAAGAAAATGAAATAATATCTTTAAAATACCAACAGATAATAATTATCATCTTAGAATTCTATGACCACTTTTATTCCACCTGTTGGTGTATGTGTGTATATATATATGCGCAAAAGAAGTGCATTTATCTGGCATGTGTGTACACATGCATGCATGCATGCCATGTCCACATGCACACATGCATGCCATGTAAGCATAGATGTTCATAACACATCCTTCATAATATCTCAAACTTGAAATAAGCCAAAGGCCCATTATTAGGGAATTAGATAAATGAGAAAAGTATACACACATACTAGAACACAACATAATGATGAAAGTGAACAAGCTTCTGGCATACACAACAGTATGGTTGAGCATAAAAATCCATCAAAAATGAAGAAATAAAGGCATTTTCATGTGAGTAAATAAAGAGATAATTTCTCACCAACCAAACAACATTAAAAGGAACACTAAAAAATATTCTTCAGGCAAAAGGAAAATAACTGCAGAAGGAAGTTCAGAGATGCAAAAAGTTACATAGAACAATAAAAATAGTAAATATGTTAATAAATTCAATAAATTTATAGTGTAAAACAATAAAACATTGTGGTCAAAACTAGATGAGAAATTCTTGAAAAATAAGAAAAAGAAAGGAAAAATGAGGGGGGAAAATGATAAATGGAGAGAAGGGGAAGAAAAAAGAAACAATAGGAGGACTTAGTGACTCCAAGTTAGATTGTATACCTAGCTTTAAAAGATAAAATAACAAATTTACAAGATAAATAAACTATCTTCATAAAAACATTGAGATAGGAAAAGATTTCTTCTTGGATGGATTTAGTCTATAATACTTAGTGATCTATCACAGAAACAAAGAACTGAGTGCCACATGTTCTCACTCAAAAGTGGACCCTGAATATTATTTAATATTAATATTATTAATATTAATATGATAAGAAAGAAATTGGCAGTAGTGGGAAACTGCCAGGAGAGGACAGAAGTATACAACATCAATAAGGGAAACTTGATTTCAAAACAGGTAAAGTGGGGACCATTAGGAGGCCCAAACTTTACCTGTATGATGATCCATTGTATACCTAATCCTGAATTATGCCCCACATCTTTAAAATAAAAATAAATAAATAAAACAAAAAGATTTCGGGTTCCGGTAAGATGGCGATGGCATAGGTGGATTTGTGAGATTCTCCGAATGTGAGTCCCCCAAAAGACTCTTACTTTTCTTCCCCCACCTCCCGCCCACCGCCAGCCGCACTGGTCTGAGGTGTGGGGACCTTTGGTCCCATGCAGGGCTGGATATTGCGGCCCCCAGCTGCTGCTGCTCCACTATATGTGACTCCTGCTGTGCAGGAGTCCCAGGTCTCAGCTCCCTCCCTGGCTACATTGTCTCACTAGCACCCAGCACCAAGCTCTGGGTGCCCACCCCTCAGAGATACCAGTCCCATTTCTGGCTGAAGTACCCTGTGAGGGACCCAAGGCCAACCTCGCCGCCCACTGCCTGCCCTTTAGGGCTTTGGTGCTCTGGAGCTCTGGGCCTACCCCAGCTGAGGCACTCAGCATGCAATGAGGTGCTGATCAGAGGCTCTCAGCTCCAGAGGAGGGAACTCCCCACCCCCTCCTCCACCCCAGCCTGCTGGTGGCACCCCGGATCCAGCACCCAGCTGTGCAGCTGATCCCCGGTGCCTCCCACTCCAGCACAGTCCATCACAGTGGAACACACAGGGACCCAGACAAGCAGAGAGAAAAGATCCATGAAAGTGAAGCTGCCACTTTGGCCATTCTCCAGGCAGAGATTTGCATTGCCCCACCCACCTATCAACAACCTCCACCTTGGTTCCCAAGGTAACATCACTAAAGAGGAGACAAAGCCCCTCCCCTGCTGAATCAGACAAAGGCAAAGTCGCAGACCTCCCAGGCAGCAGGCTAAAAAAAACAAACCCAAGATGCCAGTAAACCTAGCTGCCTGCAAGGAAAACAAAGGGGAGAGACTGGAGATCAGAGCTGAAGAGACACTCAGGAAAGATTCCAGAGCTAGTCTGATCTCTTATTTTGACTTTTGATTTTATCATTTTGACTGTTTGTTTTGCTCACTTTTGTTCACTTTCTGACTTACACTATCTGTTTCATGATTTTATTGGTCTGTATCTGTGTAGCTACCAGTATCCTTTAGGGAATTTGGCTCACGTGTTTTTTTCACTTCTCTCCAGCCGTGTCTCTTTTTCACCTGTTAGTTGGTATGTACATCTGTTTTCCCTCTCACTCTCCTCTCTTTCTAACTTCCTACTGACACCCTCCTTCCTCCATTATTTTCCTCTTTTGTGCCTCCTTCTGATCCAGTGACCAAACCTACATACCGCTGCACAGACAGATTGTAAGACAGTGGGAAATAGGTTTCAGTGTGCTCATACACCTGTGGGTGGATGCTGGAATCAGTATATAGATTCTGAATCACAGCTTCCCCCTCAATTAAACCTCAAAACTGCAATAAGTAGAGCCTGCAGCCAAACTCAAAAGTGAACTCCAACCTCAAAAGTGAACAAAGCCAGAGGACCCTCATAAGGAAGAACAGGAAATTCCACAAGTGAAACAAAAGCAACCCCACCTTCCCTCAAAAACAGAATTAAAGAAGGGGAGGGAAAGAGGGACAGAGAGAAAAATCTACACAAATGAAGAAAAACCAAAAGAAGAATATGGGTCTCTCCCAGACCCCTGAGAGGGCAGACACTGAGAAACTGACTTCAGAATGCAAACAATGAAGAGCCCCCAGAATGACTGGTCCCAAACTACGACCCTAGATATCAAGAAATTAATGGAGAGATTAAAAAGAATTGAGGAGAGACAAGAAGAAAATATGAAGGAGCTGATATCTGAGATAACAGTAATAAAGAATACTGTGAATGAAATAAATAATAAACTGATAAGCATGGAAAGCAGAATTACCCAAGCAGAAGAAAGAATCTCAGAGCTTAAGGACCAAAATATAGAACGAAACCAAACTCTTAAAAACACAGAAAACAAGCTCAAAAAGACAGAACAAAACCTTCAGAGATGAGCAACTACTTCAAGAGACCGAACCTAAGAGTAATTGGCCTTCCTGAGGCAGAAAGAGAGACAGAGACCACACTGGAACAAACTTTCCATGAGATCATTCAAGAAAACTTCCCTTATCTAATCAGTGATGCAAAAATTCAAACACAAGCGATTCAGAGAACCCCTGCAAGACAACAAATGAGAAGACCAACTCCTAGACACATAATAATTTGCCTAAATAAAGTAGGCATAAAAGAAAAAATCCTAAAGGCAGCAAGAAAAAAAAGGCCAGATCACCTACCATGGAAGACCAATTAGAATAGCAGCAGATATATCTACAGAAACCCTGCAGGCTAGGAGAGCTTGGAGCCCTATATTCAAAGTCCTAAAAGATAAACAATTTCAACCAAGAATAACCTACCCAGCCAAGTTAAGCTTCATCAGAGAGGGAGAATTAAAATCTTTCCCAGATATCCAATCCCTAAGAACTTACACTGCAACCAAACCACCTCTACATGAAACACTTAAGAAAGTACTAAACACAGAAGAAAAGGAAAAAAGAACAACGTTCTTCACAAGAGTACAGAAAAAGAATAAAATACACACGAACCAACTCCAAAAGCAAAAGAAAGACAAAAAACCAAGTGGAAGAACAACAACTCTGTAAGAACTCTATGATAGGGACGAACGCTCTCATTTCAATAATTAGCCTGAATGTGAATGGACTAAATGCACCACTGAAAAGACATAGATTGGCAAAATGGATAAAATATCACCAGGCAACAATATACTGCCCTTAAGAGACTCATCTCACTAGAAAGGACATGCACAGACTCAAAGTAAGAGAGTGGGAAACAAATTTTCAGGTGAATGGAACACAAAAGAAAGGAGAAGTCACGATCCTAATTTCAGACAAAATACCATTTAAGCTATCAAAATTTAAAAAGATACAGAGGGCCACTACATAATGATAAAAGGTTCACTCCATCAACAAGAAATATCTATCCTAAACATATGTGCATCAAACATAGGAGCACCAACTTTCATAAAACAGCTCCTAGGTAAACTACAAAAAGATATCGACTCCAATACCATCATAAATGGGGACTTTAATACCCCACTCACAACCCTAGACAGATCATCAGGACAAAAAATCACCCATGAGATCCGAAACCTCAATGTGACTCTTCACCAAATGGACTTAACTGATACCTACAGAACACTCCATCCAAAGACCACAGAATACACATTCTACTCATCACCACATGGAACGTATTCTAAGATCAACCACACAATTGGCCATAAATCAAGCATAGCAAATTTAAAAGGACCGAAATTTTACCATGCACCATCTCGGATCACAGTGGAATAAAAATAAACATTAACACCAACAAGGTCCTCCCAAAACCCACAAAGACATGGACACTAAACAGCATAATGCTAAACAACTCCCGGGTCAATGATAAAATCAAAACAGAGATCAAAAGATACCTGGAAACAAATGAAAATGAAGAAACATTGTACCAAAATCTCTGGGATGCCATGAAAGCTGTAGTAAGAGGGGGATTTATATCCCTACAAACGCACATGAAGAAAATGGAAGGATCACAAATTAATAGCCTAAGAAGCCACCTAAAAAAGCTGAAAAAACAAGGCCACAAAAACCTAATTTCAGCAGAAGGATCCAGATCACCAACATAAAAGCCCAAATCCAGGACACAGAAGACAAAAAGATAATACAAAAAAAATCAATGAAACAAAAAGCTGGTTCTTTGAAAGGATAAACAAGATCAATAGTTCCCCAGCTAGACTGACCAAGAAAAAGAGAGAAAAAAACCCCAATAAGCACAACCAGAAACACAAAAGATGAAGTCACATCTGACCCTGAAGAAATACAAAGGATCATTAGAGACTACTATTTACACTTGTATAGAAACAAACTTGAAAATCTTTCGGAAATAGAGGACTTTCTGTCATCACACAAACTGCCTAGGTTGAAACAAGAAGAAATTGAGACCCTAAATAGACCAATAACAATCAAGAAAGTTGACTATGTAATAACAAAAATACCTACAAAAGAAGCCCTGGACCAGATGGCTTTCCAGCAGAATTCTACAAGACATTTAAGGAGGATCTGATTCCAATCCTACTGAAGGTATTTCAGGTGATTAAGAAAGATGGAACTCTCCCCAAATCACTTTACAAAGCTGACATCACATTGATACCCAAGCCAGGTAAAGACTCAACAAAGAAAGAGAACTACAGGCCAATATCTTGGATGAACATAGATGCTAAAATTCTCAATAAGATCCTAGCAAACCAGATTCAACAACACATCTCAAAAATCATCCATCATGACCAAGTAGGTTTCATCCCTGGAATGCAAGGCTGGTTCAACATTCCTAAAACCATAAATGTAATTAAATACAGCAACAGATGTCAAAACAAAAACCACATGATCATATCATTAGATGCAGAAAAAGCTTTTGAAAAATCCAGCACCCCTTCTTGATAAAAACCCTCGAACACCTAGGCATATGGGGCATATACCTCAAAATAGTAAAAGTCCTCTACAAGAAACCCACAGCCAGCATACTAATAAATGGACAAAAATTGGAGCCATTTCCTCTAAAAACCAGAACAAGACAGGGATGCCCACTCTCACCCCTCCTGTTCAATATAGTAATGGAAGTCCTGGCTAAAGCAATCAGAGAAGAGAAGGCAATCAGGGGTATCCAAATAGAAGAAGAGAAAGTCAAGTTATCTCTCTTTGCAGATGACATGATTGTGTACCTTGAAAACCCAAGAGAATCTGTCAAAAACCTCCTAACACTGATAAAAACCTTTGGCAAAGTCTCAGGATATAAAATAAA
Source organism: Cephalopachus bancanus (assembly GCA_027257055.1). NCBI lineage: Eukaryota > Metazoa > Chordata > Mammalia > Primates > Tarsiidae > Cephalopachus > Cephalopachus bancanus. Next base: position 1,024,066 of record JAPVLO010000170.1, on the reverse strand, counting down.
TGTGCAAAAGACAATCACATTTCTTTACACCAATAATAAACAAACAGAAACTCAAATAAAAAGCACAATTCCATTCACAATAGCCACAAAAAAAATGAAATACCTTGGCATCTTCCTAACCAGAGATGTGAAAGACCTTTACAATGAAAACTACAAAACACTGTTCAAAGAAGTCACAGATGACACAAAGAAGTGGAAAAATATTCCATGCTCATGGATTGGAAGAATCAATATTGTGAAGATGTCCATCTTACCAAAGGCAATCTACAAATTCAATGCAATACCCATCAAATTACCAGCAACATTCCTCTCAGACCTAGAAAAAACAACACAGGAATTCATATAAAAACACAAACGACCAAGAATAGCCAGAACAATCCTCAGCAAAAAAAAATAAAGCAGGTGGTATCATATTACCAGACTTCAAACTTTACTGTAAAGCTACAATCATAAAAATACCTTGTTATTGTTACAGGAACAGACATATAGACCAGTGGAATAGAATTGAGATTCCAGAAGCAAAACTTCAATTTCCCAACCAACTCATCTTCGACAAAGCCTCCACCACCTACCACTGGGGAGAGGAGAACCTATTCAGTAAATGGTGCTGGGAAAACTGGCTGACCACATGCAGAAGATTGAAACAGACCCCTATCTATCCCCATACACAAAAATTATCTCCAAATGGATCAGAGACCTAAATGTAAAACCTCAAACCATAAGAACCTTAGAAAATGAAGGGCATACCCTCATGGAAACCGGAACTGGCATCCAATTCCTGAACAAAACCTGAAACCCACAGGCCATAAGAGATAAGATAGACAAGTGGGACCTCATTAAACTGACAAGCTTCTGCAAAGCCAAAGAAACCATCAAGAGAGCAGGAGACAGCCTACAGACTGGGAAAAAGTATTTGCCAACACCAGATCTGACAAAGGCTTAACATCTTGGATCTACAAGGAACTCAAACGTGCTGAAAAGAAAAAAAACAAACAACTCCATTATAAAATGGGCAAAAGATATGAACAGACACTTCACAAAGGAAGACATCCGAGCAGCAAACAGACACATGAAGAAATGTTCAATCTCACTAATCATCAGGGAGATGCAAATCAAAACCACACTGAGATACCATCTAACTCCAGTCAGAATGGCAATTATCAATAACTCAAAAAATAACAGTTGCTGGAGAGGGTGTGACACTAAGGGAACATTTCTACAGTGTTGGTGGGAGTGTAAACTAGTGCAACCTCTGTGAAAATCAGTGTAGCGATTCCTAAAAGCTCTAAATATCAACCTCCCATATGACCCTGCAATCCCCCTACTGGGACTATACCCTGAAGAACTCAAATCACTCTATCAAAAAGATACCTGCACACGTATGTTTATCGCAGCATTGTTCACAATAGCAAGAACCTGGAAGCAACCATGCTGCCCATCAAAAGAGGACTAGATTTTTTAAAATGTGGTACATATACACAATCGAATACTATACAGCCATAAAAAAGAACAAAATGATGAATTTTGCAGCAACCTGGATGGAACTAGAGTCTATAATACTGAGTGATCTCTCACAGAAACAAAGATCTGAATATCACATGTTCTTACTCATATAGTGGACCTTGATCATCCAACGTATTAAGAAAATGACTGATAGTGGTGGGAAACTATGGGGGGGAGGGGAAGGGAGATAGGATTAATGGTAGTAAACATCTGTCTGGGGACGGGGAGACAACTTTTATCAACAAGGGTGCCTGAACGAAGCATATTTGTATACCAAACCCTTAACTGTACCCCACAATATCATAATAAAAAATATTGATTACAAAAAAAAAGGATTTCTTAAATAGGACATAAAAAGCTCTGACCCAAAGGTAATTACTGCCAAACTGAACCGCAATAAAACACATAGGAACTGTGGTACATCTTTAAAGAGGTAAAAAGGCAAGGCACAGTATGGGAGAGAACAGGTTTGTAATACATGTAATTGATGAAAGATACAAATCTAGAATATAAAAGAATACCTATTAGTAAGAAGAAAAATAATCCATTATATTAAAAAAAAGGAAGGGGGACAGGAGATAAGTAGTTCACAAAAGAGGATATCCAAATAGCCAAAAAAGTAATAAAACTTACTAGATAGTAGAGTAAATCAAACAAAAAGTACAAACCAACCTGCATAAATAAAACAAAAATGGCATACAATACAAATTATTGACAAATATGCGAAGTAATTGGAACTCTTATATACTGATAGTAGAAATGTAAAGTAATCTATGCACAACCCATCACCCAGAAATTCCACTGGTAGGTATATATGCAAACCAAAGTGCATGCAAAATGCATGCACACACCAACACATGGATGTTTATAGCTGCATCCTTCATAATGGCCCAAACTGGAAACTAACCAAAGGTCCATTATCAGTGAATTAGACAAATAAATGTAGGTATATTTATATGCTGAAAAACTGTAGGATAATGGAACTAAGGAAACTTTTATTCCACACAACGTGGCAGGATTTCACAAACATGATGTTAAACAAAAAATCCAGATCCAAGTATATGGATATAAATATATGTATTATATGGATATAAATATATGTATATTCCATTTATGGCATTAAGAGTAAGGATAATATTTTCCATTGGGGAGAAGGAATAGGATAAAATAAGCAGGTCTTAAGGGTAGAAAAATTTCTGGAGTTCTGATAATGTTTCATTTCTTAACTTAGGTGTTAGTAACATGAATTGTGTTCAATTTTTTATCATTTAATGAAGTGTATGCTTATAATTTACTCACTTCCATACTGTGTTGTATTACAATTTTTTAAAATCACTTTGCTGTGAAGAAAACCAATTGCAGAATGGGGGGGGGGGAAGGAAGACTACTGCAAAGCCATTTCAATGGCCCTAATGAAAAATGATGGTTATTTTGATTCATATATTAATAGTCAAAATGGAGAGAAGTACATGTGATATGAATCTATCAGTGATAAATTTGGAGGTAGAACCAATCAGCCTTACTGATGGATTCAATGCAGAGGATGTAAAAATTAAAGGAATTATGGATGAACTCCTATTGAATGGATAGATGATGGAACACTTTACTTAAGAAAACTGTTGAAGAGAGAGGGTAGGTATATTTCTTTGGAGTTAGATGAGAAATTAATAATTATTCCTTAAATATTAAAGTTGAAATATTGTGAGGTATTTTCATAGGCAAATAAACCATTTGATGTATACATTCAGCAAATGTATGTATGGTCAATGCTTGAAGTTTCTACTTGAGAGTCACCAGCACAGAGCTAGTATTCCCATTAACTATGTCTCCTTTCTCATCCTATCTTTAATGAATTGGGAATGATGACGGGAATGGATGATAATAGTGCCTCCTCCTAAGGCTTTACCATTTGACAACCGCTTTTCTAAATGTTCCGTGTGCATTAACTTGTTTGATACTTATACCACCTCTCCTCTGAGATTAAAAATATTGTTTTCATTATTTCCATTTTACAAATAAAGAAATATAAATGCTAAAAGGCTAATAACTTTCACAATGCTCCGTAGTTAAAAAATGTGAAAGATGGGACTGAAATAAAGAAGACTAAATCAGCAGCCATCACTTTGAATTATAAGAGACACCACCTTCACAGGAAGAGAAGAAAGGAAGGGCAGAGAAAGGTGTTTCAGTCACGTGTTGCTGCATAACAACTCAGTGGATTAAAACAGTAATTTTTTTATTATTACAGAGTTTCTGTGCCTCAGGAATTCAGGAAAGATTTGCCTGGGCCTTTGGCTCACAGTTTCTCATGTCAATGTAGTCAGACAATGTCTAGAGCTGAAAAAGCTGGGGTGAGGTTTGAGAAAGTTAAGAATCTGGGACTGGCTAAGCATCTCTGTTTCTCCAGGTGGTCTCAGGGTCTCTCCGTGAGATCATTCCCAGTGATCTAGCTTGGTCTTCCTCACATCACAGAAGCTTTAGGACAGTCAGCCTACTGTTCCCAGAGAACCAGATGAAAGCTGTATTGCCTTCTATGACTTAGCCTCAGAAATCACATAACATTACCTCTGCTGTCATCAGAAGCCCACCCATATTCAAGGAGAGGGAGTGTAGGCTCCCAACTCTTTATGGAAGGAGTGTCAACATCTCATTGTAAGAAGAGCATGTAGAACAGAAGATTTTGTTGTGGTCGTCTTTGAAAAATAAAATCTACTAAACAAGGAGAACAGACTAGACCGGGAGGAAGGGAGAAATGATGCAAAAGGAAAGGGCAAAATGTATACAACTAGCAAAAACAAACTTTATTTAACAAATAGTTGTCAAACACCCAGTGTGCACTAGACAACACGAAGAATTATAAGAGCATTGGTAAGCTCAAAATGGTCCTAGCCATCATGAAGAAGTCAAAATTATCTAGGTGGGAAAATTATATTTATAACACAGAGAGGGAACATTTAGAAGTTCTTACACCAGAACAACAACAAGGCAAATTACAGTGTAGAACAAGAGTTGGCATACTACAGCCCAAAGATCAAATCCAGCCTACCACCCATATTTTGCTAATAAAGTCTTGTGGGAACCTAGCTGTACCCACTCATTTACATATTTCCTATGTGTGCTTCCTATGTGTGCTGTATGATACAAAAGCAGTTGTTGAGTAGTTGGGACAGAGACTATGCCACCCTCAAAACCTAAAATATTTACTCTCTGACTCTACAAAAAAATTTTGTCTACCTTTGGAGTAGAATATTATGCATCCACTCAGAAGAGAGAGAATGAAACTGAAGCCAGAAGGAAAAGTTCTAGATTTCCAGCGTGGTATAGAGAAATCCATAAGGGTCTCTGACGCAGGAGAATGACATTATTGGCCAACCACTCACTACTTTCATGACCTTGTCCTCAAGTGACTCCATATTTCCAAGTCTTGATTTCTCATCCTGAAAACAAATCTTAGTTGTCCATTTTTCTGCCCAGAATTATGTTGTGAATCAAGCATGATAATGTAGGAACAAATGTTTTGTACTTCCTGAAATGCTAACTATCTATTCTACCATTGTTTCCGCTCTATTTCTTCTCAATAAAGCTTTGCTGATGGTCTTCTATTTCATCTGTGTTTTTACACTCAGGATATAATTTTTATAACCTTCAATAAGCACATATTTTTCTATTTTGATCACCAAAATTTTCATTCTCTAACACTTAGGACTTTAAGAACTAGAAATTGTTCTTTAAAAATTCTGACTTCTTCAAATACTCTCACTTCTCTAAATGCCTCTCTGAGTCCTCACTCCTCTTTCATGCTGAAATTCTTCTCTTTACCCCATTTCAACCCATATTCCCACTTTTTCACATATTGCTTTTGTTTATATACTAGAAATAGAGGGAGATACTGGTAGAAAAAAGAACCTACATGCTCTGATTTTTTTTGACAAAGTTCCTTGATTGTCTCACAATTACTAAAGTCCTAAAAGTATGGGTGTGTTTTAAGAAGTCCTGTGATTTTTCTGTAGGGATATTTGGGGATCTCTTTCAAGACTATGACTCCATAGCTGTATTGAACAAAACATGCCAGTTCAACTCTTCACATTTCTATGAGTATAAACCACACAATCATTAATTGTTGCACCTTCATTTTCTTCATCCACTCAAAGTTACCACATTAGCCGCCAACCCAATCTAGTCAGGGAAAATTGAGATAGAACAGATGTAGTGTGTTTTCATCTTCCTCTCACTGAGCATCTTCTATGCAATTTATAATCTCCAAAGGATTGAACTAGTCAGGAAAATCTGGCCACATGGGATTTGAGTCATTTTTAAACTCATACATTAAAATCTCTCATTCAAATGGATAAAATTTCACCACTTGGTTCAGCTGAGACTTTCAGCTCTTGCACTTCTGAGCCAGCTGGTCATTTAGCACACATTCCATGCACAGAAAATGTCCATGTACCAGAAACCTCACTAAATAACTATGACAATAAGCTTAAGAATGTTATGACTAAGGTCACAAACAGAGTAGGAGGATTTCAGGAGTTCTTCCAGGGAAAGCCAAAATATTATTCCTGGTATTTCATGGTGTAGAATAATTGGAAATGTAACTAGAAGAAAATACAACAGGGGAATGCCAAAATTTAGACAGCATTATTACCTAGTTGACTAGTTGAGTAACTGAATGGTAATAATGATCTCTTGTGGACAGAATTTAATGTCAGATTATGACCACTGGGAAATGGGTAGCAATGTATTTGTGTGAAGAGGGTAAAGAAAACACATCTAGAAAGAGTTTGAAGGGGGATAGGTTAGATGTAGTGCTTTTGTTTTAATTAATTAACTTACTTATATTGTAAAGATGTGAGGTACAATACAGAGTACAATACAAATGCTCATTATGCTGGTACCCTTGTTGATGAGGTGTGCCCCTCCCTCCCCTGGCAGTTTCCCTCAACTGCCAATCCCAACCCCTCTCCCCTGGCAGCTTCTCACTACTGCCAATCTCTTTCTTGGAGTATTATGATAATTGTTCAAGGTCTGTTTATGAGTGAGAACATATGGTACTCTGTTCTTTGTTTCTGTGATAGATCACTGAGTCTGATAGATTCTAAATTCATCCAAGTTACTGCAAAGTCCATATGTTTGTCCTTCCTTATGGCTGCGTAATACTCCATTGTGTATATGTACCACATTTTTTTAATCCAGTCCAGCTTTGATGGGCAGTATGGTTGGTTCCATGCTTTTGCTATTGTGAATGGGGCTGCAACAAACATGTGTGTGCAAGTATCTTTTTGATAGAATGACTTGAGTTCCTCTGGGTATATTTCCAATAGGGGGATTGCTGGGTCATATGGAAGGTCAATTTCAGAAATCGCCACACTGTCTTCCAAAGTGGTTGCACTAGTTTGCATTCCCACCAGCAGTATAGAAGCATTCTTTTCTCTTCTCATCTTCACCAACATTTGTTATTTTATTAATGATGGCCATTCTTGCTGGAGTAGGTGGTATCTCGATGTGGTTTTGGTTTGCATTTCTCTGATGATTAATGAGGCTGAGCAATTTTTCATGTGTCTATTGGTTGCCCATATATCTTCTTTTGAAAGTATCTACTCATGTCTTTTGCCCACTTTGTAATGGGGCTGTTTGTTTTTTTCTTTTTGGCGCATTTGAGTTCCTTGTAGATCCTAGATGTTAGGCCTTTGTCAGATATACAGTTGGAAACTACTTTTTCCCATTCTGTGGTCAATCTCCCTGCTCTCTTGATGGTTTCTGTTGCTTTGCAGAAGTTTGTCACTTTGATAAGGTCGCACTTGTCTGTCATATTTCTTAAGGTATGGGCACTTGGGCTTTGATAAGGAATTGGTTGCCATTTCCAATTTCCAAAAGAGTGTCTCTGCATTTTCTAAGATTCTTATAGTTTGAGATTTTATGCTTAGGTCTTTGATCCATTTAGAGTTGATTTTTATGTATGGTGATAGGTAGGGGTCCTGTTTCAATCTTTTGCATGTGATCAGTCAGTTTTCCCAACATCATTTACTGAATAGGTTCTCCTCTCCCCAGTGGTTGCTGTTGAAGAATTTTCAAACATGAGTTGGTTGAGAAATTGAGGCTTTGCTTCCAGAATCTCTACCCTGTTCCATTGGTCTGTATTCCTGTTCTTGTACCAGTACCAGGTTGTTTTGATTACTTATAGTAAAGTTTGAAGTCTGGAAATGTGATACCACCTGCTTTTTTTCTTTTGCTAAGGATTGTTTTGGTTATTCGTGGTTATTTATGTTTCCATGTGAATTTCTGTATTATCATTTTCAGGTCTGAGAAGAATGATGTTGGTAATTTAATGGGTATTGCGTTGAATCTATAGATTGCCTTTGGTAGGATGGACATTTTAACAATGTTGATTCTTTCTATCCATGAGCATGGAATATTTTCCCATTTGTTTGTATCTTCTTGGATTTCTTTGAGCAGTGCTTTGTAGTTCTCAATGTAAAGGTCTTTCACTTCTCTCATTAGGAAGATATCAAGCTTTTTTGTTTTTTGTGGCTATTGTGAATGGGATTGTGCTTTTTATTTGGTTCTCCGCCACCTTGCTGTTTGTGTATAAGAATACAAGTGTCTTTTGCACATTTAGTTTGTACCCCAAGACTTTGCCAAAGTCCTTTATCAGTGCAAGCAGGTTTTTGACAGATTCTCTATGATTTGCAAGGTATAGGATCACATCATCAGCAAAGAGGAATAACTTAACTTCCTTTTTTCCTATTTGGATACCCCTGATTTCCTTCTTTTGTCTAATTGCTCTAGCTAGGACTTCCAACACAATGTTGAACAAGAGGGGTGAGAGTGGACAGCCTTGTCTTGTTCCAGTTTTCAGGGGAAATGTTTCCAGTTTCTTTCAGTTTAGCAATATTCTAGTTGTGCGTTTATCATCGATGGTGCTTACTATTTTGAGGCATGTTTCTTCTATACCTAGGTGTTTGAGGGTTTTTATCAAGAAGTGTTGCTGAATTTTATCAAAAACTTTTTCTGCATCTAATGATATAATCATGTGGTTCTTGTATTACATCTGTTGATGTATTTAATTACATTTATGGTCTTGCAGATGTTGAACCAGTCCTTCATCTTGGAGATGAAGCCTACTTGGTCATGGTGAATGATTTCTGAGATGTGTTTTGGGATACAATTTATTAGAATCTTGTTGAACATTTTTGCATCTACGTTCTATCTAAGGAATATTGGCCTGTAGTTCTCTTTTTTTATTGGCTCTTTACCCGGTTTTGGTATCTGTGTGATGTTAGCTTCATAAAATGATTTGGGGATAATTCCATCTTTCTCAATTGCCTGGAATACTTTCAATAGGATTGATATCAGCTCCTTCTTATACATTTTGTAGAATTCTGCTGGAAAGCCATCCGGGCCATGACTGTTTTTTGTTGGTAGTTTTCTTATGACAGAGTCAATTTCCTGGGTTGTTATTGATCTATTTAATGTCTCAATGTCTTCTTGTTTCAGCTGGGAAGGTTGTGTGATGTCAGAAAGTCCTCCATTTTATTTAGATTATCAAGTTTGTTTCCATACAGGTGTAGATAGTAATCTCTGACAATCTTTTGTATTTCTTCAGGGTCAGTTGTGATGTGATCTTTTGTATTTCTGTGTTTTTTGGGGCTTTTCCTCTTTTTTTCTTGGTCATTCTAGCTAGGGGGTTCATCAATCTTGATAATTCTTTCAAAGAACCGCTTTTTGTTTTGTTGATGTTTTCTATGATATTTTTGTCTTCTATGTCCCATATTTGGGCTTTTATTTTGGTGATCTGGATTTTTCTACTAAAGTTAGGGTTTTGGTGTTCTTCTCTTTCCAGTTCCCTTAGGTGATTTGTTAGGCCATCAACTTGGGATCTTTCCATTTTCTTGATGTGTGTTTGTAGGAATATAAATTCCCTTCTTACAACTGTTTTCATGGCATCCCAGAGGTTTTGGTAAGATGTTTCTTCCTTTTCATTTGTTTCCAGGAATCTTTTAATTTTTGTTTTTATTTCAGTGTTGACCCAATAGTTGTTCAGCATCATTTTGATTAGCGTCCTTGTCTTTTTGGCCTTTGGGGAAATTTTGATGGTGTTGATATTTATTTTTATGCCAATTTTGTCTGAGTAGATGCATGGCAATATTTCAACCTTATGGAATTTGTTTATGCTTGATTTATGACCGAGGTTGTGATGAATCTTGGAGTACGTTCCATGTGGTGATGAATAAAATGTATATTCTGTGGTTGTTGGGTGGAATAATCTGTAGCTATCTATGAAGTCCATTTGGTCAAGTGTCAAGTTTAGGTTCTGGATCTCTTTGTTGATTTTTTGCCTCAATGATCTATCTTGGGTTGTTAATGTGGTATTCAAGACCCCTGCTATAATAGTGTTAGAGTAAATATCTTTTTTTAGTTTACTTAGTAAACTAAATGCAACTATCATTATGTAGTGTCCTTGCATATCTTTTTTTAATTTTTTATAGCATAAAGGTTGTTTTGTCTGATATAAAGGTTGCAACTCCTGGCTTCTTTCATGATATATTTGCCTGGAAACTCATTTTTTGTCCTTTAACTTTGAGTCTGTGTATGTCCCTTGGAGATGACTTTCCTGGATGCATCAAATAATTGGGTCATGGTTTCTTATCCAGTTTGCCATTCTGTGTCTTTCTAGTGGTGCATTTAGTCCATTGATATTCAGGCTGATTATTGAAATGTGATTGTTTATCTCTGTCATGGGTTTCTTATAAAGTTTTTTTCTTTGTTTGTTTGTTCTCTTTTAGCTTTGGGGTTGATGCAAGCGTGTTTTTCAAGTTGTTGTTGCAATTTGTTCTCTGTTGCATCTGCTATTCCCTTGGGAAATACATAATCATTCTTTGTTCTTTCTTTCTTTCTTTCTTCTGTGCTTAATACCTTTTTAAGTGTATTCTATAGAGCTGGTCTGAAAGTTACACAATCTCTTAGGGATTGGAGGTCTGGGAAGGATTTTAATTCCCTCATCACTGATGAAGCTGAGCTTGGCTGAGTAGGAAATTCTTGGTTGAAATTGTTTATCTTTGAGGATTTTGAATATTGTAGTCTAGTTTAGTTCTTCTTTCTTGTAGTGTTTCTGCCAATAGATCTGCTACTATTCTGATTGGTCTTCCCCAGTAGGTAGTCTGACATTTTTCTCTTGCTGCTTTTAGAATTTTTTCTTTTGTGCCTACTATGTGTCTAGTAGTTGGTGTTCTCATTTAATGTCTTGTGGGGGTTTTCTGTATCTCTTGTACTTGGCTGGTCACATCTCTGGTGAGATGAGGAAATTTTTCTTGGATAACCTCCTGGAATACTTGCTCCAAGTTGTTCTCCATTTCCCTTTCTTCTCCTGGGATGCCAATCAGGTGTAGGTTTGACCACTTGATATAATTACACATCTCTTTGAGGATTTGCTCTTTCTTTCTGAATTTTTTTCTATGTTTTTTACAGATTGGGCTAATTCCATGTTCTCCTCTTCAAGTTCTAAGATTCTTTCTTCTGCTTGATTATTTCTGCTTTCCATGCATGTTATCTTGTTATTTATTTCCAGGATTAAAGTTTTATTTATTTTTGCCAAAATCTCTGTTACAAGTTCTTTCAGTGTTGCAGCTTGTCTTTCTTAAGTCTTATTCATTATTTCCATCCATTCCCTAATTCTTGTTGCACTTGGGGCCAGTTGTTGGTGACTTCCACTATCTGGGCTCGAAGTCTGATATTTCAAGAGTTTTCTCTTTGTTACACTTGAAATTACCTGTGGTCTTCTGCTGGTTTTTCCTCATTTGTGACAGATCTCTTACTTTTCTCTTTAGTTCCATTATTCAGTGGTAGTGGGAGAGGCTTTTCCTTCAGATGTTTGCTCAGCCCTCTATTCTTCCCTGATCTGGGCTCTGTTTTGTTCTATTTTGAAACAGGACTATGGGTGGAATGGTTTGTTGTCTCTCGTAGTTTTGAAAGTCAAATAAGGTAGAGAATGGGGAGATAGGGTTCAGAAACTACTTACAAATCACAATGTTTCTTCTTCTGGGACACCAATCGGGCATAAGTTCAGTCTCTTGATATAATCACACATCTCTTGTAGGCTTTGTTCTTTCTTTCTGAGTTTTCTTTCTATGCTTTTTACAGGTCGGGTTAATCACATGTTCACTGATTGTAGTATGTGTTCCCTGAGACCCACTCTCCACCACCACTCTGTATGATGATACAATGGGTAAATGTATGTACTCCCAAGTCCAAGATACAGTGGCAGCAATGCAAAAAACAGAGAAAAACAAAATGAAATAAGATGGATGGAGAAAATATTTTTTAAATGAAAAGAAAAAAAACAGAACAATGAAAGCAGAAACCAAAGCAAAAAACTATTGAAAAAACACAGATACACACACACACACACACACACACACACACACACACACACACACACAAATAAACTGGAATAACAACAAGTGAAGCAAAACTAAAAACAAACAAACAAAAACCCAGGAAATTTAACACACACACACACACACACACACACACACACACACCTAGCACAAAATAAATGGAGAAGAAAAAAAGAAATACCAGAAAAAAAGAAAAAAACAAACAAAAGAAAAAAATAGAAATTCAGATTGAACCCTCACACTTATATTCACACACACTTAAACTATAAAAAAGGGGGGAGAGAGAAAAAACAAACCAAAAAAATCCCCAAAAAACAAAAAACGAAATAAACTGAAAGATGAATGCTCAATCATTCATATACACACATAAACAGAAAACAAAAAAAACAAAAGAAGAAAGAAAAAAGGATAAAAGGGAGATGTAGATCATCTCTCACATACATATTCATGCACAAAAGAAAAAATATTTTTAAAAAATAGAAAAAACTAACAAATAGGCATAAAAAAAATTTTAAATTAAAAAAAGACCCTGCCCTCTTGTGGCAGATTCTGTAATTGTTCCTCTTGTCTGCTTCTCGGCTATATCCTGCAGATCTTCTGCCTCCTTCACTCTCTCCCCAGTGTCCAGACCAGGAAAGGAGGAGAGGCAGTGAGGGGTGGGTGGGTCTGCAGTCCTCCCTTCCCACTCTTGTATGGTCAAGGGGATCCCCTCTGATGAGGAGGTGCGAGATTGCCTTTTCAATTGCAGGGGGTGCCCCAGGCCTGTCCTGGAACGGAGTTCTCCTATTTTTTTTTTTTTTTTCCTTTTTTGAGTTGGAGTCTCACTCTGTCGCCCAGACTGGAGTGCAGTAGCCGCTCCCGGCCACCGCAGCCTCGACCTGCTGGGCTCCGGCGAGCCTTCCACCTCAGCCTTCTGAGTAGCCGGAATTACAGGCATGTGCTACCACGCCCGGCTGATTTTTTTTATTATTATTTATTGCAGAGATGAGGTCTCGCCGCCCAGGTGGGTCTCGAACCCGCAGCCTCAGGCAATCCACTCACCTCAGCCTCCCAAAGGCGCGGGATTACAGGCTGAGCCACCAATTAAGACTAATATCCAGACTCCACCTGGGTTCATCTCTCTCAGTCGTGCCCCAACTGTGTGAGTCTGACATTCATAGGATTGCTGGAGAGAAGGGGGGTTGAGTCCAGTCCCGGACTCACCACTGATCTCTTTGTAGGTCTTCCTTGTCCTTTTCTGGCCACTCACTTTGTCCCACAGTTGAATCAGGATCGAGAGTGTGGTGCCTGAGACTCAGCACTTGTTCTTTCCCTCCAAAGTTTGTGCTTTCAGGATATTCCCTCTGGGTCACGATCAACCCCTGAGTAGTTGATGCACTTGTCACAGAGATTGCGTCTGTTGCTCCATGGTTAACAAGTCAGAGCATTTTCCTGCCCCATTTTAAAGATGGTGTTGGAGTGCCTCCTTCATCTTCTCCAGTGGGACTCTGCCACTGGGCTCCCTCAGCATTTCTTGCTGCTAGTGTATAGCCAGGCACTGAAGTGGTGAGGCAAAGCCGGGAGCCAGCAGTCTCCCACTACAATGATGGGGCAGAACCTGGAGCTGGTAGTCTCTCCCCACTGCTCTTTGCCAGAAAACTTTTGTCGGTTAAAAAAAAAAGGCACTCACTTCTGCAAACTTAGAAGCTCTAAGGACCGAGCAGTTGTAGCACCAGTAGCTTCACAAGGAGGACCCTGGTCACTTGCTCATGAGCCCCCATATTGTCAGTGTCTCCCAGTATCTTCTTCCCAGGAAAGGTTTTGTTGATTTTTTTTTAAATGGCTCTTGGCTTCTGTGTCCCATGAATCGCTAGGGTCCAAGCCAAGCAGCTGCAGCACCAGCCACTGCACCAAGAGAGCCCTGGCTACTTTCTTCCAAGCCCTCATTCAGTCAGCCACTCACACTCCCACTCACTCACTGACACGTACAGAAAATTTTCCATACACTCACTCACACCGGGACTCACATAGTCTGACTGATTCGGCCGCCATCTCCCTGACTCTCCCAGATGTAGTGTGTTTTTATATTCATTTTTTTTTTACATGAAACTCATTCTGGCTCTGGCCACAGTACAGGCTTGAGCAAAACTTCTAACTTGAAGCAGCTTGTATGAAATTGGACACCCATTGGAAATTGAAAAGGGTAAATCACATGCTTTGTTGAATGAATGCATTTGCGTACTGGCAAAAATAAAAACCTAGGTCAAGAGAGAGACACACTCATGGAGCAATGCACTTTCTTTTTTTCATTTATTTTTATTTTAAAGATGTGGGATACAATTCAGGGTTAAGTGCATAACCTTTTGTATAGATGTTCATGATGCAGCTACCCTTGCTGATGAGGTGTCCCCCCTGCCCCACCACTACTGCCAATCCCCTGCCCCAGCAATTTCCCACTACTGACGATCCTTATCTTATAGTGTTATGATAATTGTTCAAGGTCCACTTATGAGTAAGAACAAGTGATACTCAGTTCTTTCTTCCTGTAATAGATCACTCAGTATTATAGACTCTAGGTCCATCAAGTACTGCAAAGTTCATAATTTTGTTCTTTATAGCTGTGTAATATTCCATTGTGTATATGTACTACATTTTTTTATCCAGTCCTATTTCTTTTTTGTTATTATTATAAAGATGTGGGGTTCAATTCAGGGTTAGGTATACAAACGTTGATTATGCAGGTTCCCTTATTGATGAGGTGTACTCCTCCCTCCCCTAGCAGATTCCCTCAACTGCCACTCCAACACCCCCCCCCAACAGTTTCCCACTACTGCCAATCCATTTCTTAAAATATCATGTTAATTGTTCAAGGTCCACTTATGAGTGAGAACATATGGTACTCTGTTCATTGTTTCTGTAATAGATCACTGAGTATGATCATCTCTAAATCCATCCAAGTTGCTGCAAAGTCCATATGTTTGTCCTTCTTTATGGCTGCATAATATTCCATTGTGTATATGTACCACATATTTTTTCCAGTCCAGTTTCAATGGGCAGCATGGTTGTTTCCACGTTTTTGCTATTATGAATAGAGCTGCAACAAACACACATGTGCAGGTATCTTTTTTGTGGAACGATTTCAGTTCCTTCAAGTAAATTCCCAACAGGGGAATTGCTGGGTCATATGGAAGGTCAATTTCTTTCAGAAATCACCACACCATCTTCCAAAGAGACTGCACTAGTTTGAATTCCCACTAGCTGTGTAGAAGCGTTCCTTTTTCTCCACATCCTCACAGGCATCTGTTGTTGTTTATTTTATTAATGATGGTCATTCTAACTGGAGTTAGGTGGTATCTCAATGTGGTTTTGATTTGCATTTCTCTGATGATTAGTGAGCACTTTTTCATGTGTTTGTTGGTTGCCTGTATATCTTCTTGTGAGAACTGTCTATACAAGTCTTTTGCCCACTTTTGAATGGGACTGCTTGTTTTTTTCCTTTCATCACATTTGAGTTCCTTGTAGATCCTACATGTTAGGTCTTTGTCAGCTATACAGTTGGCAGATATTTTTTCCCATTTTATGGGCTGTCTCCCTGCTCTCTTGATGGTTTCTTCTGTTTTGCAGAAGCTCGTTAGTTTGTTGAGGTCCCACTTGTCTATCTTATTTCTTATGGTATGGGCACTTAGGGTTCTGAACAGGAATTGGTTGCCATTTCTAAATTCCATAAGGGTGTCTCCTGCATTTTCTAAGATTCTTATAGTATGAAGTGTTACATTTAGGTCTTAAATCTATTTAGAGTTAATTTTTGTGTATGGTGATAGGTAGGGGTCCTGTTTGAATCTTCTCCATGTGATCAGCCAGTTTTCCCAGCACCATTTACTGAATAGGTTCTCCTCTCACCAGTGGTTGTTGGTGGTGGCTTTGACAAAGATAAGTTGGTTGAGAAACTGAGACTTTGCTTCCAGAATCTCTATCATGTTCCATTGGTCTATATGCCTGTTCTTGTACCAACACCAGGCTGTTTTGATTCCTGTAGCCTTACAATAAAGTTTGAAGTCTGGAAGTGTGATATCTCCTGTTTTGTTTTGCTTTGTTTGCTAAAAATTGTTTTGTCTACTCATAGTCATTTATGTTTCCATACGAATTTCTGTATTGTCATTTCCAGGTCTGAGAAGAATGATGTTGATAACTTAATGGGTATTGTGTTGAATCTATAGATTGCCTTTGGTAGGATGGACATTTTAACAATGTTGATTCTTCCTATCCATGAGCATGGAATATTTTTCCATTTGTTTGTGTCTTCTTGGATTTCATTGAGCAGTGTTTTGTAGTTCTCATTGTAAAGTTCTTTCACTTCTCTGGTTAGGGAGATGCTAAGGTATTTCTCTTTTTGTGTATGTGTGGCTATTGTGAATGGGGTTGTGCCTTAAATTTGGGTCTCTGCCTGCTTGTTGTTGGTGTATAGGAATGCAAGTGTCTTTTACACATTTATTTTGTACCCTGAGACTTTGCCAAAGTCCTTTATCAGTGCAAGCAGGTTTTTGACAGATTCTCTTGGATTTTCAAGGCATAGGATCTTATCAGCAGCAAAGAGAGATAACTTAACTTCCTCTTTTCCTATTTGGATACCCCTGATTTCCTTCTCTTATCTAATTGCTCTAGCTAGGACTTCCAACACAATGTTGAACAAGAGGGGTGAGAGTGGGCAGACTTGTCTTGTTCCAGTTTTCAGAAGAAATGTTCCCAGTTTCTGTACATTTAACAATATGTTAGCTGTGGGTTTATCGTGGATGACACTTACTATTTTGAGGCATGTTCCTTCTATACCTAGGTGTTTGAGGGTTTTATCAAGAAGAGATGCTGGATTTTATCAAAAGCTTTTTCTGTATCTAATTATACAATCATGTGGTTCTTGTTTTTATATCTGTTGATTACATTTATGGTCCTGTGAATGTTGAACCAGCCTTGGGGATGAAGCCCTGGGGATGAAGCCTTCTTGGTCATGGTGGATGATTTTTGAGATGCATTTTTGGATCCAATTTGCTAGAATCTTGTTGAGGATTTTTGCATCTATGGTCATCAGGGATATTGGCCTGTAGTTCTCATTTCTGGTGGATCTTTACCCAGTTTGGGTATCAATGTGATGTTAGCTTTGTAAAATGATCTGGGGAGAATTCCATCTTTCTCAAATACATAGAATACTTTCAATAGGATTTGCATCTGCTCTTCCTTGAATGTTTTGTAGAATTCTGCTGGAAAGTCATCCAGTCCAGGGCTTTTTTTCTGTAGGTAATTTTCATATGACAGAGTCAATTTCCTGGGTTGTTATTGGTCTATTTAGTGTCTCAATGTCTTCTTGTTTCAACCTGGTGAAGTTGTGTGACGTCAGAAAGTCCTTCAGTTTATTTAGGTTATCAAGTTTGTTTCCATATAGGTGTGCATAGTAATCTCTGGTCATCTTTTGTAATTCTTTAGAGTCAGCTGTGATTTGATATTTTGTATTTTTTATTGTGTTTATTTGGGCTTTTTCTCTTCTTCTTGGTCATTCTGACTACAGGTCCATCAGTCTTGTTAATTCTTTCAAATAACCAGCTTCTGCCTTTGTTGATGTTTTCTATGATATTTTTGTCTTCTATGTCCCATATTTAGGCTCTTATTTTGGTGATTAGAATTCTTTTCCTAAAGTTAGGGTTTGGTGGTCTTCTCTTTCCAGCTCCCTTAGGTGATGTGTTACGCTGTCAACTTGAGATCTTTCCATTTTCTTGATGTGTGTTCGCAGAGATATAAATTCCCCTCTTAGAACTGTTTTCATGGCATCCCAGAGGTTTTGGAAGGTGTTTCTTCCTTTTCATTTGTTTCCAGGAATCTTTTAATTTCCATTTTGATTTCAGTGTTGACCCAATAGTTCTTCAGCATCATGCTGTTCAGTGTCCATATCTTTGTGGGCTTTGGGGAAATTTTGTTGGTGTTAATGTTCATTTTTATTCCACTGTTGTCAAGAAGGTGCATGGAAAAATTTCAACCTTATGGAATTTGTTTATGCTTGACTTATGCCCAAGGACGTGATCAGTCTTGGAGTACATTCCATGTGGCTATGAGTAGAATGTATATTCTGTGGTTGTTGGGTGGAATAATCTGTAGGTATCTATTAAGTCCATTTGGTCAAGTGTCAAGTTTAGGTTCTGGATCTCCTTGTTGATTTTTGTCTTGATGATCTTTCTAGGACTGTTAGTGGGTATTCAAGTCTCCTGCTATAATAGTGTTACAGTCCATATCTTTTTTTAGTTTACTTTGTAGTTGCTTTATAAATGGTGGTTGCTACTGTGTTGGATGCATATATGTTTAGGATAGATATTTCTTGCTGATGGATTGAACCTTTTATCATTATGTAGGATACTTTTGATTTTTTAAATTTTTGATAGCAAAAAGGTTGTTTTGTCTGTAATTAAGATTGTGACTGCTGCTTACTCTTGTAATCCATTTGCCTGGAAACTTGCTTTCCATTTTTTAACTTTGAGTCTGTCTGTGCATCCCTTGTGATAAGATGAGTTTCCTGGATGCATCAAATAATTGAGTCATGGTTTCTTATCCATTTTGCCATTCTGTGTCTTTTCAGTGTTGCAGTTAGTCCATTCACATTCAGATTGATGATTGAAATGTGTTTGCTTATCCTTGTCATGGAGTTCTTATCAAGTTTTTTCTTGTTTACTTATTTTATTTTGACTTTGGGGTTGATGTATGTGTGTTTTTTCAAGTTTGTTGTTGCACTATATTCTCTGTTGATTCTGTGCTCTGTTGTTCTCTTGGGAAGTGTGTGGTCATTCTTTTTTTTTCTTTCTTCTGTGCTCAATATCTTTTGAAGTATCTCCTATAGAGTTGGTCTGGAAGCTACATAATCTCTTAGGGATTGGATGTCTGAGAGGATTTTAATTCTCCATCACTGCTGAAGCTGAACTTGATTGAGTAGGAAATTCTTGGTTGAAATTTTTTATCTTTGAGGACTTTGAATATTGTATTCTAGTTTCTTCTTTCTTGTAGTGTTTCTGCCAATAGGTCTTCTGTATACTGATTGGTTTTCCCCAGTAGGTAGTCTGACTTTTCTCTCTTGCTGCCTTTAGGATTTTTCTTTTGTGCCCACTTTGTGTAGGTGAATTACTACGTATCTTGGGGTTTGTCTTCTCATTTCATGTCTTGTGGGTGTTCTCTGTATCTCTTGTTCTTGACTGGTCACATCTCTGGAGAGATGGGGAAAGTTTTCTTGGATAACCTCCTAAATACTTGCCCCATGTTGTTCTCCATTTCCCTTTCTTCTTCTGGGATACCAATCAGGCATAAGTTCGGCCTCCTGATATAATTTCACATCTTTTATAGGCTTTGTTCTTTCTTTCTGCATCTTCTTTCTATGTTTTTTACAGCCAGGGTTAATTCCATATCCTGGTCTTCAAGTTCTGAGATTCTTTCTATGGCTAGATTAATTCTACTTTCCATGCTTGTCAGCTTGTTATTTATTTCCTGGATGAGATTTTTGTTGCCAAATCTTTGTTTCAAGTTCTTTCAGTGTTGCATCTTGTCTTTCTTGAGTCTTATTCACTCTTTTCATTCATTCCCTAATCCCTGTCATATTCTGGGGTCAGTCACTGGTGACTTCCATTGTTTGGGGGCCAAGGTCTGATTTTTCAGGAGTTTTGTCTTTGGTACACTTGAAATTGCCTGTGGTCTTCCTTTGGTTTTTCTTCATTTGGGACGGATTTTTTGTTTTTCTATTTAGTTCTGTTATTCAGTGTCAGTGGGAAAGGTTGTCTCATCTGATGTTTGCTCAGCCTTCTATATTTTCCTGATCTGGGCTCTGGATTTGTTATATTTTGAAATAGGATGGTGTGTTGGAAGCTTTACTATCTCTTGTAGTTTTTGAAAGTTGAATGAAGTAGGGGATGGTGTGCTAGTATTCAGAAGCAACTTGCAAATTGCAATGTTCACTGATTGTGCTATGTGTTCCCTGAGACCCACTCCCCACCACCACTCTATATGATGATGTAATGCAGAAACCAATGGAAAAGACAAGTGAACACACACCCACCCAGACATACACACACTTCCCAAAACAAACTAGAATAGCAACAAAGGGAAACAAAACAAAGAACAGAAAATCAAGAAAACTGAACACACATATGCACACACCTAGCACAAAGTGAATGGAGAAGAACAACAGAAAGACTGGGGGGGGAAATGAATTTAGATTGAACCCTCACACACACCTTAAACTATAAGGAATAAAAATTTAAAAAAACAGAAGAACAAAAGAGCAAAAACAAACTAACAACAACAACAAAATTGAAAGATAAACACTCAATCATT
The DNA here is from genome assembly GCA_027257055.1 of Cephalopachus bancanus. Classification (NCBI taxonomy): domain Eukaryota; kingdom Metazoa; phylum Chordata; class Mammalia; order Primates; family Tarsiidae; genus Cephalopachus; species Cephalopachus bancanus. Next base: position 1,003,832 of record JAPVLO010000170.1, on the reverse strand, counting down.
CACATACACACAAACAAAAAACAACAAACAAAAGAAGAAAGAATCAGAAAAACAAAAGAAAAAAAGGGGAATGCAGATCAAACCCTCACATACACATTCATGCACAAAGAAAAAATATTTTTAAAATAAATGAAGTAACAAACAGGCACAAAATTTTTTAAAAATTAAAAAAAATTAAAAAGAAACCTGCTCTCTCGTGGCAGGCTCTGTAATTGTTCCTGTAATCTGGTCTCTCCTGCAGAGTCTACATACCTTTCACTCTCTCCCCAATGTCCGGTGTAGGGAAAGAGGAGGGACAGTGGAGGTGGGTGGGACTGCAGTCCTCCCCTCCCTCTCTCATAAGGTCAGGGAGAACTCCTCTAGGAGGGATGTGCAGGATTGTCTCTTCCCCAGGTGTGTACTTGCAGGAGGTGCCCCAGCCAGGCCTACTCTGGAATGAAGTTCTCCTACTGCAACTGACATCCAGGCTCTGCCTGGGTTTGTTACTCTTAGTTGTGGCCCCGCTGTGTAGATCTGATATTCAGGGGATTGCTGGGGAGGAGGGGGTTTGGGTCAGCTCCGACTCACCACTGATCTCTTTGGAATCCTTCCACATCCTTTTCTGGCCACACCCTTTGTGCCGTGGTTGGGTCAGGGTAGAGAGTGGAGCTCCTGGGACTCAGCACTTGTCAGGTCTCCCTCGAAGTTTGTGCTTTCAGGATATTCCCTCTCAGTCATGATCAACCCCTGAGTAGTTGATCTGCCAGTCACAGAGATCGGGCCTGTTGCTGTGTGGTGAGCAAGTCAGAGCACTCTCCTGCTCTGCCTTCAAGATGGTGGTGGCATGCATCTCTTGTCCTCATCCATAGGACTCTGCTTCTGGACTCTCTCTACAGTCCCTGCTGCCAGTGCCCAACCAGGCACTGAAGTGGTGAGGCAAAGCCTAGAACCAGCAGTCTCTCCTGCATCGGTGGTGAGGCAGAGCTTGGGGCAGTAGTCTCTCTCTGCCACTTCTTCACGAGAAAACTTTTGTCCATTTTAAAAAAATGGCACTCGGCTGCTGTGACCTGGGAAGAGCCAAGGACCAAGCACTAGCTGTTGCACCAGGTCCCTAGCCACTTGCTCACAAGCCCCCACTTAGTCAAACTCTCCCAGCATTTTCTTTCCAGGAAGGGTTTTGTTGATTTAAAAAAATAATAATAGAGACTTCCTGCAAGATGGCGACAGGGCAGCCTGGTCTATGAAACCCTCTGCAAAGGAGAATGCAAAGGGTCTCTGGCTCTCTCCCCAGGGGCTGCGGATCCCAATGTCAGCAGCCTGCTCTTCACACGGAGCTCGGCCATCGCCACTACTGGGGCATCGCAGCAGTCTGGACAGCCACTGCAGCTGCAGACACAGCAGCCACCAGTGCCACCGCAGCCTCCATGGTGGCCATAGCACATCACGTCACCCGTGCCTGGGGTGATCCATGACTTCAGTCCTTGAAGCCCCTGCAGGCAAGATCTGCTGGGATTGTTGCCACCTCTGCTGCCACCATGATGTCCTGCCGGCCGTGGGTCTCCTCCCGTGTGCCCTGAAGCAGGCTCCCATCTCCGGCTTCTGCCCAACTCATGTCCGGCTCCACCCTCTCTGAGGCAGGCAGCTGAGATAGCACTACCTGCTGGCGATTCAAGGTAACAACACTGAAACGGGAGAAACAAGCTTGAAAAATAGGCATAGGCCAGATTTGAGTGGTGAACTGAGGGTGATCTGAACTGCCCTTCATAGCAGGCCAGGAGCAACTGACCCTAACTGTGAACTAATTTACCAGCTTGAAAAGACAGCTAGAAATCAGAGCTGAAAGGACACTGGACTTAAGCAAAAAGTCTCAGAGTATGCTCGATTGGTTCTGTTAGATCAATGACTTAATTCTATTCCTACTGTTTTGTTCCTTTTTTTCCTTTTCCTCTTCCTTTTCTATTCTTTTCTCCTCTCTGTAAACCATATCTTTGTATAGAGGAACAGCACACCAATAAGGTGGTTGGTTAGCTTGTATGTTAGCATCGTTGTATGTTTTATTTTTTTTGTATGGGAGTTGGTTAGTCCATAGCCATGGTCTATTGTTTTTATCTGTTTCAGTTTCGGTCTCTCTCTCCATTTGTTGGTGCACTCACCTGTTTCCCCCCTTACTCCTGTCTCTCTCCATCCCCCTCTTCCCCCCAGTCTGCTCCATTCTCTTCCCTCTGCTAACCACATTTTATTTCAGGGAGTAAACCTACAGCCCCACTGCACGGACAGATTCCAAGGCAGTGGGAAGTGGGTTCCAGATTATCCATACACCTGTTGGTGAATACCAGGACCTGCAGATAGATTTTGAATCACAGCTCCTCCTTAAGTAAATCTCAAAACTGCAAAGAGGACCACTCCCAACCTACAGTGCAAATCCAGAATTGAACAAAGTAAGAGGGCATACATAAAGAATAGGAGATTGAACAAACAGAAATAAAAGCAATCCCTCTACCCCTGAATAACAGAATTAAAGAAGACGGTGACATGGAGGGAAGGAAAAAGTAGGAAGGGAAAAAAACGCACAAATGAAGAAAAACCAGAAGAAGAATATAGATCTCACACAGACCCCTGGGAGATCAGACAATGAGGAAACAGATTCTGGAACACAAAAATGAAGAGCCCCCAGAATGACTGGTCACATGCAACAAACACAGACATCAAGACACTAATAGAGAGAATTTTTAAAAAATGAGGAGAGACAAGAGGAAAATAGGAAGGAGCTGATGTCAGAAATGACAGCAGTAAGGAATACTGTGATGGAAGTAAATAACAAACTAATAAGCATGGAAAGCAGAATTAGCCAAGCAGAAGAAAGAATCTCAGCTCGAAGACCAAAACACAGAGCTAACCCAAACTGTCAAAAGCATAGAAAAGAAGCTCAAAAAGGCAGAACAAAACCTTCAAGAGATGAATGATCACTTCAAGAGATTGAACCTAAGAGTAATTGGCTTCCTGAGGCAGAGAGAGAAACAGAGGCCACACTGGAACAAACATTTCATGAAATCATTCAAGAAAACTTCCCTCATCTCATCAAGGATGAAAAAATTCAAACACAAGAGATTCAGAGAACAAATGAGAAGACCAACTCCCAGACATATAATAATTCCCCTAAACAAATTAGGTATAAAAGAAAAAATCCTAGTCTGCAAGAGAAAAAGGTCAGACTACGTACCAGGGAAGAACAATTAGAATAGCAGCAGATTTATCTACAGAAACCCTTCAGGCTAGGAGAGCTTGGAGCCCTATCTTCAAAGTTCTAAAAGATAAACAATTTCAATTGAGAATAACCTACCCAGCCAAGCTAAGCTTCACCATGAGGGAGAATTAAAATCTTTCCCAGATATCTAATCCCTAAGAACCTATGCTGCCACAAGAGCACCTCTAAAAGGAACACTTAAGAAAGTATTGAACACAGAAGAAAAGGAAAAAAGAACAGCAACGTTCTTCACAAGAGTGCAGGCAAAAGATTAAAAACACACATGATCCAACTCTAAAAACAAAAGAAAGACAACACACAAACAGGAAGAACTATAACTCTGTAATAACATTATGATAGGGATCAACTCTCACATTTCAATAATTAGTTTGAATTTGAATGGACTAAATGTACCACTGAAAAGACACAGAATGGCAAAATGGATAAAATATCACCAGGCAACAATCTATTGCCTTCAAGAGACTCACCTCACTAGAAAGGACACTCACAGACTCAAAGCAAGAGGATGAGAAACAAATTTTCAGGCAAATGGAACACGAAAGAAAGGTGGATTCACGATCTTAATCTCAAACAAAATACCCTTTAAGCTATCAAAAATCAAAAAAGATACAGAAGGTCACTACATAATGATAAAATGTTCAATCCATCAACAAGAAATATCCTTCCTAACCATATATGCACCAAACATAGGAGCACCAACTTTCATAAAGCAACTCCTAGGTAAACTAAAAAGAGATATCAACTCCAATGCCATCATAACTGGGGACTTTAATACTCCACTGACAACCCTAGACAGATCATCAGGACAAAATATCAGCAATGAGATCCGAAACGTCAAGGTGACTCTTGATCAAATGGACTTAATTGATACCTACAGAACCCTCCATCCAAAGGCCACAGAATACACATTCTACTCATCACTGCATGAAACGTACTCTAAGATCGACCACATACTTGGCCATAAATCAAACATAAGCAAATTTAAAAGGACTGAAATTTTACCATACACCTTCACAGAACACAGTGGAATAAAAATAATCATTAACACCAACAAGGTCCCCCCAAAACCCACAAAGACATGGACACTAAACAGCATGATGCTAAATAAATCCTGGGTCAATGATGAAATCAAAACAGAGACTAAAAGATACCTGGAAACAAATGAATGAAGAAACATCTTACCAAAATCTCTGGGACACCATGAAAGCCATAGTAAGAGGGGAATTTACATCCCTACAAACGCACATGAAGAAAACGGAAGGATCACAAATTAACAGCGTAAGAAGCCACCTAAAAAAGCTGGAAAAGCAAGACCACAAAAACTCTAATTTCAGCAGAAGAATCCAGATCACCAAAATAAAAGCCCAAATCCAGGACATAGAAGACAAAAAGATAGTACAAAAAATCAACGAAGCAAAAAGCTGGTTCATCGAAAGGATAAACAAGATCGATGGTCCCCTAGCTAGACTGACCAAGAAAAAGAGAGAAAAATACCCAAATAAGCACAATCAGAAACACAAAAGATGAAGTCACATCTGATCCTGAAGAAATACAAAAGATCATTAGAGACTACTATGTACACTTGTATGGAAACAAACTTGAAAACCTTTTGGAAATGGAGGACTTTTTGTCATCACACAAACTGCCTAGGTTGAAACAAGAAGAAATTGAGACCCTAAATAGACCAATAACAATCAAGGAAATTAACTATGTAATAAGAAAACTACCTACAAAAAAAGCCCTGGACCAGATGGCTTTCCAGCAGAATTCTCTTTTCTTTTTTCTTTTTTTGAGTTGGAGTCTCACTCTGTCTCCCAGACTGGAGTGCAGTGGCCACTCCCAGCCACCGCAGCCTCAACCTGCTGGGCTCCGGCGATCCATCCGCCTCAGCCTTCCAAGTAGCTGGAACTACAAGGCGCGTGCTGCCACGCCAGGCTAATTTTTGATTTATTGTGGAGATGAGGTCTCGCCAAGCTGCCCAGGCAGGTCTCGAACCCGTGGGCTCAGGCAATCCATTCACCTCAGCCTCCCAAAGGCACAGGATTATTGGATGAGCCACCGAGCCTGGCTTCCAGCAGAATTCTACAAGACATTTAAGGAGGAACTTATACCAATCCTACTGAAGGTACTCCAGGTGATTGAGAAAGATGGAACTCTCCCCAAATCATTTTACGATGCTAACATCACATTGATACCCAAGCCAGGTAAAGACCCAACAAAGACAGAGAACTACAGGCCAATATCTTGAATGAACATAGATGCTAAAATTCTCAACAAGATCCTAGCAAACCGGATTCAACAACACATCTCAAAAATTAGCCATCATGACCAAGTGGGCTTCATCCCTGGGATGCAAGACTGGTTCAACATTCATAAAACCATAAATGTAATTAAATACATCAACAGATGTCAAAACAAAAACCACATGATTATATCATTAGATGCAGAAAAAGCTTTTGATAAAATCCAGCACCCCTTCTTGATAAAAATCATCAAACAGCTAGGCATACAGGGAACATACCTCAAAAGAGTAAAAGCCATCTACAAGAAACTCACAGCCAGCATACTCCTAAATGGACAAAAACTGGAACCATTTCCCTGAGAAAGGAAGCCCACTCTCAACCCTCCTGTTCAATATAGTATTGGAAGTCTTGGCTAGAGCAATCAGAGAAGAGAAGGCAATCAGGGGTATTCAAATAGGAAAAGAGGAAGTCAAGCTATCTCTCTTTGCAGATGACATGATCGTGTACCTTGAAAACCCAAGAGAATCTGTCAAAAACCTCCTTATAAAGGACTTTGGCAAAGTCTCAGGATATAAAATAAATGTGCAAAAGACAATCACATTTCTTTATACCAATAATAAACAAACAGAAACCCAAATAAAAAGCACAATTCCATTCACAATAGCCACCAAAAAAATGAAATACCTTGGCATCTTCCTAACTAGAAACATGAAAGACCTTTACAATGAAAACTACAAAACACTGCTCAAAGAAATCAAAGATGACACAAAGAAGTGGAAAAATATCCCATGCTCATGAATTGGAAGAATCAACATTGTGAAGATGTCCATCTTGCCTAAGGCAATCTACAGATTTAATGCAATACCCATCAAATTACCAGCAACATTCTTCTCTGACCTAGAAAAAACAACACAGGAATTCATATGGAAACACAAACGTCCAAGAATAGCCAGAACAATCCTCAGCAAAAAATACAAAGCAGGTGGTATCACATTACCAGACTTCAAACTTTACTGTAAAGCTACAATCATAAAAATACCTTGTTATTGTTACAGGAACAGACATATAGACCAGTGGAATAGAATTGAGATTCCAGAAGCAAAACTTCAATTTCCCAATCTTCGACAAAGCCTCCACCACCTACCACTGGGGAGAGGAGAACCTATTCAGTAAATGGTGCTGGGAAAACTGGCTGACCACATGCAGAAGATTGAAACAGGACCCCTATCTATCCCCACACACAAAAATTAACTCTAAATAGATCAGAGACCTAAATGTAAAACCTCAAACCATAAGAATCTTAGAAAATGAAGGACATACTCTAATGGAAATTGGAACTGGCATCCAATTCCTGAACAAAACCCAAAACCCACAGGCCATAAGCGAGAAGATAGACAAGTGGGACCTCATTAAACTGACAAGCTTCTGCAAAGCCAAAGAAACCATCAAGAGAGCCAGGAGACAGCCTACAAACTGGGGAAAACGTATTTGCCAACACCAGGTCTGACACAGGCTTAACATCTTGGATCTTCAAGGAACTCAAACATGCTAAAAAGAAAAAAACAAACAACCTCATTATAAAATGGGCAAAAGATATGAACAGACACTTCTCAAAGGAAGACATCTGAGCAGCCAACAGACACATGAAAAAATGTTCAACCTCACTAATCATCAGGGAGATGCAAATCAAAACCACACTGAGATACCACCTAACTCCAGTCAGAATGGCAATTATCAATAACTAAAAAACTAACAGTTGCTGGAGAGGGTGTGGCAAAAAGGGAACATTTCTACACTGTTGGTGGGAGTGTAAACTAGTGCAACCTCTGTGGAAAACAGTATGGCGACTCCTAAAAGCTCTAAATATTGACCTCCCATATGACCCGCAATCCCCCTACTGGGAATATACCCTGAAGAACTCAAATCACTCTATAAAAAAGATACCTGCACACAAATGTTTATCACAGCATTGTTCACAATAGCAAGAACCTGGAAGCAACCATGCTGCCCATCAAAAAAGGACTGGATTTTTAAAATGTGGTACATATATACAATGGAATACTACGCAGCCATAAAAAAGAACAAAATCATGAATTTCACAGCAACCTGGATGGAACTAGAGTCTATAATACTGAGTGATCTCTCACAGAAACAAAGTTCTGAATATCACATGTTGTCACTCATATAGTGGACCTTGAACCTCCAACGTAATACTATAAGAAAATGACTGACAGTGGTGGGAAACTATGGGGGGAGGGGAAGGGAGATGGGATTAACAGTAGTAAATATCTATCTGGGGATGGGGAGACACCTCTTATCAACAAGGGTGCCTGAACGAAGCTTATTTGTATACCTAACCCTTAACTGTACCCCATAATATCATAATTAAAAATATTGATAAAAATGAAAATAATAATAATAAAATGGCACTTGGCTTCTGTGTCCTGGGAATTGCTAGGGTCCAAGCCCAGCAGTTGCAGCACCAGCCACTGGCCACCAGCTTCCTAGCCCTCACTCAGTCAGTCACTCACATGTCCACTACTCACCAGCACATACACAAAATTTTCCATACACACACTCACTCACTCACATCAGGACTTGCATAGTCTGACTGGCTCGGTCACATCTTCCCTGTCCAGTCCTCTTTCAGTGGGCAGCATGATTGGTTCCATGTTTTTGCTATTATGAACAAGAGCAATGCAATTTCTTTACATGTTTTCTTTTTTTTTTTTATTCCTGTTAAGTCATGTCTGTGTGCTTTAGTTCTGTGTATCATGATTCTCTTGTTTAAGGTATTTATGGGGGTGCAAGGAGAGATCAGATACGATGCCAGGATTACTTACTAAATTATAGAGGCTTAGATCTCAAGAAGTCCTAGAAATTATCCGTGGTTTCACAACAGTCTGACCAGTGCTGTCCAAGATTAAATTCTAACAATCTCATGGCAAAATAAGAAAAATAAGGATGTTTATGTGTAAGCATCCACGTGTGTGCATGTGCAGTATGTTCATCAATTCTTGTTTCTTGTAAAGAACTATTTTATTATACTAAAATACTTATGAAGTGCAAACTGTGGCAGGTGTGTGTGTGTGTGTGTGTGTGTGTGTGTGTGTGTGTGTGTGTGTGTATTTTAACATCTTCACTTGGCAAAGTAAAATGCTGGAAACATTCTGTATTCCCTATCACATCCCTACCACATTTTTTAAATGTTACTGGTACAGGGCATGTAATCTGAAAATTCTACTTTCCACGCTCCCAAAATCACGTTGTCTAACTAAAAACCTTCTATGCTAGTAAGAAAATCTAAACAGACAGTTTGGGAAAGCGCCTCCTTTACAAGTTAGCAGGAAAAAACTGTGTGGAATTCCTCCTCTTCTCCCCTCCCTATTCCTATTTTCTTCTCCCACAAAGATTCACAATCTTTCTAACCTTGAGTCATTTCCTTTACAGAAGGTCTAGGCATGACAGCTCCTCCTTCACATTCCTGAAATCTGCGGCAGTTTTTTGTAAGTGGGTAGAAGTCTATGGCCTTCCTGTAGAATCAGCAGAGAGGCAATTGTTAAATGGCACCCAGTATCCTGGGATGAAGAAGAGCATGGCATATCTAGAGCTATTTCAAAGTCAGGCTCAGTCAGTATCAAAAGTGCAATCCTGGATGGTTTTGTGGTCCTTGGAGGACATTGATGCTAGAGATCATCTCTCTCTCTCTCTCTCTCTCTTCTCTCTCTCTCTCTCTCTCTCTCTCTCTCTCTCTCTCTCTCTCTCTCTTGTTTTTACCTATACTGTGCATGTTTACCATAAGACAGCATTCAAGAGCACTCTCTCTGTGCTAATGATATGGGGCCAGAGGGCAAGAAAAGAAAATTTGAAGATCTTTTTACCTTGGTTCAATATCTACTAAGAACCAGTTGACCAACATGTATATCTTTGATTCATTTATTGAAAGCATTTTCAAAGATGACAAAGATCCAAATAAACAAATTATAGATAAACTAGTAAAAGTAAATGGCAGATGATACATTCACTCTCCAATGTAAATTATTAGTCATTGTCCTTCCTGCAATTCAAAGATGACCTTGTGGAAGAGTGTTTACCACAAGGTACAAGTATGACCAATCAAATGTTCTTTCTACATGGTGCTCCAGAAAGGCAGTTTGTCGTTTTGTATATGATGGCACTGAAGATCCAAACTGCACAGTGTGTTATCTCTGTTTTGGGACACGATCCTTCCCAGGGTGTCATTCATTTATTTAGCAATTACTTATTAAGGAACTACTATGTGCCACTATATGGTAATGCAATGATGCACGAGACACAGCCCTTGCCCTTGAAAATATTTATCTCCTTACAATTTATCACATTTCTACCATACATTAGGTTTGTGAATTTAAATGTGTCTCCCAAAATGTATGTGAGGAAGCCCTCACCCTCACTGTGACTATACTTAGAGAGAAGGGGTCATGTTGCCTAGTATACAACAGATGCTCAATAAATTTTAAGTAGACTAATAATTTCAAGACCAGGACTGTGCCTCGTGCATCTTCATAGTACCATGTAGTAGAACATAGTAGTTATTTAATAAGTAATTCCTAAATAAAAGACTGACACATTGAGAAGGCTAGTGTGCTCAAAACGCATAGCTTGTGCGTGCAGTGTTCAAAGTACATAGTGTGATAGAAGCCAACCCAATTCAAGAAAAGGGCTTCAGCATGATCCTACCTTGATGACACTTTACGGTTTCTATCACCTGTTCTTGGACTCCCCAGTCTCTGGAATTATCAGGAAAAGAAAATATATCTGTTGTTTAAGCTATCCTGTCCATGGAATTTTTTTATAGCAGCTGTAGCAAACTAAGACACTAGGCAATGTGACAGGCGATTTACACACTCAGTATGCTCTGAGGTACTGCCACTTATCTTGTTTAAAACTGTGCTTTAATATGTGTCCTCACACATGAAATTCAGACTGGCTCTAGTTTGGGTTTGTTTTGTTTTGTTTTTCCACAGGTCCCTTTCATGTATCTTTTCTGGTGACTGGCATCTCTCCATAAACCCATCCATAGAGAACCCAGTATTCTCGAGCTGCTGTCTGATTGCACTAAAGATTTTCCTAAGGTCACTCTTCTGAGATAAAATTATTCTCTCTTCATTCTCCCTCCCACCAAGGCCTCCATTCAGAGAGTAGTGTAAACAGATATACCAGTGACATAGAGATGTCCTTAAACAAAAGCTGTTATTTCTCATTTGAAGATTATGAGTATACTACTCAAAGTGTGTAGTCTGAAGACCAACAGCATTGGCCTCACTGAGGGTCCTCTTAGAAATGCAGAATCTCAGGCCCTTCTTCAGACTGATTTGTACATGAAGCAGAATTCAAGGAGCTCAACTTTACTCATAGTTTAAATAATTAGTCAGACGTGTGTCTATGAACCAGATGGCACCTCGATGGGACCGTTTTATCGCCCTTAAAATGGAAACAACCATTCAAATAATCTTCCATCCCACTTTGCCCTTTCCAGTCATCTTGAAATGCTTCTATGAAGTTCGTTCTCCTTACTCAGTGCTGCCGTGCTCACACGTGGTGTCTTCTGCCTCTTTTCAGGAACAGGACAACACAAACGCAATCTCCTAACCCATCTGCATGGGGCTGTCTCCATATATTCTACAACATATCTCCTCACTCTGTTTAAAGAGGCTTTCATTTCCTTCCTCACTGGAGATCAAGGCCTGCTGTTATGCTGTCTCTTAAATCCCAAAGCTTCTGGTCATCAATTGTCCCTCTTTTCCACTTTACTCAGGCTTTTTCTCAAATCAACTCCAGCAGAAAACTCTTCACAAAGCAAGAAGAGCTAAGGCTTTCAATCCTTTGGAACTTTTCTCAATTAGATTTACACTGAAGCATATTCATGTGTGCACACACACAACCAATTAAGAAAAAAAAAAATACTAAAGCCACAAAGAAATAAAATGAAAGTAGAAAAACTGTAACAAAGAAATAATACGTGCTTTACAGAGCACTAAAGACAAATATCCTGAGGCAGTATAATCTAATGGTTACTTAATGTGGGATACCAGAGTTGGACTACCTGAATTCAATTCTTAATACACCACAGAATAATCATGAAAAAATATTAACTCCCAAAAGTATTCTGTCTCCTTAAGACTGGGAGTGTCTTGTATCATATTTGGCCATTGGAACACTCTAAGATGCAATTGTTTTTCCTTGCTAATATCAAAGTTGATTCTGCTCCAAGAATATGAGAGTATTACCATGCCAAGAGAATGACAGTATTATAGTAAAGTACTAAAGCATAGTGGCTTAGAGTGTGGACCCAAATCTCAGTTCTGCTGTTTACCAGCCATGTAACTCAGAACAAGCTACTTAACCTCACTGTTTAGTTTTCTCACTGGCAAATATATATATACATGTTATAGAGTTTTTACAATGATTAAATAAGCTTTTCTGTGTAAAATACTTAAAGTGAAACAAAATAATGCCAAAAATGTTAGTTATTAGTTTACTATTATAGTCTATTGAGTAAGAAATTTTCCTTTAAAGTCTTTCACTTCCCACAGCAATCACTAAGCCCAATGAGAAAAAAATGTGACCTTATATGCAACTCTTCTCTGTGGTAGTCAACCTGGCCATTATTGTTCAATGGGGTCCTTGTGCCTTAAAGAAATAAAAGACATTAGGTAATACTGATAAAAATTATAGATAAGTAAATTCACTTATTCAGTCAATAAATGCAAATTATTTCCTGGGTGCCTGTCAGGTGCCATGTATTGTGTCTTCATAGAGCTAGCAGCATAGCAGCGGAAATGAGCACAAACCACTAAACTCAAAAATAAACAGAACTTCGCACTATGGTAAGTGCTCTGAAGAAGAAAATATTCTCTGTTTTTTGCAGGGAATCATCAGGAGGACCTACTTGGAGAATTGGGTTACAGTGGCAATAGAAAAATCTAGGGAAAAAAACCTTTTTTGTACTTAATAATAACACATTTCCCAATATGTTTAAAAAGAACACAAGTTCCATGTGGTAAAATTCTTCCCATGAAATTATTTAAAATTCCTCTTGAAACTTCACAATTCATGTGGTCTTATTAAATTTAGATCCTGGAAGGATCTGTAGTAAAGAAAACTGTTTCAATTTACAAACTTCGTTTTTTTGTTGTGTTCACTCTTTTATTCTCAGCACTTAGAAAGTGCTAAGTATATTAGGGTAATTTAGTAAACATGTACTGAATAAATTAATGGTAAAATGAATAAATGATCAAACAAATCATAGAACCATTTTTACACAATATCTATTAAATCCCCTAGAACAAATGCCCTGGGATTATTCTAGACTAGGGGGTCATCAAGGAAACACCATAATGGAGGGAAAACAAAGATTCGATGCTCATCGCAATTTATGTACTTCTAGAGTTAATCGAGTAGGAGGACCCAGGGCCATGAGTGAATCTAGAGTTAACGACTTCCTCTTCCTTCTGTTTTGATGTTGTACAGGGATATTGCAGAATCTCTGTGCCTGATATTTAGAAATTTTCTGTGTGTACCTCCCCCACCCCCAGTCTTTATCCAGTTTTTATGTTTTCCTTATGCTATCTGGCGTCATTTTTCATGTTGATGATTGACTTCATTTAAAACATCTTTGACAGCTATTGTTAGGTCTTCATTCAGGGTTGGGTGAAGTTGAGAGATTTTTTTTCTCAAAAGTTCAAATTGTCATATATTAAATCTGGGTTTCAAGAAGTCTGGACCATATCAGACCCAGATCCAATCCATCATGCGTTGAAGAGTACAATGTGCTGGTGCCATCCTGTTGCCAGATAGCTGTGGCTTTGAGACCTTCATCACTCAGCTGTAGAACAAACCACATTCAGAAGTTTGTTTGAATGAGTAGTATGGTTGACACTTCCTTCCAAAAATATGGCCCTTCTGTAGAGACAAAAAGCAGATTAGTGGTTTCCAGGGACTAAAGAGAGAGGGCAATGGAAAATGACTGTTGATAGACATAGAGTCTCCTTTGGGGACCGATGGAAAATATTTTGGAACTAGATGTAGACGGTAGTTACACAACACTGTGAATGTACTTCATGCCACTGAATTGTGCACGTTAAAATAGTTAATTTTGTTATTAAAATTTCACCTTAGTAAAAAAAAAATACATGGCCTTGTGAAATCTGAAATTTCAGTTCTTAACATGGCATGAAGCAGAGAATGCTCCATTAACAGAGGTTATCATTTCATGTATCTAAGATTTTGAAGATGCTCTGAACTCACTCTGTTCCTCTTCATTGTCAAGAAGGAAGATGGAAAACTGTCTTTGTTAACACAAAGAAGAACTGTGGCCACTAGGCATTTGTCATCAGGACTTTGATACTCACTTGAGACATATGAATATATTTTTTCAAAGTTTCTGGGTCTTGGGATGAAACCATAGTGTGAAGACACTGGTATAACATGAAGAAAGACTAGTTGCAAGATCCAGTATTGGTTTTTAAATATTTCTGTGAGTCTGGAACTAAAATATGTATAGGTAATAGAAATAGAAGAGGAATTGCTAGGGTGGGAAAAAATACAGCTGTGGGGAAGGAAAAAAGGGAGAAATGATTATTTGTTTAAACACATATTCATCATAGTTCAGATGCAATTCAAGGTAGCAAGTCACAGCTGTGAAGAGAAGGATAAAGGGAGCACATTATTTTTTTAAATGCATTTACATCAAATCGTTACTAAACATGGAGAACAAGATGAGGAATTTGCAGCTGAGAGAAGGACAAAGGGAACTTAGTCCCTATCCTTTGAAATGGAAGTGTTAAATGAGTCTCCAGCTGGGTCAAAGGGGGCATCTTCAGCAGCTGGAAGTGGGAGAACCACTGGAGAATGCTAGTTTGTCTCCCTGTCACTTTAAAACGTGCTCCTTCCATCTCAGTGTAGAAGCCTCTTGCAAAATAGAAAACATGGGAAAATGGGAGAAAATCAGCTTTCTAGCTAGGTTACTTTGATTTCTCAGCTTTAAGAAACTTCATGGATTGTATAACGCTTTTTCAAAAATGTCTCTGAGGGGAGAAGCACCAATGTACTAACACTATGATTTTATCCTGATGCCCATTCTTGACATTCTTTGGATGTTAGGAAATTTCTTCAGGGCAAAGGCTATTAACCTCCCATGTTAATTTGTGTGTTCCAGAACCTTGTACAATGTCTGGCACAATTATAAATGGATGATAGATGGACAGCTGAATGGATGAAGAGATGGACGGACAATGCTCTCAAGAAACCCAGGCTAAATAGCAACCAAAAAAGGGACATGGACCTAGGAAGAAAATAAATGAGCAAACAAATCATGGAACCATTTTTACATTATCTGTTAAATGCTCTAGAACTAAAGGCCTTATTTTATTCTAGACTCGGGGTCATCAAGGAAACACTGTAATGGAAGGAAAACAAAGGCCCAATCCTCACAATTTATTCACTTAAAATTAAAAACAGACAGAAAGATTTTTGTTTAGAACTCGAGTCAGTTTAGGAAGCTTCATAGACAGAATAAGGATGAGGAAACATATACATTAACTTGGGTACCCCTTCTTGGAAAGGCAAAGTAGAGCCAAAGGAAAATACATCAGAAGAAGATAATAAGAGAAGGCAGCTCGTGGAATCACTTGGAAAGAAAATCTGCACTACATCTCCAATTATCCCACCTTCTGTAGGATGTTGGCTTTATCATACCACTTGTTAAATGATGCTGGATGATCGGAAAAAGTATTGACTTTGGGAGACTCACAGAACTGATTTCAAATATTGGTTCTGCCAATTACTGATTATGTGACTTTGAATAAAGAGTTTTGTCTTTCTGAATCTCAAGTTTCTTATCTATAAAATTGTGACTGATAATAGTAGCCTTGCAATATTGTTGTGAAAATTAAACCAAATAGCAATAAATAAAGTGCCTGGCACTGAGGGATATTTTTTAAAAATATTAATTGTCTCTCAACTAGGAATAGTAGCGTGCTAAAGCCAGGTTGTTCCAGCTCTTGAGTTCTGTGTTACCAAGTCGATAGCCTGAAATTGGCAATAGTAGGAGAATTTACATCATAGAAACTTGCAAACACAATGATCAGGACTTTTATTTTTGAAAATCTATTTGTTAAACATTTGACAACATGCCACTGACTAACATGATGGAAAGAATTCTGACTTGGGAGTCAGGAGAACTAAGTGCTAATCTAAGTTTCTCAGAGTACAGGCTATATGACTTTGAATAATTCACTTCACACTCTGAGTCTAAAGTTTCCTCAACTATGAAATGAAAGAGTTGTAATATAGAGTTGCTAATTGGATAATGCTCCCATTATAAACTAGAAATGCTAAATAAGATAAATGCAATATAAATATCTGTATTTATAGATACAAAAATATAGTATACACAAATAGACATTTTAAAACATCAAATATTTAACAAGAAAGTAAGGAATTACTAGAACAAGTCTGAAGGAAAAAATGAAACAAATGCAGTACGTGGGAAAGAAGTTATTTTTGTCTTGAGGACATTTGCCAATTCCAACAAATTTGAATTTTTATTTTACTGACCTCACTTGGCATGTGGCGGGTAGAAATTTAAAAGCCTAGACCTATATAATGTGAGATATGTAATAGGAGAATCTCTTCATGGCAAACTATAACTTTAAAATAAAACTACTCTCTTATGTTCTTACAATCTGCTTTTTGTGAATTTCAAGAAATCTGAAACCTTGATCTTGGAGGTTGGCCTTGATCTTGGCCCTGGTCTTTAGTGTCTTCCTGTGCTTGAGAAAAGAAAATGAAATTCCTTCACTTTAGGTGTCAAGTGATTCCTACAGATAAATTTTTCAAAGAAGATAAACATATTATAGTCAAAACTAAACACATTATAGTCAAAAATAACCAGGCATTTAAGAAAAGAAGTCACCGTAGATGAATAACAGCACAAATGACAAACAACAGAAAACAGTCACAAAAGCTTAGGGTAATACAATTAGATGAAATATCAGGTTTAAAGCAACCACACCTAAAAGATAAGCCTAAAGACATATGCATGGAATAAGGAAACTATAAAAAGTAACATAGTTGGGTATCTAAAAAAAGAACTAAATAGAGCACTTGGAACTAAAAATTAGAATAATCAAAATCATAAACAAAGAATTTAAGTTATAAAAGGTCAGTCTAAGGGTCAAGTGTAGACTAAACATATATGGGAGATTTTGAAGATTTAACCCAGTGTCTAAATAAAATTTGAAGCCATATTTTAAAAATAGGAAGATTTCACATAAAATTAAAATTTGGGTTTCTCTTATAAATTGAGATTTGACAACACTGGGTCAATTCACTCAAGACAATGGTCTACTGGGGCTGATTATTGGCTGTCCTATAAGATGGAGCAGACTCTCTCATTTTTACAGTTCCCACTCCTTCTATTCCCCCATCACTGAGACTGGGTAAGTTGTCATTTGTCAAGGGGTTGGCAAACTCTTTTTGTAAAGGGTCATATATTTTGTGCTTTGTGGGCCACCATCTCTGTCACAAGTACGCAACTCTGTCATTATAGCTGAAAGCAGCCACAGACAATACACAAATACTTGTGTTGCTATGTTATAATAAAACTTCATTTACAGAATCAGGCAGTGGAATAAATTTGGCATTGGGCTATAGTTTGCTGACCTACTGTTTTTCTCAGAGAAATATTTCTTCTTACTCATGTCACTGTCAACAGTGGTAGAAAAGAAAGTATATATACTAGGATTTGTGCTTCAAGAACAATGAGCAAGATAAAAAAAATTGGCCTACTTTGTTCATTTGAATTACCTCTCTGGCCTCTGTAGGTCTTTATATTTGTGAAAACAAGACTAAATAATCTCTGTAATTCCTTCCAACTCCATAAATTTATTGTCTGATGACGTTTACCAGTGTAGCCAGAATTCAAAACTCCTGGGCACTGTGTCCTCCTTGTTTCTCTTATCAACTGCTGGCCCTCCCTAAAGTCATGTGTTTTGAGGTTATAACAGATACGGAAGGCAGACATTTATGAAAGGCAAAAGCCTTTTCCCCATATGCAGAAGTAACTGATAAGAATAAAAATGTTCATTTCTCCTACTTGTGTTTCCTCCAGTACCATCTAGTTTGTATAAGAGTTTTGCTTACAAACTACAAAACAGAGGAAAATATAGAGATGAACCCTACTCAAGTTCTTTGAATTCCAAGTAATTTTTTAAAGTATTAATACTCAAAGGCAAATTAGATTAATTTTATAGTTTAAAGCCAATTTCCAATCTGAAAGTTTACCATAGGCAGGATTTTTATTCAAGTCATTCTGTCTTTGCCCTTTTCCTTGACTTAAATCATAGTGAAAACTTTTATTGTCTTATTAACAAAATCATAGTCTCAATAAAATGAATACAAAAAAGAAATAAACCAGATTTTCTCTATGACTATATTTTTGAGTTCATTCTGAAAGATGATTTCATGTATACAATCCCTTTCTAGATGGAGACCTTGTATTTACTTCAGGCTCTGAGTCTCTTGGATAAAGTACAATAAAAATAATCTAATCTCAGATTCTTCTCTAGGGTAAACTGGATTATAATAGTAATATATTTTATCAATTCTAAGAGGTATATTTTCTTCATATTTTAATATCTACAAAATTGGATTACTCTTACTGTTATCTAGTTGATGGTTATGATGAAATTGTTACTGTAGACTTAGAACAAGCTTAGTTGTTTGTCTTGATGAAATCACTGAATGATGACAATGCCTCAACAGTTTAGTTAATAAACCATTTAAGAACTATTTGTAGAAGAAATATGAGTTGTTGTCTGAAAGTCTATTGTTGACACCCCATAGTCAGAACAAAACATTTTCATCATCAAAACTTGCAAAACAAGCATCAATGACTGGAAGAAATTCCTAGAGACTGTACCATTTTAACAGCATAATTAATGCTCCCAATGGTACAACAGATGATATTGTGTGGAAAAAACATAGATGTCAATAGCTATGAATCAAAAAAAATGATTCAAGACAGGACTTCCAGTTAAAGCAAAGTTAAAAGACTGAGAAATTGTCTGCCTTTCTCCCTAAAAAAAAAAAAATTAAATAGATGAAACTGCCAAAAATATGCATTTCAGGGCTCTGTATATTGATTAAAAAATAAACATATTGAGAAGCATTAATTCATGACAAGCTACTAGAATTTTGAATGAGAATATTGGAAGTTATCATATTGAGTGTGACTGCTTTCTCTTAGCAGGGTGGGACTGACTGAGAAAACCCTTGGCTTCCTGCCTGCAGAGGCTATTTTGAAGTAAAGAGTAAAAATTGATGCTCAGCAGTGTATTGTCAGTAAAAGTAAGAGTGGTAGGTAGCTCTGCTAACTTAATATAGTGATTTCAGACAGAAATTAATGGGAAACCTGAATATGAGAGAGCTATAGAAGAGCTAAAGTTAATACCCATCCCTGGTTGATTGGGAAGCTATGGGCATGCATAGACCCAAAAGGGGTCAGAAGAAAGTAAAAGCTGAAACAGGATAGAAAATTGCTTGGCCTTTCAATGAGCTCTTTAACACAAACACAAATTAACTGGCAGAGAGTGGAAGTCTTAGGAACTGAGATGTTGAAGCATAGCCTCTGCCTGATGAATGACTGACCAGTAAGCTGTGTAGCCATAGGAGCAACTCCTTGAAATCCAGGCCAAAAAATATAAATAAAGATTTTTTTTTTAACTTAAGAAAAACATCAGTGGCTATACAGTGTGAGGGAAACAGGTACTGCAGATTAAGTCCATGCAAGTTACTACAAATCAGTAACAACAAACCTTAGGAAAACAAATTCAAAATCCATAGTTGTTTCAATATATTATATAAAATGTTCAATTTGCAACAACAACAACAACAAAATGAGACATATGAGACTTGTGAACCAAGAACATGTGGCCATACAAGGAGGGAAAACAATTCAGGAAAACTGACTGATTAGACTCAGACTTTGAATTTAACAGATAAAATATTCAAAGTGACTATTCAAAATATGTTCAGAGAATTAAAGGAAAATTATGTTTAAAGAATGAAAGCAAAATATTATGATAATAACTCAACAAATACAGACTCACAATAGAGAATAAAAACCATGAAAAGGACCAAAAGGAAATTGTATGGCTGAAAAAGCACAATTTAAAAAATTCATTAGCTGGGCTCAATAGCAGATATGAGATGGTAGAAAAAAGAATTTTTAATGACCCAATATGAAGACTGAGAGGAAAAAGACTGAAGGAAAATGAAGAGCCTCAGAGGCCTGTGGGACAGTATCAAACATATTAAATATATGTGCAATTGGAGTTCCAGGAGAGAGAGAGAAAGAGAGAGAAAGATGAAAAACTATTTAAATATATAAAAGAAAAAAAACCTCTTAAATTTGATTTTAAAAGAACAAGAAGCTCAATAAATATAACATAGCAAAGCTCAAAGAGATCCACATCTAAACGTGTCATAGTCAAACTGCTAAAAAAGAAAAACAGAGAGAACATCTTGAAAGAATCAAGAGCAAAATGATTCATCTCATGCAGGGAAATAATATGATTACTGGATGACTTACAATCAGAAATAATGAAGGACAAAACATAATAGAATTGCATATCCAGAGGAATAATACCCACACAAAAATTGTCAAACAAAAATTCCATATCTGCCAAAACTATTCTTCTAAAATAAAAGTGAAACGAAGACATCCTCATATAAACCAAAACTGAGAGAATTTGTTTTTAGGAGGCTCATCCCCAAGAATACTAATTAGTGTTTCTACCTGAAAGGAAACACTAGATGAAAACTCTAAAACAAAAAGAAACAAAAAATACCAAAAATGGTAAATACATGACTAAATATAAAAGACTATATAAACATATTTCTTCTTCTCAATTTTTTAAAATGTAAGATTATATAAAGCAATAATTATATCAAAATATTGCTGAGTTTATAACATTCACAGTTGTAATAGTAGCACAAAGGTGGGGATGATGTAGAACAACATTGTTGCTATATTTTATCAGAACTGAGTCAGTATTAACCCAAAGGAGTTTTGATAAATTAAGGTAAGTACTACAATCTTTAAACCAACCACTAAGAAAATAACTCAAACTGTATTGTTTAAAATTCAATTAAAAAATTAAAATGATATACTAAAAAAGTGTTTAATACAAAAAAGGCAATAAAGGAGGAAGGGGGAAAACTGAAAGAGACATACAGACAACAAAATGGCCACTATCAATCCTACCACATCAATAATACATTGAGTGTGAAAAGATTAAGCATCCCAATCAAAAGGCAGAGATCATCAGACTAGATAAAAATATAAGAGTAACTATACATTGCCTAAAAGAAACAGACTGTATATTAAAAGAGACAAATAAGTTGACAGTAAAAAGATGGGAAAAGATTAAAATGGTAACCATAAGAAAGTTAGAGTAGTTACATTCATATTAGTCAAAATAAACCATACTACAAAAATATTGCAAAAGATAAAAACAACATTTCAAAATGATAAAATGGTCAATATGCCATGAAAAGATATTATAAATGTATTTTCATGTAGACATATGAAGCGATAATTGACAGAATAAAAAGTAGAAATAACCAATTCAAAAATTATAATTGAAGGTTTCAATAGTGCATTCTCAATAACTGATAGAATAACTAGAAAGAAAATCTTGAGAGCATAAACTACTTCAAGAATAGTACCAATCAACTTGATCTGACTTTTATAGAACACTCCATCCAACAGTGGTAACATATAATTTTTTTAAGTACAGACCATATGCTGGGACATAAGACATGTCTCAGTAAGTTTAAAATTGCTGAAATAATTTAAAAGATGAATTCCTACCACAATCAGATTAAATTGCAAATAACATACAAAAAGAATCTTGGAAATCCTTGAATTTTAGGAAATTGAATGATACCCTTCTCAATAACCCATGTATTAAAGAGGAACTTACAAGGATATTTAGAAAATATTTGAACTGAATAAAAATAAAAACACCACACTATCTTATTTCAAAACTTACTAGAAAGTTATGCTAATAATCAAGACAGTATGGTCTTGGTCCAAAGATTGACATAGATCAATGGAACAAAATAGAAAGTCTGAAAATAAATTCTTACACTTACGATCCCTTGATATATTAACAATTTTTTCATGACAATTCAAGAGTGAAAAAATAGTATTTTCAACAAATTGTGCAGAGACAATTAGACATACGTATACAGAAAAAAATAAATTAGATCAGTACTTTACATCATACACAAAATTAATTCAAAGTATATTAGCCAAAGATTGCTTTTCATAGGTATCAGTAGTTTGTTTTGTTTTATTGGTGATCAGTAAAATGACAAAAGTATAATCCATTTAAAAAGTTGATAATATGGACTTCATCAAAATTAAAAACCTTTTTTCTTCAAAAAACATCATTAAGAAAGTGAAAAGATAAAGCACAGACTAAGAGAAAATATTTATAAAGTATACATCTGAAAAAGACTTGTATTCAGAATACATTTTAAAAATCTTCCAATTTAATGATAAGAAGAAAAACAATACAATTCAAAATGGACAAAAGAAGATATATAAGTAGCCATTAAATGTATAAAATACTCTGCATAATTAATCATTAAGGAAATGCAAATTAAAAACAGTGAGATACCACGACATAATCACTAGAACATCTATAATAAAGAAGACTAACTATATGAAGTGTAGGTAAGAAAGTAGAAAAACTGGAACCCTCATACACTGATGATAAGAAAGTAAAATGGCACTACCATTTTGGAAAATGATAGTAGTTTCTAACTAGAAATTGACCTTCCATATGACCCAGCAATCCCCCTGTTAGGAATATACCCAGAGGAACTCAAGTCATTCTACCATAAAGATAACTGCACACACATGTTTGTTGCAGCTCTATTTACAATAACAAAAACATGGAACCAACCATACTGCCCATCAAAGCTGGACTGGATAAAGAAAATGTTGTACATATATACAATGGAATATTATGCAGCCATAAAGAAGGACAAACATATGAACTTTGCAGCAACTTGGATGAATTTAGAATCTATCATACACAGTGATCTATCACAGAAACAAAGAAGGGAGTACCATATGTTCTTACTCGTAAGCAGACCTTGAACATTTATCGTAATACTATAATAAAGGGATTGGCAGTAGCGAGAAACTGCCAGGGAAGAGGGGATGGGATTGGCAGTTGAGGGAAACTGCCAGGGGACGGAGGGGCACACCTCATCAACAAGGGTACCTGCATAATAAACATTTGTATACCTAACCTGAATTGTATCCCACATCTTTAAAATAAAAATAAAAAAATAAAAAAGTGATGGAAGTTTCTTTAAAATTATTTGCATAATTCCCATATGACCAGCCAACTCCATTCCTAAGAATCTAACCCCTAAAAAATGAAAACATGTCTCCACACAAAGCCTTGTACATGAATAATCATAGCAGCATTATTTATAATAGTTCCAAACTGGAAACAAGTTAAGTATTCTAAAACAAAATGTAACATAGTCATACAACGGACTACTATGCAGCAATAAAAAGGAGCAAACTACTGATACATACCAAATTACTGATAAACCTCAAAAACATGCTGAGTGAAAGAAGCAGACATCACAAAAGTACATTTAGTATAATTCTATTTATATGTAATTTCCAGAAGAGATTAAGATAAATAGAAATTAGATTACTGTTTTCTCAGGCTCAAAATAGGATATGAAATTGAATATAAACAAGCATAAGAAAGGTTTGGAGACGAAGAAAATGTTCTAAAACTGGATTATGGCAGAGGTCATAGAACTCTATGTCTTTTCTAAAAAATGATTACATTATACACTTATACTGGGTGAATTTTATGGTGTGTAAATTATGACTCAAAAACCTCTTTTAAAAAGTAATTTAGAATTGAAGTCTGAATATAAAAAGGTTTAGGAACTTTTTCACCTATGTTTTCTTTTTTTATGTATGCACAAGAAGCTGAAGACCAGGGAGATAAAGTAATTTGCTCAAGATCACAGAGCTAATTCAGCAAGAGTTAGAACCAGAAATAAGAATTACCAAGCAATGGACTATCACTACGAAGGTTGTAGATTTCATAAGCCAACTGGAAAAAAAATTCAATGGAGTAACTGGTTTAAATAATTTTTGGAAATAATAGATAAATAAATAAATTTATATTGGTGACAAATGAATAGAAACATAAGTAGATAATTAGATATAGACATTCATATCAACAAACTCTAGTCACTTATATTCAACATAACTTTTATTACAGCATTTCCATGTTCTGCAATATCTCCCCTCTTATTCAGTGTTGTTCATTCCTGCTGCATGTATTAAAATCCAATTTCCCAACTCCCACTGTAAGCTCTTTACAATTGTAGACCCTGGTTTCCCTGCATGAGTGCTTTCTTCAGGCTGCTGCTGAGCACAGAGCACTCCTTGAGAAAACCTTGAGTTCCTTCCATGAGGTCAGCTGCCACTAACTACATCCTCTATTCAGCTGTTTATTCTTTACAGTTTACTAAAATTCCTAATAGCAAATTAGAATAGCAAAAGCACTATCTTCATTCTCCTCATTTTTGTGACTCCAGGGAGACCTCAAAATTTGCCAGCGAAATAAGAATCTCAACTTCACACACACAAAATAATAGGAAGCTATAAGATGTTTTGATTTTTTTTAAATCTCTATAAAGGAAATAAAATTGCCCTAGAGACCAATAAACAAAATTTTCCCTATATAGTTTTTAAACTTTAGGTGGATAAACGGAAACCGATGTTTTTGCCTTTAAGCTATAGTATATGTCTTGGACACATGGAATGAGAATCAAAAAAAAATTTTTTAATACCAAGACTTTTCTGTCTGGCTACATTAAAAAAAAAATATGGAGCCCTCTGGTGGTAGAATTACTATCCTCACAATTAAATTCCCTAACATAAATCTAGTGGTAAAAACATTTCATATCCATAAGCTTGACAACTCTTAATATTCAAAGGGTGTTTTGTTAAAATGAGTGCCGTTCTTTGTATAGTCACTAGCTTTATATAACTCTATACTTTATATAGCTGTTTGTGGTGTATGGGGGAGGAGACTCCTGGCAAGGGGTTTGAAGCTAATAAATATTTAAATCCAAGAAATAGCACTTTCTAAGTTATGT
The DNA here is from genome assembly GCA_027257055.1 of Cephalopachus bancanus. Lineage (NCBI taxonomy): Eukaryota > Metazoa > Chordata > Mammalia > Primates > Tarsiidae > Cephalopachus > Cephalopachus bancanus. The sequence goes on along the minus strand of JAPVLO010000170.1, from coordinate 979,085 downwards.
CAATTAGAGGTTAGAAATGAGGTCCAGAATCATTCTCACAATTAAGAGATCACTTTGATAGTCCCGAAGCTCCTCAAATATAAACTAGTTTCACATATCAAAATGTTTTGCAACTACTATGATTTATTTGAAAAATTTACTGCATCCTATACTCACCATTTCCCTTCATTGGTAGATGAAACCTTTCTTTTGCATAGCACCATGAAAACATGTGGTTTACAGGACCATTGAATTTGTGGCAGTAAATGATGCTATCACTTTTATAAGATGTCTTCTATTTCCTAGATCAGTCTTTTGGACCTTAAATCCAATTGCCTTTGGTGGTTCATGGGACCCCCCCCCTCAAAAAAAACCTATCCTTTGGTCACATTCTTTTCCTCTCACTACAGAAAAACAAGAAAACACAGAAGCCAGGGACACAGTTATTAGCAGCAAAGTTCAATGGCCTGGTAGATTCAAGGAAGAAAAAAGGCAATCGCTGATCCTGAAAGGTTTTGTTTTATATTTGATCATCCAGGGTTCAGTCTGAAATATATTGACTCATCCAGTACCAGCTCAGAGGTACTACTTTCTTCAAGAACTTGTCAGAAAACGTTTGGTGGCATGAAAAGTAAGAAATAGGGTAGACAAGTGCATTTTATGTAACTTACCACACAAGCAAACTTTACCTAACCATCACTTGGTTTATTTCCTTAGAGCTCACACTGGATAGTTCTTAGACTCATGTTTTATTTCAGAAAACCGAGTCTCCTCTCCTCTTCAGTCACACAAATTGCATCAGTTCTAAAGAAAGCCATACCTCAAGACCTCACAAAGAGGTATCTATTACCAGGAGCTCTAAGCAAATGTTCTTTTAATTAGCTACATTTATCTTTAATCCCTGTTTTGACAGAAACTCTAACATAAACATACATTACCAATACATAAAACCCACCTTCAAGTATGGTTCATTTTTATATTTGACAGAGCCAGTTGGAAAAAATAACTTTGCCTTTTCTGCATCTTTGTGTGATGTCACTACGACCTAGTCTTAGAACCTAAGACAGAAACAGTGGCATCTGCTGCTATAGTACAATCATGACTCTTAAACGGCTCCTTAAAAGTAGCAATAAAAATCCTAATAAGACCTCTGGGCCTTATGTCGAAGCAGCTGCAAAATCAAGTTAAATAATTTCTGCAAGGACTACAGTAATTATAAAACTGATTAAAGTTTACCTACACTTCATTCCTAGAGGGTTTTCACCAAGGACTTAGAAACCAGATGGTTCAAGACTATGCATGATGGATATATTCCATGAAGCATGTCCGTTGTCATGGAAACAACAGAAATAACATTATCTTTGCTGTCTATTCCTTCACAAAACCATGCATTTAAGGGTTGCCGCCAATTTAAGCAGGTCAAAAACCAGTGCCTCTATGCACACTTAATGCTAAAGCCCAACTGTTGAATTCACTTAATGTCTTTAGTGAATTCACTTCTTTCTTACAGGAGGGTTCAGAGAAAGTCTTCATAGTGTTTGAATTTTTAATACTTTGGAAAGAATTGGAAAAATTGAAGCTTCTGAGGAATGGGAACTGGGATTCAGACTGCCCCTCTCCAGAAAGACAGAGTGGTTAAGGAGGGGATCATTTGTCCCTGATGACCCTTTGGAAAAACCAGTCTTATTTCTCCCTAGAGCAAGCTCCTTCTGCTATATCTCAAACTTATCCCTACTCTCCTGCTAAGAAACTATTTTCCCAAAATTATCCTTTCCATCTTCAACCTCAATCATAAAAATAATAATAACTGAACATTTAGTGAGCACTTATTCTGTGCCTGCATCATGCTATTTCATCCTCAAAAGTGCTCTATGATATAAGTATCATCATTATCCCTATTTGGGGAAGTGAGGGGCAGTTGGAGGTCCATACTTCACCTGCATGCAGCATACTTGTGTAGTTAATCCTTACCGGTACCCCACATCTCTATAATAAAATAAAAAATAAATATATCAGAACTCTGGCTTAAAGTAATGCAACTCAAGCAATAATGTACAAGTGAATGATCCAGTGATCTTTTCAAAATACACAGATCTGGGGCAGGGACCAAGATTCTGCGTTTCTAACAAGTTCCTGGTGATACAGATGGATGTTGGTCCATAGGCCACATTTTGAGTAGCAGGGCTTTGATGGTTAAGAAGCATGCCCCAGCCGGTTCAGTGGCTCAGCCTGTAATCCCGCGCCTTTGGGAGGCTGAGGTGAGTGGATTGCCTGAGCCTGCAGGTTCAAGATCCGCCTGGGCAGTGAGACCTCATCTCTACAATAAATCAAAAAATCAGCCGGGCGTGGTAGCACATGCCTGTAATTCCAGCTACTCGGAAGGCTGAGGCGGAAGGATCACTGGAGCCCAGCAGGCGAGGCTGCGGTGGCCGGGAGCAGCCACTGCACTCCAGTCTGGGTGACCGAGTGAGACTCCAACTCAAAAAAAAAGAAGCATGCCCCAAACACCCATCTCTTAAGGAGCAGGACTTGGATTTCCAGTCAATAATTTTCTGTATCAAGAGCTCCAGCTCTTACTATGCTCTCCTGCTCTCCCAGTTCCACCATAGCAGCCCTACTTGAAAGTAAATACCAGCAACAACAACTAAAAGACAAGTTCATACCCACCCTGATAACTCCATTCTTTCCCCAAAGCCAAGCTTTCAAACTAGTGGTCTCTACCTGGTTCTGGTGTTTCCCTACCATCTACTTCACTGCCACTCTGAAATCTCACTTCCAAATCTATGACTTCCCCTAATATGATGTCTCTTTCTATTATTGATTGCCCTGTGAAAAATAACCCTGATCTTATTTGTATCCAAATTGTGTACACGCCTTTTGACAGTATATTGTATGTTGCGATGTGAAATTGGACTTATACATGTAAATGTAAAATAGATAAGTAACTGTAGATAAGTTACTATTAGGAAGAGTTCTAAGTAGAGAAATGAACCAAGTAATAGTTAGAAAAATATTTAGAAGATAAAAATCAAGAGAAAATTAATTCAAGAGGACTTTTGTAACTAGGGAGATGTGGGTAGACCTGGAGACTTCAGGCAGATGAAATGTGACTCTCAATATTCAAGGGTTTGAAGATGAATGTTCCAGGTATGACCTGGAGATCTGAGAAGAGAATCCAGACTAACCAGAAAAATTCTGGGTTAGAAAATGAAGTTTTTAGGGAATTGGACCCAGAGGATATACCACCAATATAAACTTTCCCACAAACAGAACTAAGCAGCTCTCTATCGTGAAATTGCTCTTCTGTATTTCGAATTTGCACTTTGAGAATTTTCAGTCAGTGGTAAAATATTCTGAGCTGGATTGGGTATGCAAACCATGTAAGGACCTGCCCATGGGCATTAATTTTAGAGAGTTCCAGAAACATCTCCTAAACTCATTGTTACCCCTACAGATGTCTCTCCTACATGCTCCTCCACCCTAAAAATTTTCTACAATTGAGCAGGTCTTTGAAGTCAGGCAAACCCAAGGTCCAATGTCAGTTCTACAACTCATGAGCTACGCAATTTGGGGTAGGGTACTTCATCTCTCTTAGTCTCAGTTTCACCAACTATAAAACGGCAGCAACATCTTTCATAGCAGGGATGCTATGAGAATCAAATGGGCTAATATATGTATATGAGGTCTAGTATCATTTTGAACCTATGGGATTGGGTTTAGACTGTGTTTGGTTTTTTCCAAGTTTCTCTGTGATGCACCTGCATCTATCTCTTGTTCTCCTCTCTGACTGTTTTGCCACACCTCTGATTGCTTAGTTTTAGTCTCTTTCACTGTCTTATTTCCTTATCTGTAGGTAGTGAGTTGGATCAAATAATCTCAAAACTCTAATTCTAATACTAAGATTCCTGAGGAACTACTCTTCCTCCCTTATACCTCACCTAGTTAACACACTCTCAAAACCTAAGGAAATCAATGTCCTGATGACACCTGAAGCCACATCTGCAGGCCCAATATTTTAACCCTTTCTAGCTCCAATTTCAAATTGCCTAAAAGAAATCTAAAAACAAATGAAAAAGTTGCTCAAAATAACTCCCTTTTCAAAGTCTCTATTTTATGCACCACCACTTTTCAATGGTCTCTGGGTTTCAAACCTCGCAATTGTCTTGACTCTTTTCAGATCCATCCCCTGTGACAAAATCGGTCACCAAGTCCTGAAAGTTTTTCCTTCACAGAATCTCAGAGGACTGCACATCACTGCCAGGCTACTCTACCTCTCTCCTCATGCCCAGTTCATCATTTAGTTCCTGATCATCTGTTGAGGCCCTCTGCCCAATCTTCCCATGGTTTCCACCAGGAGTATTCTTTTCTTTTTCTTCTTTCACAAGAAGATTAATAGGACAATAGTTTTCTGCAATCATCAGACTTGTTGGTTGAGGGCCTAGTGTGGTTACCAGTAGCAGCCACAAAGAGATCACCATTTTTGAGAGTGTACTATGTACCAGGCACTGTCCTGTGTTCTTTATTGTCATTATTTTGAATGTAACCTCTCCCAAATGATGTTCTGGAGATGCACCAAGAAAACAATAGGAAACAGGTACTCTGCTATCTAAAACATTTGGAAAATTATGTCTAACACTTTCATAGGTCATAGCATTTGTCTTTGCACAGTGAGAGTAAGTGACCAGCATCAGAATCCATTGATTGTGTTCTCATGAGCTGCACCAATAGTATGGGACACTTTCCACTTGAGAAACTGAAAACTCACGCTCATTTTCCCAGTCTTCTCATCTCCAAGCTTAGCCACATAGCCTAGGCTGTGCCAACCCAATTTAAGGATTCTATCTTACTCTTTCATGGCTACTATAACAAATGACTACACACTTAGTTTCCTAAAATAACTCAAGTGTATTTTCTTACCATTCCGGATGTCAGAAGTCCAAAATGGGTGCAAGCTATTCCATCATGTGCTCTTCATTAAAATGCCAGAATCATTATAGTTAAAATTACAAATGAAATCATATGTTTATATATATATACAGAGAAAGAAAGTTAGGGTCCCACTCTGTTGCCCAGTCTGGAATGCAGTGGCATGATCACAGCTCACGGCAGTCTCAGCCTCCTGGACTCAGGCAATCCTCTTACCTCAGCCTTCTGAGTAGCTGGGACTACATATATGCATTACCACGCCTGGTTAATTGTTTGATTTCTGTAAAGACTAGGTCTTGCTATGTTACCCAGGTTGGTCTCAAACTCATGGGTTCAAGCAATCCTCCTACCTCAGCCTCCTAAAGTCCTGGGATTACAGGTCTAAGCCACCACACCCAGCATCTCTAAATATTTTAGAATACCATGACTCCATTTTTAGAGTTCAATCCTCTGAGTTTCTGTGAGGGAAGAATTAACAGGACTTGGCAACTGACTTTGTCATAGGAGATAGTATATTACAATTATTTAGTCTTTTCACACACTCACAAGTCACTAGCTTTCCCACTATGATGGCACTACCAGAGAGAATGATGAATGGAAAAAAAAAAAGAAGGACCAGTTTGGGGTGATTATTACTCACGTTCTATAAAGAAAGACAGTTTACATGGGTAATACTTTAATGTTAAACTATGTGAGTGGTTCTATTCTTCATTTCCTAACTCCAATCCTCAATTTAAGCAGCAATAAAGTCTTTTAATATGTACTTTCTTTAGGGAAGGGTCTTGAGAGAGAGAGAGAGAGAGAATAAAACATTACTCTCTGGGCTTTTTGGTACTGAAATTGATTTTTATAAATTTAGAGAAGAAACAACAGTCTTAACAGTCACTTGTGCAAGAGCCACACATTTTAAAGGGAAAAAATGTGAATTCAAGAGGTTGGATTCAGTATCAAGGACTTAATCCTGGGGGACTCACAATGCATAATTTATACCATGAAGTGAGATGAATGCAGGGTAAAGTAATACCACCCACTCACCCAAAAAGAGAGGAGGGCTCCATCACCTTGTCAAAGTGACAAAAGAGAACAGCAGTGCCATCACCTGAGCTGGATCCCAGAAGTGAAAGGAAAACTGAACGCTCAGAGAAGTCTGGGGCATCCCCAAGCAGAGTAGACCTTTCCAGGCTGCTTTCCAGAGCAGAACCTGGAAGGCTGCAAGTCACAGAGGATTCTTCCAGAATCTTAATTTGGCTAATTAATTACCACCCCCTCCCTGCTAAGTGTTAGACTATAAGTTAGTACATTTTCTATGGCTGGCAAAATTAAGTTTTCTACTACCAAGCCAACATAGTAACTAAAACAGTAAAGAAGCAATGACTGAAGAACATTTCTAAGAAGATAGACCTCAAAGAAGCCTCATAGAATCCTGAATATTCCAAAGTAATTGGAATATTACTTCATAAGTAAAGCAAGTCTTTGTCTCTCACCCTCTCACACCTCTTCCCCACTCTATGCCCCACCCCTATGTATGCATACAGATGGCCAGGGGGGATGGGCAATAGACCAGAAATATACCAGAATAGTCCTGATGATTGATATGAGGACAGCACAGAATCAGGAGAGAACCGGGTAAGACAAACCCACATCTGGGAGCCATGAAGAAACTGCTAAAACCAGCAGTGGGTGATGAAGACTTAGGCGACACAGCCCAAGGTTTGATGGGACAAACTGTATCTTGGAAGAGGCCAGCAAGCACAGCAGATGATTAGGGACACATGCCAACCGCCTCACACCACCCCTTATGTCATACGTAATACAGATCCTCCTCCAACCCAGGAGAAAGAGAAAAATCTAGATAGAGGGGAGAATATTCATTTATTAATAACTACTCCTTCCCTACTAAGGAACTAACTGTTAGACTAGAAGTTAGTGAATTTCCTGGAACTGGTAATTTTCTACTACTAAGTCAGGATGGGCTTTTAAATCTACGCTGAGTCTAGTTATAGATAAATGAAAACATGCCATTTTTCAGTGTGATTTTGAGTTTGTGACTGAGTTCATTACTCATTACACAAGTCTTACGGAAATGTAGATTTCCTGTTGGGTACAGTGTGAGTTGGTAGGGTATTCCTTTTTATTATTCAAATTACCCTGATATGCTCCATTTATAATGTTACGAGTCATGAACTTGAAAGAAGGTTCAGTTTCATGGTGGAGGGAGAAACTGTGGAGCAGGTGGGTATGGGCCCTACCAGTTACTAGGAAGCAGGAGAAGGCATTGGCGACCCAGTTTGCTTGTGAAGGCCGGAGCAGTGAGCCGACAGGCAGCTTATGGGCCACCTGAAACAGCTTTGTGAGTCACTCAAGGCTCATGAGAGAACAGGTGGGGAACCACTGGTATGGAGGAGGAAGCAATAAAAATGAACGAGTGTAGAAGAGAGTTGGAACTGCAAAAAGAAGAAATGAGCTGTGGTTTCACTGAAGAAGAAAAAATGCAAGCATCAAGAAATAGATTCTGTGGATTCATAAGGGACTCTTCAAAAAATATAAAAAGCAAAAGAACTTATTTTTTTCCAGTTAAATAGAAAAAGGAAAGGAAACCAACTGAGAAAACAAAAGAAGGGGGCTTTCAGCAAAGGGATGAAAATCATTCTACATAAATGAATACTATTAGGAGAAATTAATTCCTCCAGAAAATAAACAGGGATAAAAGGGGAAAGTCATAAAATGGATGGGAAAATAAACATAGCAAAAGCTCTTGTAAGAGAAGGTGCCTCGTGTTAATCTTTTCAAGAGAACACAATCATTAGCATAGCAGAAAGAGGCTAAGAAGTAATTATCATAAGTCAGATGCATTAAGCTATCAGTTAAAATTTATTTACCATTTTAAATAATAAATATAATCAACTTAAATATAAATACTCTGTAGGCACAAATAATGTGATTTTATTTAATATTAAATAGTATCTTTTATAAGTTAAATCTAACCCACCAACCATTTTACTAGTCTCTTATTCTCTCCATTGCAGAGACATTAGACCTGTAACAGTTAGATTGCTCAAGACCCAAGTGAGGCAGTTATAGACAGACACTTATTCCTCAGTTCTTTATTTTTTTAAAAAAAGATTATATATGTATACAGTGTGATGTGTGTGATAATGAAACTGAGAGGATCTATAGAGTAACATAATAGACACCAGAAACAGACCCATTCAAATACTGGCTCTTGATCTATCACAAATGCCACTACAGATCAGGGAAAGGACAGACTTTTAAAGATAATACTAGTAAAATTGGGCATCTAAATTTAGAGGGGAAAAAAAGAAATGGAATGTCTACGTCACACCATACACAAAAATAACTCCAAGTTACCTAAGCCTTTGGATGTAAAATAAAAAACTTTATAGTTTATGAAAAAAAATTTATAGAAAATGATATAAAAGAATGTCATCATGATCATGGGATGTATGGCAGAGACAGTGTTTTGGGTTCACCAAACCCAATATTATTTTTTAATGTGGATACTCTGAACACATTTCTTAACCTCACTTGTATTTCCCAGGGACCATATAACTGGCGTCTGGTCATTGGAATGCAGGCAGGAGTGACTGATATACAGGCTTGACTCCTATAAAATTTCCCACATGATCCTCCTCCTCCCACATTATGTCTCTCTTCCCTCAGCAGCTGACCAAATGTGAAGGATCTCGTGGAGGACTCCAGAGTTTTAGAAGGTGATAGAACTACTGGTTAGAAGGAACCTGGATCTCTGAATGACTCCATAGAACAGAGTTCCCGCCATCAACACATTATAAGACCACACAAATCAATAAGAAAAGAGAAGATAACCCAAGGGGAAAATGGGCAAACAGCTGAACAAAAAAAGACATCTAGATGATGAAAAAACACATAAAAAGACATGAAACCTATTTAGTTATCAGGGATATACAAATTAAAAGGACAGAAATGTAAAATTCTAATATATTAAACACTGGGAAAAAATGCAGAGCAACAGAGCTGTCATATATTGTTGGTGGAAGTGTTCATTGGCACAACCACTTTGTAAAAGGATTTGTCATTATCTAGTAAAAATAAAGATATTAATACCAATGATTCAACAAAATTAAGCATATATATCCAAGAGGAACCCATTTACATGCACATCAGGAAGCAACTCAAATTTTATTCCATTAATAGTAAAATGGATAAATAAATTTTTAAAATGCTCTACAAATACATTCAAAAACTGGTCTCATTATATTTAGTGAAAGAAGTTGCAAAAATATATACACTTTTGTTCCATGTCTTGAATTTCAAGAGTAAGCAAAACTACATTAAATTTTTTAAGTCAGGATAATTGTTACTTCAAGAACTGGCTAGTGGCTAGTGGTTCACAGACGTTTGTTTTATAGTGAGTTCTTAAGCCATTTCTGTAAATGTCATGTACTTTTTAGTATACATATTATATTTGCAATTAAAATGTGAGGAGAAAAAATGATAGAGTTAGATGATAACCTATCAAGCAGCCATGTTAAAATTATGAAATTTGGGGGAGGTAAAAAAAAAAAAATCACAATGTAACAAGAAGAAATTCAATAACAAGGATAAATAAGAACCATAATTGAAAAATTAAAAATTGACAATAAATTAACAGCTAACTTTCAGATTTGGTCATTAATAACAATAATTTATCTTTAGTCCAACTTCAAAAAAATAATTCTAACCTTTACAAATCTCTTTTAGAGACAAAACACACACAATAAAAATCAAGTTGAAGGACAATCAGCCCTCATAGTGAGGAGATATTTAAGCAGAGACCTGCAAGATAAATAGAAGTTAGCCTAGTGAAGAGTGTTCTAGGCTGACAGAACAGCAAATGTGAACGTACAGAGGTTCCAAAGGTCCTGACCCATTCCAAAAACTCAAAAGAGACTGGTGTGGCAGAAATATAATGTTGGCCTTTACCAGGGGAAGGCTGCATGAGGAGGAAGATTGGAAGAAAAGCGATTATGGAAACCTGAGTTTTCCTAAAATATTATTATGTAGATCTCTATTCCATCAACTCTGATAACTGCCTCTCCAATCAGAGAGAGAGTTTTGAGGTGAACAGGAGATTTGCATTCATAGGGAAAAAAGTACAATGAGGGACAATAAATGAATTCCATCAAGATGTTCTATCTCTGATTTTTGTGTTTTTATAAGCCTCATAATTAGTCAACCAGTACTGAAAAGAAGGAAGAAACTGAAAGAAGCCAGAGAATATAACAAAACCTTTCCCTTGACTCAGAGTTTACTGCGGAAAACCTACCAAAACTATTGGTGAGACCTGGGTTTTCCCAAATATACCAAATCCTAGGATTACTGGGAGGGGAGTAGGTTCCGTCAGAACTTAAGTTTCCCCCTTTCCAACTGCAGTGTCTGTAGTATTTCAAATAAAATGTTCAGGATTCAAGGGAGTGGCTTTTCCAAATGGGAGCAGACAGATTTTCAAGGTGTGATCGACTTACCATCTTTATGGCAAGAAAATGCCTGACTCTTTCTATTTACCTGGGTTAATAAATTTTATTCTTGTTGACAAGAATAATAGCTTTGAAGTAAAGAGACACATTGTGCTTAAAAAGTCCACTCTGTTTCCCTGCTTCATTTTCATGCATAATACACACATTATTTCAGATAGACATTTAAAAAAACAGATATATACCTGGTACTTTAAAATAAATTGTACATTTTTTGGTACCAGAGCACACAGATGGTCTATTTACCACTTCAGGGAACTTGCCACTGTTTTTGAAGCAGTAAAATTTCATTTTTTCATTTTCTCACTTTTTTTTAACTTCCCATTCTCTTTCATAATATTCACTAATACTGTGAAATTCTCCAGACATTTGGGAGGCCATTAAAAGTGGAGAAAATTTCTGTTCTCTATAGAATGTGGATCGAATATTTGTTTTTAAACAAAACAGGTGTGTTGAAAAAGGTGGCACAGGGATTTACACTTCTACAGTGACATGACCGGTTCAAAGGCAGGCACACCAATGTCAAATCACTTTGGCTAGTCACTTGCACACACGAGGAACTCAAGGCCTGTTGGTTAATTGATTTATTAGTTGGGTAATGTAACAAGTTTGGGCCCCAAAAGTTCAATGGAAATTAAAGAATAAGGAATACCAGAGACTCTTAGCAGGGACACAATCATCCCATAAAAAATACTGAATTTCACCTTTTGTAAAAACGTCATAAATGAGTATTTGAAGATGACTTTTTAGAACCCCAGATAGTCTTTCAAGTTGATTGTATAAAATACTTAACAATGTTTCATCAGGAATTTAAAATACAAAATCTAGGTGTAGATGCATTCATATGCAGACTTGAACTAATCATACAACTAAACAGCACAACAATTCCAGAAGTTTATGGGAAAACATGATGAAATTTACACTTTGAAAAACAACATTTAATAAATATCTTTTAGCAATTATTTTTCAGTGATAGTATGAATAATGGGAATACTACACTGAATAAAGCAGGTATAATATCTGCCTTATAGAGCAAGAAACAGATAATTACAAAGTATAAATAAAGATAGTTCCTAAGAGGGATTAGAGGGAATAAAACTGCACCAGGGATAAGATAGAAAAGATAGAACAACTTTCCTTGTTTTCAATAACATTTTGTTTCATAAAATGACAGCAAAAATTACAGTTGTAAATTGTAGATTCATTATGAAAGGTATTAAGATTGCTTAAGTGGTTGGTTCTAAAGAAAGGGGTAAAATGATTCATCAAAATGGAAACTAGGATTTTCCTGACTGCTCCTCTGCTATAATCCTTCACTCATACCCATTGTGGCCGAAAGAAAACTAAGGACAGTGGAAAGATGAAGGGACGACTGGCTAATTGCTTGAACTGGTTGATTGGTTGATCTTGTCAAGGCAGAGTGAAATATACCAATAATATGAAAAATCTTTCAAGTATCTAGTTGTCAACTAAAAATAACACTTTCAAATTTCTGTTGTTTGAGCTTGGAAAATATATGTGTTCCAAATTTGTGTAGGAATGGAGATCTTACTTCTCATTTTAACTTTTGACAGCATGGGAAGTGTAAAAACCATTCTAGGTGTAACCAAGAAAAATAACTTGAACCCTAAGAACTTACATTTTTGTTTATGCAGGTGGCTGATTCTTACTGATAGCATCTGTTAATTGGAATTTAATATTCATTATAATATAACACAATACTGTTCTCAGTTAAGTAAATTTAACTTTTTTATTTAATTATTGCTGCATCTTTGATATATTTTACTACCTGGATCTTAAATCCTTTAAATGTAACATTCAATATTCCTTTCATAATGTTTGTAAAAAATAAAAATAACACTCTCATCCTACCAAGCTCAGCATTTAATTGGGTCCACACTGAATGGCCATTTCATCATTCCAAGTCTCATCATATAACATTTTGCCAAGAGTACTTAGAGATCATCCATAGACGTTATTCGATACTTGGACCAACACTTTAGTCCAGACATATTTCTTTCTTGTTTCTCTGTGGTCCTTTTACATATATTGTCCCCTTACTAACGTTGTACTTCACCAAGGCATATTGGCTTGTAAATATATTCATTTGTACAAAAACACTGTGTTTCTTGAATTGTCCAAGGGCCAAAGAACTGATATTCTGTCAACAAAAGCAAACAACAAAACAACACAACAGCAAACAACAAAACAACACAACAGCAAACAACAAAACAACAACAAAAGCAAAAATAAAACCACAATGAAAATCAACCATAAGAACATTTTGTAATATATTAACACTCTTGTAACAAAAAAACTGTATTATATTAAACAAATTTTACTCTTTGTGAAATCTTGGCAATTTAATAGTCATTCAAAATAGGTGGAAACTCAAGGATTATGTCAAATTCAGTTTAAAAAGCATGTTCTTTCTTTCCTGTAACTTCCTCTTTTCTCTTCCGTTGGCCCATGCAACCAGTACATGCAAGAATGGATTTGGTCTACCACCAATCCTAAGTGCACAAAGAGGGTGAATCAAGTATGAAATATTTACAATTAGGGAATATTTGCATTAGTGCAAATTGAGGGACTTGGTACAGTCACAGATTAAGGACAAGAAGTTATTCTTGGAATAGTCCTCAAATTTTCTTAAAACTATCCTTTGTTACTTAGGACAAAGCTCATCACTTGATTATGATGTATAGCAATCTGAAGAGGTAAACCCTAACTGTGCTGTCCAATATGATAGCCACTAACCACATGTGGCTATTAAAATTAATTAAAATTTAGAACTCAGTTATTGAGTCACACACACATCATCTGCATTTCAAATGTTCAGTAGCCACAGTCTTGGGCAGCACAAAAGTTTATTTCCATTTCCATCATCTCAGAACATTATATTAGATAGAACGCCTGAGCCTTCCTAGGAAGTTCTTTTCTTTACTTGGAAGAGAGAAATTGAGACTTCAGCAAATCCCATGAGATTTTTGAAAAATTGCATTTGCTTCTCTGTAATTTTTGCCAGCTCTCAGGATGCATCCCCAAACTGGATACTATTATGTTAGTGTTAGTTCTTCCCTTCTCTTTCTCTTTCATTTCAAATTTACCTCTTTGGACTGCCCAGTCCTACTTTTTTAAGTTTTGCATCTCAAACACTTTACCACTGTCCTTGGGCCAGACTCAGACCGTCTCCTAGGTTTTCCTACACCTTCTATCAGATCAATCTGGTTCTTGTTATATTTTCTCATCATAACAATAGCTTTTTTGTGTTTTGAAGTGTTCTTCTAAATTAACTGGGTACACTTCCATCTAGAGAAAAAGGAAGGAAACAGACTCTTAATAATAATAGAACCCATTAAACCATCCCAGGTCAAACATTTTGCAAAATTCTCTCCTTTTCTCCAACACCCAAATAATAAGTGAATATTTAGTCATAATACCTTGGTCTAACAAGAGATTAATTTACAATTACATGAAAGTCAAACTTTTGCATTAAGTTTCCTGACCTTGACATGAAGAAAATGTTATAACTAAATACCAGGATATGTTCTTTTAGGCAAAGGTTTCTCTTAACCAAATATACCTTTTTAAGCCAATAGAAAGGACTTGCTGATAAACGTTTCAACACCATGCTTTATTAAAACAAGTTATTTCTGTTGTTTACTGTGTGGTTCGACCTTGATGAAAAGCAGATCTTCACCAGTGCATTTTTGCGCAAATTCCTTACCTTTCTGTTTACAGAAGAAAGTGAAGACCTTTCAGGGCTATTTGTCACCATGCACTAGTAGCCAACAATGCACATTGTCAACTGCTTAAGGTTTCACTTCCTAATTAACTTTCCTGGAAGCATAAGAACTGTCTAAAACACAAAGCTCTCCCATTCAGCCTTCCCTGATGGCACTAGACTCGGCTCCAGATGGATAACGGGAATGTTGAACAACAAAGTCTTCAAACAGGGTAGAAACTGTCCTGCACACAAAAAGAGTAATCTGTGAAAACTTTCTGCAGAACAAATTAGTTATCTACTTCAGTTAGAACCTTTTTAAAGGATTACAACATTAAGGCAACCCTGCCCCAAACCCATGCACGGATGTTGAAGTTATTCTCAAACATACTTATTTCCTTCATTCCCAAGGTGAGATTCATTTTCACTTAATCACTAACGATATTTCCCAGCCCTCGGCTGAAGGATTCCAGATCACAAATGCACACAATTTCTCAATGTATTAGTAATGGTGAACTTTAAATAGAATCATTATTATTAAAAGAAGAGAATTTTCTTTTAAATCCTTGTTTGATTTAGGCATTTGTAACAAAATTCACCACACAAAAAAATTAAATAATTACTCAAGTACCCTACAATTATTATGCTACTGTCTATTTTAATTGAGGGAAATCCTTTTGCAAATTTTTATATGTTTTTACAAAATGCAATACTGGAGTTATTTTACATACTTTCTCATAGATGCAGGGAATGTTTTGTCCATTTTACAGGAAAAGGAAATAAAGAACAGGAAAGTGAAGTCACAAACCACAAGTTGCACAAGCTGTTAGCAATGAAACCAAGAGCACTCCTGACGCAAAATAATGTGTTTTAAAGGAAATCTCTTATCCTAACCAATTTAGGATACTGTACCCATCTTTGAGAAGAAACTAGCATGGTTTCCCAGGCAACAAGTTCTTATTCAGTTCAGAATATTCCTAAATCCTTGCAATACTTTTATAGCAACTAGACATAGAGAAGAATAGCCATGATATGCTTGGCATTCTTAAATGCACGATCCTGACTTCTTTCTAGTAAGAACTCTTATTTTCACAAGTCTTGCATTTCTAGAAAACATAATTTTGGTCATGAAGAGTTCTGCCTTTTCTCTAGACCATATTCAGGCAACACTATTGAGCATATGTCTCAGGATACATTTCCAATGCCATGATGTTCCAATGCCAACTCAGCTGGGCTACCCAAACCACCGTTGATTACATAATCATCTGCTTTTCACTACTAAAATTCACTTTGTGTAGAAAGTTAAAAAAAAAATCAGTTAGCCCCACTAATTCTGTTCAGTAGCCTGTAATATCTGCCAAAGAGAAAAGTCCAGTGGCAGAGGTCACTAGGTTTGGTAGAAGAAGATTGATGGAAGACTGAAAACAAGCAGTATAGATTCAAGTAGGGAGTAATTATCACTGGGTCTTATGGCCACTTGGTCATAAGGAAAAGTCCAACTGAAGTCCAGCAGAGCTTATCTCCCTCCTGTGACTCAAGTGTAGAGAAAGAATGTCTGTCTTAGTAAGTTCCTGGGGACCAGAGGTAAGGTTAGCATACAAAGTCTTTTCTGAGACAGCTTTTCTTTGGCGATTACTTACCCATAAAGTAGAAATTTTAAGGACAAAAGGTAAAATTTATTTGCTTAGGAAACACAGAAAGGACATTCTAATCCTGAAATCAAATGTACATGGTTCTTTTGTTAAAAGACATTTAGAAAGGATGGTTGGGTGTAAATGTTGCCTGTTCAAATGTAGCATTTGTACAGTGGAAAAGGCAACAACACTAATAATTCATACTCTTCATGAAGGCAATCTGGTCATTTGCCAGGTCAGTTTAAATTGACTATGACCACAGGGAGACTGGGATGGGGGCGAAGGACTATCAAGAACAATCCAACCTCACTGCATGTGAGAGTCTGAACAATTGTTTATCTAAACATTTTCATGCAGAATAGTGACACTGCTTTCTTACTTGAAGCCTTGCTTAGCTAAAAATACAAGAAAATAGCAAATCCCACCTGGGCCACACTACATTCCAGCCTATACGCATTGCCAAGATGTAAAAAGATAACTATGTGTAAAATCGTTGCGCAGAGCCTTGAACTAACCAAGAGCATAGGGAAAGGGAGATAAAAGAATTTAGAATCATGTGGCCTATTAAATAAGTGGCCAAAATAAAGTTTGTTTTCAAATGTCAGTTAAGTGTAAACTCTACCTTCCCCGATAAAAGTGCAGTTTGGACTGTAAGCATCACACTTAGATTTTTTTCCTGCAGATCTTAAGCAGGCAAAGAGAGAAATTAAGAGAGAGAAAAGTTCGCCTGTGCTGAATCTTAGCACAGCAGGAGAAGAGAGGTAGCCAAAAAGAGAGACCTCTTTTCAGTAATGGTGACACATAAGGAACTTGGTGTCAGAAACCAGGGACAGACCAGGCTGATGAATGGGAGTAGATGCTAAGACACAGGTGAGCTGAAGCGTAGTAGAAAAGCCATCAGGCCCACAATGGACATGCCCATGAGGAGAACTTCGAGATCATTTGGAGGAAGGCAGGAATTCTAAATGCAAAAACAAGATTAAATTTGAAACCAATTCGATCTGATATTGTAAAACATGAAGGAGTCAGGCACTAGATCATTTTGACTAAGTAGTTTGCTGCTGTATCTGTGAGCATCTATGAACCCAGTTCAGGACCCACAGCTCTTGCTGTGAGAAACAAACTAATAACTGACAATCAGTTTATTTATAGAAACAATGTTTTCAACTCCCAAGTGTGAGACAAAAAACAGGTAGAATCAAAATAGGGGCTTCTGAGGTCAAGCAAAAATTTCATGTGCTAGTATACACTGTAAAGTACATAGCTTCTCTTCTTCCCCCAGAGTGACATACACATATATCAGCTCATATAAATTAATAATCATATCTCTGCTTACTTGGGAGCAAGAAGTTACACAAAAAGTCATGATAGAGAAAGAAAAAGCCAAGGGTTTTAGGATATGGGCTTTTAGAATTTTTCAAGATTTAATCCCTGCCCTTCACTATAATTAATAACAGACTTTTATAAAAAAGCACTGCGTGTGATGAAAGTCAGTAGTGAATCTGAAATGTTGAAGAGAAACAACTGCAGGTTTTATGCAGGTGAACAATAGTACAGAATAGTGTTGGTGGAGAAAGAAAGGAGGGGAGAATGAAATAGAAGAGACAGAACATGATAATGACCCCTAAGGCCAAAAAGAGTAGGAGAAAATATAAACATAGTATCAGTTACTGCTACTTCAAGCTCCTGCTAAAAATCACTTTGTAACTATTGTAATTTTAAAAGTCACAAACTGTCGTATCCATTCTGAAAAGTTTACCCATTTTATGTATTTCCCCCTTGTAACGTTGATCATCCTTTATTATATTTGCATGCTTAATGTCTCCATAGCTAGGTAGTATGCTCTCAGAGGGCGGGTTCCTTGTTCCTTTTGTTCGCCATTGTATTTCTGAACGCTGGCACTTTGCCTGACACTATAAATGCTAAATAAATAATATGAAGAAGGAGAGAAGATGGGAGGGAAGAAAAACAAAGGGAAGGAGGGAAAAGGGAAAGGAGTAAATGGGAGAAGGAAAGAGTAAGGGAGGGAGAAAGAAAGGGAAGGAAGAAAGGAAGGGAGGGAAAGTGGGAAGGGGAGAGGGGGAGGGGAGGCAGGTAGGGAAAGGGAGAAATGAGGGAAGGAAGAAGGAGATGAAGGAATAGCATGTACTTTAAAGTAGTAATCAAAGTACTTTATGTTTAAATAATATAATTTGATGTAAATAGAGTTATTTGTAAATAATTTGAGAGAGCGTCAAGATTCTGTCCCAAATCTACATAATAAGATTATCTGAGGGTGAGGCTCTGGAACAGAATAAATTAAATTATTTGAGATTCAATAAAG
This sequence comes from Cephalopachus bancanus, assembly GCA_027257055.1. NCBI lineage: Eukaryota > Metazoa > Chordata > Mammalia > Primates > Tarsiidae > Cephalopachus > Cephalopachus bancanus. The sequence continues at coordinate 960,986 of JAPVLO010000170.1, read as the reverse complement.
ATAAAGACAATTTTGGTATTCATTCTGTTTATATCTTTTTGTACTTCTGAAGAGTTCTTGTAAAAGAGAAAATTGATATTAAGAGTACAGAAGTCCTTATAAACAATAACTAAAGCATCAAGTCTAGGGAAGCATGGTGTTAGGGTAAAATCACTGACTCAAGAGACTTAAAGATTTAACCCTAATATTGCCATAAACAAACTAGTTTGCAGTTTCTTCAACCGTGAAATAAAAGTAGTTAACTCAATTATTTCTGCAGCCATTTTAAGTTATATGTATCTTTGATTGTATGACTTTTATATGTTAGTGAGAATGCCAGAAAAACAGCAACAATAAATAGTATTTCTTCTGAATACACAGAAAGTTTTATGGTACATACTCTGCGCCTGTTAAGGAAAACAGTAAAGTTCAGTATTTAAAATATAAAGTAGTTAAACAAAGGCTTTAGCAATTTTTTTAACTCCTAGTTTAACACAAATGGTATCACTTTCTTTCTCCATATAATTTAAACAATTACATTTTTCTGCTTGAAAAAAAACTTCCCAATTGAGTCAGAAGTGTGATACTTAGACAGTAGAGTAAGGCATCTGATGTGTGACTTCAGAAAGCAGAAGCCCTCAGAGGTGGTCCTTTATGCAGGTTGTTCTTTATGGTTACTTTATAACTATTAGATACCCAGTAACATAGGTACACCTTATCTGGTGACAACCCTTAAGAATAGAAATTCTTATTCTCATTCTAAAGATTAACAAATGAAGATTTAAATAACTTCAGTAACTTGTTCATGGTTCTACAGCCAATATATGGTAGAACCAAGCTCTGAACTCAGGTCTGAAAGAACTTTCAGCTTGTGCTCTGTGATGCCCCCATGCTCTCTCACATGCTCCAGCACAATGAAGAGCAAAGAAAAAAGCCAAAGTAATCATATCCAAATTGTCCTTTAACCATTGATTGGCCTTAGCAACAACAGTTCTGAGTTACATTTATCTATGGATGGTAGACATAAAAGCTCACAAAGCAACCCCAGTCAACTGTCCCTTCAGATGGGTGTTCATAACTACATTCTGGAACATAGCCAAGTCATCACAGCAAAGGGAAATAAGGCTCTAGTAAGTGCTCTACCATATAAGTAGAACACAGACTTCCACTCACAACTCATCAGTAAGGACTTGTGTGACATGACCCCTAACCACTGAGGGCCATGAAGTCAATCCTGCCATGGAAGAGGGGAGAGGAAAAACCAGAAATATTGGGGAAATAACAGTAAGGGCTACCACATAACTACAGCAACAAGTGCTGTGAGCTGTAAGTGGGTAGGAAGTTCAGAGAAGTATATTGGAGGAACAGAGAAGGTTCCAGAAAGGAGGTGACACTTAGGTTGTCCCTTAAAATACCGGAAAAAATGCACTTTGTAAAGAAAAGTAGGAAAAGGGCACTCCGGGAGAGGAAAGAAAACTACCAGGCAGAGAGTCCTGATGGGAAGGTACCTGGTGAAGATGGAGCAGAAATGCTCTGGTACATCTAAACAGCGGAATGCTACTCAGCAAATGAATGGATAAACTACTGATTTGTGCAGAAATGCTTAAACTGTATTATGCTTAGTTTAGGAATTATCTGAGGAGTTCCAGAGCCTCACCCTCAGATAATCTTATTATGCAGATTTGGGACAGAACCTAGAAGTATCCTTCTCTACCCTCTATCCCACACTACGGTTCCAATGCAGGAGGACCACAGACCACACCTTGAGATATACTAAAATGGGAGATATGAGGGGAAGTGGGCTGTGAAGGTCTAGAAAGGAACAGTTGGGTCCAGAACCCGAAGGTCTCAGTTTTTTCTAGCTAGAGAATTGTTCTTATTCCTTGGGGAAGGAGAATAATGTCTACCTTTAACCAGAGGAACTGTTTGATGGCAATATGAAGGACAGATTGAAACTCACTTTATTCTAAATCGAAAATGAGAACATGTGGCTCAGGAAGCTACTGCGATGACCTAATGTACCGTGGTTGGCAAAGACTTGAGCTACAGATGCTAACTTAAAGCTTGCATGTGTTTTATTAAAAAATCAATAGCAGCTGGGCACAATGGCTCATGTCTATAATCCCAGCACTTTGGGAGACTGAGGCAGGAGGACTGCTTGAGCCCGGGGGTTCAAGACCCATCTGGGAAACATAGCAAGACCTTGTCTCTACAAAAAATAAAAAAATTAGCTGAGTATGGTGGTGCATGCCTGTAGTCCCAGCTACTCAGAAGGCTGAAGCAGAAGGATTGCCTGAGCCTAGAGGGTCATGGCTATAGTGATTGTGCCACCACATTCCTGTCTTAGTGACACAGGGAGCCCTGACTCAAAAAAAAAGAAAGCAAAACAAAAAATCAAAACAGCAACAATTGTTTAGGACTTACACTAACAAAATTTTTTTGAGAGAATTATTTTATTACTGTCATTGTTTAGAATTGCAAATACATGGAATTATAGGTATCAAATTGACATTTGGATGGTAATATCATTATTATTTTAAATTCTCTACAGACAATGCATGCCCCTACTACCTGTAGCTTGGAGTGGGTTGCTTCCACCACCCCACCTATGAAGTGCCTCTGATTGGGAACCAGGTTGCAGTTCAAGGAGTTTTGACAAATACGCACATTCATGAAATTGTCATCACAATCAATATATGAAAAATTCTATCATCTCCAAAGGTTCTCTGTAATCCTTCTCAGGCAGCCTTCAGTCTCTACTCCTGGCCTTAGCAACCATTGATCTGCTTTCTGTCACTATAGATATGATTTGTCTTGCCTAGAGTTTCAAATAAGTGGAATCATACAATATGTATTTTCATGTCTGGCTTCTTTTGCTCAGCAAACCATTTTGAGATTCATCCATGTAGTTGCATAAATCAGTAGTTTATCCATTCATTTACTGAGTAGCATTCCGCTGTTTAGATGTACCACAATTACTCATTTGTTAACCTGTTGAGGAACATTTGGGCTGCTCTCAGTTTGGGGCTATTATGAAAAAAGCTCATTCAAACAAATCTTTGTGTAGACATGATTTTTATTTCTTAGAGTAAACACTTAGGGCTGCTAAAATTGCTATATCATATGATAGGTGTATGTCTAACTTTGTAAGCAACTTTTAAACTGTATTCCAAAGTAATACCATTCTTATTCCCACCAGCAATGCATGAGAGTTCTGGTTGCTTCAGATCCAGTATTATTAGACTGCTTAACTTTAGCCATTTCAGTGAATGTAGTGGTATCTTATTATTGGCCATTTCCTTTGGCTGTAAATTTTTCATAATATTAGTGACTTGTACCACATCATTTCAATTCTTTGTGCAACACTTTCAGATCCCAAATGTAGCTAAAGAAATAATTCAAACTATGACTCTTACAAGGATATCATATCTCTTTAATAATAATAGGTATATTTGAGTTTTCAATGATAATAGAAAAACAAAGTTCTACACACCTCTTTTTGGTCAGTTCTACATTTTATCCTGTGCTTATTCAAAGAAAAGTGGCTATTTCTGAAGCCCTGCCAGACTTCCTTTTTCTATCTCATATACAGGACAGCATTGGCTTTTCTTTTTAAGGTTTGTTTCTTTTCGACATTTCAGGTTAAGCTTTTTTTTTTAAACTAATATTATGTAACAAACCAAAAAAATTGCAGGAAAAAAATGGAGTAGTACATCACATAACCTATTTTAGATTTAAAAGAGGTTTCCTAAGGAAGACCTGAGCCTAACTGTTCCAGGATGAGGAGGAAAGCAAAGCTGCAGATACACAACTGCAGATTGACTATGGACATTTATTTTACCTGGTAACTAACACTTCTGAATTGTTCATGTAATGGAGCAACTGTTGTTGAAGAATACTTCCCCAGCTGAAGATGATGATTTAGTTCCAGTGGGAAAGCATGCCCATGCACACAAACACCTGATCCAGTATACACTCAGCTGGTGTTACTAAGGTCTAGGAATGAGTTCACACAGTCCTGCATTTAAATATCAGGCTGGAGGATAAAAATTATTAGCATTGATAATAAGTTGTTGGGGTATCATTTAATGTTCATAAGCAATAAAAGTATTCATTTTATTTGTAACGTAATTTCTGGTATGGTGGAATAGGGGTGACTTTAAAGATTATCTAGTCCAATAACTTATTTTCCAAATTGAAGAAATTTAGTCCCCATGGTAAATCGGTGATTTGTCCCAAGTACCTCCTATAGTTAGTGGCTAAGTTGGATGTAGAGCCAGAATCTTCATTGCTTAATTTACTGGACCATCTTATGTAGCATGGGTAGCTAAAAGGTAGAATTGGAGCATAAAGATTTTTTAGAAAGCATATCATATTTGCAAAACATTTAAGTAAATGTGATTTCCTAACAGCTTAGCAAAATGTAAGTAAAAATTTCTAAAAACAAAAGAACTAGAGTTGCTTCCAGATGGCATCAATTTATTATTCCCTCTGTCTTCCATAACTAAGGAAGTCAGGGTGAGGAGTTTCCTTTTCTCAAAAGATTTCCTAGAAAGGAATTCTATACCATCTCCAAATTTCTAAGAATTGCTTTAATAAGAAAATTAATTTTTCTTTGCAATCAAACTTTTTTTTAAAGCATGGCCTTGCTCTTTACATTCTATGTAAACTCATGGGCCTTGGACTTCTATACTCAAGAATACATGAGGTGAAAACAGGCTAATGTTCTGCAGATCCCTAGATCAACAAAACAGAAGAATTTCACTGAGGAGGGTTTCCCATGAATTGAAAGTGGGGTTGCCCACACTTTACAGTTTTGGATTAAGTGACCAATCCTGAACTTGATGATCTTCTCATGTCTCCTACCTGACATTCCACACAGCCCAGGTCCTTTCACAATTTGGCTCAAATTTCTTGGAAATTCAGCTGAAATTCAATCTCAGTTTGTGAACCTTGGCAAAGAATTCTGCTGACCTGCTCCAAGATCCCCCCCAGCCAGCAGCATGCGCTCTCTTCCCTCTCTGGAGGACCCAGGGGACCGGCTTTACTGAGTGTTTGTGTTGGTTGTCCTCCCCGAGTCCAGGGTGACGTCTCCTTTCCAAAGTTCCATGTCTACCATTTTCTGATGTTGATCACCACACTCCAGAGGGAAGTAAAAATCCTGGGGCCATACTAAGAGTGAAAAGTTTTATAGCATCCTCCAAAATAGCCAGTTTAGTCTTAGACTCCTGCCCTCGCCAGCCTCCCTCTTCTCCTCACACTCCTGGCCACTCTTAACAACATTCCTGCACATAGTTCCATCATCCCTTAACATTATTATCCTAAAAGTCCCTCTGGCTACAATTCCTTTCATCATGTGTCCCACAGCACTGTGTGAAAATCTATGATGACTATGAGAAAGTCTATAAAGTGGACCACTCCTATTTTATCCTTTGGTTATTTTTGCAATTAAGTTAAAAATTGTCTTCTACAGAGTATCTCTGCATGCGTGAAGAATTCCAATCAAGGAAATCTCAAAATTAAACCTAATTCTCTTTTCAAAATATAATCTATCTCCTCAAAACAGCAGGTACATTCAGAGCGATTGCAATTGTAATGTTGTGATTGCATAAAATCCCAAAGTGACTTTCTAAATGTAATGATTCTAAAATCCATAGAAAATTAAGCAAGTAAAACGTAATAAAATTTCAGGTGGGGGGAAGACTGCCATAATCTAAAAGTATTAGAAAGCTATACAACAAGTAAAACATTTTTGTTCTAACATGGTATTCAGTAGATGGGTCATAATTTTTTTAATCCAAGAATACATGAGAATTTAATAAATGTTAAGGGTGAAAATTCAAACTGGAAGATTTGTTTATTCAGAGAAAAATAGCTTTCTCTCTCACAGCATGTACTAAAATGCCATGTGAATTATAGAGTTAAATGTTTGAAAATAAAAAGAGGGATTTTTTTCTTAATTCAGGTATAATTGGTCAAAGCTTAGTGTTTAAAAATTTAAACAAGATAACAACCTTTACCCATTAAATTTACAAATTTTTTTTTAAAACTCAGTGTTGATGATTATGTAGAAATAAGTTTTCTTATTCATTACTGGGGTTAAACTGGTAATTTCTAAAAAGCAATTCAAAAATAGGTATCAAGAGCTTATAACTGTCATACAACTCTGTATATTAAAATTCTAGACATTGGACTTAAGATAATAATCAAAAATTACACAAATATATGGATACAGCATGTTCATCATAACAACATAATTTATCAAAGAGGTTTTTTTTTTTTTTAACAGAAATGCACAGGCAAGTCAGTGTACAAGTGAAGTAGATAAAGACCCTTGCTCCATACATCTATTTTCATCCACACATTTCAACAGGAATGCAGTGGCTGAACCTTCAGAGTTATTAAAAACATGTGATGTTTCTAGGGTGGCCCTGATTGAGGGTAGATTACATGAAAGGACAATAAAGGATGAAGGTTTGAGATCAATGAGAAAATACATTAAGATTGCGTTGTTTTCAGACTTCAATATGCCTGGTTGGATCCACAGAAACTTTAACTGCCTAAAAAGATTGTAGATATTCACAACCTGGGAGCCATTCAGACCTCCTGGGTACACATAGACCTGTGTACATTGAGTCTGTTATAACTGAGTAACTCCATCCCATTCTGCCTTAGGTAGGCCAGGTTTACTCCTGCAGGCTGGGCATAAAATGGTTAATTGGCATCTCCTTTTACTTTCAAAAGTGCCTAAGTATTTGGATGATAAATTATATCGACACTCTAATGACCCATTTATCTTAATTAAATACATTTCATTTATTTAAATGAAATGGTGTTTTTGGCACAAAGGAATATGTTGAAGAGCATTAAGTGAAATAGCTCAATGTAATTAATGACAGTATTTGCTAAGGGTGTTGTCCATTATATTATATTGTTCTTCTCTTTAAGAACCCATGAGAGGCATTTCTCTCTGGTCTCAGCAGCAGTGTAGCTGTTTCTCCCAAGTAACTGGTGTATTTTGCATCCTGGACTCTGAATTGAAGAATTGGTCCTGTTTTTCACTTTGCACTCAGTCATTGCTAGAATCTTGGAATCAAATGCATGATTCACCTTTAGTTGCAATTATGGCCTTCAAGTTCTGGGATATAAATGATTAGGTCCCTAATTTACCGTTTGACCTCTCCTTCAGACTTTAAATACTTTGTTTGTTTTGCCTGTCTTTCTGTTTGTTTGCTTGTTTGTTTGTTTGTTAATTTTACAAACTTGAAAATAGTAGAAGTATCACTCAACCACAGCTGTTAAACAACAGTAGATTTCTGTCCTTCAAAAGATACATATTACAATAAGAATGATACAAGTACTGCTAGCATAGAGCACATCTGTCAGTCACCCATTCCAACACAGCCTAAGTCTTAACATTTACTGCATCACTAAAACACCTTGAGAGTTCAGTCAAGAAAGAAAACCCAAGGTTGTGACCTGATGATGAGTTGATAGACTTTATTACCATAAATAATATCTCCCAAATATTTTTATATTTAGGTTTCATGGGTTCTGCAGCTACAGAAAGCTTTTACTACAGATGGCACCTGGTGACTTAGGCTCTGATCAGTCTAAGGATAAAACCTTCCTCCAATTGCTAGAGGGTGGTAGAGGCAGTTATTGCAGAACTTCCAGTAGCAGCACAAGCCTAAAATCGATTGCTGCATTTGCAACACTGGTTGGCAGAAAGGAATTTTAAATCACCAGAAATTAGATGATTGAGACAATATACTCTGGTTTTGTTTTCCTCCCTGGTGTCTCTTTGGACTGAGCAGCACCTTTTCCTCAGTAATAAAGACACATTTTTTAAAAGATATTGTTGTATTTTCTTTGCAACTTTTCTATAAATCCAACTCTATTCTATTTTTTTCTAAAAAGAATAGTATCTTTTAAAAAAAACAACTCTCTGTGTGCAAGCTGCTAATTTGCAGTTCTCCAAACTCCAAGCACATAGTAAGATAGCGCTTCCTGGACTCCTGGACTTGGTAGGGTCATGTTACTACCTCTGGCCAATGAATTGGAGCTGGAATTATTTCCTGACATGGCAGTAAGTTGCTGCTCTGGCACCACTTTCCCTCTGCCACAGTGATTGGAAATGTCCTAGATAATGGATGTTCCACCATAGTGGGTCTTGAGTAATGATGAAGCAGCAGAGTCTCAGCTGACCACGAATGGGCATGTGCAAGATTAAGATATAAACTTTTGTTTTTCAATCCAACTGAGATTTGAGAACTACTACACTTTTCCATAGCATAACGGATCATATGCTGATATAACATGACCGGACTTTAGATAGAATGGTGAAGTCCAAGTTTATCTAAGTGTACTCTGTGTATATACGTGTGTGTGTGGAGTTTATTAAAAGGCCCTTATGCACTATTTAGTATAACTATGTATTCCTGTTTGTCCAAAAGATTTCAGGTTGACATTCATTGTCCTGGAGTAACTTAATCATAGAGTTCCTCTTCATTAAGTCCCCAGTTTATGCAACACATTATATAATCACACTAGGACTGCTGCATGCCTCATTTCGCATACAATGTGCATTACACATACTATATGCATTTTGTGCGGAAACCTCAATATAAACCTTCATCTTATTTTCCTAACTCATTTTTCTCTCATTTTTCCAACAAAGTATTTCTCCATTTTGTTGTAATGTACGAAACCTTTACTCTTCCCATAAAGAAACAAACTGGTATGTTGTATGTATACAATTTATTTTAATTACTTAATTTTAAACTAAGTTTAAATTAATTTATTAAAAATAAATTTGTATTTTTAAATATGCTTGAGGAATTATAAATGACTTTCTCCCTTTTAATCCTGTTACATATCCTCCATTTCATATCATTGCCTTTCATGTTTCATGTAACTGATTGACCTTAAGATTAACTAGATAGAGTGCTATGAGTATTGTATCAGTCACAACTTTTGTCTGCAAGCAAAGAGAGATAGGTTTTGGTTGAGTTAAGAATAAAATTGAATTAATTTAAAAGATCTCAGGTAACTTACAGAATTAATGGAAAAGTTTGAAGGTAGGCAGCCATATAAAATCTCCCCAAGCCGGGCTCGGTGGCTCAGCCTGTAATCCCGCGCCTTTGGGAGGCTGAGGTGAGTGGATTGCCTGAGCCCGCGGGTTCGAGACCCGCCTGGGCAGCGAGACCTCATCTCTACAATAAATCAAAAAAAAAAAATCAGACGGGCACGGTAGCGCATGCCTGTAATTCCGGCTACTTGGAAGGCTGAGGCGGAAGGATCGCCAGAGCCCAGCAGGTCGAGGCGCGGTGGCCGGAAGCGGCCACTGCACTCCAGTTTGGGCAACCGAGTGAGACTCCAACTCAAAAAAAAAAAAAAAAAAAATCTCCCAGTATCGTTGTCCAGTGAGGAAAGAGTTTCAACTGATTGACCTGGTGGTAGTAAAAAGAAGGAAGGTATTGGCTGGGCATGGTGGCTCAAGCCTGTAATCTCAGCACTTTGGGAGGCTGAGGTAATGGGATTTCCTGATTCCATGGGTTCAAGAACAGCCTGGGCAATTTGGCGAGACCTAATCTCTACAATAAATTTTTTAAAATAAGCCCAGCATGGTAGCACATGCCTGTAGTTCCAGCTACTTGGAAGGCTGAAGTGGAAGGATCGCCTGAGCCCAGTAGGTCAGTGCTGGGGTGGCTGTGAATAAGCCACTGCACTCTAGCCAGGGCAATAGAGTAAGACTCCAACTCAAAAAAAAAAAAAAAAAAAAAAAAGAAGGTTTTTATTCTTGACTTCTTTAGTTGCTAGTTCCTGAATCAAAATCTGATGTAGGTATTACTGACTGATATGCTAAATGACTGTGTTCTACTGCAAAAAAAAAAAAAGTTTGGAAAAGCAAAAATCTAACATTTGCAGTTTCTGTGGTAGAAAACAGTCTTTATTCCATACCAAGTCACCAGAATGTGGAATTAAACAAATATTTCCTTGACATTTTACTAATGGTTTAGATGCTAAACCAGAAAGAATAGATGAAGAGCCAAAATAAATAGCAAATGTCTATTTTTAGGCAATGAAATTCAATACAAAAATGTAGTGATCATTATTTTGTGTACACACGTGGGTTTGCTCTACTGTGGCCAAACACCCACAAACCTATTCATCCTATTCATCCCTATGCACCTAGACCACAGCTGTAGCTGAAAAGTCAGATAAATTCAACCACTTTACACCAATTTGCAAATTCTTCCTCCACTAATGACTACACAGACAATGACTTTAAACAAGGCAAATATTATTTTCTCTTAACACAGAAAAATCTGTGGCAATATCTCCATCCATATATTTAGGTGAAGTAACGACAATTCTCACATGTAGAGCCATCCCCAGGGTTAGTAACAAGTCCACTTGCCTACCTGCCCAGGTCATTTCCATTACGAATTCATTTACCCAAGATGCTAGCTAGATAAATTGCAATATGTTTTTTTAACTGCTATATGTTAAATAAAAATATGTTACTCCTCAAGCTAAAGCCAGAAACCAGCTTTGCTTCTCAGTAACAACGTGCCTTTAGATAGCCATTGGTGTCATTTTTATCACCTATGAAACGAGGCATTTGACAATGATAAGATCCCCAAAGTTCTTTCAAATCTCAAATTCTATGGTTCAATAAATCCCAATATGAAACAATTAGGCATGATTGTGCCCAGGTACAAGCTCCTGACCTAAGCAAGGCATTAGTACATAGCAGATACTTAACAAACATTTGAAGAATGGATGAAAAAATAATCAGTAGATGAATAAATGAATGAATGATGAATGAATGAAAGTTTCTAGATTCTTTGTTGAATGAAGTATAACCAGGCCAAGGGATAGCATTCTATTGAATGCTCTCTGATAATTGTTTATCTTTCAATTAATCCATAGGCCTTTCCCTTTCCCCAAACTAACACTATGAACTGCTTAGCTAAGATGTTCTAGCTGTACCATTTTTAACTCACTTTTTAGAAAGCCTGTTGAAATATGTTTCACACTTTACACCATTGCACATACACTGAAGTCTACAATTCAATGCTTTTTTAGTATATTCACAGTTATGAAAGCATAACCACAGTCTAATTTTAGAACACTTCCATGACTCCCCCTAAAAACCTGATATCCATTAGTATACTCTCTATCCCAATCCCCAGCCCTAAGCAACCACTAATCAATTTCCAGTCTCAATAAATTTGCCTATTCTTAACATTTCATATTAATGAAATCATAAAATATATGCTCTTTGCAACTGACATCTTTCAATTAGCATAATGTTTTTAAGCATTGTCCATGTCATAACATTTATCAATATGTTTTTCTTTTTGATGGCCAAACAGAAATTTATTGTATAAATATACTACTTTGTATTTATTCATCTATCAGATGATGGACATTTTAGTTGTTTCTACTTTTTCACTATTATGACTAGTGTTGCTATGAACATCACCATACCAGCTTTTGTGTAAATACATGTTTTAATTTCTTTATGGCAACTTCCTAGGAATAGAAGTTCTGAGTTTTATGGTAACTCTATGTTTAGCCTTTTGCAAAACTGTCAAATGGTTTTCCAAAGTGGCTGCACCATTTTATATACCCACCAGCAATATATATAAGGGCTCCGATTTCTCCATGTCCTTACCAACACTTGTTATTATCTGTCTTTTTGATCATAGCCATCCTAGTGGGTGTGAACTGGTGTTTCACTGTGGTTTTGATTTACATTTATCTGATGGCTAATTATGTTGAACACCTTTTTATTTGCTTATTGGCCATTTGTATGTCTTCCTTGGAGAAATGTCTATTAAGATTCATAGATCATTTTGAGGGATCCAAGATGGCCACCGCAGACTAATACCTCTGTCACTGAGCAAGGCAGAGTATACGGACCCAGACATCGATAGATGGAGACACCTCGAACACTTTTAGATGGGTAAAGTACCCTTGAACTCAGCAAAGGTTTCTGAACACATAGAGACCAGAAAGTGACAGCAGTGCAGTAATCTGGGTATCCCATCCCCTGAAGTGTGCCAGGCTCACACAGGAACCAGAGCCCTATCTGGTGATTAAGAGTGGGTGAATGACCCTAAGACATTTTGGGTTGATTCATCCCCTCCCAGTCATGCACAAGTCATCAGTCCCACATAGGAGGAGTCCTGATCAGGGCACAGCAATGGGCAACAGGATCCCAAGAGGAATGGGGAACAAAACTTGTGCTCAGTCAGCCACTGTGAGCATGACTTCTGCCAGCAGAGCCCAGTAGCCAGCTCCCAGGTGGGGAAAGCATGCTGCAGAGTGAACCCGGCTGGTGCCTGCTACCAACAGCAAAGAGCTTCCTGGCCAGATTAGAAAGAATCACCTCCACGTCCTGTATGCCTACAGGGCAGATCTCTCTTCCTCCACTTTGGCAGGGAATTTGTTCTTTTTAAAGAGCAGAATGTGGACTTGAACATGGAGGGAGTGACACAATAGACACCTGAAGACTTACTTAGTGGATAGGCTTCTGGGCTGCAAACCACAGACAGCAGATGGGGGGTGGGGCATCCTCTGCAGAATGGCAGCAGCAGGGGTTGAAAACTAGCCCAACTGGCCGGGCTCGGTGGCTCAGCCTGTAATCCCGCGCCTTTGGGAGGCTGAGGTGAGTGGATTGCCTGAGCCCGCGGGTTCGAGACCCGCCTGGGCAGCGAGACCTCATCTCTACAATAAATCAAAAAATCAGCCGGGCTTGGTAGCACATGCCTGTAATTCCGGCTACTCGGAAGGCTGAGGCGGAAGGATCGCCGGAGCCCAGCAGGTTGAGGCTGTGGTGGCCAGGAGCAGCCACTGGACTCTAGTCTGGGCGACAGAGTGAGACTCCAGCTCAAAAAAAAAAAAGAAAAAGAAAAAGAAAAAAGAAAACTAGCCCAACTAGTTTAACAGCAGGAGAGAAAATTCACAATAGAGAAACCTGCCACGGAGTGGAGCAAAGAGCAAAAGTGAGTGCCCCTCCTTCTCTCACTGAATGACCCATATTGAATCACAGAAAGGGCCCTAGAACAGAGGGTAATAGACCAGCTTCAACAAAACCAAAGTGGAATCATATAGAGGGAAGAGAGACATGTCATAAATGAGGAAAAGTCAATTTAAAAATACAGGTAACCCTCAAAGTCCTAAAGAGACAGTACCTGAAAAAGTAGCTGTCAGGGCACAAACAATGGAAATCCCCCAAAATGACCAGTCACAGATAACAGTCACAGAATTCAGAGAATGGATGGCTAAAATGAACAGAGAGAACCAAGAGAATCTAGAAAAAAAACTCACCAATGCTATACAGGAAGTAAAAGCAGAGGTAGCCAATTTTAGAAAAGCCCATTCTGACATAATGGATATGAAGGTCATCCTGAAAATTAAAAACAAGCATAGGTAACAAGCATAGAGAGCAGGATCAGGCAGAGGAGAGACTCTCAGAGTTTGAAAATCAAAACATGGAATTAATCCAGTCTGTCAAAAACAGGGGAAAAAAAGCTCAAAAAGAAGAAGTAAAGCCTTTGAGAGAAGTGGGACTACGTCAAGAAGCCAAATCTCCACCTGATTAGTGTCCCTGAAGCAGAAAGGGAAACAGAGATCACCATGGAACAAACATACCATGAGGTCATCCAAGAAAACTTCCCACGTCTCACTAAAAAGGCAACTATTCATACACAAGAGATCAGAGAACCCCCAAAGGTATCACATGAGAAGACCATCCCCAAGACACATAGTATTCTGCCTCCACAAAGTAAGCATGAAAGAAAAAATTCTAAAGACAGAAAAAGAAAAAGGTCAGACTATCTAGCAGGGAAGACCCATTAGAATCACTACAAGCCAGAAGGGATCTAAGTCCAATTTTAAACATTCTTAAAGAAAAGCAATTCCAGTCAACAGTTTCCTACCACACCAAGCTAAGCTTCATCAAAATGGGGAATTAAAATTCTTTCCAGACACCCAATCCCTAAGAGAATATCCCACCTCCAGACCAGCCCTTCAGGAGATGCTTAAGAAGGTGTTGAACACATACACAAACACACACAAGAATGGTCACGCCCATCACAATAATACAGGTAAGCACAGAGTCAACAGAGCATACAGTGCATTCACAAAAGTGAAAATACACACATATATAAAAATACAAAAGTTAAAAAGAAAACAAAGCTATATTCCAAAAGCCCTTTGACTGGAAAAATCCACACATTTCAATAATCAGCTTGAATGCAAATGGACTAAATGCACCACTGAAGACACAGAGATTGGCAAGCTGGATAAAGAAGCATGCTTCAATAGCCTGTTGCCTCCAGGAATCTCATCTCACTGCAAAAGACACCCATAGGTTCAAAGTTGGATATTCAATTTATTCTTATTTCAACCTTGGTAGGTTGTGTCATGTCAGAAAGTCCTCCATTTCCTTTAGGGTTTCTAGTTTATTTGCATACAGGTGTGGGCTAGAAAATGGTCTTTCAGGCAAATAAAAAACAGAAGAGGGCAGATGTAGCTATTTTGATATTACAAAAAGCAGACTTCAAGCCACCAAAAATTAAAAAGGACATGGAAGGATACTACATAATGATAAAAGGCTCAATTCGTCAGGAAGAAATATCCATTTTAAACATATATGCATCCAACACAGGAGCATCAGGTTTTATAAAACAACTTCTAAGTAAACTAAGAGAGGATGCTCACACAATCAGTGTTGGAGACCTAAATACCCCACTAACAGCTTTAAATAGATCACTAGGGCAAAAAACCAACATGGAGATTCAGAACCTTAAGTCAACACTTGATCAAATGGATTTAGTAGACATATAGAACACTTCACCCAACAACTACAGAGTATACCTTATACTCATCAGCACATGGAACATACTCTAAGACTGATCACATTCTCAGACATAAATCAAGCATGAACAAATTTCAAAAGATTGAAATAATGAAATAATACCATGCATCTTCACAGATTACTGTGGAATAAAAATAAATATCACCACCCACAAGATCTCCCCAAAACACACAAAGATATGAATACTAAACAACATGCTGCTGAAAAACTTCTAGGTCAACGGAAATCAAGACAGAAATAAAAAGATTTCTGAAAACAAACACCAAAGACACCTCTGAGATGCCATGAAATCAGTGTTAAGAGGAAAAGTCAATAGCATTGAATGCATCAAGAAAACAAAGATGACAAGTAAACAGCCTAGCATCATACCTAAAGGAGATGGAAAGGGAAGATTATCAAAATCCTAACTTGAGCAGAAGAAACCGGATCACAAAGATAAAATCACAATTGCAGGATATAGACGACAAAAATATCATAGAAAAGATCAGCAAGACAAAAAGTTAGTTCTTTGAAAAGATAAATAAGATTGATGAACCCCTGGTTAGATTGGCTAAAAAAGAGACAAAGTCCAAATAAACACAAATAGAAATGCAAAAGGCAAAGTCACAAATGACCCTGAAGTAATTCAAAAGATTATCAGAGATTACTGAGAACACCTGTATGCAAATAAACTAGAAAACCTAAAGGAAATGGGTACTTTCTGTCATCACACAATCTCCCAAGATTGAAACAAGAGAAATTGAAGCTCTAAACAGACCATAACAATCCAGGAAATCAACTCAGTCACTGGAAATCTCCCCACCAAAAAAAGCCCCAGACCAGATGACTTTACAGCTGAATGCTACAAGACATACAAGGAGGAGCTGATACCAATCTTACTTAAAGTATTCCAGGCAATTGAGAATGATGGTATTCTCCCTAACTCATTTTATGAAGCTAACTTCATACTGATACCCAAACCTGGCAAAGACTCAACAAGGAAAGAGAATTATAGGCCAATCTCCTTGATGAACATGGATACAAAAATTCTAGCAAGATTCTAGCAAACAGGACCCAACAATGCATCTCAAAGATCATCCACCATGACCAGATGGGCTTAATTCCTGGGATGTTGGGTTGGTTCAACATTCACATGAACATAAATCTAATTCAGCACTTTAATAGATGTAAACCCAAGGACCACATGATTATATTATTAGGTGCAGAAAAAACAGCATTCCTTCTTGACAAAAACCCTTGAGCAAACTAGGCATTAAAGGAAAATTCCTCAAATCAGTAAGAGCCAACTATGATAAATCCACAACCAGCATTTTACTCAATGGGCAGAAGCTGAAAACATACCCCCTAAGAACAGGAACAAGACAAGGATGCCTACTATCACCCCTCCTGTTCGACATAGTGTTGGAAGTCCTAACCAGAGAAATAAATAAAGAGAAGAAAATCAGGGGTATCCAAATAGTAAAAGAGGAAGTTAAGCTATCCCTTTCTGCAGATGATATGATTCTATACCTTGAATACCATAGGGAGTCTGTCCAAAGCATCCTCATACTGATAAATGACTTTGGTAAAGTCTCAAGTTACAAAATCAATGTGCAAAAGATAGCTGCATTTCTATACACCAACAAGCAGGCAGAGAACCAAATAAAACCACAATCCCATTCACAATAGCCACAAAATAATAAAAATCTTGGCATCCAACTAACCAGAGATGTGAAAGACTTTTACCACGAGAACTACAAAATGCTGCCCAAAGAAATCAAAGATGATACAAACACATGAAAAAATATTCTATGTTCATGAGTTGGAAGAATCAATATTGTCAAGATGGCTATTCTACACAAGACAATCTACAGATTCAATGCAATACCTACAAAATTACCAGCATCATTTTCTTAGACCTGGAAACAATACAGAAATTCATATGGAAATAAAAAAGAGCATGAATAGCCAAAGTAATCCTCAGCAAAAGGAACAAAGTTGGAGGCAAATAGACATCAAAATCTATTACAAGCCTACAGTAACCAAAACAGCCTGATATTGGTATAGGAATAGGCACATAGACCAATGGACAGATATTTCAGAAGCAAAAACACAAACCTTCAACTAATCATTGACAAAACCACCAATAACAATCACTGGAGAGAGGAGACCATAGTTAGAAAATGGTACTGGGGAAACTGGCTGATCACATCCAGAAGAATGAAACTGGACACCTACCTATCAACATATACACAAATGAACTCAAAATGGATCAAAGACCTAAACATAAAACCTCCAACTATAAGAATTCTAGAAGAAAACATATTAAACACCCTCATGCACACTGGAGTAGGCAAAGAATTCTTGACCACGTTTCCAAAAGTGAATGCCATAACAGCTAAGATAGATAAGTAGGATACCATCAAACTGAAAAGCTTTTGCACAGCAAAATAAACTATCAAGAAACAACCCACAGAATGAGGGGGAAAAGTGTGCAAATTAGGCATCTGACAAAAGCCTAACACCCAGGATATACAAGGAATTCAAATGAAAGTAACAACTAAAAAAAAAAAAACCATTACAAAGTGAGCAAAGGACATGAACAGACACTTCTCAGAAGATGACATACCAGCAGCTAACAGACACATGAAAAAATGCTCAGCCTCACTAATCATCAGAGAATTGCAAATCAAAACTATAATAAAATACCACCTAAATCAGGTAGGGATGGCTATCATTAATAAGTCAAAAAACAACAGATGCCAGTGCAGGTACAGAAAAAAGGGAACTCGTCTACCCTGTCAGTGGGAGTGCAAACTAGTTAAAACTCTAAGGAAAGCAGTTTGGTGATTCTTTAAAGAACTAAAAATTGCCCTTTCATAACATCCAGCAATTCCTCTCCTGGAATATGCACGGAGGAATATAAATTGTTCTACCAAAAAGACTTCTGCATGTGCATGCTTATTGTCACACAATTCACAATAGCAAAAACATGGAAAATTGACTGGATAAAGAAAATGTGGTACATATACATGGTGGAATATTACACAGCCAAAAAGAAGAACAAAATTATATTCTTTGCAGCAAATTGAATGGAGGTGGAGACCATCATACTAAGTGAACTGTCACAGAAACAAAGAACTGAATAATGCATGTTCTCACTCATAAGTGGGTCCTGAACATTTGTCACATTAGCACAAGGTAGTGATTAGCAGTCTCTGGGCACTGCTAGGGGAAGGAGGAAGGAGGAAAGTGGGAGCACATGACAACATAAAAGGTACCTGGTTCACTACCATGGCGAGTGAGGGCCAGTTAGAAGCACAGACTTCACCTGCATGCAACCTGCTTATGTAGTGAACTCTCAGTTGTACCTGAATTGAATTATCACTTTGATTACTCTAACAATTTTTTTCATTATATTTTCTTTGTGGGTTTCTGTAGGGTTTATAATATACATCTTAATCTGTGGCAATGTGCTTCAGACTGTACTAAATTCCAGTAAGATGTAAAAATGGTTTTCCCATACACCTCTCTTCCCATTTCTTCTTTTCTATACTATTATTAATGTAATTTTAATCTAAACACTAACTTCCCCACACTTTGTTTCAAATACAATCAGTCTTTGGTAACAGCTTGGAGTTCTCTGTTCTTATGGTCTTCTCTGTCTCTGAGAAATACCTGCAACTCTGCTCCAAAACTTGGAGCTGGGAGTGACCCACTTCTTTCAAATAACATCACTGCCTATGGGCAGGGCACTAGGCTAGGACAGTAGTCTTTAGTTTTCTCACCTTACCTCTCCCAGTATGTAACCTCCAACCTGGAACAAGCAAGACTGAACACAGACAACCAGAGCCTCAGCATTCTTGGCCTGCCATGTCTGGAGTATAGCTTTTACCTTGAGTGGAGAAAGGCTAGGGAAAGTAAACCCCAGATCCTTCAATCACTCTTTCTGAGAATAAAGCCTCTGAAACATGGACTTGGGAGAGGGGATAAGAAATTCTGGTGGACTATATCACCCAAGGAGATAGTATAGTCCTCAAGTTGGAGCTGAGATGAAAGGGAGTTCTGTGCTCTAGGTTGCTCTCACTTGAAGTGGGGATTCCATCATACTGAACCGGGAATGGTAAGGGTACAAGCAGGCTGCAGTTCAAAGGACACAGATTCCTACTGTTCTTATTGAGATAGAGTAGATTTTCTTGAATAAATGTTTCTTTATTTATTTTTCAAGTACAAATGTACTTCATCTGAAAACATTCATAAATATTTGCCCTTAAGACAAATTCAAAAGATTTTAATTTTTCTTTTTTGTAATTTTCACCAATTATAGTTCTTTCATTGGACAAAAGGTCTACAAAGCTTGTCACTCCTCCATTCCAGAAGTCATCTTTTGTTCATCTTAAATAATTATTTGAGTTTAAAAAGTTTTTCTTTATTTTTTAATTAGGACGAGAATATTTTCTTTTTTAATTTTAATTTTAATTTTAGAGTTGTGGGGTACATGTGAGGATTTGCTATGTAAGTAAATTGTGTTCAGGTGAGTTTGGGCTTCTAGAGAGCTCTCTCTTCCCTTGGTAGTGAACATGGTATCCAATGAGTAGTTGTATGCTCCTTATTTTAAAAGTTTTTATTAGCAATTCATATTATAAAACCTTCTTAGAGTTAAAGTATACTTTCTTGCTTTCTCCTTCACTCTCATGCTGTTCAAGTAAGAATAATCAGAAAAATTAATTATGCAGATTTCTATACAATACCCTATGAACCACTGAATCGCTGACCTATAGCAGTTTGTGAATAACATTTGGCATGCACACAGCCTGCCTTATTTCACATATGTCCAAAAATTCAACTGCAGTTTTCTACCAAACTTTTTGTCTTAAGTTATATTTAAGTATACTTGCAATGACATGCTTCACTTCTCCTTTACAAAGTATTGGGTACACAACATATATTCCATATATATAACCAGAAATGTGATGTTATAATGATCTTGTAGTCTGACATCAACACTAACACATTGAGAAATATCCATTGTGAAGACACTTCAAAGTTTGGACCAATTATTTGACATTGTCACGTACTTACTGAATATTTGGCAAAATCTAGTTGTGCCAACAGTTGAAACACATTTGTAGCAATGTTTTCATTGTTTCCTGTATTTTTCTTGTATTAGAAACATAATAGCATGTTTATAGTAATTCCATCTTTCTGATTATTAATGCAGTTATATAAAGTCCTAGCCAATTCACCGATCTGCAAATTGAATGAATATATTTCATCCTAGTCCATTAGTCATAACTCAGACTGTACCAATGTGCCAGCCCAGAACTTGCCCCAGTAGAATTATACTTGATCTCCTCTGCCCTTTAGTTGATAGAAAAACCATTGATAAATCACTAGGAATAACATTTTAATCAGTTGTACTTTCTCTTGTCAGTTGTTTGATCTAAACCTAATTTTCAAGGATTCTGAGTGAATCTATTCAACAACTTTCAGCCCTCCCCAAAGTTGGGGATTCCAATAGGTTACTAGTCCAAGGAAATGTATTTTTTTTTTTTTTTTGAGTTGGAGTCTCACTCTGTCATCCAGACTGGAGTGCAGTGGCCGCTCCTGGCCACCACAGCCTCGACGTACTGGGCTCCGACGATCCTTCCGCCTCAGCCTTTCAAGGAGCCAGAATTACAGGCATGCACTACCACACCCAGCTGATTTTTTTTATTTTATTGTAGAGATGAGGTCTCACTGCCCAGGCGGGTCTCGAACCCGCGGGCTCAGGCAATCGACTCACCTCAGCCTCCCAAAGGCACGGGATTACAGGCTGAGCCACCGAGCCCGGCAAGGAAATGTATTTTAAACATTTTAATATGGACATGCCTTTTGTTTAGAAATTGTATTAATTAAGAACATTGGTTTCTCTTCATGGAGCTCCAGTTCCACCTCCAGGGCCAGATGAGAAAAAAATAATGATCAATTTAATCTACAGAATAATATGGAATTTATCTTGGATGATTTCAGTAGACTATGGATGATATATGGATTCAATTTTGAGCTAATCCCAAAATATTATCAACTTTCTAGAATACTATACTAAGAAAGATTCTGAGACTATATTTGGAGTTAGTGATAATGTTCCATGATTAGAAAGATCCACCAGGGACATAAGACAGAAGAAAGTAACACTTATGCTACCTATGTGCTGTCAACAGGGGTTTAGGTCCAATGACACTGATTTACTTTCAGGTATAAGGTAATATACTTAGTAATATCACCATTATCCATGCCATATTTCTCCATAGGGTGACAGTCCTCATGAGGCTAAATGTCTTCAAAAATATGAAACATATGAGCATGCTACAAACCATCTTGCTGCTCCTAGTTTCTCTCACTGAAATCATGTTTAACTCATCTAACTTTCTTTTCACTGTTTGCCTATGAATGACATATCAGACATATCAGAAAACTCTTCCTTTAAGCTTTATGATAAATGTTTTAATAGTAAGAAAGTCTATCACAAAAAGAAAGTAAGAAGCATTTTCCATTCAACTGAGGGACATTGCCAAAGTAAGGTGCTGGGGATAATGAATAGTCCATGGTTGTCTATGCAACATGAATATTTTTAAAATGCAAAATGATGCCAATGAGTGGTGATCATGAATATAATAAGTGCTTCCTGGGTCTTAGTGTGTCTGTGCATGTCAATCCTGTTCCTTTGTGGTTTTCCATTAATTTATGTAAATTCAGAAATAAAGATACTAATATATAAGCAAGATGGTACAATAGAGATTCTAGTCCTTATACCTTCACAGAAACATTAATTTTGACAATCATCCATGTATGGAAATATCTCTGTGGGAACTCAGGAGTCCAGAGGGGAGATCATAGCACTCTATTCAAGTAAACAATCTGAGGATAGATGCATGAAGGAGGTAACAAGAGTACTTGAAGTTTACCTCTGCCAACCCTCCCTAAAAGTGGCATAAGAAAAAAGTGATTCTTTATTCTTTTTACAAGGAAATCTCTATAAGGCTATCAACAGATTTCTTGGCAGAAACCTTACAAGCCAGGACAGAGTGGGATGATACAATTGAAGTGGTAAAGGGGGAAAACCTGCTAACCAAGAATACCTTGTCTGGAAAAGCTGTCCTTCAGAAATAAATGAAAGATAAAG
This sequence comes from Cephalopachus bancanus, assembly GCA_027257055.1. Lineage (NCBI taxonomy): Eukaryota > Metazoa > Chordata > Mammalia > Primates > Tarsiidae > Cephalopachus > Cephalopachus bancanus. Next base: position 938,967 of record JAPVLO010000170.1, on the reverse strand, counting down.
ACTTTTCTGGACAAATACTATGTGATCTCACTTATATGTGGAATTTTTTAAAATTTGCAACTCATGGAAGCAGAGAGTAGAATGGTGGTTACCAAATGCTGGAGAGTGGAGAGATTGGGGAAATATTGGTCAAAAAATATAAAATTTTAGTTAGAAATAAGTTCAAGAGCTCTACTTACATCATGGTGACTATTGTTCATAACCATCTATTATATAATTGAAAATTGCTAAAAGTAGATTTTAGTGTTCTTGCCACAGAAATGATAATTATGTGCAGTATACATATGTTAATTAGCTTAATTTAGCCATTTCAAAATGTATACATATAGCAAAGCATCATGTTTATTAATTAATGTATACATATTAACAAATGCATACATATAGCAAAGCATCAATTTTATCAGTTAAATAAAAAGTAAACAAACAAAATGTATTAAAGACTTAAATGTAGACATAAAACTCCTAGAAGAAAACACAGGGAAAAAGTTCCTTGACTTTGGTCTTAGCAATGATTTTTTTTTTTGATGTGACACTAAAAGCACAGGTAATAAAAACAAAATTAAACAAGTGAAACTATTTCAAACTAAAAAGCTTCTGCGCAACAAAGAAAGTAATGAACAAAATCAAAAAGCATCCTACAGAATGAAAGTAAATATTTGCAAACCATGTGATATATACATACAATGGAATATTCACCTTTAAAAAGAAGGAAATCTTGCCTTTTGTGACATAGGATAGGCTTATGGACATTAATCTCTCTCCTGTCTTCCCACCTCTGCTCAGGTGAAGAATGATGAGTAATAAATGTAAATTGCCAATTTAAATGTCCTATAAAACATAATTTTATGATCTGTGTTGGCTTTGTATTCTTGTGTGACAAATTACTGAAAGCTTGGCAGCTTAAAACAATACCCACTTATTAGCTCATTCATCTTTAGGTCTGAAATCTGACATAGCACTACAAGGTTCTCTGCTCAGGATACAATATAGTCATAATCAAGGTTTTGGCTGGCCTGAGTTCTTGTCTGAAGGCTCTAGGGAAAAGTTGGTTCCCATACTCATTACATTAATTAGCAGAATTTGTTTATCTTCAGTGATAGAAGGTCCCCATTTCTTTGTTAGCTATCAGTCAAAGTCCATTCTCAACTCCCAGACATTGTCCACAGTTTTTTTTGTTTTGTTTTTTTGTTTTTTGTTTTTTGCCACTTGGTCCCCTTTATCTCTAAGCCAGTAACGGTGCATTGAATGCTCTTCTTGCTTCAAATACCTGACTTCTCTTTCTGTGACCAACCAGAGAAAAGGGCCCTTATGGTTAGGTCAGGCTCAAATGAATAATCTCCCTACCTTAAAGTCAACTGTGCTGTGTAACTTAACCTAATCAGAGAGTAAAATCTATCATAGTCACAGTCCCAGGATCATACAACCATCGGGAATTGAGGCAGAGGGAATCTCTGAGGCCATCTTAGAATTCTGCCTACCACATGCTCTTTTGAACTTCATATCTAAATTTGGCTATTGTTTTCCTTGAATTCTGGCCAATAAAGACTCTTAACTATTAAATAACATTTTTACATAAATCTACCCCCTGTTTGGAGGGAGTTTGTCTTTGTGTAAAATAGTTAGAAGTTGTTTAATTTCAATTTCAATGACCAAAGTGATATTCACTAAAAACCTCCTGTTAAAAAAAAAGCAACTGCACCTGTGTACTATATATTATGAATGTTTAATTTCAATGTCTCAGATGTCACAAGGAATGAGTAAAATAAAATTAAAATTACTGTCTTTAAAAATTAATTTTTGAACATCTTAAATTTTTTTTTTGTTTTCCATTAAGAGTTATTTCAAAGGAATGCCTGTGGTTTCTGTTAACTTATTATAGATCCTTCCTTTTATAATGTAAACTAAGGACTGTGTGATAAAGCATTCCAGTTAGAAATATAAACAGATATATTATAGATAACTTAAGTAATGCTTTTCACTCCTGTGAATACAATTTATGTCACTTAAAAGCTGGAATCAAAGGAAGCTTACTTTTAGAGATATTTAGAGTTGGGAGATATAGCAAGCAATAGGAACACTAGTAATTAAATCAAATACCATTCATGGTCTCTGTTAGCATTTTAGGGTTCAAGATGAAACAAGATGGAAAAAGTGTATGATCCCTTGATAAGTATAACTTGCAACAAGTTGGCAAACTGGTAGGAATTAAAAGCCAAAAATAGCAGTTTTGCTGTGTAATTTTTTTTTTGCAATGACTTTATAGCTCCACATCCCAACTTGCATTACTCACTTTGTAAAATAAAGAGAAAACTATACTTTTTAAAAACTTATTTTAAATAAATTACTCCACCAAATTGACCAGTTTAAAGAAAATATTCCAAGGGCTGATGGTGTTTTGAGGTTCTATATGGGAACATAAGAAACAAATATTTTTTGACACTGAGAATAAAGCCAAATATAAAGTCATAACTGCAGTCAATGCAACTTAACCTCTGTTTAGTATCGTGGCTGTTGTAACTAAGCTGAAAATACTTTAGGTAGTACCTTGTTTCTGAATTCTAGTTTAATTTAACTAACACTTTTATTATTTTTTCAAGTTTACCTTTCTATGTAGAATTCATCTTAAAGCAACGCAATCAAGACTCCTCAAGAACACAATTCCCAGACAAAACATAAATAGCTGATTGCAGAATATCACAAGTCTTAAAGATTGTGCTTCACTGAGGGGAAAGACAGGTATGTGGAGACAGAGCAAGATGGAGTCCATTTTTTCATTGGATAGGTTTTGGTTCCTAATCCTTGCCTAGTGTCTGGATCATGAGGCTTGCTTCAAAAATCAAAGAATCAGGTCAGTTCTTTGCCTACTGATTCCTTGTTCTGACTATGAATTGGCTCTCCTGGCATCATCAGATGAATGATCCCAAAAGTTTGCACTGGCCAATACCCAGAAGTCATGAATGTGCTCATGTTCCAAGGACCTTCCATTCACCCCGCTAGTGGAGAAGAGATCCACCACCCTACATAGAATGAGATGACTGAACACACAGTACTTCACATTGGACAGATGAGATTGACAGCAGTTTGTTAGTCACATATACTCACAGCCTGAGAGATGAAGATGCTACATGCCATGCAGGAAGGACCACAAACGGGTTACACTTGGGAATGAACTAAATAGCCAAGGGCTGTGAAAGGCAAGGTTGTAATACCAAGAGGTATGCCTCCTGACCATGGGAAGATGTGATTGGCTTATTTGAGCAATTCACAGACTGGCAGGGAAGTGAAAACTGTTGGTGAGGACTAAGTATGTGCAGCTGGTCTGGTCAGTGGGGGAACAAGCCATGTGAGGAGCCTCTTTTACCTGGTGAAAGGCATATCTGCTGAGAGCAAGAGAATCATGACTGGGTTTTGGGGGCCTTATGAGGTTCAAAGATGTCAAGGCAGCACTTGGAAAGTTGGATCTTACAATACAGATGGCATGAAAAAACACTTTGAACAAACCAAGACCCCACATCAACCCTATCAGAACAAACAACAAACTCTAAGCACCCACCACTGCAAATTTTCTCTACAAATAACAATAATAATAGCAATAACAATAATTCCAAAACTTTACCTTAAAGTTTTAGAAATAAGGAAATTCCATAACCCCTACCTGTTTTATCTTTCCCTCTGACAACTATTGATCATGATTCTCATAATATTTATTCATATATTTGTCTTCCTCACTTTTCCTGCCTGAATGACTCCTTTTTTTTTTTTTTTTTTTTTTTTTTGCCCAGAGGTAAGACCCGATTACTCCAGGAGGTGACCTGGTGCATGTTCAAACTGCTCCCTGCCACTTCCCTCTTGGCCTAGAGACTGTCGTTTTTATGATGGGTTATTTCTGTTTTTTCCAGAAAAGTACTATTGAAGTTTTATTTACATGAAGTGATTCATTTCCACCTTTTTGTCCCCCTCCCCGGTAGCTTAGAAAATGCCAAAAAACTCAAAGTACCTCATGCTGACGCTGAATCATCTTTAGGTGTTCTTGGAGTACGACCCTGAGTTCACAAATGTGCCTATCACAGAAAGAGTGCTCTCGAGCTTCAGCAAACCTGAAGCAAAGTCACCTTCTTTACACCTGTCCAGCACCACCATAGAAAGAAAGATGGAGGGTGTATGAGAGAGAAAGGAGGAGAAAGAGAAAGTGGCAGAAAGAGAGAAAAAAAATAAAGAGAGCAAGAGAGAAATTTGCAAGATTCAAGTAGATTCCAGGAAACAGTGCCATCAATAACATGTGTCACTCTTGATGACATTAGGAGCCAAATTCTAGACTTCACAGCCAGTCACCAGGGGAAGTTTTTGCCGGTACAGTCACTACATAAACTCCCATTTGGTCTTTTTGGTACCCCCTGCCCGGCAGGCATCCTGTAAATTTTCTTGACTCTGTTTCACAAGATTTCTGAACCTGCACGTCCTCCCTGTGCAGTAAGTGCCAGCAAGACTGAGGTCACACCAACACTCACTGCTGGAGTTTTGAGGAAGGTGATGGGAAGCAGCTGTTCTGTGTTGGTTACTGAAAATCACCTGCTGCCTTAGAGAGGATGAAAACCAACCACTCCAGAATAATTCAGCCTTCCTGCTTTTTGCCCTCCTCATTCATTAATTCATTCATGCATTTATTTAGAAACTATTCACAGAGCATCAACTATAGGTGAGGCATTTCCACCACCACTGCTTTGGTCCTACTGGATTTGCTAAGGGAAAGAGGTAGACAGAAATGATAGAAACACAGGTTTATCCACCTTGGAAACAGCTTGGCAGTTTCTAACAAAAACAAAACATAGTCTGAGCAATGACTCATCAATTATGCTTCCAAGGTATATACCTACGTGATTTGAAAACCATGTACTCAACAAAAAAACTCCACTACATGTGAATATTTGTAGCAGCTTTATTCATAATTGTCAAAAACCAGAAGCAGCCAAATGTCCTTCAAGAGGTGAATGGATAAACAGTATGATAATTCATACTTTTAAATATACTCTTCAGTGCTGAAGAAGAGTAAGCCATCAAGCTACTCAATGATTTAGAAGAATCTTAAATGTATATTGTTAAGTAAAAGAAGTCAGTGTAAGGATACATCTATATGATTCTATTTATATGATATTCGGGGAAAGGTGAAACTACAGATATGTAAAACACATCAGTGGTTGTCAAAGGTTTGGGGATGGGGGATGGGGGAGGGCTGACTAGGTTAAGTACACAAGAATTTTTTTTTTAGTGCATAAAACTCTTTCTTTATGGTACCATAGTGATAGCTACACAATGGTAACTATTTTTCAAAATCTATAGAACTTTGCAACATAAAGAATGAGACGAGGGAAATTTTCTTATTAATTTCATGGAATATTTGTTCCAGGGTGGTCTCTGTCTCTCTTTCTGCTGCAGGAAGTCCAATTAATCTTAGGTTCAGCCTCTTGAAATAATCACTCATCTTTTAAAGGTTTTGCTCTCTTTTTAAGCTTCTTTCTATGTTTTTGACAGTTTGGGTTAGTTCCATACTTTGGTCCTCAAGCTCTGAGATTCTTTCTTCTGCTTGGCTAATTCTGCTCTCCATGCTTATAAGTTGGTTATTTATTTCATTCACTGTATTCTTTATTGCTGTTATCTCAGTTATCAGCTCCTTCGTTCTTTGCTCTTGTCTCTCCTCAATTCTATTGATTCTCTCTATCAATGTCTTGATATCTGGATTTGTGGTTTGAGACCAGTCATTCTGGGGGCTCTTCATTGCATTCTAAAGTCTGTATTCTCGGTGGCTGACCTCCCAGGTGTCTGTGTGAGACCTATATTCTTCTTTTGGTTTTTCTTCATTTGTGTAGATTTTCCATCCTCCTTTTTTTTCCCTCTTAATTCTGTTGTTCAGAAATGGTGTGGGGGGGTTGTTTTTACTTCTATTTGCTCAATCTCCTATTCTTCCTTATGTGGATCTTCTGGCTTTGTTCAATTCTGAAGTTAGACTGTGGGGGTGGGGCTGTACTTTTTGCAATTTTGAGATTTAATTGAGGAGGGAGCTGTGGTTCAGAAACTATCTGCAGATCCCAGTACCCACTGACAGGTATGTGGGCCCCCTAGAGCCCGTTTCCCACTGCCTTACAATCTGTCCATACAGTGGGGATCTAAGTTTGCCCCCAAAAGCAAAATGAGGTAAGGAAAAGGAAAAGAATGGAAAAAGGAAGGAGGGGTATGAGAGGAAGGTGGAAAGAGAGAAGAACAAGAAGGAAAACAGACAGGTATACCAACTAACAAATGAAAAGAGACACAAAGACAGGAAAGATTAAAAACATACACACAATCATACAAATACAGAAACCCCCCTACTGATGTACTCTCCCTCAAAAATACCAGTTCACAAACAGAAAGTCTAAAAAAAAGCAATAAAATAACAGAAACAAAGCAAGTGTAAAAACACAATCAAAAACAGAAAGAGGAAAAAATAACTAAAACAAACAAGCAAACTAAAACAAACAAGCAAACTAAAACAAACAAGCAAATAGAAAACGAGTAGATAAATAGGAAAAAAAAACTCTCTCTGAGGTCATTCCTGTAAGTACAACTTCCTTTCAGCTCTGCTCTCCAGTCCCTCCCCTCTGCTCTCAGCACAGGTTGATAGGGTTGCTCTCAGCATGGGTCAGATGCCCCAGGCCTACTGTGGGAGAAGGGTGGATCAGATCTGGACTCATCTGGCTTGCTGCCTATGAAGTCTCCCACTCAGATCTGACATGTCTGCATCTAATCCAGCATGGAGGAGGGGCTTCTGTCTCTGAATTTGATGAGATTACCTCTAGGTCCCAAGTTGGAGGCTGGGTGGAACTGGGCGGAGCAATGCAGTTCTCTGCCTGGGCCCAGGAGAGAGAAAATGGCTCTGGTTGACGTTTCCTCACAGGTGGTGGGGCTCCTCTCCAGTTCTCCCCATCTTCCCTCTCCACTGATCCAGGGCTCCAGCTGCTTTGCTGTCACAGGTGATGGTGTGGGCTGGTCACCAGTTGATGAGAATCAGCTGTATTCAGCAGCCTTTTCTCAGGAGAGTCCCAAGAACAGCAGATGATACTGTCCACCGGTGGCTTTAATCTCAGGGTGGTGGGGGGTTGCAGTCACCTCTGGAGGATAGCCCCAGGTACATGAACTCATATCTCCCCTCAGATGGACTTTCACTCACCCACCAGCATGCACCCACTCATGCAGGGAGTCTTGATGGACACTCACTTTTGTGGAGACTCTCACAGTCTGACCTATCCTGTCACCATCTTTCCAGAAATCAACATAAAGAATGATACTTAATGTAAATTAAAAGAAATATCAAATACCAGGTTGGAGTATCCCTAGATGTATTACAGACTATGACTAAAAAAAATTGAATTATGATATGTACATATGACAAAGCCTCAGTGGAGGGGATTGGAAAAAAAGGTGTTATAAGTAATTTTGGAAATGACTTGGAGCTATAAGACTAAAGAAAACATAAATTGTACATAAGTTCTGTAAAAAAAGAAAAGAAAAGAAAGAAACATGGGTTTATTAAAGTCATCCAAAGCACCTTCTTAGCCAGTTTAAGTATTGGATAAAATGGAACATACATTTTAAACTATGTGAAGGTCTTAAGAAGAAATAATTTTTGGAATGGATGCTTTTCGTTTGGGTGCTATCTATTTAAATCAACATTAGAATAAATGAACTCTACATTGAGAAATTAACCTGAAAATACAGAAATCAATCTTGTCATCTCATTTTGATTAGCTAATAGTACCTATTAAATACAATTTATAGGAAGCCATTGGTTTGGACTAAGCTCCTTCACTAGGCCTCAACAGACCAGACTAAAAACCGAAATGGAGTCACTCATGTTGATGTTTCACACTGCCAACCTAAAACTAAGGTGTTCATCTGACCTTCCAAAGCATCAGGAGATAGGAAGAATAGCCAAATCCCCAAACAGGTCAGTTTTAGCTGACTTGATAAGGAAGTCCCCTCAACTTTAACCTTTATAAGAAAAGACCAATCTTCCTTTTGGTCTTTGTTTCTGCTTTCTTCAGCCCTTTTCTGTTTATAAATCTAACTGCCTCTGCTCAGTTCATCAAAACACCCATTCTATTTTATAGAAGGAAATATTGCCTGATCCTAGAATCATAAGTGGCAATTAAGATCTTTAAGCTAAATTTGTTCTAATTTTGACTTTCAATATACCTAGCCCTGTGAATGTTATCTTTAAATAGTCACAGTATTGCTTTGGTTTTCTAAGAATGCTGTTTATCTAAGATTGACATTGATTTTTGAGGCACATGGGTCAAATTTTAGTTTCCAGAAAATGTATTATTTTTAAAATTCCATTTGTATTGGCAAACTATTAGACCCCAAATGAAGCTAACAGGAAACTTTTTTCAAAATGTTAAGAAATAAATAGGTACTAATTTCAATCCCACATTAAGAAAAGAAAATGTCCTCACTGGTTTGAAAGAAAACCGAATTATTTTCTTCTTCTTCTTGAGCAGTAAGTTTACGAATATTCAATCACACATTTGGTATGATAACTTAGCCTGTTGAAAATCCTCAGTCATTTTCAAATGTTAACCACAGAAATAAAAATTAACCCTTTCCATGTTTAAACTAAGGATACTCACCAATGGTGCTTGAAGCTGCAGCATTTACTCCAATATTTTATATATATATAAAGTCTCTATATAGAATATATATATGATATCTATAAATATACATGCAAAAATTTTAAAATATATTATTGTTAGGATTAGAGACAAGTTCTGTTTAGAAACAACTCCAAGACAGTTTTTATATTTTATTTTCTCATTGAAAACCAGTCAGATTTGCTTCAGCCTTAAAGGGAATGTTTATGTAAAATTAAATTAACACAGCAGTGAACTACACTTTTTTTCTAAATGAATAAAGGGTTAAAATTGATAAACTGAATCATTTGGAAAAACATGGACAGCAAGAAAGCCGGGAGTGTATATAATAAGTTGAAAATGTAAGAGCCTGATTTTAAAAAATTTTTATACACTAAGAAAAGACTTTTAGAAAAGCAACTAGAAAGTTTATTGTTGATGTGATCGTGTGTGAAATACACTAAATATTCCAGATGGCTCTGAGATCAATAAGAAAAGGCAATGGGTCTTAGCATCTCAATTTTCAATGCCATGAGATCATGAAGTTACAGGAATTTAATTTAAATAAAAAAACATTAATCTTTTCAAACCTATAAAAGATTCTATGTGTGTTTTTTTTTTAAAAACAGAGAGAATGGGTTTTTATGTTAAGTAAAAAGACTAAGCCATTGTTCAGTCTGAGGAAAGCAGTCGAAAGATTATATTCATTCTTAGTATCAGTGCCACAGAGGAGAAAACTGCAGAGAAAGTAGAAATCATTTCCATCATGTGGAGATGGTCTTTTTCTCTGTTTGGTAACTCAAAGGGGTAATAAAAATGGTAGTTGATTTCCTCAGTCTCTAAATAAGACCTCCGGTTGGCCAATGCCTTGACATTAGCCATATGAGAGAGCCCCTAAACAGAGAACCCAGGCAAGTTGCCTGAATTTCTGACCTGCAGAAATGTGACATAATAAATAGGTTTTGTCTGAAGCTGCTAAATTTGTAGTAATTTGATATGCAGCAACAGAAAACTATTAGGTAAAGGAGGTGCTCAAAACGGATTCTTTGCTTCTAATGAGATTCTAAACAGGTTGACCAGAGCCATGCCTCACACCTGCCCCGTCTAACTCTCAACACACCTTGTCGCAATTCTACTTCCTTTTTGCCTCTCCCGTATCATCCATGCCCATGCTATGGGATGCATAATGCTATTTTTTAGTTATTACTTGGGCTCATCCAAGTAATAACTAAAAAATATGTTGCTATATGTCCATCCTGACATTGCATCCTCCGACCTACCTCCAAGAATGCCTTCCCTGACACAGTGCTGGACACGGTAGCCTCAGCACTACTGACTCCTCCTCCCTCTCTATTTTTCCCTAACCTAGAAGGGAGGACCCATGTAAATTCTAACGCAGTTTACTTGACTTGTTTCATCATAGCAGGCTGCCTCCCTGGAGAAAAAAAGGTTGAGTACGAAATACACTTTAGAAGAAATTAGCCAGATTTGGAACTGACTGGGTATGGAGGATGAAGAAAAAGAGCCAATAGTGCAGAGCCTGAGAGGCATGGAGAATGATGAGGTCAGCCAGACATGGCAGAGCCCCAAGGGGAGCTGGCTTTTAGAGGCAAGATGATGAGGTCAATTTATTGCTGAATATAAAGTGTTCAAGGGGCATCCAAGTCTAGCATATCCTCCTTGGAACCATAAACTCCTTGAGGCCAGGGATATTGTCCATCTTATTCACCTTCCATAAAGCCGGCTGCATTTTAAGTGCTCATTACATTTTCCTCAGTGAATTAATGGACTCTTAAGTTATTCATTTTGCAATTTTAAGTACTCAACAGGGGTTTGGAGAGAAGGGTATTGGAGGTGATATCTCTAAAGGTATAGAAAAAGCACTTGTCTTAAGCCACAAATTCATGCTAATTTAAGAAGAAACTTTATAGGAAGCCCAGAAGAGATGAAAGCCAAACACAAATTGAGTATTAGATGATATTACATAGTGACTGTTAATTTGGGGAGGGGAATGATAAAGGGATTGTGGTTGTATATTTCTTTAAAATCCTCTTCTGTTTGCAGTATATGCTAATATGATTATGAGAAGAAATGAACAATGTTCAGATTTTAACTCAAAATACCCCCCCAAAGAGTGTGATTAAGAAAGGGTGAGAATAATGGCAGAAAAAATGGGTGCTTATTAAAATTGGGTGATAGATTCATGGAGGATGACTGGAAATTTCTCTCTATTTTTGTGTTTGTTTGAAAATTACCCATAGTGAAAGTCTGAAAGAAAGAAGGAGAAAAGGAAAGAAGGAAGGACGGCCCTGAAAGCAAATATACAGCTGTAACTTGGATTATTTTTCATCAACATCCTTCATGTACGCTTTCTCTCTCTTTTTTTTTTTTTTTGAGTTGGAGTCTCACTCTGTTGCCCAGGCTGGAGTGCAGTGGCACACTCACAGCCACCCCAGCGTCGATCTGCTGGGCTCTGGTGATCTTTCCGCCTCAACCTTCCAATTAGCCGAAACTACAAGCTACCACGCTCGGCTAATTTTTTTGATTTTTTTATTGCAGAGACGAGGTCTCACCAAGTTGACCAGGCTGGTCTTGCACCTGCAGGCTCAGATAATCCACTTGCCTAGGTTTCCCAAAGTGCTGGGATTACAGGCTGAGCCACCGAGCCCAACTTGTACTCTCATAGTCTACTGTAAATCCAGTTTGTTGGACTGTAGGGATTTTTATCCATTTCTGTATTTAGAGAGTTTTCATTTTTCAATTCACCGAATCTTTACTACAAGGCACATGCTAGGGTTAGGCTGACATAACTAAGAGGCAAGCATGTTATGTGGGAAACAAACAGAAGGTGTTACTTTTACCACAAAAGTAGTTATTTTGCAATTGTACGGGATCGGCTACATTGAACAGCTGTAAAATAAATGGGCACAATACCTCCTTCTTTTGTTCTAGTATCCTGAACACAAGGACTCACCTTTATTATCTTACGTGTTACTATGTAAAGCAGGGAATCTGATCATTCTGACTCCATCAAGAGAAGGCAGGTTTAGAAAGAAAACCCCTGCTTCAAGCGGAGGGGGCAATGCCCACCCAGTCAGAAGAGGCACCAGTCAGCCCCAAGTAGCCTCCTGACCTAGTTCTATAACAACAACCCCAACTGAGAAGTTAATCTCCTTAATGGACAACAGATATGCTTCTTACACCTATTACAGTTCTGATTTTAAACAGTTCCTGCCTCCTGAGTAATCTGCTCAGCTAAGAGGTGGTAAAGTCATGGGGAACCATGATGTCCCTAAGTGCAATCAGGGTGAAGCACAGAATACAAGTTTCCTGGAAAATTCCTTTCTTTTCTTCTCATCCTTCCATATTAATACCCAGGGAGTACAAGAAGAAGAAAAGACCTTGACAGGTAATTGAATAAAATGTGGCAATAGGAAAAGAACACCTTGATCCTTGTTTCTGAGCAGTTCTGTTTCTCTGATGTCACAGAATTATGCTGTGTTTATTAAGTGTCAGGATTGTGTCTGGAGAAGAGACATGTGCACAGACTTCTCTTTTAGGCATAACAGAAGAAGGAAATGGCACCATGCTAAGGGCAGAGTTTTAGAACAAATGATCTAGAATAGTATAATTTAGCTATCTGTACCAATATCTTGATAATAAATCATAATGTAGTTGTGGGTTCAGGGCTTGGGAACAAAAGCTCCAAGATCAAATATTTGCTCTGGCAATTACTGGTGCAAAAGAGTCACTAGAATTCCTTGACATTCAGATTCCTGGCTGAAATAATGCGGTCCAAGGTGGTTGTTAAGTGTGTAAACTAAGCGTTCATGTGCATGGATAAGATGTTCTCCATTGCGTTAAATGAAGCAGATACAAATTTCTTAAGCCAAAGTTCAGGTGAGTGAAAAATACAAGTTTTTTTCCTTTTCAGTTGAATTTAGGCTCTACCTTAAACTTCTATATTTTTTCCAGTGGCAGAAATGAAAACCAGCTAGTTCCAGGTAAATCAAATAGCTTTTACATATTCTTAGTCAAGAATGTTGACCCCTGTCATTTTTTGCTACATGAGTGTGAATCTTCTTCCTCAGGGTAGGGTGGGAGGGTGAGGGATGCCACAATAAAGAATAGCAGGACTCATCCCATCAGGATCAAAGCCAAAGGTAGCTGGAGAATGGGAGCATAACTGATGTTAGCCAACAGGATAGTCCCACCCAGGACATCAAGCCCACAGTGAGTAGGAAGTGAGGGACCTAGGAGAATTTATTCTGGCAGGAGCAGCAGAGGCAGCAGTGACATCCAAAGAACTATTCTGGGCATGGCAGAGGTTGACTTCAGTGATGTTCTGTATCCATTTCTTATAGTGGTGATGCCAATAGTGGTGTCATCAACATCTAGCCAGAAGCTTCCTGTGCAGTGCATTTGTACCAAAGGTAGTTCCACCTTTTTTCTGAGTCCATTGATTCTGAGGACTCTCTGGTAACCTTCCTGTAAATTCCTTTTGTGCTAATATTAACCAGAGTTGGTTCCCTCGCTTGGAGCTGAGACTCCTGACAAATTCGACTAAGTATTTATCTCTAAATTTTCCTGAGAAGTGGTGGACGAGGCTTTCAAGATTCATTGGGGCTTTACAAGCAGCATCTTATCCAGAGGTATCTCCTGCCTTGGTCATGATTTGGTCCACACAGGAACCTCCTGAGATGTGCATGTTTCTATCTGACCCTTATTTATCATCTCATCTTCATGTTAGCTACACATGAGTTGTCCTTGGTCCCATCTGTTCCCTAGACTTATGAGTCACACTGCACTATAGCATTTCACCCTCCAAGTCTTCCAGACTTCATCTCAGGTACAGGACAATAGGAGTCACATGTAAGGCATTTGCTGCCCTTGCACCTCAATAAGGCACACAGAGGATTAATAGATTTGCCTTAGGTCTCTCTCCCTTAGCAACTGATATGGGTGCTTCTATTCGTCTAACTCATGGTGGCACTCAGGGGCTTACTGTGTCCTGAGGTCCCCAACAAGAAATGGGATATAAGACTTCTCCATATTTGTATCCTCAAGTCTGTCTGGGACTTCTATAACCATCCCCTGGAAGTCTGTCCAGGATAAATGTGGGATAGGCTGCAGGGCACATTCTTGAGGACATTCACAAGAATCTAACCATCCTAGTGTTATCCAACTCCTCCCAACTACGAGTTTGGAGGATCGTACACTTCTGTGAGAAGAAGGGGAAAAGTGGTCTAGATATATTATGTATTCCTAGAGCATATTTGAAGGCTATATTCCATATACAAAGAAGACATCTCAGAAAATAAGAGATTGACCTGAATACATAAAGATAACATAAGAAGATTAGAGAAAAACAAACACAAGACTTTTAACAATAAGTGTAATTGGTTTAAAATTCCTTATTGAAAGTCAAGGGCTCAGATTTGGTTAAGAAAACAATCCAATCCTATGCTATTTATACATTTCTTCAAAGTCAAAGAGGCCTACTTTAAATCTAGGCACTGACATGTACTAGTTGTGGGATTTAGGCATACCTCTGAACATCTCTGTAAGTCGGTCTTCTTACCTGTATAATGAAAATGAAATACTCACTGTATTTCATATGGTTATTAAAGGATTAAATGAGATCAAATAAATATCAGAGCCTCCTATTGCACAAATGTTAATGTATTTTCACATTCAAAGTAGCACAGTCTAGGAGTAAAAAGCAGTTCATTCTTTCTTTGTACCTCTTGAAGAACATAAAGGAAACTCATTTCATAACTTAAAACATGACCTCTTAAAATTCCTGTTTCCTCATAGTCCATAGCTTCTCTGGAGTCCCCACCCATGTCCCTCATGAGGTTATACTGTTGCTAAGCTCTCCTCTATATTTTTTCTGCACCAGCTCTTGTTTTCCTGTTGCTTCACCAGGATCCTCCCAAGCCATCCCAGTCTCTACTCTCTTTACCTACTTTCATGACTCAGAGTTGATAAATTGAAAGAACCTGGTCACAAATTTATATCTCTTCTTATAGGGGAGATAAAGAGAGAAGTCACATTGGCTAAGAGGCAGAGAAAAAGAAGAAAGTAATTGGCTTTATATGTTAATAAATGTTATCTCCATCACATACGTAAAGTGGTTTACATGTAATACTTAATAAATACCATTTCCCTTCACAATGACTCCTCGCATTTAACAAATGCTTAGTTCTTGTTTTTGGTATTGCTTCCATAAATAAAAATACTTATTTAATTCGTGAACACTAAATTTCTCAACACAGTCTTCCTAACTCTACCAAATTAACAATCTGAAAATGGGCACTGATTCACAGGAAAAGGACTGCTGTTTTAAAGCAAACCTATTATTCAGGTCAATTTAAAACACACACCACAATATGAATAATCGCCTCCTAAAGTGTCTACTCTATGCTTGATTTTTTTGTTGCATTTTCTTAAAGCAAGGCACACCTGCACCCTTACCATCCCCAAGGGGCTCAGAGTGAAACTAGACCCTCCCAAAGACCCCCTTGGTTGTTTCAAACCCTTCTAAAAGTAAGATATTTTTTTCTCCTGACATTTTAGAAGTGTTATTAAAACTCACTGGATTCTTGGGATTTGGAGGGGGAAGAAAAGAAACAACTGAAACGTTGATTTTCCTCCCTTGGATATCATGTTTGTTTTGACATATGGGTGTGGTGTGCTTTTCTGGCAATGACTGCACAAATTCAACCCTGGGTGTCTACAGGACACAGCACAGCCATGTCTAGGTTGCTTGGACAAGGAGTATTACTTTTCTTTCTGCAGGTCATTCACACACAGCTGCTAGACTCAGGTGTCATAGCACCAAGTTGCTTTGCTCTTTCATTAATAACTTAAACTATGTACTTATGTGTCTGATAACAAAAAGCAGGGAAAGACACTAGTTAAAAGTTTAGCATTGTGGTGGATATGGGCTTTGGCAGTCATGAGTCTGTAGGAGGGCACAGGTTACAAGTTTGTGATCATTTGGGCATAATTCTAATTGAGTGTCAGGGTGCCACATGCCTCTTTTTTTCATTCTGTAGTTCTTTCTGCTTGATATTTCAATGGGAGGTCTTCTTAGACATCTTTGGAAGTTCGAGATTGCATCTTTCTCATCTATCTTCATACACTGTGTAGAGAAGTGACATATTTTTGCTGCTGTTTTCGCAGAATTTCTTTTGTTGAAATGAGTTCTAATCTTTTCTCGGCCTCAGTCACCATTCTTTCTGTGATGGATTTTTCTGGTTCAGTCCTACATAATGAACTATTTGGAGTTCATGCATTCATCATATTATTTCACACCTCTATACCTTTACATGTGCTGTTCCCTCTGCCCAGAATTTCTTTTCTTCACTTCATTTAGCTATTTCCTGTCTGTCCTTCAAAACTCAATTTAAGTGTCACCTCTTCCTAGTAATCTTCCTTGTTTCCCCCATCATGTTCCCAGGGCAGCCTGTACACAGCACTATCATTTGTAAAACCAATATTTGCTGAGCACTCATTGAGTGGTTAGCATGTAACTGCTATTAATTCACTTAATCCTCATGACAATTTTAAGTTGTAATAACTACCACTTATAACCATCTTACAGACAAGAAAAAGAAGTGTAGAAACAACAAGAAACTTGCCCCAGGTCAAGCTGCTCATGAGTGGTGAAGTTCAAGTTTTTGGTGGAGTCTGCCTGACTTCAAAATCTGTTCTTTTCAGCATTATTCTTCCTTTTCTAATAATAAACATATACTTGCTGACATACTTTCATTATAAGTATGCTTTCTTATTTCTCTATTAATGTGAAAGTTTCTTGAGGTCAGAGCTAAAATATTTTAAATATTTAAATGAAGGTAAATATTCATAATTTCAGTGTATACTAGCAAAATGCCTAACATAGATCAAGCACTCAAGAAAAAGTTGTTGAGTAAATGAGCGAGTGGAGTCTCTTCTGTTACTTTCATGTTCAGCTTACATCAGAATGCCTCTTTGCTCAGTGAAATTGAAACTCAGCCTCACCAGGTCAGACCATGCCATATGCTAGTGAGGAAAAGCAGAAGGAATCCAAGGAAACTGGTATACTGGCAGCTCTGAGTGGGGCGAGCAGGAAAAACAATGTGTAAGTGCACAGGGATGCCAAGCTCCAGGGATGAATTAGTTTGTGCAGCTGGGAGTCAGTGGCAGCCCACCAATTTCATATAGGAAGCAATCATTGATAGAGCAGCACACACCAAGGGCAGAAGAAAGATACACTGTGAAACCCAAAACTCATGGAGGAAAATCCAAGTAAGTTCAAATAAAGGACAAAATGACATAGATGAGATGAAAGATAGCATCTGCTTCAGTACTGGTGTTCCACAACTACAGAATGTGCCGAAGCATCTATTTGCAGAAATCCAAATCACCTACCGCTAGGACTTGGCTGACTCCAAGAGCAACAGAGTAAGAGAACTTGTTTAGAAAATTTGTACCAAGGAAAGAAAGGAGCTGCACTCATAAAAGAACTATGTAGAGATACACCTAACCGGTTTTGGACCCCAATTTCACTTATAAGAATTAATTAAACAATGAATATAAGCAATTTTCTGACATACTTAAACAGATAGGAGACGATTGACAGTTCCACTGAAAGTGACTGTCTAGGGATTTGCATGAGGAAGACATGATTGGGAATGACACCTGTGATGATGGGATGAAAAGGTTAAATATTTGCAAACATTTTGAATATAGGGATAAAGGGTGTTATATGTTATATGTATACCTGGAAAGTCATATGAATGTAACACACAGAATAAGGGAATTATGTAGTAGGTCAAATGAAAAGATGACATCAGAAAGTGTTTCAGATAAGACAAATGGGACAAATGGGAGAGAACCGATATGTATTTCGGGTTCTTAAATGGAGAAGAAAATATAAAATTGTGGGAATAAACATGAAATGCATCAATAAAACAGTGGAGAAAATTAGAAAGCTACTTTTTGCTTTTTTTTTTCCCCTCTTTATTTTATTCTAAAAATGTAGGGTACAAGTCAGGATTAGGTACATAAATGGTCTATATACATTTGTGAAATTTGGGCCTTCCACTGGTACTCATTTCACCTGGTTTAGGATAGGTAACCTTAGTGATGTTATGTGCCCTTCCCTCCCCCACCCTCCCCGGCAGTGTCCCATGACTGCCAATCTCTCCTTTGTGCTACTGTGATAAATGTTCAGGTCCCACTTATGCATGAGAATGTGTGGTATTCAGTTCTGTTTCTATAATAGATCACTGAATATGATAGACTCAAGTGGGACCTCATCAAACTGAAAAGCTTTTGCAAAGCAAAAGAAACCATCAAGTTAGTGAGGAAAATGGGAAAAAATACTTGCTAACTGTGTATCTGACAATAGCCTAACATCCAGATCTACAAGGAACTCAAATGAGTCAAAAGGAAAAAAAAAAAAAGAACTCTATTTTAAAAAGCAGGCAAAAGACATAATAAGCACGACTTCTTTTTAATATCAAAACCCTGGAGATCAAAAACTTGGCTCCAAAAGAATCAATTTTAATAGGAGAAAAGGTAAGGCAGTAGGAAAGTTTGGGGAAAATTAATTAAAGAAAACAATCAAAATAAATTTAAAAACTAGTTCTCTGTAGAAAATTCAGACTCCAAGTGTATAGAAAAAGCACAGTAACACAGCCTGGGATGGCAAAGGGCAAAAAAGAAGGGTGTACTCTTTGAAGGATAAATAAAGATTAAACAAAACATGAACGCCTCAATTATGGAGAAAATACACCTTCAAGTTGGAACATGGGATTTAAATAGTGGAAGAACAGACTCTGTAAATACAGCACTGGGAAAAAAGAAAAGCTCCTATTTTAGAGGAAAGAAGTCACAAATAGATACTGATTTGGGGGTTCTTTATACAGATCAATATGGCAAAATAGATATAAGATGTTTGATATATTTAATGAAAATTTGAGGATTATGGCACCTCTAAGCTAAGATATATGACTTTGAGTTGTACACCAAAAAAGCTAGTAAAAACCTAAAATTGTCCATCAGGCATAATTGCTCATGCCTGTAATCCCAGTATTTTGGGAAGCTGAAGCAGGAGGATTGCTTGAGGCCAGGAGTTTGAGACTAGCCTGAGCCACATAGGAAGGCCCTATCTCTACAAAAAATAAATAATAAATAAAACTGTTCCCAAAAGATATGTGAAAAGAGAAAAATTATGGAAAGAAATGGCACTCATCCTATAGAACAGTGGCTTTCACTTTGGCTGCAGATTAGAATTCCATGGGAGTTTCTTTAACCATACCAGTGTCTAGACTCTAGCCTGAATTAATTTGTTTGGAGTAGAGTTCCAGCACTAGTATTTTTAAAACCCCTCTCCCCCAGGAAAATACAATCACCGTTATATCCCCACAAGTTATTTGGTGGTAAGAAAGAATTCACCTGTAGTAGCTGAGAAACATAAAAAGTAACTGTCTAAAATTAAAAACTTACACTCAATCTCTAAGTAAATCCAGTTGAGGAGTTCTTATTTATATAAACCTATTAACCATGTACAATGGTATATCAAACAGAAATGAATCAGTAGAGGAGATATCTATGTATCAATGAGAATAAAGATGAAATTTAAAGTTTAAAAATATTTGAAAAAACTGAAAAACTTGGCAGAGAAATATGAGGAATGAGCCCATTTTGTCAGATGAAGAAATGTTAAATACAGTGAGAAGAATACACAAAGAAGGAAGACCATGATCTCCTTAAAGAAAAGATCTGTGTCCTTTGTCTAGCATCTAGTGCAGGGGCTTGGCATGAAGATGGAATCCACATGTTTGCTGATCAAAGGAAATCTGCATCAGGATAAACATGAAATGGGAAATTAGGGAGGCAGTAAAAACTAAAAGCAACGAACTGGAAGTCAGCAGGGCTCCACTCACTAGTGTTGCTATGAGACCAGACAAATCCATATATCTCCATGGCTCATTGTTGGGCTACATGGACTCAAATCTCATCTAGCCCTAAACGTTCATGATCTTCTCATAGTCTTCAAAAATAAATAAGCCCTTGACTTAAAAGCAGAAGTCAAAAGCCTTAAATAGCAAAATGGAGTGCATCCAATGACCTTAATGGAATTCACAAAAAAGATAAACTGAAGGTGAAGAAAGTCAACACACCAAAAGTGGGAGTAAATAAAAAGAATTTATAGGCACACTGAAATTGAACTTCCCTGGGGTAGCAACTTTGCCTGTCTTCCTTGTTATCATAAACCTCACAGCCAGAATAGTGACTGACTCATGGCAGGTGCTGACTTGACTGGAAAGATGTGGAATGCCAGACTTTTATATAAGTCCAAACCAGGCACTGGTCTGGAAAGTATTTTGGGGAGGTAATCAAAAGAAAAATGTGTTCAAAAATTGCAAAGTAGTCACAAGTTATCAGCATCATGTACCTGTATGATTGATCTCTTACTAAAAGATTTCTATCAACTTCTATCATGGTCACACCACATGCAGAAAGTGTACTACACTAGGGGATGGTTCACATAAAACATTGATTTGAAGCTCTACATGTTATGACATGGAATTAACTCGGATATTGAAAAGACTTTAAAGCAGTACCATACCTATTCAATTTATTTTCTTCTCTTCAGTCAAACACATGTATTTTCCCACGAGATAAGGCCAAGAGTCCTGGATCATGAATGATTATTGGTATTGCAAGTCCACTCCTTAGAAAGCACCTTGATCATAGTCAAAGTCTTCCCCATGGCTACAATGCCTCCGAGTCCTAGCTCAATTTTTTTTCAACAAGCAAACCTGGTCTTCTAATCTATAACTCAAAACTTTCCAAAAAGTAGGAATTCCAACAAGGAGCACTCATTGGCCTATCTTGAGTTAGAACACTATGTGGTCTTAAAATTAGATTGCCCAGGCTTCTTTCATCACCCTCAAGTCGAAAAGGCTTGGATGAAAAAATGGGCCAAAGCAGAGGCCCCACATGCATTGGCATAGGAGGCGGGTCAATAAGTTGGGTCAAGTTTTCCAGGGATCGACATGGCATTCCTTTGCTTCAACTTCTCTCTTATATTGAACACCTGTATTGGGAACTGTGCTAGGGCTGGGGTTAGAAAGATTAATGTCAAGACATCTCCCTGGAGGGCCATTATCTAGTGGGTTAGTCAGACAATTTCACATCTGAGCAGGAAGAGGAAAGAAAGGAAACTGATATTTGTGTTTTGTTTTGTTTTGTTTTGTTTTGTTTTGTGTACGAGTGTCACTCTGTCGCCCAGATTGGAGTGCAGTGGCCGCTCCCGGCCACCGCAGCCTCGACCTGCTGAGCTATGGCGATCCTTCCGCCTCAGCCGTCCGAGTAGCTGGAACTACAGGGGCGCACTACCACACCCGGCTGATTTTTTTTATTTATTGCAGAGATGAGGTCTCGCCAAGTTGCCCAGGCAGCTCTCGAACCCGCGGGCTCAGGCAATCCACTCACTTCGGCCTCCCAAAGCCAGGATTACAGGCTGAGCCACCAAACCCGGCTGAAACTGATATCTGTTAAATATCTGCTGAAGACAGGGCTCTGTGCTTCTGTATTACCTGTTCTCCTTTATATAATCTCACCATCTCTCTTACACATATGAAAATGGAGGTTCAGAGAGAGAGAGAGAGTATTTACTCACCAGAAGCCTCAAATCCAAGCACAGCAGAGTAGGATGGGTACCCAGATTTGTTCTCCTTGAAAATCCACCCTCTTGCCCAACTACCATATTCAAATATGATTTCCAAAAAGTTAAAATGACAGTGGGTGACAAATGCTATACAATTAGCATGAGCAAAGGGCTATGGGAGCACAAAGAGTGCAGTTAAACTGTGACTAGGAGAAGAAGGGGGTCAGGGAAGGCATCACCGAGGATGTGACATTTGAGCTGGGCCATGTTAAACAGCTGGAGTCAGTCCTGCTGGATTACTAATGTGTTGATTTTTTGACTACACCTCTTGGGCACTTACCAGAGCCACAAAGTGAAGGAAGCAATAATTCTTCTCTGGCCACCAAAACTGCTGAAAGGGAGTCACCTGCTATTTCTACACCCACTGGTTTCACACAGAGAGTTTCTCAACTAAGGCTGCAGAGTAGAGGATGTTAGCTTAGGGCACAGCAGGTGTGTAGAATGGAGAGGGGTGCCCACCATGCATTATGGGAGGAAGGAATATTGTAGTCCTCTGGAGCTCCTCTCATTCTTGTTTGCATGCTGGGATTAGACGTTCACTGATTAGATATATGGGAGTAAATCATCCCAAAAAGATCTTTAAAGCGTATGGGGCAATTTTTGTCTGAGAGTTGTTTAAAAAAGAAAGATCTCAAGCATGACTTACAAAAAAGAGAGAGAGCTTTTCTGTTTACCTATTGATGATAAATCAACAGGGTTGCATGGCAGCCAATGGGTCTTTGAATATGATGCTTCATTTTTTCCCATTAAGTCCAAGGAGAGTCCCAGAAATGGAAAAAATAAAGCATTAAACTCCAGTGAAGCAAAATTTGGAAAAATGTGTGTGATCTGCTGAACAAAAGACACTGAGTTGGATATTAGTGGAAAATGCCTTAGAGTAAATTATGGAAAGTTTAGTGAGTGGGTACTCTGAAAATGAAGATAAATAATGGAAAGGCTGCATAAAGCACACAGAGTCACCAAGTGGGGTAAGGGAAAAAATCAAAAAGGTTTTATGAGCAATGTGAGGTTTCTCTATAGGACACAGTTGAGGGACACTAAGGCAGTAATTGAAGAAATAAAATAGTTGAAGAAATATAAGCTAAACAGGTGAAATGAGCAGTGTCCTACCTGGTCAGACAGCTTCCTGCTTTACCTCTTATAAGCCATTGCCCCTACTGTGACTAGCTATCAGTTGCTGACAAACTATACTTTTACTATGTCCCAGTCTAGTGGGTGAGAAACAAAAATTTCATGACAGTTTTAACTGGTATTTTCTTCTTCATCACTAATGAGATTGAATATCTTTTCACTTGCATATTGGTCATTCATATTTCCTTTCCTGTGAAATGCCTATTCATGACTTTTGACCATTTTTCTCATGAATTCCTAGGTGTTCGTATATTGTAGATATTAAATCTTTTCCATTATATGCATTTTGCTGCATGTATTTTTCCATAAACTGTGACTTCATTATTCTGTCTATTTATGAGGTACTTTAAGGAACAAAACTTCATAGTTTTAATGTAGTTAAATGTAACAATGTTTTCTTTTATTACATATTTTTGAGTAATAAAATCTTTTCTTTTTCTGAAGTTATAAAGATGTTATTGGGCTATACTTTCTCCTGAAGCCTTTTAAATTTCATATATCTTCAATCCTCCTAGAATTGAATTTTGAATATAATATGAGTAGGCATCCAACAATATTTCCTCTGTAGTTAGCCAGTTGCAAAAAAGTGAAAAGGAAATTTATTAATTCATCACTGCAGTTATCCCAACAGGCACAAAAATTTTATACTTTTGTGAAATACCTTTTTTCTCATATTGAAAATGTAGCTTTTATGTGGGTGCAGTTTTGTAATAAGGAAAGCATACATACAGATTCAAATATGATTCAAGAAAAAAATGAAGTAATTATATGACAATTTAAAGCAAGAGGAAGATAAGGAATCTAAAGCTGGAGAATTGAATGCCAGTAAAGGATGGTTTGAGAATTTTAGAAAGAGGTTTGTCTTTAAAATGTCAAGATAACAGAAGAAGCAGCTCTGTCAACCAATAGGCAGTAGTAGTTGCCAGATACCATTAAGAAAATCATGGAAGAAAAAGGATATCTGCTTGAACAAGTTTTTAATGCAGACAAAAGTACCCTATTCTATAAGTGGGGGGAACTGCCACAGGGATGTTTATTAGTAAGAAAAAGAAGCAAGCACTGACTGGATTTAAAGTTGAAAGGGATAGGCGAGCTTTAGTGTTCTTTGCAAATGCATAGATCTATAAAGCTGGGCTCGGTGGCTCAGCCTGTAATCCTGTGCTTTGGGAGGCTGAGGTGAGTGGATTGCCTGAGCCCGCGGGTTCGAGACCCACCTGGGCAACTTGGCAAGACCTCATCTCTACAATAAATCAAAAATTAGCCGGGCGTGGTAGCACGCGCCTGTAGTTCCAGCTACTTGGAAGGCTGAGGCGGAAGGATCGCTGGAGCCCAGCAGGTCGAGGCTGCGGTGGCCAGCAGCGGCCACTGCACTCCAGTCTAGGCGACAGAGTGAGACTCCAACGCAAAAACAAACAAACAAAAAAACCCGTAACTCCCAAGTCTTGAAGGGAAAAGGTAAATATCAGCTGCTAGTTTTTTCTTTTATCTTTAGTTTGCTTAGACAACCAGAAAACTTTGTCTCTGAAGTCAGGAAGTACCTCACTAGTAAGGAACTGTCTTTTAAAGTTCTTTTGACATTGGACTATACTCCTGGCCACCCAGAACTCCGTAAGTTCAACACTAACGGCATCAGAATTGTCTACTTGCCCCCAACATGACATCTCGAATTCAGTCTCCTGATCATGGGAGTCATAAAGATCTTTAAGCCTTATTACACACAACAGGGAAAGAATTATCAATGCTATGGAAAAGAACCCCAATAGAAAGAATATCGTGAAAGTCTGGGAGGATTACATCATTAAAGATGCCATGACTTTTTCTGTTTTTTAAGCAGAAAAAGTCATGAAAGCTATCAAGTCTGAAACAATAAATTCCTGCTGGGGAAAACTATGTCCGGATATTCTGCATGACTTCACAGAATTTACTACAGAGACAATCAAGGAAATTATGAAAGATATTGTGGATATGACCAAAAAAAAGATAGAAGGTGAAGGGTGTAGAGATATTAGAGAAATTTGAGAGCTAATAGATACCACATAAGAGGAATCAACAGAAGATAACTTGGAGACGAATGCTTCTCAGCCAGGGCTAGATGATGGAGAAGAAGATGCAGTAGTGCCAGAAAAAGAAAACAAACAAAAATAGACATTAGACAATCTGACAGAAAGGTTGTAATTATTCAAGATTGATTTTTATTCTTTTATAACTTGGACACTTCTATGATATGGACATTGGAAAACTAAAGCATATAGTGGAAGAAAAATTGGTACCATATAGAGCATTTTTAACGAAATAAAAATGCAAAAAAGTCAGATAGAAATTATAATGTGTTTTCATAAAGTTCCACCAAGTGTGTCTGCCTCTCCTGCCTTCTCTTTCACCTTCTCCGCCTCTTCTGCCTCTACTACCTCTGAGACAACAAGGCCTACATTTATTTTTCTTCCCCCTTCTCAGCCTACTCAATGTGGGGACAAAGATGAAGACATTAAGGATGATCTATTTCCACTTCATGAATAGTAAAATATATTTTCTCTTCCTTATGATTTTCTTACTAACATTTTCTTTTCTCTAGCCTACTTTATTTTGCAAATACAGTATATAATACATTTGGCATGCAAAATATGCGTTAACAAACTTCATGTTATAAGTAGAGCTTCCAGTCAACAATAGGCTTTAGTAGTTAATTTTGGGCGAGTAAAGAGTTATATGCTGATTTTTGACTGTGCAGGTGTTGGTATCCCTAACCAGCACAATGTTGAAGTGTCAACTATTAATAGATAAATGAATAAGTACTGCTTTATCTTCATTCCATAAATCTGATATGAATTACTTTCATTTTCACTAAGTTTTAAATATGCTTCAGATTTTATGTTCATTTTTATTTGACCCATGAATTATTTAGTCTTTAAGTTTTAAAATGTGTGGTTGTACTTTAGTAACATATTTTTAACTTAATTGCATTGTGATCAGAGAACAGTCTACCTGATAACAGTTCTATAAAATTTAATCAGATTTTTATTCTGATAACTAGTCTGTTTTCATAAATATTCTGGGATGCTTGAAAAGAAAGTTTTTCTCTCATTGTTTGGTGCACAAGTCAATATATGAAGTTTGATGATTGTATTAGGCAAATGTTCTTTATCTTAACTACTTAATTTTTCTGTTTGATTTATCAATTGCTGAGAGTTGTTTTCATATTGCTTATAATTATGTTGAATGTTTTCATTTTATAATAATTGTTTTTTAGTATTTATATGTTTTGAAGTTATTATATACATGCATGTGTTTTAAACTGTTAGTCATTCCAAAAGAATGAAACCGTTTATCAGTATATAGTGCAATTTTTGTATTTATAGTAGTAATTCTTCTCTTAAAGATCTGCTGTGTCTGATATTACCATAACCACACTCATTTATTTTCATAACTATTTTCCTAGTATATCTTCTTCTACCCTTTTATTTTCAATTTTCATATATTTGTATTTTAGACAACTTCCTCATAAACAACATAGAGTTAGATCTTTTTTAAAATTCAGTCTGGCAAATTTGACCGTCTAACAAAAAACTTTAGTTAATTCATTGATATTTGTTGGATTTATTGATATATTGGAATTCTTTTATCATTCTAGTTTTGCCTTTAATTTATACTGCTTTTTCTGCTTATACTTTATTTTCATCTTTGGGATTGCTTATGGTTTGTGCAATCTTTACATTTTTTACCTTTGCTAGAAGTTTTATCTTCTATTTCTAGTATCTTAGAAGTTGTTTAGAAATTTTAACATGTAAATATATTAAAGTCTAAAATGCTTTTGTATTAGTCACTTCAACATATATACTCTAATTAGGACATATTTAACTTGTATACAAGGTTTTGTCAAATTCCAAAAATTAAACATTACCACTGTTATTAATTTGGGTAGCTTTATACAGTAAATATCTAGATCACTCACGTATTCACTATTTTCTTTTTCTTGTTTGCTTCTGGGATCATTTTGTTATTCTTGAAGTGTATCCTTTAGAAATTTCTCCACTAATGATGGTAAATATCCTGTTTGGTGGTACACATCTTTTTGTTGGTCTGAAAATGTCTTCATTCTACTCTCACTGTTAAAACACAGTTTTGCTGGCTCCAGGTTTACCCTTATTTTCTCTTAGACTTTGAAAGTAGTGCAACACTATATTCTATGTTTCACTTTTATCTTCTACCTAATTATAACTTTTGTGTTAATCTGTCTCTTCTCTCTGATTGCTCTTTAGATTTTTTTTTCTAATCTTTGTTATTCTGCAGCTTCACTATGACGAAACTAGATACATGACTTTGCATTTATTCTACCCAGAATTTAGTGTGATTCCTAAATCTTAGGATTTGTGTCTTTCATCCGTTAGGGAAATTTTTTATTATCTCCTATAATAGGACCTATTTGTTATTATTTTTAGCCTCTCCTTCTGTAATTCTGTTTACATGTGTGTTGGACCTTCTCATTTTAATGGTCCATAACTTGTGGTTTTCTTTCATAGTTGTATACCTTTGACACAAGTGCATTCTGATTATTTCTTTAAGTTCAACTTCCACTTCAGTTCTTCTCTTGAGCTATGTCTAATCTGATGTAAATACTAAGGTTTTTTGATTTCAATTATGTTTTTTAAGGCAATTATTTCTTTTACAAAGGTGCCTTATCATCATGAGAGTCTCTGAATCTCACTCATACTTTCTAACCTTTATTATTTCTTTAAATTTAAAAAATATGGTGATAGGTAGGAGTTCTGTTTCAATCTTCTGCATGTGGTCAGCCAATTTTCCCAGCACCATTTACTGAATAGGTTTTCCTCTCCCCAGTGGTTGTTGGTGAAAGCTTTGTCAAAGATGAGTTGAAGGAGAAATTAAGGTTTTATTTCTGGAATCTCTATCCTGTTCCATTGGTCTATATGCCTGTTCTTCTACCAATATCAGTCTGCTTTGACTATTGTAAGCTTATAGCAGAGTTTAAAGTCTATAAGTGTGATACCTCCTGCTTTGTTTCTTTTGCTAAGGATTGTTTTGGCTATTTGTGGTCGTTTATGTTTCAATATGAATTTCTCTTTTGTTGTTTCCAGGTTTGAGAAGAATGATATTGGTAATTTAATGGGTATTGTGTTGAATCTATAGATTGCCTTTGGTAGGATGGACATCTTAACAATATTGATTCTTCCTACCCATGAGCATAGAATATTTTTCCATTTGTTTGTGTCTTCTTGGATTTCTTTGAGCAGTGTTTTATAGTTCTCATTGTAAAGGCCTTTCACTTCTCTGGTTAGGAAGATGCCAAGGTATTCTTTTTTTTTTCTTTCTTTTTTTCTGTGGCTTTGTGAATGGGATTGTGTTTTTTATTTGGTTCTCTGCAGTTAGTTGTTGATGTATACAAATGCGACTGTCTTTTGCATGTTGATTTTATACTCTGAGACTTTGCCAAAGTCCTTTATCAGTGCAAGGAGATTTTTGACTGATTATCTTGGGTTTTTAAGGTATAGGATCATATCATCAGCCAAGAGGGATAGCTTAACTTTTTCTTTTCCTATTTGGATACCACTGATTTCATTCTCTTATTTCATTGCTCTAGCTAGGACTTCAAACACTATGTTGAACAAGAGGGGTGAGAGTGGGCAGCCTTGTCTTGTTCCAGTTTTCAGGGGAAATCCTTCCAAATTCTGTCCATGTAGCAATATGTTGGCTGTGGGTTTATCACAGATGGCTCTTATTATTTTGAGGTATGTTCCCTCTATGCCTGGGTGTTAAAGGGTTTTTATCAAGAAGGGATACTGGATTTTGTCAAAAGTTTTTTCTTTGTCTAATGATATAATTATGTTATTCTTATTTTTACACCTGTTGATGTATTGAATTACATTTATGATCTTACAGATGTTGAACCAGTCCTGCATCCCAGGGATGAAGCCAACTTGGTCATGGTGGATAATTTTTGAAATTTGTTGTTGGATCCAGTTTGCTAGAATCTTGTTGAGAATTTTTTCATCTGTGTTCATCAGGGATATTGGCCTGTAGTTCTCTTTCTTTGTTGGATCTTTACCCAGTTTAGGTATCAGTATGATGTTAGCTTCATGAAATGATTTTGGGAGAGTTCCATCTTTCTCATTTGCCTGGAGAATACTTTCAATAGGATTGGTATCAGTTCCTCCTTATATGTTTTATAGAATTCCACTGGATAGACATCAGGTTCAGGGTTTTTTTGTTGTTGTTTGTTTTTTTTTGTAGGTAGTTTTCTTATGACAGAGTCAATTTCCTGGGTTGTTACTGGTCTATTTAGGATATTTCTTCTTGTTTCAACCTTGGAATTTTGTGTGGTGTCAGAAAGTCTTCCATTTCGTTTAGGTTTTCATGTTTGTTTCCATACAGGTGTGCATAGTAATCTCTGATAATCTTTTATATCTCTTCACAGTCAGTTGTGACTTGATCTTTTGTGTTTCTAATTGTATTTATTTGGGTTTTTTCTTGGTAATTCTGGCTAGGTGTCCATCAATCTTGTTTATGCTTTCAAAAGACAAGGTTTTTATTTCATTGATTTTTTTTCTATAATATTTTTGTCTTCTATATCCCATTTTTGGACTTTTACTTTGGAGATCTGGATTCTTCCGCTGAAGTAAGGATTTTGATGGTCTTATCTTTCCAGCTTCCTTAGGTAATTTGTTAGGCTGTTAATTTGTGATCTTTCTTTATTTTCCTGATGTGTGTGCATAAAACTATAAATTCCCTTCTTAGCACTAATTTCATGGCATTCCAGAGGTTTTGGTAATATGTGTTTTGTTTTCATTTGTTTCCAAGAATCTTATAATTTTTCAGTTGTTTAACATCATGCTGCTTAGTATCCATGTCTTTGTGTGTTCTGGGGGGATCTTCTTGGTGGCAATACATATTTTTATGCCACTATGGTATAAGAATTCTGCATGGCAGAATTTCTATTTCTTGAAATTTTTTCATGCTTGATTTATGGCCGAGGATGTGATTGATCTTGGAGTATGTTCCATGTGGTGATGAGTAGAGTGTATATTCCTTGGTTGTTGGGTAGAGTGTTCCATAGGTGTCTATTAAGTCCATTTGGTCAAGTGTCAAGTTGAGGTTCCAGATCTCCTGGTTGATTTTTTTTATCCTGGATGATCTATCTAGGGCTGCTAATGAAGTATTTAGGTATTTAAATCTCCAGTTATGATAGTGCTAGTGTCCGTATCATTTTTTAGTTTACTTGATAGTTGTCCTATAAAACCTGGTGCTTCTTTGTTGGGTATATATATGTTTAGGATAGATATTTCTTGTTCATGGATTGAACCTTTTATCATTATGTAGTGTCACCACACACAAAAATCAAGTCTAAATGGTTCAAAGACCTAAACCTAAAACCTCAAACTGTAAGAATCTTTAAAAATACAGGAGACACTCTAACAGAAATTGGACTAGGCAACCAATTCCTGATCAAAACCCCAGATGCCCATACCATAGGAGATAAGATAGACAAGCGGGACCTCATCAAACTGAAAAACTTCTGCAAAATAAAAGAAACCATCAAGACAGTGGTAAGACAGCCCACCGAATGGAAAAAACAATGTTTGCCAACTGTATATCTGACAAAGACCTAACATCCAGGATCTACAAGGAACTCAAATGTGCCAAAAGGAAAATAACAAACAGCCCTATTTTGAAGTGGGCAAGAGATATGAATAGATGCTTCTCAAAAGAATACATACAAGCAGCCAACAGATACATGAAAAAATACTCAGCCTTACTAATCATCAAAGAAATGCAAATCAAAACCACAATGAGATACCACCTAACTCCAGTCAGTGTGGCCATCATTAATAACTCAAAAAA
Organism: Cephalopachus bancanus; assembly: GCA_027257055.1. Lineage (NCBI taxonomy): Eukaryota > Metazoa > Chordata > Mammalia > Primates > Tarsiidae > Cephalopachus > Cephalopachus bancanus. The sequence goes on along the minus strand of JAPVLO010000170.1, from coordinate 908,595 downwards.
CAACAGCTGCTGGAGAGAATGCAAAGAAAGGAGAACTTCTACACTGTTGGTGGAAGTGTAATTTAGTACAGCCTCTGTGGAAAGCAGTGCAGCAATTTCTAAAATATCTAAAAATTGACCTTTCATATGACCCAGCAATCCCCCTTCTGGGAATATACACAGAGGAACTCAAATCCTTCTATAAAACAGATAGCTGTGCATGCATGTTTTTTGCAGCACTATTCACAATAGCAAAAACATGGAATCAATCGTGCTACCCCTTGAAAGTGGACTGGATAAAAAAAAAAGTGGTACATATACTTGATGGAATATTATGCAGCTGTAAAGAAGGACAAAATTATAGATTTCACAGCAACTTGTATGGATTTGGAGTCTATCATACTCAGTGATCTACCACAGAAACAAAGAACCAACTACCACACATTCTCACTCCTAAGTGGACCCTGAACACTTATCATAATACTATAAGAAAGGGATTGGCAGTAGTGGGACACTGCCAGGGGAGGAAGTGTGGGGGGGACACATAACATCAATCAAGGTACCTGATCCCAAACCAGGAGAAGTTAGGATCAATGGGAGGCCCAATCTTCACCAGTACAATGACCACTTACGTACCTAATCCTGAATTGTACCCAACGTCTTTAAACTAAAGCAAAATAAAATAAAATAATTTTTAAATGTTTTTGTTTCATTTTTGTTTTTGTTTTTGAGTCAGAGTTTCACTCTGTCACCCAGGCTAGCATGCAGTGGCACAATCACGGCTACTGCAGCCTCAACCTGTTGGGCTCAGATGATCCTTCCACCTCAGCCTCCCAAGTAGCTGGCACTGCAGGTGCACACCACCATCCTGGTTAATTGTTTTGATTTATTGTAGAGACAAGGTCTCAACATTTGCCCAGGCTGATCTCAAGCTCCTGGGCTCAAGCAATGCTCTTGCCTCAGTCTCCCAAAGTGCTGGGATTGCAGGTGTAAGCCACCATGACCAACCTCATTTTTATTCCATATTTGACTATTTGTATATCTAATTTTTTGTATATTTAGTTCAACTATGGAGTATTTCTGCTGATTCTCAGTCATTTTTCTTGTTCTCACACTTGTTTTGTGATGTTTGACTGTTGAGTCCATTACCTGATACAACTTTATCTGAAGGAATTCTTAGAGGCCTGAAGTTGAAACTTCTTTCTGCCAGAAAGAATTTATACTTTCTTTTGCTAGCTGCCTTCAAAATCATTTTTTACTAACAACTTTGCTTTTCCCCCCACCTGGAGTTGAAGTTAAAATAGGCAAGTTTCTCTTGTAAAGTAGGAATTCCCTCTAGCTTGCTGTTCACTAAAGTTGTGGTCCTTTGGGGTGGGTAGGGTCTTAGCTTCATATGGAGGTCTTTAATCCGATTCCCTATGTTATATGGACACTAAAATGTGGTCCTGCCTGCTATGAGACCATTAAATCCTAATCACTGGATCTCCAGAAATCTGCAGATGCCCTGAGAGCAGTCACAGACTTTTCTCCCAGGATTTATGCTTTTGCTTCATGTTTGGCTGCTGGAGATTTCCTTACTCTGTTGCCAGCTCAGCCATGCATTAAAAAGTTCTTCCAAACACTTTATATAGTATCTTGGATTATTTTGTAGTGTAAAGCTTTTTGGGGTATCAAGTTTGTAAATATTGCCAAAAATGGAAAATTTTAAAAAATTTTGTCTAAAGATGACTAACCTTTTCCTATTAAAACTTTTATTATTAAAAAATTGAATACATTTTTGTAAAGATGAGAAATTACAAAATTCACAGAATATTACTGAAAATTTATCACTTCTCAAAGATATACATGTGTTAGTATTAGTGTGAGCTATGCGAAATAGTCTTTCTATAGGTCAAAATCAGCAACTTTATATGGTACAACTAAGCATTTTCTTTTAGTCTTTTATTCCAGTGGCTATTTCACATTGTTAAAATAATTTATATGAAGTTTTGTATATTCTTTTTTCTTTATGTAGAAATATTTCCCGTTAAACTGTTCATAAATACTATGCTTATTTAGTATTTATATGAGAGTTAAAAAAAATTATTCCCTATTTTAGGAAATTTCAATTGTTTTTCTTCCTATTATAACTAATACTATGATAAACATCTTTGTGCTCAAAGCATTTTCTGAATCTTGTATCCTGTAGAATGGATAAATAGCAATGGAATTGCTGATTCAGAATAATAAAATTTTTAAGAAGCTTGTTACCTATCAGCAAATTATGCTCTAACCTGCTGATTTAAAATGTCAGAAAAGAAGAATCGGGGTCTCTTTCAACTTCCTAATTTAATATTTCAACGTATTAATAGAAAAGATAAGTGCTACTTTAGGTCTAAACTATATCTCATCTCTTCTAATATGTTCTCATTTTCATATTATTGGTTCTTGATTTAAGTAGCTCTCAGATACTCACATTTTGTGCTATGACTGGAAGAAACTCATCCAACTCCCCTTGGAATATTTCTCAAGTCTTATAAAAGTGAGATTGCATAATCCTATCAAAATTGATTCTTGAAAGAGGTATGCCAATTCTTACCAAATGCCTAAAATTTTTTTTTAAGCAAGTGTTCAGATTCTATTTCATTTCTCCAAGTGGAAAAACCAATTTGTTGCTCTCTCCCAAGTCCCTCTCTACGTGACAAAAAGTGGCAAATAAACTTATTTTTCTCTCACTAGACGGCTTTAATCATCATAATAAAAGCTACCCTTTATTGAACACCTAATATATGACAGGACCTATGTTAGGCACTTTATATTTCTTCAACTCCCACAGTAAACTTGCAAGGTATCGTAATGGCCATTTTATAGCTGAGGAAAATTGAGGCTCAGAGAGGTTAAAGATTCACACAAAAATTAATGATGTGATCCAAGATGAAATAGATTTGGCCTACATCAGGTCTGTATTTACAGAAATGTATACAGACACAACCAGTCAAAGATATGGCTCAAAATAAAATAAAATAGTCTCTTTTGTGTAGTCTACCAGGTATCTTAGGGCAACAAAAAGACCGAAGACACACCGGTTCATCCTCTGTGCAGGGAGTTTAAAGGCTGCAGTCAGGAAACCTAGCTACCAATCTTGTGAAATTGTTCCAGAGAAACAAACAAAAAAAGGCGAGGAAATGAAGGGACGGCCCCGAAGATGATTGTCCCTGTGGCACTAGTTTAATCAGCTAATAACACCCAAGAACAGCATAGCTAGCTAAGCTAGTTCTTTCATTCAATGCCATATTTAAGTGATGTTGTTTCATAGCTTTAATAGTCCTGTCAATATTCATCAGGAAATCAGTGCAATCCTCCAGAATCCTGTCATAAAACACAGTGGCTTTTTTAATTAGAGCAGTGCAACCTTCAGAACACCCCAACTCTAGGTTGAACTGATGTGCCTCACTCTCACCTTAGGCTCATCAAGACTTAGATGAATCCAAGGGAAGTAGAAAAGGTTCAGTGTGAGTCCAGCTGAACAAATGTGTTTTTGTAGGTTTCACAGTAAGCTTTTAATTTTTGATGCCATAGCCTTTTAAAACTGAATATCTTACTACAGGAAAATCTAACTCTCATCAGCATAAGAGTTATAGGTAGACTATGTACTGGACACAAGTTCTGTGAAGCATGAAAAAGTAGATGTAAATTCAAGATTCATATGATATCAAGATTGTTATATACTGGGGTGCCAAAAAAAAGTATACACATTTTAAGAGATGCTATCTATGTATTACTTTTAGTTTGCTGTAATCAGAAGTGTCTGGAGGCTGAAGGCAACCACCTTGAACACCTCTTATAAATGTAGAAGTCAAATGTGGCTTGTATTTATCTTTTGTTATATTGTATATATTATTACAATTTTAATTTTTCCTTTCTTAAAATGTGGATACATTTTTTGGCTCCCTCTGTATATGTGCATACCTGCACAGAAAATTGTTAGGCAGGCAGAAATTGGGAGCTGACTGAATAAGCTGGTTTTATTACTCCACCACAAATAATACTGTTTACCAAAAGTCTTACATCAGCATTGTTTTGAAGAATATAATGAGTCTTCCATGATAATCACCCCAGATTTCTAGACAAATCTGTGTACTTACTGAAAATTTGCAGCTGGAAGTCTTGATAGCGAGCTGGAGATTAAACAGTGATGTACAGACACTTGCAGCTTCTCCCGAGCAACTGAGGATTTCAGCCTTCTGCATCTTTCTTTACTGAAACCACAGTACAATATGGTGATAATCACTTCTGGGTTTGAAGTTTCCACTGTCCATGAAATAAATGAAAAGAAGTTTGCTCTTTTCATTTTTGCAATACAATATCAGGACTTCTAATCTGGACCCAAAATATAATATTCTATTAAAAAAAAAACTCTTATGATGGCAAGAAGAAGAAAAGTACATACTTTAAATCCCCACCTACTAGTGATATTTTAACTACAGCCATTGATTTCCATACAAATCAAACAACTTAAGTTAAATATAATTTGGTGTTTCAAAAAAAGTTTGTATTTTCTATATTCAATTATTTTGAATTTGATTTCAAATTTAAATTTCTTTCAAATAAACAAATGCATACAGTATTAAGTAGTATAGATACAAAGAAAATTCCCTCAAGTATTCCATCAGGGTACATGCTTGTGTCAATCATGAAATTAAAATTCTTTTACAATTTTTTCTTTTTAAAAAGGGAAAAACTTTTTTTAAATGTTGGTTCCCCAAAATTTATGTACAAATTATTACCTCGCTTTTATAATTTTTTTTGGCAAAATTTCTGGAGCAAATTAATAAAATGCAACCTTCCGTAGGAAACACACTTCCGAAAAATAGCTTCCTCTACTGAAATGAAGTAGGCAGAATGGCAAGCAAGCACTTCACTTTGCAATGTAAAATGTAATGATTATTTACCAAAATTTTTATTTTTAATGATAATAGGAAGCTTTGATCAGAGATTTATTAGACGTGAAATAATTCATTTCCTGTTATGTCCCAAAGGTTCGGGTACATATAGATCTGAATATCTAGAATAGATGGTTTGGAAAGAGAAGAACAAATTTGCGGTCATATTTTCACTCAGGATAAAAATCTAAGAGCACTTCTATATTTTGACAAATTAGGTTTGAGGCCAAAGTGGAATAAAACAGGTAAGGAAATTAAACTTGTTAAATTCCTTGTAATCGTTGTAATGGGAAGTGACATCTCGTAAACTTGCGGAGGAAGAAAATCCTACCCTCCTGTAATAAAATCACTATGTGCAGGGAAATGGCATAAGGGCCAAATTAAGGGTTGATGCACCTTGCCTTCCCTAGAAGAAATACCAGGACACCTTTGGTCAGGACCAACCTTATAAACGGGCATGGGAGAAAGATACCCAAGCTGTGTGTTCTGAACATCAGCCAGAGATACATCTTATTATATTAAGCCACTAAGATTTTGTTTTGTTTCCTTTTAAACAGTTCTTATTACAAAAAAATTTTTTGCATTTAAGATGTCTAAAAAATATTTTAGTTAAAAATCATAATTATTAAGCCTAATTTTTTTTTCCAAACTGCTTTGACCATAGAACCTTTATGGTTTGGGTTTGTTTCTAACTACTATTTGTGAGTAGGCCTTGTTTTCTAGTTTGGGGAAAGCTGCACTATGTTGTTCTTCACTTCCCCCATCTTTCTGGAAGTTTACTCCAGCCAGTAGAGGAAACACTAAAAAACAAGTTATAGCTATAACTGCAAGGAGGCTACAGTACCAGGGATTGTACTTGTAAACTTTAATTATAATTTTAATTATAAATTTTAATCATAATTCCACCTACAGAGATTTCTTATAGACAAATATCAGTATTTCTACACAATTAAGTAAGTGCGCTCAAAGAACCAAAGCATGTTCTCTGAAGCCCTTATGTAAAATGAAAAGAACAAAAAACTGAGTACTGCAGCTAAGGATTAGTAAGAAAAGACCAGTGAGATGACACAATTCTAAAGTTCTAGAATTTTGCATTTTTTCTACTTTCATATGGCATCACATCATCTTATGGGAATAGTACTTACTAGTAATGACCTTGTTCAGTCATTTTAATAAAGATATGTATTTTAATATTGTATCAGAGCTGGGCTCGGTGGCTCAGCCTGTAATCCTGTGCCTTTGGGAGGCTGAGGTGAGTGGATTGCCTGAGCCCGCGGGTTCGAGACCCACCTGGGCAGCGAGACCTCATCTCTACAATAAATCAAAAAATCAGCCGGGCGTGGTAGCGCATGCCTGTAATTCCAGCTACTTGGAAGGCTGAGGCGGAAGGATCGCCGGAGCCCAGCAGGTCGAGGCTGCGGTGGCCGGGAGCGGCCACTGCACTCCAGTCTGGGCGACAGAGTGAGACTCCAACTCAAAAAAAAAAAAAAAAAAAACAAATATTGTATCAGTTAGGACTCTATTCATCTCAGGACTTACCCTATCAACAGCTCTATGATATCTTCAAGGGCTGTCTTACCTTGGTCTCTCTACTCTTCCTCCTGTGAAATCAGCAATGTCTTCAATTTGCCTTCCCTTGTGGTAGAAAGAACAGCATTGATATATCACAAGACACCTTATTTCCCCCAAAGCTCCCAAAACCCTCCATTCACATTTTATTGGTCTCACTTGGTCAACACCCCTTCCTACACTTGCATAACTTTGAATGTCCAGGAAAATGCCATATACTGATTGACCTATGCTTGGATTAGCTGGATGAGTCACTAGGGCAAGAGGGAGCCTCCTGATTGAATGGTACACATCTGGGCCCTCACTCATATTTGTGGCTAAGTTAAATCCTACCCCACACCATATGACTGTCACACCAGAAAAAAGGTGAAGTTGCTGTTGGGAAGATAATCACAGAATCAACTTTTGAGTAAAACATATAATAATGAGTTAACGCTTACATAGTTACCATATGCTAGGCACTATGCAAAGCATTTAACTACATTAACCCATTTAATCCTCACAACAGCCCTATGAAGTAGGCACTATTATTAATCTTGTTTTACAAATAAGGAAGCTGAGGGGTAGATGGGTTACATAACTTTCCAAAATCATCAAAGCTAATAGGTAACAAAACTGGACTTCAACTCCAGATGGTCAAGATCTAGAGTCCACACTCTTTTGCCACTTTGTTAAAATTTCTGTAAAGCCATCATGCATTATATAAAGCATATGCACAGTCTACAGTCATACCACTATGAAGGTGCCAGATCCAGTCTAAACTTGAATGCTAAGCAGGATTCAGTCTGGTTAGTACTTGAATGGGAAACTGCCTATAGGTTTTTGGCCTTCTGCTCCCTCTCTCCTTCATCTTGATCAGGCACAATGGCTTATGCCTGTAAACACAGCACTTTGGGAGACAGAAACAAGAGGTCTGGATTGCCTGAGCCCGGGAGTTCAAGACTACCCTGGGCAGCATAGTGAGACCTCGTCTCTATTTTAAAAATTTTTTAAATTAGCCAACATGGTGGCATGCACCTGTAGTCCCAGCTACTTGGGAAGCTGAGGTGGGAGGATCACCTGAACCCAGAAGGTTGAGGCTGTGGTGAACCATGATTGTGCCACTGTATTCCAGCCTGGGTGATACAGTGAGACCTTGACTCAAAAAGTAATAATAATAAAAATGTAAAAATGAAGTATATATACACATCTATGAATATACATATGCAAATGAACATACATTAAGTATACATATATTTATACATTTATACACATATTTGTACAATACATACACACAGCGAAGTCTTCAGACCTTATGGTTATAACAAAGGTGCCATCTGGTGTTAGAACCCTCAAATTGCAGAAAAAGCACCCCCATGGAAATAAAGATTCACAAACAATAAAGTCAACTTGAAAAGTAATCTGAAATCTGCCCTTTTTGAAAAATAGGATTGTTTGCTTTTTTCCTTTCAGCTTGTTTGAGTTTCTTGTAAATCCTGGATGTTAGGCCTTATCAGATATTCAGTTAGCAAATTTTTTTTCCCATTCTGTGGGCTGTCTCCTAGCTCTCTTGATGGTTTCTTCTGCTGTGCAAAACATTTCAGTTTCATGAGGTTCCACCTGTCTGTCTTATCTTTTATGGCATATGCTTTTGGGGTTATGATCAAAAATTGATTGCTTACTCCAATGTGTCTCCTGTGTTTTCTTCTAAAATTCTTATAGTTTGAGGTTTTACATATGGGTATTTGATCCTTTTAGGTGATTCTTGCATATGGCGATAGGTGGGAATCCTGTTTCATTTTTCTGCATGTGGTCAGTCAGTTTTCCCAGCACTATTTGCTGAATAAGGTCTCCTGTTCACAGTGGTTGTTATTGATGGCTTTGTCAAAGAAGAGTTCATTGAAAGACCGAGTTTTTGCTTCCAGAATCTCTGAAATCCTGTTCCATTGGTCTATATGTCTATTCCTGTATCAACACCAGGCTGTTTTGATTATTGCAGTATTATAGTAAGGTTTAAAGAGGACGTAAATAGACAATTCTCAAAAGAAGACATCCGAGCAGCCAACAGATACATGAAAAAAATGCTCAGCCTCACTAATCATCAGAGAAATTCATATCAAAACCACACTGATGCCACCTTACCCCAGTAAGGTTGGTCATCATTAATAAATCAAAAAAACAATAGCTGCTGACACAGGTGCAGAGAAAAGGGGACGCTTCTGCACTGTTGGTGGGAGTGCAAGCTAGTCAAACCTCTATGGAAAATAGTGTGGCAATACCTAAGGGAACTAGAAATTGACCTTCCATACGATCCAACAATCCCTCTCCTGGGAATATACCCAGAGGAGCACATATCATTCTACAAAAAAAGGTACCTGCACATGCATGTTTACTGCCTCACTATTCACAATAGCAAAAACATAGAACCAACCCTACTGCCCATCAAAAATAGGCTAAAGAAAATGTGGTACATATACATGATGGAATACTGTGAGGACAAAATCATGGACTTATCAGCAAATTGGATGGAATTAGAGATGATCATTCTTAGCAATCTGTCACAGAAACAAAGAATTGAATACCAAGTGTTCTCACTCATAAGTGGGACCTGAACATTACTCACAATAGCACGAGGTAGGGACCAGCAGTTGCGTGACACCACCAGGGGGGAGAGGGAAGGGAGAGAGTATAACAACATAAAGGGTATCTGATCATAAACCAGGGGAAGTAAAGACCAGTTGGAGGTTCAAACATCACCTGCACATAGATTACTTATGTACTTAATCCTGACTTGTACCCCACGTATCTAAAGTGAAATAAAGTATATTAAAAAAGAAAAGTAGTCTAAAATCCTGACATTAATATCAGAGAAGTAACTACCCTGCCTCACTCTTTCAGACATCCATCCTTACTGTGTCTGAAAGCACACCTAAGTGGTCTCACAATGCTGTTTCCAACTGGCCTGCACACTTAACCTCTATATAATCTGCAAAAGTTACTCCTGAATGGGTATCACTTCATTCTCGTGTCAAAAGAGAGAGCATAACATGAACTTTTTTCATGGTGGGAAAAAATGAGTTGTCCTGTAATAATAAAACCCACCACATCCCACTCTCATCCCACCACCGTCTTTAGCACCCAGTCCAGCCCTGTGTGCACATCTGCCTGTCCCAAGTGGCTGACCTTGGAGGAAACATGGTACTTTTCTTCCTCTTTCAATCAGGGAGTATCGGGGGGAATCCAAAAAAAAACAGAATTACTTTTTGAATGGTGGGCTCCTCGTAGTACAGGTGTCCCCTGACAGGTAAGTGCTAGGAACTCAGCATCAATGTACCAGCTAGTGTTGTGAGAGGCTGCATTCAGCTTCAGTAATTTTTTTTTTTTTTTGAGATTCTTTCAATACGTTTGCAATTTTATGATGGGTGATTAACAAGCCCACCTGCCCATACCACCCTGATTGTTCAGCAGTTTTTGATCAAAAATGGCATAACCCCTATGCTCCACCCTCCCTATTCCCCTGATCTGACCCCAAGTGGCTTTTTGTTTGTTTGCTTATTTGTTTGTTTCCCCAGATTCAAAAAGTCCTCAAAGGGAAACATTTTGCCAGTGTGGAAGAGGTGAAACAAAACAACAACAACAAAAAAAGGCATCAAAATTGATGAGTTCAAAGACTGTTTTGAGCAGTGGAAAAAGCATCTCAATAAGTGTATTGTACCAAACGGAGAGTACTTTGAAGGGGACTGAAGTTTTAACATTAGGGATAAATACACAATTTTTATAAATAAATTCTGGGTTTTTTGGGTGCCCCTCTCATACAATGCATCAGTCTCCCTATTCAATTTCTCTAGATGCTTTTTTAAACTGGGACCTTGTCGCTCATCTGTTTCAGCAAGGGAACTCTCCAAAGATGATACCTTAGGTAGATCTCCATCCCTGAGTTCACGCTTCTCTTTCAGAACAATTAATTCTTGAACTGAAACAAGGTCACCAGGAAAAGCATCCTCTAGCCTAGACCTTCTTACCAGTCATTTTATTACACTATAACTAACTCAGTCATGGTTTCCTCCAGTTAATCATTTGATGAACCTGCTGGTAGGCCAGAGGAGCAGTTTAATTTGTTCCCACTGACTTTTCTCCTAAATATCTCTTTGTAAATTTAAGTGATTGTCACACTCTTAAGTGAGCACCCCCTTAAAAATAAATGAGTTTCTGTATACACACACACACATTCACACAGCACAGCACACACACAAGACTCCAACACTGTACACTTAATCACTTAAACTTCAGGCTACTAAACATGAAGTTTTTCACAACACATAAGGTGTTAATAGTGTGGTGTTATTTCATTGCATTTAAGTGAGCTGAGAATTTTTGGCAAAATAGAACATCCTCTTATTTCAGATTCTAGTAACAAGGGTTACATAAATGCAGGTTACACAATTTCACAGCTGTGTAATATCAACATAGTCAAACATATAAAAGTAAGACATGAAAAGAGAAAGTGTTGAGCAGAGTTTACTGACATGTGGCAAACAGTGAGGGGCTGGTTTTCTTTTGTCAGTATCTCATGAGTTAGTTTGGCAATAGGGATTTATCATAATCATTGTGGATTAGAAATGTTTTGCTATCATTAGCTTCTCATTGGATAAGAAATGTCACTGAAGATGTCCTAGCTCTTCTCAAAAGTTGCCTCTCCTCTACTGGTCCATTGGTAGCCACCAAATATTTGCCTCCTGCAACTCAGGTATCAAGCTGTATACACAAAACAGGGATAAAGATGGAATTATAAGTTACACGTTGTTTCTTTACATAATCTGGAAGACCCAGAGCTAAAAAGACCTATTCTGTATTCCAGTAGGAGATCGTGGAAGTATTTCTTTGACACAAGTGAAAATACTGTTCCTAATTAACATTCTTTATTTCTTCATCTTTCTAGTTTAGCTTAGATTTTGGGGGCGGAGAATGGGATGAAGGAGTAGACTGTTCCTCTTGATTATAAGATTCATTTGTGAATCTACCTGCCTTTAGCATTCTTCTATGGGCTATGATACCATGTCACGCCACTATCTCCTCCTGTCCAGCCCAGTTCTGCCATCTTTCTTCTTCCCTTGACTTCTTGTACAGTAGCCAAGGTCTAGAGACATAGATCCAAGTTTTAAAATGAACAAATTATGAAGGAACTGAAATATTAGCTATCTTTCTTTGAGTGGTAGATGGGTGTAGAGAACTTTCACCATTCATAGAAAAACACTAATGTTGATGTACTTTCCTTGTATGTAAACTATACCTCATTTCTTTAAGTATGCAAAGGGCCCCTATGTCCATCAGGCAATTCTCTTTTGCAAGCATGATTTTATTTCCCTCAATGTGATACTCACCTACTGGGGCAAAGCTGAAGGATGTCTAAGTCCCCTTTTCACATTGGGCTTTGTGACTATGTGTTGGTGATGAAGATCTCTGAAGAAAAGCCTTAGTGTCCCAGACCTCAACTTCAGAAATGGCACCACCATCAGATTGAGAAAGTTCAGGTGCTGGCCTGCAATGTCTCCCCACCAAAGAGGCTGATAGTCACATACAGAGTCATTTAGCTCCATAGACATGGTGGAGAAAGTAACTTCTGCAGAAGACTCACGCTTCTAACACTTGAAGGAGTCATGTGAGGAGAGGGCATAGGGAAGGATTTAAGTCTAATAATGCCACCATTTCAAGGGCCTGTCATAAATAGATGGTCAGACTCTTCTTCTGATTATCTTCAAGTTACAGCAAGCACTTATTGAGCACTTCCTATTTGCTAGCATAGTTCTAAATATGTGAACCCACCCAATCCTCACACCAAAGCTTTAGTTGTTATAGAAAAGAGCCGTGAACAGGGAGGAAGTTAGTATGAAGTGATTGTCTTATCTGTCATGACAACTTGATCCTCTTCTCCTTTTCTATCACATCTTCATGGAAGTCAAATAAATAGAGGTAGACATGATCTCTGAAGGACAAGGCAAGGACAGAAATGAGAGGACAAAAGCAGGTACCTTGGCGCCTTCCACAATTAGAATCAGAATTAACTCTGGCAATGGCATGCAAAAGTTGGAGAAATGAGTGTATCTAATTGGGTGTACTGGGTACATGTATGGTAGAGAATGAAAAGACAGTGATAAAACCGACTAAAAAGTCGATCTGCTTTTTATTATCACCATGTGCTGGCTGGCAATTCTAAACAGTGTCAAGGAGAAGCTACTGTTTGAAAAAAGAAAAGGAAAGAAAGACAGAGAGAGAGAGAGAGAAGAAAGAAAGAAAGAAAGAGAGAGAGAGAGAAAGAGAAAGAAAGAAAGAAAGAAAGAAAGAAAGAAAGAAAGAAAGAAAGAAAGAAAAAAGAAAGAAAGAAAGAAAGAAAGAAAGAAAGAGAGATCTTTAGTTGGTCTAAGTTCTAAACAATTATTTCAGTTTCTGGTGAATTAAAATATAAACCTAAACTTAGCACATTTTTATTCATAATGCAATATTATATCATGCATGAGAACTTGTTCAGAAAACTCCTTGTTATGCAATCAGCCCTCAACACAAGCAGACTCAGCTCACACATGTGTTTTGAGAGTAAGCTGGTAATAGTTTAGAATCTTTCAAGCTTGTTTTGGGCATGATTCAATTCTTCGACCCTGTGGTTTATACATATTCCTGTATTCATCAAGTAAATTTAAAATAAACAATAATAAGACAGTTATTATAAAGGCAAAGAAACGGAATTTGAAATATTTCAACTTGACATTCTGTGAGACCACTTAAAGTTTTTACTTTTCTGACACTTTGAGTAAAATCAATTCATTGATTCAGTATCACCTCCTTATTCGAAAATGCTGCAAAATGCAAAGGTAACCATGAAAAAGTTTTTCCAGGCAAGATTAAACTGTATTCACAGTAAAGACAAATCTTGAAAAGCTAATGTCAACCTTTGAAATTGAACAATGAAAAAGTGTGATGCTAGAGGATCAGCTCAAATTTTGTTCTTTCCTTGATGCAATTTTATTTCTTTTCTAAGTGACCTTTTTTTCCTGGTGTGACATTTCAGATGAGATTAATCAGACAAAAAATATTTGTAAACAATCAGAGTCCACCTTGAACAATTTATAGTGAGATATCATATTTTGAAATTGGTCCTTTTAGATCAGTTCATATGCACTGTCATTAGCCATGCAACAGTAAAATGTAAAGAAATGGACATTTCCTAGAAAAAAAACCAAACTTTGAAGAATGCCAGGAGAAGTCACCGAAGATACAGGTCTTACATTGCCAAAAGCAATTAAAAGGCATTATTTGAATCCTTCAATCATTTTCACCAAGACCTGGACATAGGTTTAAAATCATGGATCAAAAAATGTCCATTTTCTAGTGAGTTTTTCGTAGAAGTAAGAAAACTTTGAGCATTTTTATCAGAAATTACAGAGATTTCAGATGAATTTTCTACTGAAGATATTTTAGTTGAAATGTTTCTGCTGAGAATATCTGAAAGCCACTAGAAATGTGCCTTTAAAAAAGAGACATGAACAGTATTTCCAGAATACTATGATTGGGATTTTTATCAATATCTACCAAACTTATCCATATATGTGAGACTTTCCCTGACTATTTATTTATCTGTTGCCTCACATTAAATAATTGAAATTAAAGCTAACAATAAGCTTTCTTTCATCAATTATGAGTAAAGATACATTGACAGGTCTGGCTATATTGTCTATTGAATGTTAATATGCAAAGAAGATAAATTTGTCATTAACAAATTTGGATAAGTGAAGGTCCCTAAAACAGAAACTGTAATATTATTATTCATGGCAATTTCAGACTGATATGGATAGAAGGATTTTTCTCTTTTCTCAAAAAAAAAATTAATATAAGTTAAAAGTACTAATCCATTGCTTTTTCCTTTTCACACTGTAATATTTATTTTATGTTTTTACTGGCAAGATCATATACACAAACATCAACAAAATAATACTTTCACTTTTTTCAAATGTCCATTATTATTATTCAGCTCATTAATCAGTTGAGTATAGAGGAGGGAGAAGTGGAGAATTTTTTTTTTTGAGTTGGAGTCTCACTCCTTCACCCAGGCTGGGGATGAGATGTTTTTAAAGACAAACACCCCATGAGTATTAAATATACTGTACACATCATAGGAGCCAGGTGTAAAACAGAATTGAGAAAAGTGGAGGTAAACTAAGAATAACTTTGTGTACAAATGCCTTTTTTTATTATCTAACGTCTGGCATATTGTGATAGCTTTCTCAACTTTTTAAACATTTCTCTTCTCTCCTAATTTACCCTTTACATCACTGCCAGATTCATCATCCAAACTCTCAGGGCCAAAGTCAATGGTAGCACCAAAATACCCATAAGAAGAAGCTTAGAAGTGGTCATCTTCTTGGAAGGTAAGTCAAAGGCCTTGTCTAAGACTGAATTTGCTAGCATGTGCAGGGTTTTACTTGTGTCTCAATCCATTTTCTGTTTGTATAGCAGAATACCTGAGACTGGGTAGTTTATAGAAAACAAAGATTTATTTCTTAGTTTGGGAGGTTATGAAGTCCAAGGTCAAGAGGGCCATCTCTGTCAAGGACCTTCTTCCTGTGTCACCCCATGACAGAAGGCAGAAGGGCAAAAGAGTGCACACAAGAGCAAGAGAAAAACAAGCCTGTTTTTTTTTTTTTAAATCTGTTATTGTAGGAGGTGAATCCTCTCCTACAATAACAATATGAATTTATTCATGAAGGTAGAGTCCTCATGGCCTAGTCACCTTTTAATGGCCCCACTTTTTAATACCATCACAATCACAATTAAATTTCATCTTGAGTTTTAGAGGGGACATTCAAACTATAGCAACTAGCATGTTTGTTTGGAGAGACTATTGTAGGGAGGGATAGATGAAGAACAGGAGGGATCAATAGCTACATTCCTCTTCCCCAAGCTACTCCTTCCTGACTACCACTGAGTAATAGTGTGGTAGTGTAATAATTCCACAGTCCTGGAGATCGGGAAAACCCAGGCTATATCCAGTTACATCAGCTGGTCATGTGATCATGGGCAAGTTTTCACTCTCAGTTTCCTCATCTAAAAAAAGAGGGGTTGGCCTAGGTGATCTCTAAAGGCTTTTCCAACCATAACATTCAACAATTGTGACTCGCTGGCCATGGCAGTTTTAACTATGGATGGCCCAGATTTGAACCAAATTTACATTGCATCAAAGCGAAGAGACAAACAGCCACCGAGCCAGAGACTCTGAGTTAATTGCCAAGTCACATTTGGATTAATGAAAAAGTATCAGGTTCATGTTTAAGAAACCAGGTGTTTTACATAGCGTGTGTTGTTCTTTCATAAACGTTGGCTTCTTAGATCATGTCTACATTCACAAGTCCATCTGTAAACCTGTGTCACTATCAACTGAGACAAATACTTTCTGTGCTGCCTGGAACTCCTTTCATCCCATTGGACAAAAATTGAGTATAAATAGTTTTCAAAACTGCTTCATATCAATCTAGTTTACACAACAAATATTTCCAAATGAGCAAGAGCCAGTGTTCTGGTATTTGGAGGACAGACAAGATCTCAGCACAGTCTTTTAAATCAAAAACCAAATGTGGGGTGAGCTCATTCACTGGAACTTCATTAAGAAGAATTCATTTCACTTCCTTGGCATAAATTAAGCTGTAGTGAGCTAGTGAAAGATTCCACCACCTCTCCCTGTGATGGTAAATCGAGCTCCGCAATGGAGGTCAGAGAGACCTGAGCTCCCTGGAGAATGTGGAGGGAGAGAAACACAGGTGGTATGGTGTGTTGGTTTCTTGGCTGAAAACAGGGAGTAGCAAAGAAGTGGCCATGAAGAGACTTATGGCCTCTAGCCTTCAGTGGGAGAAAAACTGGAAGGATCCCTGGATCCTATTGTGGCTGCAGCTGGGGGAGAGGAGAAGGGAGAAAATTGTCTGCAAGAGGTGGAGGTGGGATTCCCATTGCAACCCTTTCTGCATACTAGAGACCCCAACCCCAGAGTTAAGAGCAGCAGGTTAAGGACCTCTCTGTGGCTGGTAAGTGCAGGCTGTCTTCAGGGGCCTCAAACCAAGAAAGAACCTTCACTATTAACTCCCTTTCTCGGTGAACACTATACGCGTGGGTGCCCGTGGGCTTCCTCTCAGATCTCTGCACCCCTCAGAAACTCCATGCCCTCAGAGCAGCTTCATTCATTCCATGTCCAGAGTCAGTCATCATCTGTGTGCTGCCAAATCCTCTCAGCATTCTCCTGTGTGCTAGACTCCAAGACCTAACAGCTGACTGAGCTTCTCCATTGGACACCGAAAACTCCTATTTGAATCAAAACTTCATAACTCCATTATCACACATACCTCTCAGTAAATGCCACCCATACTCCCCTACTCACCTGCTTCAGTAACCTGAAGCCAACCTCAATTCCCCTTACAACTCCCATTCAATTATTCACAATGCCATATAAATTTTATTTCCTTATAGACTCTCATCTATTTTTCCTTCTCATTTCCCACTGTCACTGACTTAACTCAGTCCCTCACCATTCATTTTCTGGAATAGTACAATATCCTACAAACACTGAATACTTGCCCATCTGCTAATCTTGCTTCTTTCTATCAATTCTTCATGTGCTTGCAAAATGAATTTTCAAAAGCACAATACGATCTGGTTACTCTCTTGCTTAAAACTCTTCAGTGACACCAAAAACAAAGTCAAAAGGCAAATAATGAAATGAAAGAAAATGTATGCAGTAAGTATGATAAAAATTCATGTGCCCAATATAGGCAGAGTGCCCATACACTGGTGAAATAAATAATACTACAGAAAAATGGGCAAGAGCTATAGACAGGTAATTCGTTCATGAGGAAATAGCATGCTCTCCAAAACTACAGGAAGATCTTTGAGTTCTAGTTGTCTAGTAAATGCAAATTAAAATAACAATAAGATACTATTTTTTAACCCCTAAAATTGATTTTAAAAAGTCAGAAGATAATGAACATCAAGAACTCAGAGAGCATGTGAAGTTGTACACTCTCATCTATTGCCATAACCTTTATGAAGAGTAGTCAGCCAGTATCTGTTAAAAGTTAAAAAAGAAATGAATCTTTAGGGCCCCCTAGGTCCCTATCCAATAAATAGAAACCTAGCCATGTAAGGGTGTAAGTCTAAGAATGTTTACTGCAACATTAGTTTATTTGTCCCTTTTTTGAATTTTGAATGTAGGGGATACATGGGCAGGTTTGTTGCATGGTGACATTAAGTGATGATGAGGTTTAGGCTTCTATTACCCATCCCAAAATAGTAAACATGGCACCCAATAGGTAGTTGTTCAACCCTGTCCCATCCCTCCTTCTTTCCTTTAGGAGTTCGCAGCATCTGTTGTTCTCATATTTATGTCCATATGTGTCCAATGTTTAGCTCTCATTTATAAGTGAAAACATGCAGTAATTGGTTTTCAGTTTCTGGGTTACTTCACTTCAAATAATGGTTTTCAGTTGCCTCCATGTTTCTGCAAAAGAAATCATTTTATTCTTTTTGTGCCTGCCTAGTATTCCATGGTGTATATGTACCACATCTTTTTTATCCAACCCACCATTAATGGACATCTAAGTTAGTTTTATTGCTTTGCTATTGTGAATAGTGTTGCAGCATTGTTTATAACAACAGAAAAACTAGAACAACCTGAATGACCATCAATGGAGGAGTTAAATATAGTATTTCCTTATTGTGAAACAATATTATGCAGCAATTGAAAAGAATGAATCAGATCTAAATGTATTATCATGAAAAAAGAAGCCATAGGAGAGAGACAAGACAGCGACGGAACTGGTCAGAGTGTGAGAGTCTCTAAAAAAATGAGCGTCCATAAAGATTCTCTGCGTGAGTGGGTGTGTGCCGATGGGTGAGACAAATTCCATCTGAGGGGAGACTCGGGTTCATACAGCTGGGGAGCTGCTCCAGAAGTGACTGCAACCCACCATTACCCTGAGATTGGAGCCCTCCCTCCCCCATGCACAGGGGCATCTGCCATTCTCAGGGCTTTTTTGAGAGGAGGCAGCAAAGAACAGCTGCTTCTCATCACCTGGCACCTGGCCCAGGCCATCACCTGTAGCAGCAGTCCAGGCACTAACAGCAGGAACTGTGGAGAAGGCAGGGCATGGAAATCTGGAACAGAGCCCCACTGCTCGTGAGGAGACACCTACCACTGCCATCTTCTCTCTCCCAGGACCTGGCAGAGACCTGCATTGCCCTACCCAGCTCTGTCCAACCTCCAACCTGAGGCCCAGGGGCTATCCCTGTACCACTCTGGGATCAACCATCAGACTCAGAAAGACAGACACCCCTTCCCCACACTGGACCAGGCACAGACATGTCCAACCTGAGTGGGAAACTTGACAGCAGCAGCAGATGATGAGTTGGGTAAGTCCAGATCGGGTCCATCCTCCTCCCATAGTAGTGCACAGGGCATCTGACCTACACTGAGAGCAACCCTATAAGCCTGTGCTGAGAGTAGAGGGAATGGGCTGGTGACCAGAGCCACTCCCTAATGTGGTAGCAGCCAAAAGTGGTAGCAGTGCTTGGGAAAGGAACCTGGGGTTATAGAAACTGTAACAGAGAGAGATCTTTGTTGTTGTTTGTTTATTTGTTTTTGTTTTCATTTTTTCTTCTCTCTTTCTGTTTTTGTTTACATTTTGTACTTGCTTTATTCCTGTTATTTTAATTTTTTTTTAGATTTTCTGTTTGTGTATGGGTATTTTTGAGGGTGAGTTCATCAACAGGGACATTTCTGTTTGCTTGTTTGTATGATTGTCTGTATTTTTGTTGTTGTTGTTTTTTCTGTCTTTGTTTGTTTCTCTGTTTATTCATTAGTTGGTGTATCTGTCAGTTTTCCCTCTTCTTCTCTCTCTTCACCTCCCTTTTGTATTCCTCCTTCCTTTTTCCATTCTTTTCCTTTTTCTTATCTCATTTTGCTTTCAGGGAGCAAACATACACCCCCACTGCATGGACAGATTGTAAGGTGGTGGGAAGTGGGTTCCAGGGAGCCCACACCCCTGTCAGTGGATACTGGGATCTGCAGATAGCTTCTGAATCACAGCTCCCCCATTAATCAAATCTCAAAACTGCAAAAAGCACAGCTCCCCACCCC
The DNA here is from genome assembly GCA_027257055.1 of Cephalopachus bancanus. Lineage (NCBI taxonomy): Eukaryota > Metazoa > Chordata > Mammalia > Primates > Tarsiidae > Cephalopachus > Cephalopachus bancanus. Next base: position 888,975 of record JAPVLO010000170.1, on the reverse strand, counting down.
TAGTCCAGTTTCAAAATTAAACAAAGTCAGAGGATCTACATAAGGAAAAATTGGAGATTGAGCAAACAGAAGTAAAAGCTATACCCCTGTCACTGAACCACAGAATTAAAGAGATAAATAAACAGGGGGGAGGTGGGGAGGAAAACCTTCACGAATGAAGAAAAACAAAAGAAATTATATGAGTCTCATACAGACCCCTGGGAAGACAATAACTGAGAATACAGACTTTGGAACTCAAAAACAATGAAGATCCCCCAGAATGCCTCAAACCACAAACTCAGATATCAAGATATTAATAGAGAGTATAAATAAAAATGAGGAGAGACAAGAGGAAAGAATGGAGGAGTTGATAACTAGGATAACAGCAATAAAGAATATAGTGAATGAAATAAATAACAAACTGATAAGCATGGAAAGCAGAAGTAACCAAGCAAAAGAAAGAATCTCAGAGCTTGAGGACCAAAATATGGAACTAATCAAAACTGTTAAAAACATAGAAAAGGGCTGGGCTCGGTGGCTCAGCCTGTAATCCCAATGCTTTGGGAGGCCGAGGTGAGTGGATTGCCTGAGCTCCACACGTTTGAGATCCGCCCGGGCAACTTGACAAGACCTCATCTCTATAATAAATAAAAAATTAGCCGGGCGTCGTAGCACATGCCTGTAGTTGCAGCTACTTGGAAGGCTGAGGCAGAAGGATCGCTGGAACCCAGCAGGTCAAGGCTGAGGTGGCCAGGAGCATGCCACTGCACTCCAGTCTGGGTGATAGGGTGAGACTCCAACTCAAAAAAATATATATAGAAAAGAAGCTTTAAAAGACAGAACACAGCCTCCAAGAGATGAGTGATTATATCAAGAGTTCAAACCTATGGTTAATTGGAACTCCTGAGGCAGATAGAGAGACAGAGACCACTTTGGAACAACCATTCCATGAAATTATCCCAGAAAACTTCCTTCAAATCATCAGAGACATGACCATTAAAACACAAGAGATTCAGAGAAGCCCTACCAGACAACAAATGAAAAGGCCAACTCCTAGACACATAGTAATTTGCTTATACAAAGTATGTATAAAAGAAAAATTCTGAAGGCAGCAAGAGAGAAATGTCAAACTACCTACTGGGAAGACCAATTAGAATAGAAGAAGACTTATCTGCTGAAACATTTCAAACTAGAAGAGACTGTTGTACAATCTTCAAAGCTCTAAAAAAAAAAAATTTCAACCAAGAATTATCTACATAGTAAGCAAAGTTTCATCAGTGATGGAGAATTAAAATCCTGCCCAGACATCCAATCCCTAAGATTTTGTGCTGCCTCTAGAACAGCTCTACAAGAAAGTATTAAACACAGAAGAAAGGGAAAAAAAGAATGACCACGCTCTTCCCAAGAATGCAGGGAAAAGATGGGGAGCATACATAAGTCAACCTCAAAATCAAAAGAAAGACAACAAACAAACAGCAACAAAAACAACAAATTCTATAAGAATTTCATGACAGGGATAAACTCTCACATCTTGAAAATTAGCCTGAATGTGAGTGAACTCAATGCACCACTGAAAAGACATAGGATGGCAAATTGGATTAAATATCATGATGCAACAATATGCTATCTCCAGGAAACTCATCTCACCAGAAGGCCACTCACAGACTTAAAGTAAGAGGATGGAAAACAAATTTTAGGGCAAATGAAACACAAAAAATCAGGAGTTGTGATCTTAATATCAGACAAAATGCCCTTTATGCTATCAAAAATTTGAAAGGATATGGAAGGTTACTACATAATGATAAAAGGTTCAATCCACCAACAAGAAATATCCATCTTAAACATATATGCAACCAACATAGGAGCACCAACTTTTATAAAGCAGCTTCTAGATAAACTAAAAAAAGACATTGATTCTAACACTTTTCTAGCTGGGGACTTCAATACCCCACTCACAACCCTAGACAGATCATCAAGATAAAAAAAAAATCAAGGAGATCTGGAAACTCAGCATGATGCTTTACCAAATGGACTTAATAAATACCTACAGAACACTCCACCCAACAACCATGGAATATACATTCTACTCATCACCACAAGGAATATACTGTAAGATAGATCACATCCTCAGCCATAAATCTAGCATAAACAAATTTCATAAGACTGAAATACTGCCATGCACCTTCTCAGACCACAGTGAAATAAAAATAAATATCAACACTAACAAAGTTCCCTGAAAATCCACAAAGACATAGACACTAAACAGCATGATGCTGAACAACTCCTGGGTCAACATGTAAATCAAAACAGAAATTAAAAGAACCCTGGAAACAAATGAAAACAAAGTAACATCTTACCAAAAACTCTGGAATCCCATGAAATCAGTACTAAGAGGGGAATTCATATTTCTACAAATATACATGAAGAAAATGGAAAAATCACAAGTTAACGGTCTAACAAATCACCTAAGGAAGCTGGAAAAACAAGACCACTAAAAACCTAACTTCAGCAGAAGAATCCAGAGTACCAGAATAAATGCCCAAATATGGGACATAGAAGAGAAAAATATAACACTCAAATCAAAAAAAAAAAAAGCTGGTTCTTTGAAAGGATAAACAAGATTGATGATCCCCTAACTAGACTGACCAAGAAAAAGAGAAAAAAAAAACCAAATGAACACACTCGAAAATGCAAAAGATCAAGTGACAACTGACCCCTGAAGAAACACAAAAGATTATCAGAGATTACTATGTACACTTGTATGAAAACAAACTGGAAAACACAAATGAAATGGAGGATTTTCTTATATCACACCACCTCCCCAGGTTGAAACAAGAAGAAATTGAGACACTAAATAGGCTAAAAACAACCCAGGAAACTAACTATGTCATAAGAAAACTACCTACAAAAAATAGCCCTGAACCAGAGGGCTTTCCCTCAGAATTCTACAAAACATACAAGGAGTAGCTGATACCAATCCTACTGAAAGTGTTTCAGGCAATTGAGAAAGATGGAACTCTCCCAAAATCATATTATGAAGCTAACACCACATTGATACCCAAACAGGGTAAAGAACCAACAAAGAAAAAGAACTACAGGCCAATATCCCTGATGAACATGGATGCAAAAATTCTCAATAAGATTTTAGCAAACTGGATTCAACAACACATCTTAAAAATTATCTACCATGACCAAGTGGGCTTCATACCTGGGATGCGGGCACAGCTGGTTCAACATCCGAAAGATCATAAACACAATTAAACACATCAATAGATGTAAAAACAAAAACAACACGATTATAGCATTAGACACAGAAAAAACTTTTGATAATATCTAGCATCCCTTCTTGATAAAAACCCTCGAACATCTAGTCATAGATGGAATATGCCTCAAAATAGTAAAAGCCATCTATAAGAAACCCTCAGCCAACATACTGCTAAACAGACAGAAATTGGAACCATTTTCCCTGAAAACCAGAACCAGACAAGACCACTCTCAACACTCCTGCTCAACATAGTCTTGGCAGTTCTAGCTAGATCAATCAGACAAAAGAAGAGGATCAGGGGTATCCAAATAGGAAAAGAGGAAGTTAAGTTATTCCTCTTTGCAGATAACATGATTCGAAAACCCCAGAGAATCTGTCAAAAACCTCCTTGCATTGATAAAGGATTTTGACAAAGTCTCAGAGTAAAAAATAAATGTACAAAAAACAGTCACGTTCCTATACACCAACAATAAACAAACAGAAACCCAAATAAAAAGCACAATCCTGTTCACAGTAGTCACACAAAAATGAAATACCTTGGCATCTTCCTAACCAGAGAAATGAAAGACCTTTACAATGAAAACTACAAAACACTGCATCAAAGAAGTCGAAGATAACACAAACAAATGGGAAAATATTCCATGCCATGGATTAAAAGAATCAACATTGTTCAGATACCATGTTAACAAGGCAATCTACAGATTTAATGCAATACCCATTAAATTACCAGCATCATTCTTCTCAGACCTGGAAACAATACAGGAATTCATATGGAAACGTAAATGACCACTAATAGCCAAAACAATCCTCAGAAAAAAAAAAGCAGGAGGTATTATATAACAAACTTTGTTATTATAAGTTTACAATAATCAAATAGCCTGGTATTGGTATAAGAACAAGCATATAGACCAATGGAACAGGATAGAGATCTCGGAAGCAAAACTTCATTTCTCAACCAACTCATCTTCGACAAAGCCTCCACCACCAACCACTGGGGAGAGGAGAATCTATTCAGTAAATGATGCTGGGAAAACTGGCTGGCCACATGCAGAAGATTAAAACAAGACCCCTACCTATCACCATACACAAAAATCAACTCTAAATGGGTCAAAGACCTAAACGTAAAACCTCAAACTATAAGAACCTTAGAAAAAGCAGAAGACATCCTTAGGGAAATTGGAACTGGCAACCAATTCCTGATCAAAATCCAAAGTGCCCATGCCATAAGAGATAAGATAGACAAGTGGGACCTCATTAAACTGAAAAGCTTCTGCAAAACCATCAAGAGAGTGGGGAGACAGCCTATAGACTGGGGAAAAAATATTTGTCAACTATATATCTGACAAAAACCTAACATCTCGGATCTATAAGGAACTCAAACATGACGAAAAGAAAAAAAACAAACAGTCCCATTACAAAGTGGGCAAAAGATATGAATAGACACTTCTCAAAAGAAGACATATGAGCAGCCAACAGATACATGAAAAACATGCTCAACCCCACTAGTCATCAAAGAAGTGCAAATTAAAACCACATTGAGATACCACCTAACTACAGTCAGGATGGCCATCATCAATAACTCAAAAAACAACAGATGCTGGAGAAGATGCAGGGAAGTGAACACTTCTACACTGTTGGTGAGAGTAAAAACCAGCACAACCTGTGTGGAAAACAGTTTGGCGATGCCTAAAGATCTAAAAATTGACCTTCCATATGACCCAGCAATCCCCCTTCTGGGAATATACCCAGAGGAACTCAAATCATTCTATGAAAAAAATACCTGTACACACATTTATGACAGCATTATTCACAATAGTAAAAACATGGAACCAACTGTGCTGCCCATCAAAAGAGGACTGGATTTTTTTTAAATGTGGTACGTATACACAATGGAATATTACACGGTCATAAAGATTGACAAAATTATGAACTTCACAGCAACTTGGATGAACTTAGAGTCTATAATAGTGAGTGATCTATCACAGAAACAAAGAACTGAGTACCACATGTACTTACTCATAAGTGGACCTTGAACAATTGTCATAATAAGAAAGGAATTGGCAGTAGTGGAAAACTAACCAGGGAAGGGGGGGACGAGATTGGCAGTAGTGGGAAACTGCCAGGGGAGAGGAGTCACACCCATCAACAAGGGTACCTGCATAATGAACATCTGTGTGCCTAACCCTAAATTGCACCCCACATCTTTAAAATAATAACTTTTTAAAAAGAAAATAGCCATAAGAACCTTAGAAAATGAAGGACATACTCTCATGGAAATTGGAACTGGCATCCAGTTCCTGAACAAAACCCAAAACCCACAGGCCATAAGAGAGAAGATAGACAAGTGGGACCTCATTAAACTGACAAGTTTCTACAAAGCCAAAGAAACCATCAAGAGAGCAGAGAGACAGCCTATAGACTGGGAAAAAGTATTTGCCAACTCCAGGTCTGACAAAGGCTTAACATCTTGGATCTACAAGGAACTCAAATGAGCTGAAAAGAAAAAAACAAACAACCCCATTATAAAATGGGCAAAAGATATGAACAGACACTTCTCAAAGGAAGACATCCGAGCAGCCAACAGACACATGAAAAAATGTTCAACCTCACTAATCATCAGGGAGATGCAAATCAAAACCACACGAGATACCACCTAACTCCAGTCAGAATGGCAATTATCAATAACTCAAAAAATAACAGTTGCTGAAGAGGGTGGGGCGAAAAGGGAACACTTCCACACTGTTGGTGGGAGTGCAAACTAGTACAACCTCTGTGGAAAACAGTATGGAGATTCCTAAAAGCTCTAAATATTGACCTCCCATATGACCCCGCAATCCCCCTACTGGGAATATATCCTGAAGAACTCAGATCACTCTATAAAAAAGATACGTGCACACGTATGTTTATCGCAGCGTTGTTCACAATAGCAAGAACGTGGAAGCAACCATGCTATCCATCAAAAGAGGACTGGATTTTAAAAATGTGGTACATATACACAATGGAATACTACACAGCCATAAAAAAGAACAAAATCATGAATTTTGCAGCAACCTGGATCAAACTAAATCTATAATACTGAGTGACCTCTCACAGAAACAAAGATCTGCATATCGCATGTTCTCACTCATATAGTGGACCTTGAACATCCAACATAATACTATAAGAAAATGACTGACAGTGGTGGGAAACTATGGGGGGGAGGGGAAGGGAGATGGGATTAACGGTAGTAAATATCTGTCTGGGGATGGGGAGACACCTCTTATCAACAAGTGTGCCTGAATGAAGCATACTTGTATACCTAACCCTTAACTGTACCCCACAATATCATAATAAAAAATATTGATTTTTTTTAAAAAAGAAAATAGCCATAGCATATCACTAAGTTAAAAAAAAAGGTCACAAAGTAATTTGTATACCATATTCCTTTATTTATTAAAAAAACAACCTAAAGTCATATATTTGCACACTTTTGTTTAAGGATATAGGTATGAGAGGTTATGCACCACAGGGCAGGACAGAAGCTGGGCTAAAAGAAGAGATTTTTTTTTCTGTATATCCCTCTGACTTTTTAACACCTACTTGTCCATATCTCAGGACCCTGTTTATTTTTTTATGGTGTGTCATCATTACCATCTATAAGTAATTTTTATGTTTATTTCTAGGGTATTGTCTGTCTCTTTCCAACTAAAATATATAAATGTCACGAGGTCAGAAACCATTCTCATCTCATTCTCCACTGTATCCTCAGCACCATGCAGGGCCTGACACTTAAAAATATTTATTGAACTGACTTATAAATAAATAATTCAATACTTCTGTAATTTAAAGAGAAATTAAAAAGATAAACTCCTATAATGGTCTTAAAAAGTTTCTGGAACCAAAATTCAGAGCACATTTATTCACCGTCTGGTTCCTGACTTCCCCTGAGCCAGGACTCCCAGTCCCCCACACCATGGCTCCACCATTAGTCAGGAGCTCTTCTCTTCAGCGCTGGGATTCCTTGAGGGCACACACCGTGTCTTATTGGGTGTTGGATCCCCATGCCTTGTACGGTACCCAGTGTGTTGTAGTTCCTCAGGGAAAGTTTGTGAAATGATTGCCTCAATTGCAGATGGGGAAACAAATGAATGCAACAGCTCAGACCTGAAATATGGGATCCCCTTTAGTGAATGGCAACAACTCTAGGTTGCCTTGCCAGTTATAAGCTCTGGGGATTTGGGAAAATTGCTTATATGTTAGATGTAACCACAACATTAACCCCTTAAGAATTACTAGAAAGATAAAAAGAGATAATGGGTATGAATGTATAATGTATAGAATATACTTTAAGAACATTATGGGTATAATTGTTTTTACCATCTTTTTATTATAATGATAGACTTGATATCAAATGATTTACTATGTCTCTAAATCAAATTCAACCTGCCCTGGATGCCACTAAATTAACAAGAAATCCAATTTCAGGTTTTTGTTTTGTTTTGTTTTGTTGAGTTGGAATCTCAGTCCATCACCCGAACTGGAGTGCAGTGGCACGCTCACGGCCACCCCAGCGTCATCTGCTGGGGCTCAGGCAGCCTCCACCCACCTCGGCCTCCCAAAGTGCTGGAGCCACTGAGCCCAACCCCAATTTCAGTTTATTGATGCCCCCTTCCACTATCCCCAGGAGCATTCAAAGGTGCCACAGGTGAGAGGAGCCTCTTCAAACGTTAGGACCAGTGGAAGCCCTGTGGCACCTTTGAATGCTCTTGGGGATAGTTTGCAAACATGATTAAGGTCCAAAGCCAGGTGGTCCCATGAAGATAGGAGGCTCTGAGCTTCCATGTCACCCTGGAACACATGCTTTTGCCTTAACTGAGAGCCCTGGCTTCTAGAAGCCAAGCAGCCCAGGTAAACTTTTTCTGCTGGGGTTCCGCCAATCCTGTGAGGAATCAGGATGCTGTTCTACTGCTCAGGACCCCACTGGCTAACAGCCATTCCCAGCTTCAGAAATATCTCCTACTTCCCCTCTGTGAAAGGATTATGCTAGATTTGTTCAAAGAGGAATGGAAGTGTGTTTGGAGGATAGGAAAGAAGGTAGGCTAAAAGAAGAGATTTTTTTTTTCTGTAGATCCCTCTGTTTAACACCATCTCTACCCTCCAAACACACTTCCTTCCCTCCTTGAACAAATCTAGCATAATTCCTTCACAGAGGGGTTTTCAAACAACTTCTGAGGCCCCTGAGACATGAGACCACAAAGTCCTGGTTATCTTCTTGGAACCAAGTCATGAGCAAAGCATGAATTAGCAGTTATATAAATTACTCAGACACTTTATTGTTATTTTTTTTTAAATAACCTGAATAGGCTGGGCTCGGTGGCTAAGCCCGTAATCCCAGCACTTTGGGAGACCAAGACAAGTGGATTGCCTGAGCCTGCGGGTTCGAGACCAGCCCGGGCAACATGGTGAGACCTCGTCTCTACAGTAAATAAAAAAATAATTGGCTGGGCGTGGTAGCATGCACCTGTTGTTCTGGCTACTTGGAAGACTGAGGCAGAAGAATTGCTAGAGCCCAGTAGATCAATGCTGGGATGGCCATGAGTGTGCCACTGCACTCCAGCCTGGGTGACAGAGTGAGACTTCTACTCAAAAAAAAAATTAAATAAAATAACTAAAATAGAGAAATAACAGGAAACCTAATACAATTATCATAATAAGAAGAAAAACCCACATGCAATTCTGACTAGATAATTCTGTTCTTAAAATATAATTTAAATCCACTGAAAAAAATCTGTTGTGTTGGGTATTCCATTTTCAAAGGAAGAAATTTTTCTTGAGAAACTTCCAGAAGAATGTACTTTTTTTTTTTCCCCTCCCTTGTACCCAAGCTTGTTGTGTCACCTATTCTCTAGAAGACTCTGTGATAGGTCTCTGCCATCTGAGAGTTGTGGTAGTTTTGTTATTCCTCTAAGAACTCTCACTCAAGGTTCCAATATCTTTGATAGAAGAGCCCACTGCTTAATGAATGAGTTATCCAGTGGGTCACCTGCCATGGGATCTCACCCAAAGCTTTGCCATCTGTTTATGAGCACAGCATTCCCCTCAGCATGACATTTCACCACTTGTCTGATAACTGAAGTGACTGTTGCTGGCCTTGAAGTTCATTTCCTGTCACATTTCCTCTATAGATTCAGGGTGGAAGTTGTGGTACACAAGTGAGTCTGGATGTTCTAGAATCAGACCATAATTGACACACAGCTCCTCTGCCCCACTGTCCAGTGTACATGCTACCATCAAAACGACACAGCCATGTGATCTTGGCCAAAGAACAAACCTGCCAGACATCAAAAATCTAATCTTCAAAACAGGAGAGTAATGACACACAGCTTACAGTGGCAACTAGACCAAAAGACTGCTGAATCAAATACAATACTAAGCACACATAGTAAAGCATTCACAGATATAATCTCATGAAATTTCTCCCAGATCTAAAATCTAATATATTAATTTTTTGTAGTTTTGAGGGGTTTGAGAATTAGTTTGTTATGAGTCTTAGTTTGCTCTTAGGTAAAACACAAGTAATAATCCTTGTGTGAATCCTAAGATTATTGTAAGATAATCAAATAAAAAACTATGTAAACATATTTTAAGAAGACCAAAGTTTTGTTTAAATGTGAGATATCATTTTTAATGACTGGGGATCCTCTTAAGAGTTAGTAAGCAAATGAAAGAGGATAAAATTGACCATGATTATTTTTATATAGCTGCACTTTATTGACTGCTGTTTGCCTAATTTACATATTGCTTCTTGGTGAAATGATTATTATCCTGAATTATCAAACAAAACAGTTAAGTAACTTTAGACAGCTCTATTACCATACAATCTTACTTGAAGTATTGAATGAAAGAAATGTGTTTATTCCATTCTTCCCCTGGACTAAAGGATGGTCTAACTCTAAGATTTGCATCTTGGTAAGGAAATACTTATAATTGATATCTTCTTACATCAATGTAAGCACTCTATCATAATTACTTCCTCTAGTCTGAAATCTGGGTGAAAAATCAGGTGACATTCAAATCTGGAATATATTAAATACCTTTGGGTTTGATTGAGTCAGATTTGTAAACAAATGACTTTCCTAAAAACATGAAGTCATATAAAATCTTTTACTATTAATGCCTTGTTCTCTTCTGACACCATAAATAAACCTCATTTCCCCTCAAGGATTAGTGAGAAAAGCACATTTTGAGAAATCTCTCTTTCTGCAAAGATATTAGGTAATTGCTACCCGCTGCCTTGTACTTCTCTTTAGCTCCTAATGAAGAAAGTAAACAATGTTTCAAGTCGAGCGTTTCTTGGAGCTCAGCGTTTTAAGCAGACTTCTACTATCTTGGCATTTCTACAAGGTCTGTTACATGATTTACAGTGAAACTGGCTGTGGTGAGCAGCCTAATCTCTACCAATGCCATTTAAAATCAGCCTTGCAACATTTTAACATTGTCTGCTATTACTTCTGACCCACTCTCAGGTTTCCTTTCTAGCTTCCTATCATTTTTATTTGGCTATCTTTAGAGCACTCATTACACTAGCCTGGTTATTCTAATTCCATTCTTTTTCTTTTCTTTTCTTTTCCTCTTTCAAGGCACATGTACAGATCTCCGCTATGGGCAGTGCACTGTAGCAGTTTCTGTGGGAAGATCTAGAAGAATCAGAACATAACTGCTCCCAAGTGGCTTATAGTAGTATGGGACAGAGTCCACCGAAATCTCTCCCACAAGGCTGAAAGTAACGAGAAAGTTAGGAGATACCAACTGTGAAATAGCACTTGCACCATAGGAGACTTCTTGGAAGAGGTATCCCTTGGATCAAACAGTGAAAGATCAATAGGATTCGAACCTATGGGGTTAGTGAAGGGAATGTCAAACAAAGGAAATGGTGTGGGACAAAGCAGTAAGGTGAGAAAACTCCCCAGCAGGTACACAGTCCAAAGCCCAGGGCAGTTTGGGTTGCCTAAATCATTAGGCACCTGGAGGGAAGTCCTATAGGAAAAGGTTAGAAAGGTAGTTACGAGATCATGGGTATTTGTGGTTATTACTGTGATCACGCTGTGTTATTAATCAACATAGAAATCTGTTCTCTCCCTATGAAGTGCTGGATTAGGCCTCTATGCTAGATGGAGGGAAGAAGGGAGGGTGGAGGGGAATGTAAAGAATAAACAAGTCATGGTTCCTGACCTTGAGGAATTTAATGGAGGGGAGAGACACACAGAGATCCTTATAACATAATGTGTTGCCATGAATATGGTTCCATTCTCCACCATGGGTCTCTGAACTATTATGAGAACACAGTGCCTCCAAACACTAAAACCTGCTCAACTTTCTTTTTTCTTTTAATTTTAAAGATGTGAGTTACAATTCAGGGTTAGGTATACAAATGTTCATTACGCAGGTACCCTTTTTGATGAGGTGTGCCCCCCTCTCCCAGCAGATTCCCACACTTTCTGAAAAGAAATCATCTGTCCCCAGTAGAGGAATACCACATAACATTTCTTCTGTGTATTTCAGTAGCAAAATCCCATTCCCTTTCTTTCCTCTTTCCTTCCTTCCATCCTTCCTCCATCCTTCCCTTTCTCCCTCCCTCTTTCTCTCTTTCTTTCTCTTTCCTATGCCCATGGATGCCAGACAGATAGCATATGGTGTAAAGCAAACTAACAGGTGAACAATAACTAAAAATAGTGGGGACCTTGGTGAACTAAAGACTCTAAAGGCTAATTTTTTAATTAAACTTTTCCTTTTGAGATAATTGTAGATTCATATGCAATTTTAAGAAACAATGCAAAGATCTTGTGTGCCATTTATCCAGTTTCCCACAAAGGTAGCATCATGAAAAACTTCAGTGGAATATCACAACCAGAATATTGACTTTTGTAGACTCAGGATACATTACACTTTTTTTTAAGTTGGGCATATCTATATGGGTCTATTTCTGTGTTTTCTATTCTTCCAATGGTCTATAATCTATTCTATTAATGCCATACTGTCTTGATTGCTGTAACTATATAATAAATCTTGAACTTGGGTAGACTGATTCCCTCCACTTTATTCTTCTTTTTAAAATTGTCCTTGTCGCCAGGCTCGGTGGCTCAGCCTGTAATCCCATGCCTTTGGGAGGCTGAGGTGAGTGGATTGCCTGAGCCCGCAGGTTCGAGACCCGCCTGGGCAGGCGAGATCTCATCTCTACAATAAATAAAAAAAATTAGCCGGGCGTGGTAGTGCGTGCCTGTAGTTCCAGCTACTTGGAAGGCTGAAACGGAAGGATCGCCGGAGCCCAGCAGGTCGAGGCTGCGGTGGCCGGGAGCGGCCACTGCACTCCAGTCTGGGCGACAGTGAGACTCTGACTCAAAAAAATAAAATAAAATAAAATTGTCCTTTTTATTCTAGTTTGTTTGCCTTCCCATATAAATTTGAGAATAGGCTGGCCTCGGTGGTTCAGCCTGTAATGCCAGCACTTTGGGAAACCAAGGCAAGTGGATTGCCTGAGTCTGTGGATTCGAGACCAACCCAGGCAACGTGGTGAGACCTCGCCTCTACAATAAATAAATTTTTTAAATTGAGAATTATCTTTTCTACATCTACAAAAGATTTCACTAAGATTTTAACTTGCATTACACCTGCATGTCTATTTGGGGAGAACTGACATCTTTACTATGTTAGGTCTTCCAGTTCATCAACAAAGAATGTCTTTCCATTAATTTAAATATGTTTTATTTCATCAGAGTTTTGTACTTCACAGCCTGTACATCCTGTTTATATTTTATTAGATTTGTGCCTAGGTATTTTTTAGCAATTGCAAAGATAGTGTATTTTCAGTTTCAGTGTCCACATGTCAGTTGCTACCATATTAAAATACAATTGATTTTTGTATGTTTATTTTGTATTCTATGAACTTGCTAAACTTTGTTGTAGGAGTTTTTTGGTAGATTGCGTTGGATTCTTCATAGGCAGTCATGTTGTCTGCAAAAGAGAAAATGCTATTTCCTTTTTCCAATCTGTGAGCCTTTTATTTGCTTTTCTTGCTTTATTGTACTAGCCAGAACTTGCAGCATTGTGTTGAATAAACATAAGAGTAGGCATTTTTGCCTTGTTCCTGATCTGAGGGGAAAAGTATTCAGTCTTTCACCACTAAGTATAAAGTCAGCTGCAGATTTCTATAGGTGTTCTTTATCAAGTTGAGCAGGTTTCCCTCTCTTCTTATTTTCCTGAACTTTTTTAAAATCATGAATAGGTGTTTTTATTTTTGTACATTGTCCATGCCAAGTCAAATCCATATGTAGAATCTTTTCAGCCTTCAGACCAGCAGCTTGCAATCGTTACAATGAGTTTGGGCAAATCTTGATTTTTCCCAACCATTTCAAAACAAGAGGGAAAGATAGTGTGAATGAAACTATGTCTGCAGAGGTGCCAAGAACATTCATTATCCTTCCTGAACTGCCATAGTTTCATCCTCCCTGTTTACTGAGAGTTTCATCCAGTGGAAAGTACCTTCTATGTTCAAATAGCGGCATCAACCCTTCTAAGAAAGCCATTCTCTCCAAGACTTCCCTTCACAGACACAATTTTGCTCTTTAGTTTAGTTTTGTGTAAGGAATCAGGGAGAAAGTAAATATCCTTGATCACCTCTCAACACTGGGCTTAGCCATCACTTAAGTGAGTCCTACAAGCCAGCCATACAACATTCAATCTTTCCCATTACAGCATGTAATTATAATAAAGTCTTTCTGAACTGCATTTTGACCTCTGTATTCTGAGGTAAGCAATCTTTGTCAATTTATCCTAACTACTTTCAAAAAATGTCTATCCTAAGTGTCACAGACTGAGTAATTCTTCTGATCTCACAGGGCCATGGGCCTTCGTAATGCCATGCCCTTTACAGTTCGATTAACTCCGAATGAAGGAGAGTGTTCTGCTTTGGATACTTGGCAATGTAGCCATAAACAGAAGACTAATCTTTCAATAATGCAAGTTTAAGAAAACAAGAGGTGACTGGAACTCTGTTGTAATGAAATTACCCGTGCATGGCAGTTTCAGGAAGGATTTTTTTCTTCTTTTTCTGGGAGCATTGAGAGAGCCACACTGCCTCTATCCAATGAAAGTAATTGAGTGAATGATTTCACTTGTTTCTTCTTTGGACTGAATTAGGTCGTTGCCATCTGTGAACTGTGCTAAATACCATGGAGGAAGAAGGCTGTTTTCTCATGTCATCTATGTAATGGCTGTGTTGTCACTTGCCACCTTTGAGCAAAATCAATATGTAGCAGAAGTTGGACCAGGTTTTCTACAGCTGAAGTAAAGTAGGGAATTGGGGCAATTGTTCAGTTAGGTTGAACACATTTTTAAAAAGCAGCACTTGCCTTCAAATTACTCAAATGCTCCAGAGAACATTTCTAATTGCTCTGGCATAACACGCTTTGTTTCAGCTATTGATGTCTGGCCACCAAGTCTCCTGCTAAGGCCACAGCCACATGTAAGTGGGTGAGGAATTTTCAGGGGGACACGTTCTCTTCAAATATTGGAAGGGTAGTCAGGGATAAGAAGGATTAAACTGATCCACATGAACCTGAAAGATAGAACTTGGAGGTCACTAGGCAGGACCTACTGAGCTGGTTTAAATTCAGCTGAAAGAGAAGCTTCAAATTTTCCAGTGATAAAATTGGGCTTTCTTGGGAAGTATTGAGTTGTCTGTAGCTAGAAGTGCTCAAGAGTGTCTCTCAAACTGTGGGTGACAACTCATTAAAGTGCTAGGAAATGAGTTTAGCAAGCTGTAACCAACATGTTTTAAAAATTGGAATGAAATGGAATGGAATGGAAAGGGGTGGCATGGCATGGCATGACATGACATGACATGGCATGGAATGGAATTAAAGAGAAAATAAAAGAAAACAAACTATCAGAGGGTACTACAATGGGAATCAATATTGTTTTGTAAAATTTTCATGTGTGTGTGCGCGCACGCGTGTTCAGGAGGTTACAATGCAAAATGCATTTTTAGTGTGAGTTACAGTCTAAAGAGTATTTTTTTAAAAAACTGTATTATACATCTAATTGAGGGGTTATACAATTGAGTAGGAATGATTGATCTATATACTATTAAGACCCAACTCGGCCGGGCTCGGTGGCTCAGCCTGTAATCCCTCACTTTGGGACGCTGAGGTGAGTGGATTGCCTGGGGCTGCGGGTTCAAGACCTGCCTGGGCAACTTGGCGAGACCTCATCTCTACAATAAAATCAAAAAACATTAGCCAGTTGTGGTAGCGCGCGCCTGTATTTCCAGCTACTCGGAAGGCTGAGGCGGAAGGATCGCTGGAGCCTAGCAGGTCGAGGCTGCGGTGGCCGGGAGCGTGCCACTGCACTACAGTCTGGGCGACAGAGTGAGACTCCAACTCAAAAAAACAAAAACGAAAAACAAAGACCTAACTCAAGAAGGAAAGCATCATGATGTTAAAAGGATCACAATCTCCATAACATAAAGAGAAATTAATTCACCAAGAATATGTAACTATTCCTAATTGTGAGCCTAGAAAAAAAATTCCCCCATAGATCCTGAGGGAGAAAGCACTGAACAAAGTATTTTCTGAAATATCTTTTTACAATATACACAATGACAAGTTTCTTAGGGATGTTTTAATGCTATCTCAAAATATGAGCTCATGGCATTACACCAAAGCAAAGGTCAGAGATTGATGTAGTTCAGTACAAATCTTTCAATTGATTGGGTTTATTAAAGAGCAGATATGAGTTTGAATGTGCTCATTTCCTTCATAGTCAAGGCCGTAGCATTAGGGCCAAATGTGTTAAATTTAAATGACCACCAGACACAATGGCTCTCTCTACCTGTCCTGGGAAAGTCTAAATGCCTTTCAGTTTAAAGCTATGAACACTTATTAGATTATATTATTATTAGTTCTTTGGAAAGGTTTTTCTATCATCCTCTCTCATCACCACCAGATACAAAGTGAGCTCTTCAAGGACACAACAGGGACATTATTTATTTTACTTTCTCAAACCAGCATCCTACATATAATGTAGTAGATACTCAGGAAATGTTTAACGAATAAATTAAAGAGTTTACAACAACATTAAATAAGGATCTTGGGTGGGAAGAGAGGGGGTGACAAAGAGAAAAAAGGGAAAAGGATCGAGTTCAGACAGGTCTGGCTTCAGCAAGGCAAGATATTTCTCTGGCAATTCAAGGAGAACAAGCTCAACTTAGACATAAAAGAATAAAAGTATTTTCTTTCCAGAGCCTCTTCTCTAAGGTCTCAGTAGAGACATTAAGAAGACACGAACTCACAAGAAGCTCCTAATCTGGAGTCCATATCATTCTATGTACTTGTAAACATGTTTATATGCTATAGAAATTTCTGTTGCTCATAAACAACTAATATCAGAATGAATTTCCACCCAGGAAATTCAGGAGGGACTTAGATAGAAAGAAGTATGGAGAGAAAGGACAAGGGTAGAAAGCTACTTTATCTATTGTACTGAAAGTCCTAAGCCTCAACGTGGTAGCAGGGAAGGCTATACCCCTTCAGCCGGAGGAAGAGTGCTTCCCAGTTTCGCAAGCCAGCCAGCTCTCTGTGTCCCTTTAAGACATTAAAACCAAATATGTTCCAATGAGGGAGTGGTGTCTAGTCATTAGAAAAAAGGACTCAGAGCCAGACTTTTGACTTTTTCATTCTTGGCTCGTGCCAAACAATCTCACTGTAGCCTTGGCAAACCTTTTCTCTTAACATCTTGAGGCCTCTCTTGACACATCTGTGAAAGGTATATGAGTGCCGGAGCATGTGACAGGCAGATGACATCAAACTGTAGGCAGGAACCATGGTTCCAGTGGAGAAATGGTCAAGGCAATAATGAGCATCATATTCCATTGAAGAGCCCATCAAGGGGTAAGTGTTTGAAAAACCACAGAAGAGGCAACTAGGAGCTAAGTAGTATATTCTGTATTACAAAATAAAATAGCACTATAAAAACCCATGCAGCAGAGCTCTAGGCAAGACACAAAACCAGGTTAACATAAAAATGCAAAACCTACACAGGATACATAAAGACACCAGCATTTAAGATTCCTAGATGTTCACCTATAGATGTCAGGTTTCTGTCTTTTGAAGCCATCTAATTTTTTTAAATTTTAGAGTTAGAAAGACCTTTATAGATCATTAAGTTCAGCCTTTTTGCCCAACTCGGACTCTTTCCCCCACAACTTCCATGCATGTAGTCATTCAACTTCTGCGCGAACATTCCCAATGACAGAGAACTCTTCTAAAAAAGTATTAGTGAATACTGTTGCAATTAGAAAAATGGCTCCTTCTACTAAGACTTATGTAGTTTCAGTCCTTCTGTTTCTGCAATATAATCAGGTAATAAAGAAAACTGCTCAGTAAGACTAGAATGACAGACTCCCAGTGTACCTGGGAGTGAAGGGTTTTTTGGGATGCAGGACTTCTCAGTATTAAAACCAAAAGAGTCCCAGACAAACTGGGAAGATTGGTCACTTTAATTAAGAAATATTAGAGATGGAGTCACCAAAAGGTATAAAAGAATATTTACTCTCCCATCAGACAATTGCCTTTCTGGCAGTGTGTACTTTTGGGAAACATTGTTTCTCAGATCAAAGGATTTGAGAAAAGTATGGGATTGACTCTTAATTTGATTAAGAAAAGGCTTTTTCAGGATTACATTTTTTAAGATACTTATTTCATTTTACTTACTTGGGGTATAATTGTTTTAGTGTTCTGGAGAAAATGTGAAAAGGATTTCCTGGTTTAACCAGCGATGATTGCATAGGAATACCGTGCCCTTTAGGCAACAATGTGTCCCTCATACAAAACACTTGTAACTCAGATTAGCAGTAAAATAGTCAGTCTGGAGACATTAAATGATAAGAAATAGATGAGAGGTCCCTAGTCTGTGTTCAACACGGCACTCTTAAAACAGAAAATTCCAGGTAAGCAACTTAATCTTCAAAAAGTATTCAGTATTCCTACAACAAGAAGCAGACACAACATTCATTAGTGTCCCATGCTGTCTGAGGGAAATCTCACCCTGTTAGATTTGTTCAGTGAGTTTCTTTTGTACTTTTTAAACTGATAGACAAAAATGTATACATTTATTATATGCAACATGATGTTCTGAAATATGTATACATTGTGGAATGACTAAATCTAGCTAATAAATGTATGCATTAACTCACATAGTTATGATTTTGTGGTGAGAATACTTTATATCTACTTTTGTAGCATTTTTAGGAATATAATATATTGTTATTAATTAAAGTCATCATGTTGTACAATAGATCTCTTGAACTTATTCCTGTTATCTAACTGAAATTTTATATCCTTTGACAAACATCTCCTGACTTGCCTAAACACCCCAACCCCTGGCAACCACCATTTTACTCTCTGCTTCTATGAGATCAGTTTTTTGAGATTCAGCATATGAGTGAGATCATGTTGTACTTGTCTTTCTGTACTTGATTGATTTCACTTAACACAATGTCCTCCAGATTCACCCATGTTGTTGCAAATGACATTGTTCAGGGAGATTGTCCTGTAAGGGTTCTGGAGCCCCACTGATGAAACCTGAAAATTACAAAGGCAAGCTCTTGGGACCCAGTCTAGGGAGCTGGTTGCTAGGGAGTAGATGTTGAGAATAGAAGGATTCTAGAAGAGCATTCCGGTTACTTGGAAGGCTGAGGCGGAAGGATCGCTGGAGCCCAGCAGGTCAACGCTAGGGTGGCTGTGAGCGTGCCACTGCACTCCAGCCTGGGTGACAGAGTGAGACTTCAACTCAAAAAAAATTAGAAAAGTAAAGAAAAAAAATGAGAGCAATAGCAAAAATAAAAGAAGGAGGAATAGAGGAGAACAGGGAACTTTGTGTTTGGGGACCTTCAGCTCTACAAGTGTGGAAGCCATAAAACCATATATACGAGCCATTTAGCAATTCATTAAACAGTTATAGAGTCGAGGTTCTAGGTGAACAATATCTATTTTTCCCTGAGGGCAGGAGGAATCTCAGCTCCTAGTTTCTTGCTTTAAAAAACTAATGAAGGAGGGAAGAAAAAAAGTTCATATTCATATACAAAGATGCCCGGATGCCCTCTCTAACTTGTGGGCAGCTTTAGTGTGTAAAAAGCAAGCACTTCCTCTAAGCAGTTAGGGTATGCTTTTCCCTCGGCAACTCATTATTTTACAGGGTAAGACCAAGTAAACCACCCTTTATGGTGTTTTTTTTTTTAATCCTAAATTTTATCTGCAAATACAAATTGGCCATCTAGCAGAAACTGGGATGTATGGACTCCATTTGGAACAAAGATGAAGTTCAAAAGGTTAATCAAGTTATTAACATTTTAAAATAAGGGAAATTTTCTTTCCCAGATGGCTTAACAGGTGACTCCTATAAATTACACAGTACATTACAGCGGGCATCCGCTAGCCCAGTTATAGTAGAGAGTCTGTCAACATTTCCATTATAAAGCCCTATTTTCAGAGTTTATAACTCAGCTGTAAAACTCGGATCCAAGCTGGGCCTTGGCTTTCTAGTCGAATTCTCAACTCAGCAGCAAACTTTCCCTCCTCCTCCCCCTGCTCCTCCTCCTCTTCTCTCCATCCTCCTTTCTCTCCTCCTCCTTGTGTTTCTCCTCCCTTTTGCCCTGGTAAAAAAATTTTGTTTAGTTTTAATTGTTCTAGTTTGCTAAGTTACAGGAAGACTTCTACATAGAGAAATCTTTTAGCCAGTTCACATTCAAGCACATTTTTTTGGTGCTCAAGTATTGAGATTTTTTTCAGAAACTCTTAGGAATCAAGATGTTTCTAATAAGACCTGTGTTGTAGTCCTTCAAATCATAATGAAGATGTGTAATTTGAAGGTGTGAATGAGAGGTTTCAGGAGAAAGGATTTTATTAGAGAAATATTTCACCTTATTTCTAGAATTCCAATGTCTATATCTAATTCCATCCCCTAAAGTTAAAAGAAACACAGATATTCTATTATTTTATTTATGTGTGCATGGAGCCTTGTGGAATACAGCATCAGCACAGTAACTTCCAGATGGTGTGTGTGTGTGCGTGTGTGTGTGTGTGTGTGTGTGTGTGTGTGTGTGTTTACAGGCCACCAGGGTGGAGAGAGAGACAACACAAAATATTAAGTGACACGGAAGGTGCACAAGTGACGAGCGGAGGTCTGTGGTTCCAAGTTTGGTCAGTCACAGCCTGGGGAGTTTTTATGGCCTATTCAAGGCTGTGGTGCAGACTAAACAAAGTTTTCTTTACTTTCACCATGACATCCTTGAAGGCCAGGCCAGAGGGTGGGGAAGACTAATGCGAACAGCCAACTCAGCTCAAACCAAGACTGCTGCTTCATTGTGAGGTCTCTGGCTCTGACCTTGGAGCCTAACCTACAGGGCCCCTCTGAACCCCATCTCCGACAGAAAGTGAAGCTACATGGAGAATTTCATTGCCAACACAGGGGAGGGAGAGTTCCAGGAATGGGGTTGAAACACTCTCACAGGGGACAAGCAAGGACACAGCAAATCACAGTAGTACTTCGACAATTTTCCCTCCAAGACCCAGGTCAAGGAGAGAAAATCTGAAAACGCCTCAGAGAGACAGTGGTCTTTCTCATGACATCAGCGTTTACTTTAGTGCCAATTCAGCAGCTCCTAAAGTTAGACATCACCTCCCACCTGGAGGGGAGATAACCCAGGGACCTCTCTTCAGGAGGAGACCTCTTCTTCAGGGGGAGACCTACCCAGCTCCTCTTATATCAAAACAGGAGACTGAAGCTCTCGGATTGCTTGGGGGAATCGCATTTGGCTTGAGAAATATTCTAATGGAAGGTGCTGAGATTTATCTACTGAGCTCACCACGGGCACATCTGTTGAAGAATCTCACTCACACATCCCATTCTCCCAGCCGATTGTCTTCTCACATGTTTTTCATACATTTTTGTTAACATACTTGCCCATTAACAAAGGTGTTTGGCTTAGAGGAACTGTGCCCCTCAACAGCTCATCTTTTCCTCCTCTAAGGTCCTGCAGTCATGTCATAATATTTGAGTTTGTGACATACATCATCATCATTTCCATAGCAATAGAAACAGCCGCCGTTGTGAAAACAGAATTTACCATTCAATGAAAGAAAAGAATTGGAAAGAACTTAAGAGAACAGCTGGCCCCGCCTCCTGCCACAGACAGGTACACAGCTAAGCAGACCAAGGACTGTTTTCAATCAGCACACTCCACTCACATGAAAACATGCCTCTCCTTGCTGTTCTTTTGTTTTGTTTTGTTTTGCTTTGCTTTTGAGTTGGAGTCTCACTCTGTCGCCCAGACGGGAGTGCAGTGGCCGCTCCCGGCCACCGCAGCCTCGACCCGCTGGGCTCCGGCGATCCTCCACCTCAGCCTTCCGAGTAGCCGGAATTACAGGCGCGCGCTACCACGCCCGGCTGATTTTTTGATTTATTGTAGAGATGAGGTCTTGCCTGCCCAGGCGGGTCTCGAACCCATGGGCTCAGGTAATCCATTCACCTCAGCCTCCCAAAGGCGCGGGATTACAGGCTGAGCCACCGAGCCCGGCTTCCTTGTTGTTCTTTAACTAAATGTATGACTGTCTCCCTCCTGTCTAAACTAGCCAAGAAGCTGGGTTCAGTGGCTCAGCCTGTAATCCCGCGCCTTTGGGAAGCTGAGGTGAGTGGATTGCCTGAGCCCGTGGGTTCGAGACCCGCCTGGGCAGCGAGACCTCATCTCTACAATAAATCAAAAAATCAGCCGGGCGTGGTAGCGCATGCCTGTAATTCCGGCTACTTGGAAGGCTGAGGCGGAAGGATTGCCAGAGCCCAGCAGGTCGAGGCGCGGTGGCCGGGAGCGGCCACTGCACTCCAGTCTGGGCGACTGAGTGAGACTCCGACCAAAAAATTAATTAATTAATTAATTAATTAAACTAGCCAAGAGCTTCAGATGAAAAGCACTCTGTCAGCCGGGCTCGGTGGCTCAGCCTGTAATCCCGCACCTTTGGGAGGCTGAGGTGAGTGGATTGCCTGAGCCCGCGGGTTCGAGACCCGCCTGGGCAACTTGGGGAGACCTCATCTCTACAATAAATCAAAAATCAGCCGGGTGTGGTAGCGTGCACCTGTAATTCTGGCTACTCGGAAGGCTGAGGTGGAAGGATCGCCAGAGCCCAGTGGGTCAAGGCTGCGGTGGCCAGGAGCGGCCACTGCACTCCAGTCTGGGTGACAGAGTGAAACTCCAACTCAAAAAAAAAAAAAAGCACTCTTTCTCCTCCGTCGTTTTCTCTCCAGCATTTTACCCAATATCTGTGGATACTGGAAGCTTACATGATTTTTTGAAATGATGAAGACGCCATGCAATAAGTCTATAATCAGCATTATAGCCAATAGTTGGTCTATATGTATTTAAGTAAATTATCTTCTGTTATAATTAAAATCTATTGAAACTCTGAGTTCTTTATGTGAAAGAAGTAAATGGGGAAAGGATACTCATGAAATAATTACTCATTCTAATACCTAAGTGGTTGACTTACTACCTAACCTTTTTTTTTCCTGCTTAAAAGTTGAAAAATGTATCTTTATTACAATTTTCTTTTTGCAACATCCCTGATGAACTGTAGGGGAATAATAACCCCCCCATAGATTCTTTGTTAGAATCCACCCCTGCTACAAAAGACAAACTAACAAGTGAAAAACAATCAGAAATTTAACATATATAGTTCATGAATACATAGGAGACACCTAGAGAATGAGTTGTTCTCAAAGAGGTGGCTTTGAATTCTAGCTTAAATAGCACCATCAACAAAGAACAGTAAATGTTTAGAGAGATGACAAGACAAAGGAAAAGTACTTTGAGTCTTTACATGTGATAGGTTGGAAAAAGGCAAATAACTGACAGACAAAAGTTAGTTAGTAAAACATGTTAAAGTAGTGTCCTTTGATGCCATTGCGAGGCTACTTTGTTCTTCCTTGTAGAGAAGACAAGATAACCTTTTTATTTTATGTTTAAAATTGGCAAATAATAATTGTATAAAATACCTTTCTTCTTTGTAAATCTATGTCCCACTTTCGGGCAAACAGGGAGAGTAGAGAACTTTGCTCTATCTGTTTCTTCTTAAATGTCTCAATTCAACAATCCTTCATATTTTGGGGCAGTATATTCTGGTCTCCCACAAAATCTATTTCTATTACATTTTAAACTCTAATTGTAATTCAAAGTACTCAATGAGGATTCTTAAAATCACTATTCTAGTCCTGCTATCATTAGCTAAGGGTCTCTCGCCAAGATGAGGAATTACTCAAACCTCAGGATTCCCCATCTGTAAGATCCCTGCTGATAGCACAAGAGTCATTGTGGGGAGAAAATAATATATGTGAAAGACTCTGAGATTTTTAATTGTATATCAGTGGCAAGTATAAATGTTATTAAAATTATCCAGGCAAGGGTATAGCCAGTGCTGAACACAGTGGATTGCTTGCCAACCCAGAAAGAGGTGGTCATGATGATTTCCATTCACAACTCCACATTTGTTAAATACAACTAGAGTTGAGCAATAATTAAAGCAGTAAAAACAGATTTCATTTAGGAACTATTGTGAGAGAGGGGAAAGACCTTAGTATAGAACTGGGTTTAATTCTGAATACGACAAGGATAAGTGGAAATTTATAGCCAAGGAGAAGATGAGGAGCTGAGGAGGAGAGGTGTGAGTGGATAGAAAATTACTTAAAGAAGACATCAAGAGTAGGGGAATTCTTGCTAACCTTACCCAACAGGGTTCTTGCTGAAGGCAGGCCAGGGTAATCAGATATGGAAAGTCAGGGAGGAAGAATATGACCACGTATCAAGGTTGGCAAGATTCTCGCTAAACTGACTCCACAGAAGTCTTTCTAAGTCTTTCTGGCCCACGGAAGCCCAGCAAGAATGAGATTCAAGGTCAAGGCCTAGTCAAGAAGAGGACTCAGAGCACATTTTAAGCATTGTAAGCAAGATACATTTCCAAGGAATTCCACCTTCCATCTCTTTGTGAATGAAACATGTAAATCTGTAAGTTCTAATTCATAGACAGAAAAGTTGATATTTCAAACTTAACTTTTTTTAAAAGCTTAGAGGTAATGTGTTCTTCACCTGTGATGAATTTATTTCCTTTTTTACTGTCTTACAGCCTCTTATCATTATTTTCCCCAACCCCATCAACTTCAGTAAGAAAAACAATTGGTCAGATACAAACTAAAGTTTTTATTGGCTCAATATTTTATCACAAAATTTCATATTAACCTAGACTCTTCATTCTCTGACCATTGCCTCTGAGACTCCCCTTTGACATGGGTCCATATATATTCTCCTGTCTGTGCAAGTGCATGGGACCCAGATATTCATTGGTCTGATTGATGCAGACACACTGGCAATCACCTTCTGGTCAAACCACCACATCTGTCAGATGTATCCATTTCAGACTTTTTGATCTGAGTCCTGTGAAGCGTCTCCCTTTCTCTTTCTGTGCTCGTCTGCCACTTCCATCAAAGAGGCATTATTTTTCTTCTTTTCCCAATGAGTAGAGGTTAGATAATGAGGAATCCATTTTCTCTGTCCTCTTCTTTTACCATATTTATCCCAATCATCTTGCACTTCCTCTAATCAATGTATCCTTTCTTTAGCCTTTCCAACACGTCCCTTCATCAGTGGACAATCCCTGGCTTCATTTTCACTTTACATTGGCCTCTTACATTTTTCTCAATACCTAGTTTTCTACATTTTGCTGCACCTTCCTCCTTCTTTCATGGAGTTTGATCAGGTCAGCAACAAAGGTAATAGTTATAAGGCTCTGCTGTGGGCTGGAGGTTTGATATACTTTGTTTTCAATCCTAACAACAATTCCATTGGGCAGGGTAAGTATTATGATATCCATTTTACAAAGGAAGAAACTGGAAACCAAGAGTGTGTAAGTGAATTGATCAAGGTCACATCTATAGAAGGCCATATTAAGGAACCTCATTCCTGATTCTACTTCTGTGCTCTTCCTACTAAGATAATGAGACTTGCTGTCTCACTCTTCTTTCTATATCTCTATTCCCATTCTTCTTGTCATATTTCTCTTCTCTCAATCCATTATCACTTTTAAATCAACTATTCAACTGTTAACCCATGAACTTCCCTTCTTCTCCCTTTTTATATTATCTTGACCCTTCCCTGCACCTCAAGAACCGTGAAGGAATTCTTCCTTAAGGAATAGCAGGGCAAAGAAAATAAAATCTGGGGCAGACAGAGAGCAGATCCAAGTTTTAGAAAGCCTGTAGTTAATAAAGTTTGAGATTTCTTTAAGAGAAATAACACAAAATTACTAATATGAAATTAGGCAGAAATATAAGTATTAATTTAGAATGAGAAGAGAAATTACAACAAATGACAAATTTTAAAAGTGAACTAAAGCCATAAGCATCACAAAATCCAGAAAGTCAACCTAATATTTGTATTAACTAAGTAGCAACATAGTTGTATAATACTTTTTATACTACATTTTTTGGCCATTGTTCTGATTGCCTCTTTATATGACAGGAATATTATAATATCATTTTCTGTGGAGAAACTTCCTTTTAAAAACTTTAGTTTTCCTCCAGCATAATTGATCAACATTTATTTTTTTCTACTTAATAGCTTAGAAAAGTTTATTTCAGCCTTATAACTATTAGTTGTAATGTCATGCCAAGATGCCAGGCAATCCATTAGAGTGTAGGAAACATAAAATGTCTCATGGATGTATTGTCTATTTCTAGCACAACTACACTTTGTGCCCTACAAATAAAAGAATTCTAACAAGTTCTATTTTATGTAGTTCCCATAAATAAAAACAAAAACTATATGGTGCAATCACAAATGCATGTGCTACATTAACAGAGATAGTTGCATCAAGAGAGAACTTCCATTTTGCTTACACATTGATGAGAATTAAAACTATTGTTTGCAATTTTGCATATTTAAATTTTGTAAGAATGTTTCACAGACTAGCTGCTTTTGGCCACCTACATTTCAAACTTTGTTTCAAACAAAACAAAAGAAGGATTATCTAGCAAAATAAATGTTCTAAGAGGATTAAATCTTGTAGATAAAGTCACTAAATCTAATGGAATCTAGAGTCCTTGATTATAGACAGTATTTATTTGTTTTTCATCCACGATAAACACCTGCATACATTAATTGTTCAACACAAGTTTTGCAAATGAATTAATAAATGAACACATAAATAAACGAATGCTGTTAAAAACTGGCATGCATTGCAATTTTCTGAAGAGGTCTAAATAGAAAGTCCACGTAATAGCTAAATGTACAGTCAGTGTGTACTAATTGTGGGTTGGCAGAGTGTCTTGCCCGTCTCTGTGTTTTTATAATGGCTAAAGACTTTATAAGTTGACTTCCCAAGAGTCAGATAATAATCTTGTGCCCTAAAAAGGAAAATAATATAAA
This sequence comes from Cephalopachus bancanus, assembly GCA_027257055.1. Classification (NCBI taxonomy): domain Eukaryota; kingdom Metazoa; phylum Chordata; class Mammalia; order Primates; family Tarsiidae; genus Cephalopachus; species Cephalopachus bancanus. Next base: position 862,231 of record JAPVLO010000170.1, on the reverse strand, counting down.
CATATCACCATAACCTGTGAACACTGCAGTAAGAACAATCGTTCAAGGCTTTTCAAATTGAATAATTTATTCTTTTTGTATTTCTAATGTTGGGAATAAAGCTTTGACTTTAAGCTTCCCACCCTTCAAAAAAGAAAAAAGCCAGTTTTTGTAAATATAACCACAATAAGTAAAATAGAGTGTGAAGTAGGGCGGATAGAGGGTCATATTCATGATCCCTGAAACTGCAATGTCTGCCCCACACCTGTCAAAGAAGTTGTAATTCAAATGATGATGTTTTCAAACAGAGATTGTTGTCTGATGGTGAACAAGAGTCTCTTTCCAAATAAAAATGTTTTTAAACCCTCCTGAATGTGGATCCAATACAGAAATGGATTTGAAATAAACATTAAACATTTTGCCATCTGTTACCCTGCTGAGTCACTGAGGAATATCCTCCCCAAATGTTCATATTTTCAGACTAATTGGCCCATGGCTGCCAGGCATGAAGAAGAAAGAAAATCTGAAACTCAATGATTCCACTAAGTTGTAAAAGATGCCCTACAGAGACACTGCTATTTGAAGATGAAACTGTAGGTTAACACTGGAGTTAAACCAGGGAAAACATTTGTAGGTTGTCAGAACATTTTATCCAACAATTAATCATAATCAGCACATTCTAATAACTTTTATTAATTTAATGTATAATTTTTTATTTTAAAACTTTTATCAAAATATATTTACTTTATATTTCTAATCTTTGAAGAACATCATTTTTTACTGAGCCTTAGAAATTTGAGGAAGTATTTGGAGCAAGGGAAGAAAAAGATAAAGGGGAGAGAATGAGAGATAAGTAAATGACAGATGAGAGAGATTTCCAAGATAATAGCAAAAACAGAAAGGAGAAGACTTTAAAATAACCAGAGAACTCTAGAACAAGCCAAGGAAGTTAGTTCCAGCACAATCAAAACTAAAAAGAACAACACAAAGCTGGACTCCCTCTTGTATGCCTTCACCTCTGGCTACTTCCAGAGTCACTGTCCAGCACAAATTTATGTGTTTAATGGCAGCCTGAGATCTGAGAGCCCAAACCCAATTGCAGAACCACCTTCATGCTACTTTCATAGCCTTGATGTCATTCTGGGTACTACACTTTGGTCTCAGCATATAGGGGTGACAAAAGTGAGAAATAGAGGCAGACACAAAGAAATAATTGAAAGAATGTCTCTTAAGAGGGCCAAAGAAATTTCTCTGGCTAACAAAAATCTAAGCAAGACTAATCAAAATCCCAGCACCAAGAGTCTAACTAAGAAAGAAAGAAAGAAAGAAAGAAAGAAAGAAAGAAAGAAAGAAAGAAAGAAAGAAAGAGAAAAGGGAAAAAACATATATGGAAAAGAAGATGACCAAGTAAAACCAAAGTAATTTGGTTGGAAGACTTATCGAACCTAGTTTCAAGATTTACTATAAAGCCAAGATTTTGTGATATTAGTGAAAAGATAAACACATAGATCAATGGAATAAAATAGAATCCAGACATAGAACTACATCTGTATGGCCATTCTGCTTTTTACACGGTATTAAGCCATTTCAGTGGATAAACCAATCTCTTCAACAAATAGTGCTGGAATAATTGGATATCCACATGCTTAAAAAATAAACTTCAACCCATACCTTGCCCAGTATACAAAAATTAACTCAAAAGAATCATAGACTTGAGTGTAAAACATAAAACTTTAAAATTTTTAGAGGATAACATTTAAAAAATTATGATCTAGGCTTTGGCAAAGATTTCTTACATAGAACACAAAAAATATGAACTATAAAAGAAAAACTGATAAGTTGACTTTCATCAAAATTCAAAATATCTTCTCTTTGGAAGATAAAACTAAGAAATGAAAAGTAAGACAACCCTGAGAGAAAATATTTGCAAATAAATATTTGATAAATAACTGATAGCAAAAATATATGTTTTCTCAAAATTTAATAATAAGAAAACAAATAACCCAATTTTTAAAAAAGAAAAGATTTGAACTATATTTTATCAAAGAAGATACGCAGGATAAATTAGTACATTTTAAAATGCTGAATATCATTATCAATGGGGAAATGTACATTTAATGAAATAACAATGCATACCTATTACAATGATGTTAAAAATAAAGCCAGTTACCAAATACTTCTGGTAGATGTGAAACAAATAAAATGTAAAATAACAATAATAAGTAAAAGAACCCAGACTTAAAAGGCAATATAAATGGCTTCATTTATATGGCATTCTAGAAAAAAACAAGGGAAAGAAATCATGCCAGTAGTTTCCAGAGGCTGGGGTGGAAAGAAGGGATTATCTACAAAAGGACTACAAGAAAACTTTTGGGAAAAGGGAAATGTTCTTTATCTTGATTTTGATGGCAATTGCATGGCTGTTAAGTTTATCAAAGTTCATAGAATTCTTCCTAAAAAGGAAGAATTTTACTATGTGTAAATGTTATCTCACAAAACCAAAAAAAAAGCATGACAATAGATCCAAAATTAATTGCATGTAAATCATTTTGTGAAGTAAAATTTACTGGCATTTATGCAAATTGAATCAGGATAGATTTCAGTGTATTATGTAAATTACTGAAAATTCTTTTTGTGATGAATTTTCAGATGAATAAAATGCATTTTTCTAAAGTGTTCACCACAAATAAAAGCCATTCAAGATGAGCTAGTTGAGAAATTGAGGTTTTGCTTCTGGAATCTTTATCCTGTTCCATTGGTCTATATGCCTGTTCTTGTACCAATACCAGGCTGTTTTGCTTATTGTAGTCGTATAATAAAGCTTAAAGTCTGGGAGTATAAAGTCTCCTTTTTTTTTTTTTTTTTTGCTGAGGATTATTTTGGCTATTCATAGTCATTTATGTTTCCATATGAATTCCTATATTGTCGTTTCCAGGTCTGAGAAGAATACTACTGGTAATTTAATGAATATTGCATTAAATCTGTAAATTGCCTTGGGTAGGATGAACATCTTGAGAATGTTGATTATTCCAATCCATGAGCATGGAATATTTTCTCATTTGTTTGTCATCTTTGATTTCTTTGAGCAGTGTTTTGTAGTTTTCATTGCAAACGTCTTTCACTAGTCTGGTTAGGAAGATGCCAAGGTATTTCAATTTTTTTTGTGGCTATTGTGAATGGGATTATGCTTTTTATTTGAATTTTTGTTTGTTTATTGTTGGTGTATAGGAATGCAACTGACTTTTGCACATTTATTTTATACTCTGAGACTCTGTCAAAGTCCTTTAACAGTGTAAGGAGGTTTTTGAGTCTCTTGGGTTTCCGAGATATAGATATCGTTAAGAGAGTGGGGAGACAGCCCATAGACTGGGAAAAAATATTTGCCAACTTTATATCTGACAAATGTCTGACATCTAGGATCTACAAGGAACTCAAATGTGCTGAAAAGAAAAACAAAAACCCCATTACAAAATAGGCAAAAGATATGAATAGACACTTCCAAAGAAGACATACGAGCAGCCAACAGATACATGAAAAAAACACTCAACCTCACTAGTCATCAAAGAAATGCAAATTAAAACCACACTGAGATATCACCTAACTCCACTCAGCATGGCCATAATCAATAATTCAAAAAACAACAGTTAAAAACAAAACAAAACAAAAACAACATCAAAAACAAAAGTTACTGGAGAGGATGCAGTGAAAAGGGAACACTTCTACACTTGGTGGGAGTGTAAACTAGTACAACCTCTGTGGAAAACAGTGTGACAACACCTAAAAGATCTAAAATTCAACCTCCTATATGACCCCACAACCCACCTACTGGGAATATACCTGGAGGAACTCAAATCTCTCTATTAAAAAGATACCTGCACATGCATGTTTATTGCAGCATTATTTACAATAGCAAAAACATGGAAACAACTGTGCTGCCCATCAAAAGAGGACTGGATAAAAAAGTGTGGTACATATACACCATAGAATATTATGCAGCCATAAACAAGGACAAAATTATGAACTTTGCAGCAACTTGAATGGACTTAGAGGCTATAATACCAAGTGATCTCTCATAGAAACAAAGAAACATCACATGTTCTCACTCATAAGCGGACCTTGAACAACTATCATAATACTATAAGAAAGGGATTGATAGTAGTGGAAACTGCCGGGGGGGGCACGCCTCATCAACAAGAGCACCTGCATAATGAACACTTGTATACCTAATCCTGAGTTGTATCCCACATATTTAAAATAAAAAATTTATTTTAAAAAGTTATTCAAACGTGAAGTATCATTTACTATTACTATCATTGATTGTTAGCTACAGTCATTGCCTATAACATGATTTAGCATTCACTATTCAAATATTCAAGAATCACTGCTTGAATATTACTAGACTGGAGGCCCACAGAGGACTCAGTCCTTTCTAGTTCTGGGGCAGTAGGATATGCTTCAGTCGTCAACAAACTTTTATACAATATGATCAGATGAGACCAAATATTAGAAAAATAACTTATAGCTTAGTTTTAGCTGGTCCATAATGGTAGAGTTGTTTATACTAAAAAATAATATTCTGTAGCATGGCAACATTACAAAAGCTGTAATTACTATACTTTGAATGAAACTTACTGAAGACATGTTAAGTGGTTCAGATATTATAACTTTCAGGGTACTCAATTGCAAACTGCTAAAAAGGTAATGTAAGATCTAGAAATATTATTTATTTAACTAGTGAATGGAAGCAAGTTATATACATGGAATTTTTAGTCATACTTTCTGTACTAGAGGATACCTCAAATGGGGAGTAAGTGGCCCTAGGTTCTATTCCCATCTATGCCAATGCTTTACATTTTCCCTGTTTCTCATTTCCATATTTGAGATAATTAAGTAACACACCAATTAAACAGGGTCTTGCTATAAATACTAATTCACCAATGTTTCTGGAGTTCCCAGGAAACAAACAGTCTATACAGGGTGGGGTTTGTGGGCATGTCACCTGTGCAGTCTCACTGGCCCCATGCTTAGAAGGGCCTGCACTTGATTTAACACTCTTTTTTACCATCTTGAAATTCTTAATTTTTTTAAACAAAGAACTTACATTTTCATTTTGCACTGGGCCCCATGAATTACATAACTGATCCTAATTCCACAAGTACCAAAACTGATGTAAGAATTCTACATTACTCTTTATATATGGTCACTTGAGTCATACATTTTACTAAAATCTAACCAAATTTCTTTTTAAACATTTTATCAAAAAATTGACAACTAGAATCCTGGCAAGTTGGGCTCATGCAATTTCTAGGAACATTTGGTAAGGCAGATATGTTGCAAGAATAATTCATTTTTCTGAGGATTTGGAGCTTCTGTTGTCTATTCCAGAAAAAAATAAGGTGGAGAGACAACTAGATAGATTTTCTTTTCGTGTGATCATCCATCATTGTATGGAAGCACATATATAGACTTGTTTTTGTCTGAATTTTCATTTGAATCTTTGGTTAGTTCTTGCTCCTAAAGGTTTTGTATATTCATGCATTCAATAACTATTTAATGACTGCCTACTATGTACCAGGCATTGTGTTTGACATTAGATATAAAAATACAAAAACAAAAAATTAAACAAATTAAGACAGGAAAAGACAGTTTTCTTCCCTGATAAAACTTAAAGTCCCTAAAATAGAGCCACTCTTGATCTTCCTATTTATAGTTTTTATAATTTTATTACATTTTTCCCGGGCATTGATTTTTAATATATGAACCTAGAAGGACAATAGGCTACATAATAGCTTTTTCAATAGCAAAGTAATGTAAGCAATTGTGCTTTTGTTAAATGTCAAATTTTATTGTGTAATAATGAGAGAAAGTTGACTTTTAAAATAATGGCCTGGGCTGTGTGAAGGGTATCCAGTAAACAATTAGCATTTCTCCTAAACTAAACCATGTCACCATTCCTCCCGTCGTATTCAATGGCATATGCTATCATAGTCGGTCTTGGAGTTGGCTTCCAGCCCAGTCGGCCCCTGCAGCCAGCAGAGCCCAGGGCCGCAGTGTCTTTTACAAGTGGGCTAAAAGCATTTGGCTTGCATCTCAAATGCTGAGTCTTTCTGCAAGATGGCAAATACATAACCCAAGTGCTTTGGAGCGAAGCTGATTTTAAAAGCATTAGAGCAACTGAACCTTCCCTTAATCGTGGTCTAAACAAAAACCAGTTGGTCCCCTGCAGTCTTTCTTCAAACTCTGCAGTGTAACAATGGCTCTTTGGTTCTGGAAAAACGTCTGTCTCATGCATTAGCCATAACACAAAGCAGCAGATGCCGAATACCTATTTCCATACCAGCTCCTGGGCCGAGGAAGTGACAACTGGTTGGAATTAAGCTGAACCTGGAAACATCCTGGGGTTCATTTTTATTTGAGGTTAAAAAATCAACAAGTGCCATTTTTCTGGACCTGGCAAAGGGGAGCAATGTAAAGGTATCAAATGGCACTCATATATTTGGATGTGAATGAAGGGTCATATCCCTTGACAGCTCGGCAGGGGTGAATTTAGTTCCTGCAAAGCATATGGAGGCTTTTATTCTTCCCCTCAGTGAAAATGTGTTATTTTATGTGCTCAGACTATCACCTCCTCCCTTGCTTTTTTTAGGGAACATCTATTTCCGGCGGGAGTTGTCAATGTACTATCCCAGAATCCCAACCCACAGTTGGACACATGACCAGTAGGAGCCAATCAGAATCTTGCTCTGGGTTTTCTCACAGGATCTGGAGGAAAAGACCTTTCTTTCCTCTCTGGTCACTAGACTGCAGAACATAAGATCTTAGGTTCCTGGTATCTCATAGAGCCAGTAAGCCGAAGGGGAGAGGGCTAGAAGTCAGAGAGAAGCAGAAATGAGAGATGATGAGGGTGCCATAAAGTGCCTCATCACTCAGAGAGTAGCTCCTCTGCTAATCTCATGATTTCAGTGCATAAGTTAACACATCTCTCTTTTATGTTTTTATGTTTTATACTAGCTCAAATTCATTTTCTGATACTTTCAAGGAAAAGAGTCCTGGCAAATCCTCCTCCTACTTTGAAGGCTGCCTGTCTAAACCTACTGGACATCAAGCAAATTCAACTTGTATCCAGAAGGATGAGAGGAAACCATATCCTCAGACTTAAGGAAGCTCTCTTCCAGTCAAGTAACTTCCTGAAGTTCTGTCAAGTTAATGGTATCAAATTTATGAAAGCAACTTATTAGAACCTAATGCTGTTTTCTATGCAAAGAGGAAATGTCAGTAATGATCTATATACTGGAAATTGGGCCAGAAAGGATGAAGAGTAGAAGGAGAGGAGGCCAAGCATGTCTAAGGGGCTGCTCAAGGCTGGAACTCTGCTTATTATACAACTAACAAAAGAAAAGTACCTCTGTCCAGGAGCTTTCATTTATATCACTAGTTGGTTCCCTTCTCCAAATCAGTAACATCTACCCAAAGGTAAAGACCAGATTAAACAAATATCATTTTACATGCCATAGGACAGAAGAGAGATATTATCATTGCCGTGGGCCATGTATTTATTTATTTGTAGTTATACTTCAAAGGATTTAGCATATGCTGTTGTGTGCTGGAGTCAGCATATATCAGCTCACAAGAGCCAATTATGCACACCCAATTTAAGAGAAATCCCACTGGCAATCTGAAATCAGCCATGATGACAGTATTTACACCATAGAAATTAACAAACACTACAAATCAGGGTTATATTTTTAATCTTGGAGTGGTATGTTGTTCCAGCATACCACTGAGTACATGGTTCTTTAAAATAAAAGCTGGTATTTTTTAAAGTCAGTTTTGGAAAATTTACAGCCATTATCTCTTCAAAAATTATCCCTTTCCATTTTCTCTTCCTATTCCATCTTCCATGTCTCTTAAAACTTTTTTCATTTTTCTATTTCTTTATTTCTATGTGCTGTGTTGTAGGTAATTTTCTCAGTTCTATCTTCCAATTCACTGATTCTTTCTTCAGCTGTAAATAATCCAATATATAACTCTTCCGTGGAGATATTAATGACATAGCTATGCTTCTAGAGACTCTACTTGTTTTTCAAATTTATCTCTTTACAATGTAGTATTCACTCTTTATGATTTTCAATTTTCTTTTTATCACTTTAATCATCCAAAGCATGGTTATTATATAGTCTTTCTCAGATTGCTCTCTTACCTCAAGTTTGTCTTCCTATTCACAGTGTCTGCTAACTCTTCCTTATTATAGCTTGTTTCCTCATGGATTTTATAAGTTTCTGTTACTCCCCTCCTTTCTATCCTATCCCCAGAGTACCTGAAAACCCTGGGGTATAAAAGTCCTAATACAAAATAATTTTACTTTTGCTTTGGTTGGAATTGTTTTGAGGTTAATTTCTCAGCTTGGACATTCCAGCATTAAATTAGGAAAGAAAATTCTAACTTTACATAAATTTTTGGTGGCCAGGATTTTTAATTTTTCATATTTTCCCATTCAGAATTCCAAAAAGTAACAAATTTTCAGTCACGCTACCAGAACCAGTAAGTATTTCTTTACAGGCCTTTTTTACGTTATTTGCTATATGAATCACATTTATTTATCTGTTTTATTCCCTCTGTAGGAAAAGGCAAGGACTATGTCTACTATTTTTTATATTTCATTTACTCAATAAATGAGTTCATGAATAAATAAATGAAATAAATATTTGTAACTCACTGAGTTAAAAGCAGGTTTCTCAAGGATTTAATAACTAAGACTATGGGTGGGCTGCAGATTTGTTTGGGTTGCCAGTTAATGTTTTGTGTCTTCTCTTGGGTGGTAGTAAATTAGGATGCTTTGACAGCCCTGGATAATTGCTGAGAAGTCCTTGGGGAAGGAATGGCCAAAGATATTCTGTAGTGCCTTACACCCGGACTGGTTTTAGTTGTCATAGCATCTTCACAAACAACTATTTCATTTGATCCACTGAAGTCAAAGGGGCAAACAGACATGTATTCGGTCTGTCAATGAGAAAACTGATATCAATCAGAAAACTGAGTGACCTGTCCAATGACTCAGGGAAACAACTTTGACCTAGGTTTTCTGTTGCCCAGTCCCATGCTCTGTGCTCTTGTTTCCTTTACCATCATCCTCTGCAACTCCACAGGTATCCTGGTCCCCACCACAATGGCAATTATAATACCAGCTATGACACTTCGATGGTAGGAGTGCCAGGTTCAGATCTACATTGTAACACAAGCTTTCCCCTGGCTTTGTGGATACCTTCATGTCAATCCTCTAGTCTCAAGATTTTCCCTATGCAGTCTCAGTTTCTTCAACTCCAAAATGAAGAGGTAGTAACCTCGAGGTTCTTACTCTTAATTGTTCCATGAGCCTAAGCCTTTGTGAGAATTTGCTGAAGGAACCATACCTTTCAAGTTCTCAACTTCTTCATAGCCTTCTTTTCCAGACTTCTTCTGACCAAAGCTCAATACCCTGCCATTACAGGAACTTGAATCTTTTGACCAAGTGACATTCATTCTCCATTATTTTTACCATGATTCTTTCTTGACCTTAAACTGTCCTTTTTCTTTAGAGGCCAAAGGGAACAGTTATGTAACTGAGAGCAGCACGACTTAACCAAATATTGTAATAGCAATTTAAGGCAATCCACAAAAGAGAAAACTAAAGTCACCAAGCATAGTGTACAAGCCTAACACAAATGTGCCCCACCTGCCTTTTATTTCCTCTACCTCCTTTCACACCAACAATTCTGTATTTAAGGCTTTGTTATTTCCTTACTTTGCATATTTTCAACAAAAGCAAAAAGATCCACTCCAACTGTCCAACTGAAAAATGGGCATTTTTATCAAGTGTTACTCTTCCTTCTTCTTTTATTTTCATCACATTTTAAACACCTCGTAGGTTATTATAAGATGTCGAAAGTGAACCTTTTTTCTTAAGGAATGGCTATACAGTTAATTTTACACAATAGTCAGAAAGCTATACCTTGAATGAGGCAGAAAAATTACTATGTATTACTTAACATTCCTTGCAATTCTTCCCTCAATATAAAATAAATGTGTTAAATCAAAATGCCACCAAAATGTAAAAGACAAAGCAGAAAGGCAAAATCCACATGTGTTTATTTGCAAACTTTGTGCAGGATAAGTTGGAGCTAACTGACTTCAATTCTGTGTAATTGTTTTATAATTTTATTTTGTATAAAAAAATGAGAGTACTTGCTTCAAATAAGGAAAATAAACATGTACCTGCTATCAGAGCACAAAGTGAGAACAGAGCTAAGCGCTGCCCTAGTGAAACTTCACATAGCTGACAAAGAAAACTCACCAGGACTGACTAGTTGGAGTTGACCTATAAATATGGCACGGAGCCGAAGAAGGAAAGTTGAGTAAAACTGCTCAGTTTGTTTTACTTTTCTGGTGAAATGACCATTTGTTTCCAAATAGTCCCAAAGCTCATGTCTTTAATGGCCATTACTCCACTGTACTGGCATGCTGCTGAGGGCTTTGCTTATTCCCTAATTATCAAAAGCGCTGCTGGAATTTATTAAGAAATTATAGCTAATATCCCAAGTACCTTCAAAACCAAGTTTGGCAATCTCCTTAACTTTCACATCAATATAGAATCCCTTGGTTTGCTCTGAAATAGATTAGAATTTGCAATGCTGTGGAAACACCTGAGTTGAAGAAGAGGCACCTAGTTTTATTTTCCAGTAATTATTGTTCCCATAACTTAATTAAAAGTTTTTCAAAAGGACACACAAAAATGAATCAAAGCTCTTTTGATTAATAAAATATAATCTGTAAGTTATACATAGTTATGTAATTAACTAATACGGTAGAAGTATGATCCATTCAAATATTATAGAAAAACTGTACCATCTATTTTGAATTATTATGGAAAGTGAAATGTGTCCAAAGGAAGTAAAGAAATCACATTTAAGATCCAGAATCTTAATTTTTTTCATTATTAACTACTTGGTGATCCAAGTCAAATCCTCTGGCAGCAAGTATTGTTACAACAAACATTTTGCTCTGGTACAAATATGTTTTAGAATTGTCTGAAGCCCAGCAAAACTCAGTGGCAAATTCCTGTGTAATTTTAGTTCAGATTGCCTCCAAATCTAAAGTTGATTATAGTGGACTTTGACATCACTATGTTCCATTTTCCTTCCTTGACAGTTTATCAATTTTATATCATTTTACCTACCACCTATTGATCTTTAATTTGTCTCAGACTGTACACTAACCACTTTACATATATCAGCTCATGTAATTACCACAAGAACCCTTTGAAAAGAAGCTATTATAAACCCTGAGTATACTGGGATATATACAGATGACACTAAGGCTTGGGTAAATTAACCTTTTGCCATCAGTCACACAGTTGTTAAGCAATGGAGCCCATATTTGATCCCAAAGACCATGCTTGTCACAAATATATTGCCTGTCCCCTGTCCCACATACATACTGTTTTTTTCCCCAGAATCTTGGAACAGTTATGATTTTAGTGTTATCTAATATTATAATCCATAATTTACCTCCATAATAAATAAATAAATATTAGGAAGACCTAATATTATAATCAGCCTCATTAAGACATACATAGGAAACATCACAAATACTTGAAAATATATAAAAATATATATACACACAGATACATATATACTACATATACTCTATATCTATATATCTATATTAAATAGATAGTAATAGATAGGCCGACAGATAGGGAGGGAGGGTGGAAAAGAGACAGAAACAAAGAAAGATTGGTGCTCCAATTCTATCTAACAAGATGATATTGAACAGAGATAAATGAAAGTTCCTGCATCTATGTCAGGCACTCTGCTAGATCTAACACTGTGCCACACACTTATTACATGCTTAATAAATGTGTGTGGAATGATTGAGGGAGAGAGTGAATGCGTGGTGAGTAGATGACCCTAGCAGGTCATTATAAGTAGGGGAGACATGATTTCATATGCATGAAAAAAACTCTCTGGTCCTCACCGACGCTAAGGTCAACTAAGCAAGTAAGTAGACATGACTATTGACTATCGACTATGCTTCTAGAAGTCTATACCTAAGGCATGGAGGTATTAGTCCTGACCTCCTTTGCTGCTCAATACTGTGGTTACCTCGATGGTGAGTGACTGAGAAAAAGGTATGGATGACAGAGAATTAGGGAAGCCCCACCATGAGAAAAGAAGACTGAGGGAAACCTAAGATTTCCAAACAATGCAGAACTGTTGTGGGAAGGGAATTAGGCTGGTTTTGTGTGATCTAAAGATAAAGAACTAGGAACAGCTAGATATGTGATCTGGCACTCTCCCTCTACCCCAGTGATTGTACCTCCTTCCTCACCACCTTCTAATGCAGTACATTTTCAAGATCCAGAACAAGCTCTGTCCGCTCTGTAAAGCCTCCTTTCCCAGCAAGACTGACCGTCAGTGGCCTCTTTATTCTCCAAACTTCCACTCTACTTCTCAATCTCCCCTGAATGACAAAACAGTCTTGACTCCCTTGTGCACTCAGTACTCTGGTAAGTGACAGGAATGCAAAGGTAAATAAGACTAGATTATCACCCTCAAGATACTTATACTCTTGAAGAAGAGACAGAGAAGTAAAACAAAGATGACAACTTATACACCGCAACAGAATTCTGTACTGAGCAGTGGTGGTTCATGAAAGACAGACATCTGCCTTAGTCTGTTTCTGCTGCTATATAACAGAATACCACAGACTTGGTAATTTGGTTTTTTTTAAAGATTTGTTTGGCACATGGTTCTGGAAGCTGAGAAATCCAAGACTGAGAAACAGCATCCACTATGGGCCTTCTAGCTGTGTCATAACATGGTAGAGGGTATCACATGATGAGGCAGCATGCACAGAGACAGAGAGAATGGCTGCTGAACTTATTCATCTTATCAGGATATCATCTTATCTCCCACAATAACTGACCCTCTCTCACGATAACAGCGTTAATCCATTCATGAGGGCAGAGCCCTCATGACCTAATCACCCTTTAAAGTTCCCACTTCTCAGCACAGCTACAATGGCAATTACATTTCAACATGAGTTTTGGAGGGGACATTCAAATCATAATAACATCCAAATAAACCTGAGAAAACTTCCTCAGAAAAAATGTGAGGTTTACTTGTATTTTCCTGAGCTGTATCTGCAGAAAGTTTGAAAACTTACTAGATGGCAAGTAGGAAAAGATTCTGCAAGTACAGGAAACCGCTTACGGAATCAAGGGTATATGTTCTAGTCAACTGGAAGACACCGATATTCATTAGGAACTTCCTACAGCAAAAATTTTATTTCCTTAATATTTACACTCCCTGTACCTTCTTCTTAGCACATAATGGATTATGAATAAATAACTACTTATCTAGCTAGAATAAATATTACAAGCAAGAAGAGACCATGCTGTTCTTTGATCCTCATATTCAGGCTAACAAGAACAGGGCTGGAATAGTCAACCGGTGGTTTATGAGAACCACCATTTATAAAAAAAAAACCTGGAGAGCTTATCTGGTATAATGGAAAGAGCATAGACTTTGGAGTCAGGCCAACCTAGGTTTGAAGCCCAGCCCTGTGACCACAGAAACAACATTCTTTTGAGGCTCAAATTCTTTGAGCCTTGATTTTCTCATCCTAATACAGAGCTAATAGTCCTACCTCTCAGACCTATTGTGTAGTTTAGATGAGATAATATAAGTAAGGTCCAAAAAGGCTGCTTGTTAATAGTAAGTAACCCATAAATTATAGATCTGATGAAGACTCAAAGGAGAGTCCCTGAACTTAAAATTAAGGAGTTGGAGGATTTTATTAGCATTGTCATGAGCCAAAATGATATCAATTTTACACCTAATAAAGCAAAAGTGGCATAATGGATTACTGAACCTTGCTAGCACATGAGACTCAGATTAGAGATGCCTGGCTCAGTTACCAGTGCAAATTTGTCGTTCCCAACAACTGCTTTTCATTATTGACCCCACCCCACTGGGTGTCTTTACCATAAAGTATGCTGAGAAACTTAACTGTTGAAAAGAGTAGCCAACATCATTCATTCCATAATCTAACAAGAATACTAGAAAGTACTCTGAACTAAATCTGGCTACTCCCTTAAACACATAAAGGAAAGTAGAAGACCAGGAAACTAAACTAACATGCCAATATAACAAGAGTATTTAAATGTGGAAAAGAACTAACAACTACAACAACTAACAACAACAACAACAACAAAGTGATTTCCATAGTACACATATTTTAAAATCTGTGATGCCCATCCACTATAAGAATGTCTTTATAGACAGGCATGATAAGCATTGGGAGGAACTTTCCAAGAATGATCCCAAAACAAGAGCTGCTCATTTAACTCCTTGTTATAAGAGTCCTTGCATTTAAAAGTTAAAATGGAGGCTATCTCCAGTCCCAGAAGGACAAATTCTTCATGATTCCACTTATGTGAGGTATCTGAAATATTCACACTCACAGAAGCACAGGATAGAATAGTGGTTACCAAGGGCTGGGGGAGAAGGAGAAATAAGGAATGGTTTTTCAATGGGTATTAAGTTTTTCTTATGCAAGATGAAGAAGTTCTAGAGCTCTGCTGCACATCATAGCACCTATAATCAATAATATGATATTGTGAACTTTAAAATATAAGAAGATATACTTCATGTTAAGTGTTCTTTCCAAAGAAACCAAAAAACTAGAATTTTTGGAAGTGATGGATATGTTTAGTGTTTTGGTTGTAGTGATGGTATTATAGTTGGCATGCATATTGTAACTCATTAAGATGTATACTTTAAAAGTGCATAATTTTTTATCAGTCATACCCCAATAAAGCTAAAATGGAGCTTATCATTTGTGATATGTGACTCTTACCCTTAGCGTCATCCTTACTCAAACCTTGGTTTTGAATAACTCTACCTGTTACCTGCCTTACCTGTATGTTTATCCATCGTGGTATACCTTCGGATAAATCAGACAGACTTCTGTCCTCTTCATTAGTCTTTGTACAAATTACAATGCATTCACTGAACCAAATTGCTTTTCTCACCTATCAAGTCACTGACTTTCTTCAACCTAACCCAGATCAAAGCACCTACATCATGGAAGTTCCCCACACTGAACTCATCCCATCACCCACCAGAACAATCCCAGCCCAGCAATTATTCCTCCATGCTCTGGGAGTTAAGTCATCTGGTTACATTTCAGTTGATGATATGTGTCTGTTTGTCTCCTCTAATGGCTTGTAAGGCCTTGGGGGTCGAGCTCATGTCTAATCTTTGCTGCATACATCTGTACACTACTGAATACATCATTACTGTACATTACTCTAATCCAGTGGGGACTCAATAAAAACTTGTTGACTGACTGATTTAGCACGGGGATGATTATTACGTAAGCCACTTTGGTAAATAAATTTCAAATAATGACCAGCTCACACAAATGTTTTACTAGCTCACCCTCCCCATGGAATTAATATAAAGAATGAAAATCAGCAGTCATTTCTACTTGCCCAGCATTAAATGTTAACTCACCCCAGGAGAGTAGCTATTTTCAAGCCTAATTTCAAGTCAAAATGTCTAAAATGGTTGTCATTCTTGGTGACGTGCTGAGAAGATCCAAGAACTGAGGTACCAAATGCAGTCACTTCCACAGGTTATTAACCCCAATACTGCAGATCATTATTTCCAGCACATTACTGATAACAATAATTCTAGTAGTTTATTCTTTCTATGCTTATTCAATGAAAGGGCATTGTATATTCTAACAAAAACAATATGACAGACATTACTTTCTTATAATTTTATGCTTTATTGAAATAAAATTGATTAGAAACCTTAACCTGATTTATATCATTCTTTAATAGTTCAGTTAATTCAATATATAGGAATGTAGCCATGAAAATAGTTACCTGCCTACATACTCAACTGAGGCAAAAAACTTAGAAATTAATTTTTAAAATAAACTTAACACATGTTGTTTCTCTTTCCATTCTGTTTGTTATCCCTTTATAGAAGTGGGAAGAAGAAGAATTCTACATGTACAGTCACCTCTCAGTATCTGCAGGGATTTGGTTCCAGGACTTCGCTTGGATACCAAAATCCAAGGATGCACTCTTGTATGAAATGGCATAGTATTTGCATATAACCATCAGGTATCCTCTCCTATACTTTAAATCATCTCCAGATTATTTGTAATCTAATTATTAATACTATGTAAGTACTATGTAAGAACTTATTATACTGTGTTACTTTTTTATGTTTTTTATAATTTTTTATTGGTTTTTTCCCCCTAGAATATTTTTCATTTGCAGTTAGTTGAACCTATAGATAAGGAACCTGAAAATTACCCCTGTACTCTCTGTCCAACATTTTTTAGCCTTCTGATGTGAGATGGGACAGAAGGAGAGTGACATGGCCATGGTTCAAGAACACCAACTAGCAGATAAGTATGGAGAAGTCAATTCCAGTTTTGTGGTAGACACAATTTTCTTACCTAAGCCAATGATTTTGACCAAATATCTTCAAGATTGATTTACTTTTGGTTCTTATCTGTGTATGGTATAAACAGATTTGAATATTTTCAAGATTGATTTACTTTTGGTTCTTATCTGTGTATGGTATAAACAGATTTGAATATTTAGTACCTCTTAAAAGGTACTAAAATACTTTTAAGTACCTTTTAAGAGGTACTAAAATACTTGAGAATTACTATGCAGCTTATTATATTTAGCTTATTTCATTCAGACTACTCATGAGAAAATGGATAAGCCTATCCTCTGTCATGATGTAAAAAGATAACCTGCTTTTGGTGCTCTGGTATCTTTCCAATAAATAAAAGTTTCAATCAAATAAAGCACTTGAAACATTTCAGATCCCAGAAGATTTCTTCAAAGTGGATGCAGCCTGATTCACTGTGACAGCTTCTCTGAAGTTGTATCCTTTAAGAAGCAATAATTGTCATTTGGGGGCCTTCCGGGTGAAAAGGTAAAACAGAAGCAAAGGAGCTAGAACACACAATTACACAGCAAAAGAAATGTTGAAGGTCTCGAGGGCAATGAAGTGAGTACTTTAAAGTGTATTTGACTTTAAAGTTGTTCTCTTTATTTTCTCCACTTTCTTAGGCAAATAGCAAATACAACAAACTATCTTCAAAATTTGAGACACCCTGCAATAAACTTTGTATTCAATACATCAGACTTTAAAGCTCTCCTCATGAATATAAACGAAAACAATTAGACTTTAGATGAAAAAAGCCCTGACAGAACAAAGAAGGACCATGATCTAATATCAGAATAAAGTTAACAAATGTCATTAAGTGAGATGATTGGTGATGAGTGAAGGTCATGCCCAGTTTACTTTTCACAGTTGGCAGATCAAAGTTGTCCTTTCATTTGAGTTAAAGATTGAGTGCCATTAGTTTGGTCCTGGAAAACCCTTCATATAATATGAAGTCTTTCTGGGGTCTGTTGTTCCTTTTTTCTTTACTTTTCTTTCTTTTTCTTTCTTTTTTTATTAAGTCAGGGCCTTTCTTTCTTTCTTTTTTGTTTTTGTTTTTTTTAGTCAGGGTCTTACTCTGTCACCCAGGTTGGAGTGCAGTGGCATGATCACAGCTCACCACAGCCTCAACCTTCTGGGCTCAGGTAATCCTTCCGCCTCAGCCTTTGATGTAGCTGGGACTACAGGCATGTGCCACCACTCCTGAATTATTTTTTTAATTTTTTTTGTAGAGACAAGATCTTGCTATTGCCCAGGCTGGTCTCAAGCTCCTGGACTCAAGTAGTCCTCCTGCCTTGGCCTCCCAAAATGCTGGAGTCTGCTGTCTCTAAGGCACATAAGTGGTCATGACAAGTGTCAGAAAGCCAAAGCAGAGTGGAGAAAAAATAAAATAAATGTTACAACTAAGCTTAAGTGACATTTTTAAACACAGGATTAAATAATAAAGAAAATGCAGTCAGAACTATGCTTTCAAGATGATGATGCATTATACTCATGAATATCGCATGGTACTAAACTACGTAGATACATAGATGATGTCAAGGATGATGGACTTGTGAGGTCAGAAGGCACTATGGAGTCATTGTGCCCCCACCCATCTAATCCATGAATCCTCTTCTCTGCCAGGGGGTCATCCAGTACATGTTTGGAAGCCTCCACTGGGAGGTTTCCTTGGTCCTGCTGTAACCATGCTATAGCTCTATCAGAAGACTCTTTCTTTCTGTGACTAGAAGTCTAGATTCATCTATTCTGCCGTTTCGCTACCCCTTGAGACCAAACAGTTCAAACTAAATCTTTCCATCATCTAACATTCCTCAACTATTTAAAGATGGTTATTTCACTCCTACCATCACCACCTCCAAATCTTCTCAATCCCCTCAAATATTTCTCATGGGTATGGTGTCCAATCTCATTGATCTGATGAGGCTGTCTAGTCACAGTCTGATTTGCCCATGTCCATTTAAAAATATAGACCTGAATATAGAACTCTAGGTATAATCTTCCCAGGTCAGAGACAATGTTGACCATCACCTCTCTTGTTCTATGTGCTATTCTTCCCTTAAGCTAACCAAGATCTCAGAGCACTTTTGGTAACTACTATCATTGAGCAACATCTTTCCAACCTAGAATAACTGATGTTTATTTAATACTTTATGATTTGTAAGTTGATTTCATCTCTATATCTCTTTCATTTGACCCTGAGAGCACAATAAAGGCATTATTTTCACCATATTCATATTAAGAAACTAAGATGTTCAGAAGTTAAGCAAATTGCTATAGACCACA
Source organism: Cephalopachus bancanus (assembly GCA_027257055.1). Lineage (NCBI taxonomy): Eukaryota > Metazoa > Chordata > Mammalia > Primates > Tarsiidae > Cephalopachus > Cephalopachus bancanus. The sequence continues at coordinate 843,446 of JAPVLO010000170.1, read as the reverse complement.
TAAATATGATGCAAAGCTGAGACCCAAACTCAAGTCCTTTGACTACAAATCATATTCCTTTGTGACTACATAAATCTGTTTTAGATTCTTTGATTTGTTCAGTCAACATAGGAACTATATCCTGGGATAGAATGAGGGAAGCATGGCATGCTAAGTTATGACACTTTCTTAAAAGGATGGTTGGAGATCATCCTTTTAACTATCAACTCCAGATTCTTGCCCATATTTGACACAGAGATCTTTTGTTTGTAGTCTAATTCTTTAACTTTAGAATTTAAGACTATATTTTCAATATTCCAGTCTTCTGATACCTCCCCTGTACTTCAAAATTGCCTAAAATTACCAACTCCTACTCAAGTTCCTTTTGAATCCAGAGCTCATCATGTGATGTATTTGCTATTATTTAAAAATTTAAAACATCCATAAGTGTAAGATATTAATTTTTGTTAAAAAAAAAAACTGAAAATACTGGGCTGAGACCAGAGTCCCAGGGCACTTAAAACCTCCATGACTTCTCTCAAGCGTCTTCTAACTCAGGAACAAGACATCATGCCTTAGGAGGTCTATCAGAGCCCCCATAGTAGGAAGTCAGAGAATGTATGGAGTTGAAAATGCATATTCAATTATCATAATTTTATATTGAAAAAAAATGACTTTTTTTTTTTTTTGCTCATTTCAAACTGCAAGAACTGCAGGAATTTTCAAGTTTACTAATTAGGGCCAAAGATTTTGAATATTTAAGTCATATTGCCCGAGTTAATAATGTTCCATAAATCAGGATCCTTGAATAACACCAAGCAGTTAGCTATAAATCCAGATTACTTTTTTCCATCCAGTGTATGTTGGGTGTTTTTCCCTTGTTGATGGGATTTCACCATATGCTTTGCCAAAGTCCAGATACTCCCTGTCTATTGCCCTTCTCTGATCTCCTGTTCCACTTGGATTATTCTCTTCATTTGGTTTCCAGGAATCCATATCCACTTTGAATTTCCCTTTTACATTTCTGACTGCTCCTTCTCCAGTTCCTCTTCATTTCCTTGACATCTGAACTTGAAGTATTCTAAAACCCAGTCCTTGGACCCCTTCTAACTATACCTACTCCTCCTGGTCGCTCTGGACCCATGTCTTCTGGAGCATCTGTGATCATCTCCTGCAGTCCAGCTCACCTCTGAACACCATGCCTGTCCTTTTGAATGTCTAATAAGACTAACAAATCTATTTTGTGAAACACTGAGTTTCTCATAACTGCTCTACCATCCCCATAAACTAGCTCTTCTCACAGTCTTTCCATCTCACAACTACCACTCTCAGCAAAGAATCTTAAGTGAAATTCCATTCTTACCTTTCCCCAGGCTAAAAACTTTGGTGTTATAGTTGACTCCTGTCTTTATCGCACATTCCATACCCGATCTGTCTGCAAATCCCACAGCTCTTACATCAAAATATAATCTGAATCTGATCATTCTTCACCATCTCGACTGCCACAATCCACATACCACTCACTGGCATCTTTTACTACTCTCACCCTTGTCCCTTCAGACTATACCCAGTCCTCAGTCAGAGTGATCCTGAAAACATAAGTCAAGTCTCATTGGTCCTCATTGCTCCTCATTACTCAAAAACCAACTCACTTAGTTAAAACCAAAATTCTACAATGATTCACAAGACACACCATGATCTGGCCCTTGGGCACATTTTTTACTTCACTGCCTACTGTTTTCAACTTTGCTCACTCTGCTCCAGCCTCTCCAGTAACTGCTGAATCTCAAGTATTCCTGCCTCAGGGCCTTTGCACTTGCTCTTTTCTCAACCTAAATTCTCTTCTCCCAGATGGTCACATGTTGAACATCCTTATTCCTTTTTATTCTCTACCTCATAGTCAGTGAAACCTTGCTTAGCCACACTATCTAAAACAGCAACATCCTGCACAAACACAGCTCTAACTCCTCTACCTTGCTTAAGTTGCTTAAGTTTTAGAACTTACATATTTTACATATTTATCTTGTCTGTTGTTGGAATCATCCACTGGAATCTAAGTTCTATGGGAGCAGGAATTTTTACCTTTTCATTCACTAGTGTATCCCTAATGCTTATAACAGTGCCTGGTACATAGTAGGCACTAAAAAATAGTTTCTGCATTGGTCTTGTTGAATGAATGAATGAATGATCTTCAAATTATCCCCTTTCAGGGAAACAAACAGGGTTGGTGGTGATGACTTGTTGGAGTCATGATAAGTGTCAGTAACCATGGCTCCATTATTTCCCCAATCAGTCCTTTGATGGTCTTTTCTAGAATGCTGCCTGGAAATTCAAGCTGTATTCTCTTGTCTGGAAGGGGTACCCAATCAGAGTCTCATTCACCCTATACTTACATCCTCAAAGCATTTGGCATGGATTTCTCTCTGCTCTGCCTCTACTGACTGCATGCTCCAAGAAAATGAGAACATTGTCCTTCAATTCTCTGGTACAGCCCTGGCCCTCAGCACAATTCCTGGGACCCAGGAAATGCTTAACAATATGCGTTGCACATTGTGGCATTAATGGACCCACTTTCACACCCCATTTTTAAAAATCAGAATTCTGCCTGCTCATTTCCAGTCCTCAGATAGTCCCAATAGTTACTCAGTCATTTCATTCCTTCGTTTTTATAGGATTCTGAAAAATCCTGGCCAGAGTTCCTGAGATTATTTAAAACATGTAGATCTTGCCACCTTCTACCTGGGATTCAGTTTCTTCTTAATTTTTACTACCCAGAGAACATTCTGCTAAACAGAAAAAAAAAAGCAAAATAACAGGCTGTCCTTTGTTTCTCATTTTTCTGTACAGAATGTCACCCACCACCAACAGCAAAACTGGATCACCTGGTTCTTCTCTCTGTCTCCCAACACCTTTTTAACTCCTTTTTCATGGTTGCTAGAATGTTCTGAAAGCCCCAGTTTATTTGGGCTTTAGCCTTTCTAAAGTTATTATAAGCACAGGCCATTTTCATGTTCGTTTTTTGTTATACCTCTGTTTTTCATCTTCTATACATAGTTTTGGGATTTTTTTGTTTGTTTGGATTTTTTTTTAAAGTAGGCCTTTAATTTGCTCTATTTCTATTACTTTTCTTCCTCTAAGGATAAATGCAGCTGCATGGTAAAAATTACATTTATGAGGGCTACCTGGCTCTAAGCCATGTTCTACACGTCTTCAATTTACACAACGCTTAGGTTCCTCAAATGTGGCAGGTAATTAAAATATTTTACATCAGGACTTCTGGGGGGAGGGCCAAGATGGCTGACAACAGCCATCCTCAGCAAAGAATCATATAAGAAGGAGTAAGCCTGGTGTTTTGGAGATCGGCTTAGAAACCCAGGCTGGGGATTATCAGGTGGTCTCCCAGGACTTGGAGAAGGACACCTCCAAGTATCAACCACCCCCAGAAGTTGCCCCAACACAAGTTCAGGAGTGCACTCTTGGAGAAGGAAGCAGTGAGTACAGGAGAGTTTTTATATATCTCTTCTGAGCCTCACAGTCCTAGACAGGGGATAAACAGTCCAGGCCCTCTGCCTCACACCCTCCTGCACCAGCCAGGCACAAAGAGCTGCTTGGAATAGGGACTATCTCATCAGGATAGATCCACCGGCTGGAGGTACGTGAGGACCTGAGGACTCCAGTTCCCAGCGAGCCCAAGCATTGGTGCCCTGCCAACATCCCCCCATAGAGAGGGTCCTCAGAGTTTAACCTACAGTGGTGGTCTGTACCTTGTGGGCAATCCCCTCCCCACCCTCCTGCCCCAAGTAGAGGTGGCATGCCCACTTTGGGGACATTTCCCCAGCAACAACAGCACCTATCCTGGTCCTGGTACAGGACTCTGAGTGCGGCTTGCATCCGTAGGTTGCCATTACTGCAATTGCCCCCTGCCATGGCACAGGGTAATAAATAAGTGGTGGTGCACCTCTATACAGTGGATTGTGATGACCCTGCCTACCTGTGGACCAAGAGAGAAACCCCAACTATCTCCCAGAAAGGCAGTGGCCTCCCATCTACCCCTGTACCAAAAGAATGGGCTCACCCAGGCAGGAGGTGCTTCCCAGAACATCTGTGTCAGAGTTGAGCCAAGTGGCCTATCCTAGCCATTGCCTATCATCCTAACAATATGAATGGGTTGAGGAAGGAGATGTCGAGCTACGAGCCAGTCAGAGCCCCTGACTCTTGCCAGAGGGTGGAGAAAGCCTACAACTGGAAGAAAGAACTTGCCTTACCCCTGTCAGCTACACCAGTGAAGCAGTTCCAGACAGTATCCTCACAACTCCCCGTCCTCCCTGCCATTTCTGCCCCTACCACAGGCAAACCAAAGGAGGGGAGTCAAGAAAACAACACAGACTGTCACCTTTATAAAAGCAAATTCATCAAACAAAAAAATAACAAAACAAAAAATAAAAAGGAAAGGAACTGCCCTCACAGACTAGTAAGAACCAGCAAAAGAAAGAAAGAAAGAAAGAAAACCACTGGCAATCCCCAAAGTCTTAATGATTCAACACACACAGGGGCTTCTCAGATCCTACACAATGGAGCCTACCCAGAGTGACCTGTCCCTGATAACATATAATGTGGACCATAAATGGCAAAGAAACTCAACAAGATCCAGGTAAGGTGGACAATGCAAATTAACCAGGCTACAAAACAGTACAGGAAGTGAAATCTCACCTGGCCATTCTAAGAATCAAACTGAACTTCTAGAAATGAAGAATTCTTTCCTGGATTTTCAAAATATGATAGCAAGCCTTAACAGCAGAATTGACCAAGCAGAGGAAATAATCTCATTACTTGAAGATCAAATTACTGAATTAACCCAGTCTGACAAAAATAAGGAGAAAAGAATTAAGAAAAAAGAACAATGTGCATGAGAGGTTTGGGTTTATGTAAAGAAACAAAATCTATGGATGAAAATCCATATCTCAGGGAAAACTGAGAACACCCCGGAACAAACCCTCCAAAATATCATCCAAGAAAACTGCCCTTACCTCACTATCAGCCATGCAGATGCAAGAAATTCAGAGGACTCTTGTGAGATTTTACATGAGAAAGCCATCCACAAGGCACTTAATAATCAGATTTGCTAAGGTGAGCATGAAGGAAAAAATTCTAATGCAACTATAGAGAAAAGTTAGAATACCTACAAAAGGAGACCCATCAGAATTGCAGCAGATATCTTAGCAGAAATATTACAAGCCAGAAGGGAAAGGGGTCCCATCTTCAACATTCTGAAATGAAAGCAATTCCAACCAAGAATTTCCCACTCCACCAAACTAAGATTTATTAAGAAGGAGAATTAAAATCCTTCCCAGACATGCAATCCCTAAGAGAATATACTACCTCTAGACTAGCCCTTCAGGAGATTTTTAAGAAAGTTCTAAACACAGAAATGAAAAAACAGTTCCACCATCACAAAAGAATAACTAAGCACAGAGTTTAAAAACGTACAAGTCAATCACATGGCTAGGATGCAAAGCGGCTTTTTAACAACAATATGACAGGAACAAATGCCAACATCTCAATAATTAATTTAAATGTGCACAGAGTGAACATGCCACTCAAAAGGCATAGAATGGCAAATTGGATAAAAAAGCATGATCTCTCCTGCTGCCTTCAGGAAATCCATCTTGCAAATGATACCCACAGGTTCAAGGTAAAGGGCTGGTGAAAAAAATCTTCCAAGAAAATGGAAAACGAAAAAGAGCGGGAATAACTATTCTTATATCAGATAAAATGAACAGTAAACCAATTAAAATTAAAAGGGACAGTGAAGGGCACTACATAATAATAAAGGGTTCAACTCACCAGCATGAAATATGCATTTATAATGTATAGGCACCCATCATAGGAGCCCCCAGGTTTATAAAACAATTGTTAACTAATCTAAGAGAGGTCACAAACAGCCATGCAATAGTAGTTGGAGATTTTTATACTCTGCTAACAGCTTTAGACAGATCATCAAAGCAGAAAACTAACCAATAAATCTGGAACCTCAACTCAACACTGAACCAATTAGTTCTAAGAGACACCTACAGAACACTCCACTCAACAGTCACAGACTATACATTCTTCTCATCAGCATATGGAACATACCCTGAGATTGATCATATCTTAAGACACAAATCAAACAGGGACATTTTAAAAGGTCAAAATTGTAGCAAACATCTTTTCAGACCATAATGGAATAAAAATAGGTATCATGACCAACAGGAATCCCCCAAAACACACAAATACATAGAAATTAAATAGCATGCTTCTGAATGACATTTGGGCTAACACAGAAATAAAAAGGTTTCTAGAAACAAACAAAAAAATAACAAACCAAAACCTGTGGAATATCATGAAAGTGGGGTTGAGAGCGAAGTTTATAACATTACATTCACACATCAAGAAAACAGAGAACTCTCAAGTATACTGTCTAACATCACAACCTAAAAAAGCTAAAAAACAAAAATCCAATCCCAAAGTCATTAGAAGAATGAAAATTATCAAAATAAAAGCAAGAAGCCGGGCTCGGTGGCTCAGCCTGTAATCCCGCGCCTTTGGGAGGCTGAGGTGAGTGGGTTGCCTGAGCCCATGGATTCGAGACCCGCCTGGGCAACTTGGCAAGACCTCATCTCTACAATAAATCAAAAAATCAGCCGGGCGTGGTAGTGCATGCCTGTAATTCCAGCTACTCGGAAAGCTGAGGCGGAAGGATTGCCGGAGCCCAGCAGGTCGAGGCTGCGGTGGCCGGGAGCTGCCACTGCACACCAGTCTGGGTGACAGTGAGACTCCAACTCAAAAAACAAAAATAAGAATAAAAAAATAAAAATAAAATAAAACCAAGACTTAAAGAAATGGAAACCAAAAATATCAAACAAAGGATCAACAGGTTGGAAAGCTGGTTCTTTAAAAGGATAAATAAGACTGATAGCTCCCTGGTCAGATTAACAGTAAGATAAAGGGGGCAGAGGGAGAGAGGGAGGGAAAGAGGAAGGGAGGGACCATTAGAATAAACACTGTCAGAAATGATAAAGGCAATATTATAACCAAACCTGAAGAAATATAAAAGATTATCAGAGATTACTACAAATATCTATATGCAAAAAAGCTAGAAAAATTAAGGAAATGGAGAAGTTCTTGACATCACACAAACTCCCAAGAGTGAAATAGCAAGAAACTGAAATCCTAAACAGATCAATAACAATCCAAGAAATTGCCTCACCAAAAATAAACCCTGGGTAAGATGGTTTCTCAGCTAAAGTTCGCCAGACATTCAAGGAAGAGACAATCCTACTAAAAAAAAACTCTAAGCAATCAAGAAGGAAGGACTCCTCCTTAGCTCATTCTATGAAGCCAATGTCTTCCTGATACTCAAAAATGAGAAGGACCCAACTAGGAATGAAAACTTCAGGTAAATTTCCCTGATGCACATGGGTGCAAAAATGCTCAGCAAGATACTAGCAAATTGCATTCAGCAACACATTACAAGGATCATTTATCATGAACAGATGAACCTCATTCCAAGATGCAAGGCTAGTTCAACATATGTAAATCAATAAATGTAACCCACCACATAAACAAATGTAAAACCACCTGATTATTTCAATAGGCACAGAGTTTTATTCAAATAGGCATTTTTTAAACAGGCATTTGATAAAATTCAACATCCACTTTTGATAAAAACACTCAAACACCTAGGCATTGAAGGAACATTCCTCAAGATAATAAGAGCTGTTTATAACAAACCTGCAGCCAGCATCATACTTAATAGGCAGAAGCTGAAAATATTCCCCCTAAGACTTGAAACACAATAAGGATATCCATTATCACTTTTCTAGTGAACACAGTACTGGGAGTCCTAGTCATAATAATCAAGCAGAAAAAAGAAATTAGAGGTATCCACACAGGAAAAGAGGAAGATAAGTTATCCCTTTTCTCAGATGATATGATTCTATACCTAGAAACCTTTAGACAATTTGTCAAAAACCTCCTTGCAGTGATAAACGACTTTGGTAAAGTCTCAGGACACAAAATCAATGCACAAAAATCAGTTACATTTCTATACAGCAACAACAAACAGGCTGAGAAGCAAATAAAAAACAATCCCATTCATAGTAGCCATAAAAATAAAATACCTCGGTATTCAGCTAACCAAAGAGGTGAAAGATCTTTACAGCGAGAACTACAAAACACTGCTAAAACAGATCAAAGTTAACACAAATGGAAGAACATCACATGCTCATGGACTGGAAGAATCAATATTGTCAAGATAATCATTCTACCCAAAGTAACCTACAGATTCAACACAATTTCTATGAAACTACTAGAAACATTTTTTACAGACCTAGAAAAGACAATATTTAAATTCATATGGAAGCAAAAAAAAAAAAAAAAAAAGACCAAATGGCTAAAGCAATCCTCAGCAAAAAGAGCAAAGCTTGTAGCATCACACTGTCAGACTTTAAATTTATGTTAGTAAGTTTCAAATTTTACTACAAGTTTACAGTAACCAAAACAGCATGGTATTGGCACAAAAATAGACATATAAGCCAATGGAATGGAAGAGAAAAGCGAGAACTGGAAATAAACCACAGATATTCAACCAACTCATCTTTGACAAAGCCAACAGAAACAAACATTGGGGAAAGGAAACCCAGCTTAACAAATGGTGCTGGGAATACTGGCTAACCACTTATGAAGAATGAAACTGGATCCCTACTTATCACCACATACAAAAATTAACTCAAAATGGATCAAGGACTTAAATGTGAAACCTCAAACTGTAAGAATCTTAGAAGAAAACCTAGGGAACACCCTCCTAGACATCAGCTATGAATGGATTCATGGCCAAGTCCTCAAAAGCAAAATAGCAAAATTTTAAATTAATAAGTGGGAATTTCTCAAGAGAAAAAAATTTTGCACAACAAGAGAAATCACCAAAAGAGTAAAGAAACATCCATAAAATGGGAAAAAGTATTTACAAACTATGCATTTGACAAAGTCCTAATATCCAGAATCTATAGGGGACTCAAGTGAATTGACAGGAAAAAAACAAATAACCCCTTTTTCCCACTTTTAAAAAGTGGAAAAAAAGCCGCGCTCGGTGGCTCAGCTTGTAACCCCGCGCCTTTGGGAGGCTGAGGTGAGTGGATTGCCTGAGCCTGCGGGTTCGAGACCCGCCTGGGCAGCGAGACCTCATCTCTACAATAAATCAAAAAATCAGCCAGGCTTGGTAGCTCATGCCTGTAATTCCGGCTACTTGGAAGGCTGAGGCGGAAGGATCACCGGAGCCCAGCAGGTCGAGGCTGCGGTGGCCGGGAGCGGCCACTGCACTCCAGTCTGGGCGACAGAGTGAGACTCCAACTCAAAAAAAAAAAAGTGGAAAAAAGACATGAGCAGGCACTTCTTAGAGTAAGACATACGAGCATCACTAATTATCACAATTCTCAGCATTATTAATTATCAGAGAAATGCAAATCAAAACTACAATGAGATACCATCTCACACTGGTCAGGATGGCTATCATTAAAAAGTCAAACTACAACAGTTGTTGGGGAGGCTGAAGAGACAAGGAAACTCTTCTACACTGTTGGTGGGAATGTAGGTTAGTTCAACCTTTGTGGAAAGCAGTTTGGAGATAAAAACAAAAAAATAACAACTAAAAATAGGGCTACCATATGACCTGGTGATCCCAAAGAACATTGGAATATACCCAAAAGGACATAAATAACTTTACAAAAAAAAATACCTGCATATGTATGAGTATTGCAGCACTATCCACAACAGCAACATGGAACCAACCCATATGTCCATCAAAGGTGAATCCGATAAAGAAAATGTAGTACTTATACACAATGGAATACTACACAGCCATAAAGAAGAACAAAAGCATGTCTTTTCTGGCAACATGAATTCAGCTGGAGCTCATCATTCTAAGTGAACATTCACAGAAACAAAAATCTGAATTCTTCATGCTCTCACTCATAAGTGCAATCCCATTCACAGTGGCCACTGGGGCACATGGACACAAGGATGGGAACAACAGATGCTGGGCACTGCTAAAGGAGGGAGGAAGAGGGGGGATAAGGGACACTAAATCACCCATTGGGTACCATCCCCCCTACTGCCCTCACACAATATACTTATGTAGCAAATCCTTACATGTACCCCATAATTCTAAAATAAAAATATTTTACATCAGAACCAATATTCTTAACAGAAATAAATAAAACAAGATATACCATAAACAAAAACTTCTAAAGAAATTTGAAAATGATGTCAGTCAGGGCTAGTTTGATGTTTTTTGTTTTTGTTTTTATATTACATTGACATAAAGGGAAATGAAGTTTACTTAAAAGTGTATATATATATAAAAGCTGTTCATGAGAATGTTTTAAAGTCACCAATAACAAATTATCACATTTGTGCTTTTATTTAGGATGGAGCTAGATCTGTAGTGTGATGTTCCAAATTCAGAACATCCAAAATGATGTAGGGTATTAATAATGCCTCTTTTAAATGTATATTTAATCTTTTAAATAGAATGATCTCTGGGACTACCAAAATTACTCAAGACACATTTGCTAACACCCACAGATAAAAGTTATACGTAATTTTTTTAAAGTTGGACCTGTCCACATATAAGTGTGTGGCAGATAGTGAGTCACCTATCCATGCACAAGCATGACAGATCATCAAGGAGTCACCAATCCACATACAAGTGCATGATAGATGATCAGTGAGTCACCTGTCTGTGTACAAGTGCATGTCAGAATGTCAATAAATCGCTTCCACCAAGAGCACAACTGCCTTCCTGGAGGTAAGGCAGCATTAGTCATTCTATCACGGTCTTCCACATTAGCAGGCTTCAGGCTCTCCTGTTCACATAGCCCTAAAGTAACTTAGAAAAACTATGTACTTCATCACACATTTAAGTAGTATTCTAAAATATTCATATGTTTGAAAACATATTTTAATAATATGTAGAAAATCTTTAAACTGTTATAAGCTGAAATATGATAAAATAGACTTTTTCTATCTCATGCACTAATATGCCAAAACCAAAATAAATCATATATGACTTTTATCTCTGGGTGTTAGCAAATACGTCTTGAAAAATTTTGTAATCCCATAAAACATTCCACTTAAAAGATTAAATATACATTTTAAAGAGTCATAATCACTTACCTATGCCATTTTGGATGCTCTGAATTCAAAGCATTCCAATATTGATCCAGCACCACATTAAATTGAAATATGTATAAAATGAGCCGGGCTCGGTGGCTCAGCCTGTAATCCTGCGCCTTTGGGAGGCCGAGGTGAGTGGATTGCCTGAGCCCACGGGTTTGAGACCCGCCTGGGCAGGTCTCACTCCAGTGCCACTGCACTCCAGTCTGGGCAATGGAGTGAGACTCCAACTCAAAAAAATAAAATAAAATAAAATAAAATAAAATGAGCAAGACAGAAAGTCTCATCAATTTGAGATATTTTGATTAATCATTAAATGAGGCATTTCCAAAACAACATTTCTATTTATTACTTTGTTTGATACTTTGTTGATTACTTTGTTTGAAGAGATATTTATACTCTGGGGCAATCCACAAAAGCAAGAGTCTACTAAGAGGTAAATGTAAATGCAGGATGAGTTCTCAGGGAGTGTTAAAAAGAAATAAATATAAGTGAAAGGTAATTGACTTTTTTAAAAATCACCTGCACATATGCACTGCTTGGGAAGTTCAGGTATACACATGTTTGAAGGCTGCTGTTCTGCTCTAGTTCTCAAACTGAGGTGTGCCCAGGACCCACCACATCTTGTCATCTCATCCCATTCTTGTTACCTTAGAGATGGTCTTCCGAATCTGAAAGATGACAAGAGTGCAAGTCTATGTACACAGCCTCTTATGTAGAAATGTTATATTTTAAGTTCCCCTTCAACAGAAGGTCAGTGAAGAAAAGACCAATTTTAAGGACTACAGCCAAAAGAGTTGGGCTGTCCCAAATCATTTGCTTGAGAGAGATTCAATGACCCTGTGACCTGAGTAGTTCAGATTTCAAATACTCTAGCTCATTGTTCTCATGAGAAACCTTATACTTTTCTTGTCTTTTGAATGAGTCATTACGTGTTGTCATAGGACAACCTAGAGATTTTTGTTTTTGTTTTTTTACTTTAAGATGAGGAAGAAGAGTGACTTCTAGAATTTTCTCTTGGAAGTCTGGTATCACAGTACACCAGACCCCTTTGTGGATGTTCTCTAAGTGTGTGAATGTATGTGTGTACATGTTGTGCTGTGTGTTGTGTCTGTGTTAGAGACAGAAAGAGAGAATGAGAAGACCAAGGATGACAGAGATTTCTGTAATGAATTAGAAAAAAATTGCATAATACATAATAATCTGATTTTACATAATAAAACATACAGGAAGAGAAAGAGAGAAAATGATAAAAGAGATACAGCTCTAAAGAGAAATGATATCACTGGAAGAAATGGAGTAAAGTTTACCTTAGGCCATATTTAGAGCTATAGGTGCCTTCTTTTAAAGTTATTATAAAATGCAAGCTTTTATAGGCAATGCAAGAATTATCATTTTAAACAAAAAGCAGTCCTTAGGTGACCAGGAATCAAACCATTAGATTAAGGGTATAAAAATCAGCACAAGAAATCAAAACTCTGGTGCCACATTTTCAGGAAAACTTGGTTAAATACGTGCAAACACATTTCAAATACCCAGGGACTCTCTAGAATTGAGTTCTAAGCCAACTACCAAGGAAACAGTCTTATAGAACTGGAGGACTGAAGAAAAAAAGATGACCACAATCCTTTCTTAAATCTTTACTATTAAGTCTGTGGGATAGGCCAGTGCCATGGGTAAGATGAAAAGAATTAGAAAAAATTAGGTTAGAAAAATTAGTTTATTTAGAAAGTAGACTGGAGAGAGAGAAAAAAGGGGAATCCACCTTCCCCAGATTGGGGAGGAGGCCAGGGCTTTAAAAAAAACCATGATCCAGCCAGAGCTCAATGAAAGCATGGCTGGGCCAGAGATTAACAAAAGCATGGCCAAGGCTGCTTGAGGTTAAATGTTTTTAAGGCTTTCCTTTGATGTGGGTAAGTCATTAAGGTGATTGGGTGGTGATCTGTTCTACCTCATCACGCAAGGGGCAGGTAGGCACAGGACCTATTGCCAAAATGATGGGATCTGGAAGGGCTGGTCAAAATAGATTAAGTCATCTTGGCCTTTTATGGCTGAAAGACAAATACTTAGAATAGCCAAGTAATCAGTACCTGTGGGTCGCAAAAAAAAATTATCAATAGCTACCTCCAGAAAACTGGCTTTGCCCTTTGTTAATGTTCAGAGGGCAAGCTAGGTAATTTGCTAAGGAGGCATGACAGAGCTAAGCAATGTTAAAATGGCTGCAGTTTAGCTAAGGTTACTCTATTTTTGGCATTTCACCCTCTCATTCACCTACAGAAGCTACTGTTTCCTAGCCAAATCAGTGAAGAATCAGGCTTCCTGGAAGTGTCACCACTTACATAAAGATGTGTAACTCAATATATACCCTCTTAAAATGTAAATCCTAAAAGAAACTGGAATAAGCAGGGAAAATCAAAGCTAAGAGCTGCGCGACATTAGTCAGGGTACTATCTCTGAGTCTCTGGCTCCTAATCTGTAAAATGATGGTATTAATTTCATAGGGCTATTGTGATGACTAATTTAAATTACTCCACATAAATGTAAATGAGATGAGGTAAGTATTCAATAATTGAAGCTATTATTATTGTTGTTATTATTCGGGAGATAATTTCAAATCTTCTCTACCGAACAGCTGTGTAACTTTGACTGAGCTATATAACATCCCTTGAACCTCCATTACATATCCTTTAAGAATTCCAGGGGTTGCAGTGAAGATTAATGATGTAACAGAAAATCTTTAGCATATGGCCAGGCATAAAACAGTGCTCAAAAATATGAGTTGTCTTTATATTCTAAGATCATGTTCAGTTATTTTGCCTCAGTGACCATCTCTTGTCTATAAACAGATAGCATTCAATAACAAAAATGACAAGTGGTAAACAAATATCCTTTAGATGAACACAAAATGCATGAACTTTAAAAGATAATACTCAGTGATCGATCACAGAAACAAAGATCTATCATTGAGTACCACATGTTCTCATTTGTAAGCAGACCCTGAATATTTACCATAATACTAAAGAAAGGAATTGACAGTAGCTAGAAACTGCCAGGGGTGGGGGATTGCTGAGAGGAGACACATAACATTGATCAGGGTACCTGATCTCAAACCAGGCAAAGTGGGGATCAAAGGGAGGCCCCAAATTTACCTGTACAATGACCACTTATATACCTAATCCTGAATTGCCCCACATCTTTAAAATTAAAAAATAAATTAAAAATAAAACATCCAAAAAAAGACAAACTGAATTTCATCCAAATTAAAATTTTTCATTTTTTGAAAGATACTCATTAAGAAAATGAAAAGACAAGCCACCATCTAAATGATAATATTTGTGCCACATATATCTGACAAAGGACTAGTATCCAGAATACATTTTAAAACCAAAACTCTTTAAATTCTATAAGATTAAAAAACAACTCAGTTTGTTTTCATTTTTTCAAAAATCGAAAAGACACCATGCAAGCATAAAACATAACAATGATAAACAAGCATCATTAATCATTAGGAAAATTCAAACTAAAATTTCAGTGAAAACATCATTAAGCCACTAGAACAGCTAAAATTTAAAAAGACTAACAATACCAAGTCTTAACAAAGATATAGAACAACCAAAACTCTCACAAGGCTGCTAGGGATGCAATGTGTAGAGCTACTAAAAACCAGTTTGGAGTTTCTTCTAAAGTAAAGCACACACATATGATCTAATCAAGACATTCTCCTAGTTAACCTAAGAATTATTTATAATTGTACACAAATGTTTATAAAACCTTTATTCATAATAGCCAAAACAAAGAAAAATGCAGATGTCCATCAGCAGAGAAGTAGATAAACAAATTATGGTACCTCAATGATGGAATACAATTTAGCAATAAAAAAGAACAAACTGTTGATACATTCGTGCACCAAACTGGATGAATCTTTTAAACAGTAAGTTGGCCAAAAGAAGTCAGACATAAAAAGAGTAAATACTTTACAATTTCATTTATGAAAAGTTCTAGGGGGAAAAAAAAGCAATTTAGTTTATGGTGATAGAAAGTAAGTCAAAGGCCTGGGTCTGGAGAAAGAGAGCATGAGAGAAATCTTGGAGACGGTAGGAATGTTCTGTGTCTTGATCGTTAATGAACACATTTGTTAAGACTCATCAAACAGTGCATGTCAAATGAATATATTCTGCTTGTATGTAAACAAAGGTGATTTTTAAAAGTCCACATGCTCTCATCCAAGATGCCAACATCCAAAAGCTCTGAAAATCAAAAGATTTTCAGAATTCTAAAACAGACCTCACCTCAGAATTTTGGATAAAGAGTTATGAATTGCTTTCCTCGGCACATGAAAAAGAAAGAAAAAAGCAATTATGACAAAAGAAGGTAGAGAAGGGGAGGGTAGGAGACTGGAGGGGAGGAGAAGGGAGTAGAGGGGAGAGTCTTCTTCGTTCTTTTTGTGCCAGTACAAAATCTTTATACTCAAATATCTCCATCCTGGTCCTGTGCAGGAGTGGCACCTGCTCTGATCCCAAATGACAGCCATCAGATGGGCTCCCCAGCCCTCTCCTCACTGCTTGAACCACTACATTTTTATCTAATTGATCAGATTTCTTTAAACATTTTTGAGCAATCTCGTTTTAGAATTTGGTTCCAAGAGCAGGCACTGCTGGGCCCCTTCATCATTCCTATCTCAGAATTAAGAACCTGGGGGAGAAGAGGGGGAAAAAAGATGAAAGAAAAACTATTTTGAGAATTTGCCAAATGGTGAATTTTTTCACACTCCTCTCCCTCAACCTTTCTACAGAGTGTGGGTTTGAATCTAAATACTTCAAAGCTCTCTTGATATCTATTTTCCCTCTGTCCCTACACCCTCCCACCACAGACAAATGGACAAAAGATCCAAATTTCATTGTGGGACCTTGGAATTAATTTAAAGCAAACAGTTCCCTAAAATGTTTCAATCCACAAAATGAGATTGTTTTTCAAGTTTTTATTTTACTTATTCTGTTTCCAACATGGTCTAGTTGCAACCCCATGTGTAAACTATTGTGAACATATTAAATTAGAAACACATTTTTTATTGTTATCTTTACCTCTCCAACTTTTAGTCTTCCTTAAAATATCTTGTGACCTCTGTGGGACCACGATCCTGTCACATGAATTTTATGTCCCTTCTTTCTTAATCAGCTATGGTTATAGAGCAGCAATTGCATGTAGAATAGGGAAAACCCAGTACTTTCCCAAAGAAAGTGTTAAATAGACAAATATTGGATCAGATTCCCATAACACCTTTGGATTAATTGGATTTGAGGCTAAAAATAAATTACCAAATAGGTTAAAATGAGGTAATGTTGAAAGAACTGCTTGAAAAAGAACTACAAAAATGCAAAAGCTTCACCATGAATAATATCTTGCAAAGGGAGAAGAAAACCGGTATGTTTCTCAACTTGATGTGGACACTCACAGATTGAACTTTTTATCTCTACAAAAGTGATTAGGGACTAAGAAAGTGATTAAGGTCAACAAAATTATCACCCCTTCATGCTTTTAATATGGCAGAAGCAACTAACAAAACAGAAAAATGTTTCCACTCCTGAGGAATTTGTCATCCTCTAGTATTCAGTTCTAAATCTAGAGTGGCCTTTCTTCCTGTGAGATGCCCCAAATGAATAAAAAAGATGTGCACTGAGGCAGGAGAGGATGAATTTTGTGATCAAATCAGTTTGCGAAAAAATTACTCACTTTCCCTCTTGGAGATTCGCTGTGACAGTTGGCATGTGAAAGCCTCTAAAATATCTTGCAATAAATAACCCTATTTACATCTGTTTAAAGTGTAATTTCCCAAACTTACTTGACCTTGAAACATCTACAAATAGCTTACAGAACTAGGACTCCTGGGCATAATATTTGGAAAACGTTGTTTTAGAACTATCATTTTCCCGTGTTGCAGTGTCACTATTCTACAGATGAAAGTAAATTATCCAACTTTAGGTCACAAATTTAAAGTCATGGGACAAGGTACGTGATTTAGCAGTTCCTGTGGGTTTCTGGGAGGGGGACACTTCCTAAAAAGGAGGTCATTTGTCCCTCTAGCTCTCTTAAAGTGTGTTTGATGGTGACTGATCTTGGCTGTATCTGAGCTCACATGTCAATATTGGTCTATGATAAGTTTTTTCTCATGCTGGACCCTCCATGCTTGGAATTGCAACAGAGTAAAGGAGAAGGGTTATATTTTAGGGGTTTGGTGCTAAACTGCCTAGCTTCAAAACTGCTCTGCTGCACACTATTCATCAGCAATTTCCTTATCTAGAACATGGAGGTAATGACACAAGTGTCTGCCTTATCAGGCTGCCATGAGACAAAAATGAATTGATTAATATAGAATGGTTAGAAAGTTATTGGTAAATGATTTTTGTAATAAGTAAAAAAAATTAATTAATCAAGAGTCAATCACAGACCTATATGTTTCCCAGTTACGGGGATGTATACACAGAAGGACCAATGTCACAGCGGGAAACAGCAGTGCTTTAGTAATGGTCAGGCAAGCACATGACACATACAGCGTTGGGTTCTCTGGTTACCTAGGCTGGAGAATAAGCCTGAGCGTGAAAACCTCTGAAGAGCCTCCTCCTGTCTTGAGGAGGCACAGACACAGAGGGAAGGGGACTTTACCTAGATCTAGGCAAGGACGAGTCCTTCCTAGACCCACTTACCTGTGGAGGAGACAAGGCAAGAGAGTTACCTCGTAAATATGAAAGGGGTACCACATGGATGCCAAAAAGATGAACCAAGTATGTGCCTTCCCCAGGGTCTCCAGGGCTCTATCCAAAACTCACACTGTGGAAAATGTACTATAAAGAAAAAGTGGCATCTTGCACACTAAATGTGTGAACATTCTATAATCTGTCTAAATAATCTACAAAATAATATATTTACTGAATAAAAATATAGAACAAAAAAGTAATTTCATAGATACCTTTTGAAAATTGGAGCGCCGCCGGGCACGGTGGCCCAAGCCTGTAATCCTAGCACTTTAGGAGGCTAAGGTGAGAGGATTGCCTGAGCCCATAGGTTCGAGAACAGCCTGAGCAACTTGATGAGGCCTCATCTCTACTATAAATCAAAAAATTAGCCAGGCATGGTAGTGCATGCCTGTAGTTGCAGCTACTTGGAAGGCTGAGGTGCAAGGATTGCCTGAGCCCAGCAGGTCAATGCTGGGGTGGCCATAGCCATGATTATGCTGTTGCACTCTAGCCTAGGCGATGGAGTGAGACTCCAACTCAAAAAAAAAAAAAGAAAAAAAAGAAAATTGAAGTGCCCCCCCAAGGGCTTGTTATCAACACAGTTATGCCAATATTCATCACTGTGCTGGCAGTACACAGAAATCCCAGGTGAATGATGAGGAAGAGAAGGTGAGGAGCTCCCAGGTGGTGAGTGTCTCTGGGTCCCATGTTAAAGCCACTGCTGGTTTCCAACTGTGCCTCCAACCAGGACAACAACCAGCACCTCCTTTACCTTTGGGAGAGATGCCTTTCTGTTCCTGCTTGGGCCCATCTTCTTCACTTCCCTGGTTGTGATGGTGGGGGACTTGAAGGGGATCACTTCAGTGAGAGAAAGAGACAGCATTCCCCAGTTAGGTCCAGTGCACTGCCACAGCTGACTGTGGAAGTTGAAAGCCTCTTCCTGAGAGGTTTGATCCTTGACCGGTACACAGAATCAGTCTCTTGACTCCATTGCAGTAAAGAATTCAAGAACAAGTCACAGAAAGTAAAGGAAAGCTTTAATTTGAACCAAAAGCACACACTCAAGAGAGGGAAGTATGGGTGATACCCAAGAGGGATATGCACTGAGGGTATGGAATGCTGGCTTTTCTCTAGTATTTTTGCATCAGTTTCATGTCAGTTATAATTCATAGGAAGCTTGTATCAGTTTCAAGTCACAGGAAGTTTGTGTCAGTTTCATACTAGTTACAAATTACAGGAAGTATTTAACCTCTTAACCTCCAGCTCAGTAATTCTCCATTCCCCCCACCCATGCCAAAGTTAGCTAGCCTGCCTCAGTTGCTGCCTTCTTACATCGTCTAAGGCACTATCTTCAGCTTTAATCCCTACAGATGGTGGGGGCAGGGGGATCAAGGAGCAGAAACATAAATATCTATGGCATGTTGGTAAAAGAGTAATTGTCTATGTTGCTGGTAAAATCACCACCATTCCTCCTCTTCCTCCACATCTACAGCTGGTTTTCAGATTGTTTCCTCCCATTTATTTGTGTATTAAAAATCCCAAATCACAGATGAAAAATTGTTACATCTTCCCAGAACCAGTGAGTGGACTCTCAGGAATATTTCCCATAATGACTAAGACTCCTCTTAAGTATTGCAACCCCAGGGCTGCAAACTGGTACTTCTTCATGGACTATTAGGAATTGGGTAGCAGAGCAGGAGGGGAGCAGTGGGTCAGTGGAACTCTGCCTCCTGTCAGATCAGTGGTGGTACTAGATTCTCATGGGTAAAAAAAAACCTCCTGTGAACTGCATATGCCAGGGATCTAAGTTGTGTGCTCCTTATGAAGTTCTAATGCTGGATGATCCCCTCTTCACACCCTCCCCAACTACATTCATGGAAGATTGTCTTCCATGAAACTGGTTTCTGATACCAAAAAGACTGGGGACTGCTGATCTTGATCATTCTTTTCTTATCCATGCTAACAATTACCTAAAATAATCCTGGAATATAGAAGATTTCTGCCTTTGTTTCCAAGAGCTACCAGAGTAGAAATGTACAAGTCTTTGATGTTCTAATAAAAGCCAATGGTCCAAAATCAAGTCCATAACCCCCAGACCCTTACCATCCCAGCCAGGATCCAGGTTGGCTCAATCTTGCCTTGAGGCACTGACTGTGGCCCTAGATTGCTTGTGACTAAGTAAAGCTGGCACTGGTGAAGTGTGTCCTAATACGAAAACTGGACACAATTGTCAAGTCAAGAAATGGCTGTGAGGAAGGACTGTGAACCAAGAATTTTACACCCAGCCAACGTACTATTTCCCAGTCAGATGAATGAAAAATACAAAACAGGCAAGAATGTTGTTTAAGTGCTCCATCTGAGGAAAATAATTGAGAAAAAATAATAATATTTAATTATCCAAAAATAAATACTGAGAAATAAATTACTGAGCAGTGATCCTTGATATGTGTGTACATGTGTGCACACTTAAATCTTAATGAAAACACAGAGTCAAATTCTGTAGTATATAGCTGCTTTGACTTAAATGTGTTTCTCAAATGTCATGTGTTGGAAGCTTAATATGCCAATTCATATGCTGATTGGAGGTGGAGCCTTTGGAAGGTAATTAGAATTAGATAAGGTCATCAGGATAGAGCTTCTCATACCCCATAGTGGGACTGTGGCTCTATAATGAGAAGAGAGATTTGAACTGGCATACTTGCTCTGTCTTGCTCTGTGATGTCTCCTGCCATGTCATGACCACAGCAGGAAGGCGCTTACCAGATGCAGTCACGATGCTCTTAGACTTCCCAGCCTCCAGAACTGTCAGTTAAATGAACCTCTATTATTTTGTGCTATTCAGTTATAGCAGCACAAACAAAGACAATTGTGTATAATTGATAACAAATAAGGACTGTTGAAATGGAAGAGAAATATTATAAGAAAAAGCATTAACTCTTTTAACAAAATATAAGACTTGGGGGTAAAGGATAGAGTGAACAGAAAAGCAAAAGTGTTTTTAAGAAGGCAGAGAAAGGAGGGACAGTTAGAGGAAATTAAAACAATTCTACAGGGAGTAAAATTTAATGAATACTACCTCTAGCAGCCATGGAGGTACCACATCTTCCTTCAAGAGAAAACAACCACAAGGAAAGCAATTTGCTGACAGCCTCCAGTGGTGGGGAAAGGAGTGATTTCTCTTACAACTAATGATATGACTAAATATTTAAAACAGAATTAAGACAATATGGAAAGGAGATGAATGAGTACAAGATGAATATTTTATAAAAATAATTGGCTTTACTCTATTCGAGAACAAGCCCCTAGAATGAAATGGGGAAAACATTTTAAGAGGGACAATAACTAGAGAATATTTGGGAATAAATTTGACAAAAAATGCACAAAAACTGTATGAAGAAAACTAGGCATATTATTTAAAGCAAACACAGTTAACTACTCTGTTGGATAAAAAGACTATGTCAATTCCCCCAGAATGAATGTGCAGATGAAAGAGACAGAGTACACTCATACATTGCTTGTGGAAAGAGGTTTCCTAACAATTGTGGGAAGCAGTCTTACAACATACAAGTAACAGTAATTTGACCAGCCTGGGCACCATGGTAAGACCTCATCTCTACAATAAATCAAAAAATTAGCTGGATGTGGTAGCACACGCCTGTAGTTTCAGCTCCTTGAAAGGCTGAGGCAGAAAGATCGCCAGAGCCGAGCAGGTGGACGCTGGGGTGGCTATGAGTATGCCACTGCACTCCAGCCTGGGGGATAGAGACTTTTTTTTGAGACTCTGACTCAAAAAAAAAAAAGCAACAGAAACTTGACTCAGTAATTTCATTCCCCAAAAATAAAAACACTAATACTTAAGGACATATGTACAGGGATATTTATTGCAACATTGTTTGAAGCCGCAAAAAGTTTTATAAACAAAAGGAATGTTTAAATGTGAAACAGGCTGGATACATTGTGATCCATTTACACCGTAAAATAGTATACAACTACCTAAGAGAATGAAAAAGAGTTATGCCAACTGTATGGGGAATGGGAGGTGGTTCTACACAGTATTGTAAAGTAAGAAAAGCAAAGTGCAGGAAAATGTGTATCTTGATTAAAAGAAAAAAATCAATAACCATGGCACTCAAAAAATGTCTCTGTGTATATATTTTTAAAGATGTAGATTTCCTTGACTCTGAAATGCATATTTTTTCCACAATGTAACATCTCTGATAGCAGAATGTATCTTTGTTGCCATCTGCCATGTGACAATTATTAGAGCTTTGTCCTTGCCCACACATGCTCCTCAAAGCACATGCCCCCACTTACAGTGGGGGACGAGGGCTTTCAGGAACATCCCAAAGGCAACAGCGGGGCACTGTCACAGGCAATACTGCATCTCTCATGCTCGATAGACCTAGAAGACAGTAGGGTATGGAAAAGTACAGACCTCAAAACCAAGGAATAGAAAGTGGATTTAGGGAGTCAAACTCTATATATGGAGAAGTTTTAAAAAGCATCTTACCCAATTGATTTCGCTTACCAATTGTTTTCTTTTCATGCATAAAGGAGAGATCTCCAAATAGATCTAAAAGAACGAATTTAATAAGTTTAAAATAAAAATGACAAGGGTTGAGAAAGATTTATGTCATGGTGTAATTGGCAGCATTTTTTTCTTTCTACATGGAACACAAAATAATTGTCTTTCACTATTGCATCTACAGTTAAGAAAAATATGAGGTATAGATTTATGTATATTAATATCTGTCAGGATGATATGATTATGGAAAAATTATGGATCTAGGATATTAATATGTTAATATCCTAGATATTAATATTAATATGTTAGTCAGCTCAGGCTGCCATAGCAAAATAACAGACTGAGTGGCTTAAGCAACAGAAATTTATTTTTTCACAGTTCTGGAGGATGGAAACTTAAGATCAAGCTATTGGTTGATTTTTCCTGAGACCTTTCTCCTTGTCTTGCCGAGAGCTGTCTTCACCCTGTGTCTTCACATGTTCTTCCCTCTGTACCTGTTGATGTCCTAATCTCCTCTTCTGATAAAGACACCAGTCATATTGGATTAGAGCCTCACCATTATGATGTCATTTGACTTCACCTCTTTAAAGACCCTATCTCCAAATACAGTCACATTCTAAGGCACTGACTGTTGAGGTTTCAACATATGAATTTGAGGGGGCACACAATTTAGTCCATAATACTGGGATCCTTGGAAAGACTTAAGGACAGAGAAAAAGAGAAAGCAAGCAAAAAAGACAAATAGAAAAGAGTCACACTTTATTTTTAATTGGCATGCATATTTAGGCACTTATACAAAATTAGGTATATATGTAGGTAAATATACAAGGATACAAATATAAAATCATTATTTTAGAAACATATATTTAGTCATTCCTCATTTTTCTTAAAACCAAGTCAAAATTATGACATGGCTTATTTCCTTCTAGAAGCAAGCCTCTGTCTTCCTTTCATCTCCTCAGTCTCTTACATTCCTTACCTCACTCTCTGTGCCAGAAAGACCAGACTTCTTCCACTTCCTCAGAAAATCCTGCTTTCATTCACTGCCCTTCTACCCAGGATGCTCATCTGCAAACTGCCCATCTATGCTTCATTTAGTTTTCAAGTCTCAACTTAGATTTTATTTCCTTAAAGTGGCCTTCCCTGCCCCAGAACATGTGTCTCATAGTGACCCAAACATCAACAGAAACACCTAGATTTTTGTTTAAAATGCAGATGCCCATACTCCCAGACTTTAAACTTTATTATAAAGCTACAATAATCAAAACAGCCTGATATTAGTACAAGAACAGGCATGTAGACCAATGGAACAAGATAGAGATTCCAGAAGCAAAATCTCAATTTCTGAACCAATTCATCTTCAATAAAGTTTCCACCACCAACGACCGAAGAGAGGAGAACATATTCAATAAATGGTGCTGGGAAAATTGGCTGACCACATGCAGAAGATTAAAACAAGACCCCTATCTATCACCATACACAACAAATCAACTCTAAATGGATCAAAGACATAAAAACTTAAACTATAAGAATCTTAAAAAATGCAGGAGACATCCGTACAGAAATTGGAACTGGCAACCAACTCCTGATCAAAACTCCAAGTGTCCATGCCATAAGAGATAAGATAGACAAGTGGGACCCCATCAAACTGACAGGCTTCTGCAAAACCAAAGAAACCATCAAGAGAGCAGGGAGAAGCCGGGCTTGGTGGCTCAGCCTATAATCCCGCGCCTTTGGGAGGCTGAGGTGAGTGGATTGCCTGAGCCCGCGGGTTCGAGACCCGCCTGGGCAGCGAGACCTCATCTCTACAATAAATCAAAAAATTAGCCGGGCGTGGTAGCACGCGCCTGTAATTCCGGCTACTAGGAAGGCTGAGGTGGAAGGATCGCTGGAGCCCAGCAGGTCGAGGCTGCGGTGGCCGGGAGAGGCCACTGCACTCCAGTCTGGGCGACAGAGTGAGACTCCAACTCAAAAAAAAAAAAAAAAAGAGAGCAGGGAGACAGTTCACAGACTGGGAAAAAATATTTGCCAACTGTATGTCTGACAAAGGCCTAACATCTAGGATCTACAAGGAGGTCAAACATGCCAAAAAGAAAATAACAAACAGTCCCATTACAAATAGGCAAAAGATACGAAAAGATAGTTCTCAAAAGATGTATGAGTAGCCAACAGATACATGAAAAAATGCTCAGCCTCACTAGTCATCAAAGAAATGCAAACTAAAATCAAACTGAGATACCACCAAACTCCAGTCAGGATGACTACCATCAATAACTCAAAAAACAACAGTTGTTGGAGAGGATGTGGCAAAAAGGGAATACTTCTACACTGTTAGTGGGAGTGTAAACTAGGATGGCATCTGTGGAAAACAGTGTGGCAATTCCTAAAAGATCTAAAAATCAAGCTTCTATATGACCCTGCAATCCTCCTACTGGGAATATACCCAGAAGAACTCAAATCACTCTATGAAAAAGATACCTGCACATGTAAGTTTATTGCTGCATTGTTCACAATAGCAAGAACATGGGACAAACCATGCTGCCCATCAAAAGAGGACTGAATAAAAGAAATGTGGTACATATACATAATGGAATATTACACAGCCATAAAGAAGAACAAAATCATGAACTTCACAGCAAACTGGATGGACTTAGAGTCTATAATACTGAGGGATCATTCACAGAAACAAAGAACTGAGTATCACATGTTCTCACTCATAAGCGGACCTTGAACAGTTATCATAATTCTATAAGAAAAGGATTGACAGTAGCAGGAAACTGTGGGGGGGAAGGGATTGGCAGTAGTGGGAATCTGCCTGGGGATTCCCTCATCGACAAGGGCACCTGCATAATGAACATTTGTATAGCTAACCCTGAATTGTACCCCATATCTTTAAAATAAAAACATTAAAAGCTAAAAAAAAATGCAGATACCTGTTTTCACTCCACAACTCTTGAATCTGACTACCACTGGGGAAAGGGGGAGAAGAGAGGGAGAGGTGGAAGCAAGGAAGTGAGAAACTTTCTGCACCTTAATGTATGTGAATTCATGCCATGGACGAGTGAAATTCCCTTGCCATATTCTCCCATATTACTTTGAAATTTCTCCTTTAAGATCCATCACAAGTGTTATTGTTTATTTAATACAAGTGTTGGCAAACATTCTCTGTATGGGGCCAGATAGAAAATGTTTTAGTCTTTAAGCCAAGAGGCAAAATCAAGACTATTATGTACATACTTGTATAACAAGATAGAAAAAAAATTTTCAACAAACTTTTTATTAACAAAATTCAAAATGCAACAGGACGCAATATTTTGTGATCAAAGTCTAATAAGAAGAAGAATGGAATTTGGGAGGAGTATAACATTTTACTTAATTGGGGTCAAAGTTGTGTTTCCTAACATTTTAATAGAAATATGACCTCATCCTTCTGCAAAACTTTCCCTTGCTTCTTCTCTGTCACACAGTGTGTTGCATTGAGTGATCATAAGTCAACATCACTTTGGGAAAGAAAGATGATACACAGTACCTTTGTGGATCATCACCACACACACACACACACACACACACACACACACACACACACACACACACAAACTCTGCCAATAATGAACAAAAACTCCAATGGGACACTCAAATATGTACAAAGAATTCCACTGTCTCTGCTCCAGTAGTCAATTAACTTTTTAATTTTTTATTGGGTAAAACAAATAAAATTGCCTGGAGGTGATATACTTTAAAGTCAGCTTTCCAGGCGGTAACAGCCACTTTTTAAGAACCAGAGGCCAAATACAAAAGATAACTGACTACATATCAGAAGGAAAATGCACAAAGCTATTTTAGGTCCTGATACTTTAAGGTAAGGAATGGTGTCTTGGCATTCCCAAATTTGACATGATTGTTTTTAAATAGTCTTCTCTGTTTTCTAGACAAAGAGAGACATGGCAAAGTCAAAAGCTCATTAAAAGAAAGCATGCATTCATGCAATGCAACAGGAAAATTGTCCTAACTGTGTGATTCAACATCCAGAAGCTTCACAAGTATTTATGATAACATTAAAGAAAAGAATATACACAACAAAGTAAAAGGACATACCACCATTACATGTAACTCAAAGACAAATGACAAACCGGAAAAGTTTTTTTTGGCAATTTATACAGAGACAGCCTCTAGAAATGAAGAAGAAAAAGATCAATCGCCCCATTAAAAATTTCACTAGTGATATAAATGGACATTCATAAGAAAGGAAATACAAACGACTTTCAACCACATGAAAAAAAAAAAGCACTCAACTTCTTCAATAATAAGAAAATGCAAATTTAAAACTACAGTGAGATACAATTTCTCACCTATTGTATTGGCAAAAATCCAAAACTTTGACATCATACTCTGTTGGCAAGACTTTGGGGAATAGACACTCTCATAATTTGATGATAGGAATGCAAAATGGTACAACCCCTATGAAGGGGAATTTGGCAGTTTTTAGCAAAATGTCATATATATTTACCCTTTGACCCAGCCATCTCACTTCTAGGAATCTCTCCCACAGAAACATTGGCAAAGATACAAAAAGACACATGCGCAGGCTATTCATTTCAGCACTATTTGAAATAGCTGAAAGCTGGAAACAACCCAAATGTTCATCAACAGAGGGCCAGTAGAATTAACCATCGTACGTGCATCCAACCAAAGGGGTACTATGCAGCTGCAAAGAGAAATGGGGACTCTTTCTACAGACTACACAGACTCCCAAACTTTCTCACATCATAATGTCCTTAGTCTCATGGTGTCCCTGAGCCAGAGGAAATGTCTAACAGTTCTACTTATTAATGAAATTGAACAATTCAATTTATTAATCTATACATTAATTTGTTCTACAACAGGTTGGAGGGTTCAGGTTAGAAGTTAAACTTTAAATATTTTTGTTTATGCCTTGTGTGGTGGCTCATGCCTGCAATCTCGTCACTTTGGGAGGCCAAGGCAGGCATATTGCTTGAGCCCAGGAGTTCCAGACCAGCCTGGGACACTACAAAAAAAAAATTAGCTAGATGTGGTGGTGGTGCATACTTGTAGTTACAGCTACTCAGGATTCTGAGGCAGAAGGATCACCTGAAGCTGGGAGGTCCAGCATGGGTGACAGAGTGAGATCCTGACTCAAAAAAATTAAAATTAAAAAAATTCATATCTATTTCTTATTTGTAAACATGTCTTTTGAACTATACTTTATATAAGTAAAAACAAAATTTTTAAATTTTAAAACAATTCTTAAAAATCAAAAGCAAACAAATTAGCCTAATTACCTATTTAGTTGGTGGCATTAACCATAAAAAGAGGAATTATTCCAAATTGCTTTATATTATAACAGTTCAGTTATATATCCCTGATAAAAATATATCCAAAAGACAAAAAGAACTGCAAGTAGCAACAACTTAACCTAAGTTACATAATTATAATGTTTATCTTGCTGTTGGTTTTATTCTGAGACTGTTGTTTATTATTGTGGGACAGAGCAATTGAGCAAGAATGTTGTTATAAATGAGAACCATAATTTTCAACATGGAAGGAAGGAGGTACAGACATAAGAATAACTAGGTTAGATGAAATCCTAGTACCCTGAATTTCAATTGGAAGTATCAGCATGGACACATAATGTATTTTGTTTTATCTTTTTTTAAAAAAATGCCTATCTCGTTACTTTGCTAAAGAGGTCAAGAAATTCCACGAATAAGCATCTCTGGAATATAGATTGAGTCATATCATTTTCATATCATATCATGTCATTTTCCACTAAAAGGACCTAGGAATACTGAAATGAATGACTCCAAATCTGGGGTAGAAATTATGAAAAAAATGAGCCTGGAATATCTTATTAAGTTGGAAGGCAAAACATGCTATCAAAGACCACTTGGATCATGTCAAATGGACCTAAAAATGATATTTGAAAAGGTTCCCAGGAACAATTTGAGACAATCTGAACATTAATAAAAGGAATGGCTTGAAATACATCAAGTACATTTAAATACATAAGGTCTTAATGATACTTTAAAAATTAATTACCAATATGATCTCATTGTTTCGAAACTGGTAATAAAAAAGGAAGAAACAGGCATACACCCAACTTTCCCTAGGATATGAACTATGCCTCAAGGAAATCAAATCATTGATGAGGGAAACTTCTCTTTCTAGAAGTATGACAGCTAATACATTTGAAAGAAATGATAGAATTAAAGTATTTTGCTACCTCTAAAGCAGAGCTTCTCAAACTTTAATAGGTATGCGAATCTAAAGATCTTCTTAAAAATCAGGATTTCACTTCTTAGGTCTGGAGTGAAGTCTGACATTCTGCATCTCTAACAAGTTTCCAAGTGATGTCTTTCTGTACCAAGGCCCTAATGAATGAATGGATTTAGACAAGACCCTCAGCAGCCACTAACATCACAAAGAGAGTCAGCCAGGTGCCTCCACATTGAAGTGTTAGCATACCACTTCTAAAGTACAGAGAGAAGGAAAGAAAGGAGGAAGGGAGGGAAGGAAGGAGGGAGGGGAAATTAAAGCCAATCTGGTCAACCCTCTAAATCTAACTATCAACTTACAAGGAAATACCATGTCAGAAGATCATGTTAAATGACACCACAGACATACAATTAGCAATAATCCAAACTGAGAGAATACAGGTAAAATATCCAGTCTCATCCAAAAATAAACTGCTATAAGAAAAAGAGAGAGAAGGAAAGGAAAAGGGGGACTAAAGGACTAGAAGAAACTTAAAAGTCCTATCAACTAATTTTAATGCGTAAGTGTCATTTGTATCCTGATCCAAAGAGACAAAATGATCAAAAAATTTCACATGGCAATCGGAGAAGTTAGTATATTCTCTGCATATTTTAATGATAGTAAGAAATAATAATTTTTAGGTGTGATCAGTATTGTTCGTTTAAAAAAATGAGTATCTTTCATTTTGTATGGACTTATATGATTCCTGTATTTGCTCCAAACCTTCTGGAGCACAGTAGATAAGAAGTGGGCTGAGGTATAGATGAAAACATTTAGCCATAAGTAAGAATTGTGGAAGTTCCAGCCTGGGCAGCATGGCAAGACCTTGTCCCTTTAATAAAAATTAAAATTAAAAAATAGCCAGACACGTGGTGTGCTGCTGTAGTCTCAGCTACTTGGAAGGCTGAGCCAAAAGGATCACCAAAGCACAGCAGGTCGAGGCTGTGACCTCCCTGATCATGCCACTGCACTCCAGCTTGGGTGACAGAGTGAGACTGACTCAAAAAAAACCACAAAAACCACCCCAAAAACTGTGGAAGCTGGGTGAGGAGCAAAATGTTCATTATACTCTTCTTTTTACTATTGCATTTTGCTTGGCATGTTCTATAGCAAATATCTATTAAATGCACTAGACTCAGAGTGGGAAACACTAATTCCAGAACTTGCTCTAGATACAGCTTTTAGCCATCAGCCTTGGGCAGGATTTTAAATTATCTGATGATTCCTCACACTTAAAATGTTTAAAAAGTCATGAAACAAAGTGAAAGTGCCTGAGATATATCTCTCAAATACATAAGGCTGCAAAAATTACTATGTGAGTGGAAAATAAAAACCAGTAAATTCAAATTAAAAGCAATTTTGTCATGGGCCTGGGAAATCAACTAATCTCCACTTCCCCAACGTGTTCATCTGCCAGAATATAGATGGATCTGCAGGCAGAAAGGTCAGCACAGACAAAGGAATTGAGGAGGAAAATAATCTGAAAGGTTTGGAAAACAGTAAGCAATCCTATATAGCTGAATTTATCATGTGCTGGGATAAGGAGACAAGTTTAGTCAAAGATAATACTGAAGAATTATTAAATTATAGAGTACCATGAACATTTGGCATCATCTTGCAAGAACACTGGGAGGAACTCAAGGGTTTTGAGAATGAGGAGCACCTTAACCACAGATGGGGGGCAGAAAGGCCAGTGTGAATACTTCTGGAATCATCCAGGAGATAAGCAAGAAGAGTCTACAACAAGCCAGTCATAGGGGGATGGGAAGAGAGCCAAATGACACCAGTGTGAAGACCAGCGGGTCATGGAGAATGACTCTCAGGTTTCTGATTTCTGGATGGCGGAGGCACTCATCAAGATAGGGAGGAAATGTTGGGACATGATGAATCTAAGGATCCAGTGGAGAGACAACAAATGCAGTAGGAAGTCAAATGCCCTATTCTAAATTTCAGGAAGAAGGCTTGGTATGAATGTAAAGCTATGAGAGTAGGTGAGCTTGCTCACAGAGAACAACAGGGTGAGAAGGAAGGATGACCAAGGACAAAGGAATGTTCCTTCATTCAATAATTCCTTTCCTTAATGAATGAATGAACACCAACGTTGAAGGTAGGGCTCAAAGGAAGGATGGACCTACTGGAATAACCTGGGCTGAGAGTCTTTCTGCAGACTTGACCGGTTAGAACAGAAGTAGGCAGAGTGAGGACAGGAAAATTCACTAACAAGGCACACTGGTCAGAGACAGGGAGGAGGAACAGAAGAGAGTGGAGCTGAAGAAGGAAAGAGAAAATGTGGTATCACAAGGAGAGAGGTGAACAGTTTCTGGCATGGAAGATAAAGACTGGGAAGGGTCTTCTGGAGTCAGGAAACAGCGAATTTACCCAGGATGAATTCAGTGCAGAGATGAAAGCAAAAGAAAAATAATATGGAGAGGTGTTGCCTCTGCCAAGGAGGGAACTGGCCAGAAGATGAGTAGATGATCTTAGCAAGGGCAGAGGAGGGCAGGGAATAGCCAGAAAGCACAATCCTAGACGGAGGGTAGGACTTTACTGGAAGGCAGAAAGCAAAGGTTTAGAAGCACAGGTTTACAGTCTCTTATCCAAAACCTTGGAACCAGATGTGTTTCTGGATTCAGGATTTTTTGAATTTTTAGATATTAATAATGGAATGCATACAGTTAATACATAACACCTGGGAAGCACTCCATAACCAAACACACTAATGTTTCTACAGAGAAATGTGTGGATATTACCAGCAAGTATGATAAATAGCTGCACATCAATTCAGGTCTGTTTTTGTCGCCAAATGAGATATGGAAAGGTTTTCAGCTCTCAGAGCATTTCTTTATTTCAAAATTGCAGGTAAGGAACAGTGGGCTTGTAACAGAGGAATCTGAGGGCACATCTCCAACAGGTTTCTGCTGAGCAGATGGTAAAAAGGATGTTTTCTAAGAAGAATAAGATCGAGGACCAAGTGTCCAACAGGACAAAACAGAACTTGTTGGAAAAGAGGACAGCAGAATTAGGAGGATGGGGGAGGAATCCCTGGAAAAGATGAGGAGAAAAGGACTCTGAGTAGAAGCTTTGTGTCAATGCTGAGATTCCGAGGAGGTGGGAGCATGGTTGAGTTTACCGTGGCTTGAGCAGGTTGAGTACCAAGAAGTATCAGAAGGGTAATGAGGTTAAAAGACTGCATTGTTTCTTACTTTCCAAATAGGAAATTGCCGAGAGGTTCTTCTGGAGTCTTTTTTTTTTTTTTTTTTTTTTTGAGTTGGAGTCTCGCTCTGTCACCCAGACTGGAGTGCAGTGGCCGCTCCCGGCCACCACAGCCTCGACCTGCTGGGCTCCGGCGATCCTTCCGCCTCAGCCTTCCAAGTAGCCGGAATTACAGGCATGCGCTACCACGCCCAGCTGATTTTTTGATTTATTGTAGAGATGAGGTCTCACTGCCCAGGTGGGTCTCAAACCCACGGCTCAGGCAATCCACTCACCTCAGCCTCCCAAAGGCGCAGGATTACAGGCTTCTGGAGTCTTTTGAAGACAGGTCTTACCAAAGCTGTGAAGGGCTGGGGAAGGGTTTCCAAATGTGCCCCTCTGGAGATGGTCGGGGGGCATAAGGCTTCATGTAGACAGTGCAGGATCTCTGACCATGTGCCCAAGGATGGGAAGGACTGTGTCTTACACACTCAATGCCCAGGCCTTGGGGCTCTGAAATTTAGGTGACTACAGCCTCAGAGCTCTACTCTCCCTTTCCTGGTGAATTGTAGAAAAAGAATTACCAGGTTTCCTGCCCTCTCTAATGAAGGTTATTCCTGGGAAACAGTAATTGATGCTCTTAATGTACTTGGAACATCACAGATAAAAGGAATGTCTTAAAGTAATCATGTAATTTTACATGCCTCTGGAATGTCTTTCTTGTACCATGAATCCTATGTTTAACAGCAGGTGTAGAGATTACATTTGTCTTGGTCTAATAACATTTAATATACACCCATCGGGCTTGAAAGACAGTTCAGCTTCAGCCAAAGTTTTTCCTTAAAGACTCACGTGCGATAAACTCCAGTGTCAGTAAGATCCTGGCGGTAGAGGCCAGGACGGGAGGGGAGGTGGAGGAATCGTGGACACCAGAGGATTCATGCGAATGTCTGAAGGCAGAACCAGACCCCAAGTACTGTCATTCCGGCCCTGTGCACTTTAGCAGAGTGGGCAGAGATTACCAAAACATCACATTAAACCATTCAGCTCCCTTTCAAAAAAAAGTCACGGAGGGAGCGAGGAGAACACCAGGCTGCATCATGGGGCTGTCAGGATGCTGCAGGCCAGCGATCCCGGGGGAGGCAGTGGGTTTAGAACACCTGAGAGCAGGCGTGTGAGCTGGGGCTTAAGCAGTTCCAACATATCATCAAGGGCTTCGGCCCAGTTAATGAGAACCAGAGCTCCAGACCAAAACACTTACTTTGAAAATACCTATTTTTCAAAGATTTTGCATTTTAAATTAAACCAGATGAGTAATTGTATCCTAGCTTCAGAGTACATTCTGAAAAAAGAAAATTCATGTCCCTTAACTTGGGAAAGAACATCATGATGTTGCAAAAGGAAAGCAGTTTGTGAGGAGGGGGTAGAATCGTGGGCTGCCCAAATCCAAGTGGTCATGGCCATCAGGTGACTGGTCAAGCAGAGAGGCAAAAGCTCCTGCGAAGCTTCCAGACTCCTAGTTCTCCCTCCTATAGAAAGCCCAGTTCACCTTGCAGCCTGACCTACCTCCACCTTGCTTCTGTAGAAGGTGAGAACTTTTCATAAGCTAAAGTATTTGGGGCATTTAAAATTCATAGACTGAAAGGAATGGTGTAAAGCCCAGGCATTGTTTGATGGCCCTTAAATGGGACAGGATTATTTTGTTGGTAGGGAGGTATTTGTCATGTATTGCTTTTTTTTTTCTTTATTTAAGTTTGTTTTGCTTGCTTTGTTTTATCCTAGGAGTTACTGGACCTTTCCAAGTTTTGTTTTATTTTTTATTTCCATGAATTGTGTTTTGCTGCAAACAGCTGTCTCCAGAAAAACTAGGTAGGGTTTAACTGATGATAGACTACAAATTCTCACAGACCTAATTCAATTGTTCCTCCTTTACCTTGGCAACACTGTTTCCAGAACTATTTGGCTCTAGAATAAATACTTTCTTGTCTTTGAAATCTATTAAAGAGCCTTCAATAAAACTTACTTTTTCAAAAAAAAAAAAAAGGCATTCACCCCACCCCATTAAACCTCTAAAAACGATGAAGATGGGAAGATGCAGAGATGGCACATGGGAAAGAAAACAGATGAACTGAAGAGTTCTGTGGAGTCAAGCAGGGAGCTGTGGCCAGGCATGGTGGCTCACACCAGTAATCCTAAGCACTTGGGAGGCTGAGATGGGAGGATCACTTTGAGATCAGAAGTTCGAGACCTATTTGAGTGACATAGTGAGTAGCTGGGACTCACCACTGTAGTAGTGTGCACCTATAGTCCCAGCTACTCAGGAAGCTGAGACAGGAGGATAGCTTGACCCTAGGAGTTCAAGGCTGCTGTCAGCTATGATCACACCACTGCACTCCAGCCTGGGCAACAGAGGGAGAGCTTGTATCAAAAAAGAAAAATGTTGTGAATCCAAATCCTCCTTCTGCCACTGGACCCTGTATGTGAACAGAAGTTAATACAGAACTTTTATCATGCAGCAGACACTCCTCAGCATCAACTCATCTAGTTTCACACATAAGCCCATTTTCATGACAAGGAAACTGAGACACCGAGAGATTAATTTGACTTGACTCATGTCTCAGAACTAGAAAGTGGTAGAACTAGGACTCAAACCAGGGTCTGTCAAACTCCAAAGCCCCTGCTCTGAAGACTCAGATTGGCAAAGTGGAAATTATGACAAACTAAGTCCCCAAGAACTTAACACTAATTAAATAGTTGGAGTCAACTGATTTAAAGTCAGCTGTGATATGATGGAAAGAGCAGAGCACCTGTTGCTAAATTCAGATTCTTCTCTCTCTAGGTCCTCTTACTTGACCTTACAAGTTCACACCACACTAGTGGTTTTCTCAACTGAAAAATGAAACTTTTTCAACGGGCAGCACGGTTGGTTCCATGTTTTCACTATTGTGAACAATGCTGCAGTAAATATTGGTGTGCAAGTATCTTTTTCATAGAGGGATTTGAGTTCCTCTGCGTATATTCCCAGTAGGGGAATTGCAGGGTCGTATGGAAGGTTGATTTTTAGATCTTTTAGGAATCACCAAACTGTTTTCCACAGAGGTTGTACTAGTTTACACTCCCACCAACAGTGTAGAAGTGTTCGATTTTCCCCACATCCTCTCCAGCATCTGTTGTTTTTTGAATTATTGATGATGGCCATCCTGACTGGAGTTAGGTGGTATCTCAGGTGGTTTCAATTTGCATCTCTTTGATGACTAGTGAGGTTGAGCATTTTTGGTACATATACACAATGAAATGTTACACAGCCATAAACAAGGACAAAATTATAAACTTCACATCAACTTGGATGGACTTCGAATCTATAATACTGAGTGATCTATCACAGAAACAAAGAACTGAGTATCACATGTTCTCACTCATAAGCGGACCTTTATCAATTATTGTAATACTATAAGAAAAGGTTTGGCAGTAGTGGGAAACTGCCAGGGGAGCAGGGGCAGAATTGGCAGTAGAAGGAATCTGCTGGGGGAGGGGGCACACCTCATCAGCAAGTGAAGCTGCATAATGAACATTTGTATAACTAACCCTGAATTGTACCCCACATTTTTAAAATACAAAATTTTTAAAAAAAGAAGTTATGTCAATGTGGGTTTGAATCCTGGCAGATTCCTAACAGATCACAACTCTGTTACTTGGAAAACAGTATCTAGACTCTCTGAATCTCAGTTTCCTCATCAATAAAATAAATATAATGATACTAGTGTGTTTTAGATTGACAAATTTCTAAAAGAAAAATTTTAAAAATTAACAGGGACCCAAAGTCTAATTGATTAGTGAGAGACAGAAAAAAAAGGAAACCTTTCTTTATCTGGTCAAACACTTATGATGACTTGAATTGGATTTTGTTATTTAAAATATTGTTGAGAAGAAAAATGAAAAATGAAATGGATAAAAATTACACCTCTTAGTCTTGTTGTCAAGGTTATATAAGAAAATGTGAAAGCATCTATCACACAGAATCTCACTAAATGTTGACTGGCCAAGGAAGTTACTCAAAAGGAAATATAGCATAGCACCTAAGCACTTGGCTTCTGGCTCATTCTATCAGGTCCAAATTCCAGCTCCCAAGTAGCAGCATCACCTTGGGTTTCTTTCATTCTTGACAAAATGGAGATAACAGGACCATTGTGATAACACATGCCAGGTCTTAGGATAATACATGCCATATAGTAAGTAACACATGAATGTTTGTTACTAGAATTATTGTTAATATGAATGAAAGTAATAGATGCCTTCAGCATGCTAAGTATCACAGGCTTGAATGAAAGGGGAAGAACATAGGACTGCCACCGGGAAAAAAGGAATTTTAATCTACAGCTTTTACTAAATGGCACAAGCTAAAAACTTGATACTTGGAGACATAAATAGATAGTTATGATTCAGTGGTTGACAATAGTGAATTATTTGTGAAATGGACTAAAGGCACTGATGTGGTTTTTCTACACATATTGTCTTCCAGGCACTATGCTTAGACTAAGTAAGAATGCAAAGATGAATGGGGCAGATTCCTGACTTTGAAATGTATATTGTCTATGGAAGGAGCAGGCATGAAAACAACTCCAAAACAGGTACTACCTGGTGCATGAGGTACGCGGTCAAGAGAAAAGTGCTAAGAAAACATGATATAACCATGCATCCAGGTCATCACATTCTCGCTATAAAACACATGGAAACACATAGCAAGACTATCTGAGATCATTACTGGTGAGTGAGACACCAACTTCTGTGTAACATATTTCCCAAATATCGAATACCCAAACAAATTACATGCCAAAAAAAAAACTCTATGCCAATTTGGGAGGGTTCCTAGCTAATTTTAAACCCTGCTCTAAATAAATGCTTTGTATGGGTATTTAAGGGCCATTCATTTATTGGCATGCAGTAAGTAACACATGGTGGTGAAGGTAATCTAATATCCAAGAAACTAAATGACATCTCTAATTGCAAATAGTTTAAACCATTAGCCCCAGAAGTATAAGCCACAGTTGAACCGGGCTTTTGGCTGGGGGAAAACAGCCTTGAAGTACTGCCTTCAGTTCCATGTTAGAAAAGGTAGCATTCAGCAGAGGCAACAACAGCTTGGTAAGAAACCAGACAAGGAAAGCCAGAGCCTAAAGGGTCTCCACCTTCAGGGAGGAGAGCATTTGGTCCAGGACAGTTTAGGATACTTCTTGTGAGTCGTTTGCTTGCTGGTAACCTCTATGTTTGTTGGTTATGCTGCACATACAGAGAAATTTTCTAGAGCAGTGACCCTAGGTCCCTAAATATGAGGTCAAAATGACCAATCCAGGACAACTGCAAGGGCTATTTCGTTTTTGTTTTTGTTTTTACCATTTTTTTATTATAAAGATATGGGGTACAATTCAAGGTTAGGTATACAAACGATTATGCAGGTACCCTTGTTAATGAGGTATGTCCCTCCCTCCGCTAGCAGTTTCCCTCAACTGCCAATCTCACCTTCTCTCCCCTGACATTTTCCCACTACTGCCATTCCTTTCAGGGCTATTTCATTTAAGGGAGAAATTAGGATTGACCAGGCCATCATGGACAGGCTCAGCAGGCATGGGGCTCTAAGTCTTCTGGGCCATTTTATGGGGTCCCCCAGAGCTCTCTTTAGCCTTGGCTGAGCACTAAGGTCTTCCACCCTGAAGTATCCTGGTGGACACCTTTTTCCTTCACCACACTATAAGCAAGAACAAGATCATTTGTCATAGAAAGGTAACATTGGAAGAGAGGGAAGAACTGGATGGAACTAAGCCCTGACATTGAGCTCTACTTTGTAGTATAGCACAGTGGTTGATACTAGTCTATGCAGCCAGGTTGTCTGGGTTCAAATTCTCCCTCTTCTTAGTATCTATTTGAATTTGGGCAATTTGTTAGTCATGTTGCACCTCAGTTTTCACATATGCCAAATGAGAATTATAATAATGTTTATCCCCAATGTTCTGTGAATTAAATGAATGTAAACACTTACAATAGTGTACATAGTAAGATAGATCATATTATTAGTATCCACAACTTTCTAAGCCCCAGTGCATAATCATTTGTCTCTGTATGCTTTATTTTTCTCATCTAAGAAAATGAGAATGTAAGAGCCAATTTCACAGGATTACATACAGGGTAAAATAAGATAATTTTATCTAATTAGATAATGGAAGTCAAAAACACGTTGAATGAAAAATAAAATCCAAATGTTTATGTTTGCTGTTATCATCACACACAGTGGGCACTGGAACCAATGATTGCTAAAATATGGAAACAAAACAGCCATGGAGAGGTTGGGCCAGACCCCCTCAAAACTTCACCATCCTGAGATATTGCACAGGAAAGTTATTTGTAAATGTGAATGCCAGACAAGTGTTCCACGTTAGCTATGCATGGGCCGTGGAGACCAGTACTGCCATGTGGAGAGATCAAGCAAAGTGACAGGCCCTGCCAAGTGCAGCTCTGAGACTACCCCTCCCGTGTGCCTGAGACACGACTCCCCCAGAGGCCTCACACTGCTCTGTGCCCTGGCCTCCATCTTGGCCACCTCCCCGAAGGTACCTCCCTCCCCTCCAGCAATCTTCCAGTCCCCATTCCCAGCTGGCAAGGAGTACAGAACACTGCACATTCCGCTTTCCGTCTCCCTGGATTCACCCCAATGGGGTGGTTCTAGTTCTGACTGACTGACTGTCCCACACAGCAGTTCTAGGAGGGTCCAAAAGGAATGAGCTGAACTTGCCAATGCTGAGGCAAAACCAAGGCATGTCCTGTCATCCAACAAAGCTTAGTGCTCCCGTCATCACTGCAACACAGACACAGAGCAGGCCCCAGAAATAGCCTGCCCCTTCCACAGAGCCAGAGAGGTGGCAAGAAAGCCACATGATGACATAGGTTCTGCGGCGAATGAGGGACCCCCCAATCCTTGAGCCCTGGAAGTCCTTTCCAAGCAGACACTTGGCAGATGAGAGGGAAGAGAGGGAACTGGCAGAAAAATAGCATATGCCCCTGAGGCTCCTTGACTGCCCCTAAAACTTAAAAATGACACGCTTAAAGTCAAATCTCAAAGATGTGTGATGAGCTAAAATAATAACAATGAATTGGAAAGCATTCTGTCTCTAGATGGGGAGTTCCTAGAAGATTTTTACAAAGAGATTTTGAGCAAGGCACTTATTTGGCTTCCTGAGCTTTCTCATTCACATAAAGGGGATTAAAATCACAACTCTGCACAGGTTCTGTAAAGATCATGTATAGCAGGAAGTAGGTCCGTGGGAAGTTCGATTGATGATAAGCCAAGAAGTTTCACTCCATTCTCAGTAGATCTCAATACCTTCTCCTTGGATGTGAGGCTCCTTCATCCAATTGCCCTCAAGACCACAGCAGCCTAAGGCCATTTGCCTACCACTGTGCTCATGGCACACTCCAGGGCCAACATTCCCAAGACCCTTTTGGTTGGTGCCTCTATCAGTTTAACCAAATATTACAGTTGTCCTTGGAAATTGATAAATCCGTGGTGGCAAACGTGCAGTTCACAGCACTATGGTCTCACAGTTATTCAAAAGCACTAATCCACTCTCTTCCTAATAGTTTCTAGCCCTTTTTATTTTTCATAAGTAGGATTATGGCCCTTAATTCAAATTTACAGTCATTCAGTTATTCAGTCACTCATCATTCAACAAATACTTATTAAATGCCTACTATGTGTCAGGCACTATGCTAGGAACTGGAGTAGAGTAATGATCAAAGCCAGAAACAATTCTTGTTCTTGTAATCAAGGCATGCATTCTCAGTGGGGGTTATAGTGCCTCCAAAGGGGGAAAATGCATTCTCAGGTGGTAAAAAAAACCAACTTTTTAATATAGAAAATACAGATACGCTTCAGTATGTATACACACACACATGCATACATATGAGAGGGACAAAAAATACTGGAATTATCTTGTGGAGGGTGGGCCCTCGTAGTACTGATATGTAAGTATTCTAGGAACCCATCAGCATCCATGTATCAGCTAGCATTGCTGTGAGAAGCTGAGTTCAGCTTCAGATAGTTTTTGAGGGAAGATTATTTCAACATGTTTGCTCATTTCATGATGGATGATTTAAGAGCACACCCGCCCGTACTATGCCGAGTGTTCAGCAGTTTTTGACCAAAAATGGCATGACCCTTGTGCCCCACCCTCTCTGTTCACCCAATCTCACCATGAGCAAATTTTTTTTGTTTCTTCATATGAAAAAAGTCCCCAAAGGTAAATGTTTTGCCAATGTGGAAGAAGTGAAACAAAACAATGGCAGAAGCACTGAAAGGCATCAAAACGAACAAATTCATAAACTGTTTTGAGCTATGGAAAAAGCATCTCAATAGATGCATGGCATCAAACAGAGAGTACTTTGAAGGTGACCGAAATTTAAACATGTAAAAATAAATACACAATTTTTTATAAATATATTCTGGGTTTTTTGGGTCCCCCTCATACATACACAGAGTTGGATTTGTTTCCTATTGCTGCTGTAACAAGTTACTGCAAACTTAGTGGATTCAAATAATACAAATGTCCGAGAGTTCTTAGAACTTTTCTGGTGTTTTACTCCTATTTTTTGGATGTAACAATTACTCTTCCCACTCTGAAAGAAGTTATATTTTAAAAATTATTCTCCTTCAATAAATATATAACACAAATGATATCTTACATTCTAGGAGTCAAAATTCTGAACTGGGTATCACTGGGCTAAAGCCAAGGTGTCAGCAGGGCTGCATTTCTTCTGCAGACTCTGAGGGACAACCTGCTTCCTTGCCTTTTCCAGCTTTTAGAGGCTGTCCACATTACTTGGCTTCTGGTCTCTTCCTTCAGCTCTAAACTCAGTGATGGCTGATCAAGTCTTTCTTATATTGCATCTCTCGAACTCTAACTCTCCTGCCTCCCTCTTGTGAACCTGTAAGGACTCTTGTGAACACACTGGGCCCACCCAGATAATCCAGGATAATCTCACCATCTCAAGGTCATCTACTTAGCAACCTGAATTCCACCTATAGCCTTAGTTTCCCCTTGCCATATAACATAGCATATTCACAGGTACCAGAGTTTAGCATGTAGATGTCTTGGGAGCAAGGAAGGGCCAGTATTCTACCCACCACAACAGTGTATCTGTGGAAGTAAAATTTCACCAGTGGGGGAGGAATTAATAAAACATATCTTAACAAAAACATTTTGTTCCCCCCGAGAGGGGTGGCAATCATGAAACAAAAATGGAGAAGCATTAATGTAGTAGGAAGGTAGCACACCATCATGATTAAATATGTACACCCAGGGAGCAGCCTGGCTGGCTCAAATCCCATGTCTGTGTTCACTAGCTGTGTGGCTGTGAGCAAGTTCCTTAAACCCTCAGGGAGGGTAATAAGAGGAAATACGTCCACAGTTTTCATGAAGACCAAATATGTAAATACATTAACACAGCTTAGAAATGTCCAGATATGCAATGAATCCAGAGACACGTTTCCATTATTGTTAGTGGAGACAGCACATTTCTTCAAGTACTCTCAGAAATAAATGTGTCAGTTCAAATGATAATACATGCTAAAAAGGAGAAGAATACTCTTGCAGTATTGTGAGAGTCAAGGACAAGAAGATCTCCCTGAGGGTGAGGAGGTAGGGAAGAGGTTTTTAAGGAAGTGACATTTGAACTGAGATTTGAAGGATAGGTGATCATGAACTTGGTGAACAGCATGGGGTGAGGGACCACGGAGAGCTTCCTAAGCAGAGGAAACAGCACAAAGGAGTCTTTGGGGCAGGAGTGTCGTGGCACAAGATGACTCTAGCTGAACATCCTCGTGGCTGCCCTACAGAGAACAGACCAAGCTGACAAGTTGGATGCAGTCAGATCATAAGGACTTGGGCCATGTTAAGGTTTTTTCACCTTTATCCTAACAGTAACTGATGAATTTGAAGCTGATGTGGATGGCACAAATGAAATGGTCTGGACTGATTGGAGAGGGTCAATAGTGCTTGCTGAGAGATCAATCAGGAGGTGATGGCAATGGGACCAGAATGAATGGAGATGAAGAGAAAGGGGAAATCCAAGAGATACTTAGAAGATCAAATCAACAAGAGTGTTGAGCACCTTGTTTCTAGTGCCCCTTGTGCCTGTCCACATGTGTACATCAATGCCCAAAACATCCCCATAAACTTGTGGGTGTCCCATCCTGCTCAGATGTGTGGTGACTTCTGCAGCACTCTGTAGACCATTCCGTATCCCGGATATAAAATAAACTTTAAATTGGATACAGCTTTACCAAAAAGTGACGCTGGCAACAACCCTTCTTTTAAGGTCTCTGTTTACTGTAGAGTGTTTTAAGCATGACGTTTTAATTTCAATTTTTTTTAAATATGTATTTTGTGAGAAATAAACAGAGATGACTTAACTGGAAATTGAGCCTGGGTCTCCTGGCCCTTGGCCCACATTTCTACCCAGGGACCAACTGTCTGCTGAAGTATAAATCCATCTATCCAAGCTGCTGTATGACCAATGTGAGCTGTGTTTATGTTCCTCTTAAAAACGCATGTGCACTGCTTGGCTGGAAGGTTCATGGGCCAAAGCATTGATCTATTAGACCTTCTGCTCCAAGAAAACCTAATTCAATTCCTGGCATAATTACTGAAGGCAAGATTGTAGCTGCACATATTTTCCCAAAAGTTCTCTGCTTTTGCCTACTCCATGTCCAGGGTCTTCATGTTTCCCCTTGACCTGGCCGGACACAGTTTACAAATAAACAGCTCTGGGTTCTTTAAATCATTTGCCAAGACAATGGTTGTGGGGGAAAATCATGGGAATGATGAAACTGGCAGAAGCTAAACCATGAAGAGAAATAAAGAAGGATTAGGGTGAAAGAGGAAGAGAGGAGGGGACAGAAGGCCTGTCACTGCTTCTGTCTTTTTAGAAACCCTGAAGTCGAGAGATTTGGGTTTACTCCACCTTCGGCACTGATGTCATCCTTGGCAATTCTGCTCCATTCAGTTAAACAAACAGTGAGTAAATGAATTAATGAATTCACTTGGCATGCTCTATGACCCAAACACAGTGCTAGGCACTGGGAGTTCAAGGATATCTAAGACGCAATGCCTGTCCTTAGGGAGTTTGCTAATAAAAAGCAGATACAAATGCCTACACAAGAGCACAATAAAATGTCATAAATATACCCAAGGAGGTAAGGGAAAGATTAATCCCAACCTGCAGTGAAGGAAGACTTCTCTGAGGCAAAGACACTTGTGCTTTAGAATATGAGAATTAAGTAGGTGAATAAAGATGAAATAAAGCATCACAAATAAGCAATGAAAGGACATGGGGTAGCTCAGAATTATGAGGAATCGTAATGACCAGTTACCACTCTTTGGGCTGTTGAGGATCTGAACTCTCCTCTTTTGTTTGGGCAATTTCCCTCCTTTTGAAGAATTCCCACCATAGAATGTGAACACACCTGATACTTTCTTTCCTCTCTCCTTTGCAGTTAGGAAGCAGACATGTGACTTAGATTTGGACAATCAGTTAAATACACATGCCAAAACATTACATTGTGAGTTCATTGCACAAAGAAACAGACCACAAAAACCAAAATCATTTCTGGCACTGTAAGCAGCTATACCAAGGTATAGTTTCTAAAGACTGTGGTGCTGAAGGAGCCAGGGGCAGCTCCCAGGACCCAGGATCAGGGAGTGGACAGCACAGGTTACAATGTTGGGAGCTTAGCAAATCTTTTCTAGAGAATGGTTTGAGCTATGGTTTCAGCTGGGTAGCCTCTGAGCTAGTTCTTCAGCCTTTGTGGGGTTCTAAAAGCCCAATCTTCTTTTAATAAATTTGTTTCCAGCCTAAGTCAGTTCACAACAGCTGCTTGATAAAGGAATAACATGAGCAAAACTTCACAGTGAGTAACAGTTTGGTTATGAATGTATGCTGGAGGTAGCATGCACAGTTCAATATTAAGAAAGCATAAAGAATGAGATGAAAAGATGGACAATAATGCTCGAGAGATAGAAAGGCTGGTGTACTGAGCTAAAAACTGAAACTCATCCTGAAAGTTGACAGGTACCCACAGTCGAGATTAAGCACAGAAGTGTCATTGGCCATAGTCACATTTTAGATTGACCTAACTCCAGTAGAAAGGGCCAGCCTAAAGCGGGTAATGCTAGACAATGAGAAACCTCACAAGAGGCTATCACGTTAGGGTCTAAAGAAGGGGGATGGAGATGGCCTAGGGCATCTCCATGGTTGTTAGGGGGAAGAGGAGATGAGAGCCCTGAGAAATACTTAGATAGCAAATAAGATGATGCTTATATTCACACTGAGATAGGAGAAGTCCTTTTATCATTCAGTTTCTTCATCTTTTAATGAGAAATGAAGGTTAGGTGTCCTACAAGGCATGCAACAGTCTATGATTCTGATAAAGGGAGATGCAGGCACACCAGCCCACAGACAGTGGGAAAGGAAAGAAACTTCCTTATGGGAACAGGTAAAAGCCGGTGAACCATTTCCAGTGAAAAAGATGAAGACCCCAGAGGGTTAACACCAAA
Organism: Cephalopachus bancanus; assembly: GCA_027257055.1. Taxonomy (NCBI): domain Eukaryota; kingdom Metazoa; phylum Chordata; class Mammalia; order Primates; family Tarsiidae; genus Cephalopachus; species Cephalopachus bancanus. The sequence continues at coordinate 798,933 of JAPVLO010000170.1, read as the reverse complement.
GTCTATAGAGTTGTGAAAGGCACAGCACATGGTTAAGATGGACTTGTTTACTGAAATTTGCATTTCTATGACTGAAAGGGGGGGATGTCATTTTATAAAAGGAAGCATCACTATATCCGACAGGTACACTGTCAGGGTGCACTAACATTTGAAGATCTGATCTGCTATAAAACACAATCTCCTTTGTAAACTGACTTTTTTTTTAAACCATTTACCCAGATATTTTCCCATTACATAGAATGAACTCACAAGCAGACTTGATTTCATGGTAAAATTTTTTTTAGTGAGACAAACATTTCTTGGCAGCACTATACTCATCTACCAAAACAAATATCAGAAAGGTTGAGTATCAAAATATATGGGATAGGACCACCCCTTATAAGTGTGCATGCAGCTAAAAATTGAACAAGAAGGGCAACCAAGACTAGAACATGAAAAATGAACATTTTCACAGAATCTCCGAATGCCAGTGATAAACACACACCTCTCTCTGAAGTGGAATTTGCCTTTGTAATGCAGAAGCTCTTTCTCAACTACAAAAAAAGTGTTTTCGTTATTATGAATATAGTTTTGCTTGAAATTTTTAAGTAACCAAGGTCCTCTTAAAGCTATTTATTTGAAGACTCCAGAATGAAAATATATCTTGTATTCTTTTTCACACCTTCCTCCCAATGTCATCAAGAGAAATAAGGTGACACGCCTTTGTTTCTTATGCTATCAAAGTTGATCATCTCTCCAGGTAGGACAGAGTTTCTGAGAAAAAACTCGGGATCTAACTTCCCTTTCCCTGGATGAGCATCTCTACTTGGAAAGTCTAACTCAGCTACTCATCCTCTTTGGGGACAGGATGCCTACTCAGCCCCTTCAGATCTCACAGAGCTTCCTCAATCACAGGCACAAAATAACCTTTGGAGGACTTGCTTTTGAAAGCGTCTGTTGTCACGATTATTTGGTTTACAGAAATGTATAAATTAAAAGGAAATGTATAACCACTGTTCATTCTTGTTTATGTTTTCTGTCTTTCAAACTGAGAAGTCATTGTCAAATTTCTGATAGATAATGTATGTAATTAAACCCCCTTCATATCCTGGACACACACCCACACACACCCTCCAAATTAGGGTACACGAGAAAACCAAGTTACATTTTGAGATGGCAGGAAAAAGTATTTGCCTTTCTTATTCAGCTCAAGGTACCCCTCGGAGGATTTTCTGATTTTGCCCCCTAAGACCTTTTTGAAAGTCACCTTGATTTTGTGAAGAACAGATTCATTTATGAAAACCTATTTAAAAGCAACTACACACTATTTTCTAATCAGAGTTGAATTCTGAATAGCTAAAAAGATTACTGCCACCCTCCCTCCCAACAAAAAGTTACTTGTTTTTTAAAACTGCTTTCCAGGCCAGTTGCGGTGATTCATGCCTGTAATCCTAGGACTTTGGGAGGCCAGGGTGAGAGGATTGCTTGAGCCCGGGAGTTCGAGACCAGCCTGGGCAACATAGCAAGACCTTATCTCTACAAAAAATCAAAAAATTAGCCAGGTGTGGTGACGTGTGCCTGTATTCTCAGCTACTTAGGAGGCTGAGGGGGAAGGATCATCTGAGCCCAGGAAGTCAAGGCTGCAATGAGTATGTGATCATTCCACTGTACTCCAGTATAGACAACAGAGTAAGACCCCAACTCAAAAAACAAAAACAAAAAAATAAATCTCCTCTCCTAAACTTACAGGTTTGTTCGTCTGAGCCACAGCAATTTCTAAGGTGCAACATGCAACAGGGGAACACAACCCACCCTGGCTGGGGCAGTTATTTTTTCTCATATTTCTAATAGTTTCCCTGAAACTCTGAACTTCGGTAAAGTTGGTTGGGCAGACAAATGCTAATTATTCAGGCAGCTCTGCTCAAAGAGACACAAGTTAGTCACAGCTGCAGGTGGACAAGGTGAACAGACCTCTAAGCTGTGGGGCAAACTCTGAGGGTGGAGGTCTCCAACAAGAAATACTGAAAGACAGCTTCTTGCTGTTAATCAGCTCAACCTTTGCCATGAATGATCAATTATTCAGAGGAAGAGACAGCTACTTTAAAACAAAATCTTAAAAACATCTGTTTGCTTAGTATAATTTTTTTTTTGCCCGTGGTTCCTTCCTTTCTTTTATTTATTTATTTTTTCTAAGAAATATATCCTCCCTGACTGACAGGGACAAATTTCTCCCCACTCTTCCATTGCAACCTACTTCACCATCCACTTTCCCAGTCCCCTGCAGCCTCCAGATAGGACTCCATGATAAACAAATAATGCCACTGACGCCATTGACTTTATCTCAAACCAGAAAACAAACCCAATTTCAAAAATCTGTTTTCTAAACTCCCAGCCACTGAGACAGGAAGGGCTGGGGGGAGAGGATGGGGCAGCCTGTTTGTATATCCACTGGTACTGCCTCTTCCTCACCAGTGAAGCTTTCCATGGAAATTCTGGCTGCATTGGCCTTGGCTAAGCCTGGGACTATTTTTGGAAGCCTAAAAACCTCAGGGGAGTGACTTTTACTTTTATTCATGTACAGGGTCCTTACTTTTATTTATTAAAGAAACAAAAACATGTCTCCTGCTTAACTTCAACCAGCTTTCATGTCAAGTAAAACAACACTTGTTGGCTGGTCTAGTCGGCTATCAGCCAGGGTGGAGAAAGAGCCCTTCCATAGTGAGTCTGAAGTGTATGTGACCTGGGTATTAATCACCTCCCCCCAGAAGGGGAGGAACCATGGACTTTTGAGACTCTTGTCCCAAAGGAACAACTTTGGGAGAGCATTTGAGTCTGGCCAGGAGAGAAAAACTATCCAGGCAAAATTCCAGCAAATGTGAAGTGTTACTTTTTGAGAGTAGTTCAGGTGGGAAAGAAAAGACAGAAGGCTCAGCACCACCCAGCTCCACTCCAAAACTACGACACTGACAATCCAGTACCTAAAATCATCCGTGGAGAGGATCACGGGGCGAGAATCAGCTCCCCCACCCCCCCAGAGTCTAAGTGTTCATTTTAACAAGTTGTGAAGGGCAAGCAGCCAAGACCTCGGCCTCCATGAGACAAATTGATTCAAGGTTTTCTCCTTGAGCCTGCAGCCAGGATGCCTGTAACAATAGCAGCTGTGGAGGGAGGTGCTATGGTTTTATCTCAGTGGAGATTTGAAACTCACTTATGCAGGACAAGCGACCCACCAGACATCTACATATGGGAAAAAGAAGCAGCAAGAAATGTGGCAAAGTGGCATTGGGCACTAAATAAAGCTGCCGTGAAAATTCCCAGGGAATTTGCTCAGTGAGGCATTCTCAGGCTGTATGTTGGGGTAGCACTCTACTGTTCCAGATCACTCTTCTTTTCCTTCTCCACTCTCTTCACTGCTCCCAATTATGATTCTAGCTAGGATTCACATTGTATCCCGACATGTTGACGATGGCTACAAATGTCTACACCACATCTGGCAAATCATGTTTGCTTCCTAGAAGCTCAGTTTCATTCTGCTAAATGCATGTGAGGCGGAGACTGCTAGCTGTTCATCTTCTTCCTGGGTACACAGCTAAAGTCTATCTTTGTGTCTCTTTTCATTAGGCAAAGTCACATGACTGTCCTCATTCCTAGCTAACAGAAAATGAGTAGAAGAGATGTGTACCATCTTTTTCTCTTCCCACCAGCTGCATGCAGATGATGACGAAGACCTGGGTATCCACAGATTGAAGATAGCACAGCCAGCCAGAAAATATATTCCAGAATTACCCTGTGAAAGAAAGCTGCCCCCAACCCAAAATATCATCCTTGGACTATTTCATGAGCCAGAAGTAAACACTGATGAGGTTAAGTCACTAAAGTTTGGGAGCCAATTTATTACAGAAGCCTGCTGGTTTAGTCTGTTTTGTGATGCTATAAAGAAATACCTGAGACAGGGTAATTTATCAAGAAAAGAGATTGGTTTAGTTTGTCGTTCTGCAGGATGTAGAAGAATAGTGCCAGCATTGTCTTCTGGTGGGGACCTCAGGAAGAGACCAATCATGGTAGAAGGGAACAGGGAACTGGTATGTCATGGGGAGAGAGAGAGGAGGAGAGAAATCAAATGTAGGAGTGCCAGGATCTTTTCAACAACCAGCTTTTGCATGAACTAATAGAGTGGGAACACACTCATTACCTTAGGCAGGGCACAAAGTCATTCATGAGGGATCTGCCCCCATGACACAAATAGCTCCCCTTAGGTCCCACCGCCAACATTGGGGATTAAATTTCACAAGAGATTTGGAGGGAACAAATATCCAAACTATATCATCTACCCTACTCTGACTAATACAGAGTGATATTATTACCTCCACTGCCTACCTCAAAAGATGGAAGGAAGAATAAAATAAAACATTCTGTGGGCCAGGAGCAGTGGCTCACACCTGTAATCCCAGCACTTTGGGAGGTGGAGGTGAGAAAATTGCCTGAACCCAGGGGTTCAATACCAGTCTGGGCAACTTGGTGAGACCTCGCCTATACAATAAATTTAAAAAGTAGCCAGGCACGGTGGCACACACTTATAGTTCCAGCTACCTGGCAAGCTGAGGCAGAAAGATTGCCTGAGCCCAGCTGGTGGAGTCTGCAGAAACCATAAGGGTGCCACTGCTCTCCGCCTTGGAAACAGAGTGAGACTTCAACTCAAAAAAAAAGAAATTGAAAACTGCAAAAAGTACAGTCCCGCACCCCCAGTACAGTTTCAGAATTGAAAAAAGCCAGAGGAACTACATAAGGAAAAATAGGAGATTGAGTAAACAGAAGTAAAAGTTACCCTGCCATCACTGAACAATAGAATTAAAGAAGAGGTTAAATAAAGGGGGGGGGAGAAAAACCTAAACAAATGAAGAAAAAACAAAGGAAGAATATGAGTCTCACACAGACCCCTGAGAGGTCAACCACTGAGAATACAGACCAGAATGCCCCCAGAATGACTTGTCTCAAACCACAGACTCAAATATCAAGATATCGATAGAGAGAATAAATAGAAATGAAGAGAGATGAGAGGAAAGAATGAGTTGATAACTGAGATAACAGCAATAAAGAATACAGTGCATGAAATAAATAACAAACTGATAAGCACGAAAAGCAGAAATAACCAAGCAGAAGAAAGAATCTCAGAGCTGGAGGACCAAAATATGGAACTAACTCAAACTTAGAAAAGAAGCTTAAAAAGAAAGAACAAAACCTCCAAGAGATGAGTGATTATATGATGGGAGCATTCAAACACAAGAAATTCAGCAAATTCCTGCAAGATAACAAATGAGAAGTCCAAATCCTAGACACATAGTAATTCCCTACAAGAATTGGGTATAAAAGAAAAAAATCCTAAAGGCAGCAAGAGAGTAATGTCAGACTACCTACCAGGGATACCAATCAGAATAGCAGCAGACTTGTCTAAAGAAACACTTCAGGTTAGGAGAGCTTGGAGCTCAATCTTCAAAGTTTTCAAAGATAATAAATTTCTGTCAAGAATTACCTATCCAGCTAAGCTAGGTTTCATTAGTCTTGGAGAATTAAAATTCTTCCCAGACATTTAATCTCTAAGAGTTTTTGCCGTCTCCAGGACAGCTCTACAAGAAACACTTAAGAAAGAAAAAAAGAATGACAATGCCATTCCCGAGAATGGAGGAAAAAAGATGGAAAATACACATAAATCAACCCCAAAATCAAAAGAAAGACAACAAACAAATAAACAAGCAAACAGCAGCAACAACAACAAACCCTATAAGAATCTCATAACACAGATAAACTCTCACATCTCAATAATTAGCCTGAATGTGAATGGACTAAATGCATCACTGAAAAGACAGAGAATGGCAAATTGGATAAAATATCATGATGCAACAATATGTCATCTCCAAGAGACTCATCACACCAGGATGGACACTCACAGATTCAAAGTAAGAGGACAGAAAACAAATTTTCAGGTGAACAGAACACAAAAGAAAGCAGGAGTCATGATCTTAATATCAGCCAAAACACCCTTTAAAAAATCAAAAATTAAAAAAATACAAAAGGTCACTACATAATGATAAAATGTTCAATCCATCAACAAGAAATATTCATGCTAAACATATATGCACCCAACATAGGAGCACCAACTTTCATAAAGCAGCTTCTATGAAACTTAAAAAAGATATTGACTCTAGCACTATCATATCTGGGGACTCAAATACTCCACTCACAACCCCAGACAGATTATCAAGACAAAAAATCAACAAGGTGATCTGGAACCTTAGCATGATGCTTGACCAAATTGACTTATTGATACCTACAGAACACTCAACCCAGCAACCAGGGAATATACATTCTACTCATCACCACGTGGAATGTACTCTAGGATCAACCACATCTTCAGCCATAAATCAAGCATAAATAAATTCCATAAGATTGAAATACTGCCATGCACCTTCTTAGATCACAGTGAAGTAAAAATAAATATCAACACCAACAAAGTTCTCCCAAGACATGAACACTAAACAGCATGATGCTGAACAACTCCTGGGTCAATGTGGAAATTAAAACATAAATTAAAAGATTCCTGGAAAACAAAGAAACATCTTACCAAAATCTCTGAGATGCCATGAAAACAGTACTAAGAGGGAAATTCATATTTCTATGAACACATATGAAGAAAATGGAAAGATAACAAGTTAACAGCCTAACAAATCACCTAAGGAAGTTGGAGAAGCAGGACCACAAAAACCCTAAGTTCGGCAGAAGAATCCAGATCACCAAAATAAAAGCCCAAATTTGGGACAAAAAAGACAAAAAGATAGTACAAAAAATCAACAAAACAAAAGCTGGTTTTTTGAAAGGATAAACATGATTAATGGATGGACCCCCTAACTAGACTGACCAAGAAAAGAGAGGAAAAGCCCAAATAAACGTAATCAGAAATGAAAAAAATCAGATCACAACTGACCCCAAAGAAATACAAAAGATTATCAGAGATTACTACATACACTTGTTATGGAAACAAACTTGAAAACCTAAAGAAAATGGAGGACTTTCAAACATCATACAACTTCCCCAGGTTGAAACAAGAAGAAATAGATACCCTAAATAGACCAGTAACAATCAATCCAGGAATCCAACTATGTCATAAGAAATCTACCTATCAAAAAAAAAAAAAAGACTTGGACTAGATGGCTTTCCAGCAGAAAAAACATACTAGGAAGAGCTGACACCAATCTTATTGAAAGTATTCCAAGAAATCAAGAAAGATGGAACTCTCCCCAAATCATTTTATGAAGCTAACATCACATAGATACCCAAACTGGGTAAAGATCCAACAAAGAAAGAGAACCACAGGCCAATACCCTTGACGAACATGCATGCTAAAATTCTCAACAAGATTTTAGCAAACCAGATCCAACAACACATCTCAAAAATCAGCCACCATGACCAAGTAGGCTTCATCCCCAGGATGCAGGGCTTGCTCAACATCTGCAAGACCATAAACGTAATTAAATACATCAAAAATGTAAAAATGAAAAGCACATGATTATAGCATTAGACATAGAGAAAACTTTTGATAAAATCCAGCACCCCTTATTGATAAAACCCTCAAACATCTAGGCATAGATGAACCATACCTCAAAATAGTGAGAGCCATCTATGAGAAAACCTCAGCCAACATACTGCTAAACAGACAGAAATTGGAACCATTTCCCCGGAAAACCAGAACAAGAACAAGACAAGGATGCCCACTCTCACCCCTCCTGTTCAGCATAGTTTTGGAAGTTCTAGCTGGAGCAATCAGGCAAGAGAAGAAGATCTAGGCTATCCAAATAGGAAAAGAGGAATTTAAGTTATCCCACTTTTCATACGACATGATTCTATACCTCAGATTCAAAAACCCCAGAGAACCTGTCAAAAAACGTCCTTGCACTGACAAAGGACTTTGGCAAAATCCCAGGATATAAAATAAATGTGCAAAAGTCAGTTGCATTCCTATACACCAACAATAAACAAACAAAACCCAAATAAAAAGAATAATCCCATTCACAATAGCCACACACACACAAAATGAAATAAAATATCTTGGCATCTTCCTAACCAGAGAAGTGAAAGACTTTTACAATGAAAACTATAAAACACTGCTCAAAGAAATTGAAGATGACACAAACAAATGGGAAAATGTTCCATGCTCATGGATTGGAAGAATTAACATTGTTAAGATGTTCGTCCTACCAAAGCAATCAACAGATTTAACATAATACCCATTAAAATACCAGCAGCATTCTTCTCAGACCTGGAAATGACAATACAAGAATTCATATGGAAACATAAATACCCATGAATAGCCAAAATAATCCCCAGTAAAAAAAAAAAAAAAAAGCAAAGCGAAAGTTATCACACTCCCAGACTTTAAATTTTATTATACATCTACAATAAGCAAAACAGCCTGGTATTGGTACAAGAACAGGCATATAGACCAATGGAACAGGATGGAGATTCCAGAAGCAAAGCCTCAATTTCTCAATCAACCTATCTTTGACAAAGCCTCCATCACTAACCATTGGGGAGAGGAGAACCTATTCAGTAAGCGGTTCTGGGAAAACTGGCTGACCACAGGCAGAAGATTAAAACAAGACCCCTATCTATCATCATACACGAAAATCAACTCTAAATGGACCAAAAACCTAAACATAAAACCTCAAACTATAAGAACCTTAGAAAAAGCAGAAGACATCCTTAGGAAAATTGGAACTGGCAACCAATTCCTGATCAAAACCCCAAGTGCCCATGCTGTAAGACTATAAGAGGTAAGATAGACAAGTGGGACCTCATCAAACTGACAAGCTTCTGCAAAGCCAAAGAAAACATCTAGAGAACAGAGAGACAGCCCACAGATTGGGAAAAAATATTTGCCAACTGTGTGTCTGACAAAGGTCTAACATCTAGGATCTACAAGGAACTCAAACATGTTGAAAAAAAAAAAACAACCCCATTACAAAGTGGGCAAAAGATATGAATAGACACTTCTCAAAAGAAGACATACTAGCAGCCAACAGATACATGAAAAAATGCTCAGCCTCACTAGTCATCAAAGAAATGCAAATTAAAACCACACTGAGATACCACCTAACTTCTGTCAGGATGGCCATCATCAATAACTCAAAAAACAACAGATGTTGGAGAGGATGCGGTGGTAAGGGAACACTTCTACACTGTTGATGAGGATGTAAACTAGTATAACTTCTGTGGAAAACAGTGTGGCGATTCCTAAAAGATCTAAAAATCGACCTTCTATATGACTCTGCAGTCCCCTTACTGGGAATATATTGGGAGGAACTCAACTCATTCTACAAAAAAAAAATATCTGCACACGCATGTTTATTGCAGCATTGTTCACAATAGCAAAAACATGGAGCCAACCGTGCTGCCCAACAAAAGAGAACTGGATTTTTAAAATGTGATGAAATACTACACAGCCATGAAAAAAGGACAGAATTATGAACTTCTCAACAGCTTGGATGGACTTAGAGCCTATAATACTGAGTAATCTATCACAGAAACAAAGAACTGAGTATCACATGTTCTCACTCATAAGTGGACCTTGAACACTTACCATAATACTATAAGAAAAGGATTGGCAGTAGTCGGAAACTGGCAGTGGGATGGGGGGGTGGGATTGGCAGTAGTGGGAAACTGCCAGGGGAGAAGGAACACACCTCATTAACAAGGGTACCTGCATAATGGACATTTGTATACCTATCCCTGAATTGTACCCCACATCTTTAAAAGAAAAATTTTTTTTCAATTTAAAAATTAAAGAGATATTTTGGGAAATATATCCCGTCCTTCAAGTCTAGAGCAGAAATGATACCATCTATGGAAGAAGAAACACTCATAAATTAACAGTATGTAGTAAGTCCAGGATCCATGCTATTTAAATGTTTTATAAGAATTATTTTATTTAATCCACATAACAATGTTACGAACCAGATATTATTGCCATATTCATTTACCAAATGAGGAAGCCAGAGCTAACATAGGTGAATAACTGACCCAATATTACCAAGCTAACTCACAGTTGAAAACAGAAAGTCTGGCACCAGAACCAATGTTTAGCCAGAAATCTAGAAAGAAAAGGCAACCTCAGATAAATAAACAATCAGGACTTTTAATTAGATAAGCGAAACTTTAGAAACACTTTTCTTCAATTACCTGATTTTTTGGTTGTTGTTATTGTTAAGACCATTTTAGTCTCCTATTTGTCCTCATGCTGACCCGGTTTTTCCACTGTATTTTCCACATAGACACACAGCTTCCATCTGCAGCGGCTGGTGTTCGTTCAGAAATATTTCCAGTCTACCATACTAGCCCACCACCTAGCTTCCTACCATAAGCTTGGACGCAGGATTTGGAGTTTACTAGGTGCACTTTTAAATCTCAATCAGTGCATTTTTAAATTCCCTTTAGAGCCTCTTTTGTCCTCTTAAATGCATTTAATATAAGTTAAGAGACAAAGAAATGCCGTTTAATAAGTGGAAAGGGGCAAGGACACCTCCCAGGTATTAACTCACTCAAGAAATCTTAAAACAACGTTACCTCATGCTTCCACTGCTAGACAGAATCTCAACATATAATTACTGAACCCTGGTAATGAGACCACCAAAGGTAAGCAGGCCATTATAAAAATTTAAGAGCTATGGAGCACTATGAGTTTTTACAGTCGGTCAGCAAAGAACTACTTAGCACATGTTTTTTCCATCCTTGCAATGCATGGAGAAAATTCACAGTGTCCAACATCTCTCAAAACCATATTTCCACCTGTGTGGGGCAGTGGAATTAATAGGCATATAGAATAAGCTCGCAAATTTGGATTCTACTCATCTGGAATTCATGATATTTCAGTTACACATACGTGGGTCTGGTCAGACAAAAAGGCTGGCAGGGGCGGAGGTCATTGCACAAAGCTAGAGGGAAATAAGGGCTGGCAGGGTCAAAGAGTGAGGGCAGAGATTGGGCTGCAGAGCTCAGAGACTGTTACACATACATGTTTTAATGGTCAAATAAGAATCGTAGATAAAAAGTCACTACTTGTGTGTTGAGATTGTGCTTACCCATTGGTATTCGTAAAGGTTTCAGGAATAAATTTAGACACTTAAATGAAATTGCAGGAGGACTATTTAATCTGCTTGCAAATAAAACATTTTCTTATGCTTTTTAGAAATACATTCATAAAAGCTATCGGCACAGTTACCATTCACTGAAGGATGTAGACAACGCATGCCTTAGAGTCCTCTGGCATAAAAATAATAACACATCAGTTTCTATAAAAGACAAATACTCATACTGTATACTTGTATGTGGAACAGTCTAACTTACAGAAGAAAAGAGCAGAATGGTGATCACCAGGGGCTGGGAGCAAAGAGACATGAGGAGGTGACGATCAAAGGGTACAAAGTTTTAACTATACAAGGCAAATAAAATCTGGGGATCTATATGAAGCATGGTACCTGTAGTTAACAATACCGTATTGTATATTTTAAATGTATTAAGAAAGTAAACCTTAGGTTAACTGTTGCTACCACTAAAACAAATAAACAAATAATGATAATAACAAAGAAGGTGGGAGGAAATTTTAGGAGGTGATAGATATGCTGATGGCCTTGATGGGCAATGATTTCACAGGTGTAACCTTATTCTCAACAAGTTGTGGACATTAAATATGCACCACTTTTTACATGTCACTCATGCCTCAATAAAGTGGTTTAGAATATAAAATGTCAGTCTCTAAGGTAGTATTCAAATCTGCTTCTAATAATCCTTCTATAATCAATCCCTAATAATCACACATACACACGGCCTATTGCTGAGTCAGTGAGGCTTGGCTCCACTGCAGATGCAGAGGAGATAGGTCTAAGCTCAGACTTACCAAGGTACAGCTATGCTTGCTGTGCTTGTTTCTGTAGTTTAAAAAAACCCTTTGGTCAATAAATACTATCAAGCTAGGCTTCCCGATCACACTAGAGTAACCATTCTATAGCATTGTCTCCATTTCCTCCTAAATACCTGCTTCCTTCAGCCTCTTCAGACCTTCTCTAAAACAGTAAATATAAGCTAGTCATGGTGGGGTCAGCCCTATTTTGATACTGTTAGAAAGATAAAAAGTACAAATGGCCCTACAGAGACAAATAACCATGCTCCACTTACCCCTGTGAGGATATCAAAATACACCCTTCTCTCCAAGGGGGGGTGGCGGGGGGAAGAACACCAGTATTATATGACAAATACCTTCTTCTTACCACAGGGCTATACACCAGCAGAAGCGAAAACTAAAAGAGTTTAACAAAAATCCAAACTCCATTTAACTGTTTATTGAATCTTCTTTTTGCTTTATGCTAGAAAGAAGTCATTATCGTTGTAGGCTCCCAGGACGTTCCAGGATCTTCGCATGTTTCTGTGTCCCATCTCTACCAGCTGCTTTCTAGTTACTGATCAGTAGGAAAAAACACAAATACCCTAAACTGGATTCCTAAGGAGAAATACCTTCCTTTCTGAGCATTCACAAAATACAGACAAATTATAAGGAAAAATATGTCACTATAATCTCATGGCCCAGAAATAGCATCTTAGTATATAACCTTTTAGACTATTTCTACACATAGATACACATATATAATTTTAAAATTTTTACCAAAATGATATGACTCTATCCACACTGCTTTATAGACTGGCTTACTTTTTCTCCAGTTAAAAAACATATAGTTAGTCGGGCTCGGTGGCTCAGCCTGTAATCCCGTGCCTTTGGGAGGCTGAGGTGAGTGGATTGCCTGAGCCCACAGGTTTGAGACCCGACTGGGCAGCGAGACCTCATCTCTACAATAAATCAAAAAATCAGCTGGGCGTGGTAGCGCATGCCTGTAATTCCGGCTACTTGGAAGGCTGAGGCGGAAGGATCGCCAGAGCCCAGCAGGTCAAGGCTGCGGTGGCCGGGAGCGGCCACTGCACTCCAATCTGGGCAACAGAGTGAGACTCCAACTCAAAAAAAAAAAAAAAAAAAGCCAAGAAAACATATAGTGAGATAGGGGTAAGTGGAGAGGTATTAATCAAATGGTACAAAATTTCCAGAATGAAAGATAAATAAGTCCCAGAGCTCTACTGCAGAGCTTAGCACCTATAGTTAAGAATCATGTCTTGTAGAGTTTAAAATATTCTAAGAAAAGAGAGCCTGTGTTAAATATTCTTGTCACAATAATAATAAAAGGGTAAGAGCAAACTTTTAGAGGTGATGGGTTGATAGGTTTGTGGCATAGATTATGGTGATGCTTTCACAGGGATATGCTTATCTCCAAACTTATTGAGTTGTATACATTAATTATGCATTCTTTTGTCTGTCAAAAATTTTTAAACAAAACAAATTTTTTTTTTTGCAAAGCAATTTTTATTGAAGAATTTGGAGGGAAAGTTTCATAATAGTAAAAATACTGAAGTTGAATGTTGTCAAAAAACACCATGGTGCAGCAGCGGCAGCAGGTCCCAGGTGGGACGGAGGGGCCAGTGGCAGCTCCCCTGCCAGGTGTAGGGTGGGGCCTGGGGCGCTACAGAAAAGTGAAGCATCTAAAAGGACAAGTGCTATGGCAGAGTCATCCGATGGGTGGTGCTCAGTGGGACGGTCACCAAGAACCGTTACACAAGAGGGACTTTCCCGTCAGAACATTAAAAACCCCAAAATGCATTTGAACAACATAATACACAGCAACAAATTTAAACCTTGTTCCTCTGTCCCATTGGGCAAACCCTGGCACTGCCATAGTGCTGAGGGACTACTGAGTGCCCCACCCTCCAGGAGAGGGTGTCGGCCAGCACCCCACTATGAGGTTGCTTCTGGTGCCAACAGGCTGGACTGAGGCCTGAGCCCCAGAAATGGGTGACAGCCAGTTTAACAGCTTTCCTGATCAGTAGATACAAGTCAACATTATGGTGGTGAATGACCACACTATACACTTATTTAACCAATTCTCAGCTGACTTATATTTAGATCTTTTCTAATTTTTCTCCATGGTAAATAATGCTGAGATAAACATTCTTTGTGTATACGAGGGTAAAACTGCTTTATCAATGAGTATATATTTCCTAGATATTTCAATAATTTTTGTAAACTACACTCTGGAATGTTCTGGATATCTGTTTACTGTCCCAATGGCAAAGTAAGCAAACTCCCACTCCCTACCACACCCCTTGACCACATTTAGTATTAACAGATTTTTTTATCCTTTGTCATTCTGAATGCTATGTAGGTTTTAGGAAGGCAAAACAAGTATTCCTAGCCATTTACATTTCTTTCTTCATGATTTACCTCTCTAACTCACACATTTTTTCTAGTGATATACTACTTTTTTTCTGAATAATTTTCTTAACCTTGGCATGAGGGCCTGGGACCCTCAACTGCTCTGCAATATTGCCAAAGTCGCCCTTGCCTTCTGCTTACAGATCTGTTAGCCTCAAACTACAGATGTATTGTCATCTCTTTCCTAAATCAGTGCCTCTTTCTCCCAGTAAATGACTTTCTTATTTTAGCTTTGGACACTTTAAGGAGCCATGCTGTTTTTCTCTGTCTTGATTAAAGGAGGGCCTGGGGTGGGGGATGGACAATGTTACAGGTGATGTTATAGAAGGTTATAACCTAGGTAGTAAAGAGCCCCCTGAGCTATATTTTTCTGCTGAGATTTCGGCATGGGCACTGGGTTGAAATTTGGAAATGCTGAACACAGATTTTCCTTGAAATTGCCAGGCCCTATGCCACCCTTACCCACACATTGCCCCAGACAGAATTATAGCAGGGATGCAAAAGAAGAACTTTTTAATACTCAGTTTCTATACTTCTACATAAAGAACTGAGGGGGGAAAAAAAAATATATATATATATATGATGACTCAAAAGCTAAATTCTGAAGAAAGCAAGGCTTAGAACTTGTGCTCATAACCCTGTAATTGTGATCTGTGAGAGATGTGATAGAGGTGGGATGTGGGATTGAGTTGTAAATATACAGGGAGAGATTATGAATTATCACAATGCCAAGAGCATCCTCGTTGAGAAACTGCTCAAACTAATGAACTGTTCAAAAAAAACACGGTAAGGATGGCTATCATTGATAAGTCAAAACAACAGGTGCTGGCATGGGTGCAGAGAAAAGGGAACGCTTCTACACTGTGGGTGGGAATGCAAGCTAGTTTAACCTCTATAGAAAGCACTGTGGCATCCTAAAATAACTAAAAATTGACCTTCCATACAATTCAGCAATCTTTCTTCTGGGAATATAACCAGAGGAACATAAACTGCTGGGTCAAAAAGATACCTGCACATGCATGTTTTTGCTGCACTATTTACAATAGCAAAAACATGGAACCAACCCTACTGCCCATTGAAATTGAACTGGATAAAGAAAATATGGTACATATACATGATGGAGTATTATGTAGCCATAAAGAAGAACAAAACCATGGCCTTCAGCAACTTGGTTGGAGTTGGAGACCATCATACTAAGTGAACTATCACAGAAACAAAGGAATTGAATACCACAGGTTCTCATTCAAAAGTGGGCCTTCTCACACCTATAGTCCCAGCTACCCAGGATGCTGAAGTGGAAGGATTGCCTGAGCTCAGAAAGTCAAGGCTGCAGTGAACCATGATCGTGCCACTGCACTCCAGCCTGGGGGACAAAGTGAAAGCCTGACTCAAAAAAAAAAAGAACAACATAGCTACATGTAGAATAACGTTATTCAGAGCCTTGTTTATAATGGCAAAAAAAATTGGAGACAAAGTCAGTAAGGAATGAAATATTTGCAGGCATCAAAAAGAGGAAAGCTGTTGTAATCCTCAGGCAGAGAAAGATAGCTTAGTGGATTGCTGGATGAAAAAAATCAATCCGTTTATGAAAGAGCATGTTTATAGAAATTCTAGGCAGAGCTATAGCTATCTGGAATGATGGTCACATTCCAGAAAGTCAGCGCTGAAAAAAATAAAAATAAATAAAAAATGAAAAAAAAAATTGGACCCTGATCACTCGTCAAATTAGGACAAGGGTGGAACTGGCAGTCACTGGGCACTGCAAGGGAGGGAGAGAGGAAGCTGGGGGGCACATGACAACACAAAGGGGACCTGGTCCACTCACTACCAAGGAGAGTGAGGATCAGTTAGAAGCCCAGACTTGACCTGCTTGCAGCCTACTTATGTAGTTAATCCTCACTTGTACCCCACAACACTATAATAAATAAATAAATGTTTTAAAAATAGACAAAGAGTCAAAGAGGGCAATATAGAGAACAGAAGAGAGCGGCTCAGCCCAGGAAGGGAGAAGTGTGACCTGGACAGAGCCCTTGAATCTACAGTGAGTCAACCAGACCTGGAAGGAGTTGGGTCAGCTCTGAGGGGCTGTCAGGGTTGTGCCCAGCATATATGGTCATTCACCAGTACCAAGGATCCATGAGGATGCTGATCCAACCTGCAGACCATTAGCGACCTTTCCATGAGCTCCTTCACCACCTGCACCGAACAGCCATCTAAGCTATGCATTTCCACCTGTTAGCACCTGCTCCAACAGCCATACACTGTCCAAGAATCAGCCTAGCCATCCAAACTGTCCCATGTGGGCAAAGCCTATTCAACAGCTTATTAGCTTAATAAATCCCTTATAACCAAGGATGAAAGACCTGATATTGAGCAAGGCAAAGATTAATGCAAAAGGGCAAGCCCCAAGTACCTGGTCTTGAGAGGAAGTGAATGAAAGGCCCAGAGACTCCCGCCCCCTTGCATTTCCCACTGTCATCTCCAGGTAGGATGAAATCCAGCTCCATTATACCCACCTGGCCTCCCCAGGAAGAAGAGAAGGACAAACCTGTCAAGATTGCATTGCTGAGGGTCTGAGAATTCTTACAGGGAAAAAGCCTAAAGACAAAGGAGATAGACACACACACAGTCCACTCTATACCATACCCCTAAATTCTTGAGGGCAAAGACTGTATCTACTCTGTCACCACATGTAACCTATGCATCTTGGCACAATGACTGAAGCCTAGAAATTTCTGAAAGTGGTTTCTGGAATGAACATATGAATGAATGGAATACAGCACAATGTCTCTCACTTGGATTTATCTGAACTACAAGGAAGTTGACAGATGTTAATCATGAAAGTATGGCTGTGCTCACTCTGAACTCCTAGTAAGAAATAAAGAGACAGAGCAGAACTGCTTTAAAAAAAGAGTAACTAATAAGAGCACATGGTTACTCTCTCCACTCCTGCCCTGGCACAGGGAGGGCTCTATGGAGTAGGAACAGCTCGGGGGCTCTGGGGTAACAACAGTGCTCAGGCCAAGGTGGCCCTGCCAATAGTGACTGTGCCTGTACTCAGCTTAGGAAGCCACTGTAGGGTGCATCACTGGGAGGGCACTTGGAGCTGACACGTGAAAAGGCTGGATCTTGTCATGGTCCTTTTTTACTTCATCTCATGCCCTTCTGACTCCAAGTGGTTATGTGCCAACCTCAGAAAACTGGGAAGATCCTGGATGAACTCTGAGAAGAGAAATGAGCTCCAAATGGAGAGAATGAAGTAAAAAAAGATGTGAAGGCAAGAAAAAGAACTTATCTAGAAGAGAGACAATAGCGAGCAAACAGGCAGGTCTGAGTCGGTGCTGCGAGAATGATGACTCCCAATTTGAGAGTAGATTGGTAAAGACAGTGAATAGGAAATAGAGACGTGATATAATCACTCTCTCAATAGCCTCTTGGCTGGAAGTAGGCAGCTAGACTGAAAGTCTCCATACAATGGTACTTCTCCTCGACCACTGGGCAGTGGTCAGCACTCACCTGCCCAGACAACAAGTTTCCAGGATTGTTTCCCTGATGCACGTGTATTCCACACCATGACATTTTTTAAAATAGACTCAAGGGACACATGTGCAGTTTTGTTACATAGGTATATGCGTGATAGTGAGGTCTGGGCCTCTATTAAGCTAGTCATTCAAATGGTGTGCATGGTACCCAATGGGTGGTTTTTCAACGCTTGCCTCCCTCTCTTCTTCCTTCCCTTCTTTAAGAGTCACCAGTGTCAGAGGATGTGGCAAAAGGGGAACAACACTTCTACACTATTGGTGGGAGTGCAAACTAGTATAGCTTCTGTGGAAAACAGTGTAGTGATTCCTAAAACATCTAAAAATTGACCTCCCATATGACCCCGCAATCTTCCTGTTGGGAATATACCTGGAGCAACTCAAACCTGCATTCGCATGTTTATTGCAGCATTATTTACAATAGCAAAAAACACAGACCCAAGTGTACTGCCAATCAAAAGAGAACTGGATTTTAAGAAATGTGGTACATATACATGATGGAATATTATGCATCCATAAAGAAGGAAAAAATTATGAACTTCACAGCAACTTGGATGGACTTAGATGCTATCATACTGAGTGATCTATCACAGAAACAAAGAACCAAGTATCATATGTTCTCACTCATAAACGAACCTTGAACAACTATTGTAATACTATTAGAAAGGAATTGGCAGTAGTAGGAAACTGCCAGGGAAGGGTGGGGCACACTTCATCAACAAAGGTATCTGCATAATGAACATTTGTATACCTAACCCTGAATTGTACCCCACATCTTTAAAATTAAGAAAAGTTTTTAAATTTAAAAGTAAAAGAGACTCTGTGTATCCAGTGTTTAACTTCCATGAGTGAGAACATGTGGTATTTGGTTTTCTGTTTCTGGTGTTGGTTCACTTAGAACAATGGCCACTGACTGCAACCACATTGCTGCAGAGGACATGATTTCATTCTTCTTTATGGCTGCATAGTATTCCATGGTGCGTATGTACCACATTTTCTCTCTCCAGTCCACCACTGATGACCATCCAGAATGATTCCATGTTTTTGCTGTTGTGTCTGGTACAGCATATTTTTAAATAGCAATCTCAGACAAGACTTTAGAGCATAAAATCTTTAAGTGATATTTCATGACAATTGCAAAAAACTGTACTGAATCAACGACTTATTCTTCAGAGAATTCTGGGTTTCTATTTACAAGACCAAAAGTTAATCCTTCACTTGTCTCCTGCAGAGTTATCATGGCCATATGCCCATGGGAAAAATACTGAAAGCTGGATTCAAGATCAAATGAACTAAACATTTTTTAAGCCAATGGTTCAGAAGGTGACAAGATCTGAAGCCTTTCCCTATCCAGAAGCAGGTAACATGGAAATAATACCTAGTCTCCCTTTTCCCTCTTAGTACATCTCCAAACCTATGCCCTGAACTCTTTGGTAACACAACTCTTGAATTAATGTGTAGAGAGGCTCCCAAGATCAACACTGACATCTTTCATCAAAGCCTTAATTCAAGACTTACTGGTATTTTAAGGTAACAGAACCAGCTGTGCACACAACATGCTTGCCTGAGACAGCTCTGCAAGATCCAGACTTCTTAATATAATCCTTCAAGCATGAATGAGCCCGGCAGCTCACTGAAATCTTTGACCAGATAAAGGCAGATAGTAAGCACTTCCCCTGTGAATTTTGCATTCCTCATTGAGTACACCTGCCTCGACTCTCGGGAATTTCCTTCTCTGTAATTCCAAGTATTTGGACCAAGCAGCTCATCCTCAGCCATCTGACAGTTCAATTAATATTGTCATACCTAAACAAATGGGACTATAAAACATCCACATGTCACTACAATATGCTGTACTTCTAGGAGCCGCCAAAGCTGGAACGGGGTCTTACAGGTCACTGCAGCCTTTGGATTTACAAACTCCTGATCAGAGAGCGGTCCCTCCTGCTCTCAGGTGCCCTCCCTTCATGTTTCATTCTAGCAGGTGATCAATTACCAATGTCATAGGTCAAAAAGGCCATTTATCTGCTTCCACCCCCCAGAACTTAGTCCCTGACGATATAACTTACTAGTGGAGGCTTTCCATATGCTTTTGAACAACAGACTAATTCCTCTAACAAAAAACTTCTTTTTTGGGGAATTTGAGAAATGAGAGCAGACAGGCTCTTTGCTTCTACCACCACTGTCCTCTTGTCTAAGAAGAGGCTCTTTCTCATTGGCACCAAAGTGATTAAAATATGAATATTTGAAGAGGATTCTGACATAAGACTTCCTGGTTTCAGAGACTCTATACAACTTGCAGAAACTGACCCTACTAAGAAGCAGAGAATCTGAAATGTTCAAGAAATACAAAAGAGCTTCTAGTCTTTGAACATACCAACAGATTTTATTTGAGAGGACTGAAAAAACTGCGATAAATAATTTTTCAAATAAAGTCAAATAACCTCATGGATTTACCACATAACTAAGAGCTGAAAAGATTAGAGAAATGAAATTGACTCCCATATAACTAACAATAGTTTGTTTCGAGATGACCAAATGCTTCTACTGCAATCATGATCCTTTTAAAAGTTTAAGATATGCTTTTAATTGGATGCTACCTATTTGCCTCAGTTTATTCCTCAAAAGTGTTCCAGAAATTGCCTGTTTCGATTCTATCTGTAGACTGGATTAGAAGTTTCCAGATATACCTTAGATTTGGTTTGTAACTTTAAGAACTTAGAATGGAGAATAAAAGTTTTCCAAAGGTACATGTTCTGTGACATTTAATGGGGATTAACTTAATTTTGTGAAAGTATGGCAGGATGGAATTTTCTTTCCCTTCCCATCCCCTTTCTGGAACTCGGAGCAAAACCATCTCCCTTCAGGGAACCTGGCCATAAACATAATAAAAGAGGATCTTTGAAATACTGGGGGGAAAGGCTGAGACACTTGACAAAATAACATTCCAGGATTTCACTCACAGAATATTCAGACACAGCCACTTTTCTTCTTGACCTTCCCTCACTATGCAGGACCTAAAGCTTACACATCATCACCACCTCCACCAGCACCACCCACCTCTAGCTCCACAGAGAGGAACAAACAGAAGCTGGGAGAAGGGAAAGAGGAAACCTTGGAAAATATAGAGACGATCATGAGAAAGAGAAGAAGGGAGGAGACGCCAAAGAAGAGAGGTTTCCAAGGCCTATCTCAGTGCATTCAGGTAACAGAACCAGCTGGACTGGGATAATCTTGAAGGGAGGAGAAGTGATTTCTGCTACCTTCTAAACTCTAAGTGTGCTTGAACCTTCAATAGACCTTTGTAAGTAAGACTTTTGTAAAGAACTGTATATCCCTGCCTTCCAGAAGTCAAGGGCCTGATTAAGAGTTTCCATGTGACTAAAAGTTATAGAGAAGCCTCCTGACACAAAGTGAAGTCCAGGATTCATAGATTTATACATTTGAAAAAAATAAGAATAGGTTCTCAGTCAAGATAATCCTGTAATTTCATTATTTGGCTTCCACTCTGTTCAATTCAATTAAATTTGACCTGAGGATACCTCTTTACTTGGGTCCTTGTAAAACAAACTGCAACCTAACTTAGTACATAAATTAACTGACAGCTTAACCTAGGAGTATGTGCCTGTAAACAAATAGCTGAGTCTCAGCCAATCACAACAACTGAGCTTAAGTCAATCACAGGCAGTCAACTGTTCAAACCATGTTCAAATAAGACAAACGCCAGGCAATAGCCACTTGAGCTGTCTCTGCACCTCATTTCTGTTTTCTCCCTTCATTTCCATTTTCTGCCCATGTAATACTGACTGACCACGCAGCAGAGCAGAACTTCTCTGAACCTGTCCTGAGGTTCTGTTCCGGGTCTGAGGGCTGCCCAGTTTGTAACTCATTCTTTGCTTAAATAAATTCTAATAAATTTAGTTTGTCAAATTTTTATTTCAACAACTTTCTTCCAAGTTATAGATAAATTAGAATGAGATGGAAGCATAAAACACATCTAGGCTCAAAATATCTGCAAAACTCTGAAGTCAGTGTGGGTCTACTGGGTTCTAGAGTCAGAAGCAGTGGCATTCGAGAGTAGCTGGAAGCAAGGCAGGGTAACAAGAGCTACTCTGATTGCATAAGGGTGTTTTCTATGTTTTCCTCTAGGATTCTCATAGTTTGAGGTTTTAGATTTAGGTCCTTGGTTCATTTTGAGTTGATTTCTGTATATGATGATAGGTAGGGGTTCAGTTTCATTCTTCTGCATGTAAAGCTCATATTCATTAGAAAGAGGAAAAGATAACTTTACACTGGAGAAGCCTGGCAGATACCACCTTAGTCAAGCTTTCAAGAAAAACACCACCAGCAGTAGGACAATTTGAAATTATGTGCCATCTGATATGATACAGTAAGAACACCCACCACTTCTGTGATATTTCTGCCAAAAGTGTGTAATATAAGTTTAATTATGAAAAAACATTAGATTAACCCAAACTGGTGGGCATCCTATCAACTAATTGACCTATAACTTCTAAAAATGTCATGTAAGTCAAGAAAATATTGAGGATCTATTCCAGACTGCAAGAAAGAAAAGAGACATCACAATGAAATGCAACATGTGATTCTGATGTGAATAATTTTTGCTATTATTGGAACAAATGATCAACTTTCAAGGGCGGCCGATAGCAATGTAACAATGCTAATTGTTTTATCTTGATAGATTTCTCATTAGTATGTAGTAGAATGTCCTTACTGGTGAGAAACACACTAAGACATTTGGAGATAATGTGACATCAAGTCAGCTACTTACTTTCAAATAGTTCAATTTTAAAAATTATTTGTACTGTACTTCCAACTGCTTTGTTTCTGATTGTGTCCATTTTTTTTAATTTTGAAAAAGAATAGAAAACATGACTGAGGAATTCAGCACAAAGCAAACTCAACTCAGATAGATACAGTTAAGAGACACAGATGATAGATGAAAAGTTATCTAATATATCGATGGTGGATATGCAACATTTGGATTTTTCTAGAGTTGAAAAAAAACAGGAGCCCTTATATTTAGGGTGTGTTTCAAATTCTAAAAATAAAGATAAATCTATACCTGACTGCATCATAGTGAAACTCTAGAATATCAAAAATTTCTCTTTAAATGCCTGTAAATTTTCAAATGATAGGTTATCTGCAAAAATGACAAGTAGGATGAAGTTTGAAAGACACTAAGGTGATATCTCCTGAGGAAAAATCACAGTCTACCTAGAATTTTATACCCAGCTTATTATTCAAGGAGGGGAAATAAAACCTTAATTATACATGTGTGTTTACATTCCTCACTCTTTAAGCAAAGGCAGGGATTATATATGATCTGAACATGAATCACTATGACCTCCCACCACAATGAGAGCTTCCAATAAGTGTCATTTGGTGAAAGAGAGGAAAGAGGGACGGCAGGAAAGGAAGAAAGGTAATAGCATAAGGTATACTGATTTGATTCTACTATGATACTATTTTTAACCCAGGTTCCTCAGAACAATCTGGAAGATCAGAATGAGGAAGGGGTTCCTGACCCTGAGAACTCCCCCATGACTTGGCTGTAACTGGAATCTAATTACCATCCCCTGCACCTGTAGGGGGGAAAAGGAGGGGAGGGATGCCATGGTATGGAATGGGTCCTCTTGTTATGAACTCCCAAGGACAGAATTTTCTGAACTCATTATAATCTGAGGGCAGGGAAGAGTCACTGGGGAAGAGGCAGGTCAGTCACTCTACAGTAAATGAAGTCAGTAATCTGACTCCAAGTGGTTCCAAACTAAAGTGGAGGTCACAAGGGGAGGACTGGAGAAGGGAGACAAGGAACTATGCTAAGACCTTCCCTGGGCCTCTCGGTTTCCAGAAGAAGGTGAGTTGCCACCTATAGTTGTGAGACTGAAGCCAAAAATCTTAGAAGAGCTTAACTCACTGACTAGATCCGGAAGAGAACTCTGAAACTTTTCCTACAAACATCAAAAGTGAGCAGGCTTTCTATAAAAGGTTACCTGTAAAACATGGGGGAGGGGTCTAGAGGAGGGAGCTTCAAATTTATATTTCAAATTTATATTTGGGTTTGAGTCCCACGTCTAGTGCTAGTTTACTCTGTGATCCTGAGCAATCACCCTACCTATCTGAGTTCATTTTCACAACTATAATATTGATAACAGTTCATAAGGTTTTAAAGACTAAAAGAAAATATGACCATTCCTGGCATGGAGTGAGTGTCTCATTTAAGTTTGTTCAATCAGTTAGTCCACAACTACTTACTGAGCACTTACTACAAACCAGACATAGCTATGGGTGCTAAGGACACAGTGGTGAACAAGGCAGTGTGTCCTAGAACTGATTTTCTATTAAATAAAACAGGAAATAAACACAAAAATAAACATGGTGCATGTCCAGTACAGTTAAATGCTCTAGAACAAAGTCTAGAGAGTGACCAGGGTCACAATGCTAGCTCACTTGATCAAGAGGGAGGTCTCTGTGAAAAAGGGATATTTGATTTGAGACCTGAGTGATGGCACAAAATCCATGGAAAGATCAAAGCTGATAGTTCAAGCAGAAGGACAAGCAAGTGCAAACTTCCTGAGACAGGTATCACTTGGTATGTTGGGGGTAAAATTAAGGGTAATGTGCTGGAACATAGTGAATGAGGTAGAGGAAAGGAAGATGACACCAGGGTAGGCAGGGAACAGACCATACTTGCTAGCCTTGAATGCTGTCTTGAGGAATTTGGGTTTTATTCTGACTTCATTGGGCAGGCATGGGGGTGCTTTCTATGCAATAGACACAATAGACGATGAGAAATAAAGATTCATGATCAAGTGGATTATTTTTAAATTTGTGGAAGAATGAATAAACAGACCCATGACCACATTGTTATACCTATGTCTACCTGGGCATTACCACGGCCATGGTAGTTTTCCACAGTCCTGGTGATGTGAGGCAGAATGTGACGAGACAAAACCAGCAGCCAAATCTCCTGGACTCTAAAGTCTCAGCCTCAGTGAGAGAACAGAATGTCAGACAGCCTTCAGTATGAGAACCCATATTTGATCTAGCTGATTTTGTTGTTTTCTTCCACCCTCTCAAGTACCCAGGGTCAAAAGTTTGTTGGGAAAATCATGTGATCCCAAAACGTCCTTTCTACTACCTCCCTGTAAAGACCAGAGTTTGAACATTTAAAACCCCAGATGTGGACATTAACTTCAATTCTGATCTTTGTGATCAAGCCAGCTCTGAAATAGCCTGCTATTTAGAAGGTCTGTGACTAATGTTTTTATTCCACAGAATCATAGAAACTAGAGATGGAAAAGATTTATTAAGTCATCTTGTACTTGCCCCCTGCCAGAGAGACATTGTTCCCCAAGGTATATATACTACGATTGTACCCAGGCATGTCTGCAATGCTTCAAGCAATAAGGTTGGAGTCCCCTACTGTGGGCAATGACTCTACATTCTGAAAGTGCTTCCACTCCAAGTGTCTATTCCCCCCTGGGATCCAACCACACTAGTCCTTTTATAGTTTTTTTCCTTTTTTTTTTTTTTTCCTTTTTCATCTTATTTTGCAATGGTAGTTTTCTTACTACTCCCCCATAGAATCAGAAAATTGCCTTTTGGGTCTATAACCCTTAAAGGGTGCTGGACCTAAAATGTTTAGTGAAAATTAAGTTATGGTCCAACCCCAGAGGCATTTCTACAATTGTGCAATGCCAGTGGTTAAAATAAACAGAAGTAAGGGGAATAATTAGTGAATTACAGGAATTCTCAGAATATGGAGAAAGTTGGTATGATTCAGAAGATTTTGTGATACAAGTATAGATCTTCCATCAGATTATTGAAGAGTGGCCCTGAAATGTTTAAGAAGCACTTGAGTTGGGGATAGATGCAATATATGTTCTAGAATCCTCTGCCAACTAGGCTTGAATAAGTCTCTCAACTTCCCTAAGCTTCAGTTTCTATCTGCAAAAGGAGGGAAGAAAGGAAAAGTTAGAAAGGTAAAAAGGAGAGATTGACTTAGATTATTGCTAAGGTCCCTTTCAATTCATAGAATCCTGTTTCACGGTTAATAATGCCAGTTCTTATGTTCTATTTCTGAACGTTTCACCTATAGGCAGTCACTAATTCATCCCAATTCCCATGTGTCTTCCCATCTGAGGATCTTTGACAATGTCTTCCTACACGCAAGCAACATCAGTTCAGATAAGCTTGAGCACCTGCCCCACTCATATCCCACACCACACCACAACAAGCTCGTGAATAAAACCCGAGTCACTACTCAGTCATACTTCCCGTTGCCGGCTTCGAAATTGCTCCTGAATGGAGGCCCCAGTGTTTTTACATGAGGATTGCTTTGAAAAAAAGCCAATCAATTTTTCTTCTAGTTCTTTATGCATTCCACAAGAATTTACTGGGCAGGTACTACAGCTGCTCTAAGCCCTTAGCTAAGTCCTGGAATACTACTATAAAGAAAACCAATCCCCATTCTCAAGAGGCTAAGGATCCTAACAGCACAAACAAGCCCCTCTCAGTGGAGCTGTCCTGGGGTGGCTCCGAGCTTAGTTTAAATGAAAGGAAAGCAAAGGGGTTGGGCTGGGGTTGAAATAAGAAGGGACAAAAGCAACCATGAAGACCACACACCTCACTATGCAGGGAAGGACAATGAGGCACTCTTCTGGCTTTATGAAGAAAAGGCCAGCCCAATCACCCTTGAGCTTGGTTTTGTGTTCTCAAGAGAGTTTTTCTTCCACTGAAAAGAAACTGACTGACAGACTAGATTAGCACATGAATATTGCTCTTCCAAAGAGCAGGCTTCCATCCAGTATTGAGCCTGCTGACTTCATTAGCCCACACCTAGTAACACTAACCCTGGTGTTATGTTTCCCATGAGGGAAGAGCACACAGTATCTGTCTCATTTCCCCACATAGCTAATATTTCTTTCCTGTGTACTTTTCCTTTCAAGTGCGCATCTTGCTCTGGTAGAAAAACATTTCTCTTACTTATGACAAAGGCCTAGCAAATAGAAAACATTCCCTCCTGATAATACCAAAATGCAGAGGAGTCTATGCTTAAATTGTTTACCACTTACTTCTGGTGGTGATACTTGCCTGGACCAAAATTGTAGGTTTGCAAAATAGAAGTAGGCCCATAGCAGTGAATAAAGTGGTCACTGCCCAGAGAGTACCAGTAATCCAAGACTGAAACTCATCACCACTGTCTCCCCCAGAATGCCAGAAAGATATTACCCTCCTAGCAGGAACTCAGGGGAAAAGATCCCACCACACTCAGGGAGAACATGTTCTGCCCACACAGCCTCAGACCCCACCCTCTCCTCAGACTCCATGGCTGGACAGTAGTGGAGGCATCCTATGTGAAGCCAGAAGGAAAGAGGTATTGTGGTAAAGTAACAAGGATAAAGGAAATTGAACTCTTTTACTATATATGCATTAAATAAATGTATCAATTCATCACTGGAGGTGAAGGGGAAGACCCCCAGGGAGTCTCACTCAAATCATGAAGATGATCATTCAATCACTGATAAATGGAGAGGACCCCAATGGCCAAAGGGCCACTCGTTTCTCTGTTCCATTTGGAGTTAAATGCTGCAGCATCTACAGAAGTTCACTATAATTAACAAAGGCCAGGATCATGAAGTTCTCCCAGTAAAGGGGAAGAGGAACGGGGAGGCGGTCCAAGGTGCTTATGGGTCATGAAGAGAAGAAGGGAGCAGAAAAGAGGAGAAACAGAGAAGCAAGAGGAGAAAAGAAGAGCCTATTGAGAAGGTTGAAGTTATTTCGAAATGTGCAGTATATACGTCCTTAACTTTCCTCTGTGAAATCACATAAAGGTGACAGAGCTCACTGATGTTTTCTGTGCAAGTGGATATCAGGTTCAAAGTGAAGTCAGAGGGATACTTCAGACACAGGAGCTGGAGGATGAAAGGCCACATGGCTCACTTGACCCCATCACACTCACACACTCCTGACCCCCACCGTCCCTTTGAGGAGTGCCCTGGGCAGGGAAGGAAGGAGGAGGCCCATGGTGGGGACCTGTGTGGGGGTCACCCACACTGGGCAGAGGCAACTCTCTGGAATTCAGCTCTGCTAAGGGTCTGTCACCATTTCCTTCCCGCTTGAGGAGACTGATCAACATGTCCCACCCCTGCCCTGGCCCCCAGGAATAGCCAAACTACACAGGCCACAGCTCATGGAGTCAGAAACCTAGTTCACCTCCTGAAAAGAAGAAGGTGCTTCTTTTAGGAACCAGGGCCTACCTCATGAGTGGGAAATCTGTGCCCCACACTCTGCTCCTGCCATCTTGAAGGTCTTCCCAACTTTTTTTTTTTTTCATTCCAGGCACAGTAGCTCATGCCTATAATCCCAGCACTTTGGGAGGTCAAACTGAGAGGATCACCTGAGCCCAGAGGTTTGAGACCAGCCTGGACAACTTGGTGAGATCTCGTTTCTATAATAAATCAAAAAATTAGCCAGTCATAATGGCACATGCCTGTAGGTCCAGCTACTTAGAAAGCAGAGGCAGAAGGATCACCTCAGTCCAGCAGGTCAAGGCTGTGGTAGCCATAAGCGTGAGAATGCCACTGCACTCCAACCTGGTTGGCAGAGTGAGACTCCAATTAAAAAAAAAAAGAAAGTCTTCATAATTTTTGAACAAGGACCCTTGCCTTTTCATTTTGCCCTGGTTTCTACAAGTTACGTAGTCTGGCCTAGTGATAACTACCACTCGGTCAGCAAAACAAATTAGAAAATTTTTTCTCTTGGTGAGACCTCATCTCTGCAATCGATTACAAAAATTAGCTGGGCATGGTGGCATGCATCTGTAGTTCTAGCTACTTGGAAGGCTGAGGCAGAAGGATCACCTAAGCCCAGCAGGTTGAGGCTGTGGTGGCCATGAGCATGCCACTGCACTCCAGCCTGGGTGACTGAGTGAGACTCCAACACACACACAAAAAAAAGGAATGCTTGGGCAAGGTCACCAGTTAGGGGTAAGGACATCTACATCTAATGCTGTAAAAGGAACCCTGGACTTGGAATTGAGATCTGGGTTCAAGGCCTGGCTCTACTGCTATTCTCTAGGGTTTCTTAGATAATTGTCATAATGTCCCTGAGCCTCAGTGACATATTCACTGGTTCCTTCAATTATTCTTCAAGCATTTATTATCTACTTAGGCACTAAATGAGGCACTGGAGACACAGGCATAAATATAACACAGTCACTTCCCTTACGTGGGAAAAGCAATTGCATGAAAAATTATAATAGAGGTGATATGCACTTTGATAGGAGAAATAAACAATGACTAAAGAGCACAAAGAAGGGGCATATGATCCTGGGGAGGGGAGGAAGTTGAAGGGGCACATAAAAGTGGGGAGAGGAATTGGAGGAAGAGGTAGGAAGTTTTCACTATTACACAGATTCTGACAGCTGCTGCATACATCGATTCTCATTATGCATTCCAGACCTGAGGACATAACCACAGGATGGGTTTGGGGACCCACTGGACCTGCTGTAAGATGAGCCTGAACTGAAACTCCATTGACCATCTAATATTCACAAGCCCCTACTTTTCCTGGTAGACCATAGTGACATTTTGGGTCTCAAGAATTAGTGTCTGCTCAAAGCCAGTGTTCAGTAAGTCCTGAAAGTTTGATTATTCCCTTTTCCCTAATGCACCATTGTAAAAGGTCATCGAGCTTATAGGAAAAGAAAGAGAACCTGCACACTATAAAATGGTTCTATTTCTCCGAGTCTGCCTGCACATCACAGCTGTCAGGAGAATCAAAGAAGACAACCTTGGGTATTATTAATATTGAGTCAATTGAAAAGAAGAGATTATGAGCATAAGAAAAGATGCTAGTTACAACGTGGCATTTTTTCCACAGACATGAAGCCATGGTCATCCTCTGTTTCTTTTTTCCCACCTCCAACTACAGGCGTAATTTAAATCTCTCATAATAAGACCCTTGACCTAGATGTAAGACCATCTCCACCTTTCAATTCCTAAGATCTAAGATAAAATCCAACTCAATCTTCCTGTCTCCAAAATCTCATGGTCTGAGAGACATGCAGACATGGAACTTGCCTTCTTTTAAAGTGCAATCTTATTTTGGAAGCAATGATGGCATACACACAGATGTTGAGATCTGTGCAGGGCGCCCTTTAAGTTAGAACTAAATGGTGTAGGGTAGATGAAAAGCAGTGGTAGCACCTAGACTCAAACTAGAAGCCAGTGCCCAGTCAAAGGAGGCAGCTTCCCACAGGAAATGAGACTTGGTGAATCATGCCACTTCTCCCCATAACAGGACCAGTCCAGCTTGGCCTCCTCCTGGTCACCACAGAGGACATGCTTAGTCATCAAGATCCTGTTTGGTATTTCTCACTTCCTCAGTTATGCCTCACACTGCTTCTTAGGACTGATACACTCACCAGGCTAATGTGATCATTATACCTCTTTTGATTAATCACCACAACATCCTTGGTCAGCAATTGTTGAAATATGGGAGTTTCATTTTTTATGACTTGTGTATAGTTTTCCAGAACACCTGGGGCTCTAGAGCAGAGGACAATTTCTCTGCTACGACAGCATCATATAACTTTGGTAGAAGAACATATTGTTTCCACCAACAGGGCTTTGTGGTGCCAGGAAGGACTCCTGAGAAACAAAGGTGATTGTTCAGTGTTTAGGGGATAAAGACCTGGAATGAACAAGAAGCTCGGGCTGTGAACCTTTTCACATCAGGAGCCATTCTTAATGTGCACTGATGGGATAATATGCAACATGTGGAAAAAATGATAAAACAGAGACCCCCATTGACGGTCTCTGACTGGTCTGACCTGTCTGAGGACAATTGCCGTTAGAAAGATTCTTCCCAGAAAAAGTGGCATAGAAACCATTTTCCTGCTTTTATGTGGATGTCTTCACATTTCATCTTTGACCTCTCAACAACTGATTGCTTTACCAGAACTGCACCCTAACTACCCCTTTTATTCTTGAAATCACAAGATTAAAATATTGGTCACCAGACATTATGAGTATGGCAGAGATTACGCACTGCTTGCTGAATATTCATAAGCTTAGCCCATGGGTTTTGAGTGGGCCATGTGGCTAGTTCTGGCCAATGGGTCATGAGTGAAAGTGATACAGTACACTTCTAGTCTGAAATATGGAAAAGCTGATGCATGAACCTCCAACTCTGTCTTCCATTTCTAAAAGCATCTCTATGATGCTGAACAGCCTCCACCTCTGAGTCACAACCTGCAGGGAAGATGCCCTAGAGGGCCACCAGGCTTTGCTTGAACAAGAAATAAGCCTTTATATCAGGAGTGTCCTAACTTTTGGCTTCCTTGGACTGCATGGAGTAAAGAGTAATTATCTTGGGCCATGCATAAATTATATAATATAGTTAATGTATATACATAATAAAACTCTTTTTTTACTTTATTTTATTATAAAGATGTGGGGTACAAGTCAGAATTAGGTACATAAGTAGGTTTACTTGCAGGTGAAGTTTGGGCCTCCAACTCATCCTCACTTCCCCTGGTTTAGGATCAGGTAATAAGACTTCTTTTTTATATTTTTTAGCATAAAACTTAGAAAAATAAGAACAACATAAAACTAGTGGGAAATTTGACCTTGTTTTGGTAAAACAAATCTATCAAAGTCTGATTCAATGGAAGTGGTCACAATTCTTAGTGAGTCGCATCAGAAATGTTTGTTCAAATTTGGCTCTCCGTGTGCTTCATAACTGAAAACAGCTGCTCACAAATGTATGTGCTGCCAAAAAGTGACGTTGTGAATAAGGTGTGATTGTGAACTTCAAAAATGGAACTACGCATGGGGTCCTGAAGAAAATAAATGCTAAGAAACACATGATGTTAACAGATTTTGTGGGTCACATTACTAGCTGTCCTGGGTCGCATACAGCCCATGGGCCGTGAGTTGGACATGCCTGCTTTATATGTTAAGCCAAGATTCCAGAGTGTGTTCATTACTGCACCTGTGCCTCGCCTCATGAATGTAATCGGCACCCAGAAGCACCTGCCACTCAATAGGACTCTTAGCTGGGAATAGAACCCAATAGCCCTATTCTCAGATAAGGGCACTCTAACCTTTTCTCGAGATTAACTGAGTCAAAAACTACCAAAAATAGTGAGCATTTTACTGGCAATCAAAGAAAAGTAATGAGGAGAAGTGCCAAATAAAACAAGAATGGGAAACATTGGTAAGCAATGGGAGTTTGCCCTCTCCTGTGGACATACTGGTTGTCCCAAAGATGCAAGTTGGGAGAGATGTTATCGTGATAGGCTCAGGAGAGTATGGGATGGAGGTGAAAAAACATAGCATGAAACCTTTGCTTCTCAGCCAAACCCCAAATTTTTATGTCAGGCCAACAGCAGGTTAAATTAGAAAGCTGAAAACCTGGGCAGCCATGGGCAAAATTGTGAAGTTTATTTTTAGAGCCTAGTATCTGGCATGCAACTGACACAATCAATATTTCTTGAAATATTTGTTCATTCTCCTCACTCCTGGCCCCTCTCAGTAATTTGACCCTCACCCCTCAGCCACACAGTATCCACTTCTTTGAGGTCCCCAAACTCGGAAGTCATCCTGGCAGCACTCCACCCTCAACATCGTTCTTCTCCTCTACCCTCTCTAGTCAGTCCCGAGTCCACTCCTCTTAGGCTTGGACAAGTCCATTCACACATTTATATGAGCCAAGGTGATGCTGGCTGCTTCAGGATGAAGGCAATATCCCCATAGATAATTACACTGTAAGAGCATCGCTGCCACAATCAGAAGACATGACTGAATGTTACCCCTCAATGCAAATCCAGTGAGGAAATCCTTTGGAGAAAAGAGACCTTTTCCAATCACTCTGGCAATATAGACGGCTGTCTCCTGCACTCTCTTGTACCATAAGGTTACCCATTGTGACTATGGCGCCACCTTCCCTTTCCTGTCAAAAGTGTATCCTCTCCAGCGTGACCTACCACTGTCACTCTTACCCTGAACTTCCTCACACATTCATTGGCAATGATACTCTTCATCACTTTCATCGTGACTTTGGAGGCAGAGAAAGCAAAGAGACACCTGGGTTTTCGGCCACTGAAACTGGAAAACAGTCCTTGAGAAAAAAAGATGTCAAGGTCCAGCGGGACATATTTTTCCATCAAAACATTGTAAAATGAGTAGAAGTTTCACATGACGCTCACGTCCTGGTATGTGTTTGTTGTTTTTAGAACAGCAGGCTGCGTATCTGAAGTGATACACACATATATGATGTAGGTGTTACCATGGCAAATGCCATGCTCTTTCCTTTCGGTTCAATGAAAGGGTAAATAAGTGTGTAAACATTGCATTTTCTGTTGCCATGGAGGTGCAGCAACCTGAGCCCTCATCATTTTGGAAAATTTTTTTATTTTATTATTTGGGCTCATTCTCTACTATGGCTATTCTTATCAGAAAATCGCCAGCCCTGCTGCTGCTGTAATTATGCTCACCTAACCAGCATGTACCAAATTTGTCTTTTCAGATGGGATATCACTGATACCTGGGGGACAACACTCATTCTCTGTTGTTTTTTTCTTTATTTCCAGATTTTAAATCTATGCTTTCAATATTAAAATCATTACCATTAATATTAAAACCATATCTATTAGACATGATTCCTCAGTCTACCTGGCTATAAAAGAAAAGTATGTCTTCTCAAAGTCTTAAAGGGTTTTTTAAATCTATTTTTTATTTAGACAAAAAAAATGGGTCTAATACTATTTGAACTACAACTGAAAAAAGAGTTCCTAATTAGTTCCTAATTCTGATATGCCAGTGTAGAAAACCAGAATTTTAAACTTTTCAGAGTCTTGACAGTTTCTTCACCATTATTAATTTAGGTGTGTCTAGCATCTAAGCTAAACCCTCTGCTAAACTGATGTCTAGTCTACAATGAACAAAACTCTAGATTTGGAAACTTAGACTACTTATTCTAAGTCATGTTGATTTGTTTCTTAATCAACTAATCAATATATCAAACAACCACTAAAACATTTAATGAGCACCTACCATATGCCAGGCGTTGTACAATGAACTGAAAATTCAAAAATGAGTAAAGCACGATGCACCAAAATGTTTCTTGGATTTTCGTGTTGAGCTGAAGTTGGATTAATTACCTCTAAGCTTTCTTCTAACCTCAAGATTCAGAGATGCTAAACTTATTTAATAATACAGCAAAGTTCAATACTAAACACTAACATCAGAAATCCACTGTTTGTTTTCTCAAATTATTTCACACATAAACAGCTCTCAATTATAACACTGACAGTCAAAATTAATTGAAAAAGGTCCTAAGCTCCTTTGCAGCCATAGTATCAAAAGCTGCTGTTAGTAACATGACACAATAACTTGACTATACTTTTGCTCATTAAAGGACATGGCCAGGTCATGGAGGCATAGTTTGATTACACTGTCCTTTCTCCCTGACCCAACCAACCTCAGCTAAAAAAGTGTCAACAAGACAGACTTTACCATGACACAATATATAAATGTAAGAGATCTGCACTTGTACACCCCAAATGTGTAAAAAAAAAATTTTAAAGAACACAGACATCCCAAGGCCCACCCAGAGACTAGGCAGCTCAGGCAAGGTGGAGACAGGAAGGAATACAGACCTATTGTGATCTCCTCCAGGATGGCAAACCAGCTTTTTCCACCACAACCTACTTTGCAATGTCTGTTATCAAGGGTTTACATTCTCCCTGGTCTAGTCACTAAATGATCCTTCAGTGTTATCCTAGACTCTTTCTTCTCCCTTGTCTTCAATATCCAGACACAAAGTACTATATATGATTGTATAGAATGCATATATACACACTCATGCGTGGGGCAGCCTTGGCAAGTACACACTACCATTCTGATAGTACAAAAAAAATCTTTTATTTTGTTATACCAATTCTTTTTTTTTTTTTTTTTTGAGCTCCCACATCTGCTGATGGCAGAAAAACAAACAAAAATGTCTAAAGTAGTCTATTAAAAACACTCAAAATTTATACTCCATATCAGGACAATGTCTTCCCTCTCCAGAGGTCTTTCTCCCTCTCCTCATTCCCAAGAAGGTTCCCGAGTACCAACATTTCTCCCAGCAGTAGAGGGGGCTCCCCTGCAGACTGAGGTCTGGGCTATTTTCTTCAGAGATGTTCCTTCTGGCCCTGATCACTGGGCGTCTTGTGCTGGAGGCAACAGAGTGGTACTCAGCTGATCCCTCTGCATCTGTCAGCTGTGGAATGCCCCTGTGCTGACTGACAGCTGACATGGTCCATCTGGTCAAAAGGTGAATAAGATCACCCCATGCATCTGACCTCATATCCTCTTCTGGCCTTCAAACTCCTCACACAACACAGGCAGGCCTTTCTCCTTTCTGCCTACTGGAAACTTCCCTCCAGCCAATTGCTTCCTCCATTTTCTGCTCTATGGCTTTTGGTAAAAAAATCTCTATACTGTGAACTGACCACTCTTGGATGCCTTGACATGGACTGAGAAGCTCTTGAAATATGAAAATATTTTTTTTCTCTCTCTCAAAAAAAAAAAACCTGGCAGCCTATTTGGGAGGCAGAGGCAGGAAGATCACCTGAGCCCAGGAGGTCAAGGCTGTGATGAGCTGTGATTGTACCACTGCACTTCAGCCTGGGTGACAGAGTGAGAACACAACTGAAGAAAGAAAAAATAAAAGCGGCCTGGTTTGTCTTTGCTTGGACTCAAAACAAGTCTAGTTTGATACTTACTTTACTGACAATTCAAACCTAGAAAAAGAACCACTTAATTTTAGGCTTTCCTCTAGATAATGAATGTCTTGAATTCAATAGATAAGGGAGCCATGTAACATCTAGAATTTAGAGTTATTGGGAAGGCCATTGCTTTATTGTCACTCAAGCCTGTTCTCATGGCTGCTTTGGTGGCTTCACCATGGCAGTCTTTCTGTTCTCCTCTCCCTGCCTCACTTCAGGCCCAAAATGAATTCATTTGTTTAGAGCACTACCAAAGCAGAAGGAAAACACAAGAAAACTTTCAGTGGAATTAATTCAACCATAAATTTGCTACCAGAAAATTGAAAAATGGGCTAATTTAATTCCAACATACAGGTGAGTTTAGAGTTTTGTGATTTTTTTTAAAGCCACATATGCGTGAGAAGGGATACCATATTTTCTTTCAGTGTTTAAACTTGACCCCTGCCCCATTTAAACCCTGGGAGTGCATGTAAATGTTTCACACTTTTACTTTGTGTGTCTAAGGAGAGGGCAGAAACTACTTATCAGGGCCTGTAGCTGAGTGGCAAAAAAGGTCAGGATCCAAAACTAGATCACCACTGGAGGGGGCAGCCCCTGCCCCTGGTGGGACAGAGACTTCTATAGGCTCTCAGCAAAGGTGAGGCTGCAGACATAACACAGCATCCACCCAAAGAAAAGGGAACTTCACGCAGCCACCTTAGGCAGCAGTTACCATCACATGGTGAGGAAGGAAGCTCTAAAGAAAATAATTGAGGTGTCCCCACAGAGTAGGAATCCAGGAACAGGTGACAATGAATGAGGCAGACAAGCTGACCCAAAAGTCTGCCAAACATTAGTAAAAACTCCCCATGAAAATCCTCAGATGGGTTGAGGAACTGGATGAAGTATCAAGGCAAGGTCTCTGCCATAGAAAAGCAAGACACTGGCCATGAGGTGGGAAGACTCAGGAACCAGACAAGAGACCCAGGGATGCACGCTTGGGTTGGAAGTCAGGCCCCTAATAACAATTGTGTGACAGCAGACCACATGCATGTGCTTAGGACCAAGATGGCAGAAGTTGTCAGGAGCTGCTACAATGTAGGGGGTGGGGCTACAGAGGAAGAGAGAGGAAAGAGGTGTTGGTTTCATTCCCACAGGTGCCACCTTAGTCTTTTCTTCTGGAACTGCCCCCTAGTGTGCCCTCATATGGCACAGACATATCATGTCAAGTGAGCCATGATTTGGTGTGCCAGCTTCTAGTTGGTCTTCTGCCTCAAGACAATTCCCCTGCCGAGATATCTCCTGTATCACCAATGCGGGTATCTTCCTACAATGCCACTTTGAATCTGTGACTTCAAGCAGCTTTAATGCCTCTAGCAGAGGCTGAAAACTGGAAGCCTCCAAGGTGAATCCAGCCCACAGATGGCTTTTGCTTGGCTCTCACTGTGTTTTTCAAAAGCTTGATTTAGATACATTTTAAAATAGAGATTTCATGCACACATGTGCATTCATACACACACGCGCAGCAGCGCACACACACACACACCACACACACACACACGTCCAGATTTCTGGCTTCCCTTAAAAACTCAGAAAGTCTGGCAACTCTGAATCCCTGTTCTCACCTGGCAATAATCAGCTGACACTGAGCAGTGGCTGCCTTGTCCCTGGTGTCCACCACATCCCCACTGCCACCACTGTGTCTTTCTTGGCCTTTTGCCCACTGTGGTTCCTGCCTGCCCCCTGCAGTTTTTGGATCTATTAACCCTTGACCTACAGGATGAATTCTGAATTCCTGGCATCCAAGGTTTTCCTCCCTTTGACCCATACATAGCACCACTGACCAACATCTGACCCCACCTTTCCAAAACAACTCTACCTGATAGCCCTTGAAAGTATCTCCCATCTGACCTTCCTGCATTAGACAAACACTACTGGCTAGCTCACCATATGGTAGAGGCAAAAAGGGAGCAAGACTCCCATGGTGCCTGCCCTCAGGTATTTAACCAGAAGGTGCAGAAGAGAGACATAAAGTGCAGAAGAGAAGCTGCCATGAGGCCAGAGGGAGGAAATGGGCATTCATACAAGAGCACAGACCCTGTTGAGGGGTTTTCTGGAGGAAGTCCCTCCCAATGCAAGGCACAAGGTGGTGAGTGAGGAGAGAGTGTGCCAGGTAAGAGCCACAGAATACAGCAAGGTCTAGTGGGACACCAAGAACTGAAAGGAGGTCAGTTTGGACACAGTGGACAGGCAGAGGGGTACGTGGAGCCCACGGAGCCCCAGAGCTGATGCTGGGGAAGCACGCAGGCACTGCACACAGAGTTTATCCCAGGGCATGGGGGAGCCTCTGAAGAGTTTTAAGAAAGGGAGGGACATGCTCAACCTGGAGGTTTGGAAAGAGCAACATGACTACTTGTGGAGAAAAGACTGGGAGGGACAATTAGGAAGATGGAAGGCATGTGGAAAAGAGCGTAACAGGAGGCAAGATGCAAAAGGTTACATATTGTAGGGTTCCATTTATATAAAGAATCTGGAATAGACAAATCCCATAGAGACAGAAAGCAGATTAATGATGACCAGGGACAAAGGGAAAAGGAGACACAGAGAGCAACTGTCTTAGTCTGCTTGGGCTGCTATAACAAATACCATAGACTGGGTCACTTAAGTAACAGACATTTATTTCTAATGGTTTGGAGACTGGGAAGTCTGAGGTCAGGGTACCAGTATGGGGGTGTTCTTGGGAGAACCCTCTTTCCAGTGGTGTCTTTGATATGTGCACAGAGAGGAGAGAGAGAGAGATCTCATGCCATTTCCTCTTCTTAAAAGGACATTAATCTTGTGATGAGGGTTTCACCCTCATGACCTCATTAAAACCTAATCATTTCCCAAAGGTGCCACCTCCAAATACCATCATACTGAGGACTAGGACTTCAGCATATGAATTTTGGGGTGAAACAAACATTCAGCCCAAAACACTGCTCATTGGGTTCAGGGTGTTCTTTTGGGGTGACAAAAATGTTTTGGAAACAGATGGAGGTGATGGGTGCACAACGTTGTTAAAGTACTAAATACCACTGAATTGTTCACTATAAAATGAACCATTTTAAAGTCTCAATTTTTTTTTTACAAGGAAGGACTGTTATGGAGTCTGGGCAAGAGACATTTGGAAGAAGAGGTGCCATAACATACGAGCACCAGTCTCCATGTTTTGCCCATGCCATCCCCTCCTCTCTCTGGAATGCCCTCTCCCCTTTTCCCTACTTGCCTTGACTCACTCATCCTCCTGCCCCACTTCACTGCTACCATCTCTGAAATCAACACAGCCAGAAGCCATGGCTGCCTTCTTGCAATCATGGCCCAACTCTCTCATCACACAGTCCCTGCCACTTTATCATCATTTTGTCATGTCTGTATTCCTAACTTCTGAAACTCAGTGATAAGTGCCTTAACAATAGCACCATTTAGTGAACACAGGATGAGAAAGGTAAGTGCCGATCATTATGTGACTTTTCAGCAGGTTAGTCAGAAGGAAAAGAGGCAGGTTTTTTTTGCCACCCAAATGCGGTGTCATATTTTATATATACATACATACATATGTGTGTATTATACATAAAAATATATGTTTATACATTATATGTATTTAACATATCATATATATGATATAATATTTATATATATATATATATATATATATATTACGTTCATTACAATCCAAGAATTTTTTGGACCAAGTAGAAAATGCAGAAATATTTGTAGTGGTACACAATTTTTAGCTCCTGTCAAGAGGCATCCACAGAAGCAGACATTATTATAGTGTCTTTTTCTGGCTTCTCTGTAAGTCGAAATTTCCTTGCTTCATACTGATGGCGACTTAACCCATGGGAAGCTGACTCCCACATTTCTAAGTTGTATCTTCTAGTCCCTCTTTGGCTACTCAGGTATCCGATGTCAACCCCCAGGAAGTGGTACTTCAGCCTAATTTGGAAGTGGATGGGCACTCATTTAGGGCTGGGTGCTGGACATGAGGAAGGACCATCCTGATCTGGGTACTCATCTTTGACTCCAGCCCACTCAGGGTGCCTCACAAGAGCTCCAGCAACAGCCACACAGCCCAGGAGGCATGCAGCACCTTCAGAAAGGGATAGGAAGCTGAGAGAGAATAAGGAGGTGTCAGATTGAACAATGCTCTGAACAGTTGTGCAAGCCTGGCATTGATTTATTCATTCAACACACCGTTATTCAAAATGCATCTCCACCCATGCACTGTGATGGGAAAATGGGGGTACCCACGAGGACAGTCTGGCTCCTGGTGCTTCAAGTCTAGCCAAGTTTTAAGCCACCAAGTTATTGGTAATTTGTTATGGTAGCCCAAGAAACGAACACACTTTGATTCTCTGATCTTTGGTTTCCTCACCCCTAAAATATGGATGATAATAATAGTACATACCTTACTCGGTGTGACAAGAGATGATACATAGGAAACACTTAGTGCAGCTCTTGGAACATGGCAAGTGCTCAGTAATGGCAAACTAGTAACACTGTTATTACTAGGAGAGTTACATAGTAAGAGCAGCAGCGCATATAGAAGGCAAGTCTTTTGTGTCACTGCAGCTTATTTATTTTATTTTAACTTCAGAGGGTACACAGGATGGTGAGGTTTGGGCTTCTGCTGAACCTGTCATTCAAGGAGTGATCATGGCATCCAACAGGTAGTTTTGTAGCCCTCACCTTCTCCTCCCTGCCCTGTTAGGAGTTCCCATTCTCTATTCTCATCTTTTTGTCCATGTATACCTAATGTTTAGCTCCCACTTACAAGTGGGAACATATGGCATTTGGCTTTCAAAAACAAGTCCAACTTAGATTTTGGAGGAGACTTTAAGAGGCATGGGCACCCAGCTAAGGCATAATGGATGCGCAAGGATTAACCCCAAAAGAGAGGAAAAGAGCCAGGCTCAGTGGCTAGCCTGTAATCCCGTGCCTTGGGAGGCCGAGGTGAGTGGATTGCCTGAGCCCGCGGGTTCGAGACCCTCCTGGGCAACTTGGCGAGACCTCATCTCTACAATAAATCCAAAATCAGCCAGGCGTGGTAGCCCACACCTGTAATTCCGGCTACTCGGAAGGCTGAGGCAGAAGGATCGCCGGAGCCCAGCAGGTCGAGGCTGCGGTGGCCGGGAGCGTACCACTGCACTCCAGTCTGGGCGACAGAGTGAGACTCCAACTCAAAAAAAAAAAAGGAGAGAGAGGAAAAGAATGGAAAACGGTTTAAGGGCCCGGTGTGGTGGCTCATGCTTATAATTCCAGCATTTTGGGAAGCCAAGTTGGGAGGATTGCTTGAGATCAGGAGTTTGAGGTTGCAGTGAGCTACTGCACCAGGGCAACAGAGTGAGACCCTATCTTGATATTTAAAATAATAATAATAATGAAATGGGCTTAGAGGGTCAGGGATAAGAAAAGAGATATAGAAGTGGCATTCCAAATGGAATAGCATGTACAGAGGCCAGGAAGAGAGACCAGGGAAGATTTAGGAAGTTGAAACAGTCAATGGCATTAAATGGTATTTTGTAACAGCTTTATTTCTATACTATATGAACGCCAGCATTACTTCAAACTAGTGTGAGGACAACAGGGAAATTTGATTTGGTGTTAATTTTATATTTACTCTCAACTTCTGATGTTCTATCAAATGTTTGCAGACATGTCTTTTCCATGTATATCTTGGGTGAGAAGAAAAGAGTTTTCAAAA
Organism: Cephalopachus bancanus; assembly: GCA_027257055.1. NCBI lineage: Eukaryota > Metazoa > Chordata > Mammalia > Primates > Tarsiidae > Cephalopachus > Cephalopachus bancanus. The sequence goes on along the minus strand of JAPVLO010000170.1, from coordinate 757,528 downwards.
AACACAATTCACAAACTATTTCTCTTTCAGCCTTGTGCTATAAATCTCAAACTCAGTACTATCCTAATTCTTTTTCCTAAGCCCTTTGATTCTGAACATATTCTTCTGGCACATAGCCATCAAATAAGTATTTTCATTTTATTGGAGATGTAGGAATCCTTCCACATGCCAAGTCTACAGTGACTTCCAAGTGACATGCTTGTCATTGACCCTTTTGCTCTCAAATCCATTCCCAATCTTTCCCTCCTCTGCTCTCCTCATTCCTTATCTTTCCTTGCCCCCTGGATTCCTGGTAGGTTCAGCCAATGGAAGGTGTCTCTCTAAGCCTAGATTTCTTGGAGATAATATAACTTACAGAGTTATTGTAAGTATTAAATGGTAAAAAATATATGCATGTGTGTTAGATGCCTAAGGCAAAAGCATTTATGCTTTTTCTTCCATCATACTAACATTTATAGCTGGACACATGGCCATTCAGAGAAGAATCTGCATGTTCAGCCTCCCTTGCAACTACACGTGAACATGTGCCTAAGTTCTGGAATGGAAAACTAGTAAACAAACAAACAAATGTGTGTGATGTCCACACATTTGCCCTCTTTCCCCTTTTCCTCTTTGCCCTGTTGGTGTGTGATGTGGTTGTGGGCCATCTCAGAACATGTGAGAAAGGATAACAAAGCAGCAAGACTGAATGTACCTGGGACCTTGGATGTCTGTGCAAAGGAGAGCTAACAAGTCAATCAGACATCTTCAGAAAGAGAAATAAATACCTGTGCTGTTTAAGCTACTGCTACTTTGAGACTCTGTTATACTACTAAACCTATATCTCACCAACAAAGTGTCTGGTACACAATAGGTGCTTCAGATTATTTGTTTGCATTGCAACAAGGTATCTACAGGGACCAACTTAACTTTCTTGCAAGTACTCAAGATTGTCTGTTTGCATTGCAAAATGGTATCTGCAGAGAGCAACTTAGCTTTCTTGAAAGCTTGGGGGGAGAACCCTCCCTTCTGAAAGTATTATAACAAAGAGTAGCTGCCTTCTGGATACAACCCAGAATTTGCCTTTGAAGCAGTCTATCCCTTTGTTCTTAGAGTAGTAACTTGGTTGAGACCTTTTAATTATATAGTAAGGAAGTTATCTTAGAATTAGCTGGGGAACTTTTGAAAGAAACTAATTTCCTGCAATTAAGTCAATGGGTACTCTAGCAAATTAATTGGGATATTAAAAGAAAGTGCACTCTTATTTGCAAGACACAGACTAATAAGTTTGGGGATTTATTGGTAACACAGGTTGCTTCTAACCTTTCATCATGGCCAACCCTGTACAAATGAGTCAGAAAACATCTTAAGCAGTAGTTGAATGGAATTCTCTAAGAAATTCCATGTCAAGACCCCATTATACAAAATCTGAAACTCATGTATAACATTCCCTGCCTTCTCAAAGTCAACCTGTCAGTCTCCTCTCTCTGCCTCCCCATGGTATCAATTTTATGCCAAAAGCCATCCTGCCACTTTTTACCCGTCTATAAATATTTTTTTAAAAAAAAACTTGCAAAAAATACCCTTGTGTTGTCTGTTGTTCTTCCAAGATCTCCCTTACCTTGTTTCAATAATCCATGTTTACTCCCACTCACCCACTTTCTCTCCTTCTTATCTTACATCCTAAACTCTTTACTGATTGGGTTCCTCACATACATTTACCTGTCCCCATTTGCTATCAGTAATGGTCATTGTTGGGTGGGCATTGTGGCTCATGCTTCTAATCCCAGTATTTTAGGAAGCCAAGACCAGAGGATTGCTTGAGCCCAGGAGTTTAACACCAGCCTGAGCAACATAGTGAGACTTCATCTCTACAAAAAAGAAAAAAAAAAAACCAGATTAGCCAGGTGGTGGTGTGTACTTGCAGTCCCAGCTACTCAGGAGGCTGAGGCAGAAGGATAGCCTGAACCCAAGACGTCAAGGCTATAGTGAGTCAAGATTGTGCCACTGCAGCAGAGTGAGACCCTGACTCAATAATAACAAGTATTATTATTGTTGTTGTTGCTGTCGTTGTTGTTGCTCATGGTCATTGTCTCTCTTTCAGCAGTCACTATTTTATATTGACCTAGCACAGTCACTAAACACCTGACCAGAGATTGAGTTACTAAACTTACTTGGGAATCTGCTAACCTGGTTTAATTGTTTTATTCTCAAAGAAACTGACCTATCTTGGAGCTCTTCTCCAGGACAGACCTTCTGCTCATAGCATAGGAAAGGTCATAGCATAGGAAAGGTCAGCCAGTTACCAGCTAGAGTTCTCTTCTTCGTTTTCAATCTTGATTGCTAGAAGAAGCTAAGTATTAGGACAAAACGAGTTTCAATGTTTACCCCGAAGCTCCCATTTGTAGGACAGATTGGGAAAATTCATTTGAATCTTTCTTCCCTTTCCTGACCTTTATTTTTTTTCTCCTTCTCCTCCCTCCCCCAGTTCATATCACCATGGCCACCATCATCACCACCATTGGTCTATTATTCTTTTTGAGAAGAGAATTAACCCAGCTCAGAGCCTTGGGCTTTTCTTTGAGCTCTCCTGCTGGGATCAGCTCTGTAGGGTCTTGGGGAGGCAGTCTATGGGACTGGGGTTGGAGAAAGACTCCTAGACCCACCCCTCCCTCAATCCCCCCTACCCCCACCCATACACACACACCAGCTGTCAGCTCCTCCCCTGGCCACAGGAAAGCCTCTCTCCACCTTAGATACAGAGGATGCTCTTCTAAGGCTCCTTTTTCCTTTCAGCATTTTCTCTGCTGGTGGTTCTATTTGTAAAAAAAAAAAAAAAATGGACAGGCTGGTGGGAAAGAGGCTGCCCAGAGAGCTCTATTCAGGCTGAGCCTCCCAGGGTGAATCTCTGAGAATGGTGTGAGGCAGGAGCTGGGAGGAGGAGTGTAAAAACCACATAAACTCTCACCACCACAACCGCTTCTTTGGGTAGAAGACAAAACTCACAACTCCACCCCCACACCAGAGGACACTATTCCTGATGTCTCCCCTCAAGTGGTTTGATTGCTGCTTTCTTAAGGTGGAGAATTGTCACCACTGCCACCTGTTTCCCCTAACCAGCAGACTCGCTGGCAAAACCAGGAGAAGCAAAGTGAAAGCAGCCCCCTGGGAGGCTGAGACACCACAGTTCTGGGGCTTTGCGCCAAGCGCAACCCTGTCAAGGCCACCTTCCATTCTGACTTATTCATATTTGGAAAATGTGGCTGCGTCAACCCACCACCTCCGCAAAAGAAAACACCTATAAAAGGAGAAGCGGGCCCCGTGGAGGACAGTGGAGGTGAGATTCAACTTGCACAGGGCATTAATGGAAGAATCACAATCAGCAGGAAGCAGACCAGAAATAAAAGTGGATTTCCACCTCCCACTCACCCGAGTTCAACTTGAAAGGAGAGGGAAGTGGCCACAGCTGGGCTGGCCCACACGGCCTTGGCTGTGCCCTTGGTGCCGGCACCTGCTTGGTTGATTCTGAGTCTCGCCTCAGGGTTTGGCTGGTCTGGAAGTGCCCCTGCACCACCATAAAACAACACACTCAAGTAGGTTTTCAGTTACCATCATGTGTATTTTGAACTTGACTTCTCTGCTGGGAAAGAAAGGTAAAATTAGAGTATCGAATGAGGCCTTAGCAGTGCCGGAGCGTAACAATTTTTCTTTGCTTCAGTTCTGGGATGGGACAGTGGAGGGGAGTAACTTTTCTAAGTTTCCACATCAGAAAAGTTGGCAACACAAGCACTGGACTCTCTTCTGACCCCGTCAGGGCTCTCTCCACCTCCTACGAGATTGCCTAGCATGATGGCACTTCAGGTACATCCACGCCTCAGGAGTGGTAGATTGACCCAAACAAGCCCCAATATTTTGCAGCTCCTCCCATCAATCCCATTATGAAGAAGAGTCTACTTATCTACCCCCAGACTCTGGGCTTGGCCATGTCACTCACTTTGGCCAGTGGGATATTAGCAAACACAATACAAGCAGAGAGGCTTAACATGTGCTGGTGTGTTGGTGCTTGTCCTCTCTTGCTGTGCTTGGATCATGTGAACATGCTCAAGCTGGCCTGCTGGAGAAGCCATGAGAATAAGCCAATGCATCCCAGCCAAGAAGTCATCCTCGTCCCTTCAGCCCCAGTCCGGTGACTTGCAGTTGCTTGTGTGAGCCCAGGCAAGACCAGAAAAACTCTAGAGCTGATTGCCACCCCACAGATTCGTGAACTAGTATTATCAAAGAATGAATTAAATGTGATTGTTTTAAGTCATTGCCTTTGGGGGTGGTTTGCTGAGCAGCAAAGGCTAACTGATACATTGCTATGTAGCAGGAGTGGATTAGCTTTCCCCTGACATGCAAGCATAAGCAAGCTGTGCTTTGGAATGCTCACCACAGAATGTTTGCTACATGAACCATTTACCATGTGTCAATGTCTCAGGTTGATGTTCCTCACTTACCACTTAGACAGCTGCTAAACTATTTTTTCTTTTCTTTAGCTAGAATAAGCTCAATGTTATAATAAGTACTCAAGATGGAAAGGTTCAACCTTAGCAGAGTAACTTATTTATTTATGTAATCATCCAGAGTAGTTCCAGATTTGGGAGAGAGAGGTCTGCTCCATGCAGACCAAAGCTGATGGCAGCTCTGTCTTCTCTAACATGATGCTTCCAAGGTCATTCCAATTACAGAGAGTAGGAAAAAAGAATAGGGGAGCAAATATGGAAGGTTCATGCCAGGCCAAAGCAGCCTACTTCATATCCTCTCACATCTCACCAGCTAGAATCAGTCACATGGGCACATACAACTGCGAGTCAGCCTGTGAAATATGAAGGAGAGAATGGCCCTTGGTGGACAGTGGCAGTATGGCAGGTAGGGTTTGGACATTACCACCTTCAAGTTACGACTTCAAGGTAGAAGCCAGGATTCAGGATTGATGGAGTTTGGAAGACAGAAAAGAGTAAAACTAGGCAAATTCATTGTGGATGGAAGAATCACAGTATCCCACACACTTTATCTTTTCCCAGGTGGAGTTGGGGCCAGGTAAAGATGGTGAGAGCTTATGAGTGCAGAAGAAACATATCCCAGAAAACCTCTGCTCTGAGGGAAGCAAAACCTACTCCACATGAGGCAGCGTGGAGAGTGGCTTCCAAGAATCTGCAAGATTATTCTGCAGAAAAGGCCAATGAAGCCAAGGCTGACTATCATTGAAGCTTCCCTTCCAGCAGAGGTCCTGGCCTGGAACCAAGGCAGGAAAGCCGTCTGAGGACTTGTGAGTAAGTAAAGTCCAAATTTCATTCCTGTTCCTCCATTTACTAAATTCAAGATGGCTAGAAAGAGGAAATGTGCCCTTAAAACATCATACCCAGGCACTCAGCCAGTAGAGAGTATACTTATAATATTGTGAGTCACCATTCACAGAAAAGTATTCCACTGAGTTGAGTTATCTAAGAAAGAAGATCCTTATAATTTGGAGAGTTTCAAGAGAGATAATTATATAATAATCAATTATGTGATATTTATTTAGATTAAGAGCAAAAAATATAAATCATTTATAATAAATATAATTAGTAAAATATCTATTGCAGCTTGATTTTAATGCTAAGTTAGATAAAGGAACATAGCAGATGTTTAGAATAACAGAAAGTTAAAAGACTGACAAACACAGGGACAAAGAATAAGAGAGACAGACAGAGAAATGGTACAAGAGATACTTAGAAATATGACCTGTTGTGGTGGCTCATGGCTTGTATTCCCAGCAATTTGGGAGGCTGAGGTGAGAGGATTGCATGAGTTCAGGAGTTCAAGACCAGCCTGGGTAACACAGTGAGACCTTGAATCTACAATAAATCAAAAAATTAGTCAGGTGTGGTGGCATGCACCCATAGTCCTAACTACTTGGAAGGTTGAGGCAGAAGGATCGCCTAAGCTCAAGAGATCAAGGTTGCAGTAAGCTGTCATCATGCCACTGCACTCTGTAGCCTAGGCTACAGAGTCAGACTTTGACTCAAAAAAAAAAGAGAGAGGGAGAGGGAGAGAGATACTAAGAAATGAACTCAGAAAGATATTAAGAGTGGCCACAAACACACAAATACACTCACATGCAAATACCATCTTTCAACAATGAAGTAACATATTCATTTTGTGACCTTATAAGATATTGCTACCAAAAACATTTAAATATGTTTTATTTTCCCATTTATAGACATACATAAAATTGTCTCTTCTTATCAACCAAATAACATGAATTGAACTAAATCATGGGGGTGAAAATCCTACACTGAAGTTTTTTATCCTTTTTTCTAGGTGGCAATGGTAATTATCACAGAGAGAATGATTAATATAGGAAGCACTAAACATCCTGGAAATAAAACAGAAAGGAAACACACACACACACACACACACACACACACACACACACACACACACACACATACACACACAAAGGAAATCATGAATTCTTCTTGGGTTTCTTTTTTAATCAAGAAACAAGCAATTTTTCTTTTCTCTAGAATCCTCTTTGAGGATTTGAAAAATGTTCCCTTTCCTTCCTTATTCCTTGACAAAATAGGATAACACTTAACTTGTTATGGAGTGTGTGTGTGTGTGTGATTTTTGGGTTGGTTTTGTTTGTTTGTTTTCAAACATTTCTTGAGTAAATTATCTATGGTAAATACTGTGCTGGGCACCAAAATTGCAGAAAGTCTGAAATATGGCACCTTCTACAAAGAACTCTCATTCCAGGAGGAGATACAGCCATAGAAACAAATAAAAGTACAATGATTAGTGACAAATAGAAGTATGTACAAGACACTCTCACTCAGAGAATTAGAAGCATCCAAAGTCCCAACAGAGTCCTACCATACCCAGCTATTCCCATGATACTTCTTTCCACCTGCCCTGAGTGTCATGTGACTAAGAAGACACGTGTTTCCCACCATGTTTGTACAATTATCTACAGCTGTATATCAAATCATCCCCAAATTTAGTGACTTAAAACAGCTACCATTAATTTGCTCACAATTCTGTAACCTGGGCTGGGCTCAGTGGGGTAGCTCATCTCTGCTCCATGAGTTCTCTGGGCTCATTGGTGCCTTTGCAATCCACTGATAGATGAACTTGCTAGAATTCAAGGTGGCACCACTTACATGCCTGCCACCTCAGCTGCTGAAATAGCTAAGGCTCTCTCACTGCTTGTGTTTTTTCATCCTCCAAGGATTCTCTCTCCACATGGCCTCTCATTCTCAAGAAGGCTAGCCTGGGCAGGACAGAGAGAGTGTGTGAAAGCAAACACTGCCCCAAAACTTGTGCGATGTTAAGCAAGCAGCCCAGGTTCAATCCATGGAGAAGTGATTTATTAGGGACCATTTTGTAACAGTCTACCACAGTTGTGTGTGTGTGTGTGTCTGTGTGTGTGTGTCCAAAAGTTGTCATTATATCACAGTGAACAAAATACTCTTAACTCTAACCCCTAAAGTGTCAAAGTATTACCTAAACAGGCAAATGCCCATCCCCTTTGGTTTCTCACCCTTGGGTAGGACAAAGTCTGTGATAATCCAGTATTTTGAAAATGCTCAAAACTCTACTAATATCCCTTCTGTATAAGGACATCATTGGTAGAAGCTTAAAATAGAAAGTGATTGATCTGGATTTTGAAGAGCCTGGTTTTAAGACTTTGTCAGATACACTTATTGTGACCTGAAGGCCTCTCTCCAGGCCCCACTTCCAAACAAGTCATTTTGGGAACAGTGGAAGGTTGGTTGTTCATCTCCCATGGTCTAAAGGCTCATTGTACTTGAAATAGTTGCTCACAAACCACCTCTCATCTTGCAGGGGAAGGAGGTGACAGGCCCTTTAAATAACCAGAGAAGCTTATTAGCAAAGCAAATTTCTGACCCAATTCCATTCTGATTCACTATGTCTACAGTGAGGCCCAGGTATTTGAATGTTTAACAAGGACACACACACACACACACACACACACACACACACACACACACACACACACACGATAATTCTGGTACAAATTATTTGCAGGCTGCCCTTTAACATGTTGTATTACAACAATGGAGTTTCTACTTGGTCTTTGGGAGGAAATGTTTTCACTTTACTCTATCCTATGAGGTTGTTGATCTCTGAATTTAGCAAAATGCATACTTTGTGGACTGGCTTATGCTGATGGATAAATGTTCACATCAAACAACCAACCTTCTTTGATTGCATTAAAGTGAAAACATGGGTCATGAGTACAACTAGAAAGATGAAATTGCCAGTTCTCCCTCAACTCTAAGCCCACAGTCATTCACAATAGTATCTATCTGCCTCCCAGAGGCAGGTATTGAAACTGAAGACATAATTCAGCCAACTTAAATCACTTCTTAGTCAAAGCCTTTAAAACGGGCATAATTTTCCCTTTAAAGCAAAATGTCCTCCATATACAAAACACATCTGAAGCATTCTGAAGGGGTCAGGCATCTCAGTGTAAGCATTACACACCTAGGCATTTAAAGGTGATGTTCAGGCAGGTAGGAAACTTGACCCTAACATTTGTTTCTGTGTGTCTGATGAGATTCACCACTAAAGACAATGTCCTCATCACAGAAACCTGGTATCTGCTAGCCACTGAGGTAGACCACCACATTCCACATGGTGAAGGCTTTGCTCTGGTTCTGTGAACTGCTGTAAGTATCCCTGAGGAAGAAATGGGAATTCTGTCAACTGCTGGAAAAGTATTCCAAAGTACAGCAGACTTCATTTCAAAATTGTGGAAATAAGTAAATTTAAGGAAAAAAAAATAAATTCTTATTTACTCTAAATTAAGGGGGAAAGCTTCCTTTTCTCTGTTTTCTTATTAATAACTCACTGGTCACAAAAGCTGAAGTTGACCCTTTCCTTCTCTTGAGATTTTCAACAGAAAAGTTAAAGAGGCAATAAAACCATCTTGGAAGGCAGTATGAATGAAGTGCCATATAACCCTGGGGCAGGGTGACAAATTGCACATACTCCCTTTTAAATTTTTGATTTTAGGATTTTTCTGGATGTTCCCCAAAACAGAAAGGACTAAAGCTTGAAATCATATTCCTAGAAAAGAACACTTTAAGAGTTTCTTCTTATTCTGTGACTATGCTGAAAGCAACAGGGGTGAAATGGCCCTTCATTCATTCACTGAATAAGCATTGTTGAGCACCATGCTAGGCAGAGGATGATTTATAAAAGCCTAACTAGAGGCCTCTTTGTTTCTGAAGTGACCAGCTAGAAATTGCAGTCTTGAGTCTGTCTTGACTTCTTTTGTGGAAAGTTTTCTGGTTATCTGTGGCTGAATAACAAACCACCCCCAAAATGTGGTGCCATAAGAAAAAAAAAACATGCATTTTGTTTATGAATCTGCAATTGGGATAGAACTCAGCAGAGATAGGTTACTTCTGCTTCATGAGGCATCAGTTAGGATGGCTTATGAGGGCTGAAAAAAATCTGCTTCCAAGATGACATATGCCAGTGCCTAGCAAGTTAATACTGGCTTTCAGGCTGTGATCTAGGGACACTGGTTCTTCTTCATGGGGGATTATCCATGGGATACTTGTACTTTCTCACAACATGGTGGTTAGATTCCAGAAGCAAGTACTCTAAGAGTTCTAGGAGAAAGTTGAATGATCTCTTATGACCTAGCCTCGGAACATTACTTTCACTATAGACAATCAACAAAGATCAACCCAACTCAAAAAGTAAGCAATAGACTCCACCTCTCAAAGAAAGTCTTCTTTACTAAGTATGAGAGGCGTGACTGACTGATTATTCCAAATCCATTTCCCTTCTTTCCCCCTGTAAATACCCCAGTTAGACTTTTATAAATCACCCTCTGCCCAGCATGGTACTCAACAATGCTTGAAGGGCCATTTCACCCCTGTTGCTTTCAGCATAGTCAAAGGGAGTCATAGCAAAGAATTGGAACCCCAATTTTATTCTACCATAACAAAATTAAGTCCCTTAAACTCTTACCCACAATTTTTCTCCAATGGTTCTTTCAAACAGGTCTGAAGAAAGACCAACATCACAAAGATTCCCTCCAAGAAGTTATATATCCAAGAGGGCACTGAAAAATTGATCTGACAGTCTGCTGAGTGTTAGAAACGCTAACAAAAAAGTAAAGCACACCCTCAATTTGAGATTACAAGTTTCCCATATATACGTGTAAAGCTCCTTTACTAAGTATGAGAGGTGTGACTGACTGATTATTCCAAATCCATTTCCCTTATTTCCCCCTGTAAATACCCCAGTCTTGTTTAAAATCACCTTCTCTACAAAGCTATGTGCATCAGAAAAAGTGGGCACAGCCCTAGCCCCAGAGTATGAGTTATAATTGGTTTAAGTCAGTTCTGGTGGTCTCATTTCCCTTGCCAATGAATAGATAGGAAGTGACATATGTCTAGCCAATGAGATGTGAGAGGCTATCTCTTGGAATGCTTCAAGGAAGGATTTTTCATTAATAGAAGACAACATGAAGAAACAATTACTCTTTTGTTATGCCTGGAGGGGATGCTCAGAACTACCACCATCATCCTGCAGCTATGGGCAGAGCAAACCTTAGGATGAAGCTTCCAGTTTCTTTCCATCACATTTCTATCTACTCACTCTACTGCACTTTACATGTAAAAGGTACAGATATTTGTACTGATGGGGTTTTGACTCTCAAGACAATCACAGAATCTCGGAGCAAGAAGGTGAGTCAAATGGCATCTAGAATGATCAACTTTTGCCAAACTAAAAACATCCATGAAAGTTGAAAGAATAACAGTATATAATAGATCCTCATATTTCTGGAATCCATATTTGTGAATTCATTTATTCGATGACATTTATTCATATTCCCTAAATTACTATTTGCTGCTTTTGTAGTCATTTGCAAACATGCACATGAACAAAGCAGGTGAGAAATCTGAGTCACCTGATGAGCATGTTCCCTGCTGAGATCAAACAAGGTGATATTCTGCCTTCTTGTTTCATCTGTCCTACTGTAAACAAGTGTCCTTTTCATGGTATAATTAGTGTCATATTTTTTGCATTTGTAATGCTTTTTTGGTAACTGTGCTATCTAAAATGGCCCCCAAATGTAGTGTTATACAACATTCTTAAGTACAACAAGGCTGTGATGTGTCTTACAGAGAAAATGTATGTGTTAGATAAGCTTTGCTCAGGCATGAGTTCTATTGCTTTTGACCAAGAGATCAATGTTAATGAATCAACAATATATAATAAATAAGTGTTTCTCAAATGAAAGCACACATTAAAACAAGGTTATATACTGATCAACTGATGAAAATATTGTGACCAAAGGCCTGCAGGATCCTAATCCTGTATTCTCCCAGGAGCAATGATTTAGTATGCATCAATTCAATATTCACACAACTTTATAGAATATATGCAGGGGGGCAAAACACTGGAATTGTTTTTTTTTTTGGAGAGTGGGCCCCTGTAGTATAGGCTTCCCTTGACAGGTAAGTGTTCTGGGAACCCATTCACATCAGTGTACCAGCTAGCATTGTTGTGAGAGGCTGCATTCAGCTTCAGTGCATTTTTTCTTTTTGGGGAGATTATTTCAATGCATTTGCCCATTTTATAATGGGTGATTTATGAGCACACCTGCCCACACCACACTGAGTGTTCAGCAGTTTTGTTTTTTTTACCAAAAAACAGCATGACCCCATACCCCATCCTTCCTATTCACCTGATCTTGCCCTGAGCGACTTTTTTTTTTTTTCTTCCCTGGATGAAAAAAGTCTTCAAAGGGAAATGTTTTGCCAGTGGAAGAAGTGAGACAAAAAATGGCAGAAACACTAAAAGGCATCAGCATTGACAAGTTCAAAAACTGTTTTGAGCAGTAATAAAAACATCTCAATAGGTATACTGTATCAAACAGAGAGTACTCTGAAGATGACTGAAGTTTAAGCGTAAATATACAATTCCTTATAAACAAATTCTAGGATTGGTTTTTTTGGAGTCCCCCCTCATAACTACTACCATGAATAATGAGAATTGACAATGTGTTTTGTTTTCTATTATTTGCTTCTTTCTCTCACAAAAAGTGTGGTGTTTGAGCAGGGGGAAAGCTGTAGAAAGCAAATACCAGCAATCCCAGTGAATCCCCCCCTTACAAGAACCAACCTCACAGCTATGATCCACCCCCTAATGACCTGGCATCATGTCCAGGTGACCCAAAATAGTTCATCACTACATTCCAACTATCAATAGCAAGTCACAGCATGTCACAATGAAAGCCTCACACTGCACAATCGAAAACATGAGAAGAAAGTTTTCCCAAAAGCACAAAGTTTCCATAAAACATGTATTTCCAACCCAGACCTGGTTTTCAAAGTGATGGAACACATCTTTGTAAACATATTGCTTTGATGTAGAGTCTCCACTAGACTGATATCAGATAAGAAGGATGTTCTCCCCAAACACAAGCAAATTTCACTCTTCATAGTCTGGGAGGCCAGTTTCTTTCTGAGTCAGGAGTCCAGCACATTCTCCACAAAGAGCCTGGCAGCATATTTCCCAAACCTTGGTGTTTCATCTTCTTCTCCGTGGAGTAGGACTCTCTCTCTCTCTCTCTCTCTCTCTCTCTCTCTCTCTCTCTCTCTCTCCCTCCCTCCCTCCCTCCCTCCCTCCCTCCCTCCCTCCCTCTCTCTCTCTCTCTCTCTCTCTCTCTCTCTCTCTCTGTTCCACTCAGTCTCAGCCACCCTGGCTGGCTCGTCTTCTTCAGTTCAACCCTGAATTCAAGACTAGAGCTAGGCTCTTCCTCCCTCCCTCTATACACACTCCCAAAACAGCTTTGTCTCCAGATATGACTTCACTTAGCATTTATGAACACACCCCCAAATTTATATGAGCAGCCCAGACTTTTTTCAGTTTTGGACTTGTAACATAGTAACAGTAATAATGACTAACATTTATATAGTGCTTACTCTGTACCAGGCATCAGTCTAAGTTTTTATGTATGCTGAACTCATTTGGGCCTGCCCATTTTACAGATGAAAAATTCATAAGGCACAGAAATGTTAAGTAACTTTCCCAAGGTCACATGGCTCAAGGCATCAAGCTTTTAACCATTACACAGGGCTACCTTTCCATTTATTTGCTTACTAAACATCATTATTTGGATATCTTATAGAAAGTAACTATTCCATGGAATTTCTCCTAAATCTAGTCTCCCTGCATTGTTCCCTAGTTTGAAGAAAGCAACCACCATCCCAAAAGCCATTCTACTGTTCCTTTACCTGCATGTCCAAATAATCCCCAGATCCTCCAAGATACTTCCCAAATCTGACTTCCTTCCCTCTGCACTGCTGCCATCTTAGACAAAGCAACAGTAGTCTCTTGTCTGGGCTTTTGTAAGAGCTTCCTAACTGGTCTTCCTGCATGCACCGAGGCTTGCCTCTAGACCTTTCTCCCACCACAGAGTGACCTCTTAAAACCCCTACCTGGTCATGTCGCATCCTACTCAAAGTTTCCCACTGCCCATTAAAGAATGTCCAAAGTCCTTCCCAGGCCCATGGAGCCCACTGTCCTCTCTAGCATCAGTCCTGCTTCTTGCCTCCCTACTCTCTATAAAGCCTTCTGAGACTTCCTCACACATGCACCTTACTCCTTCCCACAGGTTGTTCCTGGGTCCTCCCCTCCCACAAGCCTCACTCCATCTAATTAACTTGAGTTCATACTTCAGAGCATCTTCTGGAATTCAGCTTGCCTTCCCTGACCCTTTGCTTTCCCACAGCACTCTTCCCAAGCACCTGGTACCTCTCCTCTGCAGCTCTTTACACAATTGTCAATAAATAATTTATTTCATCATACACTGTTTAATATCTGTTTCCCTCATTAGATTATAAGATCCATGATGACAGAGGCACTTCCTGTCCTGTTTGCCACCATATCCCTAGAACCATCAGTGCACTCTGAGTCTTTTTCAAGAAATGAGTGATTAGAGCCATCACGTGGGCAGCTTAAATGCCAGTTGGAAAGGTTGACACTTGCTTATTTATCAGGCAATAAGGAACTGTGGCCTTGCTTTAAGCAGAAAGGGGCAGAAGTAAAGTGCCACATTATCAACATTAATCTGACAGCACTGTGGAGAATGAACTGCATCAGGTAGTTGAGTAGCTAGTCCAGCTCTGCGTGGATCAGAACTGGCCAGCATAGTAGTGTTAGAAAACAGCGAGACAGCAGAGTCGAGAGATATTGCAAAACAGACATCTGCAGGACATGGTAACTCAAGTTACTGACTCATGGGAAACAGGCTAGTCTTACTCTGGTAGTTAGTGGAGGGTGACTGTTAGATGCCTATGATTTAGTCACGTGCTCATAGAAGGTGGAATATGAGACTCCACAGGAGGGAAGGAGGGCAGGAAGGGTGCTTCAATTCCCACTTGTGTCCTGAGAAAATGCAGATCAATAAGATAATTACAGTAAATATGCAGATTGCTTAAGATAAGGCAGATAAGTAAAACAATTACAGAGGACACCTAATCCTTCCCATCTAGTATCCACAAAAACACAAAAAAAACTCATCTGTTGCTGTTTAAAAGCAGGTCAACGTGGATTCCAGTAAGAAAAGTCTTTCTGCTTTGGGCATGCTCCGCTGTCATTGACAAACAACCATTCTTGACAACTGAAACTGAAGCTGTATAAACTCGTTATCATATTTTAAAACATCTACCTCCTTTCATGAAACAAAACTTAATAAAACAGGAGAAAAGCATTCCAAGTGCTCTCTGATAATAGACAGAGACAGGCGTTATCAAATAATCTGGCTGTGGTTACAAATACATAGTAATATTTAAAGTCACTAATATGAGTGCTATGGCTTGAAGGACATTGTTTACTTTTAACATTAAGGAGCTTGCCATCATGCACACATAATAAAGGAATGGAAAGTCTGAATTACCCCACAAATGAGATGTCTCTGCACCTCTTAGGCTTTGAGGGTTTCTTCACCCTCCTCTCCCCCAAACATACTTGGAAAATATAAACCTTAACTTTCAGGAGTGGTGCAGGCATAAGAGAGATGTATGTAAACATATAAAATGTCAGACTGCGTTCCTCAACCCTGGCCTTTTGTACTGAACTTCTAGTTTATGGGAATGAAATAGCACTCAACACCACACTCTGCAAAAGTATTTTGAGTTCATCATATAATTTCTCAGCCAACAAAAGCTTGTCTGAATCAAAACGCATTGGAAATTTCTTAAAAATGTAACATTCAGTGCAAATCTGCAAGTGAACTCTCAGCCTCTCCCCACTTCCCAGTGAGGCTACAGATGGACTGAAAAGACAAATCAGAATTGCAGGCTAAAATGTGCCCCCATTAACCAATTGTAGAGCATTTACTTAGCCCAGCCTCCATGTGGTGACCAGCTTTCCATGTTTGTGTTAGTGTCCCTCTTATCTTAAAAATCATGATTTATCTGGACAAACTTTTAATAAGGTCAGTGGTTATATCAACAAAAGAATGGTATCTGGTCTTGAAATAAATGGAGAAAACTCTAAGCAAAGTGCAATTAACGACAAAACAATAATCCACTCAAATCAAGAGGAAATGGCTTGAATAAAAACAAATGACTTGAATTTTTAAAAAATAAACCATGTTTAAATTATACAAATGCAATTTCCCACTTTTGTTTACTTTGGTCATATTATTTTTCTATTTACAGATATGCCAAGCAGGGCTTGAGAGCTGATTCCATTGTAGGAAAAACAGAGGAGTGCCAAGTTTCTAGGTACCTGCCATGGCAGAAATTGTTCCCATTAATGCTCATTGGATTCAACTTGTGCAACTACTATATATTACTCTCTTACATGACTTAGTCTGATGCAGTACTAATTTCATCCTTGCGACAAGCCTATGAAATCAGTACTATTGTACTCACTTTGCGGACAACGAAACTGAGACTCAGAAAAATTGGGTGGTCAGAAAGCGGAAAGTATAGGGAACAGGCCAGCAGGGGCATGAGATGTCACATAAACTCAGGTCATTTGACTCCATGTCCATTTCCTACACATATGTGTATGTGATAAGCACAGATCAAAATGTCTGAAATTCCTGATATAGGCCCAGGACTAATGCAAAACTCTACATAACTAGAGTGCATCTGATAGTAGTACCCCTCTTTCAACCCAATGAGTAGAATCAAGCCTGAAATAAACAGCTCTAAAGAAGACTCAGAAAAAAAAATCTCAATTTCCGTCTGTCAACTCTATTGGCCACTGATCACATGCACCAGGTATTTTAACACTTGCAATACAAAAAAAAAAGTGTCATTTCCTCCTCTTGACTCTTCAGTCATAGCCCACAACCTTCACAGCTAACTGTGGCCAGAGCAAAGGGAATCAGCAGGTCTGGGATCAGGCTGAGCTACCTCACCTGGGTGACCATGCCCAGACTCCATGGTTTGGTAGCACCAAATTAGGCCCATAAAAATCTTATGTCTAGCTTCTTCTCTCAGTTATCGCAAACTATCTACTGTTTATTCATTTACTTCATTCATTCAACAAATGTTGAATATAGAGAACCGACTATCAGGCATTGTGTTGGGCACTGGGGAATAAGAGAGAGTTTACATAATGTGTAGAAGTTTAAAAAAAATACTTTGAAGTATATGGAGAGCTGTGGTGAGAAAGAATGGAGTCAGTAGAAGAGGTGCCTAATACAGTCAGTAAAAGAATCTTTCCTAAAGGAACGTATGTCTAAGCAAAACTACTAAGGAGAAGTGGGAATTACTCACAAAAAGAGCCTACCACGTGCTGGGCATTTCTCATTCAGTCCCTTAATCACCCTCTACAGTTGTTTTCTCCATCTGACATGTGGGGAAACTGAGGTTCTAAGTAAGGGGTGTCATGATTCCCAGGGGTCAGTTAGTGTCAGACTTCAAATACAGCTTTGCAAACCCAAAGCCCATGTTTCACTGCTCTCTCACCCTCTGCAAGCAAAATATCTTTTTCCCGCAGATTCTACAGGAGTCCATGAATATTCATCAGTATCAGTCCAAGAGCTTCCCTGGACTATGCTTCAAATATTCTCTTAGAGATGGGCAGAAAAAATTCTCTGGGCTGCCACCTAAGGCGTCACAACAGTGCTGTTGAGGCAGGGCTGGCACACGATCTGGGGAGGTCCTTTTCAGAATGTGCCCTGCCTGAACCACAGGGGAGCCTTGGGTTCTATAGGGGGCTGAGTTAATCACAGGGATTAATCCAGGTGTAATCATCTCCGTGACCTTTTATATTAAAGCCATGCATATTTCTGGATCAAAATTGATGTTATACAGCTTAATCAGCTATCTTTTCCTCAAACTTGAAACTCAGAGACAGTGGGATATTTTCATAAATCCCATCCACTGTCAACAGAAGACAAATTGAATCCACTGGAGATGTTCAGAAGAAGGCATTACAGACCTTGATGGGTAAAGACAGGACCATGAGGATTACCTGGATAAAACGGTAGTGCAGGTTCCTGCATCAGCCACTTTGACATGGGGGGTAAGCTCATCTGTATGGGCAAGTACTCACATATTTGTTCAATGAACAGTCCATCACCTGCTAGCTTCACCTTCACCAGAAGATCTATCCCTGATGAATAAGAATCTTGAAAGCCTCCAGAGTTTCATTATGAAAAAAAAAACACTTCTCATTAGTAAGATGTAAGTTGTGTAAGCAACTTCCTAAACCTAGAATTTGGCCCCCAGAAGTAGCCCCTATAAATCCTAGATTCTGCTTGGTTTCTCTTGCTGCTTTTGGTTAACTGTGGATTGTCCCAAACCTATCAGTTAATTGGGTCATCTGATGATGATGAGCTATGTTTCAGGTAATTGAGGCATCTTTAAGCATAGGTTAGTTTTATGTTCATTAGGATCTCCTAGGTGCTGGGTGCCATTTATGCCCAGCAGAAGCCCTTCTCTTCAAAGGCAATACTCACAGTCACAGACAAATATTGTCATTTCTTTGACAAGCCTGCTCTGACCCAGTCATCAGCCATGGGGGAGAATCTTCCCTGGTAAAGTTGTCTTCACTGTTAGAAATATAGCACTGGACTCCAGTCCTCTTCTTCCTTCCTCTTTCGTTCTCTGGAGCTCTTAACCCATCATAGCCCCCCCTCCCATGACCTTATGCTGCTTCTGGCTGAACACAACCTTCTTCATCATGGGAAGAAGAGATCTCCCTAAAGCAGTGCCTTCCCCACAGGGTTCGTCTGTACGCCAAGTCACCCCATTCCTCATTTTGTGTACCTCAAAGAGATAGCCTCAGACAGGCTAAAAGCGGTTTGAATCTAATGTTTAAGTAATGATTAAGATAACAACTAATATGAGCAAAATTAACATCACTGAAGCATCAGCAGACTTAACGCCTCCGGGAGGCATTTTAAGGATGATTTTATTACCCTAAAGTAACTGCTAATTTTTTTTAAGTTGCGGTCTCACTCTGTTACCCAGGCTGGAGTGCAGTGGCTTGATCACCACTTATAGCAGCTTCAACTTCCTGGGCTCAGGTGATTCTTTTGCCTCAGCCACCCGAGTAGCTGAGACTATTGGTGCACGCCACCACACCTGACATTTTTGTATATAGAGAGATGAGGTCTTGCTATGTTGCTCAAGCTGGTCTGGAACTCCCAGGCTCAAGCAATCTTTTTACCTTGGTCTCCAAAGTGCTAGGATTACAGGCATGAGCCACTGCGCCCAGTCTCAGGAGCCACTAATTGAGCAGGTGACAGTCTGTTCATCACTCTTTCTCTGTGCCAAAACTGCACAAAACTTACATTAACAACATGCCCTGACACTTCTAGTCTGCTGCTGGTCTTTGCCTTAACATAGACGGTAACATCCACTGGACTCAACTTTCTCCCATGCACAGGCAAGAATTAGTTGTGTGTTATCCTGAAATACAGAGAGGAGTGAGAAAATTTCATTCACTTATTCAACCCATATTGAACATCTGTCACACCAGGCATGAAATCTAAGAAGGTCTCCATAAAATTCAAGTCTTTATATTCTAAGTAAAGACAAATAAGTACAGTACAGTATGGAAGATGCCAGCCTTATTATTATAGTTACACACAGGGAGGGTCCTGTGGGAGCAGATTTATGGAAGACTAGTATTCTCCCAATGACCAGGACAGGGAAAAGATTTCAAACAGAAGGAAGAATATTTACAGAGGCCTGGAACTGTGGGAGCACCGGGCCAGGAGTTCCATCCAAGTGAAGGGTATCCAGTCTTTACTCATGGTCATGCTCCTGATTTTCCTACAATTGGAGAATGAGTCCCTGGGGACATAGCCAGATGGTCTACTCTGCAAAGGCCAGTGAAGAATTAAATCAATTGCCCAGACAACTCACAGACCAGATAGGCTGAATAAGGTGCCACAGTTTCATGGGCAAAAATGCCAGCCTGGGTATGCATCTTGGCTCTGTCAATATTAGCCATGTGGCTTGGAGCAACTACTTACATTCTCAAAACTTCAGTTTCATTATCTCTAAGATGGTGAAAAAATAAACATCTCATAAAGTTGTCTAAAATGTGCAATTATAGAGGTAGTACATGTGAAGTACCTAGCACAAGAAAAAACAATCTCACAGCACCCTCTAGTTTCTGATTTTCCCTCCAATAACATCTTTCTTTATGGAGAACATAAGTAGAAATGACTATTCCCAACTGCAGCGGAATGAAGCAACTCTCAGCATTCAGGTCTACAATCTCAGAGGAGCAAAGGAGAAATGAACACCAGGGTACTCCTTACCTGACTTTGTGTCTAGAATAGGCCCCAAATAGATCCAATTTTCAATGGAACTTGGACTTTAGTTTCCGTATTCGCCCTTTTGCTGATCCTTTTTATTTTTTTTTTTTGAAAGCAGGATATAGTGAGAGTACAGAAAAGCTCCCACACTGGGAGAGAACCCGAGGGGGTTGCCCTAATTTTTGTTTTCATCAGCAATTCTTTGAGCCCTTACTAGCTAGCATTCTAACTCTCCAAGAATACTTTGAGGGACAGCCAGCTAAGGACAAAATCCAAGAATAGATCATGGACAGCTAGGGGAAGCAATCAGAAAGCTAAGCAGGAGAGGTAGAGGGGTATGAGAGGAGGTGGGCAAGCACAAGGTAAGCTTTACCCACTTCATATCCTTGATAAGGATCAAGCCTGACTGTTGTACTAAGGTCTCCTAGGCATGAAAGATAGCATCATTCCTGTAAGGTTCCAGAACTGGAAAAGGAATTTCAAAATCATCAGGCCTGTCCTCTGCCTCCAGACCTAAGACCACCTAAGAACTATAGCAAAGATAGAAATATCTGCCTAATTATTGAAGAGCCCTTCATTTCTCCTGAATCACCAAACGGATTTTTTTTTTAATTCTCTTTACTGCCTCTCTCAACTCAAGAAACCAGCTCTGAGTGACAAGCAAAGAAAACAAAGCAGAAAAGGGAAGGGGAGAGAAACATGTCCAATTAAATCAGTGAAATTTAATTGCCTATATGGGGAGTTAAGCTGGACAAGGGTAATATCAGAGGACAGCTGGAGGTGGGAATATCCGCATGCCTTAGAGACTGGGTTTGGGTGCTAGGAAGGGTATTTAACCTACTTCTGTTTAGTCCTTGGTCTGTGCTGATGTTAATACCGATTTAACTCCCATGCACTAGATTTCTTTCAGGGGAGATCAGATATAAAGCAGCAACCCCCATTCATTCACTCCTTCACTGGCTACCTACTGTGTGCCAAGTGTGCATCCAGGTCTTTGTTGGGAAGTGAGAGCTGCTGTCCTGGTAAGAGCAGCCTTCATGATCTCAAACACCCCCTCCAGCTTAACTGTGAGCACACACAAAGACAAGATGCTCTGCTTCCCTCTCCATCAACACAGGGTTCAGCACCTTGGAGGTGCTCGATACAGTCTCACTATTTGACCCACGTTCTAGAAGACAAGTTCCCCTGACCTCAGGATAGCATTTAATCCACAAAAAAGGCAACTTCTTCAGAAAGACCTATTTTATAGAGTAGGTTTCAAAGACTGCCTTTGTGCTCAGAGTAAGTAAATTGACATGATAAAGGCCAGGTTTGGGGTGTCCCTAAAATGCGGGCACATGTGGTACGGGACAAGAATGAGCTCCAAGTTCGCAATTGCTTTGTTTTAACCTTGGCAGCCCTGCAGCTTGGCTCTCACATTCAAAGGGATGATGTATTTCCCCATATTTATTATTTGCACTGAACTACTGAGGAAAAAAGCAGAGCAGCAGGCGATGTGTCTCAGTGTTCCTGCCAGGAATAACAGAGAGGCCTTGCACCAGCGCCTCATTAGCTTATGGAAAACAGTTCCCTAAGGAAACTGCAGGGTGTAAATAAATTTAAAACATTTCAGCCCTTTGAGGCCTGCAGATGCCAAATTTGTAAAACAGTGGTGGCTCAAGAACGTTGTAACACTCTGTTGCACGTCTCATAAATTTAGCATACATTCTATAGTCTGTTTATAAGCAAAATAATGTGATATACTCTTTTCATGTAATGTGCATTACTTTGTTATTAATAAAAAATAAAAATGGTAGGGTAAAGTCAATAAAAAAGAATAGGCTGGTTCTAGAGATAGTCAATACATACTGTCCTAACTCGGGGTCCTGGTTAAAGAAATATTGTCTGTAGATGTACACCATGCCCTAGTATATGAGAAAAACTTGGCATAGCTCCATACATTATCCATGCCTCAAACATGATGCTACAAGGTTATGCATGAGAGAAGTGGGTGAAGCCTTAAATCTCTAGCTGAATATTTCTCTGTTAATTGTTAACAAGTCATGCAAAAAGAATGGTATCATGGACTTGAAAATCATAGACAACATTTGTTCTAATCTCCTGAGACCCAGAGAAGCAAAGTGACTTACCAGAGTCACAGAGTCACTGCAGAACTGGGAGAAGAGCATGGTATTCTTTATTTACTGCTCCTCATAAGACTAGAAGGATAAGGGCTGCCCAGCACTTAGCACCCTGCCTGGTACATTATGAGCACTCAACAATTGCTGGCTATGACTACCACTGTAACTATTGTCATTATTTTTGCTACCCCACGGTGATGAGTAATATAACTTTTTTTTTACTGTGCTTGATATGATTTCAATTTTTTTAATTTATTGAGTCTTGATTTGTGGTCTATTATATGGTTTATCTTCAAGAATATTCCATGTGCTGATGAGAAAAATGTATATTCCATGGTTTGGGGATAGAATGGTCTGTAGATGTCTGTTAGTCCCATTTCCTCTAGAGTCCTGTTTAACACCAGTGTTTGTTAACTTTCTGCCTTGATGATCTGTCTATTGCTGTCAGGGAGTGTTGAAGTCTCCCACTATTATTGTATTGCTGTCTAACTTTTTTTTTTTTTTTAGGTCTAGCAGAATTTCTTTTGTAAAGCTGGGGGCTCTGATGATAGGCACACACATATTTTAAATGGTTATGTCTTCTCATTGGATTGATCCTTTTATCATTTTATAATAGCCATCTTTGTCTTCTTTTACTGCTGTTAATTTAGAGTTAATAATGATAAAATGAATCAGAGAATGACTATTCCTGCTCATTTTTGGTTTCCATTTGCATGGAATATTTTTCTCCACCTCTTTACCTTGAGTCTATAGGAGTCTTTCTGAGTTAAGTAGGTCCCTTGAAGGCAGCAGATATATGGTTGTATTTTGTTATCCATTCTGCCAGTCTACATCTTTTTAGTCAGGCATTGAGAACATTTACATTGAGAGTTAATGATATCTAAGATACTATTCTATTCATCATGCTGGTTGTTATCTGGTTGCCTTTATTTATTTTCTCTATTGTGTTGATGTTCCACAAAGCCTGTTTATTTATTTTCTCTATTGTGCTAATGTTCCACAAAGCCTGTGAACTTCATGATTTCCAGCCTTTTTCTACTATATTTCAATCTTTTATTTTGGTATTTAGAACTTCTTTGAGTACTTCTTGTAGAGCCGGTCTAGTGGTGACAAATTCCCTCAGCATTTGTTTGTCTGCAAAGGACTTCATTTCTCTTTCACTTATGACACTTAGTTTTGCAGAACACAAAATCCTTGGCTAACAGTTATTCTATTTGAAGAAATTAAAGATAGGACCTCAATCTCTTCCAACTTGTAGAGTTTCTTCTGAGAAGTCTGCTGTTAGTCTGATAGGTTTACCTTTGTAAGTTATTTGATGCTTTTGTCTCACTTCTCATAAAATTATTTCCTTCATATTAACTTTGATAATTATATGCCTTGGGAGTGACCTTTTAGCAATGAATCTTCTGGGATTCTTTGGGCTTTTTGTTTCCGGATTTCAGATCTCTGGCAAGGCCAGGGAAGTATTCCTCCATTATTACCTCAAATGGGTTTTCCAAACTTATTGCTTTCTCTTTTTCCTCAGGAATACCTATTATTCTTAGTTTTGGATGTTTTACATAATCCCACATTTTTTGGATATTTGTTCCTTCTCTTGATTCTTTTCTCTTTATTGTTATCTGATTGGGATAATTCAAAAGCCCTATCTTCAAATTCTGAGATCCTTTCTGCTGCTTATTCTACTCTATTGTTAAAACTTTCCACTGAATTTTGTACTTCCCTGAATGCTTCTTTCATTTCCAGAATTTCAGTTTGTTTGTTTTTTAAGGTGTCTATATCTTTGAATTTTTTTATTCATGTTCTAAATAGTTTTGTTTTTCTTTTTAATTTCTTTATGTTGGTTTTCAACTTTCTCCTGAAGATCATTGACCAGTTTTATCATCAACCTTTTGAATTCTATGTTTAAAATTTCAAAAACTTCATTTTGGTTAGGACTCATTGCTGAAGAGTTGGTATAGTCTTTTGGGGGTGTTGGAGAACTTTGTTTTTTCATATTGTCAGAATTTTTTTTCTGGTTTATTCTCATTTGGACTAAAAGGGAGGAGAAGACCATTTCTTCCTATTTGAGATTTGCAGAGGGGCTGACATAGGCTCTGTAGGGTTCTCTTGGTTATATATAGCCTTAATGTGGTGAGTTTCTCAGCTGCCAGACGTGGTAGCCTTTATACATGCACTAGCTCATGGCATCCTGAGTGAGTGGCCAGAGTGGCTTGGAAAGTGTTGTTAGCTGGCATTTGGAATCAGGTCTTCTCCAAAACTGAGGTATTATATTTGATGTGGCGTGCTGTACTGTTGACCTCTGGCCAAGAGGTGGTGCTTGTGGGAGAAAGCTGGCTACAATGGTGACTGTAGAGTTTCTTCTTGGTGAATGTTGCTCCAAGGAGAGGCCCATCCAGCCCAGACCAAGGGCAGTAGTCTGGGGGTTTCTCAAGTTTTCAGTCTGTTTTGAGCCTTTGGGGGTAGTGCAGGAGAAAGCAGCTGAAGCACCACACAAGTGTGTACTCTTAGCTACCCCAGTGGGGATTAAGAGGGAGTCCCAGGCCACTGGGATGATGCTTCCCTACTGCATCCAGAGGCTGCAGTCAACTTTGGTGGTGCAGGCAAGAGTTCAGCCAGTTCCAATGCAGGTTGGTGGATTTTTATTCTTCTTTGTTCTAACTGATTATTATCACTCCTTTGGAGACTTGTGGAATGTGCTACTGAATCTGTTTCTCTCTAGATGCTGAAGAAACTCTATTTTGGTTTACTCTGTAGGAGAAATGCACTCTAGCTCAATACTACTTACTTTTATCTCTTTGCCAACAGGTGATAATTTCCCTAAGAA
Source organism: Cephalopachus bancanus (assembly GCA_027257055.1). Lineage (NCBI taxonomy): Eukaryota > Metazoa > Chordata > Mammalia > Primates > Tarsiidae > Cephalopachus > Cephalopachus bancanus. The sequence continues at coordinate 732,795 of JAPVLO010000170.1, read as the reverse complement.
GTTCAAACTAGGGTAGTGTCACATATGCTATCAGAAAATGTTAAAGTGTAATTTTAACCCAGTTTCATCATACAATTCATTGGGTAATCCTCCCAAATTCTTGAGTCTAAGAAATCCCATACACTCTTAGTTTTCCTTAATAATATATAATGTATTGTATGCTATGAAATCATGATTTGTTCACTGAGCACCAATAGACCAATAGTTCCATGAGGGAAGGAACCATATCTGTTTTGTTCATCACTGCAAGCCTCAAATCCTACTACATAGTAGGTGCTCAATAATCATTTGGCAGGCATGGTGCTCTGTAATAGACACAAAAGCAAATAAGGCACCCTCCTTCTCCTTAAGAGTTTCATAGTCTGATGACACTAACTCTTCTTGAACCTATTTCAACACAGTCCACACCATCCCTCTGAGTCACTAGGTCCATACATTTACCTCTCCACAACATAATCCATATTCATAATAACATAAGAATAGTTCTCAGGCAAGATTTCATAAAGATATGCCTTAAATAATAACCATAACAATAATAGCACCCTAAATACAATGGAGAAAGATGACACAAAAGATAAATGGACATTTGGACTATATAATAAAAGAAAACTATCTAGCTTACACTAAATAATTAAAAGGTTACATAATTATTTTTTCAGAATAAGCAAGTAGAAATTAACCTAAATTTAACTCAAATCAGGAAAAATGAACCTCTCTCTAAAGAATTCAGTTCTGTGAAGCAATTTGGTCTATATAAAAGGTATATAGCACTGAGTAAGCAGATCAAAGATTTCAGCACAAGTTTAGGAATCACAACATACAAGCTAATATCTGACCATTAGCTAAGGCTAGCCCTAAGAAGGGAGTAGCTGGGCAGCCTAGAGATGTATAACCAAGGTCCCAATTCACAGGGAAACTTTCGTGGGATGGGAGTGGGGGGCTTCTAGCAGTGCTTCTCAAACATTAATGTGCATCAGAATCCCCTGGAGTGCTTGTTAAAACACAAATAACTGGCCACACCCCAGAGTTTCTAAAGTAGAGCCCAAGAATTTTGATCTGTAGCAAGTTGCCAGATGATGCTGAAGTGACTGGTCCAGGAACCCCTGGGTTAGGGAAAGCACAGCACACACATTTCCCCAAGAAGTCTGGAAAGCAAGGAATCCATGCCAATGACCTACAGTGTGTGTCCAACTTTTGCTTTTTAAAAAATTCCTTGAGCCAGTCACCAACCATGTGAGCCATACATTTGAGTGACTCTCAAGCCAAAAGAGAATATAAAAGAATTAAGAAGATATCTCAGTTTGATTATAGGAAATAGTCTGAGATGGAAGCCAGAAAATAAAAAAAAAAAGTCTCTGTAATAGAGAAAAATTAGAACCAAGTCAAGGGGATGGTTGGAAGAGCTTGACAGGGGAAAGTGGATGAGAACAAATTGCACCACAGGATCTGGGCCAACGAACTGGGATTCACCAGACTGTGATTCCAGATCTTGTGAGTAACAGTGCATTTATTGAACTCATACTATTATTCCAGGCCCTCCCTTAGGGATTTCCCATGTCTCTGTGAAACCTCATAACGTCCTCTGAGATGGTTATTATCTCTTTTTTACAAATGTGGAAACAAAGCCTCAAAGAGATTAAATAATGTCACTAAAGTAGCAAGTAAATGGTGGATTCAGAATTCAAACTTGTATCTGTCTGACTCAAAGGCTTGACGCTTATCATGATGCGAGTCTGGCCCCTCTCTAAAGATGAAACCTAAAGGGAAAGGTATGGAAACCACAGCAGTACATGTGCCTATAAAGAAGTAGGCACATAGGGGTGTTGTGTGCCAACTCAAGCTTTGGCTTTGGAAATGGACAGACCTGCAATCAGATCTGCACATCTCTACTTAGGAGCTATGTAGTCTTGGGCAAATCACTTCATCGGACTTCAATTTCCTTATCTGTATCACGGGAATATTAAGATCTACCCTCCAATGTTATTAGAATGAGTATAGACCATTTTATACTAGAACTTCAGACATCTAGTTTATTTTTTCAGTACATGTCCCAGTAAATAGATATTCAAAACTGAAGGTGGTGGTGATGGTGGTGGTGGTGATAATGGTGGTGAAGGACAGACTGAGGTCCCAGCAGTGTAGGACTAGAAGGAAAATGCTCCTTCTAGCTGTAAGCGAGTTTCACATTTTAGTCTCCAGCTTTAGATCAAACCTACTCGCAACACAAACAGAATCTTCCACTGTCAGTTCGCAAAGTGGAATGTGAAAATGGAGAGATATCTGAAGAGTGGAAATGAGCAACTTCTGATCCCATTTTCAGAAATAGGATAAAATATCACACATATTCCAGAAATTCCAGACTTTCAAACTGACGATTGAACCTGTATACATGCAGTACTGGCATCACAACGGAGCATTCATTAATAATTTAGGGATAAAGCAAGTAAAGTTGCCACTGAAGGGTTGCCCAGTAAAATCAATGTAAAATGCTGGAGTTAGACCAGAAGTATTTGAAGTAACCTTGAGGAAACAGTGGTTCAAAGACTCCAACAGATTTCACTGGAAACTAATGGGAACCTAATATTTACAGAAGTAAAGGAAGAACATAAAAAGGAAGTTGATATGAAATAAGACATAGAAAAAGGAAGTCAGATTGTCGACAGTGGGCAGTAACTCTTCTTTGCCAAGAAGAGTTTGCTCTGGCCCAAGTAACCGGCACTGAGCCAAAAATTCCTTGGGGTCTCCAGGAATTACCACAGTACCTGGCAGCTCAAGTGCCTGGCTTTATGAAAGCCCCAACTGTGATGTACTCTAGGAAGCCAGGACTGTGATGATAGTCTTCTTAGAGGAGGGGCTAGCCCCTATGCTCTGCTTTTACACGTCATTCAGAAATGCTCCCTGGTATTTCATGACCTATAGTAAAAGGTCCCAAGTCATTCATAGCCTGACATTCCAGCCCCATTCTACTTTCCTTTCCAGTGTGACTTCCCCTTCCTCCGCCTAAATCAGCTCTCTACTCCTGCCAAGCTTATCTATTCATGTCTCTGCCCCCCAAGTAGCCTTGTCGTCTCTTGCCTCTGTGTATCTGTCTGAACCATAAATGCTCTCTCTGCTTTTCTGAACCTCCTGAGATCGTATCTCTAGAAACACCTCACTCTCCACCCTGATCATCTCAGAAGAACTTTCTCTCCCTCATTTTTAAACTCTTTGAGCCCTTGTTTCTCTTCCACTCATTCAGCATCCACTGAATACCATCTTGTGTTGACGTTTGTATTTTTCAAATAGTTGTCTCTAACCCACCCCCCTCCAGATGAACTACAAACATCATGTCTTATTTATTGTTGCATCCCACATTGGGCCTTACAGAGTTAGCACTTAATAAATGTTTGTTGCTGCTGTTAATGACAAAAAAAAATGCTTTGGTAATTCTGAGGCATCTGACACTCCCAACCCACCCAGACTCTATGTCATTATCTCTCCACTGCAGAGAAACAATGTCCCTCCCACCAATAGTTTCCTATGGCTCTTTCCTGTGCCCTCTCTAACCAAGGACAAAAGGACACACTTGTTATTTGTGTCATCCTGGATTGAAGCTCATAGGCTCTCACACCCCAGCAGTGGCTCTCTAGACCTTCTTTTGGTTCCCAATCTACTATAGGATCTACTAAAAAGCACTCAACATCTCTGGACTTCTGGTCGTAAATGAGTCTCCCCTTCCACATCAGGTTGTCATTAAGACAAATGAGATAATAGATTGGAAGATTCTCTGAAAAGTTTAAAGTCCTATGCCTAAGAGAAATGTTTTGAGAAGTCTAATTAGCTCATTTAGGTCTCTAGAAGATCACTTAGTTGGTACCTTGGCACCCTAGCCACTTTAAAAGTATCATTCCCCTTTCTTGGAGCCTATTTTTTGTTTTGTTTTGTTTTGGTCTTGAGTTGGAGTCTCACTCCGTAGCCAGGCTGGGTGCAGTGACACACTCACAGCCACCACAGACTCGACCTTTTGGGCTCAGGTGATTCTTCCACCTCAGCCTTCCAAGTAACTGGAACTACAGGCATGCACCACCACGCCCAGCTAATTTTTTGATTTATTGTAGAGATGAGGTCTCGTCAAGTTGCCCAGGCTGGTCTTGAACTCATGAGCTCAGGCAATTCTCTCACCTTGGCCTCCCAAAGTACTGGGATTATAGGTGTGAGCCACTGCGCCAGGCCTAGTTTTGTTTCTTAATCAGAAAAAGGCTAAAGCATTAGAGAGAAATTGGCTCAGAGAGTAATCCTTAGATAGAAAGACATCTTAAGAGTTCATTGTGCTGTGTTTGTTTTCTTCTATGGCTTAATTCTACATTTAGACATGCTGAAAAGTGTTTTATTTTTTCAAAGCCTTCAAGAGTAGCCTTTGAAAAAATAAATGCTTAAATATGCAAGACAACTGAGAACAGAAGGTCAAGCAAGTTTGGGAAACCTCAGTTCCTCAGATTTCTCCAATTCCATGGACCACGGTTAGATGGGTAAAGTTCTCAATATCACTCAATTGGCTGAAAGGGGCCAAGGGAAAACCACCACACTAAAGCCCCTGTTAGATTTTTCTTCTACTAAGAGGCTGCTTCAAGTTGAGACTATCTGCATAGAAATGTTCTTTCTCCTCTACAGGATGCCCTAGTTAGGCTACTGATGAGTAGACAGTGACATGCTCAGCTAATTCACCCTCAAACATCTATTGAGTGCTAACTATATGCCCAATAGAGCCATAAGGCAAACAAGCTTTAGCTTTTCCATAGATGACTGCAAGAACCTGATGCTTGTTGACATATCACAGTTAGAAAATTTGGGGGCAAAGCGTTAGTGCCTGCTCTAATATAATTCCCCTTGGGAAGGTTCTTCTTGCATTTTTGTTAGGCCCCACATTCATGCTGTTGATTGCATCAGGCCCTTATTTAAGAGCAGATATTGATAGGTGAAAAGATGAGGATAAAAGCACAGGAAAGTGGAAAAGGAGGTAGAGGAAAATGCAGTAAGACCTTTCCCTGACCCATCAACACATTAAAAAAAAAAAAACTGGTGAGCCTGTCTTAGTCAACTCTGGTTGCCGTAGCAAAATACTACAGACAAACCTTCAGTCCATACACGTGTCTGTCAGGCAATGATGTCCAGATCATCTGGGTGGTTGCAAAGGCTCAGGGTAGGTTTTACTTAGCACTGCCTGATGCCCCACTGTGTGCAAAGCACAGGACTGAGCCCTATAGGCAGTGGTTGAAACTGTGCTGGAGTCCTCAGAGGAGCTTACTGTTTAGTGTAATAGGCACATAACATACAAATCAGACAAAAGAGCAGATGGGGTGGGCTGCAGGGGAGGGGCTGGGTGCTGAGGGACAGTCTCGAGGTTCTAAACCCACAGAAAGAACTGCTTTGCAATGTCAAGACCGTGCAGGAGCAAGGCCAAGCGTTGGTTGGCACACAGCTGGATACTGTACTGGCTGTTATGGAAAGACCAGTCCTGGTTAGTAAAGGGTCTATGCACAACAGGAGCCTCCAGGACCCAGGCCAGCCATCGTGAAGTGCTATCTGGTTGTTCGGTTGGTTGGTTGGTTGGTTGGTTGGTTGGTTGGTTGGTAAATATTTTGAAAATCACACCCATGAGTTAGAATTTTCTCTGGGGAAAATTCAGACCAAAGCATCCCTGGACAGGAGTGGGATATGGGAGAGACTTCCTAAGCTTTTTAGCACGCTTAGTCTCTCTTATCTCAAATTAGTTCCTGAGTGTGTATATAAAATCAAAATGATGCATGACATTATACACAGGTATTCACGCAATATTTGAGGAACTCCTAATCGCTAAGACAGTAAGAGAAAATAAATGAAAGAATAAAGCTGAAGTCAGAGGTTCAGGACACCCTACTCCTGAGTCCTTTAAAGCCAGTTGGAAGATAGTAGAATTGCAAGTTGAGTGAGGACTCAAAACCGTTATCATTGATTAACAGAGGTGGGATTCCTGGTTCTTCTAGTGGTGGAGAATGGCTTCAGAGACACTGGGGACTGTTGTGAACTGAATGTTATCTGCTAAAGACCTAATTCTCATGTGATCACATTTGGAGACAGGGGCCTTGGGAGGTAGTTAGGGTTAGGGGAATTCATAAGGGTAAGACTCTAACAATGGAATTAGTGTCCTTATAAAAAGAGACACCAGAGCTTTATATCTCACCCTCCACTGTGCACAAAGGAGTCGGGTGCATACACAGACAGATGGTAGCCACCTACAAACCAAAAGAAGTCTCAGAATGAAACCTACCTTGCTGGCAGCTTGATCTTGGATATACCAGTCTCCAGAATTGTGAGAAAGTTTGGTTGTTTAAGCCACCCAGTCCATAATATTTTATGTCAGCCAAGCTAAGACAACATGACATTCCTGTTTCTTTCATAACAGCGCTATGAGGTAGGTCCTGTCATCTCCATGTGAAAGATATGAAAACTGAGGCAGGAAATCCAGAGTTGGATTCAAGTCTATACTCAATAGAACTACTAGGCAAGACTGCCACCTAGAAGTGCCTCACAATAGAAATAATCATATACATGGCCAGTCGCGGTGGCTCACACCTATAATCCCAGCACTTTGGGAGGCCGAGGTGAAAGGATTACCTGAGCCCAGGGGTTTGAGACCAGCCTGGGCAACTTGGTGAGACCGTATCTCTACAATAAATAAAGAAAAATTAGCTGGGCGTGGTGGCGCATGCCTGTAGTTCCAGCTATTTGGAAGGCTGAGGCAGAAGGATCACTTGAGCCCAGCAGGTCGAGGCTGCCATGGCCGTGAGCAGCACTGCCACTGCACTCCATCCTGGGCAACAGAGTGAGACTCTGACTCAAAAGAAAAATAAATAATCATACCATCGCTGGAATAATGTCAGCTAACGTGTGGAGTACTTACTGTGCTAGGATATCATGTTAAGCTCTTCACTTCATCCTCACAATAACCCTTTGGGGTACATATTTAAACGCAATAAAACCCTTTGAGGTACATATTATTAGTCCCTCCATTCTAATAGCACTTATTTAAAAAGCCAAGGACTTCGTGGCTCTTCACTTCTTACTTCTATCAGTAATTAACTTTATCCCGTATTTCTTCCTGTAACCACCTTCACCACATTATTTATGGACTGTCATGTGCCATCTTATTGGGTCATGTGCGTTTTTCCAAATGACCTTAAATTCTTTCTGGAACAAGGCAGGTTGCGCCCTGACTTTTCTTCCTTGAATCCACAAAACAGCAGGATGTCAGAGCCCCGCTGAGCTCACAAGGACGATGTCTGGAAAAGAGCCAAACGAGACGCTTTCTGCTGGTGGTTTCTTATTTTTTGTCAGTTCACACGAAGCCCGCAGTCTGGTACTGAGGGAAGCAAATCACATCCAGGCACACGCCGAGGAACAGGTCCAGCCCCGATCGCTGGCAGAGCTGCGGCCCCCACCCTGCCTCCTCGCAACTCGCTCGTGCAGGCCCTGAGCAGGCTGCCAGCACCACGCTTCTCGGGTTACATTGAGTGGGGGAGAAGCACCACTACTAAGGCAGATGTGGCCCAGCACACCACCATCCATCTTCCCCGCCTCTTCCAGGATGTAAACAGAAGGTGCTGGGTTGAGTCTTTTCCACTAAGAGTCAGAAATGCAGCCCCTGCCTTGGAGCCCAACCTCCCTCCCAAAACTAGAACTGACCGCATCTCTCCTAGACTCCCAGGCTTCCTGGGGTTGGCTTCATCCTTTTGCAAAGGCTTTGGAGTAGAGTCTGACATAACAGCATGCCCAGAGTGTGAAGTAATAAGTGGGCCACGTGCCAAGAAAATGTCTTTTTTTTTTTTTTCCTTGCTGGACCCCCAGAGCGGCCTGAGGAAGGGCTATGCACCCTCGGAGCAGGTCTGCATAGCTGAGGGCAGGGTATTCAGACACCTCACTGATTTCCACTCAGGGACCAAATGGGGTAAGACAGCTCCTCTGGAAGATCAACTTCACCCCAAAGTGCCGTGGCTGTCTGGATGGGGGTAAGGGGTAGACTTATTTTTTTTAGAAACTGGGACGCCTCATGTTGCAGTGATTGCTATTTTGCTCACTTTTATCCATGGTGGTTTTCTTCATACGTGTAAAACTAAAATGATAATATTGCTGTTATCTTCTGACTAGTTATTTCTAAGGATCTGTATGTTTCCTCCACAGTCCCTGAAGCATCCTCTGATACCAGAGGTTGACCCTATCCACACCCAGAGCAGTCAGGACTCACCTGGTTGGACACCATGGGTCCTAAAAGGCCCATCTGACCCAAATCTCTCCTCCACTGGCCTAGGGATCCTCCTGCAGGAATGTCCCCCATAAAGTCAGCCTTTAGGCAGGAAAGCCAACCAGAACAAACTTAGGAGCCAGAATTCATCATTTTTATCAAAAAAGATTTCAATTATTTTTTCTAACTGGTAACCTCTGTGTCAAGGGTCTGAAATTTATATGCTGCCATCCTTATGTGCAAAATAGTTGTTTTTTCCCTCTATCTCTTAAAGGAACCTCCCATGTGTGGTAGAAAAATAATAATAAACTGTCTAGTTAAGTTCACTCAGTCTCTTCCTATTTAAAGCAGTTTCGTTTGGAGTACATATTCTCTCAAGGGCCAAACTCACTTTCATTTGGGGTTGGCTCTTTCTCCCAAAAGGGAAAACTTGGTAAGTGGGCATGAGGTGACATTTGTGTGTCCTTGAGACAGTAAGAGGAGATGGAGATGTCTCATACTACCCTTCTCTGTTGATCACTGTGGGGTCTCCCAGAATCTGGGTGATGGTCTCTCTGAGTCACTTTAGAAAAACTTGGGTGTGGTACCCCTGGCCCTTTCCCCTCTTCCTGCTAGTCAGGAGGTGATGAGAAATGGGGTGGTGTGTTGAGGGCCATAGAGTCTCCCCACAATCCTGATCCTCTTACCTACAAACTCTGATGTGAGAGACAAATGAACAATTAACCACTGTATTTGGAGGTCTTCTATGTTACAGAAGCTTAGACCATGCCCTAAGTAATACAAAAATGCATTTACATCCCTAAACACCTAAATATAGTGAAAAGAGACTCTCACTTGAGATCCAGAAAACCTAGATTTTAGTCCTACCCCAGACAAATTAAATCCACATCTTTGGGAGTAAAACCAAAATGGGCATGCTTTAAAGGCCCTCAGTTTGGAAATTAATACAGAGCATTTTTCCAAATAGTGAAAAACAAACAAAAAAACCCTCCAAAAATTAAGCAAAAATCAACTTTACAATCTGGAGAATAAAAAACACTTTTAAATCATTATATCAAAGAGAAAAGTAATACCACAAACTCAGGATACAGTTTCTTCTAGGGCAAGGGCATGGTTGTGACTGGGAAGAAACACAGGTTCTGGGGTTCTGGCAGGGTTTTTTTTTGTTTGTTTGTTTGTTTTAATCTGATGTACTCATGAGATTTCCTTTACAACTAGTTGTCAAACTAGACATGTAAGTTTTAGACATAGTGAAAAGGATTTTAAGAAATTAATTTAAGGGATGGTGCTCAGGGTGTCCTCAAAAGTAAATGCATAGTTTCTAACACATGTGCCAGTACACAGGGCATGGGTTCGAAATTAGGCAGATCTGGGTTTGGGTTCCAGCTCTGCCACTTTTAGCTATGCCCTTTAGGGAAAGTGTAAAAACTACCTGAGCTTTAGTCCATCTATAAAATGGAGGTAACATAGATATCTATCTCAGAAGGTTGTTATTAGGAAAAAATGAGATAAAGCAATACCTTCCTCAATTCAGTTTTTTAATTAAGAAAGTGTTAACATAGCCAGACACACATGGAGGTTTACCTGCCTCTGTCCCCTGCCTTTTCCTACCCTGCATCTTCACCATAGAGTCTGGCCTGGCATATGAGCTGGGTCCACATCGACCTCTAACCCTAGACCTTGAGAGCCTTGGATAGCAGGGACCACATTTCATTCCTGTTGTTGACTAGAGTGAACCATTGCTCTCAGTGTTTGACCTCGAGTAAGCACTCAATGTGTGCTTATTAAAAAAAAAGGATAAATAAAAGTTTTTTCTTAATAGATAAAACCTTTTCCAGGTTTAGAAGATTACAGACTGGGCCAGCCACGATGGCTCACACCTGTAATCCTAGCACTTTGGAAGGCCAAGGCTAGTAGACTGCTAAGCCCAGGAGTTCGAGACCAACCTGGGCAACATAACAAGACCTCATCACTAAAAAAAAAAATAAATAAATAAATAAAAACTTAAAAAATTATTCAGACATGGTGGCATGTGCCTGTAGTGTTAGTACTTGGGAGGCTGAGGTGGAAGCCTCGCCAGGAGGTCAAGCCTACAGCCCACTGTGGCAATCAACCTAGGCAACAGAGTAAAACCCAACTCAAAAAAAAAAAAAAAAAAGAAGCAGATTACAGACTGTAAACAATGCAATTCATTTAGACTAACTGCACTTACTTATAGACCATAAACAAATGCAAAAAGATTTAAAGGTAGATAGATAAAATTTGAGTCTTCTTCCTCTACATCTAAAATCTAATCTGTGTGTCCATACATCCTCATAGTGTCTCTGACAGAGCCTCAAGTTTAATAGGTGAGAAGACATTACCTTCCCCCTATGATGTCAACCTCATAACCTTAGCATGTACTAAAAGGTTCCCCTTAAGGATTCATTTTCCATGACATAACTATGTGCTTCTCAGGCCTATTTATAGCTTGATCCTGGACCACCTCATAGATGTGATATATCCTTTAAGTCAACCAGCAATATTCAGGAGAGCCCCAGGCTTACTTGATTTCATAAAATTTTAATCCTTTTCCCTTTCATCACTTACCTTGCAAACTAAAAAGTCTTGGTCTTCATAGGCATGCCTCTGTAGACCCTGGATTGTTAAAATGTCCTTCTCCATATGAGACAAGAGGTTGCCGGATCTACTGGAGCCCTAATACAAGGTGTTTGAGAAGATTGCCAGCCTCCACACGCCTCCCCCAACACACACATATCTGCAAAGCAAATGTTACTCCCTCCTTTCCCCACATCACCCCTGCCCCTCCTCTCTCTGCCACATCCCTAGGCTAACTTCATGCTTCCCGTAGCACAGGCTCAATCACTTTCAGAAACTACACCTCAGTATGAATGAATCTCAGATGGTTTCCCAAGTACAAGATCAATGAAACAAGGGGAAAAAGAGAAGAGATCTGAGTGCCTGAAAGGACTGGTCAGAGGCTGTCACTGAGGAGAGGAGAGGCAGTGAATGGAAGGAACCAAAGAAAGAGAGAAGTAAGACATAGTATATCTGCAATATCTATTACATGCCAGGAACTATGACAAGTGATTTTATGCTAACTTGTTGTGTTTAGTCCTCTCCCTCCAAGATAGACATCCTTTCAATTTTCAAAGGAGAAAACTGACTGAAGAGAAAACTGAAAGATTAAGGAAACTTTCATAAGATCAACTCAGGCAACAAAAATTTAATGTGCTCTGGGCATGGCTACAATGGAAATTATGAGGGCACAGCACTCATCCTTAGAAGACACAACCAGCTAAGGCCCAAGACAGCAGATGACACAATCTGCATCTAAACACCTGGTGCCAAGTTCTTTCCTCTGCACTGACTTGCCCACATCCCTGCTTTTCCTGGAATCAGTGCCCTTGCAAACATGGCCTCATTGTAGGCAAATGGATGGTTCCTCTAAAGAACAGTGTTTTGCTGAAAGACAGCCTGACTGTCCTCCTCTTGCACAAATAGGTGGAAGCCCAAAGGAGACACAAAGCATGAGTGGTGCCTTCCCTGTTCCCCATTGTACACAGAGCAAAATGAGCCTGAGTCAGGAGGAGGACAACCTGAAAGAGGTGACACGTACTATCTCCCTCCACCAAATCCCTCTAAACACGGCTCTGCTCGAATATTTTAAGTAATAGAAGGACTTAAAATAAATACTGAACAGGGTAATCCAAGGCTGATGATTGGTTGTTTGTACCTGAAAAACGCACTTCCCAAGGTCCAAGAAACACTCAGAAGACAAGAGTGAATGTTTGCTTCCACATTGCCCACACAGAGGTTGGGAACAGGCCAACGGATAGAGAAGTTATTACCAGCAAGATTTACACTTACCCAGCAGGAGTGGAAATGCTGCAAGAGTTATATGACTCACCAGAGTTCAGGGTTAACTGATACATCATAAGAACATAAACTAGTAACTTCTGAAGGTGACCACTAAACACAGCACTCAATCTTCTTGGGTCTGGAAAACTTTCTTAAGGGTGTCTTGTTAAATGACTTTTTACTATCAGCAATTGGTCCTCTTTAAAAGACCCATGCAGCTAGCAGCCTTCTACTGGCAAGGAAGACTCATGGAAAGTGAATTTGTCCCTCTAAAAAAGTCATTTATCTTAACAAAAAGACAAAGCAAGGTATAGGAAGCTCTCATTTAGAAACCAAGATCCTGGTGCTGTAACAACACTCAATCACAAAACTAAGTTTCTTAACCCTGGGCCACGCTGACCAAAGATTCCTAACACTCTACCCTGCCCAGGGTCCAGTTTGATATGTACCTTGAAATGGGTGCTGTGCCTTCACAGTTTGGTGACATATATTCCAGTATAGTGAAAAAAAGAAAGTGAAAAACTTCTGCACAGCAAAAGAAATAATCAACAGAATGGACAGAAAACCTACTGAATGGTAGAAAATATTTGCAAATTATCTCAGACAAAGGGGTAATATTCAGAATCTACAAGGAACTCAACTCAGTATGAAAAAAGCAATCCCATCAAAGAGTAGGCAAAGGACATGGCTAGACACTTCTCAAAAGAAGGCACACAAGTTGTCAACAACCATGAGAAAATGCTCAACATCACTAATCATCAGAGAAGTGCAAATTAAAACCACAATGAGATTTCACTTCATACAAGTCAGAATGGCTATAATTAGGAAGTCAAAGAACAACAGATGTTGGCACAGTAGCAGAGAAAAGAGAACACTCACCCACTATTGGTGGGATTGTAAATTAGTCCAGCCTCAGTGGAAAACAGTAAGAAGATTTCTCAGAAAACTAAAAACTGAATTACCATTTGGCCCAGTAATCCCACGACTAGGGAGCTACCCAAAGGAAAATAAATAACGTTAAATAAATATATAAAGAGATACCTGTATTTGTTGTTCACTGCAGTACTATTCACAGTAGCACAATCATAGAACCAACCTAAGTACCCACCAACAATTAGCTGGTAAAGAAAATGTGAGATATATATGAATACTACACAGCCATAAAAAAAAAAAAAATGAAATTGTGTCCTTTACTGACTCAGAAACAGAAAACCAAACACCACATATTCTCACTCATAAGTGGGAGCTAAATGGTTACAAAGAGGGAAAAATAGACATTTGGGATACCAATAAAGGGGAAGGTGGAGGAGGTTAGGGTTCAGAAATTATCTATGGGGAACAATGTTCACTATCTGGGGAATGGGCTACCCGAGACCCAATCTTCACCACTACTCAATATGTCTATGTAATGAACATGCACGTGTACCACCTGAATCTAAAAAAAGAGAAAAAGAATAAAGAAAATGACATTATTTTTTCTAAACTTCAATCACTTTGCAAGGACCAGGATACAAATAAAAAATCTCCCAAAACTTTAGAGGTATTCTCATGAAGAAATCAGGCATTGGAAGATGTGGGGAGGGAAATCCATTATTATTAAAAATGCGAAAGATCTACAAGGGGGACCCAAAAAACTCCAGAATTATCTTTTGGAGGGTGGGTCCCTTGTAGTATAGGCTTCCCTCACTAGGGAAATGTTCTAGGAACACACTGGCATCAGTGTACCAGCTAGCATTTTTGTGAGAGGCTATGTTTGGCTAGAGTGAATTTTTTTTTTTTTTTTGGAGATTCTTTCAACATGTTTGCTTATTTCATGATGGGTGATTTATGAGTGCACCTGCCCACACCACATCTGCCCACACTGCACTGAGTGTTCAGTTTTTGACCAAAAATGGCATGACCCCATGCCCTGCCCTCCCTATTCACCAGATCTCAGATCTCACCCTGAGCAACTTTTTGTTTGTTTGTTTCCCCAGTTGAAAAAACTCCTCAAAGGGAAACGTTTTGCCAATGTGGAAGAAGTGAAACTAAAAACAGCAGAAAGAACTAAAAGGCATAAAAACTGACAAGCTCAAAAACTATTTTTGAGCAGTGGAAAAAGCATCTTAACAGATGTATTACACCAATTGGAGAGTACTTTGAAGGTGACTGAAGTTTAAACATATAAGAAAAATGCACAATTTTTTATAAATAAATTCCAGAGAGTTTTTTTGGGGGGGTTCCCCCTCATATCCTTGAGTATTTGCCTTTGTGTCAGTTTCTTCTCGAAGGACTTATAGCATCTACAAATACCTGCATGGAAAACAACAGTGGCTCCCAGTGATCATTTCCAAACACCCTAATCTTTTGCACAGTCTCACTACAGAAGAAGAAAAAGCCAGATAATTTTGAAGCCTCCCTTGCAGCCAGAATGATCATGAGATCTGTTGCTGGCCATGAGGTGCATAGGGACATCTGTGAGGGACATCTGGAGAAGAATTTTCCCCCTAATGAAATGAGAGAGGCTCACTTTGCCCTCAAGTTTCAGCTTTGGTGACTAGAATGAGGCAGACATCTTGTAGCCATGAGTAGTAGATAAAGAGCCACTAAGCCAGTATCAGGGTATATTAGATGGGTTCAACCCATCCTGGAAGCACCTGACCCTAGACTTCTTTTTAATCATAAATTGTCTTTTTTTTTAGGGCACCACTTGGTGGTTTCCTTATTACTTGCCAAAAGCATCCTCCAGGATATCATGGGTGTCTTCTGTTGTTGCTTTCCTACCTGCTTTTGAGTAGGACTTGGCACTTCACTGCAGCCCCTAAAAGCAAACCCCATTCCCCCAACTATCAGCAATGAATGTAGATTTTTGCTGAAAATCTTATGGAACTATGAAGAAGAAGACCAAGTCATACATCACCCAGTAAAATTTAACAAAAATCCAGGATAAATTCATTTGTCTCTCTCCAAAAAACCAGTTTGATCCCAATTGCCTATTTTCTCTTGACTTTTCTCCCATGCAGATTTCCCAGCCTTGGATCTTCAGTCTTTGCTGCCTTCCAGAAATTTCCAGTTCCCAGCCCCCTCCCCCTTCTTAATCTCCAGAAATTTAGCTTTCTCCTGGATTATCCAATTATGAATCCTTACGCCCATCACTCTACTTGATAAGCAAAAGGTATTACTTTAGTAGGATCTGTCCTCTTTAGAAGATAGAATCTATGAATGGTGGATAGTAAATAGAAAATAATCCTTCTTTTCACAAATAATTTGCTTCCTACCACACTATACTCTCTTTTGTTG
Organism: Cephalopachus bancanus; assembly: GCA_027257055.1. Lineage (NCBI taxonomy): Eukaryota > Metazoa > Chordata > Mammalia > Primates > Tarsiidae > Cephalopachus > Cephalopachus bancanus. The sequence goes on along the minus strand of JAPVLO010000170.1, from coordinate 717,398 downwards.
CCAGAGTTTGACTAACTGGGAGAGAGGGAGGAAAGAGGAAGAAAGAGAAAGGGAGGGGAGCAGAGGGCAGGGGAGGAAGGGGAAAAGGGGAAAAAAAGAAGAGAAATAAAGTTAAGGCTTCCCCTCATTGCTCACTTTTCTACCATTGTCCTCTCCCCCCAAAAAACTCCATTCTTCTATTTTTCCTTTTATATTCAGCCTATGGGATCTCCTTCCACTAGCTGAAAAAAATTTTGAAGGAGTATCTTATACTCCCTGCCTCCCTTTTCTTTCCTCTCATTCACATCAGCACCTGATCTGTGACTTTGACCTCTCTGCATCACAATGGAACTGCTTGGTAGGGTCTAATATCTCATGGTGCCGAGATCACCTATCCTGGTGAAATTAAACAGCATTGTGACAGTATGGTGCTATTTCATTTTAATGTAAGTGTCTATTAGCTAGGATCCCATCTTAAAGTGTTTTTGGACAACAGCTCAGATTAAAAGATCCAAAAAAATTATCTTTTAATTCCTGTCACTACCAAGACATACACACACTCCAGAGCCATTACAGTTCTACAAGAAACTCTGTCTCATAGTGACAGTATTGGCTTGGGCCCCAGAGGCTGGGGTCACATCCATTCAGGATCCACTTGGATAGAAGCCAATGTCAAGAAGGTGGTATTGATATGAATAGACACCTCTCAAAAGAAGATATACAAGCAGCCAACAGATACATGAAAAAATGCTCAGCCTCATTAGTCATCAAAGAAATGCAAATTAAAACCACACTGAGATACCACCTAACTGCAGTCAGGATGGCCATCATCAGTAACTCAAAAAACAACAGATGCTGGAGAGGAGGCGAAAAGGGAACACCTCTACAGTGTTGGTGGGAGTGTAAACTAGTACAACCTCTGTGGATAACAGTTTGGTGATTCTTAAAATATCTAAAAATTGTCCCATATGACCCTGCAATCCCCCTACTGGGAACATACCCAGAGGAACTCAAATCACTTTATGAAAAAGATGCCTGCACATGCATGTTTATTGCAACATTATTCACAATAGCAAAAACATGCAACCAACCATGCTGCTTATAGAAAGAGGACTGGATTTTTAAAATGTGGTAAATATACATGATGGCATATTACACAGCCATAAAAAGGACAAAATTATGAACTTCACAGCAACTTGAATGGACTTAGAGTCTGTAATACTGAGTGAAACAGAGCTGAGTATCACATGTTCTCACTCATAAGCAGACCTTGAACAATTATCATAATACTGTAAGAAAGCAATTGGCAGTAACGGGAAACTGTCAGGGAATGGAGGGTAGAATTGGCAGTAGCGGGAAACTGCCAGGGGAAGAGGGAGCACACCTCATTAACAAGGGTACCTATATAATGAACATTTGTACACCTAACCCTGAATTGTACCCTACATCTTTAAAATTTTTTTTTTTAATTTTTAAAGGTGGAAAATGAGACCTATGATAAATAGGTAGCAAGGCAGAAGCTCTAAAAGGCATCAAAATTGATGAGTTCAAAAACTTTTTGAGCAGTAGATAAAGCATCTCAATAGGTATATTGCATCAAACAGTGCTGACCAAACACACACACAGGTATCCAGGTGTTTAGAGATTCTTACTGCTTTTCTGCCCCCCAGGTAAGGCAAGTCTGCTTTGCTGAGGCCATTTACAGCACCTGCTCACCTGGCTGTAGTTGCAGATACCAATGCTATTTACTCCCCTGCAGTGCAGAAAAACAAACCATGGGCTTCAAGAAGTTTTTGCTTTTTTTTTTTTCACATTCTTTCTTAAAACATGGATTTTTTGTTTGTTTGTTTGTTTTTTAAGTTCAAGAGAATCCCTACCGATCAGGGTTAAAAGTTGAAAACGAATTAGATTCTAGCCCTTGAACATCAGCACGGACTGCCGGTGGCCAGAGAAATTCATGAGGCTGCTGGGCCTCCTTCCCTGGGTTTACCAAGGGGACTTCAGGATGGGGGTCTGCAAATTTGGAACAGTCTTTTGTCTCACAACTGCAAATGGCATGAAATTGAATCATGTGGAAAGGAGGAGGAGGAGAGAGGAGCAGCCAGAACTACAAGGGCCCTTGCCTTGCTGTTTCACGGGACTTGGAGTTAAATGCCTTTGCCATCCCCAGAGGACTAGGCTTGATCAGGTGACATACTGCTGGCTTCCTTTTAACCCAGCCGTCACTTTCAACTCACTTTTTGTCAGGCATCATGAAGCCAAGGAAGAGGCCAGAGCATAAACCAGGCATCTGTTTATTCAAGTGGTTTGTTGTTGTTGTTCTTGTTCCAGGGTTTTTTGTTTTGTTGTTATTGTTTTCTCATAGCACTGTGTTCTTTCCCAGCCACACGTGTAGAAAGAGCAACTTTGCCAAAAAAACACCTGATAGCACCAGCTGCTTCAGAGGAGAGGTGTTTCAAACAGAGTCCAGAGGAGGCCGATTACCTGTCTGCTTGAGTGAGGAAGTTTTGTTCAGCCAGAATTTGCCAAATGCAAGCTCCTTGGAGAGCTCATCGTCACTCAGATAATTTGATTTTGAGCACATGGACGTATGGTGGGAATTTCTTAGAAAATACACATTGAATCTAATCACTGTGTATATTACAGAATTGTTGTTCTACCACGTATTGAAGGGTGTGCAGGGAATCTGCTTTCTTGCTAATTAAAAAAGGGGAAAAAAAGTGCTGGGGGGTACAATGCACTTCATCCTAGAGATAGACCAGAAGCCTTCCTCACCTTACTTGCATCCCTTCTTGCCCCTCCACCGACACAAACAAGGCCCCCAAAGCCCACCCAGGCCCTTCTCTGCACCAGCATTGACTTTAGGGAGGTACTAAGAACTATCCGGTGGAGCTGACTCCTATCTTTATACAGCTGAATTGGTCCCATTGTCAACTCCTTTATCAGTCTCCAGTCTCTCACTTGGCACATAGAGTCATTCTAAGTCAAACAGAAGTGATCATTTTCTGGAATTAAATGAGTTGAGTTTGCCAAGCCAAGTGCTACTTATCAGCCTTTCTTGTGTCTAGGAATCTCAATCGAAGTCACCAGGATTTCTCCAAAAAAATTTTTGCTTATGTTTCCCTAGGCCAACCCTGGTTTACTATGGTTATTCTTAATATTATCATTATTATTTCATTCCAACCATGCCTTAATTTCAAGTATCAATTATATGGTCATTTGTGTTGGCCTGGGTCTACTGGAAAGTAAATGCCAAAGTGGGATCACACAAGCAAGGATTTTATTAGGAGAAAAACCCTAAGAGAAGAGATGGAGAGGGAGCTAGGGAGAGCTGAGAGAACCACCAGGTAACCAGGCAAATCTGGCCCCCAGTAAAGAAAACAGAGACAGAAAGGTGGCTGGGTGAAGATTCAGCAAGACAATCAGGAAGCTACAGAGCCAACATCAACTGTCAGAGGTTATACATGACTCCCAGGAATGGTATCCCTGACTCAGTATCCCTCCCCACTTGGTCATTGGCTGGGAGCAGGCTGGGAATCATGACTTCAGCGTGAATGTGGGGATGGATGTGCCAGGAGGGCCCAGCAGTGAGGGTCCTTGGTCAATTACCCCCTCGTGGGTGGCAGTCTCCAAGAAAGATGCATTCTCATGGATACCACATCCCTCTGTTTAGGAAAGTGATTATTCATCTCTATGTTGCCCTGTCATGCTTCCTACTCTCTTCTAAACCTGATGAAGTCTCAGGTTTAAGAAGAACCACCACTACAAACAAATCAACCATCCTCTGGGAGGTCAGAAAGACCCTAGCTAATTAGATGATGGCTCTCTTTCCCCTGCCACAGCCAGGCTGGGGAAGTGACAGAAGAAGATAAGAGCTACAACAGGGCAGAAGTGCCATTGCATTTTGGGAAGTGATTCTTCTTTGCAGAAGGAGCCAGCAGTGACACGGCAGGGCCGCTGCTGCACAACTCCAGATGCAGCGGTCACACTGCATTCTATGTGGCTGGTGCCTCCTTGAGCTGTGAAAAGCCACAGTCCCCTTTGAGGTGCTATGGCCAAAAGCCCCCATGACCTCTATCAGTATCTCCAGAAAACTGCCCCTAATACACACATACTCTAAAAAGCAGTGTCCTATGTCTGCTACTGTCTGCTAGGATGCTTCTCTCCTCATCCACAGGGATCTTAAGGACTCACAAGGTATGCGATAACCCACCTTTCCGAAAATCAGGCTCACCAAAGGCAAAGAACCTCTTTTGCTACAGTCTGATAAAGAACCATTCTGTTTCCCATTTTTGTTTGTTTTGCCTTTATTGTTTGAAAAAAGAATAGGGCCGCAATAGGAAGAACTAGTAAGAAAATTTTCCCATGTTCCTACCTTCCCTTTACTGCCACAGGCCGTCAGACACAAACATTTCTCCCCTCCCCACCACGCCATGTTACTCCCCTCCTTTGCCCTGGCAGTCAACCTAACATCAAATCTTGCAATCCCCATTGAAGACAAGAGAAGGCCAGATGGAATTTGATAGTCAGGCATAAATTCATCTTGAGGTCTAGCTAGAAAACTGCCTAACCCACTAAAATAACCACTTTGCTGTTTTACCATAAAGAATATGAACATGAGGCCAGGCATGGTGGCTCATGCCTGTAATCCCAGGACACTGAAAGGCCAAGGCAGGAGGATTGCTTAAGCCTAGGAGTTTAAGACCTGCCTGGGCAACATAGCACTAGGCCTCCTCTCTACAAAAAATTTGCCAGACGTGGTGGTGGGCACCTAAAATCCCAGCTACCTGGGAAGATGAGTCTACAGCCAGAGGGTTGAGGCTGCAGTGAGCTGTGATCGTACCACTGCACTCCAGCCTGGGTGACAGAGTGAGATTCAAAAAGAAGAAGAAAAAAGAATGTGCACATGGCAGAAACAGTCAAGGCATATGAATGCTATGCTCACAGAAGCCATTTGCTTTGAAGGAGAGCCAACTGTGTTATAAATATATAATAACAATATCTGTATAATAATAAATATTAATGTCTTTTAGTATGAAAAAGGAAATACAGTTTTTATACTTCATGGAAGTTAAATTAATGAATAAGGGTGGAGAATAAAAGAATATGCACCTGGAAAGACAAGAACCTCAGCTTCTCTTTCTGCTCTCCTTGGCACAATTACTCACCTGGGTATTGGGAGCGAAGTGTTTCCTAGCATATCAACTTCAGTGGCTTCAATTTCCCCTTTAAGTTCTGTATCCTCCTCACATTCTCCAGGCACTCTGACAAGTCACTTGTCCATGTGCCCTTTATGTAGCCTCTCAACTGGGAGACATCTGATGAATGTTGACTGAAATAATTGCACATCCCTCCTGCCCATAATGACATCTACTCTCCTGGTCCTACCTATGTGTCCTGCACTGAAACAGGAGTGAGCCCCTTGAAAGCCATATTTGTACTGTATGGTCGGATCTGATTGGCTCCAAAGGAATAACTGACCCAAACTGGCCAATCAGATTGTTTGTCCTAGAGACTTGTAATTCAAGTTTAAAAACTGGTGGACTCCCCGCAGGTTTGAAACCCGCCTGGGCAGCGAGACCTCATCTCTACAATAAATCAAAAAATCAGCCGGGCGTGGTAGCGCACGCCTGTAATTCTGGCTACTCGGGAGGCTGAGGCGGAAGGATCGCCGGAGCCCGGCAGGTCGAGGCTGTGGTGGCCGGGAGCGGCCACTGCACTCCAGTCTGGGCGACAGAGTGAAACTCCAACTCAAAAAAAAAAAAACTGGTGGACTGTATATGTATGGTAAGGAGTGGTAGAAAGTCATATTTCATCCCACAGAGGATAAAAAGAAACTGGTCTGCAGGGATAACAAATACCTAAAGCAGATAGAGAGGCAGGTGCCTCCAGAGTCCCACCCAGCTCCCTCAGGCCTTTCCACTTAGTGCACACCAGGCAACTTCCAGCTTCTAGCAGTTGAGAGCTTTCTCCAAAGTCTCCCTTGGCATACAAATATCTCAGCTCTCTCACTCTCGAGGTGGGATAACTCTGTGTTCTGGAACACTGGTTATCAATGGAGGGCAATTTTTCCCCACCTCCAGAGGCCATTTGGTGATATCTGGAGACATTTTTGATTGTCATACCTGGAGGAAAGGGAATGTGACATCTCTGGAGAAATCAGGGGTGCTACTAAACGGCCTACAATGCTGAGGGCAGCCTCCATATAACAAAGGATTATTCTGCCCAAAATGGCATTAGTGCCACGGTTGAGAAACTCTGCTCTAGGGGAAAAGATTGAGGACTGAGCTCCATTTACCCACAGCTGATAACCAGCTCAATAGGGTACCCTTCATTAACTACCTTCTCTTTCTGGTATTTGCCTTCCTCTCACAATTTAAGTGACTTGCCCTTGAATCCTTAACTCAGGATATGCTTCTGGGGGAACCCAAACTCAGATACCGAGTTTCCAGTATATTTTCAGTTCCTGACTCCAATGCTTCTAAAGAATTTAGGACAAGTGTAAAAGTTAGCCAACTATTTTTTTTAAGATGTGGAGTACAATTCAAGATTAGGTATACAAGTGGTCATCATAAAGTGTCCCCCACTTTACCTGGTTTGAGATCAGGTACTCTTATTGATATTATGTGCCCCACCCCCACCCCAGCAGTTTCCAGCTACTTCCAGTCCCTTTCTTATAGTATTATGGTAAATGTTCAGGGTCTGCTTATGAGTGAGAACATATGGTACTCAGTTCTTTGTTTCGGTGATAGATCACTGAGTATTATAGACTCTGAATTCAACCAATTTGCAGCAAAATCCATCATTTTGTCCTTCTTTATGGCTGTGTAATATTCCATGTGTATATGTACCACATTTTTTTATCCAGTCCAGTTTCAATGGGCAGCATGGTTGGTTCCATGTTTTTGCTACCGTGAAGAGTGCTGCAATAAACATGTGTGCACAGGTATCTTTATTGTAGGGTGATTTATGGAACAGAAATCGGAAGCATTTCCCCTGAAAAAAGAAACAAGACAAGGCTGCCTTCACTCCTCCTGTTCAACATAGTGTTGGAAGTTCCAGTTAGAGCAATCAGACAAGAGAAGGAAATCAGGGATAACCAAATAAAAAAAGAGGAAGTCAAGTTATCCCTCTTTGCTGACAATATGATCCTATACCTCGAAAATTCAAGAGAATCTGTCAAAAACCATCTTGAGCTGATAAAGGACTTTGGCAAAGTCTCAGTGTACAAAATAAATGTGCAAAAGACAGTCGCCACTGGGCTCGGTGGCTCAGCCTGTAATCCCGTGCTTTAGGAGGCTGAGGTGAGTGGACTGCCTGAGCCTGCGGGTTCGAGACCCACATGGACAACTTGGCTAGACCTCATCTCTACAATAAATCAAAAATTAGGCAGGTGTGGCAGCGCGCGCCTGTAGTTCCAGTTACTTGGAAGGCTGAGGCGGAAGGATCGCCGAAGCCCAGCAGGTCAAGGCTGCAGTGGCCCGGGGTGGCCACTGCACTCCAGTCTGGGTGACAGAGTGAAACTCCAACTCAAAAACAAAAAAAGACAGTCGCATTCTTATACACCAACAACAGAGAACCAAATAAAAAACATAATCCCATTCACAATAACCACAAAAAAATGAAATACCTCGGCATCTTCCTAACCAGAGAAGTGAAAGATCTTTACAATGAAAACTACAAAATACTGTTCAAAGAAACCAAAGATGATACAAATAAATGGAAAAATATTCCATGCTCATGGATTGGGAAGAATCAACATTGTTAAGATGTCCATCCCACCAAAGACAATCTACAGATTCAACACAATACCCAGTAAATTACTAGCATCATTCTTCTCAGTCTTAGAAATAACAATATAGCCAACTATTAGTTTTAGAGAGGGCACCGCTGATACACAGGACTGCCTGCACTTCTAACACCCATTGCAGGCTCATGCAGTTACCAAAACCAACCTCAATTTCAAACCAGTGAATAAACTAGGCTATAACCACTCACTCTGTGCAACTTTCTTCAATGGAAGTACCCACTACATTCCGCAATCAGAATCTCTATTGCTATTAAGATGACCTTCATCCCAGCATCCCTATCTACCCAGGACTGTTCTGGTTTAAGCAATGTAAGTTCCACTTCCCATGAAACCGCTGAGTCCTGGGCAAACCAGAACAGTAGGCTATCATAACTAAGATTCAGCATTTGATGAGTTTTAGATTCTTAGAAGCTTGCCTGGGAAGTATATACTTTAATCTCCATTTGAAATTAATGTATATATATTTTGAGTCAAAACGTCATTCAGGTAGGGTAAAAATGAGTGATTGGATTCAGGCACCCTCCCCCAGCTCGTACTGTTACTGAACACCAAAACTGCAGACAGGCTGGATTGAGAAACCTCCCCCGGGGCCATGTGAAGGCTCTTGGCAGTGAGGCATCACAGCCTGGTGGTGAGATCATGCCTAGAAAGACTTCTGAAAATGTGAACTGCTGAGATTCATCATTAATTACATATTAGAGGGCACTCGACCAGGAGAACACCAGGGGCTACAGGATCACAGCATAGCAATCCTGTGTGTTGAGAACACAGGGAATGCTTGGAGAGAGACTCAGAGATACCGCATGGGCTATAAAAATAAAACTGAGTCCCTCAACATTGAGTCCAAGAGAATCCAGCATTGCCCTGCATTCCTGGGACAGGTATGAAAGTCTTATCCTCAAAACACTCAAAATCTAACCATAGAAACAAAAAGAGTCCAGTGCATAAGAAACTACCACAATATGTGCAAGAGCCAATAAGTTCTCTAGGTGTTTGCTACATTCATTTGCCCTGTGTCGCTGAGCATTACTGAGCATGTCTGGCACTATGCTGGGCACTAATAACCTAGGAGGGGAAAAGCCAGGTGTTCCTGTCCTCACAAAGCTCATATTCCAACAGACACAAAACTTCAGATGGCATAATTATGGAATGAGCAAATGTTTGGTAAACACCATGAAGGAGAATGAGCAATAATACCATGTGAGCAATAATGTTTATTGTGTTCAGCCAAAAAGAAAATTCGGCATTGTGATCACGTAAGTGGACACCACGGGGGAGGATTATAGAAGGAAGGAAGTCTTGACCAGACAGAGACCTCCTCTTGAGGACTGGACTAAGTCTGGCAGGAACTAACTCCACTGAAGAAGTTGGCCCTGGAGAAGACAGCCAGTGGCCAGGCAAAAGGGTGGCTTACTTCCAAAATGGTGGCATAAAAATTGAGCAAAAGTTGTAAATGTATTACCAGCTGCTACAGTATGAAAGTCCCCTCCAAAACTCACATTGAAATTTAATTGCCATTGTGACAGTGTTATGAGATGGGATATTTAAGAGGCAGAGCCCTCATGAGTAGATTAATGTCTTGACCGTGAGAATAGGTTAGTTATCGTGGGAATGGGTTTCTGATAAAAGGCTGAAATTCCAGCCCTCATCTTCTCCTTTCCCCACAGCCCCATCATGGGATGCTTCCTGCCATGTTGTGCCCCAGCAAGAAGGTCCTTGCCAGATGTGGTCCCTCAATCTTAGATTTCTCAGCCTCCAGAACAGTGAGCTGAATAAACGTATTTTCTTTAGAAATTACCCAGTCTGTAGGACTCTATTACAACGGCAGAAAATAGACTGAGACACTGGCATTTTGTGGGAACTACTTGGTAACTTCACCTGCTCCCTGCTGTTCTCACCCTCTTCCTTCCCTCATTCATTCAGTAAATAGTTACTGAGTCTCTCCACTATGGAGCAAGGACTACACTTGATGCTGTGTTCATACAGCACTAAAAGAGACTTAAATGCCCCCAAAGGACTTGTTGTCTGGTGGGGAAGTTAGACAAGTAAATAAGAAGTAGTGGTAGGTGTGGTGAGGCCACAATGAGAGTTAAGTACAGAATTTCAAAAGTGCACAGTTTCCCCCACTAACATCTCACACTGCTCCAGCCCTAACCATTAATCGCTTTGCCTACTACAGATGTTGCTCCTTCCCATAATGCTTTTTCCCATGCCATCCCAGAGCTTGGAGTTTCTTCCTGCTCCCTGTTTCATCAGGCTAAGTCACACTTCTATTCTACCATCCTCTCATTCACATGTTGTGTCTCCTCCTTTGCTCTGCCATTATACATATGACACTCTCCTATTATAATATGTAACCACGCCATACAGTCTTGGCTTGCATATCTTTCTTCCCTACTAGACATGAGAAAAGGGCTCTCCTATGTATTATTTTTGTTGTTTTCCATTTTATTCATTCATCACAGTACCTAGGGTTTTGTTTTATTTCAATAGCTTTAGGGGTATACATGGATGCATTGTACAGGGTTTTGTTTTATTTCAATAGCTTTGCTTACATGGATGCATTGTATAGTGGTGAAGAAGTCTGGGCTTTAGGTGTGCCCGTCATCCACACTAATGCACAGCGTACCCAATAGATGACACTACACCCCTCTCCCCATCCAACTCTATCCAATGTTCATTATACTATTCTATGTACTATGCTAATCTATACCGCAGACCCTTAGGGTAGCTCCCAGTTATAAGTGATACCATGTGGTATTTGGTCTCTGTCCCTGTGCAGATTTTTTAATGAAGGAATTGAACTAATGAGTGAAATGGAATGATCCAAAAAAAAAAAAATCTAACTTCTAGGAAATCTAGTTTCTAGGAAAAGCAGTCAGGAAAATAAGGCCCGAGAATGATCATTTGGAACAAAGGTAGGCAAAGATAGCTGTGCCATTTGGTAGGATTCTGCTGACCCTTGAGAATAAATAGAATTTAGGTTTGCGAAGATGAGTGTGAAGGGCCTTCTGTGTGAGGCCACCACGGGTGGGAGAAAAGTGCCAGGGACACATCAGTGAGGAGATCAGCCTCTTGTCACAAGGTAGGATGGGAATTCACCATACTAAAGAGCTAAGTTAAAATACTTATTCTTGCTCACCAAAGTTTTTAAACTCAAGGGTAGAAGATTATTGTAAATCACAACTTCAAAATAGTAGTTAAAAAGAAAAAGATTCTGATTAACTGACGCACCGCATGGGGTCAAGTGAGGAGAACTGAGAGGAGTCTCCTAGTTCTTTGTCCCCATGTCCATCGAAGCACTGTCCATCAGCTGTAAAGGAGAGTGATCAAGACTTGATAGGGGTATCAAAAGCTTGAGAAATAGGCAGACTCTGTTCACCTCTACAATTCAATGCCTGAGCTTCTTGCCTAAGGAAAGAAACAGCTATGCACAAAATGCAGCTCAAGGATGTTCATTACTGTGTTTTATATGGTGGAGAAAATGTACTACCAAACCAAATAACCAAGGTAAGAGTTTTTTGGGGTTTTTTTGTTTGTTTGGTTTTTTTTTTAGTTGGAATCTCACTCTGTCACCCAGGCTGGAGTGCAGTGGCACACTCACGGCCACTGCAGCCTTGACCTGCTGGGCTCAAGCGATCCTTCCAACTCAGCCTTCTCAGGTAGCTGGAAGTACAGGCGCACGCTACCATGCCTGGCTTATGTTTTTTATTTATTGTAGAGACGAGGTCTCGCCAAATTGCCCAGGCTGGTCTCGAACCCCTGAACTCAGGCAATCCTCTCATCTTAGCCTCCCAAAGTGCTGGGATTACAGGCTTGAGCCACCATGTCCATCCAGCCCAAGAGATTTTTTTTAATGTATATACTTGTAATTAAGTTCTAAGCAACTATTAAAATCCTATTTTAGAATATTTAATGACCTGAAGAGATTTTTCCTGAAATATTGAAAAGATAGATTCCAAAACAGAACATGCTATATAGTGTAGTACACATGTTATACAACATAATGATTACAACCCAGACTGAGTTTAAATGTTCCTCGCTAGTTAATATCTGCATAAACTTGGGTAAAGAGTTAAACTCTCTGCAGTTTCTTCATCTGCAAAATGGGATGAAAATTGTACCCACTTCATAGAGTTATTGGAAACTTATGTTAGTTATCACAAAAGCAAAAAGGGCTTAGAAGAGTGCCCCTACATGGTAAGAACTTAAATGATAGAAACCTTTTACTGTGCGACCTTAAATTGTGATCAAAGTGTGTGTGTGTGTGTGTGTGTGTGTGTGTGTGTGTGTGTGTGTGTGTGTACGCATGCATGTGCACGTGGGTGTGCTTGCATTCACACACAACCAGAATATGTATGCATGTTGTGCATGTTTTTATGCCTATATTTGTGTGAGGAAGGGAGAAAGGGAAGGGGAGACAGAGAGAAAGGAGACTAAAAGGATTAACACAAAAAAGTTAAGGGAATTATTTCAATAAAATTATGTATGACATTTTCTTCTTTGTATTTTTCTCTGTTTTCCAATTTCTCATTATGAGCATGGTAACTTCAGTAACTACAGTAACCATTGGGGTTTGAAAAGATTCCTTACTCTACCCATGCTCTGAACCAGTTGAGAGTGTCACAAGGATTCAGCAAGATGGAGACCCAACTATCAACCATATTATTAATAAAAAGACTGGCCAAATAGCATAATATCCTTCTACAGGAGTAAGCTTATGCCAAAACCCCAGGCTCCTATCTGGGAAGAGCTCATGCCTTTCCAGACTTCCTGCGAGGCCAAAGGCAGATGAAGATGCCACTGCCCTGGGCTTCCAGGGAAAAGGCTTCCCTGGCTGGGCTCTTGGCCCCATTCTTTCTCCAAGGCTCTCCCACCTTGAGAAGATAGAGGGAGGAAAAGAGTATCCCTTCAGCAGAGCTCCATTTTCTCTGAAATGTGAAGCCTTAGGGAAAGTTTTCTCATCCTACCCACCTCTCAAACACAGAAATTAGAAAGGCAATATTAAAGAGAAACCAGGCTTTCCAAGGTGTTGGCTCCAGACTTCTGGAGCAATTTTGAGACTGTGATCTCTACCAAAATATATTCCACAGGACCTCTTAATAAACACTAGAAGTTCAGCTTCCCCTTGAGAAATGTGAAGTAAATCCTCATACCAACCTTTATGGTCAAGTCCATTGCTGATAATGGGGAAAGAGTGGTCCACTGAGATTTTGTTTTCAAAGAGAGAGAGAAGGAAGAGAGGAAGGAGCAGAAAAGAAGAGTGGAAGGGCAGGTAGGGGAGGGAGGAAGAGAAAGGTAGTGGGTAAAGGGAAAAGAGCAAATCTGGAGTTGGCCCTTTGAGCCACTCAGACTTTTCCATTAAATCACATCACAGCGATCTGTGACATTTACAGTGCCCAGGTGCATTTCACCTGATCAAAACTATAAATACTCTTCCACATGCATAGGTGCTCATGACCTGCTGTTTAGCCTTTTAAACTCAAGGAAAAAAATACATGTATTTGCTCAGAACTTATAATGTATAAGCCCCTGAAGCACTCTGTAGTGCAACATCTGGAATTCATCACCAAGGTTATGCAATACAAAGAGCCAGCATAAGGGAGATAGGCTATGCTTTAAAACTTAAATAAATACGGAAGTGAGTCAAGTCAGGGCAGATTACAAGCCCACCTTCCACTTTATTTTGCTTCTGGACAATTAGTTTGTAGGTTGAGTGGCACTTACTAATAGGACTAAGGGTGACAGAGCCATTAAAAACATTTAGAAATAAAAAATCTGAAGGAGATTGAAAGTCTTTAAGAAAAATCTATATACTTCTCATCATAAGGTTGTTTTTTTAGAATTAAGGTTGTGTGTGTGTGTGTGTGTGTGTGTGTGTGTGTGTGTGTGTGTGTGTAAATAGTTTTTCTTTGCCTAAAAGCAGAATCTTATCACACTTTACCATAAAATAATCGGGGTAGTGTTCTTTTTAAAACTATTTTATTTTAGATTCAGGAGGTACAAGTGCATGTTTGTTGCACAGTCATATTGTGTAGTGGTGTGGATTGGGTCTCAGGTGGCCCATTCCCCAGATAGAGCACATTGTACTCCATAGGTAAGTTCTGAACACTAACCTCCCTCCTTGCTTTCCTCCTTATTGATGTCCCCATTGTCTATTATTTCCCTCTTTATGGTCATTTAGTTCCTCGTATAAGTGAGAACATGCAGTGTTTAGCTTATGTTTCTGAGTTAGTTCACTTGGGATGATGTCTTCCTGCTCCATCCATGTTGCTGCAAAGAACATGATTTCATCCTTTTTAATGACTGCATAGTAGTCCATGGTGTATATACACCACATTGCCTTTATCCAGTCGATTGTTGATGGGCACTTGGGTTCTTTGGTTATTCTATGATTTTGCTACTGTGAATGGTACGGCAATAAACATATGAGTGCAGGGGTTTTTTTACATAATGATTTCTCTTCCTTTGGGTAGATACCTAGTAGTAGGATTGCTGAGTCAAATGGTAATTTTATTTTTAGTTGAGAGTTCTCCATATTGTTTTCCATAGAAGTTGAACTAGTTACACTCCCACTATACCACGCTGAATGCAGCCAATCTTGTCTGATCTCAGAGGCTAAGCAAGGTTGGACCCAGTTAGTACTTGGATGGGAGGGTGGTATTCTTAGGAAAGCCCTGCTCCCTGCCTTACACCATGTGTCCCTTGTACCTTACTGGGGCTCCCTGCACCTCAGTAATGTTGCAGCCTTGATGATCTTGTAAGTGATGGGTTATTCACCAAGCATCAAACCTCCCTGTTCCTAGTGAAGGTTTTGTAGCTCAGATGAGCACTTAAGTCCCCTTGACAGCCAAGGGTTTTTATACCTGCTCATGACAGAAAGTCTCTCCACTGTGGAAGAGCACAGAGATCAAGAGGACACAGAAGGCCTGCAAAAGAGGCATTGCAAGTGAGGTGATTCACAGTCAGAGAACTAGAACCAAAAAGAGTATGGATCCTGGAATCAGGGATAATTTTAAATCCTAGCCCTGTTTCTTTAGAGCTTGATTGCTTTGTCTCTCTGATCCTAAGACTTCTCATTTTTTTAAATGGAAATAGTATCTATCTAATTGAGTTGCTGGGAGATTTAAATATTCAATTATGTAAAATGCTAGAACCGAACCAGGCACTCAGCAGATCTCAATTAAATGAGTCTCTTATTGTGTGTTTGATAGTGCGTCCTAGGCAAAAGTTGTCCAGATCCTTAACTGTGAGTGTTCAGTTAGTCTCTTGAGGACTTATGATTTGGCTTGTATACAGCCATGAGGTTGGAAGGCTTTGGGTACTGACCACAGATTCCCAAAATGTCAGAACCAGAAGAAACCTGAGAAACAGTCCAAGCTGAGTGCTTTCCAACATTTTCTTTTAGACAGAGAACCTGACCTTCAAATGAAAATTGTCTGCTGAACTAAACAGATATAGCAGAGCTAATTGGCTTATTGTAGGGCGGGGGACAACAGGGCAGAAAATGCCCACCTCTTTTCGCCCCCATCCCTGCAATGATGCCTGTGAAGTGCAGCCACAAAATTCCCAAGTCCCCAGATAACACACATCCCTCCTATTTTGTAATTGGAGAAACCAAAACCCAGAAGGGCTAAGTTGCTGCCCCAGTGTTATTCAGGAAATGAATAATGGAGCCAGGTCTAGAATCCAAGATATGTTGCCATATGATGATGATGGTCAGTCAACCCCCAAGATATCATAAAGAAGGGGAGAGAAGAAATTTGTCTGTGTTGCTGGTCCACCTTCCCAGCTAGTGCTCTCTTCCTCCATCATCTCCCCATTACCCAGTACCCTCATCCTGACTTTCGACTGACAAATATTTCCCCTCCCTAGCATTCCACTCTGGTCTGCCTCCCCCGAAGTATCCCATACTCCTCCATCTCTTCTTCCCTCTTAAAATTTATCTGCCTACTCTCTCGGTCCCCGAAGACACTAATCACTACTGATAAACATGGTGACAAATTGATGCTTATATGTTACCTAAATAATTTCTATAAATACACTTAAATATGTATGCCTTCTAAAAACTTTTTTTTTTTTTTTGAGTCAAGGTCTCACACTTCCATGCAGGCTAGAGTGCAGCTTACTGCAAACTCCTGGAGTCAGGCAATCCTCCCAAGAAGCTAAGATGACAGGCGTTCATCACCACACCTGGCTGATTTTTTATTGATTTATTTTTCTTTTTTTAGAGAGTAAGTATTGCTATGTTCTTAGGCGGGTCTTGAACTCCTGGGCTCAAGCAATCCTCCCCCCTCAGCCTTTCAGAGGGCTGGGATTACATAAGTGAGCCACTATTCCCAGCCTAGAAACTCTTTGTAAAAAATTACTGTAAGGGGAGATTAATATTGATCACAAGGAAGTTTTAGACAGATTTTCTTTCAGATTGCACCACACCTTACCTTGACAGTCCTAGTCCTAGGATTGTTCCACCAGCAGCATCAACCCCCCTCCTCACACCTCTGATCCCAGTGCTCCCATTTCTCACCTCCAAACTCAATCAATTTTACTAATATTGTGAGTTATCATAGGAAAGAGGATCTCATTAAGTCATAGGAGAAAGTAGAAACTGAATTAAATATACTGCTATGGTCTGAATGTCCCCCGAATTCATATGCTGAAGCTTCATCGCCATTCTGATAATACAAAGAGTTGGGGCTTTTAAGATGTGATTAAGTCATGAAGGCAGGGCCCTCATGGATGGGATTAGGGACCTCACAAAAGGACTTGAAGGAGTGGGTTCACCACTTCTGCTCTCTTATGATATGAAGACACGGTATTCATCCCCTTCGGAGGATGCAGTAAGATTCCTTCTTGGAAGCAGAGAGTAGCCTTCACCAGACATCCTGCTGGCACCCAGACTTCAGAACCATGTGAAGATAAATTTCTATCATCTACAAACTACCCAATCTGTAGTCTTTTGTTATAGCAGCACAAAAGGATGAAGACGCATACCAAAAGGAAACCCGAGGGCTCAACTCCATTGAACTTTCCACAGATACACTCCTCATTCACTGTTCCCAAGCACCTGCTGGATAACTATGCCTGAGCAGTGCAAAAATCACAAACATTTTGATTGAACATAGTGCTACAGGAATGACCAGCAGCAAGAAGACAGATTCTCATTTCAGTTTTGCCATTAACTAGCTGCAAATGAAAATTTGAAATTCCCATTACCTTTCTAAACCCAGGTCTCCTCAACTTTAAAATGGAGAGAGAGGTTATAAGGACTCTAAAGTTCCTTCAGATCTAATTTTGTATGGTTCTGTCATTTTTCAAGCTTTTTACCTTATGGGAAGGATAGTGGAGACAACAGGTCTCCAAAAATGTGTGCTGTTCCTTTTGTAACTTCCCCTCCTCCACCAGCCTTGCCAGGGACTACTCCCAGACACCCTTGCACCTGGGGGGTAGGGGGCATGTGACCAGTTCTCACTAATAGAATATGAGTGGAAGTGATGCATGCCACTTCCAGGCAAAGCAATTAAGACACAGATGTCCCTTTTCCACACTCTCTTCCCCTAGCTCTGATTGGATCCAAGGGATTCTGAGGGCCTATAAGGGACAGAGTCACAAAATAGAAGAAACCTGAAAATAAGAATCACCACATGGAGGACGCCACCACTGACTGGGCGTACTCTCGCTGGACTATTACATGAGTGGGATGCAAATTTTCCTTCGGTGAAGACACTGAAAGGTGAGCAGCTATCCTTAACTTACTACAAGAGGTACAGAATTCTGTGAGATTTTGAGTTTCAATACAACTTGGAAAATATTTATACAAAGCACTATGCTAAGAGCTGGGGAGACTGAACAGGGAGAAAAATATAGTCCCTTCCAGGCTCAACCCTAGCAGAGACAAAGATATTCAGTACAAAGTTATGAGGAAAAATGAGGTAAGTTCCATAAGAAAAGCAAAGAGGGGAGAGAGAGAGAATGAATAAAAGGCCACCCAACTCACCTCACTGAAACTGGTCTGGAAAACATCCAAGTGAACCATAATTAGTCCCCGGATTGAGTTGAAAGTATTTGTTCCGGCTAAGTCATGTCTCCTGATACTCAGGGTGACCCACACCACCCTCTAGTTAACACACATGGTGTGGGGGTAAAATAGCAATAGCTGCTTCCTCTGAATGTACCATGACTCCCAGCATGCCCTGTATTATGCCCAGGCACAAAGAATGTGATTTGTCCCAGAGCTATAGTTCATCCTCTCCTAACTCTTTAATTCTACAGATGAAGAAACAAGATATGTCAGACCCACCGACCACCCAGAGGGACTGGGGGAAATACAATTATCATCATGGGAAAGCATTCTAAAAGGACTTATCCCAAGGTATTTCAAATTTGCTAACAGTTCTAAAAGGAGAACAGTTGGATATCAGGTGGTCACTAGCCACTGAAAGTTACCCTAAACTACTCAAGGTTTGAGAATATCGCCATTTATTATTTGGGGACTTGTCAAAGTATTATTTTCATTTCACTAATAAATATTGTAAATGTCAAAATAAAAAATACTCTAAGTTCTGGAACTTGTCTTATCTAAATCTATATGATCTGGAAATATTTAGCAAGGGAACTCTGTAATACAAAACAGATACAGAAAGGGTCCCAAGGAAAACCCTGGGGAAATACCAAACTATTAATTACATGTTAAACTGAAAGTCTCTTTAACAGCAATTGCCTATGCTGGAAAGAACAAAGCCAAATGTATTCCAGGGAAGAGAGTAGAGAAGTCCAAGTTCTTTGGCTCCTTCAAATAAAGGCCCTTCAAAGATAAAACTGTGATGGGTATTCAAATTTTGTTTGGATTATGGGGAGAGGGAAGAAGGAGCGTTTGGATTTTGTTTCCCAGATTTTAAGAAAATGATAATTCTAATTTTTTTTTTTACTGTAATCATGAACCCTAACCAAATAAAGATTTAAATAAAGATTATCTGCTTCAGGTCAGGAGTTCGAGACCAGCCTGGACAACATAGTAAGACCTTGTCTCTAAAAACTAAAATAAAAGTTAGCTGGATGTAGTAGTGTATACCAATAGCCCCAGCTACTTGGGAGGCTAAGACAGGAGGATCGCTTGAGCCCAGAAGTTTGAGGCTGTTGGTGAACTATGACTGCATCACTGCACTTCAGTTTGGGTGACAGAGTGAGACTTTGTCTCTAAAAATAAAATATATGTAAAAAAATTTTTTAAATACCAGATTATCTGATAAAAACTTCAAACTGAGAGCCAGGAAATCTCTCACTTCCTGCAAACCTGTCTAGAAGCTCTCTTCCCACATGCAATCCATTCCATCTACCAAAATATTTTTACTTTAAACATTATTTTATTTTTAAAGGAAAAGAAAAATAACGTAACATGAACATCCAAAAGTGATCCTCACATATATATATGCATGTGTAAATACCTCACACGTTTTGAGGATATCAGCATTAAGGCAGAGTTTTAAGTATGTGATATGTGCTCTTTGAATTATTTCACAGAGGAGATGTTAAATAATTAAGCAGCAACATTGATCATGTAGATTAATTATATCAAATTCAGAAGGAAGGTGACTGTGACCTGTACACCGATGGCACAGTTTGACCCAGTTTGCAAATGAATCATAAAAAGATCTCAACCTCCCACATAAGAGTTCAGCAACTTACCTGCGCCACCCTAGCTCAGCTCTGCATTTTTCCAAAAGCCATAACCACCAACAATGACGCATTCTTGGGCACCAGTGAAGGCCCCATAACTACTAGTGCACTACACTGGGCCTATGAAGCCTGTTTTTAAGTTTGTTTATCTTTTATTTATGTGCTGAATGCCCCCACAGCCTTCTCCGTGAGGCCATTAAGAGCTCATTTCTGAAGCTGGTGCAATCCTTGTTTTTCCTTTGGCTTTTGCCATTCAAATCTGGGTCTCTGCCCATGAGTCCCTGGTAGCCAGCTGGCTCCTGGGTACCTGCTTGGCACAAATTACTTACCCTTTTATTCCATGCTACCTGGCTTCTTCCTGCCACAGAGGTTTTCCCAGAACGGATGGAAAGCATTTCATACAGGATGAGCAATTATTTGTGTTGTGTTTTGCCACTGAGTTTCTTTATTGCTCTCCCAGGTAGATCTGATAGAATTCCTCTGAACAGCTGGAAAGGACATGAATCTGGGGAAATTTCTAGTTAATTGCTTCATGGGCTGTGACTATGGCATTGATACATTTTATTTAGTGGTTCTTTAAAAAAAATCTACTCATTTCTCTAAAAGATGTTTCTGCCAAATGTGGATACATTTTTTTAACATGTAACTAAATATTTGTAATAAAAGAAGAATTCCTTTAGTGTGTGAGATATTGTTGAAAACACTTCAGACTATTCCAACTTGTTAATGTGCAGGTAGTGAGTACTGGTAAAATTCAAATGATTAATTGCTTTCATATTAAGATTAATTTTTTTAAAAACATCAATCTTACCTTGAAGCATATTTAAAATTACAATAGTAGATTCATAAAAGTTGTATAAAGCTTAGTCAGGTGTTGATGACCTAGAAGACTCCCACCTAAACACACAAAAGAAGCTCAGGATGGACAATAACAAGTTCACAAAAGAGCAATTTATATCACATATTCTAGAAAATTTGATGTGAAGAAAAATTCCTATTCTGCACTTGGCCCTGCCAGCAAACCCTCAGCTATGGAGATGTCTCTCTGGCAACCATGAATTGAATCCCCTTACATCAATGCCTGCTTCTCTGACCACTGCAACGACCAAGCACTGAGTGGTGAGCTCTTATTTGAATGGTCAATCCATGCTGCTTATTTCAATTCTTCAAAGCAATGTCAACAAGATGACAAAGTAAGCATAGGAACAACCTACACAGATGAAAAATTACTTCTAATGTAAGTACTAATCCAGACTCTTTGTGAATATACAAGTAAATAAAGTACATAAACATAAAGTAAAATAAATATAAAGTAAATAAAGAATATATAAGTAAAATATGTCAAGCATAAAAGTATATGAGAACATATACGTACATAAGTAAATAAAGTAATTGGTATAAAGCAAATAGAGTATAAATATATATAAACAGAGTATATATAAGGTTTATAGAGTATATATAAAAATAGAGTAAATATATTTGTAGAATATATAACAAAAGCATATAAGCTTAGAGGTATAATTATATAAAGTATATAAACACTAATTCAGACTATAAAAACAATATTTCTTCTACATGTTGGGAGAATTGCTTCACAATTCCTGGGGGGTGGGGATGACTGTTATAGACATCCACAAATGAACCAATTACCTGTCCAGGTCAGCTACAGAGATACAGTTAGTACAGATAAAATAATTGGGAAAAGCTGGATAAGACAGTTTTTCTAGTAAATGGCCTCTTTTATTCACACAGCCTTCTTAATTTATTTATTTGGTATAGCACTAATGCTACCAAGAAACTTAACATGAAATAAAAATCTCTGCTTATGATGTGGTTTTGTAATTGACTCAAGTTTTACATGGAGAAAAACACTGAAAAATGTGTCAAAAGCTGTATACAATGTTTCAGGATGTTCACTAATTTTAGAAAAATAGAATTCTGCTGAAATCCTCAGCTGTTTCCCAATACATTTATTTCTAAGGAAAAGTCATGGGGAAATTCGTTTGACCAGAGTATTCCTGGTGTTCATGACTTCGGAGTTTCAAATCAAACTTGAACCTTTTGGGGTTCAAGTTTGTTTGTTCTCAGTGATACATGGTTTCCTGTTTATAAGAAAAAAAGAAAGGTCCTTAAAACGCTTATTTAAAAAAAAAAAACTCAAAAGTCTTCTTGGACCTTGAATCCCTCTTGCAAAACAATATTTTGATGAGTTAAGTGTAAATAAATCTGAAACATATGATTAAATTTCCATTAAAATGCACATGGGTC
The DNA here is from genome assembly GCA_027257055.1 of Cephalopachus bancanus. Classification (NCBI taxonomy): domain Eukaryota; kingdom Metazoa; phylum Chordata; class Mammalia; order Primates; family Tarsiidae; genus Cephalopachus; species Cephalopachus bancanus. The sequence continues at coordinate 695,665 of JAPVLO010000170.1, read as the reverse complement.
TAAAAATTATAAGGAGAAAAAATTCTGGACAAAACAAGCTTTATGCTTTGTTGACCCCGTAGCACTTGAAAAGTAGTTGGGTGCATCCACATCGTCACCAAGTTTGCCATCAGTATCTGAATATACCTTTTCAAGTTTTTAATGTAATGCTCATCATTTTAGTGCACCATTCATCACACCAGGGCTTTGCCACAGAAACAAGTGCCAATATGACCTTCATCCGGCCATCTGGTATGCCCCCCTCCACTTGCACCCGGGAGTCTAGACCCCCACCCCCTCCTGAGGGAATAGGTCCAGACCAGGATGTGCTGATGCCAGAGCTACCATAGGCATTTGGGCTACTTTGAACAGCTCAGAAAACAAGATTGTATATCCTGAGGAAAGGTGGGGATATCAGCCCTCCACACCCAGGAGTTATCTTGGGAGACCCCTCCCCACCATAAAAAAAAAAGAACTGGGTTTTCAAAGCATTGGTTGAAATGACTATTTTTGTCACTTGTCCCTCTTTACTGTACTCCAACCTAAACTCTCTCTTTGGTTTGCTTCAGCAAATATTGGCAGTGAATCAAAGAAGTACTGTAAGACTGTGGATCTTATTTGCAAACTAAACATGGAAAGTAAGCAGGTAGGGCGGGAGGTAAGGATCTGAAGCAGGCTCATTTTCCTAAGGGTCGAGTTCCTTATGACACCCCACACTGCCTACATCATGGAAAGAACTCTCAAAGGAGTTTCCGAAAGTCAGCGCTCATGCATCCAGGTGCTCTGTAAAATCTGAGAATTGTAGAGCCGGAAAAGGGCCTTAAGGACTGTTGTCTTGTCTCTAATCTGTCCCCACTTTACAGATGAGGAAACCAAGACCCAGAGAGAAAAGACTTACAGATATCACACAGTTAGTTGGTAGCAGGTCTTCTAAACCTAAGCATTGTCTTCATTGTATCAGGCATGCTATTCACCTCTAGCCCCTGGTCCTTTGGTGGCTTGTCTGTTTAAGAGGGACAATGTAGAAATTTGCAGCTAGCTGAGAGAATCACCTGAGCTAAAAGATGATACCATCCACTTCTGTCCATCTGTAGCAAGGAGAGGAGCAAAAGTCTGGAGAACTCATAATAGGTGGCATTCATGTATCACACACAATGGGATTTGTCAGCCACAACAGCAAATCTCTTTCAAAATTAAATCCAATGTCACAGAGATCAGTATTCAACAATAAAGGAGTAGCACATGGCCCTGATCCATGCTGGGTATCCCTGACGAATAAAACTGGCAGCAGAAAAAGGACATTTAAGTTTAAAAAATAATAATACACACACATACATGCATGTGCACAAAGGGTGCTTGCATGCCTTAGGAAATGAGAGATGCTATTCCACTCTCTTTTCTGAAAAAGCTCCTTGCAGTGCTGTTTGGAGTTAAGAATAGAGAATGGAGTCCAAGGTGCCTACGTGGCAAAACCTACAACAGCTAAGACCCTTCCAACATTTCTGGAATTCTCTATTTGTACATCAGCACCCATGATAAACTGCGTTTATTTTTGCATGGAACTATTTACAAAGTTGGCTCTAAGTTTAGGTAAAATAGGTCACTGCCTTGTTCAAAGACTCCAGAAAAACCACAGATCAAAAATACCTCCTTCCCCCTGATCCATTGCCTTGAAAAGTGCTTGGAGTATATTTTGATTATCTATGGCTACAGAGCAAACCATCCCAAATATTAGTGGTTTAAATTAACAATTGTTCTATTTTTTTCCCACAACTCTGGGCTGAGCTGGGCAGGTCTTCTCTTCCACATGATGCTGGCTGGGGCTGCAGTCGTGTGAAGACCCAAGTGAGCCGAACCATCCATATCTCATGGCTGGCAGTTGGTGTTGTTTTTTAACCAGAGTCCATACATGGTCTTTCCAGACGGCTTGGGCTTCTCACCTCATGACAACTGTGTTCTAAGTGGAGGTGTCTCAAGAGTGAACTTTCCAAAGAGGACATGGAAGCTGCCATTTCTGTGAAAGGCAAGGCACAGGGCAGACAAAAGATTGTTTTTACTGTGTTCCATTGATCAAAGAGCCCCTGCCCCAACCCAGATTCAAGGAGATAGAGAACTAGACCCCACCTCTCAGCATAGGAATGACAAAGAATTTGTCACCATCTTTAGTCCACCACAGAGCTTCATGTAATTTCTTATTTTTGTTCCATGTATAAAGCGAGAGCCATGGTAGTGGTCAACATGTTGGTTTTGCATAAAACCATCATTTCAGCTTTGTGGAAATGCTGTTTGGATCCTTTTCCAAGGGGCAGTTCTATAGGAAGAAAGGCATTTCATACATCAAAATCACGCCCCAGTTCTTAGCCCCTTCTCAAACTCTGGGCTCATCCACATGATTTGCTTTGGCCAGCAAAATGTTAGCCAATGTAATGCAAGAAGGTCTGAAAAGCGCTTCACAATGGAGACTGTCCTCTGCTTGTACCTCTGATAACACAATGAGAAGATGTTCCTGGGTCCATCTGCTAGGAGACACAGGATACCTGGCATAAGCCAAGTTGCCCCAGCTGAGGCCAGCTTAGATCACTGAACAACCAGCTGCCCCCATACAGGTGAGCCAATATCAGCAGAGCCCCCTAGCTAATTTCCAGCTAACTCCAGAATGAGCAATTACTATGACCCTAAAGCTGTATAGTTGTTTGTTACATAGCATTATCGTGGCCATAGGTAACTGATAGAGTAAGGGGACTGAGGATGTCTGAGAATGGTCAAGATTGCTACCAAGAAAGAGAAAGGAGACAGAAATCAAAGTTGACATACTTTCAATGTTTGACTAAGACTGACCCTGACTGTTGCCATGTACGATTGTTAAATATCTAATTGATTGAAATATAGGTATTTCACAGAAGTGATTCATTTGTAGCAGGGAATCACTTGATAACCAAGAGAATAGGTCTTATAAATGTCTTGTGATGACAAGAGAAGTGCAAAGAAAGAAAGCACCTCACTTGGTTTTGCTGGAATCAGTCACATCCACCGGCACTTGGGGCTGGATGCAGCTCAGCAGAGCCCAGAGTAAAATGACAAATGGGGCCCCCTGAGTGCGTGTACCCCAGAGGGAACCCTGGCCTTTGGCTATGGTTCATTAATGAGATTGAGCTTTCTCCTTGAAAACCTGGGTAGCAGCTTTGAGAATCCTTCCATGGATTTTGTCCTGAGTTTAACAGGCAGATGTAAAGGCTCCTTTTGTCTGAGTGTGGGTGTTGTGCAAGGTTTTAGCCACTGAGCTTATTTATCTTCTTTGCCATAAATTACAATCATAATGTGTGTGCATGTAATTTATGTGTATAAGTATATAACTATATACACATCTGTGTGTCTGAATATATATTCATCTCAATCCATGTGAGTATACGGGGTAAGTCCTACAGGAGCTATAATAAATAATAGGAAATGCATGGAGCCCTTAAAAAATGGTAATAATCCATGATTCACATTGCCTGTGACAGCCACACAGAAATTATAGCCTCCTTGCAGGTGCAGTTTTACAGATATTGCTATCTTTTCTTTCCAGCGAACAGCCTCTGTTATCATGATGACTGTAAATTGTCTTATTATGTAGTACACTGCTCTGAGCTTATGCAAGCTAGTTTTAACAAGAGGTTCTCAGCAGTAGATGACTTTTTTTCCATTGCAGATATACCCTCAAAATGTGTAAAACTGTAAAGCATAAGCAAAACTACAGTTCACCACAACTTTAGGGATAATAAATTGAATTCTCATGGTAACATTAAATTGTTGCATTTTAGCCCTCTCTCATTTTAAATCTATAATTAAATAAAATATGTATACAGTCACGCAAATGAACAAATAGTTATGCAGCCAATAACAGAAGAGATTCACATTAGGTTTCCCAGGCATAACAGATGTGTTTTATTTGACACATGGTGCTCAAGGTCATATATATAAACTTGAACACAAAAATGAATGTAAAGGCACTAAGGACACAAATTATTAACAGAGTACATACTTAGATGCTTACATATTTTTTGAATATCTAACTAACACTAACGCCCAGAGTATATACTCAACTATATGATGGCCAGAGTCCTACAATTTGATAAAGTTCTTCTTCTACATTATCTAGAAGACGGTAACCAAATCATTTTTAAGGGCAAGAAAACATCTTTGTGGATGGACACCTCCACAAGTTGACAAATTCAGTCAAGTATTCAGTCTTCCCAAGCATTGAGTATGCTGTGAGGTGGGCTGGAGGAGGGAGGGGAGTTGAGGGAAAAGGGAAGGTGTGCCGCTTCTAAAGTTGCTCTTGTGGAAGGCCAGGCTCTCTAGGCAGATGGGCAACAAGTGTGGAGGCCCATATCAGAGAAGATGGAAGAAACTGATCAAGACAGATGAATCATGAAACTCGATTATCTGTCTTAACAGACACTGGGACAGTAAAAGAGGGGAGATGGGAAAAGGAAATTAGGGTTCGGAAGTTAGAAGTTACCTATTGTGTATAACGTTCACTATCTGGGGAATGAGTCACTTGAAGCCCTATCCCCATCAGTTATACGTCCATGGAACAAACATGCATTTGCACTCCCTGAATCTAAAATTTTTTTTTAATTATCCATTTTTAATATTTTTTTTGCACTTATAGCTTCAAAACTCCTTGGTACAATAATTCGTATAAAAATAAGATTATTCAAAACAATATCATTGCTAAACAAAAATTTTTTGTTTGTTTGTTTGAGTTGAAGTCTCACTCTGTCGCCCAAACTAGAGTGCAGTGGCCGCTCCCAGCCACCTCAGCCTCGCCTGATGGGTGCCCACAATCCTTCCGCCTCAGCCTTCCAAGTAGCTGGAACTATAGGCGTGCACTACCATGCCTGGCTAATTTTTTATTTATTTTAGAGATGAGGTCTCGCCAAGTTGCCCAGGCAGGTCTCAAACCCGCGGGCTCAAGCAATCCACTCACCTCAGCCTCCCAAAGGCATGGAATTACAGGCTGAGCCACCGAGCCCGGCTGCTAAACAAAAATTTTAAAGAATAAATAATCATCTGATACTTATTTTTTAAAGAAATCATCAAAAGTCTGTCTGTATCCAAAGAAAAATTTAATAGATCAGATTCTCCCTTCCATGCAAGGGGACATTCACTGCTATACTTAGTTTTATTTTATTTTATTTATTTTATTTATTTATTTTGAGTTGGAGTCTCACTTCATCACCTAGGTGATGTGCAGTGGCACTCTCACAGCCACCCCAGCGTCGACCTACTGGGCTCAGGTGATCCTTCCACCTCAGTCTCCAAGTAGCCAGAACTACAGACACGCACTACCACATGCAGCTAATTTTTTGATTTATTGTAGAGATGAGATCTTGCCAAGTTGCCCAGTCCATTCTTGAGACCGTGGGCTCGGGCACACTCACCTTGACCTCCCAAAGTACTGAAATTACAGGCTGAGCCACTGTTACCAGTCTATTTATTTTTTAGTTGGAGTCTTACTCTTTTGCCTAGGCTGGAGTGCAGTGGTATGCTCATGGCCACTGCAACTTCAACTTGCCAGATCTCAGGCAATCCTTCCACCCCAGCCTTCCAAGTAGCTGGAATTACAGGCATATGCCACCACACTCAGCTAATTTTTTACTTTTATTGTAGAGACAATGTCTTGCCAAGTTGCCCAGGCTGGTCTTGAACCTCTAGGCTCAAGCAGCTCTCTCGCCTCCTTCCAAAGTGCTGGGATTACAGGCATAAGCCACCACGCCAGCCCTTAGTTTTAAATTCAGTGCTTAAAGTTATCTTCCACCTGGATGCAATGAAAACCCTCCTTCCCCCAGTCCCTTCTTTATGCCTCCTCCTGGTGCATTCTGGGTAGCAACTAGCTCCTTTTTACTTAGACATCTCAGAATGTTAGAAAAACATTAGGATTGTCTCAGAACAAAAATAATAATAATAGTAACTGAGCACTTAAAATGTACTGGGCTAAGTAGTTTACATCATCATCTCACCTAAATCTTCCAAACACCATGCCAAGATTTATGCCATCTTCCATTTAATGAGTGGAAAACTGAGGCTTAGGAAGCTTTGTGGATCATGCAGGGCATTTCTTTGTCTCAGAGTGGAGGTGCCTTCAACATCAGCCAGCTGGGAAGGAACAGAGGTAGAATGAAAATGCAGGTCCTCTGACCACCTAACCAGACATCTGTCAATCATACCAAGGATGCTCCTAGAAGACTTTCCAAGGGTAGGAATGGAACAGTGCCTAGGGAGGCAAAAAAAAGCCATTAGCCAGACGTCTCTGGGAAGAGTGGAAAACCATCTCCCCATCCTCCAAAGCCCTCCTTTCCCATCTCCTTTTGCCACCCCCATCTCACTACTCAACATCATAGGAATCTACCAGAGTTGCCGTCCACATTTCCATGAAAGTCCAGCCCATGTTGGAGAATGGGACTGTATTCCAGTGTTACCTGAAGATGCTACATATGTGCTCAGTGTCATCTTGCTATTGTTAAAGTATCTCCAACTTTTCCCAAGAACTTAGGGCTTGGTTGGAACAGACCTAAAAGACATTTTGCCCCTGAGCTTTTTCACTTAATTTTAAATATAAATGTACTTTATGAGAAATTTAATCCGTATGTTTCTGATTAATTTCAAGAGTCATTTGCTGTCCAAGGGCCTTTTAAGTTTTTATAAGCCTTTTAAAGACTTTCACTTAGAGATGTTTTACCAACAGAAAATGAACTTGGTTTCCACATAGCTTAAGTTCAGTACCAATCTCAATAATGATGGGACTTTCTGCTGAAACTATATTGTTTGCTGCTGTAAACTAATCATCTAAAGCTGCCCCAGGTGTAAATAATTTATCTCTTATTCCTTTGTTCAAAGCACCTAGTGAGATACTCCCTATCTCCTAAATGGGATGATGGTTAAGTTTCATTGCCAAATACATACCTCACAATTTAGCATATGTCTACACCAACTACCAGAGAGACTTTTGCAGCTGAGTTGGATGGTTGATTCCATAAAGCCTTAAGATCAAACCCTATAGAAAAGCTAAAGATTTTTTTCTTTACCATATAGGATCATTTCTGTATTGACAATCTGTCTTCTACTCTCAGCTCTATAATTTACTAGCTGCATGGCCTTGAATAAGTCACTAACTGTCTTTGAGCCACCCTCCTCTTAACTATAAAATGGAAATTATAACCTATAATCATTTTAGAAATTAAAGAGATAATATCTATCAAAAGCCTGGCATATAGTAGACCAGTGTGGTTCCTAAATTTTAGTCCTTAGACAGCAGACTGAAGGAAGGATAGGATAAGATCTTTGTAGAAATCATTTGAGGAGACTGAAATGCAAATTTCTGGCCCTACTCCAAAAGTCTACTTCAGTAGATCTGGGGTGGAGCCTAAGAATCTGCATTTTTACAAGTTCCTTGGGAAATATAAGTGGCCCAGGGATCACACTTTGAGAAACAAAAGTTTATGGTAATATGAGAGAAGGAGAGAGAATAAAGATTGTAATGAGATAATGATAATGAAGAGATATTGCTGAATCAAACAAAGGAAGGTTATGAAACACTGAGGAAAAAGCGATGTGCTACAGTTTCTGGGCACCTGCTTAATTATTTTCATTTCTAGGAGAAAAAAGCACACATATAAAAGTAAATTCATGGATGTTTCTAGTTAACATTCAAAATGACTCCAATTTCTTGTACACTGTTGGTGGGAATGTAAATTGGTATAGCCATTATGGAAACAATAAGGAGGTTCCTAAAGAAATTAAAAATAGAACTACCACATGACCCGGAAATCCCTTTTCTGGTATATACCCAAATGAAATAAAATCACCACCTTATAAAAATGCCTGCACTCCCATGTTCATTGCGGCATTCTTCATGACAGCCAAGATATGGAAACAACCTAATTTATGTGTCTGTTGACAGATAAATGGATAAAGAAACAGTGGTGTATATATATATATATATATATATATATATATATATATATATATATACACAATGGAATATTGTTCAGCCTTAAAAAAGAAGGCGATCAAGCCAGGCTCGGTGGCTCAGCCTGTAATCCCGCGCCTTTGGGAGGTTGAGGTGAGTGGATGGCCTGAGCCTGCGGGTTCGAGACCCGCCTGGGCAGCGAGATCTCATCTCTACAATAAATCAAAAAATCAGCCGGGCGTGGTCGCGCATGCCTGTAATTCCGGCTACTCGGAAGGCTGAGGCGGAAGGATCGCCGGAGCCCGGTAGGTCGAGGCTGTGGTGGCCGGGAGCGGCCACTGCACTCCAGTCTGGGCGACAGTGAGACTCCAACTCAAAAAAAAAAAAAAAAAAAAAAGAAGGCGATCTTGCCATTTGCAACAACATGAGTGCACCTTAAGGACATTATGCTGAGTGAAATAAACGAAACACAGAAAGAAAAGTACTGTATAATCCCACTTATATGTGGAATGGGAAAAAAAGGCCAGGCACGGTGGCTCCAAGCCTGTAATCCCAGCACTTTGGGAGGCCAAGGTGAGGAGATTGCCTGAGCCCATGGGTTCGAGAACCATCTGGGCACCTTGGCGAGACCTTATCTCTACAATAGATCAAAAAATTAGCCCAGTGTGGTAGCACACATCTGTAGTTCCAGCTACTTGGAAGGCTCAGACAGAAGGATCGTCTGAGCCCTGTGGATCGATGCTGGGGTGGCTGTGAGCATGCCACTGCATGACAGCCTGGGCAATGGAGTGAGACTCCAACTCAAAAAATAAAAACCTTGAATACACAGAAACAGAAAGTATAACAGTGGGTACCAGGGTCTGGGGGAAGAAGGATCTGGGGCAATGAAGGTCAAAGAGTATAAAGTTGCAATTATGTAGAATGAGTATGTCTCAAGCTCTAAGATACAGCATTGGCATTATAGTTAATAATACAGTATACTGGAAATTTGCTGAGAGAGTAGATTTTAGGTACTTTTAACACATACACACAAGAGAACTATGTGAGATCATGAATATGTTAATTGGCTCAACTGTAGTAATCATTTACTATGTATATATACATCAAAACATCATGTTGTACACTTTGCATATATACAATTTAAAATAATTTTTAAACTTAAAAATGCTTCCATAAAGATAGAAAGGAGTAAAGCCAAAAAAAACAACAAAATGAATTCAATCAATTTTATAACAAAGATTATTAAATTTTTAGATATAATATAACTTGAAACTGGAGAAAATTATCTTATGACAGAGAATTTTAAATTATAAACCAAATTTTCAAATTCAGTCTGAATTAAAAGTTCAAATCAGAGGACATAGATTTTTAATAACAGAAAAGCTGAGAGACAGAGAAACTAAAAACTTACGACTCGGGACTTTGAAAATACCCATGCAGAAGAATCCAGATCACCAAAATAAAAGCCCAAATCCAAGACATAGAAGACAAAAAGATAATACAAAAAAATCAATGAAACAAAAAGCTGGTTCTTCTAAAGGATAAACAAGATCGATGGTCCCCTAGCTAGACTGACCAAGAAAAAGAGAGAAAAAACCCAAATAAGCACAATCAGAAACACAAAAGATGAAGTCACATCTCACCCTGAAGAAATACAAAAGATCATTAGAGAGTACTATGCACACTTGTATGGAAACAAACTTGAAAACCTTAAGGAAATAGAGGACTTTCTGACATCACACAACCTACCTAGTTTGGAACCAGAAGAAATTGAGACCCTAAATAGACCAGTAACAATCAAGGAAATCAACTACATAATAAGAAAACTTCCTACAAAAAAAAGCCCTGGTCCAGATGGCTTTCCAGCAGAATTCTACAAGACATTTAAGGAGGAGCTGATACCAATCTTACTGAAGGTATTCCAGGCGATTGAAAAAGATGGAACTCTCCCCAAATCATTTTACGAAGCCAACATCACATGAATACTCAAGCCAGGTAAAGATCCAACAAAGAAAGAGAACTATAGGCCAATATCTTTGATGAACATAGATGCTAAAATTCTCAACAAGATCCTAGCGAACCAGATTCAACAACACATCTCAACAATCATCCATCATGACCAAGTAGGCTTCATTCCTAGGATGCAAGGCTGGTTCAACATACGTAAAACCATAAATGTAATTAAATACATCAACAGATGTCAAAACAAAAACCACATGATTATATCATTAGATGCAGAAAAAGCTTTTGATAAAATCCAGCACCCCTTCTTGATAAAAACCCTCAAACATCTAGGCATACGGGGAACATACATCGAAAGAGTAAAAGCCATCTACGAGAAACCCACAGCCAGCATACTCCTAAACAGACAAAACTTGGAACCATTTCCCCTGAAAACTGGAACAAGGCAAGGATGCCCACTCTCACCCCTCCTGGCTTGAGCAATCAGAGAAGAGAAGGCAATCAGGGATATCCAAATAGGAAAAGAGGAAGTCAAATTATCTCTCTTTGCAGATGATATGATTGTGTACCTTGAAAACCCAAGAGAATCTGTCAAAAACCTCCTTACACTGATAAAGGCCTTTGGCAAAGTCTCAGGATACAAAATAAATGTGCAAAAGACAATGGCATTCCTTTACACCAATAATAAACAAACAGAAACCCAAATAAAAAGCACAATTCCATTCACAATAGCCACAAAAAAAATGAAATACCTTGGCATCTTCCTAACCAGAGATGTGAAAGACCTTTACAATGAAAACTGCAAAACACTGCTCAAAGAAATCAAAGATGACACAAACAAGTGAAAAAATATCCCATGCTCATGGATTGGAAGAATCAACATTGTGAAGATGTCCATCTTACCTAAGGCAATCTACAAATTCAATGCAATACCCATCAAATTACCAGCAACATTCTTCTCAAACCTAGAAAAAACAACGCAGGAATTTATATGGAAACACAAACGTCCAAGAATAGCCAGAACAATTCTCAGCAAAAAAAAAAAAACAAAGCAGGGGTCACATTACCAGACTTCAAACTCTACTATAAAGCTACAATCATCAAAACAGCTTGGTATTGGTACAGGAATAGGCATATAGATCAACGGAATAGAATTTAGTTTCCAGAAGCAAAACCTCAATTTCTCAACCAACTCATCTTCGACAAAGCATCCACCACCTACCACTGGGGAGAGGAGAACTTATTCAGTAAATGGTGCTGGGAAAACTGGCTGACCACATGCAGAAGATTGAAACGGGACCCCTACCTATCCCCATGCACAAAGATTAACTCCAAATGGATCAGAGACCTAAATGTAAAACCTCAAACCATAAGAATCTTAGAAAATGAAGGACATACCTTCATGGAAATCGGAACTGGCCTCCAATTCCTGAACAAAACCCAAAACCCACAGGTCATAAGAGAGAGGCTAGACAAGTAGGACCTCATTAAACTGACAAGCTTCTGCAAAGCCAAAGAAACCATCAAGAGAGCAGGGAGACAGCCTACAGACTGGGAAAAAGGATTTGCCAACACCAGGTCAGACAAAGGCTTAACATCTTTTATCTACAAGGAACTCAAACATGCTGAAAAGAAAAAAACAAACAACTCCATTATAAAATGGGCAAAAGACATGAACAGACACTTCACAAAGGAAGACATCCGAGCAGCCAACAGACATATGAAGAAATGTTCAACTTCACTAATCAACAGGGAGATGCAAATCAAAACCACACTGAGATACCACCTAACTCCAGTCAGAATGGCAATTATCAACAACTCAAAAAATAACAGCTGCTGGAGAGGGTGTGGAGAAAAGGGAACACTTCTACACTGTTGGTGAGAGTGTAAACTAGTGCAACCTCTGTGGAAAGCAGTGTGGAGATTCCTAAGAGCTCTAAATATCTACCTCCCATATGACCCCGCAATCCCCCTACTGGGAATATATCTGGAAGAACACAAATCACTCTACAAAAAAGACACCTGCACATGTATGTTTATCACAGCATTGTTCACAACAGCAAGAACCTGGAAGCAACCATGCTGCCCATCAAAAGAGGACTGGATTAGAAAAATGTGGTACATATACATGACGGAATACTACGCAGCCATAAAAAAGAACAAAATCATGAATTTTGCAGCAACCTGGATGGAACTAGAGTCTATAATACTGAGTGACCTCTCACAAAAACAAAGGTCCGAGTATCACATGTTCTCACTCATATAATGGACCTTGAACATCCAATCTAATACTATAAGAAAATGACTGACAGTAGTGGGAAGCTATGGGGGGGAGAGGGAGATGGGGTTAACGAGCAAATATCTGTCTAGGGATGGGGAAGCACCTCTAATCAATAGGGTGCCTGAATGAAATGTATTTGTATACCTAACCCTTAACTGTACCCCACAACATCATAATAAAAAAATATTGATTATTGAAAGAAAAAAAAAGAAAAGAAAATACCCATGCATTATAGGCAATGTGGAAAAGATGAACATCTTTAAAAAACAAGATTCCCTGAAGACACTATGGATATGTAGAAATAAATGAAGACCAGCCAAATGAACAAGCAAAGCCTATTTATTTAGTGCTTTCTTTAATAAAAGAGTTAGCCACCACAATTTGTAGAGACTCAAGGACAAGCAGGGGAATGGGAAAGCTTCAGGTGTGCCCTGACTGGAGGCTGTTGGCTAGGGGAAGCTATAGACAGGCTAGTTAGAAGTAGGGTAGAAAGAGTCCAATTGTATTCTGCATGTTCTAGCCAGTTTTCCCAGCATCATTTATTAAATAGGGTGTCCTTCCCTAGTGTTTATTTTTGTACTCTTTGTCAAAGATCAGTTGGCTATAGATCAGCGGCTTTATTTCTGGGTTCTCTATTCTGTTCCATTGGTCTATGTGCCTATTTTTGTTTCAGTGCTATTTTGTTTATTTTAGCCTTGTAGTAAAGTTTGAAATCCAGTAATGTGATGTCTCTGGCTTTGTTTTTTGTTTTGATTTATTTTGGGGCTTTTTTTTTTTTTTTTTGGCTTTTTGGTTTTTTTGCTTACAATTACTTTGGCTATTCAGGTCCTTTTTTGTTTTCATATAGATTTAAGTATTGTTTTTTCTAGATCTGTGAAAAATAATACTGTTAGTTTAGTTGGGTTTGGGTTGAATCTGTGGACTGCTTTGGGCGGTATCGACCTTGTGACGATATTGATTCTTCCAATCCATGACATGAAATGTTCTTCCATTTGTTTGTGTCATCTCTGATTTATTTTAGCAGTGGTTTTAGTTCTAGTTGTAGAGATCTTTCAGTTCCTTAGTTAAATGTATCCCCATGTATTTTATTTTTGTGTATGTGTGGCTATTGTAAATTGGGTTGTGTTCTTGATTTGGTTCCCTGCTTGAATATTATTGGTATAAAGAAATACTCCTGATTTTTAAAAATTGATTTTGTATTTCAAGACTTTATTGAAATTGCTTATCAGGTCTAGGAGTCTTTTGGTGGAATCTTTAAGGTTTTCTAGATATAGAACCATATCACTTGCAAAGAAGGACAATTTAACTTCTTCTTTTCCTATTTGGATACATTTTATTTCTTTATCTTGCCTGATTGCTCTATCTAAGGACTTTCAGTACTATGTTAAATATGCATGGTAAGAGTGGACATCCTTGTCTTGTTCCAGCTCTTGGGGGAATGCTTCCAACCTATCTATTCAGTATGATGTTGGCTGTGGGTTTGTCACAAATGGTTGTTATTTGTATTGAGGTATTGAGGTATGTTCCTTCAATGCTTAGATGGCTGAGGGATTTTATCAGGAATGGATGTTGAATTTTATTGAATGCTTTTTCTGCATCTATTGAGATGATCATGTGGTTCTTGTTTTCAATTCTGTGTATATGGTGGACAGCTGGGTTTAAAACCAAAGGAGCATAATTGTTCTACCAAAAAGACACCTGCACTATATGTTTACCAAAGCCCTCTTCACAATAGCAAAAATTTGGAATCAATCTACATGCCCATCAATGGTGGACTGAATAAACAAACTGTGATACGTATATACCATAGACTACACGGTCATAAAGAAGAAAGAAATCATGTCCTTTGCAGCAACGTGGGATGTAGCTGGAGACCATAATTCTAAGGGAGTGATCATAGAAACAGAAAGTCATATACTGCATGTTCTCACTTATAAGTGGGAACTAAACAGTGGGTACACACAGACAGAAAGACGAGAACAACAGACAGTAGGGACTTCTAAAGGAGGGAGGGAGGGAGAGAGGTAAGGGTCGAAAAACTATCCACTGGGTATTATGCACACCATTTGGGTGACGGGCTTAATAGAAGCCCAAACCTCACCATTGCACAATAGACCCATGTAACAAACGTGCACATGTACCCCTTGAATCTAAAATTTAAAAATAAATAAATAAATAGAGGAAGTAGGGCATCATATGGGATTGGTTAGCAAAGCATATTTGGCTTTCTCCTGTTGGTTTTAAGTTGCAACAGGGGAAAAAATTAGGAAGTTGTTAATCGAGTCCTGATAGTTTGGAGACAATTGTTACAGTGGTTATGGTTTGGTGCTCTGGTGTGTTACTAGAGATAGCAACCTGACTTTCTATAAATCTGACTTACAGCAGGCTTTCTGGGCTGTTTTTACAGATAAAACAAAAACCTGTTTCCTAGACAGATTGCAGGTCATAGTCTATTTTTATATATAGTCTGGCCATTTTCTGTGTATGTATTCAGTCTTCCAGAATATAACTTTACTAGAATGGGGGTGAAGGTCCTGTAATTTCAGATTTATATTTGTTTCATATCTTGTCATTGTAAAATGAAATCATTATCGGAAATTCTCCTATGAATTCTAGTTCATTATAATGATTTTATATAACCTTTAACATTGAGACTACAGTATATATTTACCTATGTTATAAGAAAATATATTTACACACTGGTTATCAGAAAATCAGTGCAACAGTTTAACGTACCTATTCTTGAGTTAAGTGATATTGTTATAATTAATTCAACCAGTATAAAACCTATTCACATCCTCTTGAAGAAGGGAAAAACTCATCTTTTTTCCCCTTTTATCAATCATGATACAGGTAAAAATACATGATGACTCAAGTAGAAACATTTTTAAGCACAATACCATCCTTCAACTTCTTTCAGATAGTAAAATCGCAGGCAGATTTAACCTTCGCTAACTAGAAACATGTAAATAATAGAGCATTTGCTATTTTGCTATTTTCACAGGTAATCTGTAAGAGTTACTATTTTTGTATGTGATCTAAAAAAAAAAGGTACCTAGTGATATTATCAAATTAATGGTTAATCCCAAATTCTTCTGGCTAAAGAGAGCCCTATGCAGCTGAACTAATGGAAGATCTGTAATCAGTCATAGGATATACGGTGCCATGGATCATTGATAGCCACAGAGAAAGGACCACGAGAATGTGCCCAACTCAGACTTGAGTTAGGAACTGGAAGAACTGAGTGACTATTGAGGGAAGTAGTCAGGAAATCCAGGCTCAGGATTCAAAGGGTACAGCAAGTTCAGGATACCTCAACAGTGTGCACTGAGCAGTCCATTCACACAGGTAGAGCCCAATGGGAGCTCAAGCAGAGGTAAAAGCTGGGACTCGATCAGCAGGTGCCAACCAGAATTTCTGCTCATGTGACCAGACAGGTTTGAGTCAAGGCCTCCAGCCCAGAAAGCAAGCCTTAAAAAAAGAAGACAGGTACCAAGTTCTGCAATCAAACCTGAGTACATGACCAAAAGAACTAGCACAAAATTAGAGAGTAGGAATTATAACTGGCAGGGTTCAACTGAAGGAAACAAAACCACTTTAGCAATTTGTGGGAAAAGGAGATACAATCCAGGGAAATCCTTCCTGGATTATTATTGGAAAGCTGGAGGTACAGTCTTTAGGCTAAGACTCCCAAAATGATTCTCAGGCAGAACAACACTGCCAAACTGGCCCACCAGGGGAGCTGCTCCCTCTGCCAAGAGGAAGAAGGTGAGGAATCAAGAAGCTTCTACCACCTAAAAATTGTCACCACAACAACCACTTGACCTCACAAAGCTAGAAGAGCAGACACTGGATACTGCTGCAGTCAGGGCAATAAGTGCCAAACTACTGCAACTGTCCCTACAACCTTCCCGTGGCTCTCAGGGTTATTGGAACACTGCTGGCAAGAAAGTCAGCATCTCCTCTACCTTGCTTGTCAGTAGACAATAGCCATGCAGGGCTCCAAATATCGCACAAGTGTACCTGAGTGGTGGAAATGGATTTTCACCCAGAATCCCAGCGAGCTTTCCAGCCTTCACCATATAGAAAAGCACACTGGAATAAGGGAATAAATAGATCCTGCAGCTGAGCACGGTGGCTTATGTCTGTACACCAGCACTTTGGGAGGCAAAGGCAAGAGGAGTGGAGAGCCCTGCGGTTTGAAACTACCCTGGGCAACTTGGCAAGACCTCATTTATACAATAAATCAAAAATTTGCCCAGATGTGGTGGTGCACGCCTGTGGTTCCAGCTACTTGGAAGGTTGAGACATAAGGATCGCCTGAGCCCAGCAGATCAAGGCTGCAGTGGCCATGAGTGTGCCCACTGCACCAGCCTGGGCAACAGAGTGAGACTCCAACTCAAAAAAAAAAAAAAAAAACTCTAGGCCAAGATCCAGTCTCGTGGAATGGAGAAAGAAATTGCTTTATTCAGAGTTACAAGCATCTGGTGGTCATTCCCAGAGTACCCCAGGAATGTTTAAATATAGGGCAACTCAAGAAGCAATATGGGAGGCCAGTAGTAGTCATAATTTAAAAATAGCTACCATTTCCTGAGCATTATGGACCAGACATTTTATATACAGTTTTTGAAAGTTAATCCTGCAAGGGAGATATTATCTCCATTCCACAGGTAAGCAAACTGAATTGTAACTGATTTAGGTAATTTTTACAAAGACAGATAGCTAATAAATAACAGAGCAGAAACGGGGGGCTGAATATAAATCCAAAGCCCAGATGCCTCCTGCTGTATCATACTATCTTGCAGTGTTAACTGAGCCACCAGCTCTCAAGTTCCAAGGAAGAATTTAATTCTAAGCCCTACCAAGATCATAGAATGGAACTAGGACATTTTTAGAAAGAGATGATGGAAGGTGGTAAAAGGCCGGCATGGTGCACACAGATTGGACTGCTCATGAAGAAACATTGCAAACCCAAAGAAATCATGACTAAAATATATAAAACCATGAACCATATGCTGACTTCTGTGGTTGGTAAGTTTAGAGCTGAACTTAAAGTACTGGACATATGTTCATCAAGTACAGAAATGTAACAATTCAAGACCACTTCTTAAAACTTGAGGAATTTAAATTTAAGAAAGATAAGAGGAAGTACTATTTCACAAAGTAAATACTAACTGCATGGATTTCATTACAAAAAAAGGAATAAGAAGAGAAAATATAAATTAAGCCCCAAATTATTTAGGAAAAAATTATGAATGACCAAGCCAGAAATAGCTACTAAGAAAATCTAAGTTACAACTAAGTTTCGCAATGTCTATCATGCCCTCCTTTAGTGGGGAGGAATTCTGAGCAGGGTAGAAGTTAGAGGCCGCATGAGGAATGGCCAAGCAGGCTGGTAGCCCAACAGTAGCCAGATTAGCTACATTCAGAGAGATTGAACAAGTCAAGAAATATATTAAAGATCATGGAAATCAGACTGCTCACTATTAGAGAAGGAAAGTGCAAAAATGGAAATTGGGAAAGCTAGAATGAACCCTGTAGTATTTGACTGAAATTGAAGGTAGCATAGTGAATTGATTGCCTTTAACATGTAGAGGTAGATATAGAAATAAATACAAATGCAAAGATGTGCATATGTGTTAATACACATATGTATTTCGTAGTTCTACCTTCTAAGTGGGCCTGGGAGCAGTCACACCTCAGCAACAATAAGCACACTTAGTATTCAGATATTGATTTCTAAATACTACTCTCTGCTAAAAGAAACCAGTGCAACTTGGAGGAAATGTTTGATTCCAAGATTAAGGAAGGGCATGCAGAAGATGAACTTGGAACATCTTGTATTGTGGAGCAAGTAAGGAAATGTTCAAAGCATGACAGGGACGACGTGTCCAAAGGACTCAGAAACCAGTTTAAACTGGCCAATTCTGGAACAATTTGAGCATCAAAATAAACAATGATAATAATGGATGAAGACCCATTAAATAGAATAGGAATCTAGGAGTCCACACTCATGTAAACAAATTTTAAAATAAATGAGGAGAGAAGAAAGATCTTCCCTGAACACCAACTAACAAATACAGAAAGAATGATGGAACTACAAAGTCATCAACTGGTAATAATGATGGTATTAACTAATTCAGTCAAGAAATATTAATGCATTTGAAAACCAGTGGATAAAAGTGGCATGAGAATAGTTTTTACAGAGTGTCAAAGTATCTGTCCATAAAATTCTTATTTGTAAAAGTGGGAAAGAATTTCATTGTGATGGATCTTTGCAGACACCACCTTCACCAAGTCATCAATATACCAACAGTACCGTGATGGGGCATATCATATTGTATACCACACTATAAGATACAATAAGACACTGTAAGAACACAGACTCACTGCTGGGATATTCCAGCCAAAACTAAATAATGTAGTCCTAGCCATAAAGAAACATTGGACAAAGCCAAACTGAGTAATATTTTACAAAATGACCTGTAATCTTTAAAAAGGTCTAAATCATGAAAGTCATGGAAAGACTGAGAAACTCTTCCAGACTGAGGGAGACTAGAGATTCATGATAACTAAAAGCAACACGTAATTTTGAGCTAGATCCTTCACTATAAAGATAGTATAGGAGAACTGATCTCTGGATGAAGGGTATATGGGAGTTCTTTGTACTATTATTGCAACTTTCCTGTAAGTTTGAAATAGTCTCAAAATAAAAAATGATTTGTTAAAGCTTCTTAAATTATTTTTAAATATCAATGGATTATTTTAAAATCAAATAAAGTCAAAAGGTAAATAACAAAAAGGGGAGACTAACATTAGGAAGAAACACAAATGCTCCTGAGTATATCACTTGTGATCAACATGCTGCAAAGAATTATTGTATAGGATGAACTAGGTCTCCAACTCAGAATGGCTGTAGTTGTCCCAAACTTAAAGACCCTCTTTAGTGAAACCATAGAACCTAAAATTATGTGTCACTATATCCAGAGCCATCTTCAAATACATGGAAACCAGACTTACCAATTCCCTATTGCATTACACATAGTTGATAGACATGTCATAATTTATGCCTTAGAGCACTAACTTTATAGGATAATAACAGGTGTAATTTTTAAAGGAGAAGGGGGAAAAATAAAGGAGAGTGAGAAGAAAGTAAAATTTCACAGGCAAAGTTTGTGAAAGGTATAGGTATATAGGACCCAGTTTATATGTCTCTCCACACTTGCTTGGCCCATCCTTTTTCCAAGCCATCAGCCATTGGGACCTCATCTCCTAACATAAGGCCTCAAGTGGTCTCAGCCTCCCCCAAAATGAGAGCAAGATTTAACAAAGCCACCAGAGGCTCCATAGGAGAGGCAACACCCAGATCTAATCCAAGAGTCCAAGGCCATGTTGCAGAGCATGGAATCTAACACCACAGCTGGCCCTAGAGGCCAGGCAACACAACTCCTAAGTGCAGCAAGATTAACAATCTGCAGCTAAACTTAGAAGGATGAAAAATGATTCAAAAGGATTCCAAAGTATGGTGGTTCCACACAGTCCATCTAGAAGGCATATAGCCCTTGCTTAGTCATGAGGTGCTCTTTCTTGTCAAACTATGGCCAGATGCATAATGTGCTAACTAGCACTTGCTTTTCTCTGCCTCATTTCCCTTTTTGCCTCACTCCTGCTGTTTTAAGAGTGCATCTCCCAATAAATCCTTAGAATGTAAACTCCAGCTCGAGCTCCATTTTCTTTTTTTTTTTTTTTTTGAGTTGGAGTCTCACTCTGTCACCCAGACTGGAGTGCAGTGGCCGCTCCCGGCCACCGCAGCCTCGACCTGCTGGGCTCCGGCAATCCTTCCGCCTCAGCCTTCCGATTAGCCAGAATTACAGGCATGCACTACCATGCCCGGCTGATTTTTTGATTTATTGTAGAGATGAGGTCTCGCTGCCCAGGCGGGTCTCGAACCCGCGGGCTCTGGCAATCCACTCACCTCAGCCTCCCAAAGGCGTGGGATTACAGGCTGAGCCACCGAGCCCAGCATCGAGCTCCATTTTCTAAGAAGCTGTGTTGAGATAGTATATACACATTTTAATGGTAAACAGTTTTCTTTAAAGGACATTTATGAACCTTTATCATGCTAATGCCCATTGTGAGTCTCCAAAAATGGCATACTATATTTTAACACAAAACACTTTTTTGGAGAACATCTTGCACAAATAGCGCTCCTTGAAGTAAAAATTCAGGCAAAGCCAATGTTGTAGATTGACACTTTAAATATCACTTGTTATTATATTAATTTGAATGTTCTACTAATGTGTCTTCCAAAACATGCAATTGATAAATACAATAAAATACATAAAACCACTATTCTTGAACCTAGGTTATAAAATTAATAATATACCATGAGGCCTCTCCAGAGGGTCAGAGGATGTAAAAACACTTTATATATTACAATTACATCATGTACTTATATTAGTTAACATATAAATTTTTACTGAGTGCCAGACAAAAGTTTAAGCTTTTAAACTGCAACCCTGAAGTAAACATTATTATGATTTGCATCATACAGATAAGGATACCGAGACATACAGATGTTTGCAATGTATCCAAGATAACACAGCTAAGGAGTAGCCAGTCCAGAATCTGAACCCAGTATCTGCATTCTTAGCCACTGCATTATCATCGCTACATGATGATTAGTTCCTATATTACACTTGCCCCTGGTAAGGACACAAAACATGATAGGGTTGTGTTTGTTTGTTTCCAACCAGCTCAATATGGTGCAAATAAATCAGGCTGTCGAAAGAATCTCAAAGTTCCGAAAGGAGAGTGTTTTTCCAATGCCTCAAATTGTTACTAACCACAACTTTAGCTAGTTCTGCTGATACAACAAACTGGCACCAAAGAGAGACATCTCTGTTTGGTATGATCTGCTCTGGTAGCTATGCCTCTCTAAGTTATCACCTGCCATATGGCTTCTTGAAGCTGGAGAGTCTCTTCTATCCACTGGGAGGGACTCATAAACCCCATATGCCTCCATGTGTCTGCCAGATGGGCAGGTAAGAATGGGTGCTGGGGAAAGGACCAGTGAGGAAAAGGAGCAGAAATGAAAGGGGTGCTTTAAATGCAGGTAAAAGTAGAACAAAAATTCTGGGCAGATGAGAGTAAAAAGATTAGGATGAGATCAGAAACATCTCCAAGGACATAGGCATGTGAGTTAAGTTCATCAGGGAAAGCAGTCACTAGAAAGTAGGGCAGAAGGGAAGGGGGTGGAAGTCAGTCCCTCTAAAAACTAGGTGTCTCAACCCTTGTATTAGTTTTCCAAGGCTTCCATAACAAAATATGACAGACTGGGTGGCCTCACACTTTGGAAGCCAGAAATCAAAGATCAAGGTTTTCTTATTTCCCCTAAGGTCTTTCTTCTTGACTGGCAGATGGTCAACTTCTTGCTTGTCCTCACATAGCTTTTTCTTTGTGCTTGTGCATCCCTAATGTCTAGTCCTCCCCTTATGAGGACACCAGTCCTACTGGATTAGGGCCCCTTTTTTAACCTTAATTACCTTCTTAGAAGGCCCTGTCTCCAAACATAGTCACATTTGAGGGGTGAGGACTTCAACATGTGAATTTTAGGGAGACACAATTTAATTCTTAGCCCTTTAAAAGCATAAATATTCTGTTCCTACAAGAATCATAAGCACACAGAAGGAGAATACCTCAGAGTACAGTATGCTGCCCACCTATTTCTTCCTGTCATTTTCCAATACTAATGTAACTTCTCTGTAATGTAGGAATGTTGTGCTGGAGAGGGTTAGGAACTGGAAAACTCACTAAGTCAAATAGTCTACAAAGGCTTGTGAAGATGGGATCCAGTCCTATGAGTCCTATTATCCCCTTTTTATGTTTCTATACTATTCTGAAATGAAATTGATAAATTACATAATTTATCATGTATACAAAAGTATATACAATTTTAGAAAATGAACAAACTACCCTCACATAATATCAAGGATAAAAGTAAAGTGATTTATAATAAAACAATTTATTTTTCAATACATGAATGCTTGTGCAGGACAAAAGTAGTAGAAAACATAATGAAATAGTCTGACATTCATTTTGTCAGACTCGTCCTGAATGTTCGCATTTGCGAAAAGAAATTCAGGAGCCACCATGTACGAGTACAAGAAAATGAAAGAAGAGTGGTGCTGGTGGATACTAAAATGTATTATGATACACTCTAACCCATGGAAACTTCATATCTGGAGACAGTAATATGGAAAATGGAGGCCCCTACCTAGAAGAACAAGACATGTGGGAGGCGAGTGGGAAATAAGGTGATTTTTGCTATATGGGGCGATTCTACACATTACAGGACATCTTGTATCCTAGGGCTCTGCCCACTGCATGCTACCAGTGCTTTGCAATAATGTCCCATCAGGTTTCCAAAATGCCCTCAATGGAAATCACTGACCTGAAAGTATTTGCCCAGAAACTAGCTACTTTCTTGAATTTTGGTGTACGTCTGCTTTGACTATCACAGAAATTGGGTTCACTAGCAAGATTTTGGAATTCCCTTTTTTTGGAGGGAAGGGTTGTTATGACTAAGTCTATACAACAAATACAAACTAAGAAGCTGATGATCATATATTAGCTACGATTTGATCATTTATAAAACTGAAATGCTCAGGTAAATAGTCTCATTCTTTTACTAAATTGTAAAAGATAAAATTTCTGGTCAAAAAATTTAGAATTTGCATATTCTGTTTCAAATAAGTGGGTAACTACAAATCTTCTCTATCATCAGACACCTTGCAATTTAGACCTTTTATGCTAAGACTCTGGAAAGTTCAGAATATTAAAATCAGAATTCCCATGTGAGAGCAATCTTAGACTGGGTATAGAAACAAATATACCAAGCCATTATTATGCAGCAGCCTCTAACTAGGTTGTTTTATGTATATTATCTCATTCAATCCTCATTATAATTCTATAGTATGGGCAATATTATAATTTTCATTTTATGAATGAAGAACCTGAGCTGAGACCTGGTAAGATTAAGTAACTTGTCCAAGTCAAATTGCCAGTTCATGGCAGAGCCAAGTTCCATTTTCCCATCCAGGTCAGACTCCAGAGTCAACATTAACACCAACCATCACATTGCCTCCAAAATCAAAGAGAAAAGATGCTTTTTTTTAATGTCCCATCTATATGCCATCCCTAGATTTGCATTTTCACACATCATCCTCACAGCCTAGAGAGAGGAAGATACTATTATTGCCACATTACCAATGAGCAAATAAATGCAGAGAGATGAGCATTTGGTCAAAGTCACATAGCAAAGGTGTGTCTAAAGCGATATTTAAAAGCACATTGTGTGTTTTTACTACAGCTTTGTATTAGCCAGCATTCTCCAGAGAAACAGAAATGATAAGATATACGGAGATATCTAAAAGAGGGAATTTATTATGGAAATTGGTTCACACAATTACAGAGGCTGAGAAGCCTCATGATCGGCCATCTCTAAGCGGAGAACCAAGCAAGTCAGTGGTGTCATTCCATCTGAGTCTAAAGGCTTAAGAACCAGGGAGCCAGTGGTGTAACTCTCAGTCAAGGCCAAAGGCCTGAGAACGGGAATGTGGGGAGAGGGTAGCTGGTCTTGACCACTGGTATAAGTTCTTAAACCAAAGGCTTCGGAACCAGGAGCTCTGATATCTGAGGGTCGGAGAAGATGGATGACCTGGTTCTAGAAGAGACTGCATTTTCCCATCCTCCACCTCTTTGTTCTAGTCGGACTCTCAGTGCACTGGATGATGCCCACCCACATTGATGAGCATGGGTATTCTTGATTCAGTCTACAGATTAATATACTAATCTCTTTTGGCAAAAGCCTCACACATATAACTAAAAATAATATTTTACCAACTATTTGGGCATCTCTTAACCCAGTCAATTGACACTTTAAATTAACCATCAAACCATCACAGTCATGCTGCTATCTTTCCAAGAAAAAACTGTCATGTACGTGATCAACAACTAACTAGAAAAAGTTCTCAAGCCCTCGCCTGAACCCACAAGACAGTTTAGAACAAAGAGCTACAGTTGTTTCGTAAAAAATTTGTTAGATTATCTAAGAAGACAAAACCATTTTATAATTCTCAAATAAAAATATCTCTGTTTGCACAATACTCTTATCATTTAAACAGGCTTTTTGGCTCAGTGATCTATAGACTATCGTTTGGTTCATCTTTAAGTAATATTCTGATATTAAATGGTAAAGAATGGGGTAAGATTTTTAAACAGTACATAGGTTTGAGTCATATCGTTCCCATTGTCAGGATCTGTTTTATTTTCCTGCAGTTTCTTTTAGTCATTTTGCAGTGTGGAGAGTCTAATTCTTGGTGAACTTCTGATTATTAAGTTATTTGGTGTTTATCATAGCACTATGACCTGCAGTCTCTGTGCAGGCCACATGGCTGATATAAAAGATATGTACCTTGTTGCCTGATTTCCTAACCAAAGCCAAGCCAGGGAGATAAGACATGAAAGTTAAACAGACTGAAACTCTCCTACATTACTGATGAGACTGCGAATAAAAGACTTGTGTAAGAATAACACCAACAGCTGCACTGTAGAAGCCCAATACTGGAAACAGTCAAAATGTTCATCAACATTTTGACATAATTACAAAATATGACATAATTACAAAAATTACTAATACCTCAACAATATAGATGACTATCACAGATATAATATACTTTCAGGCCAGGCACAATGGCTCATGCCTGTAATCCCAGCACTTTGGGAGACCAAGGCAAGAGGACTGCTTGAGCCCAGGAGTACAAGACCAGCCTAAGCAACATAGTGAGACCCTATCTCTACAAAATATCAGAAAAGTTAGCTGGGCATGGTGGTGTGTACCTGTAGTCCCAGCTACTCAGAAGGCTGAGGTAGGAGGATTACCTGAAACCAGGTGGTCATGGCTGAGGCAAGTCATGATTGTGCCACTGCAGTCCAGTCTGGGTGACAGAATGAGACCCTAACTCAAATAATAATAATAATGTACTTCTTTGTCATGCCAGTAACTTTCTCAGGGTCTACAAGAGCTTCAGGTGGTCTTTCCCATGAGATATAAATGTGCCTTCACTGTCTCAGCCCAAGGTATAAAACTTCATCTCTTGCTCCATCCCACAGAGGACCCTCTTTGGAAGGAGGGTCCTCTTGGGAAATATCTCCCAAGCTATTCTTGCCACTTTCATTCTTTAGAGTCAAGTAGACCTGAATTTTATTATCAACTCCAATACTTACTCTTTGTGTGACCCTAGTCTTAGGCTCCTCCACTAAAATAAAGAGATAAAACTTTGCGCCACATTATAAACTAATAGAGAAGATGTGTATGTGGTAAAGGGCTTAGCACTGTGTCGGGCACATACAACTACCCAACAATGGTTATTTTTCTTATCTACTTGACTTTTCTAAGAAATGTGCCCTGACAAAATCAACCCTCTCTCATTTTGATTTCCACATAATTTGCACTATCTATAGTCTGAACTAACTATAAACATGTACCCTTTATTTCTAGATACTTCCTTTATCACATCATTCCTTCAGGCCCCATCCTAGAACCCAGAAATGTAAACACAATGCATTCTGAATAACTGTGCAATTTTATTTGGTAGGTGGGGGAAGAACTGGTGAAAATGCTTCAGGAGGGTAACAACTACCTGTTAGACTGACTTAAAAAGGAGTTAGACATTTTAATAAATGACCTACACTTTGGTAACTATTAGTCATGCTTGCCCCAGCAACTCAAGAATAAGGAAAATATCCTTTTCACTAAATTACAAGAGTAAAGAACTATTAGGATAATTATCCCATAACAAATGCCAGAAATAAGTGGCTATATTGACTTAATTTTATAGATACTTTCCAAAGTATATGTTCTAGCCTTACAAAAAGAAAAAAGGGGGGCATTACTATTGCTCAGATTTTACTAATCCATGAACCCCTGGGAAGAAAGCCCTAGGTTTATCCTATAATGGCAGCTGGCCACTTTTTCTGTGGACATAAAAGAAATTCAGCTTCTCTGGACACTTTTTTCCTCTGCTACCAGTGAGCTCCAGGGACTGGTAAACTCCTAAAGGAAAACCATAAAAAAACCATAATCCAGAGAAAACAAAATCCAGCTAGTTAAACTATCACCAATAAGAAGAATAAACAGGAACCATTTTCAATTGCTTGGAATCAAAAGCTCAGTTTTAAAAAGCTTCAAAACAAGAGTTTACTGTTTCCCGGACATCTGCAGTTGAGAAAACACAAAAACAGTTCTGGAAAGTGCTGTGGTTTACTTCATACTGAGTGATTCCCAGGTGCAGAGGGGAATACTGGGGCAGAGTAAAAAGGGAAATGAGCATGAACCAAAAGTTTTTCAGAGCCATATTCACATCCACCTTTCTCCAGGCTGGTCGGCAACTCTCTGGGTGCAAACGCAGCCTGTGGCACCATGTGCTGATTATTTGAGAACAATCCCATCTTGGAGACAGGTCTGTGCAAATTTCCCCCCGAGGAGCTCCACACAGACTTCTGGCTTGGAGACCCTTGGGAGAAGAACAGGGCATAAAATAATTTGTCATTGTCCCCATGTCTAGAACAGCAGGCAGATTAAGAGCCTTTAAGATGGGCAGCACCACAGCTTTAGAAGGAGAGCTGCCAACCAGCTGTGTATGCGCCTCAGACTGTGGAACAAGCAATAAAAAGAAAAAAGCAAGAAGAGAATTGCCAACTGCTTGCAACATGGAGCCAGAACTGTCAGAGCCAAGCTGGTCATTTTTCCACCCCACCAGCCCCGAGGTTGGCGTCTGACATCAGTGTAGAGAATGACATCAGAGAGTCTGCTGTCACCTGCCTGCCTGACAGCCTTGCTCAAGAAATGCTGCAGGAGCCAGCAAAGGTGCAAGGAGAAGGGGATGCGGGAGGAAGACAGCATCAGTCAAAAGGTCCCTGCTTTTTGTTAGACTATTATTTTCACAAACCGAACAAGATTTTTTAAAAAGCATTTTTATTGTGGAGTTCAGAGGGGAAAAATTAAGACTAGCAAATTTAGGTCTAGGTTCCTAATTTGCAAACAAGGAAAACTGACTTTAGCTGGTGTTGTGGACTGAAGATGTATGCCTTCCCTCAAAGTAAATTCATATATTGAAGCCCTAACCCCTCAGAGTGACTATATTTGGAGTAATTAAGGTTAAATAAGGTCAAAAGGATGGAATCCTAACCTGATAGGATTCGTGTCCTTATAAGAAGATATACCAGAGAGCTTACTGCTCGTCCTCTCTCTCTCTCTCTCTCTCTCTCTCTACCACACACACACACACACACACACACACACACACACACACACACACACACACACAAGAAACCAACCCTTGTCAAAACCTTGATCTTGAACCTTAGCATCCAGAACTGTGTGAAAGTATATTTCTGTTGTTTAAGTCATGCAGTCTATGGCAGCTTGAACAAACTAATACAGCTGGCTAACTCCAGCTAAGTGAAACAAGGGGCTCAAGGAGCTGCCCAGAGACCACTGGTCAGGACACCACCACTTAAATAAGGAAATTCCAACTGTTTCTTTCATTTGCCATCACTCATTCAAAATTTCAAGTCCCAGAATGATGTGTCTGACTTCTAAGCTAGGGTGATGTATCACACTGACCTCCCAGCCTCCAGCTATACCAGGACAGAGAAACACTCTTGTCCTTTTCACTTCTATAACAATTTGCTGACCCGTGGATTATCCAAGACATCACAGTGAGCAAGGCCTTGCCTTAAACGTCTGCTACACTAAATATCATGATAAATTTCTGATGGGTGCATTGTTCTCGTGGCATGTACATGGGGGTGGATTTCTGTGGCTATGGATTCAGGAACAGTGAATCCTAGAGGAACACCTGCCCACAGGTGGAGCTACAGCACTGGACTTTTCCTTCAAGCTTCAGACCTATACAGCACCTGTCTCTGTCTGATGTCAGAACTACCTACATTGTACTTGGCAGTTTTTGATTAAAACATCAACACTAAAGAGAAATGTCACTGACTACTATATATTGTCATTCACTAATTGGTTCTATTACATCTAAATACCTTCTGATTGTTCAATTATGTTTGTTGAACAACTCCTGTGTATCATGCTTCTACAAGGAGTTTTATCCACTAGCTTATTTATTCTTTAAAATAGACCATGAAGTCAAAAGGTCAACAGTGAGGAGAGGTGGTAATAAAGTAGTAGGAGCTTAGCTCCTATCCTCTAAGACCTTGGAAAACAGCAAAAACTATATAATCTATATAAACACAAACAACTAAAGAGTAAATAAGCAACCTTTGAACAAGTAGAAAATTAGTATAAACCAATTGCATCAGCACCAATACAGGTGGAAAAGTCCCAGATTAAGGTCTTGAATCTGCTACTGGACTTGAGGTAAGTCATGACTTTTCTGGATCTAAATTTCCTCACCTGTTCAGTAAGGCCCAGATTAAGCAACATGTAAGGGGACTTGTAGCTCTAAAAGGGTGTCTTCCAATGCCTTCTAACGAGTTGGGTAATGAGTGTGGAATTGGGAAGTTTCTTGAAAAGGGGGACACATTCAACCTGTTCTGATCTGATTTTTCACAAATTTCATTAAACAAATTCAAAAATGTCTCCTATATTCACCTAGAGGCCAAATTTAATCAGTGTAGTTCAATTCAGGTCTTACCTTATTGAACTCCTGTGTTGCCTTTGCACTGCTACCTGGTTACTTTTCTTCAAATTTCCTCTTCCTTGATGTCCCTAAAACTCTCCTTTCCTAGATTTCATTTTGCTCTCTAGCCTCCCCTCTTCTGTCTCCTCTTCCTTCACCCACACTTAACACTGATGATCCCTAATGTCTGTCCTTGGCTTTATTCTTATTTTTCTACATGATCTGACAATTTCATCCATACCTATGGTTTCAAATATCAACTGCACAGTCATTCATCTTTCTTTCTAATAGAGGTGCCTTCCCCAAGTTCCAGATCCACCTACTGGATACTATGTTCCCAAATGCCTCAACTGAACAGGTTCAAACCTGAACTCAGTGGCTCCCCATCCACAACTTTGTCCTTCTCCTGGTTCTGTGGATGATGCTGCAGTCTCTCACTTACATGGAAGTCATCACAGCCTCTCTCCATTCGCATCACTGGTCTTCAGGTCCTATCATTCCACCTCTAATGTATCTCACAAGTCCAGCCCCTCCTTTTCAACCCCACAGCAATATCTCATCCTGAAGTCTCAGCCTCTCTCTTTTGGGATCATCCCTGCCTTTCCATTCCAAATACATAAGAGTAATATTTCTAACACTTAATCACGATCCCCTCCCCACCAGCTCAATATTTCTCATATGTTGTCATATGCTGATGGGTTAAAATCTGAACTCCTTTGTGTTGCAAACTAGACTATTGTACCTGCCCCATCAGAGCTTGCATCACACTGAACTGTGCTATGGCTGCTTGGCTGTGCCCATTTCATCTTTAAATTCCCAGTGCTTAGCACACCGTCTCAACATTGTGCTACTCATTGTGGTACTCAAGAAATCACTAAGTACCTACATGAATGAATGAACAATTACCTCAAATTTTCTCTCTCACAAAATAGCTCCCTTTATATGATATTTTTTATTGCCCATACCTTTATTAATACCATGCTAAAATAACAGTAAATATACATTCAATTTTCTTTTATCTTAGAGTTTTAAATCAGTGAGACCTTAAGTGAACATCTGATTTAGTGGTTCTCAACATTGGGTGCACATTAGAATCACCTAAAGAGACTTCAAAAAACAAAACAAAAAAAGCTGGCTCTCATTCAGACCAGTGGAATCAAAATTCAACCTTTGTATTTACTGAGGCCATTTGAGTCCTTTCATTGAAAAAAGAAGAAGAAAAGAGTCAGTGTTTATTAGAGATTCACATCATGCTTGAGGATACTTTATTATTTTTATTTGTACAAATTTATGCAGTACTTGTATAATATACCCACAGATTGCAGAGTATTGAGGTCAGGACTTTTAGGCTATCTATCTCTCAAATAATTGCACCCATTAAGTAATCACCCATCATCTGCCCCTTCCCATCCCCTCAATTTTCTGAGTCCCCACTGTCTATCAGTCCACACTCTACATCCATGTGTACACATTTTTTAGCTCCTACTTATAAGTGAGAGCATGTGGTAATTTTTTTTCTGTCTCTGACTTCCTTCACCTAAGGTAATCGCCTCCAGTCCCATCCATGTTACTGCAAAAGACATTTCATTTTTTAATGGCTGAATAGTATTCCATTGTGTATATGTGCATTTTCTCTATTCAATCATTCATTGATGGACATTTAGATTGGTTCCATATCTTTGTTACTGTGAATAGTACTGCAATAAACATGTGGGTGCAAGTATTTTTTTGATATAATGACTTCTTTTCCTTTGGGTAGAAATCCAGGAGTAGGATTGCTGGATTGAATGGTAGTTCTATTTTTAGTTCTTTGAGAAATCTCCATACTATTTCCCATAGAGGTTGTACTAATTTACATTCCCACCAACAGTGTAGAAGATCTCCCTTTTCTCCACATCTTCTTAATGCAGAAGATTTTACACATGATATCATATTTACTCTAAAACAATCCTCTTTTTACTTATGAGGTACTTGAAACCCAGAGAGATTAATACTTGAATGGGGTCACCCAACTACTATGTGGCGGGTCTAGAGTTCCAACCCAAAGCTGTTTCCAAAGAACATGTGCTTTCCTCTGTCTGATAAGCATCCACTTAGGCAGTACAAAACATGTCAGGAGGGAGGGAAAGAAGGATAGCACTTATGGACATTGGATTTGAACGTGGAGAACAACTCACAGCCACCCAGAGCCCAGTGTGGGAAGAGTAAATCATCAGTGGATATACTAGTTTAAAGTGTTAAATAAATGTGACCATTTGACAAACACCTAGGTAATAATTGTTCCAGGCAAGAATTACCACTACAAGGGGACCCAGAAAAAATGAAATCTATTTACTAAAAAATGGTGTATTATTCTTACAGATTTTAAACTTCAGTCACCTTCAAAGTACTCTTTCTTTGATGCAATACACCTATCAAGGCGCTTTTTCTACTGCTCAAAACAGTTTTGAACTCAATTTTGATGCCTTTTAGTGCTCTGCCATTTTTTGTTTCATCTCTTCTACATCTGCAAAACATTTACCTTTGAGGATTTTTTCATTCAGGGGGGAAAAATAGTAGTTCAGGGAGAGATCAGGTGAATAGGGAGGATGGGACATGGAGGTCAGGCTGGTTTTGGTCAAAAACCGCTGAACACTCAATGTTGTGTGGGCAGCTACATAGTCATGGTGGAAGAACCAGTCACCTGTTAGCCACAAATTGAGACATTTCTTCCACAACGCAGCCTCTTACAACAACAGTTGCTGGTACACTGATGCCCATGGGTTCCCAGAACACTTACCTAACAGGGAAAGCCTGTACTATAAGGGGCCCACCCTCCAATAGAGAATTCCAGTTTTGTTGTTCTGTTGGGTCCCCCGGTAGATGCTAAAGTGAGAGAATGAATGAGAAAAGAGATATTTACATAGTCTCAAAATATCTTCTCCACAAGATACTTATTGACAAAAGACAAAATAGTAATTTTATAGTGGAGAAGCCTGGCAGACTCCACCTCAACTAAGTAAGCAAAGTTAACATCATCAGTAACCAATAATGAGACAAACTGATATGATGAACCTCCTGATAAAATGTGTTGAGAACACCACCGCCTCACATCTATGGCATGCTTGCCCAGAAAACACAACTTTAATTACGAGGAAACACCAGACAAAGTCACACTGAGGGACAATCTGCAAAACAGCTGGCAAAATAGCTTGACCCAAAATGGGTCAAGATCATAGAAGACAAACACCAAGGAACTGTTTCAGATTAAAGAAAACTAAAGAAATACAATTAAATGCAGTATGTGGTCTCAAGTTGGACCCTGGACCAGAAAAGGGAATTAGAAGAACAATTTATGAAATTTGGATAATATTTATAGATTAAATAATAGTATTATAGTAATGTTAATTCCTTGTCTTTTTTATCTTAGTGTATCCTCTTTTTTTTTTTTTGGCTAGGCAAGTTGGCTCACGACTATAATTCCAGCACTTTAGGAGGCCAAGGTGAGAAGATTGTTTGAATCTAGGAGTTTGAGACCAACCTGGGCAACCTAGCAAGAACTCATCTCTATAAAAAAAAATCAAAAACTTACTGAGTATGGTGGTGTACATTTGTAGTCCCCACCACTCAGGAGACTGAAGTGGAAGGATCACCTCAGCCCAAGAGGCAGAGGCTGTGATAAGCTGTTATCATGCACTGCACTCCAGTCTGGGTAACAGAGTGAGATCTCGACTCAAAAAAAAAAAAATCCTGCTTTTGATTATTATATTCTGGTTATATAAGATATCAATATTTAGAGAATTTGGGATTAAGAGTATGTAGAACTTTGAACTATTTTTACAACTTTTTTGTAAGTCTGAAATTATTTTAAACCAAAAATCCCTTAAAAATTAAAAAGCTAAAATGTGCATTAAAAAATTGAAAGACTGGTTATACTCCATGAATCTGAAGGCAATTCTAAAAGGAGTACCAAATTATTTTGAGTGTTATGCATGGCACTTGCCTCTCAATGTGAATACCTCTTAATGAGATGGTGTTATTTTGCAGGTATACAATGTCATGCTTATTACATTACCAGTCTCATTTCATTATAATCCCATGCATATTTTTTTTGATAAAACACTATACATTGTTCCTCACATTCACTTCACTAGGTATCATTTGATAGGTAAGAAGCTAAGTGACTCCCACACAGCTCCTGGTTCAGTAGACAGCAGAGGTATAACTGAAAACAAGGGGCTGCTCCACCTGCAGGGCTCCTTCCACTGGGCTATACTGCCTCCCAGACCATCTATTCTAGAGTGCACCAAAGTCCCATTTCCCAAGGAGTTTGAGAAACCAAAGAAGCTGAAGTCAGGGAAAAGCATGACAGACTTCAAATCTGTGAGTTACTATACTGCAAAGTTCATTTTTTAAAAAGACTCTTTCTAAAATTAAAATAATGTCATATTTATTAAAATTCTACACTGATGGGTGGAACTATTCTGCCCTTTTCCCCCAAGAGATTTAATAATGGTGGTAATACAGTTAACATTTGTTACTAGTAAATTGCATTTACTATTGCAATTATCATTCCAAGTTCTAATATCAGCTCATTTAATCCTTGAAACAATCCTGTATTGTAGATATATTGTTAGTTCAGTTTTACAGATGAGGAAACTAAGGTACTAAGAGTTAAAGCAGTTTGCCCACACACACATAGCTAAAGGATGAAGAGATAGCTCAGTGAGATCAAATTGGTCCAGTATCTTTTTTTATAAGCACTTCCAGGATACTTTTGTCCCTCCTAGAAACACTCTCAAAGTCCTCTATTTTCTTCCAAATTCCACAACTTCTTCATAACATTGTCTTCCATCAGCACGGCCTCTTTTGGGATCTTTGGAAGAATTCATTTCAAATAGTGAAAGCCAGAACATCGTCTTGTCAATTACACTACACACTATTCACTTTGGTCAAAAGACCACATTTAAAGAAATGAGGAGGGCAGACAAGATAAAAAGAAAAGAGCTGGTCCTTAACCTTAAGGGTGCTTACAATCTCCTCAAAGAACACCTTTAAAAATTAATTTAAGCCAGGCTCGGCGGTTCAGTCTGTAATCCCGCTCCTTGGGAGGCTGAGGTGAGTGGATTGCCTAGAAGGTTCGAGACCCACCTGGGCAACTTGGTGAGACCTCATCTCCACAATAAATTTTTTTTAAAATTAGCCGGGCGTGGTAGCGTGTGCCTGTAATTCCAGCTACTTGGAAGGCTGAGGCAGAAGGATCGCTGGAGCCCAGCAGGTCAAGGCTGCGGTGGCTGGGAGCAGCCACTGCACTCCAGTCTGGGCGACAGAGTGAGACTCCGACTAATAAATAAATAAATAAATAAAATAAAAATTAATTTAAGATTTTTTGCTTTTCTAAGAAAAGGAAGCAACTCTCTTCTCTGTTCATAAGGATTTGATGGGGTATGGATTTTTATCCTTTATCACCCACAGGTGAATACTGATTCTGCAATTGCCAATGGTCAGGATATATAAGTAGAGAGAGATCAGGTCAAAGATACTTGTTGATTTACTTGTTCAAAATGGTTCAGATTTGCCATTGTAAGAGACTTCTCAAATGAGACATAGTTAATTTGGTAAGTTATTTAACTAACTATGTCTCTTAAACAATAGTATTTTCTTCTTGTAATAGAGAGATTATATCACTGGCTCCGGATTAGTAACAACAGGAGTGGTGAGATTAAGACAGAGTCTAGCAGCAAGTAGCAGCAAGCTGTTCTTGGGGTTTGCAAACCTGTCAACAGTCACTAAGGAAATCAGACCCTTGCCCCTGGTCTTGACAGCTCCCAAGTCTTCCGTTCAGAGGTTGATTGGCCAACCCAGGACCTTTTAAGGCAGGTACATCTACTGCATTCTGCTACCTGTCAGTTGCCTGTACACACTCATTTCAATTAAAAGTCTTCAAAAAAAATCTCTGCACTATGCTGAAGCATTTCTTGGGCATGATGGCTCCTAGCAGATAGCAGACAGCATAGAAAACAAAATTTGATTTTTTTTGAAGATCCACAAAACTTCCCAGATATTTGCAGGAAAAAAAAAAAAGCAGTTCCGGCATCTCTCGTAACCTCACATGTCTTAAACGTTGACAGCATAGGTGAACCCTCAAGGTTTGATACTGCTATATTTATCAATTCAGGAAACCTTGAACAAAGTTGGAAACCATCACTTCTTTTTGCTTGCTAAACACAAACCACTTGCACTTCCCATTCCCTCTTCTGACTTACATTAAAATTCAGATGCAAATTCTGGGACAGTAAACACTATAGAAATGGGGAGGGAGTGGTAATGCTGGCATAATATTAAGAATTATGATGGCGAGACCTCGTCTCTATAATAAATCAAAAAATTAGCCAGGTGTGGTGGTCACGTGCCTATAGTTCCAGTTACTTGGAAAACTGAGGAGGAAGGATCACCTGAGCCCAGGAAGTTGAGGCTGTGGTAGCTATGAGCATGTCGCTGCACTCCAGCCTGGGCAAAAGTGAGACTCAAACTCAAAAAAAAAAAAAAAAAAAAATTATGAGTCCATAATACCCTAATTTTATTATTCTATACTTACTGACATTTCATAAGTTTGAAAGAAAATAAAGGTTAGTTAGCTTATCAATGCTGGAAAGCTTTCTTAACTCACATGTAGGGAATAATTTGCTATGATTAAGAAGGAAAATTAGACCACTCAGGGACTTATAGATGTGACACACAATTAAGAATAGCATTTCGAAAGTCTCAGGGTATAAAATAAATGTGGAAAAGACAATCACATTTCTATACGCCAATAGTAAACAAACAGAAACCCAAATAAAAAGCACAATTCCATTTACAATAGCCACACAAAAAAATGAAATACCTTGGCATCTTCCTAACCAGAGATGTGAAAGACCTATACAATGAAAACTACAAAACACTGCTCAAAGAAATCAAAGATAACACAGACAAGTGGAAAAATAATCCATGCTCATGGACTGGAAGAATCAACATTGTTAAGATGTCCATTTTACCTAAGGCAATCTACAGATTTAACGCAATACCCATCAAATTACCAGCAACATTCTTCTCAGACCTAGAAAAAACAATACAGAAATTCATATGGAAACATAAACGACTAAGAATAGCCAAAACAATCCACAGCAAAAAAAAAAAAAAACAACAAAGCAGGAGGTATCACACTCTCAGACTTAAAACTTTATTACAAAGCTACAATAGTCAAAACAGCCTGGTATTGGCACAAGAACAGGCATATAGACCAATGGAATAGAATTGAGATTCCAGAAGCAAAACCTCAATTTCTCAACCAACTCATCTTCGACAAAGCCTCCACCACCCACTACTGGGGAGAGAAGAACCTTTTCAGTAAATGGTGATGGGAAAACTGATTGACCACATGCAGAAGATTGAAACAGGACCCCTACCTATCCCTATACACAAAAATTAACTCTAAATGGATCACAGACCTAAACGTAAAACCTCAAACTGTAAGAAACTTAGAAAATGCAGGAGACACTCTTATGGAGTTGGAACTGGCAACCAATTCCTGATCAAAACCCAAAGTGCCCAGGCCATAAGAGATAAGATAGACAAGTGGGACCTCATTAAACTCACAAGCTTCTGCAAAGCCAAAGAAACCATCAAGAGAGCAGGGAGACAGCCCACAGACTGAGAAAAAATATTTGCCAACTCCATGTCTGACAAAGACTTAACATCAAGGATCTACAAGGAACTAAAATGTGCTGAAAAGAAAAAAGCAATCAGCCCCATTACAAAATGGGCAAAAGATATGAATAGACACTTCTCAAAAGAAGACATACGAGCAGCCACAGATACATGAAAAAATGTTCAGCCTCACTAGTCATCAAGGAGATGCAAATTAAAGCTACGCTGAGATACCACGTAACTCCAGTCACAATGGCCATCATCAATAACTCAAAAAAAAACAGATGCTGGAGAAGATGTGGCAAAAAAGGAACACTTCTATACTGTTGGTGTGGAAGTCAGTGTGGTGATTCCTAAAAGTTCTAAAAATCGACCTTCCATATGACCCCGCAATCCCCCTACTGGGAATATACCTGGAAGAACACAAATCACTCTATGAAAAAGATACCTGCACGCATATGTTTGTCCCAGCATTGTTCACAATAGCAAGAACATGGAACCAACCGTGCTGCCCATCAAAAGAGGACTGGATTAAAAAAAATGTGGTACATATACACAATGGAGTATTACGCAGTCATAAAGAAGAACAAAATCATGAACTTCACTGTAACCTGGATTTATAATACTGAGTGATCTCTCACAGAAACAAAGAGCTGAGTATCACATGTTCTCACTCATAAGTGGACCTTAAACAACTACCATAATACTATAAGAAAAGGATTAACAGTAGTGGGAAACTGTGGGG
The DNA here is from genome assembly GCA_027257055.1 of Cephalopachus bancanus. Lineage (NCBI taxonomy): Eukaryota > Metazoa > Chordata > Mammalia > Primates > Tarsiidae > Cephalopachus > Cephalopachus bancanus. Next base: position 658,361 of record JAPVLO010000170.1, on the reverse strand, counting down.
GGGGGGTGGAAGGTGGGACTGACAATAGTCGATATCTGCCCTGGGAGGGAGGGGCACACCTCATCAGCAAGGGTACCTGCACAATGGATATTTGTATACCTAACCCTGAATTGTACCCCACAATTTAAAAAATATAAATATAAATAAATAAATAAGAATAGCCTTTCTGATGCCTCTCTTATCATTCAATGGGTCAGGGCTACAAGCATGCACTATGAAGAATTTTTAGGGCTTAACTGCCACTAAACTCTGCCTGCCACAGTGAAATTTCTCCAGATACCACAGACCTGCAGGAGACTTCCTAAGAGGTAAATGGTACCAAACACACAGGCTAACATTGATGGTTTGATCTATAATGTAATATACTTATAATGTAATATTATAATGTAATAAAGACGCACACCCCCATCATGAATCCTCCTCCAGAAAATGAAATAAGACTGAAACATGCTTCATTAACAGGCTATCTAACCACACCATGTTTAGAATCTTTTCAACCTGTCTAAAGTCCAGAGATGAAGTTGTGTCGCTGAAAAATATCAACACCTAAAACATTTTCATATTCTGAAAATCTCAGCTAAATTGCAGTATCTCTTAGTCTCTATGCTTTCTACCGCTTATATTCGGGAATCAGTTCACAAAAAGTACTTACTGCTCAACATACGAATCTAAAAGTCACATGAATTTCTTCCTTTGTTTTCCCAGTTCTTATCTCTTTTTCTTTTCTTCCCTCGCACCCACCCCTCTCCCCTACTGTTCATGTTCTAAGTCTCAGGACTTTTCCCTTCTTGGTAGAGTCCATCTAATTTCATAATTTATGTAGAAGTCGGTAGACAGTAGAATCTCCACAAAACCCTACATTCCTACAAATCATAGTAGCCAGTCATTACTATAATGTTGTCACAGACATAAACAGAAAACCTTCAAGCTGGTGTCTTCTTTTCCCCCAATCTTCCAAGATCCCTAGTTTCTCAGAGATATTTGAGGTTCTACAGAAAACTATTTGTCCATAAATAACAAAGAAGCTACGAAACTATGCCAGGCTATACCTTGCTTTCATCTGGGCCCTTTATTAGAGTTCCTCCTAAATTTTTTTTTTTTTTTTTTTGAGTTGGAGTCTCACTCTGTCACCCAGACTGGAGTGCAGTGGCCGCTCCCGGCCACCGCAGCCTCAACCTGCTGGGTTCCGGCGATCCTTCCGCCTCAGCCTTCTGAGTAGCCGGAATTACAGGTGCGCACTACCACGCCCGGCTGATTTTTTGATTTATTGTAGAGATGAGGTCTCGCTGCCCAGGCGGGTCTCGAACCCGTGGACTCAGGCAATCCACTCACCTCAGCCTTCCGGAGCAGGATTACCTAAATTTTATCTGGTTAAAAAAAAATGTGGTTTAAGAAAAAGGTTGAAGACAACTTACAGCCCAACTTTCTAATTTTACACATGAATAAACTAAGGCCCAGAGAAGACAAAGGAACAGAATGAAAGTCAGAAAGTTTCTCAGGATCTACACAGCAAGACAAGTAAAAATTTATAATGGCAACCCCTTCGGGTTCCCTCCCACTGTGGGTGCTTTTCTGTCCTCTCAATAAATCCTGTTTTCTTTAAAAAAAAAAAAATTGTAACCGGGTTTGGTGGCTCAGCCTGTAAAAGCTGAGCCTTTGTAAAAGCCTGCGCCTTTGGGAGGCTGAGGAGAGTGGATTGCCTGAGCCCACGGGTTCAAGACCCCCCTGGGCAACTTGGTGAGACCTCATCTCTACAATAAATCAAAAATTAGCAGGGCGTGGTAGCACGCACCTGTAGTTCCAGCTACTTGGAAGGCTGAGGCAGAGGGATCACCAGAGCCCAGCAGGTCGAGGCTGTGGTGGCCGGAGTGGCCACTGCACTCCAGTCTGGGTGACAGAGTGAGACTCCAACTCAAAAAAAAAAAAAAAATTGTAAAGATTATAACTAGCCCTGGATTGGTGCTGAGGTCAAGAATTTATAGAGTTTTTTACAATCTTGGGTTGGTATAAAGACCTCTGAGTTCCCTACGAATGTACCCTCTCCATGGCAACCTCCATGAAACAGTTTGATATTGAATTGACTGCTGTGGGGAGTCTAGAGCTCCAGCTTCCTGTATAAGGATGTCCAACAAATTATCCTCTGTAGTAGGGAAAACTAAAAATAGCCCAGATGGAATACTTAAGCAATAAAAAATAAGGAAACAGGCCAGGTGTGGTAGTTCATATGCTGTAATCTCAGCACTTTGGGAGGCCAAGGTGGGAGGATTGCTAGAGCACAGGAGTTCAAGACCAGCCTAGGCAACATAGTAAGACTTTGTCTTTACACACACACACACAAAAAGAATTAGCTGAGCATGGTGGTGCACACCTGTAGTCCCAGTTACTAGCAAAGCAGAGGTGGAAGGATTGCCTGAGCCCAGGAGGTTGAGGCTGCAGTAAGCTGTGACTATGCCACTGTAGCCTGTGGTGACAGAGTGAGACCCCGAGTGAGACCCCAACTCAAAAAAAAAAGAAGAAAAGAAACACTTTAGTACTAAAATAGAATTATCTCCAAGGTATATTCATATTAAAAACACAAAGACTTACAAAGTGGGCAAAAGATATGAATAGACACTTCTCAAAAGAAGACAGACGAGCAGCCAACAGATACATGAAAGAATGCTCAGCCTCACTAGTCATCAAAGAAATGCAAATTAAAACCACACTGGATGGCCAACTACAGTCAGGATGGCCATCACCAATAACTCAAAAAACAACAGATGCTGGGGAGAATGCGGCGGAAAGGGAGCACTTCTACACTGTTAGCGGGAGTGTAAACTAGTATAACCTCTGTGGAAAACAGTGTGGTCTTAAAAGATCTAAAAATTGACCTCCCAAATGACCCCACAGTCCCTCTACCGGGAATATACCTGGAAGAACTCAAATCATTCTGTGAAAAAGATACTTGCATGTGCATGTTTATTGCAGCATTGTTTACAATAGCAAAAACATGGAAACAAACGTGCTGCCCATTGAAAGAGGACTGGATTATTTTTTAAAATGTGGTACATATACATGATGGAATATTACACAGTCATAAAGAAGGACAAAATTATGAACTTCACAGCATCTTGGATGGACTTAGAGGCTATAATACTGAGTGATCTAACACAGAAACAAAGAAGCAATTATTACATGTTCTCATTCATAAGTGGACCTTGAACAATTATCATAATATTATAAGAAAAGGATTGGCAGTAGCGAGAATCTGCCGGGAGGGGGGTGGGGAAGTGGGATTGGCAGTAGTGGGAAACCGCCTGGGGGGGGCACACACCTCATCAACCCTTGTTGATACCTGCATAGTGAACACTTGCATACCTAACCCTGAATTGTACCCCACATATTTAAAATTTAAAATAAAAAAAAAAACATAAAGTCAGGACAATGTATAATTTGTTTGTATAGTGCATAACATATCTTTAGAACATCCACAGGGAAGGGAAATTGGTGCCTGGTAGAAAGAGGTGGGAGATTTTTCATCATAAACCTCTTTGAACTTTTTTATTTGAATCACATGAATATATTCCCTGATTGAAAAATAATTTTGTTTTAAACTTAAAAGTTCCAGTTTCAAAATCTGCCTTGGATTTTTGTTTTTGTATCTGTGAGTCTTTTAAAATCTATAATTGGTTTTCTCTTTACTTTCCATGGGTATCTCCATTTCCCTTCCTTGACAAAAAGGACTGTTTGTCCCTTCTTCATTTGATTTTATAGTAAACTTGCTGCTGGCTTTAAGTTCAATTGCCTGACATCCAATAAAGTATCTAAGTATCTAATAAAGACAGCATAAAAGATAGCTGCTTCCTGACATTTTAAAACACTTAGCTTTCATGTTCTGGTTCCCCCGTATCCCCCAATCTAAGGCTGCCAGATCCTTCTTTCAGTGCCCTATCCAAATGCATCATAGTCGCACAATGGTCACGTCTAAACCACTTTTCCAGGGGCAATCGTTAGGGCCCAGTGCTTTGTGGCCTTCTAACACACAGGCAGAATGCCTCCTCCATCCTTCAAACTAAAATTTCTTTCCTTAGCTAATCACATCTCTAGAACAACTGAGATCTTAAATGTATGAATAATCAATCTCTCAGCAAGTATTATTGTATCTAAAATCTGTTGTAGCTAAAATAGGTGTATTATATTCCATACTTCTTGTTCCAATAACTTTTCATGAATGGGAGTTGCAGGAGTGCTGGGAATCTCACCCTGCAATGCCCCCTACTGGTCATTTTAAGAAGAGGCTAACAGAGAAGGAAAGGAATAGCAGTGGCTCCAAATGGTGCTGAGGGGATAATATAAGCAGAGGGTTTTATTTTGTTTTGTTTCCACGTACCTTTCAAATTGGGCATCATTTTGGTACGTATGCCATCCTGGTTACAGGCTTACAGAGAATGTCTATGAGTCACATTGGGAGACTCAGTGTCAACAGAAGGGAGAGGCACTTCAAACTAGGGGGGGAAAGTAGAAGCAGACCCCTCTAGGGAGAGAAGCAGAGAGACTCAAGTCTTCTCAAGAGCTCCCCTGCCTCACCCCAGCCCTATACAGCATGGCCACAACAGGACATATCATGGGTATCATGGGTTTAATCGGCCAAAACGCTATGCTGAAATTCTCCTATTAAATTTTATTCCCCTCATGAATTTTCCTTCTCTTTCAACATGCAAATAACTCTGGGAGAGTTAACTTCTTTGATTTTGCATTTGCTTCAGTATGATTTCCTTGAATTAGATTGGTTTTGTCTAACAACTAGTGAAAAATAATTTGGGTCAGTGGAGACTAAGAGAGTTGTGACCTCTATTGAGGAGTTTGGGGCGTGGACAAGGGAGGCCCAAAGGCCTCCAGGAGTCCAGGGGAAGCAGAAGGACCCTGCCTATGGACACATCCCTGTGAACACTTCATCTTATTTTGGTGAAGCAGGATGTTCAAATGGGATTCTTCCCATCTTAACACTTTGCCCTAAAACTGAGACAATACATTTCAAGGCTATCTCTGAAGGAATTGCAAGGGTGTGGCCAAAAACATTGTTCTTCCAATGGGGGCCCACTTTCTGACAATATAAAAGAAGTTTAAGAATTCATTGAGAGAGAGAGAAACTAGGAAGTAGTTGGAATTTTCTATGAAGAGAATTGTGGGTATCCCAAGATTCCTGCCCACCTCCTTATACCAAGAGAAGGCCTCTTCAGAAGACAACTTGGAGAGTGTATCACTGTTCACCTGGCTCATCCCTCCAGTGGTAAAGGTGAAAAGCTGGCTGAAATGGCCTGCCTAGAGCAAAAAGGCAAAGGGAACAGCCAAGCTTTCCAGACTCTGGTGGGACAAAGATATCTACAAGTTTCCCACTGGGCAGCTATAAACCCCATGGAAGAGAACCAGACTTTGGACATCTCTGAGAGAGTCCCTGTAGGGACAAGAGGACCCCAATAGAGGGACAGAGTTTTCAAAAGCCAGGGGCTGAGGGGAGAGCCACAGATGTCCAGCTACAGGGGCCACTGCCCACGTCAAGGGAGCTGCAGGTAGAAAACGGTTAGGGCCAGAATCCCTGAAAAAACACCAAAAGCTCCCGATCCCTGCCAAGAGCACTAACACTACATCACCCAATTTATCTGGCCCCAATGCCAGATTACCATTATCCTTTCAAGTAAGACCTTCCTAGCCCTTCTCCTTCTCCTTCCCTTCCACTCCCACCCAGGACAGCAGTGGGGAGTGCAGAAGCTGAAGAACATCATGGGAAAACAGAAGCACCAGCCATGCCCTCTCCCAACCCCATACAGGCTTCCAGCCCAACAAGCCTGAGCTAAGGGAAAGAAAAAGCTTGGCTTCCCCTGAACTTTGCAATCACTGTGATCATTCATTTATTGATCATTAATAGAGAAGTTTTGTAGTGATGCTGAAATACATCTTGTGTATGTCTGTAGGTGGATCAAAAACCAAAAGATAAACTCCTGAAATCCCACAAGATATCTGATTTAATCTTCTATCCTAGGAAACAGGACTTTGAAAAAAGAACAACTAATATTTAAATAACACTCCACAAACCGCATTATAGACATTAGTACTTCATGTAATCCTTATAATTATCTCCATTTCAAAAATGAGAAAATCAAGGTTCAGAGAAGTAATCTGCCCCAGGATCAAGCATAAGTGAACTTGAACCTAGTATTTTTGTCTTCAGGGTACTGACTCTGGGAACCATTAGCAAAATTCACCTTCTAGCTTTTCTAGGAAAATTCTGGAAATTTCAATGGCTACAAAGTAAAATTGGCTGAATGTTTATGTCCCCCTAAAATTCATATGTTGAAATCCTTACCCACAAAGTGATGGTATTAGCAGGTGGGAGTCTTTGAAAGGTGATTAGGTCCCTTATAATGGGATTATTGCCAACCTCAGAGATATCCCCTGTTCCTCTGCCGTGTGAAATGACAGCAAGATGACAGGCATATATGAACCAGTAAATGGGCCCTCAACAGACACCAAATCTTTTAATGCCCTGATGCTGGACTTCCCAATTTCTATAATAGAGCTGTAGGAAATACATTTCTATTGTTTACAGGTCACCCCAGTCAATGATAGTTTGTTATAGCAGACCAAATGAACTAAAACACAAAGAATTTGATATTTTATTCCTAGCTACTAATCCAGAAATGTAGCCTACTAGCTAAATACTAGATGCCTAACCCACCAGCCAATAAATGCCTCTTTAAGGGTAGCTTAAAAATACTGATTTTCAGCTGGGCTCGGTGGCTCAGCCTGTAATCCCAGTACTTTGGGAGGCCGAGGTGAGTGGACTGCCCGAGCCCGCGGGTTCAAGATCCACCTGGGCAACTTGGCGAGACCTCATCTCTAAAATAAATCAAAAATTAGGTGGGAGTGGTAGCATGTACCTGTAGTTCCAGCTACTCGGAAGACTGAGACAGAAGGATCGCCGGAGCCCAGCAGGTCGAGGCTGCGGTGGCAGGGAGCGGCCACTGCACTCCAGTCTGGGTGACAGAGTGAGACTCCAACTCAAAAAGAACAAAAAATACTGATTTTTTTGTGTCTTCCTGAATTCCCTAAACATTCTTCTCCTTGAGACGTGATCATCCTCAACTGCTTAAAGACAATTAGAAGACTCCTTTTACCTTGTCAAGCTCTGAACCTCTAATTCATTTCATCTTTTCTCAGAACCTGCCTATCCAGTCTCTTGATAATTCCACTACACCAGCATTCCACTACACCAGCATTCCACTACACCAGCATATGTGACGTTCAGTGTGCTGTGTTTGTCCACTCACAGGAAGCTGGGGTCATTCCCCAAAGCTGAGACAGGATCCTTTCACTGTAACAAATTCTAGCACATGTCCCCATAACATGTTCATTTTACTAATTTAACATTATACATGATTTTTAATTATTTAAGTCTGAGATATAGCTTTCCATTTTTCTCAAATAACGTAGCAGGTTTCTTTAAATCATATTATTGGCCAGTTTTCCCTTCTCTTTCACCAAAACAAAAGGCAAACAGAAAGGGAGGAAGGAAAGTGGAAACAGTCCAATGCAGTAATATAGAAAAAAATTTAAACTTTAGAAGGCAAAAGGAAGCTTAACTTCCATCCCTTTACCTGGAGTACCAGGATCCCATCAGTAAAATAGCAGTTTTTCTCTTTGTACTTCACAATTCTAGGAGGCTAGGCTTCACTTCCTGGCAACCACCTCCTCACCCCTTTCCATTCTTATTTCATGGCACCTGCTCAAGACACACCATTTCTCTCTTAGTTATACCAACCTCTTGAGTTCTTAGCAGAGCGCTATAGATTCACAATGTGCTTAAGACCAAATTTCTTTGGGGTCCAAGAGGGGGAGCCTAGAAATATGTCTCTAACTTTAAAAATGCCAGTGAGGGTAGGGGGCCAAGTGAGTGGGAGTGCAGAATTCCCTGCAGTTGCTTCCACTTCTGCCCTCCCACCACTGACGCTAGGTAAGCAAATAAGGGTTCCAGTTCTGGTCTCAGCTAAGTCTGGGAAGGCCCAGAATATGGGATGGTGTTTTGTCTGCTGAATTGGAGTCCTTAAACCTGGGCCCAGGCATTTCCCTCCTTTGGTCCCAAAGAGCAAACTCCAAACTAGCTGACCTCCTAGTTTTCCCACACACTCTCCACCCCCAACCTCTCCTGTCCCATCAGACTCTCATGTCTTTCTCTCAGTCTCAGGGTTCTGAATCCAGTCTCTGTCCTTCAGCTGAAAGCCCCAACTCCTCCCCACAGGGATTTGAAGGTCTTCTTACCCCTCCGGCAGTTCCTGCAGTTCTCCTGTGGATCCTGCTTGGTCCTTCCATCAGCAGGTTCTTGCACTCCTTCAAGGGAAGGTGTCATCCTCCAGACTTTGATGCCTTAGAATGCCATCCTGGTAGTCCCACCTCTCTTCACCCAGGCTGCACTGATAAAGATACTGAGTCAGCATGTAATAAAGAATTAACTCCTTCTTACAGTTCAGGCCCCATAGCCCACAAAGGCAAGTTTTCAGGGCGCCCCATCTCCCCAGTTGATTCCAAACTGTTTCCTCTCACTTTCATCTCACTTATTATAAACACTGCTTCTATTTCTGTCTTCAACACCTCTAGATGAAGAACCTGGGTTGCCCATGCTCTCCTAGCATTTGAATCTTGGCTCTCCCATCACAGTCTTAGGGTCAAATCTCTGATGAAGGCCAAACAGAGCATAAGAGCCAGCATGAATTATCCCAACCCTATAACATGAATTCTACTGTTATCTCCATTTTACATATGCTAAAGCCAGGCACAGAGAGCTTAGGCTTCTTGCCCAAGCAAGAAGTCTGACTTTAGACTCAGAATCTTATTACCTCTACCAATGGTTCTCAAAATCCAGCAGGCATCAGAATCTACCTAGAGGGAATGTTCAGAATGGTCCAATCTCAGAGTTTCAGATTCAGTAAGTCTCATATGAGGTCTGATCATTTGTACGAGGTCTGACAATTAAGTTCGTGAACTTGCCTCTGTGCACTTATGTTGGCAGCACTGTAGAAGCAACTCAGTAAGGTTTCATAACCTTAACATATCAGTGTCTCACAGTCCTGGTTGTGTCACTGTGTGGCAGTATCTTGCTGAGTGGCATTCATTATTGTTGTTGCGTGTTTCTGTGTGCCATCATGAGAATGTCAGAGCTTGAATTAGAGCAATGGACAAACATTAAATTTCTTATTAAATCTGACAAGAGTGGAAGTGAAATCAGGATGTGTTAGTCCAAGTATTATGGGGATAACGCCATGAAAAAAATGGAAGTACACAAATGGATTAAACATTTTTCTGAGGAGAGAGAAAGCATCACTGATGAAGAGCAGTCAGGGTGGCCAGTGATGAGCAGAATTGATGAAAACATTACAAAAATTCATCGAATTGTGTGTCAAAATCCTTGACTGACTATGAGAAGCATAGCAGACCTAATAAACATCAATAGAGAAACAGGAAAATCTTAACTGAAAATCTTAGCCTGAGAAAGATTGGTGCACAAATTATCCCAAAGGAGCTCTTGCATCATGACAATGCACCAGTTCACACAGCACTGTCTGTGAGGAAATTTCTAGCCAGTAAACAAATAACTGTATTGGAACACCCTCCCTACTCACCTGATCTGGCCCCAAGTGACTTTTTTCTTTACCCAAATATAAAGAAAATATTGAAAGGAAGACATTTTTATGACATTCAGGACATCAAGGGTAATACAGTGACAGCTCTAATGGCCCTTCCAGAAAAACAGTTCCAGAATTGCTTTGATGGGTAACCTAGGTGCTGGCATTGATGCACTTTTTTCGAAGGTAACAGTAGGGTGTGTAGCACTTTTTCTAGGATGAGTCCACGAACTTAATTGTCAGGCCTCATATGTCTAACAAATTCCCAAGTGATGCTAATGCTATTGATCTATGGATAGACCACACTTTGAGAGCCACTCACATATACTCTTGCTTCTATACTCTTGACTGCACTTTAGGACAGATCAATTAAATCATAATCATTCGAGGCCCAGGTGTTTTTTAAAAGTTCTTCAGATGGCTCTAATGTACAGGCTGAGCTGAAAATTACTGAATATAATTTGTCACTCAAAGCATAGTTCATTGGCAACTCAGCATTACCTGAGTTCACTCAGAGCCTAATGAATCAGAAGGCCCCCAGATGATTCACCTCATTCAAGTTTGAGGAACACCAATAAACACTCTACTGCATCCCAGTTCTTCTCCAGCTGCTCAGTTCCAAGTATTGACATGTCTCTGAAAAATCAGACTGAAGCCATGTGACCCAGAGCCCAGAGGGAGTGGTGATGTGCCCTGGTGTCCTACCCATCCAATCCAATGAGCATTTTTCATTGTCTTTGTTCTGGTTCTATGCTCATCCAGCAACAATTTATCAATTATTTGGACTTCCAAGTAGATTTTCTCATTGAGAGAGTGTGGCCAGAGAAAATAACCAATGGTTATTATCACAGTTATTACATTTCTCATTGTAAATAAGTCAATTTCCACTCTAGTTCCAGTGTGAGTTAAGTCAGTCCCTCAGTAGTGTACAGTAGCTATGACTCCAGAGCCAGGATGCCTGGGTTCAAATTTTAGCTCCACTCTCCCCAGCTCTTGGACTTTGGATAGGGCCACTTACTTGCTGTGGGACCTTGAGCAAAAACCTCTTCTCTCTGAGGTACTTTCTATTTTCTCATCTGTGATGTGGGATAATCACAGAACCTCATAGGGCTGTTAAGAGCATTAAATGAAGTAGTATATTTAAAGCATTTACAGCAGTGTCTGCATGCAGCAAAGTTTTATTGTAGTTATTACTGCCTAGAAATTAATAAAATAAACTTTGAAGTCTGTAAAGCTAAGAGGCAGACCCTATACCTATAAGAACTGAGTTAACTTCAAGTCTTATCTCACTAGCACATCCGAACTGAGAAATAAGCCAGCTTCTGAGACTTATCTTGTCCCTAAGTCCCCAAAGAATTGGTATTTGGTTGCTTGGTAATAAAGAAAGGCCACAAACTAATGCTAAGTTTGCCCTTCAAGGTCAAAACCACCTGGTAAGTGATTCTGGGCAGAGAAACGACCTGGTATTCCCATAGACCTGTTGTCCTGCAGCACTGATTCACACAAGGAATAACAAGAATCACAAAGTATATACCTACAGAACAAACCTGCACAAGTACCCCTCATATCCAAAATCTTTTTAAAAACCTAATCTTCCTATTGAGTTTTACAGATGGAAGAGAGCTCAAAATTTTATAAAAGCCTGGTGAACATACTCTAGTGAATCACCAAATGTCATTTACATAATCATGGGAATTAAAAACCTCCAAGCAAATGGCACTGCAGCAATCTGAAGAATTTTTGAGAAACAAACTTTTGAGAATAACCAAATAACCTGCTTGGGCCATAGTAGGTATTGAATACATATATGAAATCAATGAGTTTTTTTTTTAAAGTAAAGATACTATTTTTCTCCAGGAAAACAAAAATGTCAAGAAATATTGCACTTTATCACTTAATGAAGAGTCAATAAAAATAGGTCCCTGTGTAAAACAAAACAAAACAAAAACTGCAAGGACAATCCATGTAACTGAAAATATCTGAGGCAGTAGTGTTTTTTTTTTAAAAAAAAAAAAGTACTGCCACTTGGGAAAGAATCACTGATGAATATTTTGCCTGGGGTTAGGAGAAGTGAAACTTCTAGGTTCTAGCTCTGTGATAACATATCAACAAACTATTTAAGCAATGTTGACTAAAGGAACTAAAAAAGCAAACATTTCACTCAAGGAACTTGCCAATTTGGTGAAAGATTCAGTTAACTTTGTGTTCAATTCAGTCAAAGGTGTTTTGGTTTTTTATCTTTTTTCATTTTTAATTTTAAAATGTGGGGTACAATTCAGGGTTAGGTATACAAGTGGTCATCGCGCAGGTAAAGTATGGATCTCCCTTTGGTCTCCATTTCACCTGGTTTGAGATCAGGTACCTACCTACCTTTATTGATGTTGTGTAGTCAAAAGTGTTAAACATGCTTTGCTATAACAAGCCTTTATCTGTGGCTCATCTGCCAAAAAATTAAAATGACAGTTTACTATAGAAAAGATACAAGCATTAGAAACTAGTTATACCATTTCATAAAACTGCCAATACAAATGAAAACTTAGGTTTGCATGAAAAGAGCTTAGAAAGTCAAGCTAAAGTACCTGTCAGTGTCATTATAATATGGCTGCCCTAAGATGTGATTCTGGCTAAGTTGGAAGAAAAAGCTGATCACAGCTCAATTAATAAACACCAAAGTAGTGGCTGAATCAAAGCAGGTGATGGAGGTAATTAGGCAGTAAAAACAGGAAGGGGCTGATTCCTACTGATTCCTTTAAGTCAGTTAGAAAAGTAATACAGCTGTTTCACTGGAGCAACACAGACATCTCAGGAGACCTATTTTGTTTTCCCTGCTGTGAGTCATTGGGCCCCTGGAGGTGTTCCAAATGCAAAAATCCTAAGTCCGAACTATGCGTACATCTCAGAAGTTGGAAAAATAAAACCAGAGATGGGGGGATAGGATACAATTTCAAGGACCTAATAGAACTCAATCTAACTCCCATTCATGGATGTGATCAAGGGTGGGGGTAGAGGGGGGAAAGAATAGAGCTAGAGCATGGAAGTGCTCTAAAATGGTAAAACAATAGCCAATATTTATTTACCGTGCTTACTACATGCCAGGCTCTCCTGTGCGTTAACTCATTTAATTCTCAGGCGAGTGGTGCTATTTGCTCCATTGTACAGATGAGGAAAGCTGAGATGCAAAGAGATTATATAATCCTTCACCCAAGATGCACAGTGAATAAGTGGCAGGACTGGGATATTATATCCAGGATCAGAGTTAATCTACTTGAATACTACACTATGAGGCCAAGCAGAAGAAACTCCCTTAAATTATGTTCCTTGGGGCCAAATGATAACCAGTGTAATCCATTGAGTCCCCTACAGCTTAGATGCATCTCCAGCAACCGTGTCAGAGCCGAGGCCAGTGTTTTCAAAGAGGCAGGCATTTGGACCTGTGGAACAAACCCAATGACATTTTTTTTCTAATTTGTTGTTGTTGTCGTTGTTGCAAGAACACATAAAGTGTGTTCTTAACAGATGTTTAAGTGAACAATACATTGCTGTTAATTATAGGTATAATGTTGTACAGCAGATGTTAGAGTGTATTCATCTCACTTAACTAAACATTTATGCTTATTGGCAAGCAACTCTCGTTTACCTCTCTTCCCAGTTCCTAACAACTACCTTGCTACTCTGATCCAATGAATCTGACTATTTTAGATGTACTGTAAAAGTGAAATCTTCTGTGACTAGCTTATTTCACTTAGCATAATGTCCTCAAACTTCATCATGTTGTCACATATTGCAGAATTTCCATTTTTTATTAAGGCTGAGTAGTATTCCACTGTATGTATATACTATATTTTCTTTATTCATTCATCTTTCAATTGACACTTAGATTGTTTCTACTTCTACTACTGTGAATAGTGCTGCAATAAACACTGGAGTGCTAATATCTGTTCAGGATCCTGATTTCAACCCTTTTGGATAAATACCCAGAAGCAAGATTGCTGGATCATATAGTAGACTATTTTTAATTTTTTTAGGAACCTCTAAACTGTTTCCCTAGCAGCTGCACCATTGTGCATTCCCACCCACAGTGTGTAAGATTTCCAGTTGGTTCCCATCCTCAAAAACAGATGTTGCCTTCCATTTTTTTATAATAGCTACCTTGACAGGTATGAGATAATGTCTCCTTGTAGTTTTTATTTGCATTTCCTTGATAATTAGTGACACTGAGCATTTGTTATATACCTTCTTTTGGCCATTTATATACCTTCTTTGGGGACTGACCCTTATCTTACACCGTACACAAAAATCAACTCAAAGTGAATTAAAGACTTAAACTTAAGATCTTAAATGAAAAAAATCCTAGAAGAAAACAGTAAAAACCTTCATGATATTGGTCTTGGCAATGATCTCATGGATATGACATCAAAAACACAGGCAACCAAAACAAAAAAATAAACTACATCAAACTAAAAAGCTTCTGAACAGCAAAGGAGACAATCCACAATGAAAAAGCAACCTACAGAATGGGAGGAAACATTTGCAAATGCAGGATTAATCTCCAAAATACATAAGAAACTTCTACAACTCAGTTGTTAAAAAAAAAAAAAAGTAAATTAATAAAGGGGCTAAGGACTTGACCAGACATTTCTCCAATGACATCTTTATAAGAGTGGGAAGGAAAAAAAAGAAATTAGTGCTGTGAAAAAAATAATACCATGCACCACTCTTTCTCAGGGGCCTTGACACACCTTCCATAGGCTGGCCACTTCCATGGAGGTTCCATGCCTGGGAGACATAGCAAACACTCTAAAGCAGCATCCTGGCAGCTGTTTAAGATTGGACTTACAAATTAACAATAATGAAACAGTGCTGCTCATCAAAACTGGACTGGACAAAAAAAAATGTGTTACATATACACAATGACAATGGAATATTATGCAGCCGTAAAGAAGGGCAAACATGACTTTGCAGCAACTTGGATGGATTTAGAGCCTATAATACTCAGAAAAGAACTGAGTACCACATGTTCTCACTCATAAGCAGACCCTGAACAATTACCATAATACTATAAAAAAGGGATTGGCAGTAGCAGGATACTGCCAGGGGTGGGGAGAAACAACATCAATAAGGGTACCTGATCTCAAACCAGGCAAAGTGGGGACCAAAGGAAGGCCTAAACTTTACATGTAAGATGACCACTTATATAACTAATCCTGAATTGTACTGCATATCTTTAAAATAAAAATTTAAAAACAATAATTAAGTACAATTCCACCTTCCTGCCACTCTGCCAGACCCTATAAACCATTTGAGAGCTCCTAGCACCTGTAGCACCCAGGCCTCAAAGCAAGTGAAGGGACGGGGGAAGGCCACCTCTCTTGTTTTGGAGAGATGTGAAAGGAGATGATAAAGCCTGTTGGTGCACAGAAAAAAAACCTTTATTTCAAGGAAAAGATATAGTCGCCTGAAAGGTAAAAGTAATTATTATTAGTGAGAAATGAAATCAATAGTCTGGAAGCAGAGAACCAGTTACCCGAGTATATGTATCATGGGACAATCAAATCTGAGCATAAATCAGAAAAAGAAGCAGAATACAGAGGAGTTATAAAGAAAAAAAAGTGTTTTTGAATCATCATTTGCAGTTAAAAACAACCAAAATCTGAGTGTGTTTACAGAGAGAATTGACTGGAAAACAAGAGAGGTGATCTCTGTCTACTCAGAGTTATTGTTGGACCCCCCCAAGGAATACAGAGATGTTTTCTGCCCTTTATCCCAGAAAGCAGCATCCTAAGTAGGGAAGGGCAGTGTCACCATGGGGCTTTCCAAGGAAAGGAGAGAATTGTGAGGGTAGACCAGTTGTTTCTGACCAGGTTAGAAAAACTTGCACAAAATTCCACAGAACCTTCTAAATGATGGAACACACTGAACATGCCAAAGAGAAAGGTTCTGTTGGGGTGGGATTGGAGGGTATTTTCCCATTTTACTAGTAATGATTCAAACCCTGATGGATGCCATAAAAAATGAGGAAGCGGGGGGGCAGGGTATCCCGATGGACCATATGTATGCAACATATGGAACAAGTTATTGAAGAAAGTGGTTCTAACAGACTTTATAAAAGTTGAGGAGGGGCAGTTATGCATCTTTTGGAGACAGAGAAGATTGAGGGTGTGGTGAAAAAATAGCAAAACAGGATTAAGATAAACCAAAACAGAGGAGAAATATTGGGCCAGATGAACTTTCACCTTCCCTAAAATGATTTATGTACTTATGAAGAGCCAGACTGGACTTGATTTCAGAGGGTGAAGGTTGCTGGTGAACCTGCACAAATTCAGCATTTCTGCAGGAATTCTGGGCAAAGTTACATTTCTACAGGCAGAACCAACATTGAACATTCATGGTGATGAGGTTTAGTATTTAAATGGGACAATGCATTACTAAGTCTTAGACCTGAGCACCTCACTCTGAGTAGCAAAGAGAGAAGGAAAAGAAAAATGAAAATAGAATTCAAATTCCAGAAATCTAAGGAAAGAAGTGGCTCACTTTTTGTAATGCCTTAGTCTAGTCTTTTATCTTTGTTTCAGAAGAGAATCGTTTCTCTCTGTTTAATGTGTGACTACAATGGTGTCAGAGGTCAAAAGAGACTCAACTGTGACAAAAGGTCCTGTGAGGACCCAACAAAATCTAACTGGTGGATTTCATAATAGCTTAGGCCAGAGAGGGTTGAGTAGAACAGATTGTTAGCACACTGGTGAGCTCAAGGACAGTGCAGCTGACTAACGGTGACAAGTGAAAGTGGAACTAAGATCCCCAGGAGATGAAGTGTAAGACTGAGAAATTTTAGTGGTTGGCAGGTAGTGGATGAGGAGATTGAGGGAATGTAGACTTGTGAGGTCCAAGGCCCAAGGAGCCAACTGAAGATTAACCTTGAAAGCTTTGCTACGGGCTGAGACCCATGGAAGGTTCATAAAATCAATACAGTCAATTTTTCTCCAGAATTGTAAAACTAAAAGAATAGAAGAGAAGAGAAGAAAATAAGATGGAACAGGATGGAATGGGAGGAAATGGGATGGAATGGGATAAGATAGAGTAAAATATAAAATAGACTATACTAGAAGAGTTCATTACACTGTGTACTAAGGATAAGTATTATTTAATGAATCTTTTGTCTTGTTTTGTTTTGGAGTGCAGTGGCACACTCACAGCCACCACAACCTCGACCTGCTGGACTCAGGCAATCCTTCCACTTCAGCCTGCCAAGTAGCTGGAACCACAGGTGCACGCCACCATGCCCAGCTAATTTTTTTTATTTATTGTAGAGACGAGGTCTTACCATGTTGCCCAGGCTGGTCTCGAACCTGTGGGCTCAGGCATCCTCTAGCCTCTGCCTCCCAAAGTGCTGGAATTACAGGTGTGAGCCACCACACCCAGCCTAACAAAACTTTTAATTCAGAAGTGTATATGTGGTGTTGTGTCTGAACTGAGTCATCATACAAAATATATCTCTTGCCATGACTCAGAAATGTTTGAAAACACTGATAAGGAAGGCTCCAAGAAAAGAAAAAAGAAAGCATTATAAAAGTCAAGAAAATTAGAGTTCTTACCAAATGCCACAACAGGTCTAACCCACTACTTGTGTGCCCAAGGTTCTAGGGTTCATGACACTGCAGAAACTGGCATCACCATGCCACTGAGTGCTTTCTTTTTCCCCTAAAATGTACGGGAAAACAGAAAGGAAGGAGTAGGAGGAGAGAGAGGTACTGTAGACAAACTTCTGCTTCACAAATTGTCTTGGGTTGGTACTATCTCTAAGGAGGGCAATAGATTTGTAATTAGAACTCTGCATTCTGGCATCCATCTAACTGTGAAACTTTGGGTAGTCACTTAATTTTCATAACCTCCAGGTTTTTTCTCTGTAAATTAGCACCATATACTTGAAGTGGATTCTGTCATGTGCTCCCAGCATGCGTTCCTGCTGCTTCTTTCATAAAAGAGTCCTGACTTGGTTCATTCATCATTCTCCCACTCCATGTGACCCTAGGAAAACTGACTCCATTCTAAGCTCCAAGAGTGGATCTTGACTGATCTATGCCATTCTAGTACTCCTATCCTTTCTTGCCAGTAATTGGTTCAGAAATCCATCCTGTCACTGTAGGTCACCCTCCTATGGGACGAACCCATTACCTAGATGAGGAAAAGACTTCTCTTCCACAGTCCCTTCTTGTGAGCTAATTATAAATAATGAGAGGGGTAGCCCCAATTGCTACTGACAGAGTTCTTACAACGATGAGGGAAAGTGGCCTTGGACAAAGCTGATACCCTAGATGTCAGCATGGAAAGACAGAGAGAATTACCTGATTCCTCAGCAACCTGGTAATTAACAACCCTGAGATCACTATACCTTTGGATTTAGAGTTAGGACAATTATACTTATTGTTTAATGCAGTTTGAGTCAGGTTTTCTGTCGCTTGCTGCTGACTAAATCACAATGCAGTAAGGCCAAAGTGAAGATTAAATTAGATAATCTGTGTTAAAATATTTTGTAAACTGCAGACAATACAAGTGATAGCTTTTTTCAAAAATCATAAAGTTTCAAATAACCTAGATAGAAGGTAGTTTTTAGGAAAGCTGTTCTAAACCTCACCTTCTCTCTGTGGGGACACACTTGCCCTCTCTCTTGGCCTCTGAGTCGGGATTGTATTCTGTACAATACCTAGTGGATTATCAACACTTAATAAATGCAAAATAATGTTGTGATAACTAACAAATTGCCACCAGATGTGCTTAAGGCTTTGGAACCTCCAGGTGAAACTGATTGCACAAAATGGTAGTTTAATTATTACATCATCCATCTCAGCAATGACAAGCGTCTGTCTGTCTTAAGGCTGAAATCTCAAGTCAGACTGCTGCTGCAGCGTTTAAAATTAAATGCTCAAATGTGGTCCCTAAAGGCAGATTTTGGGAAAAGCCCACAATCAGCTTCTCTATACATCACCATCTTGGATTATTTTGTTCAAAGACAAAGTTCAACATACAAATCAATATGTCAAAAAGAAGATGTCAAAAAAGAAGTTTCTGGTTGAAATGAAGTTTAAAAAGACGACAAGTACTCCAGCAGTTGTAGACAAGAATCCAGAAGTATATTATTCGTAAGTGGTTAATGAAAAGGTAGGATGACAAGGCTGTTTAGAAGAGCTAAAAGGAATCACCTCCTTCTCTAACGGGGACCAGGAAAAAAACTAAATCCTTCCATCCTCAGAAAATGTTCCTCCCCTCCAGTGGGTCTCAACTCTGGTATAGATTGGAATCATCTTGGAAGGTTTTCAGCATTGTGACTTTTATTTATTTATTTATTTATTTTTAGTACCATGCTCCTGGATTGCATTCCAACCAATTAAATCCAAATTTCTAGTGAAGGAACTTAAATGATAAGCCTTGGACCAACAGCATTAACATCACCTAAGAATCTGTTAGAAATGCAGACTCTCAAGCACCCTTCAAGACCTACTGAATCAGGATTTGCATTTTCACAAGATCCCCAGGTGACTCTTGTGCCCATTAAAGTTGGAGAAAAGCGAGCTCGCAGGACAAAGAACCTTACTTTGTCTCACATAACAGTTCCAGGGTGAGCAGTCCAGGGTAGCAGGGAAGCTCTGCTCTACACAATCATTCAGGTACCAAGATTCCTTCCTCTGTGTTGTTCTGTCATGACCTAGTCTGTTCCTTCCTTTGTGTTGCTCTGCCTGGTCAAAGCTGGATTACTATGAGGTTCCAACCAGCAATGAGGGAGGAAAACATGGAGGAGGAGGCCTTTCTATTGTCCTGAGATCTAAGCCCAGAAGTGCCACACAGTGTTTCTGCTCTGAATATAGTTACAGGGGCACATCTAAAGCAAAGGAGGCTGAAAACTGTAGTCTAGTCACATGGTTAGAAAGAAGAGAGCAATTTTGGTAGAAAAACAGCAGTCTCCATGCCAGACACATAGTAAGTACCCAGTAAATAATACCTATTATGATTAACCAGGATGCATGCTTCACTAGCTTAGAGTACAAATAATGTTTCATTGCTTGACACTCAAAGACCTTACCAGCAAGAAGTCTGGTATTCCTTCCTTGAGGCATTTCCCAATACTCCATCCTCACATGGTCCAACATTTCAGGGCCTCTCTCAGTTCTAAAAGGTCAGTTTTACTTCCAACTACCAGGTGAAAGAAATAACTAAAAACGTCTATGAACCCACCAGCACCATTGCTTTCGTGGCTACCTCATGAGTATACTAAACACGGGTCCCTCCCAGTCCAGTGACTGATCACCCTTGCTATGGAGATGCCCTAGCTGTTCACAGGTCACAGTTGTGCCTCCACTTATACTTTTAGGTCACTGCATTTGCTTGGTTGTTCTTCCTAAACATAAAAATGTGCCCAGTTGGCCAGATGTGGAAGGGCCCTGCCTCAGTCACCTGCTATGAAGGAACTACCCTTTCCCCATAAGACGCCAACACAGTGCTGAATCTGATCGCCAAGCCAGACATGCTTATGGTACATTCCATTCTAGGCCCCTTAGTGTTCTTTCTTTCCAACAAACTTCAATGCAGTTCATCTTTTTTTTTTTTTTTCTTTTGAGTTGGAGTCTCACTCTGTCGCCCAGACTGGAGTGCAGTGGCCGCTCCCGGCCACCGCAGCCTCGACCTGCTGGGCTCCGGCTATCCTTCCACCTCAGCCTTACAAGTAGCCAGAATTACAGGCATGCGCTACCACGCCCGGCTGAGTTTTTGATTTATTGTAGAGATGAGGTCTCGCTGCCGCGAGGCGGGTCTCAAACCCGCAAGATCAGGCAATCCACTCACCTCAGCTTCCCAAATGCGCGGGATTACAGGCTGAGCCACGGAGCCCAGCTGCAGCTCATCTGAATACATCAGTGTCTAATGACGTTAAGCTTTACAAGAGAAGGGTCAAGAACTTTATTCCTTTCCTTCCAGGGGGCTCCTTGTCCCCCTGGCAAAATTGCCCAATTACTACTTAAGACCAGTTTTATAAACTAAGGGTTCTTGTAGGGGGGAAATCTTTTCAGACCAAACAAAAATCCCTAAATAATATTCCCCTAGAGGTAAGAAGTATCTACTGATCTTACATTTTTACAATTATGGATGTACTCAAGTGATTTTTTTCCCTATAGTCATTATATCTAGTTTTTCCTGGTTTTAAACTTTACATAAATGAAGCCATACAGTATTTACCCTTTTACTCTGCTCCAAGGCTACTGCTGGATATAAAGAGGTTGGCACCATTTTTAAAAATCTCATCTCTCCAGTTTTCAGGGACATCTCATCTCTCTATTTATCTATAATATCTCTATTTACCATTCTAGAAATGGAGAGCTTAAGAGATGTCCTAGTCTCCATGACTACAGAGCCAGGATTCAAAACCTAGTTTTTCTAATTCTAAAACATTTTTTATATATATATATACATATATATATATGGTTATATATATAGTTATATATATATATAGTTATATATATTTATATATATAGTACTTTCTATTTACCAGGTACATTTTTTTTACTTTAAAAAAATAATTTACATACAGAAAAATACACAAATCACAAGTATACATCTTTTTTTTTTTTTTTGAGTTGGAGTCTCACTCTGTTGCCCAGACCGGAGTGCAGCGGCCGCTCCCGGCCACCACAGCCTCGACCTGCTAGGCTCCAGCGATCCTTCCGTCTCAGCCTTCCAAGTAGCTGGAACTACAGGTGTGCACTACCACACCCGGCTAATTTTTTGATTTATTGTAGAGATGAGGTCTCGCCAAGTTGCCCAGGCGGGTCTCAAACCCGCAGGCTCAGGCAATCCACTCACCTCAGCCTCCCAAAGGCGCGGGATTACAGGCTGAGCCATGGAGCCCACCTATAACTATACATCTTGGTGAATTTTCACAAACTGAGCACCTCCATATGTTGTCAGTACCCACAATAAGAAACACACATGCCTAGCACTCCCACCAAGAACCCTCTTATACTGCTTTCCAGTCATTCTCCCAAGTACAGTAGTCATTATCCTATTTTCTAATGTTTCCTAGTTTTAAACTTTACATTAATGAAATCATACAGTATTTACTCTTTTGAATCTGGCTTCTTTCATTTTGTGAATTTCATCACTGTTGTTGCATGTACATATAGTTTGTTCATTTTCATAGCAGTATAATAGTACTTATTATGTAAATATACTGCAATTTATTTATCCATTCTACTGTTGATGAGCATTTGGGTAGGTTCCAGTTTGGGGATATTCTATAACGTACTACATTCTAGTATTTGTCTTTTGACAAAGATATGTATTCATATCTGTTGGGTGTATACCTAGGGTGGAAAAGCTGATCATATTGTATGTATAGTGTTCCACTGGTAGGTACTGATCAGGTACTATTTAAGTTCTTTACATGTATCAATTCACAGTAGTCCTAATAATGTAGGTACTATCATTAGCCCCATTTTTACAGAGGAGGAAATAAAGGCATAGAGACATTAAATAGATTAAATAGCATAACCAGTCAATACATGAGTTAAGTTTTAAACTCAGGAGATATAGGTCTAGAGTATAACCCATAACCATCACCCTGTACTTTCAAACCAGGATTCATTCTATAACTATACCTTTCTGTAATTTTGCTAACTCATTTTCCCCTACCATATATTGATACAAAAATTTGAATGTGCTGGGCTCGGTGGCTCAGCCTGTAATCCCGCGCCTTTGGGAGGCTGAGGTGAGTGGATTGCCTGAGTCCGTGGGTTCGAGACCCGCTTGGGCAGCGAGACCTCATCTCTACAATAAATCAAAAAAAAATTAACTGGGCATGGTAGCGTATGCCTGTAATTCTGGCTACTTGGAAGGCTGAGGTGGAAGGATCGCCGGAGCCCAGCAGGTCGAGGCTGCGGTGGCCGGAAGCGGCCACTGCACTCCAGTCTGGGCTACCGAGTGAGACTCCAACTCAAAAAAAAAAAAAAAAAAATTTGAATGTGCACACACACAAACATGCACACAAAAAAGATAGTTTCAGAAATGACAATCGGTAACAGCATTGATATCATTGATACAAAATCAGCCACAAGTTGGTCACTTACATGAGCAGTTTATGTATATGTGAAAGGCTCAGATCAACCAAGGATTATTTTTACTTATTGCATTTCTGGTAACATTTAAAATATATGAGAAGAGGATTCTGGGAAGATGGCTGAGTAGGAAGCACCAAGAATCGGTCTCCCCCACTAGATAACAATTGCCATGGCAGAATCAATCTGATGTAACTATTTTGGAACTCTGGCATCTGTTAAAGACTAATAAATTCGAGGGAAGGCCTTAATGTTAAAGCGGGGTTAATTTTGGTCAATTTCAGCTCATAGCACAGTAACAGCTACCCATCCCTATTCTCAGCCCCATAGTAGACAGCTGTGAACATGTTTCTGGTGTAACCTGCACAGCTTGCCAAAGCCAGGGTGAGCAAAGAGAACCCTGTCCTCCAAACACTGGAGATCTGTGCTCTGATTGCTAATTGCTCTGGTCTCAGTGGTGCAGACAAAAAGGCAAGTGGCTATGGTTGTCACACATCCCCTCAGTTATTGTAAGCCTCACCCACTCCAGCAGAGAAGACTTTCAGGGAATTTAAAGGGCCAGTGCACTTTTGTTTTTCCTCCTTTTATTTTTATTTTCCCTCTTTTGAGAGCCAGACATTAAAAACAAGGACAGAGGTCGGGAAGGTTGTGGCCGAGCTAGTGGAACTACGCGAGTCCTGGTGTGAGTGAGTATATGGAAAATTTTGCGTACGTGTTGGTGAGTGGGCATGAGTGGCTGAGTGAGGGCTGGGGAGCTAGCAGCAGGGGCTCTCCTGGTGCAGCGGCTGGTGCTGCAGCTGCCAGGCTTGAACTCTAGCGATCCCGGGACACAGAAGCAGAGCACCATATTTGTTGATTTTTTAAATCAACAAAATCCTTCCTAGTGAGTCTGGGACTGACCCAAACCCCCTCCTCCCCAGCAATCCTCTGAACGTCAGATCCATACAACTGGACCCCGACTGAAAGGGACAAACCCAGGTGAAGCCTGGACATCAGATGCAATAGGAGAACTCCATCCCAGGACAGGCCTGGCTGGGGCACCCGCAAGGAGTACATATCTGGGAAAAAGACAACTCCGCACCTCCCCACTGGAGAAGATCTCCCTGACCATACATGAGTGGGAGGGAAGGACTACAGCCCCAGTTACCTCCACTGCCCCTCCTCCTTCCCTGCTCTAGACACTGAGTAAAGAGTGAAAGATGTGGAAGCTCTGCAGGGGAGACCCGATTAGAGGAACAATTACAGAGCCTGCCACAAGAGGATAGGGGTTTTTTAATTTTTTTTAATTTTTTTAATTTTTTTGCCTGTTTGTTAGTTCATCTATTTTAAAAATAGTTTTCCTTTGTGCATTAATGTGTATATGAGGGTTTGATCTGCATTCCCCAATTTTTTTCTTTTTTTCTTTTCTTTTTCTGTTTCTTTCTTCTTTTGTTTGTTGTTTTCTGTTTATGTGGGTAGGTGAATTATTGAATGTTCATCTTTCAATTTTATTGTTGTTGGTTTGTTTTTGATCTTTTGTTCTTCTGTTTTTTATTTTATTTTTTATAGTTTAAGGTGTGTGTCAATATATGTGCAAGGGTTCAATCTGAATTCCTTTTATTTTTCCCAGTCTTTCTGTTTTTCTTTTCCATTTATTTTGTGCTAGGCATGTGTGTATGTGTTCAGTTTTCTTGGTTTTTTGTTGTTGTTTGTTTTGTTTTACTTTGTTGTTATTCCAGTTTGTTTTGGGGTGTGTGTGTATGTCTGTGTGTGTGTTCAATTGTTTTTTGCATTGGTTTCTGCTTTGCATTGTCATATAGAGTGGTGGTGGGGAGTGGGTTTCAGGGAACACATACCACAACTAGTGAACATTGTAATTTGCAAGTAGTTGCTGAATCCTAGTACCCCATCCCTACCTTATTTGACTTTCAAAAACTACAAGAGACAGCAAAGCTTCCCACCCACAGTCCTATTTCAAAATAGAACAAATCCAGAGCCCAGATCAGGGAAGAACAGAGGGCTGAGCAAACATCAAAAGGGAAAGCCTCTCCCACTGACACTGAATAACAAAACTAAAGAGAAAAATAAGAGATCTTTCACAAATGAGGAAAAACCAAAGGAGGATCACAGACAATTTCAAGTGTAACAAAGAGAAAACTCCTGAAACATCAGACCCTGGAGCCCAAACAATGGAAGTCACCAATGACTGGCCCCAAAATACGACAGAGATTAGAGAATGGATGGAAAGAGTGAAAAAGACTCAAGAAAGACAAAATGCAACACTGAAAGAATTTGAAACAGAGATTTTGGCAATAAAAAATTTCATCCAGGAAATAAATAACAAGATGACAAGCATGGAAAGCAGAATTGATCTAGCTGAAGAAAGAAATTCAGAACTTGAAAACCAGAACATGGAATTAACCCAATCTTGTAAAAAAAAAAAAAAAAACACAGAAAGAGGACTCAGAAAGCAAGAGCAAAGTCTACAAGAGATGTGTGATTATAACAAGAGTCTGAGCCTACACCTGATTGGTATCCCAGAAGAAGAAAGGGAAATGGACAACAACTTGGAGCAAGTATTCCAGGAGGTAATCCAAGAAAACGTTCTCCATCTCATCAGAGATGTGAGCAGCCAAGCACATGAGATACAGAGAACTCCCACAAGACATCAAATGAGAAGACCAACCCCTAGACACATAGTAATTCACCTACATAAAGTAGGCACAAAAGAAAAAATCCTTAAAGGCAGCAAGGGAGAAAGGTCAGACTACCTCCTGGGGAAAACCAATCAGAATAGCAGCAGACCTATTGGCAGAAACACTACAAGCAAGAAGGAACTGAAGTCCAATATTCAAAGTCCTCAAAGATAAACAATTTCAACCAAGGATTTCCTACCCAGCCAAGCTCAGCTTCATCAGTGATGGAGAATTAAAATTCTTCCCAGACATCCAATCCCTAAGAGATTATGCAACTTTCAGACCAGCTCTACAGAAGACACTTAAAAAGGTATTAAGCACAGAAGAAAGGAAAAAAAAAAAGAATGGCCACACCCTTCCCAAGAGAACAGCAGAGCACAAAACCAACAGAGAATACAGTGCAAAAAAAACTTGAACACACATACATACATCAACTCCAAAGCCAAAAGAAAACAAGCAAACAAAGAAAAAGCCTAATGACAGGGATAAATAATCACATTTCAATAATCAGACTGAATGTGAATGGACTAAATGCACCACTGAAAAGACACAGAATGGCAAACTGGATAAGAAACCATGACCCAATTATTTGCTGCATCCAGGAAACTCATCTCACCACAGGGGACACTCACGGACTCAAAGTTAAAGGACAAAAAATGAGTTTCCAGGCAAATGGATCTTAAAGAAGGCAGGACTTACAATCTTAATATCAGACAAAACAACCTTTAAGCTATCAAAAATTTAAAAAGATACAAAAGGACACTACATAATGATAAAAGGTTCAATCCATCAACAAGAAATATCCATCCTAAACATATGTGCACTCAACATAGGAGCACCAGCATTTATAAAGCAACTACTAAGTAAACTAAAAAAAAATATTGACTCTGACACTATTATAGCAGGGGACTTGAATACCCCACTAACAGCCCTAGATAGATCATCAAGGTAAAAATCAACAAGGAGATCCAAAACCTAAACCTGACACTCAACCAAATGGACTTAATAGATACATACAGATTATTCCATCCAACAACCACAGAATATACATTCTACTCATCACCACATGGAACGTACTCTAAGATCGATCACATTCTTGGCCATAAATCAAGCATAAACAAATTCCACAAGGTTGAAATCTTTCCATGCACATTCTCAGACCACAGTGGAACAAAAATAAATTTCAACACTAACAAAATTTCTCCAAAGCCCACAAAGACATGGACACTAAACAGCATGGTGCTGAACAACTACTGGGTCAACACTGAAATCAAGCAGAAATTAAAACATTCCTAGAAACAAATGAAATTAAAGAAACATCTTAGCAAAACCTCTGGGATGCCATGAAATCAGTTCTAAGAGGGGAATTTGTATCTCTATGAGTATACATCCAAAAACTTGAACGATCACAAGTTGAGAGCCTAACAAATCACCTAAGGGAGCTGGAAAGAGAAGACCAGCAAAACCCCAACTTTAGCAGAAGATCCAAATCACCAAAATAAGAGCCCCAATATAGGACATCGAAGAAAAATAATCATAGAAAACATCAACAAAACAAAAAGCTGGTTCTTCGAAAGAATTACCAAGATTGATGGACCCCTAACCAGAATGATCAAGAAAAAGAGAGAAAAAGCCTAAATAAACACAATCAGAAATACAAAAGATCAAATCACAACTGACTCCAAAGAAATACAAAAGATTATCAGGGATTATTATGTACACCTATATGGAAACAAATTTGATAATCTAAACGAAATGGAGGACTTTCTGAATTCACACAACCCCCACTCAAGGTTGAAACAAGAAGACATTGAGACACTAAATAGACCAATAACAACCCAGGAAATTGACCCTGTCACAGGAAAACTACCTACAAAAAAAAGTCCTGAACCAGATGGCTTTCCAGTAGAATTCTACAAAATGTACAGGGAGGAGATAATACCAATCCTACTGAAAGTATTCCAGGCAATTAAGAAAGATGGAATTCTCTTCAAATCATTTTACAAAGCTAACATCACACTGATACCCAAACTGAGTAAAGATCCAACAGAATAAGAGAACTACAGGCTAATATCCCTTATGAACATAGATACAAAAATCCTTAACAAGATTCTAGCAAATCAGATCCAAAAACACATCTCAAAAATCACCCACCATGACCAAGTAGGCTTCATCCCCAGGATGCAGGGCTGGTTTAACATTCACAAGACCATAAATGTAATTAAATACATCAACAGATGTAAAAACAAGAACTACATGATTATATCATTAGATGCAGAAAAAGTTTTTGATAAAATCCAGAATTCCTTCTTGATAAAAATCCTCAAACACCTAGGTATAGAAGAAGCATACATCAAAATAGTAAGTACCATCTACAATAAGCCCACAGCTAACATATTGCTAAATGGACAGAAACAGGAAACATTTCCCCTAAAAACTGGAACAAGACAAGTGTGACCTCATCAAACTGCCAAGCTTCTGCAAAGCAAAAGAAGCCATCAAGAGAACAGGGATACAGCCCACAGGATGGGAAAAAATATTTGCCAACTGTATATCTGACAAAGGCCTAACATCTAGGAACTATAAGGAACTCAAGTGTGCCGAGCATAAAAAACAACCACCCCCATTAAAAAGTGGGCAAAAGACATGAACAGACACTTATGAAAAGAAGATATACGGGCAGCCAACAGACACGTGAAAAAGTGCTCAGCCTCACTCATTATCAGATAAATGCAAATCAAAACCACACTGACATACCACCTAACCCAGTAAAGATGGCCATCATTAATAAAACAAGCAACAGATGCTGGTGAGGATATGGAGAAAAAGGAACGCTTCTACACTGCTGGTGGGAATGCAAACTAGTGCAACCTCCTTGGAAGACAGCGTGGCAATTTCTGAAAGAACTAGAAATTGACCTTCCATATGACCCAGCAATTCCCCTGTTGGGAATATACCTGGAGAAACTCAAATCATTCTACAAAAAGGATACCTACACACGGATGTTTGTTGCAGCTCTAGTCACAATAGCAAAAATATGGAACCAACCATGCTGCCCATTGAAGCTGGTCTGGATAAAAAAATATGGTACATATAAATAATGGAATATCATGCAGCCATAAAGAAGGACAAACATATGGACTTCTCAGCAACTTGGATGATTCAGAGTCAATCATACTTAGTGATCTATCACAGAAACAAAGAACAGAGTACCATATGTTCTCACTCATAAGCAAACCTGGAACAATTATCATAATACTATAAGACAGGGATTGGCAGCAGTGGGAAATTGCCCCAGGGAGGGAGGGTGGGATTGGCAGTTGAGGAAAACTACTAGGGGAGGAAGGAGCATACCACATCAACAAGGGTACCTGCATAATCAACATTTGTATACCTAACCCTGAATTGTACTCCACATCTTTAAAATAAAATAAAAATTCAAGAAAAACCAGGACATTCAAAAATAAATGCATATATGGAGAAAATTAAAAAGTGACTGTGCATCTCAGGGAAAGCGCAGGCTCAGAAAGGACTCAGGAAGACTTTGAGTTTATAACTCAAGATGGTCCTTGGCACCCAGAAAGCCTGCAACGATCAAAAAAGAAAAACAAAAATAATGGACAAAAACTTAAAAAAAAAACCAGCAACCTGGAGAAGGAAGAGAATCTGAGTTCTAAAGTTAGTAAGTTATTAAATTCAAATACCTAGTTTTCAACAAAAAAAAATCAAAAGGCATATAAAGAAACAGGAAAGAGTGGCGCATTCAATAGAAAAAAATAAATTAACAAAAACTGTCCCTGGTAAATACCTGATGGAAGATCTTCTAGACAAATACTTTAAAACAACTGTCCTAAAGAAGATAAAGAATAAAAGAATGACATGGAGAAAGTCAAGATAATGATATGTGAACAAAATGGAAATATTAAAAACAAGATATAGCAGAATGGGTAAATACACATATCTCACTACATGCCATTTACAAGAACCTCATTTTCAATCCAAAGACACAAAAAGATTGAAAGTAAAGGGACATTAAGAGATATTCCACACAAATGGTAACCAAAAGAAAACAGGATTGGCTATATTATTATACAAAATAGACTTTAAATCAAAAAAGGTTACAAGAAACAAAGAATGATATTATATGTTAATAAAAATTCAACACAGCAAAAACATGTAACAATTATAAATATTTACATACCTGTTAATATACCATCAAAATATATCAAACAAAAACTGACAGAATTAAAGGCAGAAAAAGATAGTTCTGCAACAATAGTTGGGCACTTCGATACACTACTTTCAATAAAGGGTAGAACAACCAGACAAAAGATAAGTAAGGCAAGAGAGGCCTTAACACAAAATAGACCAATTAGACGTAACAGATATATACAGAACACTCTACACAATGAAAACATGCACACTCTTCTCAAGCACACATAGGACATTTTCTAGAATCACCCATACTAGGCCACAAATTAAGTCTCAATAGATTTTAATGAGAGATCATATAACATATCCTCTCCAACCACAATAGAATGACATTAGAAATCAATAACAAGCCGGGCTCGGTGGCTCAGCCTGTAATCCCGTGCCTTTGGGAGGCTGAGGTGAGTGGATTGCCTGAGCCCGCGAGTTCGAGACCCGCCTGGGAAGCGAGACCTCATCTCTACAATAAATCAAAAAATCAGCCGGGCGTGGTAGCGCATGCCTGTAATTCCGGCTACTTGGAAGGCTGAGGCGGAAGGATCGCCGGAGCCCAGCAGGTCGAGGCTGCGGTGGCCGGGAGCGGCCACTGCACTCCAGTCTGGGCGACAGAGTGAGACTCCAACTCAAAAGAAAAAAGAAATCAATAACAAGTAAAACTAAAAAATTCACAAATTTTCTGAAATTAAAAACGCACTCAAACAATTAATCAAAGATAATGCAACACAAGAAATTTTTAAACGCTTAGAGATGAATTAAAATGAAAACACAACATACTAAAGCATGTAATAGTAAGGGAGACAGTTATAACTATAAACAGTAAAAAACAAGAGCCGAGCTCGGTGGCTCAGCCTGTAATCCCGCGCTTTGGGAGGCTGAGGTGAGTGGATTGCCTGAGCCCGCGGGTTCGAGACCCGCCTGGGCAATTTGGCGAGACCTCATCTCTACAGTAAATCAAAAAATCAGCCGGGCTTGATAGCGCATACCTGTAATTCCGGCTACTTGGAAGGCTGAGGCGGAAGGATCGCCGGAGCCCAGCAGGTCGAGGCTGCGGTGGCCGGGAGCCGCCACTGCACTCCAGTCTGGGCAACAGAGTGAGACTCCATCTCAAAAAAAAAAAACAAGAGAATGTGGTTTTGATTTGCATTTCTTTGATGATTAGTGGGGCTGAGCATTTTTTCTTCATTTATCTGTTGGCTGCTTATATGTCTTCTTTTTTTTTTTTTTTTTTTTTTACTTGTAGTCTCACTGTCACCTAGGCTGGAGTGCAGTGGCATGCTCACAGCCACCATAGCCTTGACCTGCTGGGCTCAGGTGATCTTTCTGCCTCAGTCTTCCAAGTTACTGGAACTACAGGCATGCACCACCCGCCTGGCTAATTTTTTGATTTATTGTAGAGATGAGGTCTCACCAAGTTGCTCAGGCTGGTCTTGAACCCGTGTGCTTAGGCAATCCTTTCACCTCGGCCTCCCAAAGTATTATAGGCGTTAGCCACCATGCCTGGCCAACAAACTGTTCTTAAAAGCTTTTTTTTTCTTCACATATTTGTCTTATTTTGAGAAGTATCTATTCATACCTTTTGCCTACTTTTTAATAGGGCTGTTTGTTTTTTCCTTTTGGCACATTTGAGTTCTTCATAGATCCTGGATGTTAGACCTTTGTCAGATATTTTTTACCAGTCTGTGGGCTGTCTCCCCACTCCCTTGATGGTTTCCTTTGGTTGTCATAAACTTTTCAGTTAATGAGGTTCTACTTGTCTATCTTCTCTCTTATGGCATGAGATACCACCTAACTCCAGTCAAGATAGCCATCATTAATAACGCAAAAAACAATAGATGCTGGAGAGGATGCAGAGAAAAGGGGAAACTTCTACACTGTTGGTGGGAGTGTAAACTAGTACAAGCTCTGTGAAAAATAGCGTGGTGATTTCTAACATATCTAAAAATTGACCTTCCATATGATCCAGCTATCCCCCTTCTGGGAATATACCCAGAGGAACTCAAATCATTCTACAAAAAAATACCTGTGCACATGTTTATTGCAACACTATTCACAACAGCAAAAACATGGGACCAACCATGCTGCCCATCAAAAGTGGACCGGGTTTTTAAAAAATGTGGTACACACACATAATGGAATATTACACAGTCATAAAGAAGAACGAAATTATGGAATTCACAGCAACTTGGATGGATTTAGAGTCTATCATATTCAGTGATCCTTCACAGAAACAAAGAGCTGAGTACTACATGTTCTCACTCATAAGTGTATCCTGAACATTTATTATAATGCTACAAGAAAGGGATTGGCAGTAGAGGGACACTGCCAGGGGAGGGGAAGGAACATAACATCAATAAGGGTACCTGATCCTAAACGAAGTGAGGCAAAGTGAGGACCAACGGGAGGCCCAAACTTCACTTGTACATTGACCTCTTATGTACCTAATCCTGAATTGTAACCCACCTCTTTAAAATAAAATAATAATACTTTTAAAAAACAAGAAATATCTCAAATCAACCTCCTAAGTTTGCAGCATAGTGGACTAGAAAAAGAAGAACAGACTAAACCCAGAGCTAGCAGAAGGAAAGATATAATAAAGATTAGAGAAAAGGTAAATAGAACAGAGAATTAAAAAATCAATAGAGAAAAATCAATAAAACCAAAAGTTAGTTCCTTAAAAACATAGATAAAATTGACATACCTTTAGTTAAGAAGATTAGAAAAAAAAAGAGAAGACTTGCATTACTAAAATCAGAAATAAAAGTGAGGACATTACTACTGACTCTACAGAAATAAAAAAGATTATAAGAGGGTACTATGAACAATTATATACCAAAAAATTGGATAAACTAGAAAGCATGAAAAATTTTAGAAACACAAAACCTACAAAGACTAACTTATGAAGAAATAAAAAATCTGAATAGACCTATAACTGGTAAGGAGATTGAATCAGTAATCAACAATTTCCTGATAAAGAAAAATGCTGGACCTGAAGGCTTTACTTTACCAAACATTTAAAGGAGAACTAATACCAATTCTTCTCAAACTTTTCCAAAAAACTAAAGAGGAGGAAATACTTCCTAACTCATTCTATGAGGCCAGCATTACCCTGATACCAAAACCAGACAGAGACAAAATACAGACAAATATCCCTATGAATATTGATGCAAAAATCTTCAACAAAATTCTAGCAAACTGAATTCAATAGCATACTTTAGAAGTTATACACCATGACCACTGAAATTTATTCCTGAAATGCTAGAAGTTCAACAAAGGAAAATTGATCAATACAATTTACTATATGGACAGAATGAGAGGTAAACACACACACCACTCAACAAACTAGAAATAAAAGGAACTACCTCAACAACACAAAAACCATGACACATTCACAGCAAAATAATACTCAATGGCAAAAGACTGAAAGCTTCTCCACCAAGATTGGGAACAAAGTAAGGAAGCCCACTTTTGTCACTTCCATTCAACATAGTACTGGAAGTTCTAGCCAATGCCGTTAATCAAGAAAAAACAAAATAAAATGTATCCAAATTGGAGAAGAAGAAATAAAATTATCTCTGTTCACAGATATTATAATCTTATGTGTAGAAAACCCTAAAGATTGCACCAAAAAAACTGCTTAAACTAAAAAAATGAATTAAACAAAGTAGAATACAAAATCAACACACAGAAATCATTGCATTTCTATATACTAACAATGAACAAACTGAAAAGAAAATTATAAAAATAATTCCATTTAGAATTATATCAACAATAATCAAATACTTAGGAATTAAAGTAACCAAGAAAGTAAAAGACAAGATAGTAAAAGTACAATAAAACTACAAGACACTAATGAAAAAAATGTTTAAAGAAATCAGTAAATACATACACACACACACATATACACATGCACACACACATCCCATATTTCTGGAATGGAAGACAATACCCAAAGTGACCTACAGATTCAACCAATCCCAATAAAAATCCCAATGAGTTTTTGGTAGATACAGAAAAACCTATTCTAAAACTTATTAATATATAGAGTCTAAAGGGACCCTAAATAGCCAAAATAATATTTAAAAAGAAGAACAAAACTGGAGGACTCACACTTTCTTATTACAAAATGTACAATAAAGTTACAGTAATCAAAACAATGTGGTATTCTTCCATATGACCCAGCAATTACCCTATTGAGAATATACCCAGAGGAACTCAAATCATTCTACAAAAAAGATACCTACACACATATGTTTGTTGCAGCTCTAGTCACAATAGCAGAAACATGGAACCAACCATGCTGCCCATCGAAGCTGGACTGGATAAATAAAATGTGGTACATACACACAATGGAATATTATGCAGCCATAAAGAAGGAAAACATATGAACTTCGCAGCAACGTGAATGGATCATACTCAGTGATCTGTCACAGAAACAAAGAACAGAGTACCATTTGTTCTCACTCATAAGCAGACCTTGAACAATTATAATACTATAAGAAAGGGATTGGCAGTAGTGGGAAACTGGCAGGGGAGGGAGGATAGGACTGGCAGTTGAGGAAAATTGCTAGGGGAGGGAGAAACACACCTCATCAACAAGGATACCTGCATAATCAGCGTTTGTATACCTAACCATGAATTGTACCCCACATCTTTATAATTTTTTTAAATGTGGTA
This sequence comes from Cephalopachus bancanus, assembly GCA_027257055.1. Lineage (NCBI taxonomy): Eukaryota > Metazoa > Chordata > Mammalia > Primates > Tarsiidae > Cephalopachus > Cephalopachus bancanus. The sequence goes on along the minus strand of JAPVLO010000170.1, from coordinate 624,050 downwards.
CTGGCAAAAAGACAGACATATAAACCAACGGAATAGAACTGAGAGCCCAGAAATAAACTCTGATATACGTGGTCAAACAATTTTTGACAAGAGTACCAAGACCATTCCATAGAGAAAGGATAGGCTCTTCAACAACTAGATATTCATATGCAAAAGAATGAACCCTTGCCTAACACTACATAGAGAAATTAACTTGGCCAGGCGCAGTGGTTCATATCTGTAATCCCAGCACTTTGGGAGGCAAAAGGGAGAGGATTGCCTGAGCCCAATATATATTGCCTGACCAGCCTGGGCAACTTGGCAAGACCTCATCTCTACAATAAATCAAAAAATTAGCAGGCAAACTGGCACACTCCTGTAGTTACAGCTACTTAGAAGGCTGAAGCAGAAGGATCGCCTGAGTCCAGCAGGTTAAGGCTACAGTGGCCATGAGAGCATCACTGCATTCCAGTCTGGGTGATAGAGTGAGACTCTAACTCCAAAACAAAAATTAACTAAAAATGGATTAAAGACCTAAATGTAAGATCTAAAACTTTAAAGCACTTAGAAGAAAACATAGGGGAAAAATTTCACATTAGATTTAGTAATGATGTCTTAGATATGACACCAAAGGCACAGGCCAAAAATAAAAAATAGATAAACTGGACTTCATAAAAATTTGAAAATTGTGCACATCAATAGATAATTTCAACAGAATAAAAAAGCAACCCAATGAATGGGAGAAAATGTATCCAAATCATATATATGAAAAAAGGTTAATATCCAGAATATATAGAGAATTCCTAAAACTCAACAACAACAATAATCCAATTTAAAAAATGAACAAATAATTTGAATAGACATTTCTCAATTAAAAACATATACAAATTTCAATTCAAAACTTCCAGGAAGATGGCGATAGAACAGGTTGTACTGTGAGTTTCTGCAAAAGCGAGTGTCCATAGAGACTCTCTGCATGAGTGGGTGTGTGCCAGTGGGTCATTGAAAGTCCATCTGAGGGGACTCAGGTTCATACACCTGGCGCTCTCCTCTGAAGATGACTACAACACTCCACTGCCCTGAGATTGAAATCCCTGGCACACAGGATCATCCACTGTTCTCTGGGCTCTCCTGAGAAGAGGCAGCATAAAATACTGGTCCTAGCAGGTGAGGCTGCAGTGGCCGGAAGCGGCCACTGCACTCCAGTCTGGGCAACAGAGTGAGACTCCAACTCAAAAAAAAAAAAAAAAAAAATAGCTGGTCCTCACCACCTGGTGTCTGGCCCACAACATCACCTTGACAGCAGAGCCATAGAAGCCCTAGGACCTGTGGAGAGAGCAGGTCATGGGAAGTTGGAAAGGAGCCTCACCACCAGTGATGAAACATCAACCAGCACCACTTTCTCTGTCCTGGGACCAGGCAGAGACCTGCATTGCCCTGCCCAGCTCTGCTCTGCCTCCAACCTGGGACCTAGAGGTTATCTTCTCATCCAACGCAGAGAGACAGATGCCCCTCCCCCACACTGGAATGGGACATGTCAGATCTGAGTGGGAGACTGTCAGGGGAGGGTGGGTGGGATTGACAATAGGGATTGGCAGGGAGGGTGGGATTGGCAGAGGCAGCAAATCAGGTGCATCCAGATCTGATCCACCCTCCTCCCACAGGAGTCCATGGGGCATCTGACCCACGCATAGAACAACCCTATCAGCCTGCACTGAGAGCAGAGAGAAGAGGCTGGAGACTCGAGCTGAAAGGAAGTTGGAGTTACAGGAGTGACCTCAGAGTGAGTTTTGTTTTCTGGTTTTGTTTGTTTGCTTTGCTTTTTGTTTGTTTGCTTTTTGTTTTAGCTTTTTTCTCTTCTCTCTTTCTTTCTGTTTTGGTTATGTTTTTGTACTTGCTTTGTTTCAGTTATTTTAATGCTGTTCTTTTAGACCCCCCTGTTTGTGTATGGGTATTTTTGAGGGAAAGTACACCAATGGGAGGGTTTTGTTGGTTTGTGTATTTGTATGATAGTCTGTATGTTTTTTAAAAATCTTTTCTATCTTTGTTTGTGTCTCTGTTCATTTGTTAGTTGGTATGCCAGTATGTTTTCCCTCTTCTTCTTCTCTCTCTCCACTTTCCTCTTGTCTTCCTTCTTCCTTTTTCCATTATTTTCCTTTTTCTTACCTCATTTTGCTTTCAGGGACAAACCCCTACCGCATGGACAGAATGTAAGGCAGAGGGAAGTGGGTTCAAGGGGGCCCACATACCTATTAGTGGATACTGGGATAGTTTCTGAATCACAGCTCCCCTCTCAATTAAATTTCAAAACTGCAAAAAGTACAGCCCCCCACCCACAGTCCAGCATCAGAATTAAACAAAGCCAGAGGATCTACATAAGGAAGAATAGAAGATTGAGAAAACAGAAGTAAAAGCTCCCCCCTATCCCTGAAAAACAGAATTAAAGAAGAGGTTAAAGGGGGGGGGATTAACACAAATGAAGAAAAACCAAAGGAAAAATACAGGTCTCACACAGACCCCTGGGAGGTCAACCACTGAGAATGCAGACTTCAGAATGCAAATATTGAAGAGTCCCAGAATGACTGGTCTCAAACCACAAACTCAGATATCAAGATGTTAATAGAAGAATAAATAGAAATGAGTAGAGACAAGAGTAGAGAATGAAGGAGTTGATAACTGAGATAACAGCAATAAAGAATACAGTGAACAAAACAAATAAACTGATAAGCATGGACAACAGAATTAGAAGCAGAAGAAAGGATCTCAAGGCTTGAGGACCAAAATATGGAGCTAACCAAAACTGCTAAAAACATAGAAAAGAAGCTTAAAAAGACAGAAAAAAACCTCAAAGAGATGAGCAATTATTTCAAGAGGCCAAACCTAAGATTAATTGGAATCCCCGAGGCAGATAGAGAGACAGAGACCACCCTGGAACAAACATTCCATGAAATTATCCAAGAAAATTTCCCTCATCTCAATAGTGATGTGACCATTCAAACACAAGAGATTCAGAGAACCCCTGCAAGACAACAAATGAGAAGACCAAATCCTAGACACATAGTAATTCACCTACACAAAGTAGGTATAAAAGAAAAAGTTCTAAAGGCAGCAAGAGAGAAAGGTCAGACTACCTACCAGGGAAGACCAATTACAATAGCAGCAGACTTATCTACAGAAACACTTTAGGCTAGGAGAGCTTGGAGCTCAATCTTCAAAGTTCTCAAAGATAAACAATTTGCAACGAAGAATTACCTACCCAGCTAAGCTAAGCTTCATCAGTGATGGAGAATTAAAATCCTTCCCAGACATTCAGTCCCTATGAGTTTACACTGCCTCCAGATCAGCTCTATAAGAAATAATTAAAAAGTATTAAACACAGAAGAAAGGAAAAAAAGGATGAAAATGTCCTTCCCAAAAATGAAGGAAAAAGGTTGAAAACACACATGAATCAATTCAAAAATCAAAAGAAAGACAAAAAACAAATAAACAAACAAACAGCAGCAACAAAAACAAGCTCTATAGGAACCTCATGATAGGAATAAACTCTAAATCTCAATAATTAACCTGAATGTTAATGGACTAAATGTACCACTGAAAAGACACAGAATGGCAAAATGGATAAAATATCAGGAGGCAACAATATATTGTCTCCAAAAGACTCATCTCACCAGGAAGGACACTCATAGATTCAAAGTAAGAGGATAGGAAACAAAATTTCAGGCGAATGGAACACAAAAGAAAGCAGGAGTCACAATCTTAATATCAGATAAAATATCCTTTAAGCTACCAAAAATTTTAAAAGATATGGAAGGTTACTACATAATGATAAAAGGTTCAATTCATCAACAAGAAATATCCATCCTAAACATATGTGCACCCAACATAGGAGCACCAACTTTCATGAAGTAGCTTCTAGGTAAACTAAAGAAAGATATTGACCCTAACACTATTATAACTGGGGACTTAAATACCCCACTCACAACCCTAAACAGATCATCAAGAGAAAAAATCAACAAGGGAATCCGGAACCTCAACATGACACCTGACCAAATGGACTTAGTTGATACTTATAGAACACTCCACCCAACAACCATGGATTATACTTTCTACTCATCACCACATGAAACATACTCTAAGATTGACCACATCCTCGGCCATAAATCAAGCATAAACAAATTCCATAAGACTGAAATACTGCCATACACCTTCTCAGACCACAGTGGAATAAAAATAAATATCAACACCAACAAAGTTTCCCAGAACCCACAAAGACATGAACACTAAACAGCATGATGCTAAACAACTCCTGAGTCAGCATGGAAATCAAAACAGAGATTAAAAGATACCTGGAAATAACTGAAAACAGAGAAATATCTTACCAAAATCTCTGGGATGCCATGAAAACAGTACTATGAGGGGAATTCATATCCCTATGAACACACATGAAGAAAATGGAAAGATCACAAGTTAACAGCCTAACAAGTCACCTAAGGGAGCTGGAAAAGCAAGACCACCAAAACCCTAACTTCAGCAGAAGAATCCAGATCACCAAAATAAAAGCCCAAATTCAGGACAAACAAGACCAAAAAAAATTTTTAAAAATCAATGAAACAAAAACCTCGTTCTTTGAAAGGATAAACAAGATTGATGGACCCCTAGCTAGACTGACCAAGAAAAGGAGAGAAAAAGCCCAAATAAACACAATCAGAAATGCAAAAAATCAAGTCATAACTGACCCCGAAGAAATTCAAAAGATTATCAGAGATTACTATGTACACTTGTATGGAAACAAAAGGAAATGAAAAACTAAAGGAAATGGAGGACTTTCTGATATCACACAACCTCTCCAGGTTGAAACAAGAAAAAATTGAGATCCTGAATAGACCTATAACAACCCAAGAAATTGACTATGTCATAAGAAAACTACCTACCGCCGGGCTCGGTGGCTCAGCCTGTAATCCCGCGCCTTTGGGAGGCTGAGGTGAGTGGATTGCCTGAGCCCGCGGGTTCAAGACCTGCCTGGGCAGCAAGACCTCATCTCTACAATAAATCAAAAAAAATCAGCCGGGCGTGGTAACACATGCCTGTAATTCCGGCTCCTCAGAAGGCTGAGGCGGAAGGATCGCCGGAGCCCAGCGGATCGAGGCTGCGGTGGCCGGGAGCAGCCACTGCACTCCAGTCTGGACGACAGAGTGAGACTCCAACTCAAAAAAAAAAAAGAAAACTACCTACCAAAAATAAGCCCTGGACCAAATGGCTTTCCAGCAGAATTCTATAAAACATACAAGGAGGAACTGCTACCAATCCTATTGAAAGTATTCCAGGCAATTGAGGAAGATGGAACTCTCCCCAAATCATTTTATGACACTAACATCACATCAATACCCAAACTGGGTAAAGATCCAACAAAGAAAGAGAACTACAGGCCAATATCCTTGATGAATATGGATGCTAAAATTCTTAACAAGATCCTAGCAAACCGGATCCAACAACACATCTCAAAAATCATCCACCACAATAAAGGCTGAGGCGGAAGGATCGCCGGAGCCCAGCAGGTCGAGGCTGCGGTGACCAGAAGCGGCCACTGCACTCCAGTCTGGGTGACAGAGTGAGACTCCAACTCAAAAAAAAAAAAAAAAAATCAGCACCCATTATTGATAAAAACCTTGAACATCTAGGCATAGATGGAACATACCTTAAAACAGTAAAAGCCAACTATGTGAAACCCACAGCCAGCATACTGCTAAACAGACAGAAATTGGAACCATTTCCCCTGAAAACTGGAACAAGACAAGGATGCCCACTCTCATCCCTCCTTTTCAAAATAGTTTTGGAAGTCGTAGCTAGAGCAATCAGACAAGAGAAGGAAATCAGAGGTATTCAAGTAGGAAAAGAGGAAGTCAAGTTATCCCTCTTTGCAGGCGACACAATCTATACCTTGAAAACCCAAGAGAATCTGTCAAAAACCTCCTTGCACTGATAAAGGACTTTGGCAAAATCTTGGGGCATAAAATAAATGTGCAAAAGACAGTCACATTTCTATAATCCAACAATAAACAAACAGAAACCCAAATAAAAAGCACAATCCCTTTTCACAATAGGCACACACAAAAAATTAAATACCTTAGCATCTTCCTAACCAAAGAAGTGAAAGACCTTTACAACGAAAACTACAAAACACTGCCAAAGAAATCAAAGATGACACCAAAAAAATGGAAAAGTATTCCATGCTCGTGGATTGGAAGAATCAACATTGTTAAGATGTCCATTCTACCCAAGGCAATCTACAGATTTAATGCAATACCCATTAAATTACCAGTAGCATTCTTCTCAAACCTGGAAACAACAATACAGGAATTCATACAGAAACAAACAACCATGGATAGCCAAAACAAACCTCATCACAAAAAAAAAAAAAAAAGCAAGCGGTTTCACACTCCCAGACTTTAAACTTCATTATAGTAAGATTACAATAACCAAAACAGCCTGGTACTGGTACAAGAACAAGCATATAGATCAATGGAACACTCATGTTTATTGCAGCATTATTCACGATAGCAAAAACATGGAACCAACTGTGCTGCCCATCGAAAAAGGACTGGATTTTAAAAATGTAGTACATATACATGATGGAATATTACACAGCCATAAAGAAAGACAAAATTATGAACTTCACAGCAACTTGGATGAACTTAGAGTCTATAATACTGAGTGATTTAACACAGAAACAAAGAACTGAGTATCACATGCCCTCACTCATAAGCAGGCCTTGAACAATTATCGTAATACTATAAGAAAAGGTTTGGCATTAGTGGGAAACTGCTGGGGGAGGTGGAGGCACACCACTACTTCCAATCCTTTTCTTATAGTATTATGATAATTGTTCAAGCCTGCTTATGAGTGAGGACATGTGATACTCAGTTCTTGCAACTGCACAGTGAACATTTGTATACCTGACCCTGAATTATACCCCCCATCTTTAAAATAAAAAACGTTTTAAAAACTATATATATGATTAACAAGCACATAAAAAGATTTTAAGCATCACTAATCATTAGAGAAACGTAAACCAAAATAAGATACTACCTCATACCTATTAGAATGAGTACTATTAAAAAAAACAGAAAATAAGTGTTGGCGGTGATGTAAAAGAACTGGAACCCTTGTGGTCTGTTGGTGTAAACATAAAAGTATACAGCCGCTTTAGAAGCAGTATGATAAGTCCTCAAAAACTTAAAAATAAAATTACCATATAATCTATCAATTCTACCTCTGGGTATATACCCAAAAGAATTGACAGCTGGGTTTCAAAGAGGTATTTGTACATCCATATTCATAGCAGCATTATTCACAACAGCTAAAAGACAACCTGAGTGCCCATCAACAGATGACTGGATAAGCAAAATGTGGTATATATGTACAATGGAATATTATTCAGCTTTAAAAAAGAAGTTCTGACATGTACTACAGCATAAATAATCCTTAGTATAATGAGTACATTACACTAAGTGAAATAAGCAAGTCACAAAAAGACAAATACAATGACTCTGCTTACATGAGGTACTTAGAATAGTCAAAATCATAGAGACAGTGGAATGATGGCTGCCAGGAGTCAAGGGAAGAAAAAATGGTGAGTTACTGTTTAATGAGTATGGTATTTCAGTTTTATAAGATAAGAAGAGTTCTGGAGATGAATAGTGGTGAAGAATGCATAGCATTATAAAGGTATTTAATATCACCAAACAGTAACTTATAAATGGTTAATCTTGTACACTTTATGTCATATATATTTTATCACAATAAACAATAATTGGGGAAAATATATAATAGGCAAGATATCCCTAGTGAGAAACACTGTACCAGAAATTCTAAAACAAGAAAACTTGGAGCTGCCCTCATCCCAGCTTCCCATAGCAGATTGAAATTTTACATACTTTATCATTTCAGTTTTAGCTTGTTCAGGCTGTAATAACAAAATACCTTAGACTGGATAACATATAAACAACAAAAATATACTGCCTACAGTTCTGGAGGCTAAGAAGTCTAAGATGGAGGCACCAGCACATTCTGTATCTGGTGAGGGCTTGCTCTCTACTCCAAAGATGGCACTTTACTGATGCATCTCCACATGGCACAAGAGGTAAAGGAACTTTCTCCAGCCTCTTTTATAAGGGCACTACTCCCATTCATGAGGGTGGAGTCCTCATGACTTAATCACTTACCCCCCGGCCCCACATCATAATACTATTATACTGGGTATTAGATTCCAACATAGAAAATTGGGGGGGCATCAACATTTAACCATGGCAATCATTCAACATACTATTTATGCTAGGTGTTTGGGGAAATGCCCATTGAGAAAACATACATGGAGGGAGCCCATTCCCCATCCTCACAGATCTCACATTCTTATAAGGGACATTAGAACTATAACTATGAACAACAAGAACTGTAAGTGCCACAACATGGCTATAGGGCTAGAGATACTCAGTGGAGGATTGAGCCAATCTCATTGATAGGTCAGAGGAGACTATTTTCTTTTAATTTTTGGTAGAGATGGATCTTACTATGTTGCCCAAGCTGGTCTCAAACTCCTGGACTCAAGCAATCCTCCTGCCTCAGCCTCCCAAAGTGTTGGGATTATAGGCAAAAGCACCTGGCCAGGTCAGGGAAGACCGTAGTGATACTATTTTGGCTGAGTCATAAAGAATAGATACAGATTTCCCAAAAAGGAAGTAGAGTCAGAGAAGGAGTAATGGAATAAGCAAATGCACATATAACAGAAAAGCACCAAATGCCTCTGGAGAGCAACCAATAGTGGAGTATGTTAGGAACCAAAGATGTATTTGGCTAACCACCTCACTTCTAACGTTTACTGAGTAATTACTATGTGAACTCTCTTCTGACCCTTCCAACTGCCCAAGGAGGCAAGTATCATTATCCTCTTTTACAGGGAAAGTTGCAAAGATTTTTTAAATTAAGTTAATTTGCCCAAGACCACAGCACAGTAAGTGCTGGAGACCAGCCTTCAATTCCAAAACTCTCAATATAGTCTGCTGCATCCTGCCAGTTGTGATGGGGAATGGATCTGATGGGGCCCCAAGAGGCTTCCAGGCTAAGGAATTTGTCTTCATGCAAAAGGCAGTGTGAAGCCATTGGATATTTAGTAAGAAACTAAAGGCATAATCAACGCAATGCTCTAAGAACAGAATACTTCAAATTGTAGGTCACCACTTACTAGTAGGTCATGTAATCTATTTCAATAGGTTTGCAAACAAAAGAATAGAATAGAATAGAAAATATTGAAATGAGAATAGAATAGAATAAAAATACTGGAATCCATCTCACATAGATTAAAATGCAGTTTCATAAAACTCCTGTCCCACTCTAGATAAATAACCTATATTGGTAAGTAGATAGATGATTAGCTATTGACTAAGATAGATAACTAATAGATTGGATAGACAGAAGATAGAGGGAGGGAGGAAGGGAGGGAGGGAGGAAGAGAGAGACAAACAGACAGACATATGTGTATACCATGCTGTGATCTAAAATTTATTATTGTGTGTTGTTGTTGAAAATATGGAAGCCTCTTCTCTAAGAAACTTGCCAGGAGCACAAGTACACTGGTCTGATTGGTGGAAAAGTGTCAGGAGGCAGGGAAACCAATTAGAGGATATTTGCAGATTGTGGTAGTAGACCAAAGTTTGAACAGGAGAGTGCAGTGGGATCCAACAGAAAGAGTTGGATGCAACAAATAAATAAGGGGGACCCCAAGATACCTGGCACTGTTTTTTGGAGGGTGGGCTCCTTGTAGTACAGGTTTCCTCCACTAGATACGTGTTCTAGGAACCCATCAGCATCAGTGTACCAGCCTGCATTGTTGTAAGAGGCTGTGTTCAGCTTCAGTGAATTTTCTTCTAATTCTTAATTTTAGATTCGGGGGTACACATGCATATTTGTTATATGGACAGATTGTGTAGTGATGGAGATTGGGTCCCAGGTGGTCTTTTCCCCAGTTAGTAAACATTATGCCCCATAGGTAGCTTCTGAATTTTAATCTCCCTCACCCTTCCCCCCTTATTGGTGTCCCCACTGTCTATTATTTGGAGATTCTTTCAACACATTTGCCCATGTCATGATTGGTGATTTACGAGCACACCTGCCCACACTGCTCTGAGTTTTCAGCAGTTTTTGGTCAAAAACTGCATGACCCCCATGCCTCACCCTCCCTATCCATCCAATCTCCCCCCAAGTGACATTTTCTTGTTTCCCCACATGAAAAAAGTCCTCAAAAGTAAATGTTTTGCCAGTGTGAAAGAGGTGAAACAAAAAAACGGCAGAAGCGCTAAAAGGCATCAAAATTGATGAGTTCAAAAACTGTTTTGAGCAGTAAAAAAAGTGTCTTGATAGGTGTAATGCATCACACAGGGAGTACTTTGAAGGCGATTGAAGTTTAAACGTGTAAGAGTAAATACACAATTTTTTATAAATAAATTCCGGGGTTTTTGGGTCCCCTCATATATTTTCTCTAACTTAACGTACAGTAATTCATAATTCTCTTATTTTCTCTGCCCTCAGTAGTGATTCCCCCACAGCCGCTTCTGATTTGCTACATACTTCCTCACTATCAAGAGGTATAACGCCAACTTACACCTCTCCCAAGGCCCAAGCAAATCTTTGGTGGGTGTGTTTGTTTTAAAGTAATGAAATTAACTTTTCTCTGCTTGGTCTAATAATCTATCTGCTACAAAGCAGCATCCTGGCTTTGGAGAGAACATGTTAGTCAAGTCCAGAGAGACTGTTAGGCAGTTGGGGATGGTCTTTTCCTTTGGGTTCATCCTGAGAGGCCACCCAGGCTCTCTCAGTAGCTCTACAATCGTGTTGTTTCCATTTGGCCTCAAGCCAAAGAATGCCAGCACACCCCTGACAGCTAAGTACTGAATTACTATTCCTGTTTTTTTGTTTTTTGTTTTTTGTTTTGTAGTTTCTATATATACATTTTTTTTCCTTTTGAGTTGGAGTCTCACTCTGTCGCCCAGGCTGGAGGGCAGTGGCCACTCCTGGCCACCGCAGCCTCGACCTGCTGGGCTCCGGAGATCCTTCCGCCTCAGCCTCCCAAGTGGCTGGAACTACAGGCATGTGCTACCACGCCCGGCTGATTTTTTTTTTTTTTTTTGATTTATTGTAGAGATGAGGTCTCACCAAGTTGCCCAGGCAGGTCTCGAACCCACAGGCTCAGGCAATCCACTCACCTTGGCCTCCCAAAGCGCAGGATTACAGGCTGAGCCACCGAGCCAGGTCAGCCTGATTATCTTTTTCTAAGGCTGCTAATTAAAGTTTTAAGGAAGTTTTAAAAAAAAAAAGACTTGAGAAGCACGTCTCTTGGTCTCTTTCTCCCTTTCTTTTGGGAGATGGTATGAACTGAGCAGTCACCTTGGAATTTAGACAAAGTCTCTCTCAGCACAAGAATAGAAATGGAGTTTACTCTAAAAATGAAATAGAAGCCCATCCACAGGAGCCCATGAGAAAGACAGAAGTGTGGCATTTTGCTTGATGGGTACCAGACTGAGGCCATTCAGACCAATTCCACATCTAACCATATGGGGAAGAACAAGTTCTGGGCTGATTCTGGGACTGGTGGGGTTCATCCTGCAGGTGGACTATTTCAGTAGCCACAGCCAGGCAGGGCAAACAATAACTGACAGAGCAGTTAGTGACATTTTGGCAATAAATGATAAATGTCTTCTAGAACCTGTGGCATGTAGTTGGAGATGAGTCAGTTTCAGAAGAGGTCAGAAAATACACCACTCCTGCTGTGGAAGGAATCTGCCTGAAAGCCTGGGAGAGAAGGACCTCTCTTCTTTCAAGAGCCAGGTACTTACCAGCTCTGGGGTACAAAGCTCACCATCTGCTTGGGCCCTCTCTGTAGCCCCCATAGTCTCTCTGGAACTAAGATTTCCCTGTGTGCTCAGGGAAACTCTTTCTCCTTCAGCCAAGAGCTTCTGTGGCATGAACAGACTATTCCACACCCATGTTATTAAGAAAGGAGAACTGGGAAAAATAAGAACTTACTATCATTATGGGCTTCGGATGCATACGTCTGAGATTCAGCCTCATTATTAAAATGTGATGAGGATTTCCTGCTCTCCCCAAAATAGTATCATAATAGGATTTCAGTGTAGATGTTCTCAAAAGCCATACTTCTCCCTTCCTTCCCAGGCACTATAAGAGAAACAAATATGCATCAGTTACAGTCCCTGTCCTTCAGAAGCCTGTGTCCTCATATATAAGATGAAGTCTAGGCATAGTAACAAACCTACAGAGCTGTGGGTACATTAGAGTAGCACAAGTCATAGATTTAAGGAAGTTGACACCATGAGAGAGATTTCCATTAATATGTCCACACAGGTATGAAAATATTCCAAAACATGGCAATCTGATATTAAAATCACATTATCAATTTTATGGCCAGGAAGAGTCTTACCCAAAATAACCAGCATGATAATGAAATAAGATAATACAACAAATGGTTGCAAAGAATTTCTGACATAGCAGTCAGAGACATTTTGTCAATAAATGTCACCTAGATGTCAAATAATTTCTAAATTACTTCATCTCCCTGGCCCTGATTGCTTCATCTGTAAAATAGATCATCACTAAAGTCCTTTCCAGCTCCCAAATATTTCTTGAGCAGTTCACTGTAAGGTAGATAACAACGGGTACCTTTTTAAGACTACGAAGACTGGTTGACATGTGAAAAGGTGACTGAGGAAATAGAGAAAATTGGTCTGTTTAAATCCCTCTCCTCCTTCTTCAGAGGAAATACAGCCAATCGAGGGAAAAGACAGACTGCTAGGCACTAAACCCAAGCCAAGCATGTGAGACGTTTCAAATCACCTCCATCAATTTGGTTCTTGCTTTCGTTATAATGAAATGTAGTTGCCAGGCGGAAATTGCTACTCCCTGCCCACATTTTTCCAACTGATCCTTTTGTTTCTTCTTCTTGAATCAGGTTTAACTTTCTAAAGGTCAAAAATTATAAAACAAAAAAATGATATGAAATAGGGAAGAGAAGAGAGGGGCTATAGTCACAGAACTATAGAAAGGAAAGGAACAAATGTAACGTTACAGCCTAAAAATGAGGCTGAACTACTGACTCCTCAGAGGGTTGACTGATTTGAGCTAAATACATTAGCACTTGCCTCCTCAGGCCGATCTGTTTGTTGGTTGCCATGTGGATGGTGATAAAATATCCATTTGGGTGGAGCCAAAAATTATATTATACTCTTGGAGCACATCTGCGAATCCTGGCCTTTTGAACAAATGACCATAGTTCACTAGGCCTCTGTGCTGTCAGAAGCTGCTTCCCAAATACCAACTTTGAACCGAGTCCTACCATATGGACACATGGGGTCAATGAAAAATGGTGTCTGAGAAGCCCCAAAGCATAAGAAGTTCTGGCAAAACGTGACAGGTTTTATCCAGGCTGCTGAAGAGAAATGTACTGAGACTAGAAAGGCTGAGGAGGTGCACGCCTTCCAAACATGTCTGTGGATCAAAATACACCCTAATAGATTCTTGAGCGAGCCCCTGGTGGCCGTGTTAACCTTGGCATTGTTATCATTAACAGGCTATGCTCATTTCTGGCACCTAATGCTGGACACATTGACAGCAACAGGGTTGATGGAAGAGGAAAGAATCTGTTTTGCAGTTTAAAAAAACAGTTCTCAGATTTCTCAAGCCATTTGAAATGATGCCAGAGAAATACTTGATTTCAGCATTCTTAAGCTCTCTGCGATGATGCCGCAAGTGGTGTCCCCCACATGTGATGATGTATTTCAGAGCCAGACCTTTCTCAAGATGTTCCAAGCCTGCAGGCTCCTGATCCTTTTTCAAATTACCAAGATGATAGTATCCCAGTGAGAGTTGTGATTAGTCTAAACTCTCCACAGCTGTGAGAGACGAATGTACAAATTCCAATAAAGATCCTGCGTGTTCTGGACTGAATTTACCTACATGACATCGAGGCCTAACTCAGGGACCACTTAAAAGAACTGGAGCTGCCTCATGCTCTCCCATAGCATCAGCTGCGTGGAGGCTTCCAACTGGGCCAGGAGGATGCCTCCCCACACCTCACACCAATGTCACTGCCCAGCAGTGGGTACTTATTTAGAAGGCCTGCCATGTGTGGCGAGACAAGAAGGGAAAATTAAACCTAAGTACATGGGAATTAAAAGAAGCCTTGCAATTCATTATGTGAATAGCCAGGAGGATTATAAAACACCTTGTAAGTGAAGGGACTGGCCTGGGGCTATGTGGAACAGGGAAACTAGCTGCATCAGCACCTCTAACTCATTTATAACACCAGTGAGAATGCAGGTTAAGAGCTTTCTTCAGTTAGTGGGAAAAGCCAACGGGGCTTTGATATCTTAATTTGGACATCTTTTCCTGAAATACTAAGTGAATGTAATAATACATGACATGCCCATGTATAAGAATCATATCATCTGAAGGCACTTGCCTATACTCCTTTATGAAATGTCTGACGCTCTCCATGCTTTCCATGTCTGAGGAAGACTTAGGGGACAAGGATTCACAACACTGTCTACACACATTAACAATTACAGATAAGAAAGGTTATGCCAGGCTCGGTGGCTCAGCCTGTAATCCCGCGCCTTTGGGAGGCTGAGGTGAGTGGATTGCCTGAGCCCATGGGTTCGAGACCCGCCTGGGCAGCGAGACCTCATCTCTACAATAAATCAAAAAATCAGCTGGGCGTGGTAGCGCATGCCTGTAATTCCGGCTACTTGGAAGGCTGAGGCGGAAGGATCGTCAGAGCCCAGCAGGCGAGGCTGCGGTGGTCGGGAGCAGCCACTGCACTCCAGTCTGTCCAACTCAAAAAAAAAAAAAAAAGAAGAAGAAGGTTATTTGGAAAACAAATAGAAAATGCCAAAGAATATGTCACATGGTTCTTGAAAAATTATATTCTAATATAATTTGCATGAATATAGACTCCTCTAAAGCCATGTCTACATTCATCTTGTACACTCACATCCACTCTTTAGAGTCCACTGAAGTATACCCTAGTGTCAATTCCAACTTCTAGAGATTTTAATAGTGTACTTTCATTTTACAGTGTACCATACAGCCATACACATATGTCACACTTATGTGATTTCTCCTTGTAGATTCTGAACTTGACTTTTCCTCTCTCATGGGCAAACCAGAAAGAGAACATGGCTGAAGTCAAGAGACCCACTAAATGAGCTGTAAATGAAATTCTCAAATTATCAAACTCGTAATGATCTATACATGGTATTTTATTAAAATGGGGGTGTGAAGGAGGGGAGGAAGGAACATTCTCTAAAGTTTTTTCTAGTATTCACACAAATAAAACACACGAAACCAGAAACATTTCCTTTTTTATATTTTCAGTCTTTCAGGGAAAATCTTCCACATGCCAACAGATTTTTTCAACACTGGTACATATCACCTCAGATTTCATCTTTTCTAGAGTAAAATCAAATGGCAAGTATGCCTTCCTTCCCCTGGAACCATGTTGCAAGGGCAGATTTCTCAAGTAGCTTTTTCTTGGTTTTCTGTTGCAAGCCAGTTCTAGGTACAATCACCCAGCAAAATAATTTGGAAAAAATAAAAAGGAAAAAAACTTAAAAAAAATGAGTGGGAAATCATACGATATGCCAGGATTCAAATAGCTAAAAACGCTGAAGGGAGGATAACCAGAGTGGTCCTTTAGGAAAAGGGAATGTTGCCTTGCTGGAAATATTCAAAGTTGGTCTGATGGTAGCATTAATGGTGTGCTAGTAAATGTTTCACAGTCATTTCCTAGGGAGAGAAAGCCCAGCTTTGTGACATTTGCAATTTCCCCGTTGTAAATACACCCACCACCACTGATGTCAAGCTTCCCAAGTGACTTTACTGAATGAGAAGAAAAAAAAGTATTTCAAATACTATAGATGTATAAATAAATATGCTCAACAGCATAAATAATAGTAAAACGTAGTGAAATAACTAGAATGTGGTGAATTGCCTTTGCTTTCAATATAATTTAATTGCAAGTTTACATGATTTCATTTTAAATTTAAAGATGAGCACTAGTGAGCAAGTACCATTTGCTCCAGCACATCACTGCATGGACATTAAAGATATTTTGAGCAAACAACAAACCAAATAAAATGAAGCTAGTAATCATCTAGATCAAACTATTTCCAGAGTCTCCAAGGGTGCCAAGCTCTTTACTATCCCACATTAGAAATACAGCGGAGATTAGACCGTGAGAGTATTTATAGGAATACCATTAACGACAATACCTTACACTTGTATTACGCTTTAATACTTTGCAAAATAGTGCTTTTATGGCACCGTGGCACTGTCTGACCCGGCACAGTAAATTTAAATTGGCAGGTTTGTTACCTAATATTTCCTTTAATTATAATAAAATAGCTAGATATGTATTGAATGTCAAAAAATAAAAATATAAATCGGTAGGTAGTCTCTTTTTAAATGCCTAATGGGTGAAAAGAGAGTCCTCGGAGCAGTTTGCCAAAAAGGAAGGCGGAGGTATGGAACTGGAAACCACGCAAGGAAGCCTGGAGGCAGGTCGGCCCCACACTGCTTGCAGTTCCCGCCTGGAAATGGCTCCAACATTGTGCAAGCAGGTGAGTGTCCGGCCAAGTGGCCTATCTCTCTCCCCCCTCCCTCTTTCTGTCTCTGATTTAACCAGAAGTCGGTTTTTTCTGATGGGATACAAAGGGTTGGGTGGTATATGTTCCAAAAGTCCTTCGAACAGCTAAAATTACTAACTAGAGCCATAACATTCAAAGAAGCTCTTAATGAGAAGAGCTTCGCAGTGTTTTTCTCCGGATCCAAACGTACCTGCTCCTACCGCAGATGCTTGTGTAGAGTCTACATACATTCTTACTGCCAAGCTCGACACAAGCAGTAGTCGTGGCCGAGTGGTTAAGGCGATGGACTAGAAATCCATTGGGGTCTCCCCGCGCAGGTTCGAATCCTGCCGACTACGAAAAGGTCTGCTTTTGTCACCGACACTTATATTTGCTTTTGTTTGGACGCGTTATCGCCAGCCCTCCACAGATTTAAGGGATTTGTGAACGGTGAAAACACAACGGCAACCCAAACTGGGAAAGGGAGCATAAAAAGACAAGAAAGTGTGCTTGTGGTTACAACTCAGGCCCGGGAGGGGGAGATGGAACGAAACACGCCAGACAAACTGAAAGGAAGAAAAACTAAATTACGTCGCGAGGTCGCACAGGAACTGACAGCTCCGATCTCTGGCCCAGCAGGGAGTCCCGTGCCGACCCCGCCTCGAGGACCCACCATGCCTTTGCGCGCGAGGCCTCGCGGGTATAGGGCTGCCACGGGAGGGCGCGCGCATGCGCGGGGGGGGGTCAGGGAGAGGGCGCACGGCGGTCCTCGCGTTGCCCCCGGAAACCACCTGGCCCGCGGAGACCCGAACCGGGGCAAGATGGCGGAGGACCTGGACGATCTCTTGGATGAAATCGAGTCCAAGTTTTGTAGCCCCGACCCTCTGAGACGGGACGACAAGGTCGAGCGGCCCAAAAGCTGCGGCGGCGGCACCTACAGCAGCGACCGAGATCGAGCCAGAGCCAAAGAGAACCTCAGGTTAACGGGCGGGAGGGGTGGACCGCTCTGAGAAGGGCCCTGCTCCGGGCCCTGAAGCCGCCCCTCCGCCGCCGCTCCCAAAGCAAACGTACCCGCGACCTCTCCAGCTCCGCCCGGCGTTAGGGTTCAGACCCTCAGTGCCCCACCCCGCGGGGCGCACCCCACCTCGACTCGGTCCGCGAGGATTCTGGCTTCTCTTCCCTCGGCCCGGACTCCGCCCCCGGGGAGCTGGCCCCGCCCCAGGGAGCTCGCGGCCCTCGCCCGTTCTCCCTCTGTCCGCGTCTGTCCGTCAGAGCCGGGGGAGTGGGGCCCGCCTGACCTCAGCCGGATTTTGTCTCTGTCTGGCCGAGCGGTTTTCATCCCCCTGGGAGGCACCTACCTTGTCAGAGAACCTCATCCCGATACCTCTGATCCCACTTCCCAGGCCCGTCTTCGGTCCTGTTGTTACGGAGGGAGAGAACGATTCCGTTCCATTCCGTCTTTAGCGGGGGGGGGGGGGAGATCGGGGAGTTAAGATGAGGTTCGATTCATGTCAAAAGGGTTAATTATTACGAACATTAACCCGACTACCTTCCTTCCTTCCTCCCATGGTCCCCAGTTAAGCGTCCCAGCAGATCTCTCAGGCATCCCTATGGAAATTTTGGAACGTTTCTTCACTCTTTGGATTTTTGTTTTTTTATCTAAAAAAGTACTTTTCAAACTTGCCAGTCTTTTTTTTTTTCTTCCATAGAATCGTTAAATAATAGGACTCCCTCCTTCACTTCCGTATTTCCCCCACAACCCCTTAAAACCAAAATGTTTGCATCACAGTGAGTATTGACCTTCAAAGTGATGACTTGAGAGGCTCAGCAATAACTCTTGCTAAAATCTTTTGGAAGTTGCCTCTTGCCTAGAATATTTTGGAAACGCTTGTAAAATTACACAGAGGCGGCTTCGGATCAATCCAGGAGTGTTAATTGTAAATAATAGTGAACCAGTGCTGTTGTCATTTGTGTTACAACTTTTTATCTGGCACTGTAGTTGTAAATGATGCAAAAAACATCAACAAGGGCCCTAAGCCTAATTCCAAGTACAGTACTACCTGGTACATGAGGTCATATATTAAAAGTTTGTCTTGAGCCAAAATTTGTACTTAAAAACTAGGAAATGACTTGTGTTTGAATTTGTTAACACAAGGTTACCTGCCAATTGTAGGCAGTATAACCTATATATCTTCTAAGAGTTAAAATACTGAAATTGCCTTTTGAATGATAGCTTTGCAAATAATACAATAAATGACCGTGCCACTTTTGGATATCAGGAACAGCTGCTAATGTAAGTGGTCAAAATATGCAATTTGTTGAAATGTTCAAAATGATAAAGAGAAATATGTGATTAGTTTTTAAAATGCTGCAATAGGAATAAAGTAGTCTAGGATGATACAGATGGGAGTATTTAAAGATAACGTAACTTTCTAGTTAATAGCTATAATAATAATAGCCAACATTTGTTGACTTCTTTCTGTATGAAAGTGCTTTACATGTGTTTCATTTAATCTTCACAACCCTATGAAGTTTCATTTAATCTTCACAACCCAATAGTAAATACTATTATCTTCATTTCACTGACCAAATAAATTGCCCAAAGTCATATTGCTAAGTCTATCAGAACATGGTAGATCTAGATTTAAGCTTTCTATGTATACCTCTTATATTTAATTGTAGATTTCAAGTGTTTATTTTATTTTCAGCACAAACCAGGTCTTTAAAAGATCAAAATGTAAGATGTCAAGTCGGGAAGGAACCAGTAAACACTTATTAACATTTGATTACTATAATGATAGCATCAAATAACAAAAAAATACTGTTTAAAATTATGAGAGCACAATGAAATGTTGGTTTTATTATTACTAGAGCAAAGCATAGGCAGGTGTAGGCACCATGAAATTGGGTGATCTAAGAACAGACCAGAATCCTGTGTTAGCTGGCAGTTTGGATCTCTAACAGTCCTGATTAGTTTGATGGAGTTTGAATGCATCTGCTTCTTGATATTGTGAAATTGCATGAGGGGAGAGAACCCACAGAGTATATCTCATAAGAGGACATCTTAGCAACCTGCTGTCATGAAAGAAATTTAGAGAATTGGTACCCAACAATGTCAGATGCTTCAAGATCAAAGAGAATTAGAACAACCTGGAAGCAGTTTTAAAGTCATCTAAATATCTTTACAGATAAAATATTTGAGGTTCAGAGAGATTAAGTAGTTTAAACTAGGTCAGTAGCTCTGGACTGATGGTGGCTTTTGCCACCCAAAGGGCATTTGGCAATGTCTGGAGACATTTTTGATGGTCACACCTGAGACACCCACTACTGGCATCTAATGGGTAAAGGTCAGGGTTGCTGTAAAACATCCCACAACCACACAGCAGCTCCCCACAGATACACCCCAAAGAATTATCTGGCTCAAAAATGTCAGTAGTTCCAAGGTTGAGACCCCCCCCATGTAGGTTTAGCCCCAATTGATGCTAAATCTAATCTACTTATAAAGTAGGAATAATGGATATAGACTACTCTTCAGTAGCGAGTTAGAAAGGGTGGCAGCTTCAAGAGAGGAGTATTTTGAAGTGTTTCTCTGAAAAGGAAAGCTTTGAGTATACATCTAAGTCAAGGGAAGAAACAACTATAGAGTAAAAGACATTAAAGGTAAAGTTAGGGAACAACTGAAGAGGCCAAGCCTAGAGATAGATGGACTCAACCCTTAGGTAGTAGGCAGCAGTCTCTGGATTTTCTTATATCAGGTTAAATTCTCTTACTCCAAGCAGTCACGGAGAAGGGCTATATTCCTGATGTTAAGAAGTGTCAGCATAGGCCAGGCACAGTGGCTCAAGCCTGTAATCCCAGCACTTTGGGAAGCCGAGATTAGGGGATTGCCTGAGCACACGGGTTCAAGAACAGCCTGGGCAACTTGACCAAGCCTCATCTCTGCAATAAATCAAAAAATTAGCCAGGCGTGGTAACACATGCCTGTAGTTCCAGCTACTTGGAAGGCTGAGGCAGAAGGATCGCCAGAGCCCAGCAGGTTGACACTGGGGTGGCCGTGAGCATGCCACTGCACTCCAGCCTGGACGGCAGAATGAGACACCAAATCAAAAAAAAAGAAAGAATTGTCAGCGTAAATAGATTTCTAAACTTAGAGAGTTTGACTGAAAAATCTATCTTCTAAAACAAGTAATTTAATGGTCCTATGAAGTTGATGTACAGCTTCTGCAACATCTAAACTTAAAGAGAGTTAGCTTCAGATAGTATTAAGTGCATGGATTGCGCCAGATTCAATTCCAAGCCTATTCTCCCACTGTTAATATGACCTTGGGCAAGTTTCTGAATCTCTTGATGCCTTTTCTTCATCTATAAAATTGTGGTAATAAAGATATACTCATGTGAAGCCTTAGGACAATACATGGCATTTAGTAAATATTCAGTAATGTTCCCTATTAAATAGAAGTTCTGTGCAGTAACAGTTTGTACTAATAATCCAGTGATGGCTTTGCCTGCAGAACTTAAAGAGGTCCTGCGTAGCTGAGATATCTGTCTAACAAATAGCACTTCAGTGGGGGGGGGTTTTGGGTGGGTCATTTGATTACTTGACCTTGGGCTCCTCTAATAAAGAAATATAGTTACTTGAATTACAGTGGAACCATTGGGGAAAAAGTTAGAAAGACTGATTATAATTATCTTTGCTTATAATATCAGGTGTTACTTATAGTTGTACATATTTTGTATTCTCTAAATAAGTTCTTGAAGTAATTTAGAAAAGTATGTGCCCAGCTGAGGCAGAAGGATCACCTAAGCCCAGCAGGACAAGTCTGCAGTGACCGTGAGCATGCCACTGCACTCCAGCCTGAGCAACAAGAGTAAGACTCCAACTCAAGGAAAAAAAAAAAAAAGAAAAGTATGTGCCCAACTTTCTCTTGAGCACGATGTATAGCTTCAAATATCTTATGTTAAGTATGTAATCATACATGTGTGAATTTATACCTGATAAACTAGATATTTGTCTCAGAAAACTTAGGCTATGTCCATAGTGAAAAAGCATTAACATCATATTTATCTTTCTATTGTCAACTCTAATAATGAACTTTAAACAAAACTCTTCTGTTACTGCTTTCATCTGTTCTTAAGCCTGATGTGGGGTATTTTTGTATGTTTTTTCCTTTCAGGTCAACCGAAACATTTAAAAAAGAAGATGATCTTGACAGTCTTATTAATGAAATATTTGAAGAGCCCAACTTTGACACAAAACCCTTTGTAAGTCAAGTGTTATAAATGTGCAGTAATTCTTTCATTATTTCAAGGCATAGTCTTAAAACTTCATGAAGACATAAGTAGCTATCTATAGTCCTTTGAATTCTGAGAAATACAATTACTTAAAGAAATTATTCCACTTAAGGAGTTGAGTTGCAGAAGCAGCAAAATATTAGAAACTCTATGTGTTTCCCTGTTCATTTATCAACAAGAATAAGAAATTAGAAAAGCTGGCCAGGCACTGTGGCTCATGCCTATAATCTCAGCACTTTGGAAGACTGAGGTGAAAGGGTCGCTTGAGGCCAGGAGTTTGAGTCCAGCCTGAGCAAAATAGTGAGACCCCTCATCTCTATAAAATTTTTAAAAATTAAATTTAAAAAAAATTTTTTTAAGAATTTAGATAAGCTAATTTAGCATAAAAGTAGAGTCGCAGATCAAGTTGATGACTTGAATTTTCTTTTTTTTTTTTTTTTGAGTTGGAGTCTCACTGTCGCCCAGACTGGAGTACAGTGGCCGCTCCCAGCCACTGCAGCCTCAACCTGCTGAGCTCCGGCGATCCTTCCGCCTTAGCCTTCCAAGTAGCTGGAACTACACACTACCACGCCCGGCTAATTTCTTTTTGATTTATTGTAGAGATGAGGTCTCGCCAAGTTGCCCGGGCGGGTCTCGAACCCATGGGCTCAGGCAATCCACTCACCTCAGCCTCCCAAAGGTGCGGGATTACAGGCTGAGCCACCGAGCCCGGCAGTGACTTGAATTTGTTTGTAGTCTCTAAGAACACTTTTCTAAAAGCTTTCATTATAGTTATGTGCTTAGCACCTCAGATGCAGTATCATTGCTGGTATCCTGTGAAGCAATGACTAAAATACAAGGTACAGAGACCTTGTCTCTACAAAAAAAATCAAAAAATTAACCGGGTGTGGTGATGCATGCCTATAGTCCCAGCTACTTGGAAGGCTGAGGTGGAAGGATTGTGTGAGGCTGTGGTATCTGTGACTGTGCCACTACACTCCAGCCTGGGTGAAATAGTAACTCCTATTCAAAAAACAAACAAAAAAAGTTTATGCATCTATTTTAACTTCATAAAAAGCTCATCAGAGCCAGGCTCGGTGGCTCAGCCTGTAATCCCGCGCCTTTGGGAGGCTGAGGTGAGTGGATTGCCTGAGCCCGCGGGTTCGAGACCCGCCTGGGCAGGCGAGACCTCATCTCTACAATAAAATCAAAAAATTAGCCGGGCGTGGTAGCACACGCCTGTAATTCCGGCTACTCGGAAGGCTGAGGCGGAAGTATCGCCGGAGCCCAGCAGGTCGAGGCTGCGGTGACCGGGAGAGGCCACTGCACTCCAGTCTGGGTGACAGAGTGAGACTCCAACTCAAAAAAAAAAAAAAGCTCATCAAATAATATAACAGGAACCTATGTACTGAATATATCATGACAGCGACTCATATTAAACATATCTTAACGTTTTGCTGTATTTGCTTCTCTGGATATTTTTAAAGAAGTACAAATTTTAAAAATATTGATTATGAAAAAAAAAAGAAGTACAAATTAGAGATATCGTTTAAGACCTGTCCACATCCTACTTTCCTGCCTTCCCAAAGATAACCGCTCACCTTTTCCATCTATACTTGTATATTTTTATTTCATATATATATATAAAACCATAAGCAATTTTAACTGTGTACAGTAGTCCATTGTGTAACTTAACCATAGTTCATCCACTTTCCTGATGATGGACATTTAGATTATGCCCAGTTGTTTACTGTTATAAACAGCGTTTCCTCAGATATCATTTTTTAATTGAAGAAAAGGCACACAAATTTTATTAACATGTACACGGGGAAACTACAGAGTGATTACCCCCTCATCAAATATCTTTACATGTCTTCTTTAAGCCATGTACAAGGGTTTCTCTAGGATCTATAAACCTAAAAGAAGAATTTCTAGGTCATAAAAGTCTGATCTTCAACTAATTTTGCCCATTGTCAAATGATTTTCCAGCATGACTGTATCATTTATATTTTTTAAACTAGCCATTTATGAACTTTAATTTTTATTAGTACAATGTATGTCAGACATATTTGTTAGACGTAAAAGAAAGAGACCAAATAGAAGTCTAATTTACAAAGACCACAAACAAAATCTAAGAAATAAATATAATACCAGAAGTTGGTTTGTTTTTTGTTTTAAGGTAAGGAAGATTAAAGCAAAACAGTCACCTGAAAATTGCTAGGTTGTGATGGTGATAAGGATATGGATATGGGCCACTTGTATTTTTGTCCCCCAACTAAAAATCATATGAATAGTATAAATTTTAAGATCTGAGTTTCAGGGAGGGAGAGGCATACCTCACCAACAAGGATACCTGCATAATTAGCGTTTATATAACTAACCCTGAAATGTATCCCACATCTTTATAATTTTAAAAAAATCTGAGTTTCTTTAACATTTCAATTCATCTGAGGTAGATCAATAAACTGATGCCTAGCTGAATAATATGTCAACACAATAGCAATATAGAATACATTTGTCCCTCAGCATACCAGAGGGATTGGTTCCAAGACCCCCATGTATACCATACACACATCCCCACAGTCAGCCTTGCAGAACCCACCTGTACAAAAAGTTGACCCTCCATATTCACTGGTTTTGCATCCTGTGAATACTGTATTTTCAGTCCTTATTTGGCTGGAAAAAATTCTCAAGTAAGGAACCCATGCAGTTCAAACACATGTTGTTCAAGGGTCACCTGTACTTCACAAACAGTGTAAGCACCAAATAGTATTGCCAATTAGTAATGCTAAGTAATAGTAGGAAAAAAAGCTACATGATGTTGCTTTTCGTTAATCATCTGAGCAATTCATTCTTTATTAAGTAATATAAGATGCATAACTGTACATGAGACACTGTCTTTTCAGTTCAAGGTGTTTCAGAGGAAGATAAGTGTTTCTGTAGTTTGGTTTTAAAATATACTAACCAAAATTAAAAGTGGCTCTTACAATCAGGAAAAAATTAACTTTTTTGTACTTCTCCGTATTTTCTTTTTTTAGTTATTGATTATGTCCAGTTTTCCGTCCTTCAAGGCAGAGAGCAGGTCTATGTAAAACCTTTATTGGATAAGGAAAAGAAGCATCTATGAACAGACAGTCCGTACCCACACTGTCTTTAGAGGCTATGTTATGCCCTAAAAGTCCTGCTTCCCTGCCCTACCCTTATTCTTATGCATTTCTTATGCATTTCTAAACTGTTCTAAGACCCACAGGATCACCAGCAACAATTGTCACAGTGTGCCAGCCAAGAGTCATAGGTGTGAGTCTGGATGGTACATGAAATATGTTCCCCAAAACAAAAAAATACTAATGCATATTGTTATTTCTCAGACATGCATGAAAAATTATTCCAGTTCTGTTTAATATCAAATGAAAGAGTTAAGAGAAATAGTAAAATATTTTTGCCTCTATTAAGTTTCCTTACCCACTAGGTAAAATGAAGGCATATGTCTTCATGGTTTAAATTGCCTTTTCTCCATCTCACTTCCTCTCCTTGGCGGTGGTCCTAGTATGTGGTTAGTTTATGTTGTTTGGTACCATATGCCAATTAACACTTAATAAATGCTTGCTAATGATGATGATGTTATGTAACCATATAGGAACTACTGTATGACTGTGACTAGGTAGCTCTACATTTTCCATGAACATCTATTGGTTGATACCATTCCATTTGATCAAAATTAATATCCCTGAAGTTACACAGGCGTTTGCTTAGTTTAATTTTAGCACACATGAGTACCATTCACAGCCTTTAAAAATGAGTCTGAGGTTTTTTCCTCAATTGAATTTTTCTAGAATGAAGTTTTAAATAGCATGTCCTTCATATTAAATCATTGAACTCTAGTATTAACTGAAGAGTTATAAAGTGACTCTAAATCTTAGCATACTAATAATGGCAGTATATCAATTTCCTAGCCTAAAAGTTAGCAGAGTAATTTGCAAATTCCTCAGGGAGTTCTACTTTCCTTTTGCCTTTAAAAGGTTTTGATCATTGTTTTTATTTCAGAAACTTAAAAATGATGGCACCAAAATTGTTATTTAAGTCATTTAGGAAATATTCTTGTTATGAAATAAAGAATATTACTCTTCATGTTATAGTTCTCAGAGTTAACCCTGGCCTTTTATTGTTTTGTTTTTTTAACAGAAATTAAAGTCTAAATCTTCAGGTAACACATCTGTCAGTGCTTCCATTCAAGGCCTTGGTAAAAGGTAAGTTGAGATGGCTTTGGTGAATTATACACACTACTAAGCAAACACTATGAGCATTATGTAGTAGATTTTGTTTCCACTTAAACAACAGTGACATTGACCAACAAAGTACTGGTTGGCCTTCAGGAGACAGACCAATAGCAATATCTTCAGTGTTCCTATGGTCTGTGACCCTTAGTGTAAAGGAAATTAAATGGGAGATTATTACTATTGTAAATAATTTTCTGCCATTAAAAAAAAGTGTGAACAGTTTCTCAAAATTAATGTTCTGTTACAGTCTTCAGTATTTACTTTGTCCCTTACATTATTTGGCAATCACATTTTTCTGTGACTCATTTTAACTCCTTGAGTGTTCCTGAGTGTACAGGTTATATCTAATAAAGCAGTGGTCCTGGAAAAAGTATCTCTTATTTGAAATAGTTGGTTTGCTAGAAAAGTATACAATTTGATTACAAGTGCATAGAATCAACAAGGCCAATTTTGTTTTTAGCAAGGCCAAATTAACTCCTCATATTTCTTTTCTCGTTGTTCTTTCTTTTTTTTTTTTTTTTAATCTGTTGACCATATCTAGTTGCAGCCCAGTGTACCTTGGTGGAAGTGCTGTTTCATTTGGGATTGGAACACTTATTTCACAGAGGTAGGATATCAGAAATATATTATATTTTCTTATTAAGTTTTTCCAAATTTCCATTTTAATCAATCCAAATTGATTAAAATGTAGTTTTTATCATGTTGGCATCAATTTGTTTTATAAGGAGAGTTATTTTTATCAGCCAATCTAAGAACACTTTGTTGAAATGTTTATTATTCTTGGGAGATAGCTATTGAAAACTATGATGTTTATGTTCAGTGTGTCAGTGCCCTTTTCTAAGCCCCAGTTGAAGTGCTTGGATCATTCCAGTCCTAGCTTGGTTTCCACAGGACATCAGGAGAGCAAACCATTGTTCCAGGCAGTGGGAACCAGTGGATAAGGCAGGTAAAACAAGCCGGGCTCAGTTGGTCAGCCTGTAATCCTGCGCTTTGGGAGGCTGAGGTGAGTGGATTGCCTGAGCCCACAGGTTGGAGACCCACCTGGGCAACTTGGCGAGACCTCATCTCTACAATAAATCAAAAAATTCGCCGGGCGTGGTAGCGCACACCTGTAGTTCCAGCTACTTGGAAGACTGAGGATGAAGGATCACCAGAGCCCAGCAGGTCGAGGCTGCGGGAGCGGCCACTGCACTCCAGTCTGGGTGACAGAGTGAGACTCCAACTCAAAAAAAAAAAAGGCAGATAAAACAATCCAGCCATGCAGCTTACCCACACTGCCTTGGCCAAACAGCTAGCATGAGGAGCAGCTTGACTTTACATGTTTACATATTTCAAAAGTAGAAACCCTGAGTTCTTTGTCCCTTCCCTGCTCCTGTCTACATCTGCTTTCTCACTTAGTACCTCTTTCTGGACAGTCTTATTGTCATGGTGCCACCCCCTAGGTCCATATGAGCCCCATACTCATAACACATTCCATTATAATTTTCATAATATGGGCAAACAGATTGGCTTTAAGTAAATCTTTCTACTATTCTGCTACTTTTGGCTCTATTTTTGGCAGAGGCCTACTTACCTAGCTTACTTTATTATATTTTTGTCTAGTTATTTCTAAAACACTTTTATGTTAATTTTTTAAGAAAGAAAGCCCTGGGTTATATGACTGCATACTGGCCACATTTCTGGAGGAATAATTGTTAAATAGCCATCACTTACCAACAGGAATATGTTCTGAGAAATATATCATTAGGTGATTTTTGTCATTGTGCAAAAATCATAGAATGAGCTTACACAAACCTAGATGGCATGCACTACTATACACTTAGGCTACATGGAATACCTATCACTCCTAGGCTACACACCTGCACTGCATGTTATTGTATTCAATATTGTAGGCAATTACAACACAAGGATATGTGTGTATGTAAACATAGAAAAGGTACAATAAAAATATGGTATAAAACATTTTTTTTGATGGTATGCCTGTATAGGTTGCTTACCATGAATGGAGCTTACAGGGCTATAAGTGGCTTTGAGTAAGTCAGTGAGTGAGTGGTGAGTGACTGTAAAGGCCTAGGGCATTACTGTACACTAATGCAGACTTTATTAACACTGTCCGCTTAGGCTACACTAAATCTATCTTTTTTAATTTTCTTTCTTCAATAATAAAATTAACCTTATCTTACTTTTAATTTTTTACTTTGTGAACTTTATATTTTTAAACTTTTGATTATTTTGTAGTAACAGTTTAAAACACAAACTCATTTTAAAGCTGTACAAAAATATTTTCTCTATGTCCTTATCCTATAAGCTTTTTTTCCTATTATTAAAATTTTTTATTTTTTTTACTTTTTAAACTTTTTTGTTAAAAACAAAGGCACAGGGCAACCCTTTGGGGTCCCCTCCCACTGTGGGAGTTTTCTGTTCTCAATAAACCTTGATTTCCAAAAAAAAAACGTAGGCACAGCACACACGTTAACCTAGGCCTACACGGGGGCAAGATCATCAATATCATTGTCTTCCATCTCCACATCTTGCCCCACTGGAAGGTCTTTGGAGGATGACATGCATGGAGCTGTTATTTCCTGTGATAACAGTGCCTTCTTCTGCAATAACTCCTGAATGAACTGTCTGAGACCTCTTTATGTTAACTTTTTTTAAATAAGTGGGAGCCTAAGGAATACATTCTAAAATAACAATTAAAAAATATGGTTGGCCGGGTGTAGTGTGTAATCCCAGCACTTTGGGAGACTGAGGTGAGAGGATTGTCTGAGCCCAGGGATTTGAGACCAACCTGGGCAACTTGGTAAGACCTCGTCTCAACAATAAATCACAAAAAAAAACTAGCTGGGAGGGGTGGCGTGCATTTGTAGTTCCAGCTACTTGGAAGGCTGAGGAGGAAGGATTACCTAAGCCCAGCAGGTCGAGGCTGCAGTGACCATGATCATGCCACTGCACTCCAGCCTGGATGACAATAATGAGAATCCAACTCAAAAAATATATATATGTGTGTATATATGTGGTATAGGCTAGGCGTGGTGGTGGAGGCCAGAGGATTTCCTTAGCTGAGAGATTCAAGACTAGCCTGAGCAACATGGTGAGACCTCATCTCTACAATAAATCAAAAAAATCAGCTGAGCGTGATGGCACATGCCTTTGGTTCCAGCTACTTGGAGGCTGAGGCAGAAGGATCACTTGAGTCTAGCACATGGAGACTGCGGTGGCCATGATCATACCACTGCACTCCAGCCTGGGCGACAGAGTGAGACTCTGACTCGGGGGAAAAAAAAGTATGTATATATATATGGGGGTTAGTAAAACACATAAACTAGTAGCATACTTGTTTATTATCATTATCAAATATTATGTACATAATTGTATGTGCTATACTTTTATACAACTAGTAGTGCAGTAGGTTTGTTTATACCAGCATCACCATAAACACGTGTGTAATGTATTGCATTATGACATACGACAGCTATGATGTCACAACGTGAGGAATTTTTCAGCTCCATTATAATCTTATTGGATATGTGGTTCATCATTGACCAAACATCATTATGCAGCATGTAACTGTATTGAAAAATAGAAGTAGGATCTAAAAAGACATTGTTGGAGGATCTTGGTGGTACTAGTCTAGATCCTAGGAAGCCTGAAAGGAAGGGCGATAGGACCAAAGTGAATATGAGAGTCTGGAGAAACCGGACTTCTATGGGAACACCAAGCAGGAAACAGGCTAATATAATCCACTGAGGTGCTGCCCACTGTAAGTGCTGTAAATAAGAATTGGTAGCAGTTGAATCATCGTGTGGTTGGGGGGGGTTGTTTTGTTTCGTTTTTTTTGTGAGTCAGAGTCTTACTCTGTCACCCAGGCTAGACACTCATGGCCACCACAGCCTCGACCTGCGCTGGGCTCAGGTGATCCTTCTGCCTCTGCCTTCCAAGTAGCTGGAACCACAGGCATGTGCCACCATGCCTGGCTGATTTTTTGATTTATTGTAGAGATGAGGTCTTGCCATGTTGCTCAGGCTGGTCTCAAACCCCTGAGCTCTGGTAGTCCTCTTGCCTCTGCCTCCCAAAGTACTGGGATTACAGGCGTGAGCCACCACACCCGGTTCATCATGTGTACAAAGAATTAGAGATAAAAACTGCCCTTAGAAAAAAAGGTATAGTGTTGTTGCTGTCGATCCTGAATTACCTACGACAACTCAGTTGGACTTGTCTCAGTCATGTTCAGAGCCATGCCACCTCTATTCCAGGGTTCTATCAAGTCACCCATGAACTATAGCAGCGGTATCCTGGTTACTATCCACTCTATCTTCTCTAGTCTCACCCACATATAGCATTCAAGATAATATCCCTGAGATAGTATTTTGAGTGCCTCCCCCCATTCAAAAGGCAAATGAGAGTTGCCATTTTTTTCACATTAACTCTAAACTCACCATTTGCTTTACCAAATTGTTTTCTTTGTTGTTCCTCTTCTCTCTAGTTCCTTCACCTTCATTTAAAGCCAGGATCAGAAACCTCACTTCCACTAGGACACTAGTTGACAGTCTCTACTTCCCACTTACTTTTATTTTTTTTTGCATCTGAGTATTTTTACATTTATTCACTGTCTGGAATGACACTCTTTCCTTTCTTTCTCTTTTTTTCTTGGGCTCAGGCAATCCTTCTGCCTCAGCCTCCTAGGAAGCTGGAACTACTGGCACACACCATCACACCTTGCTAATTTTTTTTTTTTAGAGACACAACATCTTGCTGTGTTGTCTAGGCTGGTCTCAAACTTCTGGTCTCAAGCAGTCTTCCCACCTTGGCCTCTTAAAGTACTGAATTACAGGCATTGAGCCACCATGCCTGGCCGACACTCCTTTCTAATGCATGTCCCCTGCTGTCTTAGCTACTTAATTAACATACTGCAGATTGATTTTCTCATTCTATTTGAACTTTTTTCATTTCTTAAATTTATTTAATGTTCATGTCCTAAGCCCTGCTTTAGTTTACCAAAAAAAGGCAGAACACTGGCCAATAGAGGAACATAGAAAGAAGCTAGTGATTACACCCATGGCGTGAAGAAGGTGTCAGAATCCCTGAGTACAAAGCTGCACTGCCACCCAGAAGCTCTGAACCCTTGAAAAGGGATATTAGCCAGGCGTGGTGTCTTACTTCTGTAATCTCAGCACTTTGGGAGGCAGAGGCGAGAGGATTGCCTAAAGCCAGGAGTTCAAGACCAGCCTGGGTAACTTGGCAAGACCTCATCTCTACAATAAAAGAAAATTAGCCGGGTGTGGTGGCGAGGGCCTGTGGTTCCAGTTACTTGGAAGGCTGAGGTGGAAGGATCACCTGAGCCCAGCAGGTCAAGGCTGTGGTGGCCATGAGCATGCCACTGCACTCCAGCCTGGGCAACAGAGTAAGACTCTCAAAAAAGAAAAGAAAAAGGATATTACCTTCTAAAACCTCAGTTTCCTCTCCCTTAAAAACTAAACATACTAATCCCAACTCTTTGGGAGGTGGAGGTGAGAGGATTGCCTAAGACCATATGTTCGAGACCAGCCTGGTCAACCTGGCAAGATCTTGTCTCTGCAATGAATCAAAAAATTAGCTGTGTGTGGTGGTGCATGCCTGTGGTTCCAGCTACTTGGAAGGCTGAAGCAGAAGGATCACCTGAGTCCAGCAGGTCGAGGCTGCAGTGGCCATGAGCATGCCGTTACACTCCAGCCTGGGCAATAGAGTGAGACTCGTACTCAAAGTAATAATAATAATAATAATAAAAAACTAAACATACTTCCTGGAGGTAGTATGTTGAGGATTAAATCAAATAATATATGAAAGTTGTGCCTATGGTACAAAAACCAGCTGGCTACTATCAGTATCCTAGTTTGTAATTAGGGGTGTCTTTTTCATCTATTAATCCTGCTTTCTCCTTATGTTACATCTCATGGGCAAGAATCCTATATTCTACCACTTCTATTTTATTTCAGGAAATTCATATCAGTGTTTACTTACAGGTAAACACCTTCTGATTTTTAAAATGGTCTTTTAAAAAGAATACAATTTATTTCCAAAGAGTAAATATTTTATTAAGATTTTCTTGTGGTGTTATATTTTTGTGTTTACCTTGATTTAGTTCTAGCACAGAGCAGTCTTGTTCCAGATGGAATTTCAATAGACAAAAGAACAGCTTGTTTTTATAGCTTGAGGGTCTTATCACATTGTGTTGATCCAGGAGGATGCCAAAATCCATCAGTCCCCATTCCCACCTCCTGCACAGCTGTAAGAGGAGATGCCAATTGCATATGTATGTAGAGGTAAATGTTTACCTTCTCAGATCTTTTATCAGTTGCCCCTTTAGTGACACAAAATCTGTATCCATAAAAAGATAAACACATATGTATTCATATGCATATACTATATTTTATGTATGAAGTTTACTTTATTCTGTCCAGAGCACCTTTTTTATATATGCATATTGGTTCACCTGTTCCACAGAGAAAAACTCAAGATGCAAATAGAGCAAAAATTTTTAACTCCATTTTATAAAAGAGATTGAGGTACTTGTGTTAAATGCATCAAACACACATTAACCACCTGGTAGGTTGGTAAATCCTCACCTCAAGATTAAGTGAACAAATTATGGTGAACAAACAAATAAATCTCTGTCCTCAGAAAAGCTTTAAGTCTAGGTGAGGGGATAGACTTTGAATAGACAATGCCAGAAATAAGTATTCAGTTTCCATTTAATGGAAATGATGATGTGAAGGGAAAGTACAGGATACGGTAAGCATATATTATGAGCATCATAGCTACTATGCAGGGTCAGAGGATGCCTCCCTAAGCAGACATTTAATCAAACCACAATATGAAAAACGTGTAGGAGTTAAGCAAAGAGAGGAGCCAGAGGGCATACCATGTTTAGAAGGTCTCTGAGGAGGCAAGGAGCTGGGGTGTTGGAGGAACAGAACATCTGGCTGGGCTGGAGCATAGTGAATAGTGGGAAAAGAATGGCTTCTGATAGGGCTGGAGAGATCATCGAGAGGCATTTTGGTTAGGGTCCTCTAATCCTCTGGTGGATTTTAGAAAAAGTGTGTTCTATGTTCAGTGGGTCAGATCTGTGTGTCTAAAAATAAAAATAAGTCATTTTAGCTGTTGTATGGAAAATGGCTTGGGAATTTTTCAAGCTAGGGACAAGACAGGAGAGCACACAGGAGCTTAGTCAGCAGGCAGTAGTTAGAGTAGTCCAGCAAAAAGATGATTGTGCAATGACTCTAGGACTCTAGGGAAAAAGTGTTAGATCTGAGATATTTAGAATATAGAGTTGACAGAATTCAGTGATTAAATGACTACAGGAGGTAAGACAGAAAATTGTGAAGAATGACTCCCAGGTAATAGGCCTTGCCCAAGGTCACATCAATTATTACAAAGCAAGCACTCAAATTGGTAACTCGATTCCTAATCCATTATGCTTTCTAGTATACCACTTGGCAGAAGCCATGTAACGTATATGAGAGAGAAGAATCTTAGCTACTTTTGCCATTGCAGCTGCTGTTATTTTTCATACTGTCCAAACATCAAGATACGTAGTCCCACTATGTAGATATGATAGATTGTATTTAACAGAGAACATAGTGTCTTCCCACAGTGTCTATTGGGCTGTATCTTGGGCATTCCCACCATAAATATCTTTAAAACAGTTGATTCTGTTTATTGTCTGGACAAAAGGACACCTTCATATATATTTTATTTCCCCTCCTTCAAATATACATATTCCCTCCTCATTTTAGAGGAAAAGGCCTGACTGTGTCTTTCACTGGACTCATGACTTTATATTAGATATGCTTTTATATACATAAGCCTTGAAAATAAGCACTGATTTATATGCCCAAGGAATAAAGGAATTTTTTTTTAATGAGTCAGAGTCTTAACTCTGTCACCCAGGATGGAGTGCAGTGTCACAATCATAGTTCACCTTAGCCTTGACCTCCTGAGTTCAGATGATCCTTCCGCCTCAGCTTCCTGAATACCTGAGACTACAAGCACATGCCACCACACCCAACTAATTTTTTTGATTTTTATAGAGATGAGGTCTTTCTATGCTGTCCAGGCTAATCTCAAACTCCTGGGCTCAAGCAGTCCCCCTACCTCAGCCCCCCAAAGTGCTGGAATTACCGGTGTGAGCTACCATGACAGCCAGTAAAGGAAATTCAGTCTATTCTGCCTATTTGATTTCTAGATAAAGCTCCGATTTGGGGGTAAGGATTTTAGAGTGTAAAGATTTGTCTTTTACCTCATTGGTGGAAAGTAGAAAGAGTACTAGTAGGAAGCGTGATGGTATTATGACTGTATAGACAAAACCAAGGTATTTTCAAGCCAGTTGAATTTTATTCTCCTAATTATTTTTTAAACTACCTGGATTATTCCATAGACTGGTACTAATTATGATCTAATAGAGTAAATTGTAGCAGTGGAATGATTTCTTAGCTGCAAGTTAGTTTTATGTCTCTCAGAGGACAGTGTTTGTAGAATAATGTGGTAGTGTGAATAGATTTGAATAAACTACTAAATTTTAAATTAAATTAAAAAGCTGTATTTAACATTATGGTTGAGATTTTACACATACAAAATGTCAGGAAATTCTAAATTATAGTTCCCACAACAGCAGTAATTCAGCCAAATTGCACATATGTATTAAGGCATTAAAGTTAACACTCTGTGCAATCATGTAATAAACTACATATGCATAAGAAAGCAAGTTATGATAGCTTTGGGAACCATCATTTTGCATTTCCTGGCTTGTGCATTCAAAATCTGAGTTCAAATATGTGTGAATGTAATTGTGAATTTCCATATGTAAGATGCAACTTCATACATTGCTAATGGTTTGAAAGAAAATATAGAATTATGAAACTAGATTTTAAATGTTTAGTTATTGTTATGGTTGATATTTTTAGAAATATAAAGCATTCCCAAAGAAACTTTCAGGCCAAAAAGTATTTGCAGTTTTGATGTTAATGTATCTAAATTTTGAAGAGAAATAGGTGAAAATATCTAATTATGTGAGCTTTTTAAATTAGTTTCTTATTGAAATATTGCATACTAATTGAAAAAATAAAAATAAAATTGAAAAATGTATAAAGGAAAAGATAATCTCCCTCACTCCCCTTCATTTTCACCACTCCCGAGACAACCAGTGATAGCTGCATAATGTATAACCTTCTGCATTTTGCTCCATGTTCTTATAAACTTACAGCCACCTATATAGGAATTTTTTTGTTTGTTTTTACAAAAGCTAGAATCATGCTATATATGTCATTGTACACCTGGCTTTGAATAGCCCTCCAGGTCAGTAAATAAATCTAATTAACTCTTTATCAGTTGACTGATATTCCATAGTATAAGTGTGTACCGTATGATATCCATTCTTTTTCCTTTTTGATATTCAGAAGTTTCCTTTTTTTTTTACCACTTCAACAATACAACAGTAAAAATTCTTGATATATGCTTTTATATGTGTGCTTTTATTTATATGTCATAGGTTTCCCAAAATGGGATTGCTAATACAATGTCTAGGTATAATTTTAATTTAAAAATAATGCCAAAAGGTTATAGAAAGTCACATATCCACCAGAAATGTATGAGAATACTAAGTTTTGCTAATTTAATTGATTAAAAGATATATTTCATGATTACTTTATATTTCAATTATTTATAAAATACTTTTATACTTTTTAATAAACACTATGTGCCAATATAAACTCACTATGTCCTTAAATAATCCTATGACGTGTGTATTTTTATTTTCCCCATTTCAGGATAAGGAAACTAAGTCACAAAGAATTTAAGTTACTCAGCAACAGTTACACAGCTAGTAAATAGTGGAATCAGCATTTGAACCTAGGCATTCTTTGTCCAGAGTTCATGCTCTTAAATACTATTCCTTGCTGCCTGTGCTAGTGAGATTGAGAATTTTTTTTTTTTAATTTTTTGTCATTACTAAGCACCTTTTGTATAGTATAAGTATTTGTGTGTTGAAAATGTTTTCTTTTCCTCCATTACTGGTTTTTCACTTTTAGGGGAAGTATCTTAAAAACTTTTGTTAAATTTTCTTTTAATTTTTATATGATCAAATGTGTATGTTTGTCCTCATTTTTAAACACTTCAAACAATAAAGTTTTCTTAAAGTAAATCATAATTGTTATACAAATCAAATTGTGTGCAGCAGCAATTTGTAATTCTTTTTTTAACTTGCAGTCCTACTCCATTGCCCAGGCTGGAGTGCAGTGACACTCTCATGGCCACCCCAGTGTCGACCTGCTGGACTCCGACGATTCTTCCACCTCAGCCTTCCAAGAAGCTGGAACTACAGGCATGTGCTACCATGCCCAGCTAATTTTTTTATTTATTGTAGAGATGGGGTCTCACCAAGTTGCCCGGGCTGGTCTTAAACCCTCGGGCTCAGGCAATCCACTCACCTTGGCCTCCCAAAGTGCTGGGTTTACAGACTGAGCCAACTGAGTCCACCATATAATACCATTTTACTCCTAAAGTTACTATGCAGTATATACACAGTTGTTTTAAGAATTGCACGTGCTGGGCTCGGTGGCTTAGCCTGTAATCCCACGCTTTGGGAGGTTGAGGTGAGTGGATTGCCTGAGCCCACGGGTTCGAGACCTGTCTGGGCAACTTGGTGAGACCTCATCTCTACAATAAATCAAAAAATTAGCCGGGCGTGGTAGCGTGCACCTGTAGTTCCAGCTAGTTGGAAGGCTGAGGTGGAAGGATCGCCGGAGCCCAGCAGGTCGAGGCTGTGGTGGCCAGGAGCTGCCACTGCACTTCAGTCTGGGCGACAGAGTGAGACTCCAACTCAAAAAAAAAAAAGAATTGCACGTAATTTCAATTCTCCGGATAGTCATTGAATACATATTACATGCTAGTCATTCTAGCAGTTCTGCCCACCCTCTCCATCATCAGAGTTTTGCTCTTCACTGCACTTTTGTCACCAATACACAAACATGCTCTTCTTCCCTTTTTAAATGTAACCTTCTCTTAACCCTACCAGTTACCACTCCATTTAAAGAAACTACTCAGATGTGCTTTATCATAAGGCTTATACAGACCACCCTATTTAAAACTGGAACCCATCGCCTCCCAATACTCCCAGTTTTCTTTACCCAGTTCTATTTATTATTTCATTCAAAACATTTTTAACTTCTAACATACTACATAATTTAGTTATTATGAGTATTGTTTATTTCTTCTCTAACTACAATTCAGGCTCCATTGAGACTGAATCTCACAGTTCTCAGTAAATATTGTTTAAGTGGGTAAATGAATAAATTATGCCAAGTAGTAAGGAAGCAGAAACAAATAAAATCTTGTCCCAGCACTTAATAGCTTGCAGGAGACAGATTGATCTCAGTGTAATGTGCCTATTCTTTGATAGAAGTATTACTGAAAACTTCAACAAAAAGGGGTTCATTTAAAGAAATTAGCTTAAATGAAGATCTCCCTTAGACATAATTTGAAAACCATGGAATTAAAAGATCTAGAAATCCATTTCCATTTTGTTTATTTTATTTCTATATAATATACATGTATATGTCTGTCCTGAGTGTACAAGACCTTAGTAAAATAGGGTTGTGCAAAAATTTAACCTTAAAGTTTAGATCTGTAAACAATCCTTTAGTGTAAACATTTATAATTATTTAATCTGTACTTTTCTGTTGTTTATTCAGCAATCTGTAATATGTGGTGTATCCTGTGAATAAATCACCATATTATCACATTTAAACATACCAATAAATAATCTTTTTTTTTTTTGAGTCAAGGGTGTCACTCTGTTGCCTAGGCTGCAGTGCAGTAGCACAATCATGGCTCACCACGGCCTCAGTTTCCTGAACTCAGGCAATTCTTCCACCTCAGCCTCCTGAATATCAGGGGCTACAGGCACGTACCTCCATGCCTGGCTAATTTTTCAATTTTTTGTAGAGATGAGGTCTTGCTGTGTTGCCCAAGCTGATCTCAAACTCCTGGACCCCAGTGATCCTCCTGCCTTGACCTCCCAAAGTTTTGGGATTATAGGTGTGAGCCATTGCACCTGGCCACCAATAATCTTTTTTTTTTTTTTTTTAAGAAAGTGTACTGAGAAGACAGAAAAGCTCCCACAGTGGGAGGGTCCTGAGGGGGTCGTCCTAATCTTTAATATACAATTCTTTTTTTCTCAACAGAGCATGTGATCATCTGCGTTGTATAGCCTGTGATTTCTTGGTGGTAAGCTACGATGACTATATGTGGGACAAATCATGTGACTATCTGTTTTTCAGGTATGTTTATAAAGAACTCCACTCAGTATAAAATTCACCAAATTCTTTATATCTCTTATTTTGCTCTATTCTCTCTTGGTGAACCTGGCCAGATCATGTGGCTTCCACCTCTTCCATACAGTCATGTATCACATAATGATGCTTGGGTCAACGGTGGACCACATATCTGACAGTGGTCCCATAAGAGTATAATGGAGTTGAAAAATTCCTGTTGCCTAGTGACATCATAGCTGTGTAATACTGTAATACAATGCATTACTTATGTGTTTGTGGTGATGGTGGTATAAACAGTGACATGCTAAACAGCCTAGGAGCAATAGACTATACCATAGAGCCTAGGTGTGTTGTAGGCTACACCATCTAAGTTTGTTTAAGTACGCTCTATGACAGTGACAAAATCGCCTAACAATGCATTTCTCATACATATCCCTGTTGTTAAGCAATGCGTGATTGTACTTCTGTTATCCATCTCCTTTCCAACCATCTACTCTTAGCCTAGATAAGGGCATGTTACTCATGGATGAGAATACAGAAGTAGCCTCCATGCTGATTTTTCTGCCTATGGTCTCTTCTTTCAGACCATCCTACCCTTGCTCAGAGTTAAATCATAGCTCTGAGCATACCATTCTCCTAGCACCCTTCCACTTACAGAATAATGTCCAAATGCCTTGGCATGGCATTCAAGACCCTCCAATATCTAGCTCCCATCTACCTGTCATCCAGCTTTATCTTCCCACAATGTACATTTTGCCTCTGCAATATCTCAGCTTACATCATCGTAGCACTTGGTACTCCCATTCCCTCTGACTTTGTGCAAGCTCTCTACCTCCTGAGGCACCTTACCACCATTTTATCTACCTGAACCTTCAAAGTACAATTCATCATACATCTTCCATGATTCTTCTCTCATCTTGGAGGTAAACTCGTCCTTTCCTGTGTGTTTACAGCACTTTGTACCTATTAAATACTATAGTATAAAATTGAAGCCCTTAGGTTGGTATATGGCTGCCTTTTCCCTTGTGGTGTGGGATAGGGTCTTACTCAAGTTTTTATAATTTGTACATTCTTATATGCTTACAGAATACCTAACATTTCTAAGGTGTTACAAGTTATAAAAATGTATTTGAACTATACATTCACATTTTTAAATAAAAATTAAAAGTTAAAAATGACTGAAGTGCATATATCATGCATTTTTGGCCCCCAAACCTGTGCCTAAACAAAGACTATTTTCAGATACAAGTAATCAGCATATACTGCAGCACTTTTTACTAGCATAAATAAAAAGATAAGAGACTTTCTTTCACCCCTCTTCTGTCAGCCAGTCTCAGGTAAATCCATAGGAGTCTCCCCTAATTTAATAGTTTCTAAGATTTTTCACCTGAAGAACCACTTTGAAGCCAAACACAGTGGCTCATACCTATAATTCCAGCACTTTGGGAGGCAGAGGCAAGAGGATTGCCTGAGGTCCAGAGGTTTAAGACCAGCCTGGGCAACTTGGCAAGACCTCATTTCTATAATAAAGCAAAAAATTAGCCGGGCGTGATAGTGCACACCTGTGATTCCAGCTACTTAGAAAACTGAGGCGGAAGGATCACCTGAGCCCAGCAGGTCAAGGCTGTGGTGGCCGTGGGCGTGCTACTACTGTACTCTAGTCTGGGCGACGGAGTGAGACTCTGACTCAAAAAAAAAGAACCACTTTGAAAATCTTATGAAAGCTTTGAATCCTCTTCATATGCATACATACACAATTTAAATATACAAATGCATGCAAAATTTACAGTTTGAGAGGTTTTACAGTTCCCAGCTAAAATAAAGCCTAGTGTAGTCCCAAAATCCCAGGTCAAAAACCCCCCACTCTTAAGTTTGGCCCACTTTTTACTCCCATAGTTGGAAAAATTAGCTTTTAGTTTCAGGTTCATTTTGCCTTTCCTGACTTTTCTAAAGTCTGCACTGTTTACTATCTATTAGTTAATCTAATAAGTGGTTAATAATCCCCCTATGTCACCAAGATGAATTTTTGTAAAACTAGCATAGGATCATAAAATGCATGTCATATCAAAACAGTGGTGAACACAGGCATAAAGAAAACTTCTGGATAACTTAGTTTGTACTTGAGGAACTTGTAGTGTCTCAAAGTTAGCAAGTCAACACCAGTTGATTTATTTTAGATCTGTAGCAGCCTGGTTTTAAAAATACATACTTTTAGATAAAACAGTGACAACTAGGAGGTATATTACACTGTTAAAAATAAATAAGTAGTTATTATTTAAATGAGTAGAAAATACCTTAGTCCTCAAGATGCTTAGTAATAAGAGAATGGCACAAGTAAAGAATAAGGTGACCAGGCTCAGTGGCTCAGCCTATAATTTCAGCACTTTGGGAGGCCGAGGCGAGAGGAATTAGCCAGGCATGGTAGCGCACACCTGTAGTTCTGGCTACTTGGGAGGATGAGGCAGAAGGATCGCTGGAGCCCAGCAGGTCTACGCTGGGGTGGCCATGAGCGTGCCACTGCACTCCAGCCTGGGTGACAGAATGAGACTCCAACTCAAAAAAAAAAGAGTAAGACTGTCTTTACCATCGGAATATGAATCATTGATATGGTATTTATTTTTTATAACTTATTAGTGTTTCTTTATCCAGAAGACATTATTCAGCACCCAGTCTGTGGCACTGTTAGACATTGGGCTCATAAGATGAGGACAACTCAGTTTCTGCTCTCAAGTAGTGCTCAGTTTTGAGAGGGAGAGACATCATGGAACAAGATCATGTGATGAATGAAACAGGAGAACAGGTTAAAAGAAAGAGGGACATCACAGCAAGGTGAATGCACTCCATCCTCAGGTATCAGAGGGAGGCCTCTTAGAGTCTTGTAAAATAATCAGAAGTCTGCCCAGCAAGTAGGATGAACACTGGCATTCTTTTAGGAGGTATTTTTAAAGACACAGAGAGGTTGAAACCATGTGGCATGATTGGGGAGTTACAGGTCAGTTACAAACAGGGAGTTTGAGCTGTGTAAAGCATTGGATACAAGGCAAGAGATGGCAAGAGGTGAAGTAGTAGAGAAAGATCAGAAGATCCAGGGAATAAATTCCAAGGAATCTGGGTTAATTATTTAGGCAGTAGACAACCCTTTGAAAGTTTGTAATCAGGAGCGAGATCTGAATACATGTAAATTTTTTAAAAGATAACTGACTACTATGTGAGAACCAGGCTAGTTGAGCATCATGGGGGCTAATGAAGGAATGTTGAGGTAATTCGTTGTGAAAGAAATGAGGATCTGAATTACAGCAGTGAAGAGGGGAGAGAGGAATAGATATATTTAAGAGATATTTTAGAGGTGGTCTTGGCTATGGAAGGTGAAAGACGGATAACATCTGTGATAAGTCCTAGATTTCTGTCTTGCTTCACATAGAGAGACAATGATACTGTCCATTGATGAGAGCATTGGAGAACAAATTTGAAGGAAGAGGCTGTATGTTCCTTCATGAAAGTTTTTGGAACTGTGACTTTGAAAGTCATGTAGGAAATGTAATCTATGAAGTGTAGTTGAAGCCATGAGATTGGATGTATCACCCAGGAAGACTGTCAGTGAAGGTAGTTAAGGGATTGATTTGTCAAGATAGGAGACGCTTTGATATGGATGGATGGATGGATGGATGTATAGAAAGAGAGAGAAAGAAAGATATAGTAACCTCCTATGTTTTGTTCCATGTTCTTACAAACTTATAACCACCTAGATAGGAATTTTATTGTTGTTGTTTTACAAAAATAAGATCATTCTCTTTATGTTACTGTTTACCTTGCTTTGGATATTTCTCCAGGTCAGTAGACAAATCTAATTATCTTTTTATCGAAATTCTCTTTATCAAAGAGGAGGGCAGACATGGGAAGGGATGAGTGTGTGAATAGCAAGATCTTGGAAGCAATGGAGCCCTGAGTGTTGATGGGAAGTGAGCCTTGGATAGGAAGAGGAGAACCTCTGTGACTGAGGGTGAGGCAGTAAGAATGGATACATTCTGGAAGAGCTAGCCAGGAAATTGAAGGCTTTTTGCATCTGTTGGCCTATTTTGAGGATGAGTGTGTGATCTGCTAAAAGGGGCTGGAGTTTAGAAGAAACACTTCAGGAGAATGGGTTATAATCATTGAGGGAAACCAGAAGTGGGCAGTGACCCAAGACAAGATAGCAGGTTCACAGAGTACCATTGACTGTCCAGCAGAACATGGGAGCTGTTTATTTTCGGCGGTGCCAATCTGCACACTTGTTGCACAGTGAAATGCTGTGCAGTTGAACGCTCTGTGTTTTATTGTCCTATTTTACAGATGAGGGAAATAAGTGTATCCTAGCTTTGATAAATTTTAGAACTTTCTAAAAGAAACATAAGTTATATTTATTGACCACTCTGCCATAATAGCTAAAGAAAAAATTTTAAATTAAATTATGTGTGTTCTTTAAGAGAAAATAATGAAATGATTTTTTTTTCTAAGTTTTTAAGGTATGTGCTTTTTAAAAAGCATTTGAAATATAGTAATTAGATCCCTGGCTATTCATGATTCCTGTAATATCTAACTGAGGATTTAGTCAAGTATCAAATGTTACATTTTCAAAATATATTGCGAGTTGAATAAAGGAGATTTTCCTTCATTTAAGCTTAGTTTTGGTGGGGTTTTTTTCTTTGTTAAAACGTATTTATTTCTTCCTTTAGCGAAGTCATTTAGCTAGCTAGAGTCTCAGTTTTCTGAAATCAAACAGTTAGCCTGGAAAATCTCTCAGATTTTTTAGGTTCCAACGTTCTAAATTGTGCTTGAATTTTGTACATACCACACTGAATGTGGTGCCCGTTGACCACCAGAGGGCACTTTGTAGCCTGCCTTCTATGCAACTATATCC
The DNA here is from genome assembly GCA_027257055.1 of Cephalopachus bancanus. Taxonomy (NCBI): domain Eukaryota; kingdom Metazoa; phylum Chordata; class Mammalia; order Primates; family Tarsiidae; genus Cephalopachus; species Cephalopachus bancanus. The sequence goes on along the minus strand of JAPVLO010000170.1, from coordinate 580,630 downwards.
ACAAGAAATGGTTAACACTGTATCTCCTTTTTTTAGTATTTATACTGTATTTCATCCTTTCACTTTTTTATCATTTTATTTAATTTTTTTCTTTGTCACAGAATGTTTATATAAGCTCATTACATGGATTATCATGAAAATCATAATTTTCTTTATTAAACTTAAATTAGCTTCTTTGGTCTTTTTAAATAATGGTATCAAGACCACTGATTATTATTTTTATGATGGTCTTGCTCACTTGATTTAATTATTTTAACATTGGTAACACTTATTTGAGGATAGACATTTATTTTGTGGCTGATAGTATAAGTAAATAAGCAGATCATTGAAGTAAATTAAAGATACAACTAAGTTCAACATATAGAAATAACAGGGCAACCACTTTGGGTCCCTTCTCACAGTGGGAGCTTTTCTGTCCTCTCAATAAATCCTGCTTTCTTTTAAAAAAAAAAGAGAGAAAAAAAAGAAATGTCAGACACGTTTTCTCTACTAATGAAAATTTTCTACATTTCATTCATCAGAAGCCTCTTATATTTCCTCTGCTTGCCATTTTGCAAGCTTTTAAAATACTTTCCTCCCTGTTGATATAGCATCTCTGATAGGACAAATTGATAATTCTTCAGCCCTTTAGGTCATTATATTCTGTGACAGTCTTCATAAGCAGGCCTAGAGGGTTACCATGAAAAGTCCATCAGAAAAAGAACACTGAAGCATATCTCCTATTGTTAGTATGAGGAGACCAAGTTTGTTCAGTGTTCAGATACCATAAAGTTAAGAAAATAAAGCAATAAGACTTTTCTTTGAGTCCTTAAGCACTGAACAAAGCCACTGTACTAAAACTTCCCTGTTTTACTAATAGGAACAACATGCCAGAATTCCACAAGCTAAAAGCAAAGTTGACAAAGAAGAAAGGAGCACGGGCATATGCCTGCCAGTGTAGCTGGAGAACCACTGAAGATCTGACTGACCTCTGGACAGACCGTCAGCTTCACTGGGTTTGTGGTAAACATTAGAAAGGCGGAGTTCACACTGGGACAAATGCATCCATGGCAGCAGTCCCCATTAATCAACAAAATGTTTCGGTAAAGGTGCCTCGCAGTATCATTCCCTTTAGAAAAGTCAGTGAGTTTCATATAATACAACTACACACATTTCTGAAGATCAAATGAACTTGGGAGAATAATGTGTTACAACACTTAGAAATTATTCCTCTTTCATATATGGATGCTTCACTTAGTAAGTAACAAGTATCCTCAGTCTTTGCTAGCCTGTCTCCTGTCAAATGGAAGTATAGTTGTAGAGTTCCATAAAAATATGTAGCCTTTCATTAGCAACTGTAGTATTGACTGCTAATACACTTAGCAAAACAGTCCTCATGTGTAGCAGCTAAAGTGGATAAAGCCAGCCAGGGCAGAGAGGTCATTCGAGGGTGTTTACAGCACTTCCTCCAATCAGATCTGTTCCCAAAGATCATAATTTAGACATGGCAGAAACCACATGATCAGTGGCTAACCAAAGGATTTTCAGAAATGTATTTTGTGAAAACACTTATATCTGATCTTACCCCACTGACTCAAAGCAGTGTTATACAGAATTATGTTATCTAAATTAGCTTATTTCTCCTCCTCATGTTCATTTAGCTATCAAAAGTTATTTAGTTTATTTTAGTGAATATTATTTATATCTAAAAATAGCTTTTGATAACACCTGAAATCACAAAATTTCTAATATAGACAGATCATTGTTGGATTTTCCAAGTATTTTCTAGTCTAAAACTTTTATTTTCACTTAATTTAATTTTTAATTTTAATGCCTGAAACTCCATCGGGGAGCCTGTAGACTCTTCTAGTTGGATCAGACTGACATATTGTTTATTAGATAAGTACATGAAAAGACAGATAAAGCATAACTGAACTAGCAGGTAACCTGTTGAACTCTTTCTTGACATCACTGAGACTTGAGAACCCTACAAGAGTAGCACATTCAGGAAATCGGTTACCTCAAAATTTCCAGTTCCCAGCCCCATTGAGAGATCCTAGGGGCTTTCTAATCTGCCAAAAACTCGTTACCATCACATGTGTCTACTATATAGTTCAAATGTATGACACAGGACACACTGAAAGGGAATAATCAAAACAAAGTTATGCTTAGTCTTATGCTGAGTTCGTTCCATCCACCCTACTGAAGCAAGAGAGATCTGATCATTAAAATCCTTTTGCTAGCTATGACATATTTGCATACTTGTAAACCTTACTGTAGTAAATCTAGCATTGCAAATCTCAGTGTCCTATGCTCACACTTTTGTATTAAGGATATGTATACAGATTTTATCTTTCAATAAAAATTTTTTACTCCCTAAAAGTATATCTCTGTGTAATTGTGTCAGAACTATAAGAGGATTAGGACTGAAGTCAACTATTCCAAAAAATAACAGAGCAACAAGATCTACACATTCAGAACCTCATAGAATTTCGCATATTAGTTATAAGGGTAAAGTTCTGTTTTTATTCCAGTGAACAATTTTACTAAACTATTAATTTGAAAATATTTGTTAACCTACGTTGCCTCTACTTTGGAGGGACAAAACTATCCTGTTTCCTTTTTTGCCCTTTTATTATTTCATAATAACTATTCTAAAACTTGGATACATTGCCTGTGTTTGGCATTCCATAGCATGACTATAATAATTCCCCAATGTCAGAAATGTATATATAAGTTTCCACTTTTATTGGCAATTTATAAGCTTTTTAATATTGTACTATTTCAATCTAAAATGTAGAATGTTATATGTTATAACAAAATGAATAAATTATTACCTGTTGTAATTTAAGTCAAAATGCAACTATTTTAATATCAATATAGAAGAAAAGCATAGTTCATAATCAACTATATTTTAAAACTTGCAAGATGTTTTGCCTACTTGTTTTCAGTATTTATAATAATTTTCTGTCTTTAGCAGGTATCTCTTGTCAAGCCAGGTAACTGAACTGTGTTATACTCTCAGACCCTAGAAATGAGCAAATAATAAATAGCTTTACTCTGTATTTACCTTCTTCTTTTGTGTTATAATAAAATATTCACATGGGCATTAATTTGAAATAATTGTGATAATGTATTTTAAAATGTCAACAGAAAAGTTTCCAAACATCCAGTTAAACAGAGAATTTGTTTTCACTGGGGAGGAGAAGCATAACATGACTTTGAGTATGTATGTGTGTGTGTGTATATTCATATGTAAAAAACATGAGTACTCCAAGGAGCAGGTCCAAGTTCAAGAAGAGCAGACTGTGTTGATGTGGTATATGTATATCCAGATCCTGTTTGTTGATGTCAGTGAACTTAGCACCCTTCTTTTCTTGGGCCAAAGAAGATTGCATCAAACTGTGCATCTGAATGACTTTCTCTCCTTTTCCTATTGGCCTAATATTTAAAAGTAAGAGAAAAAAAAGCTTTTGTATCTAGTAGTACTGTGATGAAGCTTAGCAATAAATTTTAAATGCTAGTATTTCTCAGCCATTTTGTTTTCATAAAAATCTCTATCAGCCAACATACTGCCCCCAGTAATAAGTGATGTTTATTGTATAAAATAATTCCTGAAGCAAAGAAAAAATTCAAAATATACACTCTTTAGAAGTTGCACATCTTATCCTATTTCTTTGGGTTTGTAACACCATTTTGTATCCTGATTTAAAAGATTATGTAGGATATATAAATATATACATGGATGATAGTTAAATTTTACTTTCCCCCAAATACCTGGAAGTGATGGATGACAAAATGAAGTGTTACAAAATTAGAGTTCAGAGTCATGTCCCTTAGAAAATTATTTGGCTTTTTGGGCTTCATTTGCCTTACCTAGGTTAATTGTGCTATCTCATTTGTAAGCTTGTGAGGATTAAATCATAAACATGTTATATGTTTGGTTCAGAATAAGTGCCTAATTAATGTTCTCATTCTTTTTCCTTCTAAAATGAATACTGTCTAAATTAAAGTAGTAGTGTAGCATGTTTTTTACAGCAAGTCATTTGACCATATGTTTGTTTTAGTCAGTCTTTATGAGAAAAGCAACATTGCTATCATTTCATTTTATAACTAGTCAATGTAAACATGGCATCTTGAGTTTATATAAGTTGAAGCCACAACTTTCCTTTTTTAAAAAAATGTTCTCCCTAGCCTGCCTCTTCCCCTGTTCCCCTGTCTGGCTTAAACCTAGGTGGGTCATCATGAAGGCATCTCGAACCTTTCAGGGCATCTTTTCAGTTTCAGCTGCCTCTGCTTTCCTCCTTCAGCCAAAGTGCCAGCCTGCTGTCCCTCAGCTATGCTCACACTTCCCACTTACTCCCTCATTGTATCCTATCAAAACCCAACTCATTTTTCAAAGCCAGTGTCTTGCACACCAGTAGTTCTCAAAGTGACAGCCTCTCTCAGGGCCCTTGCAGAGAAACCACAAGATCAAATCGGTTTTTTTTCTTCTCTTTTGGTTTTTTTTTTTTTGAGTTGGAGTCTCACTCTGTCACCCAGGCTGGAGTTCAGTGTCACAATCACAGCTCACCACGGCCTCAACCTCCTGAGCTCAAGTGATCCACCTCAGCCTCCCAAGTAGCTGGGACAACATGAGTGTGCCACTATAACCAACTAATTTTTTTTTTTTTTTTTTTTGGTAAAGATGAGGTCTTGCTGTGTTTCCTAGGCTGGTCTCAAACTCCTAGGCTCAAGCAATCCTCCTGCCTCAGCTTCCCACATTGCTAGGATGGCAACCACCCTGCCTGGCTCAAATCTATTTTCATAACACTAAAATATTAATTTCCTTCCTCACTGCTCTGACATTTGTGCGGATAGTGGAAATAGTGGATAAAGCTGCACTCAGCACAGTGAAAATAGTGGTGCCATGCACTTGCCATTAAAAAAAGAGCCAGATTCACTTGAGAATGTCCTTGATAAAGGCAGTAAAAATTATTAATTTTAAGCCGGGCTCGGTGGCTCAGCCTGTAATCCTGCGCCTTTGGGAGGCTGAGGTGAGTGGATTGCCTGAGCCCACGGGCTCGAGACCCGCCTGGGCAGTGAGACCTCATCTCTACAATAAATCAAAAAAAATCAGCCGGGTGTGGTAGCACATGCCTGTAATTCCAGCTACTTGGAAGGCTGAGGCGGAAGGATCGCCGGAGCCCAGCAGGTCGAGGCTGCAGTGGCCGGGAGCTGCCACTGCACTCCAGTCTGGGCGACAGAGTGAGACTCCAACTCAAAAATATATATATATTAATTTTATTAATCTGAGCCTTCAGAAACATATCATTTTACTATTCTGTGTGTCTAAATGGGAAGTAAAACTAAAGCACTTGGGCAATTGTCTGATCTGTGAGCTAAAAGAAACGCTTTCCTCATGGAACCCATTTTTACTTAAAAGAACTGCTGACAGACTATAAGTATTCAGAAAATTAATATCATGAGTCACCTCAGGAAAATAACTGACAGTATTCTAAGCAAAAATTAGAATTTTGGAAAACTTGTATCCACCACTCTGAGCATTACAGGTTCCTCAATACTTAAATTCTTTCCAGATGAAACTAGTGGTAATATTAACAAGTGATTATGTTATACTGTATAATGAAATGTGACAATATTTGGAAGATCTGTATAATTTAGCAAACCAATATTGCCAAGGAACCAAGTGCACGATATAACAGAAGTATGCGTTTAAAATGCAAAATAGCCTGCCTAGGCAACATAGTGAGACCTTGTCTCTACAAAAGATCAAAAAATATGGGGGGGAGGGAGATGGGATTAACAGTAGCAAATATCTGTCTGGGTACAGGGAAACATCCTATATCAGCAGGGTGCCTGAATAAAACGCAATTGTATACCTAACCCTTAACTGTACCTCACAACTTCACAATAAAAAATATATATATATACGGCAGGGACGATGGTGCAGGTTTGTAATCCCAGCTACCCAGGAGGCTGAGCTGGGAGGATCGCCTAATCCCAGGAGATCAAGGCTGTGGTGAGCTGTGAGCTTGCCAATGCACTCCAGTCTGGACTATAGAGTGAGACCACTCCCCACACACACGCACACTTAAATAAATAAATAAATAAAATGCAAAATAGACCAAAAGATTTTAACATAACTGAGTACTGAAAATTCATTTGATATGATTTCATTTTCCACATGGCAACTTTTGAGAAACTACCACTTGTCAAGTTTTGATGAAATAAAGAATAGCCACAATTATCTGAAAAGATATTAAAATGCTCTTCTCTTTTCCAACTACATGTCTGCATGAGTCTGAATTTTCTTCTCAGGCTCAACCAAAACAACCTGTCTCAAGAGTAAATGTAGCAGTAGATATGAGAATTCAACTGTCTTCTATTAGGCCAGAGATTAAAGAGATTGGCGTAAATGTAAATAAGTGCCACTTCTCACTATACAGAGGGTGCCAAAAAAAAGTATATACATTTTAAGAAAGGAAAAAACTGTATTAAAATTGTAATAATTGCCCTGCCTGTCACATGGTAACACTAGCATTCATTTGATTAAAGTCGTCTTTTGAACCAACATCAAACTACACATTGCTACTGTAATTCAATTCAACTTCAAAAAGTAATACATAGATAACACCGCTTAAAACGTATATACACATTTTGGCACCCTGGTATTTGTTTTGGAAAATAGTTATTTTTATAAAAATTTGATACTACATAATTATTTTTATTATTTTAAGTATGTATAGTATATGTATTTTAATGTTCTTAGTTTTAATTTCTAATACAATAAATATAAATGAATATAATCACCAAAAAAAAGTTATTTGAGGTTCACAGTCATTTTTAAGAGTGTAAAAGGGTCCTGAGACCAAAACAGTTGAGAACTGCTATACACAATCCTGATTACCCTCCCAAGCCACACCCCACCCTTCCATCTGCTTGAGCTTTCTGTTTTTCATATAATGCCTTGCATTTTAATTATTTGTGTGCTTATTGTATTCAACTGGGAGATTAGGTTTCAAGCTCTTTAAAGTGTCTGGTGGCACAGGGAAAACTATGGGAAAATTAAGCCATAAATTTCCTGGGGCACTATGGGTAAGCCAGAGTGTCTTTGGACTCATCTGCAAAATGAGAGTTCAATTTAGTGACATATAAGTTGTCTTCTAGTTTGACAATTGTATGAATATGCTTCCTCTAAAATTATCTCAGTGAACCCAGTGTTGTGCTGTCCATGCATTGCGGGACGCAGTTTGTATGGTAGGGAATAACCCAGATTTTGGGGTCAGGCATTATCTGCGTCCTCTGGGCACTTTCAGTAAAGGGAAGGCCTGAAAAGCTTACTACTGAGACGGGCATGAGTGCTCTCAGAAAGAAGTAAGCGGGTCCTTAACAGTGGTCAGACATTTTAATCAGGGTGGGAAGGAGGAAGTTCCTTCCTCCTTGTAGGAGATGATTCTTAAGTTGTCTTAAAGCTAGAGGGAGTCAGTAATGAACAGCAGATTCTGAGGCTGTAGACGGCTTGACATATTTGAGGAACTTCAAATAAGTTGACTTGTCTTGATTATTACAGTGAATGTGGGGAAATGGAACGGGAAGATCTGAAGCTGCCCCAGAGAGAGAAGTGGGACTGAATTGTGAATTAAAACATGTAGTCCCAAGAGATACAAATTGAACCAACTGGAAGAAGCAGTTGAGAGAGGTGACAAGCACTTTTCCAAGTGACACATAACTGTGGTGCTGCTGTTCACAGTTCCTGCTCTCTCCCTCCTGGATTGTAAACCCTCACCTGCTGAACTCAGGAGGACAATGACATCTCACTCTTGGAGAATGAAAAGACCTCAGGGAGACAGTCCCAAGAAAGTCATGTACAGTTGAGGCAGCGTGAGGGCATGTGTTCCTTTACATGAAACAGGCTTCCCAGAAAGCATGGCAAGTGGAGCTGGTCAGAAGGCAGCAGTGTGGGAAGCAGGGATGGCAAGAGATGAGGAGGAAGAACGGAGCAGTATTGGGGTGTGAGCCTGGAAGGAAGTTATGTCTCAACCAAAAAACAGTAGGGATCAGAGCTCTGGGGGCATTGACCAGCCTCAGGGATCTAATTGAAACTGGCCTCTAGCCGGACTTGGTGGCTCAGCCTGTAATCCTGCGCTTCGGGAGGCTGAGGTGAGTGGATTGCCTGAGCCCGCCTGGGCAACTTGGCGAGACCTCACCTCTACAATAAATCAAAAAATCAGCCAGGCGTGGTAGTGCGTGCCTGTAGTTCTGGCTACTTGGAAGGCTGAGGCTGTGGCCACTGCACTCCAGTTTGGGTGACAGAGTGAGACTCCAACTCAAAAAAAAAAAAAAAAGAAAGAAACTGACCTCTGCTAGAAACAAGGTGGTTTCCATGTGTGATGCAGGTGGTAAACAAGGCTGCTGATCTGCTGGGTTTTGGGGGGTTTTTTGTTTGTTTGTTTGTTTGGGGAGGGTGTGTGTCTTTGCATCTAGGTCACCAGACTACATCCTTTGCTCTCACTTTTGAGTAGAATTGATTTAAATAGAATCCACATTGTTAGGAAGCTGCAAAGTTCATCTCTAGCTAGTGGGGCAATACCCTTGTATAGAATAAAACCTCTCGGTGGCACATGGAAAACTATCAGGAAGAATTAAGCCACAGACTTGCTGGGGCACTATGGGTAAGCCAAAGAGTCTTTGGGCTCATCTGTAAACCGAGAGCTTACCCAAGAAAAAAGTGTGTTGACGTAGTCACTGTCTTCAGAGGGTCATTTACAGGTACTCTGAGCACTTGGGGGTGAGACCTGTGTACTCACTCTCTTATCAAGGCTTTGTTCATCATAACAACTAATGTCAAGGGCTTGAGGGGAAGGGATTTGGGATAAAGAAAGCTGGAAGAGACTGAGGGCCCCGGCTTCTGTTTTGCTGGAAGTCAATACCAGAAAGGAAGCAAGAAGGAAAGATCCATGAGATAGTTTCATCATTATGATTCACAGAGTAGGAAACAGGCTCAAGACCTTTTCCAAATTTACATAGGTTGTAAGTAGCAGAGCAGTGTTCAAAGCTAGGTCTGTCTAATTCTGCGTCTGTGTAGAAAGGGGGAAGCTGCTTTCTGTGCAATGAGCTGGTGCAGAGCCTCAGTTGAGTACCTCAGGGCTTTCACCTTGGTACTCCCCAGTGAGCTCTGGTGGACTAATAGATGGATACTCTAGACTGTGAGGATGCGCAGTCCCGGTGCTATCAGAATAATACTTTCAGATATTTTATGTGGTTTTGTTCAGAGGAAGCAGGCTACAGTGCCCAAGTGTAGCTAGGCCTCAGGCTGTCTCCCAAGGCTCACAGACAGGGGGCAGCTTCCAGAAACAGTATGAGAAGGAGGCCAGGTTAGGTACAGCAAGGAGTTCCATGATCCCTTAAGGCAAGTCGGCCATACACTCGGTGGAGAATGATAGATTTGGTAACCCTGGGACAGAGAAGGAGCCTGGGTTCTTGTCTAGCTTCGAGGTCTCCACCCAGCTTCAGATTGAGTGAACTTGGAAGCTTTTAAAAAAATGCCAGAACCCCGGCCCAGAAAGTCTGATAAATTTGTCTTCAGTGAGGCCCACGCATTAGTACTTTAAAAACAAAAGACTCTCCTATTTGTTCTGGCACACAACCAAGGTTGAAATCCATTATGTACAATAAGACCCTCAGTATGTCACTTTCTTCTTTGGGCTTTAATATCCCCTCGCCTGTTAAAAAAAAATTTATTTTTTTTGGCCCTGGGCATGGTGGCTCACACCTGTAATCCCAGCACTTTAGGAGGCAGACACGAGAGGATTGCCTAAGCCCAAGGATTCGAGACCAGCCTGGGCAACTTGGCAAGGCCTTGTCTCTACAATAAATTTAAAAAATAGCTGGGCATGGTGGTACACACCTGTGGTTCCAGCTACTTGGAAGGCTGAGGTGGAAGGGTCACCTGAGCCCAGCAGGTGGAGGCTGCAGTGACCATGAGCATACCACTGCACTCTAGTCAAGGTGACAGAGTGAGACACTGGCTCAAAAAAAAACTTTTTTTTTCTAAGAGCTCTTGCTGCCACCATAAAAATAGGAGGTTATGCTAAGTGGTTTTTTCCATGTCCCTTCCAGGACTGAACTTTGATGAATCTCTTTTCATGATATAGTCATTTTAAACTGATTATTTCACTTAGAGTTCAATGTGTGTTGTCATCAGTGTTTCTCTGAGCCCCCTACAAGCAGTGTGGTGTCGATGCCAAGCTCAAGGTTTGAGTCCCATAGTCACCCATTCACCTTACACAGAGAAGAACAACAACCTCCAAATTTGAACAATGCAAATTCTTCCCCACTAGGAGAAGCATCTCGAAGCATATAGCCCTCTAGAGAATGAGTCATTGGCACCATCTTCCATTGTTAAGAGCAGCACTTACTAGCAGTATTAAGTAGAAAGCAAGACTCTAGAAAGTGAATGGAAAACAGTTTTAAGTCAACAGAGAAACCTTACATAACCTGGAAGCCAGTGTAAGTTCTTTTATGTGAGATCTTCTAATATTAACATTCACAAAGTATACAGGGATAACTGGGTGCAGTGCCTCCCACCTATAATCCCAGTGCTTTGGGAGGCTGAGGTCGGAGGATTGCTTGAGTCTAGGAGTTTAAGACCAACCTAGGCAGCATCGTGAGATGCCCCATTTTTAAATAAATATATATATATATATATATATATATATATATATTTTTTTTTTTTTTTTTTTTTTTTTTTTTTTTTTTTTAAGTAGCTGGGCATGGTGGTACGTGTTTGTAGTCCCACCTGCTCAGAAACCTGAGGTGGGAGGGTCCCTTGAGCCCAGGAGTTCAAGGCTGACGTGAACTATGATAATGCCACGATACTCCAGCCTGGGTGACAGACCAAAACCCTGTCTCTTAAAAAAAAAAAAAAAAAAGATTTGCTCTCAAAGAATATAATGCTTTATTTTTACATTTTTTGAAGAGGAAGGGGATTAAACAAAATTTTCCCAGTAGAGTAAGGAATAACCTGTCACAAATATTTCCAGCCTCAGTATCTAGCACTGGAAAGATCCAGCAAATGCCTTTCAAGTTTGCTCCCTCTGGCCTTGGTTTTCCTCCCCAGCTAACTATGTACATAAAGACCTCTTGGACTTCTTTCCACTCAGCTTTTGGAAGAGTTTTAGGTATTTAACGTGGTCACCAGCACCACTTCATTCTGAAGTATCCCAGGTCCAGTGATAAATCAAGGGAGTGAGGAGGAAAGGATATGAGTGGTCTGTGATACTGCCTGTGAAAGCACAGGTGTGCACTCAGAGGCTCAGTGCCGTGTCCTTAGCAAAGGAGCTCCAGGCCACTTCCTGCCTTTGCTCCTGTTCACAAGCAGAGTCTCACCCCTCCTAAGCTGCTGCATCGGGTGAGGCTAGAAGCACAGGCCTGGAGTCAGCCTCCCTGAATGTGAGCCCTGTTCTACAGCTTGTGGACTTTAAGGTGCTCTACAAGCCAGGCATCCCACTAGCCCCTTCTCCACAGCCTGTGCAGCAGGGATAAGAATGCTCACCTCACAGAAAGAAAGACTGTGAGCATTTAGCAAGGTGCCAGCACATAGTAATTGCTTAGTAAATATTAATTATTTGCTGAGATTTCTGTAGAGTGTAGAAATGCATACCTTAAAAACGACTTTCTGCCATGATTCTCGATAGATCTGTTCCTTCAGTGTTTTCTCTTTTGCCTATCACATGTGTCAGTCCCACCAGGTTTTGTCTTACAATAGGACACTCAAAATGACCCATTTCAAGAGAGTCTTCACATTCAAGTACCTACCTGCACTGTGCCAGACATGAGGCAACAGGCCTAAAGGCACTCGTCACCAAACTGAAATAGGGGTTTCCTTTTTTTGCCTCGGAATCTCACTCTGTCGCCCAGGCTGCAGTGCAGTGGCACACTCATAGCCGCTGCATCCTCAACCTGCTGGGCTCCGGTGATCCTTCTGCCTCAGCCTTCCAAGTAACTGAATCTACAGGTGCGCACCACCATGCCCAGCTAACTTTTTAATTTATTGTAGGGACGAGGTCTCGCCAAGTTGCCCAGGCTGGTCACGAACCCCTGAGTTTAGGCAATCCTCTCACCTCTGCCTCCCAAAGTGCTGGGATTATAGGCTTGAGCCACCGTGCCCAGCAAAATAAGGGTTTCCTAAGGAACTGTAATAATTGGTCTTTTATGTCAGGCATCTTTGACTCTGGACCATACCAGACAGCAAACTCTGCAGACGAGCTGGTGCATTTAGGCTATTTCACAACCTGGTGAAATTCAGCCCTGAACATCCACCCGTTGCTCATCCCTGACTATAGTGTGACCGGAATGGAAACTGCCAACCTATGTGCTAGAAGCTCATGCTGTTTCCAGATAGGGAAAAAAGGAAAGCATTTCCCTTAAACTTCCCTTTTATGGTTTAAAATTCTTACTGCAATTTCGGGTCAACTGTTGAATCATCAAGTCACATTCTGAACCCAACTCTGAACATTTCTGAGGCTTAAGGGACCTCGCAAAGGAGAGAGGTCCTAAAGCAGCCTTTATGAGGTAGAGCTAATTTGCAGGGAGGAACGGAGAGACAAATTTGGCTCCAGGAACTCAGGGATTTAAAAAGACACACCATTCTGGACCCTACAGACATAGTGAAACTAATAAATTGAGACTTCAGCCCATAGGGGGCAGGCCTGCATTAGGACTGGATCTCATGTCTTTGTTGGGCTTTGATCTCTGGGGTGGGGGGTGGGGGGGAAGCACCCAGAGCCCTTTTCTAAAACATCCGTTTCAGTTTTCATCAAAATCTCCCTGCTATTGTTAGCAATATCCCGTACTGGTGGAGGTAAATGTTTTTCTCTGGCTGAAAATAGAAATCCTCCCTAGTCTAAACCACCTGTCTTTGTTTTTAGGAGAAAAGGATAGGCACCAGATACTTGAGTCTTTCTGAGGAATTTTAGCAACCCTTTCTACATGGAAGCACATGTCATCTGGAGCCTGTGGTCCATCTTGGGAAGAAGACTGGGACATTTTAACTGATTTACTTAAAAATTGATCACGTAAGCACTTCAGGGATCAAAATCAGTGGATCCAAAGTTAAAGGGAGGGGGCTTGTATACCTAACCCTGAATTACGCCCAACATATTTAAAATTAAAAATTAAAAAAAGAGGAGCAATGAAAGGATTCCTCACCTACAATAAAAGGTTGGAAATCATGGTGACAGCTTTGGCAGAGCCAGGTGAGGAAATTGCAAAGGTAGGTGGGTCCGTGTTAACAGGCTTTTTGGAACCGGGAAACCATATCTGCATGAGTATTGAGCATAACTGATCAGCACAAATACTTTCGGAAGTACAGCAATTTGATTTTCCTTTTAAAGGTTTGTTTTTTTTTAATGTACAAAAAAAGAAAATTTAACCCCCAAAAATTTCATATTCTCACTTTTTCGTGCATTGGATATAATATATTTAAAAACATAGGCTGGGTGTGGTAGCTCATGCCTGCAATCTCAGCACTCAGAGGCTGAGGCGGGAGGATCACTTGAAGCCAGGAGTTCAAAACCTTGTCTCAACAAAAAAAATTATTTTTAAAATTTGACAAGTATGGTCATATGTGACTGAAGTCCCAGCTACTCAGGAGGCTGAGGCAGGAAGACAGCCTGAGCCAGGAGACTGAAGCTGCAGTGAGCTATGACTACTCTTTGCATGGATGAATGGACAGATGATAGAGATATTTACTGAAATTTCTTGATTAACAAACATGGGTCCTGCTATATGTACTATTCTGGCACTTGCTTTTGTTTTACTAAACAGCATCTCATGGACATCTTTCCAGGCCAGTATACACATACGTACCTCATTGTTTATGACAGCTCCAGGGTATTCACAATATGTCCTATGATTTTTTTTAACCATTCTTCTGTTTATGGAGATTTCTGCTTCAATATTTTACTGCTGTAAACAATCCTGGAATATCTTTTTACATATACCTGTACACATACTTGATAGTACTTCCTAGAAACAGAGTTCTTGAGAGTGGCATGCTGGGCAGAGATCCTGCATTTCCAACAAGCTTCCTGGTGATGCCCATACTACTGGCCTGTGGACCACAATTTTGAGCAGCATGGCCATGGGTATAGTCTGCCCTGTAACAAATTCAACAAAGCAGATCTGCATGCTGAAAAGGCTGTGTGTGGGCACTCTGGTGGATGGTGCCAGTGGAGCCCACCCTTGCCAACTTCAATGAAGTCATCTGGGACCCTCCAAACCAGCCCACTTGCCATCTAAATCTCAGCAAGTGACCTCAGCTGATATGGAGCAGAGCGTTGCCCAAGCCAGCTCTGTCTGAATTCATGATGAACAGAATTGTGAGATATAATAAAATGGTGATTTTTCTAAAGCCCTCACTCCAAAAGAAGTGGGTTTTCTTTGTCACAGAATACGCATTTTTTAATTTAGGTGATATTGCCAGATAACCCTTTCTCAATATTGTATCCATTTATATCAGTACCAACTGTGAAAGAGAGTGACTAATATTTTCCCCTAAGGAGTGGAAAGAAAAGTCTGTATTTATTGGGCATTATTCACTATAAAATATATTTTAGGCCTGGTACAGTCGCTCAGCCTGTAATCCCAGCACTTTGGGAGGCTGAGACAAGAGGATTGCCTGAGCCCAGGGATTCGAGACCAGCCTGGGCAACTTAATGAGACCACGTACATCTCTACAATAAGTCACAAAAGCTAGCAGAGCGTGGTGGCGTGCATCTGAAGTTCCAGCAACTTGGAAGATTGAGGCAGAAGGATCACCTGAGCCCAGCAGGTAGAGGCTGCAGTGGCTGTGAATGTGCCACTGACTCCAGCCTGGGTGACAAGAGTAAGACTCAAAATATATATATTAGAAAACATTTCAAACATACAGGGAATGGCAGGGAGTAGGATAAAATAATGGTTTAATCATTTTTATGGCTTCTTAAGTCAAATTTAACAGTCATTGCCAGGCGCAGTGGCTCACACCTGTAATCCCAGCACTTTGGGAGGTAGAGGCAAGAGAATTGCCTGAGCCTATGGGTTTGAGACCAGCCTGGGCAACATAGCAAGACCTTGTCTCTACAATAGATCAAAAACTGAGCCAGGCATGGTGACATGGACCTGTGGTTGCAGCTACTTGGAAGACTGAGGTGAAAGGATCACTTGAGCCCAGCAGGTCAAGGCTGTGGTGGCCATGAGTGTGCCACTATACTCCAACCTGGATGACAGTGAGATTCTGACTTTTAAAAAAAGGTCATTATTCTCCAGAAAATTTTCCACTTCAGTTAAACTGTTAAACTGAAATTTCAGTCCACATTGGTTTGACTTCAAAGCCTAGATTCATGTTGCTTACCGACTTCCCTTCACATATTGTAGATCCATATTATTTAGTAGAAGTCTAAGACACCCTGTCATGTTGCCTAAGTCACTTCTGAAGATCACAGAACTAAAAAGCAAAAGCAGAGGAAGACATCTGGCCCAGCCTCTGCTGTCTCCTCATCTCTCCCTGCCACAGCCTAAGTGTCTGCACCTGCTCCCTCTGCTGTGGCACTCTGGAGCCATTACCTGGCCATCATCACAGTGGGGCAGGGGAGGTGTAGGGTCAGGGAGGGAAGGAGAAAGAATTTGTCATGGGATCCTGTTGGCAGGAATTGAGAATGGGAGGAGGTCAGGAGAAATGAGGAAATGAAAAATACTTGAGAGCCGGGCTCAGTGGCTCAGCCTGTAATCCCAGGCTTTGGGACGCGAGGTGAGTGGATTGCCTGAGCCCGCGGGTTCGAGACCCGCCTGGGCAACTTGGCGAGACCTCATCTCTACAATAAAAAAATTAGCCAGGCGTGGTAGCGCGCGCCTGTAGTTCCAGCTACTTGGAAGACTGAGGGGAAGGATGGCCGGAGCCCAGTAGGTCGAGGCTGTGGTGGCCGGGAGCATGCCACTGCACTCCAGTCTGGGCCACAGAGTGAGACTCCAACTCAAAAAAAAATAAAAAAAGAAAAAGAAAAATACTTGAGAAACAAAATATGAGGAGACAATCGAGGTCATATTTCAAAAAGAAGTTGGTTTGTAAATTGTGGTGCTCTGGGCAAAGAGAGTCCAGGCAATCTAGTCCCAGCCACTTGGTGATAGTGACATAGAGCTCCCAGCACAGAAGCCCTTGGGACAGGAAGGCCCCTGACACCCAAACATACTTTTCTTGCCAGCAGCTGCAGGAGCAGATGACAGGTGATAGATGCATGCCACAGCCCTGTGCTCAGGGTCCCTGGAGACGGCTGAGTGGGCTCTTCAGCGCCATTCCAATTCCCCACTGGCTACATGAACAACCACAAACCCACCACCCTGAAGGGAGAGCTCTGGGGCCAGCTGTGTCCCAATGGGGCCTCCCAGAGAAGAAGAAAAGCCAGTTTTCTTCCACTTAATGTAGGTACCAGTCAATTTAGAAAGTATCAAGCTCACAAAAATTATTATTATTTTTTTGGTTAGAGTCTCACTCTGTTGCCCAGGCTGGAGTGCAGTGGTGCAATCTCAGCTCATATCAGCCTCCCATTCCTGGGCTTAAGTGATCCTCCTGCCTCAGCCTCCTGAGTGGCTGGGACTGCAGACACACACCACCACAGCTGGCTAATTTATTTTTATTTTTATTTTTGGTAGAGACAAGGTCTTGCTATGTTATCCTGGCTGGTCTTGAACTCCTGGACTCAAACAAATCTCCCACCTCAGCCTCCCAAAGTGCTGGGATTACAGGTGTGAACCACCATGCCCAGTCCACAAAATATCTGATATATTTTAAATCATTATAATGAGCAAATATATTAATGCAAAAGTACAAGCCATATAATAATTACATAATTAATTACATATGCTGTTTACAATATGATAGTAGATAAACTATATGTAGATAGGTAGGAGGTTAAGGAGATTTTTATTTTAAAAAAATTTTTTTCACTTTTCATTTTGCAGACATGGGGGTCTTACTATGTTGCCCAGACAGGTCTTGAACTTCTTTCTGGTCTCAAGCAATCCCCCAACTTGGCCTCCCAAAGCACTGGGATTACTGGCATGCGCCATCACACCTGGCCTAGTCCTGTTGTTTTTACAGTGCATTATATAGACGGTTGGTTCTGCCTGGCTGGAAAGGCATCTTTTCCGCACTCTGTTCTCCCATCTGCAAGCAACGACTGCTGTTCTTATCCTGCCATGAGGGCTGTATGCCAGGAGCTGACAGCAGTAAGTGACAGGCTGAGCATCTTTCAGTCTTGTCACTATATCTCTGTGCCTGTATTTATCATCTAATTTACTGTAATATCAAAATCTACTATTAGATATGGTGGCATGCACCTATATTTCTCGCTACTTGAGAGGCTAAGGCAGAAGAATCACCTGAACCCAGCAGGTCAAGGCTACAGTGGCTGTTGTCATGCCACTGCACTCCAGCCTGGGCTGGAGTGAGACTCTGACTCAAAAAAAAAAAAAGAGAGAAAAGAAAAGAAAATCTGTCCAGGCGCAGTGACTCATGCCTGTAATCCCAGCACTTTGGGAGGCAGAGAAGAGGATTGCCTGAGTCTTGGGGTTTGAGACCAGCCTGGGCATTCTGGAGAGACTTTGTCTCTACAATAAATCAAAAAATTAACAGGGCATGGTGGCGATCGCCTGTGGTTCCAGCCACTTGGAAGACTGAGGTGGAAGAATTGCCTGAGCCCGGCAGGTCGAGGCTGCAGTGGCCGTGACCATGCCACTGCACTACAGCCTGGATGCGGTGAGACTCCAACTCAAAAAAAAAGAGAGTCTAAATCTGAGGCCTTTGGTGAATATTCCTTCCCACTGGGCCTCCTGCCTTCCCGCCCCTTAGCAGACGCTGTGCTCCTGGATCCACAACCAGCCTCCAGCCCCACAGACCAGCCTGGCTGCCCCATCATCACCTGCACCAGGTCTGTGTTCCTCAGCCTCCCCCAAATGCCACCCGCACCCCCTTTGCTGCCCCTGACCACTGACTGACGACCACAGCTACTGTCACCCTGAGACCTTAAGGTGAGAGAGGACTTGCCTTCCCTGAGAATCTCTGAGAGCAGGAGCCTTTCTAAGATCAAGGTCACCAGCACAGGTTTTCAGCTCTGCTGATGTCCTCTTCCTGGCCAGTGAGGGAGTGCACTGTGTCAGAGGATGTCAAGGGGCCTTGCAAGGGAGCCCCAGAGCTCTTTGGTGAGCAGGCCAGGAAGTACGGTGAATGCCTTTGATGGACAATTTGACCCTGAAACCCTCTTCAGTTTTGGGTTTTTTTTGGTTGGTTTTGACTCAGAGTCTCATTCTGTCACCCAGGTTGGAGTGCAGTGGCACCCTCACAGCTACCACAGCTCGACCTGCTGGGTTCAGGCAATTCTTCCACCTCAGCTTCCCGAGTAGCTGGAGCCACAAGTGTGCCACCATACCCAGCTAATTTTTTTATTTATTGTAGAGACAAGGTCTCTCCAAGTTGCCCAGGCTGGTCTCGAACCCCTGGACTCGGGCAATCCTCTCGCCTCTCCTCCCAAAGTTGTTGGGATTACAGACGTGAGCCACCACACCCAGCTTCTCTTCAGTGTTTATCTTTGGTGTGTCACGATGGTGCAGGTTGTGTTCCCTGGTTATAACTTGTATTTTTTCCGGGACCTTAGGATAGAGGGTGGGGGGCAATTGGGGAGAAGATGCCATCTTCAAATGAGGGCACCACAGCTGGAAGGGATAGTAGACTAGATCATTTATCCAGTCCTTTCATTTTACAGATGAGTCAACAGGCTAGGAGTGCTGAAGGGATATGTCTACAGATATAGATAGTTGGTATAAGGCACTTTTTTTTACTTGTAGAGACAGGATCGTGCTCTGTCACCCAGGCTGGAGTGCAGTGGCACAATCATAGCTCACTGCAGCCTCAAATTCCTGGGCTCAAGTAATCCTCCTACCTCAGCCTTCCAAGTAGCAGGGACTACACCACCATGCCCAGCTAAATTTTTTATAGAGACAGGGTTTTACTGAGTTGCCCAAGCTGGTCTCAAACTCCTAGCCTCAAGTGATCCTCCCATCCCAGCCTCCCAAAGTGCTGGGATTATAGGTGTGAGCTATTGCGCCCAGCCAGGACTTTTTAAAAAGGATTTTGGGAATTATCAAGTTCCAGTCAGGGGCAGGAAGACTCCTGAGAAAATCTCTCTTAATGCCCTAGCCCCCTTTTTGGCCTTCCTCATTCTTCTCCCTCTCACTCTGTCAGGCACAATGACCTACCCAGTCCAGACTTCTCCAGATGAGTTCCACAGCCCTCTTTCCACCTCTCCTCCTGTCCCCTCCTGTCCAGACTATCAGGGCCTTCCCCAATGAAACCAGCCACCGAAGTTGAAAAACAAGCCGATAAATATATGTACTGTCCTGCAGGTGTCAAGAGCTGATAACAGCTCATCATGACTCTGACTCTCATGGATGTTCTTTTTTCATGTAATTTTTGAAGAGGCAATACATTCATATGGCTCAAAAAATATAAAAACAATTCTTCGTGTGCCTGCCCACCCTCCTTAGGGCCAGTTCCCATCTCAACTCTCTCTCATCTCAACTCCCAACCATCTTTACTAGTTTCTTGTGAATCTTTTCAAAGTTTCTTTTTACTCATATAGGCAAATACAGACATATAATTACAGAGAATTCTTAATTCCCGAGCCAAAGGAATCTGGCTAACAGCAAAACTGCAGGTACTCTGGAAATTTCATTGAGCATAAGTCTTTCTAGGGCCCCTTTTGTCATGACTTTTGTGGCTGCCTTCTTACAGCTGAAGTTCCTTGCTCTAAAGAAAATTGGTTCCTGGACTTTGTAACAAGATCATTGCCCAGAAAGAACCACAACCTGCTACCTCATTTCCAGGTCTGAAAGGGAGAAGGCGTGGGGTTGGAGAAGCTCGGAGACCCTGCTCTTCGTTTGTTGAACATTCTCAGGCACCAAGCACTGGGTTGGGTCTGGGGAAACATACACAGTCCCTACACTCATGGCCCATCTCCCTGTACTCACTGAAGCCACCTCACCAGGGACCCACCCACCATATGAGCTGAGGTCAAGACAGAGCTTTCACAGGGTCCAGGTCAAGAACAAATATGACTGGTGAGGAGTGAGCTTCCCAAGCGAGGAGAGAGCAGCAGAGTGGGGACCTGGGTTGCCAGATGCTGATCCAGACTTAAGTTTTGAACTCCTGGGAAAATGTTTCATAACTCCTTTGAAGGGTTCTATGGGAGATGAGACTTCAGCAGTGCCACATGCGTAGGAAGGTGGGTTGGATGGAATTGGAGGCCGTCATCCTAAGTGAACTGACAGAGAAACAAAAAGCCAAATGCAGCATGTTCTCACTTATAAGTGGGAGCTAAACTAAGGGTCTGCAAAGGTATAGAATGGTATAATGGACATTGTTGACTGGGAAGGGGGGTAGAGGAACAAAAAATTACCTATGGGGTACAATGTGCACAGGTGGGAATAGTGGGTACACTTAAAGCTTAGACTTCTTTACCACTATACAATGCAACCATATAATCAAAAACTATTTGTACCCCCTAAAGCTATTGAAAGAAAGTAAAAGAGAAGGGGAAATAAAAATGAATTAAAAATATATATATATGAAGGTGGGAAACGTAAGAAAAGAGAGTCAGAGCTACATTTAATACCTAGAGTCACCAGGTGTGATAGCTCACTCCTATAATACCAGCACTTTAGGAGGCTGGGGCCTGAGTCTAGGAGTTTGAGACCAGCCTAGGCAACATAGCGACATGCTCCCATCTCTCCATTTTTTTTTAATTGACCAGATGTGGTGGCTCACACATGTAATCCCAGTTACTTGGGAGGCTGAGGTAGGGAGGACCACTTGAGCCTAGGAGTTCCAGGTTGCAGTGATCTATGATCGTACCACTGCACTCCAGCCTGGATGACAGCAAGATCTGTCTCAAAAATACATATATTTCTAGTATCTTTTACTTTCGGTTCTGTGCAGAATTTTCTCCCCAGCTTCTCTCTATGGTTTCTGATCTCTTTCTGACTTATATTTAAGCTACCCAGTTTACATATGTTTTTAATGAAAAGTTGCATCTATTGCTTTCTGGAAGTAGATAAATAAATGAAAAAAGAAGTTGTTTTTTTTGGCTGGGTGCACAGTGGCTCATGCCTGTAATCCCAGCACTCTGGGAGGCAGAGGTAAAAGGAATGCCTGAGCTCAGAGGTTCAAGACCAGCCTGCCAACTTGGCAAGATCTCGTTTCTACAATAAATCAAAAAATTAGCTGGGTGTGGTGGCACACACCTGCGGTTCCACTACTTGGAAGGCTGAGACAGAGAGATTGCTTCAGCTCAGCAGGTTGAGGCTACAGTAGCTGTGATCATGCCACTGCACTCCAGTCTGGGCGACAGAGTGAGACTCCAACTCAAAAAAAACAAAAAAGAAAAAAAGAAAGTTTTTTTTTTAATTCCACAGAGCCATTATAGATGTAAAATAATTTAATGATTTTTTTACAGATCAACTCTGGATCCTCAAACATTTTTAATTGTTTCCTTTATCTCATGTCTATTCTGCCAAAGTGGAGTCACAGCCACCACCAGCAGACAGTGAACTTCCTCTGTCAAATCATTGCTAACTGAGGCATGATACAGTTTCCTCCCAACGGCCTGGCAAGTATAGCTCCAGCTGCAGGTGCACATCTGCATTTAGCTAACACACGAGCCAGGCTCACACCAATCATCTCTCTTATCCAAGAAGACCGGCAAAGTAGATAAAGCCTTGCAGGGACTCCAGCGTCCTCTTGAATATAATTTACACACAGTCATTACCATCTGCATTTTTTCATTCCTCAGCTAGAAAATTACACTCCTGCAAAGCTTCCCTTAGAATGGGACCTTAGAGATCAACCCCTCCAACCCCCGGTGGCAGAGTCTCCAGCTACATCTCAGGACTCTCTCAGCACATGGCTCTTTCTTCATTTTTGCACAGTTTAGTCGATCTCAATCTTATATTTCTTTTTATTATTTTTATTATGATTATTTTATAGAGATAAGGTCTCACAATGTTGTCCAGGCTAGTTTTGCGCTTCTAGGCTCAAGTGATTCTCCCACTTCAGACTCCCAAAGTGCTGGGATTACAGGCATGAGCCACAGCACCTGGCCAAGCTTAAATTTCTTGACATTAGAACTATGCAAGGCCAGCACAGTGCTTCTTGCCTGCTGAAGCTAGTAGCAGATGTGGGGAAAGTGTCCCAGCCCAAGGCAAGGCCCATGTGGAATCAGACCCCAGCGATGCTGGAAGTCACTCTACTGAGGCATCCAAAACAATGGCCACACGGACACCCTTCCTTCCCACCTCCATGCCTCACATTGCTGAGCAGGGATGGAGGGAAGAGCAGGAAAGGGTGGCTCTGGGCCATGCACCTCAAGCTTCTGCCCAGAGCTGACACTTCATACTGACAACTCTGGGCACCTGCTAAGCCCTTTCTCAACAGAGAAACTGAGTCACAGCAAAATGCCTAACAGCAACCATTCACCACCTGAAGGTCATGTCTTTCTTGCTAAGCCTCAGGCCGCTTATGATAATCCTTAAAATCAAGCCAGGGGCCAGACATGATGGCTCAAGCCTATAATCTCAGCACTTTGGGAGGCCAAGGTAAGAGGATTGCTTGAGCACAGAATTTTGAGACCAGCCTAGGCAACATAGTGAGAGTTTATCCCTACCAAAAATCAAAAAATTAGCCAGGCATGGTGGCACACACTCGTCCCAGATACTTGGGAGGCTTAGGCAGAAGGATTGCCTGAGCCCAGGAGGCTGAGGCTGTGGTAAGCCCAGCCTGGGCAACAGAGTGACACCCCAACTAAAAAAAAAAACAACAAAAAAACCTTGGGTGCCTCCTCTCCCACACCTCAACCGCCTCTACAAGGCTTTACTAGATAAAAGACTGCCCCCTCCTGAGAGAATTATGCTCCCCCGCCCCACTCCCAGCAAAAGCAGCAGCTTCTGAAATCATATGTGGATGTACATCAGCATCAGAAAGAATCACAGGGCAACAGAGAGTGACATGTGTGGAGGTGAGGAACTTCAGAAAGAGTCACAGGGCAACAGAGAGTGACATGTGTGGAGGTGAGGAACATGGAGGCAGCAGGCCCAGTGAGAGGGGAATCGCCAGGCCCTGATGAATGTGAGAGGAGCCCTGGAGTAGAGTGAGGCAGATGAGGGGAAAACTTCCAGAGGCTTGCACTCAATGTGTGGTCCTGGTAGAGCAGCCTGGACATCACCTGGAAGCTCCTTAGACGCTCAGGTCCCATCCAGGCCTACTGGGTCAGAATCTGCATCTTCCAGATCCCTGGGTGATTTGGACACAAAAGTCTGAGAAGAACTGAATCTGTTGGACTCCATGATTGATTTGTTCAGAGGAGAGTGTCTCCTCTGGGTCATTTCCTTCAACCTTGCCGGACAGCTACTGTAAATAATAAATGATCTTCACCATGCAAAGTCCAAAAACACATGTTTTCTTACTTAATTCTGGTAACAACCTTGGGAGGTTGGCCTTATTACTCCCATTTGACAGATGAAGGGACAAGGCTTGCAGAGGTTACACAACTTGCCCAAGATCAAAAACTAAAGGAGCCGGGATTTCATTCCAGGGACCTACTTGACCTCTGAGCCTACGATCACTGTAAGGCCAGAATTACAGCTTTGGGAGCTGCAAGGTTTAAGACAATCTTCAAGTAAAATACATCCCCACTCTAAACCCAAGCTGGAACTCACTTTAAGAATGTGGGTTGAGGCTCCCTGTGGCCTCCCTGCAGGGATGGGAGGGACAGGAGGGGCCAGGCAGGGCTCCAAGCTGCTCCCATGAAACAGAGCTGGGCACAAAGTTCCAGCAGCAGAGGCCTTGTCCAGGCTTGTCCTTCAGCCAGAAGCTCCCTCAGAACAAAACAGAGCCCTTTGGGCCTCGGCATGACTCAGCAGCTTCTGGGGCAGGGGCTGTGACCACAGATCTCCTGGCTGTGCAGGCTCCTCTGGAGGCCTGGCCTGTAGCTTCATGAGGCTCAGCCCCAGGAAGCTTATCTCCAAGACCTCTCCAGAAATGCACTTTCCAGTGCTTTCTCTGAATCCAGTGAGAGTGTCACTCCTCAGTGAAGTCTGACCAACTACCCCCAGGCAAACTCAAAGGCTGTGTTCCCACAAAATGAGACACATTCAATTCTGCAAACATTACTTGGACATACGTTATATACCCAGTAACCATGCAGGATGGGCTTACCTACTTTGTTTTATTTAAGTCTTAGCCTTTGAGTTAGCTACTGTTGTTCCCATTTCATAGCTGTGAAAATGGAGGTTAGTGGATTTTGAAGCTAGAATTTAAACCAGGGGTCTTAAATCCAGATCTAATATTTCTTTTATCTTCTTTTTTTTTTTTTTAGTTGGAGTCTCTGTTGCCCAGGCTGGAGTGCAATGGCATGGCCATGACCACCACAGCCTCGACCTGCCGGGCACAAGTGATCCTTTTGCCTCAGCCTTTCAAGTAGCTGGAACCACAAGCGTGCACCGCCACACCTGACTAATTTTTTAATTTATTGTAGAGACGAGGTCTTGCCAAGTTGCCCATGCTGGTCTTGAACCCCTGGGCTCAGGCAATCCTCTAGCCTCCACCTCCTAAAGTACTGGGATTACAGGCATGAGCCACCACGTCCAGCCAGATCTAGTATATCTTAACCACGTACATACAGCATCCTTCTTAGATCTAGTATGGGATATATCATTACTTGATAATTATTTCATTGCAATGTGCTTTTACCACTAGACTGTACACCCCCAGGGATCCCCATCATATCTCTCTTTTTTTTTTTTTTTTGAACCAGAGTCTCACTCTGTCACCTAGGCTGGAGTGCAGTGGCACACTCAGTGAGCCACCACGTCCAGCTCCCTATCATATCTTATTCATTCTTGTATTCCAATGCACAGAACCTGAAACATAATATTTGCTGAATAGACTATGTTGAAAGGCCAGGTGCAGTGGCTCATGCCTGTAATCTCAGTACTTTGGGAGGCTGAGGCAGGAGGATCACTTGAAACTGGGAGTTCAAGACCAGCTTGGGGTACATAGTAAGATTCTGTCTCTGCCAAAAAAAACCAGAAAAACTTAACCAGGTGTTGTAGCATGCACCTGTAGTCCTAGCTACTCATGAGACTGAGATGAAAGGATCCCTAGAGTCCAGGAATTCAAGGCTGCAGTGAGCCATGATTGCACAAATGCACTCTAGCCTGGGTGACAGAATGAGACCCAGCCTCTTTAAAAATAAAAAAAAATTATTAAAAAGGGACATTAGCTGCTACACTGAGTAGCATCCAAGAGCCTTCCCACTTTCTGCACAGCTGGAAACACTAATACCTGATCTCAAAAATAATGTTTGGGCCAATTGTGGTGGCTCATGCCTGTAATCCCAGCACTTTGGGAGGTGGAAGCAAGAGGATTGCCTGAGCCCAGGAGTTCGAGACCAGTCTAGGCAGCATGGCGAGACCTCAGCTCTACAATAAATAAAAAAATTTGCTGGGCATGGCGGCACATACCTGTAGTTCCAACTACTTGGAAGGCTGAGGCAGAAGAATCACCTGAGCCCAGTGGGCAGAGGCTGTGGTGGCCATGAGCATGCCACTGCACTCTAGCCTGGGTGACAGAGTGAGACTCCTACTCAAAAAGAAAAAATAAAATAAAAAAGCTTGGATGAGCCGGGCTCGGTGGCTCAGCCTGTAATCCCGCGTCTTTGGGAGGCTGAGGTGAGTGGATTGCCTGAGCCCACAGGTTCGAGACCCGCCTGGGCAGCGAGACCTCATCTCTACAATAAATCAAAAAATCAGCCGGGCGTGGTAGCGCGCGCCTGTAATTCCGGCTACTCGGAAGGCTGAGGCGGAAGGATCGCCAGAGCCCAGCAGGCGAGGCTGCGGTGGCCAGGAGCGGCCACTGCACTCCAGTCTGTGCGACAGAGTGAGACTCCAGCTCAAAAAAAAAAAAAAAATTGAATGCAGGAGATACGCAGTGTATGTCAATTCTGTGGCAGAGACTGCTAGCAGTGCCCAGTATGAAATTATCTTTGATTCTCTCCAAAAGATAGAAAAAAAATAGACTATGAGTAGACTGTGTTGAACTGAATTATTCAGCAAACATTTGTCACAATAACTGTGTGCCAGATCTTGTGCAAGGACTACAAAGACAAAAAAGTTGCCCCCCTCCACCAGTAAATCACCCTGTATTAGACATACAGACACTGAGATAGATGTAGCTTCTTGGAACAATGGAAGAATGCACAGAGTGTGGTAGAAGCATCAGGAAGGAGCACTGGAGTCTGCCTGGGGTAAAATGTGGGTGGGAAAGTGGCCACCACAGTAGATGTAGAGCCTGAGCCAGACTGGACACAAGAAAGAAATCTGTGGACAAGCAGGACAGGAGCCTTGAGGGAAGGAGGAGCAGAGCAGAAACATAGAGGCTTGAGAGAACCTATGAGGGGATTAATAAACAGCGCTCAGGAGGGAATGGGTCTCCTGATGGGTGCCCTGCAAATTGAACTTCTCCCCCGCAAAACTGTGACCCCCCCCTCCCAAGGGAGAGCCCACCCTAATCCATGAACACTGGAAAACAGACCTAAATGCATCTTTCTGCAAGACAAGAAAGGGTTAGGGTTAGGGATTCAAGAAGTGACCTCTTCTCCTGTACTTTATTTCATTTAAGTCTTAGCCTTTGAGATAGCTACTGTTATTCCCATTTCACAGATGTGAAAATAGGGGTTAGTGGGTTTTGGAGCTAGAATTTAAACCTGGGGTCCTAACTCCAGATCTAGTACTTCTATTTTTTTTTTTCTTTTTTTTTTTTGAGTCAAAGTCTCTGTTGCCCAGACTGGAGTGCAGTGCATGCTCACTAAAGAGCTCACCCCAGCCCCAAAAGCACAGAGAGGGGCTGTGAGAAGCTCTCACTGTCTCTTCTTTAGAGTTCCTCTGTGAGACTGAAATTTCCTCCAGGCTATAGAAATAGAAGATGCTGGAAATAAGTTCCTTCACCCAACCCACCCCAGCAGAGTTCAGGAACTATTACCTATTGGGAATCTCTGCCCCAGGAAGTGCTGCAGGGAATGGCCAAAGGCTGGCAGGTAGCTGGTTCACTCTGACAAGGGCCTTATCTGCTATGCATCATCTCCCAGAGGTGACGGGCCACTGAAGAATGGTAAGCAAGAAGTGACAGTACCAGAAAGGTCACTCTGAGCTGTGGGGGAGAGGAGGGAGAGGGGACACAGTGGAAGCAAAGTGCCTGCCAGAAGGTTCCCGGTAAGAAGTCACCCCAGAACTCTGGCCAGGACAGCAAGGATAGGAAAAAAAGACAGGGAGTCAAGAGGTGTTCAGGGTCAGGCATAGTGGCTCACGCCTGTAATCCCAGCACTTTGGGAGGCGGAGGCAAGAGGATTACCTGAGTTCAGGGGTTCAAGACCAGCCTGGGCAACTTGATGAGACCTCGTCTCTACAATAAACAAACAAAAAATTAGCAGGTATGGTAACATGCATGTGTAGTTCCAGCTACTTGGAAGGCTGAGGTAGAAGGATCACCTAAGCAGCAAGTTGAGGCTGCAGTAGTTGTAATCATGCCACTGCACTTCAGCCTGGGCAACAGAGTAAGA
Organism: Cephalopachus bancanus; assembly: GCA_027257055.1. Classification (NCBI taxonomy): domain Eukaryota; kingdom Metazoa; phylum Chordata; class Mammalia; order Primates; family Tarsiidae; genus Cephalopachus; species Cephalopachus bancanus. The sequence continues at coordinate 552,947 of JAPVLO010000170.1, read as the reverse complement.
CTCCAACTCAAAAAAAAAAAAAAAGATGTTTAGGAGGTGGCACAGAGGGTCTGATGATCAACTGCATGCGACAGACAAAAGGAAAGAAGGGGTCAAGCTTGACTCAGGGCTAGCCTCATCAGCTGGGTGGGTGGTGGTGTCACTCTGGAGACTGAGAACAGGAGGTAGAGAAGGCTTGCAGAGGAGAAGGGCTCACTTTGGTATGAGGTCTGGGATATCTAAACTGAAATCCCCTGGAGGTGTGGCTACCAGGAGAGAAAGCTCATCTGGAGAGATTGGGAGTCAGCCAACTCTAAGAAGACACATTTCCCAGGCAACAGGAGCCTGGAGTCAAAAATAGCATGACAATGAGTCATCCGGGACAGTCTTTCTCTGCCTCTTCCTCCTCCCACCCTTAGGGAACTCCAGCCCCTCTCAACATACTCCAGGGAATCCTGGGGAAACTTGATGTATGGGGGGCGGGGGAGGGAGGCAGGAGAGTTACATAAACGTACTTCTTGAATTAGACTTCCGCTGCCACATGGTATTCATGGCCTACCCGCTTCCCTGCTCCTGCTCACTGCAGGGATGTCTGGGACCACCCAAGACCTCAAAGTGATGCCTGGGTCCCGATGTTCATTCCAGGAGCCACCACTGTTACCCTGACCCAGTGGGACCAGTGCCCACCATCAAGGACATTGCTGTGTGCATTGAAAAGAAACAAATGAACAAAAAGCAGACTGAGTATGGCAACAATTAGAAGTTGCTCCTCTGAAAACCAGCAGAACCTAACCCTACCCTCGTCCCACACTGGCCAGGCCCAGTCTAGGTCCTGGTCTGCGTCTAAGTCAAGGCTAACTCACTCAGCCAGCCCTCATCCCTACCACCAACACCAGAGACCCCCAGAATCTCTGCACCAGGCCCCACTGACACCTAGCCCCTGTCCAAGCCTGCCTCTCCTTTTACTCCAGAATTAGCATCTTTCTACAGTGAATGACATTGGGAACATCCATGTGCTTTAGCAGGGAAAAAACCCTAACCCTAGATAGGTACATTGGTTCCTACCTATAATCCCACCACTTTGGGAGACCAAGGTGGGAGGATTGCTTGAGCCCAGGAGTTCAAGACCAACCTGGGCAACATAACAAGCATCATCTTTACAAACCCCTCCCCCCAAAAAATTTAGTGGACATGGTGGCACACACCTGTAATACCAGCTACTTGGGAGGCTGAGGTGGAAGGATCATTCAAGCCCAGGAGGTCAAGGCTGCAATGAGCCATGATCCATGCCACTGCATGCCAGTTTGGGTTACAGAAGGAAATTCCAACTCAAAAAAAAATCCAAACTCCACCCATATTGTGCAATCTGAAGTAACAGCCTAAGTAGACAGTAATACCCAGAGTTTGGATTATTCAGTCCTACACAACATCCTCTCTGGGTCTACCATTTGCAGGTCCTGTTGGTGCTACCCTTAAAAGGATAGCAGAGACTAACCTCTTCTCACCACAACCATCGTTCCCAGCCCAGACCCAGCCACCATCATCTCTGGCCTAAATTAGTACAATAGATATTTCTGCTTCTGGTTTTCAGCCTAATCTTAATATAGTGAGCTTTTTAAAACACCAATCAGCCAGGCATGGTGTCTCAAGACTGTAATCCCAAAACTTTGGGAGGTTGAGGTGAGAGGATTGCCTGAGTCCAAGGGTTTGAGACCAGCCTGGGCAACTTGGTGAGACCTCATCTCCACAATAAACCAAAAAATTAGCCAGCCATGGTGGTGTGCACCTATAGTTCCAGCTACTTGGAAGGCTGAAATAGAAGGATCGCCTGAGCCCAGCAGGTCGAGGCTGTGGTGGCCATGAGCGTGCCACTTCACTCCAGTCTAGGTGACAGAGGGAGACTCTGACTAAAAAAAAAAAAATCAATCACGCCATGTTGCTCTTTTGCTCCAAACCCTCCCAAGTCTTCCTACCTCAGCCTAACACTCAAGTTCTTACAAAACCCTGGGCTATCAGCCCCAGCCCTCACTCCGCACCAACACACACCCACCACGTCACTCCCACCTTATCTCTGGGCCACTTCTGATTTCACTCTGCTTTCTTCAGTCCTCAAGCAAAGGATCTTTGTTGTCCTCTCAGAATTGTTAAAAAAACAAAATCTTAACAAATTTCATGTAAAGATCTGACTGGCTTTCATTAGCAATTCATGAATTGGGCAGCATCTTATCTGAAGATTCAGAAAAGGTGCTCTGTTGAGCAGAGCAGAGGAGGTGGACTTGATAGGCAGAGAGGGTTGACGAGGCAGAAAAAGGGGGCACAGAGCAGGCTGACCATTTCAAAGTTACTTTTCTTATAAGGTTAAAATGTAGAGGATTTTCTAATTGGTTGCTGTGAATCTGCAGGTTTCGGGGAAAACTTTTTATTTTATTTTATTTTATTTTATTTTAGCTGGAGTATCACCCTGTTTCCCAGTGCTGTGCAGTGGAGCGCAGTGGCATGATTATGGCTCACTGCTGCCTTGACCTCCTGGGTTGAAGGGATCCACCCTCCTTAGCCTGTAGCTAGGACTACAGGCACGTGCAACCCAGCTAACTTTTTGATTTTTTTTTGTAGAGATGAAGTCTCACTATGTTGCCTAGGCTGGTCTCAAACTCCTGGGTTCAGCAATCCTCTCACCTCAGCTACCCAAAGAGCTAGCATGCCCCACCCCATTTTAGAGTTCAATTGGATTACGTGACAATCCAGCACAAGTGACTTCATTCTGGTTTGGTTTGGTTTGTTGGACCTAGTGCAGAAGCTCAGTCTAAAGCAATAGCCTCCCATAAATGTTATTAAACTTGCTGTCTCTCAACCTGAAAACTCTTTCTGCACATGGTCACACACCTCCCCCTCAATCTTTGCTCAAAGTTGTCATCACAGTGATCACCCTATCTCAAATGTCAACACCCTCACAAACACACTCTCTCTCTCTCTCTCTCTCTCTCTCTCTCTCTCTCTCTCTCTCTCTCTCTCTCTCTCTCTCTCTCTCTCTCTCTCTCTCTCTTTCTATCCCTTTACCCTGCTGTGTTTTTCTCCTTAGCACTCTCACAATGGTATCTTATTTATTTTGTGTATGTCTGTCTCCATGAAGACCAGTATTTTGCCTGTTTCATTCCTTCTTTTACCCCTACTTTCTTTCTAGAAGAGTGCTTATTCATGTGTGTTGAATAAAATATGTTGATTGATTGTCATTGAGGAGGTAAAACAACAGCCTGGTTCTTTGCCAGGAGACTCTTAGTTCCCTCACAAATAGACCTGGGCAAGTCCGTTTGCCAGGCTCCCTGACACGTCCAAACATGCCCGAGGACTGGACAAACTCAGCTTCCCTCAAACCAGAAAGCCCTGCTGGGATGCAGGTAGCATTTGAAATCTTTGGTACAAAACATCTCTGTGGGGAGGGATATGGGCCCGACTGGGAACCCTGAGAGAATACGCATTCCCAAGACACCCAGAGAAGAGGAGGTGGCAGGAGACAGAGAAGATGGCTGGAGAAAGAGTAGTGCCAGAAAAACTAGGGGAACAGATAATTCCGAGGGTCAGGAGGGGAGAGGGTGATTGTGTCTCTTGCTCCAGGAGAATCTCTAAGGAGATGCATGAAAAGGAGACCGCACAAAAAGCTCGTGAGGGTGGGAGCCGGACAAGAAAGAGTTGAAGCCCAGATGGGTGAAGAAGTGGACAAAGAAAGTAAAGACAACTCTCTCAATTAACTTGGCTATGAAGGGAACTATAGAGGCCAGTAGTTAGAATAGGATACATGGAGGACTTTTTCGCTTCATAGTCCAAAGAAATCAATGAAGAAGGGGTTGAAGGTATAGACACTGAAGGGATACTCAAAGAAGGAATAAGCCAGAGAAGGCAGGAGGATTGGAAGTCTCACTGCCTGTGGACAGTTCAGTCTTTGCTCAGCAAGAAGTCGCTTTTCCTTGGAGAAGGGGGCAGAAGGGAGAGGACAGGCAGAGAAGCTTGCAGGTAGTAGGGTGGGAAGTGCAGCAGCCACACTAGGGACAGCTACTCTAAAAAATAGGCAGCAGTCATGACCGGGAGGCAGGGAGGCTTGCAGGAAGCAATAGGGTTTGAAATAACTGCAAAGGGAAATGGAAGACGGTGCTGACAGAGTCCACAAGTTCACACTGTAGGCTTTGGGGGTGAGGGGAAGGGCGGTGTTCAGGCGGGAGGGATTTGCCCAGCAGAGGAGCATCTCTGAGGAGTCGGGGTAGGAGAAGGATGGGAGACCCTGAAATCATGAGGCCAGCAGGTAGGGGGCAAACAGACGTCGGTTGAAGACGGGCTCTTTTACTTGGTAGATGAGGAGGAGGCAAGGAACTGTAGATCCCCATGAGATTCTCGAATAAGTTTCATAAGAGAGGAGACAGCAGGAAGGCTAAGGGGCTGCGGTCTGCCTGATACTTCAGAGGTGGGGTGCCAGGCCCTCTGCTGCAGTCATGAGGACGGAAGGCTGGATGGGGGGGAAAGATGGTTGGCACTGGAGGTCACTGACAACATGCCAAGGCCTCCCAAGATGAGGGTACATTTAGAAGGAAACAGAACCAAAGAACTCAGAGCTAGTGAGAGAAGATATGGGATGTGCAGAGGCTAACAACAAGGACAGCAGAGACCAGGTGGGAGAGACTGAGTTGCCTCCACTATCCACCAGCCCCTTCTTCCTTAGCAATAAGAGATTTGACTTTTAGCCAGAATCTTGGCAAATCGAACTTTCTTTTGAAGGAGGGGGGCCTCACTCTGTTGCCTAGGCTGGAATGCAGTGGCACAATCACTACTCACAATAGCCTTCACCGCCTGGGCTCAGGCAATCCTGCCTCAGCCTCCCGAGTAGCTGGGACTATAGGCATGTGCTACTACACCTGGCTAACTTTGAGTTTTTTGCAGAGATGAGGTCTTGCTATGTTGTCCAGGCTGGTCTCGAACTCCTGGACTCAAGAGATCCTTCTCCCTCAGGTTCCCAAAGTGCTGGAATGACAGGCATGAGCCACCGTGCTGGACCACCACTCATACTTAAAAAGTACACCACCCAGTCTAGCTGGTTGTTGGGAGTGGTCATGTGCCCTGGAGGCCTTCTTGTTTCCTTCCGTGCGGGCCGACCTGGAGCTCTGACGTGGGAGCTGAAGTGCGGCTGCATCTCAGGCCGTGAGGACAAGGCTCCTGCCTTAAGAATGGCAGAACCCCTGTAATCCCACACCTTTGGGAGGCTGAGGTGAGTGGATTGCCTGAGCCCGCGGGTTCGAGACCCGCCTGGGCAGGCGAGACTTCATCTCTACAATAAATCAAAAAATCAACCGGGCGTGGTAGCGCACGCCTGTAATTCCGGCTACTCGGAAGGCTGAGGCAGAAGGATTGCCGGAGCCCAGCGGGTCGAGGCTGCGGTGGCCGGGAGCAGCCACTGCACTCCAGTCTGGGCGACAGAGTGAGACTCCAACTCAAAAAAAAAAAAAAAAGAATGGCAGAACCATGAATGGGAAAAAGCTCGGGTCCTCAAGGACTCTACGAGGCCCACTTGCCTGCCCTAGACCGTCTGCCTTTGAGACTTCCTTAACCAAGTAAAGAAAGTCTTGAGTGTTTGATACATTGTTATTTTGGGTTTTCTGCCAGCAGAGGAACTAATTCTAAACATGGCAGATGGTCTAAGAGGATTGCACAGATCTCAAAGGAGAAGCGTTTTCTAGATGATGGTGAACACACATTTGCCTATAAACAGCAGTAAGAAACTTCGAGAATGCCAATAGTGGCTCCCAGACCTCAAGCAACTAGGGGCAGGAGAATGAGCAGCATCCACTCACAAGGGCTATTGTGTCCTCAGCTCAAATGATTAGAAAGAGGGGCTTCAGCCTCAGGGAGGGTCTTGTCAGTGGAACATGGTTTCTAAAAGGCAAAACCAAAAGGCTTGGGAGTGAGGCAGAGGTAGGAAGATGATTTGGGAGCTGTTGAGTCAACACTGCATTGCTGAGTACGAGAGGGGTCCGTACTTAGGACGGAGGTCAAAAATAAAGGCCCAGGGTCTCACCAGACTCAAATCTCCCAATAGAGTTTAACCATATTCCTGCTATGATTGTCAGGTTGTAGAACTGCAGACTTCGGTTCCTTCCTGCAGGAGGAGGGCAGAGAGCCGGCAAGGGTTAGAAGTGCTAGGGAGAGGCTACCTACAGCAGAGGTCAGCTCACTGGGGAGCAGGGAGAGAAGCAGCTCAGAGCCAGAGGTCTTGACCTTGAGAAGGCCATATCCTTTCCATGGGTTGTAATCTTAGTCTCAGGTTTCCCATTTTCTTTCCTCAATCATTTTTATCTTGTTTTTCTAGCCTGATTTCCATATTAACTTCAGAGGATTCTCCTGTACATCTCTATTTTTGAAGGCCAGATCCTATTTAAGTGTTGGAAATGTAGATCCTGGGCAAGTGTGTGGGTCTTTAAGAGGAACTTTTCACAGAAAGCAGCCCCTGCTGGGAGGAACCAGCCAGGGAGGGGACCTACCTACTCAGGAATGGTGGTGGGCAAGGAAGTTAGGGCTGTAACAGAAAGAGGCAGCCACGGGATCAAAAGATGAAGAGAAGACAAGGGGGTTTTGTTGTTGTTGTTTTTTTTTTTTGAGTTGGAGCCTCACTCTGTCACCCAGACTGGAGTGCAGTGGCCGCTTCCGGCCACAGCAGCCTCGACCTGCTGGGCTCCGGTGATCCTTCCGCCTCAGCCTTCCGAGTAGCTGAAACTACAGGCGCACGCTACCATGCCTGGCTAATTTTTTATTTTATTGTAGAGATGAGGTCTCACCAAGTTGCCCAGGCGGGTCTCGAACCCGCGGGCTCAAGCAATCCACTCACCTCAGCCTCCCAAAGTGCTGGGATTACAGGCTGAGCCACCGAGCCCGGCTGACAAGGATCTTTACTAAGAGGAATAGGAAGACCATGTAAGAAGGGAGCAGGGTTCCTGATGTGGACCTAAGCCCAGAGGAGCTGGACGGGTGTGCAGCTCCCTTAACCAGGTTCATAGCGCAGACCTGGACAAAGTCCAACACCTGCTAGGAGGAGCTCAGTGCAGGGTTGAGTGGGTTTGTAAATCCAGGAATTCTTACTGTTGGTAAGAACACACACTTGAGCTGTGACTGCCTTGATAGTTACCCTAACTTCCCCCCTCCCCCGCCCCAGGGGGGTGGAGAGAATTGGGCAGGGTGGGGTGGGGTGGGGTGGGGCTGGACTTGGGGCTGAGATCATGGCTTCCAGATGTGGGGAGGAAAGGGTGGGCAGAGGCCAAGGATCAGACAGGGCCTCATAAGTGGTGCGGAGCCTGCAGTCACAGCCACTGTCCTGAAACGTGTGACTCTCTTCCCAATGAATCCCAAGGGAAGGCATTTCACTATTCTGCCAGGGACAGCTACCCAACTCACAGGCAGGGTATCAGGCAAGAAGTAAATAACTCTTTCATGGACAGCATGGACTCCGGTGTTCTTATTAGAATCCCTTGGGGCACCATAAACAAAACCAAAAACCTATGCTCAAGCCATACCCCAAATCAATAAAATCAGAATCTCCAAGGGTGGGAACAAGGCACTCATGGGTTTTAAAGCTCTCCAGATGTTTCCAATGTATAACCATGGTTAGAACCTGAGTTTGAACTCAGGCTCAGTCTTTTACCAGCTGCGTGGTGTTGGGCAATGCACTCAAAACAATGCTTCAGCTGCCTCCTGTGTGAAATGTCGAAACTCCCAGGACTAGATCATGGGACCCTCGTGAAGGTTGAATGTGCCTAGTCAGTGCCTGGCTCGGAAGAGCTCCTCAGTACTAGCTGCTATTATTCATGGTAGTGAGGGTTCCTTTTGCAAACTTAAACCTAAAAAGTGATGGGTCGCCTCTTTGGGTCTTTTGGGATTTACTAAATCTTAAAGGGTCCAGTGAATTGTGGGGGTGGGAATCCCTCCCATTCTGTGGTGCTGGATGGTCACATACTGGTATTTCTAAACAGGACAGAGTAGTTGGGGAAACTAGGCCCCAAATAAGCTAATAATTGTGTCTTAAAACAAGAAACTATCTTTCAAGGAAATCATCTACTTTTTAGCAAATATTTATTATAAATGTTTTATTGGGATATAATTCACATACCATACAATCTACTCATTTAAAATGTACAATTCAAGTTCAAGACCAGTCTGGGCAACACAGGGAGACCCCAACTCTTCAAAAAATTTAAAAACATAAACTTTGGAGGCTGAGACAGGAGGATCACTTGAGCCCAGGAGTTTGAACATAAAGTGAACTATCATCACTCTACTATACTCTAGCCTGGGTTACAGAGCAAGACCCTGTCTCTTAAAAAATAGAAATAGGCCAGGTGCAGTAGCCCATGCCTACAATAACAGCACTTTGGGAGGCCGAGGCAAAAGAATTGCCTGAGTCCAGGGGCTCAAGACCAGCCTGGGCAAATTGGCGAGACCTTGTCTCTACAATAAATAAAAAAATTAGCTGGGTGTGGTAGTGTGCACCTATAGTTCCAGCTACATGGATGGCTGAGATGGAAGAATCGCCTGAGCCCAGCAGGTGCAGGCTGCAGTGGCCATGAACGTGTCACTGCACTCCAGGCTGGGCAACAGAGTGAGACTCCAACTCAAAAAAATAAAGAACAAAATTCAACGATATTTGTTATATTCAGAGTTACATGTTTTGTTGCTGTTCTTTTCATAAATCACCTTCCAAGGGCTTGTTACATTCCTACTATATTTGGTATTCCTGTCCCCATCCTAAAAGAATGCTGTTAATCTAGAACTGATCCACTCCAAACTTCAAATTGCCTGCTATAGATGGTTCCTTGGAATGTGAAATGTGACATTTGAGCATGACACTCCTCAGGGTGTTATTTTCAAGTCCCTGTTACAGAGGTCATGTCAGAAAACCAAGGCACCAGCAGCACGGAGCTCAACAAACAAAGCCGCGGCCTTGGCAGCCAGCCCCAGGGAGGAGAGACGGAAGGTTCTAGAATCATCCTTAGTGCGAACTGACAAAGAATCATGTAAAAATAAGAAGAGAAGAAAGAGATGGGAGGGCAGGGGGAAGAGCCTCAGCCTCTCCCTGGCCCCCCTCTCTCTCAGGTTGATTTAGCAGGCTTCCCCTCATCCCACAAGCAGCAGGACAGGTTCCAGCACTTTTCTGGCCTTAAGTACTTGAGGAAGGGCAAGCCCTCCCAAATGCACACATGGAAGCAGTCTGCAAAGCTGTAACATCTTAGAAAGTGCTAGCCACAAGTGGGGTCTGCTGAGTTTCAGTCTGAATCAAATCCCAAGTTCTCTCCATCTATCCATGGGAGCACCTCCTCATTCCTTTGTTTCTGCTTGGTGTTAGAGATATAATTTTCCTTTGAGCACTGTCTTATCCCCCAACTTCTACGATGTTAGACAATTCTTTTTTCCTACCACCATCTTAGGCAGTTTTCAGAAGTGAGGTGTGTATGTGCACACATATATAAACACACCCATATACTGACTAAAATGTAATGCTTTGTAACCTCCAACACAACTCTCAGGTCACCTACCACACGGTGAGATACTTCCTGAAGCCTGGCTGCAGGTGTTGCATCATCTGGGGAAGCTTGTTAAAGTTGTAGATATCCAGGTCCCATCCACAGAGGTGCTAACACAGCATATCTGGGATGCAGCCCAGGAATCTGCATTTGTATAAATATAGCCAGCAATTTGGATGCAAGTAATTGGAGGACTGTGCTGAAAAAAAGAAAGATGAGAGGAGAGAGAGAAGGAAGAAGAAGGAAGGAAGGGAGGGGCATACTCTGGGTGAGGAATCCACCCTTCCACCCTTGCCAGCAGTATAAACAGCCAGCTCCACAGAGTGAGGAAGTCTAAATCCTGTATGAGCTCTTTTTTTTTTTTTTTTTGAGTTGGAGTCTACTCCTTCACCCAGGCTGGAGTGCAGTGGCACGCACGCTCACGGCCCCCCAGCGTCAACCTGTTGGGCTCCGGCGATCCTTCTGCCTCAGCCTTCCGAGGAGCTGGAACTACAGACACAGGCTACCATGCCCAGCTATTTTTTACTTTATTGTATAGACAAGGTCTCACCAAGTTGCCCAGGCTAGTCTTAAACCCATGGGCTCAGGCAATCCACTCGCCTCGGCCTCCCAAAGTGCTGGGATTGCAGGCTGAGCCACCGAGACCAGCCCCTGTACGATCTCTTGTTCCTCTCCCCACCTCTGGATAATTTCTACTCCTCCTCTGAGACCCAGCTCCCATGCCACACCTCCTCTGTGCTGTCCTACTCCATGGCTCCACAAAGAATTAAAGAGGGCCCTCAGGAATTTAAGAGCCCTTTAAATCCAGGCACTGGTGCATTCTCTTGATATTATTGGCTCAAGTGGTGGTTTTCACTGCCTAAATCTCTGTGGGTGACTGATTCACCTTGGGGGTGAGACCACAACTTCCAGGCTGCTGTCGGCTGGGCTGCAGCTGGACAGCCGGGAGCTGAGGAGGCCCAGCTGCTGAGCCGAGGTTGGGTAGGTCTGAGCAGATGTTCAGACTGTCAATAGTTGTTCGCGTAGCAGAAGTGACATGCCCACACCCCTACACTCGCACACCGGCAGCACGCCTAGCCCTTGAGAACAGCAGCCCTGCCCAACTCTTTTCTGACCCGCCTATGCCTAGTTCAGTGTTAGGGACATGACGGGCACTAAGTCACAGGTTTCATGGAGCATGCCAACTCCAGTCACATGGTGCAAGGAGGGCTCTGTGGGCAGGGTTGGGCTGGTGACGCGTTTTCTGGGAAGAACTCAGAAAAGTGATGTCTTCCATGGGCGTAGGAGGCACTTACCTGCCACATGTTTGCCAACTGTGTTCCCTCCCCACAGCTGTGGCAGCAAATTACCACAAACTTGATGGCTTACAACCACAGACATTCACTCTGTCACAGTTCTAGAGGACAGATATCCAAAATTAGTATCACTGGGCCAAAGTCAAGAGGTCAGCAGGGTCATACTCCCTCCAAAGCCTTTGAATGCTTCCTTGCCTCTTCCAGCTTCTGGTAGTCTCAGGCACTCCTGGATTTGTGAGTTCCTCACCCCAATCTCTGCTGCTGCCTTCACACGGCCATCATTCTTGTGTGTCAGAGGGATACCAGATTTAGGGCCCACTTTAAATCCAGAATAATCTCATCTCAAATTTATTTTTAATTGAAGTCTCACTCTGTCACCCAGACTGGAGTGCAGTGGCACACTCATGGCCACTGCAGCCTCAACCTGCTGGGTTCAAGGTCATCCTTCCCCTTCAGCCTTCCAAGTAGCTGGAACTACAGGCATGCGCCACCACACCCAGCTAATTCTTTTATTTATTGTGGAGACAGGATCTCACAAATTTGCCCACACTGGTCTCAAACCTGTGGGTTCAGGCAATCCTCTCGCCTCCACCTCCTAAAGTGCTGGGATTGCAGGCATGAGACACCACATCTGGCTCACAATTCTTAATTACCTCTGCAAAGACCCCTTTTCCTTTTCCAGATAAGGTCACATGCACAGGTTCTATGGGTAGAACTCGGACATATTTTGTTGTTCAACCCTTCACACCAGCCTTGCACTAAATAAATGTGGTTAAGAACATCCTCCCATGTCATCCCTTTTCCCCATGCAGAACTTTCAACATCTAATGTCATGAACCTCTCTTCCTACCAGTGCAGGCCTGCCCTGGTGTCAGTTTGGGCTCAGTGCAGGCCTCGCCCCAGCAGCTAGGACAGCAGGGAGGTGGAAGGCCCACAGAGACCTCTTGCTCCAACAAGGATGATAAAATGAGTGCCGAACCAGTTTGCTGTGTTGAGTCTGCCCCAGGCTGTACCAGAAGCAGAACCCAGTGCATGAGCTGAGGCCAAGGTCATGGTCAAGTTGTCTTGCCCCATTGACTCATGCAAGCCCCTATGAGTAGCATGTGCCACTAGAATCTAAACACCTCCTGCTGAAAGTTCATCCCATCACAAAGGCAGCTGTGGTGTAGACCAGGCTGCAAAGGATCTGTCCTCAAATCCTCCTTCACCCACTTGTTAGTTTGGCTTTAAACTGCTCATCTCACTTCTCTGAGCCTCAGTGCAAAATCAGGCACTTAATAATACCTACAGACTTAAATCCTGTCTCCAGGCAGGCCAGGTACCAATAAATAAACAAATTCTTTCCTTATGGCTTATAGAAAGGGTTGAGTGAGTGTGAAGGTTCAAGTACTACAGTAGGCACTCCATAAATCTTTTTTTTGAGTCAGGGTCTCACTCTGTCACACAGGCTAGAGTGCAGGGGTACAATCACGGCTCACCGCAACCTCGACCTCTTGGGCTCAGGTGATCCACCTCAGCCTCCAGTAGTTGAAATTATAGGTGTGTGCCACCACTCCCAGCTAATTTTTTTTACTTTTTTTTTATAGAGACGAAGTCTCGCTATGTTGCCTAGGCTGGTCTCAAACTCCTGTACTCAAGCAATCCTCCAGCCTTAGCCTCCCAAAGTGCTGAGATTATAGGCATGAGCTACATGCCCAGCCTGGTAAACTTTTTTTTAATGGAATAAAAGCATCTTACAACACAGCAAATGCATCATTCAATGCTCACTGGGTTTGAACACATTCCTTCCTGTTTGTAGCCCACACCTACACATTGGAAGCTCTGAAATCTTCATTTTCCTCCTATGTGTCTGATGGTCTGGCCCACATGTCAAGTGTATGATCATCCCCCATCTCTCACCTGCTCCTCCTCCTGTAAACTCGGTCTGCAGGAGTAACACCACCAATCCAAACACCTCACAGTCTCACCAAATTCTCCCTCTCCTTTACCCCCACCTGATCTGTCACTAAGTCCTATTCTTCTTCCTTGACGTTCTTTCAGTCTCTTTCTACCTCTTTCTACCTGCTTTGGCCTCACCTGTTTAAAGCCACCACACTTCTCACTTGAACTATTGCAACAGCTTCTCTTCTTAGTCCCTCCCCTGCCTAATCTTTGTTGACAATTCTGGCATTTCTCAGATATGTATCTGATCACCTGACAGGACTGCATGGAGTCTGTGGGCCAAAGCCCAGATTCCTTTGCGGAGCTCCAAGGCCCATTGTGAGATCCCTCCGGCCGGATCTCCACCCTCCCCCTAAACCACAACCACACCAAGCCCCACCCTCTCTCATTTCTACTTTGCTAAGCTGTTCTCTTTGCCTGGGACATTCTTTTATTCATTCTTCACATTATTAACCCTTCCTCAATCTCCAGTCTCAGCTCCCTCAGAAGGCCTTTGTCACCTCCACTCTCCAGGCTCCCATAGCCTCTCGTCCTGTGCCTCACACTATCTTTAACCAAATGACATCAGAAGTTCCTATTACTTATCTTCCATCCTATACCACACACCTCTACCCCTTGCCTGAGATGGTAAGCTCTTGGAAGTTTAGTCTTCTGTCTATATTCTCTTTCTCTCTCTCTCTTTTTTTTTTTTTTTTTGAGTTGGAATCTCACTCTGTCACCCAGACTGGAGTGCAGCAGCGCGCTCACAGCCACTGCAGCCTCGACGTGCTGGGCTCAGGTGATCTTTCCACCTCAGCCTCCTAAGTAGCTGGAACTACAGGCCTGAACCACCACACCCAGATAATTTTTCTTGACTTATTTTAGAGACAAGTTCATGCCAAGTTGCCCAGGCTGGTCTCAAACCCCTGGGCTCAGACAATTCTCTCTCCTCTGCTTCCAGAGTACTGGGATTACAGGTGTGAGCCACCGCACTTGGCTCTCTCTACATTCTCAGCACCTGGTCCATTACCTGGCAATAGTAATGTCTTAATAAACATTTGTTGAAGTGCTGAATGCCAAGGTCAGAGCACCAAGATATTGTGAGATACACCTGGTTGATTCTTTTTTTTGAGTCAGAATCTCACCTGTCATCCAGGCTGGACTGCAGTGGCACAATCACAGCTACCACAGCCTCGACCCGCTGGGCCTAGGTGATCCTTCTGCTTCAGTCTTCCAAGTAGCTGGAACTATAGGTACAAGGCACCACCCCCAGCTAATTTTTTTACTTATTGTAGAGACAAAGACTCGTCAAGTTATCCAAGCTCTTCTCAAACCCCTGGGCTCAGGCAATCCTCTCACCTCTGCCTCTCAAAGTACTGGGATTACATGTGTGACCCACCATGCCTGGTCCTGGTTGATTTTTATACAAAGAAAAATACCACATTGTAACAATGGACAAAATTGTGGGCAACATCCTTCATAATGTATTATTGGAACATACAAAGTGTCCTTTATGTGACCCCATATCTTCCAAGAGCTTCACATGAAACCCAGTACAGTAAACACTTTTGCTAGGACACTGGGCTAATGTAGTCCTTTACAGAACTTTCTGGCAATCAGCAGGAACACAAGAATTGCTTTTGAAAAGAGTAGTCAAAATAGCACATCCTTCAAAAGTCAAGATTTTGGTAGGATCTAGATTGCTAGCTGTTCAAGGTTAAATGTCCTGAGTAGACTGAGAGTGCACACATCCTGTGTGATTGATTAGAGAAGACTTGAGTGCTTTGAATAGCAAGTGCACAGGGTCACATTCTGTTGGAGAGTTAAATAGCCTGTACAAGAAATAAGGCCAGCCCCCTCTCCATCCACAGGTAGGTCCCATCGCCCTCTACAAGAAACCCTACACTCTAGTTGTGCTGGATTTTCCCTTTCTCAAAACACATCTTGCAGCTTTTCTTACCTCCGACCTTTTCTGGAATGCACCTAAATGCCCCTCCCACTCCTACCTAGCAATGCTCTATTAATATGCCAAGGTCCAACTCACTGTGCTAGAGTCATGGAGCTAATAATCCCCATTACACATTTCTTCCACATTAGACTTTTGACAAGGCCCTTGGCACATGGCTATAGACTACATTGCCCAACTTGCTTTGTAACTAGCTGTGGTCAAATGGCCAAGTGCTGGCCAACAGGCTATGTGAGTCACTTCTGGGTCTGGGTCTGGGTCTGGGTCTGGGTCTTGAAGAATCTGTGTGTTCCTCTGTCCTCTCTTCATCCTTCCCAGAAGCAGGAACATCGATATGGCAATGATCAAGCATTGGCCTTACAGATGAGGGCAACACCCCACAAAACAGTGGAGCAAAGCAACAAGATAGAGCAAAACTGAGTCCCTGAAAGCCTTGTAGCACTGAGCTGTCGCACCAGCCTAGACTGCTACCTACATCTGCACTGTCACAGGAGAGAGAAATAAAATTTTATTTTAAGCTAGGCACGTTGGCTCATGCCTGTAATCCCAACACTTTGGGAGACCAAGGCGTGAAGATTGCTTGACCCCAGGAGTTTGAGGCCAGCCTGGGCAACATAGGGAGACTTTGTCTCCACACACAAAAAAATATTAAAAAATTAGCCAGGTGTGGTGACACACACCTGTAGTCCCAGCTACTCACAAGGCAGAGGTGGAAGGATCACCTGTGCCCAGGTCAAGGCTGTGGTGAGCCGTGGTCATGCCACTGCATTCCAGCCTGGGCAACAGAGTGAGACTCCAACTCCAAAAAAAAAAAAAATACATCTTAAGATTGACCTTGAATAAATCACTGTATTTGGGGATCTCTGCATCTTAATTATATATCATCTCCCCTATGAAGCTTTCCAAAGCGCTCTGAGGACTGGAACAAGTACAGCACTCCATGTAGCATTCTAGTGACCTCTGAGCATGTTAGAGTGTTCCTAGTGGACTATAAGATTCTTGAGGGTAAAAGCCACACTAGTTTCATGTTTGATATCCCCCAGAAGAATTCGCAGAGTGTCCAGGACATGGAGTCACATTTGTTAAAGAGATGAGGGAAGCAACAGTACTTCCTACTTGAACACTCTTTCTAGAAGAGAAACAAAGCTAGCAGTGGCCGAGTCAACACACAACACATTTAAACAGAGACCAGAAAGAATGCAGCTGACAAATGAAAGGCCTGGTGTGCTGCACTGGGAGTAGGAATTCTCCAAAAATAAATATATCATGGTAACAATGCCTGAAGGGATCTCAGAGAAAACACAGATGGTCACTGAAGCCCTGGATCAGAGCCTTCCTTTCTCCCAGTGACCCCAGGTCCCTCAGAAGACCTGGTGGGAGGTGACCACATTCTCTCAGCACCCATACAATCGCTTCTGCAGACTGGATAACCACCTGAGGTCACCTGTCCATAGAGCCATACTATAAATATAGTTTCTCAGAGGTATCCAGAAGAGCACCAGCATTGTTCTCCCAGGCCATCCCAGAAAACTAGAGGAGGAGACAGTATTTCACAGGCCACCAGGAAAACAGTCATAAGAGCATGGGGTCTGGGGCCAGACTGCCAGGTTTGAAACCCAGCTCTGCGCTTACCAGCTGTGCAGTCTTAGAGGCGCAACATCACGTCTCTGACCCTTCCTTTCCTCAACTGGGAAGCAGAAATGATCATAGCACCCACTCATGAGGTTGCTGTAGGATTTTCTGAGTTTACACATTAAAGCATCTAGAATGAACAGTGCCGAGCACATAGTACACAGCAGTGTCTGTCATCCATATCATCATCATCCTCAAGGTTCTCATCCTTGTAGATGGCTCCCTCCACAGAACCCTTTGTACAATAGGTAGTGCAAACAAAATTCCCATTTTCCAGGTTAAGAAAAAAATAACCTGAGGCTCAAAGGGCTTGCATGATTTGTCAGAGATTTCTAGTCGAGTGACAGGCCCCAGACTCTCCCTCAGGCATCCCGGCTCTAGAGGGGGTGCTAATTAATGGAGAACTCAGTAGCCTTCACCTGGCACCCTCAACCTGGGTCCTGGGCTTCAAGAGGGAGCAGCCCCAAGAGGCTAAATGCTGAGAGAACTGTCATTCCCTCCTCCCATGTGAGTGGTTTCTCATGAGCCAAAGGGTGAGGGGTCCTACCTCACCCTACCTACCATCTGTGGAACCACCTACCTGCCATCCCTCCCCCAGCAGGCACCTGACTCCCACCTGGACACCAAGGGGCTGAGACTTCTCTGCCAAGCTGGGTCCAGGTCAAGGGGGACGGGACATGGAGCACCAGGAAGAGGTGTGGATGTTTGCTGATAAAAACAGATGAAGAGCTGGGCTCAGTGGCTCAGCCTGTAATCCTGTGCCTTGGGAGGCTGAGGTGAGTGGATTGCCTGAGCCCATGGGTTCGATACCCGCCTGGGCAAGTTGGCGAGACCTCATCTCTACAATAAATAATAATAATAATTAAAAAATTAGCCGGGCATGGTAGCGTGTGCCTGTACTTCCAGCTACTTGGAAGGCTGAGGCGGAAGGATCGCCAGAGCCCAGTAGGTCGAGGCTGCAGTGGCCGGGAGCGGCCACTGCACTCCAATCTGAGTGACAGAGTGAGACTCCGACTCAAAAAAAAAAAAAACAGATGAAAATATGTGAGGGGATCTGAAAGGCACAGCTGATGTTGTTAAGCAAGTGTTCATAAAGGAAGGATGAGTGAGGAAGTGTCAAAGAGAACATAGAAAAAGTGTGCTTGGGCAGGGGCGGAGCACAGGTGCTTCCTGTGACGTCCTGGCCCTTTAGCCGAGGTGATAGGAATAAAGCCAGGCTGTGTGTGTGTGTGTGTGTGTGTGTGTGTGTGTGTGTGTGTGTGTGTGTGTGTGTGTGTGTGTGAGAGAGAGAGAGAGAGAGAGAGAGAGAGACAGAGACAGGGCAGGGAGGGAGGGGTGGAGAGAGAGAGAGAGACACATAAGTGGTGGACAGAAAGAGAAACCCAAAGTCAAGGAAACATATACAGAGAAAAGAAAGGATAGAGAGAGAAAAGAGGAAAAAAGGGGGAAGAAAGAGATGGGAAGAAAGATCAACAGAAAGGAAAGAGGAGGGGAAGGAGAGAGCCACACAACACCACAGAAGCTGTGACTGTGTTATCATGTCCAGTTTTCAAAGTACCCTCCCCACAGCCCCCTGCCAAAAAAAAAAAAAAAAAACACAGAACAGAACAGCCACTTCTCTCCCTGAGGAAGTTCCCTTTCAGAAAAGTGCTGGAATGTTCCGGTTACTGGCTGCTGACTAGCATATCCAGTCTCCAGTCCTGCTAACCCCTCATTCCTTTCCTGTTAGGATCCCTCCCTCTTCTTCAGCTGTGTTTCTTCCACAAAGTTGAAGAAAAGATGCTGTCATGGCCCCTTGCCTGCTGACTCAGTGTATCAGGCTGGTGGAATTCTCTTGTTCAGTGTGGACAGAGGGTCTCTGGGAAGAGGCCACATACTATTCCCATGCCCAGGTAGGAGAGTCACATAAAAACCAGGTCCAGAAACCCTCAGCCCAAGGTCAAGGGCCCACAGCATGCCACCCAGTGGTGGAGAGGCTGAGGGACTCCTCTGTCCTTCGGGGACACCCACTGCATTCCAGGATCTGGCGGACACAGAAATGACTGCAAATCAAAGGCCCCCTCTAGACTGAAAGAGTGTGTTCCTGGAGATGGCCATGAGTTCCTAGGCTGACAGCTCTCTGACCTGCCGTGTCCGCCCCTCTGCCCTGAGCCTCAGCTGCGGGTCTCTGAGACCCCCTGGGGCTTGGCTGCTCCACACTTCACCCCATGAACTTCCTTCCAGGTCAGGCAGGACTCCAGGCCGGGTTCCTCCACTGCCCTTGAGTTGATCCCCAGAGAGACTTGAGCCAAGGCCTGTTTGGGGTTAGCACCCTCCTCCCAGCTGCTTTAGGGTGGGGAGCTTCCAGATTCCAGGCCCTTCCTGCCCAGGCCTGCCCCTCAGCAGGGCCAGCAGGATGGGCTGGGGAATCCCTGTACCTCACCAGCTCCGTCCCCGGCTCAGTCCCTGGACAGCTCCACCCCCATCCTCAATGAGTGTCTCTCAGGGCTGCCAGCTCCTCTGGGGAAGGTTCTGTTGCTGGTCTTTGAGGCCCAAAGTTCATTCCAAGTCCTATTATAATTGTATTCCCAGCAGGCGTGACACACAGCAGGTATATAATAAAGATTCTTGGGTGGGTGGTTTTAACTTCTGATTCCTATTTTTAAAAATACACCTTTTAAAAAAATCCTCTTTTAGTTCAACTCTAACCATGCAGCTCAGCCTCTACCCACCATTTCTGCCTCAGGCACAGGCCCACAGGGTCCCTTCTTGACTGCCCAGATGGGTGAGGTCATAGGAAATGATGGGCAAAAATAAGGTGTTAGCAGATGGCGCTCCCTCTGGAGGCTCTAGGGGAGAATCTGTTCTTTGCCTCTTGTAATTTCTGGAGGCTACTGGCTCGCCTTGGCTTGTGGTCACATTACTTCAGTCTCTGCTTCCGTGGTCACCTTGCCTTCTGTGTGTGTCAAAACTCTCTCTGCCTCCCTCTTTTTTTTTTTTTGAGACAAAGTCTCACTCTGCCAGCCATACTGGAGTGCAGTGGCACAATCATGGCTCCCCACAGCCTCAGCCTCCTGGGCTCAGGCAATCCTTCCACCTCAGCCTCTTGAGTAGCTGGGACTACCAACGCATGCCACCACTCCCAGCTAATTTTTTTAAAAAATTTTGTGTAGAGGCGAGGTCTCACTATGTTGTCCAGGCTGGTCTCAAACTCCTGGGCTCAAGCAATCCTCCTGCCTTGTCCTCCCAAAGTGCTGGGATTACAGATATAGCCACCGTGTTTGGCCCTCTGCCTCCCTCTTGTAAAGGTACGTGCGATGGCATTTAGAGTCCCACTGGATAACCCAGGATAAGCTGCCCACTTGAGACCCTTAATCACATCTGTCAAGTCCTCTTTGCCATGTAATGCTGCATTCACAGGTTCCAAAGATTAAGACCTAGCTATATTTGGGGCCATTATTTAACCCAATATACCTGGCTCCGCAGAAATTATGGAGGCAGGAATCTCTACACCCTCCCCAGCCCTAAATCCATACCCTCTCCCTCAGAGAGGGGACTGCTAAGAGAAGCAGCATGCAGGTAAGACGATGAAGAAAGAAGAGACTGTATAACACAAGGGAAGAGCACTAGACTGAGAGTCCTGGCCATTAGTGTCACTTTACTCCTCGCTAGATCTGTGACATTGAATGAGTTGCTGAGTTTATTCAAACATTTATTGAGTGCCTTCTGTATGCTTAGGGGCCAGGCAGGAAACAGTATCCTTGTCTGAAAAATGAAGAAAATAGTGCCTACGATGCTGTATGGATATATGGGACAGCACCTAGAACTGTGCCTGACGGAGAAGGAAGCACTCCATCATTTCTGGCCATTACTATAATGATTGCATATTATTGAATATTCATTCGGTAGGTGGCATTTGTTTTTAACACGCAGGCTGTGTAGACATGGAAAAGGCTGAACAAAACAGAATCATGGAAGTCAAAGGAAAAAGAGAGTTACTCCCTATCTTGCTTAATTTTCACAATTGTGTAAGTTGGTTGGTATTTTAGTTCCCAGAGGAAAAAGTAAAATCTGGCAGATACAGTTGATGCTCATCACATGTCTACGTGTTATCCCAAATTTCCCAGCTCCCTTGCAGCGAGGCAGGCCTGCATGACCAGTTCTAGCCAAGGATCTGTGAGCAGAAATGACAAGTGACACTAGCAGGATAAGGCAGAGAAAAGCCTCTGTGAGTCCCCTCATCTCTCCCCTCTCTCATCCCGATGACTGTGCTGGTCTCATGCTGAGATGGCAGAACCGCAATATGGAAACAACCCAGATCTGTGAGTCACTGCTCAAGCCCAAACAAAACAAAGCAAAGCTGTGCCTGCTGAGTTCAGAGATGTGGGGGGTAGATTTGTTATGCAGCACAGTCTCTCCTTAACTGACTGAAAATCTGGGTCTTCTGATCAGATGTTTTTCCATCATCCTTTCTCCAGCCAAGCATCTTAAACTTGCCTACATCTGCTGTCTTTACTGCCTCACCTCCCATTCAACTTTCAGTCTTTCTGATCAGCCTCCTAGCTTATCTTTCTACTCATTTGTCCTGTTTCCACCATATTTCCAAATCCAGTCAACAATGTTATATATATTTTTTTCATAACTGAATTTCTGAGGATTGTGACTTTGTTGAGATATTTTCCTCCCTTAGCTACTTTGATTAGAAAGTAACAGAAAACTTGACCCAAATTAGCTTCAACAAAAATTCAGTTCCTTATATCAGAAAGGACCCATTGGGCCAAGTGTAGTGGCTCACGCCTTCCAACACATTGGAAGGCCAAGGTGGAAAGATCACCTGAGGCCAGGAGTTTACCACCAACTTGGGCAACAAAGCAAGACCTCATCTCTACAAAAAATAAATTAAATAAAGGAAAAGACCCATTGGGAGAGCGGACTCTGTGGATAGTGGATATAGTAGATTGGTAATGTCATCTTCCCATATCTCCCCTCTACCATCTTCGATGTGTTGACTTGATGGCTAGGCTAATTTTCCTTATGGTCACAAGATAGCTGCCACCATCCCAGATATCACATGCAGTCTCAGTGAAGTCCAGAGATAAAATAGAATCATCTCGTCTTCATATCTGCCTCAAGAACAAGGAAACCTTTCCCAGAAGCCCTTTACAAGAGTTTTTCCTCTCATGCCTTATTGGTCCTAAGGGGTCACATGTCTATTCCTAAGCCATTCCCTGACAAGGAGAATGGGATGATCCACTTTGGCTTCCATTATGAAGATTCACTCTCTGGGGTGGTAACATCCATGTGCTTATGTCAAGGATAGACATTTGTAGGGAAGGAAGACGGGGGACAGATGTTGGTTAGGCAACCATGAGCCCCTGCAGCAGTCTCCATGACAACTCCTCTTCCTGGTTCTCCCACTGTTCTGGCCATTCTTCCTTGGTGTCCTCTTCCTCTGAAGTTATCATGAATCTTTATTTCCCTGGAGATTTTATACCCAGGCCTCTTCTGGTTTTACTTCATACCCTTTCCATGCAATCTCATTTACCCCTCTGACTTTATTTCCATGTACAGTCACACATTGCTGAATGACTGCAATGGGGATACATTCTGAGGGAAAGTGTCATCAGGTGATTGGGTTGTATTATGAATGTCATAGAGTGAAATTACACAAACCTGGATGATCTAGCCTACTACACACTCAGGCTTTATTGTAGACCTATCACTCCTAGGCTACAAACCTGTACAGCATGTTCCTATACTGAATAGTGTAACACAATGCTAAGTATTTGTGTACCTAAACATAACAAAACATAGAAATGGTGCAGTAAAAATACAGTAGCATAAACTTATGGGATCATATGCGATCTGTGATTAACCAAAACGTTGTGGCATACAACTGTATATGACCACAAGTCCAAATCTATATCTCCTGCTTTTACCTCTCTCTTGAGCTTTGGTCCCAAATATAAAAATTATCTACAAGGCCAGGGACAGTGGCTCACACCTGTAATTCCAGCATTTTGGGAGGCCAAGGCAAGAGAATTGCCTGAGCCCAGGAATTCAAGATCAGCCTGGGCAACTTGGCAAGACCTAGTCTCTACAATAAATCAAAAATTTTTCTAGGTGTGGTGGTGCACCTATAGCCCCAGCTACTTGTAAAGTTAAAGCAGAAGGATCACCAGAGCCCTTCTGGTCGAGACTGTGGTGGCCATGAGCATGCCACTGCACTCTAGCCTGGACGACAGAGTGAGACTCTGTCTCAAAAAAAAATTTTTTTTTAATAAAATTAAGTAAATAAAGCAGGACTGATCTCACCCCTTCCTTCTTGACTTCCTCAAAGATATCCTCCCTCTTCCTCGTGTCTGTGGTTTGGGCAGTGGAATCACCTTCCACTCTTGACTCCTTCCCCCACATCAAATTTGTCATCAAGCCCTGAGATTCCAGCCTGAAATCTCAGATTTCTCCATCCTCTCACCTGATACTCTTCAGGGGTTCAGGCCTCATTGTGTCTCTCCTGGGGCATTACAGCACCCTCCGACTGGCCTCTTGACTCCAGCCTGGGACCCCCAATCCACCCTACACAGCCACCAGAGCAGGCTTTCCAAGCCACAGGTCACCGTATGCCTCTCCTGACCCACATCCCCCAGCTTCTGAAACACCCACCAGGCCTTCCATGAGCAGATCCTGCACCTTCACCTCACCCCATACCCTCCTCACTCTGCATTGCAGCAATGGTGAACTTCCATACGATATCATGTTTCTGAGCCTTTGCACAAGCTCTTTCCACTGCCTGGAATGTCCTGCAAACCTCCATCTGTGCTATAAAACCCAGCTCAGTCATCACCTCCTCCAGAAAGCCTTCTCAGATACCCTTCTGGTAAAGTTAAGCAGTGCCTCCTCTGTGCAACAGCTTTCTTCATTTGATAATTTACTGAGCACTTACTATGTGCTCAGGCCCTGCAGGAGGGAGAGGAAAATAAAACAGAGGGTCTAAGTGTGAAACAAGAGCAATTGGCATAATGAGGGGACAGCCCTCAGGCAAGACTTTCAGGAGCACCTGAAGGATAACTAGGAGCTTGTCAGATGAAGGAGAAGGGGGTCCAGGCAGAGGGAACAGCAGGTGGCAAGGCCTCGAGGTGGGAGGGACCATGGCACATCTGAAAAATACCAAGACATCAAGATAAACCTTGAATACTTACCCCATCAGGCTCCCCTGACTGGGTTCACCTGCTGGCCTCCCCTACCAAGAAGAACCCTCAAGGACAGTCTCCTTGGCTAACTCATCTCTGCCTCTTACCAGCTGCATGACAGCACCCAGGACAACTCAGGGCATTTCTGATGAAGGAAGAAACAAAAGATGTGACAAAGGTGTCACATGTCTACTGCACTCTGTCCAGGGTTGGGGGGATGGACTCCCCTCTGTGTACTCCCCTGCCCTGGGTCCACACTCAGACTTGCATCTGACTCCATGGGCAGCAGGAGTGAAGCTGCTCGAAGACAGCACCCTCAAGGTCAGTGTCCCCCCAAATTCATATGTTGAATTCCTAAACTCCAATGTGATAGTATCAGAAGGTGAGGTCTTAGGGAGGTGATTAGGTCATGAGGTCCACCGCAGGAGCCCATGGGAAAACTGCAGAGGGGAGCCCTTATGAATGGAATGAGTGCCCTCACATGAAGAGACAGAGAGGTGATCTCTCTCCACCGTGCAAGCACACAGTGAGATGTCAGCTGTCTGCAAGCCAAGAAGAGGCCCTCACCAGAACCCAGCCATATTGGCACCATGCTCTCGGAATTCCAGTCTTCAGAACTGTGAGAGTTAACTATCGATTGTTTAAGCCACTCAGTCTGTGGTGTTGTGTTATTGCAGCCCAAACTAAGACAGACAGCTGCCTCCTGGTATATCCCATCAGGTTCTTCCTACTCCCCACTCTCCCTCCTCCTCCCTCCTCCCTTCCCCCTCCCTCCTCCCTTCCCCTCCCTCCTCCCTCTCCCCTCCCTCCTCTCTTCCCCCTCTCCCCTCCCTTCCCCCTCTCCCCTCCCTTCCCCCTCTCCCCTCCCTTCCCCCTCTCCCCTCCCTTCCCCCTCTCCCCTCCTTTCCCCCTCCCTTCCTCCAGCAAAAGGATGAGTAGATCCACCCTGTGGGAAAACTGCAGAGGGGAGAATAAAGGGGACTTCCAATCACACCCTCTCTGCACCCCTTCCTCAGCCCCACTGCTCAGCCCCTTCCCCCTTGAGCATCCCACTTGAGAACTTGTCCTCCCTCCCAGAAAATTTGAGGCCCTGGCTGTTCTTTCACAAATTTGGACACAGAGCTATGTGCCACCAAACTAAATCATCCCAGCACTTTAAAGGAGACCACAGGTAAAGACAGAATAAAACCTGGGCTTCAAGATCCAGGCTGGGGCCTTGACTGAACCAGTCCCAGCACCACAGAGGCCCAGAGTGGCACCACTGGAAAGATGCTTGTTGATCAACCCATTTCATCCAGCCCCACTTAAGACCAGCAAATGGAGTCACTTTCTTTTTTCACTGTCTTACTCTGACAACCAGGCTGGAATGCAGTGGTATGATCATGGCTCATTGCAGACTCCAACTCCTAGGCTCAAGCAATCCTCCTGCCTCAGCCTCCCCTGAGTAGCTGGGATTGCAAGTACACACCACCACACAATTTTTTTTTTTTTTTTTGCAGAGGTAAATTCTTGCTATGTTGCCTAAGCTGGTCTCAATCTCCTAGGCTCAAGCAATCCTCCTGCCTCAGTCTCCCAAAGCACTGGGATTACTGAGCCACCATGCTAGGCTTTCTTTCTTGTCTGTTAAAACTCAGCCATCTAGGGTGGGAGTTCACCTGAGGTCACCTGAACTGCCATGCAGGACTCTTCCCAGTATCCCACAATGGCTCTTAGTGTCCACAGGTGATGGATCCAATAAAAGGAAGTGTGCGAAATGGCTACAGACTTTACCCAGAGCTCATCCAAGGCAGAGGTGAAGAGTAAGGCAGTGCTGAGGGCTGCAGGAAGGGAAATGTGGAATCTGGGCCCATCCTATCCACATCCCAGCTTCCCAGCTAGAAGGCCCTGGAATTATACACTGCTATATGCCTGCCTGCACCTGGGCACTCTTTCTTTTTCTGGGAGGTCAGGGGTACCCAGCCAAAGCAGTGATGAGATTGGGGCAATTTATAAGAAAATCTGAAAAATTAAGAACAAAAGAACTCAATTACTATAGTCCCCTTTATCTACTTTCCAGGGTCTCCGTCACCTGTGGTCAAGTGCGGTCTGAAAATATTAAATAGAAATCACAGTGGTTGGGTGGAATAAGTGGCTTGCACCTGTAATTCCAGCACTTTGGGAGGCTGAGGTGGACGGATTCCTTGAGGCCAGGTGTTTGAGACCAGCATGGGCAATGTAATATAAGACCCCCATCTCTACAAAAACTTTTTTTTTTTTTTGAGTTGGAGTCTTACTCAGTCGCCCAGACTGGAGTGCAGTGGCCGCTCCCGACCACCGCAGCCTCTACCTGCTGGACTCTGGCGATCCTTCCACCTCAGCCTTCTGAGTAGCTGGAACTACAGGCGCACGCTACCACGCCCGGCTGATTCTTGATTTATTGTAGAGATGAGGTCTCGCTGCCCAGGCGGGTCTCGAACCCGCGGGCTCAGGCAATCCATTCACCTCAGCCTCCCAAAGGCGCGGGATTACAGGCTGAGCCACCAAGCCTGGCTTCTACAAAAACTTTAAACATTGTCTGGGCATGGTGGAATGTACCTGTGGTCCCAGCTACTTAGAGTCTGAGACAGGAGGATTATATGAGTCCAGGAGATTGAGACTGTAGTAAATTATGATCACACCACTGCACTCCATCCTGGGTGACAAAGTGAGGCCCCGTTTCTTAAAAAAATAAAATAAGCCAGGCAGAGTGGTTCATGCCTGTAATCCCAGCACATAGGTTACAGGAGCTACAGGAAACTAATTGAGCAGTGACCTCAGAGGATTCATTTCTATTTATTCATTCAACAAACATTTAGCAAGTACATACTACCTGCCAGAGATTATAGGAGGGGGAGGTGAGAGGATTACCAAAACCCAGGGGTTTGAGACCAGCTTCAGCAACTTGACAAGACTTCGTCTTGACAATAAATCAAAAAATTAGTTAGGCATGGTAGTACGTGCCTGTAGTCCCAGCTTACTTGGAAGGTGGAGATGGAAGGATTGCCTGAGCCCAGCAGGTTGAGGCTACGGTATCCATGATCATGCCAGCCTGGGTGACAGAGTGAGACTCTGACTCAAATAACAATGCTAAAATGAAATAAAATAAAATAAAAATGGACTAAATAAAAAAAGTAAACAATAATAAAAATAAGTAAATGAACTTTTTCAGAGTAAATGGTTCCTAAGTTTCACATCACTCGGTGTTCCAAAGTCGTGTGATAAAATCTCACGCAGTCTTGCTCCATCCTGGGATGTCCAGCATCTTTAAACTGTAGATGCTACCTGCTCCTTAGTCACTTAGTAGCCAGCGTGGTTGTCAGGTGGGAAAAACGTAGGACTATACTCTCTGCGGTTTCAGGTATCCACTGGGGGTCTTGGAAGGTATCCCTCACAGATAAAGGGGAACCACTCCATTCATGCACCTAGACCAATAGGTTGAAAATTTACTCAGAACCATTGAGAACAGGGGTATCCCAGTAGGAGGGTAATGTGAGTGGACATGGCATAGACAAACCTGTCACACTCAGACACCCAGCCCCTTTCCATTTCCTGACAATCTGCCATTTTCACAATCTATTTGGAGACAGAGGGGAGGTGCAGCATCTGCAGGTCTCAGGAAGTTCACAAAGCAAATTTCCCACATTTTGTGCAGGTTTTAGCCTGCGGGCTGGGACTGATTCCTCTTTACCTGAACTTTCGTTATCTGGCATCTCTCCTTTCCAAATGATGATGATTATTATTATTTGTAAGAGAAAATGTCTCACTCTGTCACCTAGGCTGGAGTGGTGGTACAATCATGGCTCACTGTAACCTTGAACTCCTAGGATCAAGCTATCCTGCCTCAGCCTCTGGAACTCTTGGCCTCAAGTGATTCTTCCATTTAGGCCTCCCAAAGTGCATGAGTCATTGCCCCCAACCAAATGATTTTCTACCCCCTTATCTTCCAGCAACTTTTTCTGCTTCTTCCACCCACCCCTCACCTCCCCACCAGTGGGCCTGAGCAGCAATCAGGTGGATGCCACTGTGAAGAGTGACGAATCAGCTCAGTTCAGAAGGAGATGGGTTCTCCAGAAGGCCACCCGGGGAGCCCTAGGACCAGGGCCCTGGTGAGGACAGATCCCAGGAAGTGTTATCTCTCCCTGCTTCTCCTTCACATGCTGCCGCAGCATGAGGGACAGGTTCCAGAACCTGGGCCCATGGAGGTTTGCTGAGGGTTGGGACTGTGAGGATGAAAGCAGGTGGTCATTGCTGGTTCTTAGACTTTCCATATAATATAGGCTCTTTCGTGTGGGCATGATGGCTTTCTCCACGAACCAGAGTCTTCTGTCAACCCCTTTCCCTAAATTTGAAGTGTTTAGGAACACCATTTTCTCCTACCAGACTCCCCAGAAGGAGTGAGTGATCCAGCTTTCTTCGTAAACACGACCAATGCCCCTCCCCCCCAAGATATCCACTTCCTAATCCCTACTCCCTGTGAATGCCACCTTATATAGAAAGGAGGGGACACTTTGCAAGTGGAGATAAGTATCTTGAGATGAGGAGATTATCTTGAAATGATTAGGTGACCCGAAATGCAACTAAGAAGGAGGCCGAGGGAGGCTGGACAAGCACAGAAGAGAGAAAGGCAACATGACCACACAGACAGAGATTGTGACCACAGCCAAGAAATGCCACAGCCATCAGAGGCTGGAAGAAACAGTTTCTCCCCTAAGAGCTTCCAGAGGGATGCAACCTGCCAGCACCGTGACTGCAGCCCAGCGATATTGATTTGGGACTTTTGGCCTTCAGAACAAGAGAATAAGTGTCTGTTGTTTTAAGCCGCCCGGGTTGTGGTCATAGGTTACAGGAGCCACAGGAAACTAATTTAGTGAGTGATCTCATAGGATTCATTTCTATTTATTTATTCAACAACCATTTTGCAAGTGCCTAATACATGGCCAGGCACTGTCATAGGTGCCAAGATGCAGCTGTGAACAGGACAGGGCAGGCCCTGCTCAGTAGAGCTGCAATCTGGTCAGTGTGCTTTCACCTAAAAGCTGTGCTTTGAATAATCGCAGATAAGCATCAGAGATAAGTAGGAGGCAAGAATGGTAGCCTTAAAAAAATCACATGGGCTGGGTGCAGCGCATTAAGCCTGTAACCCCAGCACTTTGGGAGGCCAAGGCGGAAAGATTGATTGAGACCAGGAGTTCAAGGCCAGCCTAGACAGTCTCGCGAGACCTCATCTCAACAAAAAGTCAAAACAATTAGCCAGGCATGGTGACACCCGCCTGTAGTCCCAGATATTCAGGAGGTTGAGACAGGAGGATCACTTGAGCCCTGGAGGTGGAGGCTGCAGTGAGCCATGATCATGCCACTGCACTCCAGCCTGGGCAAGAAAGAGTGTGAGACCCTGACTCAAAAAGAAAAAAAAACCCACACAGACCTCCATAAAATAGAGGCAATTCCTATGCACATTATTTCCAAATCTTTTTGTAACAACAGATGTCAGCTTCAGACAAAACACAAAGCTGTCTAGATCCCAGCTGCACCCCGAAAGCCTGCAGGGCAGGTCAGAGGGAGCAAGCAGAGGAGCGGAGCATACTGTCTTTCTCTCCCTTCAGGGGGTACGGGCTCCTGCAGAGAGGGCCAGCACAGCCATCACAGCTGTAGCCCACAGAAACAGTCTCATCTTGAGGAAGACCCCTAACAAAAGCATCCCAAAAGGGTGGCTTTTCAACATTAACACAGAGTTTGATGGCATGGAATTGACATCCAGCTTCAGGGTGAGGTCATGACTGGGCAACAACCTGCTTCAGATGAGTCAAAACACGTCAGACCTCAGAAACTCGATGCTCCGGCAAGCAGTGTGCTTTCCCACAGGCAAGCTGGTCACACCAAGCGGGCAGTGACCTCATGTAATCGCCCCATGTGGTGCACGCCAGGGCAAGCCATCTCCAAAGCTCAGTGAGCTCCCTGCACCACCCTGGCATTACCAGATACCTGATTCTGCAAAATTTCTGCTGATCTGCTTGGCCCCAGGACTCACTCTGTCTGAACAATCTGGGAGGAGGAGTCAGGGCAGAGTGAGTGAGGGAAGAGGCCAGGACCGGCCACACTCTTGCCCCTGCTCCCTTATCCTATGACCCTGGAGAGCCTCAGCCTCCAAGCCAGGCTCAATAACACCCCTTCTTTCCACCTCTTTTGAGGATTAGATGAGACAACAGATGGAAATAAACTGAAAAGTGTTAGAATCCTAAGCCAAAGTTGAGTGATATTTTGAATCCCTGGAACTATTCAGTTACCTCTGAAAGCAATGAACTCGATATTGTCTTGGCAGTGTACAAAAAACAAAAACATATCTTCCTCTAAATCTCTAAATTGTAGCCAGGCTCGGTGGCTCAGCCTGTAATCCCACGCTTTGGGAGGCTGAAGGGGAGTGAATTGCCTGAGCCCGCAGGTTTGAGACCCGCCTGTGCAACTTGGCGAGACCTCATCTCCACAATAAATCAAAAATTAGCTGGGCGTGGTAGCGCGTGCCCATAGTTCCAGCTATTGGTAGGCTGAGGAGGAAGGATCGCCGGAGCCCAGCAGGTCGAGGCTGCGGCGGCCGGGAGCGGCCACTGCACTCCAGTCTGGGCGACAGAGTGAGACTCCAACTCAAAAAAAAAAAAATCTCTAAATTGTGTTTCAGTAGCTACAACTACAGCCCCTGGCTGGGGCTCTCCAGGGTCATGGGATAAGGGAGCAGGGGCAAGAGTGTGGCCAGTCCTGGCCTCTTCCCTCACTCACCCTGCCCTGACTCCTCTTCCCAGATTGTTAGCTAATTCTTCCATTCTGCCCACCCACCTCTAACCACTGCAAGTGTGTAGCTCTGTGGCAGTTTCAAGAATGGAATAAGCTGGGCTCGGTGGCTCAGCCTGTAAGCCCAGCACTTTGGGAGGTCGAGGTGAGTGGATTGCCTGAGCCCGCGGGTTTGAGACCCGCCTGGGCAACTTGGCGAGACCTCATCTCTACAATAAATCAAAAATTAGCCAGGTGTGGTAGCGTGCACCTGTAGTTCCACCTACTTGGAAGGCTGAGGCGGAAGGATCGCCGGAGCCCAGCAGGTCGAGGCTGCAGTGGCCGGAGGCGGCCACTGCACTCCAGTCTGGGTGACAGAGTGAGAATACAACTCAAAAAAAAAAAAAAGAGTGGAATATTATGTAGGAAATAATTAACCTTGGCCAATCGTGGTGGCTCATGCCTGTAATTGCAGCACTTTGGTAGGCCGAGTCCAAAGGCTTGAGGCCAGGAGTTCAAGACTAGCTTGGGCAGTAAGATCTTGTCTTGGAAGGAAGGAAGGAAGGGGAAAAGAGGAGAGGAGAGGAGTATTAACCTTACCAAAGAGATGTCGGACCACTGCTTTGTCGGACCACTGCTTCGACTCCTGGGAGGTATCTCTTAGCCTTTGGAATGCCCTGCCTGATAAGACAGTCTTTGTGTCTTGGAACCACGATGGATAGGCTACCAATGTGATTTATGATGGGAGCCTTAAGCCACATGGAGCTCGGCCTCCAGGAGGGCTGGAGATTAAAGGTCAGCCACACGGTTAGTCCACTAAGTCTGTCTATCTGAGCCCCAATAAAAACTCTGTACACCAAGGCTTGGGGGAGCTTCCTTGGTGGCAGTACTCCATGTGTACGCCACGTGTACTGTCTGGCATACAAAGTTTCCAGGAAGCCGGGCTCGGTGGCTCAGCCTGTAATCCCATGCCTTTGGGAGGCTGAGGTGAGTGGATTGCCTGAGCCCGCAGGTTCGAGACCTGCCTGGACAGGCGAGACCTCATCTCTACAATAAAAAAAAAAAATGAGCCAGGCGTGGTAGCACGTGCCTGTAGTTCCAGCTACTTGGAAAGCTGAGGCAGAAGGATCGCTGAAGCCTAGCAGGTAGAGGCTGCGGTGGCCGGGAGCGGCCACTGCACTCCAGTCTGGGTGACAGAGTGAGACTCCAACTCAAAAAAAAAAACACAAAGTTTCCAGGAAACATTGTTGCTGCCCATGACACACGGAAGCTTCACTCTTGGGATCCTGCTCCATGTATCCCTTCCCTTGGCTGACTCCTTCTGCTGAAATAAACCATAAGGATAACAGCTTTCGGTGAATTCTGTGAGTCCTTCTGGTGATTTCTCAGGTCTGAGTGGGGCCCTCGAATACACAGTTGACCTCAGAAGTGAGAGGGATCTTGGGGACTGCCTTGCACCCTGTAAGTTCTTAGCTTTTCTGTACCATGAAATCCTTTGGCAATCAGGTGAGGCTGTTGGAATCTCACTCTGTTGCCCAGGCTGCATGCAGTGGGATGCTCATGACCACCGCAACCTCGACCTGCTAGGCTCAGGCGATCCTTCCATTTCAGCCTTCCAAGTAGCTGGAACTACACCCAAATAGCATGCGCCACCACACCCAGCTTATTTTTTGATTTATTGTAGAGATGAGGTGTCACCCTGTTACCCAGGCTAGTCTCGAGCCCGTGGACTCAGGCAATCCTCTAGCCTCCAACTCCCAAAGTGCTGGGATTACAGGCATGAGCCACCAGTGCCCAGCCTGAGCCTTTTTTTTTTTTTTTTGAGTTGGAGTCTCACTCTGTTGCCCAGACTGGAGTGCAGTGGCATGCTCCCAGCCACCGCAGCCTCAACCTGCTGGGCTCCAGTGATCCTTCTTCCTCAGCCTTCCAAGTAGCTGGAACTACAGGCGTGCACTTACCATGCCCGGCTAATTTCTGATTTATTGTAGAGACGAGGGCTTGCCAAGTTGCCCAGGTGGGTCTCGAACCCGCGGGCTCAAGCAACCACTCGCCTCGGCCTCCCAAAGTGCGGGGATTACAGGCTGAGCCACTGAGCCCAGCTGAGCCATTATTTTTGTGTTCTATCACTTAAGGAGCTTTCTGGTTAAATGAAGAAAATAAGAGCTATCATTTTTGGCAGGTTTAATACTGGCAAGACACACGCCAAGCATTTTCAATGCATTCCTTCATTAGACCTCACAGCAACCTGATGAGGTGGATCTGATATTCTTCCCATTTTATGGACAAGGAAAACGAGGCTTAGAGAGTTTAAGCAACTTACCCCAATTATAATGTTAGTAATTGGCAGAGCAAGGAATTCAAGTCCAGGCCTCTTTGACTCAAGACAAAGCACAGCTCACAAAAAT
This sequence comes from Cephalopachus bancanus, assembly GCA_027257055.1. Taxonomy (NCBI): domain Eukaryota; kingdom Metazoa; phylum Chordata; class Mammalia; order Primates; family Tarsiidae; genus Cephalopachus; species Cephalopachus bancanus. The sequence goes on along the minus strand of JAPVLO010000170.1, from coordinate 520,250 downwards.
TGGCAGAATGGCACTCTGCAAACCAAGATGGCCATAGAGGTGCCAATGGATGACCTGAACACAACGGTCCTTCTGTGTTCAGGCAGAAAAGACTGACCACTGAATGGAAATAGTGAGAACTCAGCATAAGGTCCTGAACTGCATGGATTAACAAGTCAATGATTGCTGAAGCTGTGGGGAAGTCCATGTGCTAATCATTAGTGTTGAGATTCCAGAACTGTGGGGTCACAGAAGACTAACCTGCTTGGTGAGGAGCTTCCTGGTTTCTCTAAGGACACCCTTGCTCTACACACAAAGAATCCTACAGGTGTCCCACTGAGCTTAGTAGCATCCTCTATAACAGGTCACATGGGCTTTTCTTTCTCCAAAAAATAATCATCAGCAGCATCAGCATCTCTAAGGTTCTTACTTGGAATAGACTCCAGATTCTACAGATGGGCTCTTGGCAGAAAAGCCCATCCAAGCACCAGAATGCCCTGCAGAAGCAAAAGCAGATGGGAGGCAGGGGAGAGGCTGAGACAAAGGCAGGAAAGAAAACAGCTTAAAACAAAACAAATCAGAAACAGGAATGGAAACTATGTGGCACCGATACCACCACTCCCCAAGTTCTCACCTACTGCAGACCCTACTAATAGGACACTATATAATCCCCCTTCACTGAGCTTGATGCAGCCGTAGAAGCCTTCTCAACACAACTGTCCAGGTAGCTAAAACCAATTGGTTAAACGTGACACACAGGTTGCAAACTGTTTTCCTTCTTTTTTTTTTTTTTTTTTAGAAAGCAGGATTTATTGAGAGGACAGAAAAGCTCCCACAGTAGGAGGGGACCCAAGGGAGTTGCCCACAAACTATTTTCCATCAGATCCATGATACCAAAAGGAAAGGAGAAATTTTGCACTCTTGAAATAATGATATGGAACAGGAATAGCTAACACTTACTGAGCATTTACTTGTGTCAATCTCTGTACACATATTATCACATTTTCTCCTTACAATAATAATCCTACAATATTAATACTACCACTAGTCTCATTTTCCATAAGAAAAACCCAAGACACAAAGAGAAGGTTAAGTTGCTTGTTCAGTGTCACACAGTGAGCAGGGTGTAAAGTCAGGATTTAAATCCAGGTGGTCTGGGTCCAAAACATGCAAATTTATCCACTATACAATATTGATCCTGGTCTTGTGCTGGGGTGTGTTCAGTTGAGTGTTCAGTTATTGAGCATAGCAAAAGACAAAGATGAAAACAGCTTTACAGTTTTACGTCAAATATCAGCAAAAGTGACTTATGATGGCCTAAAAGACTATTTTCTAAAGTTCTCATAGAGATGCCTTGGCAGTATATGCATTTTGCTCTGTTCCTGCTTCTCAATGCAGCCCACTTCCACATTTTTCATGTCCTCAAAGCAGCTCATCTGCAGGCCCAGGGCTGGCCACACCAGGGACTGGACACAGAGCCAGCAGGAAGCACATGCATAGAAGACTTTTGGGGCTGGCAGGGCTTCCCCTCTCTCTCCTGGCCTTGTCAGGGTTCTCCCCCCGTGCCCGTGTATTCCCTGACCCAACTGCTCGCCTGATTACTGGTCCCTGGTGCCGTCTAAACTGGTCCAGCCTAACCTGGGAAGTTGTTGGAACCCTGGCATTCTGTTAATCAGTTGAGGAGAGCAGAGCAGAGCAAGCCAGCTCCACTCCCACCCATGACTCTGATGGCGCCCCGTCACATCTCCAGGAGCAAGCCAGAATCCAAGCACGTGACTCAGCCACTGCATCACAGCTCCTCTTTTCACAGATGATGCCATGGGGAGCTTTAGGAGTGACACAATCCCAGCCTCAACAACAGATAGACCCATGCCTGCCCTTGCAGGTAGCTGCTCTCAGCAGCAGGAACAGGTGTGTCAAGGTTCCATGCTCAGGGACTGTTGACTGAGGCAGTCAGCAGGTGGCCGTGGCAGAGCCAGTGAGGTGCCGTCCACTTTATCGGCTTTCCACCCAGACCCAGAGCACTGCCTCCTCCCATTTGTGGGTGCAAAGGTAGAAATGGGAAACTCCTTAGGGGGCACTAGACCAACACCTCTGCAGGATTCGCAGTAGCAGTTCAGGTTATGACCCAGACTGACATGGGACCCACTGGGTTCTCACACCCGAACCCTGACAGGAAATCAAGTGGGAGCAGAATCTGGGCAGGTTGGAGCCTGGCTCAGCCCACCCAAACCATGTTGTCCTCAGCCACCATTTGGAATGAACTTGGCCTCCTCTCTTTCTTCTACCCATGAAGAAGGCACATTTTCAGAAACCCCATTTAAAGTTCTCCAAGTATTTTCCATAAATTTTGTAGAGTGTGGTGCAGTATATGATAATATCCTTTCATATGTAATATTTCATTTATTTTTATGTGAAGTTTGAGAGTGTGAGGGCAGATCGCTACGCCCATGTGGTAGGCAAGGAAACAGGTTCTAGAAGACAGAGAAGAAAACCACCATCATACGGCAAGATGGCAGGAAAACATCCAAACCCAGAACTGAGTGAAAAGTCCAGGCTCTTCCCACTAGACCAAGTCAGCAGCCCCTGGCATGCATACCTCAAAGGTACAGCATCAGCAGATTTGGTGTTGGTTCATAGATGGCACTTCTTGCTGTGTCCTTACATGGCAGAAGGGGTAAAAGGGCTCTCTGGAGTCTCTTTTATTTTATTTATTTATTTTTAATTTATTGCAACTGAGATTTTTTTTTTTTTTTTTTTTTTTTGAGTTGTAGTCTCACTCTGTCACCCAGCCTGGAGTGTAGTGGCACACTCACAGCCACCCCAGCACCCAGCATTGACCTGCTGGGCTCTGGTAATCCTTCTACTTCAGCCTTCCAGACACAGCTGGAACTACAGATGTGTTCTACCACACCCAGCTAATTTTTTATTTTATTGTAGAGATTAGGTCTCGCCAAGTTACCCGGGCTGGTCTTGAACCTGCGAACTCAGGCAATCCACTCACCTCAGCCTCCCAAAGTGCTGGGATTACAGGTTGAGCCACCAAGCCTGACCTGGAGTCTCTTTTAAAAGGGCATTCATCCCATTCATGAGGGCTTGTGCTCCCATGATCTAATCACCTCCCGAAGGCTCTGCCTCCTAATACTACCACCTTGGGAGTTAGGATTTCAACATATGAATTTGGGGGAGGTTGGGGGTTGGACACAAACATTCAGATCATAGCACCCTCCCTGCAGGTTGGTAGCAGCCTGTTGTATTTGGAAGAGCACTAGGCCGCTGAGGTGGCCATTCATTTTTTTTTAATTCTAAAGATGTGGGGTACAGTTCAGGATTAAGTATACAAGTGGTCATCGTACAGATAAAATGTGGGCCTCCCTTTGGTCCCCACTTTGCCTGGTTTGAGATCAGGTACCCTTATTGACATGTGGTGGCCATTCATTCTTAAGAGGTTCCTGGGTGTATCACCAGGCAGAAGCAGAATTAGAAATGGATCTCTGGAATCCCCTCCTCCTCCCACAGTCAGCAGCCTGGCCCTTTGCCTGCCCTTCCCCCACGCTCCCCAGCCCTCACTTTCCTAGTAATTAGCACTGGAGCAAATAAGTTAGGCCATTAGACACTCACCAACATTTGGTCAGCATGCACCAACCATTGGCAAGGCCAGGAGCAGCTGAAATGAGGGGGTTAGGCAATCCTGTCTCTACTGGGATTATAAATGTATAATTCTCGGCACTTATCTCCAGCTTTTGTAGAGAATGCATTTCACAAATAGGTCAGGCTTAGGGTGAGTCAGACAGACAGAAGCCATTCGCATCTGCTTAGGTCAAGAAAACCAGGTGAAAGAGACATCCTTCTCAGCAGTTCCCCACAGCCAATGTGATAGTTGGGATATAGAACTCTGGCAAGAAGCTTGTCTGAGAAATTTTCCTGGGACCTGTCCAGCAGCCCCAGGCACATAACTTGGAAACCTTCCCATATTTTCCTTTTTGATGGTAGGATTTGGGACTGGTTGGCCAAGCTGCTCCAGTCCAGTCTCCAGAGATGCCCAGGCCCAAGAGATCATAAACTTCACACATGGTCCTTATTCCTGAGGTGCCCTCCACCCTCACTGTGCTATCCATCCTGGCACAGGGAAAAAAAATCTAGTAAAATTATGACATGGTAAAATATGGGTGTCACTTTCCCGGCAATGACTAAACAGAGGACACAGCAGGGATTGAGTCAAGAGTTGACCATGCCAGGATCCTGGCTGTGTGATTAGGTGTTGCCTACACCTTTTCTCCCGCCCCACCTTTCAAGCCTTTCCTCCAGGTTCTCTCTTCCTCACCTGGGTTGGGATCTTGGGAAGTCCCAAAAACATTTTATTCACTTTCAGATATTAACCAATGATCCTTATTTTCAGATGAAAAAAATCCAAGCTGGGTACGGTGGCTCACACTTGTAATCCCAGCACTTTGGGAAGTCAAGGTGGGCGGATTGCTTGAGCCCAGGAGTTTGAGACTAGCCTGGCAACATAGCAAGACCTCATCTCTATGAAAAGTCAAAAAATTAGCCAGGGTTGGTGGTATGCATCTCTAGTCCCTGCTACTCGGGAGGTTGAGGCAGAAGGATTGCCTGAGCCCAAGAGGTCAAGGCTGCAGTGAGGTGGAGATCGTGGCACTGCACTCCAGTCTAAGCAATAGAGTGAGACCCTGAGACCATAACCCTAAAAAAAAAAAAGACCTTTTTTGTGGATTTTTGGAGACCTACTTGGAAGAGAGAATCCCCAGTGTGCCTCATTCTGTGATCCAGGCAACATGACTGGTGCCCTCTCCGATAATTCCTCAGTTCCTACTAAGGTACACCATATAAAGCCTCTTTCTGCTGGGGTTTCCTCTCTTCAGCAGGCAAAAATCTTAGAAAGAGTGCTTTCAAGACCCTGGGGCCTGGCTACCTCCCAAAGGCATCATGGGTCCCCAAGTAAATATTCCAGTCCTGACCCCAACAAATTGTGAAAATGCATGCCATGATTGAAATCACTCATATAAAATTACCTTCATGTGATACCTGGGGGAGGGGCAAGGCTGATCAACATACTCTCAAACAACAGAGCTGAAACTGCTTGAGGAGTCAAGAAATGTTGAAAGACAAAAGTGGCTTCAATCTCCAGGGACCCCACCTCCCCCTGTACCTCCCTCTTGGACTGCCTCCATGATGGCTCAGTGCAGAGGGGTGAGGGAAAGTTCGTACCTGATGGTCAGGGGAATTGTTTTATAGACAACATCTATTGTAAAACCTAAGAATGGCATTCGAGATATTTATCAGACTTTTTACTCCCCTGGACCTGAATTCCTACCCAGGCCCAGAGCACCAAGAAGTCCTAATGGTCACAAGACCACCAGGAAGAGTCTCAACACCCCCCAATGATATCTTCAACCAATCAACAGTCCCTATCTCTCTGCCCACCAAGTTCCCTTTAAAAACTTTATCCTCTGAGTCTTCAGGGAGGCAGATTTAAGAGATTTTTTTCTCCTGCCCTCCTCCCTTAGCTGCTTTGTGATATTAAATTCTTTCTCCATAGTAATGGCTACATCAGTTTTATTTTTTCTGGGCAGTGGGCATAAGAACCCGGTTCAGCTATAATGCTCCCAAGAAACAGTTTAGTAGTTCAGATCCGGGAGCCACAGGGGTGGCCTAAACATTCTTTCCCATTAAAAAATCCTGAACTAGCTGGGCTCGGTGGCTCAGCCTGTAATCCCGCGCCTTTGGGAGGCTGAGGTGAGTGGATTGCCTGAGCCCGCGGGTTCGAGACCCGCCTGGGCAGCGAGACCTCATCTCTACAATAAATCAAAAAATCAGCCGGGCGTAGTCGCGCGTGCCTGTAATTCCGGCTACTCGGAAGGCTGAGGAGGAAGGATCACCGTAGCCCAGCAGGTCGAGGCTGCGGTGGCCGGGAGTGGCCACTGCACTCCAGTCTGGGCGACCGAGTGAGACTCCGACTCAAAAAAAAAAAAAAAAAATCCTGAACTCTCTGAGCAATCTTTAGTCTTTTATTAGATCTAGGCTAGAGGTAGGTGATGTGCCAAGACCAGGACTTGCGGGACCAGTTTGGTCACTTCTTAGTGAGTTCTGCATGGAAGGTCTAGCACCTCTCTTTAAAATGTGTATTCAGTGTTCACTGTCTGGGGAATGAGCCACCTGAGACCCAATCCCCACCACTACACAGTATGTCTATGTAAGGAATATGCATGTGTGCCCCCTGGATCTAAAATAAAAATTTTAAATAAATACATTAAATGTATGTGCTTTAGCCGGGCTCAGTGGCTCAGCCTGTAGTCCCACGCTTTGGGAGGCTGAGGTGAGTGGATTGCCTGAGCCCGCGGGCTCGAGACCCGCCTGGGCAACTTGGTGAGACCTCATCTCTACAATAAATCAAAAAATTAGCCGGGCGTGGTAGTGCACCTGTAGTTCCGGCTACTTGGAAGGCTGAGGCGGAAGGATCGTCGGAGCCCCGCAGGTCGAGGCTGCGGTGACCGGGAGCGGCCATTGTACTCCAGTCTGGGCAACAGAGTGAGACTCCAACTCAAAAATAAAAATAAAAAAATAAAAAATAAATGTATGTGCTTTGTGGGGGAAATGGGGAGGGTGGCAAGGGAGGTTGCCTATTGTTTGGGGTTTCAGCCAATACCCCCAGGTAACTAGAAAACTCTAGCCTATCATTCTGAACAAAAATTAAAATGATCCAGAAAATAAATGTATGGTAAAGTACAGGTGTTACCTATCCCAGAGGTACTCCTGCCTGTAGGTCACACTCCCAGCAAGGGCCTCCGAAATGTCAGGTCAGGCCCGCTGGATGTGTGAGTGTCTATGATCTGGTGCTGTGTGAAAAATGCAAAGACGTGCACAGAATTTAGCTTAGAAAATATAGTTTATTTAGAAAGTAAATTAGGGAGAGAAGAGAGACAGAGAGGAGATTTACCTCCCCAAGGGTGGGCAGGGGGTCAAAATTTAGGAAAGATGGCAACAGCCATAGCTCAATAAGCACATGGCCACACCAGAGTCTAGTAAGGCAATGGCAACTGGCTGCTCGTGGCTGAATTCTTTTAATCCTCCCCTTTGATTAAGGAGAAAGGTTGTTAAGGTGGTTGTGTGGTAGTCTGCTCCCCATCATCATGAAGGGGCAGGCAAGAGCAGGTACTGACATCAGGTGTTGGACAGCAGGCAGATGAGTGTGTTAGTCACATGATTGCTGCCATGGTGGTGAGGTCTCTCTGTCACGAAGATCATGAAGGGTTGATTAGGTTAACTTGAGTCTTATAGGTGAAGGCAAATACTTGAAACAGAAAACCTAATTAGTGCAAAACAAGCTGGGGAAGGGAGTTGTAAAACAATGATCTACAGCTACCTCTGAGAAACTGGTTCTGTCCTTGGTTAGTGATTAGAGGGTAAATGAACTGCTAGAAAAACGTGAGATTTAGAAAATGTTAAAATGACAGTTCATTGGATATATTAAATCCATGTCATGCCCTTCACTGCCTTAACAGAAGAGAAGGCAACCGTTGACTCAAATATATGGACTGCTAATGACAAAATTCCCCACACCAATGATAAACAAGAAGCCCTGACTCTACCCTCCACATGACTTTGCCTAACCTGGACTAGGCATCAGCATTCTGCAGGGGAAGCTGGGCCCTAACACCTGAGCTGACACAAAGACCCCTGGCAGTGCAGATGGAAGGTAACTCAGATAGTGACCGGATGCCCACGGGCTTGATTTGCATGCCTGCTCTTAATCCATGCAGGCTGCTGCAACCAAATATAACTGGGTGGCTTCTAGACAGCAGAAATGTATTTCTCACAGTTCTGGGGGCTAAGTCCAAGATCAAAGCACCTGTGATGTGGTGGCCCCAAATCTGAGATGGTTTGCATGTAATGTTTACCTATTCCAGAGAAGTCACCCAGAGGTCCAGCAGAGACACATTGGGTTATTACACTTACAGGAGGGCACTGATGGCAGCAGTTTGGCGAGGAATCCACACTTCGATTCTTGCTACCGCACAGTGTAGCAAGTGTTTTGTAATCAAGCGAGTTAATTACTCAAATTCCTACACAATGTTTACAATCACATTGATTAAGAGTGACTGCGTTATCTTTAGGTTGCTTGGTAATCTGCATCCTGTGATGGGTCACCTGCATCCCATTACTTACTACTAGGAATATGCACATATCCTGCAGAGACCAGCTTTGACCAGAAGCTGCTCCCCGAGGGAGGGACAGAAAGAAGCCAGACATGGGGGAAAGAGGCAATTACCTCACAGAACCAGCAGCTGTGGTGTTGGTGACCATCCCCCCGACTTTCTGGTTCACAGATGGCACTTCTTGCTGTGTCCTCACATGGTAGAAGGGGTGAAGGGTCTCTCTGTCATCTCTTTTAAAAGGGCACTTATTCCATTTATGCGGGCTCTGCTCCCATGAGCTAATCACCTCCCAAAGGCCCCTCCTATTACCATCACCTTGGGAGTTAGGATTTCAGCATATGAATTTTGGGGAGGACACAAACATCCAGACCATAGCATCCACCCTGCAGGTTGGTAGCAGACAATTGTATTTGGAAGAGCACTGAGGCTGCCTCCTGGTACAGCGAGAAAGAGCGCCACGATCGGTGCGCAACGTCTGCCGCGGCATGGGAGCAGACTGGTGGCTTAGAAATCCTCTGTGGTCACAGTCGGTCTTGGGTGCTCTGTTTACCAGTTGTGTGACCCTGGGGGAGTTAGGGAGTGGCTTAACCTCTGCACATTCATTTCTATAAACTGATAAAACCTGTGATATGGGGTTCTTATGAAGTCCAAATGAAGTGATATTCACAGAGCACCTGGAGCCTAGTTGTACGCCCCCCCAAAAATACCATTTCCTTTCTCTCCACTGATGCCCACGTGTCAGCATTTTGGTGTCTATACATCAATGGACACAGAAACAAGGAGGAATACTTACCACTTAGACTCTGCATCACACAGATGCAAACCCACCTGGAACTAAAAACAGAGGCATCATTAAATTAATCACGAGGCCGGGCTCGGTAGCTCAGCCTGTAATCCCAGCGCTTTGGGAGGCCGAGGTTAGTGGATTGCCTGAGCCCACGGGTTCAAGACCCGCCCAGGCAACTGGGCAAGACCTCATCTCTACAATAAATCAAAAATTAGCCTGGCATGGTAGTGCGCGCATGTAGTTCCAGCTCCTTGGAAGGCTAAGGCGGAAGGATCACTGGAGCCTAGCAGGTCAAGGCTGCGGTGGCTGGGAGCATGCCATTGCACTCCAGTCTGGGCGACAGAGTGACTCCAACTAAAAAAAAAAATTAATCACGAGCCCTTCCTAGGTGTGACAAAATTCTGCTGGCATCGTTTCTTGGGTGTGCCTTCTAGTTGGAATCTACAGGGACAGGTTTTCAGTTTATAAAGATCAGGTGGTTTTGCTGTGAACCTGTGAGATAATCTCACCTGCTCCGTACTACACGTGTGTGCACACACATGTGCACACATGTACAGGCACTCACACATGCCCTTTCTGGAGGGCAGGGAGAGGGAAGCAGGAGCTGGAGGCCACCCCCCAACCCCAGGACATCTCCATAAAACAAGGTATCATAGAAATCTTTTCAGCTTACTCAAGAGGAACCATTTCCATCTGACTTCAGATCAGCCTTTGCCTTCTCTTAGGGATACTAGGTCTAGACTAAGCATTTCAGTAGCATCTTTTCATTGTGTCTTACAGCAATCCCACAAGGCAGGCATTATATTCCACCAAACTTGTAGAGAGAACTGGGCACAAAGAAGTGTCAATATGAGATTACAGTGTCTGCCCCAGAGCTCGATCCAGATCTGTACCCCTTGGGAGAGTTGCTGAGCCGTCCACCTACAAGCCTGACCCTCCAAGTTCACAGATAGTTCCAAGCATGTTGGCACATCCTCCCCTCCTGAAGATGACCAAGAGCTTCACCAGGTGCCTTATCTTCCACCTCACACACCTCATAAAGGCAGAGAAGAGTCCCCCCACTGTCCCCCATGCTGGGTCATCACTTCACCCACCCTGGCGGGGACCACAGCCACAAGATGAGGCCTTCTTTTGCTGACTGCCGGGACCTGAGAAGTATTGGGTGGACAGTGCAGGCTCTGTGGGCCCCCCCCACTGAAGAAACACAGCAGAAACAACTCCCAGGGGACATCTGAAGGTGTGGACCAGCACTGCCATCTGCCCTTTTCCTTTATACTCCTAAAGGGCCTAGAAAGGCATCTCCATGAGGGGCAGCCAGGAGGGCTCCTGCCTTGAGAGGAGCCAGAACAAACAGCTGACTCATGGACAGGTGTGGACAGAGGGGAGGTGGGGTGGATTTGTGAGCCTGAGGGTGCTAATCCCTGCTTCTCCCCTGACCCACATGTGACCCAGCCCTCCTAGAGATCCAGAGGGAGGTGACAAATACCACACTAGCTCCTGAGAAAGATCAGTTGCTGCTCTGGAGTAGGATGGCAGAAGCAGCCCTCAGCAGGAAGATCAGAGGCTAAATGGAAACTCAGTGGTCCATGTGACCAGCATCTGACCATTTCAGGGCATTTCATAATACAAGCCCAAACTGGGAGCCTTGGTCAATCTATATTTCTCTGCCTCTGTGCATCATCTGTGCTGACCCAACTAGTATTTATTGGTTAAATGAGTTCATGAGGATGAATGAGACTCTCACAAATGAACCAGGGGATTGTCAAAGTTTCAAATTCACACTTCCACAGATAAGGAGGGAAAGAAAGTGACATTTGTTGGGGGCAGAAGTGCCAGGTTTAGCAAATAAAGGTACAGGATTTCCAGTGAAATTTGAATTTCAGTAAAACAGCAACTAATTTTTTTAGTGTAAGAATGTCCTAAGCATATTTGGGATATACTAAAAATTCCTGTTATTTGCTGGGCATGATGGCTCACATCTGTGATCCCAACACTTGGGGAGGCTGAGGCAAGAGGATTGCTTGAGCCCAGGAGTTCAAGACCAGCCTGGGCAACATCGCAAGTCAAAAAATTAAAAATTAAATAAAAATTAGCCAGATGTAGTGGCACATGCCTGTAGTTTCAGCTACTCGGGAGGCTAAGGTGAAAGGATTCCCTGAGCCCAGGAGATTAAGGCTGTGGTAAGCCATGAGCGCACCACTGCACTTTAGTCTGGGCGGCAGAGAGACCCTGACTCAAAATAAAATAAAATAAAAATTCCTGTTATTATCTGAAATTCAAACTCAACTGGGTGTCCTGTTTTTATCTGGCAACCCTAGCTGGATGGCCAAGGGGCATCAGATGTCATCTCCACATTTTCTTATTCAGTTCTCATATGGCCCTGGGAAGGAGTGAATATTAAGTTATATTAACCCCATTGTACAGATGAGAAAAGGGACACTTTGAGGGGTAAGTGGATATGCTTAATGTTCACAGTTTAGAAAAAGAGGATGGCAAACTGGAACCTCGAGCCTCTGATCTTCCCATTGAGGGCTGCTCCCTCCACCCAACTCTTTGGTGGTCGGGGGCCTGGCAAAGCAAGGAAAGCATGTGGTTGGCCCTAAGCTGTCAGGGAACCCACATCATTAAGGCCAGGAGCACAGGAACACAGGCCAAGTCCGTGTGAGCAACACTACACACGAGGGACAGGCCAGAGGAAACTGCCACCTCAAGTTCATAATTCATGCCTTTGCTCCCAAGTCATTCAGGGTCATGTGTGAAATGCCTGGATGTTACACCAATAATAACCACCTCAATACTACTACTACTACTAATAATAATAATAATAATAGCAATACAGGGACAATAATAACAGTAGGTCTTTTGTGCCAGGCATTATGAATAACGCTTTGTAGCCATGACTTCTTTTAATGTCTACCACCACCAAAAATAGTCATTTTATTACTAGTACTAATAACCACCATCTGTTGAACATGCCCATGTGTCAGGCCCATGCTGGTACATTATGTCATTATCTCACTTAACACAAACAGAGATCCTATCTGGTGTCTCAGATGAAGATCAGAGAAGTTAAGGCCTAAGGTCACACAGCCATCAGAAGTCAAGCCTAGATCTGCCTTATTCTGAGTGCTTTCTGCTGCTCCATACACTGCTGGTGTGAGCACAGAGAGGCTCCTGGAGCTCCTACCTAGGTAGTTTGTCTCCACTGAAGGAAGGGAGGCTGAACAAGACAATGTGAGTTCCAGTCAGCTCTGCCACATCGTTTCACCCAGACAAAGGGATCTGGGTCAAAACAACCTCACTTCCCTTCGGATTAATCTATCCTGGAGTGAAACTTCAAAATAAGTCTAGGACCCATAATGCCACTCGATAAGGTCTCACAGCGAATGCCCTCATCTCTCCCATGTAACTTCTGGGTTACTTCCTCACGGAAGCTGGGCTCAGCGAGTGCCTGTCATGGGTCTGGTGCCCACCTTCCTGTCGAGGCCACTTTCCAGCCCCGAATCCTTAGGCTGGGTGGGGTTAATGATCAAAATGGTATAACCAGGTTCCTGCAAATGAGAAACTGACATGTCAATCTTTTCAAATTAACTATGGCTTCAGTAACATCCATCCAAATTTCTATGGAACTTTTCTGGGAAAACCTCACACATTTGGAAAAATAAATAAGAAATGTAAGGGTTTCTTCATTTTAAAAGTCCTTTTGCATATTAAAAGTAAAACAAAGTTGAAACATGAATGACAAACTAAAAAAATGTGGACAATACACATGACACTGGGTTCATATCTCTAATACACAAAGGAAATGCTTTCTTTAATATACAAATGTAGTGCTTCTTCATTTTAACATTTATTAAATTAAAATTGCAAAGTATAAGCAAGTATAAACAGACACATTAACCAAGCAGAATTAAGAACCCAGAACTGTATCTTATACAAAAAACGTGACATATGATAAAGGGTGCCACCGTAAGTCAACAAGAAAGGGATGAATTATTTAACAAAAGGCTCTGAGGAACTGGAAAAATATGAATTTAAAACACATATCACTTCACACTCAAACACCCTTCCAGGTTACTGTTAAAATGTAAAAAATAAATAAATAGAAAAGACTACATAAACATAAAAGCAACAAAAGACATCACAAAGAAAATAATCAGTTAATATAATCACAACCAACTTAAAATTCTTATACGGCAAAATCTTAACAGTAGGTTTAAATTTGCACACTTGTCCAATGATCTCCTCAGGATATGCTTAGATGGCTGGACTCTCTGGGTCAAAGAATACGCCCATTTTAATGGTAGCTCATACGGTCTGTCAAGCTGCCCTTCAGAAAGTCTGAGCCAATTACACCTCCAGTAAGAGTTTCTGCGAGCCTACTGATCTCACACTGACTGCCACCTGACGCTGGGAATCTCTACCATTACTGCCAATCCAGCAGCTAGTCAGGAACTCTTTTTATTTTTTTAATATGCATTTCTTTCATTATAAGCATGAATGAACATACTTATTTCTCATTTGCTTTTTCTTTTATAAACTGCCTATTTATATCTTTTGGCCACTTTTTTTTTTTTGAGTTGGTGTCTCTGTCACCCAGATGAGTGCAGTGACCACTCCTGGCCACCGCAGCCTCGACCTGCTGGGCTCCAGCAATCCTTCCACCTCAGCCTTCCAAGTAACTGGAACTACAGGCGTGCGCTACCACGCCCGGCTAATTTTTTTGATTTATTGTAGATATAAGGTCTCGCCAAGTTGTCCAGGTGGGTCTTGAACCCACGGGCTCAGGCAATTCGCTCACCTCGGCCTCCCAAAGCACGGGATTAAAGGCTGAGCCACTGAGCCCGGTTTGGCCACTTTTTAATTAAAGAACTTACCTTTGTTAATTTGTAAATTTCCCTTGTGTATTAGAGATATTAACCCAGAGTCTTGTGTATTATCATTTTTTTAGTTTGTTCATTACTCTCAATATGCAAAAGGGCTTTAAAAAAATTTTGTGTTTGAATCTATAAAATATCATTTTATAGTTTCTTTTGGAATCATGCCTTCTGCACTCCAAGACTAAAAATATTCAACTATTTTTTAGTATTTTATGGTTTCATTTTTTATATTTGAATTCTTTATTATCTTCTATTTATTTTAGTATAAAAGATGAGATAAGGATTCAGTTCTATGGTTTTCTTATTAATAGGAAAAAGATATTTCAAGCCACCTTTATAAAATATATGTGTAAATTCTGATATTTATATTTGCACACATGCCCGCATATATACACATGTGCTCATACACTCCCTCAGGTCTTTCTGAAAGATCTTGTTCCATTGGCTGTCTGTTCCTGCATTGGTGTCAAACACACTTAGTTACTATAGATTGGTTTTAAAATGCAGTGGGGCAAGTTCCTTGTTTTTACTTGCCATTTTCAGAACCATCCTGGCTATTCTCATACTGAGCTTTGAAAGTCATTTGGAATCCCTTTGGGAGTCCACTGACATTACATGGCATTTGTAGATTGGCTTGAGACATGCGTCTTTTTAACAATGGGTCCTCCCATCCGATAACAAGATTTGTCTTGCCATGTTATTTCTCTCAGAACAGTTTCATAAAGATTTTTTTTAGTTTAGTTTTGTTTTGGGCTTTGGTTACACGAATCCTTGGTATTTTATTTTATTGATGCTGATGTGAATGAAATATATTTTTCATTGTATTTTCTGATTATCACTGATATATAAGAAACTCAAATTTTATATGTAATTTTAAATATAATTAAGTATATAATTTTATATATTTGTTTTGTACACTCTATTGAATTATATTATTTCTAAAAGTTTCTTATGTTCATCTTTGTAGGCAATCATATCATCTTCAAATGAAGATAATTTTGCCTCCTTCTTTCCAGTATATAGACGTCTTGTTTAATTATCTTGCTCATTGTATTGACTAGCACTTTTAGAACAAGGAAATAATGGTGACACTCATCTTTTTCAGACTTTAATGTGACTGTGTCTAATTAAACATAATGCTGACTGTTAGTTCGAGCTTTTAAAATCATGTTATGGACTTTCATGTGACTTTTCTGCATTAAAACGATCATATGGGTTTTCATATAAGGTTGATTCTATTAACAGATTTTCTAATTTTATAAAATCTCTGCATTCCTGGAATACATTTTACCTAGTTAAGGTACAGTCCTCGAAGCATATTGCTGGATTCTATTGCCAACATTTTATTTGATATTTTTCATCAATGTCTATAAATGAGATAGAGATGTAAGCATTATGTGTGTGCTCTGAATGTTATAATTTCTGTCTTGTGCAATTAGAGCTTTTTTTTTTTTAAGGAAAATTCTTACTCTGGAAGGCAGGGCAGAAAAATCAAGTGCATCATAATAGTAATACTGATTATCTGAGTGGTGTGGATTATCTGGGTGTGGTGGCTCAGCCTGTAATCCTGCGCTTTGGGAGGCTGAGGTGAGTGGATTGCCTGAGCCTGAGGGTTTGAGACCCACCTGGGCAACTTGGCGAGCCCTCATCTCTACAATAAATCAAAAAATTAGCCGGGCATGGTAGCGTTTGTGTGTAGTTCCAGCTACTTGGAAGGCTGAGGTGGAAGGATTGCTGGAGCCCAGCAGATCGAGGCTGCAGTGGCCGGCAGCGGCCACTGCACTCCAGTCTAGGCAACAAAGTGAGACTCCAGCTCAAAAAAAAAAAAGAAAGAAAGAAAAGAAAGCAGACTGTTTGTCTGGGGATCTCAGCAAAACTAGGTGATCTTGCTTTATAGAGAATTAGCATTTTAGGTCAGGCGCAGTGGCTCATGCCTGTAATCCCAACACTTATGGAGGTAGAGGCAGGAGGATCACTTGACTCAGGAGTTCAAGACCATCCTGGACAACATAGCAAGACCTTCTTATTACAAAAAAAAAATTAGCCAGATGCGATGCCACATACCTGTAGTCCCAACTACTCAGGAGGTGGAAGGATCACCTGAACCCAGGAAGTCGAGGCTGCAATGAGCAGTGATTGTGCCACTGCACTACAGCCTCAGTGCCAGAGTGAGACTCTGACCAAAAAAAAAAAAAAAAAAAAATCTAGCCGGGCTCGGTGGCTCAGCCTGTAATCCCGTGCCTTTGGGAGGCTGAGGTGAGTGGATTGCCTGAGCCCACGGGTTCGAGACCCGCCTGGGCAGCGAGACCTCATCTCTACAATAAATCAAAAAATCAGCCGGGCGTGGTAGCGCATGCCTGTAATTCCGGCTACTTGGAAGGCTGAGGCAGAAGGATCGCCGGAGCCCAGCAGGTCGAGGCTGCGGTGGCCGGAAGCGGCCACTGCACTCCAGTCTGGGCAACCAAGTGAGACTCCAACTCAAAAAAAAAAAAAAAAATCTAATCTAAAGTTAGCATTTTAGATTGTGTGAGACTAGAGATTTCAAACAGCCCCTAGCCACAAATGAGGACCTACAGTCTCACACAATGCACTAGTATATGGTTAGTGACATATTTTTTCCCCCAGTGTTTCCTAAGCACTGCATCCACTTTGTTTTTGGTTTGGGGTGTTTTTTTTGTTTGTTTTTTTGAGTTGGAGTCTCATTCTGTTGCCCAGTCTGGAGTGGAGTAGCATGCTCATGGCCACCGCAGCCTCGACCTACTGAGCTCACGCGATCCTTCCGTCTCAGCCTTCCAAGTAGCTGGAACTAGAGGCATGCCCCACCACACCCAGCTATTTTTTTTTTTTTTTTTTTTAATTTTAGAGATGAGGTCTCACCAAGTTGCCCAGGCTGGTCTCAAACCCATGGACTCAGGCAATCCTCTCACCTCAGCTTCCCAAAGTGCAGAGATTATGGACATGAGCCACCGTGCCCGGCCTGCAACCCACTTTGAATAACTTTCTTGAGATATTAAAAATTTCAAAATGCTGATGTTATGAGACGTTAAAAAAAAAAACATTGTGTGTATGTGAACCTATTCCCTTCATTGCAATGATCAAGTTATCCCTCAAATGAAGCTGAGGGCAAGGCTTGGCCTGGGAGGGCCCTCACACTGCTGAAGCCCGCCATAGGGCTGCACTGACCGTTAAAGGAGAAACATTAATCTCCCAGTCAGCAAAGGAACCCATTGCTCCTATCATTCCTAAAGGATGTCAGATGTCTGTTGCTGGGAAGGTATAACACAATACTTTTTCTTCCCAAAGAACTCACAGTCTGGGGGAGAGAGATTTATTTTTTTAGGTCAGGGTCTCACTCTGTCACCCAGGCTAGAGTGCAGTGCACAGTCAACCTCCTTCTGCCTCAGCCTCTCGAGTAATTGGATCTACAGACACACACCGCTGGGCTATTTTTGGTTTGTTTTGTTTTGTCTTTTGTAGCGACAAGGTCTTGCTATGTTGCCCAGGCTGGTCTTAAACTACTAGGCTCAAACAATCCTCCTGCCTCAGCCTCCCAAAGTACTAGGATTACAAGTATGAGCCAATGCGCCCGGTCAGGAGAGACAGATTTTTAGGAACAATGACACTGACATTAGAACTCACAGAAAGACTTGCGCAGGGCATGATGAGAGCTCAGAGTAAAGGCTCCTACCTGGCTTCTCCTGGGCATCTTCCCCAGGGAGCTGGTACTCAGGCTAAGAAGACACACTGGGACAGCTAGGTCAGGAAGGCCTGATGAGAAGGCCGGAACCCCATCCCTGGGGGAAACTGCACCCACTGTATTTCCTTGAATCTAAGACACTGTAGATTATAAGCTACACCATGAATTTCTCAGCCTTTAGCCCTGCACTGGCACAACCCTGAGAATGGGCATCTCTGTCCTTTTGCATCCTGGATACCTCACTCCCCTCATGGAGTCCTGGCCCTGTTTAAATTACGTATTCTTTAAAAAGACTTTATGTTTTAAAGCAGTTTTAGGTTCACAGCAAATGTGAGAAGATACAGAGATTTCCCATATACTCTCTGTCCCCACACACACAACTTATACAACCGATGACCCTCCATGGACACATCATAACCACCCAGAGTTCACCGTTCACATTAGAGTTCACTATTGGTGGTGCACATTCCATTTTTGTTTTGTTTTGTTTTGTTTTTGAATCAGTCTCACTCTGTGACCAGAATGGATTGCAGTGGCACAATCATAGCCCACCACAGCCTTGATCTCCTGGGCTCAAGTGATCCACCTGCCTTAGTCTCCTGAGTAGCTGAGACTACAGGTGCACACCACCACACCTGGTTAATTTTTTTTTAATAATAGAGATGAGTTCTCACTATGTTGCCTAAGCTGGTCTCAAACTCCTGGGCTCAAGAAATCTTCCCATCTCGGCCTCCCAAAGGGCTGGGATCACAGGCATGAGCCACCATGCCCAGTCAGTAGTGCACATTCTATGGATTTGGACACATTTATAATGACATGTATCCACATTATAGTACCATAGTATAGTACCAGAGTAGTTCTACTGTCCTAAAAGTCCTCTGTGCTCAACTGTCAATAGCATACATTTATCAAAACATTAACGTATCACTTCCTTCTAGTATCATAATCAACATTTAAACCTAAGCTTGTTTTGTATTCAACACCTGAAGATTCTTGGGGATAATATTTGGCCCTCAGCAGCTATGCAAAGCACCCACAGTGGCATCTGCTTTCCATAACAAGGACTTGTGCCCTTGACCTTTACAATACTTTCAAAATTGTAAGTTCCAGGCCTGTGGAAGAATCCTAAGTTTGCCTGAATTTCAAGTTCCTCTTGAAATTTCTTCTTTCCTAAATGGGTTTTCACAATATGGAAATTATATGACTTCTCTTGAAAGTCAACCAGAAGTTTGTGATAAACTGTTCATTACTCTAACTTTTCCTAATTCTGAAAATTCTAGGATCTATTCTGAGAGAGTTGGCCATCTCTACTGCCAGAGAGTCCACTGCCTGGCATGTGCAAGCTGTCTTCTGAATTTCCATTTCAAAGCTATATCATTGTGTGACCTTTTTGGAAACACTAAGTAACAATTAAGATTCTAAATGTAAGATTTAGTCATCTGAGTTGTCATCTAAGCAAATAGCTCAGCAAAATGCACAGGGGATAAGCAGATAAGCCATGCCAAGGTCACCAGTATTCAGAAGACAAGACACTCAGGACACAACCTGGCTGCTGGTAGCTAAGTTTCTTTTGAAAGGAGTAAAAGACATAGTCCAAGTTGACAAGCCAGGGTTGAATGTCTGCTTCTTTGTGGCCTACGAGTCAAGGATAGTTTTTACTTTTTTTTTTTTTTTTGAGTTGGAGTCTCATTCTGTTGCCCAGGTTGCAGGGCAGTGGCATACCATGGCTCACTGCAACCTCAGCTTTCTGAGCTCAGGTGATCCTTCTGCCTCAGTGCTCAAATTACTGGGACTATAGGGCATGCCACCATACCTAGCTTTTTTTTTTTTAAGACAAAGTCTTACTATGTTGCCAAGGCTGGTCTCGAACTCCTGGATTCAGGCAATCCTCCCGCCTTGGCCTCTCAAAGTGCTGGATAACAAGAATGAGCCACTTGCACCTAGCCAGTTTTTGCATTTTTAAATGGTTGGGGAAAAGTTGGAAAGAATAATACTTTGTGATACATGGAAATTATATGAAACTCAAATTTCAGTATTGCTACATAAAATTTTACTGGAACACACAGTAAAGCCCAGTTTTAGAAATATTATATATGTGAAAAGCTATAGTGTCTTTGGATGGAACTGATAAAGGAATTAGAAATATTCACTCTTTTCCCAGATGTTTAGACTGAAAGAATGTGGGGAGATGGGTCAGTAGCTAGAAAGAGACAAGGATCAAGGAGGAGTTGACTTTTTTGAGGCCTTCTTTACATTTTTAAGATGGGAGATGCCTACATGTGTTTATATGAGAGTCAGGAGAGATAGAGTTAGGTATGATCAGTTTACACCTAAGGGAACCAATGACTTAAGGAGCTTAAGTAACTCATGTGACTTCTTGTGTCCCCATTTTACAGATGAAGGAACAAAGGACTTAACAAGGTTGAGTATCTCATACAAATTCACATGGTTCACAACAGGTCAAATCAAATCTTAAACCCATATCGGTCTGACTCCAAGGCCCTCATCCCTAACTGCTAGGCTGCCTAACCACCTAGTTCATAGGCAAGTTAACATGAGAACAAAGAGCCTGTGGTCCCACAGTTAGTGTTGGCATCAGGAGCCTCACCACCCCTAACCAAAGCTCTGTTTATTCAAGGTACTACTTCCTTATTAAAACCTGTACTGTAGCCGGCTCGGTGGCTCAGCCTGTAATCCCGCACCTTGGGAGGCTGAGGTGAGTGGATTGCCTGAGCCCACGGTTCAAGACCCGCCTGGGCAACTTGGTGAGACCTCATCTCTACAATAAATCAAAAACTAGCCGGGCGTGGTAGCGCGCACCTGTAGTTCCAGCTATTTGGAAGGCTGAGGCAGAAGGATCGCTGGAGCCCAGCAGGTCGAGGTTGCGGTGACTGGGAGCGGCCACTGCACTCCAGTCTGGGCGAAAGAGTGAGACTCCAACTCAAAAACAAAACAAAACAAAAAAAAACCTGTACTGTGGCCAGGTGCGGTGGCTCACACGTATAATCCCAACACTTTAGGAGGCCAAGGTGAGAGGATTGCCTGAGCCCACGGGTTCAAGACCAGCCTGGACAACTTGGCAAAGCCTCATCTCTACAATAAATCAAAAAATTAGCCAGGCATGATGATGTGTGCCTGTAGTTCCTGCTATTGGAAGACTGAGGCAGAAAGATCACCTGAACCCAGCAGGTCGTGGCTGTAGTGGCCATGAACATGCCACTGCACTCCAGCCTGGGCGGCAGAGTGAGACCCCACCTCAAACAAACAAACAAAAAAGCCTGTAATGCCAATTCTAAGATTTTTATACTTTCCAACTTTCCTGTGAAAATTTTCCCTTGAGAAAGTCAGAGGATAGCAAATAATGCTTCCACCATTGAAACTGAGTGATTCTAAGGAAATGTATAGAAACTCAGAATACTGATGGTATCCCCCTCATGTAATAAAAGAAAGACTGAGACAGTGAGACCCAGCGACTTGCTCGGGGTTTATGAACAGATTTAAGAACATCTCGGCCGGGAGCAGTGGCTCATGCCTATAATCCCGGCACTTTAGGAGGCTGAGGTGAGAGGATTGCCTGAGCCCACAGGTTCAAGACCAGCCTGGGCAACTTGGCAAAGCCTCATCTCTACAATAAATCAAAAAATTAACTGAGCATGGTGGCGTGTGCCTGAAGCTCCAGCTGCTTGGAAGGCTGAGGCGGAAGGATCGCCTGAGCCCAGCAGGTAGAGGCTGCGGTGGCCGTGAGCATGCCACTACACTCCAGCCTGGGCAACAGAGTGAGACTCCAACTTAAAAAAAAAAAAAACAAGAACATCTCCAGCCATTTGTTTTAGTTAGCACTAGACCAGACTATGAGCTCTTTGAGCTATGACTGCCATGTTTTCTTAGCTTTGGCCCCCTCCCCACCTTGGGGAAGTGGGTGACTCTCCTCTCTCTCTCTCTCTAACTTTCTAAATAAACTATATTTCCCAATCTAAAAAAAAAGAACATCTCCAAGAGTCCAGATAAGCAAGAGGGACATTCTAGGGACACTGGGAGGAACCCGAGCATATCCACCAGGACAATATGGACATTGCTGTTGCCAGTGTGCCTCTGGGGTGTGACACCAAAACTAGGCTGCAGCAGAGCTGTCATGCCCTGGCTTCTGTCCCAAAGGGTGACAGTTTTCTTCCCATCCCTTGCCGGTGTCAGGCGGCAGCCCGACTCACAAGGAGGGGGCCCATCTGTCTGGGATTGCTACTTCCTCCTCACCACAACAGAGGATCTCTGCCAAACTGATGTGTCTATAAATGTCTCCACCTACAACTTGCAGGGAGCCCTGGATTCCACCTTCTGGAATGGCTTGCTAAAGCTAAAGAGGGCATTTCTTCTCCAGCACTCTGGAAGATAATGGGGAAGACAAAGGCCCTCACATGAAACCCACAAAGTAGGGATGAAAGAGATGAAGCAATCCAACAGTGACAGATCTTGTGATAACTGCAACTCAAAAATAAAACAAGTCCCTGCTCACATGGTGTCTCGCACCTCTAGCTTTGTGCTGTGACTGCTTTGCAAGGGGAAATTGGCTCAGGCCACTGCTAGAGCACAGCTGACCCCAGAAAGGCCTTATAGCCTGGAGCCAGAGACGCAACTCCTCCGCTTGTTTGTGGTCTGGGGTCTACAGCTGCAGTACTTTGATCTGCCCCTTTTTCTCTCTAGGCAGGAACCAGGGGTTAAGCGGGACCTTAAAAGATCACCAAGGCGGTCATAGCAGGGAAAGAAACAACAGAAGGATGCTTGAGTTCTGGTCCCAAATATTTCTAGTTTTTCTCTTCCTGCTCTGAGGATTGAGCAGGTCCAACAAGAAGTCTAAAGTTACATTTGGGTAAATAAAGTGGGCCCAGTGCAGTGGTTCATGTCTGTAATCTCAGCACTTTGGAAAGTTGAGGCGGGAGGGTTGCTTGAGACCAGTAGTTTGAGATCAGCCTAGGCAAGTTCTCATCTCTACAAAAAATAAAAACATTAGCCGAGTATGATGGCACATGTCTGTAGTCCCAACTTCTCGGGAGGTTGAGGTAGAAGGATTGCCTAAGCCTGGGAGGTCGAGGCTGTGGTGAGCTGTGATCATGCCACTGTACGCTAGCCTAAGCAACAAAGTGAGACCAAGAAAGGAAGGAAAGAAGGAAGGAAGGAGGGAGGGAGGGCAGGAAGGAAGGAAGAAAAGGAAGGAAAGAAAGAAAGGAGGGGAAGGGAGGGGAGGGGAGGAGCCAAACTATTTCAGCAAACATGTCTCAAGCTTCTAGGGGAGAAAATAACCAGATTGAACATCTTTCAACCAGTGAACCCAGGGGAGAGGAACACCCCACACTCAGCCCTCCCATCCTTTAATGACCAGGTGTTGTGGGGAGCTTGGCCAGGGTAAGGAGGGCCCAAAGCAGATCCACTCAACCCTGGCTACATGGAAACTTATCTGGGGGAGCTGTAATACATTCTGATGCTTAAGTTCACCAGACAACTATACCAGAACATCAGAAGGAAGTTCTGGGCTTTGACTATTTTTATAAAAGTTCCCTCATCCTGTTCCTGAGAACTACTGGCCTAAAGGCTCAGAGGAAGGAGTGCTTCGGCAAACAGGAGTGCCCATAGAAGCCGCTATCATGTTCAGACACAAAACAGATATTGGCATCCCCAAGATGCAGATCCCGACCTATTTAAAGAATGTTCCAGGAGTATCGTTGGCTTCACTTGCTTCCTCTCCGCCTGCCCCGCCCCAGATAGTGGATGTGCAGAGTTATAGCAGACATCTTTTTGGAAACAAACACCTCTCTGTTCCTTTGAGGGAGGTTCTACTGGGACTGTCCATCAAGGTCCCCACCTCCTGGCTAAGCGGGGGGGGGGGCAAACTAAGCCACTCCAACCCTCTCTCCCAGGAATCTGACACTGGATGAAGTAACACAGGAGTAGAAAATGGTTAGAGCTGAGTTATGCTGGCATCAACCCAAGAGTCCTGGAGCCTCCCTGATGCCTAAGATTTGAACGTTAGGCCCCTCCTGCTGTGAGCTGCTCTGAATCCAACACATCCCTTTTTGCTTCAATTAGCCAGAATTGGTCTCTATTGCTTGCAATCAAGGAACTCTAATTGATGCCTTTATTGGCTACAGGAGGCTAAGTTTTGCTCTGGTAACAATTCCAAATCTCAGTTTATAACACAAAGACTGGTTTCTTGATCATGCTACATGCCCATCACAGTCCACTGGGGCTCTGTTCTGTGTCAACCCTCGAAAATTACCAGTGACTGTGGTGGGGAAAAGAACATCCCGGAAGGTCTCACAGGGCCCCATTAAACACTCTGGCCATGGTGGCACAAACCAAAATAATCTCCGTGGCACCACTCAATTGTTCATTGTAACCCCACAGTGCAATATTTGGCAAACAACACAAATGGTCTTCAGCTACATTATTATAACAGCAAATATACTGTAGATAATAAGCTATATTACAGCTTCAGTAAGTTTTTGTGGGCTAGCTTGGAAACCTGACCACTATTCAAAACAGTGTTCCTATGAAAAACATGTGCCAAGTTTCAAGCTTCTGGCTTATAAAATAAGTTGGAACACAATCTGTTAGTAAATTGAGACTCCTTATACTTAAGAAATTATTTTAGAAACATGGCCCCAGAATTTGACAGGCTGAATTGAATATTCTACCATAGCTATGAGAACAAGAACCAGCTACATAATTTGTGGGGCCCAGGGTTGGGATGTCTTGTTCAAAAAGCAGGGAGAAAGTGTTGTGAAAGATACTAAAATATAAAGTTTTTCATTTCTTCCTCTGTCTCTCTCTTGATTTGTCATGTTTTCTTTCTTTTTTTTCTTTTTTTGAGTTGTAGTCTCACTTTGTCACATGCTGCTCACAGCCACCACAGTCTCAACCTGCTGGGCTCAGGTGATCTTTCTACCTCAACCTTCCAAGTAGCTAGAACTACAGGCATGTGCCACCATGCCCGGATAACTTTTTATTTATTTATTTATTTATTTATTTATTTATTTATTTATTTATTTATTTATTGTAGAGACAAAGACTCACCAAGTTGCCCAGGCTAGTCTCAAACCCCTGGACTCAGGAAAGCCTCTAGCCTCAGCCTTCCAAAGTACTGGGATTACAGGCTTGAGCCACTGCACCTGGCTTGTCATCTTTTCTTGTTTGCTATATAATGTTGTTCTCAGGGAAAAAAGTAAATTTTTAAATCATAGCATAATTTTTGTGTTCATTTTTATACTGTGTAATGCAAGGTTTAAGCGCAAATATAAGACCATTTTACACATTTCCTATTTCAGAATTGACACACGGCAGTTCATTCTTAACAGAACAGTGAAAAAGGCTGCAAAAAACTCAGCTAATTTTATTTTACATCCTAATTCAAAGCAGAATACCTCCAGCTTACTGCCAAGGAAGGAAAGACTAAAAGGAAAAGGTAAGCCGGGCTCAGTGGCTCAGCCTGTAATCCTGCGCCTTTGGGAGGCTGAGGTGAGTGGATTGCCTGAGTCCGCGGGTTCGAGACCCGCCTGGGCAGCGAGACCTCATCTCTACAATAAATCAAAAAATCAGCTGGGCGTGGTAGCGCATGCCTGTAATCCGGCTACTTGGAAGGCTGAGGCGGAAGGATCGCCGGAGCCCAGCAGGTCGAGGCTGCGGTGGCCGGGAGTGGCCACTGCACTCCAGTCTGGGCGACAGTGTGAGACCAACTCAAAAAAAAAAAAAAAAAGGAAAAGGTACTATGGGTTGCCATATCTTTCCCTTTCCTTTCATGTCATCATATTCAGTTCACATGCTGGGCTAATACAGGAAAGTAGCAGGAGTAAGAGCATGCAGTAGGGCTCTCTGGTAATTTGTGTTTCTTGGCTTCTTTCTGTGTTCAGGGCAAGTTCTGATTCAAGCAAAAAGCATGGTCTCTTATGCTGTCAGGGCTCCTGCTTACATAGGTATAGACATAACACACTTACTTTTGTTAGAAGAAAAACTTCAGACAAATTAAATTTTGTAGAGTTTGAGCAAAGAACAATTCATGAATTGGGCAGCACTCTGAACCAAGAGAGGTTCAGAGAATAACATCCAGCAATCTGGACAGGCAGTATTTATAGACAGAAAAAGGAAGTAAGGTTCAGAAACAGTTTGATTGGTTACAGCATGGGATTTGCCTTATGGGACATGGTCTTATCACTTGACAGCCTGCGATTGCCTAACACTCAGCTATTTGTTACAAGGATATACTCCTTAAGTTAGGTTGCAGTTTGTTTACATACTAAGTTACATTGCAATTCAGTTGCAGTTCATAATATACAGAGGCAGCTTTCGGCCAAAGTTAATTTAACACTTTGTACCTACTTTGAGTCTCACTGAACTCCCACAGATCATGGGTTCACTGGATTTCTTTCTGTGTTCCTGAGACATGATGAACATTATATGTAAATGGGTAGCAAGGACCAGTGTCAGACTTTTATATTGCATTTATCTCTGTCTCACATGTGTGCTCAGTTGACCTACTCAACTTCACTTACAAAGCAGGAGTTTTAAAGAAAAAAAATGATTAAGAATTTTGAGGCTGGCTGCAGTGGTTCACACCTATAACTTCAGCACTTTGGGAGGCCAAGGTGAGAGAACTGCCCGAGCCCAGGGGTTTGAAACCAACCTGGGCAACTTGGTGAGACCTCATCACTACAATAAATTTTTTTTAAATAAGAATTTTGAGGCTGTTCCAGCAGAGTATGAAACCAAGTACAGGGACCCTCCTGAAGCCCCCTGCAGCTACACAGTACATTTCCATGATAACAGTATCCCCTTACCCCTAACCCTGCCACAAAATCCACTAGACCCACATTTAGCAACTCCGAGTAACACTGTTCTAAGAGGTATGAAGTAGACTTGATTTATAGGACCTGCCATTATCAATTCATCTCACAAGAATTTACTGAACATCTTCCAGGGAGCAGGGAGTGATTTAGGTGTTGAAGATAAAACAACACACAAAACAAACAAAAAGCCCTGGCCTCAAGAAGTTTGCTTCCTAGCAGTAAAGAGAGAATAAACAAAATGTGTACATAAAATAAATAGGGACTGGGGGCACAGTGGTTGACATCTATAATCTCAGCACATTGGGAGGCCGAGGTAGGAGGACTGCTTGAGCCCAGGGTTTCAAGACCAACCTGGGCAACTTGGGAAGATCTCATGAATTAGTAAATAATTAAATAAATAGCCAGGCATGATGGTGCACACCTGTAGTTCCAGCTACTTGGAAAGCTGAGACGGAAGGATCACCTGAGCCCAGCAGGTTGAGGCTGTGGTAGCCGTGAGCGCGCCATTGCACTCCAGCCTGGGTGGCAGAGTGAGACTCCAACTCAAAAAATAAGTAGGTAAATAAATAAATGGGCTGTCAGATGTCTATAAATGCTAAGGAAGAAAAAAAATAAACCAGAAAAGGGGTGGGAGAGTTTGGATTGGGGGGCAGCTTTTAGATGTTAATATATATGACTGTTTGTAGCCATTCACTGCAAAAAGTTAGAAGTAGAGAAAATATTATGGGAAAAATCTGATGGGGGAAATGCGAGATGCTGCTGGCTGGAGAATGTGAAGCTTTAGAAGTGAAGGGCATATTTTGTGATCCCATTGGCCCCCTTCCGCGGTGTGCCTGCACAGGGAGCCTCCTGTGCCTTCCAGCCAAGTTGGCCGAGTTTGTGTAATGCAAAATGAGGTTCATTAAAAGGGAGTTTCACTGAATGGAATGGCCCACTGAACAGATGACCAGTTCTTGAAGCCCTAGGCAAGCTCAGTAGCCCACCACTTAGATTCAACTTTGTAGTCAAAATGTTCACATTCATGGTGAAATGAGCCAGTTGATTAGGCACCAAAACTTAGGCCAAAAGTGGTATGGGGTGTGTGTGTGTGTGTGTGTGTGTGTGTGTGTGTGTGTGTGTGTGTGTGTGTTCTGTAAATCAAATGTCCAATTTGCCTGAGAGAGAGAGAGAGGGAAAATGAGATGTCTTCTGCCAGGATTGTTTTATTCTGCCCAACTGAACACAGACCTATACTTGACTATCAAGAATATCCCTCAGGTGACTCTTTTTAAACTTTGCTAGAAACCATTCAAGTTACTCTTCAAGAGGATTGCTTGATAATTTCTGTTCACATTTTAAAATGAGGTTATGATGTGTTTCTTGACAAATATCATACTTGACAATAGACATGAAGATGGAAAGAAAAAAATTAAGATTTCCTCTTTAACTTTTGCCTTGATGACGCTTCCCCCTCCCCCCATCCTTTTAGTAAATCAATAGACAAAAGTTACCAGAGGCTGTCTGAGCCCTTGTTACATCTCAGGTTCAAATTCCACTTCTATTAATTTTTAAAACATCTAGTTGTTTGGGAAGAAAAAATTATATTGTCACTTCTGTAACTTACAGTGGTGACTTCACAAAACAGAAATCAGCATGGAATATGCTGACCACCCAGGCATAGGTCAACACACTGTATTCACCTTGTCCCTCTCAGTCCTTTGGGCAGAGCTGAATTTGAAGATTAATGCATAGCCAGGTCTTTCCACCTGGTTCTCCAAGCTTGCGGCCATTTGCTGGCCAGAGGAGTGGGTGCTGGCACAGCGAGATAGGAAACAATAAATGGAGCTTGGGATGTGAAGCAACCCAGCGTGGTTAATTCTGCACCCATCAGGTAGAATGGAGAGGGCTGCTGGGGATGCTGGTTACTCACCACTCGCACTCAGAGGGCTGACTGGACTCGGGGGTGATTATTGGTTTGCAGATTCTGCCCCGTCCCTTCGGGATGAACACTGGCAACTCTGAACCTGGCTTTGTCTCTCCACCCATTGTTGGGGTCCGGCTGCGTTTCTGCATTTCGAGGCCTTAAAGAACTAAATGAGGTAGAAGAGACTAGAAAAGGTACAGTCAGACAGAACACACTGGTCATACTATTCTTTTTTTTTTTTTTTTTTTGAGTTGGAGTCTCACTCTGTCACCCAGACTGGAGTGCAGTGGCCGCTCCCGGTCACCACAGCCTCGAC
Organism: Cephalopachus bancanus; assembly: GCA_027257055.1. Lineage (NCBI taxonomy): Eukaryota > Metazoa > Chordata > Mammalia > Primates > Tarsiidae > Cephalopachus > Cephalopachus bancanus. The sequence goes on along the minus strand of JAPVLO010000170.1, from coordinate 491,683 downwards.
CTGCTGGGCTCCAGCAATCCTTCCGCCTCGGCCTTTCAAGTAGCTGGAACTACAGGTGCGTGCTTCCACACCCAGCTAATTTTTTATTTATTGTAGAGATAAGGTGTCAACAAGTTGCCCAGGTGGGTCTCGAACCCACGGGTTCAGGCAATCCACTCACCTTGTAGTGGCCGAAAGTTCAATCCGAGAGACCACCAAGAGCCAATTCCGATGAAAGTTCAAGAGGGTCTTTATTTTGCAAGCTCGAGCCTGGGCCTCTGTCGACAACCGACACAGCGGAGTACACCCAGAGGCCCTGACTTCCTTAAGCAGATGCCTTTTATGCTTTTACACAAGGGGAGGAGGAGTTTGGGGGGCTTTCCAGTTGTGTTACCATTTAATTGGGTAGTAACCTCTGGTGGTCAGCTTAATCGTGGAGGATTGGCTAGCCTGACTCGGGCTGACCTTGGTCCACTAGCTGGGGAAGTTGCAGAGACATCTGGAAACTTAGGTGATTACCCCCTGGCACCTGATTGGATGTTGCTAAGGGGAAAGTGAGATAAGGGAAGGGGTTGAAGCCTGTAACCGGAGCTTTGCAGTTTTTTCCCATAACTGAAACTTTAAACAGTTACAGGTTATGTTTTAAGACAGAAAACTAAAAATGGCTGTGCTATTGTTCACAAGCCGATTACATATTTATTGGGTTATAGCATGCTCCTAACCTAAGTCTATGGTATACTTTATTACTGTCCTCTCAACCTGAGCCACACCCATCCAGTTCCAAGGAGCTCCTGCATCTTGAAGAGAGGACAAAAGTTTAAGGCGCAGCTGAGCCCCAGCTGATCCGCTACCTTAACCTAACACAGGAGTACTATGATTAAAAAAATAAAGGCCTCCTGCGCCTTGGGAGGCTGAGGTGAGTGAATTACCTGAGCCCACGGGTTCGAGACCCACCTGGGCAACTTGGCGTGACCTCATCTCTACAAGAAATCAAAAAATTAGCCAGGCGTGGTAGCGCGCGCCTGTAGTTCCAGCTACTTGGAAGGCTGAGGCGGAAGGATCGCCGGAGCCCAGCGGGTCGAGGCTGCGGTGGCCGGGAGCGGCCACTGCACTCCATTCTGGGCAGATGAAGTGAGACTCCAACTCAAAATAAATAAATAAATAAATAAATAAATGCCTCGCCAGGTGGGCATGGTGGCGTGCGGCTGTAGTTCTAGCTACTTGTAAGGCTGAGGAGGAAGGATCGCTTAAGACCAGCAGGTCCAGGCTGCGGTGGCCATGAGTGTGCCACTGCCCTCCAGCCTGGGCGACAAGAGTGAGACTCCAACTCAAAAAAATAAAAAATAAAAAACACATAAAGGCCAACTAGAGGGCCATCGATTGCAACAAATATACCTCTCTGGGGCAGGATGTCAACAGTGGTGGAGGCTGTGCGTGTGGGGGCCCAGGGGTGTGTAGGAAATCTCTGTACCTTCTGCTCGATTTTGCTGAAAACCTAAAACTGCTTTAAAAAATAAAATTTATAAAAGTCTAAAATAAATAAAAAGGTATGAGAAAAATCTCCCTATTCAAAATAGTTTTCGTAGCCCAACCCCAATTGTTCTGTGGGGATGAAATGAAAGGAGGTGAAAAACTAAAAATAACAATTTTTTTTTATCCTCAGGCAGCATAATTTGCATATAGTTTAAAATGTAAGTATTACATTTAAAAACTGAACATCTTAGTAGTTCCCATTAATTAAACATTTTTGTACCCTGAACTAAGCACTTTATTTTATTGACTTCTATGAGGAAAGTACTATTATTACCCCTATTTTACAGAAGAGAAAACAGGCTTAAATAAGTTGAGAAAATAGTGTCAAATCACACAGCCAATAAATGACCAAGCTTGGAAATTAGCATGATTGAAAAGAGAAAAAATTGAAGGAGTGAGAGAGTTGTTAAATACTTTTTGCCAAAAAAAAACTCCAAAATAAACATGTAAAAAATTCTTCATATTAAAAAATTGTACTCTTACCTCTAATGAGTAAACAAACTGTTGTTGACAGAGAGAAGGGAACGGATTAAAAAGTAAACAGAGTGACATAGAAACATAGAATATCAGGCCAGGTGTGGTGGTTTATACCTGTAATCCCAGCACTTTAGGAGGCCAAGGCAGGAGGATCACTTAAGACCAGGAGTCTGAGACCAGCCTTGGCTACAAAGTGAAAACCTTTCTCTGCAAAAATAAAATAAAAAGAAACATAGAGTGTCATGTTCTAAGCAATACACAGTTCATGTGGGGGGTGGGAGTGGGGGAAATGTTTAAAAGAATTCTACTTGAAAATGGAAACTCCCAGCACTTTGGAAGGCCGAGGTGAGAGGGTTTCCTGAGCCCAGGGGTTCAAGACCAGTCTGGGCAACTTGGTGAGACCTCATCTCTACAATAAATCAAAAAATTAGCCAGGCATGGTGGTGTGTGCCTGAAGTTCCAGCTACTTGGGAGGCTGTGATGGAAGGATCACCGGAGCCCAGCAGGTCGAGGCTGCAGTGGCCATGAGCGTGCCACTGAACTTCAGTCTGGGTGATAGAGTAAGACTCCGACGGAAAAAAAAAAAAAAATGGAAGCTAAGTTTGGAGAAGGAAAAATGACAAGAAATACATAAGAGAAGAGAGAAAGAAGTCTGTTGATAGAGTTGGACAATCTCATTTATATGACTTTCATATTGGAATTCTTTGGTTTCAACAAAATGATAGTCTCTGGTAGATTTGACCATGCAAATATACATTTAAATGACTTTACTCCAATTATCTGATTAAAATGTAAAACCTTTAAATGTAAAACCTTTTGTTTTTGTTTAGTATAGACGTGGCTGCCTGCCCTGCTCCCTCTGAGTTTAAGCCCAGAGTGAACTGGGGTGAAGAGGTGACCCTGCCATTTCCTAAGTTAGTTACAGACCACGGGCCTCTGGTGGGGTGAGTGTCTCACTGCTCGATGCCTAAAAAGATGTGTTTGGGCATACCATGTCTCCTAAATGCAAGCCAGTGACTTCCTCTGGTGCTTACATGAAGACACAGTCATCTGTGTGATACTGGAGGAAATGTTAGTTGTGTTTGTCTTTCTGAGACACTATGTCAGTCTCTTCCTACAAGATCTTTAAGAGGTGCCTAAATTCTGCTTTCAGTTTGCCCTTTGTGCTATTGTAGCGTGTAGCCCCCATGTACAGGTGATAATAGGGGGAAGGTGACAACTGTCCTTCCACCTCCCACCCCTCTGAACTCAAACACTGGAAACATCCAGACCTGTGAGACAAGCCAGTAAGAAAAGCTACACCTAATATGGACAATGAGTTCTGCTCTCTATTTTCTTCCCTGAAACATTCATTCTAAAGGACAAATCTCCATTTCTGCATTCCTTATCAAAATTACACCAGCACCTCAATGATCCTGATTAACCAACAAGTAGTTATAAAGTCAGGAAATGTGGGTTCTGGTCCTATCTCACTGCCTCTGCATGACCTCAGGCAGGGAGATGTGTGGAGCAGATGACCTAAAGCCCCTCTGTCGACAAATCTTTCTTACTGTGTTTGCCTAATGTCTTGCAGCAGGTGAAAACTGGAATTAAAAAGGACTCTAAATCTCACATTCCGACCTTCGGTATTCTACCCAAGACTCACAAGCTCACTCTCACATACAAGAACACGTACACAAGGAAGCGTGTACACACACACATGTACAAGGCCTCTACCCCAAATGTCATAATGCAGGCTAAGGAACTCATACCACACAAATCTAGAATAGGAAAAACAGTTTCTACTATTGGACTGGACTCCAGAATGTGAACAAGTGGCTCCTGTTAAGATAGAACAAGATGGCCGAGCACGGTGGCTCATGCCTATAATACTAGCACTTTAGGAGGCCGAGGTGAGAAGATTGCCTGAGCCCATGGATTCGAGACCAGCCTGGACAACTTGGTGATACCTCTGCTCTACAGTAAACCAAAAAAATAGCCGGGCATGGGCGCGCATGCCTGTAGTTGAAGATACTTGTAAGGCTTGTGAGGTAGAAGGATTGCCTGAGACCAGCAGGCCGAGGCTGCGGTGGCTGCACACATGCCACTGCCCTCCTGCCTGGGCAACAGAGTGAGACTCTAACTCAAAAAAAGAAAAAAAGATAGAACAAGACAAGATTTTTAAAGTGATAACAATGAAAGAGCAAATGTTCAATCAACTGGAGAATGACTGGCTTGGGAGCTCCTGGGGAAAAATCTTGTAAAATAGCAATATTCCGCTCCAACCTGGAGATGATACTTGTGAGAACATCTTAGGGCAAACTCAATAAAGAGGCAACAAAACCATTTGCTTTTCTGCCCTTCTTCTACAGTGGGACTGAACATCTTGATCTATATAGATGCCTGCTGGTATCACCACAAAAGAACCAAAGGAATAAAATAGTGATGAGTTAATATTAAATTGTTGAGCCCATTTGGGTGGTAGAAAAACCCTGAAGAAATTCAGAATGTTTAAGCCACCAAACCATCAACAGCTCTGAGAATGTCACATTTATGTATTTATTTTATTTAGATTCAGGGGGTACATATGCGTATTCATTACACAGACACATTGTGCCGTGGTGGGGATTGAGTCCCAGCTGACCCATTCCCCCAATGGTGGACACTGTGACCCATAGGTAGTTTCTGAACTAACCCCCCTCCATGGTCCTAACTCCCCTCCCCCTCCCTCCTTATTGGTGTCCCCAGTGTCTATTATTTCCATCTTTGTGATCCACATATAAGTGAGAACATACAGTTGTTTGGTTTTCTGTTTCTGAGCCAGTTTACTTAGATGAGGATCTTCAGCTCCATCTGTGTTGCTGTAAAGGACATGATTTCATTCCTTTTATGGCTATGTAGTCGTCCATGTTATAGATATACCACATTTACGTTTTCCACTGATCGGCTGATGGGCATTTAGGTTGACATTCTCAGAGTTATTGATCACTTGCAAGATTCCACATCTTGGCATCTGTGAATTGTGCTGTGATGAACATGCCGGCCTCTACTGTTTTTTGACTTTTTAATAATGGCCATTCTGCTGGGCTCAGTGGCTTAGCCTGTAATTCCAGCACTTTGGGAGGCTGAGATGAGTGGATTGCCTGAGCCCACGGGTTCAAGACCAGCCTGGACAAATTGGTGAGACCTCGTCTCTACAATAAATTTAAAAAAAGAAAAATTAGCTGTTCGTGGTAGCATGTGCCTGTGGTTCCGGCTACTTGGAAGGCTGAGGCGGGAGGATCACTGGAGCCCAGCAGTTGATGCTGGGATGACTGTGAGCATGCCACTGCCCTTCAGCCTGGGCGATAGAGTGAGACTCCAATTCAAAAAATAATAATAATAATGGCCATTCTGACTGGTATAAGGTGGTATCTCACTGTGATTTTAATTTGCATTTCCCTAACAATTAGTGATATTGAGCATTTTTTCATCTGTTGGCCATTTATAGATCTTCTTTTGAGAGATATCCTTTCATGTCATTTGCCCACTTTTAAATGAAATTATTTGCTTTTTTATTGCTGATTTGTTTGAGCTCTTTTTGGATTCTGGATTTTAGTCCTTTGCCAGGTATATAGTCTGTGAATATCTTCTCCTATTCTGTAGCTTGCCTATTTCTCCGTTGATTATTTCTTTTGTTGTGTAGAAGTTTTTTAGTTTAATTAAGTCCCACTTATTTATTTTTGTTTTAGTTGTATTTGCTTTTGGGATTTTAGCCAAAAATTATTTGCATAGGCCAAGGTCCATAAGAGTTTTTCCTGGCCGGGCTCGGTGGCTCAGTCTGTAACCCCGCGTTTTGGGAGGCCGAGGTTTGTGGATTGCCTGAGCCTGTGGGTCCGAGACCCGCCTGGGCAACTTGGCGAGACCTCATCTCTACAATAAATCAAAAATTAGCCGGGCGTGGTAGCGCGCACCTGTAGTTCTGGCTACTTGGAAGGCTGAGGCGGAAGGATCACCGGAGCCCAGTAGGTTAAGGCTGCAGTGGCTGGGAGCAGCCACTGCACTCCAGTTTGGGTGACGAGTGAGACTCCAACTAAAAATAAAAAAGAGTTTTTTCTTTAGCCGTGCGTGGTGGTGTGCATCTGTAGTTCCAGCTACTTTGAAGGCTGAGTACAAAGGATCGCCTAAGTCCAGCAGGTCGAGGCTACAGTGACCATGAGCGTGCCACTACACTCCAGCCTGGCCAACAAGAGTAAGACTCCAACTAAAAAAAAAAAAGAGTTTGTCCTAGGTTTTCTTCTAGAATATTTATGGTTTCAGGGCTGATGTTTAAGTCTTTAATTCATCTTGAGTTAATTTTTGAATACAGGGAGAGATAGGGATCAAGTTTCATTTTTCTGCATGTAGTTCTTCAATTTTCCCAGCACAATTTATTGAATAGGGTATTCCAGTGTATGTTTTTGTCTGCTTTGTCACAGATCAGTTGGTTGTTAAGTATTCAGATTTATTTCTGGATTCTCTGTTCTTTTCCTTTGGTCCATGTGTCTGCTCTTATACGAGTACCATGCTGTTTTTGTTGCTACAGCATTGTAACATAATTTGAAGTCAGGTAATGTAATGTCTCCCACTTTGTTCTTTTTGCTTAGGATTGCTTTAGCTATTCTAGCCCTTTTTTGGTTCCATGCAAATTTTAGGATTGTTTTTTATAATTCTGTGAAAAAAGACATTGGTAGTTTAATAGGAATTGTATTGAACTCATAGATTATTTTGGGTAATATGTTCCAAATCATAAGCATGGGATGTTTCTTCATTTGTTTGTGTCCTCTACAATTTCTTTCATTAGAGTTTTGTAGTTCTCCTTGTAGAGATCTTTCACCTCCTTGGTTAAATATATTCTAGCTTTTTGGCTATTACTGTATTGGGGGGGTTGTTTGTTTGTTTGTTTTGTTTTGTTTTGAGTTGGAGTCTCACTCTGTCACCCAGACTGGAGTGCAAATGGCATGCTCATGGCCACTGCAGCCTTGACCTGCCGGGCTCAGGTGATCCTTCTGCCTCAGTTCTCCAAGTAGCTGGAACTACAGGCACACACCTGGCTACCACACTATTGGCTACTATTGTAAATGCAATTAAGTTCTTGATTTGATTCTTGGTCACTATTGGTGAATAGCAGCACTACTGATTTGTGTGTGTCAATTTATATTCTGAAACTTTACTGAATTCATTTATCAAGGCTTTAGGGTTCTCTAGGTATAATCATATGCTTGTCATACAGAGTATAAGTCGATTTCTTCTTTTCCAGTTTGGATACCTTTTATTTCTTTTTCTTGCCTGATTGTTCTGGCTAGGACTTCCAGGACTATGTTGGATAGGAATGGTGAAAGTGGGCATCCTTGCCTTATTCCAGTTCTGAGGGGAATGTGTTCAACTTTTCTCCATTAAGGATGGCTTCATTTTTTGGGGGGGGGGTGTTTTGGGGTTTTTTTTTTTAGTTGGAGTCTCACTCTGTCACCCAGACTGGAGTGCAGTGGCTGCTCCCGGCCACCGCAGCCTCGACCTGCTGGGCTCCAGCGATCCTTCCACCTCAGCCTTCCAAGTAGCTGGAACTACAGGCGCGTGCTACCACACCCAGCTAATTTTTTGATTTATTGTAGAGATGAGGTCTCACCAAGTTGCCCGGGTGGGTCTCGAACCCGTGAGCTCAGGTGATCCACTCACCTCAGCCTCCCAAGTCGTGGGATTACAGGCTGGGCCCCCGAGCCCGGCTAAGGATGGCTTTGGCTGTGGGTTTGTCATTTATAGCTTTTATTATTTTGAGGAATGTTCCCTCTATGCCTATTTTGCTAAGGTTTTACCATGAAGGGATGCTGGATTTTAGCAAAAGCTTTTTCTGCATCTATTGAAATGACAATATGATTTTTGTTTTTAATTCTGTTTATGTAGTGGATCATATTTATTGACTTGCATATATTGAACCACCCTTGCATCTGTGGGGTAAAACCCACTTGGTTTTGGTATATTGCTATTTTTTGTTTGTTTGTTTGGGGTTTTGGGGGGGATTTGGGGGTGTTTTTTTGAGTTGGAGTCTCACTCTGTCACCCAGAGTGGAGTGCAGTGGCCGCTCCCGGCCACCGCAGCCTTGACCTGCAGTGCTCCAGCGATCCTTTCACCTCAGCCTTCCGAGTAGCCGGAATTACAGGCGCGAACTACCACGCCTGGCTAATTTTTTTATTTTATTTAGAGATGAGGTCTCACCTGCCCAAGCGGGTCTCGAACCCACGGGCTCAGGCAATCCACTCACCTCAGCCTCCCAAAAGCGCGGGATTACAGGCTGAGCCACTGAGCCCAGCTGTTATATTGCTATTTTTTTAATGTGCTGTTGAATTCAGTTTGCCAATATTTTGTTGAGGATTTTTGCGCCTATGTTTATAAGGGATACTGGCCTGTAGTTTTCTTTTTTCATTGTGTCTCTTCTAGTTTTGGCATCAGAGTGATCCCAGCCTCATAGAATGAGTTAGGGAGGATTCCCTTCTCTTCAATCTTGTGGAACAGCTTCGGTAAAATTGGTACCAGTTCTTTTTGGAAGGTCTGGCAGAATTCAGCTATGAGTCCATCAGATCCTGAACTTTTTTTTGTTGGGAGACTCCTAATTACGGTTTCAACCTCACTACTCATTATTGCTCTATTCATGGTTTCTATTTCTTGATTCAAGATTGGAGAATCATATGTTTCCATCTCCTCTAGATTGTGTAGTTTGGTTGCATAGAGGTATGCATAATAGTCTTGGATGATCTTTTGAATTTCCATCATATCAGTGTTGTAATATCTCCTTTTTCATTTCTGATCAAGCTAATTTGAGTCTTCTCTCTTATTTCTTAATTAATCTAGCTAGTGGCCTATCAGTTTTGTTTATCTTTTCAAAGAACCAACTTTTTGTTTCATTGATCCTTTGTATTTTTTTAAAATTTCAATTTCATTTCATTTTGCTGTCATTTTTGTTATTTCTTTTCTTCTGCTAGTGTTGAGTTTGGTTTGTTTGTGTTTTTCTAGTTCCTTGAGGTGTGATGTCAGGTTGTCAATATGTGATATTTCAACCTTATTAATGTAGGCCTTAAGCACTATAACTTTTCCTCTGAGCACAGCTTTGGCTATGTCCCAGGGGTTTTGATAACTTGTTTCGTTGTTGTAATTTGTTTCAAGGAATTTTTATTTTTTTATTTTTTGTGGGTTTTTTTAGATTAGAAAATATAGTTTATTTAGAAAGTGGATTTGAACCCGGGCTCAGTGGCTCAGCCTGTAATCCCGCACTTTGGGAGGCTAAGGTGAATGGATTGCCTGAACCCGTGGGTTCAAGACCTGCCTGGGCAACTTGGTGAGACCTCATATCTACAATAAATCAAAAAATTAGCCGGGCGTGATAGCGTGCGCCTGTAGTTCCAGCTACTTGGAAGGCTGAGGTGGAAGGATCGCCGGAGCCCAGCAGTTTGAGGCTGCGGTGGCCGGGAGCGGCCACTGCAGTCCAGTCTGGGCGACAGAGTGAGAAGCCAACTCAAAAAAAAAAAAGAAAGAAAGTAAATTTGAGGGAGAAAGAGGAGATTCACCTCCCCAAGTTAGGGGAGGGGCCAAAGCCAGGAAACATGGCCTGGCCACAGCTCAAAGAGCACATGGCCACACCATAGTTTAGCAAAGCAATGGCCCTCAAGGAATTTTTTAATTTCCATCTTGATTTCATTGTTGACCTAAGGATCATTCAGGAGTAAATTGTTTAACTTCCATATCTTCGTTTGGTTTCACTAGTTCTTCTTGGAATTAATTTCTAGTTTTATTCCACTGTGGTCTGAGAAGGTGCTTGATATGGTTTTCATTTTTTAAATTTATTGAGACTTGATTTGTGGCCTATCATATGGTATCTTGGAGAATGTTCCATGTGCTGATGAGAAAAATATATACTCTGTAGTTTTGGGGATAGAATGTTCTATAGATGTCTGTTAGTTCCATTCCCGCTAGGGTCCTGTTTAACACCAATCTTTGTTTGTTGACTTTCTGCCTTGATGATCTGTCTATTGCTGTCAGTAGAGTGTTGAAATCTCCCATTACTGTTGTATTGCTGTCTATCCCTTTTTTTTAGGTCTAGTAGAATTTGTTTTATAAAGCTGGTTGCTCTGGTATTAGGCACATATATATTTTAAACTGTTATGTCTTCTCATTGGATTGATCCCTTTATCATTATATAATAGCCATCTTTGTCTTTTTATTTATTTATTTATTTACTTATTTATTTACAGTCTATTGTAGAGATGAGGTCTTGCCAAGTTGCTGAGGCTGGTCTTGAACCCCTAGATTCAGGCGCCCAGCCAAAGTGCTGGGATTACAGGCATGACCCACTGCCTGGCTGTCTTTTTTTACTATTGTTCAGTTAAAGTCTGTTTTATCTGATATGAGAGTGGCTACTCCTGATCGTTTTTGGTTTCCATTTGTGTGGAATGTTTGTCCCCATCCCTTTACCACGAGTCTATAGGAGTCTTTGTGAGTTCAATGGGTCTCTTGAAGGCAGCAGATATTTCGGTTGTGGAATTTTTTTTCAAATTTGAGAATGTCACCTTTAATATTCACCATGTGAATTCATCAGTTCCTACTCCTAAAATTCAGAGTCCCCAATTTTATCTTTGTTCCCTGCTTAGGCTTTTATTTCAGTTACCCTTTATTTCTCTAGTCTGTCCTCGTGGTTCCGAATCACTTATCCCTGGAATACGTAATTAAAGAAGTAAAGGCATGAATACATTTACAAATCAAGAATAACAATGTCTCATTTAAGGATTGTTGGGAGGGTGGTCGCCACAGTATCTACGGTGTACATATATTTGTTTTCTAAGTGATCAGTTACAGGAGGTTTATTATAGTGGATAATCATCATTTATAAAAAGGAAGCATATGGGCCGGGCACGGTGATTCATGCCTGTAATCTCAGCACTTTGGTAGGCCAAAATGAGTGGATTGCCTGAGCCCACAGATTCAAGACCAGCCTGGGCAACTTGGCGAGACCTCATCACCACAAGAAATCAAAAAATTAGCCAGGCATGCTGGTGTGTGCCTGAAGTTCCAGCTACTTGGAAGGCTGAGGTGGAAGGATCTCCTGACCCAGCAAATAGAGGCTGCAGTGACCATGAATGTGCCACTGCACTCCAACCTGGGTGACAAAGTGAGACTCCAACTCAAAAAAAAAAAAAAGGAAGCTTAACAAATGACCTCTACACCTAGTATTCACAAGCAGGTCCAAAAAGCATAGGCAGAACCTTAATGTTCTGAATTCCTCTGAAGTCTCTCTCCTCTCTCCCTCTCCTCTCTCCTCTCCTCTCTCCTCTCCTTTTCTTCTCCTCTCCTCCTTTCCTCTCTTTTCTTGCTCCCTGTCCTCTCTCTCCTCCCTCTCTTTCTTTCTCCTCTCTTTCTCCCTCCATCTCTATCTCTCTCTCTCTCTCCTCTCACCTCTCCCTCCCTCTGCTCTTACTCTTCTCTCTCTCTCTCATCTCTTTTCTCTGTCTCTCTCCCTCTCTCTCTCCCTCTCTCTCTTCTCTTTCTTCCTCTCCCTCCCTCTCTCTCTCCTTCTCTTGCCTCTGTCTCCTCTTTCCTCTCTTTTTCTCTCCTCCCACTCTCCTTTTTCTTTCCCTCTCTCTCCTCTCTCCCCCTCTCTCCCTCTCCTCTCCTCTCCCTCTTTCCTCTTTCACCTTCCCCCTCTTTCTCATCTCTCTCTCTCCTCTCCCTGTCTTCTCTCTCCTCTCGCTCTCTCTCTCTCCCTCTCTTCTCTCTTTCCTCTCTCTGTCATCACTGGATGTCACCTCTGACTCCTTTGTAACCTTCATTACTACTTCTTCTCCTCACTAAACACCAGCTTAGACCACGAATGCTCATCTTCCAGTCTCCTGTCTGGTCTGTACTCAGCCTATCTCCTTGCTGGCATCATGTAGCCCTCATTGTGTCACATCTCTGTGTCAAGTCTAAACTTTTGAGTAGGTGCTGCAAGGCCCCTTGTGGTCTGACCCCAGCTGACACTCAGGTACTCTTCCACAAACACTGCATCCCAGCAACACTGGACTACTGGTGGCACAAAACTCCCTCTCCTCTGTGCTTCTGACCGTGCCCTTTACTCAAAGGTAAAATCTTTCCTCTTTAGTCCGAGGAAGACTACCTCCTTCCGGAAAGCCTTGAGCCTTCCTCCTCCTCCTCCCATCCTCTAGAAGACTTCTGAAACACATTCTTTTGGAAAACTTGTAGTCAGTTTGTCTCTCCAAACACCAGATTCCTATTTTCTTTGACCAATGGCCTCTCTGGTCATCTCTTTGGCAACACTCTAACCTCCAGAGAGCTCTGACCTTCCTTGCCATTGACCAGTCTCCTATTGCTTCCTTCTCTCCATGACCTTTATCAGAACCCTCGGGAACTTCATTCCAGAGTAAAAATCTCTCATGCACGATCATGTCTCTAGTGGGTCCTTCCTCCATCTTGCTTATCCTTGTAAGGACATGACATCTCCTCATTGTCTTCTGAAGGGGATGCCACCCACTCTCCTTCACCCCACAGACTGTACCTAGGAGTTGAGAGGAGAACCTCACTGTCAGTTCCAGATGCTATTCCTTCCACTCATTCAGTCCAGTGCTAAACCAGCCTTTATACTCCACATTGCCAATGTCAAATGCCAAGCTCCAGTCATTCCTCCTCCCCATTCCAGGAGCCTTTGGCAACTTGCTCAGTCTTCCGTCCCAGCCCAAGCCCTGCCATTATTTATCCTTTGTAGCTTCTTTGACTTCAGAAGAGTGTTCCCTCAATGCCATTTAAGCGGCCCTTCCCTTGACCTTGTCACCACCCAGAATTGCTCTACCTCTGAAACCTTTAATCCACAGTCTACTCTGATAGCAAGCTACCAGCTTTCATTCTAATGACTGTCACCATATCCATATTTTACTTCAGCAAGACCTTCAGTATCCTGACACCTCTATTTTCTCCTTCTCTTTCAACCCCTTCCTGTTGTTTCTTCCTTCCCTATCAAACCCAGACTCCGTGGAGCATCTGTCTGACAAATATCCTCAACTCCACAGCCACGTACATTGTCTTTACATTGCACTCACCTGGCAAAACCCCAAGCCTGGATAACTCCAACCTCCCCCTCACTCCCCCAATGCCCACATCTAAACCTGCATAAATGTCCTTCAGCCTCATGGTTGAGGCACTACAAGTTCCTGGTCTCCAACTGCAAGGGCCTCCGGGGCAGTCCAGCAATCCCTCTAGGTGTCCTGACCAGCCCTCCCTGCCAGTCTCCATGGCAGCCAACTCAAATTGTGTCCATTCCTCAAACCTCCTGTCACCACGCTTCTCCCCACACGCTGTCTCTTCCGAAGAATATCTCACCTCCAACTTCACAAGAAAAGAGAAGTCAGGAAGGGAGCTTTCTAGGCCACCTACAAACCCATCTACATCTACACCCTGCCAGGCCTCCTCCCTCCAGACACAATGGAAACACAGTTTCTTCTCCAGCATTCCCACAATGCATCAGTTATCCCCATCTCAACCCCTCCCTCTCCACTGTCTCCTTTCCATTAGCATTTAAACAGATCCAATGGTAAGATAACTGTTATGAGCGATTTTTTTTTTTTGAGTTGGAGTCTCACTCTTGTTGCCCAGGCTGGCATGCTCATGGCCACCACAGCCTCGACTTGCTAGGCTCAGGAGATCCTTCCACCTCAAGTGGAATTCCAGTAGTTGGAATTACAGACACGCGCCACCACGCCCAGCTAGTTTTTGAGATTTATTGTAGAGACGAGGTCTCACCAAGTTGCCCAGGCTGATCTCGAATCCCTGGGCTCAGGCAATTCTCTCGCCTCAGCCTCTCAAAGTGCTGAGATTACCGTGCCCAGTCATGAAAGATTTTTTCAAAAGAAAAAAGAAATAAATAGGTTCAATGACTCCCATCTTAAAAACAGAGCAGCTCACCTCCAGAAAGTTTTCCTAAAATTTACATTAAGGATGGCATTCTGTAAAGAGATTATTACACTCCTGTGCTATATTTTTTGAAGTTGCCAGTTGATCACAGCCTTGGCCCCTGCTGACCCAAAAACCAGCCATAAGCTTCAGTAAAGAGGCGGCTTTGGGTTTCTCATTTCATAGGAACCATCACGGATTTAAATAAACAGATTGAAAATGCTCCCAAGGAAAAGTTAGTAGAAAGGCCTCTCTTCCTGAGAGGCAGCGGAATCAATTAGATTAACGCTTAGTATTCCTAGCCTTGCTTGGGGGGGAAAAATGAGAGTAACCAAAGTAAGAGAGTAGGAAAGAATTATATGGAGTGGAAGAGACATTTTTCACCTTTGCCAGGCTAGGGTCAGTCTGTCATTTCCAAAGCTACTTTGACAAGAAAACACCTGCTGAGCCTTCTTTTGTGGACATGTGAAAATCAAGATGTGACCTTGCAAACGAGTGATTTGGGCAGCTCAGCAAAGGCAGAGCACAGACCAGTGAAGTGGCACAGATGTCTTTTCAAAGGGAAATCCCCACCGCTGTGGGCTTGTCCTTCTGACACTTGGAACACGAGGCCGGGCAGGCCACCCCTCCTGTCACGCCCACAGAGCCAGCCTGTTAAGCAGGAACAGGTGGCCAGGCGTTCCTTGGCACCCACATTCAGCAAATTGCATATCAACAAGCAGCAGGGCTTCGCTTCAGCTTCCAAAGCCTGCTTTAAGAGCATAATGCCCGCAGACTCAGAAGACATTTATCTTTTTTCTAAGAGTGCATGCTCAAGTGGACACTTTGATCAAAGTCAATGCAACAAGAAATTATTGAGCACTTTCCATATGCCAGGCACTATGTGGGGTACTGAGGATAAAAGGATGCTCAAGGTAGGCTCCCTGTCCCAAACTTGCCTAAGAAGCAAGCAAAGATAAAGCAGCCCTGATAGGACAGGCGTGGTGGCTCAAACCTTTAATACCAACACTTTTGGAGGCTGAGGTGGGAGGATTGCTTGAGCCCAGGAGTTTGAGACAGCCCAGGCAACATAACAGACCTCATCTCTACATAAAAACAAACAAACAAAAATTAGCCAGGTGTGGTGGGGCACATCCATAATCCAAACCACTTGGGAGGCTGAAGTGGGAAGCTTACCTAAACCAGGAGGTCAAAGCTGCAGTGAGTTCGTACCCAGGCGACAGAGTGAGACCCCAACTAAAAAATAATAATAATAAAATAGACTGGGCACGGTTGCTCAACCTGTAATCCCAGCACTTTGGGAGGCGGAGGCAAGAGAATTGCCTGAGCATGGGGGTTCGAGACCAGCCTCACTTGGTGAGTCCTCATCTCTACAATAAATCAAAAAATTAGCCGGGTGTGGTAGCGCATACCTGTAGTTCCAGCTACTTGAAGGCTGAGGTAGAAGGATTTTCTGAGCCCAGCAGGATGAGGCTGCATGGCCATGAGCATGCCACTGCACTCCATCCTGGGTGACAGAGTGAGACTCCAACTCAAAAAATAATAATAATGATAACAATAATAAAATAAAGCAGCCTTGATGCAACAGGAGCAGAGCTAGTGTAGGGCAGAAATGCAGCTCTACTGGATGGGAGTATAGAGAAGGGAGAGGGGAAGAAAAGCCCCGTGCTGGGAAGACTCAGAAGTGGTCACATCGGAGCTGGGTGTGCTCCAAACTGCCAGCTCCAGGAAGCAAACCCCAATCTTTACTTTCAAAGTTCGTTGTTCCAAGAAGCACTGGCAAAGGCTTGGAGAGAGCTCCGTTCTTTAGATATATAACATCCTAATTAGCGGTTGCCCTCCAATGCCAAACAAAGCCTCTGAGGAGCAGGCTTCAAAGCAGCTCTTCTGATGACAGACTAGGACACAGAATGACTCTAAATGAGAATGAGCCCCGGCTGAGCTACATTTTGGCCGACATCCCAATTATCACCATCGCTGGCATGCCTCATGTACTCACTCAGAAAAGTCTTTTTTCTCTTTGTCATCCCAGAGCAAGTAAAATCTTCCTCCACTACTCCCCAAAGGGAAATATTAACAAATTCATTAATTAAAAGGTGCATGTAAACTTGACCCTGACAATGATCATTCTGTTTGATTTCGGTAAGTGAACAAGTTCTTGAATCCAAATCAAGTATTTCTTACTTGAGTTTTAGTTAGGCCTGGAAGCTGACTTTATTTTTAAGCATGGGTTATTAAAACAAATGCTTGTCTGTCATAATGGAATTATAATAATATAGTTGGTTCTAGTTTAGGGCAGTAGACTCGATTTCTCTGTTGAGCTTTAACTTTCACTCATTCCAGCATTTATGAGGCATGGCTATGTCTATAGGTGGGACTCGAAACTGAGCCTCCCCTATCACTTTCAATTCCTGTCACTCTCCCCCATTTTTTTTATAGCTCTTAGACCACATGGCATTGTAGTATATGATTGTGGGGTAATTGTCCAGACATCGATTCTTGTCCCCTATGGCTGGCTTCTTTCTGCCCCTCCCCCAAAAGACAGTAGTCTCTGGCCAAGGCTGGTCTCTGCCGGAAATGCATATTCCCAGTAAGGAGTCATGCGGTACAGGTAATGGAGCAGAGAGGAGAACAATTATCCTTACTTACTGTGATTGCAACTATTGTTGTAGCAAGTTGAATCATTAACTTGCTTTGCTATAAAATCGCTTGCTAGTCAGGCTCCATGGCTCAGCCCGTAATCCTGCGCCTTTGGGAGGCTGAGGTGAGTAGATTGCCTGAGCCCGCAGGTTCAAGACCCGCCTGGGCAACTTGGCAAGACCTCATCTCTACAATAAATCAAAAAATCAGCCGGGTGTGGTAGTGCACGCCTGTAGTTCCAGCTACTTGGAAGGCTGAGGCGGAAGGATCGCCGGAGCCCAGCAGGTCGAGGCTGCGGTGGCCGGGAGCGGCCGCTGCACTCCAGCCTGGGCGACAGAGTGAGACTCCAACTCAAAAAAAAAATTAAAAAATAAAATAAAATCACTTGCTGCACCAACCTGTGATACAGATTCTATCTTCACTGTCCTGCTCCCATCAGTGCCTCCTATAAGTTCTGATAAACTAATGTGTTTCCCTGCTGGACCTCCAGGTGACTTCTTTGGAATAGGCAAAGAATTTCACACCCAAGCCGTCTCAGTTCCAGGGCTACCACATGACAGTGATGTACTAGAACATAAGCTTCATAAGGGCAGGAACTTCATTCAGGCTGTTTTGATCACTGTTATAATCCCATAGCCTAAAAGAGCACCTGGCAAGAAAGTTCTTGCTCACAGGGTGCACTTGCTCCTTCACTTGGTGGATGAATGAGCCAGGCATTGTGAGGTAGTTGACATATAGTTGCAGAATATAGTGACAGTCACATCGTTTCCATATGACAGGAGTTGATGGGTTCCAGTGCAGGATGGGAAGGAAAAGACTTGCCTTAAAGCTTGTTTGCATGGCAAGCACGTTGTTTCTACTTAGATTGTGATTTGGCATGACTTCGTGAGAATAATGGAGACTATGGGAGAGCAGTTTGATTCCTACCATCCATAACATGGAATGCTGTCCCTCAGGAAAGTCACATTTACTAGGATAGGCAGACATGTAAACAGACACATAGTGATAAACTCGGTGGATGCAAAACGTACATAAATGAAGTACTAAGAAAGTCCCAGGAAATCAACAATTAAATAAGGAAGATAGATGAGGACCTTTGAGCTGGAGTTGACTGTAAGATTAGGAAACTGCCAGTGTTACCCGTTTGCTCAGAAATCTTTGGTAGTTCCCTCAAACACACAGAGAACCTTTCTTGACTTTGAATAGCCTCTTTAGCTTAGATACAGTCATATGAACAGTAGAACCAGACTACCTGGGATCACATCCTAAACCTGCCACTCATTAGATGTGTGAACTATCTCCCTATCCCTCTGAGTTACAGATAGTAATATGATACCTATCTCACAGGATTGATAAGAATCCAATTGACTTAATAAATGTACTTAAAACAGGTATTAACTAGTATCACAGAGTAATACTGAATGTTAGCTATTATCCTTGTTGCTGTTGTAAATGGAATAGCATGTCTAAGGATTAAAAAAAGTCGCCAACTATGATTTAATAACCATTTTACTCTCCACCATATGCAGTGAGGTATATTGTGCCTCCAGATCTTTTTTTGTTTTGTTTTTGAGTTGGAGCCTCACTCTTTCACCCAGACTGGAATGCAGTGGCCGCTCCCAGCCACCACAGCCTCTACCCGCTGGGCTCCAGCGATCCTTCCGCCTCAGCCTTCCAAGTAGCTGGAACTACAGGCGTGCGCTACCACGCCCGGCTGATTTTTTTGATTTATTGTAGAGATGAGGGCTCACCAAGTTGCCCAGGCGGGTCTCGAACCCGCAGGCTCAGGCAATCCACTCACCTCAGCCTCCCAAGGCGTGGGATTACAGGCTGAGCCACCGAGCCCGGCTCGGATCTTTTAAATATAAAGAGAAATCAAATAGAATCATTCTTAGACTCATAGCACAGCTTCACAGAAGCAATAAAGGAGGAACAGAATGAACTCTTGACCCTGTGTTAGGAACTCCATAAGGCTCAGTAAATAATAATAATAATAATAAATAAGATATTTTATTTACTTATTCATTTGCTTATAAGGCATTTTATGCAGATCTGACACGGCCTATCACCACCCCATAAATTGCAAGGGCCCCTTTTTTTCTTTCAAGATTCTTACTGCTGTATTCATTTTATATTAATTTAGTTAAGAATATCCAGTTGGGTGTGGTGGCATGCACTTGTAGTCCCAGCTACTCAAGAGGCTGAGGCAGGAGGATAACTTGAGCCCAGAAGTTTGAAGCTACAGTGAGCTATGATCATGCCACTGCACTACAGCCTGGTCGACAGAGTGAGACTCTGTCTCTAAAAGAAAGAATATTTAAATATTTGCTACATATCAAATCACATGAATACTTTAGAAAGAAAAAAAATTTTTTTTTATCCTAAGGAAACAAATGTTTATTCATTTATTCAAATTTTATCAAGTCATTTTTATGTGCAAGCTGCTGGTTTATAAGGTATTTTAAAACATAGCACTGTGTTAAAAGACCAGCAGCAAAAAGAAATGGCTGTACCTATAGCATAATTATAAGGTAAGGCAGAACATAGTGTCACAGGAATTGTGGCAGCTCTAAACGAGGGAGGAAGGCTCCCAGAAGGTGGTGTCCAAGGTGAGAAAATGGGGCAAATGTATGAGGGTTGAGTGGGCAGATGGCACTGCCATGAGAAGAATTGTGTGACAGGGGACGGAGGTGGAAAGGCTTCTGAGTGTATTCAGGGAGTGACAGCTATTCCAATTTGCCTGAGACCTAGGGAACAGGGAAAGAAAGGACTGTGTAAAATTAGATTTAGCTATAACATCAGAGAAACCAAAGTACGAGTTTGAAGATGCAATTCTCCTGTAATCCCAGCACTTTGGGAGGCTGAGGCGGGAGGACTGCTTAAGCCCAAGAGTTCGAGGTTGCAGTGAGCTATGATCACACCACTGTACTCCAGTCTGGGTGACAGAGCAAGACCTCATCTTTAAAAATAAAATAAAGTGGCTGGACTTGGTGACTCAGCCTGTAATCCCAGCACTTTGGGAGGCCGAGGCGAGTGAATTACCTGAGACTACGGGTTCGAGACCAGTCCGAGCAACTTAGTGAGACATCGTCTCTACAATAGATAAAAAACTAGTCGGGCATGGTATTATGCATCTGTAGTTCCAGCTATTGGAAGATTGAGGCGGAAGGATCACCGGAGCCCAGCAGGATGATGCTGGAGTGACCCCGAGTGTGCCACAGCACTCCAGACTGAGCGACAGAGTGAGACTCCAACTCAAAAAATAAGACCTGCCTGGGCAACTTGGAGAGACCTCATCTCTACAATAAATCACAAAAAATGAGCCAGGCGTGGTAGCGCGCGCCTGTAGTTCCAGCTACTTGGAAGGCTGAGGCGGAAGGATCACCGGAGCCCAGCAGGTCAAGGATGCGGTAGCCAGAGGCGGCCACTGCGCTCCAGTCTGGGCGACACAGTGAGACTCCAACTCAAAAAAATTAATTAATTAATTAAAATAAAATAAAATAAGTGCCAGGCGCAGTGACTCATGCCTGCTAATCCCAGTATTTTGGGAGGTAGTGGCGAGAGGATTGCCTGAGCCCAGGGGTTTGAGACAAGCCTGGGCAATATGGGGAGACCTCATCTCTACAAGAAATCAAAAAGTTAGCCAGGCGTGGTGGCACATACCTGTAATTTCAGCTGCTTGGAAAGCTGGGGTGGAAGGATCACCTGAGCCCAGAAGTTCAAGGCTGTGGTAGCCGTGATCATGTGACTGCACTCCAGCCTAAGTGACAGAGTGTGATTCCAACTTGAAAGGAAGGAAGGAAATCAAACGTAACTCAAAAAGCATTTGTCCTTATTCACTTCTGCAAAAACATATTATCTCTAAACATCTCAATAAAGTTTTCTATCTTAGGCATAAACAGTTTATTAAATTTTAAAATCACATCCCTACAATGAACATTATAACCAAAAGCAGTCTATAACCAGAAAACAAGAACAACACATATATGACAATAATCACAGCTAATTTTGTGGAGCTTTTTGCTGATAAGATATTTATCTTTTTCTTGTCTACAATAGGAAGAATCTACATTCACACATTAAACCCACACTTAGCCGGGCTGGGTGACTCAGCCTGTGATCCCGCGCCTTTGGGAGGCTGAGGTGAGTGGATTGCCTGAGCCCGCGGGTTTGAGAACCGCCTGGGCAATTTGGTGAGACCTCATCTCTACAATAAAAAAAGAAAAAGAAAAATTAGCTGGGCGTGGTAGCGCGCACCTGTAGTTCCAGCTACTTGGAAGGCTGAAGTGGAAGGATCGCTGGAGCCCAGCAGGTCGAGGCTGCAGTGGCCGGGAGCAGCCACTGCACTCCAATCTGGGTGACAGAGTGAGACTCCAATTCAAAAATAAAATAAAATAAAACAAACCCACACTTAAACATGAAACTCTTGTTAAAATATCACAGCTGGGGATGCAGGGGCTCACGCCTGCAATCCCAACACTTTGGTGGTTTTTTTTTGGTTGTTTTTTTTTTTGAGTTGGAATCTCACTCTGCCACCCAGACTGGAGTGCAGTGGCCACTCCCGGCCACCACAGCCTCCACCTGCTGGGCTCTGACGATCCTTCCGCCTCAGCCTTCCAAGTAGCCGGAATTACAGGCATGCGCTACCACGCCCGGCTGATTTTTTGATTTATTGTAGAGATGAGGTCTCGCTGCCCAGACAGGCCTCGAACCCACGGGCTCAGGCAATCCACTCACCTCAGCCTCCCAAAGGCGTGGGATTACAGGCTGAGCCACTGAGCACGGCATAATCCCAGCACTTTGAAAGGCAGAGGCAGGAGGATTGCTTGATCCCAGGAGCTCGAGACCTGCCTGGGTAATAAAGTGAAACCTCGCCTCTACCAAAAAAAAAAAAAAAAATTAGCCAGGCATGATGGCACATGCCTGTAGTCCCAGCACCTTGGGAGGCCGAGGCAGGAGGATTGCTTGAGCCCAGGAGTCTGAAACCAGCTTGGGCAACAAAATGAGACTCTGTCTCTTTAAAAGAAAAAAAAGAGATCAAAAGGCAGCATTTCTTGTTTGTTTTTTTTGGGTTTTTTTTTGGAGTTGGAGTCTTACCCTGTCACCCGCTCCGGCCACTGCAGCCTCCACCTGCTGGGCTCTGGTGATCCTTCTGCCTCAGCCTTACAAGTAGCTGGAACTACAGGTGCGCGCTACCACGCCTGGCTAATTTTTTTTATTTATTTATTGTAGAGAGGAGGTCTCACCAAGTTGCCCAGGCAGGTCTCGAACCCACGAGCTCAGGCAGTACACTCACCTCAGCCACCCAAAGGCGCGGGATTACAGGCTGAGCCACCAAGCCCGGCTAAAAGGCAGTATTTCAAAAGAATGCTTTTAACCTCCTTTTTCTACTTTAGAAGTAACCCAAATATCATATTTTTAGTAACTTCATGCTCTCCAGACTGATCTAACTTGATGAAACCTCTGTTCCTCTGAATGACATTAAGTTAGAACTTCACAAATAGTGAGATAGAAAAACAGGAATTAAGCAGGAAAACTGACTTTCAAGGGTCTTATCTTAAGTAAGCAACTGCATGCCATCTCTGCTTCTGCAAATACAGGCTTTAAGTAAGCAGGTACATGCCATTTTCCTTAAGTGCAATCTCTGTTTTTGTAAACATGCTTTATTACACCTCATATGGAAATGTCCATAAAAATGTCTGCTTCAATGCTTGTTGTAGAAGTAACCACTCCTGATCCTAAATTTAAAATTGTAAACCCACCAATGGCAAACCCATGTATGTTGTAACCAAAAAACTCTATAAAGTAGCTTGAAACTGAGGGTCAGGGCTCAGGTTTTGGGAGACTGCTCCACCTGAGACTTCCGGAATAAACACCTTTGATTCTCCTCCCAGTCTCTGGTGCCTGTTCTGAGTGCATTCATTCCTGTTCTCGGTGAGTTGCTGCAGTTACTATAACAACATTAGTGAATTTAATTCATTTATAGCACATACACATATACCTCATTACTGTAGATAATAGTTGTACACGTTACATAGAAAGAAAGCTCCCAATAAAAATAAGGAATTATATTCGCCTGACTTGTTCAGCTAAGACACTACAACTTGCTTTGCTTGAAGTTAAGATAATTTGGCATCTTTGCAATTGCCAAGTGAAATCTCCTTTTAACATTTTGTCATTTATTTTTTTTCTGCTTTTAAGACCTTAAAAGCAGCTACTAAAATATTCTGAATCATGAAGCTATTTCTAAACTACTAGATGTAAAATGTCAAATTACCACTGTAAACGTAATGATGTTATCATTGACGCTATTACAAAACATAAATTTCAGAAAATCAGTAAAAAGTTTCAAAGTCAATTGTTTATGTTCACTGAAAGGAGGTACCTATAGAAACCCAGAATAAACTCAGTGTAGCATACGTAGTCTTTTTGCTTTCACATAGCCATTTTTGCTTAGACTTTACCCCTGACACACTTTGAATCTTGCACAGGTTAGACATAGATACATTTCCAATTAGCAGGTTTTAGAAGGCATTTTCAGACATTTTAAAATCACATTTCACAGCAGGCCAAGCAGCAGCTTACCCCACCCCCTAGGCAAATCTCCAACAGATGCAAGACAAGGACAGCCCAACAGCCCAATCTTTCAATTCATGGTTTAGCACAACAATCTCTAGGAAACTTTCGGGTTCCTTGTCAAAGGCGAAGGGTCAAAGATCACTCCTTGGCTGTCTGAAACCATAGTTTTAGTAAAGGAACTTGTTAATCGAACACTTCTGACAGGTCTCTTGCAGAGATTCCCAAGTTAACCTAATCAGCCCTTGGTGACCTATGTGACACAGACAAAACCTCACCACCATGGCAGCAATCATGTGACTAACCCACCCATCTACCTGCTCTCCATCACCTGATGACAGTACCTGCCCCTTCATGATGACATGGAGCAGACCTTTACCCAATCACCTTAATGACCTTCCCCCATCCAAGGGAAATGGTTAAAAGCATTCAACCTCCTGCAGCCAGTCACCATTCCTAGGCCATTGCTACCACAATTGCCTTAGTAGACTGGTGTGGTCATGCGCTCTTTGAGCTATGGCTGTTGTCATGTTTCCTAGCTTTGGCCCCCTTCCCTACCTTGGGAAAGTGAATCCCTCTCTCTTTCTCTCTCTCTAATTTACTTTTTAAATAAACGATATTTTCCTATCTAACTTTTGTGCACTTCTTTGTATCTTTCAAGCGGCACCGGATTGCACACCAGATACACCCCACACCCCAAGCAGACCTGAGCCAACATTCTGGAAGCCCCGCTGGGAGTGTGCCCTAACATTTACACATGAAGCTTGCTTTTCACACTTTCATTCATTCGAAGGAACAAAAAAAATTGGATCTTTATTAGCATAGATTTCAGCCTCCATGCTCAGAGATTTAGGTGTTAAAATATCCCCCCCAAATGCTTTTAAAAGATAAAATCCTTTCAAATTGAGAGTCATTATACCCTAAAATCAACCATATGCTGTAGTATACCAAGTTAAAAGTAAACTGGTTTAAAAAAAAAAAAACCAGCCGGGCTCAGTGGCTCAGCCTGTAATCCTGCACCTTTGGGAGGCTGAGGTGAGTGGATTGCCTGAGCCCGAGGGTTCGAGACCCGCCTGGGCAGCGAGACCTCATTTCTACAATAAATCAAAAAATCAGCCGGGCGTGGTAGCGCATGCCTGTAATTCCGGCTACTCGGAAGGCTGAGGCGGAAGGATCGCCAGAGCCCAGCAGGCGAGGCCGCGGTGGCCGGGAGCGGCCGCTGCACTCCAGTCTGGGCGACCGAGTGAGACTCCAACTCAAAAAAAAAACCAAACAAACAAAAAAAAAAACCCAAATATTCAAAAAATATATCTTTTAAATGCATTTCCCTTGTTTCAACAGTTGCTCTGTGGTTTGTATTTCCCCGTGACACATTATTCTGTATAATTATTTTAATTAACACTATTCCATTTGTACTCTAATAGGAGGATGACAAAGTTTCTATTTTTTTGATATACACCATGATTTGCCACACTGGCTCAAACACAAATACAGAACTCTATATAATGGTGATCACTTATTTTTCATATCACAAAAGAATAATTTTCAAATAATTTCTGGAGAATGTACTTCAAAGTCATTACTTTTGATTCCTTTCACCAAACTGCTCTGAAAACCCAATAAATTCCATGCATGAATTTCTCATTCAAATTGACGTCTTATGTCTCCTCCCTCTAGCCTACTCTATATCAGGGTCACACAGCTGTTAAAACAAATTAATTTGTGATTTACTTAGAAGCTAAAGTAAAGCTCTGAAAATAACATTCCATCTTTGCTTTTCAATCATCATTAAAATGAGCAACTGGAAACCACTTGGGTTACCTTGGGCAACCCAGCACTTGGGTTCTCCGACAAATGTCAGCCGACTTGGTTTAAAGCAGTGGTTTTCAAATCCCCTGGGGCTTGACAAGGTGAAGTTAGGACAAGTTGAAAGGCTGGCCTGGGTCTTGGTTCTCCAGCCCTTTCTTTAGGCAGAGTAGGCTGAGAGCTCTGGCTTTATCTGTCTTGTTTGTTTATGCTGTTTGTTTTAAATGAACTTTCCTTCCTTCTCTTTCTTCTCTCTAAGACTTATTATCAAGTATATAATATTATGGACATAGCCGGGCTCGGTGGCTCAGCCTGTAACCCCGTGCTTTGGGAGGCTGAGGTGAGTGGATTGCCTGAGCCCATGGGTTTAAGACCCGCCTGGGCAACTTGGCGAGACCTCATCTTTACAATAAATCCAAATATTAGCCGGGCGTGGTAGTGAGCGCCTGTAGTTCCAGCTACTTGGAAGGCTGAGCGGAAGGATCGCCAGAGCCCAGCAGGTCGAGGCTGCAGTGGCCGGGAGCGGCCACCGCATTCCAGTCTGGGCGACAGAGTGAGACTCCAACTCAAAAAAAAAAAAAATTATGGGCATAACCTTTCCCTTCTCCTACTGAACTCCCAGTCCTTAAAGCCATTAAGTGTGCCAGAGCAAAGCAGGCAACTGTGCAGAGAAGCAGCCTGGTGTGAGGTCGGCACTGGCTGAGTGGCAATGGTGGACGGGTAGTGGGTGATGAGGCCAGGGCACCGGATGCAGGGAGTCAGAGCTCAAGGAGAGTGAGGTGTCCACATGGGGGAGCAGCCTGACGCGGGGAGCCTGACCCTAAGCAGAGGGAAGAGGCTAGATCCCAAGCAGAGGATCACTGTGAGGGCATCCACCAGAAGGCTGGCGGACTGGCATCAGAGCTCAGGCAGAGTGAGGAGGGTGCTCAGATATGGGGTGAGCCAGTAAAGGGAATCAGAGACCAAGCAGGGTAAGATATGCTCATGTGTGTGTAGCCCAGAGTGGAGTTCTGAGCTAGGCAGGGCTGGGTGAGAGAGCATCCCCAGGGAGGTGGTCCAGTGTTGAATGCTGGAACCCAAGTGAGGTGTGGAGGGTATCTATTATGTGAGGGCAGCCCAGAATGAGGTACTAGAGACCAAACAGGGTGACAAGGATGGCCACACATGGGGAAGGACAGCAGGGGATGCCAGAGCCCAAGTGGGATAAAGGGGACATCCATAATAGGTGCAGCCTGATGGAAGTGTCAGAGCCTGAGTGGAGTGAGATAGGTATCCATGTGGGAGAGTAGCAGCATTGAGGGGTTGCTTATATACAGGGAGATTGACCAATTTAAATATATTAAAGCTAATGACACCCAGTCCCTCACTGTCAGAGAAGGGAGGAAGACCTACAATGTTGTTAGAATTTGAAGCATCAACACGATGTCATAGATTTCAATATAGATGTACAAGTTTAGATATAAATTAGTGTGTATGTGTACAAGTACATACTTATGTTCTTTAGATTTGTCCCCTTAAAAGGCCTAGGGGGTGGTACTTTTCCCAAGGCAATGAGTGTACCTGGTGCTCAGATCTTGGCTTCTTTTTTCTTCATTTTGTTTTAGTTGGAGTCTCACTCT
Source organism: Cephalopachus bancanus (assembly GCA_027257055.1). Classification (NCBI taxonomy): domain Eukaryota; kingdom Metazoa; phylum Chordata; class Mammalia; order Primates; family Tarsiidae; genus Cephalopachus; species Cephalopachus bancanus. The sequence goes on along the minus strand of JAPVLO010000170.1, from coordinate 465,128 downwards.
TGCTGCCCATGCTGGAGGGCAGTGGCACGCTCTCCCCCACTGCAGCCTCGACCTGCTGGGCTCAGGCAATCCTTCCTCCTCAGCCTTCCAAGTGGCTGGAAGTACAGGGGCATGCCACCACACCCGCCTAATTTTTGTGATTTACTGTAGAGACGAGGTCTCACCAAGTAGCCCATGCTGGTCTCAAATCCCCGGGCTCAGGCAATCCTCTCGCCTCGACCTCCCAAAGTGCTGGGATTACAGGCTCAGCCACCCCGCATAGCCAGATCTTGGCTTCTAAGTACCACTCTTCACTAAAAGAAACCAGGGCAGGCCGGGCACCTTGGCTCAAGCCTGTAATCCCAGCACTTTGGGAGGCTGAGGCGAGAGGATTGCCTGAGCCCGGGGTTTGAGACCAGCATGGGCTACTTGGTGAGACCTTGTCTCTACAATAAAAATCAAAAAAATTAGCGGGGCGTGGTAGCACGCGCCTGTAGTTCCAGCTACTTGGAAGGCTGAGGCGGAAGGATCACCCGAGCCCAGCAGGTTGAGGCTGCGGTGGCCAGGAGCGGCCACTGCACTCCAGTCTGGGCGACCGAGTGAGACTCCAACTCAAAACAAACAGAAAAGTGCTCAATAAGGCAGGGCACTGTGGTTCTCGCTTGTGGTCCCAACTACTCCAGAGGCTGAGGTGAGAGGATTGCTTGGGCCCAAGAGTTCGAGGCAGTGTGCTGTGATCCCACCCATGAAATAGCCACGGTACTCCAGTCTGGGCAACGGAGCAAGATTCTGACCAAAAAAAAACCCTCAATAAATAATTATTGACTGAAAAGGTTTCCTTAAGTAGCTCTGGAATTTTGGTTTCTTCAAGTCCAAGTCATTAGGCTTTTTTTTTTTTTTTCCTTGAGTTGGAGTCTCACTCTATCGCCCAGACTGGAGTGCAGTGGCCGCTCCCGGCCACGGCAGCCGCGACCTGCTGGGCTCCGGCGATCCTTCCGCCTCAGCCTTCCGAGTAGCCGGAATTACAGGCGCGCGCTGCCACGCCCGGCTGATTTTTTTATTTATTGTAGAGATGAGGTCTCTCTGCCCAGGCGGGTCTCGAACCCTCGGGCTCAGGCAATCCACTCACCTCAGCCTCCCAAAGGCGCGGGATTACAGGCTGAGCCACCGAGCCGGGCTCATTAGGCTATTTTTGTAAGAATGATCTGGCCTGGCTCGGTGACTCAGACTGTAATCCCAGCACTTTGGGAGCCCACATGTTCGAGACCAACCCAGTCAACATGGCAAGACCGCCTCCTACAATAAATCAAAAATTAGCTGGGCGTGGTAGGGCTCGCCTGTAGTTCTGGCTGCCTGGAAGACTGAGGCAGAAGGACCACCGGAACCCAGCAGGTGGACGCTGGGGTGGCCATTAGCGTGCCACGGCATTCCAGCCTGGGCAACAGAGTGAGACTTCAACTCAAAAAAAAAAAAGCATTATGTATATCAAAAATATAAACTTGCAATGTTATCCTATTGCCTTTTAATGGTTTATCTTAAGCCAGACTAGACGAGTCATTTTTTCTTTCTTTTTTTGAGTTGGAGTCTCACTCTGTCGCCCACACTGGAGTGCAGTGGCCGCTTCCGGCCACCACAGCCTCAACCTGCTGGGCTGTGGCAATCCTTCCGCCGCAGCCTTCCACATAGCTGGAACTACAGGTGTGCGCTACCATGCCCAACTAACTTTTGATTTATGGTGGAGACGAAGTCTTGCCAAGTTGCCCAGGCTGGTCTTGAACCCGCAGGCTCAGGCAATCCACTCACCTTGGCCTCCCAAAGTGCTGGGATTACAGGCTGAGCCACCGAGCCCGCCACAATATATTTCTTGAATTTATTTCTCCTGAAATTTTGACCACTCACCCTCGACACACACATAACCAGCCCCTAGTAACCACCATTCCTGCTTCACTACTCCTGCTTCTATGAGCTCAACTTTTTAAGATTCTATATATAAGTAAGATCACCAAATATTTGTGTCTGGCTTATTTCACCTAACATAATGTCCTTCAGTTCCACCCATATTGTGGCAAATAACAGGATTCAATTTTTTTTTTTTTGGTTGAATCATATTTCACTGTGTGTATGCACCACATTTTACCCATTCATTTATTGATGAACACAAGTTGATTCCCCATCGTATCTATTGTGAATAACACTACCATGAACATGGGAGCTCTGACCTACTGATTTCACTTCCTTTGGATAGACACTCAGTAGTGGGATTGCTGATATGATAGTTCTATTTTTAATTTTTGGGGGGAACTATACTGTTTTCCATAATGGCGGTACTACTTTACATTCTCACCAACAGTGTGCAAGGGTCCCCTTTTCTCCACACCCAGCACTTACCTTTTTTTTTTTGAGCTGGAGTCTCACTCTGTCACCCAGACCGGAGTGCAGTGGCTGCTCCCGGCCACCGCAGCCTCGAGCCGCTGGGCTCTGGCGAGCCTTCCGCCTCAGCCTTCCAAGTAGCCGGAATTACAGGCACACACTACCACGCCCAGCTAATTTTTTTATTTATTATAGAGATGAGATCTCTCCAAGTTGCCCAGGTGGGTCTCAAACCCACAGGCTCAGGCAATCCACTCACCTCGGCCTCCCAAAGCGCTGGGATTACAGGCTGAGCCACCGAGCCCAGTCTCTTTTTTTTCTTTTAAGTAGGAGTCTCACTCTGTCTCCCAGACTGGAGTGCAGTGGCACACTCATGGCCACGACAGCCTCGACCTGCTGGGTTCCACGCCTTAGCCTTCCAAGTAGGTGCAACAGGTGCACGCCACCATGCCTGGCTAATTTTTTGATTTATTGTAGAGACCAGGTCTTGCTAGTTGCCCAGGCTGGTCTCGAACCCTTGGACTCAAACAATCCTCTCACCTCCACCTCCCAAAGTGCTGGAATTACAAGCGTGAGTCACTGCTCCTAGCTGATAACAGCCACTCTAGCAGGTGTGAGGTATTATTATCTCATTGTGGTTTTAGTTTGCATTTCCCTGATGATTAGTGATCCTGAGGATTTTTTCATATTCCTGTTGGTTATTTGTATGCCTCCTTTTGAGAAACATCCATTCAGGTTGTGTCATTCTTTGACAGTAAAGCCAAATTCTATTAAGACAGTTCCCAATAACAATAAGCCAAGTCTTCAGCACTTGGAAAAATGTGTGTTTTCTGAGCCTATGTGCAGTACCACCCAAAAGAAAATTTCTCTTCACTGCTCTACCATAGTACCTAGAATAATGCCTGGCACATAGTAGGCACTCACAGCTGTGGAATAATAAGGCAAAAAAAATGTATATCTTTATTATCTTAGTAAGTGGCGGTGGGGGGGGATCTCCAATATACAGAGAACAAGAGGTCAGTTGTAAAATTTTTTTTATTGTATGAAAACAGAGTCAATAGAGGTTGACAATGTGAATGTTATCTCAGAACACTTCCCCTTGGTTTCTGAATTTGCTAGATTCCTATGTACCAGCAAGTCTCCATTAGTATGTCTCAGGTTTCATGATCCTTTTCAGATATGTTGGTTGATTATATGTATATATTGCTTAGAAACAAAAGTCCATCTGATATTAAAATAAGCCATGAAAGAAAAATCCTAGCTCTGTTGTGCTTTTCTTTCACATTTTCTACAGGAAGATCTGTGTATCTCTGATGCTTTCAATTTAACAGTAAAGTAAAATTAGTGCCTTAGCCAAACAGAAAGATACCAAAGAATCCTCCATCACAAGTTATTGAATCAAACCTCTCATGACATTTGCAGTACACACCCAGACTTAAAAATTTCAAACTTAAAACAAACTTTAGAATGCTGATTTTCCATATTTCAAAGACTGTAGTTACTTGCAGCATACAATGGAGAGAGTAGTGCAAAATGCATCAAGTTTTATATGATAAATATACTTTCAATCTAATGGCTGCCTCAAAAGCAAAGAGTGAAAACTGACCACTTCTCAAAAGAAATCTAGACCAATTTAAAGTTCACAATTTAGAAATACCAATTGCTACTCTATTTTCATAGGTTGCAAAATGATTTCAGAAACAGATTACACATACAGTTGCTTTACAAAAATAGAAATATTGTTTGGGAGTAAAAACTTTATAAAATATAACACTATATTTGTAAATTCAAGACAGTTTCACACTGAAATAGACAATACTTTCATAAAGTCTAGTCAAACTTAAAGTGGTCTGCCTTGACCATCCTTACACATAATTTCTTCCAAATCTTTCAATCTAAGTAAATCTGTGCTCTATCATGGAATTTTTTTAAAAGATTATTTTCGGGGGTTGTACAAGATTTTCATTCTAGGATTAATGTCAAAGCAGATTAATTTATACCTAAAAATATGCCTTACTAAAAGCAGAAGCCAATGCAATATGACAATTCTATATTACTGGTAAATTTCAACAAAATTTCTAAGAATGACAAACTCTTATTAATTTAAAATATATATTTGACAATTATAATTTGGGACGTATAGAATGTAAAAATATCATCACAACTATTTTATGGAAAAATATTTATTCATATAGAATGAAAATGCCTCTAAATTTAGTTATTTGTAGCTGTCAGATGAGAAGTATTTCCTAATTACACCCATTCATAAACACTCATTTTATCACTTCAAAGAGCACCAGTGTATTTTTCAAACAAACCAAAAAGTGAGAAGGTAGGGGCTTATTTCCTGTAACAGTGCTATTTAAGGCACCACTAGGTATAAAAACAAGTCAAACAAAGTATTCCCAAATCATGTATTTTTGTTACTGCTGTTCTAACCATTAGATAGGGTGGTTAGAAAAAAGCTAATAACAGTATTAATAAACCACATAATGCTCCTTTTTTTCATCATTCTGTGCTTTTAGTTTTTCCATATAACAGAAACAAAATCAACAATGTAGTACATGATCTGTTAAATAAACATCTATTTCTCAACCTTCCAAAAAAATAAACTAAAAATAAACAAGAATAAGAAACAAAAACTTTCATCTGATATATTTGCAAAAGTCTATCCCTGTAGAAGAGCGCGGGGAGAGGGAGAAGGCAGGGGACCTACTTTCTATATAACATATTGAGGCACATAGGTTCCAAGTTTTTCAGGCAAATTCATGGCTTAGAGCAATACGGAGAGAGAGCTCAGAACTTTACACTTCCCTCAAAGCTGATTTCTCAGAAAGTCGCACTGGATTAAATATTCCAAAATACGTCCTTAGTCACTGCTGTCATCATCATCATCATCATCAGACACATCATTTAAAGGAGACTTCAATGACTGGCTATAAGAGTCCGATCTAGTAGGCTGGCATGTGGCCAAGTCCCCAGTAGAAAGCAGGTCATAGCAGAAGTCACAAATCCGCACAGGCTTAGAGGACTGGCTGGGAAGAAGAAACCTCTTTTCAGAGCAAGGCCCACAGACAACAAAACCACATTTGCGGCAATGGTGACGACGATTAACAGGTGTGAATTTTGCTTTCTGACAACGCATACATACAGTTGCCTCAGAGTCAGGAACCCAAACAGCAGCATGTTCATTACTGGGTGTCTTCCCACTTTTGGAGAGTAAATCAGTAACACATTTATTTATGTGATTCATCCATTCTGATTTCTCAGTAGCAGTGGCAGCATAAACTGCAAATGATTTAGTTGGTGTCTTGATAAGCCATCCATTCCTTAAGTCCCCTTCATCTTTGATGGAATCAATGGTGACATTTTCCAGGGGAATAATATGTTGTTTGTTATATTTTTTCTTCTGAATGACGATATTGCCATATACAAGAATATCATTAAATAAGAAAAACTGCCTTGCTTTGGGCTTTTTTCTGCACAACTTTGTCAATACTCCTTCTCCAATAAGAACTCGTCCAGGTATAGTTAAGGGTTGACCAGCTGCTCCAAAACAGTTTTCTACTATACTAATACGTCGAGTATTTGCTTCGCTGTTTGCCAAGCGATCTACCATCTTTTGCTAATAGCCTAAAAAAAGAAAAAGAAATTAACACATACAAATTATAAATCCCTAGAAGTTATAAATTATATAATCTAAATTGACCCTAACAAATCATTACTTTTACAAAAGGCAAAATGTTTCTACAAATAAAATTCTTTCCCTCTAAGATAATCACAGCAAAAGAGTAAAATCTCTCGATTTTTATAATCATCAAAAACACTTATTAACCACTTCCAAATAGCACAATACTAGTTAAGAAGATATTTGTAAAAGTATAAACTCCTTTCAGGCCTGGTGCAGTGGCCCATACTTGTAATTCCAGCACTTTGGAAGACCGAGGCAAAATAACTGCTTGAGCCTAGGAGCTTGAGACCTGCCTGGGCAACATAGTGAGACTTCATCTCTAAAAAAAATTTAAAAATTAAACTATCCAGGCGTGGTGGCACACACTTGTAGCCCCAGCCACTCAGGAGGCTGAGGTGGGAGGATCACCTGAGCCCAGGAGGTAGAGGCTCCAGTGAGCCATGATCATGCCACTGTACTGCAGCCTGGCGAGAGTGAGACCCCAACTCAAAAAAAAAAAAAGAAAGAAAGGATTCGCCTTAGCCTATAAAATGCAAAGTCTTTAGTACAGTGTTTGTTTAAGACCCTTCATTACCTTGTTCTTGCTTATCTCCCCAGCATCCCAGCATCACCATCAGTCACTCTTCACTTCAAATGCTATATTCTAAGAACACCCTACTATTACATATAGTCCATCTTGTTGTTTCCTTTACTATTTATTGCTCCAGCTTTTTACTTATCCTTTAAGACTCAGTGTTGTTTCTAAAAGAACTAGAAATTGACCTTCCATACAACCCAGCAATCCCCCTACTGGGAATACACCCAGAGCTGCTCAAATCTTTCTAAAATAAGAATCTTTCTAAACAAAAATACCTGCACACACATGTTTATTGCAGCACTATTCACAACAGCAAAAACATGGAACCAACCATGCTGCCTGTCGAAACTGGACTGGATAAAACAAATGTGGTATATATATGTGATGGAATATTATGCAGTCATAAAGAAGGACAAACTTAGGGACTTCACAGCAACTTTAGATTTAGAGTCTACCGTACTTAGTGATCTACCACAGAAACAAAGAACTGAGTACCGCATGTTCTCACTCATAAGCAGACCCTGAACATTTACCATAATACCCGTAAGAAAGGGATTGGCAGTAGTTGGAAACTGCCAGTGGGGGTGGGAGTGGGGGAGGAGGAAGACAAATAACATCAATAAGGGTACCTGATCTCAAACCAGGTGAAGTGAGGACCAAAGGGAGGTCCAAACTTTACCTGTATGATAACCACTTGTATATCTAAACCTGAATTGTACCCCACATCTTTAAAATTAAAAAAATTTTTTTAAAAAGACTCAGTTTAGCTGGGCTCGGTGGCTCAGCCTGTAATCCTGCGCCTTTGGGAGGCTGAGGTAAGTGGATTGCCTGAGCTTGCGGTTTCGAGACCCACCTGGGCAGGCGAGACCTCATCTCTACAATAAATCAAAAAATCAACCAGGCGTGGTAGTGCATGCCTGTAATTCCGGCTACTTGAAAGGCTAAGGCAGAAGGATCACCGGAGCCCAGCAGGTCGAGGCTGCGGTGGCCGGGAGCGGCCACTGCACTCCAGTCTGGGCGACGGAGTGAGACTCCAACTCAAAAAAAAAAAAAGACTCAGTTTAGTTTATCATATCTCCTCCAAGAAGTCTTCCTTAAATTCCCATACTAGGCTCTGTGCTCTCCATATTGCAGGTGTATTCTAGCCTCACTTTTACTAACAGACTGAAATCTGTCTTTTCCACAGACTGCTGTGGAACTTCAAAAGCAGAGATCATCTGATATCCATCTTTGAAACTGACACAGTGTCACAGAATGGTAACAAGAATATTTTAACAATGTGCAAAAAAAACCCCACATTAGTCTAAAAAAAATCACAGATTTAATCTCTAGATCCAATATTGACTTTAAGTCTCAGAATTGCATCCTATTTCAAATCTACTAAACTAATACTACACTACAATCAAGTCATATTAAAGAAAACAAGGTTTGAGAAGAACATTTAAAGTTTAAAGATAACAGCATAGTCTAAATTCCAGTATTGAGCACACAAACTGATATTATAACCTTCTCAGCCTCCATTATAAAGGACAATACAATTCTGGTTATTCCTGAATTCCTGAATTCCTGAAGTTTTCCCTAATTAGGACTAATCTGCCAGTCAAGTACATAACAGAACAGGAAATAAAAACAGTTAATAAACATACAAAGAGGCTCAACAATTTCTTTCATAATTAAAGAAATGATATTAAAATAGGAGGATTTTTTTTTTTACCTAGATTAACAAAAATTTAACAATGTACTAAGAGGCTGGGTTTGGTGACTTAGCCTGTAATCCCAGCACTTTGGGAGGTTGAAGCAAGTGGACTGCCTGAGCTTTCAGATTCGAGCCCGCCTGAGCCTTCAGATTCGAGACCAGCCCAGGCAACTTGGCAAGACCTCATCTCTACAATAAAATAAAAAATTAGCTAGGTGTGGTAGCTCATGCTAGTAGTTCCGGTTACTTGGAAGGCTGAGGCGGAAGGAGAGCTGGAGCCCAGCAGGTTGACGCTGGGGTGGCTGTGAGCGTGCCACTGCACTCCAGCCTGGGCGACGGAGTAAGATTCCAACTAAAAAAAAAACTTACTAAGGAGCAGTACTCACTATAGAAGATATGTGTACTCACCAATGTAGGTCTCTAATCAAAGAAATTTCATCCAACTGCATAAAGGTATATACAAAAATAACCAACACAGCAGTTTATAACAGGAAAAAAAATTAGAAAAGTTCCAAACATCCATCAAGAGGAATTGGTTGAATGTGAACAAGTTATGGCACACCCCTAATCATATTACTTGAGAATAAGATGGATCTAAATAAAGAAATATGGGAAAATGTTCAAGATCTCGGGGGGGGGAGAAAGCTGAACATGTCACATTTCATCAAACCTGAGATGCTATAGATTTTAAGGCATCCTTATTTTATGTACAATTCACAAAGAAAAAAATGCTGCCAATTAAACGATGGCATATCCTTGATAATAAGACATCCCAATTACAGAGATATAAAACATAGTAAAAAGAAATTATTGAACGCAGTGGCTTATGCCTGTAATACCAGCACTTTGGAAAGCCAAGCAGTAGAATCACTTGAGCCCAGGAGTTCAAGACTAGCATGGGCAAAATAGTTAAGACCTTATCTCTACAAAAAATCAAATTATCCGGGTATGGTGGCATGCACCTGTAGTCCCAGCTAACTAAGGAGGCTAAGATGAAAGAAGCTGAGGCTGCAATGAACCGTGATCATGCCACTGCACTCCAGACTGGGAAAGTGAGACCACAATATACATATATAAGGGGAGACTCCCAAAAATCAGTACTTATACAAAATTGTGTATTTATTCCTACGTGTTTAAACTTCAGTCACCTTCAAAGTACTCTCCACTTGATGCAGTACATCTACTGAGATGCTTTTGCCACTGTTCAAAACAGTTTTTGAACTCAACAATTTTGATGCCTTTCAGTGCTTCTACGGTTTTTGGTTTCACCTTTTTCCACAATGGCAAAATGTTTCCCTTTGAGGACTTTTTGCAACCAGGGAAACAAAAACAAAGTTGCTCAGTCAAGATTAGGTGAATAAACCAGGCTCGGTGGCTCAGCCTGTAATCCCGCTGGGGTTGGGAGGTTGAGGTGAGTGGATTGCCTGAGCCCGCGGGTTTGAGACCCGCCTGGGCAACTTGGCAAGACCTCATCTCTACAATAAATCAAAAAATCAGCCGGGCGTGGTAGCACATGCCTGTAATCCCAGCTGCTCGGAAGGCTGAGGCGGAAGGATCGCCGGAGCCCAGCAGGTCGAGGCTGCAGTGGCCGGGAGCGGCCACTGCACTCCAGTCTGGGTAACGGAGTGAGACTCCAACTCAAAAAAAAAAAAAAGATTAGGTGAATAGGGAGAGTGGGACAAAGGGGCCATGCCAATTTTGGTCAAAAACTGCTGAACACCCAGTGTGGTGTAGGCAGGTTCATCACCCATCATGAAACAGGCAAATGTGTTGAAAGAACTCTCCCCCCAAAAATTCACTGAAGACAAACACAGTCTCTCACAATAACGCTAGCTAGTACGATTATGCCGATAGGTTTCTAGAACACTGACCTACCAGGAGAAGCCTGTATTAAAAGGAGCCTGTCCTCCAAAAAATAATTCTTGTTTTTTTTTTTTGCCCTTCCCTCCCCCACTGCCGAATATATATAATAAAAAATATTTATTTTTGGATCCAATGGAAATATACTATAAAAGTATGATAGGCATTTGTGTATAAGCAAGCACACACAGAAAACTATACACCATACTATCAGTAGCAACTTATCTTTGGAAAGTATGATTATGGATAATTTTTTCATACTTTACATTATATTTAAATATCCAAAAAGTATTTATCAGACACTTAGGATCTAGGTGCAGGAAAAATAAGGGCAAGGTTCCTGCTCTTCAAGGTCTATATTCTAGTTGGGTGAGGAAAGGAAAACAGAAAACAAAATTGAGAACCAAGTAGTAGTTTTAAGTGATTTTTAAAAGATCAACTGTGGGGGAAGGAGGGAAAGGGAGGTGGGATTAACGGTAGTAAATATCTGTCTGGTGCCAGGGAGACACCCCTTATCAACAAGGGTGCCTGAACGAAACATATTTGTATACCTAACCCTAAACTGTACCCCACAATACCAAAATAAAAAATATTGATTAATTTTAAAAAATAAAAAAGATCAACTGTGAGCTACTCATACTAAATGGTCATAGGAAGTCTTTTGGAAGTGGTATTATTTCAGCTGTTAAGGATATACCAAATAGGCAACGTAAGGAGTGGGGACAAGTGAGAATATTCTAGGCAAATGTAATAACCACAAAGGCCCTAAGGCAGGAAAAGAGATTGGCACCTTTAAAGAATTAAAATTATCTATTTATGTCCATCTGAATCAACTACCCATTCCACCCATTTGGAATTACATTTGGACATACTTAAGTTCACATGCAATGAAAACAGATTTCCTATTATTGCTACTACTGGAATATCACCATAAATTTGAACAGTGCTTTTCACATTTATTATCTTTTCATTTTAACTGTCTCAAACTCCTGTGAAGTAACTAGAGAAGTTTTTTTTATCCCCCAGAGAAGCATCTAAAAGTATTAACTGAAATGTGAGTTAAAAAAGAAGCTAAGGTACAATGAAAGAGACTCAATAATATAAGAGGTAAAATTTAGCCTGGAATGAACTCTACTACTAGTGAGCCCAAGCAATGTGCTGAGCACTCTGCACTTATTACTGTATTTCTTACTCACAGCAACCTTATGTGCATTATTAGCTCCATTTTATGGATGAGTAAGCAGACAGAAAGGGGTTAAATCACTTGGCCAAGGCTGTCACAGTAGAACAGAGCTCAAATCTGATTTCTCTGTGATGTTACAATTATATTATGATACACTAATTGTTCCTTAAAACTCCACCGACTCTACAAGAACTCTAAGAAAGCTATTAACCTCTGGACCTTCACTGCAAACCTTAAAAATACTGAAGAAAGATAAGGGAATACTATCTTGGACAAATCACCTGAAAGGATATGTCATGATTTCACGCAGCTGGTTTCTTGATAACATTTCATTGTTCAAATTTTGCAACATATTAAGTCTAAATCTTTGTTCATAAATCTTTCCCTCAGTTAAGAGTGATGCACCTTAAAAGAGGTTTGGGGCATTATTAATTAGCATATGGCTAGAACAAAGCAAAAAGCTTTCAATGTTTGACAATGACCCACATAAATACATTTCATACTGCAAGGTTACAGACACATACTCATAATTATTTCTATAATGAATGATGTATTCTATTATCTTCATTTATTTTAATGATAGAAGCTGCCCACTAGATTGATTTCACAAATGAGTTGTGACCTATAGTTGAAAAACAATGGGCACACACAACCTAAGGTCTTTGGAATTAAGCAGGTCCTTCCATTATCCTTGTTGGTCTTTCTGTATGTGTCTCTCATAAAATAAGATGGAAAGCACTGAACTAAAAAGCCCAGAATACGCAAATAGTGCTTTACACACAAACAAGAAAGAGGAAGTGAGAGATGGTAGTAGGGAAATGGGGAAACGAGAGAAAAGAGGACTGGGAAGAGGGAGGAGAGGTTACCAAAAGGAAAATCCAAGTACCACTTTTACCGGAGTTAAGGCTAGATACCCCAAAGTAATGTTCTTTGGTAAAATGGAATAGGGCCTTACCCTTCGGCTCAGAGTCTCTCTCTTCCCCTAAAACTCAAATCCAAATTTACCACCAGCACACTGAGATGTACCAAGCAGTTAAGAACTCTCAAAGACTTTCCTGAGAGACTGGAATACAAGATGACTAGGCCTAGCCAAGGACTGAGTCCTTCACATATCTTACTCATTGAGAAGTATCAGAAAAGAAAGCAGAAGAGAACTACAAATGTGATCCAATTGGATTACTGCCTACTTTTCTTGGGAAGAAACACCAGTGAATACAGCAAGAAAGTTTGCCCATCCCCTCAAAGAGGTGACTCCTTTAGGACAAATTCCAAGAAGTAAAAATGCTGGGTCAAAAAGTATGAAGACTCTTGCTGCTTTCTACAAAATTTCCATTCCAGAAAGTAACACCAATTTACCAAGCAACACAATGACAGTATTCATCCTGTCTTGTGCTACATACAGTATTTTTCTTTTAAAATTTCAGCAAACATGACATTTTAAAAATAGCATCCCATTTTATTCATTTCATTCACTTTTATTTATTGTTTATTCATTCAAAAATTATTTATTGAGAACTTTCTAGATGCTAGGTATCAGGCTTTTCCTCTCAGAGTTTAGACTCTAGTGAAGGAAAAAAGCCATAAATTAGTAAACAAATAGGTAATTCCAAAAGGTGATATGCAATAAAGGATATAAGCAGGGTGCCAACATATAGGGGGAAGCTCATTTAGACTGAGTAGTTCAAAAAGGCCTCAAAATAAGGTGGTATTATTAACTGACACTTGGCTGGAAGCAATGGCTTACGCCTGTAATCCCAGCACTTTGGGAGGTGGAGGATTGCCTGAGCTCAGGGGTTCGAGACCAGCCTGGGCAACTTGGCAAGATCTCCTCTCTACAGTCAAAGAATTAGCCAGGTGTGGTGGTGCACGCTGTAGTTCCAGCTACTTGGAAGACTGAGGCAGAAGGATAGCCTGAGCCCAGCAGGTTGAGGCTGAGATAGTTGTCAGCGTGCAACTGTACTCCAGCCTGGATGATAAAGACTCCAACTCAAAAAAATAAATAAGTAAATAAATAAGTTGAGACTCAAAGGATGAGGAGTCAGTCACGTAAAGGAAATGATACTACGAACAAAAGTCCTTAGACAGGAAAGCACAGTACTTTTAATTTAAATGAATGTTTTACTCCATAGCTACCTAATGGGGCCAACCATTTTCTAATATGTCTATTAACCACTTACATTTTTAAGTTAAAATATTTAGAGGTTATTAATCTATAGGAGTGTTTTACACATAAAAGTTATTAATCCATTTCTTTACTTTTCCTAGTATATTAATCTGATTTTATGGTGTTTGACATAAAGTCAGTTTTATTTCTTAAGCAGTTAAACTTACAGATTTTTCTTTGTTATTTTCTTCCATTGCTCCTAAGGTTCCTATGTGTCCCTATCCAGATACCAGATATAACTATTTCTTATCTGTGTTTTATGACACAAAGTCTATATTTAATTTATTTATCCACCCAAAATTTATTCTGGCATAGGTAAAAATTCCTTTTTGCTTTTCAAATATTTTCATTCTAAAAGAGCTAACTAACTGCTCCAGAATTACCAAATTCTGTGTGACCTAAGATTTCCTTACTTGTAAATGGGGATAATAATAGCAGACACATCAGGAGGAAGATTAATGAGATAATGCATAGAAAATGTTCAGCAAGTAGTCAAGTGGTAGTTCATATTAATGACATTACTAATCTAATCTACTGATTTATGACACTATCATATTAACTTTTTACATGTCTAAGACCTGTTTCTGGGCTGGTCTAATACATTAATCTATAATTCTTATGTCAGCACCATATATCTGGTAGGACTGTTCTAGACCATTACTTAACTTTCTCAAAAACATTTTAACTAATCTCCCTGTTTATCTGTCCAGATTCAATCTACTTAGAATAGTGGTTTTTAACCTCAGCTTCACATTGGAACCACAGGGCAGCTTTAACCTTCAATATATCAGAAAAAGTATTCATCTCAATTAACTATCTGGGTCCAAAATGCCTGTTTATTTTCAATATCTTAAGTAATTTCATAACTAACTTAGAGAAATAAGAGTAAAGGAATAGTTTTTTTTAAACTTTATGAGAATGCTTTATAAAAATGTAAACATAGCTAATGTTTTTATTCCATCTTTCTCTGATATTAAAGATACACACACACACACACACACACACCACACAATCAGCAACATCCTGTGAATGCAACTAACTACTCATAAGCTATCATGCATGGACCTGTGATATTTCTGTTTTCATCTTTAGGAATATTGTTCTTTCACTAATTCTTTTTTTGAGCGGGGTCTCACTCTGTTGCCCAGGCTAGAGTGCAGTGGCACAGCTCACGCAGCCCCGACCTCCCAAGCTTAGGTGATCCCTCTGCCTCAGCCTACTGAGAGTAGCTGGGACTACGGGAGCATACCACCAAGCCCAGTTAATTATTTTGATTTTTTTTGTAGAGATGAGGCCTCGCTATGCTGCCTAGGCTATCTCAAACTCCTGGGCTCAAGTGATTTTCCACCTCAGTGTCCCAAAGTGCTGGGATTATAAGCATGAGCCACCACATTCAGCCTTTCATTAAATCTTGAGTTTGAAAATACTCATCTAGAAAATCATCATTTGAAGACTCACAGTCTGAAATTTCACTTATAAAATCAAATTCACTATCAATAATTTAAGTGTTGCCCTTTTGCATTTATCTTCTGATTTGTCTAATAGTTCTAAAATGTCCTACTTTGCATTTTTACCTCTTTACCATTCAAGAGAGAAAATGAAAAAAAATCTGTATTCTCAAATATGTTTAATGTTTTGTTTGTGCTAAAAACAAACAAAAAAGACTAAAAAGAGTATCTCTAATCTGCTTTCATATCTTCTTGAAAGACGATGCAATAGTGATGATGTATTTTACCACTGCATCATCCTTCTGGGCAATTCCACCACTCTTCTATTTCCTTCTTTGGGGGCATAATGGGGGGAAATTAAAGAGTAATTATTAAGTAACTCCTAGGAAAATGAAATAGCAACATGCTTCAAAACATAGGAAAAGCAAGATCACTACACTCCCATAATATATCTTAAATGCATATGCACCAAATGAAACTATAAAGTAATTGCAAACTAGAATGAATTTTATTCTACTATTTAAGATAAGTAAATTTTAGCCAGGTGCAGTGGGGCTCATGCCTGTAATCCCAGCACTTAGGGAGGCGGAGATGAGAGCACTGCCTGAACTCAAGGGTTCGAGACCAGCCTGAGCAAATACATTTTTTTTTTTAATTAGCTGGACGTGGTAGTGCTCGCTTATAGTTCCAGCTACTTGGAAGGCTGAGGTGGGAGGATCGCCTGAGCCGAACAGGTTGAGGCTGTGGTGGCCCTGAGTGTGACACCACATTCTAGCCTGGGTGACAGAATAAGACTCCAACTCAAAACAAAAACAAAAACACTGCTAAAATAAGTAAATTTTGGCCGGGCTCGGTGGTCAGCCTGTAATCCCAGCACTTTGGGAGACTGAGGAGAGGGGATCGCTTGAGTCCATGGGTTCGAGACTAGCCTGGGCAACTTAGCAAGACCTCGTCTCTACAAAATATAAAAAAAAAAATTAGCCGGGCATGGTAGTATACACCTGTAGTTCCAGCTACTTGGAAGGCTGAGGCGGAAGGATCACAGGAGCCCAGAAGGTCAATGCTGGGGTGGCCATGAGCGTGCCATTGCCCTCCAGCCTGGGAGATTGAGTGAAACTCCGACTCAAAAAAAAGTAAATTTTACTTTTGTTCTTTGGAAGTTCTACAAGAAATAAAAGTTACAAAATCTCAATCACTACAATAATTAGAACTACTCAAAAAAGAAACTCAAAAACCCAAATTGAGACCAATGGACTCTAATGATGAATATCAAGGGTTAAGAAATACCAATACCTAGAACTCTCCCCCATAGGTATTCTGATTTTATTGGTCTGCAGTATGTAGGGTATGAACCGTGCACCAGGATATTTTTAAAGCTCCCCAGATAATCCTAAGGTTTAGAGACTTTTTTTTTTTTTTTTAAAGTTGGAGTCTCACTCTGTCACCCAGGCTGGAGTGCAGTGGCACACTCACAGCCAACAGCAGCCTCAACCTGCTAGGCTCAGGCGATCCTTCCACTTCAGTCTTCTAAGTAGCTCGAACTGCAGGCATGTGCCACCATGTCCAGCTAAGTTTTTAATTTATTGTAGAGATGAGGTCTTACTAAGTTGCCCGGGCTGGTCTCGAACCCTTTGGCTAAGGCTATCCTCTCAACTCAGCATCCCAAAGTGCTGGGATTATAGGCAATGAGCCACCATGCCCGAACTAGAGCCATTTAAAATTACAATAAATAGCCAGGGTCAATGGCTCAGCCTGTAATCCCAGCGCTTTGGGAGGCCAAGGTGAGTGGACTGCCTGAGCCCGCGGGTTCAAGACTCGCCTGGGCAACTTGGTGAGACCTCATCTCTACAATAAATCAAAAATTAGTCAGGCATGGTAGCGTGTGCCTGTAGTTCCAGCTACCTGGAAGGCTGAGGCGGAAGGATCACATGAGCCCAGCAGGTCGAGGCTGCAGTGGCCGGGAGTGTCCACTGCACTCCAGTCTGGGTGACAGAGTGAGACTACAACTCAAAATAAAATAAAATAAAATAAAATTACAATAAATAAAATAATAAAAAAATCCCACAGAAACATTGATAGAAATCACATTAAATCCATAAATTGCTTTAGAATAAATTAACATTGTCCCGGATTTGAGCATTCTTAGCTAGGGTGATTTCAAATCTTTTAAAAGACCCTCCCTCCCACTCTGTCTCTCAGGCTAGAGTGCAGCAGCAGCACACTCACAGCCACCACAGCCTCAACCTGCTGCTGGGCTCAGGAGATCTATCTTAGCCTTCCAAATAGCTGGAACCACAGGTGCGTGCCACCACACCCAGCTTTTTTTTTAAATTTATTTACTGTAGAGATGAGGTCTTGGCAAATGGCCCTGGCTGGTCTTGAACCCCTACACCCAGGCAATCCTCTCTCACCTCTGCTTCCCAAAGTGCTAGGATTACAGACATGAACCACCAGGCCCAGCCAGTTACATTTAAGTGGGCTGCCAGGTATACTTCTTTTTTTTTTTTTTAAATCAATATTTTGTATTATGGTTTTGTGGGGTACAGTTAAGGGTTAGGTGTACAATTATGTTTCATTCAGGCACCCTGTTGATAAGAGGTGTTTCCCCATCCCCAGACAGATATTTGCTACTGTTAATCCCACACCCCCCCCCCGCCACCAGGTATACTTCTTGTTGCCATTTTGAGTCTAATCTCTTTTTCATATTATATTTCCTAATTAGTTAATACTACTGATAGGAAAACTACTGATATTTGTTTCTTTTCATATTTAGCCACTTAACAGAATTCTATTAATTTCAACAGTTTTCCAATTGATTTTATTTGACTTTCTTTACCTTTTTTTCCAGCAAGTAGTGTCTAGTAACCCTAATTCATAGTTAAAATCTAAGAACTACGGCAGAGGCATAGCTTTTATAAAGCTAGCTTTTATACACCAATTTAAAAAAATAAAGGTTTCAAGTTATCTGCTTCACAACTGCAGACAAGAACTGCATTTAAGTTGCCTAAGCTCTCTCCTAGTCTTTTGATAACATCTTGCTTTTAAAGTAGTATGTTCTTCAGTGGGTGTCTACCACCTGTTAAAAATGTAATACTAGAAGAGACAAAAACTCTTTTAAAAAAGACACAAAATCCTACTTACAATTCAGAAAAGAGCCCAACTGTCATAGACGACTATGCCCCAGTTCTTCCTACTGAAAACCAATACTTCTTATCTCATCCTTACAGGTGAATTTAAAATGAAAACTCACCTAATTTATTTCTTACACATATCCATGATATCTAATATCAGCGAGATTCAGTATTCAACTGTCCATTATAGTGGAAAAACAATGAACTATGAGCCAAAATACCTGGATTCTAATCTTGGCTCAGACACTAAATAATTGATTTCACACAAATTACTTAACTGCTCTTAAAAAAAAAAACTGAAGAAAATAATTTGTAAATCCCTTTCTGTCCTTAAAATAATGAGTCTTTGATAGTAAATTGGCCATATTTTCTGCTTTACTGCAAGCCTTACTTGCCTACAAACCAATTTTTTACTAAACTTATGACTGTCTTAATGTCAATCAAGATTTTTAAATCTGTGCTACCGCTGAACTGGGAATTCACAAAAAATGTAAAAGACAAGGGAGAAACCAACAACAAAGTGAAAAAAAAAAAGAGGTAAAAACAAACTACCAGAGGTACAGCCTCCCGGGCAAATGTAGTATAATATTAGAGCAAACTGCCGGGCTCGGTGGCTCAGCCTGTAATCCCGCGCCTTTGGGAGGCTGAGGTGAGTGGATTGCCTGAGCCCGCGAGTTTGAGACCCGCCTGGGCAACTCGGCGAGACCTCATCTCTACAATAAGTCAAAAAAATCAGCCGGGCGTGGTGGCACACGCCTGTAATTCCGGCTACTCCGAAGGCTGAGGCGGAAGGATCGCCAGAGCCCAGTAGGCCGAGGCTGCGGTGGCCAGGAGCGGCCACTGCACTCCAGTCTGGGCGACAGAGTGAGACTTCAACTCAAAAAAAAAAAAAAAAAAAAAATTAGAGCAAACTACCTTCTCTCAATGCATCTAAGTCAAATGAACAAATATTGTGGGAGTCTACCATTTGCAAGGAACAAGACAGTTCTTACTTTCAAAAGTTCTACAAATTAGTAACCAGAATAATAATCAGAAATTCTAGGTAAGAGTCTCAATCATTAGGATGACAAGAAAATAGAAATACTTGAACATTTAGCAAATTAAATCTAAAATCTTAGTAAATTCTTATTCCATCAACAAGAAAAGTCAGTATTTTCTGTTCCCTTTCACTAGGATTTCTGCCACTGTGGCAAATCAATTATATAATATGTATTATAGAAATTATTAGTGATAAAATAGGTAAGAAAAAAGGAGCAAACTTTTGTACTTTAATTTTAAACTCACAAAACCCAACTGAGAAGAAATAAATCTTCAAAATATTGAATCACATTTAGAGAGATGCAACAGTTATTTTTTAATAATCTCTTCTAGGCACCAAATACGCCTAATATTGAAAAGGAGACTTTTCTACAATCTCAGCCAAGAAATGAAAAAAAGAAAAAACAAAAAACTAGCATGTTCTCAGTAAATACACATATTCTAGGCACATTCACATTTTACTTGTTCATTTAATAATCTCAATTTTATTAAGTGATAATTCACCAAAAAAAATGACAGTCATGAACTAGTTAAGCAATTATCTAGTCTCATAGTTTTGTTTTTCAATGCTTGTTTATTATACCATGCTACATTCAGAAATAAATATTCCAAAAATATTTCGCTCATACAAACTTTTATTATACGTTTGGAAAAGCTACCGACAAAATAAGAAGAAAAATGTAAATATATATGGTATTGAGCATAAAATATACTTAAATAATTCTTCAAATACTAAAAGGAAGTAAAAAGGAAAGCGATGAGTAATTTTGGGTATCAGTAAAGGCAGTTTCTAGATTTGATAGAGAAATCCAGCATGGTGTATAAGAACAACTAAGTCATAGTTGAGGATTTTAGAAGATAAATTTGGAAAACCAGAACAATCACATTGGAGGTTAAAAAAATAAAAGGTCCTCAGAGAGGTAGGAGAAAGGGGAAGAATATGAACCTCAAGTTCTAAACAAGTCCCAAGTCTTTAGCATTTAAATTACCCTACACAAAGCAAGATTAATATTCTTTAACTATAACTATAATCAGGTAACTCTCTATTCAAAAACCAGACACCTCCCACACCCCCAGCAAACAGAATTAAATCTAAAATCCCTAATCTAGCCAGCACAGTGGCTCACGCCTATAATCCCAGCACTTCAGGAGGCCAAGGCAAGAGGACTGCCTGAGCCCAGGGGTTCAAGACCAGCCTGGGCAACTTGGCAAGACCTCATCTCTACATCAACAAATTAGCTAAGTGTGGTGGCTCACGCCTGTAGTTCCAGTTACTTGGAAGGTTGCGGCAGAAGGATTGCCTGAGTCTAGGAGGTAGAAGCTGCAGTGGCTGTGAGTGTGCCACTGCACTCCAGCCTGGACAACAGAATGAGACTCCATCTCAAAAATAAAATAATAAGAATAAAACAAAATCCTTAACCTAGAATTCAAAACCCTTCACAGTCAAGTCCTAGCCTGTTGCAGTCTATCTTTCCAGTTTGTTACAGTCTAATCAGACTATTAGCTGTTACCAGAATATGGTCTTTGCTTCCTTCCCTACCTCTAAGATCAGCATGTCCTCCCTCCTCCCCTGCTCTTCTCTACTGCTGAAATCTCACCACTCCTTCAGGATGCACTCAATTCAACAGTCTCACAGCCTGATATCATTTAATCCTGACATTCTTGTATCATTTTATTTGTACCACTTTATAGCACTCACATTCTACATGTTTCATAAAAATCTGTGTACCTGCTTACTCCTAAGAGATTTGGAGGTTTCTGAAAAGAATATTATTTCCTACAACTTTGTATTTGCAACAGCGCTTTAAAAATGTTTCTATATATGTGTGTCATCAAGGTGTACTGAGCTGAATACGATCAGCGGTTAAAAGTGGCAGCAGCTTCTCAACCTGGAGTGTGATGAAAATCAAAGACTTCATTTTTAACATCTATATTAATTTTCACAAAAAACAGGAACCACACCCCACACATCAACTGCTTCACTAGGCCCACAGATTTCAAATTTACAAGCAAATGTTGTGGCCCATTTAACTATAGTATCTAATTTTGAATTCTAAGTATTGAGCATGGCAGATCCTGTTTTTTAAAAAAAAAAAAAAATCTGAATCTCATGATAATATATATAAATGATTTCTTTTCTCTCAGAAAAGCACAGCTGTTAAGTTGGTAAGTAAAAACTGATGATGTGTGCATATTTTCATCACCAAAAATTCAGATTTAAAAACAGCATCATTTTAAACAGTACTTGTAGGGGCAGCTGTACAACGTTGATAGCTGTAAAAAAAAAAAAAACAAGCATTGTATATTTGAAAAAGAAAGCTGGTAAAGTTCAATTGAAACACTACTGTGAAACAGGTTATTCTATCACATCCTTGACCAATTTTCTTTAGTATCATTTGAAACATTTACCATCTGCTCCCTACTTTTTTGTTTGTTTTTTTGAGTTGGAGTCTCACTCTGTCACCTAGGCTAGAGGGCAGTAGCATGCTCCCGGCCACCGCAGCCTCAACCTGCTGGACTCAGGCTATACTTTCACCTCAGCCTTCCAAGTAACTGGAACTACAGACACGCGCCACTATGCCAGGCTAATTTTTTGATTTATTGTAGAGATGAGGTCTCGCCAAGTTGCCCAAGTTGGTCTCGAACCTGTGGGATCAAGTCAGGCAATCCTCTCACCTCAGCCTCCCAAAGTGCTGGGATTATAGGCGTGAGCCATCATGCTTGGCCTGTTCCCTACCTTTAAGGCTTTATGTTTGGTGGGAAAAAGAATGAACCAAGCCGGGTTTGGTGGCTCAGCCTGTAATCCCGTGCTTTGGGAGGCTGAGGTGAGTGGATTGCCTGAGCCTACGGGTTCGAGACCCGCCTGGGCAACTTGGCGAGACCTCACCTCTACAATAAAAAAAAAAAAAAGAATGAGCCAAACACCAGGAAATATACAAAGATTAGGAGATAAGTACTATAATGAAAATATTAACATAGTAGTAAGGAAGCAAAAAAAGGAAAGATTAAGGGCTTGGCACAGAGGATACAGCATTTGAACACTAACACACTGAAACAGGTTGTGAAGAATAAGTGGAATTTAAAGGCAAAAAAATGGTAAGTAAAGGCGCAAAGCTCTACAAGTAAAAATGCATTTAAAAAGTCACATGATATAGCTGTAGCGAAAGATGTGAGGAGTTATTTAGTGGGAAAAGAAAGGAGAAAAAATAAGACAAGAGATCTAGTTGATTCCTGAGGCTTTTTTCTGAAACTTTTGGAAAGAGTGGCCTGATTTGATCTTTGATTTCTCTTGATAACTGTGGTAATAATGAAAGATATACTGAGAAGGGAGAGATTGAAGGCAGGATCCAGTTGAAAAGTTACTGCAAAAGTAGATGGGAAAGTTGATGAAGAGTCTGAAGCCTGCAAAATAAACAAACAGGAAAGGTAAGAATCAGGATTGCAAAGACCAGCTAGATATGGAAGAGTAAAGCCAAAAATTAACCCCCAGATTTTCAGGTTAAGTCATATAAAGGCGAATAAAACCACTAATAACTTTCAATGAATTCCAAGTAGCCAAACATTTACTGACCACTTGCTCTATGCAAATAAGTATTAAAAGACAGAAGAAGTTGGGCTCGGTGGCTCAGCCTGTAATCCCGTGCCTTTGGGAGGCTGAGGTGAGTGGACTGCCTGAGCCCGCGGGTTTGAGACCTGCCTGGGCAACTTGGTGAGACCTCATCTCTATAATAAAACAAAAAATTAGCCAGGTGTGGTAGCGCGCACCTGTAGTTCCAGCTACTTGGAAGGCTGAGGTGGAAGGATCGCCGGAACCCAGCAGGATGAGGGTGCAGTGGCCGGGAGCGGCCACTGCACTCCAGTCTGGGCGACAGAGTGAGACTCCAACTCAAAAAAAAAAACAAAAAAAAACAAAAAAAGAAAGAAGATACTCAAAACTAAAAATCTTCATGGAAGAGAAAGACAGCTATACTATCATGTTTATATAGACTAGCATATATAATTCAGGTGTTTTCTACAGAAAAGATGATCATAGGAGTAACTGACAAAGAAGGAAAAAACAAAACAGAACAAGAAAGAGGTTTGGTATCCCTACAATGTGCTATAAACAGAGAGATACGATCAACTCAAACCTGCCACTCAAAGACTAAAACAGCAGAGAAGAAACAAACTAAAGACATTTTTCCCCCAGCAAGCCTCTCACTCTGTCTCCCAGGCTGAAGTGTAGTAGCACACTCATGGCCACTGCAGTCTCTATCTGCTGGGCTCAAGTGATCCCTCCACCTCAGTCTCAAGCTTCCAAGTAGATGGAACTACAGGCGCATGCCATGCCCAGCTACTTTTTTTTTTTATTGTAGAGACAAGGTCTCACCGAGTTGCCCAGGTTGGTCTCAAACCCCTGGACTGAGGCAATCCTCTCACTTCTGCCTCCCAAAGTGCAGGGATTACAGGCATGAGCCACCTCGCCCAACCAAAAACATTTTTTAAAGGGGAAAAAGAGTGATGACAGTTCCAGGGCAAAAGAGTTGAAATGGCATGTAATTCTGACTAGGTGGAACATCTAGGAGCAAGTGTTAAAGGACTGGAACCTCAAGCTGGGCCTTAAAGCAAAAGTAGTAGTTCAGACTATTTAGGGGTGGGGGCAGATGATGCTATACCAAGCTATTCCCTGAAAGGAAATAATTAAGCCCAGGCTAGAGGAGGAAGGGCCAGAAGAAGCGACAATGATAGAAGTCTAGTAAGAGAAGGAGGAAGCAAATTGCAAAAGAAAGCAAGCAACAGATTGAAGAGTTTAGATTTAATTACGCAGGCAATACGAAGACAAAAGTTTTTTAAACAGGCAAATATTAATCAGTACACAGAAGCAGTACACAGAATGGAATGAGGAAGCAAGATTGAAGGTAAAGAAATCAATCGGAAGAGCATTATAACAGTGTCCAAAGGAAAGGTTACCAAATCCTGAACCATAATAATTGACAGGAGAAATGAAAAAGAGGAGGATGGAAATAAGAAAGATTACTGAGGTACAGCAGACAGAATTTAGGAAATAACTCAATATGTGGATGAAAAGTAGCTATCAGATGACTTCAAAGGCCTAAGTGTAAGTCACTGGGCAGGTGCTAGCTTTGTTTCAGGAAGTGAAATAAATCAGTTTGGGACATTTATCTTATTTATCTTGAAGTCCTTCAGGGTATCCACAAGACAAACATCCATCAGACAGATATGGTGGGATAAGCAGAAAGCTCCAGCACAGAGAGAGAGAGAGATTGGTAGTCATCCACCTAGAGATGCTGGTCGGTGCATGGAAGGGAAAACAGGACTGAACTTTGGGGAACACCTAGTTAAAAGAACAGGAGAGAGCCAGGCTCGGTGGCTTAGCCTGTAATCCCGCACCTTGGGAGGCTGAGGTGAGTGGATTGCCTGAGCCCGCGGGTTTGAGACCCGCCTGGGCAACTTGGCGAGACCTCATCTCTACAATAAATCAAAAAAATTAGCCAGGCGTGGTAGCACGCGCCTGTAGTTTCAGCTACTTGGAAGGCTGAGGCGGAAGGATCACCAGAGCCCAGCAGGTCAAGGCTGCGGTGGCCAGGAGCGGCCACTGCACTCAAGTCTGGGCGACAGAGTGAGACTCCAACTCAAAAAAAAAAGAACAGGAGAAAAACCAAAAGAATGGGAGACCAAGGAGCACAAAGCACCTTTTCAACGTGCTCTCACATGTCTCTCAACTCTCAGAGAATACCACATAACCTGCCAAAAGGTAACAAGAAGCAGTGGGACACAGAAAAAAAAATCTAGGGCTAATGGTAAGGTATAAAAAGAAAATATTTTACAATGCATTGACCTTTGACCCTGAAATTTTTACCCACAGAAACCTATCCTGAAGTAATAAACTGAGGGAGGGAGAGAGAAGAGGTACTGCATGTAAAAAGATTTCCCTCTGGCATTAGCTCTAATAGTGAAAACCAAAACTGAAATTTCTAGCCGAGGAATAGCTAAATATATCACAAAGGACAACTATCACAAAAGAAAACATTTTACTACCTAAAATTTTTAAACTTTATCAACGGGGGAAATGTATTAAAGTTAAAGAAAAATATTTGCAAAATAGGGCAAAGAGTCAACATCCTTAATATATAAATGGCCCCTGCAGATCCACAAGGAAAAAAAGGAAAAAAACGTACAAAAGAAAAATGGAAAGACACAAATGGCAATTTCCAAAAACCAAAGAAAAATGACCAGTAAAATAAAAACCTGGTTTTTTTTGTTTGTTTTTGTTTTTGAGTTGGAGTCTTATTCTGTTGCCCAGGCTGCAGTGCAGTGGCACGCTCACGGCCACCACAGCCTCAACCTGCTGGGTTCAGGTGATCCTCCTCAGCCTCCCTAGTAGTTGGAACTACAGGTATGTACCACCACACCTGGCTAATTTTTTGATTTACTGTAGAGACGAGGACTCATCAAGTTGCCCAGGCTGATCTGGAACCCCTGGACAATCTTCTTGCCTCCACATCACAAAGTGCTGGGATTACAGGCATGAGCCACCATTCCCAGCCAAAAAACCTGTTGACTCTCAGTACTAATCAAAGAAACAAAAATTAAAATGATATATTATTCATTTTTTCAAGATGTGGGGAAAATGGGCTCTCGTATTTTTACAATACTGTTTATGCAACAGAATGACTTTTCTAAATGCCACTGTGGCAATATAAGTGCTTTAGAAAGTTTACCCAACATTCTATTTCCAAGAATATATACAAAAAAGAATTAAAATAGTGTACAAAGTTGTTCACATTAAGTTCACTGTAGCTTTGTCTATAATACTGAAAAGTCAGAAACAACCAAAATGTTTTAGTAATAGGAGACTAATTAAAGAAATCATGGTAGCCGGGCTCAGTGGCTCAGCCTGTAATCCCAGCACTTTGGGAGGCTGAGGTGAGTGGATTGCCTGAGCCCGCGGGTTCAAGACCCACCTGGGCAACTTGGCAAGACCTCATCGCTACAATAAATCAAAAAATTAGCTGGGCGTGGTAGCGTGCGCCTGTAGTTCCAGCTGCTTGGAAGGCTGAGGCAGAAGGATCGCTGGAGCCCAGCAGGTCGAGGCTGCGGTGGCCGGGAGTGGCCACTGCACTCCACTCTGGGCAACAGAGTGAGACTCCAACTCAAAAAAAAAAAAGAACTCATGGCACATCCATGGTTTTTTCAGCAACTTTTCAGAGAACATAAATTAATATCTAACATGGAAAATTGCTAAATAAGGCATTTTATTAAATAAAGGTCTCTACACAGCACACACAGTATAAACCTATTTATTTAAAAGTCATCAGGATATACTAAAAAGTACCAGTTATCTCTAAGTACTAGAATGATAATATTTTGTTGCTGCCTATTTCATAATGAACATGTTCTCTCATAAACAAAGGATAAAATCTTGTAACTTTAGGAACAAAGTGCAAAGAAAAATGTGTAGAAAAATTTAAGTGTGAAAAGCAAAATTCAGTTATATCTACAATTAATAAAAATATGGGGCTGGGTGAGATGGCTCAAGCCTGTAATCCCAGCACTGTGGGAGGCCGAGGTGAGATGATTGCCTAAGCCCGCGGGTTTGAGACCAGCCTGGGCAACATGTTGAGACCTCATCCCTACAATAAATCAAAAGATTAGCTGGGTGTGGTAGCACCTGCCTGTAGTTCTAGCTACTTGGAAGGCTGAGGCTGAAGGATCCCCTCAGCCCAGCAGGCTGACGCTGGGGTGGCCATGAGCGTGCCACTGCACTCCAGCCTGGGCGAGGCAGTGAGACTCTGACTCAATAAATAAATAAATAAAAATAATAAAAATATGGGCTGGGTGTGGTGGCTCATGCCTGTAATCCCAGCACTTTGAGAGGTTAAAGTAGGAGAATTACTTGAGCCCAGGAGTTCGAGACCAGCCCAAGCAACATAGTGAGACCTTGTCTCTATTTAAAAAAAAAAAAGAAAAAGAAAAAATTAGCCAGGCTTGATAGTCCCAGTTACTTGGGTGGCTGAGGTGGAAGGATCTCCTGAGTCCAGGAGGTCAAGGCTACTGCACTTCAGCCTGGGTGACAGAGTGAAATTCCAACTCAAAAAATATATATATGAACAAAGAACACAAAAACCTTTAAAAGTTTTCCACAAGTGTAGTTTAAATGAAACAAGCATAAGGAACTAAATATAGTTTCACTTCTGATAATGGGGGGGGGGGAGGTGAAGAAGTTAATGCAAAGAAGAAAACAGAAAATTCACACCATAAAATCTTAATCATTTTACAAGGAAGTAAGGTCATCTGCTAAGCATCAAGTGTTTCAAGACGGGTTAGCAACCTAAGTGAAAAAGTAGTAGAGAAAATGAGTCAACCTGGGTATGAACAAATGATTAGAAAGTGACTAGTAAAGAGCAGGTGGAAAACAAATAACGATCACCACAGTATGAATTTTGGGGGTAGTGTGGGGCAGGGACAAAAGTAGAAAAAGTAAACAATAGTATTTACAAGTTGAGAATTGACCAGTTATATCCAGCAAGGAGAGAAGAGACTATTAGTTCTAGTGACTTCATGGTTAGAATATGAACCAGAGTTCAAAGAAGGAAGACAACTAATGGTCTGGGAGGAACTGAAGGTGACAATAAGAACAAAAAAGGTGTTTCACCAGGTATAAGAGAAAAAGAAACGAAAGGTGGGTCCTTGTATCACTGTCTTGGCCACAGGATTTAAGACCTGAGGTAGACTGGTTCTAAATGATGACAAGGTTAATAACATGGTCATACACAGAGGCTGCTGGTGTAGAAAGGTGAAGGTCACTGGAGTCAGCAGAAAGTAGCCCCAAATGTGGCCTTTCTGGCCAAATTGTAATTGTTAACCTCTATGCACTTCACTTTCCTCAGTTACAAATACATTCTTTCTGCCCAACTGATAGGAATTTGGCTGGCACTTAACCTCTCTGCATTTTATTTAACCACAAAACAAAGAGAATGAAAAGGAGATGGGGGACTGAATTAAATCAAAAGTTCTCCACCTGACTTTATATCAAAACTACAGGTGCTGTAAAAAAAAAAAAAAAAAAAGCATAACTACCTATGCCCTGTTCCCAAACCCAGTAATACTGGTTTATTCTGGGGCAGGGAACAGGCAACAGTATTTTTTAAAAGTTCCTAAGGAGATTCTAATGTGCAGCCAAGATTGAAATCAAACTAGGGGTTTCTAAAGACTGCTTCCCTTTAAAATTTTTTTAATTGCATGATTCTCTGTAATTCACTGCCACTCTGTTCATTTGTTAAAATAATACTATTGTGTGCCAAGTACTTCCACAAACATCTTAGTGAATCCTCACAACACTGCAAGGCAAGTATTTCGGTGTCCATTTCACAAATAAGTCCAGGGAAGCTTAGAGAAATGAAGTGACCTGCTCAAGAGTCACAAGCTAGCAAAGAGCAGAGTCAGGACTCACGCTTGGTTCTGTGTGTTCCGGTCCAACCTACGAGCAATTTGCCTTCCTTCCAATACACTCACAGCAACTGTTGGAATGCCTTTTCTTCTTTCCCAGGACCTCATCAAGCACACTAGCTTGTGGCTTATAGCCTGGAGAGAAAGTTATCGTAGGTGGGCACAGGAAATTAACCCCAAATTCTACAGTTATTACAGAATTACAGAACACCTTAACCTAGAGAGGTTCTGCAGCTCAAATTTGTCCTGTGAAAGCATACCTATCAAGTATTTTTTTAGTTCAGTTAAGTCAACATGCACACTGCTATTAAGCAAGGAACTAGGTTCATCAAGGATCAACCTAACAATAGAAAAACAATCTTCATATACTTTCTATTAATTCTGACAAAACAGTAATTGATAGAGCTATAACGAGATTTGCTCTATCAAAGCTTAAATGTATAAACATTACCCTCAAAATTTTCATCAAGCACAAATGAATGCAATCACCCTTAAAATTATGATTATAATCCTTTTGTTGATGCATGGTTTCTCTCCTATACATCAGTAATTATACTTCAATCCATTATCTACTTGGAAATTTTATTAATATTCAAGTTCTGTACCCCCAGGTACAGTTATCAAGGTAAGCTCTCAAATAAGAAAAGGTACAATCAACTAATCTGTGGATTTCATGGAGTTCATGGTATGTACTGGAGAAAAAACTAAAGAGGAGATTTAACTACTATACCCATGGAGCTTACAATTTCATAAGAAATCCATGAAGCATATTTACAAGAAACAAGCATATGTGCACTCATCCATTCAAACCTTTCCTGAGCATCTGCTATGTTCTTGGCATGCTGGGAACAGAGAGGCAAATCAGACCCAATGTGTTGTCTGCTGTCAAGAAGGTGCCATGAAAGATCTATGCAATATTTACAGAGATACCATGGAAGACAGGAACTGATTCCTGGGGAGAGAAAGAGAGTGGGATGAGCGAGGAGGAGGCAGAAAAGGCTTCAAAGAGTATAGGGTTAGGCGAGCATTTTTAAAGGGGGAAATTTTCATTACAAGAAAGAACACCTGTCAATCGGCTTGCTAAGAAACAAGTACTTATACTGAAGAACTGAACTGAGGTCAGAAAGAGCAGCGATATAAGAGCAAACAAGATGGACAGAGATTGCTCCAGGGGGATGAGTTATGTATCCTACAAAGTTGCACTACAGAAAAATAAGAAAGCTTCAGAGTCATGAGACCTCAGTGAAATTCCAGCTTGGCTGCTGGCTTTGTGAACTCTTCATCCATAACAATAAATATGTGTAATGGCATTTACTTGACAATAAAGCAAAACAAGAAGAATGTTTAAGAACTAAGAAAACTGGCCATCAAATCTGGAAAGCTATATTTTCACCTCTACATAATAAAAAGGGAAATTCTCTAAGACCTGATTTAAGGTTGACTGTATTTGTCATTTAGTCTTTTCACTCCACTTTACAGAATTCTAAAGCTAAGATGTCTTTATTTTACTTAAAAATAATGGATATTCATCTACCGGAGTAATTCATGCTGAATCTTTTCTTCGGATGCCTTAGGGAGTACACCAGGTTTTATTTTTTGAGGCGATTACACGAGCTCTCCGAATAATTAGCTTCATGCCGCTCACCTCCCGTGCTGTCAGGACCCGAAGAGATTAAAAGCTGAAGGCTTCTTGACTACCGAATTAAAATGAGGACTCCGTGGGCTACCGCCAGTACAGAAAAAGGCAAATGCTCAACACAGGGTAGGAATGCACTTTTCAGAAACTACAGGGAGGAATAAAACTTAGAAATGTCAGGATCAGCTGCTTCTTAAGAGAGCAGCACATGCCTTCAAGCCTCTCGGTCGACGCTTGGGTTTAAAGCTTGCTTTAACGAGTCTCTCCAGCAAAGGAATACAAAAACACGACAAAGAAGGCACGGACCCACGTAACGAGCTGTGGGAGTCCATGAATTACCGGGAGGGGCTTAGGTGTCTGCGACCTGAACACCACTCCCTCCCGCCGCGCGCTCAGGCTGTGGCAGGAACCCACCAAAGCACACAAGGCGATGCAGGCAGCGAGGGCGGCGAGCTCCCGGCCCTTCACAACGCTCTCAAACAGAAAAATAAATTCGGCAAAGGATCGTAAAACTTTAAAATAAATAAGCCATCGCTTCTGTCGGAGCAAATCCTGCGGTGCCATTTTTTTTTCCTCTCCCGGAATCACATAAAAATACGTAGTTCAAGTTACAGCGTCCCTGGCGCGCAGTCCCTGCAAACTTTGCGGACAGGAGGTGGGGGCCCCGGGACGCCACGGGCCACGTCCGGGACCCCAGTCCCCATGCCCCACAACTTCTCGCCCGACCTCGGGGCCCCTTCCCGCGGCCGCCGGCCCCCGCCCCGCAGCCCTGCCGACCGGGCCCTCCCGGCGGCCCCCGCGCCCCCCTCAGCCCCGGGCGGGGGCCGCTCGCGGGCCCGGCGTGAGGGGAGCGGCCCGGGAGCGCCCCGTTTCTCACAGACCCCAACATGGCGTCGGCCGCTGCCGCCGCCGCCGCCGCCCGCGACGACGACACCTCCCGGCGCGGCGACGGCCCCGGCCCCGGGACCGCAGGAGGAAGCGCCCAGAAAGTTTCGCTTCTCTCCTCCCTGCCCGGCCGGCGCCGCCGGGCCACCAACCCCGGCTTCACCTACCCAGACGGGCGCGGGCGGCGGCAGCGACGGCGGCTAAGATCCCACTCCTCCTGGTCGCGGACGCCGGGCGCGGACTCTGCCCGTTCCCCCGTCCCGGCCTCCCAGGGTGTGTGCGGTCCGCGGCCCCGCGGAGCCGGCGCGATCCGGACGCGGCGGGCAGGCGGGCCAGCTGCCAGCGCAGCCGCTCGCAGGTGACTCCCCCGCCCCTCTAGTCGAACCCGACAACGGCCGCCCGGGCTGGCCTCTCCCCTGCGCGCGCACGGGCGCGCCCCCGCCCACACGACAGACGCGCGTGCGCGGGCACGAGCACACCCACTCCACCCGCTCCCCGCCCTTTCTTGGTGGTTCCCTCGCCCCGCCCCTCCCGCCCCTCGAGACGCGCTCGAGGGGCGGGGCCTTCTGCGGAGGCCACACCCATCTGGGTAGACCGCGGGCGGGGCTGGTTCCTGCCGGGTAGCGTGGGGACCCGCGCCCGGGACGCGTTTGGGTGCGCGTGGGGCGTGTTTTCTGCACTTTCCTGACATGGACGAGCCCTTGGAAAAGACTGCTCAGCCGTCTACGATGGTCTTGAGGAAGCTGGAAGAATGGAAGATGACACTCCCTCCAAGAGGCCTTGAAGAACGAGAATGAAAGGCTTTGGATTTAGATGCCCAAAGGCGTCAATTGCAGACACTTGTGTGCTACTCCCACTTATCGCGGCGATGCCCGTCCCCCCTTCCATGTGCTTTCTAGAATCCCTACCTGTTGAAACCGGGGGAGCCGCTGCTGTCACACACGTGCCCCACGTGCTCCACACGGTGCTTTCTTTTCAGTGCATGCCTTAGAACGCTGGTCTTTCCAACATTTTTCTCTGACGCCGCAAAACCTCAACCTCATCTATCTACTTCACACACCTAGAGGCTGCAATGATGTCCTAGTATACGCGGTTAAACGTGTCCTTATTTATACCGCAGCACCTGTTTGCTAAATTTTCTGGTAGGTACGTGGTGAAGTAATGTTATCTAGGATAGGCAAGGAATTGGGGCGGCAGGAACGACATAGTCATCTTAAATAAAAACTATGTGTAGATGAAAATTGGGCTTTGGTAAATTTTCTATTTCTCATTGCTCTATTGCTTCAGGATTTTTTTTTATTGATTGCTTTGAATTAAAGCCACCACCAACCAGCTGCACATAGATGAGCACCAAGGGAAAAGAGCAGGGGGGATTCTCCTCCAGGCTTTCTGCCTTCCATCATCCGCTATTTCAATGTCTCTGAAACAATCTCCTTTTTAAATAATTTTTAATTTTTGTAATGAGGAAAGTTGTAAAATCACAATCACATACACAACACAAAATCTTTCATGTGTTGGCTATAGCTGTCTCTGTAAATAAGTGCAAATGTCGTCAGACATTTGTCTCAACTATTACTCTATCCCACCTTCACACAGCCTCATTCACTTCTACATGTGCAGTAATAAAGGGGAAAAGGCAAGACTAAATATATTTGATCTCTAAAATCCCTTTAAATTTTGAAATGAGGAATTGCTATGTCTGGTTGGTAGTTTAAGGTCGAGTCTACAACACTAATCACCAAACATTTTTGGTCACCCACTCCCATTAGTAAAAATCTTTGCCCCTCATCTACCACATACTTATTTAGCTTATGTAAAGCACACTGATAGTCCACCAACTACCTGTGTCCTTGGGCACATCCAAATATTAGCTTGTGTTTTTCACTTGTAAAATGGGGACAATAAAAGTATATCACAGTCATGACGAAGATTAAATAAATTGGTATTTGCAAAGCATATATATACCTGACACATTAAGTGCTATAAAAGTGTGAAAAAAATGATATGGCCGGGAGCCATGGCTCAAGCCTGTAATTCCAGCACTTTGGGAGGCTGAGGCGAGAGGATTGCCTGAGCCCTGGGGTTCAAGACCAGCCTGGACACCTTGGTGAGATCTCGTCTCTAAAATAAATTTTAAAAATTAGCTGGGGTGGTGGCACATTCCAGCTACTTGGAAGGCTGAGATGGAAGGATCACCTGAGCCCAGCAGGTCGAGGCTGTGGTGGCGGTGAGAGTGCCACTGCACTCCAGCCTGGGCAACAGAGCGAGACTCCAACTAAAAAAAATATATATATATATATGTAATACATATAGTGTGTATTTATATACACACATACTTATATCTAATATGTTAAATACAATATGAAACCTACACACAAAAAATGAGAAATGATTTAAAATATATATTTATATGTTTTATATATTACACATGCTTAGAAAACACATATATATAAGGGAGGACTGAAAATAAACCAGAATTATCTTTTGGAGCATAGGTCCCCTTATAGTACAGTACTTATCCCACTAGGTAAGTGTTATAGGAACTCACTGGCATCAGTATACCAGCTAGCTCTGTGAGAAGCTGCATTCACTTTTTTTTTTTTTTTTTTTTTTGAGATTCTTTCAAAGTGTTTGCCCATTTCATGATGGATGATTTATTTATTTATTTATTTTTTTTTTTTTTTTGAGTTGGAGCCTCACTCTGTCGCCCAGACTGGAGTGCAGTGGCCGCTCCCGGCCACCGCAGCCTCGACCTGCTGGGCTCCGGGGATCCTTCCGCCTCAGCCTTCCAAGTAGCTGGAACTACAGGCACACACTACCACGCCCGGCTAATTTTTGATTTATTGTAGAGATGAGGTCTCGCCAAGTTGCCCAGGCGGGTCTTGAACCCGCGGGCTCCAGCAATCCACTCATCTCAGCCTCCCAAAGGCATGGGATTACAAGCTGAGCCACCAAGTGTACTTGCCCACACCACGCTGAGTGTTCAGCTGTTTTTGACCAAAAAAATGGCATGACCCCCATGACCCACCCTCCCTATTTACCTAATCTCTCCCAATCAACTTTTTTTGTTTTCCTGGATGAGAAAAGTCCTCAAAGGGAAACGTTCTGCCGATGGGGAAGAGGTGAAACAAAAAAACGGTAGAAGCACTAAAAGGCATCAAAATTGATGCGTTCAAAACTGTTTTAAGCAGTGGAAAAAGCATCTCAATAGGTGTATTACATCAAACAGAGAGTACTTTAAAGGTGATTTAAGTTAAAACATGAAAGAATGAATACACAACTTTTTATAAATAAATTCTGGGCTTTTTGGGGTCCCCTCTCACATATTTTTTCAGCACTCTGTGTATTCTGTGCCCTCCCTGGACTGTGTGCACCCCAATTTAAAGACCTTTGATTTAGAGCTGTGCTGGCAAATATGGCAGCCACTAACCACGTCTTTTTTTCTTTTTTTTTTTTTTTAGCCAGGGACTTATTCTGTTGCCCAGGCTAGAGCACAGTGGCACACTCACAACTCACCACAGCTTCAACCTCCTGGGTTCAGGCAATTCCTTTACCTCAGCCTCCCGAGTAGATAAGACTACAGGTGCACACCGCCACATCTGGTTAATTTTTTGATATTATGTATAGAGAAAGTCTCTATGCTGCCTAGGCTGGTCTTGAATTCCTGGGCTCAAGCAGTCCTCCTGCCTTCGCCTCCTAAGGTGCTGGGATGAGCCACTGCACCTGGCCTACACTTAAATTTGGTTAAATCAGAAATTCAGTTCCTCAGTCACATGTCCCACATTTCAAGTGCTTAGTAGTCACATGACTATTGGACAGTACAGATGTAAAATAATCCCATCATTGCGGAAAGTCCTATGGGATAGCACTGACCAAACTGAAAAAAACAAAGGACTCAAAGTCACTGAAAGACAGTAGGATTGGCTCCTAACATGGACCTGTAACTGTGCTACCCTGCTCAAGTCAAGTGATAGGATCTCTCTGTGAGCCTCAATCTCATCCGAGATGAAAATAAAAATAGGAACTGCCTCATGGACTGCTGAATGGAGGAAATGAGATAACGTGTTGAAGAGTCTGGCAGAGTGCCTAAAACATAGAGGAACCTGAAAATATTAGTAAAATTTGAGTTTAAATTAACCCAACTATTTTATTTTATTATGTCAGAGTCTGACTCTGTCTCCCAGACTGGAGTACAGTGCACACATTCATGGTTACTGCATCCTAGGCCTGCTAGGCTCAGGTAATCCTTCCACTTCAGCTTTCTAAGTAGCTAGGACTATAGGCACATATCAACACACCTGGTTAATTTTTTGATTCATTGTAGAGACAAGGTCTTGCCCAAACTGGTTTTGAACCCCTGGGCTCAGGCAATCCTCTCACCTCTGCCTCCCAATTTTTTTTCTTCTTTTAAATAACATATCTATGTTGTCCAGGCTGGATTCAAGAATCAATAGATCCTCCCACCTCAGCCTCCTGAGTAGCTAGGATTACAGGAATGCACCACTACACCTGGCTTCCCCAATTCTATAAGCCTGAAAGGCAAATAAAATTTTGTTATTGTCCTAGAATCCAATGGGTAAGTTTGTCAAGGAGATCTATTTTGTAAAAGTTAAAAGTTTGGTTAACTTTTAGTTGAAAACAGAACATTCAAGAGCGGGTGGCAAATACTTGGATTTTTTTTTCCCCCTAACCACTAGAGCACCAGAGAAAAGACAGAAAACTGTTGTTTATTTAGTTCGTTAGTTATTTTGAGTGAGGGTCTCAGTCTGTCACTCAGGCTGGATCACAGCTCACCACAGCCTCAAACTCCTGGGCTCAAGTGATCCTTCTGTCTCAGTCTCCCAAGTAGCTGGGACTACAAGTACCTCACTAATTTTCTGACTTTTTTTTTTTTTTTAGGGACAAGGTCTTACTATGCTGCTTGCCTAGGCTGCTCTAGCACTCTTGGGCTCAAACAATCCTCCCGGCTTGGCCTTCCAAAGCACTGGGATTACAGGCATGAGACGCCATGCCTGGCCTCCTAGATTTTGATTACTCTGTGATTTCTTTGTCCCCTTCACTCTTAAGCCCTGGTCTTTTCCCAGTCTTGCCCAGTTCAGTAAAATGGCATTGCTGTACATAAACTTGATGAGTCACCAACCTCTCATTCTCTTTCCCATCTCCTTCATCCAATCTCTTTGCCTCCAAAGTTTGATCTACTTTCAAAACACTTCATCTGATCTCTTCTCTTTTCCTCTTGTCCCCACCTCACAGGGACCACACAGGATTGTGTCACTCCCCTGTAGAAACCCTTCCATGGTTCCCCACTGAGACTGTCATATACGGTTGTACAGGTTATGGCAGAACAACCCATAGGAGCATGCCTTTCACATTGGAGGCATTGTATATTTTATATTTATTACAAATGTTTTTTGGCAGATTTTAATAAAGTGACTTGTTCTAACAAAAATATATTACAACAATTTTCCAACAAGATGGAAATGTCTTGAAGAATGAATGCCCTTTTCTAATTTGTACAAAGCTGCCATATAGGGTAAAAGCGTTTCTCTTTCCCTTAGAACAAAATGCCAACTCACCATCCTGTAAAGCCCAGCACAATCCATTTCCTGCCAGTCTCTCCATCTATTTTTTTTTTTAAAGACAGAGTCACCGGGCTCAGTGGTTCATCCTATAATCCCGCGCCTTGGGAGGCTGAGGTGAGTGAATTGCCTGAGCCCGTGGGTTCAAGACCCGCCTGGGCAACTTGGCAAGACCTCTTCTCTAGAATAAATTTTAAAAAAATTAGCCGGGCGTGGTAGCGCGTGCCTGTAGTTCCAGTTACTTTGAAGGTTGAGGCAGAAGGACCGCCAGAGCCCAGCAGGTTGAGGCTGCGGTGGCCAGGAGCGGCCACCGCACTCCAGTCTGGGCAACAGAGTGAGACTCCAACTAAAAAAAAAATAAAAATAAAAATAAAAAATAAATAAAGACAAGGTCTTGCTATGTCACCCAGGCTGGAGTGCAGTGGCACAGTCATAGCTCACTGCAGCCTCGACCTCCTAGCTCAAGTGATCCTCCCACCTCAGCCTCTGGAGTCACTGGGACTACAGGTGTGCACCACCATGCCTGGCTTTTTATTTTTTTAATTTTTTGTAGCGATAGGGTCTTGCTATATTGCCCAGACTGGTCTTGAACTCCTGGTCTCAAGTGATTCTCCTGCCACTGCCTCCCAAACACTGGGATTATAGATGTGAGCCACCGTGCCTGGTCTTATCCTCTCCATCTTAAAATGATGCTAAGCACCACCAATTTCCCAACACACACCAACTTCTGCCATTTCATAAAAAACATCAAGCTATTTTCTGCTGTGGGACCTACTGCCTTAGACACCTCTCTACCCAGACCATCACAATCCCACCCTCTCTGTCCTTCACATAGCGTGGCTCCTTATCATCTTTCAGGCCTCAGAGAGACCCTTTCTAGATGCTCTGACTGAGACAGTGCCTCTACTATCTTGGTCACCAGCCTCCATTTGTTTCCCTTACAGAACTTATAAATCCCCCCCGGAGTCTAGAAGCTCCATGAGGACAGGGAACTCACTGCTCTTCTTTCTTTCTTTTTTTCTTTTTTGAGTTGTAGTCTCACTCTGTCGCCCAGACTGGAGTGCAGCGGGTTTGTTTGTTTTTGAGTTGGAGTCTCACTCCGTCACCCAGACTGGAGTGCAGTGGCCGCTCCTGGCCACCACAGCCTCGACCTGCTAGGCTCCAGCGATCCTTCCGCCTCAGCCTTCCAAGTAGCCGGAATTACAGGCATGCGCTACCACGCCCGGCTGATTTTTTGATTTACTGTAGAGATGAGGTCTCGCTGCCCAGGTGGGTCTCGAACCCACGGGCTCAGGCAATCCACTCACCTCAGCCTCCCAAAGGCGCGGGATTACAGGCTGAACCACCAAGCCTGGCTGGGTTTGCACTCTTATCAGAATCTAATGCCACCACTGATCTGACAAAAGAGGGAGCTGGGGGTGGTAATGTGAGTGATGGGGAGTGGCTGTGAACACAGATAAAGCTTCACTCACTTGCCTGCTGCTCACCTCCTGCTGTGAAGTCAGGTTCCTACTGATCCTTGGCTCAGGAATTGGGGAACCTTGCTATAAAGGACAGTATTGGGTCATTTGCAAAACTGGAAAATGAATTAAAATTTGGTAAAAATGAATCAAAGTCAAATTTACCGTTCTAATTATATAAGAGAATGTACACACTGAAGTATCTAGGGGCAAAAGGCCATGACATATGTATTATACTCACCAACGATTTGGAAAAAAAATGTTACATATAACAACGCAATTGAAATGTCATATGTAAAGGAGGGTCAGGTGCAGTGGCTCAATGTGTAACCTCAGCACTTTGGGAGGTGGTGGCAAGAGGACTGCCTGAGCCCAGTGGTTCAAAACCAACCTGGGTAACTTGGTGAGACATGGTCTACACAATAAAATTTTTAAAAATTAGCCGGGCTTGGTGGCGCTCACCTGTGGTTCCAGCTACTTGGAAGGCTGAAGTTGAAGGATCACCTGAGTCCAGAAGTCGAGGCTGCAGTGGCCATGATCATGCCATTGCATTCCAGCCTGGGCAACAGAGTGAGACTCTAAATTAATTAATTAATTAAAGGAGTGAAATCACACACATAAAGGAAAAAGCAAATGGAGTAAAATATTAGTAGGTGGATCTGGGTAAAGGGACTATGGAGTGTTCTTTGTACTATTCCTATTCTTGTAACCTGTCTGTAAGTTTGAAACTATTTTCCCCAAAACAGTTACAAATATAGATGAAGCACTAAAGAAACTATTCAGAATAATGCAAGACAAACTAGGGTAGTTGTCTCAAATATTAATTCTCAAAGTAGGCCCAGATTGACTGATACATGATTAAAATGCAATATATTTTATGCTTTTTGCTAATTCCCCAGTAAACACATAATGAATTTGCTCTTCTTGCAGAAGACAAGATGGTCCCTGGCTATGGGAAGATAACTCATCGTACACAAAGCATCTTTCTTTCTTTCTTTCTTTCTTTTTGAGTTGGATTCTCACTCTGTTGCCCAGACTGGAGTACAGTGGCCACTCCCGGCCACCGCAGCCTCGACCTGCTGGGCTCCGGCGATCCTTCCGCCTCAGCCTTCCAAGTAGCCGGAATTACAGGCATGCACTACCACTCCCGGCTGATTTTTTTGATTTATTGTAGAGATGAGGTCTCGCTGCCCAGGCGGGTCTCGAACCCACGGGCTCAGGCAATCCACTCACCTCAGCCTCCCAAAGGCGCTGGGATTACAGGCTGAGCCACTGAGCCCGGCAAGCATCTTTCTAAACATTTAAATACGGACATTTGTGGCTTTGCTAGCCACTGTGACCTGCAAACCAGTCTAGCACAATCATGTTTGCTCCAAATCCTGGGCTGCCTGAAGTGGGAACAAATATTATAGTCCTTATAAAAATTCATTATATTGAGCCGGGCTCGGTGGCTCAGCCTGTAATCCCGCGCCTTTGGGAGGCTGAGGTGAGTGATTGCCTGAGCCCGCGGGTTCGAGACCTGCCGGGGCAGCGAGACCTGCCGGGGCAGCGAGACCTGCCGGGGCAGCGAGACCTGCCGGGGCAGCGAGACCTCATCTCTACAATAAATCAAAAAATCAGCCGGGCATGGTAGCGCGCGCCTGTAATTCCAACTACTCGGAAGGCTGAGGCAGAAGGATCGCCGGAGCCCAGCAGGTCGAGGCTGCGGTGGCCGGGAGCGGCCACTGCACTCCAGTCTGGGTGACAGAGTGAGACTCCAACTCAAAAAAAAAACCAAAAAATTTATTATGCAAAGAAAATACTCCAAATCATAACCGCATGCCCAAATTGCAGCATTGCACACTTTTTTGCTTTGAAACAATAAGGTCCTAGGCATGAAAATACAGTTCTATGTCATCTTATCAGAGACCTGTATAGTCAGCTCTTAGAAAACAATTTAGAAACAATTCCCAGTTAAACGACATAGTAGGTTCCCATAAACATATTGCAAAACCAGGCACAGTGACCCTCGCCTGTAGTCCCAGCTACTCCTTAGGCAAGAGGGTCTCTTGAGCCCAGAAGTTTGAGTACAGCCTGGCAAACATAGTGAGATCCCAGTCTTTACAAATATATCTATTTATAGCTGGGAGCGGTGGCTCACGCCTGTAATCCCAGCACTTTGGGAAGTCAAGGTGAGAGGATTGCCTGAGTCCACAGGTTCGAGACTAGCCTGGGCAACTTGGCGAGACCTCATCTCCACAATAAATAAAAAAATTAGCCAGGTGTGGTGGTGCGTGCCTATAGTTCCAGCTACTTGGAAGGCTGAGGTGGAAGGATCACCTGAGCCCAGCAGGTTGAGGCTGCAGTGGCCGTGAGTGTTCCACTGCTCACCAGCCTGGGGACAGAGTGAGACTACAACTAAAAAAAAAAAACAACTATTTATTTATATTTATGTTATACAATATATATATTAAGACAGTGAAAAGAACAGTGGCTGCCAGGTATTGGAAGAAGGGAAGGATGAATAAGCAAAGCACAGAGTAGCACCTTTAGTAAAGCTACTCCATATAATACTACAATGGCAAATACATGCCATTATACATTTGTCCAAACCCACAGAATGTACAACACCAAGAGTGAACCCTCATGTAAACTATGGAAATATTGACTCATCAGCATAGGTTCACGGATTGAAACACACATCCTACTCTGGTGCAGCATGCTGTAGTGGAGGAGACCATGTGTTGAGAGTTGGGTAATGTATGGGATCTCTGTACTTTCTGCTCAGTGTTGCTGTAAACCTAAAACTGCTCCAAAAAATAAAATCTATTCAAGAAAATATTGTGTGTGTCTCTTGGAGAGGTTGGAATTTAAGCTTGGGGAGTTACTTGAGAAGCTTTTTGGCAGGCAATTAAATTCATCTCTTGAAAGATTTATTGTAAGTCGTATTTCTTAGACTACTGCTCTTTTAACCATCTGTCAAGCTATCTTACCTTAGAATCAAAAAATTGTGTTTAAATTTGAACAGAGACACTTATTCATATTTTTTTAAATTAAAATTTCTTGGCGGAAATTTAATCTTAATCTTGGAAATTTTACCATATAAACCTAGTTTACATCAAGAGTCCCGTGAATGTTCCCAACAATGAATATTGACTGAAAATTTGCCTTACTACAAACTAAGTTTGTATATTTCTAACAGGGACATAATTTTTTTGCCAAATTGGAAACAGAACTTGGTTAATGCTCACCTCTATCTTATCAGAAACATAAGGCGTAACACCCTACACTAAATAAATTCCAGGTAGATTAATCAATTACATGTAAAAGATGTAAACTTTTGAAAAAGACATATAAAATACATCATTTTATTAACATTTTATATTTGACTGTTAGGACCATGCAAGATTCTTTCTCTTTTGTTCTTGTTCTCTGTATTTTATCAATTGTCTATAATAAGTATATATTTTTGATTAAAAAATACAAGGCAGAATCATAGGTAGATTTTGCTGTGCAGTATAAAGCCTATTCAAATACTCATACACGAAAAGACATAATGGCTGCCTTGTTCTGCAGAAAATTCCTAAATTATTTGCACATTACCTCCTCTGCCAGTAGAGGGAAATTATATAGCAAATGCCTTATTTCTCAACATTAAATCTTATAAGTGACAAAGCATTAACCTCAACAAGCAGTTATTGAATAAGCTTACTGCCTATGAAACTGGCTCCATATAAGCATACAACCTAAAAAGTTAGAACACTGTATTAAATTTTTAAAATTTGGTGCCAGATTAAATAAAATTCAACAGAAACTTTAAACCCAAATACTGCCAAGAGAATCTATTTTAAAAGTAATATATTTTTCAAGAATACTGGCATAAATATGTCATTCATACTCCCATGCAAAGAGAAGAAATTTAAGCATGATTTCATTTTCAAATAAAAATAAGACCTTTCATAGTTCAGAGTCAGTTAGACCTGGGTTCAAAATCTGAATAAGTAACTTATTAGCTGCATAACCCTGTGTTTGTGGCTTAATTGCTTTCCATCTTAATGTGTTTATTTGTAAACTGAAGAAAATAATCCCTACCCCCTAGTATTATAAGGATTAGGGATAATGTAAGTAAAATACATAGCACAGCACCTAGCAAATAGTAGGGATTCAATACGACAGTAGATGCGACAGTGATAATTGTGGTAGTACATGTTGTTGCTGTTGAAATTATTCACAGAGTATACATTTTTACCACTAGTTTGAAAAAGCAGGAAATAGTATATTAATCCTTGACATGTCTGATTCACAGACCCCTGGCCGGTTCTTACAAAGGTCTTTCTTCCGTATTTGTGCCTCTCCAATGACTTTTAATTGTGGGCTTTTTAAAAAATTTATTTTAGCCAGGCTCGGTGGCTCAGCCTGTAATCCCACACTTCGGGACACTGAAGTGAATGGATTGCCTAAGTCCACAGGTTTGAGACCCGCCTGGACAACTTGGCGAGGACCTCATCTCTACAATAAATCAAAATGAGCCGGGCGTGGTAGCGCGTGCCTGTAGTTCTAGCTATTTGGAAGGCTGAGGCGGAAAGGATCGCCGGAGCCCAGCAGGTCAAGGCTGCGGTGGCCGGGAGCATGCCATGGCACTCCAGTCTGGGTGAGACTCCAACTCAAAAAAAAAAAATTGTATTTTACTTTTTAGAGACAGAGTCTCGCTCTGTCACTCAGGGTGAAGTTCTGTGGCATGATCGTAGCTCACCACAGACTCAAACTCCTGGGCTCAAGCAATTCTCCTAACTTAGCCTCCCAAGCAGCTGGGATTACAGACATGCACTGCCATGCAGGCTAAAGTTTTTATTTTGTGAAGAGATGGTATCTTGTGATGTTGCCCAGGCTGTTCTTGAACTCCTGGCCACAAGTGATCCTCCCACCTCAGCCTCCCAAAGTGCTGGGATTACAGGTGTGGACCACCACACCCAGCTTCCAATGACTCTTAATATTCTTTAAGTTGAGAACACACAGAGGCTGTTGGGAAACGGCAAATGCTGTGTAAACAAGCCATCACTCAGTTGCAATCTGCAAATCTCACCCCTCACATGGTCTCCCTCTGACTCTGTGTGAAGCGGCCCCTGCATCCGTCTCCAGCCCTGACTTCTACCCACATCCACCCATGTCTCTTCACTTTTTAGTTCTACTTCAGCAACCAGACATGGCCAGACATAGGGGAGACACCTGGCCAAGAGGGTCAAAGTGGCTGGACTAAGAGTGCCCCAGAGAAGTGTCCATGCTCTTTGGGCCTCTGTACATACAATCACCACTTATCACATTATGACTCACGCATAGGGCAGTTCATCCTTTTAGGATAGG
The DNA here is from genome assembly GCA_027257055.1 of Cephalopachus bancanus. Taxonomy (NCBI): domain Eukaryota; kingdom Metazoa; phylum Chordata; class Mammalia; order Primates; family Tarsiidae; genus Cephalopachus; species Cephalopachus bancanus. The sequence continues at coordinate 421,641 of JAPVLO010000170.1, read as the reverse complement.
AAAACAAAATTTGGAAATGAAACTAAGTGACAAGACAGCCAAGAAACAAGGAAGAGAGGCAAAAGATGTAGGCTTATAGCCAGAGACCACAGAACTTGGTGCGGAGGCCTGATTCTAAAACCGAGGCCTGTTGGGTGCAGTGGCTCACACCTGTAATCCCAGCACTTTGGGAGGCCAAGGCAGGAAAATCACTTGAGCCCAAGGGTTCGAGACCAGGCTGGGCAACATAGTGAGACTCTATCCCTAAAAGAAATACATACTTTTTTTTTTTTTGAGTTGGAGTCTCACTCTGTCACCCAGACTGGAGTGCAGTGGCCGCTCCCGGCCACCGCAGCCTCAACCTACTGGGCTCCGGCGATCCTTCCGCCTCAGCCTTCCAAGTAGCTGGAATTACAGGCATGCGCTACCACGCCCAGCTGATTTTTTGATTTATTGTAGAGATGAGGTCTCGCTGCCCAGGCTGGTCTGGAACCCACGGGCTCAGGCAATCCACTCACCTCAGCCTCCCAAAGGCACGGGATTACAGGCTGAGCCAACGAGCCCAGCTTAGAAATACATACTTTTAAAAACTTAGAGCTGAGGGACAGTTAGTCCCACCCAGACTGTCTTGCTGAGAGTGGGGTGGGAACTAGACGTGGAGGTGTGTCTGTAGTCCCAGCTACTTGGGAGGCCAAGGCAGGAGGATCGCTTGAGCCCAGGAGGTAGAGGTTGCAGTGAGCTACGATCATGCCACTGCACTCCAGCCTGGGTGACAGAATAAAATCCTGTCTATGCCGGGCTTGGTGGCTCAGCCTGTAATCCCGCGCCTTTGGGAGGCCGAGGTGAGTGGATTGCCTGAGCCCGCGGGTTCGAGACCCGTCTGGGCAAGCGAGACCTCATCTCTACAATAAATCAAAAAATGAGCCGGGCGTGGTAGCGCGCGCCTGTAGTTCCAGCTACTCAGAAGGCTGAGGCGGAAGGATTGCCGGAGCCCAGCAGGTCGAGGCTGCGGTGGCCGGGAGCAGCCACTGCACTCTAGTCTGGGTGACAGAGTGAGACTCCAACTCAAAAAAAAAAAAAAAAAAATCCTGTCTAAAAACAACAACAACAAAAACCAGAAAAATAAAACTGGAGTCAAAATTCCTAAGTGTTAGAAAGAAAATTTTGATCTAGAAAATAATAAATAGCTTTCTGATGGTGACAAAGTTATGAATGGCCTCCTTCTACTATGCAATAACTTCTTCCTATTTTCTCTACTTACTGCACTTTTCTTCTGCCGTTTCTCTTCCAAATCATCTTCAGCATATCTTCTTCAAATTTGTTTTCTCCAGGTCTCTGCTTTCCTGCAAGACGAGTTCTGATACACATTCAGTTTCCACAGCCTAGTCACATGGCCTACCTAACTGCAAGGCAAGCTGGAAAGCACAAACATTCTGAGCACTCAGGAGAAAAAAATAGTATACTGGTAAGCACTGTAATGTCTACCAAGCCCATGCATTACTTTCACTTTTTAATTGTGAAACATAACAAAAAACACAATGCCTCAAATAACAGGCACTCATCTACTTACTATCCAGACACCTAACTTCTATAACCACAAAAAAAAGTCTTATTTGTAAAATATTATTGGATATTAAATGCTCTTGGAGAGCTTTCTGTGGATGTTGGGTGATAATTGCTGACTTAAACTCTTCAATGATGTTAAGTCCAGACTCATGAAAGTCTTTCACTATCACTCCTCAGCCCACCTTTCCAGAGAGCTTACAGTTTTCCTACCAGTACACTCAATAGAGAATGCTGGTAATTTTTGCTTCCTCGCATCCATTTACTCTTCCTTGGATAAAACAATATCCCAATTCTTCTTTGCCTGACCGTTCCCACCCCACCCTCAGCAAGAGAGTCTGGGTGGGACTAACTGTTCCTCAGCTCCAAGGATGAATTGGTCTAAGTCCAGCAGGGCATCCCACACTCCTGGGTACAGTCATTGGTCCCAGCAGAATGAAGCCCAGGAACCGACCTGCCAACTGAGGGAAGAGAGGTTCTCTCTCCGACTGCCATGAACAAGGACGCATATAACCTCGGGACTGCGTCTGCCCAAAGATGCAGCTCATACAGTGGAAGCCAAAGCAGAGAGAGCAAAAGAAACAGATCCCTTGATGCCATCACACTTTCTCCAGAGCCTGAACCACCTGGACTTTGTAGGTGACACAATGCATTCCCATTATTATTTAAGTGAGTGTAAGCTGGGTTTTCTGTTGATTTTTGACCAAAAGGTTTCTAACTAATAGCACCAACACAATGATCCAGTCACTCTAAGTTACTTTCAGTTCTCTAAACGCCATGTATGTTTACTTCAAAATATGGTTGGACTGAGCCTAAACCACAAAAAACATGATCCGGGCCCCTACTATCATGGCTGAAGAACAAAATCACCATCTGCAGTATCTAGGAAAAACTTTAAAGACTGAGAACATTCCAGATTTCCAGCTGTTGAGGAGTGTCATTCCTTAAGCATTGACATGTAAACATCTGTCACTTTAGAGCACCTGCCTGGACAAATGGGCAGCTCTCAGAGGCTGAGGTCCAAACTTCTCTCAAAACTATCTGCAGAGCAGTCAGGTTGGGAGCAGCTGAAAAAGAACCATAAAGCCATGTCGAGACCCTCATCTGAGGCCCGACAGCTCATGCATGCCAAGTATGTGACTAGAAACGCCCCAGTGGAGTCCAAGTTATGCATCCAACTTCCTGATGTGGTCGTTTGAATGGAGAAGTGTCTCTTCCTCTGAGGATGAGCAACACAGCTCCAAACAGTGAGGATGAGTCAGTCAGAGAGCACTTCAAAGATAACCAGAAGTGGGGAAATGGAGGAAGAGTTTACAATCAGAGGAGCAAGACTCTTTCTTGCTCCCTTATAATTCTCTCATCTTCTCACCACATTTGAACAGCTAGAGAAGACTCTGAGAAATGATAATTTAACAACACTTAAAGATTGCCAGCCGGGTTCGGTGGCTCAGCCTGTAATCCCAGTGCTTTGGGAGGCTGAGGTGAGTGGATTGCCTGAGGCTGCGGGTTTGAGACCCACCTGGGCAACTTGTTGAGACCTCATCTCCACAATAAATTTAAAAAATTAGCCAGGCGTTGTAGCACGCGCCTATAGTTCCAGCTACTTGGAAGGCTGAGGTAGAAAGATCATCGGAGCCCAGCAGGTCAAGGCTGTGGTGGCCGGGAGCGGCCACTGCACTCCAGTCTGGGCGACTGAGTGAGATTCCAACTCAAAAAAAAAAAAAAAAAAAGATTGCGAAGGGATAACTTCAGAAATAGTATAGTAAATGAAACCTGTGGTTTATAGTCATCTCAGTCATGCAAATCGGTCTTGGGTCTTGTCTTGGGTCACTGTATTTGTTTCCCTTTTTCCTTCCTAAATAAGGATCTTCAGCCCTCTTGGTCCAGACAAATAGCATAATGTTCAAGACAAACTTTTTAGACCCTAGTCGCAATGGTGGATGAAACAGACCCATTAGACATAAAAAGAATTTTTGAAGAGTTGGCCAGTCAGGTATATGATTAGATAGGCTCTTCAAACACAAGGCTTATTGCAACCCTCAGACGGGCATTTACATTAGCTTACTTGTCTTTTTTTTTTTTTTTTTTTTTTTTTGAGTATGGGTCTCGTTGTGTCACCCTGGAGTACAGTGGTACAATCACAGCTCACCGCAGCCTCAATCTCTTGGATTCAAGCAATCCTCTTGTCTCAATCTCCCAAGTAGCTGGGATTATAGGTATACACCACCATGTCCAGCTAGTTTTTTTAATTTTTTGTAGAGACAAGGTCTCACTCTGCTGCCCAGGCTGCTCTTAACCTTCTGGACTCAGGCAATCCTCCCACCTCGGCCTCCCAAAGTTCTTGGATTACAAGTGTGAGCCACCGCACTGGCCACTGACTTGTCATTTCAGATCTAAGTTGAAGCACTAGTATCAAAGTCAGTTTTAGGCCAGGCGCAGTGGCTCACACCTATAATCCTAGCACTTTTGGAGGCCGAAGCAAGAGGATTGCTTGAGCCCAGGGGTTCAAGACCAGCCTGGGCAACTTAATGACACTTTGTCCCTACAATAAATCAAAAAATTAGCCAGGCATGGTGGCACAATGCCTGTAGTCCCAGCTATTTGGAAGACTGAGGTGGAAGGATCACCCAAGCCCAGCAGGTCCAGACTGTGGTAGCCATGATCATGCCACTCACTGCACTCCAACCAGCGTGACAGAGTAAGACTCACACACATACACAAAGTCAGTTTTATAAATCTCTATGAAATATTAACCATATCTTTCTTTTTTGTTGTTGTTGTTATTTTGATGTCATAGAAAAAAAAATGTAGAAAGAGGAAAGAACACAATTATCACCTGTATACACCGAATGAAAGAGATTCTAGAACAGTGGTAGAAAATATATATAGAAAATCAGCAAGATGACTCATAAGGACAGTCATAAAATAGCTTAGCTCTTGTATATGGTGAGACCAACCTGCCAACAACTAACTAATGTAATAGAATAATGAATCATTTGGGACTAGAGTTATTTAAAAGTTCCTATAAAGTACACCTACATCTGCAGTTCTAGAAAATGCCACTGACTTTCTGCAAACATGGCTATTGGCATATGGGGGGACAGGGTGGGACAGTTGGACACATTCCTACACTGAGGCCTCTCTCATTTAAGCCTGCAGTTCCAATGTGGGCTGAATGATGGAGTCAACTAGTATCCCCTCTGGTACTATTTTTCTGAAATAAATAATTTTCGAGGCCCCCAGACTGGATAACATTTCTAAGTGTCTCCTACTCCATAGAGAAAGTATTCTCTCCAGGCATTGAAACTGCCTACATAAAATTACCTTATGTCCTGACCCCTGGGGAGGGGCAAGCCTAGTCAGTCTATTCGTTTTTTTTTTTTTTTAATCAAGATCTCGCTCTGTCATCCAGGCTGAATTACAGTGGCACCATCATGGCTCACCAAAGCCTGGACCTTCTAGGCTCAGGCGATCCTCCTACCTCAGCCTTCCAAGTAGCCTTCCATGTACTACAGGTATGTGCCACCACACCCAGTTAATTTTTATTTTTTTTTATAGACAAGTTCTCACTATGTTGCCCAGGCTGGTCTTGACCTCCTGGGCTCAAGCAAACCTCTTGTCTCAGTCTCCCAAAGTGCTGGGATTATAGGCAGTGTATCTAGCCAACATATTCTTTCTCATACAATGGACCTAAAACTGCTTGAGGACAAAGGCTCAATTGAAGGATACAGTGACTTCAATCTCCAGGGATCCCACCTTCCCCTACACCATCCTAGTCAACTTCCTCCATAACAGGGGGTAGGGAGGGAGGGAGGTGGGGGAAATAGTACCTGATGATCATGGGACTTGTTTTATAGATAGCATCTACTGTAAAATCTAAGAATGGTATTTGAGACCTTTTTCAGACTTTGTACTTTGGCGGACCGAACTCCTATCCAGGCCTAGAGCATCAGAAGTCCTCTATTGGTCCTGTGGCTGCCAGAAGAAAACCTCCTCATGATACCATCAACCAATCAATAGCCTCTAATTCTCTTCCCACCAAGTTCCCTTTAAAAACTCTGTCCTCTCGATTCTCAGGGAGGCTTATTTGGAAGATTTCTCCCACCGTTCTTGCTCAGCTGCTTTCCCATGTTAAACTGCTTCTCCATTGCAATGGCTGCATCAGTTTTGTTTTTTCTGGGCAGCTGGCATAAGAACCCAGTTTGGCTATAACAGCATTTTCTCACACACCCCACCACAGAGCACAGACTCAATCAGGCTGCCAGGTTGCCAGCCCCTACTCTGCCACTTTCTTGCTACCTGTGTGACCGCGGGCACATTACTGAACCTTTCTGTGAGTCTCAATTTTCTCACCCATAGGGTTGTGGTGACATTTCAAAGAGATAGTCTACCTAGCACATATCCTGGTACACAGTAAGAGTTAATGGACCTAAACACATCAGGAGTCTCACCAATGTGCTCTCCAGGATCCAGCCCCTAACAGGGCAACATCTGGCACAGCAGGGGGCCTCCTGGACTTTGTTCCATCACTGCAGCTAGTGTCCATTCAGATTGGTCAGCACCCTGGTCATTCTGGTTGCTAAACATTTTCATCTTATTGGTGTTTGTACTATGTGTGCCCAAAACAAAGTCTCACAGAGAAATGTGTACTAATGGATTACTAAAGCACAGGAGAGGAGAGATAGAAACCACAACAGAAGGGGTAAGAGGGAACAGGATGGCAAGGTGTCTTTTATCTGCAACATGGTAGGCTAACAGGATCTTAATGGCTTACAGTATAAAAAAAAAGTATAAGGAAGATTGTTGTATTAGTTTTCTGTGGCTATCGGACAGATCACCACAAACTGAGGGGCTTAAATACAACATAAAGAGGCCGGAAGTGGTGGCTCCCACTTGTAATCCTGGCACTTTGGGAGGCCAAGGCAGGAGGATCATTGAAACCCAGAGTTCAAGACAAGTATGGGCAATAAAGCTCATCTCTATAAAAAAGAAAAAGAAAAAAAATAGCTTTGTGTGGTACTACACACCTATGGTCCCAGCTACTCAGGCTGAGGTGAAAGGATGACTTGAGCCCAGGAGTTAGAGGTTGCAGTGAGCCATGATAGTGCCATTATGCTCCAGCCTGGACAACAGAGTGAGAACATTGTCCCTAACAACAAACAAACGAACAAAAATCCAGAAACCTATTTTAAAGGCCAGAAGGTACAAAACTCTCTTTGAAGACTCTAGGAGAAAATCATACTTTACCTCCTCCGGCTTCTTCTGGTGGCTTAGGAGTACATTGGCTTGTATTAGCATAACTCCAGTCTCTCCCTCCACCTTCATGTGGCCTCCCTCTGTGTGTTTCTGAGCTTCAAATCTCCCTCTGCCTTTCTCTTCGAAGGATACCTATCACTAGATGTGGGCCAACCCTAAAACCGAGATGACCTCATTTTAAGATCCTTAATGTTGGCTGGGGACGGTGGCTCATGCCTATAATCCCAATACTTTGGGAGACCAAGGTGAGAAGATTGCCTGAGCCCACAGGTTCCAGACCAGCCTGGGCAATTTGGCGAGACCTCATCTCTACAATAAATGAAAAAACTAGCCGGACATGGTGGCTCATGCCTGTAGTTCCAGCTACTTGGAAGACTGAGGTGGAAGGATCTCCTGAGCCCAGCAGGTCGAGGCTGTCATGGCTGTGAGCATGCCACTGTACTCCAGACTGGCCAACTCAAAAAAAAAAAAAAAAAAAAAAAGATTCTTAATGTCATTATGTTTGCAAAGAACATTTTTCCAAATAAGGTCACAGTCACATAAGGTCACAGTCACAGGTTCAGATTTGAGAATATATTTCTGGGAGCCAAAATTCAATCCACTACAATTATATACCAAAGCAGAGGCCTTTGCACACAGAGGGCACTTAAATATTGTGACTGGGACATGTCTACATTGTGCTTGATGATTTTCAGAAGAATGTAATTTTATATGACATTGAAGAGTACACCATGTTGGCCTCAGTATTACCCATAAAGATACCTCAGCACCATCTGCTACTCTGGCTCTAGAGTAGATACTATTTCCTTGTCTTTTCTGGCTTCTAGATGCCACCAGCATTCCTTGGCTCATGGTCCAAATCACTTCAACCTAATCATCCCTTCTCTGACTTTGACATTCCTACCCCCTCTTGTAAAGACCCTTGTGATTACATTGGACCCACCCAGATAATCCAGGATAATGCCCCTTCACAAGATTTTTAATTTAATCACATCCAAAAAGCCCCTTTTACCTTGTAAAACAAAATAATCTGGTTCCAGGAACTAGGATGTGGTCTTCTTTATGTGGCCATTATTCCATCCACCATAGTAGGAAGCTTGGGTTTCGTTCTAAGAGCAGCAGCGATCAATTAAGGGTTTTAAGCAGGCGAGTGAAACCAGCAGAATCAGGATGAGGATTTGAAAGTGAACGTAAAGCACCCTATATAGTATTTTTAAACTTATGAAATATATGATCATGCATAGGATAGCTGGTAAATAATATGTTGTTCTTTCAAAGTCCAGGCTTGGTCTTTCTCAATTAATACTTTGATGGTTTTAAGAATCCCTGACCCGGCACTATGGCTCATGCCTGTAATTCTAGCACTTTGGGAGGCCAAGGTGGAAGGATTACTTGAACCTAGGAGTTTAAAACAGCCTGGGCAACATAGCAAAACCTCATTTCTACAAAAAAAAATTAAAAAATTAGCCGGGCTCGGTGGCTCAGCCTGTAATCCCGCGGCTTAGGAGGTTGAGGTGAGTGGACTGCCTGAGCCCGCGGGTTTGAAACCCACCGGGGCAACTTGGTGAGACCTCATCTCTACAATAAATCAAAAAATTAGCCGGGTGTGATAGTGTGCACCCATAGTTCCAGCTACTTGGAAGGCTGAGGCAGAAGGATCGCTGGAGCCCAGCAGGTCGAGGCTGCAGTGGCCGGGAGCGGGTGAGACTGGGCAGCAGAGTGAGACTCCAACTCAAAAAAAAAAAATTAGCCTGAGGCAGTGGCACATGTCTGTAGTCCCTGCCACTCAGAAGGTTGAGGCTGCGGTGGGCTGTGATCATGCCACTGCACTCCAGCCTTGGTGACAGAATGAGAACCTGACTCAAAAAAAAAGAAAAAAAAAAGACCAACTCAAGAACAAGCACATGGCTAGCCAGCAAGAGGAAGGAATGCCATAAAACTATTACAAATCCAAGAATGTACACTATGTTGATTCCTGGAAATGCTGTATTAGCCCTAAGTTAAGAGAGTACACAGAATTGCTCATACTGCTTACACATGGATTTAAAGGATCCATACATTCATAAAGATTTGAATAGAGTTTTATGTTTCCTCTGGTGTTTGTGAAGTTTATTCTAGCATGTCTGTGCTTCTGGCAACAGTCTCCTGTCTTTAATCTTCCATAAAGTTGCTCAGAATCGCCTGGAATGTCCTCCAGTAACTCCTTTTGACTTGCCTGTTCCTGTTCCTGTCCTCACTGGTTTTTCGATCCCATTCCCTCCTGATTTCACTCTTTACCTACCTCAGTGCTACCTGTTAGAACAAAAGCTTGAGTTCACTGGTTACCTCCAGCCAGTCTGGGACGCTCAGTTCTTCACTCATAACTGTGGGTAAGAACCTTGGGCTTCCTGCCCAGGCCTTTCAGGGGCAAACAAGCCAGGCCAGCCCACCAGGCTTCACTTCCACGTAAGGGATCAGAGTGATGGGATAATAATTATTTTCCAGAAATGCACTACGTGAAGAAGTTATAAGTTATTTACCCATCAGCATAGAAAAGACTACATTCAGTCACCAGATTTTCCATAGCAGGCAGGGCGTGGTGGCTCATGCCTGTAATCCCAGAACTTTGGAAGGCAGAGGCAAGAGGATTGCCTGAGCTCAGGGATTCCAGACCAGCTTGGACAACTTGGTGAGACATTGTCTCTACAATAAATCAAAAAATTAGCTGGGTGTGGTGGCATGTGCCTGTAGTCCCAGTTACTCAGGAGCTGAGGTGGAAGGATTGCCTGAGCCCAGCAGGTTCAGGCTCTGGTAGCCGTGAGCATGCCACTGCACTCCAGCGTGGGCAACAGAGTGAGGCCACAACTCAAAACAATAAATAAATATATAGCAACAGAAATCTTAGAGCTGGCACTGAATTTTTGGAATCTAAAAAGGACATTATCCAATGACACCTTGATGGACACCCTCCCCCCAGAAAAAAAGACCAAATGTCCTTTAGGGTCTGGAAGACAATATGGTTCTGGTGTGTAGTTATTCACTATATCAAACTATACAGTTACAAGGATGCCAGAATAACATAAAGATTTAAAAGCACAGACTCAGGCAACCCCCTTGGGTCCCCTCCCACGTGGGAGCTTTTCTGTTTTCTCAATAAATTCTGCTTTCTCACCTTCAAAAATAAATAAATAAATAAAAGCACAGACTGCCAGGCACGGTAGCTCATGCCTGTAATCCCAGCACTTTTAGAGGCGGAGGCAAGAGGATTACCTGAGCTCAGGAGTTTGAGACCAGCCTGAGAACATGGAGAGACCTTGTCTCTACAATAAATCAAAAAATCAGCCAGGTATGGTGGCACATGCCTGTGGTTCCAGCTACTTGGAAGGTTGAGGCAGAAGGATCACCTGAGCCCAGCAGGTCAAGACTGCAGTGGCTGTCTTGGAAGGAAGTTAGGTGAGGCTGAAAGAAGTTCAACTCAGATTGTGAAGAACTTACAGACTGTTCAGAGATGTCTGGATGTTATTCTATAGGCAACCAGAAGCCAGCAAATATTATTAATTTTTTTTAAGAGACGGTCGCACTCTGTCATCAAAGTTGAAGTGCAATGGTGCAGTTATAGCTTTGTGATAGAGCAATAGTGTGTGATACCTCAGCTAGACATATGCTTACAGTCATGGCCAGCTGTATTGATCAGGCTCTTTTGGTTGGCTGAAACAAAGACTCACTTAGTCCTTAGAAAAAGGCCATTTATGATAAAGATCTTTGTGAGTAGAAACTAAGAAGCCATCTGAAACCAAGGCTACTTTTTCTCTCTCTTGGGCAACATGATTTCTTCTTCTTCTTCTTCTTCTTCTTCTTTTTTTTTTTTTTTGTGCTGGAGTCTCACTCAGTCGCCCGGGCTGGAGGGAAGTGCATGCTCACAGCCACCTCATCCTCCACCAGCTGGGCTCAGGCAATCCTTCCACTTCTGCCTTCCAAGTAGCTGAAACTACAGGCATGTGCCTGGAACTAGCTAATTTTTATTTACTTATTTATTGTGGAGATGAGGTCTCACCAAGTTACCCAGGCTGGTCTCAAACCAGTGGACTCATGCCTATAATCCCAGCCTCCCAAAGTGCTGGGATTATAGGCATGAGCCACCGCACCTGGCCGGCAACAGGATTTCTGTCCTGTTTCCCACAGCATCATAACTTCTCTACGTGCATCTATCTGTTCCACTCAAAATTTGACTTGCTCTCACCTTCACAACCTCAATTCTAATCTTTCCTTTTTCTAGGCATCCTTTCCTTTCCTAATCTCATTATTAACAACTTCATTCTCTGATATTTATGTGACATTCACTCTCTTGGAGAGCAATTCTAACAGCACAGCTCCTCTTTTTCAGCCAGGTTAGCTGACCAGCCAGTGTGATCCTGCCCTAGGGTCAGGTGCCAGCCTGGCCCAATCTACTTTGCCATGAGGGGGCTATGGTCACATAACAAAAGAAAAACACTCAAACAGGGTGATGTGAAGAGGGCCCAGTGGCACCTACAACACAAAATGGGTGAGGAAGTCTAAGTCTAGGAAATGCAAATCTTTTATAATGGGCAGTTATAACGCCCTTTGCTCCAAGGGGGACTTTACCTTTATTGTACTGGACTGTAAGCATAGCTGCCCTTTGCTCCAGAGGGAGATACTATCTCTATCTTCCAAGGCTGTTCACGATATAAACATCCTTAGATGAAGTTGAGACAGAGTCCAGAACAAAGGGAAGTCAGGACCTTTTGCTTGCAAGCCACATAGAAACAAAAGATGCACACTGTCTCCCAATAGTAATTACCAGCAAACCCCCTTCCTCACCTTTTTGAATAAATACTATGAAGCTCATAGGATTTTAGCATGTGTACTGTGATCTGCTATTCACAGATGTGAATGTGGACATTCTAAATTCTTTTCTGCATGGTATTTTAATGAATCACTGTAACAATGCTGTAATGCAAGCATAAGATGCCTATGTCATTTTGTTCTTTTAAGAGTCACATAAACAGGCCAGCCTTTGCTTCTAGACTCTACTAGCCCTTCTAGACTCTACTTCATACATGTTGACCAGTCCCACCTAAAAGAGTACAGAAGGGTGTCCACCTAGTTGAACAAGGTCATACAGAATGGTAAGGAAGACAGCAACCTCAGGGACCTAGCATGAGGGGATTACATTTTTTTTTTTTTTTTTTAAGAAACGGGGTCTTGCCACATTGCCCACGTTGGAGTACAGTGGCTATTCACAGACATAATTCCACTACTGATCAGCATATGAGTTTTTTACCTGCTCCATTTTCTACCTGGGTTGATTCAACCCATTTTAGGTAAGCTGGTATTCTCTCACTCCCTAGAGATCACCATACTGATGCCAAACTTAGTGTAGACACCCAACTGGCAGAGTTCAGTACAACCCAGTACTCCAGGGCTCAAGCCATCCTCCTGCCTCAGCTGGAGATACAGGCATGCACCACTGTGCCAAGAATGCTTATAAATTTAAATGCTCACAGAGCCAGGTAGGTAGGTATATAAGTGAGGTTGCTAGGTATAACAACTGGGAGTAGTGAGGACTGTAACGAACAGGAGAGACCATGCTCTATTTGAAGTTGGCAGCCTCTCCTTAGCTTAACTCTTGCTTCCTTGAGAGAAGGAGGATGCCAATTTGCTTTTTTTTCCCCCAAAAGAACTAGGAATAGTGAATTTTTATGTAATATCACCCCTCTTTAAATGCTGTCAACTAATTCAAATTTGAAATACTGCTATTTTGCCCAGGAGAAAACCCAAAGGAGTAGTAGTTGAAATTGAGGGAACAGCCTCAGGAAAGAAGGAGCAGGCACTGACACAGGCCTGATCTCCTCCCTGCCAGGGGTAGTTAAAAACCTGGCTGACCACAGTCTTCATGGGTAGGTCCAATCAAAGAGAACAAAAAGTTAGGGACTGTAGAGGGAACTCTGCTGGAATCACATTCCTGGCCTCTTGCCCCACCCTTACTTCCTCTCCAGGGGAAGAGGAATAGCTACATTATGGGAGTTTATGGTGGCTCAGCCTGTAATCCCAGCACTTTGGGAGGCCGAGGCAAGTGGATTGCCTAAGCCCACGGGTTAGAGACCCACCCGGGCAACTTAGTGAGACCTCATCTCTACAATAAATCAAAAATTAGCTGGGTGTGGTAGGGCACGCCTGTATTTCTGGCTACTTGGAAGGCTGAGGCGGAAGGATCATCGGAGCCCAGCAGGTTGAGGCTGCGGTGGCCGGGAGCGTCCACTGCACTCCAGTCTGGGTGACAGAATGAGACTCCGACTCAAAAAAAAAGGAAAGCCGAATTGTGCACCAGAGGTCTGGTGGCTCTTGCCTGTAATCCCAGTGCTGCCAGCTCGGTGGCTCAGCCTGTAATCCTGCACCTTTGGGAGGCTGAGGTGAGTGGATTGCCTGAGCCTGCGGGTTCGATACCTGCCTGGGCAACTGGGCGAGACCTCATCTCTACAATAAATCAAAATGAGCCGGGCATGGTAGCGCGCGCCTATAGTTCCAGCTACTTGGAAGGCTGAGGCGGAAGGATCGCTGGAGCCCAGCAAGTCAAGGCTGCGGTGGCCGGGAACGGCCACTGCACTCCAGTCTGGGCGACAGAGTGAGACTCCAACTCAAAAAAAATCCCAGTGCTTTGGGAGGCCGAGGCAGGGGGATCACTTGAGCCCAAGACCACCCTGGGCCAAGGCTGCACTGAGCTATGATCGTGCCACTGCACTCCAGCTTGGGTGACAGACCAAGACTCTGTCTCTAAATAAATAAATAGGAAAGAAAATAACAGAAATGAAAAAATCCGTGTATTCCTGGACCAGCTCACTCCTCTCCTCTTTGAGACTGGCATACCTACAAAGACCCAACTGGTTCCAAAGTTACCCCTTCTGGCAACTTCTCAGCTACATAAGACAACACTATTTTTTTTTCTTTACTTGAGTCATTTTGACTTGGGTTTTCTGCCTCTGTCAAATTAAAGAACACTTATGACAGAAGCCACAAAAGGGGAATGAACAATTAAGGAACAAGAAACATTTATCTAGGAAAAGTAATCTTCTTAGGAGACAGTGCAAGAACGATGTACATAGTCATCATGTGAAAGAATTTGAATGTTATGGTGCACTTAAATTATATGATGGTAATATAATTTGTTATTGACAAAATCAGGGTCAAGGGTGGAAGTTCAGAGAGACAGTTCATCGTGACAACATGAGGAAGAATCTTCCAGCAATTCTGTATTCAAAAATGGAATGAACTGCCTTGCCCTGTAGTTAATGCCCTGTCCCTGGAAGGGGTGATGGCCACTATCAGGTATGCTATGAAAGCAAGTATTGCATTGGGTGGAAATTGTACCAAGTGATCTATAAAGTCCCTTCCAAGTCTAAGCTTCTACTATTCAGTTTGTGGAAATTCCTTAGCCCAAATCCGATTAAGAGAAAACCAGACAAGAGCAACATTGTGCATTATGTGAATCACTTGGGAACTTTGGGTACTGCCAGATGTGATCATCAGATGCAAAGAAAATGGATTAAGTCACCAGCTAGGGGTGTTTAAATAAAGATTCCTTTGCCCCGTTAAGAACACAATGTATTGCATGAAAAGTGGGAAAGCAATTACCATCAACAAAATCATTCTGAAAATAAGCATATTAAACACTTGGTTTTAATTTGGCTCAAGTATATTTACCTGATTCAAAATTAGATTGCTTAAATGAATAGGTAAATGAAAAGTGCTCTGAGATCAGTTTAACTCAAGATGCAGACATTAAGCTGGGAGACAGCCAACACTCATTCTATTTCTGCTTTTTATAGTTACCTTGGGCAAGGAGGGTGGGGAGGGAAGAAAGCAAAAGAGCTTGACTTTGCTGAGCTTTGATTTGTCCAATCAAAAGAATAAACAAAGCAATAGGCACACCTCCATCACAGAGTATGTGAAAATTAAACAGGAAATGCCTATAAAAATAGAAAACAATGTATTAGTCTATGGACACAATGGATATTTTGAGTCAGAATCTTTTCAGGCAAAGGTTTCTGGTTCTAAATTATCTTGAAACCTACATCATTTAACCAAATTTCCTAGCACCTTCTGAATTAATATAACTTCTGAAGATGTCCAGCCAGGCATGGTGACTCACACCTGTAATCACAGCACTTTGGGAGGCCAAGGGCAGGAGGACTGATTAAGCCCAGAAGTCTAAGACCAGCCTGGGCAACACAGTGAGATCTCATATCTTTAAAAAAAAAAAAAATCAAAGAAAATAAATAAAGCTGTCCAATTCAAAACTAGCTAGTTCTAACATACAGGATAAATTGGCTTAACATAAACAAACATAGAAAGTGAAACTAAAACCTATAGAAAACCAGTAACATAGTGTACTCAAAGACGTAATATATTCAGGAAGTTGGAAGCGACTTGACCTCTGATGTTATAAAGAGTTGTCCTCTAGACCAAACATTTCAGCAAATTGGATCACTTCCTTTTCATTATCAATAATTTTTTGCTGTTCTTTAAGAGGAAAAAACAACCAGCCACAGTTCCATCACAATTTCTGTGGAGCAGAACTTGCTTTCAAGTTAAATTATTCATTGTGTCTTCTATTTGCTATTGTTCTATTTATTTTTTGCATGAATACCACATCCTGAGGAGGAAATAACTTTAAAAACTTAATTCTTATGGATATCCTCATTTCAGGAACATGAGTGCCTATTTTGTGAGTGCCTGTTTAGTCCTTGCACAGAGTGAACTAAGGCAGGAACTGATTATGAAAGAAGGGTAAGGCGATCCCCTGGATTGAGCCCCTAATCCATTTCTAGATGAGATAGGCTTATCCACATTCAACTCACGTCAAGACTTATGCATGATTTAGGATCATTATCTGCAACCCAGGCCAATGCAGAAGAGCCTAGACAGGGCCTACAAATGTTCTCCTAAAGCCTAAGGGCCATGAAAAAGGCACCAGAGAAAGCCTTTAACTTCTACTAACGGAAAGTTAATCGTTGTATAGGCACTTGCAGATGATCCACTATAGGAAATGCTTTAGAGATGAGATTGTAGAAGTGGGTAGTTAGGAATGAGGAGGACTGAACTTCTTCCACCCAGTGAGTTGAAGGCTTGGGTTCTGTGACCTGAAGTTAGGAGACAGAGAGGTAGAACCTTCAAGAGTCTAGTCTTCAGAGGCTTTTGGCAGGGAGCTCTCTTTTCTCTTTAGGGGAGAGAAAGCACTAGAACTCTTTACAGTCAACTCCTTGCAAGAACTATCAACAGTTTTGGCCAGACTGCCCAAGTTGGGGGAAGCAGGAATGTGGAGGCAGACACAGTCAAAAGAGAGGTCATTTTTGTTGACCTGCTAGAAGCCGGGAGAACTGGTGGTCGGCCTGAAGAATACATCTCGAGAGAGAAGCCAGCTTTCAAGGAAGATGGCTCTCTCCAGACAGCGGTGTCAAAAGCTCTAGGCAACTCTTCCCCAGTTCTGAACGCTCACAATGAAGCGGTAGACATTCATTTTGTTTACTCTGTTAAGAAAATGCACTTTGGGGAAACAGAAAAGACTCCAGATTAGAACATCACCCCGACATGAACTGCTCTCAATGGAAACCCTTTATAAACAAGGGGTTGTAAGGAAACAAGGGCCAGGTATGTGGCTCATGCCTATAATCCCAGCACTTTGGGAGGCTGAGGTGAGAGGATTGCCTCAGCCCAGGGGTTCAAGACCAGCCTGGGCAACTTGGCGAGACTTCATCTCTACAATAAATCAAAAAATTAGCTGGGTGTGGTGGCACGTACCTGTAGTTCCAGCTACTTGGAAGGCTGAGGTGGAAGGATCACCAGAACCCAGCAGGTCGAGGCTGCGGTGGCCGGGGAGCGGCCACTGCGCTCCAATCTGGGCGACAGAGTGAGACTCCAACTCAAAAAAAAAGGAGGGACAACATATCCAACCAAAGCTAAAAATGCACACATGACTTTGTTCATGGTCCCAGTGACTCTGGGGCCCAGAGAGCTTGCTTGCCTCTTTAACTCCCTGTTTGGCCTCCTTGGATGAATTTCCTCAGTGTGCTACTGAGGACCTGCCAGAGGTCCCAGCTGAGCCACTGGAGGCCATCTCCATCTGAAAGTGTGCAGTATCTTCTCCATCTGAAAGTGTGTAGTATCTCCACTTTGCAATTGAAATAACAAGAGCAATCCCAGAGCCAACCCCTTTGTAGGGTGACCTGCTTCAATAACAACATGAGTGAACAGGTTTGAAGAGAGGAAAATGAAAGAGTTGCAGAGGGGAGACACCCCAACTCACAGGCCACCAGATGAAAGGGTCCACTGAGGCAAGGTGGGCCGGTGCCGGTGATGATGCCGCGGAAATAATGTAAGATCGTAACAAGGAAGAAAGCAGAAAAAAGTAAAGTTTATTATTTCGCTTTCACAGATTGGAAAGAGAGCCAACACAGAGGCAAGTGTGGCATTGAAGGGCCAAGAACTGGATATATTTAAGGGCCTTTGGGATAAGGGAGTTTATGCCTGGAGGAATGTCCAGGGCTGCGGGTCTTTGATGATGATTGTAGCCACATGAGTCTTAGATCTTGTGGCCAGACATAAGCAGCTCATGCCCTCAGGTGATGGGCTAGCTGAAAGGAGACAAGGGAAGGGGGTTTTCCTGCAAGAGACTTGTCAGTAATCCACAAACTCCTTGACCAAAAGGTGGTCTTACTATCATTTTTATGGCTTTGGCCAGCTAAGGGGCCTGAAAGTTTTTTAAAGATTATTATGTTAAATCATAAATTTAATAGTTGGGCTGTTGGGCTGTCCTGGTCTTGCATCTGATGGAGATTTGCCTAGGGGTTGGGATAGGCTGCCAACTTGGCCTGCAGTGAAATGTCTAATTGCTTCCTAAAACCTGCCTATTAAAAATTTATCTTGGGCAACCCCTTAGGGTCCCCTCCCATTGTGGGAGCTTCTCTGTTCTCTCAATAAATCTTGCTTTAAAAAAATGTTTTTAAATCTTATCTATGCCGAACTAGTGCTAGAGTCAAAACGTGTCAGAGGTAAAGTCTATGCAAAAATGGTTATACTGAGGCAAAAAGACTACCCTAAACCAAGTTCATTCTAGGTTTCTATAAGCACCTCCTTTCACTAAGCACAACAGGAGATGGCCCCAAGCAGGGGGTTGGAGGCTGGGGAGGAGCCCTGGGAGTGGCCAACCAAGGATATCCTATTCCCCTCAGGCGGCAAACCTGGGCATGCCGGTCATAACAGGCCCTGGACAAAGAGTTCAGTTCAGTTGGCTGACCACATCTTGTAGCTATGCACAGTGAATGTTCTCCAGCATCCTCCCTTGAGACAGTCATCCCCTCCCCCCCTCGCACTGGGCTGGTTCAGACCACATCAGGCACACCTGGTTCAATACCCGTAACCTTTGGTTACCTTTAGTTCACCTTTGGTTTATTACAATACTAAAAGCTCCACCCCAAGAGAGATAACGCAGGCGTCTTGCATAGCCAGGACTTAGGTATTTGCACCTTCTCACACTGCGCCTGCACACTGGGAACCCCACCCTTTTCACACTTAACCCCGCCCTCCGCCCTATGGAAAATGCTATATAATAACCTGTGTGCCTTTTACTCCCTGGAGCAGTTGTTTCCCTTTCAGCTGTCGCACTGGGGTCATCTTCCCTGCAACTTTTTGCCCTAATAAAACCTGAAAGGACAGACGGAGAGTGGGAAGCCATTTTTCATCTTGTTCTTAAACCCTGACGCAATGATGAGAAAGTAGAAGCTATGCTTTTGGAGAAATGCACACTTTAGGTAAAATTAACTTTACCAACTTTGTCTTTTCAGAAAAAGACTTCCTGGTGCCAGGTATCAGAGGTATCTCATAGCGGCAATCAAGCTTGCCTAGAGTAAAGGGAATTTACAAGGCCTAAGACATCAAGCATTGGGCAAGGATTGTAAAAGTCATGAAACTTGTAATTACAAAAGTTATAACCGCTCAGAGGGAGAGCAGGTGGAGATTTGATCTTCCAGTAAATTGACACTATCTACAGGGAAGCCAAGGATCCACCCTCCCCCCACCCTCCTGCAAGTTACCCACTGAGAATGTCTAGGAGATAAGGGGAGGTGCACCTCCATTAACTCTAAGGAATGTCGTTCTGGAAGGTGCAGGAGAATTAGAATCCTTGTCACACCCTTCTCTAGGGGCTACGATAATGTGGGCAGACATTAGTGGGTCTCTGTGTCACAAGATCTCCAAGACATCCACAGGTGGTCGATAAGGAAGTCACAGCAGTCACGTTTACCTGATTGCAACATCTCCAAGGAAAAGGATTTAAGCCAGGGCTTTGAGGGGCTAGGATGACACACTCACCTAGAGTGTAGGCCCACTCCCTGTCTATGAGGGGTGAAGCTTTCTTAAATAAATCTTTTCTTCTCTCACCTCTTTGTGTTGCAATTCTTTGCATTTACTTGGATCTCTGGGTTGCCAGCGCAGTACCTCCGGTTTGCCTGCTCCGGGGGTGCTGCTCCTCCCTGCACCTCTCCTTCCTCTCCATCCATCCACCCTCACCCTGTCCATACCCTAACAAAGCCCATGTCTCATCCCTTGTTTCTGGGTCATTTCTTCAGCCTCTTAGACACAGTGCCTTCTTCCCTTTGGGGGTCTTCGGGAGTCCAGCATGACAACCTTTCTGCAAGTTTACTTGTTTGCTGTTTGTTTTGTTTTGTGTACAAAACACGAAATCGAATTTGCCTGTTCTTGCCCCACTGAGACTCAGGTAATGAGCCTGGTATGGCAATTTTGAAAAAGTCAGTGCAGACTGAGACGATGATAAATGTGAAAACATCACAATATGTTTCAATTTAAATTAAATGGTTCCAACTCTTTTGCAAGGTGTTGATAGATTTTTTTTTTTTTTGAGTTGGAGTCTCACTCTGTCGCCCAGATTGGAGTGCAGTGGCCACCCCGGCCACCGCAGCCTCGACCTGCTGGGCTCCAGCGATCCTTCCGCCTCAGCCTTCCAATTAGCTGGAACCACAGGCGTGTGCTACTAGGCCCGGCTAATTTTTGATTTATTGTAGAGAATAGGTCTCGCCAAGTTGCCCAGGTGAGTCTCAAACCCGTGGGCTCAGGCAATCCACTCACCTCAGCCTCCCAAAGGCGCGGGATTACAGGCTGAGCCACCGAGCCCAGCTTTTTTTTTTTTTAATGAGTTGGAGTCTCACTCTGTTGCCCAGGCTGCAGTGCAGTGGCATGCTCAGGCAGCTTCCACCTGCAGGGCTCAGGTGTTCCTTCCGCCTCAGCCTTCTAAGTAGCTGGAACTATAGATGCACACCACCACGCCTGGCTAATTTTTGTGATTTTTCATACAGCCGAGGTCTCACCAAGTTGCCCAGGCTGGTCTCGAACCCTCAGGCTCAGGCAATCCTCTCTCCTCCACCTCCCAAAGTGCTAGGATTACAGGCTGAGCCACTGCACCTGGCTGGAGTTTTTAATAAGACATATGTACTTGAAGTCTTTTTAGAATGAAAATACTCCTCTATTGACTAGCTAAATGACTTTGAGGTGCAGTTTCCACAACGATAAAATGGGAAGAATAATGCTAACCACATAGGGAGATAGATTAGAAGGAGGCCTAAGTGAGAAATTTGTGCTTAATAATACTCATTCTCCCTTTCACCAGCTATTGTTTCCTGGTGTGTTAACTAAGGGCTTCTTTTCATCCTCCACCTCCATTCACTTTTGTCACTTGAATTGTTTATAAAACCTGCAGGTGTCTTCAGATCTAGGCAAGTGGAGTCCTGGCCAGCTACCTGGACCAGGTACTGAGATTGCTTGGTGGCTGAGAAACAGAATTTCTCTGCCCGACTTCCTTCAGGGGCCAAACATTTCTTCTAAGTCCTGGCAGTCCAGCCCCTCCCCCAGCAGTCTCCACCCTCCTGACCCACCCACACCTCTCTGCTGCACCAGCCCTCTCCCACCCCGAGCTTCCAAACACACTGCTCACAGCTCCCAAACTTCCACACCCTCCTAAGTAAAGGGAGCTCTTGCACCTTGATTTGACTCCTTATTTAGCAATGAAGAGATTTGTGAGTTGGGCCAAGTATCAAAGACCCCTTCTTACAAGTGATTGCTAAAATCTGCTATACTTAAGTGACTTGTAAATAAAAGCTGAGAGAGTTAGGTTTTAGAAGTTGTTACTAAATGAATGTTCTGTAACACCATTTTAAATCTCTTGAAATGCTAGAACCAGGTGTGGTGGTTCGTGCCTGTAGTCCCAGCTACTCCGGAAGCTGAAGCAGAAGGATTGCTTGGGCCCTGGAGTTTAAGATTAGCCGGGGCAACATAGCAAAATCCTGTCCCTACAAATGACATTAATAAATTAAGATCCTTTCCCTACAAATAATAATAATAAATTAGCTGAGCATGGTGGGGCATGTTCCTATAGTCCCCACTACTAGGGAGACTGAGGCAGGATTGCTTGAGCCCAGGAGTTCAAGACTAGCCTAGGCAACATAGCAAGACCTTGTCTCAGGGAGGGAGGGAAGGAGGGAGGAAAAAAGACATATTTGGAAGGAAAATGGGAGAGATCCAGGCACATTTGGAAGGAAGGCACATTTGTCACAAGCAGGTGTTTTTTGTTGGTTTTTGTTTTTGAGTCTGGTTCTCACTGTTACTCAGGCTGGAATACAGTGATGCAATCATAGCTCACCACAGCATAGCTCACCACAGCCTTGACCTCCTAGACTCAGGGGATCCTTCCACCTCAGCCTCCCAAGTAGCTGGGACTACAGGCACACACCACCATGTTTAGCTAATTTTCTTATTTTTTGTAGAGACGAGATCTCGCTATGTTACCCAAAGTGATCTTGAACTCCTGGGCTCAAGCAATCCTCCTACCTTGGCCTTTCAAAGTGTCACCACGCCCAGCCATAGCAGGTTTTTAAAGGCAGAAGGAAGACAAAGAGTGGGTTCACACAAAGCTGTTTGACAGGAATTCTCAGCGGTTTACAGAAGTAACATTTATTAATGATTGGCTATCCATTCTGAACTACAGGTATGAGCTAAGGTGTCCATTGTAGGGCGTTTTATGGCTTTGTGACATCAGTTTGTCTAGAGCAGGGTCCCCAACTCCTGGGTCACAGACCGATTTTAAATAACTCTAGTACAAAAAAATACTGACCGGGATGGGTCTGTGGCCTGTTAGGAACTGGGCTGCATAGCAGGAGGCGAGCAGCAGGCTAGTGAGTGAAGCTTCTTCTACATTTGCGGCTGCTTCCCAACACTAGCATTACCACCTGAGCTCTGCCTCCTGTCAGATCACCCTTAGATGCTCATAGGCACATGAACTCTATTGTGAACTGCACATGTGAGGGATCTAGGTTGCGCCTTCCTTATGAGAATCTACTGCCTGATGATCTGAGGTGGAGCTGAGGCAGTGATGCTAGTACTGGGGAGCGGCTGCAAATACAGATTAGCATTAGCAGTGAGGCTTGACTGCACAGAGACCATAACGAATCAATTGCTTGCAGACTCATATCAAAACCCTATCAGTGAGTGGCAGTGAGTTGATGTATTTCAATTGTACACACAGTGGCATCTGTTGGCAGGCTTTAAGTCAGAATCCGACACTTATTATAGTTCACACATGGCCCACCCATTATTTTATTTACCCCTGCAGTCTGTGGCTCTTTTTTTAAAAAAATGATGAGTTGTATAATTATTTCATTATATATTACAATGTGATAATAACAGAAATAAAGTGCACAATGAAGTTATGTGCTTGAATCATCCTGAAACCATTCCCCTGTTCATGGAAAAAATTGTCTTTCATGAAACTGGACCCTGGGGTCAAAAAGATTGAGGACCACTGCTCTAGAGCCCACGTAACAAGTGACTTCAAGAGGTAATTATTTAGCTCAAGGGGGAGTGAGACATGACTGCTGTCACACTCTGTCATATTTCAGTGTCCCTCTGGGCCTGATGCTTAAGGGGACTCGCATTCCTCAAATAAAAAGCTTGTTTTCTTTCTCACAACAACCCCAAAGTTATGTATTATCATTCTGCTGATGAGGAACCTGAGGCATAGATAAAATAGATTGTTTAAGGTCTTGAAGCTAGTTGTGAGGTCAGAAGGCAAACCCCCCAAGGCTGACTCTAGAACCCATGGTCCATCTTCCTTCCACCTCCTACCCCGCCCCCAACATACTTCCCAGGGATTCAAAGAGCTATCCAGTAAGAGGCAGAGGGTGAGTGCCAGAATTATGAATTCAGTTGGCACTAACTCAGTGAGCTCAACATATGTTTTCTGTAACTCAGATTCTTAGAGACAAATGTTCTCATAAAACTGCAGATCAGCAGATAATTTGGATTTATTTTGGGTACTATTTCTATAAATGCAAGGATGGATTCAGGACTTTGTATTGACTTTTTTTTTTTTTTTTTTGAGTTGGAGTCTCACTCTATTGCCCAGACTGGAGTGCAGTGGCCGCTCCCGGCCACCGCAGCCTCGACCTGCTGGGCTCTGGCGATTCTTCCGCCTTAGCCTTCCAAGTAGCTGGAACTACAGGCGCGCGCTACCAGGCCTGGCTAGTTTTTGATTTATTGTAGAGATGAGGTCTTGCCAAGTTGCCCAGGGGGGTCTCGAACCCAGGGGCTCAGGCAATCCACTCACCTCAGCCTCCCAAAGGCGCGGGATTACAGGCTGAGCCACCGAGCCCGACTTGTATTGACTTTAAAAGGCTTCATGAGATATTAAATAACTCTAGTTAAAAAAAAATACTGACCATTTTGGGAGCTGGCCTGGAGACAATTAGTATGGAATCAAATTAAGTCAAAGGGAAACAAAGTTAACCACGTGCTAGATAATTTTATTTAGAGATAGAAGACACACAGACATGATTCAAAACTCTAAGTGCAGCGTGAAATTGCTAACACCAGTTGTGATGTAAATAAGAAAGGTGCAAATGTGAAAAGTAAATGACATCTTCCATCTACAATTAACATACAAATTATCCCAGAACATGATATAATAAAGAGAAGGTGAGCAGAGTTGGACTTGCCTTAAAGACATTAAGAAAGAAGAAGAAGAATTGAATTATTTTCTTCTGCCCAAATGTATTCAGGGAAGGATATTTTGGGAAAAGAGGAGGTATCATAAGAGATTGAGAAGGTTTTCTGGAAGAACTTAAGGGTGAGAATAAAGAAGATTTCAGCTGTCGTGGGTGTTTGGCGAATGAAAGGATGACCCTCATCATGAAATGACCCAATTTCCCCACAAGCCAGAAGTCTAGAGAACTGAAGCTTGAGAAATGTACATTTGTACAATGAAATGCACCTGCTGCCTATTGACGGGCTCCTCTTCCTTACCCCTCCCTAATTTCTGTTTTCTCTGCACTTGGATACAGTGAGCTGCCAAACCCCTCATATGACCACTTGCTGCCTGTTGACAAACTCCTCTTCTTGCCTCTCCTGTTTTCCTTCTCAGTTATAGAAACATTTAACTTTAGTTGAGGAGAAGGGGCAGATCTGAGGGTTGGCTCTCATTTCTCTGGCTAACATCATCCGTAAATAATAGAATTCTCTTCTGGCAATACTCATTGTCTCAGTGATTGGCTTTCTGTGCAGTGAGCAACAGGACCTAAAGGGAATGCTTGATGTTTAGGATCAATAATATTAAACAATGAACAAGAGGGGCAGTAAGATACAATAGGGAGAAGACAGTTTTTGAGAGGAAATGGAAAGACCATGATTCAACTTTGCCTCAAGCCTGTAGAGGAGGCAAAGGGAAGAGGGAAGACCGCCCAAAAGAACTGACAAGGTACAAGTGAAGTAAGACGATGTAAGAGCAAGAAGTTCCTTGTAGGACTCTCAAGTCTTCAGAAAAGGAGAAACGTTGGAACATAGAGCTGGAGTAAAAGATAGAACATGAGATAAAGGCAGAACCTCAGAAACCAAAATAAGGAAAGTGAGTCCAGAGCTAAACAAAGAATGAAGTAAACAAGTCATACAAATATCATTATCAATTTTTTTTTTTTTTTTGAGTTGGAGTCTCACTCTGTCACCCAGACTGGAGTGCAGTGGCTGCTCCCGGCCACCGCAGCCTCGACCTGCTGGGCTCCGGTGATCCTTCCGCTTCAGCCTTCCAAGTAGCCGGAATTACAGGCATGCGCTACCACACCCAGCTGATTTTTTGATTTATTGTAGAGATGAGGTCTCGCTGCCCAGGCGGGTCTCGAACCCGCGGGCTCAGTCAATCCACTCACCTCAGCCTCCCAAAGGCGCAGGATTACAAGCTGAGCCACAGAATCCGGCTCATTATCAATTTTTAAGTTTATTTTTAGATTTATGGGGCATGCATGTGTGTTCACCACATGGACATATCATGTCATGGTGGGGATTGGGTCTCAGGTGTACCATTCCCCAGATAGTGACCATTGTGCCTCATAGGTAGTTTCTGAACCCTACTACTTCTCTCCCCTCCCGCCTTTTGAGTGTCCCCAGTGTCTCTCTCTTTTTTTTTTTTTTTTTTTTTTTTGAGTTGGTGTCTCACTCTGTCACCCAGACTAGAGTGCAGTGGCCGCCCCCAGCCACCGCAGCCTCCACCTGCTGGGCTCCGGCGATCCTTCCACCTCAGCCTTCCGAGTAGCCGGAATTGCAGGCATGCGCTACCACGCCCAGCTGATTTTTTTGATTTATTGTAGAGATGAGGTCTCGCCAAGTTGCCCAGGGGGGTCTTGAACCCCTGGGCTCAGGCAATCCACTCACCTCAGCCTCCCCCCCAGAGTCTCTTATTTCCATCTTTGTGACTGTTTAGTTCCCACATAGGAGTGAGAACATGCAGTGTTTGGTTTTCTGTTTCTTTTTTTTTTTTTTTTTTTTGAGTTGGAGTCTCACTCTGTTGCCCAAACTGGAATGCAGTGGCCGCTTCCGGCCACCGCAGCCTCGACCTGCTGGGCTCTGGCGATCCTTCTACCTCAGCCTTCCAAGTAGCTGGAACTACAGGTGTGCGCTACCACGCCCAGCTAATTTGTTGATTTATTGTAGAGATGAGGTCTCATCAAGTTGCCCAGGCAGGTCTCGAACCCGCGGGCTCAGGCAATCCACTCACCTTGGCCTCCCAAAGTGCTGGAATTACAGGCTGAGCCACCGAACCCGGCCTGGTTTTCTGTTTCTGAGTCAGTTTACTTAAGATGATAATCTCCTGCTCCATCCATGTTGCTGCAAAGGACATGATTTCATTCTGTTTCATGGCTGCTAACATTATAATTCTCAAGTAGCTGGTAAAGCCATGCTACTTGAATGGCTTTGAAATGCAAAATTTTCAAGAAAGTTTGAGGGAAGGGACCCTGATTTGATACCGAGAGGGCCTCTTCCTGAGCACAGCGACAACTGCAGGGTTCTCCCCACAACCAGTTATTTGGGAAAGGGGGCACATTGGGTAGAACCAGACCGGATCTGAAATATTTGATAAGGAGTACCCCTCATCCATCAGAAGAGTCACCTGCAGGGCCCTGAAACTCACTATACTTCCAGGACCCCAGAAGTGTGGGGAGGGATTTGGGGGAGGGGCTTGGACGGGCCCAAGATAGAGTACCCTCCGGGTGGGCAGATATTCACCCAATCAATGGAAAAGTACAATAAAATCCATAATAGTTCCATAAGTGGAATTTTATATTAAGACACAAAACACAGGTCCCGTTATTGTGAAATTGATTAAAAATAATATTTTTCAATTTGGGCTTTCCAAAAAAACACATAAAATAAACTTAGTTTGCACCCAGCCGACTCCACGCTGAACTGAGCAAGCGCAAATGACCACCAGGCAGTGGGCAAGTGACCCTATCCCATGTCCAGGTCAGGAATTGAGCCCAGTTGGAAGAGAAGTGTCCATTGCCCATTGTGGAATATCCCAGTCAGCCTTATGGAGGGCTTTGCTGAGTTTGTGGTAGTAAGTGGTTGGCACAGTCATGGCAGTAACTTCCTGAATGACTGTTTCCATCTACTCAGCTAAGCTGAGGTCTAAGAGAGTGGTTGCAGATAGAAGTGGTGGAGGGGAAAACCCTATTTATGAAATGTGAAAAATAAGAATACTGACAACTCCCCTTCCCTTTTTCTTTTCTTATTTATTTATTTATTTTTAGTTAGAGTCTCACTCTTGTCACCCAGGTTGGAGTGCAGTGGCACACTCATGGTCACCACAGCCTCAACCTGCTGGGCTCAGGTGATCCCTCCACTTCAGCCTTCCAAGTAGCTGGAACCACAGGCGCATGCTACCACACCCAGCTATTTTTAATTTATTGTAGAGACGAGGTCTTGCCAAGTTGCTCAGGCTGATCTCGAACCCCTGGGCTCAGGAAATTCTCTCATCTCAGTCTCCCAAAGTGCTGGTATTACAGGCTCGAGCTACCACATCCGAACAGGTGAACCTTCTGCCTCAACCTTCCAAGTAGCTGTATCTACAGGCACATACCACCATGTTTGATTTATCGTAGAGATGAGGTCTCACAAAATTACCCAGGCTGGTCCCAAACTCACGGACTCAGGCAGGCCTCTCACCTCAGTCTCCCAAAGTTCTGGGATTACAGGTGTGAGCCACTGCACCCAACCAAAGAATTTTTTTTTTTGAGTTGGAGTCTCATTCTGTCATCCAGACTGGAGTGTAGTGGCACACTCACGGCCACCCCAACATCAACCTACAGGACTCTGGTGATCCTTCTGCCTCAGCCTTCCAAGTAGCTGAAACTCCAGGTTCACACTATCATGCCCAGCTAATTTATTTATTTACTTATTATAGAGACAAGGTCTCACCACGTTGCCCAGGCTGGTCTCAAACCTGTGGGCTCAGGCAATCCTCTAGCCTCAGCCTCCCCAAATTCTGGAATACAGGCTTGAACCACTGTGCCCACCTTTTTTCTTTTATATACAGTTTGTACTGTGTATATATTTCTTCTATATAGTGATTCTGGGTGGGAATTTCAAAGGAGTCTTCAGAAAAGGGATTGGGCTGAAAATAACTAAAACTGACTTCGGAAGCTAAAGCCTAAAACACTGTGTGAGAATGCAGGGTCTAAATCTCTAATGTATACATCAAAGGTGGAGGAATGGGCTGGAGAATCTATGGGGGAGAAACTCCTGCAGACCTATCCTGAACTCTTTACAAAGTGTGGGAGACTAGCCAAACATGGTGGTGTTTGCCTGTGGTCCCAGCTATTCATGAGGCTGAGGCGGAAGAATCCCTTGAGCCCAGGACTTAGAGGTTATAGTGAGCTGTAATCATGCCATGGCAGTCCAGCCTGGGTGACAGAGCAAGACCCTGTCTCTAAAAACAAAACAAAAAAATTAAAAAATAAAAAGTGTGAGAAACTGCCTATGGGGTTGATGTGTTTGGGGGCAGGAAGAAGTGAAATTGGGGTAGAAGGAAGCAGAATCCAGTCAGACAATGGGCAATGGAAGAATATTCAACTCTTGCACAACTTGGGGACCATAATGACTTTGGTACTTCCAGTTCCAGTTTCTAGAGGGAATCTGGAAAGAACCCAGAGTGGACAAGGGCAGTCTTATGTTAGGACCCCATCCAATGGGCATGCCTGTGTCTCCAGGGACGCCGGCACTCTAAGGGTCCAGGATAAATGTCGCTGCAGCAGATGTGAGAGGCACAGCCTGGAGGAGGTGGGCACTGGGTGGGCACTGGGATCCACAGTCCTTGCACCCCTGAGGTCTGCAGGCAGGGCCTCAAACACAGTGGCAGCCATAGCATGGGCACCAGACTGTGGATGATGTACTGGTGGTGTCCAGCAGCTGGTTCAAGGCACCGAGCCCAGCATGGCATCTGCAGGGTCAGCTACTCCTGGGCACTGCCAAGGAGAATTTATGAGCTGCTTCTCTTCTGCCAGCGGGAAACAGCCCAATAGGGTGAGTGGAGGCTGAAGCTTCCACAATTCAGGAGGAAATGGGGATCTTGAGAAACAGTGGGTTTTGTTGCAATTGTGTGTGTGCCAGTCCCTGGCCCTGAATCAAATGTGTAAGAAAGACTGAGGCTGTGAAATATTGCAGGGAATACATTGCGGTCCTGTGGTAAGAGTGGAAATGAAGGTCTTAAAAGCCGAGTAAGGGGTCAGTTTTACCCAGCATGTTAGCAGCTGTGTGTTAAAATAGAAAGAAATGAAAAACAAAGTGAAGTCGGGTGTGGTGGCTCATGCATATAATCCCAGCACGTTGGGAGGTTGAGACAGGATTGCTTGAATCCAGGAGTTTGAGAGCAGCCTAAACAACATACCAAGACCTTGTTTCTACAAAAAATCAAAAAATTAGCCAAGCACGGTGGCATGCATCTGTAGTCCCAACTACTCAGGAGGCTGATACTGGAGTTCACCTGAGCCCAGAAGGTCGAAGCTGTGGTAAGCCACAATTGTGCCTCTGCACTCCAGCCTGGGTGACAGAGTGAGACTGTTACTCAAAAATAAAAAAAAAATTTTAAATAAAAATAAAGTGAAATAGGACAAGGGAAGGAAATGTGCATCTCTTTTCATGGAGGCACAGAATGGTGAGAAGTATTTTTAAATGTTTTAAAATAAAAGCACTTGCCGGGCTCGGTGGCTCAGCCTGTAATCCCGTGCTTTGGGAGGCTGAGGTGAGTGGATTGCCTGAGCCCGGGTGTTCGAGACCCGCCTGGGCAACTTGGCGAGACCTCATCTCTACAATAAATCAAAAAACTTAGCTGGGCATGGTGGCACATGCCTGTAGTTCCAGCTACTTAGAAGGCTGAGGTAGAAGGATCGCATGAGTACAGCAGGTCAAGGCTGCGGTGCCCGTGAACATGCCACTGCACTATAGCCAGGGTGATAGAGTGAGACTCCAATTAAGAAGGAAGGAAGGAGGGAAGGAAGGAAGGAAGGAAGGAAGGAAGGAAGGAAGGAAGGAAGGAAGGAAGGAAGGAAGGAAGGAAGGAAGGAAGGGGAAGGGAAGGGGAGGAAGGAAGAAAGGAAGGAAGGAAGGAAGGGAGAGAGAGAGAGAGAGAAAGAGAGAGAAAGAGTGTGTGTTACCTCAAGAAAGGAGAAAGTACAAAGAATCACAGACATTGGGCTGAAAAATCCTTGGCTAGCAGAAATGTGGACGCCTATAAATGTATAAAAAGCAGTCACACACAAAAAAGAAAGCATTACATGAAGGAGAAGAGGAAAGACGCAAGTATGAACAGTTATATTTAGCCCCAAGTAACTCCCACAAACTGCTAGTGGCGCACCCAGGGGATGGCTGATTTTGCCCTCAGGCGACTGTGCCACCACCCCTACACCCATTGATTCATTTAGGAACCCTAGGATGTATTGACCTGAACATAGATACAGAGGGCATTCCAGAGGACATCTTTTGTCAGGTTTGCCTTCCCACTAGATTGTGAGGAGGGTTTAAGGAAGGGGCCATTTCCTGGCCAGTTGCTATTTCTGAAAATGGGATTAGGAGAAGCAGGGATTAACTAGGGATTGGGTGCTGTCCTAAAGGTGGTGGGGCTAAGCAGTGGGGTGTCCATGGTAACAAGTGAAAATGGCAAAGTGGGTCCTGGAGGCGTCATTGGTACAAATCAGTAACCACTGAAAGAGAGGGTTTTATAGTATTTTTTTTTTTTTTGAGTTGGAGTCTCACTCTGTCACCCAGGCTAAGGTGCAGTGGCACACTCCCAGCCACAGCAGCCTCGACCACCTGGGCTCAGGCGAACCTTCCACCGCAGCTTTCCAAGTAGCTGGAACTACAGGCACCACCATGCCCGGCTAATATTATGGCATTTTATAGCCATGTGGGAAACTGCTTTCTGTTAACTTTGCAGCTAGCTTTATGTGTCTCTGTCCTCCTAGCTTGACTGAAGGTAGAACTGTTTTTTCCTTTCTCAGTTTGAGCTGATTTTTATTTTTTCAGTCTCCATCAGGTTTTTCTCTTTCTGTCCCTTGTCTCCTGTTTTGGCCAAAAGTAGACACAACATTATTCTGTGAAATCCAGATTCACCATAATCCAGGCTGATGTAAAGACCATTGAGAGAACAGAACCTATAGCTGGATGAAAGGAAGTTTGTCGCTTCTTCTGTTGTTGAATAAGCTGTAGTTCATGTAACAGGGCAAGGCCCAGCCAGGCTCAGCGGCTCAGCCTGTAATCCCATGCCTTTGGGAGGCTGAGGTGAGTGGATTGCCTGACCCCGCGGGTTCAAGACCCGCCTGGGCAGCAAGACCTCATCTCTACAATAAATCAAAAAATCAGCCGGGCGTGGTAGCGCGCACCTGTAATTCCGGCTACTCAGAAGACTGAGGTGGAAGGATCGCCGGAGCCCAGCGGGTTGAGGCTGCGGTGGCTGGAGCGGCCACTGCACTCCAGTCTGGGCGGCAGAGTGAGACTCCAACTCAAAAAACAAAACAGGGCAAGGCCTGCACATTTGGGACTCTGACGGTCACACATTTGAATACTGCAACACAGACAAATACTAGAATAGATTATGACCAGGGTTTGTAGTTTGTTTCTAAATACTAGAATAGATTATGATCAGGGTTTGTGGTTTATTTCTAAACCAAGACCCAAGTTTACTCAAATTATAACAAAAGAACAAGTTGCATCCCCAATCTGGAGAGCCTGCAGAACCTGATATGAGGGCACTGGGTAAATTATCTAAGTTGATTTCCATATTTGTTTCTTGAATCATTTTAGCAACATTTTTTTTAAACAGTATTTTTTATTTTGATATTGTGGGGTACAGTTAAGGGTTAGGTATACAAATATACTTCGTTCGGGCACCCTTGTTGATAAGGAGTGTTTCCCCATCCCCAGGCATCTTTTTAGCAATATTAAAGAGTCTAGAGAGGTCTGTGGGAATGCAAGTACAACATTCTTTTTTTTTTTTTTTTTTTTTTTTTTGAGTTAGAGTCTCACTCTGTTGCCCAGGCTGGAGTGCAGTGGCATGCTCATGGCTACCACAGCCTCCACCTGCTGGACTCTGCTGCTCCTTCCACCTCAGCCTTCCAAGTAGCTGGAACCACAGGCACACATCACTATGCCCAGATAATTTTTTGGTTTATTGTAGAGACAAGATCTTGACGAGTTGCCCAGGTTGGTCCCAAATCCTGGGGCTCAGGCAATCCACTAGCCTCCATCTCCCAAAGTGCTGGGATTACAGGCGTGAGCCACCGTACCCAGCCACAATATTCTTTAAAGGTTGCATTTAAAAAAAAATATTAGCCGGGCTCGGTGGCTCAGCCTGTAATCCCGTGCCTTTGGGAGGCTGAGGTGAGTGGATTGCCTGAGCCCGAGGATTCGAGACCAGCCTGGGCAGCGAGACCTCATCTCTACAATAAATCAAAAAATCAGCCGGGCGTGGTAGCACATGCCTGTAATTCCGGCTACTTGGAAGGCTGAGGCGGAAGGATCGCCGGAGCCCAGCAGGTCGAGGCTGCGGTGGCCGGAAGCGGCCACTGCACTCCAGTTTGTGCGACCGAGTGAGACTCCAACTAAAAAAAAAAAAAAACCAAACAAACAAACAAAAATATTTCTGGTGCTGGGCTCGGTAGCTCAGCCTGTAATCCTGCACCTTTGGGAGGCTGAGGTGAGTGAATTGCCTGAGCCCGCGGGTTCGAGACCTGCCTGGGCAGTGAGACCTCATCTCTACAATTAATCAAAAAAATCTGCCGGGCGTGGTAGCGCACATCTATAATTCCGGCTACTTGGAAGGCTGAGGCGGAAGGATCGCCGGAGCCCAGCAGGTCGAGGCTGCAGTGGCCAGCAGCGGCCACTGCACTCCAGTCTGGGCGACAGAGTGAAACTCCAACTCAAAAAAAAAATATATTTCTGACTTTCCACCACCTTGGGAAGTGGAGGCAAGAGGATTGCCTGAGCCCAGGGGTTCGAGACCAGCCTCTCACATGGTGAGACCTCGACTCACAGTAAATAAAAAAATTAGCTGGGCATGGTAGCACACACCTGTAGTTCTGGCTACTTGTAAGGCTGAGGTGGAAGGATCACCTGAGTCCAGCAGATCAAGGCTGCAGTGGCCGGAAGCGTACCACTGCACTCCAGCCTGGGCGACAAAATGAGACTCCAACTCAAAAAACTAAAAATAAAAATATATTTCTTTAGCATTTGGGGTTTTTTTGAAACAGGGCTCACTCTGTTGTCCAAGCTGGAGTGCAGTAGAACCATCATAGCCCACTGCAGCCTTGAACTCCTGGGTGCAAGGGATCCTCCCACCTCAGCCTCCTGAGTAACTGGGACTACAGGTACGTGCCACCACACCCAGAAAAGTGGCATATGATTCACCTTGTCACCTTGAAAGATCTTTTATGGTATCTATTATTCTATGGCTCTATTCCCAACCACTACCCGTCTGATTTTACGAACATCCTGGATGAGGTTTTCTATGACCATGGTGACATTGTCTAGCTCTCCTGCTGTTCTCTGAACTATATTGTATGTAGGATTCTCTCTCTCTCTCTCTTTTTTTTTTGGTGAGTTGGGGTCTCATTCTGCCACCCAGGCTAGAGTGCAGTGACATGTCATAGTTCATTGCAGCCTCAGTCTCCTGGGCTTAAACATTCCTCTCACCTTGGCCTCCCAAAATGCTGGGATTACAGGCATGAGCCACTGTGCCTAGCTGATTTTCTCATTCTTCAGGCCTTTTGTAAAGTATACAATGAAGAGGCATGGGAGAAGAAGATAGTCCAAAACTCCTCTTGAGTAAATAAATTTTTTGAACTCAGATCAAAGTCTCATTTTTCTCATTCTTGAAACACATTATCTAAAGACCTCTTTTTCCAAAAAGGAAGATTTATGAGCCAGGCAGACCCTGGAAGAGGTCGGGGCCTATCCTGGAGGCAGACATTCGTTGACCAACATAACAGATCCCTGTGCAATTTGCAGGTACTAGCCAATAGGATGTTGTGCTGCAAATCCAATACTAGCTAATAGGGGCCATCCATTATCTACCTTTGGCCCAATACTCCTAAGGAGTTGTCAGGTTATATTATAATGTTCTGCACCTTTATCGAGTGTGATTCAGGTCAATTATGTTTTTAGTATAGCGATCATCGGGTAGATCAAAACCCAAATTACTTGGGCCTGAGTCTACATGCAATGCCTTTTTAAAATAAGAAGTATAAAAGTAAGGCAGCCTCTAACCATTCTAGTTCTGTTTCTGAGAAAGTTTGCTCACAAAAGCGGAATCCCATGATCAGTACCCAAGTGTTGTTTTGGTACAGACAGAATCTTCCCTGTCTAGGTAGGACACATGAGGAGTTTTAGATTTCTAGTCATCTCACCTACTGTGATGTATGCCATCGAAAAGGAAGTCTCTCAGCGTTTGCGTCCAATTACCTAGGAAGCCAACTGAATTGGCACCAAGCCATGGAATTGGGATCAAAGGAAGCTGAATGACACCCATTGGTAAGCAGTGCAATGTGTTTTAGCCAAATCACAAGCTAACCGTAGCCAGGTGTTAGACTCAAAGGAAAAACTAAGAATGGAAATAACGACATTAAAGGTAATATATGGATTTTCTTTGAATCCTCCCTTAAACAAAGCACTATTTTTTTTAAATTATGAGACAATCAGGAAGATTTAAACACAAACGGGATGTTTGCTGATATTAAGAAATTATTTTTTTAAAAGGATGTGTGCTAGTTGTATTTTTTAAGTTATTATCTTTTATAGATATGTATTGAAATATTTACCGGTGAAATAAGAGGATGTCCAAAATTTGATTCAAAATAACTATGGGACATTAAAAACATATTTAATGAAAATTTTTTTTCATTTATAATAGAAAAAAAAAAACCCTAGGACTACCACCAAAAGAAAATGAAAAACCTCCATGTAAAAAAGCAGTAGATTTACTAATGTTCCCAGATAACTAAATAATGAACGAGTAAATATGGTAAAGATGAATTTTCTTACCAGATTGACTTATCAAAATTACACAATTCCAATTAAATATTCCAGTGAGTTTTTCTAAAATTTGACATAACTTTTTCCAGATTTCATCTATAACAGGAGTTCTTAAAATAAGATCTATGGGTAAAATTTAGGGTTTTATGATCTTGGATGGGAAAAAAATATGCTTTCCCTCTTGCTAGACTCTAGCTGAAATGTAGCATTTTCTTCACTTATGAATGTAGGCGACAAAACTTGGTAATATTGCCTGGCGCAGCGGCTCAAACCTGTAATCCTAGCACTTTGGGAGGCTGAGGCAAGAGAATTGCCTGAGACCAGGGGTTCAAGACCAGCCTGGGCAGCTTGGTGAGACCTCGTCTCTACAGTAAGTAAAAAAATTAGCCGGGTATGGTGGTGCATGCCTGTGTTTCCAGCTACTTGAAAGGCTAAGGCTAAAGAATCACCTGAGCCCAGCAGGTTGAGGCTGCAGTGGCCATGAGTGTGCCACTGCACTCCAGCCTGGGCGACAGAGTGAGACTCCAACTCAAAAAAAAAAAAGGAAATATTATTAGTCCCTATAACATTTTCCCCCCTAGAAATCCCATATTTTCAGCTGGATGTGGTGGCTCATTCCTGTAGCCCTAGCACTTTGAGAGGCTAAACCAGAAGGATTGCTTGAGATCAGGAGTTCAAGACCAGCCTGGGAACCATAGTGAGACCCCATCACTATTTAATAGAATGAGGCCGGGTGCAGTGGCTCAAGCCTATAATTCCAGCACTTTGAGAGGCCAAGGTGAGAGGATTATCTGAGCCTGCAGGTTCAAGACCAACCTAGGCAACATGGTGAGCCCCTCCCCAATAAATCAAAAATTAGCAGGGCGTGGTAGTGCATGCCTGTAGTTCCGGCTACTTGGAAGGCTGAGGGGCACGGATTGCCAGAATCCAGCAGGTCGACGCTAGGGTGGCGGTGAGCGTGCCACTGCACTCCAGCCTGAGCAACAGAGTGAGACTCCAACTCAATAAATAAATAAATAAATAAATAATAAAATGAAAAACTTTTTTTTAAAGAAAAGAAATCACAGGTATTTTTGTATTATATTACAATTATTGTAGTTATCTAGAAATACCATCACCACCTTGAAACTATGGTAATGTATATTAAACCTGCTGCTAGATCTTGTAATTCATATATTAATAAAGAAGCACATGTGGCTGGGTGCAGTGGCTCATGCCTATAATCCCAGGATTTGGGGAGGCTGAGGTGAGAGGATTGCCTGGGCTCATAGGTTCAAGACCAGCCTGGGCAACTTGGTGAGACCTCATCTCTACGATAAATTTTAAAAAATTAGCCAGGAATGGTGGCGCATGCCTATTGTTCCAGCTACTAAGAAGGCTGAGGCAGAAGGGTCACCTGAGTCCAGCAGATGGAGGGTGTGGTAGTCGTGAGCGTGTCACTGCATTCCAGCCTGGGTAACAGAGAGACTCCAACTCAAAAAAAAAAAAAAAAGAAGCACATGTTTACTATATCACAAGCTTTTCTTTTTCTTTTTTTTTGAGTTGGAGTCTCACTGTCTCCCAGGCTGGAGTGCCATGGCACAGTCACAGCCACCCCAGCGTCGACCTGCTGGGCTCCAACGATCCTTCCGCCTCAGCCTTCCAAGTAGCTGGAACTACAGGTGCGCACTACCACACCAGCTAATTGGTTTTTTTTATTATTTATTCTAGAGACGAAGTCTCACCAAATTGCCTAGGCTGGTCTCAAACTCGCCGGCTCAGGCAATCCACTCCCAGTGCTGGAATTACAGGCTGAGCCACCGAGCCCAGCCCTATCATGAGCTTTTTAATATTTTCATAACTATTTTTAAATAAAACTGTCTTCCTTTTTAATTTTGTTTGTTTTATGCATTCAGTGACTATGCACATCTTTTAAAATTAAAAAATATTACCTAACAAATTGGGCACGGTGGCTCACGCCTTTAATCCCAGCACTTTGGGAGACCAAGGCAAGAGGCTTGCCTGAGCCCAGGGAGTCAAAATCAGCCTGAGCATCTTGGCAAGACCTGGTCTCTACGATAAATCAAAAAATTAGCCGGGTGTGGTGGTGCACACCTGTAATCCCAGTTATTCTGGAAGCTGAGTCGGAAGGATCATCTGAGCCCAGTAGGTCTAGGCTGCAGTGGCCGTGAGCATGCTACTGCTCTCCAACCTGGGTGATAGAGTGAGACCTTGACACACAAAAAATAAAATAAAATAAACACTCTGAGAAAGGGTTTGAAGGTTTTAACAAAGGGTGCCACAGTTTAAGAACTGCTGTTCTAGATGAATAGACCTGTGAAAAGAGCTCAAAATAAAATTCAAGAATAATGTGAAGAAGACTTATGAAGTATTAAACACATTTAAAGAGCCAAAGAATGAAACAGATGTGGTCCTGATACAAAAATAGCTAGATGGATAACTTGTCATGATAGTTAGACTGATGAATGCTGCAGAATAGAGTTCAAAGCCAACCAGGTACCAATAAGAATGTAATGTATGATAAATACAGAGCCCCAAATCAGTGGTGAAAGGAAGCACTATTTAAAACAGGAAGCTTAGACAATAGCCTGGCTGTTAGGGATCAAAAAGAGTTTTAGTATCACCCATACCAAAAAGTTAAATGTAAAAACAAAGACAGAAAAAACCTGAAAGATCCTAAGGAATACATGAAACAGCTTTTTCACAAGAGAGATTTTAATGTATAAAACAGGAAATCCAAACCGTTTTCATGAATTCTAGATATATTATAGATATCACATAGTATATTAAGTACCTCCAAGTGGTCCTGAGCAGGATGAAATGATTCTGACGGTGCAAGACTACTGCGGGCACCAGGACCTCTCTATTAACTCCTCACACCTTCCTGTCCCCACAGCAGCACAGAATCCACCTATTTTCTACCATGGTTACACTATTGAATTAATTTTCCCTGGGTTCCACTATATGCTTGTTATTTGTCTTCAGTTATTTTCACAGCCTTCAGCCCTGTTTCTCTCTATTAATCCCTCTTTCCTTCATGTTGGTTGATTTCACTGTATTTGTGCTCTCGAGCATTACCAAAGCCCCCGGGTCATTAAAAGTTTTCCTCCACTACCATCTGTCATCGTCAGGGCCATTGATCAGGGTATCAGGGAAGTAGATCAAATCCCAGGACAAGCTAAGGCTCTGGTTGCTATGCTCAGAAACAGCTTCCTCTCCAAAAGAAAATAAGTTATTTCTTCACAGAATGATTACATTCCTTCAAAAAATCAGTTTTTTTCTCTATTAAAAGATTGACTAGCCGGGCTCGGTGGCTCAGCCTGTAATCCCACACTTTGGGAGGCCGAGGTGAGTGAGTTGCCTGAGCCCGCAGGTTCGAGACCCGCCTGGGCAACTTGGCGAGACCTCGTCTCTACAATAAATTAAAAAATTAGCCGGGCATGGTAGCACGCGCCTGTAGTTCCAGCTACTTGGAAGGCTGAGGCGGAAGGATCGCCGGAGCCCAGCAGGTCGAGGCTGCGGTGGCTGGGAGCAGCCAATGCACTCCAGTCTGGGCGACAGAGTGAGACTCCAACTCAAAAAAAAAAGATTTCCTCCTTTCCACACAGTCTTCTCACTGAATCCTCTTCTCTAGTTCAGTGTTTTTCAAATTTCAATCTTTAGAGGTCTAGTGACTCCACAAACATTTGATGGGACTGTCACAGGTAGTGAGGCTGAGAGAAGACTGAAATCATGGAGCGCTCTCTCAGCAAAACAACCTCACTAATCCCACTGATTTCCTTTAAAATAAAGACTGCTATTCTTCTGAGTTTATCAACTGAATGCAGTCAAGTAAGATGTCCTTAATCTTTTTTATGTATTGCAAATTCTACAAATGATTTTCTTTAAAAAGGGTTTTCTCATCCAGGTGCAGCAGCTCACACCTGTAATCTCAGTACTTTAGGAGACTGGGGAGGGAGGATCGCTTGAGATGGAGTTTTGCTGGGCTACATAGCAAAACTCCATCTCAAAAAACAGGGGGCGGGTTCTTACCCAAATCTGGAAGCAATCAAATGTTCTTCACTAAGTGAGTAGATAAACAAACTGCATAGCCCTGTACTTGAATGCATACTGTTAAGTGAAAGAAGACAGTCTGACAGGGCTGCAAACTGTATGATTGTATTTATGGGACAATCCAGGAGATGCAAAACTACAGAAACAGTAAACCTATCAGTGGTTGCCGGAGGTTCTGGGGAAGGGGGGAAGACTTGAAGAGGTGAAGCCCAGGGGATTATTTTAGGGTTATGAAACTACTCTGTATGACACTGTGGGGGTGGATACATGTCACTGTGCATTTATCAAAACCACAGAACTTTCAACACAAAATATGAACTCTGATATATGCAAGTGTATCAGCTGCAGAGTCACACCTGGATAGAACCGGCCCCAGCTGTTTTCTCCACCCTGGCAGCCCCACGATACCTATGGACCCCATCCCTACCTCTGGTTCTCTCTGCGGGCTCCTTCTTCCTGTGCTGACTGCTTATTATGATCTCTGCTCTGCCTCCTGGCCTTGGTGTACAGGCAGCCTCTGTAGTCTCATGGCTGCTGCTCGCTGCCTTCCTATGGTGGCTCTCAGCTTCTTTCTTCCTTACTGGCTTCATCTGCCAGGGTAGGAGATGTGATTGGCTTGGCTGGTCCCTCTCCTTGAGCTTCACCTCCCTGGGGGCGAGGCATGCATCTGAGATTGGATTGCAGTGACCTGGCTGCAGCCTGCTGCCTTTGGCCCTGTTGGAAGCAAGATGGTGAGATACACAGCAAGCGCCCCCATGCCTAAGCGCTTGCCTCTGGTCACCCTTGCCCCTTGGAAATTTCTCAAACCTTTACAACCCTGGATAACTTCTTTCCAGGAAACTTCCGAGCACTAGCCCTCATTTCCCACAATTGGGAGTCTGTGCCTCCATGTCCTATACTTTTCCTGTCATAGTACAGTAGTTTCCTCTTATCCACAGGTTTGCCTTCTGTGGTTTAAATTACCCACAGTCAACTGCATACGAAAATACTACATGGAAAATTCCAGAAACGGGCCAG
The DNA here is from genome assembly GCA_027257055.1 of Cephalopachus bancanus. Classification (NCBI taxonomy): domain Eukaryota; kingdom Metazoa; phylum Chordata; class Mammalia; order Primates; family Tarsiidae; genus Cephalopachus; species Cephalopachus bancanus. The sequence goes on along the minus strand of JAPVLO010000170.1, from coordinate 381,867 downwards.
GCACAGCAGCTCATGCCAGCAATCCCAGCACTTTGGGAGACTAAGACGAGAGAATTGCCTGAGCAATCAAGACCAGCCCGGGCAACTTGGCAAGAACTCATCTCTACAAATAAATTAAAAATTAGCTGGGCGTGTGGCACACGCTTGTAGTCTCAGCAACTCAGGAGGCTGAGGTGGGAGGATTGCCTGAGCCTAGCTGGTTGACGCTGCAGTAGCTGTGATAGTGCCACTGCACTCCAGTCTGGGCAACAGAGTGAAACTCCAACTCAAGAAAAAAAATTCAGAAATAAAGAATTCATAAGTTTTTTTTTTGAGTTGGAGTCTCACTCTGTCGCCCAGACTGGAGTGCAGTGGCCGCTCCCGGCCACCGCAACCTCGACCTGCTGGGCTCCGGCGATCCTTCCGCCTCAGCCTTCCGAGTAGCCAGAATTACAGGCATGCGCTACCACGCCCGGCTGATTTTTTGATTTATTGCAGAGATGAGGTCTCGCTGCCCAGGCGGGTCTCGAACCCGCGGGCTCAGGCAATCCACTCACCTCAGCCTCCCAAAGGCGCGGGATTACAGGCTGAGCCACCGAGCCCGGCTGAATTCATAAATTTTAAATTGCATGCCAATCAGTATCATGATGAACTCTCCTGTCATCAAGCTCTGTCCAGCCCGGGTTGGGAATTATTTCTTTGTCCAGCATATCCACACTGTAGATACTCCCTGCCCCTTGGTGACTTAGTAGCTGTCTTGGTTATCATATAGAAAAAACATAATAGGCCGGGCTCAGTGGCTCAGCCTGTAATCCCAGCACTTTGGGAGGCCGAGGTGAGTGGATTGCCAGAGCCCACGGCTTCAAGACCCATCCGGGCAACTTGGCGAGACCTCGTCTCTACAATAAATCAAAAATTAGCTGGGTGTGATAACGCGTGCCTGTAGTTCCAGCTACTTGGAAGGCTGAGGTAGAAGGATCACCAGAGCCCAGCGGGTTGACGCTGGGGTGGCCGTGAGTGTGCCATTGCAGTCCAGTCTGGGCGACAGAGTGAGACTCCAACTCAAAAAAGAAAAGAAAAGAAAAAGCATAATATATATGTGGTTCACAACTATCCAAGCATGTTCAGGCATCCACTGGGGGTCTTAGAACGTATTCTCCACAGATAAGTGGGGACTACTGTACTTATATGGCTGTGTTATGCTTGCTTCTATTCTTATTTATCTCCCTCTTCAGACTGAGAGCCCCTTGTATGAGTTTGCTAGGCCTGCCAAAACAAAATACCACAGACTGCATGGTCTAAACAGAAATGTATCCCCTCACAGTTGTAAAGGGTAGAAGCCCAAGATCAATGTGTCTGCAGGGTGGGTTGATTTTTTTTTTTTTCTTCCCTGAGGCCTCCCTCCTTGGCTTGCAGATGACCATCGTCCTCTATGGTCTTTTGGGTGTGTGTGTCTGTGTCTTCATCTCCTCTTCACATAAGGACATCAGTCATGGAGGATTAAGGACCACCCATATGACTTCATTTTACCTTAATCACTTCTTTAAAGGCCCTATTTCCAAATACAGTCATGTTCTGAGGTACTGGGGGTTAGGACTTCAACAAGGACAAAAATCAGTTGGGTGTAGTGGCTCACATCTATAATACCAGTATTTAGGGAGGCCAACAGGAGGGGCTTGCCTGAGTCCAGGAGTTCGATACCAACCTAGGCAACATGGTAAGAACCCATCCCTTCAATAGACTTTTAAAAATTAGCCAGGTGTGTGCCTGTAGTCACAACTACTAGGAAAGCTGAGGCGGAAGGATCATCTGAGTCCAGCAGATGGAAGTTGTGGTAGCTGTGATCGTGCCACTGCACTCCAGCCTGGGTGAGAGAGTAATAGGCGGACTCAAAAAAAAGGATAAAAATCATATGCTAGGAATCAATATAGACTCAGGGCTGTATCTGGCACTCAATTTTGTTTAAGAAAGGAAAAGAAAGAACGATGAAGAGAAAGAACACACATGGGAGAAATGGTTCAGAATCAGCAGCTTAAACTGAGGTGTGGAAAAGGAATGAGCTTGACCTGTATGAAGGAAATACAAAGACTGACATGACTATGGCAAAGAGTTCGTTTTAAAGAGCTGTGAGGAATGAAGATGGTAGCTAAAGTCAGTCATTCAATTCTTGAAACCCTGAGTGCCTAGCTGAGGTGTATAGAATTTATCGCGTGGACAACAAGGCTTCCCTGAGAGGTCATGAGAAGGGGAGAACTTGAGGGGAAACGTCATTTGAATGTTGGTGAAAAAGTTGGCATTGGAGAGCTTTTGCCTAGAGACACCCAATTTTTATAAAGAATTCCAGAAAATTGCAAATTGTTGGGGGAGAGGGTGGAGAAACTGCCTCTTTCTGGTCAAAGACTGATTTTTCCAATGATACATTAGGTATCAGGACCATTGTGACCTCATTTAAAAATTGACCCCTTTTATGACAAAACCAGGCCAGTTTCTAGAGCCACCACAATTGTTAGAGCAGGGGTGTCCAACCTTTTGACTTCCCTGGGCTGCATCGAATAGAGAGAAATTACCTTGGGCCACACATAAATTCTATGATATAGTTAGTGTATGTACATAATAAGACTTCTTTTATTTTCATATGTTTTTGTTTTTGTTTTGTTTGGTTTTTTTGAGTTGGATTCTCACTCTTGTCGCCCAGGCTGGGGTACAGTGGCATGCTCACAGCCACTGTAGCTTCAACCTGCTAGACTTAGGCAATCCTTCCACCTCAGCCTTCCAAGTAGCTGGAACTACAGACACATGCCACCATGTCCGGTTAGTTTTTGTGATTTATTGTAGGGACGAGATCTTACTAAGTTGCTCAGGCTGGTCTCAAACCCCTGTGCTCAGGCAATCCTTTTGTCTCGGCCTCCCAAAGTGCTGGAATTACAGGCTGAGCCACCATGCCTGGCCTGTTTTTTCATATTTTTATTATAAAGTTTAGAAAAATGAGAACAATATAAAACTAGTGGGAATTTTGAGTTTGTTTTTGTAAAACAAATCTATCGCTATCTGGTTCAATGGAAGTGGTCACAATTCTCAGTGAGTTCTCAGGGTGCTCGTCAGAAATGTTTGCTCAAATTTTGCCCTTTGTGCTTCATAATTGAAAACAGCTGCTCACAAATGTATGTGCTGCCAAAGAGCAATGTCATGAATAAGGTGTGATTGTGAACTTCAAAAATGGAATTACACATGAGGTCATGAAGAAAACAAACGCTAAAAAACACATGATCATTAAATATTTTGTGGGGCTGCATTACTAGCTGTCCTGGGCCACACACAGCCCATGGGCTACAGGTTGAGCGTGCCTGGTTTAAAGCTTTCAAAGTGCTGGAGTCAGACCACCAGTCTTCTAGGAGACCCCAGCAAGTGGTTGGCTCTGTCTTCTTTCATGATTTTGATTTTGTGAGGTTACCTAGTCCAGCTCACACTATCACTGATCTGTGTTCATCAAAGATTCTCTTATGGTTATTCAAAATAATGCAGGGAGAAGCAGATGAGGGTTGAGATAAAGCAAGACTGGCCCTAGGGCTAGTTAAGCAAGGTTTCTAGGATTGTGTACTTGGAGAGGTGGGGTAGGGCTGGCCTCAGGTAAGCCTAGAACCAGGGTCTCCAGTCCTTCAAATCTCTCTCCCAGAAGGCTTCATTTTCTTTTTTTCTTTTTTTTTGAGTTGGAGTCTCACTCTTGTCACCCAGGGTGGAGTGCAGTGGCACATTCACAGCCACCGCAGCCTCAGCCTGCTGGGCTTAGGCAATCCTTCGACCTCAGCCTTCCAAGTAGCTGGAACTACAGATGCACGCCACCACACCTGGCTAGGCTTCATTTTCTTAGGTTGACCTGGCTGGAACACTCACAACCTGAATGACTGCAGATCTAATTTCCACCAAAGAGGAGAGAGGACACTTACTCACTACACCAACTGGAAAATTCTAGGGAAACCCTGACTGGGTCATTTACCCACACCTGCCCCCAAAAATGTTTCTGTTTGATCTGGAGAAGATAATATTGGGCCTGAAAAAAGGAGTTGCTGATCTAGGCTAATAAAATAATAAATATATATTTTGGGGAATCAAATAAATCGTGTTCACTCCGAGGATTTTGAGGCTGTGCGTTTGACTCTGATAACCTCAATTTTCCTAGATGGTTTTAATTTTATTGAATATATTTTTTTCTCAATAAACATGATTTTTAAGTGTATGCTTCTTATTGTTATACACCTTTGTAAACTTCATACGAATGAATGAATGAATTAGCAGATCTGAAAATCATTTGTCAAATCTTGTGTCCATGGTTTAGAAACCTGGTATATTGCTCTACTTCAGAGTACACTCAAAGAATTAACGAGAATCTCTGGACTTGCCTTCTTTCCTCATTTGAGCTCTTTCATTTGTCTGTTGACCCACATGAACGAGATCTTTATGAGCCTGAGTTCTGCTTGTCGACTGTCCACATTTGAGGTATTGTTGACCTCCCAGCAATCAGCGAAGGATGTGTTTGTGTAACAATTGAGAAACAGTTTTTCTGAGTTAGATGCTGTTTGAGGTGTGGAGTTGCTGGTTGCCTGATAACCATCATTCCAATTTTCTTTGAATGAAACTTTTGCGATTTTTACATAAAGGAAGGAATTTGGACTTTGCAAAGGTTAATGGTAATTTCCCCTCTGTTGGCTTCAGGCTACATATGAGGCCCTTGATCTCATGGCTCTCCCCAGTGGCCAGTGGCAGGTGGGAGAGTTGAAAGGCGGACACTAAGAGCAGGAAACTGATGAGGAAATAAACGTACAAAGAGAAAATCCACGTCTGGGATTGGATGATAGCAATGAGAGCAGGGAAGAGATGGGTCTGAGACACACTGTGAAAGAAGAATCCAGCTGGGCGTGGTGGCTCATGCCTATAATCCCAGCATTTTGGAAGGCCGAGATGGGAGAATCTCATGAGCCCAGGAGTTCTCATGAGCTCAAAATCAGCTTGAGCACATAGCAAGACCTCATCTCTACAAAAAAAAGTGTAAAAATTAGCCAGGAATGGTGGTATACGCCCATAGGCCCAGCTATTCGGGAGGCTGAGGTGGGAGGATCACCTGAGCCCAGGAGGTCAAGGCTGTGATGAGCTGTGATCATGCCACTGTTCTCCAGTCTGGGTGACGGAGTGACAGAAAGAAAGGAAGAAAGAATGAAAGGAAGAAAGGAAGGAAGAAGGAAAGAGAAAAGCAGAAAGGAATGAATCCACAAAACTTGATGACTAAGTGGAAGTACAGAGAGAAGAGGAAGGGGAAGACAAAGATGTCTACATGGTTTTCTAGTCTGTGATAGTGGAGTTGCTCTGTCATTACTAGAAATGGGGCAGTTAGGCCAGGTGCGGTGGCTCAAGCCTGTAATCCCAGCACTTTGGGAGACCAAGGCAAGAGGACTGCCTGAGTCCAGGGGCTCGAGACCAGCCTGGGCAACTTGGTAAGACCCTATCTCTGTGATAAATCAAAAAATTAGCCACGTGTGCCTGTAGTTCCAGCTTCTTCTTGGAAGACTGAGGTGGAAGGATCACCTGAGTCCAGCAGGTTGAGGCTGTGGTAGCCCTGAGCGTGCCACTGCACTCCAGCCTGGACGACAGAGTGAGACTGACTCAACAACAACAGCAACAAAAATAAATGAGGCAGTTGGGAGGCAGAGGGGAGCGGTACAGTTTTTGACATATTGAGACTGAAGGAGATGGAAAACCGTCTTTGGAAGGTTGGAAACCCAGGGCTGCTTTTGATTAATGCTTAGCAAGAGAAGTGCAGAGAGGTAGAAACCACAGCCAAGGGTCAAGCATGCCCCTGGCCCCAAATCAAAGACCAATCCAGTTAGGGTTGAGCATGCACAACCCCCACAAGACAGTGAGAAAATGGACTCTCAGGTTATCCCAACATACTTTCAGAGCCATACTTGTATGTGGCCCTGAAAATGCTGAGACTAACCAGCGGGAATAGATCTATGTTCTCTTTTCTTTTTCTTTTTCTTTTATTTATTTATTTTTTTTTTTTTAATTTTTTTTTTTTGAGTTGGAGTCTCACTCGGTCGCCCAGACTGGAGTGCAGTGGCCGCTCCCGGCCACCACAGCCTCGACCTGCTGGGCTCCGGCGATCCTTCCGCCTCAGCCTTCCGAGTAGCCGGAATTACAGGCGCGCGCTACCACGCCCGGCTGATTTTTTGATTTATTGTAGAGATGAGGTCTCGCTGCCCAGGCGGGTCTCGAACCCGCGGGCTCAGGCAATCCACTCACCTCAGCCTCCCAAAGGCGCGGGATTACAGGCTGAGCCACCGAGCCCGGCTCTTTTTCTTTTTAAAACGTAGTATGCTGAATTTTTAAAAATATACAATCATAGAAAGAACCACCATGTTTCCACTACCCAGACTCAACAGCTATCAAATCATGGCCAATCTTGTTCATCCCAATCCTCACCCGTCTCTCCCTGCTTTGTTATTTTGAAGCCAATTCCAGACTTCATATCCTTCATGATAAATATTTCTGTGTAGCCGGGTTTGGTGGCTCAGCCTGTAATCCCAGCGCTTTGGGAGGCTGAGGTGAGTGGATTGCCTGAGCCCAAGGGTTCGAGACCCACTTGGGCAACTTGGTGAGACCTCATCTCTACAATAAATAAAAAAAATTAGCTGGGTTTGGTAGCGCGCACCTGTAGTTCCAGCTACTTGGAAGACTGAGGTGGAAGGATCTCCGGAGCCCAGCAGGTCGAGGCTGCAGTGGCCGGGAACAGCCACTGCACTCTAGTCTGGGTGACAGAGTGAGACTCCAACTCAAAAAAAAAAAAATTTCTGTGTGACTTTCTAAAGACAAGGGCTCTCTATTTTTTTAAAAAAGCACAATGCCATTGGCATGCCTTAAAAATTAGCAATAATTATATTATCAAATATCGAATTGAATCAGTTTCAAACTTCCTTTTTTTTTTCTTTAGACGGGGGTCTTGCTCTGTTGCCCAGGCTGGAGTGCAGTGCATGATCATAACTTGCAGTAACTTCTCCCACCCCAGTCTCCCCCAGTAGTTGGGATTACAGGCACTTGCCAGCACACCTGGCTCAAATTTCCATTTTTGAAAGTAGTTTGGGGCCGGTGTGCTTGGTGGTTCACACCTGTAATCCTAGCACTGTGGAAGGCCGAGGCAGGCGGATTGCTTGAGCCTAGGAGTTGGAGACCAGCCTGGGCAACACAGCGAGACCTCCTCTCTACAAAAACATCAGAAAATTAGCCCGGCCTGCTGACTCCAGTTTGTAGTCCCAACTACTGAGCACACTGAGGCAAAAGGATAGCCTTGAACCCAGGAGGTTGAGGCTGAGGTGACCAGTGATCATGTCACTACAGTCCAATCCAGGCAACAGAGACCCCGACCCAAAAATGAATAAATAAATAAATAAATAAAAGCGGTTTATTTGAAACAGGATTTCAAATTAGTACCACAGATTGGAATTAGTTGATAGACTTTTAAATCTCTTTAACTCTACCGACTTTTCCCCTCCCCTACCGGCATCTTGCAAGTTGTTTTTGTTTTTTAAACAGGATTATTGACAGGACAGAAAAGCTCCCACAGTGGGGTTTGTTTTTGAAGAAATGGAGCACTGTGATTTTCCCACTCCCTAGGCAGAGTTCTGCACACTCTGGATTTTGCCCGTAGTATTCCCTCAGTGCACAGTGCACTTTTTTTTTTTTTTGAGTTGGAGTCTCACTCTGTCACCCAGACCGGAGTGCAGTGGCCGCTCCCGGCCACCGCAGCCTCGACCTGCTGGGATCCGGCGATCCTTCCGCCTCAGCCTTCCGAGTAGCCGGAATTACAGACATGTGCTACCATGCCCGGCTGATTTTTTGATTTATTGTAGAGATGAGGTTTCGCTGCCCAGGCGGGTCTCGAACCCGCGGGCTCAGGCAATCCACTCACCTCAGCCTCCCAAAGGCGCGGGATTACAGGCTGAGCCACCGAGCCCGGCCTTTTTTTTTTTTTTTTTTTTTTTTTTAAGTTGGAGTCTCACTGTCCCAGGCTAGAGTGCAGTGGCATGCTCATGGCCACTGCAGCCTCAACCTGCTGGACTCAGGTGATCCTTCCTCAGCCTCAGCCTTCCAAGTAGCTGGAACCACAGGCATGCACCACCACGCCCGGCTAATTTTTTTGACTTATTGTCGCGATGAGGTCTCGCCAATTTACCCAGGGTGGTCTCGAACCCGTAGGCTCAGGCAATCCTCTCACCTCTGCCTCCCTGTCTCCCAAAGAGCTGGGATTATAGGCGTGAGCCACCGCACCCGGCCCCCTCAGTACACTTTAACACGTTCCTCTGTCCTCTGCGTCCTATATACTGGAAGCCAGGATCAGATTCAGGTCTATTTTTATGTGAAATGTTATGCAAAAAGATACCCAGTGACAGTGTTAGAGGGAGCCACGGTGATGGATAGGGTTAGCAGGAAAGGGAGGGTGGTCTGAGGACAGACTCGGACCTCCGGGAGAAGGGCCCCATTTAAGGTGCAGGCAGGGGAAACTCTGGGACCGGGCGGAGGAGCGAGGGGGAGGCGGGTGCTGGGGAGTTTCACCTCCAGTCCCTCCACGGCCGGCGCAGGGGCGCTGCCCCCCCCCCCCGGTCTTACCTACTGAAAAATCGACGGGGCTACCCAACTCTCTTCTCCGGGGGCTCCTGGCAGCCCCGGGAGAAACAACAGGCGAGAGCCGCATTGGCCTCCCGGAGCGCAGAAACAGTGCTCGGGCAGCAGCCCTGGAGACCCACCTCGCAGCGCCGTCGGGGCTGACATCCACCGCGTGCGCTCCCGGCGTCGATCCGGCATCCCTCCACCCCATGGGGGCGCTCCGGAGTACTGAGATGGCCGAAGCGGTCGCCCCTCTGCCTGGCGAGGCTAGGCCCCAGGCCGTGTCCTCCTGGCCCTCGGCGCATCCCTCCCTCTCTGCAGTCTCCGCAGCCGCCTTTGCAATTACACCCTCACCCGCTCGCCCGCCTGCCTGCCTGGGTTCCTCCCCGCGGAGGGCTCCTGCCTTTACTCTCAGGCCCTACCTCTCAGGTCTGCTTTCCCTCACCACTCGGACTTTGCTCCTCTCCCAAGTGCCCACTACCCACGGCCTTCCCTGCCACGTACCATGCCTCCTTGCTGCCTTTCAAGTTATTTGTAGTCACCCTACTGCTGTGCCTTCAATGACAGAACTTTCCCATTCAGCAGCACCAGCCTGAAAGCCGTGGACCGCATGCACCACCTTGCAGACATACCTAGTCTCAGAGGGTGGATCAAGCAAACTCCGCCACTAGGGCCCCAGCAATGCCCTTTCGGCTGCTTTGTTTAACCTCAATGAACAGGTGGAGCAATTAGTATTTCTCTGCGTTGGCGAGTTCTAGAAAATGGCTGAACACACCACAAAGGTGTCCCTTCAGAAGGAAATGTTGGCCAGGGATTCTGAGCTGGAATAGGAAACTGGTGAGCTGGCAAACATAGTCAACTCTGCTTTCCTTCTCTAACTGCCCAGCCAGCCCCAAATCTCAGTCACTGTTTTGGTTTGATATCTAAGGCCTCTGTTATAAGGGTAACTAAAATGAATACCAACAGATGCCCAAAGCCACTTGAGCCCAGGAGTTGGAGGCCAGCCTGGACAACATGGCAAGACCTACTCTCTACAAAAAAAAAATCAAAAAATTAGCCATAGTTTCTTATAAAGGCTACTGTCTCTTTCTGAGGTGATCATTGGACATTGCCTCTTTTCCCCTATATCTGACTTCTTTCTGCCCCTTTCCCAAGGAGCAGCCTCTGGCAAAGGCTGGTCTCTGCAGGATATGCAGATTCCCAGTAATGAGTCACCGGATACAGGTGACCAAGCAAAGCCCAAAGCAATGTGATCATCACAGATAATCAATGTAACTGTAAACACGGGATAGGAATTCGATTAATGGACTTGCTTGCCCATAAAACTGTGTGCTGTACTGCCCCAAAGTGCAAAGTTTCTTTCTGCACCAACCGGCTGCCATCGGTGCTTCATGGGCAGACCCTTCCCTCACAGACCCACTGTCATTGGTGCCTCCTGTAAGTTCTAATAAACCAATGTCTTTCCCTGCTGGACCTCCAAGTGATTCCTTTGGAGTATGCGAAGACCCTTACAGTGCAAGGCCTCTCAGTTTGAAGGTTGCTGCATTACACTCGTCAACCTTGGAAACTAAGGCTTCTAGGAAATGGAACAAAGGACAGTTAGGTTCTGTTAGGGACAGGAAGGGTTCTGGTGGGAAGCAGCCCTAGGCAGGTCTGGGAGTGCTGCGAAGTCAGGTACTCCAACATGAAAGGCTTGAGTCTTAGTAGTTGATCAGGATGGTGGTGACAGGAAAACATGGAAGGAAAAGACACTACCTTTTTTTTCTTCTTCTTTTTCTTTTTTTAAGTCGGAGTCTCACTCTGTCTCCCAGGCTGGAGTGTAGTGGCACGCTCATGGCCACTGCAGCCTCGACCTGCTGGGCTCAGGTGATCTTCCGCCTCAACCTTCCAAGTTGCTGGAACTACAGGCATGCGCCACCACGTCCGGCTAATTTTTTTATTTACTGTAAAGACGAGGTCTCACCAAGTTGCCCAGGCTGGCCTTGAACCCCTGGACTCAGGCAATCCTCTTGCCTCGGCCTCTCAAAGTGGTTCAGGCTTGAACCACTGCTCCCAGGAAACTACCGTTTTATTGAACATTAAGACAGGCATCTTGCTGGTGCTGACATATGTGCAAAGACTGACTTAGAGATGAGAAGGTTAAAAATGATTAAAGTGGAAACCAGCATCTTTTGTTACTCCAGTCTGTGCAGAGGGAAGAAAGACTTGAAAGAAGTAAATGTGAGCGGCAGAAAAACCCTCTATGACTGGCACCCTGCCTTCTGCCAGTGCAGCTCATATTTCCACCAAAAGCCTCCTAATAGAATCTCAGCCCCAAACAAGGCACAGGGAGTAGGGGTGGTGCTGATGACCATGCAGCCGGTTCTGAGGTGGCACAGGGGCATTGAGACCTGGGACTAGAATGACTCCAACCCTCTGCCTTCAATATTCCCACAGCCCACATGGCCACCACTTCTTAAAGTAGAAGGGACATGTCTCTGCCACCATCCACATTCTTTTCTCCTGAGGAATTTTGCCAGGAACTTCATACTGCCACATGGAGCTAGGCTGGGTATTTCCAGGACACGAGCCATTTTCCCTGTGCTCAGTAAACAAGGTGCAGGTCCCTGAATCCCTCAGAGAAGCTACAAAGGTCACTGGGGTCAGCCCTGGTGGCCAGCTGACCTCTGAATTCCTACCACAGGGGCAGGAGCCCCCAGGAAAGCCCTGTGGTGGCGGGTGAGTCTGCAAAGCTGACTGGGGACCCCGGGCTGGTGGCGTCTGCCTTCTGCTTTAATATAACCATATGGTACTAACAGATGCAAAGCTAAGCTGGCTTCCCTGTTTAAGGAGGGTGGATTTAACTTCTGTGCGATCTGGGTTATCACCAATGTTGTTTCCCTGTTATACAAATTGCTTTTTACTGCTTGTTGTTTTTCTAACATTATTTTCTCCTTCTGACCAAGGTAAATACTGAAGAGAGGTGATTAGAGGGGGAAAAGAACATGGGAGAAGATCCTGGAGATATACTTCCAAACCAATAGAGGATTTTTTTGGTTTTATTTTCAGTTAAATTGTACAGCAAAGGCTTATAGAAGTGAATTGCGATATCAGAAATTCTCTGCCCAGCTTGCAGTTGTTGGTATATTTTAATCCTTATGGGTGACATTAACAGTTTTAGTGTGTATTAATTATCTGCCATCTGGCCTATTTATTTCAAATACAGCTTCTGAATTCATGGATATTTATGTGGTTTTTGTTTTGTTTATATATATCTTTTTATTTCATAATTCAAGGTAGAGAGAAACTCAGCACTCAGTTTTAGAAGTTCATCCTCTGAAGTTCAAAGAAGTAAAAATGTTTCCTCTCCTAAAGTTATTAGTTTGATAAGCTGAAATCATTAAAGTTTCCAAGATGGAAAATATCAAGATTCAAACATTAATGTTAGCAAGATTCCAACAGATAAAATCTAGTGACCTGATTTTCTCTGAAAGTAACACAAGTATATAAATAGATTAAACTGACAAATACACGTGTCTGCTTATTAAGTGCCAACCACGATTGTCAGCACTTTACAATTATTAACTCGGGCAGGCAGCGAGAAAGCCGGAGCTAGCTGGCAGGAGCCATGGCAGGACAAGCATTTAGAAAGTTTCTTCCGCTTTTTGACAGAGTATTAGTTGAAAGGAGCACAGCTGAAACTTTAACCAAGGGAGGCATTATGCTTCCAGAAAAATATCAGGGAAAGGTACTGTAAGCGACAGTGGTGGGTATTGGCTCAGGCGCCAAAGGAAAGGGTGGAGAGCTTCAACCAGTTAGTGTGAAAGTTGGAGATAAAGTTCTTCTCCCAGAATATGGAGGCACCAAAGTAGTTCTAGATGACAAGGATTATTTCTAATTTACAGATGATGACATTCTTGGAAAGTATGTGAACTGAAGCGATTTGTTGTTGTTGTTGTTGAATTGGTATCAACATGAAACTGTCCATTCCACTGAAGTTGTGAAACCTTTCATCATGTAAATAATTTTCATGTCTTTCTTTTATAATAAACGAATGATACCTAAACGAGTCATATCTAGTGTCTCTAAAATTTAGTTTTGTTGTACTGATATAAACATTTTCAAATAAAAATATGAAAATTAAAAGAAAGAAAGAAAACAATTATAAACTCATTTCATCTTTGTGACAATTCTAGGAAATAGGCATTGTCATTACCCCATTTTATGGATGAGAAAGTTGAAGAACAGAGAGGTTAAATAACTTGGTAACGGTCAAATGCTAGGAAGTAGAGGAGCCAACACATAAACCCAAGCTGTCTGGTTCCAGAGCCACATTCTTGTCCCATAAATGATACCTCTCAAAAAGAAGGCCCTCCTCTTGAGACACAGAGATAATCAAGGCATCAACCTTAAGTCAAGTCCTGTGTGGGTACACCGTTCATGAGTTAAGGCGCTCCTTGGAGATAGGAATTATGAAGGGCTAGATGGGTTGCCCCAGACCATGCAGCTGGTATGTGGATGGACAGGTTTTGAATTCATTATGTAACATCAAGAACATATTTTTAATTATTATTATTTTTTTTGAGTTGGAGTCTCACTCTGTCGCCCAGACTGGAGGGCAGTGACATGCTCCCGACCACTGCAGCCTCGACCTGCTGGGCTCCGGCGCCTTCCGCTTCAGCCTTCCGAGTAGCCAGAATTACAGGTATGCACTACCACGCCCAGCTGATTTTTTGATTTATTGTAGAGATGAGGTCTCGCTGCCCAGGCGGGTCTCGAACCCGCGGGCTCAGGCAATCCACTCACCTCAGCCTCCCAAAGGCGCGGGATTACAGGCTGAGCCACCGGGCCCGGCTTCAAAAAGATTTTTAAAAGTTAAAAAGATAAGCTCCTAGCCGGCTCGGTGGCTCAGCCCGTAATCCCACGCCTTTGGGAGGCCGAGGTGAGATGATTGCCTGAGCCCGTGGGTTCGAGACCCGCCTGGGCAGCGAGACCTCATCTCTACAATAAATCAAAAAATCAGCCGGGCGTGGTAGCGCATGCCTGTAATTCTGGCTACTCGGAAGGCTGAGGCGGAAGGATCGCCGGAGCCCAGCAGGTCGAGGCTGTAATGGCAGGAAGTGTGCCACTGCACCCCAGTTTGGGTGACAGAGTGAGATTCCAACTCAAAAAAAAAAAAAAAGATAAGCTCTTTGAGAATGAGATCATGGACAACAAAGAGAGAAAGGGGCGGAACCAGCCGGATGCACTGGTTCATGCCTGTAATCACAGCATTTTGGGAGGCAGAGGCAAGAGGATTGCCTGAGCCCAGGGGCTCGAGACCAGCCTGGACAACTTGGTGAGACCTCATGTCTACAATAAATAAAAAAATCAGGCTGGGTGTGGTGGTTCAGCACTTTGGGAGGCCGAGGCAAGAGGATTGCCTGAGTCTGGGGTTTTGAGACCAGCCTGGGCAACTTGGTAAGACCTCATCTCTACAATAAGCCACAAAAACTAGCCGGGCGTGGTGGCGTGCCTGGTGTTTCCAGCTACTTGAAAGGCTGAGGGGGAAGGATCACCTGAGCTCATCAGGTAGAGGCTGTAGTGGCCGTGAGTGTGCCACTGCACTCCAGCCTGGGCGACAAGAGTGAGAGTCCAGCTCACACACACACACACAAAACAGCAGTGTATGGTGGTGCACGCCAGTAGTTCTAGCTACTTGGAAGGCTGAGGCAGAACGATCACTGAGCCCGGCATGTCAAGGCTGCAGTGGCCGTGAGCATGCCACTGCACTCCAGTCTGGGCAACAGAGTGAGGCTCCAACTCAAAAAAAGAAAGAAAGAAGAAAGAGATAAGGGGAAGGAGGGAGGGTGGTGGAGAGAGAGAGAGACAAATAGGGAGAAAGAAAGAAAGAGGAAAGAAAGAAAGAAAGAGAAAGAGAGAGAGAGAGAGAGAGAGAGAGAGAGAGAGAGAGAGAGAAAGAAAGAAAGAGAGAGAAAGAAAGAAAGAAAGAAAGAAAAAGAAAGGAGGGAGGGGGAGGGAGGGAGGGAGGGAGGAAAGAGACGGAATTTTGAGAAATTGCACCTCAAACTTGAGGACGGTAGGAGTAAGAGAAGACAAAGTAAACAGTAGGTTGAAGGGCAGATTGAGAAAGTGGGGCACTGGAAAGTCAAGATTAAGGAGAAGTTTGGCAAGTGGGGCCAATATTAGTGTCCTGCAGAAAATCCCCAAAACCTAAAAGAATTGGGAAGACCCGTGAATTTGGTCTCTGGGGCTAAAAAAAAAAGGCAGCTGCAGAAGAGAACTTGGAGTGGAACCTCATTTGCACAGAAATTATGGAGTAATTAAGACCCTGGGCAGGAAGTTAGGCAGTGAATGGAAAGAGAGATGACAGCATTGGGCATTTGCTTGCAGAATGCGGGGGGCATTCATTCCTAATTCAGTAGAAAAGTGTCATGTTGTCACACTGTCACTGTCTCAAGTGGAGGCTGCCTCTCACTCATCCTTTGTCCTAAGAGAACAAAAGGGGCCTTGAATTTCATGAGTGCCTCAGTGATGCTTCCGAGAGCTCGAGCTTTGGAATCAAACTGCCACATTCAAATCCCAGTTCTTCCTATTCCTAGCTGTGTGACTTAATGAAAATTATTTAATTCCCTAAGTGTCTTCATCTGTAAAGTGGGGACTTAAAATTTTTTTTTATTTTAAAGATATGGGGTACAGTTCAGGGTTAGGTATACAAATGTTCATCATGTAGATTTCATTGTTGATGAGGTGTGCCCCCCCCTCCCAGCAGATTCCCACTACTGCCAATCCTTTTCTTATAGTATTACAATAATTGTTCAAGGTCCACTTATGAGTAAGAACACATGATACTCAGTTCTTTGTTTCTGTGATAGATCACTCAGTATTATAGACTCTAAGTCCATCCAAGTTACTGCGAAGTTCATAATTTTGTCCTTCTTTATGGCTGTGTAATATTGAAATGGAGATCACTGAGTATTATTAAACTCCTATCATGCGCAGACACTGTTTTTGTGGGGGATTTAGCATACCAGCGGCAAACAGATCTCCGCACAACTCCAAAAACATGAAGCCAACTCAGATTTTTAAGTTATATCTTGACACTACTTCCAGGAAGGTGCAGTAGATGTACTTTTTTCTATGCTCCCACTAACTACAACTAAAACCCTAGACATTATATATAAGACAAAGATAAGAAGCCTCTGAAATAATTCCAGCACTTTGGGAGGCTGAGGAAGGAGGATTGCTTGGGCTCAGGAGTTCAAGACCAGCTTGGGCAACATAGTGAGATCTCGTCTCCACAAAAAATCAAAACAATTAGCCAGGCGTGGTGGTGCACATCTGTAGTCTTAGCTACTTGGGAGGCTGAGACAGAAGAATTGCCTGAACCCAGGAGGTCGAGCAGTAATTGTGCCACTGCACTCCACCCTATGTGACAGTGAGACTCTGACTCAAAAAAAAAAAAAAAAAAACAACCTTCTGAAAGGCAGAGAGAAGAAGCCAGACTGGCTAGGGATTTGGGGATCCAAGGAATGACCTAGGGATGAGTTTCCCGGTTTGCTTTTGGCCTCCTATACCCCAGACTTGGAGCTGAAGAAACTGGCAACCCAGAAATACCAACAAGGAGCCAACAATAACAAAAAAATCCCCAACAAAAGCCTGTTCTTTCTAGTCAAAGGACAGGAAAGGGGCAACCTATGAGGACAAAAAAACTCTCAAGACAGTAACCACTGCAGCTAAAAAGCACAGGAAAAACTGTGGCCTCATTTCCACCCACACCAGCCAAAGGAGAGAGGGAGCCCAGATTTCCTCCCTCCTGGGCTGTCACAAGGGTCCCCACCTCCACTGGCATGGCATCAGAAAAGTTTGCAGGGAGCCGGCATTTTCATCTCCACCTGACAGTGAAAAAGCTCCCGCTCCCACGTGTCAGTGGAGACCATATGAGGAGACGAACTTCCACCCACTGGCAGCAGTAACAAGGCGCTGCCTTCTGCTGGCTGCTGTGGTGGTGGTGTCAAAGGAGGCCTTTTACCACTGCCCAGAGACAATGAGGCCACTTCCCTGTGGTGTCAGTGAAGGCCGCATGGGGAATAGTAACAAGGCAAAGAGGACCCTGCATTCCTACCCCCACCCCCCTGCCCAGCAGTAACCAGAAGCCCCGCCCCTACGGCATGGACAGAGGCCAAGGGATGAAGCTGGACTTCTGCTCCCCCTTCTCGTGCAGGGTTGTTGTTGGTGTCAGAACAACCAGCTAAAGCAGAAGGTTGAACAAACATTTAGGAAGACAGTGGGAAAACAGTCTTCACCGGCACCAGCTCTGTTCACATTAAAGAGTCTTGAAAGTGTTTCTGAATGTTTGTTTAGAAGGAGCGAAGCCCACCTCCTGTTCCCTGGTTGAACCAAATATGCCACTTCTCTTGTTATTATGGGTCACGTCGGAGCCAGTTCATCAGGAAACATCTTTCACATCTGAGCCAGGCCAACAAACATCTTTCAGTTTAGACCTGTCCAAAACCAAGAGAATAAGAATAAAACAGATAGCCAAGATGACTTAGAGCTGTGTGATGTGCCATTTTTTGCTCACAGGCCAAATTTATAGAAATGATCAGGTGGAGAATGACCGCTCATTTCTCAGAGTTTTTGTTCTTAATAAAAGAGACTTAGGAGAACATTTATTTGAAAAGTGATTTCCTTTAATTTATTTAAAATATCCTTGACCAGGCATGGTGGCTTACGCCTGTAATTCCAGCACTTTGGGAGGTGGAGGCTAGAGGATTGCCTGAGTGCAGGGATTCGAGACCAGCCTGGGCAACTTGGCGAGACCTCCTCTCTACAATAAATCAGAAAATTAGCTGGATGTGGTGGCATGCGCCTGTGGTTCCAGATACTTGAAAGGCTGAGGGAGAAGGATCACCTGAGCCCAGCAGGTCGAGGCTGCCGTGGCCGTGAGTGTGCCACTGCACTCCAGCCTGGGCAACAAAGTAAGACTCTGACTCAAAAATAAATAAAATAAAATAAAATAAAATAAAATACCCTTCAACCCATGCATGGTGGCTCACACCTATAATCCTAGCTACTTGGGAGGCTGAGGCAGTAGGATCTCATAAGCCCAGAAGTTTGAGGCTGCAGTGAGCTATGACCATATCACTATACTCCAGCCTGGGTGACACAGTAAGACCCTGTCTCTAAAAATAAATAAAATGTCCTTCAAGTTCAAATACATATGGAAATCAAGTACAGATATATGCTGAAGATGGCTTTTCAAATCTGATGATATTGGCTTAACTGGACAACCTTCTATGGAGCTTATCTCATATGGTGCTTCAAATTATTACATATGGATCTAAATGCAAGCAATAAAAACAAAAATACTAAGAAAATCGTGGGAGAAAAGTTTTTATAGTCTTCAAGGGGCAAAGACCCTTGAATGAAATCAAAGGATAAACACGTCTTTTAAATATATAAGAAGATGCTCAATTCATTCATAGTACATTAAAGGTAAATGAGACTTGCTGAGAAGTGACAGATGTCCATGAGTTCCAAGCCTGGCCTAAGTCTCATTTTTACACATTGTATTACTAAGTTAAAATGTATTACTAAGCTAAATATGTAGAATGTACTGTACTATTTTTGTATATTATATGTACACCAAGGAAAAAAGTGAACATAGACCAAAATGTTAATAGTGATTGTCAGTGGAAAAGAACATGAACTGTGTTTTTACTATTTTCTCGCTCAACGATCAACACAGAAGACTTCTGTGACCCCAAAATATGTGGAGATTTCTCCTTACCAGCAATCAATCAATTCTTCAGCAGACACCAGATGAGTGTCCTCCAATTTAATTCTGCCACCATCTACCTGAAGACAGCATCAGGTCCCACAGATTGAAGGCTGCAAGACTGCACCATGCCCCCAATGTCAATTGCAAACCCCAGGTTGTTTTACCTGTGCTTGTGATTGACCAGCTGTAAATCAAGAGCTCCCACAACCCCACTCTTGGGTTCAGTGAACTTACTAGAAGCTAGGTTCACAGAACTCAGGGAAACACTTATGTTTACTGGTTTATTCTGAAGAATATTACAAAGAATACAGATGAAGAGATGTGTATGGGGAAGGTACGGGAAGCTTCCATGCTCTCACTAGGCATGCCATCCTCCAGGAACCTCCGCGAGTTAAGCCTTCTGGAAGCCCTTCGAACCCTCTTCTCTTGGCCTTTTATGGAGACTTCATTGGATAGGGATGACTGACAGCCAAGTAAAAATGGGATGAACAAAAAGGGTACGACCTAACACTAATAGACTGAGGGATGAAATCCAGCAAGGCCTGTCCGCCCAGATTATTCTTGGCCTCTCTTTGTGCAGCATTCATTCCCCCAGGGCACAGCGCAGAACCCCCTTTGGAAACGGGGGTCTTATGACCTACGATCAGAAAGGTGGGGAAGATTAGAGTCTTGCCTTGGGAAGAAAAAGTAGCCAGTGAAAGGAGAGCAGGAGAAGGCCAGAGAAGGCGACTGTTTTCTGAGGTCTGCTTCTGAGTCCTAAAGCACCCCAATATCACAACAAAAGACTGTATCAAAGGCTACGGAGTTATGAGCCAGGAACAGTGGACAAAAACCTATATATATAAAATATTGCAGGAGTTATCTCTTACCTGGTGAGATTATGAGTGATGTGAAAAATATTTTTCCTTTAGACTTTTGTGTTTATTTCTCCCCCCAGGATTTCTGCAGTGAGCACATGGCAGTTCATTGTGTAAGAAGAAAAACAAACACATTCATTTTTATAAAATGACCTCTTAGGAAAGAGTGCCTAATAACTCTTTCCCCCAAGGCAAAATTCAAACAGATCCATTCCTAACAACCACATGGAACAATTTATAAGAAAGGGGTGAATATGTTGATATTTCTTGAGAAATTTCTTAGTCAATTTAGAAAATTAACATATAAAACTGCAGCAAGAAGCAAATATAGGACACACAGTGAAATAGTTTCTCAAGTCATTAATGCTGTGTCCCTAAAGAATCCTTGTTGCACCCATAAAAGAGATCTTGTGGTTTTCAAAATCTCTTGAACTTGCTCTCTGAGAAATTCATTATGTAGGCCTGTGTTTAAACACACATGATATTATATAACTAAGCAGTTGGGACGACTAATCGTGATTAAAAATAAAAGGGAAAACACACAGTACATCAAGGCAGAACTGTTTAATGAGAAAAGGGTGACTCAAAGGAAAACAGTATCTGTGCAGGGGAATAAAGTCAACCCACAGACTTATCAAATAACAATGAAGACATTTTATTTCATATCTGATTCAAAAGGTCCTGTTTATCCAAAGATATGATTTCACTAGAAACAGAGAATACCCATGAGTATGTACACAAGATACATGTGTCATGGACCATTTGTGGAGAAGTACTTATTTTCAAATTTCATGCCATTCTTAAAATCCAAACCCATAATGTGTTCTATGATGTATTTATCTTTTCAGCCTCACTTTTCCTTCCTTACACTCGCTTTCCAGTCTTACTCAACCTCGTTTCTTGAACATTGTATGCATTGCCCAGATGTCACATCTTTGACACACACTTCTGGTTATATCCTTCAAATATCCAGTTTGTCCTTCATATCAGCCCAAACACCAATTATCATTTCCTGAGAGTCCACTGTCCCACGTTACACTTCAGCAGATTTACAGGAAGCCACCAAGACTTTATGGAGCAGCACCAGGGTCTACGGCAGGCTCTATGAAGATGAATAAAACACTCTCCTACACTCAAGTAACATACCCACATGGGGGAGAAATGTGTCAATAATAGTTAAGACGGTAGGCATTTGGGGAGAAAACATGGCTGTGCTTTGTGAAGTCAGTCTCACATTGCAGATCCTTTGTTTTTAATCCACCACCCACCGGTTCTCCTGAACCAATGGTCACAAGCTCAAGTGTTTAGAGTAGGCAAGTAACATGAATCTGAGTCAGGCTGTGTTTGAGATAATAGCTCAAGCTGAGACCTGTGGCCAATTGGAGAGTACACATCCTGTCCAAAAGGCATTTCTCATTCTTTTTTGAATGCCATGCCAGCAAAACGAAGTATGCCTGTGGGCCTAATTTGGTTTAGGCTGCTAGTTTGTGACCTCTGCATAATAATATTAACATCTTTTATTTGCTACTTACAGGTCACTGTCCTAAGCACATTACAAGTAGAAACTCATTTATTCTTCACAACCCTTGAGGATGATATGACTGTTTTACAAATGGAGTAACAGAGGCTCGGGATAACTTGCTAGGGTGGTAGGGCCGGGATTGAACCCAAGCAGTCAGGCTCCTCCAGATTCCACACTTTTTTTTTTTAAACAGGGTATCACTATATCACCTAGGCAGGAGAGCAGTGGTGACATCTGGGCTCACTGCAGCCTCAATCTTCTGGGCTCAAGTGATGCTCCTGCCTCAGCCTCCCAACTAGCTGGGAATGCAGGCACATACCACCATGCCTGACTAATTTTTTTTATTTTTTGTAGAGCACATACCACCATGCCTGACTAATTTTTTTATTTTTTGCCCAGGCTGGTCTCAAACCTCTAGCCTCAAGCAAACCTCCTGCCTCGGGCTTCCAAAGTGCTGGAATTACAGACATGAGCCACTATATCCAGCCCACACTCTTGAAAATATTCTACATCACCACCGTATTAGTATCTGCCACTCTGCATCTACACTTTTCTTTTCAGTTTATACTACAGAATGAGTCACATAATTAATAATTTATTATGCCAGATATTCCTTTCTGTTGTTAAATAAACTCTTTTAACTGGTATATACAAATTTGACAGAAAAATTCATATCCACTTCTCTATTCATTGTTCAACAAATTTAATCACCTTCCCTGTCTACCACATCTTTCTCACTTGAAGGGCCCTAATTTTTTTTTTTTGGGTCAGAGTCTCACTTTGTCGCCCAGGCTGGAGTGCATTGGCATACTCGTGGCCACTGTAACCTTGATCTGCGGCACTCAGGCGATCCTTCCACCTCAGCCTTCTAAGTTGCTGGAACCACAGGATTGCACCACCATGCCCGGCTGATTTTTTTTATTGTAGAGACAAGGTCTCACCATGTTGTTCAGACTGGTCTTGAACCCCGGAGCTCAAGCAATCCTCTCATCTCTGCCTCCCAAAGTGTTGGGATTGCAGGCATGAGCCACCAGGTCTGGTTAAAGGACCCTAATTTTTTTTTTTTTGAGTTGGAGTCTCACTCTGTCACCCAGGCTGGAGTGCAGTGGCACACTCATGGCCAACACAGCCTCGACCTGCTGAGGCTCCACGATCCTTCAGCCTCAGCCATCCAAGGAGCCAGAACTACAGGTGTGGTTACCACGCCCAGTTGATTTTTTGATTTATTGTAGAGACAACTTCTTACCATGTTGCCCAAGCGGGTCTCGAATCCGCGGGCTCAGGCAATCCTCTCACCTTGGCCTCCCAAGGTGCTGGGATTACTGGCTTGAGCCACCATGCCCGGCCTGTAGACAATTTTTTTTTTTTTTTTGAGTTGGAGTCTCACTCTGTCACCCAGGCTGGAGGGCAGTGGCACACTCACGGCCACCGCAGCCTCAACCTGCTGGGCTCTGGCGATTCTTCTGTCTCGGCTTTCCAAGTAGCTGGAACTACCACGCCCGACTAATTTTGATTTATTGTAGAGATGAGGTCTCGCCAAGTTGCCCAGGTAGGTCTCGAACCCACAGGCTCAGGCAATCCACTCACCTCAGCCTCCCAAAGGAGCAGGATTACAGGCTGAGCCACCGAGCCCGGCAAAGAAGTTACTTTATCAACTTGGGTAAGTTCTTACACCAGACTGCAAAGATTAAATGTTAGTGATAAGCCCTTGACACAGTGATTGACACTCCCCAAATATTCACCCTTCAAGACCCCTATATCAATGCATTTTCCAGCTGTGCTGAGCACTTGGGTTTTAGCTGCACAGCATACAAGCCCTGTGCTAACATGGGCCCCTTCCCCTTTCCCTCTCCAAGGGTGAAGGGAGGATGGTATTCCCTTTCCCTGCCCTCTGGCTAGAGCAAGATTTATGGTCTAAGAACAGCTAAACCGATGCCACCTCCTAGGGCTCCAACTACCCAGGATGGTGGGGCCTATGGCAGGATCTCAGCAGTGTCTAGGCACCCTAGTCCTATAGCAACTTCTCATCAATTCTGTGAGCTGCCTGACACCCATTCAATACATTCATTTTCTACTTAAGTAAAGAGTCAATTCCTGTTGTTTCTAAACATGAATCTTAACTATTATATTTTTTGTAAAATTAATAGACTAGAAGTAAATTAATATCTGTGCCATGATATTATTTTAATATCTTTTTCTCCATGACTGAAAATATAAATATAATGGAAGTAATGTATTCTTCTTCTGTAAAGATGGGTGGAATACATCAAAATCCACTTGCTGAATTTTCTTTAGATAGTCCTCTAGATAAACCTGGAAAAAAAGAGAATAGTGGTCACTAGATTATAAAATGATCAAGTCTTTAAAACAAATTAAAGAAAAATTACAATTATTAAAGCTATTTTAGTTTCCCTGAGATGGTCTTCTACATAATAAGAATTTAAGTGATAATTTTTAGAGAAGAGAGAAAAGAAAGCTTTCCTCTAGGAAGTTTCTATTAGGCCTGTAAAAGAATATCACAGGGCTAGTACTAGAAATATGAAGCCTTGCCAGGCTCAGTGGCTCAGCCTGTAATCCCACTCCTTTGGGAGGATGAGGTGAGTGGATTGCCTGAGCTCGTGGGTTCGAGACCCGCCTGGGCAGCGAGACCTCATCTCTACAATAAAAATAAAAAAATCAGCCAGGCATGGCAGCACATGCCTGTAATTCCGGCTACTCGGAAGGCTGAGGTGGAAGGATCGCCAGAGCCCAGCAGACGAGGCTGCGGCGGCCAGGAGCGGCCACTGCACTCTAGTCTGGGCGACGGAGTGAGACTCCAACTCAAAAAAAAAAGAAAGAAATATGAAGCCTCTTCTGCTCATAATATACAATGCTCTGGTCAAAATATAAAAGATTAGCAGAATTATGTTTGCCTGGCCTTGTTATTAGATTTTATGGAATACAAAAAGGCTGTTTCAATCAGGGAAACGAAACAGTCCCACCTCCCCATCCTCCAAGTGCAGTGTGACCAAAGAGGGAGCTCAAGTTGTCTTTTAAAAAAATTAATTTTGTGAAAAAACTGAGTAAGTCTCCATGTTGCTGCCAGAACACATGACTTGCTTTTTTTTTTTTTTGAGTTGGAGTCTCGCTCTGTCGCCCAGGCTGGAGTGCAGAACATGTCACCCATCTTTTCCCCACCACAAAAAACTTGAAAAAGTTTTCACCAGGATAGTGGCAGGATAGAAAACACCAATAATGAGCAGTATCACTATTTTTTGGTTTTCAGTGATCTTTATTAATTTGTAAATCATATTATTTTAATAACGCTTTTACTAAACAGGGAGTTAACTTAGTTTTGTACTCCACAATTGGAGGAGGTACCACGCCCTCCTCCAGCCATGTGTGCAGCGCCCCCTAGAGTTCTGCAGCATGGACCCTGGGTGAGCCGACAAAGGAGAGGGATCATGCCTACAGATTTTTTAGGATAGACAAGAAAAAATAAACCAAAAAGTACTGCATTTTCTCCCAGACTTTTTTCCTATAGGTTTATAAACATATGAGTGACATGCAAACAATTTCACTATCTGCTTTTTCAAACTTTAAACTTACATATATGGACAACAGGAGACATGCACATGGATGTGCCCAGTTGCCTTTTTTTATATTACAAAAAGCTTGCCTTAGAAACAATTCAGAAATTCTATGACCAAAAAAAGATAAATACAATGAAATATGATACTGCAGTGAAGTGACTATGATACTGCAGTGATAGCTAAATGCAGTAATACACACACATCTCAGAAACATTGAGAATGTGCACATGTCCTAGAAGACGCAAACAGAAAATGATCCATTGTTACAAAACTCAAAAGCAAAACTTAACAACGTATTGCTTAGAAATATATAAAATGAAGAAATCATCTTAGAATAAAAGCAAGGGAACACTACACATAAAATTAAGGACATCTTCCTGAAAGAGGAAGGCAGAGGCACAGGAAGGAGATGGGGAGAACAAAAGTCCATTTTAAAGGTGATGTTCTAGTTCCTGGCTTGAGTGGAGAATTCATAGGTGTCTACTAAGCTATACTTTGTAATTCATACACACATATAGGTAGATCATATTCTTTTATATATTGCAAATATTAATTTTAAAAGATCAAAGAAAAACTTTGAAAATATGTCAGTGTACTCCACATGGTCTTTCTAAAAAAAAAAACTTAGTGTACTTCCTGTCACATGTTTTTTTTTCTTGCAAAAAGAAGCTTGTAGCTGTAATCCCAGCACTTTAGGAGGTGACTGCCTGAGCTTAGGAGTTCGAGACCAGCACGGGGAATTTGGCGAGACCTCATTTCTTCAAAAAATTTAAAACTTAGAGGAGTGTGGTGGCGCACACCTGTAGTTCCAGCTACTTGGAAAGCTGAGGTGGAAGGACTGCCTGAACCCTGCCAGTCAGGCTGTGATAGCTGTGAGCGTGACACTGCACTCCAGCCTGGGCGACAGAGTGAGACTCCAACTCAAAAAAAAAAAAAAATTAACGAATTACTATTATAAGCCCAATTAAAAAATAACATTAACACAAAGACCTGAAAACTAAGATAGAAGATGGGAAGGGATAAAAATGAATCTTTAAATACATTGTGGGGGAGTCGAATGTGGTGGCTCACACCTGGAATCCCAGCACTTTAGGAAGCCAAGGTGGGAGGGTCACTTGAGGTTGGGAGTTTGAGATCAGCCTGACCAATATACCAAGACTTCATCTCTACAAAATATAAAAAATTAGACAGGCATGGTGGCATGCACCTGTACTCCCAGTTACTTGGGAGGCTGAGGTGGGAGATCACTTGAGCCCAAGAGGTTGAGGCTACAGTGATTACATGATCACACCACTGCAATCTAGCCTGGGTGACAGAGGAAGACCCTGTCTCTTGAAAATATACACACAGGCTGGGTGCAGTGGCTCATGCCTAGAATCCTAGTACTTTCGGAAGCCGAGATGAGAGGACTGCCTGAGCCCACGGGTTCGAGTCCAGTCTGGGCAACTTGACGAGACCCATCTCTACAATAAATAAAAAAACCAGCTGGGTGCACACCTAGAGTTCCAACTACTTGAAGGCTGAGGCGGAAGGATCACCTGAGCCCAGGAGGCTGAGGCTGCGGTGGCCGTATGCCACTGCACTCCAGCCTAGGTGACAGAGTAAGACTTCAACTTAAAACAACAACAACAATAAAAAGCACACACATATATTTCAGAGAAAAAAGGCAGAAGATACATTTGGTATTTAAAAAATATAAGTTAAGAGTTTTCAAAGATTACAAATCACTGAAACTTGGTTTCCATCCATAAAATCTAGTAACCATACCTAGATTTATTCCTAGAAAGCCTAGGAATCATGTATGGAATGGCCTAGCTCAGGACCTATCCCACTGTAGGTGCTAAGTAGTTGGCAATGATTATCATTTCTCTGTATGTTTTAGAACAATAGTTCCCAAACTTGGCTACACATCAGAATCACCTGGGGAACTTTTAAAAATCACAGATTCGGTGAGAGCACACTTTTACTTGTACTGAAACCTGTGCTTCCTGTCTGTTAAACAAACAAAGAAACACATAAATAAATAAAACCACAGATTCATCTAGGAACTGGTCTCCTCCTTAATCCCAAGAGTCTTATTCAGTAAGAAGACTCCAGGAACCTCTATTTCTTAAAAGTTTTCCAGGTTATTCCATTGCAGCCAGTTCAGCAATGGTCTGTGAAGCACACTGTTTGTAAACCTGTGCTACAATATGGTCAGGCCACTATGGAGGAAAAAAAATAACAGAATAGTAATACTCACATAGCTATAATTAGTCTAACAGTCCTGCAAGGCAGTTTCTACCATTATTCGTGTTTCACCCATGGGTAAACTGAGGAACATAGTGGTTATGGAACTTAGGTCCCATTGCCAGTAAGGGGCAGGGCAGATTGAAGCCAATGCAGTCTGGCTGCAGAGTGAGTAGTAACAGCAACTCAGTTCACCTGCCTCCATGAAACACAGAAATGACCATCACTAAAAGCATCATGTAACAGTTCAGGGGTCCTCAAACTTTTTAAACAGGGGCCAGTTCACTGTCCCTCAGACCGTTGGAGGGGCGGACTATAGTTTAAAAAAAAAAAAGGAATTTGTTCATAGTTTTTTTTTTAAACTATAGGTCGCCCCACCAACAGTCTGAGGGACAGTGAACTGGCCCCTGTTTTAAAAGTTTGAGGACCTCTGAGTAACTCATGAAGCCCACCAAAAGGGAGGTGAACAAAAACAAAGCCACCAAATTAAAGAATTGCACTGGGAAGTGTATAAAATATAAAAAGAGATCATCCACATCTGCTTCTCTAATTAGTCTTCTCTGTTAATCTACTTACTGTCTGAAGAAAAGCAGGAAATGCTTTCACAGGAACACTTTTGTGAAAGGACCTCGCCTAAAAAGGAAGGGGAAAGGAAACTGGTTCAAAATGTTTCTGCAAGTAAACACTCTCCCCTTGAAAGTGAACACAAAGCAACACCAGCAGCTTAATAACACAGATAGGGCCTCACTCAAAAGCAAGAATAGCCCATCTCCTACAGGTTAAGATTAGTTTCCTAAGCCTAAAGAACTCAGGAAAAATAACTACTACATTAAAACTTCCATTCCTTCTTACAGATTACATTTTCCAACTTCCTTACAGTATCTTGTAATAATTTTGACATTCTAGCTCAGTTTATGTAAGAGGTACATAAAGAAAATAAAGCAATACTATTGTTAACAAGTCCCAGCATCTCCCTAACTTGGACTGACAGTACCTCCTGTTTAAACAAATATAAGCTCCTCCTAGGTGATCTTCCTGCCTCTGTGTTCCCGGGTCTTTAATTCATTCCAAACAGCCAGCCAAATTGGCATCCCTACAATCACCATTTCATGGTTACTTTCTTAATGCCCTGGGAGGTCACGTCTCAACTAGTCATCCTAGAATTCAAAGACCTCCACATCTTTAATCGCATCTATCCAACCTAACTTCCTACCACTCTGGGCTAAGAACACCTGGTCTACTCAGGCTGATACCCATCACACTGCATTCACCAAGACCACTCTTGTCTCTCTGTCTTCATTTGTATTGTCCCTTACACCAGGAAGAGCAGATATTGCCTCTACTTCCTGACTCACCTCTTAACCCACTGCACTCTGATTTTACCTCCAAATGTCTACTGAAGTTACTCTAAAATCATTTCCTAGTCATTTCCTCTCTTCAATCTCTCTGAAGCATGCAAAATTTTGAAATTCCCTTTTCTTGGAATTATCTCCTCCCTTGATTTTTAAGACACTGGCTCTCAGTTTCCCTATTTTTTTTTAAACATTCTTTCCTTCTCCTCCTTCCTAATAAATGCCCTTTCTCCCTTTATCTTATAAACAGAGACAGGCCTCAAGGTTCTGCCCCTGGTCTGCTTGTCTAGATGGACACTCTTCTTGAGCACCATCACCCAGACTTAGGGTTTTAACCACAGTCTTTTATATGGATGACTCCCAAATCTATTCTCTCCAGTCCTGACCTGAAAGACACAATTCTGCATTCTTCAATAGCCCATCTCCCTAAATGTCCTCTAATCTCCACAAATTCAATTATGTCTAGCAGCTCATCTGAAGTCTAATGGTCAGTACCAAATACACCATTGTTTGTTTTTATTACTGTAGTCTGAGTGGTACCATCATCATCTATACTTGAACTTTGTGCAGCTTTCCACTTTCTCTCTACCTGATCTTGCCACCATTTAATTACAATGTGTACCTTCAAATTGCGAACTTTCAAATACGCAAATGTGCATTCACATATCCAGTCACATAGTCACATAAAGTTAGTTCATGCGTCTAGTGCACATTTTCATGTGCGTGCATCTTCTACAAATCGCTGTGCTTTTGTGTACTTTACTGACTTTACAGTACTTTGCTGTACCCTCCTCCAATCAGTAACTCTTCTTGCCAGTCCCTGTGTGCCAGCTGTTGCACGCACTGTAAGATTTAAAATGTTTTATTTTTTCTGTTTGTTATGTATTATTTGTATGAAAAGTGTTATAAATCTGTTACAGTACAGTATTATATAGCCAATTGTGTTAGTTGGGTACCTAGGCCAACTTTGTTGGACATACGAACAAATTGGACTTACAAATGCACTCTCAGAATGGAACTCATTCATATGTAGGGGATTTACTGTAGTTAACAAGCCTAATTGATCCTACTTTAGTCGTGTATGTGCACTTATATATACATGCACACGTATATACACATATATAAACATCTACTCACTCTAAATCAGACATTCTTTCTCCCTCTCCAAAATCTCCTAAGTGACTGAGTACGGTGGCTCATGCCTATAATTCCAGCACTTTGGGAGGCTGAGGTGAGAGGATTGCCTGAGCCCATGGGTTTGAGCAGGTTGGGCAACTTGGTGACATCTTATCTCTACAATAAATCAAAAATTTACCCAGGCGTGGTAGCGTGTGCCTGTAGTTACAGCTACTTGGGAGGCTGAGGCAGAAGAATTACCTGAGCCTAACAGGTCAAGGCTGCAGTGGCCATGAGTGTACCACTGCACTTCAGCCTGGGCGACAGAGTGAAACTTCAACTCAAAAAAAAAATAAAATCTCCTAACTGATCTCCCAACCCCTAAACTCTCGTCTCAAACACTGATGCACTTACTATAAGCCAAGTACCATTATAAATTCCTTATATATGTTAATCCATTTATCCAAATAACTCTTTAAGCTAGGTGCTAATACAATCCTCTATTGCAGATGGGGAAACTGAGGCATAGAAAGGTAAGATCACATGATTAGTAAGTGGCAGAGCTAGTATTTAAAGTCCCACTTCTGGTTCCAGAGTTTGCATTCTCATCTACCCTGCCCTAATTTCTCTCACAAGCCTGGAAAACCCTGCAATCTTTCTTCAGTCCACCTTCCAAGCCTATCTTCCAGGACTGTATTTCACAGAACCTGTAAACCAGAAGTTTTGAAACCTGGCTGTTTAAAATCATTTGGGAGTTTAAACTCCCATCCCCATCTCAGGTTCACCGTCCCCATCTCCAGGAAGAAAGGCCTGGGAACTTGTGCCACACATGTCCACTGACTAGGAGACTCCTCAGGTCCCACAGGTGGTCCCAGGCTTCTTCACCTCTTATGATTCTGTAGAGCACTCAGCTCTTACACCAAACTCTGCTAGTCCTAAGTAACTCCTCATCTAAAGTTCCATGTATTTTATCTCCACTTCGTCAGGGCAGAGAACTGTGTAAAATTCTTTGGGAAATTCTAAAGACTTAAAATAGAGTCTTTGCCCTCAAAGAGTTCACAGTCTGATTTTTTTTTTTTTTTTTTGAGTTGGAGTCTCACTCTGTCACCCAGACTGGAGTGCAGTGGCCGCTCCCGGCCACCGCAGCCTAGACCTGCTGGGCTCCAGCAATCCTTCTGCCTCAGCATTCCAAGTAGCCTAATATTTCACAAATATTTACTAAGTGCCTATAATGTACCAAGCACTTCAGATGCTAAAGTATATCGCACAGAACCAAACAAAGTCACTTACATTCCTTGGATTGGGGAGGCAATAAATAAGGGACTAAGGTAATGGAAAGGGAGGATGCTATTTTAGAATAAAATGGTGGCCACAAAAGATCTTTCTAATAAGGTGACATCTGAGCACTGATTATTGTAAGGGGCACGAAGCAGGAAGACAGCAAGTGTAAAGGCCCTGAGGTATACAGGTAAATGACCAACTTTTTAGAATCTACTGAAGGTTAAAAAAGACAAAATTTTGCCAGGCTCGGTGGCTCAGCCTGTAATCCCGCAGGTTCGAGACCCGCCTGGGCAACTTGGCGAGACCTCATCTCTACAATAAATCAAAAAAATTAGCCAGGTGTGGTAGAGCACACCTGTAGTTCCAGTTACTTGGAAGGCTGAGGTGGAAGGATCGC
Organism: Cephalopachus bancanus; assembly: GCA_027257055.1. NCBI lineage: Eukaryota > Metazoa > Chordata > Mammalia > Primates > Tarsiidae > Cephalopachus > Cephalopachus bancanus. The sequence goes on along the minus strand of JAPVLO010000170.1, from coordinate 351,147 downwards.
CAGAGCCCAGCAGGTCGAGGCTGCAGTGGCCGGGAGCGGCCACTGCACTCTAGTCTGGGTGACAGAGTGAGACTCCAACTCAAAAAAAAAAAGACAGAATTTCACAAGAGGAACCAGGAAAAATTGGCATTATGGGAATCAAGGAAATAGAAAGTTAAGTCTTCAAGAACTGCTGAAATCAAGGAATGATTCAAGGAGAACAGGAAAGAAAGAACATTACAGAGATGAAGGACAGGCAATTTCACAGAAGACCAGTTAAAGTTTGTGAAGAGATGAAGAACACATTTAGGGAACAACTGAGGTGATATGCAGAAGGAGTCAATACAGGAGCAAAGTCAGAGAATCAAAGGAAGAAAGAGAAAAAGGGGTTTGTGGTGTCCAAAAGGAAGAAGAGTTAAAGAGAACAAATTTTAAGTGACCATCCAATTTGGCAATAAGGAGAATACTTACTAGTGACTGTTTATTAGAGTGGGTGGGATACAAGCCAAATCATAGTACAATGAGCAGTGCCAAAGTGGTGAGGGCCTGAGGTGACAAAGGATGCAGATAACTCATTCAAAAAGTTCAGCTGGGAGAGAAAAATACAACAAGAGGGTCCACAGCTGCCTGTAAATTCAGAAGGCAGTAGCAACAAACCAGAAGATAAGAGGGGCAAGTTATCAGAGAAGCAAACTGAGAATACCAGCTGAGGACCACCAAGAACACAGGTCCTGGGGAGAGAGGAGAGGCATCAGCTGTGGCAAGCAGAACGACACCCCATCCCCTCAGACAGAGAAATGGTGAGCGGATGGAGAACAGAGGAGCCCATCTGAAAAAGTGTAGGGGGGATTCAGCCAGTAAAGGCAGCATTTATGTGCTGTGAGGGAGAGAAGGAAAAGTTTACAATAGTCCCTGAGATAAGCCTACTGGGAATTCAATGAAAAATGGAATAAAGACTGCCAAGTTGGGAATACCATAAACATGCTCTAGGAATAGACACATCTAGAAATGAGAATTTCCTAAATGATTTGGCAAAAAAAAGGCTACTTACATGCTTTAGGTGCAAGTGTGCCTGGCTGGCAATGTCATATATTACATTTCTCACATTTTTATCTTGATTCCTCCGTAGAAAGTCCTCTTGTGAAACACCATGCTGTGTGGGAAAATCTACATTACGTTAGGAATCTAAAACACAATTAAAACTAACTTAGCTCAAGAAAATAGGTGATAGAACAGTATGTATAATATAATGCTTATATTGTCTTTAAAAATATGTGTGTTACGTGTTTGTATGTATTCAAAGAAGGAGACACACACACACATACACACACATGCAACAAGATGTTAATTAACAAGAGCTGTAGATAGAATAAAAGAAAACAAATATACGAAAAGTTTAAAAGCACAAAAATGAATCTCATACTGAAAACAAAAGCTCTCATAAACAAGATTTTTTAAATGGATTTTCCCTCCAATAAAGTAAAATAAAATAAATAACAGGCTACGGTGAACACCAGGAATTACTACTGTAATTGCCTGGAAGGGGCAAGAAATCACCATAAAACTACACTAAATGAGGGTCTCTGGAGCTTCTTACTCACAGATCCTCCAAAGATCTCAAATGCCTGACAGATAAAACTGTGACTCAATAAACTTGAAGACAAAAAGAGGAAGACCATTTGCAGTAAGCAAATGCATTCCTTTTAAAGCAGTTACCTGAAAAAACTAAGAAAAAAAAAAGAAAATTTCCCTTCCTTATTTCTGAGGTAAATTATTAGAAGATGTAAATTAAAGCCTTACCAGCATACAAATATCCATGGGAAGAAACACCTTTCTTCTGCTACCATGATATGGCGTTGCTCTCAAGCAAGTGACAATGCCTTGTGCTTTTCCAATGTGACTTGCGGCATGATCTGCATGAAGATCCTTTATACCTATTATTTCAGACATTAAACAGGGCTGCTCTATTCTCTTTAAGTACATAGCAAATGAATAGAAACAACATAAAGAAATCACCTAAACACATAAAAAGTATCCTATGCTTTATATCGGAAAAACAGGGTTTATGGGAAAAAAACTGGGCACAAGCACAAGCTGAACACTGACCACCAGCGGGTAGCTGAATCTCAACTTTTAAACGAAAATTTTCCTCAGGCTATAGCACATTAAGAACACATTTAGAATTTTAATCAGGTCTCATGGAAAATTTTCATCAGCTATCACATCTTCCACTTCTTCTCCTCTATGCAATTTCCATATGGCTTCATTTTAAGTACACACTTAGCAAACATTCTGCTCTTTGCTCCCTTCTTTCACTGTGATGGCAAACATGTCACTGGGGCTGCAAGCAGAAGAGGCCTGGGAAATTGAATGGGGACTTGTATTATTCTCTTAGGGAGGCATAAAGATATATTACCGGCTGGGCTCGATGGCTCAGCCTGTAATCCCAGCCTTTAGGAGGACGAGGCGAGTGGACTGCCTGAGCCTGCGGTTCGAGACCAGCCCAGGCAACTTGGTGAGACTTCGTCTCTACTATAAATAAAAAATTAGCTGGGAATGGTAGCGTGTGCCTGTAGTTCTAGCTACTTAGAAGGCTGAGGCAACAGGATCACCAGAGCCCAGCAGGTCGATACCGGGGTGGCCATGAGTGTGCATTCCACTGCACTCTAGCCTGGGCAACAGGGTGAGACTCCAACGCAAAAAAAAATAAAAAATAAAAAATAAAAAATTAGAATATTACCTTCCTCAAATGAGATGGTACTGTTGTTGGCCCAAATAATTTCTTTATTATAATAAGACCTCACTAGTTTGGAACAAAGTCAGAGAAGGAATAGTACCATCAAATTTTGTTTTTAAAGGAGGGGAGAAAGAAAAATATCATAAAACTTTCATGAACCAGGCTCGGTGGCTCAGCCTGTAATTCCGCGCCTTTGGGAGGCTGAGGTGAGTGAACTGCCTGAGCCCGCGGGTTTGAGACCTGCCTGGGCAGCAAGATCTCATCTCTACAATAAATCAAAAAATCAGCTGGGCGTGGTAGCGCATGCCTGTAATTCTGGTTACTCGGAAGGCTAAGGCGGAAGGATCGCCGGAGCCCAGCAGGTCGAAGCTACGGTGGCTGGGAGCAGCCACTGCACTCGTCTGGGGCGACAGAGTGAGACTCCAACTCAAAAAAATAATAATAATAAAAAATAAATAATAAAAAAAAAACCTTTCATGAATGCAATTTTATTTCTTCTACTTTTTTTTTTTTACATGGGAAAGTATTATTGATTGGAAAGGAAGAGTCAGACTATAGGCCTTCCAAACTGTAAGAGATGCCACAGTAATAAAACCATGTGCAATCACCAGATAATTAATTACAGTATTTCCATGAGGTAACTAAAGTACCTGTATGAGAGCCTGAGTTTTAGATTAGTCTGCACTCCAAAGATAAATTCTCCTTCTTGCTTAAAAATAAATAAATAACAGTTCCTTTACAGATGGCACAAAGAAAAACTCCAGTGCTGAACTGATTACACTTCCAAATTATGAAAGAGTGAAATCTCAAAGGTGTTTTATTTGGGAAAAAAAAGTATGAAATTAAGAAAATGACTTACCCAATATTTCTAATGTTAAATACAGAAGAGAACTCTGGGTGTTTTCAGCATAATTTTCCAGTTCCTGGATATTACGATATGCTTTGTCATCTAAATTTTTTTCCTACAGCCAAAGAAAATGCAAATAAAGTTTGTTAAACTGTCAATATTATTTAAAAAGTGGGTTTTTTGGCCCTATAAAGAACTGAATAATAGAGGATAAAAATATTTAGTATATATTGTTTAGTACACAATATCATTAAAATAACATTAAAATAGTAAAGCCCTACACATTCAATACTTACAAATCATGTTTCAAAATAATAGTCAAGAATAATCTCAATGCATAAATCACAGAGTTGTCTTAGTTTTTAATTTCTTCAAAACCCTAATGTATCAGAAGAAATTCACTGTACTAAGTACTTAAATTCTTTTTTTTATTGAGTCTGAATCTCACTCTGTCACCCATGCTGGAGTGCAGTGGCAAGCTCATGGCAACCACAGTCTTGACCTGCTGGGCTTAGGCAATCCTTCCACCTCAGCCTTCCAAGTAGCTGGCACAGTTGTGTGCCACCATGCCTGGCTAATTTTTTTTATTTATAGTAGAGACGATATCTCACCAAATTGCCCAGGCTCAAACCCTGGGACTCAGGCAATCCTCTTGCCTCAGCCTCCCAAAGTGCTAGGATTACAGGCTTGAGCCCCCACGCCCAGCCGACATTATCTTCTTAACTCAAGCCCCAGGAAAGAAAGAATTAACACACTCATTTTACAAATGAAGAAACTGAGGCACAGACACATTAATTAACATATCCAAGAATACAGTTAATGAATGGTGGGGAGGAGCTTCGAACCCATTTTGACTCTTGATCTTTATGAGAAAAAAAGTACCTAGAAAAAGAGGCTAGCCATGTTTGCTCATGCCTGTAATCCCAGAACTTTGGGAGGCAGAGGAGAGAGGATTATCTGAGCCCAGAAGTTTGAGACCAGCCTGGGCAACATAGTAAGACCTCATATTTACAATAAATAAAAAACTTAGCTGTGCATAGTGGCATACTTCTGTAGTTCCACCTTCTTGGAAGGCTGAAGCAGGATCGCCAGAGCCCAGGAAGTCAAGGCTATGGTGGCCATGAGTATGCCACTGCACTCCAGCCTGGGTGACAGAGTGAGACTCCAATTTTTTAAAAAATCAATAGTTTTTAGTATAGTTACAAAGTTGTAAAGTACAACTACCACCACTATCTAATTCCAGAATATTTTCATCATCCCTAAGAGAAAACCTGTATCCATTAATCAGTCACTTTCCATTTCTTCCTCCCCTCAGGTCTGGAAAATCACTATTTTACTTTCTGTCTTCATGGATTTGTCTATTCTGAACATTTCATAAAAATGGGATCATGTACCATGTAGCTTTTTGTGTCTGGCTTCTTTCATGTAGCATAATGTTTTCAAGGATCGTCCATGTTGAAACATCTATCAGTATTTTATTCTTTCTAATTGAAAAAATTATGAATAGTATTCCATTGTATGGCTATACCACAGTTTGCTTAACCACTCATTAGACTATGAATTCTTTCCACTTTGGGGCTATTATGAATAATGTTTCTATGAACATTCATACACAAGTTTTGTGTGGACATATTTACATATTTTCTTTTCTTATTTATTTATTTATTTATTTTTTGAGTTGGAGTCTCATTCTGTTGCCCAGGATGGAATGTCATGGCACACTCACGGCCACCCCAGCGTCTATCAGCTGGGCTCCAGCGATCCTTCCGCCTCAAGCCTTTCAAGTAGCCAGAACTACAAGTGTGCACTACCATGCCTGGCTAATTTTTTATTTTTATTGGAAAGACAAGGTCTCTCCAAGTTGCCCGGGCTGGTCTGGAACCTGCGGACTCAGGCAATCCACTCGTCTCGGCCTCCCAAAGTGCTGGGATTACAGGCTGAGCCACTGAGCCCGGCCTGTTCATATATTTTCATTTCTCTTTGGTATAAACCTAAGAGAGGAATTTCTAGGTGTATGGTAACTCCATGGTTAACGTTTTTTTTTTTTATTTTTTGAGTTGGAGTCTCACTCTGTCGCCCAGACTGGAGTGTAGAGGCCGCTCCCGGCCACCACAGCCGTGACCTGCTGGGCTCTGGCGATCCTTCCGCCTCAGCCTTCCAAGTAGCTGGAACTACAGGAGCGCACTACCACACCCGGCTAATTTTTTTATTTACTGCAGAGATGAGGTCTTGCCAAGTTGCCCAGGTGGGTCTCGAACCCGCGGGCTCAGGCAATCCACTCACCTCAGCCTCCCAAGGCAGGGGATTACAGGCTGAGCCACCTAGCCCGGGCATGTTTAACTTTTTAAAGAACCGCCAAATTGTTTCCAAAGCAACTACATCATTTTATATTTCCACCAGCAATCTGTAAAGGGTTTCAATTTCTCCACATTTTCATCAACACTTGTAATTGTTCATCTTTTTCATTGCAGCCATCCTAATGGGTGTAAAGTGGTATTTTGTTGTCTTGATTTGCATTTCCCTAATGAGATGTTGAATATCTTTTCAGATATTTACTGTTTATTTATGTATTTTTGGAGAAATGTCTATTCAAATCCTTTGCACATTTTACGTTGGGTTATTTGTCTTTTTATTATTGAGTTGTAAGAGTTTCTTATATATTTGATTTTATTATTGTTAGTTTTTGAGTTGGAGTCTCACTCTGTTGCCTAGGCTGGTGTGTAGAGGCATGATCTTGGCTCACTGCAGTATCAAGCTCCTGAGCAAGGGATCCTCCTGCCTCTACCTCTCAAGTAGCTGGGACTAGAGGCATGTACCACTATGCCAGCTAATTTTTAAATTTTTTTATAGAGATGAAGTCTCGTTATATTGCCCTTTTTTTTTCTGAGTTGGAGCCTCACTCTGTCACCCAGACTAGAGTGCAGTGGCATGCTCCCGGTCACCGCAGCCTCAACCTGCTGGGCTTCAGCAATCCTTCCACCTCAGCCTTCCAAGTAGCTGGAACTACAGGCGCACACTACCACGCCCGGCTATGTTTCCCAGTCTTGAACTCCAGGACTCAGCAATCCTCTCATTTTAGCCTCTCAAAGTGCTGGGATTACAGACATGTGCCACCACACCCAGCCTTCGTTATATATTTTGGATATTAGTCCCTTGTCAGATATATAATTAGCAAATATTTTATCCCATTATATAGGGTTTCACCTTCTTAAAGTTTTTTTATTTTGACAAAGTCCCATTTATTTATTAACTTTTATTGCTCAAACCTTTGGTAGCATATCTAAGAAACCACTGTCTAACCTAAAGTCACAAAAATCCATGCCTGTGTTTTCTTCTACATCTAGATTTTATCTCTTACATCTAGGTCTTTGATCCAGTTTGAGTTAATTTTGTATATGGTGTGAGGTAGAAGTCCAAATTTATTATTTTGCATGTGGGTATCCAGTTGTTCCAGAATCATTTGTTGAAAAGACTGTTCTTTCCCTCATGGATTGTCTAGACACCCTCGTCATTCAATTGACTATAAATATAAATGAGCTTGTATCTGGACTCCCATTTCTATTCCAGTAATCTACCAATACCACACAGTTTGAATACTGTAGCTGTGTAGTTAAGTTCTGAAATCAGAAAATGTGAATCCTCCAACTTTGTTCTTTGCTAAGATTATTTTGGCTATTCTGGGTCCCTTGCATTTCCACATGAATTTTATGATCACAATTTGTGCTTTTGTCAATTTCTGCAAAAAAGAAATCTGGAATTTTGGAAAGACTTACATTGAATCTATTGATCAGTGTCTGATCCCATCCTTTACTTTTCCTTTCAAAGAGCTCCCTCTTCAAATGCCAAATATTATTTTCCATCAAATAAAAGAGGTATCTCTGTCTTGAGTTCTCTAATTTTCTTTACCTTGTAAAAACAGAAGACACCTGGAAAACAGGTTTTCTTCGTGTTAATTTACTGTGCAGACCTACTGTGAGCAATTTCGCTTTTATTTTTTTATTTTTTTTGAGTTGGAGTCTTACTCCTTTGCCCAGACTGGAGTGCAGTGGCATGTACCTCATGGCCACCCCAGCGCTGACCTGCTGGGCTCTGGCAATCCTTCCACCTCGGCCTTCTGAGTAACTGGAACTAAAGACGCGCGCTACGGCCCGGCTATTTTTTATTTTATTGTAGAGACGAGATCTCGCCAAATTGCCCGGGCTGGTATCAAACCTGCAGACTCAGGCAATCCACTCGCCTGGCCTCCCAAAGTGCTGGGATTACAGGCTGAGCCACCGAGCCCAGCACAATTTTGTTTTTGTTTTTTGTTTTTCTGGGTTTTTTTGAGTTGGAGTCTCACTCTGTCGCCCAGACTGGAGTGCAATGGCCACTCCCGGCCACTGCAGCCTCGACCTGCTGGGCTCCAGCAATCCTTCCGCCTCAGCCTTCCAAGTAGCTGGAACTACAGGCACGTGCTACCACACACGACTTATTTTTTTGATTTATTGTAGAGATGAGGTCTCGCCAAGTTGCCCAGGCGGGTCTCAAACCCGTGGGCTCAGGCAGTCCACTCACCTCAGCCTCCCAAAGCGTGGGATTACAGGCTGAGCCACCAAGCCCGGCTTCACAATTTTGTTTTTAAAGGTGAAGTCATTACCTATCACTTTTTGGTGTATTATTATTACTACAACCTACAGTTAACAGATTTAAACTAAATAAACTAAGTATATTTACATTTTCACAACATTATTTGTTTTTTGTGTTTTTTTTTAAATTGGAGTCTTACTCTGTCACCCAGGCTGGAGTGCAGCGGCATGCTCATGGTCACCATATCCTCGATTTCCTGGGCTCAGGCAATCTTTCCGCCTCAGTCTTCCAAGTAGCTGGAACTACAGGTGCGCACCACCACGCCCAGCTAATTTTTTTTTTGGTTTATTGTAGAGATGAAGTCTCACCAAGTTGCCTAGGCTGGTCTTGAACCCTGGGCTCAGGCACTCATCTTGCCTCAGCCTCCCAAAGTGCTGAAATTACAGGTTTGAGCATTTGACAGATTATCCAGGCCAAGGAGAACACTGACCAAATATGTGTCAGAAAGATTACACAAATTAGGCCAGGACAAAGATTACACAAATTAGGCCAGGACACAGAGCAATTCCAGGCTTAGCTGGACCTAGAACTCAGTTCTAAGAACTCAGTACAGGATTCCATTCAATGGAACTGTCAGACTTTCTTTATTCCCTCTACTACTGGGACACAGATTCAAGTACTAGAGTATACATAAAGGTATGTGTATGACTAGTTGAATATTTGCTGACATTGAGGAATTATTAGTAATTTTTCAAGGTATAATAATATTGTAGATAGGTTTTTAAAAAGTCTTGATCTTTTTAAATGACACATATGCATTTACAAATCAAATGATAACATGTCTGGGATTTACTTTAAAATACTCCAGTGAGGATTAGCGAGGAGAGTTGGTAGGATAATATAGATGAAACAAGATGGAGGTATTGATAACTAGCAAAGCTGGGTGACTGATACATGAAAGTATATTACAGTATTCTTTCTACTTTATATAAGTATGAAATTTTCCATTAAAAAACAAAATAATAAAGTATGGTTATACACACACATGCATCTACCTAGGTGCCTGTCCACTCAAGGTGGGGGTGCAAGAGCTGAGGTGGTTGGCATCAAGGATAAAGTATGGATAAAAAGGCATCGTTCTTTGGAAGTTTCCTTCCTCTAAAATATTAATACACATATTAAATTATTTCCTCCTTGAAGAATCAGCTTAATGACTGAAAAGAAAAAAACACTAAGATGAACAATTTCAACTTACTCTTTCATCAATGATTTTCATAAGCCATCTTTTAGTCAGATGATGTCTTTTGACAGCCTAAGAAAAAAGAAAGCACTGGAAATGATTTCCACAGATCTGAATAAAATTAAAAAACCAAATACAAAACTGGGTAAGGGAGCATTTGTAGTAACTCATCACTAGACAGATAGCTGTTTATGTTAAAGAAATATTAGGGAAAAATCAGTGGAAGAGAAAATATCCCTAGAAAATATTTCAAGACATTTCCAAGTAAGGATAGTATTTCTAATGCTTTTCCACTAATCTGCCTTTTTTCTCCTATACTATTAATCATTTAACAATTCCATTTCCAAACAAAAACAAGAATTAAGTACAGATCCTCTTTATTATGACACACTCTGACATTGTGCTTATTACACACAAATTTTTTTTCCATAGGGTAAAAATTCTACTTAGCAAAATAGCCTTCTCTGAAAAATAAAAGAGTAACTAAAAATCCAACAAACATAATCTGCAGGGTAAATTGTTTTCCTAGCAAGTAAAGACACTCCAGTAGAAAAGAGGACATCTCATGCCCAGATCCTGGCCTCAAACAGCATTCCTCTCTCAGGAATCAGGAGTCTAGAGGAATGGTGATTCCAGAGGTGGGGCAGGGACGAGGTTCAAGATGAAGAAGCTTGGGACAATCTGAACCCCCAAATAATTAAATATGCAAATGATTACAAACTATTAGGGAAAAAACCCCGAGAACTTGTAAGTTCACACCAATAATTAATAAGCAAATAAACATAGGCAGTGAGAGCTCATTCTTACTGTAGAATGCTCAGTGCCAAATGTCATATGTGTGTGGATAGAGTGCTGAAGTGGAGAAGTTATTATTCTGCAATTGTAACAGTAAAGAATGAATCGGACAAGAACATCAGTGGCTTCTAAGTTTAGGAAAATTTTGATGAGAAGCAGGATTTGCACTGTCTTAAAGTGTCTCCCTAAAGGTGGTTGTTTAATTCCAAGGGAAATTAACATTATACACTGGTAAACCAGGCCAAATCTTGATTGAGTGATCAAATTAACAATGCCAGTGAAGGACAAATGAACAAAGTGTGCCTCTAGACGTGATACCCTGAGAAGGACATATCACTTATGAAGTTATTCCAGTCAAGAATCCATAACCTGATAATTTATCTGATGTTTTCTAATCATGAGAAAACATCAGACAAATCCAAAGTGAGTATTAAAAAAAATTTTTTTAAGTGGGGGGGCTATATTCTTCAAAAAGATCAAAAAAAGGTATGGAAATATTTCAGGTTAAAACAAACTAAACAGATATGACAGATACTTGCCCAAGACTGAATCCTATATAGAGGGGAAAAATGCTTGGACTATGAATAAAAAATTAGATAAAAGCATTGTATCAAAGTTAAATTTACTAAAGTGAATAACTGTTCTGGTTATATAAGAGAATACTCCTATTCTTAGAAAATATTCATTGCAATTTTTAGATTAGGTCCATGACGTATATAACTTATAATCAAATGAGTCAGAAAAAATATAAATTTAAAATATATATATTAATTTACAGAGATAAGGGGGAGAGAGAAAAATAAAGGGAAAGGAAAAAGAGGGTGAGAAGGAGAGTTGATGGGGGAGAAGGAGAGCACATGTGAATGAGCATGTACAAATGATTAAACAAATGAGATAAAATACTAATAGGTGAATCTGGGTAAAGGTTATGAGATGTTCTTTGTTCTACTTTTAATTTTGTAACCTTTCTGAAAGGTTGAAATTATTTCTAAGTAAGCTTTAAAAATACTGGGTTTGTTTTTTTTTTTTGGCCACATCAACAATAAGTATATTTTCACAATAAATAAATATGGCAGTGAAACAGAGGACTTAGGGATATCTTATACTTTACTGAAGACCATCAGATATCATTGATACTAAAATATAAAGGCAAGCATGCTCATCAATACATTTATATGGCAAAGGGTATAAGCATAGAGAACAGAGCCCACTTGGTTTGGTAGGAACCTGATTGAAGCCCAAAGGGCTGCCCAGATTTAGTTCCCAAGAGCTCTCTCAGTACCACCATCATTACACAGAAGGACTCTCCCCCAGGCCTCTCTCCCAAATCCCAGGAGCCAGCCAACCAGGCACTACAGACTCCTACTCTTATTTTATTTTATACATGTCTGAGTGGGATGGACATGTTTGATCTTCGTAATCAGATCACAGAACACCATTCCTGGTATATAAAAGCATTCAATAAAGAGTTAATCAATGAAAAGCCAAACTCCTACATACTCAAGATTGAAGTTTTTATAACTGTAGTTCCTTGACTACAAAATATAGCTCTGTCTGATTCTGAAGAAAATCGGAGATCAAGGTAAAAAATAAATATTTTAAAGAAGTTGGAAATCTGCTGAATAACAACTCTGGATAATGAAGCCAAATAGAATAAAAACCTTGGCAATAAACATAAATTCAAACTGCAGCTAAAATTCATACACGAAATGGAGAACCTCATATGGAATATATAAGAAATCATAAATATTCAACTATTTTGTACCCTAAAAATTCTAATGAAGCTGCAAAAGAAAAGTGTTCCCTGGACAACACACTGGTCCTCCTACTCCATCTTCTAAAAGCTCAAAACTCTTCAAAGAACAATGGAAAGTCTTGATGGGGTCACAATAAGTACAGCTACAATAGACTGGGGAGGGACAGAGAACATGAAACAAGGACAACCCACTTCTCTCAAATACTCATATTAACCTTCAACACTACACAAAGCCAGATAACATATGAACCATCGAAATTCAAGCAATTATTAAAACTGGATAAATCAGCAATCCTAAATTGGATTCTGTAAACTATGTAAACATTCTGTAATTCAGACAGATCTTCTGTTTTTTTAAGAGAAGCCAAGAAAAGATAAATTTGCATCAAAGGAATTTCTAATCTTCTACTATATTTCCTGACAACATCTCCACAACAGTCAGATTTGTGTATAAAACAATAAATAGCCAGGCTCGGTGGCTCAGCCTGTAATCCCAGGTCTTGGGAGGCTGAGGTGAGTGGACTGCCTGAGCCCGCGGGTTCGAGACCCACTTGGGCAACTTGATGAGACCTCATCTCCACAATAAGTCAAAAAATTAGCCAGACGTGGTAGCACACGCCTGTAATTCCAGCTACTTGGAAGGCTGAGGCGGAAGGATCGCCGGAGCCTGGCAGGTCGAGGCAGCAGTGGCCGGGAGCAGCCACTGCACTCCAGTCTGGGCAACAGAGTGAGACCCCAACTCAAAAAAATAAAATAAAATAAAATAAATAAATAAATAGAAAGGTTTTCAGGTTTTCAGAAACTTTTCTCTCTTCTGAGTCACCTAGGTTGAGCTTCTCGAAGTGGGATGAAGAGAGGTAAAGAACTAATCTAATACTCACAGCTTCCCATCCACTTTTTCTTCTCAGTTCCCAGTGTGGGGAGTCTGGCTTTCCATCTTTATTGGGCCTGCCTCTGTGGGTACACAGACCTGAGAAGACGTGTACCACTGTCAGGTCTGCAGGTGGCTCCTGGTACAGAAACCCTCTTTTGTCAATTATTGTATTACAAAGGGGACACAGATCATTGACAAAAGACACCTAATTCTCTTCCTCTAGCCATAGTTTAGTGTATTTCTAAACTGAGTATGGCTGTTTATGAAGGAGGGAGCCAAATAGCTACTTTAATATAAAACCACTTACTCTCAAACCAGGCGAAGTGGGGACCAAGAGGAAGCCCAAACTTTACCTGTATGATGACCACTTAATCTACCTAATCCTGAATTGTACCCCACATCTTTTTTTTTTTTTTGAGTTGCAGTCTCACTCAGTCGCCCAGTTTGGAGTGCAGTGGCTGCTGCCGGCCACCGCAGCCTCGCCTGCTGGGCTCCGGCAATCCTTCCGCCTCAGCCTTCCAAGTAGCCGCAATTACAGGCATGCGCTACCACACCTGGCTGATTTTTTGATTTATTGTAGAGATGCGGTCTCGCTGCCCAGGTGGGTCTCGAACCCGCGGGTTCAGGCAATCCACTCACCTCAGCCTCCCAAAGGCACGGGATTACAGGCTGAGCCACCGAGCCCGGCTTGTACCCCACATCTTTAAAATTAAAAAACAAAAAACAAACTTGAAGTTAGGAAGCACAGATGGACCTCATGCAGAACTAGAACCGGGAATGCTAAAGCCATCTGGAGCTACTCTCTTCACGACGCCACATCGCTTCTTTTGCGTCTACACGGCTTTCTGCATTGGCTCTGTTTTTTGCTCATTCTGCAGTGAGGCTTTCCATGTTTTCTTATGGGGGCTACAGGTGGCTGCTCCACAGCTACTGTGTTTTTAGTTTCCCAACTAAAATATGATATTGTTAAGCTCATATTTTATACTGTGCTGAAGAGCATTAAAAGACAGCAATACTTCAATTTTTTTTCAAAAAACAACTTATTAGATACATCTAGCTATACAGATACTCTAGCCCATGGGTTTCCATTCTCTGACACATAAAATTCATCAATGAACAGGAAATTCTACCAAACTAGACAAGATAGTTTAAGAGTTGTGTCTGGACAATGATGAAAGCAAGTCTTCCTTTACAAAAGATTAATACATATTGTTCTACAGCCCAGAGTCTGGATTAAAACATAAGGAGCTGCTGGGCAGAGGGAACAGAAAATTTTACCTGCCATTGCTTTAAATTCTGCAGGCAAGTGTGTGGAAAATACGTAAGTAATTTTAGTAAAGAAATACACTGGCTGGGCACAGTGGCTCATGCCTGTAATACCAGCACTTTGGGAAGCCAAGGCGGGAGGACTGCTTGAGGACAGGAGTTTGACACCAGCCTGGGCAACACAGCAAGACCTCATCTCTACAAAAAATTTAAAACTAGCCAGGCACGGTGGTACTGCCTGTAGTCCCAGCTACTTTAGAGGCTGAGGTGGGAGGATGGCTTGAGCCTGGGAGGTCGAGACTGCAGTGAACTATGGTCATGCCACTGTACTCCAGTCTGGGCAATAGAGTGAGACCCTGTCAATAAAAAAAGAAGAAAAAAGAAAAAGGAACACATCAGACTTGTGCAAACTAGCAGTGGATGATTTTAAATTCCTCCTCCAAAACGAATACAGCTCTGAACATTACATGAGCTTAAGAATATTTTAAGGATAGGTTTCACTATAATCACCACTATCCAAATTGTATCCATCAAAAAGTAGGCACAAATAATGTGTTTACAAATAAAAAGTAGCATTTTTTTTACCTTCCACAGTTCAACGGCCACAGGCTGATGTGGTGGATTGTCAGAGTATATATCCTCCACAGTTTTCTTCCAAAACTGCACTCGCATCAGTCCAATTGTCTTCTCAGAGACTGAGTCCTTAATCTATAAACAGGGTTAAAAATTTTAACAAGTGCATTGTTTACTCAAGAAAGAGTTAATGAACCTATTCTATATCATAACTATGGCAGGGAATACATGACTCTACAGTTTTTAGAATCTATACAACTGTACAATACAGACTAAATTTTACTACATGTACATTTAAATAAACTCATTCATTCATTCTCTTTTTTTTGAGTTGGAGTCTCACTTTGTCACCCAGGCTGGAGAACAGTAGCATGCTCTCAGCCACCACAGCCTCGACCTGCTGGGCTCAGGTGATCCTTCTGCTTCATCCTTCCAAGTAGCTGGAACTACAGGCACGTGCCACCATGCCCGGCTAATTTTTTGATTAGCCACCATGCCCGGCCCATCCATTCATTTTTTTAAAAAGAAAATTATTATACTGTCTCCCTCGCTCACTAATGATTAAGAATGGCCTTCTTGGCCGGGCACGGTGGCTCAGACTGTGATCTCAGCACTTTGGGAGGCCGAGGCGAGAGGACCGCCTGAGCATGGGGGTTTGAGACCAGCCTGGACAACTTGGTGAGACCTCACAGCTACAATAAATCACAAAAACTAGTCAGGCATGGTGGCATGCATCTGTAGTTCCAGCTACTTGGAAGGCTGAGGTAGAAGGATCACCTGAGCCCAGCAGGTTAAGGCTGTGGTGGCCATTAGTATGCCACTGCACTCCAGCCTGGGCAACAAGAGTGAGACTCCAACTCAAAAAAAAAAAGAATGGCCTTTTTGGGTTCAGGCAAGAATCACCAATGCAAATTAAATGTAGAAGGCAAATTTTGATGAGAACCATGATCTTAAAATGTCTCCTCAGCCGGACTCAGTAGCTCAGCCTGTAATCCCGCGCCTTTGGGAGGCTGAGGTGAGTGAATTGCCTGAGCCCGTGGGTTCGAGACCCGCCTGGGCAACTTGGAGAGACCTCATCTCTACAATAAATCAAAAAATTAGCCGGGCGTGGTAGCGCGCACTTGTATTTCCAGCTACTTGGAAGGCTGAGGTGGAAGGATCACCGGAGCCCAGCAGGTCAAGGCTGCGGTGGCCGGGAGTGGCCACTGCACTCCAGTCTGGGCAACTCAAAAAATAAACAAACAAACAAATAAATAAATAAAAATAAAAAATGTCTCCTCAGACTGTTTATTAGTAGCAAGGGAAAGAACACTAATATCTTAACTGGGTGACCAAAATTAGCATTACCATAGACAGACAGATGTACATTTCACACTTTCTTATGATTCCATGAAGATGACACACAACACTTAGGTAATAGGAGGCTAGGAATCCACAGCTTTAATATAATCATGATGAAAAAGAAAATAAACCTCAAGTGAGAACTATTCTATTTTTTAAAAAGAACAGTAAGATTTTTAAAATGTCAATGTCATAAAAGACAAAGAGAGGCTGTGGAAATGTTTCATATTAAAGGGGGGCTAAAGAGACATGAAAACTAAAGGCAGAACATGATCCTAGATTGGATCCTATAGAGAAGGCCAAAAACAAAATTTGCCATAAAGGACATTATTAGGTCATTTGACAAAACTGGAAACCAGATGGTAGAGCAAATAAAATTATGTATATTAAAATTACTCATTCATAACTGTACTATGGTTGTGTAAGAGAATAATCCTTATTCTTATGAAGTAAACACTCAAATTTCTAGAGATAAAGGCCATGGTATAGTCAAATTACTCTAAAATGATCCATTTTTTAAAATGTATGTGTATACTTATGTAGACAGAATATAAAGCAAATGAGACAAAAATATTAACAAAAGGGTCTATGGGTATTATTTGTACTATTATTTTTGTATGTAAAACTATTTCCAAATAAAAAAGTTTTTAATTTTAATTTTTTTTTTTTTTTTTTAGAGACGGGTCTTGGTATGTTGCCCAGGCTGGTCATGAACTCCTGGCCTCAAGCAATCCTCCTGCCTTGGCTTCCCACAACACTGGAATTACAGGTACATCGTGCAACTGTGCAGCCAAAAAAGCTTTAAAAATAAAAATGAAAAAATCCTGGAGCTGGGTGGGTTTCAGTGTTTAGTGTCTGGAACCTAGTGGTATACTGTACAGTAATACAGCAGCAAGAGTAATCTTTCCAGTGCCAAGAGGTGGCATGTTCCTTTCTGCTCAGAACCCTCCAGTGGCTGCCCACCTCACTCAGCCTAAGTGACCCTACCTTTCTGACCCAGGTACCCCTAACCTGATCTCTTCCATGCTCCCTTCCCTGCAGCACCACTGGCCACCTTCTGTTCTTTGAACTTACAGGCACACTTGCACCTCAGAGCCTTTGCACCCGCTGTTCCTTTTGCCTAGAATACTCCTTGCCCGCATATCTATGCAGCTCACCTCCTTCCACTCTGCTCCAGTGTCACTTCTTAGCAAGATTTTTCCTAACCACCCTACATAAAATAAGACCCCTGTGGTATCCAGCCTTCCCTATCCCCCTTATCCTGCTTTATTTTTCCCCACAGCACTTATCTCCATCTGATATACCACACAGTTACTTATTTGTTCCTTGAGTGCAGGAACTTTGTCTATTTTATTCAGTGCTATGTCTCTAGGACCTAAAACAGTATCCGGACTATTTTACACAATCAATACATGTTGAGTGAGTGAATAAAAAAAACCATGTAGGCAAAGAAGTAGCAAGATGCTCCTACAAAGTGATGGAGAATTCAGGTGGAACTCTGAGGACTGATTTAATAAAAAAATAGAATTTTTGGGGGGTTTTTTTTTTTTGAGTTGGAGTCTCACTCTGTTGCCCTGACTGGAGTGCAGTGGCCGCTTCCAGCCACCACAGCCTCGACCTGCTGGGCTCTGGTGATCCTTCCTCCTCAACCTTCCAAGTAGCTGGAACTACAGGCATGCGCTACCACACGCGGCTAATTTTTTGATTTATTGTAGAGATGAGGTCTCACCAAGTTGCCCAGGCGGGTCTCGAACCCACGGGCTCAGGCAATCCACTCACCTCAGCCTCCCAAGGCACAGGATTACAGGCTGAGCCACCGAGCCTGGCTAAAATAGAATATTAATCACTTAAAAAGCATAATAAAAGACCACAGTGGGGACTATTCACAGCTAAATTGTGACTGACAAAATATGCTGCTGTAGAGTTTATAGGTGAAAAAGAGTGAAGTGAAAAACCATGACTTCCAGGAACACACCAGAGGAAAAAATTGTCAGTCTATCAGACTTTGCAGATTCATGATCATGAATCTCAGTTGTGCCTCAGTGCTTCACTCATATCCTTTTCCTTCATTCCTTGTTCACTTCTACTTATTCTTTAGAGCTGAGCCAAAATTTGCCACTCTCTGCACGACTCCAAACCCTCTCCTGCTCCCTCACTCCCAACATCTCATTTCTCTACTTAAAGTACTAAGGAGACCAAGGTCATTCTACTTAAACTCTTTCACTTCTAACCCCTATTTCAATTTATTTTCTATCTACACACATCTTTTCCATTCTAAAAAAAAGAACAATCTCTCTTTCCTTTGTAATTCTTATATAAAAGTGAGTTAGTATGATCTAAGGTCTGAGTTTACTATAATTGCTTCCATTCCCCATTCACATTAAAGTTAAAACCTCAGTGTAAAAAGTGCTTTG
The DNA here is from genome assembly GCA_027257055.1 of Cephalopachus bancanus. Taxonomy (NCBI): domain Eukaryota; kingdom Metazoa; phylum Chordata; class Mammalia; order Primates; family Tarsiidae; genus Cephalopachus; species Cephalopachus bancanus. The sequence continues at coordinate 332,759 of JAPVLO010000170.1, read as the reverse complement.
AAAAACTGCTATGAGCCGGATCGGTGGCTCAGCCTGTAATCCTGCGCCTTTGGGAGGCTGAGGTGAGTGGAATGCCTGAGCCCGCGGGTTCGAGACCCGCCTGGGCAGTGAGACCTCAACTCTACAATAAATCAAAAAATCAGCCAGGCGTGGTAGCGCATGCCTGTAATTCCAGCTACTTGGAAGGCTGAGGCGGAAGGATCGTCAGAGCCCAGCAGGTCGAGGCTGCGGTGGCCAGGAGTGGCTACTGCACTCCAGTCTGGGCGACAGAGTGAGACTCCAACTCAAAAAAAAAAAAAAAAAAAAAAAGAAAGAAAAACTGCTATGTACATGTAAATTATGCAATTGTTGGAGAGAATAAGCAGTAATACTCTAGTTAACCTATTCAATTAACAGACAAATGTGCTATGTTAATTACATAGTTGTTTAATAACCTCAGAAAAAGAAATAAAAAATTCCAAAATGGTATTTCCCAAAACATTAAGTTCATTAGCTAGTTTTATTTTTGGTATTGAACTGTTAAGCCTAAATAGTTAGCAGGAGACAGAAATCACCAGGAGAGACCTTAAACAAATCTAACATATAAAATTACAACTGAATTTCTTAGTCAAAGTCTCACTCTGTTGCCCAGGATAGAGTGCAGTGGCATGATCACAGCTCACCACAGCCTCAACCTCCTGGGCTCAGGCAATCCTTCTGCCTCAGGCTCCCAAGTAGCTGGGACTACAGGCACACGCCTCCACGTCCAGCTAATCTTGTAATTATCTGTAGAGACATCTCACTGTGTTGCCTAGACTTGTCTCAAACTCCTGGCCTCAAGTAAGCCTCCCACCTTGGCCTCCTAAAGTGCTAGGATTACAGGCGTTACCACAGTGCCTGGCAAAATTACAATTATTATTTCTTTATTGTTCAGCATTAAACACATTATATCACCATGTTGCAAATAATATTTGAAGGTATCCTAATACCAGCCTGAGCCAGTTCCACATTAAAGGCCCGCAGTGCAAAAGCTGAGCTTCGGGATTCTGCAGGGAACAGCAGGGAACATAAATAACCTTCATAATCTCGTTTCCTACAACAAATGGACAAAAGAAAGATTGTTACTCTTCACTTTCCAAACTGCACACAAAAATATTAACCAAAATTAACTGAAAGTAAGGCTTCAGTTCAGAATAGGTCTGACATTTCTTATCTTTATACCTATTCCTCTAAAATTATAAAACTATCTGCCCTCAATCCCAGATGATTTAAAAAAAGAAATAATCAACCTCAGTTTATTTTGATTTATATAGTACTTACTTTGTTTCTGAATCATTTTGGTTTTCATAAGAATTCAAATGAGATACAAAATCAGAAACTAAATTAAGAAAACAGTTCAAGGCCAGGCAGTGGCTTACGCCTATAATCCCAGCACTTTGGGAGGCCCATGGGTTCAAGACCAGCCTGGGCAACTCTACTATAAATAAAAAAGTTAGCCAGGTGTGGTGGTGTGTGCCTTTCCAAGTAGTAGTTCCAACTACTTGGATCTCCTGAGCCCAGGAGGTTGAGACTGTGATGGCCATGATTGTGCCACTGCACTCTAGCCTGAGCAATAGAGTGAGACTCTGACCCCCCCAAAGAAAACAGTTCAAGCAAACACTGGTATTAATTTTTTAAGCATAGATAAGGGCCAAGTGTGGTGGCTCACACCTGTGACGCCAGCACTTTAGGAGGGCAACGTGGGAGGATCACTTGAAGCCAGCAGTTTGAGACCAGTCTAAGAAACCTAGTGAGACTCCTCCATCTTTATAAAATAATAATTTAAAAAATTAGTCAGGCATGGTGGTGCACACCTGTAGTTTTAACTACTTGAGATTCTGAGGCTGGGAGGATCATTTGAGCCCAGGAATTGAAGATTGTAGTGAGCTATGATTACACCACTGCACTCCAGCCTAGGCAACAGACAAAGAGCTAAAAAAAAATAATATAGGGGGCCTAAAACATCTTGAGTAAAAAGTAAAGAAATGGTCAAAGAGTGGAAAAGACTTGTCAAAAGAACACAGAAACTGGCCTGACAGAGTTCTCACTGGCCAAATTTGTACCAATTTTAGCATCACCAAAATTAAGATCCAGTTACCTGAGACCTGTCCCATATTATGGACATATATATAACACTGATAGCTTTATATAGCAACAGGGCCAATAACTTCTCATTCATTCTAACATGTATTCAGTGCCTACTATGTGCCAGCACTGTGCTAAACATGGAAGATAGGTTCTGAATTCAATCTTGTAGGGACGGACAAACATACAGGGTGTTGGGACTGCTATGCTAGTACCATCCTGTGCCATTGAGGCATGAAGGAAGAAGTGGTTCCCTGGCGAGGTTGCAGAATAAAAAAGAATATTAGTGTAGTCCAGCACCACCACTATAACCTCTCACCTTCTTACCACAGCCTGAGGCTCCTTCTTTACTCTCCTCAAAACCAAACCCCAAGAAACCTATCTGAGATCTTCCTAGATTCCTCGGACACCAGGAAGGCTAGCCTGGTATTTTTTCTGATATTTGAAGGCCTTGCATAAGATGCACATCTAGGCCGGGCTCGGTGGCTCAGCCTATAATCCCAGCACTTTGGGAGGCCAAGGCGAATGGATTGCCTGAGCCCGCGGGTTAAAAACCAGTCCAAGCAACTTGGCGAGACCTCATCTCTACAATAAAATAAAAAATAGCTGGGCTTGGTAGTGCGTGTCTGTACTTCCAGCTTCTTGGAAGTCTGAGGCAGAAGGATCGCTGGAGCCCAGCAGGTCGACACTGGGGTGGCCATGAGCGTTGGTGCCACTGCACTCCAGCCTGGGCAAAGAAGTGCGACTTCAACTCACACACACAAAAAAAAGATGCACGTCTAAAACAACCCTGCACAAACAATTAAGCCAAATCTTGCAGACTGTTGATGGACAATTAGAATTCAAAAGTTTTTTCTTTTTTTCAAGTTTCATTTTGTTTTTATTTATAAAAGTTCTTGTTAAGTATTTGTTATGTGTCAAGCCTCTACTAAGCATTTTTATATACATCATCACATTTAATCCTCACAACCAGGTTATAAGGTAGGAATAGACATTTATAAATAAGAAAAAATTGAATTTCCTTTTTTTAGAGACAAGGTATCTCTCTGCTACCCAGGCTGGAGTGCAGTAGTGCAATCATGGCTCACTACCGCCTCAAATCCCTGGGCTCAGGAAATCCTTTTGCCTCAGCCTCATGCCCAACTAATTTTTTTTATTTTTGTAGAGATGGGGGAGTCTCACCATGTCGCTCAGGCTGGTCTCAAACTCCTGGACTCAAGTAATCTTCCCAATTCGGCCTCGCAAAGTGCTGAGATTACAGGAATAAACCACCACACCCAGCCCAAAACTGAATTTTATACTGTAGTAACTTTCCCAAGTGATAGAACTGAAATTAATAAACAGATTAGGTCTGCCACCAAAATCCAGGTTTTTAAATAAATTACTAGAGAAAAGTATCTCCATTACAAACAAGTAACAACAGGGACAGATTAAATACCTGGACATATGTAAATACAGCACATAAATCCAAGAAAAGCTAGTATATGAATGAAGTAAAAATAAAGTTACAGGCCAGGCATGGTGGCTCACGCCTACAATCCCAGCACTTTGGGAGGCTAAGACAAGAGCATTGCCTGAGCTCAGGGGTTAGAAACCAGCCTGGGCAGCTTGGTGAGACCTCATCTCTACAATAAATCAAAAAACTAGCCAGGCATGGTGGTACACATTTGTTATCCCAGGTACTAGGAAGACTAAGGTGGAAGGATCGCCTGAGTAAGGCGGGTCAAGGCTGTGGTAGCCATGATTGTGTCACTGCACTCCAGCCTGGGTGACAGAGGGAGATTCCAACTCAAAAATAAAAATAAAAAAAAGTTATGCATGCAAATATTTATCAATATAGATTGCCACATAAGAAATTTGTAAAGATAAATTCTGCCACTAGTGGTCATGGGTGATATACTCTGGCAACCTGAACTTATAAAAAAAAAAGAGTAACTGGCTGGGCTAGGTGGCTCAGCCTGTAACCCCAGCACTTTGGGAAGCCAATTCGAGTGGATTGCCTCAGCCTGCAGATTCAAGACCAGCCCAGGAAACTTAGCGAAACCTCACCTCTACGATAAATAAAAAATTAGCCGGGTGTGGAAGTGCACACCTGTAGTTCCGGCTACTTGGAAGCTGAGGCAGAAGGATTGCCAGAGCCCAGCAGGTCAACACTGGGGTGGTCGTGAGTGTGCCACTGCACTCCAGCCTGTGCGACAGAGTGAGACCCTAACTAAAAAAAAAAAAGAAGAAGAAGAAGAATAACAATAACTTTAAAATACATGGGGGAGCCGGGCTTGGTGGCTCAGTCTCTAATCCCCCGCCTTTGGGAGGCTGAGGTGAGTGGATTGCCTGAGCCCGCGGGTTCGAGACCCGCCTGGGCAGCGAGACCTCATCTCTACAATAAATCAAAAAATCAGCCAGGCGTGGTAGCGCACGCCTGTAATTCCGGCCACTTGGAAGGCTGAGGAGGAAGGATTGCCAGAGCCCAGCAGGTGGAGGCTGCGGTGGCCAGGAGCGGCCACTGCACTCCAGTCTGGGTGACAGAGTGAGACTCCAACTCAAAAAAAAAAAAAAATACATGGGGGAACCCAAAACCCCCAGAATTTATTTATTAAAAAATACGTATTAGCCAGGTTTGGTGGCTCAGCCTGTAATCCCAGCACTTTGGGAGGCTGAGGTGAGTGGACTGCCTGAGCCCGCGGGTTCGAGACCTGCCTGGGCAACTTGGCGAGACCTCATCTCTACAATAAATCAAAAATTAGCCAGGCGTGGTAGCGTGCACCTGTAGTTCCAGCTACTTGGAGGGCTGAGGTGGAAGGATCGCCGGAGCCCAGCAGCTCGAGGTTGCGGTGACCGGGAGCGGCCACTGCACTCCAGTCTGGGTGACTGAGTGAGACTCCAACTCAAGAAAAAAAATACGTATTTATTCTTACATGTTTAAACTTCAGTCATCATCAAAGTACTCTCTATCTGATGCAATATATTTATTGAAATGCTTTTTCCACTGCCCAAAACAGTGGAAACATTCTTTTCATGTTTCTGCCCTTTTTATTTCACCTCTTCCACATCAGCAAAATGTTTTCCTTTGAGGACTTTTTTCATCTGGAGAAAAAAAAGGTTGAGGTGAGATGCCATTTTTGGCAAAAAATTGCTGAACACGCAGCACGGTGTGGGCAGGTGCAATCGTAAATCGCTCATCATGAAATGGATAAACATGCTGAAAGAATCTCCAAAAAAACTTCACTAAAGCTGAATGCAGGCTCTCACAACACCACCAGCTGGTACACTGATGCAGACAGATTCCTAGAACACTTGCCTAGCCGGGAAAGCCTGTAGTATAAGGGGTCAGCCCTCCAAAAAATAATTCCGGGTTTTTTTGGGTTCCTCTTTATATATACAAATAATATGAACTCGTTCAGAAACTCCTGTTCCTCTTTATATATAAAAATAATACGAACTTGTTCAGAAACTCCTGTTCCCAGAGCCTTGGCCTGTAACAGTATATCTATCAGTCATAATTTGTCATGAGAATTAAATAAATTACTTGTAAACTTCTTTGCACAGTTCTGGCACATAAAATAAACTCAAAGTTAGGTAGTGTTGTCACTGAAATTAATTACTAGACGCTTTGTGCTATGCAGGCAGAAAACGTTGAATTAGATTAAAATCAAGGTTCATCAAACAAGGTGACGGGGGTGAGCAGACGAAGGATACGGCCAAAATTTTGTGGCCCGCGTTGACTGTTCCTGTTGCCTCACTCCCTGCACACACCCCCACCCGGAATGCACCAAAACGCACACCCAGAGGGACACCAGTCCCCACCGCGCCCCCGCCACCCACTCCCAGACTTCCCGCCGAGGCGGGCCGGGCTGGCTCACCGCAGCAGCTCCAGGCAATAGTGACCAGTGCTCGAGGCGTCCGGTCCGCTGGCCGCGGCCACGCTCCTCCCGGACACCTCGGGCCCAGGCAGCCGCCGCAGGCGCGCGCACAGCCCCCGGGGCGGCCGACTGCGGCGCAGGCCGGAGATGCCAAGCCGCAGCGGGCCCCAGGCAGAGCCCAGCGCGGAGGCCGCCATGACACTGGCGCCACGTGCCCTCTGACCCCACGTGGTCTGCGCACGGCCACGCCCCCGCCACGCCCACACTTGTTCCCCCGCCCGCCGTTCAGTCGCGGGGAGACAGTCTCCGGCTGCCGCTCGGAGGGAGGCCAGGTGTCGCTGTGGTCCTCTGCATCTGGGCCGCCACCGCGGCTCTTCGGCTTTCGTTCCAGGAAAGCCCTGCCTAATTCCAGCCGATCCGCCACGGGATCTCCCCCACCCCTCATCCTTCCACTGACAACCCCAGACGTGTAGGTGACCCTACACGATGTGACGGGTGCCCGGTTCTGAAGGAAGTAGCCGCCAAAGTTACGTCCCACCACCCTTATGCCCCAAATTCCCCAGAACACCTCGCACCGTTTCTGAACAAGGGCGCCCTTGGCACTCTGGGCACAACAGCACTGTCCCAGGAGGGACCGTGCTGGAATTCCGCACGTTGCTGGAATTTTGCTAGACGTGGGTGTCCAGGCTTGGTGATCACCAAACGCCCACACATTCCCAAAAGCGTCTGGCAGTGTCGCCCTGGTTGGGAACCACTAACCACCTTGCACCACCAGGAGAAAAACACCAAGATCCCTACGAGAAGCAACACTGTAGGCCATTATCAACTCCTATCTGTAGCTCACATGCTTGACAGTTTACTTAGAGTGCTAAGTTCCCTAAGGGCAGGGTCATTATTTTGTTTCCTGCTTTATCCCTAACGCTAGTCACTTGAAAATTGTAGAAGCTGAAGTGCCTCGGTTCAGGTAAATAGTAAGTGGTCAGGTGAGATTCAAACATTCAAAATATCTATTACTCCAAAGTCTTATTTGGGAAGGAAAGAGAAGTGGGGCAGGCCGTAGGCCAAAGCCTGCTCTTCTGAGCCTCCAGAGGCCAGCATGGAACTCCCAGGAGTCAGAATTCTCAATTTAAATCTAACCCTTCAGATCCTTATGAAGATGTATTTAATCAAGGCAGGAGGATAGCGCTTTTGACAGTTTACTAACTTGTTTTAAAACTTCTAAATATGATATGTCAAAACTTCACATGGTATGTCAACCTTCTTTGGTACTCTTACCCTCAGGCCCTCAAATATTAGACTTCCGTCTAGTTGCCACCACTGACCTGGTCCAAGCCAGCTGCTGCCTATACCAAGATCACAGTGACATATCCTGCCTCCAGATTTGTCCATACTGTTCTTGCTGCAGTCAGACTGGTTCTTTCTAAAATGTCCTTCTACGGGGAGACACCCCTTATCAACAAGGGTACCTGAATGAGCATATTTGTATACCTAACCCTTAACTGTACCCCACAATATTAAAATTAAAAATATTGATTTAAAAAAATTAAAAATAAATAAATAAATAAATAAATAAATAAATAAAATGTCTTTCTGATCATGGCCCTTCCCTACTTGACAACGTTTACTGTATGTTGTATACAGTCCCTCTATGATGTGGCCAAGATTTACCTTTCTGCCTCAACTCCTGTCATTTGCCATTGTGACTCCAGCTTAATGTTTCTGCTTAAAGCCAAAGGAGAGCACCTTGTCTGGACCTAAGCCTTCTAAACAATTCATCCAACTTTGGTTTTACTCCATGAGACGGCCTCTCTTCAGCCTATATGATAGCAGAACTCCAGTCCCTCCTGTGTGATATTCTTTCTTCCCTCTGGGCTTCTGTCCTTTAGCTCTGACAGCCACATGTTAGAGTTCAATACCACAGTTTAGAACTTGTCCATTAAAAAAAAAAAGTCACCTGTCCACATTCCTATTTTTTATCTCTTGCCTCTTTGAACCTTTCCCTGTGGACATCTTGCCATTACTTCAGAATCCATATGTCCAAAAACCAAATCAAACCTAATCAAATCTAATCTGACTTAGATTTGAAAAGACAACTTTGGTTTCTAGTTGGAAAATAGCTTGAAAGTAGGGAAATTGATTAGGAGTTTCTTGCTGGAGACCAGTCCAGAGCCACTGGTTTAAGAGTGGACGGGTTTAATAGTGGGGATGGAGAAAATTGGGTGGTTTTTAGATGTATGGTGAAGATAACACCAACAGAATTTGTTGATGATGCACAGAAAGGGTCAGGGAAGGATTCCACCTGCTTCCTCCATAGTGGAGGAACATTTATGTTCGTGTGTCCACCCTCTTCCTCTAGAGGAGCCTGGCATCATCCCTAGCCCAAAGAGGTACATCTGATTAATGATGTAAGCATGGTGTTACACTTCCATCACTAGTGATTCGTTCAGGACAGTGCATATTTCCCTGATCTAGCCATTGAGACTTGAGAAAAAATTTCACCATAATGCTTCTGAGAAAGTTACATCACTAACTGAAGGAGACACTAAATATAAAGTACTAGCTATATAAACTACAATGCTCTATATTCTTGACAAAAAGGTTTAACACAAAGCTAATTACATTTCTTTTTCTTTTTCTTTTTTTGAGTCAGAGTCTCACTCTGTCACCCAGACTGGAGTGCAGTGGCATACTCACGGCCACCCCAGCATCGACCTGTTGGGCTCCGGTGATCCTTCCACCTACTTCCAAGTAGCCGGAACTACAGGCATGTGCTACCATGCCTGGCTAATTTTTGATTTATTGTAGAGACGAAGTCTCACCAAGTTGCCCGGGCTGCTCTCGAACCCACGGATTGCTCAGGCAATCCACTCATCTCGTCCTCCCAAAGTGCTGGGATTACAGGCTGAACCACTGAGCCCGGCCAAAGCTAATTACATTTCTGAACTTAATCCTAAAGCTTACAAGAAAAAGAAAGATAAGAGGAACAAAATAAATGATACCATGAGGAAATCATCAGAAAAAAATTGACAGAAAAACCTAAAGTCACTCCTGAGGTTAGGTTATAAAAGATCCATACCGCCCATCTTGAGCAACCAAGCATGCGTACCTTTCTCCCTCTCTCTCTCTCTCTCTCTCTCTCTCTCTTTACTTTGTGGGAAGCCAGCTACTACATCATGTGATATCAAAATATCAAATCTGCAGCCTCAGTCTCCCAAAGTCCTGGGAGTACAGGTATGAGCTGCCATGCCCGGCTGTTTATAATATGTTTCATTGTGTGTAATTATCTTTATTTTGAAAGATGTGCCTAATCACTAAATAAATTCAATAATATAGGAACATGTATAATAAAAAGTAAATGTTCTCTCTTCCCCAACCCCCTCAATCCTACTGCTAAGACATATGTGTGGTGATGTTTTGTGATTTTCAATGGATACAGCTTTTTTATGAGACCTATAGAACTATTCCTTTGTTAATGTCTACTATTAGCTTATGTTTAGAAAGACCTTCCCCATACAGAAATCAGGTATGGAGGGGAGCAATTGTGGGCTATTGAGGTTGTCTAGGCTAGAGATTCTGTGGCTTGGACTGGGACAGTGGCAGTGGAGATGGCAAGAGGAGGATCGATCAATATATAATTTGGAGGCTGGCATGCTAATTAATTGATTGATGGAGGGAAGTAGTGAAGAAATGAGAGGAAAAAATGATGGTTTCTAGATTTTTTTTTACATAAGCAATTGGGGGATGGGAGTAGCTTTTCCAGAGTTGAGGAATGTGATGTCTGAGGATGAACGAGGATCTTTTGGTGCATGATACTTTCCTGATGATATTCGTTGACTTGTGACCCCCTTAGAAGGATCATTAAATAAAAGCTGATGTATCCCTCTACTCTCTGCTGTTGCCCTCGGTCTTTATTCTTTGACCTGCTGTATTCTCCTGTGCTCACCTACTTTGGAGGAATGTTCTTTTTGTGTTGACAAAATGTTCTTGAGTTCGTCTCATGTTCTTTGATGACTCCTTCCCGGGTACTAATGTGAGCTAAGTTTTTCATTACCCAGTCGGTGGAGTGCTTCAGAAGGAGTGTCTTGGGCACTGGAGGATCATAAACACGGGGGAGGCACTCCTCAGTGTTTTTTGCTTCATCACATTGTTGCAATAGGGCACTTGGGCAGTTCCCGTGGGCTAGTGCTGCCTCTCAATGCCAGCTTTTATTTCGACACCAGGGTCATCAAAGGAGAACCAGGCTAATGAGTGTGTGGCCTAGAATAGTCAGTTTGGGACTAATCAATAAAACCACAGTCAGTCAGTTTTTTGTTGTTGATAATGTTGTTACTGTGCAGAACAGTGCCGAGTGAAGCTTCTAGTCTGCCTTGAGCTTCACAAACAGGTTTAGAGGACACCATTATTTCAAAACATCAAAGCAACGTCAGGGTGAGTACTATGGGGGAAGAAATAAAGGTCAACCCCTCCCACTCCCCAGTATAATCATTTTGATGCCTGCATATGACCACTCTGTCTTAATGAACCAGGAAACCTGTCTCTGACTTCTTGCCAAAAGATCACTGAGGTTTCTTTTGTGAGCGTGACAGTGGCTTCCAAAGGGCTGTTCTATGCCTGCACTCCTTCCTGATCCTTCTGGCAACCAGCAGCATGTACCAAAAAGGAAATGCTCACTAGAGTTAGAAATGAAGTATGTGGTCTTGGGATGGTGTTTCTGGACAAAACTAACTGATCCTACTGAGGAAATAAGCTGCCTAGGTTTTTCAGAAATTACATTCTAGCCGCTCTACAATTCTGTTGCATAAACAAGCATCACATTGGCAGCTAAATTAAAAGTTTGTCCCTAAAGATATTTCCATTTGACAAGCAAAATTCTGTGGGATTATGCCATTCCTTCTTCCTGGAATGTCCTTGTGTAATGTATCTTTAAGGAGGCCACTTGGAGACAATCCCAAATCCCCAGCCTTTGACCAGCCACCTATGGCCTCTGCAAACTCCCAAAAGAGCCATGTAGAGAGACAGTCCTGGCAAACACATACTGTTTATTACACTGTTTTTACAGGCTCCACTGTTAAGCTTGTCTGGATCACTTCAAAGAAAAAGGACACACAGAAAGACAAACCAAACAAAAGTGATGTGACCCAAGACCCAAATCAAAGTGCCTAAGCTGAACTTGAGGCTTTTCTGAGATTTGGGGAGTACAGAGAGAGAGCCTTGAGTCCTTGTCACCAAAAGTTCTAATACGTTTTGTACTGCACGAACTTCTACACATCTTATGAACCCCTATATAAATGCCTCTTCCTCTCTGAATTTTCCTTGACCATAGCCCCTTCCAAGAAAAATGAGCTGTTCCTTCATTTTTTATCCTGTTGCAGTATGTGTGCTTCTCTTTGATCACTTTACCAGCTCTTACTGTGGTAATCTGTTTACATGGCCCTCTTCCCAGACTGCCAAAGGTAGATGCTGTCTTATTTCTCTTTTTATCTCCAGTGCCTGGCCAAATGCCTGGCATTGGGAGATGTTCAGTGGATTGTTCTGAAAACCAAGGTTTTTGGCACTGGAAACAAGGCTCCTGGTTGTGCAGTATGTGCACTGCACAGATGTGCTTGCCTAAGGAGGCAAGAGGGACTGGGGTGAGCTACTGTGAGATTGTCTCTTCCCACAAAGGCACATGCTTGCAGGACTGCATCATCCCAGAGGAGTACCTCCTAATTTATACCAATACGCCATATAGGCTTGCAATCTCACTGACTGAAAGAGCAAATCAGACTCTGCAACTTTAAGAGTGGCAGAATATAAAGACAATGCAATTGAAAGGAATACTTCTCTTTGTGAAAAGTTTTCACTTGTCAATTAATAGGCAATCTGGCTTTAGGGAATTTATTATCAATTAGGAGTAAGAGGAACTTGAATGCATCGTGCTTTTTGTTGTTTACTTATCCTCAATTACTATTTTTTAAAAATATAGGGGGTTTTGGGGGAGGGTTTTGAGTTGGAGTCTCACTCTGTCACCCAGACTGGAGTGCAGTGGCCATTCCCGGTCACCACAGCCTCGACCTGCTGGGCTCCGGCGATCCTTCCGCCTCAGCCTTCCAACTAGCTGGAACTATAGGCGCGCGCTACCACGCCCGGCTAAATTTTTTGACTTATTGTAGAGATGAGGTCTCTCCGAGCCACCGAGCCCGGCTAAAAAATTATAGGATTATACAATTTAAGATCTGAAGGTTAGTCATCTACTGATTCAACAAATTTTTTTGAGCATTTAGTACAGTTACATGCTTGCTATGGACTGGGCACTAAAAACTGTAATAAAAGTGGCCAATGTCAAATATCTATTCAGTTGCAGATTTTTCATCTACCTTATTATTCTGTCAGAAACATGAAGAGGAGCCGGGCTTGGTGGCTCAACCTGTAATCCCGCAGTTTGGGAGGCTGAGATGAGTGGATTGCCTAAGACCACGGGTTCGAGACCCACCTGGGCAACTTAGCGAGACCTCATCTCTATAATAAATCAAAAAAGTTAGTTGGGTGTGGTAGTGCGCGCCTGTAGTTCCAGCTACTTGGAAAGCTGAGGCGAAAGGATCGCCGGAGCCCAGCAGGTCGAGGCAGCGGTGTCCGGGAGCGGCCACTGCACTCCAGTCTGGGCGGCAGAGTGAGATTCTAACTCAAAAAAAAAAAAGAAACATGAAGAGGCAAAGTGATCATTTTATGCAATTGTTTTATCCATTTCACTCTTTGGCTTCCACTGTGATCTTATATGGCCAGTTTTTCATCACCAAAGCTGTCATTTTTTTTAGGTGTGTTTTTTTTTTTCTCTCTGTTTCCACCCACCACAAATAGACCATCAGTTATTTCTGGGAGCACCACTGCTAAATGTTTCATAGATTCAATGCACACAATCATATGTGTGAAAAGAAAGATTGATGATGGCTCCTACGAAAGGCACAGACAAGACTTGTCACAGTTGTCACATGGATATGGCGGTTGTCTCTGTATAAATTGTTTCTAATCAGAATTAAAGAACCAAAGTTTAAAAATACTTTAGTTTGAGGCTGGCACAATGGCTTGTGCTTGTAGTCCCAGCACTTTGGTAGGCCAAGGAGGGAGGATTGCTTGAGCCTAAGAGTTCAAGACTAGCCTAGGCAACATAGCGATACTTCATCTCTACAAAAAATTAGCCAGCACAAATTATAGGCTTACACCTATATTCACAGCTACTCAAGAGGCTGAGGTCGAAGGATCACCTGAGGCCAGGAGGTCAATGCTGCAATGATCCACGACTATGCCTCTACACTTCAGCCTGGGTGACACAGTGAGACTCCAACTAAAAAAAATTACAAAATACAAAATACTGTAGTTTGCTATACGAGGTCTGACTGTAAGTTCATGAACTTGCTGCTGTGTGCTTATGTTAGCAGCACTGTACAGACAACTCAGTAAGGTTTCATAACCTTGGTATATCAGTGTCTCTCAGCTGTGCTTGTGTGCATGTGTGGGGGTGTCTTGCTGAGTGGTATTCATTATTGTTGTCGCATGGTTTTTGTGTGCCATCATGAGAATGTTGGAGCTTGAATTAGAGCAACAAACATTAAATTTCCTGTTAAACTTGGCAAAAGTGAAAGTGAAGTCAGGGACATGTTAGTCGAAGTTTATGGGGATAATACCATGAAGAAAACGGCAGTGTACAAATAGATTAAACATTTTTCTGAGGACAGAAAAAGTGTCACTGATGAAGAGAGGTCAGGACGGCCAGTAACAAGCAGAACTGCTGAAAACATTTCAAACATTAATCAAATTGTGCGTCAAAATCATCGGCTGACTGTGAGAAGCATAACAGACCAAATAAACATCAATAGAGAAACAAGAAAATCGTAAATGAAAATCTTGGCATGAGACAGGTGTGTGTAAAAATGATCCCAAAGGAACTCTTGTATCACAACAATGCACCAGCTCACACAGCCCTGTATGGGAGTTTTTAGCCAGTAAACAAATAGCTATATTGGAACACCCTCCCTACTCACCTGATCTGGCCTCCAGTGACTTTTTTCTTTACCCAAAAGTAAAGGAAATATTGAAAGAAAGACATTTTCATGACATTCAGAACATCAAGGGTAATGCGACGACAGCTCTGATGGCTATTCAGAGTTCCAAAATTGCTTTGACAGGTAGACTAGGCACTGGTGTCAGTGCACAACTTCCCAAGGGGAATACTACAAAGGTGACCATAGTGATATTCAGCAATGAGGTATGTAGCACTTTTTCTAGGGTGAGTTCACGAGCTTAATTGTCAGACCCTCTGCATGTGTATATTAGAGATGCTTTCAGGTTATCCCTATGAAAATGTCATTCCCACATGTGAGAAGAGAAGAAAGGGTGGAGTTACAGCTATGTACAAGAAACTGCAAATACTGTGTCTATGCCACAGCCCCTAAGTCAGGAGCCCAGGGAGGATGGCATATCTGTGAACATCACCTGTGAGCCATTGTGTGTATTGTAGAGAGAAGTAGTTAGGAGCTTAAGGGTTTATGATGTCATTTCTTCTTCTCTTTCTTCCTGTCTCCTTTCTTCATGTAATCCTGTTCCTTTTCTTCCTCGTTTCTCTTTTGGCTCCCACATTGGGTCGCTGACAACTGTACCAAGATCATATCAATACAATTTGTATTTAATGGACAACTTTACACTTGTGTTCTTATCCCAGTGTCTGGGATGCACACCCTCTTTTCCACTCCCCCTTGCCTTCCTCTCAGATGCTACAGATTGGGAACACCCTGAGGAAGGGGAGCAAGTCCTATGCTCATTTGTATATATCCTTTGACTATAGTATAGTGCGTAGTTGCTCAACACATCTTTCTTTTACAAGTAAATGAATAGGAGGTAATGGAAGGTAAAAGAAACCTTCATTCTATTAGCGATATTTACTTAAAAATTCTGTAGTCATGCACAAAGGTTAACTCCAAATGGATCAGAGACCTAAATGTAAAACCTCAAACCATAAGAACCTTAGAAAATGAAGGACATATCCTCATGGAAATCGGAACTGGCCTCCAATTTCTGAACAAAACCCAAAACCCACAGGTCATACAAGAGAGGATAGACAAGTGGGACCTTATTAAACTGACAAGCTTCTGCAAAGCCAAAGAAACCATCAAGAGAGCAGGGAGACAGCCTACAGACTGGGAAAAAATATTTGCCAACACTAGGTCAGACAAAGGCTTAACATCTTTGATCTACAAGGAACTCAAACGTGCTGAAAAGAAAAAAATAAACAACTCCATTATAAAATGGGCAAAAGACATGAACAGACACTTCACAAAGGAAGACATCCGAGCAGCCAACAGACACATGAAGAAATGCTCAGCCTCACTAATCACCAGGGAGATGCAAATCAAAACCACACTGAGATATCACCTAACTCCAATCAGAATGGCAATTATCAACAACTCAAAAAATAACAGCTGCCGGAGAGGGTGTGGACAAAAGGGAACACTTCTACACTGTTGGTGGGAGTGTAAACTAGTGCAACCTCTGTGGAAATCAGTGTGGCGATTCCTAAAAGCTCTAAATATCTACCTCCCATACGACCCCGCAATCCCCCTAATGGGAATATATCCGGAAGAACACAAATCACCCTACAAAAAAGACACCTGCACATGTATGTTTATCGCAGCATTGTTCACAATAGCAAGAACCTGGAAGCAACCATGCTGCCCATCAAAAGAGGATTGGATTAAAAAAATGTGGTACATATACACAATGGACTACTATGCAGCCATAAAAAAGAACAAAATCATGAATTTTGCAGCAACCTGGATGGAACTAGAGTCTATAATACTGAGTGACCTCTCACACAAACAGAGGTCCGTGTATCACATGTTTTCACTCATATAATGGACCTTGAACATCCAATCTAATACTATAAGAAAATGACTGACAGTAGTGAGAAACTATGGCGGGGAGGGAGATGGGATTAATGGACAAATATCTGTCTGGGGATGGGGAAGCACCTCTAATCAATAGGGTGCCTGAATGAAACATATTTGTATACCTAACCCTTAACTGTACCCCACAACATCATAATAAAAAAATATTGATTATTAAAAAAGAAAAAGAAAAATTCTGGAGTCAATGTGCCCAAATATTAACATTTTCCAAATCAGGTTGGTAGAGATACAAATATACATAATCTTATTCTCCATACTGTTTTTCCTGTTTGGAAATTTCCATAATACTGAAAAACCAAGATGAGTGATGTGGGTGATAGCAGTATGATGAATGCCTTTCTTCAAGGATGCCATTATTTAGTCAGAGAATTGTTCCAAGTGCATATGATTGGAGAAGTCTATTGGATCATACACTTTTAGAAGTTAACTAGCTAGATGTAAAAATAAATAAAAAGCAGTAAGTAACTCTGAAACTAGAAAAGCAGGAATTGACACTACCTATCCAGTTTGTAGGGTATTCAAGGAATCAGCAGATAAACACTTTCTGATACATATCCAGCCTCTATGAAGCAGGAAATATGATCAAGAAGAACTGGATAGAACTGGGCAGCAGGATATGATCTAGCTAAACACCCGGGGGTTGGTAGAAGGTCTATAGGCAATTGTGGCAAAATACCTTATTGGCTGGGTGCAGTGGCTTGCGTCTGTAATCCCAGCATTTCAGGAGGTGGAAGTGAGAGAATTACCTGAGTCCAGGGGTTCGAGACCAGCCTGGGCAACTTGATGAGACTTCATCTCTACAGTAAAATTTTTTTTTTTTTGAGTTGGAGTCTCACTCTGTCACCCAGACTGAAGTGCAGTGGCCGCTCCCGGCCACCGCAGCCTCGACCTGCTGGGCTCCGGCGATCCTTCTGCCTCAGCCTTCCGAGTAGCCAGAATTACAGGTGCGCACTACCACGCCCGACTGATTTTTTGATTTATGGTAGAGATGAGGTCTCGCCTGCCCAGGCGGGTCTCAAATCCGCGGGCTCAGGCAATCCACTCACCTCAGCCTCCCAAAGGCGCGGGATTACAGGCTGAGCTACCGAGCCCGGCTCTACAGTAAATTTTTTTAAAAATTAGTCAGGCACGGTGGCATGTGCCGATAGTTCCAGCTACTTGGAAGGTTGAAGCAGAAGGATCACCTGAGCCCAGTTGACTGAGGCTGTGGTGGCTGTGAGCATGCCACTGCACTCCAACCCGAGTGGCAGAGTGGAGTTTTGTATTTAAGATTAATTCTCTGGCCAAAAAAAATATTACTTCTTATCTGCCTTTTTAGGTCAGCTTTACTCTTTCTTCTCTATCCTGCTTGCTGCCTGGAAGGTTGACCTGTATGGACCACATGGATGAATGCTCATGACTTCTGGCTTCTAGTTGAGTTCATATAAAATCAAAGGGAGGGAGGGAGGAAGGAAAGGAAGATCAGATTGCTTAAGTCCCTTGTTTCCTTCCTGTAAGGTTGTTTCCAACTGGCCATGTTCCTCAACTGAAAGTCACTGCTCCCCTCTCAAGCAACCCTACATGACTCTGCATGCTTCTACACCCATGCCCCCACCCCCACCATCTCCTCTTCCCTTTGGGTCCAGAGCTCATTAAGAAGCATCAGCGCAGCCTGTCATCCTGTGCTTTGGGAGGCTGAGGTGAGTGGATTGCCTGAGCCCACAGGTTCGAGACCCACCTGGGCAACTTGGCGAGACCTCATCTCTACAATAAATCAAAAAATCAGCTGGGCGTGGTAGCGCAGGCCTGTAATTCCGGCTACTCAGAAGGCTGAGGTGGAAGGATCGCTGGAGCCCAGCGGGTTGAGGCTGTGGTGGCCGGGAGCGGCCACTGCACTCCAGTCTGGGTGACAGAGTGAGACTCCTACTCAAAAAAAAAAAAAGAAGAAGCATCAGATGCCTGCATACATACACCTTAGGAAATAGTTCCTTTGTATATAAAGCACCCCCAAATGATTCTCTTCTGAGTGTATCATCTGTCTCCTGTTGGGACTTTGATTGATCAAGGGCCTGGGCCATGATATCCAAGTTTTAACTCTTCACCAGTAGTTAGTGCCAAGGTCTCCACCCTTCACTGAGCAGACTCCAGAAGAGAACTTCAGAGAATTAACATTTTTTTAAAAGTCGGAGTCACACTCTGTTGCCTAGGTTGGAGTACAGTGGTACAATCACAGCCACTGCAGTCTCAGCCTGCTGGACTCAGGCAATCCTTTCACTTCAGCCTTCCAGTAACTGAAACTACAGGTGCACACCACCACGCCCAGCTAACTTTTTGATTTATTGTAGAGATGAGGTCTCGCCATGTTCTCCAGGCTGGTCTTGAACCCGTGGGCTCAGGCAAACCTCCCTCCTCTGCTACTGGGATTACAGGTGTAAACCACCACGACCAGCCAGAGAGTTAACTTTTTGTTTTTGTTTTTTTTTTGAGTTGGAGTCTCACTCTGTCACCCAGACTGGAGTGCAATGGCCGCTCCCGGCCACCACAGCGTCCGCTTGCTGGGCTCCGGTGATCCTTCCACCTCAGCCTTCCAAAGAGCCAAAACTATAGGTGAGCCCTACCACGCCCAACTAATTTTTTTATTTTTATTGTAGAGATGAGGTCTCGCCAAGTTGCCCAGGTGGGTCTCGAACCCGCAGGCTCAGGCAATCCACTCACCTCAGCCTCCCAAATCGCGGGATTACAGGCTGAGCCACCGAGCCCGGCTGAGAATTAACTTTAAATACGAAACTCCTATCTATACCTGGTGTCCTCTGTTCTCTGTAACTCATTTCATCCTCTTTTCTACCATCAAGTTATAGAAACAAATGTTAAATGACTGCAAAACACTTGAAAACATATTGTAGGCATAAATAATTACAAGCATCCTTTAATAAATTCCAGCTTTTGAACACTTTTGGTCACTTTGTGATCTTCATATTAATACATGACTATATTTTAATAATCGGAGGGGAAAATCTAAACATTTAGTCTACCTGCTAATGATGAAAAAAGAATATGTATGATTTGGTTAATTTGAAATATTGTGGAAAGCAACAGACAATGGAAATGGTAAGCATCTGGAATAAGGTTAGTGGTCCTGGTCAGGAATGTCTGGTGATATCTAAAGGCCTTTGCACATGCCACTTCCTCTGCCTGGAATATTCTTCCTCTCTCTTTCCACTCTTGATCTGGCTAATGTACTCTGTTTAAATGTCATAATCTCAGATAAGTCCCTGATTCTTATCTAAGTCAATCCCCCTCCCCATTAATTTATTTGATAGAATCCAGTTCTTTTCCTTCTTGGTGCTTATCACAATATAAAAGTATGTATTTACATGTGTGTTGTTTGCTTAATGTTCATCTCACCCTTGAGGACAAGATCCAAGTTTGCTTGGTTCTTCCATTATATTTGCAATATCTAGCTCAGTGTCTATCAGTATTGAGAGGCCAATCATGAGTCATCAAATAAATGCTCAAAATTCTTAGGAAGGAAGAAACTGTGCATTTATAAATTATAATTCCATTTATACTACTGCTATAAAGAAAGTGTTTTAAAATTATTATTGTTCTCTGGATAAATTATTAAATAAGGTTATATCTACTGTAGATTGAATCTATGCTTCACTTTGTTCATGAAGAATTAGCTAAGATGATTAATAATGTTTTATATATTCTACTGTTAGATTTGATCCATTACCTGCTTCACATACAATTCATGCTAGTTCACATGTGTAAAGTAGGCCGAAAGCATTCAGCCTAAGACGTGCTGTCATTAATAGTCTTTTAAAAAATAAGTATTTCCTTAGCCAGGTGCGGTGGCTGAAGCCTATAATCCCAGCACTTTGGGAGGCCGAGGTGAGAGGATTGCCTGAGTCCAGGGGTTCAAGACCAGCCTGAGTGACTTGGTGAGACCTCGTCTCCACAATAAAATTTAAAAATTAGCCAGGCACGGTGGCGCATGCCTGTAGTTCCAGCTACTTGGAAGGCTAAGACGGAAGAATCGTCTGAGCTTGGCAGTTCGAGGCTGTGATAGCCATGAGCGTGCCACTGCCCTCCAACCTGGGAGACAGAGTGAGACTCCAACTCAAAAAAAAAAGTATTTTCTTAAAGTTACAAATGACTAGCTTAGTAGTCATCTGTTTGATACAGTAAGGGATGCCTGCTATTTTTGCCTACCCAGTTTCCTTTCCCTCTTCTTTAGGTTATAGACAAGGACTGCCCTATATGGCCTTTCAGGTTGTACACTGCACAACTCCAGGAGGGCCCATTTAACTAGATCAACCATAAAATAGAGTCTGGAACTGTGCAACATGATGGCCCTGACAGAACTCTTCTTTTTGGTAAATGTTCCTCATCCATCCACCCAGTCCAACCTGTGGGTCTGCTCTTTCCACAGAGGACGTCATGTGATTCAGGCCAGCCAATTGGAATACTGTCTCTAGAAATCATCATTGATAACTACAGGCTGAGGCGTTTAACCCAAGAAAGCCATAATAAAGTACCTTGGGAAGCTGGGGGGGATTATATAGGTGGTAGAAGAAAGATAATGTCTCCTGAGATTTCCAACTCCAAGAAGCATGAAAGGCTAGAGTTGCTAGGGGTTTCTTTACCACAGTACAACAAAGTGTTGCCTGCAAATGAAGTCAACAGAGGAAAGCAGAGTTGAAGGAGAAAAGAAGACAAATTCTTTTTTTTTCAGTGCCACGATCATGGTTCACTGCAGCCTCGACCTCCTGGACTCAGGCAATCCTTTCACCTTAGCCTTCTGAGTAGCTGGGACTATGTGTACATGCTACCATGTCCGACTAATTTTTTGAGATTTTTTTTTTTTTGAGTTGGAGTCTCACTCTGTCGCCCAGACTGTAGTGCAGTGGCAGGCTCACGTCCACCGCAGCCTTGACCTGCTGGGCTCAGGAGATCTTTCCGACTCAGCCTTCCAAGTAGCTGGAACTATAGGCATGCACCATCATGCTCAGTGGGCCTCCATGGCCGGCTCCCAACAGCCTGGCTAATTTTTCTTGATTTACTGTAGAAATGAGATCTCGCCAAGTTGCCCAGGCTGGTCTCGAACTCATGGGCTCAGGCAATCCTCTTACCTTGGCCTCCCAGAGTGCTGGGATTATAGGTGTGAGCCACCGTGCCCAGCCTAATTTTTTGAGTCTTTGTAGAGAGGAGGCCTTGCTATGTCTCCTAGGGTGGTCTCAAACTCCTGGACTCAAGCAATCCTCCCACCTCAGACTCCCAAAATGCTGGGATTATAGGTGCAGGCCACCTTGCCTAGCCAGGAGACAGATTGACAAAACGGGTTGATTTCCAGGTTCCAGCTTTGTCTAAATTACTCGTGGGCTTGTTGGTTATGTGAGCTAATAAATTCCCTCACTTGCTTAAGAGAGTTTGCGTTGGACCTTTGTCACTTGCAATCCCAAGAGTCCTGGCTAATACAGAAGCATAAGCAAAATCACATATCAGGAACTTGGAGCTTGTTTTCTGCTTAACAGAAAACTGAATATCTGTGACAATGATGATGTCATTTCCCTGCCTATAGCCCTCCAATGCCTTCTCATCTTATACAGAGAAAAAGCCAGCTGTCCACACATGGCCCATAGGTCCCACTATGGTCGGGTCTTCTCTCCTCCTCCTTCCCCTACTTTGCTCACTGTACATCAGAAACCCTGCTCCCGTGTTCCTTACACTTGTCAAGCACACTGCCACCAGAGGGCCTTTGCACATGCACTTTCCTCTGCCTGGCATATGCTTCTCCCTGGTAACTGCTTGACTTAATTCAGTTATCTGTTCATATGTCAACTTCCTTCACCCCCTTCTAAAATCTTACTTTTCCTCTCTGTATTAGTTTCCTAGGGCTGCCATAATAAAGTACCATAAACTGGTGTCTTCAACAATAGAAATTTGTTGTCTCACAGTTCTGGTGGCCAGAAATCTGAGATCAAGCTGTCAGCAGAATGGCTGGTTCAGAGGGCTGTGAGGGAGAATCTGTCACTTGCCTTTTGCTCAGCTTCTGGTGGTTTTCTGGCACTCTTTGGTGTTCCCTGGCTTGTAGAAACATCACCCTCTCTCTGTCTTTCTCTTCACATGGCTTCCTCCCTGTGCTCATATCAGTGTCCAAATTTCCCCATCGTGTAAGGACACTAGTCATATCAGACTAGAGCTCACACTCATGGTCTCATCTTGACTTGATCACCTGCAAAGACAGTTTCCAAATAAGACCACATTCACAGGTACTGGGGATTAGCCCAACACATAATCCACCCCTCTTAAGTGGATTTTTTTTCTCCGTAGTATGTGTCACCATCTGATATATTATATACTTATGTTTTTACTGGTCAAGTCTGTCTCCATGAACACGTGGATATAATGTTATCTCCACAGCACTTAAAGCAGTGCCTAGTATATAGGAGGCATGCATTCTAATACTTGTTAAATGAGGGAATACTACACAAGGAAATAGGCTCTCCTATTTTAAGATACTGAAGTCCAAAACTTCTTTTTGCATAGTCAACTCTTTGAAGAAAATTAGGTTTCTCGGTTGTCATTCATTTACATATTCCGAGTCTAAAGACTCCATAGAGATCTACCCTAGCATCTCTATCACAAACTACCAAATAGCATTTCTTTGAAAACAGGATAGATAGACATATTCTGAGGAAGAATGGAACTTGGGAATGGGAGCTTGATCATGGATACCTGAAAAAGGATAGAAGTTGAATGAGGTCACCAGGGGTCAAGCTCTGGCAAAACTGAGCCTCTGCCTGGCTTCATTATAAAAGAATGTCAGTGGCCTTCAGTGGAGTTACATTACTTTCATTACCCATTAAAAAGTATTTTTAATGAGAAAGCAAATTTCACCTGCTACAGATGTTAGAAGTGGCCTCTCAGGCATTTACTGAGATGTATGATCTGTGTGTAACTTTACCAGGTTGTATTATCATTATCTGTCCTTCATCTGGTGCTTCTACTAGAATAGGAGCTGAAGGGCAGAGGACTGTGGCTTTGCTAACCTACAGACAGTCAAAGACAAATGGTAATTAAAAGAGACTACTTGTAGCATAAACATGCTAAAAAGAGCTAAGAGCTCTTGCTTACATAAGGCTTTTATAAACCAGTAAGAAGACAAATGACCCAGAGGATCAAAGGAAGTGCAGATGCCATATAAACATATGAAAAGGCGCTCAATCTTGCCAGTAGCCAGGGAAATGCAAATTAAAATGAAAATACAAATGATTTTTTTGCTCATCTGCAGTTGAAAAGATTGATGACTTTCAGGCTGATGATGTGCAGATAATCAGACACTCAGACTTTTGGGACTGAGACACTATGTGGAACTACATGTTCAAATTCAAAATATGCTTACCCTTTGACCTGAAGACAACCTTCTTACTGATGCATATTAATACAACTCCAGAATTTCAGTGTAGGTGCCATTTGGTTTTAAACAAATCAAGAATATTACATTTCTTTTATTTTCTTTTTTTGGGGGGGTATCAGGATCTTACTCTGTCACCCAGGCTGGAGTGCAGTGGCACAATCAAGGCTCACTGCAGCCTCTAACTCCTGGGCTCAGGTGATCCTTCTCCCTCAGCCTCCTGAGTAGCTAGGACTACAGATGTGCACCACCATGCCCGGCTACTTTTTGATTCTTTGTAGAAATGAGATTTCACTGTGTTACCCAGGCTCCTTCCGCCTGGCCTCCCAAAGTGCTGGAATTACAGGCATGAGTCACCATGCCTGGCCTTGATATTTCCTATACATTTGAATTTATGGATAAAGTTTCTGCTCTCTGCAGAATTAATTATTGATTATACATTCCAATCAACATTCATGAAATGTCAACTAGGTGGTACCTGAATCCCTAAAATTATGTTCTAGGAAATTAGGACATTAAGATTTAAGAAAACAAATCTTCAGCTCCCAAACAACTCCCACCCTAAGCCAGTCTCTGATCTGTGTAAAACTATGCCACAAACTTGAACTTGGAAGGTGAGAGGTCAAAGGGAGTGCTCCAGGAAGGCACCCCTGCATCTAGAGCAGTAACATTCTCATCTTCTGATTCCAAATTTCATTCTGCTCTCACCATCCCTAGCTGTTTCTGTCAGTAATAAGAAGGAAAAGGTGCTACTTTTTAAAGCCAAAATTCCCCACGACCATTTTCTCACATTAAGGTAGAGTAGCTTATCCAAATCCTGGGAAAATACCTGCTGGGCCTGTTTGAAGATGACTCCTCCCACTAGGAAGAAGAGTTATTTTTATGATGCTAAATTGCTCTGCAGAACAAAGTGTAAAGAACCTAGACTTTTCTTTGGTAAAGAGAGAAGGCAAGAAGCAGAGGAATGGATGAGATTTGAAGAGTTTTGAGAGTGAAAGGTGGCGTCTCCTTCAGAAATGTAGTATAAAAGTATAGCTAGCATGTGTCCCTGGAGGCCCAGGAGGTTCTCTGATGCGCCCACAACACTTCACAGCCCAGTCGGAAACAGTGTGGTTGGTGACAGCCTCCAGCTCATAGCTCTCTTGAGACCAGCTTCAACTTTGGAGCTAAGATCCTTCTCTTTCCGGCAAAGCTCCCAGCATTGACGGAGGCAGGCAGTAGACGAGGGTGTAGACACTTACACTGCACAGAAGACTCTAATACATGATCTGTACTTGGAGCTGCCCTGGCTTTGCCAAAGCCTTTGTCTCTGCATGGGCCCCATGGCTCCCCCTGCCCAAGCCTGCTTCCCTCCCCTTTGCCTCTTGACAGCTTTGACTCCCCCACAAAACCCGGTCTCAGTGTCTGCTTCCTGGAGAGCCCAGCTGGCACAGCTAGAGACCTCTCATTTGAAACTGCTGCAGTTTAACACTAGTGGGATTTTTTTTTTAAGACTCTGAAAGGAACTATTTCTCATTTTAATTTCCACTTTGGGAATTAAAACTGGATAGCTGCCAGTTATTCTCTGCAGCATAGTCACTAATTTTAGTTGATGTCTAAAGTTAAATAGTTTTGTCTTAGTGAACGATAACAAATTTCCTCTGGAACATAATCCTTTTCTTTTTTGTTGTTAAAGAGAAACATTTTTAAACCCTGCAAATATATTGCTACAGTACTTTCTAACTTTTGTGAGCAACGGAGTCCTAATTTTAGAAGTAGAAAGGATCTTGAAGTTTATTCTAATTAAAGCTCCTCACTTTGTATAACTGCACCTGTCCATAGAGCCCTGGAAAACTGTAATCTAGGTCTCTAGTTACAAAAGCAAACAAACAAATAATAAGAAGCAACTGTGCAGCTGTCTTTTTTTTTTTTTTTTTTTTTTTTTAGTTGAAGTCTCACTCTGTTGCCCAGGCTGGAGGGCAGTGGCATACTCACAGCCACCCCGGCGTCGACCTGCTGGACTCAGGCAATCCTTCTGCCTCAACCTTCCAAGTAGCTGGAACTACAGACACACGCTACTACATCTGGCTCATTTTTTATTTATTTTGGAGAAAGGTCTCACCAAGTTGCCTGATCTGGTCTTGAACCTGCAGGCTCAGGCAATCTACTTACCTCGGCCTCCCAAAATGCTGGGATTACAGACTGAGCCACCGAGCCCGGCTGCAGCTGTCTTAATAAAAAGTATTTATGTTCCAAATTATTACAAACTCTGTTTGTATTTTTTAGAATTATATTGGTAATTCCCAATTAGATAAGCTAGCATTTAAGCAAAAGATAAAGTTCAGTTTTTAGGATCTAATTTTTTTCAATTGAATATATTTTTCTTTTCATGTTTTCAATTTATGAATTGTGCTTCTTAAAGGTCCAACTAAATTTCTTTTTCAGAAAGGCAACCTCCCTCACATCGGGCCACTTGGCCCTCCTAACCTTTTTGCAATCATCTTGATTCAATGCAGTGTATTTGAGGGTGGGGTATTCTGTATGTTGTTAAGAAGAGAAAAAAAAACACTTTAAAAATGTGTAACTTTCAAAAGAAACAATAGTTTTTACTTTCTTAATAAACTTTTAAATATATTAAGGAAGAAATTGACATTTAAAATGAGTGTTCTGTGTGTTTAATAGGAAAACATATTTATCAGCTTCCTTTATTCTCTAAACACTCCTTTCTCTGCCCTCTTTTGAGATCTCTGCTGAAATTACATCGCCACTTGGCCCTTTCTCCTTTACAAAAAGGAGAAGCTCAACTTCCTACCCAGACACTTAACCTTCATTAATCCACTTTCTGTCCGGGTGGCCTGGAGCAGACGAGGTTATGGTGAGATTTCTCAGTCTCTTAGGAAGACCACTGCCCCTAAACCTTTCTCTGATGCTGCTCTGGGGATCTCTTCAGCACCATCGACCCTCTCTTCCCCATAACCCTCTGACCCAGTAGCTCCCAGGGCAAGATGGCTGGGTGATCTAAATCCAACTATATCTGGTTTCTGTCAGCACCATGGAACAGTCAATTTATCTACACAAAAGGGTGGTTATAGCTACAGATTACATGCAGATGGTTGGGCATCTCTTCTGTGCTTCTAAAACTGAAGCAGAGTATTTCCAAATCGAAGGCAATTATGTGGGTGAGTGATATTTGCTTATGTATGGATGTGTATATGTATGTGTTGGCTAACAGTGGTAATGTCCATGTTCACAAGAAAGGAGTTCAGGATATTTCTACACCTACATATATAAACATGTTAGTATAGCCCATATCCAAAATGGAAAATTGTTTTCTAGTCTAAATCTTTAAACAAACAGTTAAATGGGCATTAACCAATAATATTAATTACTGTTTAAGTACTAGCACAGGATAAATAAAATTCCTTTTAAAGAGCTTGTGATCTAAACAAGACATATTGAACTGACACATATAAAAATTAGCTGGCAGGGCATGGTGGCTCACACCTATAATCCCAGCACTTTGGGAGGTCAAGGTGAGAGGATTGCCTGAGCCCACAGGTTTGAGATCAGCCTGGGCAACTTGGCAATACCTTATCTCTATAATAAATCAAAAAGGTAGCTGGGCATGGTGGTGCATGCCTGTAATTCTAGCTACTTGGAAGGCTGAGATGGAAGGATCACCTGAGCCCAGCAGGTCAAGGCTGTGGTGGTCGTGAGTATGCCACTGCCCTCTGAGTATGCCACTGCCCTCCAGCCTGGGTGACAGAGTAAGATTCCAACTAAAAAAAAATTATCTAAGAAAAAGCTGGAAGGCTCGGTGCAGTGGTTCAAGCCCGTAATCCCAACTCTTAGGGAGGCTGAGGTGAGAGAATTGCCTGAGCCCACGGGTTTGAGACCAGCCTGGGCAACTTGGTGAGACCTCATCTGTACAATAAATCAAAAATAAATAAATAAATAAGCCGGGGCTACTTGGAAGGCTGAGGCGGAAGGATCACCTGAGTCCAAAAGGTTGAGGCTGCAGTGTCTGTGAGTGTGCCACTACACTCCAGCCTGGGCAGCAGAGTGAGACTCTTGACTCAAAAAAAATAAAAAAGAATGACAAGAAAAACCTGGGCTTCAGCATCTGGGGAAGGAACTGGTTTTAGAATCTGCCTCTTGTTGCTCTTACCCAAGCTGGGATTATTCACAGTTTTTTGTTACACACCTGAAATGGATAAGAATTGATGATGATCATCTTTAATTCATTATGCATTATTAAATAATAATGTACTTTCCCAATATCAACTAGATATTCTTAGCTTATGGTAAAGGAGAGGAGGAGGGTAAGAAAGTGCAGTGCTGGAAGGCCATCTGGCCCAGGGCCACATTTACAAAGGGCTATGAATTTAGGCAACTTTATTGCTGCCAAAGGAGGTAACACAAAGGTACTCTGATGGGATTGAAAGAAGACACCCTTCATCCAAATCTAAAATTGAGATCCATGACTAAACTACATCACTTTAATATACCGGGGAATTTCTCTTAACTTTATTTTGTTATAAAGATGTGGGGTACAAGTTAGGATTAGGTACATAAGTAGTCTAGGTGCAGGTGAAGTTTAGTCCTCCAACTGGTCCTCACTTCCCCTGGTTTAGGACCAGGTACCCTTAGTGGTGTTATGTGTCTCCCCTCCTCTGGCATATACCATGGATTTTTAAAAGTAAATCTTACCCTCTGGCTAGCACAACTATTTTGTGTTGTACTTTTTTTTGTATTAAAGGTATTAATTTGTTAAAACGTAAACATTCAAATCATCACAATTTTTTAAACTTTATTTTTGTGTTCAAAAAAATGTTAATATACAAGGAATTTCCAAAAAATGGAGGCTATTTGGCTCTCTCTCAGCCATTGAGAAGCCCAGAAATCATTTGGTTAGAGTACAAATATTTCCAGGAGGTAGCAGGAACATTTTTGAATAAGCTTAAGTAGTCGTAGTACAAGAAATCTGGAAAGAAGGAAATGGTAGGAAGGAATAAGATGTATGCTTCAAATGCAAACTCAATGCATGCTTTTTTTTTCTTTTTTGCCTGTATATTGGATTTTATGGACTCCAAGCAAGGAGTCTTTTATTCTTTTTTTTTTGAATTGGAGTCTCACTCTGTCGCGCAGACTGGAGTATAGTGGCTGCTCCCGGCCACCACAGCCTCGACCTGCTGGGCTCCGGCGATCCTTCCGCCTCAGCCTTCTGAGTAGCTGGAACTACAGGCATGCGCTACCACGCCCGGCTAATTTTTTGATTTGTTGTAGAGATGAGGTCTTGCCAAGTTGCCCAGGCGGGTCTTGAACACATGGGCTCAGGCAATCCACTCACTTCAGTCTCCCAAAACATGAGATTACAGGCTGAGTCACCGAGCCTGGCTGAGTCTTTTATTCTTCCTGTCCCAACATGTTAATACATATTTAAGATACATTCATATGATATTTGTACCTTTAAAACATGCTTTTAAAGTCTGAAGTCACTAGCTTGCCTTGATAAACTTACAGAAATAGTATGTGTGTAAAGTTGTGAATGTCCAACCAGAGTAAACTATATGATGATGAACAAGTGTTCTTGGACACCAAGTCCTAGAGTCTGAAAATAAAACCAAATATATAGGGATTTTTTGAAAGATAAGTCTTACAGGGATGTCCTAAAGAAGAAAGGAGTGCCAACTAAAACAATAGGAAAGTCAACTCTCATGAGTAAGAAGAGATTAATTCTGGGGGCAGGTCAACAGAGGTCATCATTTGAACCAAAAATATCTTGAAAGGGAACTTCTTCCTCTTGTCTGCCTGGTTCCTGGAATCGCATTGTCTCTTGGGGAAGCATTCATAGTGACTTCAGCAAAACCATTTTGGTTCTTCTTACTTAACAGGCTGAAATATGAAGCCAGCTGTCCAGTTGGGGTAGGAAAATTCTATCTTTGAGACCGACAGGAATTGGTCTAACTAAAGGCATGTGGAGAAGAAGAGCGGGGAGAAAAAGACATAGTGTGTGCACCAAAGGAGAAAGGAGTTTTGAGTCTGAATTCCACTCTGCAACAGGGTTAAAGTATTCTTACTGGTCCTACTGAAGAGTTTAAAATAAAGACACAATAAAAGGAGGAAGCTCATTTCATCAGTCCTACTCTGAGAAGCCCAGAGTTCTAAACTCAAATACAGTCTATTAAGTAATGATGGCACAAGTTGCCACCTTCTAGGATTCCATAAAATGGAAAGTGGGAGGAAGACAAAAAATTGGCAGTTGTATTCCAGGAAGTGGTATAAAAGACACAGGCGACTAATGGTTTGTTTCATGATGACAAGAAATGTACTTCAAAAGAAACTCTTGTGAATGGTCCTTGAAATCTTTTGGTCTCTGTGTCGCATCTCAAAATGTCTAGCATGGTGGAGGTCTCTCTCAGAGTGACTGTATGCTGTGAATATATAATCTTTTTTTTTTTTTTTGAGTTGGAGTCTCACTCTGTCGCCCCGACTGGAGTGCAACGGCCACTCCCAGCCACCACAGCCTTGACCTGCTGTGCTCCGGCGATCCTTCCGCCTCAGCCTTCCAAGTAGCTGGAACTACAGGCGCACACTACCACGCCCAGCTGATTTTTTATTTATTGTAGAGATGAGGGCTCACCAAGTTGCCCAGGCGGGTCTCGAACCCGCGGGCTCAGGCAATCCACTCACCTCGGCCTCCCAAATCACGGGATTACAGGCTGAGCCACTGAGCCCGGATTATAATCTCAATTATTCCTCACAGCAACACTATGGTTTGAATATTTTTATTTTCATTTTACAGAGAAAGAAACTGATCTCAAAGAGACATGCCATTTGCCCAAGATTGGGAGGAAAAATTGGGATTTAGATCAATCTGAACCTAAAAATCTTGTTATTTCTATACTGTCATTCTGTGTCAATGTTATTGACTTTAATCACTACTTGCTGATTGACTGGACTCCCCCCCACCTTTTTCTTTTTTTCTTTCCTTTTTTTTTTTTTTTTTTTGAGTGAGAGTCTCACTCTGTCACCCAGGCTGGAGTGCAGTAGCACGCTCATGGCCACCACAGCCTCGACCCACTGGGCTTAGGCAATCCTTCTGCCTCAGCCTTCCACAGGTGTGTGCCACCATGCCTGGCTAAATTGTTGTGTTTTTTGTTGTTTTTTTTTAGTTGGAGTCTTACTCTGTCACCCAGGCTGGAGTGCAGTTGTATGCTCACAGCCACCACAGCCTTGACCCGCTGGGCTCAGGTGATCCTTCTACCTCAGCCTTCCAAGTAGCTGGAAACACAGGCATGTGCCACTACACCCAGCTAATTTTTTGATTTGTTTTAGAGACGAAGTCTTACCATGTTGCCCAGGCCAGTCTTAAACCCCTGAGCTCAGGCCATCCTATCGTCTCTGCCTCCCAAAGTGCTGGGTTTACAGGTATGAGCCACTGTGCCTGGCTAACTTTTTAATTTATTGTAGTGTTGAGGTCTCGCGAATTTGCCCAGGTTGGTCTCAAACCCCTGGGCTCAACAATCCTCCTGCCTCTGCTTCCCAAAATGCTGGGATTACAGGCATGAGTCACTGTGCCCAGCTCCAACTACCCCTCTTAAAGGGGAATCAACCAGGCTTGAAGCTCAGAATTATCTTTGATCCTTCCAAGCAATAATTTCACCAATGTTTACTGAGTTCCTACTAAGAGCTAGCCATCGGGTGAAAGAACAGAACAGACAACCCTCACAGAACAGACAGTTCATATATGGAATCAGTTGCCAAATTTTACAGGGTTCGTGTATCATACATTTGTTCCCCATCTCTCTTTTCGAACTGTCTCCCCCAGTGCAAGTCATCACTGCTTATTGTTTACCATATGACTGGTCTCTGTTAGGAGTTACGGTCACAGAAGAACCACTTACAGAGTTGTGGGCAGAGTTAGGAACTCAAAAGTAATGGCGAGACACCCAGAAAATAGCAGCAATGGGAAGCCACAGTCACACTGAGGGCTGAGGTATTCCAGAAGCCTGTGGTGAACTGGAGACAGCAGGAGCTGCTCCCCTTGGGAGCTATAATCATGGAGCTAGGAAACCCCACTTTTCTCTCCTCCTGCCATCTAATTGGATGGCACCCCATCTACTTGAGCTCAATCAGAAGCCCACGACCAGGGAGTCAGGTCTGCAGGGTCAGCCTCCCTCTGCAGAGGAGTGAGAAAAGGATTAACCAAGGGTGGATGGAGAATAAGTAGCTCTGTCTCTATTCATTCCTCAGCGAATATACCCTGAATGTGTAGTCCAGACAGGCACAGTGGCTATGGTGGTAACAGTGCTAGGCAGACTGTAGTGATCACCTCCTCTCCTTTCTGGATCTCACAGTTTGGAGGAAGCTGCTGATAGAAACTAAATAAGGCACTAATAAGTCCAATTCAGATGATGTAAATGTAATTAATGCCACTGAATTGCACACTGAAAACCGGTAAAATCAGGCTGGGGATGGTACCTTATGCTTGTAATCCCAGCACTTTGGGAGGCCGAGGCAGGAGGATAGTTTGAGCCTGGGAGTTTGAGACCAGCCTAGGCAACATAGTGAGACCTCGTCTCTACAAAAAAATTAAAAAATTAGGTGGATGTAGTGGTGCATGTCTGTAGTCCCAGCTACTCAAGAGGCTGAGGCAGGAGAATCACTTGGGCCCAGGAAGTCGAGGCTGTGGAAAGCCATGATAGTGCCACTGCACTCCAGCCTGAGCAGTAAAGGGTTGGGGCAGGGCTGCAGAGGGCCACAACAGGGGTGCAGGTTTGTTCCAAGGCAGCAAGAGGCATTGCCCCCAAAGCAAAAGGAAGAGAGGGAAATGAGGGTAGTGGGGACTGGAGGGGATACTATTCGTTACACAATTTGGGGGTCCCAGGGGAATGAGAGCGGAGGTTGGAGGCTTAAGAGAGTAGAAAAGGCTTAAGGTCATCACATGGGAAAGTGAACAGGGGCGTGAGAGTGCCTCTGGGGTGTTGGTTGTGCAGGAGGCTTTTTGAAGGTGGACCCTCTTGACTTTCTCACGCACTCGTTTGCTCTGGAGCGTGACTTTCTCCATCACTGCTCAGCTACTGAAGTCAGATATCTGGAAGGCACAGAAAGAGACTCACCCAGAATTAGGGTTCTCCTGGATGGTACAAAAGCAGAGGTGCAGGAGAGGTTGAAAAGGCAGAGGCTCTGGGGAGTGACTTCTTACCAAGTTGTTCCAGAGGGCCCAGGATTCCGACAGTGGGGAAGAAGTAACAGACTGGGTCAGAGGCTAGGAAGGACAGAGCACTGCTGAGTGTACCTGCCAGGGGAGCCTTGATTCCAATCATGTCCCTCCCTTTGAGCACACCAATGTTTTTTGTGTGAGTCGGTATCTCACTCTGTCATTCGAAGACTGGAGTACAGTGGCATGATCATGGCTCACTGCAGCCTTAACCTCTTGGGCTCGGGAGATCCTTCTGCCTCAACCTCCCAAGTAGATGGATCTACAAGCACGTGCCACCACACCCGGCTAATTTTTTAGTTCTATTTTTTATAGAGACGAGATATTGCTGTGCTGATCTTGAATACCTGGGCTCAAGCAATCATCCCACCTTGGCCTCCCAAAGTGCTGGGATTAGAGGTGTGACCCACCACACCCGGCCTGAACCCAGCAACTTATGATAGACTGAGCTTGCATTAAAAAAACCTTCCCCTAAGCTGTATATGGACTGAGTTCACATTAAAAGCTTTCCCCAGGAGGGCCCTAAAATAGCACTTTAGACCTATCTCCAAATACTTTGCCATCTCCCTCTGATCCTCTCAGTATTCCTACCCAGTGTTGAGCTAAATTGGATCACAAATATCTCCATTGCTTTCCTAACTCTAGATCATTACATATATTTTGCAGCCCCAGGAATCCCCTCTCATGACATAAATTACTCCTTTATCAGTGTTCTATTGGCACTTCATACACATCTCTGTTGCCACACCTGCCATATTTTATTGTAATTGTTTGTTTACATGTGGAGGGTCTGCTGTGCTCATCTGCCCAGCATCCCTTCCTCTTCAACCCCTCCCTGCCGTTGGTAACAGGTCCCCCCTGCCGTTGGAGCACTGCCTCTTCTTCATGCATTGTGGATCCACTGTGACTCTGAAATATGGATCCAGGACCCTCTGACTATAACCATGGCCAGATGACCCAAGCCAGGGCAATCAGCATCTTTTCTCAGGATCACATACATGGAAAATTAAAAGATCTCTCTTGCTTTAAGTCTAATAGTTACAATGAGGAAAGCCAGAAGTTGTGGCCAATCTCCACACCATGCCTTCTAACCACCACCACAAAGAGGAAGCCCAATTGCAATGGGGGAAGAAAAAGGAGACCAAAGCAAGGATCACATTGTTTGAGTTCCAGCTACTCTTATGCCTGACACCACCTCCTCTCCCTTATCAATTGTTTGAGTCAATCAAGTGCCTCTTTTGCTTAAGCCAACCTGAGCTGGTTTTGCTTACTTTCTCCCAAAGGGGTCTGGATGAATACACATGTATCCCCTACTAGTCTCTAAGTCTTCTACTAGATGCAGAGACTTTGTGTCCCAACACCTAGCATCATGGCTGCTCAACAAGGTTAGATAACTGTTGGAATCCTAACAATCATTCCAGGTGTAATTCAAATTTCATTTACAAAAAAAAGTTTTACTGAACCCCCAAACCAATTAGCATAATTCCCAGAATGCTAAAACAAATGCCTGTGACTCCTGGTGGCAATTTATAGATTCTGCTTCTGATTTTAGTTGTTTGGGTCCTTGGTCCTCTCTTCCTACCAAAAGATACATAAATTGGATGCAGGGATTAAGTCTCATAGTAGGTGTTCAATAAATGTTAACTGTTCTAAATTGGACTCCTATGTGCTAGTTGCGCGGAGAACAAAAAGAAAGATAGGTGAGACTGATCTTGAGGGCTCACAGTACATGTTCAACAAATAATGTTGTGACTTGCTTTGTCCTGAATAGAAAATGAATAATAGCCGGGCTCAGTGGCTCAGCCTGTAATCCCGCGCCATTGGGAGGCTGAGGTGAGTGGATTGCCTGAGCCCGCGGGTTCGAGACTCACCTGGGCAGGCGAGACCTCATCTCTACAATAAATCAAAAAATCAGCTGGGCGTGGTAGCACGCACCTGTAGTTCCAGCTACTTGGAAGGCTGAGGTGGAAGGATCGCCGGAGCCCAGCAGGTCGAGGCTGCGGTGGCTGGGAGAGGCCGCTGCACTCCAGTCTGGGCGACAGAGTGAGACTCCAGCTCAAAAAAAAAAGAAAAAAGAAAATGAATAATAGAGAAGAAAGAAAGTAATATATATTCTTTATGGAAAAACAAAGCTCTAGACTGAGAGCAAAAGACATTTTTATCAGGAAATGTCAAAAGAATGCAGAACAAGATGAGAAACATTTTATAAATAGATCAGGAACCAAATATACTAGAAATATAAAACCACTCATAAATAAAGTCAGACACAATAATTCACTGAACATAATTTAACAACAGTAGGAGTCAATAAATTCTTTTTATTGTCTTCAGACCTCTTTCCAGTGAAATAAGGGCAGATTAATCTAATACTCTTTGTGTGTTTCTAACCCTGGATGAACACTATGGCTGCCAAATGCTCTGCTTCTTTAAAGAACACCCCATGGGGCTTGCAGTTCTAGCAGTTCCAGTTCTGTGTTAAACATGGTGGATAACTTTTTTCAACTTTGAGACCTTCAAGGCTCCCCTCATAGAAATTTGCAATCTGCAGATGCTCTGGGAATATCTGTGACTGATTCAAACCAAATCTTTTCCCCATAATGGGATTATACTCAACTTCTCCACATTATTTCCTGCTTCAGAGGTTTAAGGGTCCTGCTCTGGGCAGCCAAATTGAAGCAGAAGTTTATGCAGGAATCCAGGATTCTTAGTTTCATCTTTGGATTGTCTTGAGGGAAAGTACTTGGGCAGATATGCCAAAAGTGATGATGAATGTTATTTCATCAGAAATAGCATTGTTCAGTGCCCTCCATCACCTGAAAACTTTCCTGTTGCAGTTATGATATGGACAGGCCAATGGTTGGCTTCTAACCAGAATGTCATTGAAATATGACATTATCAAGAGGAGGCACCAAAGATTTAGGCCTGATGCTCAACTTTTCTGAATTAGAATAGCTCTGTCAAAGTGGGGGTGATCAGGTTCAGGGAAACAGTTACACTGCCCCAGCACACTTCCTGAGAGGTCAGAAATTCGAGCAGGAATTCATTCCTTCTATTATAATGAAATAAATACAGAAAAATCATGCACAAAAAAATAAGGGGGCCAGGCATGGCAGTTCATGCCTGTAATCCCGGCACTTTAAGAGGCCAGGACGGGAAAATTACTTGAGCCAGGAGTTCAAGACCAGCCTGGGAAACATAGCAAGATCTCATCTCTACAATAAGAAAATTAGGCTGGGCTTGGTGGCTCAGCCTGTAATCTCAGCACTTCGGGAGGCCGAGGCAAGTGGACTGCCTGAGCCCACAAGTTCGAGACTAGCCTGGGCAACATGGTGATCTCATCTCTACAATAAATCAAAAAATTAGCCAGGTGTGGTGGCACATGCCTGTAGTTCCAGCTACTTGGAAAGCTAAGGCGGAAGGATCACCGAAGCCCAGCAGGTTGATGCTGGGGTGGCCGTGAGTGTGCTACGGCACTCCAACCTGGGCGACATAGTGAGACTCCAACTCAAATAATAATAAATAAATAAATAAAAATAAAAGATTAGCCAGCGTGGTGGCATATGCCTGTAGTCCCAGCTACTTGGGAGGTTGAGGTGGAAGAAGCATCTGAGTTCAGGATTTTGAAGCTGCAGTGAGCCATGATCATGCCACTACACCCCAGCCTGGGTGACAGAGTGAGAGCCCAGCTCAAAAAAAAATAAAAAAGAGTAAGGAGATTTTTTTTCATCTTGTATATGTTATGCTCTTTCACATAATTTGAATTTTTTTAACAATGAACATGTTTTACTTTTAGATTAAAATGTACATTTTTACATATATTATCTAATTCTAATTTTAAAAGATTAAAATATGTATTTCAAATTATTGCAAATAATTCATTCAGAGCACCAGGTTTGAGTCTATGAGGGCAGGGACCAAGTCTTGGTTTCCTTTCCCTTTTATCTAAGTGTCTAAGACATTGTAGGTGCTGAATAAATATTTCTGCATGAATGTCCAAATAAGCTTCTTTTTTTTTTTTTTTTGAGTTAGAGTCTCACTCTGTCATCCAAGTTGGAGTGCAGTGACATGCTCACAGCCACCACAGCCTCGACCTGCTAAGCTCAGGCAAACCTTCCGCTTCAGGCTTCCAAGTAGCTTGAATTACAGGTGCATGCCACCATGCTAGCTAACTTTTTTGTTTACTGTAGACATGAAATCTTGCTATGTTGCCCAGGCTGGTCTCAAACTCCTGGACTCAGCTAATCTTGTCTAGGCTTCTCAAAGTGCTGGGATTATAGACAGGAGCCACCATGCCTGTTCATAACTAACACTTGACAAATAAGTAAAATGGAATGTAATAGAAAAAAACCAGAAAAAAACAGGTGTGGTGGTTCACACCTGAATCACAACACTTTGGGAAGTGGATGCAAGAGGATTGCCTGAGCCTAGGGTTTCTAGCCAACCTGGGCAACTTGTCAAGACCTCATCTCTAGATAAATTAAAAAAAACTTACTGGGCATAGTGGCACGCATCTATGGTTTCAGCTACTTGGAAGGCCGAGGCAGAAGTATCACATGAGCCCAGCAGGTCGAAGCTGTGGTAGCTGTGAGTCTGCCACTGCACAGCAGCCTGAACAACAGAGTACGACTCTCACTCAAAACCCACCCCCCCAAAAAAAATAAAAAACAAAAACCAGAGCACGTTTAACAAGGGCATTGTTTCATGAAATTTTGTTTCTGTTTTACATAAACACACACACACACACACACAGACACACACACAAAGTTTGAAAGCCACTGATCTAGCCTGATTTATTCCCTCCTTCCTTCCCTCCCTCCTAGATAGTAGCCACTTCCAAAGGCATCGCCCTCTTTTACTAGAGTGGGCTCCTGAGAGCAGGAATTTTGAGATCCTCACCTTGGAATTGCCAGGGCCCCACAGGATGCCTGTGGCATGCAGCCCATGACTGCTCAATAATACAGGGAAAAGTTTTAATAAAGATTGAGGCAAGCCGGGCTCGGTGGCTCAGCCTGTAATCCCAGCGCTTTGGGAGACTGAGGTGAGTGGATTGCCTGAGCCCGCGGGTTCGAGACCCACCTGGGCAGGCGAGACCTCATCTCTACAATAAATCAAAAAAAAATCAGCCGGGCGTGGTAGCACATGCTTGTAATTCCGGCTACTCAGAAGGCTGAGGCAGAAGGATCGCCGGAGCCCAGCAGGTCGAGGCTGCGGTGGCAGGGAGCGGCCACTGCACTCCAGTCTGGGCAACTGAGTGAGACTCCAACTCAAAAAAAAAAAAGAAAGAGGCAGGCCATTGCCTTGCTAGACTCTGGTGTGGCCATGTGTTCTTTGAGCTATGTCTGTCGTCATGCTTCCCAACTTTGGTACCCCTCCCCTACCTTGGGGAGGTGAACCTTCTGTTTCTTTCTCTCTCTAATTTACTTTTAAATAAACTATATTTCTTGGGTTTTTTTGTGGGTTTTTTTTTTAGTTGGAGTCTCATTCCATCACCCAGACTGGAGCGCAGTGGCATCCTCACAGCCATCCCAGCATCGACCTGCTCGGCTCTGGCGATACTTCAGCCTCAGCCTTCCAAGGACCCAGAATGACAGGTGACCACTACCATGCCTGGCTAATTCTTGATTTATTGTAGAGACGATCTCACCAAGTTGCCCAGGCTGGTCTCAAACATGCAGACTCAAACAATCCACTTGCCTCGGCTTCCCAAAGTGCTGGGATTACAGGCTGAGCCACCAAGCCTGATCTAAACTATATTTCCTAATCTAAAAAAAAGAAAAAAGAAAGAACGAGGCAGCTTTTTATGTAATGAATGGCATACAGATTTCCATAGTAAGTGAAAAAAAGGCAAGGTATATTAGAGTATCTTGCTGCCATTGTGTATGCGTATTTATTGCAGAGAATATATTTGGAAGAGGCTGAGGCAGAAGGATCATACAAAGGAAACTGGTAACAATGGTTGCCATCTGGAGATGGAGTAGAAAAGAGCCTACTATTTCACTGGATGCCTCTTAATTTTCGTGCTATGTGCATGGGTTATCTTATCATTGAAATTAATTATCAGATATTCCTCCAAAATATTTTATAGGCAATGAATATAAGAAAGATAGAATTTATGGCTTCAAAATAGGCCATAATTTATAAAGGCATAATTATTCTTCTTGACTGATTAAAAAAAAAAAAAAGCCTTTTTTTGGTCTGTGAACTTAAAGGTAAACCTAGACTTTCTCTGGTTGACAACAAGAAGGAGAATTTCCTCTCTCTGTAACCAGAGAGCAGCCCAGGCATAAGAGGGAGAAGGGGGTAGACAGAATTTTATTTTCTAAGAAATAAGCAAACCTTCCATCTTTAAGGAAAACCACAGATCCTTAGGGAGGTCTGACTCATGAACACTGGGCAGTCATCAAAGAAGGCAATTGTAACAAAGAACAATCTAAGTTAATTTTGTAACTGTTTAAAGAAGGAGGTTCCTCTTCAGCCAGACCTCTGTCTGGTCTCTCCAAGTTCTTCACCTTATTACAATATTCTTTTATATAAGCCTAATTGCCAGAATTTAAAAAGCTGCTTATTACAGACCTGCGTTCCTATGGCAACAGTAAAATAAATGCCAAAGTGTCTGAAGCGTTGAGAAAAATAATATACACTAATAATAGGTAGTCCTGTGAAGCCTTTTAACAAGACAACTAATTGCGAGCCAGCTATTTCTACACGTTGGAACAAGAATGGCTATGGAGAGCTTCAGACTTTTTAAAACCCAGTAAAATGTCCTTTGTTAAAGTCACTGAAATGATTCTGAGTCAAAAATCAAAAATATGTTTATGGCTACTTTAGGAATATCAGCATAATGCTCCAAGCATATCTGTTAGTGGAAGAAAAAATTATTTTCCCTTTTATACTAAATACTCAAAAATCCGTCCCTCTGTCTCTGTCTCTCTCTCTCTGTCTCTCTCTCTCTCTCTCTCTCTCTCTCTCTCTCTCTCTCTCTCTCTCTCTTGCTTAAGTGCCCACTGAAATCCTGGCAGGGTGAACTTGGCGCCAGGCCAACGCCCGCACTGTGGCTACACAAGCCAGCCATATGTGAAAGCACAGGAAACTCTCCCTTTCTTTTTTGAGTCAGGGTCTCACTCTGTCTCCCAGGCTGGAGTGCAGTGGCATGATCATGGTGCACTGTAGCCTCAAACTTCTGAGCTTAAGCAATCCTCCTGCCTTGGCCTCCCAAAATGCTGGAATTAGAGGTGTGAGCCACTATGCCTGTCCTGAACATGCCCTTTCTGCTGCATCTGTCTTGTTCCTCATCTTAGCATGGAGGATTAACAGGAGAGCTCTGAGATGGGACCTCTCTGTTTCATGTTTTCTGATCATATTATTTCTGAAATCAGTTGTTTTCCAGCATAAATCTTTGTATTAGTTTGCTAGGGTTGCTATAATAGAGCACCACAGACCAGGTGAATGGATGGTTTAAATAACAGAAATGTATTTTCTCATAGTTCTGGAGGCTGGGAAGTCTGAGATGAAGGTGTTAACAGGGTTGGTTTCTCCTGAGGCCTTTCTCTTTGGCATGTGGCCCATCTTCTCCTTGTGTCTTCACATGTTCTTCCTTCTGTACCTGTTGGTATCCTAACCTCCTCTTCTTCTAAGGACACCAGTCATATTGGATTAGGGCCCACCTTAATGACCTCATTTTAACTTAATTACCTCTGTTAACACCCTGTCTCCAAATATAGTGACATCATGAGTTTCTAGGAGTTAAGACTTCAACATACAAATTTTGGGAGGGGCACAGTTCAGCCCATAACATCCTTTCTACTTTCTTGACACTGTGAGCAGCACCACATATTGTATTAGCAATCCAGGATCATGGGAACCCAGACTCCATCACCTCTGCTTTCTTGGGAAAGTTGAATTAGATCAACTATTCAATTATCTGATTCTAGCTAGATAAGAGGCAAAAATAATCCCTAGCTACAAAAAGAAACGAAGGATTTTCATCCAAATAGTCCATTTTAATACTTATAAATTAGTTAAACACATGAAAAAAATATAGATTAGCTCTGAGGGTATCAGGAGAATATCTTAAAGATGGTGTGTGCGTCTCGGCCTGGCTCCTAGATATAGGAAGGGCTGGAGGAGAAAGGGTACTTCCAGAAAAAGAGAGCAGCATTTGTTTCATTGTGTTATGGCTGGTTGTCTCCTTTGTCTGGAAACTCTTGAGGCTTGGGATTGTTATAGTGAATCCACAGTGCCTGGCCCAAGGTCAGTTTAATTTAATGTGATACATAAATGAAATGTGATACATAAATGTGATGCATTGTTTTGACCTTATAGAAGAAACAATTCAAAGGGCGTTAGCGGTGTAGCCTGGAACATTGGAGAGAAGTCAGGGCCAGAGATCCACATTTGAAAGGAGAGGTGATACCTGAAACTGGAATGCTTGATGATGAGTTCTTGAAGGCAAAGGTATACCAAGCAGGTCACATTACTGTTTAAAACCCTAAAATGGTTTTCCAATGCTTTTAGAATAAAGCCTATCTTTTTTTTTCAGGGTTCCTTTGTTTGTTTTAGAGATGGGGTCTTGCTATGTTGCCCAGAATGATCTCAAACTCCATTCTCAATCTTCCAACCTTGGCATTCCAAAGCACTGGGATTACAGACGTGCGTCACTGTACCCAACCAATATAGAGTATGTTCTTTTTTTTTTGAGTTGGAGTCTCACTCTGTTGCCCAGATTAGAGTGCAGTGGCCGCTTCCGGCCACCACAGCCTCGACCTGCTGGACTCTGGCAATCCTTCCGCCTCAGCCTTCCAAGTAGCTGGAACTACAGGCACGCACTACCACGCCCGGCTAATTTTTTGATTTGTTGTAGAGATGAGGGCTCACCAAGTTGCCCAGGCGGGTCTCGAACCTGCGGGCTCAGGCAATTCACTCACCTCAGCCTCCCAAGGCGTGGGATTACAGGCTGAGCCACTGAGCCCGGTTAGAGTATATTCTTTTTTGTTTGTTTGTTTGTTTTTGTTTTTTTGAGTTGGAGTCTCACTCTGTCACCCAGACTAGAGTGCAGTGGTCGCTCCTGGCCACCGAAGCCTCAACCTGCTGGGCTCCGGCGATCCTTCCGCCTCAGCCTTCCGAGTAGCCGGAATTACAAGCGCGTGCTACCACGCCTGGCTAATTTTTTTATTTTATTGTAGAGATGAGGTCTCGCTGCCCAGGCGGGTCTCAAACCCGTCATCTCAGACAATCCATTCACCTCAGCCTCCCAAAGGCGTGGGATTACAGGTTGAGCTACCGAGCCCGGCTTGAGAGTATATTCTTAAAGAAATAAAGTCAAAATCTTCTCTGGACTGTTCTACTCTGCCTTCTTTAATACTCACTTCTAATAGTTTAGTACACATTCTCATACATTGTTGGAGAGTGTGAAATGGTACAACCCCTTTGGAAGAGAATTTGGCAAAATTCATCAGATTACAAATGTAGTACATTTTATGTTAATAAAGTTGTTTTCGAAATTTTCAAATGCATAGACCCTTTAGATAGACTCACATCCATGCAAAATGATGCTATGTACAAGAATATTCACTGCAG
This sequence comes from Cephalopachus bancanus, assembly GCA_027257055.1. Classification (NCBI taxonomy): domain Eukaryota; kingdom Metazoa; phylum Chordata; class Mammalia; order Primates; family Tarsiidae; genus Cephalopachus; species Cephalopachus bancanus. The sequence goes on along the minus strand of JAPVLO010000170.1, from coordinate 290,681 downwards.
CTTTATTTACCATAGGAAATGTTTGGAAATAACCCAAGTGTCTTCCGATAAAGGATGGTTAAATAAACTGTGCTACAGGCACACAATGAAATCTCATGCTGCTGAAAAAAAAAGAAAGGACTGAGGAAGCTCTCCTTGTACTGAGAGAGGAAGATTTCCAAGACAGATTAAGTGAAAAAAACAAAACGAGGTTCAGGGCAGCTGTATGCCCCTTATGTCAGTCAGCAAGAAGTCAAAAGAAGAATGACATATTTAATTTGATTATATTTGCATTAAGAGTCTCTGGAGAAGCCGGGCTCGGTGGCTCAGCCTGTAATCCCAGCACTTTGGGAGGCCGAGTTGAGTGGATTGCCTGAGCCTGCAGGTTCGAGACCCGTCTGGGCAGCTTGACAAGACCTCATCTCTACAATAAATCAAAAAATTAGCCGGGCGTTGTAACACGCGCCTGTAGTTCCAGCTACCTGGAAGGCTGAGGCGGAAGGATCGCCGGAGCCCAGCAGGTCAAGGCTGCGGTGGCCAGGAGCGGCCAGTCCACTCCAGTCTGGGTGACAGAGTGAGACTCCAACTCAAAAAAAAAAAAGTATATATATATGAAGCTATAGATTGAGAGATCTTTTTATTAAGAGAGTTGGTTTTTACTGGTGGTTTGTGTGTTTATCTGTTCCTTTGTTGGCTTCCTGGCTTTTCAGATGTCTGCTTTGGAAGAAAGAAGCAGAGGCAGGGAGGAAAAGAAGAGCTACTTTAAGTGAGACATGCCATTTCCTTAGGCCGTTCATTTTTTGTTGAAGCTTTTGAAGTTTAGGGTTTGCTGCTGTTTAGCTCCAGGACATGTTGTTCACATAAGTGACTAGACGTATAGAGAGGAAAATAAAAGGAGGAAAAATCCCTTCCTGGGTAAGACGTCTGCTGTCACTGCTGCCAAGTGACCTGGATAGGAAGGACTCACTGAGCATAAGCAGGGGAATCTGGAGTTCACCGCCTGCAAGACTTTGGCAGTCAGAGAAGTTACACTGGCTTAAGCCCCTTGTGTGTTCTAGATCTTTTCTTAACCAATTGTGACTTTTTTCTCCCCCTTATCATAAAGAAATCCCTCTAAATGGAAATTTCCAGGCTTTGAATAAAGTAACTATTGCTCTGAGCAGTCCAGATGCTGAAGTTCTTTAACCACGCTTTCTTGACTAGTATTTATGTATAAGACCTGAGTGATCCTTCAGAGGGATTCCAGTTAGAATTTTTGGATGGTAAGGATTAAAAAAATAAAAAGGTTTAGGCCAGGCAAGGTGGCTCACACTTGTAATCCCAGCACTTTGAGAGGCCAAGACCAGAAAATCACTTGAGCCCAGAAGTTTGAGACCAGCCGGGCAGCACAGTGAGACCTCAACTCCACAAAAAAATTTTAAAAATTAGCCAAGTGTGATGGCACATGCCTACAGTCCCAGCTACTCGGGAGACTAAGGTGGAAAGATTGCTTGAGCCTAGGAGGTTGAGACTGTGATCATACCACTGCACTCCAGCCTGGGCAACAGTGTGAGATCCTAACTAAAAAAAAAAAAAGTTTGGTGAAAAGAGAATGGGAATCTCAAAAACCCACAGTGGGATGTGTCCTCTCCTTGGATTAGCCTCCTCTTGACATCAGCTTTTCAAATGTAAATGGCACTGGTTTTCCATGATGTCAATTTAGTCCTAAACCCACAAGTCTTTTCCCAGCTGGTAAAGAGGGAGAAATAGAGAGTGGTTGCTTCTCCCCAAGGTTGGTGACTCCTATCCCCATCCTGGTGATTTACAAGGAAGGCCAGGACCACACAGAATTGTTGCCCTAATTCTTAACCACTTTACAAATGCCTTTCCCTTGTCTTGCACCAAAGCAGACCTCTCAGTTTGTCTCATAGTCCCTCGGGGCCACCCAACTCAAGTAGACCAGGCCTTGGGATGCTTTTGTTCTGGAGGCCAACCTTCCCCTTGGCTCATCTCAACTCATAGAAGATAGGTTGAGCCAGGCTCGGTGGCTCAGCCTGTAATCCCGCGCCTTTGGGAGGCTGAGGTGAGTGGATTGCCTGAGCCCGTGGGTTCGAGACCTGCCTGGGCATCCTGGCGAGACCTCATCTCTACAATAAAATAAAATTTTAAAAAATTAGCGGGCGTGGTAGCGCGCGCCTGTAGTTCCAGCTGCTTGGAAGGCTGAGGAGGAAGGATCGCCGGAGCCCAGCAGGTCGAGGCTGCGGTGGCCGGGAGCGGCCACTGCACTCCAGCCTGGGTAACAGAGTGAGACTCCAACTCAAAAAAAAAAAAAGCAAGACCCTAAGTTTGTTGGCTGGTAAAATGGTTTATTGACTCGGTCAAAGTGTCTCATCATTTTCATTCAGTGACTCTTCATTCATTAGTTTGATCATCCATTCATTCATTTTTTATTTATTCACATTTATTGAGTCAGACATTGTATTAGGCACTGGGATTACAAAAGAGGACAAGATAGAAACGCTCCCTAACCTCAAGAATCTTACAACTCAGCTGTTGTTCCCTGCCCTTACCACTCTCAGGAACTTTAAACTGCTCTCTCTTGCCAGGTCCTCACTGACAGAGTTGTAAGCAATGCTGCATCTCCGGTCTATAGAAATGCCAATTGTCACTGGGAAATTCCTTCATCATATTAGCCTCTAATTTAAGGAATTGTATAGTTTAGAATGATTTTATTTGTAAAAGCAACTCAGTTGAACCTCAGAACATATCTGAGTTAGGTAGAAATCACTGTTGCATTTTTCTTATTTTTTTTTTTAATAACAGCTGCATGGAGATATTTTTATGACCTGAGTAAACGCTCAGTTGCTATCTCTCGACACCAATAAACCGAGAGTCAGGGAACTGGTAGAAAGAAATTTATTTCTGAATAAGGAATTCAGGGAGACAAAACCTGGCTGCTGGCATTCCTGGAACTGGTCTGCTCGCCCCTTAGATTTCACAGTCTGTTTTTATAAGTTTAGGGTTGCTGGTACCTATACTTTGACTAGTGACTGACAGAGTATTGTACAGAACTTGTTACAGTTATATTCTGTCAATAGTAACATTTATGGTCCTCATTTCCTGGTGCCGACTACCAAAAGGTAGCTCACTGTGTTATCAGTAACACCAAACTGAAGAGTTGAATAAGCTTGCCATAGAATAGTAGAGTTAACAGCGCCTATTACAAAGTAAAACATTATTCAATATGACATATTGTTGACTAGTAGTTCTAACACGCAAAAAGTTATATAAGTTACAAGGTTGTGTTCACATGGGTGCTATATTTTCAAATCTATGACACTGAGAGAAGGGAGTGAATAGAGATTCATTTCTTTCAATTGAGTGAGCACAGTCTGCAGGGGGTTAAGGGTTCTTTGAAGTGACTTAATAGGGAATATGTAGGCGATAAGGGAATGCACTTTCCTTTGCTAATTCTCAGGAATGTAGGTACTGCGGGCCCACTCAAAAGTTATGCCTTTCTTTAAGGGCTGTGGCAATATGGACAGACAATAGTGGGTTTCTGTATCAATATAATTCCCATATGTAAAAGTCACCCATTTAAAGTATACAATTCAATGGTTTTTTGTTTATTCACAGAAATTTGAATACAACCATCACTGAGATAGGGATCTGGCAAGACTAAGTTTCCCAAGATAGACATCACAAGGACCTGAAGGTGGTTATAACATGCAGTGAGAAGACTGGCCAAAGTCAGGGTTGGAAAGTGACATCTGCTTGCCCTTTCTACTCATTATATGCTAATTTAAAACATTAGCATGCTAAAAGACACTCCCACCAGAGCCAGGACAGTTTAAATTACCATGACAACTCCCAGAAGTTAGCCTATATGGTATAGAAAGGGATAGAACACTCAATTCTGGGAACTTTCCAACCCTTTCTGAGAAAACCCATGAATAAATCAATCCTTGCTTTGCATATAATGAAGAGATAGCTATAGAAATAAAACCCCAGTGATGTATGACTGCTGTTCTTTCTACAGACCAGCATAGACTGCTCTGCCTATAGAATAGCCTGCTCTCTGTCATTTAAATAAACTTGTTTTCATTTTCTAACTGAAAACCCAGTGACGTGTGTGGACTGCTCTGTCTATAGACTAACCATCTTTCTGTTTCTCCATCTCTTTAATAAATTTACTTTTTATCTACTATCTATAATTTGCACTTGAATTCTTTCCTGCACAAAACCAAGAACCTGCATGGCCTCTTGGGCCAAACCTCAATTCTGGGGTTCGCCTGTGTTAGGTAATTGTCTGGACATTGACTCTTTCCCCCTGTATCTGGCTTCTTTTTGTCCCCTCCCTCAGGGAGCAGCCTCTGGCCAAGGCTGGTCTGTGCAGGATATGAAGGAGGTGCAGGTAATTGAGCAGACCTGAGAACAATGTGAGTGGCACCCTCACCTACTGTGATTGTCACCACTGTGTAGCAAGTGGAATAATTAACTTTCTTGACTATAAAACTGTTTGCTGTACTGTCCAGAGGTGCGGCTTCTTTCTTCACCAGCCTGCAGCCATCAGTGCCTCCTGTAAGTTCTAATAAACTGATGTCTTTCCCTGCTGGACATTGGGGTGACTTCTTTGGAAGAGGCAAAGAGTCTTATGCGCAAGCCCTTTCACGTTTAGGGTTGTCCTGTTACAGCCTGCATCATCACCACAAACAGTTTTAGAATATTTCCATCACCTCATCTCTGTAGGGAATACCCATTAGCTAATCTATGAATCCACTTTATGTTCTTAGAGTAATCTGTTTTGCATATTTCATATAAATGGAATCTCATACTATGTGGTCTTTTGTGTCTGGTTTCTTTTGGTTAGCACGATATCTTCAAGGCTCATTCATGTTGTTGCATGTGTCTATACTTCACTGTTTCTTATGTCTGAGTAATAGTCCACTCTGTGGATATATCATTTTGTTTATCCATTTATCAGTAAATGGTATATTTCCTTTCATAAGTGAAGAAACTAAAGTAAATGAGTAGTTGGATTGAGACCATTCAAAGCCAGGTCTCCTAGCTCCCAGTTCAGGGCTCATTCTATTAAATTCACTAGGTTTAATAATTTAAAAGTACATGTTGATTTCTACTGTCAAAACACATTTGCCTAAGAAAATTTGCAATAGAGAATGAAACTAAGAAATGCAAATACAATGCAGGCAAGGCTGCTTTCTCGTTTACTGTTGCTATGTGAGAGTTTTTCCCACTTTTGAGGGAAAGAAAGGGAGAAAAATAATTCAATACAAAAATAGTTCTTTGTAGAATACCTCTACCCTTTCTCTGTGTCTCTCTTCTCTGTTGTTCTCTGTGTACAAGTCATAGGTCATTAAAATGGGCCTGTGGGAGCTCAGAGAGAGAAAAAAATAAGTTCCTGATTAAAAGGTAGCACATCAGAGGTCAACAACTGTCCCCGTTCAGCTTCAGTTGCCAAAGCATAGGCCCCAGAATGCACAGGCCATATGAAAATGTTATGAAGTTCATCCTGATGACTCCTCTAAGAGTTTTATAGACTTGGATGAGACCTTTGAGGGATAGAGGCTGATCCTAGCAGAGGCTAAAAAAGTTGAATAAATTAACTCAGAAACAATGAAACTAAACACAGCCTAATAAGCCAGGCTAAGAGAAGGAGGTTGATAGAAGCAAGAAAACATTGTCAGAACTTATTATGTAAAATGAGGTTGCACCCTCAGTTTTTTTGAAGGTCATTTCTTGCTTCCTCTTTTTATCTCTAGCTTTTCTCTTTTTATAGGAGTAGGTGGGGCTTCTTATTCCAGGAACCCAGTTTTCCTAACCAGCCTAAAACTGGACAAATCTTCCAACTGGGACTGTCTCTGTCAATAGTAACTATTCCTCTTTTGCATTTTTCAGTGTGCTAAGACATAATTCTAAACATATCCTGATTCCCATACTTAGCTCCTATTCTAACATAATGTACTAGTGGCTGGGAACATATTGAGTCCCACAAGTGAGCACTGGTGAACGATATACCTTTTTAGGGAAGGGAACTCCGAGGGAGAAGAGAGAAGGGTGTTTGTTCCATTAATGTGCACATAGGTATGCCCCACCATCATCTCTGTAGAGAATGGAAGCAAGATATCAAAGCATGCTACTAAAGTACGGGGAGAACCACACCTCTGATTTGGAAAACAGTAGGGAACCAATGGCACTTGTAAAGGTAGATGAACCAAGAAGGCAATAAAAATTCCAGAATAATACATACATGTAACATGGTTTCATTGGTTTAAAATTTTTAAACTATATGTTCTAGAGATATTCCAATTTTAGAAAAACCATAAAGAAAGACATGGACATAATAAGCACCAAATCCTGAAGAGTTGTTACTTTTGGGTGATGAAGCAATGCATTCAGGGAGAGACACACATGGGAATTCAGTGATGTCGGTTAAGTTTTAGTTCTGAAACTAAAGTTAAGTTTGAGTGGTAGATACACGAGGGTTAGCACCATGTAGTCATAATAGCATTCTTTTTTTTAAAAAGTTCTCAATTTTAATGAATAACAAAGTAAACATTGGTAGATATAATCCACATATACAAGAGCTCTTGTAGGTTCTCAATTATTTTTACACACACAAACACACATACACAGGGGATGACGTTTTTGAAGATGTCATATATGTATTACTTTTTGAAATTGAATTAAATTATGGTAGCAATGTGTAGTATGGCATTCACTTAACTATGCTTCTGCCATTTTCTGTGACCTGCCTGCCACACAGTGACACTAGCATTCATTTGATTAATGCCCATCTTTTAAGCGAATGTTATACTTAAAAAGGATATAGTGTGGAAGGCTGAGGTGGAAGGATCACCTGAGCCCAGCAGGTCAAGGATGCAGTGGCCATGAGCGTGTCACTGCATTCCAGCCTGGGCAACAGAGTAAGACTCCAACTCAAAAAAAAAGTCAAATATACATAACTTAACATTTACCATTTCAACCACACTCTGGTGTTCTCTTAATCCTATAGGACTCTCATGTGACAGGTAATATAGGAATATAGGAATAGTATCATCTTTGTGCCACAGAAACCAAGGTGGTTCATATGCAGTTTTTCAAGTATGTTTGAGGTGATCAGAATGAGCTTTCGTGCAAAAAGAAAGTGGTAGTCAAGACTGCGATAAACTGTGATCTTGCCACTATACTCCATCCTGGGCGACAGTCTCCAACTCCAAAAGAAGCTGAAAACCCCACGGAAGTGTCTTCCTTTAGTGGAATAGTGACTTATTCAGTGTCTTCAAGAACTTCTGTTTTTCACTATATTAAGCTATTTGAAGAAGTTGAGAGTGCAGATGAAAAATTACAGATACATTTCTCTTTTTTGGTTTGAATAAAATGATTTAAGAAAGCTGCCTCTAGATTGTAGTTTTAGTTTTGGTGAAAATGGTTTCTGTTGGAAGTAAATGTCCTCAAGAACCTTCATGTCTAAGGAGGAAACAGATGTGTCCGGATATAAGACTGCAAAGGAAGGCCTGGGCATGTGACTGGCTGCAAGCATCAATGAAGAGCAAACTGTGCCAGGATATTTATTAGGACATTTGTTTCCATCAGGGCTCTGCTCACAAATTTCTCAAGGTTTTGAGTGGTCTGTCCCTAATCCTATTTTTCCTATAAATCTTGTCACGCATTATTTTGCCAAATATGAGATTTTTTTTAATAGAGAATTTTACAAAGTTGTATACAAATACATTTTTGGCTGGGCACGGTGGATAATTTTTTGATTTATTGTAGAGACCAGGTCTCCCCGTGTTGCCAAGCTGGTCTTGAACTCCTGGACTGAGGCTATCCTCTTGCCTCCACCTCCCAAAGTACTGGGATTACAGGCATGAATCACTGTGCCCGGCCATTCAACAATTGTTTAATGAGTACTTACCCTATGCCAGGCAACCAGAGATATAGTGGTGAACAAAACAAAGTCTTGACCTTCAAGAACCTTCCGTCATGGCCAGGTACAGTAGCTCACACCTATAATTCCAGCACTTTGGGAAGCTGAGGTGAGAGGACTACCTGAGCCAATGGGTTTAAGACCAGCCTGGGCAACTTGGCAAGACATCATCTCTACAATAAATCAAAAAATCAGCTGGGCATGGTGGTGCATGCCTGTAGTTCCAGCTACTTGGAAGGTTGAGGAGGAAGGATCACCTGGGCCCAACAGGTTGAGACTGCCATGGCCATGAGCATGCCACTGTACTTCAGTCTGAGCGACAGACTGAGACTCCAACTCAAAAAAACAAATTTTTTTTATACACATTCTTGTATGTTCTAAATTTTTTTTTTTTTTTGAGTTGGAGTCTCACTCTTTCGCCCAGACTGGAGTGCAGTGGCCGCTCCCGGCCACTGCAGCCTCAACCTGCTGGGGCTCCGGCGATCCTTCCACCTCAGTCTTCCAAGTAGCTGGAACTACAGGCGCGCGCTACCATGCCCGGCTAATTTTTGATTGATTGTAGAGATGAGGTCTCGCCAAGTTGCCCAGGCGGGTCTCGAACCCGCGGGCTCAGGCAATCCACTCACCTCAGCCTCCCAAGGTGCAGGATTACAGGCTGAGCCAACGAGCCCAGCTTGTTCTAAATATTTAATTTTTTAAAAAATTTAAAGACTGCAAAGAATAGCCAGGATCGGTGGCTCAGCCTGTAATCCTGGGAGGCTTTGGTGGCTGAGGTGAGTGGATTGCCTGAGCCTGTGGGTTCAAGACCCGCCTGGGCAACTTGGCGAGACCTCATCTCTACAATAAATCAAAAATTAGCCGGGCGTGGTAGCGCGCACCTGTACTTCCAGCTACTTGGAAGACTGAGGCGGGACCCCCAGCAGGTCGAGGCTGAAGTGGCCAGGAGCGGCCACTGCACTCCAGTCTGGGCGACAGAGTTAAACTCCAACTCAAAAAAAAAAAAAAAAGACTGCAAAGAAAAAATACTTCGGGTAGGAGAAATTTTTTTTCTTTTCTACTTTGTGGGCTGAAGTTAACTCAGGTGTTAGGCAAATCAAAATGGCTTAAGCAATGAGGAAAATATATCATTTTACACAATGTGACGTGCCAAAGAGTGGCATATGTAGAATTGCATAATGCCAACAAGTACTAAAGCACTTTACATCTTCTCCTCTGCTATCCTCAGTACCTTGGCTTTCATCCTCAGTTTTTGTTCTCATGGTCACGAGATTGCTGCCATAATTCCAGAGCTCACACTATCACACAACTTTGTTCAGAAGTAAAAAGAAGTCTTTGCTTTAGAGTTTTGTTTTGTTTTGTTTTGTTTGAGTTGGAGTCTCACTCAGTTGCCCACACTGGAGTGCAGTGGCCGCTCCCGGCCACCGCAGCCTCGCCTGCTGGGCTCCGGTGATCCTTCCACCTCAGCCTTCCAAGTAGCCAGAATTACAGGCATGCACTACCACGCCTGGTTGATTTTTTTATTTATTGTAGAGATGAGGTCTCGCTGCCCAGGCGGGTCTCAAACCCACGGGCTCAGGCAATCCACTCACCTCAGCCTTCCAAAGGCGCAGGATTACAGGCTGAGCCACCGAGCCCGGCTGAGTTTTTTTTTATTAAGGAGAAAATCATTCCAGAAGTCTCCCTGCAGATTTCCTTTCAGGTCTCTTTGACCTGAGTTGGATTACATGGCCACACCCTAGCTGCAAGAGAGGCTGGTAAATGAGTATTGGCATTTCCAGCCTTGAGAGAGGGAAACAGCTCTACTAGCAAAGAAAATGCATTGGGAATGACTCTTGGGTGGCAAGCAGCACAGTCACCTGAGGCAGCAGATAACCAGACAGGTCTACCTGTCAATACATTATACATTTAACCTCTATTCCATGATGTCACCTATACGATTTATCTAGCTCTTAAATTACCTTTCCATCACAAACACTATTATGTAACCACACCCCTAAACTCACCCTGTACCTTCCACCTCCTGTCTTTGTACATGCAGTTCCCTCAGTCTGGAATTCTGCCCTTTCCACATCTGCTTTTAGACACAGAAGCTACTCATAAAGATGCCACTCAAATACCACTTTCCCAGTAAAGTTTTCCAAATAACTGTGGCCAAACTTTGCAAGTCTTCTCTCTTCTCCCATCGCAGAAGGGAACTCCTCACAGACTCAGCAAGTCTGGTGAATTAAATTGGACTGTTTTGCCCTCTGGGCTGCAGAAGGAAATTTAATCAAAAACAGGTTTCTCTTTACATAGTATAGTACCGCATTTGGGGGGATTTTGAGTAAACTGATATTACACAAAAGAGCTCCCAAACAGTTAACATGACTGAAACTGCCTATATAAAATTATGTTCAGGCAAGAGGGTGAAAGTCCTGAAAATCTGCAGCTGTGGTTAGAACTTAACAAATCTGTTGTTTCTAAGTTTGCTTTCATGCCAATAGAAGGCAATTGATTAACTTCATGTCCTGACCCTTGGGGAGGGAGGAAGCTGCCCACAAGGCTGACAGACATATTTTTCCTTAAACAGTAGGTCTAAGATTGTATAGATAAAAGGCAGATGTCAATGAACAAAAGTGGCTCTAATCTCCAGGAACCCATACCCCTTACACATTCCTCTTAAACTACCTCTATAATGGCCACTGCCTAGAGGCTAGTAGCTGATGGTTATGGGACTTGCTTTACAGATAGAACACATAACAGGAAACTGCTCCACTGGTCCTGCCATAGCCCCTCTCAGAAATTGGCCCTGTAACATGAAGACAGTTTTGACACCCCCATGACATCATCAACCAATCAGTAGTCTCTATTCCTTTAAAAACCCTGGTTTCTGAATTTGGGGTAAATGGATTTGAAAAATATCTTCCATCCTCCTAGCTTAGCTGCTTTGCAATGTTAAACTCTTACTCCATTGTAATGGTTGCATCAGTCTCGGTTTTTCTGGGCAGCAGGAATAAGAACCTGGTCAGGATGTAACATTATCTGTTTTCTATTATACACCATTTGCAACATATATATTAAACTCTTGGTCAAATTATTTAGGTACTTTACTTAATAACAGTTATTTTCATTTCCCAAACTATATGAATAGTCATCTTAGCTTTAGCTCTTTCCAGTTCCTTAACTGTTAAGCACTAGTCTCTATGACTTTTTAAACTGCTTCTCAAAATTAGCAAAATGTTAATCATTATTGAACCTAGGCAATAGATACATAGGGATTCATTCCACTATTCTACTTTTTGTGTAAGTTTAATGAAATTCGAAACTGTTCGTGATCTGCCCGGGTAACTTGGCGAGACCTCGTCTCTACAATAAATCAAAAATTAGCTGGGCATGGTAGTGCACCTGTAGTTCCGGCTACTTGGAAGGCTGAGGCGGAAGGACTGCCTGAGCCCAGCAGGTCGAGGCTGCAGTGGCTGGGAGTGTGCCACTGCGCTCCAGCCTGGGCGACAGAGTGAGACTCTGACTCAAAAAAAAAGAAGAAAAAAAGAAATCAGAAACTATTTGGGACAGGGTTTTCAGTTTCTGATCTGCATGTAAAGAGCTTAGAAATCACCATTCTGTCCTAAGAGCAAGTACACATTTGAAGACTGAAAAATCAGCAACCCTTCGGGGATTGGTAAGAAAGGTGAGGACACAGGAAAAACTGTTGCCCCCAAGACTAAAGAGACAGACAGGCAAATACAGCTCACAGGAGCAGAGACCCGTAAATGGAAACCACTGTGGAACCAGTCAGAGATAGGAAAACCTGAACTGCAATTGAGGAATTGGTTGGGGCTCTGTGCAAACAAACCTGAGTTAAACATTCTAGAGCTAGTCGGCTCGGTGGCTCGGCCTGTAATCCTGCACCTTTGGGAGGCTGAGGTGAGTGGATTGCCTGAGCCCGCGGGTTCGAGACCCGCCTGGGCAACTTGGCAAGACGTCATCGCCACAATAAATTAAAAAATGAGCAGGGCGTGGTAGCACGTGCCTGTAGTTCCAGCTACTTGGAAGGCTGAGGCGGAAGGATCGCCGGAGCCCAGCAGGTCGAGGCTGCGGTGGCCGGGAGCGGCCACCACTCCAGTCTGGGCGACAGAGTGAATCCAACTCAAAAAAAAAAAAAAAATTCTAGAGCGATAGTCTGAGTTTTAATGGGAAGAAACACCTGCTGGGGTATCAGTAAAGAAGCTTTGTAGGCGGGGAAAAACCTCTAGAGGGAATTAACCACAATTGAGGGCCACTCCATACTTTTGTGGGTTTTAGCTCCTGGAGCTCAACCAGGTTCTCACAGTGAATATTGAATATTGGAGAAAAATCCCCACATATTCCATTTGAGGGGGAGGGGAGGAAAGAGCCATTTTGAAACAAGCCAGAGCACTCTGTTCTCCTTAACAAGGTCTGCCCTCAGGAGAAACTAGTTAGAGTCTATCCTACTGAGTATCATCACAATCTAATTGACCTGGAGGAAGGAAAATACCCAACTCCAGGCTATTCTAGCCATCCTGTCTACTACCTAAGTGGGGGAGAAAAAAAAAAAAAAACCCAGAAAGGCTATGAAATTCAAGTCCAGAAGCCAATCGTGGGACTATAGAACACTTTTCTTTTCCTCTCCCCACACCTTACCTCCACATTGCTAAAGGCCTATTTACAGCAGTTTCATTTACCTAGTACATTCCATACAGCCTCAAGAAAAAATTACAAGACATACTAAAAGGCAAAAAATAAAATTTGAAGAGACAGAGCAAGCATTAGAACCAGACATGGCAGGGATGTTGGAATTATCAAACTGGGAATTGAAGACACCTATGATTAATACGCTAAGGGCCCTAATGGATAAAGCAGACAGCATGCCAAAACAGTAAAGAGATGGCAATTCTAAGAAATAACCAAAAATGAGTACTATAGATAAAAAACACCCAGCAGAAATGAAGAATGCCTTTGATAGGTTTATTTTATTTTATTTTATTTTTGCGTTGAAGCCTCACTCTGTCACCCAGACTGGAGTACAGTGGCACGCTCCCAGTCACCGCCAACCTGCTGGGTTCCGGCGATCCTTCCAGCTAAATTTTTTGATTTATTGTAGAGATGAGGTCTCGCCAAGTTGCCCAGGCGGGTCTCGAACCCGCGGGCTCAGACAATCCACTCACCTCAGCTTCCCAAAGCTTTGGGATTACAGGTTGAGCCACCGAGCCCAGCTTGATAGGTTTAATAGTAGACTGGACACAGTTGAGAAAAGAATCTCTGAGCTTGAAGATATCTCAAATGGAAATTTCTAAAATTGAAAAGCAAAGAGAAAAAAGACTCAAATTTATAGACCAGAATATCCAAGCACTGTGGGTCAACTACGAAAGGTATAACATATGGGTAGTGGGACTAACAAAAGAAAGAACAAAGAAAGGAACAGAAGAAATATTTGAAACAATTACTGAGAATTTCCCCAAATCAATGTCAAATGCCAAACAAACAAAAAACTATACCTAAGTATATTACTTTTAAACTATAATGATCAAAGAGAAAGAAAAAAATCCTGAAAGAAGCCTAGGGGTGAGAGTAGGGGAAGGAGACAACTTGTCTATAGAGGGACAAAGATAAGAATTATATACTTGAGTCCTTCCTGATCCCAAAATGGGTGAGTGCACTGTTGCTGCTAGTGCCGAGGCGAGAGGATTGCCTGAGCTCAGGGGTTTGAGACCGGCCTGGGCAACTTGGCGAGACTTCGTCTCTCCAATAAATCAAAAAAATAAGCCAGGCGTGGTAGTGCGTACCTGTAGTTCCAGCTACTTGGAAGGCTGAGGTGGAAGGATCCCCTGAGCCCAGCAGGTCGAAGCTGCAATGGCCATGAGCATGCACTACAGCTTAGGCAACAAAGTGGGACTCTAACTCAAAAAAAAAAAAAAATTAGAACCTAGTCAGATATGGGACTAGAGGATGAGCAAAAAATGCTGACTAGGTCCAGAGATTCCAAGGAGGAAGAAGAGGAAGAGGAGGAATTAGTGGAGCCCCTAACATGAGTGAGAGAGAGCAAAGGGAGCAGCTGGAGAAATGTATAAATATCCATGATCATCTAGAACTCTGTGATGAGCATGTATCCTCTCCATCACATACAGAAGATTCCACAGAGGAGAATCTTCTCTTTGACTTCTTGCATGTAAGGGACCATTGGATGACCCATAAACTCTTTAACAGCTTGCAATTAATGTGCAGACTCGATCATCTCAGCATCAGGATATTTCCTTATGGTTTTGAATATGCCATCTGTTCCTATTTGTGTAACTAAATTCATATGAACCTCATGGATTTTGGTTTAGGCAAATAGCTCCTATGTAATTAACAGTGATTCCATCTTAATAAAGTTCTGTGACCAGTAAAAAAAAAAAAAAAGAATTATAAAAGAATTATAAATTTAAAAAGAATTATATCCATCCACAGAAACTATGCAAGTAAGAAAAAAATCAAGTAAAATATTTAGTGTTGAGGGGAAAAACCCCCCACCAACTTAGAATTCTAATTTCACAGGGTTGTGAAATAATTCTTCAAAGTGAAGAAGAAATACTTTCTCATACAAACAAAAATTGAGGGAATTTATTGCTAGTAGTCCTGCCGTGCAAGAAATGTTGAAAGAAGTTCTTTAGAGAGAAGGAATATGATAAAGGTCAGAAACCCAGATCTACATTAAGAAAGGAAGAGCATTGAAGAAGGAATAAATGAAAATAAAATAAAAAATTCAGTCGGGCACAGGAACTCATGCCTATAATTCCAGCAATTTGGGAGACCAAAGTGGGAGGATTGCTTGAGCCCAGGAGTCCAAGACCGGCCTGGGCAACAAAGTAAGACCTCGTCTCTACAAAAAATTAAACAAAATTAGCCAGTTATGGTGACATGTACCTATAGCCCCTATAACAGTGGCCGCGTCTGGCCACCACAGCCTCGACCTGCTGGGCTCCGGCGATCCTTCCGCCTCAGCCTTCCAAGTAGCCGGAATTACAGGCATGTGCTACCACGCCCAGCTGATTTTTTGATTTATTGTAGAGATGAGGTCTTGCTGCCCAGGCGGGTCTCGAACCCGCGGGCTCAGGCAATCCACTCACCTCAGCCTCCCAAAGGCGCAGTATTACAGGCTGAGCCACCGAGCCCGGCTACTCACATACTCTTGAAGTGGTATAATGTTATTTGAAAGTGAACTTGGATTAGTTGTAAATGTATATTGTAAACCCTAGGGCAACCACTATAAAAAAATATTTTTTTTAATTCAAAATGTGTTTATTGGGATGGTTTCCCATTCATCTTGATTGGGGTGCTTTTAGTACTGCTTCCTCCTGAAGGAACATCCTTCTGTGAGCCTTGCTTTTCTTCCTGTACGCTGACAGAGGACAGTGGAGCAGCCAACACACAAAACTACTGTTTGTGCATGGCTGAAGACCATATACATATTTTAAAAAAGTTTTTTTAAAAATAATAACTGGCGTGCTAAGAAAAGTGAGAAAATGGAACCATATAAAATTCTCAGTCAAGACCACAAAAAGCAGTTAGAGTGGAAGATAAAAATAAGAACAAAAGTCCAGGCACAGTGACTCACTTGTAATCCCAGCACTTTGAGGGACTGAAGGGGAAGGACTGCTTAAACTCAGGAATTCAAGATTAGCCTAGGCAACATAGCGAGATCTCCTCTTTACAAAAAATAAAAAAAGTTGGGTATGGTGGTACATGCCTGTAGTCTCAATTACATCAGAGATTGAGGCAGAAGGATCTCCTGAGCCCAGAAGGCCAAGACTGCAATGAGCCCTAATCATGTCACTGCACTCAGCCTGGATGACAGAACGAGACTCTAACTGGAAAACAAAACAAAACAAAAAACAAAGAACAAGGGCAACAAATAGAAACCAGTTTTTTTTAAAAAGGCAGATACTAATCCAACTATACCAATTATTTTGAACATCAATAGTCTAATGTACTTATTAAAAAACAGAGATTGTCAGTGTGGATAAAAAAACAAGACCCATCTACATGTTGTCTACAAAAATGAATTGGTTCTCCTTGCTTCGGAATCTTGGAAACCTCAGGTTACGTATTTAGGAAAAGTATAGTGGACATTCAAATGTTCCACACAGGAAATTAGTCCTCAGGATGTCAATTCAGATACAAACTCTGCAGTCCTTTGGTAAGGTTTTCTTTGTGTCCTGAGATTCAATAAATCACGGGAAAATATCTTACTTTGGGCAAAAGAGGACCAGTGTAGTGTGTGAGCACATACAAACTCATCAGTGATGTTAAAAAGGTCTTAATTGTTGATATGCTCATGCTTTTCTTCGACTGGAAACTTCTGTAGCTGTGTTGGGTCTTTCTCTGGTAGATTCTAAATGTGACAGTGTGGAGAACTAAGCTGGAGAACTTTCATTTAAAAGATAATAATAACTTTGGTTCCACTGACACTAAATTTTGGCAACAACAGTTAACCACAAGCAAAATTAACCAGAATGGCTTTAGATGAGATAACAGCTTTACTGTTTTAGATAATCTCAGAAGCTTCTCTCATCTTTCCTCTTTGCAAAGTTCTATCTGTTCTTCAAGGCTGTTTAAACTTGGTCTCCTCTGTGAAGCCTTTAAGACAGAAGTTTCTATTATAATAAAAACAATTTTTATCACAATCTTAGCCGGTTTCCATTGAACTCTTACTATATAAAGGTAACAGAATGAAGAGCAAGTATCTGCCTGCTCACCACATTCACCTGGGAGAATTATCAAAAATAGATTCCCAGGTCCCTCCCTGAAAGCTAGATGCTAATTTGGTAGCTGAGGTGGGCCCTGGAATCTTTACTTCAGTAAGTGCCCTCTGGTTATTCTTAAAGATAGGCAAATTTGGGAAACCAGGTGAGTGACTAAGTGTCCTGGACACTGCCTGAATGTGAACTGTCTTGGTTTGAAACCTGGCTCCACCACTCATAGTGTGATCTTAGAAAAGTTACTTAATATCCATAAGCTACAGGGCTCAGTGCCTCATACCTATAATCCCAGCACTTTGGAAGGCTGAGGTGAGAGGATTGCCTGAGTCCACGGGTTCGAGACCAGCCTGGGCAACTTGGCGAGACCCCATCTCTTCAATAAATAAAAAAACTAGCTGGGTGTGGTGGTGTGTGCCTGTGGTTCCAGCTACTTGGAAAGCTGAGGCGGAGGGATCACTGAGCCTAGCAAGTCGAGGCTGTGGTAGCCATGAACGTGCCACTGCACTCCAGCCTGGGTGACAGAGTGAGACTCCAACTCAAAAAAAAAAAAAAATCCATAAGTCTCAGTTTTCTCATTTGTAAAATGATAACAACCATACCTATAGCATTACTATGAGGTTTAAATGAGATAATGATAATAAAATAATACCAGTACAAGATTTGGGGACCTGATTTAAGAAAAATCATAGCAAAAATCACTTAAATTAGCTAATTTTACAAAAATATAGGACTATGTGAACACATTGTCACGGCCCCTCCCAGGTCCCTGAAACTTTATTAGCTTCATGGAAAATCTCCCTCTGAGTAGTTATTATTTTTTTGTGCCTAGGCTTTATATATATTGTTTCATTTAGTTCTTGCAAGAACCTCATGCAAAAAGTGTTATTATTACCACTTTATAGTAGAAGAATCAAAGTAGAGACTTAGGGAGATAATGGCCTGCTTAAGACTACACCAAAAGCATTAGCAATACAAACCCAGGTCCACCATGCTCCAATGTAGAGGAGGACTGTCAGGACCACATACTGAATATACACATTCTGCCTTTCTTAAATCTTTTTAAGTGAATGACTTTGTTGAAGTTAGAGAGCAATAGAGAGTCTTAATTTCGTTGGCTCCTCCGTATTATGATGGGTCACCATGGAGCTGGGACTGTTGTCAGCTCTGCAGCCAGACTCTCAAGGTCTCTATTTCATGCATACTCTAGCAACTAATTGCTTAACCAAACTCATAACAGGTTGACTGAGCAAATGTAATGCCAGTGTGTTCACGGATAATGAGAGGATGCCTGCCTGATAATCAACCCAGTCAAAAGGCCAAACCACAGATTGGAAGACAGTTTGGCAAACCAAGAATCAGAAGTAGGAGTTGGGTACCTCATCAAGCTAGGTTAACCAAACGAATGACAATTTCTTCAGGGGAGATATATAGTCACATGTCACTTAAAGACGAGGATACATTCCGAGAACTGCATCATTAAATGATTCTGTCATTATGCAAACATCGCAGAGTATATTTACATACACCTAGACAGTATACCCCGCTACACATAGGCTGTATGGTAGAGTCTATTACTCCTCAGCTACAATTTGTACAGCATGCTATTATACTGAATACTTAAGGTGATTTTAATGCAAGAGTATGTATGTATCTGAACATATCTAAACATAGAAAAGGTACAGTAAAAATAAGGTATTATGATCTAATGGGACCACTGTCCTATAGATGGTCTGTCACTGACTAAAATGTTGCTATGCAGCACATAATTGTCCATCTGCTCAGCGCATAAGGGTTTAGCTCAGGAATCAGAACATCAGCTCTCTGGAGAAAGCACTGGATAAAAAGCAATGAATTATCTCTCTCCAGTTCTCCTTCTCAAGCAAATCTCTGTAAGCATGGTTTGTGGAACTATTTTGAATATAAATGCCTCAAAATCCAATTCAACCTGGTTTAGGAAATGTATTGGCTCATATAACTAAAACATCTGAAGGCAGATCCGAGTTTACCATGGTCGAATTGGGACTCAAATGATTTACTCCTTTCGTATATTGCTTAATTCTTAGGCTCCACGTGGAAGTAAGATGGCTATAGCTACTATAGCCAGCAAATTGCGAGTTCAAGTATATCAAGGTTCAAATATAACATGTGTCTTAGTTCATTTTCCGTTGATATAACAAAATACCTGAGAATGGGTAATTCTTTTTTTTTTTTTTTTTGAGTTGGTGTCTGACTCCGTCACCCAGGTTGGAGTGCAATGGTACACTCAAGGCCACACCAGCGTCAACCTGCTGTGCTCTGGCAATACTTCTGACTCAGCCTTCCAAGGAGCTGAAACTACAGGTAACCGCTACCACGTCCAGCTAATTTTTGGAGTTATTGTAGAGTTGAGGTCTTGCCAAGTTGTCTGGGGTGGTCTCAAACACTCAAGCAATCCACTCTCCTCGGCCTCTCACAGTGCTGCGATGACAGGCTGAGCCACTGAGCCTGGCCGAATGCGTAATTTATAGAGGGAAGAGGTTGATTTCGCTCACAGTTCTGGAGACTGGAAAGTTCAAGATTGAGGGGCTACATCTGGTGAGGGCCTCCTGCTGTGTCATAACATGGCAGAAAAGCACTAGAGAATACAAGAGCTTGTAAGAGACCAAACATGAGAGGCAGACTCACTTTATTACAACCTGCACTTGTGGTAACTCATCCAGAACTGAGAGAACAAGAATTCACTTCAGTCGGGCTTGGTGGCTCAGCCTGTAATCCCACGCTTCGGGAGGCTGAGGTGAGTGGATTGCCTGAGCCCGAGGGTTCGAGACCCGCCTGGGCAATTTGACGAGACCTCATCTCTACAATAAATCAAAAAATTAGCTGGGCATGGTAGCGTGCACCTGTAGTTCCAGCTACTTGGAAGGATGAGGCGGAAGGATCGCCAGAGCCCAGCAGGTCGAGGCTGCGGTGGCTGGGAGCAGCCACTGCACTCCGGACTGGGCGACAGAGTGAGACTCCAACTCAAAAAAAAAGAATTCACTCCAAGAGAAAGGTATTAATGTCTCTTAACAATCTAATCACCTCTTAAAGGCACCATCTTCCAGTATCACCACACTGGAGACCAAGCCTCAATATGTATTTTGTGGGGACAAACCGTATTCAAACCATGGCAAGATTGTGGGGGGGGGAGGGAAGGAGCCTCTTTGTGGTGACTTCAATTTAACTGACTGGGTCGGACTCAGTGGCTCAGCCTGTAATCCCGCGCCTTTGGGAGGCCAAGGTGAGTGGATTGCCTGAGCCCACGGGTTCGAGACCCACCTGGGCTACTTGGCGAGACCTCATCTCTACAATAAATCAAAATGAGCCCGGCGTGGTAGCGCATGCCTGTAGTTCCGGCTACTCGGAAGGCTGAGGTGGAAGGATCGCCGGAGCCCAGCAGGTCGAGGCTGCGGTGGCTGGGAGTGGCCACTGCACTCCAGTCTGGGCAACAGAGTGAGACTCCGACTCAAAAAAAAATTTAACTGACTTCAGTTACTTGCTCACCTGTGAACCAATCATGGAATGTGAAACAATGACTGGCACAGGCCTGGGTCATACAATGTTCTTTTTGAGCAAAGGGTGGAGCCCAGACACTTCATGAGTTGTTGAAGGGTGGCTACTTAAACAAATATAAGGCGCTCTTGCTAGAAAAAAAGGGAGAATGGAGATAAACAAATAGCCACTAAATTATGGCTTTACGCCTGATTCATTAGAGTACAGTTGGCAATGTTATTTTTCTTCTAACAATAACCACATTCCCGTCACACCTTTCTCAGGATACATCCCAGTCAGCTCCTTTAAGCTTGGGTGTTTCCCACAAACCATTTCGTACGATGGGTCACTTCTGCAGTTGACAAAACTTGTAACATGGGTGGTTCAATTTCCCCACCCATCATAAAGAGAGAATTTGCTTTTTAAAAAGTATATGTGTAATATAAAATATATATGAAGAACAAAAGACTTATCCACAGTCTTATCGCATAAGCATAACCGCTATTTTTTTCTTTTCTTTTCCTTCTTTCTTTCCCTCTTTCTTTCTGTTTTCTTTTTTTTAGAAACAGTTTCTCACTATGTTGCCCAGGTTTGTCTCAAACTCCTGGACTCAAGCAGTCCTCCCACCTCAGCCTCCGAAACTGCTGGAATTCGTTTTGAGCCTCCGTGCCCGGCCTATAACCACTCTTTCTTTCTTTCTTTCTTTCTTTTTTCTTTCTTTCTTTCTTTCTTTCTTTCTTTCTTTCTTTCTTTCTCTTTCTTTCTTTCTTTTAGATTGGAAAATATAATTTATTTAGAAATTAGAGAGAAAGAAGAGATTCACCTCCCCAAGGTAGGGGAGGGGGACAAAGCTAGGAAAACATGGCAACCATAGCTCAAAGAGCCATGTAGCCAGACCAGAATTTAGCAAAGCAATGGCCACCACTATTTCTTATGTGTTTAATTCCAGTCTGTCTTCTAGGATAAAGTTTGGTTTCTGTCACAGTTGTTTTACATTGTTGTGACCCTCCTGCACATATTTCTCCCTTTTTCCTTAGCATTATGTCATAGACATTTTTCCAGAATATTACATAGACTTTATTAATACAAATTCTTTTAAAAATATTTGAAAAGAAGCCGGGTTCGGTGGCTCAGCCTGTAATCCCACGCCTTTGGGAGGTTGAGGTGAGTGGATTGCCTGAGCCCGCGAGTTCGAGACCTGCCTGGGCAGTGAGACCTCATCTCTACAATAAGTCAAAAAATCAGCCGGGCGTGGTAGCGCATGCCTGTAATTCCGGCTACTTGGAAGGCTGAGGCAGAAGGATCGCCGGAGCCCAGCAGGCGAGACTCCAACTCAAAAAAAAAAAAATTGAAAAGAATATTACAAAAGGAATGCATTTATGCGAAATAATTTAAACAACATAGAAGTGCATAAGGTTAAAAAGTAGACCAGACACTGTGACTCAAGCCTGTAATCCCAACACTTTGAGAGGCCAAGGCAGGAGGATTGCTTGAGCCCAGAAGTTCAAGACCAGCCTGGGCAACATAGTGAAACCTTGTCTCTACAAAACATCAAAAAAATTAGCTGGGTGTGGTTGCACACACCTGTAGTCCCAGAGGCTCGGGAGGCTAAGGTAGAAGCATCCCCTGTTTCCAGAGATTGAGGCAGTGGTGAGTCATGACCATGCCACTGTACTCCAGTCTAGGCTACAGAGTGAGACCTCATCTCAAAAACAAAAAAAAAACCATACCCTGCTCTGCCCCATGTGGGGGTACCCTGCTCAGAGATGGGCCGGAGCAGGGTTACACCCAACCTCCCTGATTAACAGAGACTCAGAAACCTTTGGGGTCCTGTTTTCTGGTCATGTGATCTCAGCAGTACACATGAGCCCCTTGGGTGTCTGAACAGAAGGGCATGGGAGGGAAAGCTGCACCCCTGCAGCCTTGCTCTGCTGGTGTGTCAGGCAGCTGCCCATCCCCACCCCACCCTGCACCACAGGCTCCTAAATCGGCAGATTAAGCATTTTATAAATTGCATTTTAAATACATGTTTTAAACTTGTCAAAAAAAGAAAAGAAAAAAGAAAGAAAAGTAAAATTCCCAGATTTAAAGCATGTGGATTAGCCAGGCTTGGTGGTTCAGCCTGTAATCCCACGCCTTTGGGAGGGTGAGGTGAGTGGATTGCCTGAGCCCGCGGGTTCGAGACCCACCTGGGCAGGCGAGACCTCATCTCTACAATAAATCAAAAAATTAGCCGGACGTGGTAGCATGCGTCTGTAGTTCCAGCTATTCGGAAGGCTGAGGCGGAAGGATCGCCAGAGCCCAGCAGGTCGAGGCTGCGGTGGCCGGGAGCGGCCACTGCACTCCAGTCTGGGTGACAGTGAGACTCCAACTAAAAAATAAATTAAAATAAATAAAATAAAGCATGTGGATTAAACTCATATTGAAATCTCTATCTCCTTCATAAGACCCTGAGAAGAGACTTTTTTTTTTTTGAGTTGGAGTCTCACTCTGTCACCCAGCCTGGAGTGCAGTGGCAGCTCCCGGCCACCGCAGCCTCGACCTGCCGGGCTCCGGCGATCCTTCCACCTCAGCCTTCCGAGTAGCTGGAACTACAGGCACGCACTACCACGCCCGGCTGATTTTTTTGATTTATTGTAGAGATGAGGTCTCACCAAGTTGCCCAGGCGGGTCTCGAACCCGTGGTCTCAGGCAATTCACTCCCCTTGGCCTCCCAAAGTGCGGGATTACAGGCTGAGTCACCGAGCCTGGCTAATTTTTAAAAGACACAAAAAGGAGAGAAAGCGAAGGAAGGGAAAAAGAGAGGGAGAGAGGTGTGAAAGGCACAAGAGCCACTCAAAAATAAGAAAGAGTGGTCTCTCTAAAGCTTGAGCAGCATTCCTCCATGGAGTGAGGAGGTAAGAAACCACAAGGAGGCCACGGAGCACAGTTCATAACCTCCATGTGGGGCTTACAGCCATTGGGGCAGGCCAAGGTGAAGCCCAAGGTGGCAGGAGGTGAGCCCAGTCAGTGGTCAAAAGAGATAATCTCAACAAAAGGAGGAATCTGAGTAAACAGAATTATCAGAACAATGACTTGAAAACATAGTGATTTCAAATCTCTGGGATGGTTCTCAGGGATAGCTCTCAGTCTCAGCTGCACCTAACAACCCCTGCAAGCTTAGGTAGGAAACACTGTTTTTCTCTACCACACTCAGCACTTCTGACTTAAATGTGTCAGGGTTTTTTCCACACCAACTAAGTGTTCTACGATTCAATTATGACCCCAACTACCTGGAGTGAGTACAGACTGCACAGGTTAAGGGCTCAGTCCTACAAGACTGCCCCCAACACTCAGATGAGATGCCTGTCACAGGTAGTGGGTCCCCAGGTTACCCAAACTTCTTTGCAACTTGGATACAAACTGGGGGTTCTCGTTTGCTATGATGGCTCACAGGGCTCAGGGAAACACTTGTTTACCTGTGCTTACCGGCTTATTATAAAGGATATGATGAAGGATACAAATGAACAGCCAGATAAGGAGGCACAAAAGGTGAGTCCAAAATGGTCCTAAGGGCATGGGCTGGGGTGCACCAGCTTCCTTTTGCATGGGCATGTTCACTGGCTTAGAAGCTCTCTGGACCCCATAGTTCAGGGATTCTCATGAGGGCTTCATTATATCAGCAGGATCATTAACTCAGTCTCCAGCCCCAATCACCTTCCTGGAGAATGGGACAGAAAGTTCCATGCTTTTAATCTAGCAACTAGCCCCCATCTTAAAGCTGTCCAGGAGCCCACCAAGAGTTGCCTCATTAAAGCAAAGGACCCTTCTATCACCCAGGAAATTCCAATGGATTGAGGAGCTCTGTGTCAGAAACCAGAGTCAAAGACCACATATTAGAACAAAAGACGTACCTAGCACCCCGCCACTCAGGAAATTACAAGTGTTTTAGGAGCACTGTGCCAGGAACTGAGGAAGAAAAGCAATCATATATTTCTTATTATGTCGTGATATCACAGAGTTTTGAAGAGTCCATTGCCTACTCACCCCCAAAACCAGGCTTATTCTCCAGACTTAACTCCCCCAGTTAAGTCAGAATTTCTTGGGATGGGGCCCAAGCATCAGTATTGTGTGTGTGGGGGGGTAAAAAGTGCATAACATCAAATTTACCATCTTAACTTTTTTTAGTTGTACACTTCAGTAATGTCAAGTATATTCACATTATTGTGAAACAGATCTCCAGAACTTTTCACTTTGCAAATCTGAAACTTTGTACCCATTAAACAGCAGCTCCCCTTTTCTTCCCCCCCAATGCCTGGTAACCATCATTCTCCAGACATCAGTATTTTTAAATTTCCCAGGTGATTCCCATGTGTAGCCAATGTTCTGGTGCCCAGAGAACTAAAGTGGGAATCACAGCCATGAAATGAGAACAGAAGGTTATAAAACAATGGCATGTGATCATTACAATCAGCCAAAGATGCTGAAAATAGAATACATATAATTGTTGATAGAAAAAAGTAAATAATGGCCTGAACATCAGACAAAACATGACCTTTAAGACAGTCCAGGCTGGGCGCGGTAACTCAGCCTATAATCCCAGCACTTTGGGAGGCCGAGGCGAGTGGATTGTCTGAGCCTGCGGATTCGAGACCCGCCCGGACAACTTGGTGAGACCATGTCTCTATAATAAATCAAAAGTTAGCCGGGCGTGGTAGCACGCACCTGTAGTTCCGGCTACTTAGACAGCTGAGGTGATCAAGGCTGCAGTGGCCTGGAGCATGTCACTGCACTCCCGTCTGGGTGATAGAGTAAGACTCCAACTCAAAAAAAAAAAAAGACAGTCCTTTCAGGTCTGTCAATCAATGCCTCACATCCCAGCATTGATTCTACCTCTTTCCTCCCACCCTCTCTTTCTCTAACTCCATCCTAGACCCTGTAAATACAACTAAAGTGGTCCCCCAACTACAGTCTAGCAAACAGAAGTAACAAAGAAAGTTTCTGGGAGACCAGCAGCTGCCCAGCAGCTGCAGGTCATGGGGATTCTGCAAATGTGATCTTTCTGACTGTTCCAGCTCGCTTCTGCCTGAGTCTCAGGAGGATTCGAACTCAGGGCCCGGAAGGTTCCCATGCAATGTGGGAGTACTCAGGGAGAAGCCTTCGTGGGGTAGTTTAGGAGGCATCACTCTATACCTTCATTTTCTCATCTTTCCTTCCCTACCTCCCTCCTAGGAAGATAAAATCTGGTTAAAATGAGCAATTAGGACAGCTTTAAAGGGCAAAACAGACTCAAGAAATCTACATGCTGGGTGTGAATGAAAGGGGACCCTCCATCTCACTCACACTGGCTGTTTGTACCTGGCCCAGAGCTATAGGAGGGCAGGGAACAATTGCTCTATCCTAAAGGCGATTCGGCACTTGGATGAGACAGCAGAGACTGGCACACACATGACCTACAGCACACTCCTCCAAGAGGCTACTCTGGTAGACTAAGAAGGCAGGTGAGTGGATTGCCTAAGCCCGCGGGTTCAAGACCCGCCTGGACAACTTGGCGAGACCTCATCTCTACAATAAATCAAAGAATTAGGGCCAGGCTCGGTGGCTCAGCCTGTAATCCCAGCACTTTGGGAGGCCCAGGTGAGTGGATTGCCTGAGCCCACGGGTTGGAAACCCGCCTGGGCAACTTGGCAAGACCTCATCTCTACAATAAATCAAAAATTAGCCGGGCATGGTAGTGTGCGCCTGTAGTTCTTGGAAGGCTGAGGCGGAAGGATCGCCGGAGCCCAGCAGGTCGAGGCTGCGGTGGCCGGGAGCAGCCACTGCACTCCAGTCTGGGTGACAGAGTGAGACTCCAGCTCAAAAAAAAAAAAAAAAGGCAGCATCAAGGAGTTGGTGTTTTGGAACCACACAGACTTGGGTTTGACTTCCTGGGCTGCCACTTCCTTACTCACTTTGGGCTGAGAATGCCCTAGGTTTGACTCTCAGGTCTGTTACAACCTGACTGGGTTCTTACGCCCACTGTCCAGAAAAGCCAAGACTAACACAGCAACCAACTGTGATGTTAGAGAAAGAGTTGAATGTCGCAAAGCAGCTGAGTGAGGAGGACGGTAGATATTTCTCAAATGGGCCCACCCTCCTCCCAATAATTCAGAGGCTCAGTTTTTAAGGGTAATTCTGGAGGAAGGGCTAGTGAATTGGGACTGCTAATTGTGGTTGAAATTAGAGGTGTTGAGATTGTCTTTGTGTACCTGGTCAGTTTCTGTGTGGGGGTCACAGGTCACTGATCTGGTTGGGGTCAGATGGTCTACCAGAATGCAGAGTCTGAAAAAGATACAAATCCTGTGAAAAGTGGATGCAGGAAGAGAAATCTCTAGTGATTAAATGCCCTTGACCAATTAAACATTGTCATCAAGGAGGTCAGAATGACCTACAGCCCATTGTTCTTTAGGAGAAAAACAAGTTTATTAATTTTGCAGGCAGCCTCATGGACTAGGATAGCATGAAGGGAGAAAAGGTCAGAGAGAAACTTAGGATTTAGCTATGCTTGTATCCTAACAGAACACAGGCCCCTCTCACAATTCTAACCTGTGGCCTTGTAGGTCAACACTTGGGACAAAGGTCTTTAGCATTCAGTGACTCAATGTCTTCTCTAAGAGTAATGTCACCCACCTCCCAGCATAGGGCTAACAATTAAATCAGATCATAGAAAGCTCCAGCATAGAGTAGGTACAGGACAGGTAGTCAGTCAGTCTACCCTCTTGAAGGAATCAACCAACAACTGAGTCTCAGTTACTGACCAGAAGGCAATTACAGGAACTGAGGGCTGGAATACACTGATAATATCTGTAATATACCCAAAAACTATTTTATAAATATGTGCTTTCTAAGCACATACATTTCGCATATTTATAATATCCTGTTAATGTCTATTTTTAGGGCTGTAAAAACATCTGAACTTACATGTTCCGCAAATGTTTTTATATACATTGGATTTTATTTTGTTCATGGTAAAGGGAATGAACTTAGTTTTGGGGGTGCCATTAGCATTTTTAATCTACCAGCAGCTTCTCAAAAAGATAGATTTGCCAGTGAACTTTACCTGATGGATCCCAGCTGGGACCTTGCTGATAACCTATTTTTTTGAGTCAGAATCTCACTGTTTCCCAGACTGAAGTGCAATGGCACAATCATGGCTCACGGCAGCCTCAACCTCAAGGGCTCAGGACATCCTTCTGCCTCAGCCTCCTGAGTAGATGAGAACTCAGGTGCACACCACCGCTCCCAGCTATTTTTTTCAAAATTTTTTTGTAGAGACGTAGTCTTGCTAAGTTGCCTAGACTGATCTGAACTCCTAGCTTCAAGCAATCCTCCCACTTCAGCCTCCCAAAGTGCTGGGATTACAGCAGGCATGAGCCACCACTTCCAGCACTGATAATCTATTAATCTTCATGAGACTTCTCTGTGGAAGTCTATAAAACATTCCTTACAATCATTTTTTTTTTAAAGAAAGCAGTATTTATTGAGAGGGTAGAAAAGCTCCCACAGTGGGAGGGGGCCCAAGGGGATTACTCCTTACAATCATTTCTTTTTTTTGAGTTGTAGTCTTACTCTGTTCCCCAGGCTGGAGGGCAGTAGCATGCTCACGGCCACCACAGCCTCGACCTGTTGGGCTAAGACGATCCTTCCACCTCAGCCTTCCAAGTAGCTGGAACTACAGGCATGCGCCACCATGCTCAGCAAATTTTTGATTTATTGTAGAGATGAGGTCTTGTCAAGTTGCCCAGGCTGGTCTTGAACCCATGGGCTCAGGCAATCCTCTCACCTTGGGCTCCCAAAGTGCTGGGATTATAGGCATGAGCCACTGCACCTTGCCTACAGTATTTTTTTTTATTTTTTTGAGTTGGAGTCTCACTGTGTCGCCCAGATTAGAGTGCAGTGGCCACTCCTGACCACAGCAACCTCGACCTGCTGGGCTCCAGTGATCCTTCTGCCTCAGTCTTCCAAGTAGCCAGAATTACGGGTATGCGCTACCACGCCCGGCTGATTTTTTGATTTATTGTAGAGATGAGGTCTCTGCCCAGGCGGGTCTCGAACCCGTGGGCTCAGGCAATCCACTCACCTCAGACTCCCAAAGGCGCGGGATTACAGGCTGAGCCACTGAGCCCGGCTCTCATTTTTTAATTTAAACTTTTTTATCTTGAAATAATTGTAGATTCACATGCAGTTATAAGAAATAATACAGAGAGATCCTATGTGCCCTTTGCCAGTTTTCCCCTATGGTAACTTTTTATAAAACTATATAGTACAATATCACAACTGGGATATTAATATTGAGACGACCAAGAAAATTAACATTTCCATCACCACGAGCATCCCTCATGTTGCCCTTTTATAGCCTGTTAAAAGAGAAAATTGCCAGGCACTGTACCTCATACCCATAATCCCAGCACTTTGGGAGTCCAAGGCGGAAGGCTTACTTGAACCCAGGAGTTTGAGAGCAGCCTTGGCAAAAAAGTGAGATCTCGTCTCTACAAAAAATAAAAAAATTAGCCGGGTGTGGTGGTGTGCATCTGTAGTCTCAGCTGGGGCGGGAGGACTGCCTGAGCCCAGGAGGTCAAGGCTGTGGTGAGCTGTGGTTGTGCCACTGCACTCCAGCCTGAATGACAGAGTGAGACCGCCAACTCAAAAGAAAAAAAAAATTGACAAATTAAATTTAACAGTTTGAGCAAAGAACATTCCAGTCCCTCAACTAGAATACGTCCAGAGAGCCTCCTGTACTGCTTCATGGTCAGAGGGAATTTGTGGACAAAGCACAGAAAGTGACAGAAGTGAGGTACAGAAGCAGCTAGATTGTTTACAGATAGTGTTTGACTTGTTTGAACATGGTTTGAGCAGTTGGCTACCTTTGATTGGCTGCAGTTACAGTCTGTTTCTACTTCCAGTTAAGTTATAGTTCACTATGTATGGACAAACCTTGAGGCCGAACTTAAAAGGAAACAACTTTAGGGAATCGTAATGTACACAAGCCACACCCCTTCCCTTTCACCCTCACTGCCTCCGTAACCCCCCTAACCACTAATCTGTTTTCCATATCTATACATTCATTCCTGTCATTTCAAGAATGTTACCTAAATGGAATTATTCATAAATATTTGAGAATTGGTTTTTTTCTCTGGAGATTCAACCAGGTCATTGCCTTTCTCAGTACTTTGTTCTGGCGAGGCTTGGTGACTCATGCCTACAACCCAGCACGTTGGGAGGCCGAGGTGAGAGGATTGCAGGAGCCCAAGAGTTTGAGATTAGAGTGGGAAATATGGTGAGACCTCATCGCAACAATAAATAAAAAAATTATCTGGGCATGGTGGCACATGCCTGTAGTCCCAGCTGCTTGGAGGGCTGAGGCACGATTGCCTGAGCCCAGAAGGTGAAGGCAGTGGTAGCCATGATCATGCCACTGCACTCCAGCCTGGGTGACAGAGTGAGACTCTGATTCAAAAAAATAAAAATAAAAACAAATTTTGTTCCTTTTTACTGCTGAGTGATATATCCCATGGTATGAATGTAACATAATTTGTTTAACTAGTTGCCCACCGAGAAACATCTGAGTGGTTTCTAATTTTTGGCTATTACAAATAAAGTTGCTATAAACATTTGTGTACAGGTTTTTGTGTGAACACAAGTCTTTATTCCTCTGAGATAAATGTTTGGAAGTGCAATTCCTGGGTCATATGGTAGTTGCATGTTTAGTTTTTCAAAAATTGGCCAAACTACTTCCCAGAGCGTGTATGTCATTTTTCACTCGACAACGTATGGGTGATCCAGTTTCTCTGCAACCTTACCAGCATTTGGTATTGTCAGTATTTTTCATTTGAGCCATTCTGGTAAGTGAATAGTAACATATCATTGTGGTTGTAATTTGCATTTCCTAATGGCTAATGGTGTTGAACATCGTTTCACATGCTTATTTTCCATCTATATATCTTCTTTGGTGAAATGTCACTTTATATTTTGCCCACTTAAAAATTAGATTTCTTTTAATTATTGAGTTTTGGGAGTTCTTTTATTTTTTTTTTTTTAGTTGGAGTCTCATTCTGTCACACAGACTGGAGTGCAGTGGCTGCTCCTGGCCACCGCAGCCTCGACCTGCTGGGCTCCGGCAATCCTTCTGCCTCAACTTTCCAAGTCACTGGAACTACAGGCGCGCGCTACCACGCCCAGCTCATTTTTTTTTATTGATTGTAGAGATGAGGTCTTGCCAAGTTGTCCAGGCAGGTCTCGAACCCGCGGGCTCAGGCAATTCACTCACTTTGGCCTTAAGGCGTGGGATTACAGGCTGACCCACCGAGCCCGGCCTGGGAGTTCTTTTTTTTTTTTTTTTGAGTTGGAGTCTCACTCTGTCGCCCAGACTGGAGTGCAGTGGCCGCTCCCGGCCACCACAGCCTCGACCTGCCGGGCTCCAGCGATCCTTCTGCCTCAGCCTTCCAAGTAGCTGGAACTACAGGTACGCGCTACCACGCCTGGCTAAGGGAGTTCTTTATATATTGTAGATGCTAGTCCTTTGTGAGACATGTGGTTTACAAATAATAAATATTGTGTCTTTTGTCTTTCCCTATAAATTTTAGAATAATCTTGTCTATATCCATAAAATATCTTGCTGCTATTTTGATAGGAATTGTATTGAACCTATACTGTATATCAGTTTGGGGAGAATTGACATCTTTACTCTGTTGATCCTTCCAATCCATGAACATGATATGTCTCTTCATTTCTTTCGATCTTCATCGATTTCTTTCATCAGCATCATGTAGTTTTTAGCATATAAATCCTGTATGCGTTTTGTTAGTTTTACACCTAGGTATTTTGATGGGGGCTTTTTTGGACAAATTTTAAATTATGTTTTTAAAATTTTGGTGAATAATTTGAGTAATCCTTCTGTTTTTTCTAAAATAATACCAAAAGAGAGTAGAATCTTACTGTTTTTTCTGGGAGTGTAAAGCTAACCATGAGTTCTGTCCACGACTCTATTGAGAAAGAATCCTTAGATGGTTCCTCACACACTGGTCACAACTGTGGCCACAGATCACCATGTCGGGGAAGACATGAGAAATTAATTTCACCTGTGTCTTGACCAGTGGTTTCTGAGGTGGCTGTTGGGAAGGGCTTTGTCCTATAGGGATGTTATTAAGTGAACCCATTAAATTATTTTTCTCTGAAATTTAAACTGGAGATGGTGGACTTAGCCGGCTATAGCAGAAGCAGAAGTGAAGAAACAAAAAATAAATCAGAAGCCATAAGAAACAGAAGCAAGAAGGCAGACATGAGAGATAACGGTTGATATTGGGAACAGAACCCAAAAGGCACACAGAAGGAAATAGATTTGGCTCTAGGTAGATAGCAGTCCACTTCAGCCATCAAAAAAAAAAAGAGAGAGAGAGAAGATGACTTGGCTACAAGAGCTGGTCAGTGTCCTGTGTGGCCTTCCGGTTCCTGATTAATGACCACCCTCCATGACAGCCCCTCCAGGACTCCAGTGTTCCTGCTCTAACATTGAGGATGGGCTGAATGGCTTTCTGGAGTCCCATAAAGAAGACATTTGCTTTCCTCACTTCCACGAACATCCATGTCTTAGTGGCTGAGGCTGCTTTAACAAAAATACTATAGACTGGGTGGCTTACAAACAACAGAAATTTATTTCTTGCAGTTCTGGAGGCTGAGAAGGTCAAGATCAAGGAGCTGATGTCTGGTAAGGACTGTTTTCTGATTCACAGATAGCCGTCTTCTCATAGTGTCTTTACAGGACTGGAGGGTTGAGGGAGGCCTCAGGTCCCTTTCCTTTTCTTTTCTTTTCTTTTTTTCCCATGGGAGTCTCATTCTGTTGACTAGGCTGGAGTGCAGTGGCACACTCACTGCCACTGCATCTTCCACCTGCTGGACTCAGGCGATCCTTCCACATCAGCCTTCCAGGTAGCTGGAACCACAGGCACGCACCACCACACCCAGTTAATTTTTTGATTTATTGTAGAGACAAGGTCAACCTAGCCTTGAGCCTATGGGTTCAGGCAATCCTGTGGGCTCAGGCAATCCTCTCGCCTCCACCTCCCTAAATACTGGAATTACGGGTGTGAGCCACCATGCCCGGCTGAGCTTCCTTTCTTAAGGGCACTCATCCCAATCATGAAGGACCCATCCTCATGAACTAATCACCTCCCAGAGAATCACTTCCTAATGGCCTCACCTCCTGATACCATCACCTTGAGGGTTGTGTGTCAACATTTGAATTTTGGAGGGACACAAACATTCAGCCTACAATGACTCTTAAAATAAATCTTCCATTAAAATAATGACACACAGTCTAGCATGGAGATATATATATATATGAAAAATTAAGGTCTACAACATCTGGTATGTAAGAAATATCAGCATCTTTATTCCCTTTAGTCAACCTACTTCTGATTCCAAACCCCACCCCATTGGGCTGAAAGGAAATCCCAACTCAAGCATTGCTTGTCACCCTTGTGCTTCTTGTCTGTCTCCATCACATAAACACCACAAAAGCAAGGTGTTTGTCTTGTTCTCTGATGTATCCCAAGTACTTAGGTAAGCAGCTTATAGGACAGTTCTCAGACATTCTTGGTGTCTCCATTAATTTTTATTTATTTTTTTATTTTTTGAGTCAGGGTCTTACTCTGTTGCCCAGGCTGGAGTACAGTGGCACAATCACACAGCTCACCATAGCCTTGACCGCATGGGTACAGGTGATCCCTCTGCCTCAGCATTTCAAATAGCTGGGATTACAGGCATTTGCCACCATCTCCAGCTAATTTTTTAACTTTTTTGTAGAGACAGGGTCTTGCTGTGTTTCCTTGCTTGGTCTCAAATTCCTGGGCTAAAGCAGTCCTCCCATCTGGGCCTCCCAACGTGCTGAGATTGCTGGCCTGAGTCACCACGCCTGGCCTGATTTATTTTATTTTTTTTTTTTATTTAATTTGTTTTTTTGAGTCAGAGTCTCATTCTGTCACCCAGGCTGGAGTGATCATGGCCACTATAGCCTTGACCTGCTGGTCTCAGGCGATCCTTCTACCTTAGTCTTCCAAGTAGCTGGACCCACATGTATGTGCCACCATGCCTGGCCAATTTTTTTTTCCCCACCATACCCAGCCAAAATGCTTAACCTCAAAGAATAAACTCTTTGAGGCCAGGCGTGGTGGCTCATGCCTGTTATCCCAACACTTTGGGAGACTGAGGTGAGAGGATTGCCTGAGCCCAGAGATTTGAGACCAGCCTGGGCAACTTGGCAAGACCTCATCTCTAGGATAAATCATAAAAATTAGTCGGACGTGGTGGCACACACCTATAGTTCCAGTTACTTGGAAGGCTAAGGCAGAATTGCCTGAGTCCATCAGGTCGAGGCTGCAGTGACCGTGAGTGTGCCATTGCACTCTAACCTGGGTGATAGAGTGAGACACTGAATCAAAAAAAAAACCTGGGTGTGTTGGTACATGTTTGTGGTCCCAGATAGATAAAAGGCTGAGACAGTAAGCCCTGATCATGTGACTGCACTCCAGCCTGGATGACAGAGTGAGACACCAGATTCATAAATAAAGAAGCAAACAAACAAAACAAAAATACTATTTTTGAATTTTTCAGAAAGGTTTCTAAGAGAGTTTTCTCCCTGGTACTATCAGAATCCTTATTTTTCTTATTTATTTTCCTTATTTTCCTTATTTTTCATCTTTCAAATATAAAGGAGACTCCCAAACCCCCAAAATGTATTTATAAAAAATTGTATATTTATTCTTCATGTTTAAACTTCAGTCACCTTCAAAGTACTCTCCGTTTGATGCTAAACACCTATAGAGATACTTTTTCCACTGCTCAAAGCAGTTTTTGAACTTGTCAATTTTGATACCTTTTAGTGCTTCTGCTGTTTTTTGTTTCACCTCTTCCACATTGGCAAAACATTTCCTTTTGAGGACATTTTCCATCCAGGAAAACAAAAAAAAGTCACTTGGGGCAAGATCAGGTGTGGGTGGTCTATGATCATGCTGTCTTTGGTCAAAAACTGCTGAACACAGCACAGCACAGGCAGATAATTCATGTAAATCACCCATCATGAAATGGGCAAACACCCTCAAAGAATCTCCAAAAAAAACTGACAAGTTGAAAGCAGGCCCTCACAACAACACTAGCTGGTACACTGATGCCAATGGGTTCCTAGAACACTTACCTTGTGGGTGAAGCCTGTACTAAAAGGGGCCCATCCTCCAAAAAATAATTCCATTTTTTAGGGGGGGAGTCCCCGCCTTGTAATTACAATTTGATAGGTAAAGGAAGCAAGTGGACACACACTGCCAGAAAATAAGTAATGCAGTTTGTTGATTTCCAGTTACCAACTACATCATTCTTCAATTTGCAGGTGAGTCAGAATTTTTACAGCATATGTGAAATATACATAAAGGACTCTGGACATATCAGTTGTGGTTCTCTGTCATCTTCATCCATGAGAAACCTGAAAACAGAGGCATTCCCACTGCCCTACCCAAATACCACAGCGAGAGCCTCCAAGCTAGCCTTCGCCACAGAGAGGCCTGGGGAAGTAACTAGGATGGAAGGAGCCTGATGGTCCCTCTGTAGTGTCTCTGGTGGTTCTGAGCAGAGACTGGGTGGAACTGTGATTGCATCAAACCACCTAGAGCAGGAATTTAGGAAACAAATATTGTTTGGGAGTATCAACTTCATTCTACAAGTTCTATTAGAGACACCTTGACGTTCGTTCCTTTGAGGTCATGGCCATCTTAACTCCAGCACTGGTGTCTCCAAGTACTCAACTGGCAGCTAAATCCACCCCAGAATCCCCTATTGCCTCTGGGTTCAGGTATTTTTGGATTCCAATATTGTTTATAGCTTTTGAGACACTATTGTTTACTCCCGCAGAACAGTTTTTCAGATAATAGTTAGTGGCAAACTCCTCAAATGCAGAACTTTCTGAATTATCTTTGTGATTCCAGAACTTGGTTTAGAGAAGCCAGCACAGAATTCCACAAAGGTGTGCTACATGAAGAAACAGTAGCCAGTCTTCCTGTGTGATGCCAAGGGAACACTGTGGGGGGTTCCTATTTTCCTAGAAATACTTTTTCCATAGGCGAGAATATAAAATATATGTAATTTACGCTCCTGCCTTTAAAAGAAAAAGTAAGACCAGGCACGGTGATTCACACCCGTAATCCCAGCACTTTGGGAGGCCGAGGCAGAAGAATTGCTTGAGCCCAGGAGTTCGAGACCAGATTAGGTAATATGGTGAGACCTCATCTCTACAAGTAAAAATAAAAATAAAATTATTCAGGTATAGTGGTGCATGCTTGCAGTCCCAGCTACTTGGGAGGATGAGGCAGAAGCATCACCTGAGCCCAAAAGGTTGAAGCCGCAGTGAGCTGTGATCTTGCCACTTCACTCCAGCTTGGGTGAGACTCACCCAACTAAAAAAAAAA
This sequence comes from Cephalopachus bancanus, assembly GCA_027257055.1. NCBI lineage: Eukaryota > Metazoa > Chordata > Mammalia > Primates > Tarsiidae > Cephalopachus > Cephalopachus bancanus. The sequence continues at coordinate 255,060 of JAPVLO010000170.1, read as the reverse complement.
AAAAAAGATGATAGGTATTTTCCTGTGTTACCAAAAATTCTTCCCTTTTTTGGTATGTGTTATATGGGTTGATTAATGTTCTTTTTTTTTTTTTTTTGAGTTGGAGTCTCACTCTGTCACCCAGACTGGAGTGCAGTGTCCACTCCCGGCCACCGCAGCCTCGACCTGCTGAGCTCTGGCGATCTTTCTGCCTCAGCCTTCCAAGTAGCTGGAACTACAGGCGCGCGCTACCACGCCCGGCTAATTTTTGATTTATTGTAGAGATGAGGTCTCGCCAAGTTGCCCAAGCGGGTCTCGAACCCACGGGCTCAGGCATTCCACTCACCTCAGCCTCCCAAAGGCGCAGGATTACAGGATGAGCCACCGAGCCTGGCTGATTAATATTCTTTTTAAAAAATTATTATTTTTAAGATGTGGGGTACAATTCAGGATTAGGTATACAGGTGGTCATCATACAAGTAAGGTTTGGGCCTCCCTTTGGTCTCCACTTTGCCTGCTTTGAGCTCGAGTACACTTATTGATGTTAAGTGCCCCCCCACCCCCTCCCCTGGCAGTGTCTCATTACTGCCGATTGTTCAATTTTCTATTGTGTGATTATGCCATACTTTTCTAAGCCAGTCTCCTGGTGTTCAGCCTTTGGATTATTTTGTTATGAACTATTATAAATAAAATTGTGGCCAGCTCTTTCATTTCCATCTTGGCTTAGTTTCTTAGAATTCCCTGAACTGGAATTACTGGGTTAAGGTATGAATGACTTTTTGCTAATTGACGGTTGAAAACACGTCATTTTGTGGTTTTAATCTGTTTTAATTTCCTTGCTAATGGTGCCAAACAGTTTTCTTTATCTTTGTTTACTAGCTGTATTTCCTTCTTTGTGGACTGTCTGTTCATGTCCTTTGTCCATTTCCTATTAGAGTCTTAGTATTTTTCTTATCAATTTGCATGAGTTTTTTTCCACTGCTTATCGTACTCACTGAAAACAATTTCCCTTCTGTGGTCTGGGTTTTAGTTATAGTACCTACTTATTGATATAAATATTTTCTAATTTTTTATAACTTTGTTTTTTGAATCAGAGTCTCTGTGTCCCAGGCTGGAGTTCAGTGGCACACTCACAGCCACCGCAGCCTCAACTTCCAGGGCTCAGGTGATCCTTCTGCCTCAGCCTTCCAAGTAGGTGGAACTACAGGCACGTGCCACCACACCCAGCTAATTTTTCTTTTTTCTTTCTTTTTTTTTTTTTAATTAGGAGTCTCACTCTGTCACCCAGACTGGAGTGCAGTGGCCGCTCCTGGCCACTGCAGCCTCAGCCTGCTGGGCTCCGGCGATCCTTCCGCCTCAGCCTTCCAAGTAGCTGGAACTACAAGCGCGCGCTACCACACCCAGGTAATTTTTTTGATTTATTGTAGAGATGAGGTCTCACCAAGTTGCCCAGGCGGGTCTCAAACCCGTGGGCTCCGGCGATCCTTCCGCCTCAGCCTTCCAAGTAGCTGGAACTACAGGCGTGCGCTACCACACCCAGGTAATTTTTTTGATTTATTGTAAAGATGAGGTCTCGCCAAGTTGCCCAGGCGGGTCTCGAACCCGTGGGCTCAGGCAATCCACTCACCTCAGCCTCCCAAGGCGCGGGATTATGGGCTGAGCCAGCGAGCCCTGCTAATTTTTCTTGATTTATTGTAGAGACGAGGTCTTGCCAAGTTGCCCAGGCTGGTCTCAAACCCCTGGACTCCAGCAATCCTCTCTTCTCTGCCTCCCAAAGTGCCAGAATTACAGACGTGAGCCACTATGCCCGGCTAATTTTGTATAACTTAATAAATGTTTTCCCTTGTGCTTTTATTGTTTCTAACTTTGGAATTCTTATAAGTGAGTTCCATAATTAGTAGGCCTCTTTTTTCATTCTACTTTCTCCAAAATCCACCACTGTCAGTTGCTAATCGTATGACTCTCTGCAAGCTGCTCTCTCTAATGTAGTCAATGACTTTCTGCTGCCCTGCAAATCCAGTGGCCCCATCTGACCCTTAGAGGTGTCTGAAAGGTTGAGAGCACGTCTCTTGTTGCTCTCTTGGGTGGACCGCCTCGTCTTCTCAGAATCTTTTGTACTTTTTCATTGACTTCTCCTTCTCAATCTCCTTCACCAGATCCTACTTATCCTCCCATGTGTTCCATGTGCTCCAGGGCTCAGTCCAGAAATGTCTTCTCTTCTCCATTAATACTTATTCTCAAGCTGAGTGCAGTGGCTCAACAGAACTTTGGGAGGCTGAGGTGGGAGGATTGCTTGAACCCAGGAGTTTGAGACCAGCCTAGGCAACATAGAGAGACCTCATCTCTACAAAAATAAAAAATAAAAAATTAGCCAGAAGTGGTGGCATGCATTTGTAGTCCCAGCTACTCAAGAGACCAAGGCTGAGTATTGCTTAAACCCAGGAGTTTGAGGCTGTGGTAAGCTGTGGCCATGCCACTACACTTCAGCCTGGGCAACACAGTAAGACTCTAACTCAAGACAAACAAACTTATCCCTTACCTGACTCATCTTACCTACTGCTATGGTTTTAAATGGCGACTCGATGCTGATGACTCCCCGGTTCCTGCTGCCAAGTTCAACCTCTCCCCTGAACTCCAGGCTCCACCTTCCTCTTCAACATCTCCACTTGACTGTCTATCAGCTGTCCCAAACTTCACATGGCCGGAAAACCAAGGTTAAATTCTCAATTTCCTCTCCCAGACTCACCCTCCCCATCCTAGCAAATGGCAACCTCGACCTTAGAGATGCTCCTTCGGAAAGGCATGGCATTGTCTTTTACGCCTCTCTGTCCTACCCTATCCAGTCTATCAGCAAATCTTATCCATTGTATCTGGAATCCAATCACTTCTTCCCTCCTCCCTGAATGCACCCAAAGACTTGGCTGCCTCTCCCCGGGCCATTGCAGAGGAATCCCAGCTGTCTACCCACTTTCCTGCTTGGCTCTTGTGCCATCTATGCCCCATACCATAGGCTTTTCAAAGTGAAGCCGATCATGTCACACTCCAGTGTGGAACCTTCCAGTAAAATCTATTGCTTCCTCTATGTCTCTACATAATCCCGTCCACCTCTCTTGATCTCCTCCCTTGCTCACTCAGCTCCCACCACACTGGCTGTGTGATTGTTGGACACTAAGCGCACTCCTGCCTCAGGGAGCTTGCACCTGCTCTTCCATCTAGCTGGAATGCCCTTCTGCAGACACCCATGTGGTGTACTGACTCATCTGCTTCAGATTCTATTTAAATGTCATTTCGTGACAAAGGCATTCCTTTACTCCGCTTTCTTTTTCTTCATAGCATTTATCTCCACCTGGCATATGAATTATCTGTTTGTTGATTGATTGTCTCCACTGACAATATGATAGCCCCGAAAGGCAGCCTCAGAGTGATTCCCCATGACCCTAGTATTCATGCCCTTATGTAATCCCCTCTTCTTGAGTGTGGGCTGGATTTAGTGGCAGTACTGCAGAACAGATGAAACATGCCACAATGACTGGGCACAGTGGCTCATGCCTATCATCCAGTACTTTGAGAGGCTGAAGCCGGAGTTTGAAACCAGCCTGGGCCACATAGCAAGACCTCATCTCTAAAAAAATTTAAAAAATAAGGCTGGGGGCTGTGTGCAGTTGTTCACACCTTTAATCCCAGCACTTTGGGAGGTGGAGGTGAAAGGATTGCCTGAGTCCATGGGTTCGAGACCATCTTGGGCAACTTGGCAAGACCTCATCTCTACAACAAATCAAAAAATTAGCTGGGCATGGTGGCGTGTGCCTGTAGTTCCAGCTACTTGGAAAGCTGAGGAGGAAGGATCACCTGAGCCCAGCAGGTTGAGGCTGCAGTGGCTGTGAGTATGCCACTACACTTCAACCTGGGCAACAGAGTGAGATTCCAACTCAAAAAAAAAAAAAAAAGCCTGGGTGTGGTGGTGTGTGTCTGTAATCCCAGCTACCCAGGAGGCTGAGGCTCAAGGATTGCTTAAACCTAGGAGACTGAGGCAACAGTAAGCTGTGATTGTGCCACTGCACTCTAGCTTGGCTGACAGAGTGAGGAAGGAAGGAAGGAAAGAAGGGTGGGAGGGAGGAAGGGGGAGGGAGGGGAAGGAGGAAGGGGGAGGGAGGAGAGAGAGAAAGAAAGAAAGAAAGAAAGAAAGAAAGAAAGAAAGAAAGAAAGAAAGAAAAGAGAGAGAGAGAGAAAGAAAGAAAGAAAGAGAAAGAAAGAAAGAGAGAGAAAGAAAGAAAGAGAGAAAGAGAAAGAAAGAAAGAGAGAAAGAGAAAGAAAGAAAGAAAGAAAGAAAGAAAGAGAAAGAAAGAAAGAAGTAAGAAAGGAAAGAAAGAAAGAAAAGGTGAGGAGGGAGGGAAAGAAAGAGAAAAGAAGGGAAGGAGGGAGGGAGGGAAGAAACAAAGCAAAAGTAACGAATTGTCACTTCTGAGACTGTATTAAAAGGACTAACTTCTTTTTATTTTATTTTATTTTTTTGAGTTGGAGTCTCACTCTGTCGCCCAGACTGGAGTGCAGTGGCCGCTCCCGGCCACCACAGCTTCGACCTGCTGGGCTCCGGCGATCCTTCCGCCTCAGCCTTCCAAGTAGCCGGAACTACAGGCGCGCGCTACCACGCCCGGCTGACTTTTTGATTTACTATAGAGATGAAGTCTCGCCAAGTTGCCCGCGGGCTCAGGCAATCCACTCACCTCAGCCTCCCAAAGGCGCGGGATTACAGGCTGAGCCACCGAGCCCGGCTAAAAGGACTAACTTCTAAGCTGGGCACAGTGGCTCACACCTTTAATCCCAGCACTTTGGGAGGCTGAGGTGAGAGGATTACCTGAGTCCAGGGCCTCAAGACCAGCCTGAGCAACGTGGTGAAGCCTCATCTCTACATACATCAAAAAATTAGTTGGGCTTGGTGGTACACACCTGTAGTTCCAATTACTTAGAAGGCTGAGGCAGAAGGATTGCCTGAACCCAGCATGGTCGAGGCTGCCTTGGCCGTGACCGTGCTACTGCACTCCAGCTTGGGAGACAGAGTGAGACTCTAACTTAAAAAAAAAAGAGTGACTTCTTCTGCTCTTCCCACCCTCTCCCCAGTCTAACAGAGATGCCCACATTGCAACAACCAGCAAGAAACTGACGCCTGTTCCAGCCTCTGGAGTGAGCTGGGTGCCAGATCCTCCCACAGTGGGCCTTGAAGTGACTGCAGCCCTGGCTATACCTTGATTGCAGCCTTATGAGAGACCCCAAATGAGAGGCATCCAGCCACGCCTGGATTCCTGACCCACAGAAACTATGAAGTCATAAATGTTTATTATTTTAAGCCTCTGAGTTTTGGGATAATTTGCTATGTAGCAATAGATGACTAAGACAAGGTCCAGTAGGGCAGGATCCCTGTTTGTCTTATTCACATTGTCTCCACACCTAAAAAAATACCTACACACAGTAGGTACTCAAGAAGACTTTCAAATGAAGAAATGAATTTCGGGACTTTCACTGGGAAGATGACCTGTTTTTCTCGGGACGGTGGGGGGTGCACATGGAGTCCCGGGCCTACTGTGGCCACCCCATTGCCATTTGTGACACCAGCCTGATCACAAGGCCAACACAGAGGGGCAGATCTAAGAAAACAGCAGAGTTGCAAAGCCAGAGCCCCAGTGAACACATCTACTCTACCTGCACTTTTTTTTTTTTTTGACTCCTTGAGCAAAGTTTAAGCTAGTTTGAGTTGGGTTTTCAACAGCTTGAAACCAAAAGCATCCTAACTATTGGGCTGATGTATAAGTTGACAGCATTTGCTTTGGGCATGGCAACAGTGTGGTACTGGGAGTTTGTTTGTCGTTTGTCATTTGGAGTGACAATGTAGTGCTTGTAAATACACCTTGCATTTTGCAGATTTGAAGAGAGTTAGTGCTACTTGTGGGCTAAAGAAGATGAGGTGTCAAGGGGGAAAAAACAAACACTTCCAACATAGTCTTCTGTTTGAATTTAACTGATGAGTAAAGGCAGCGGAGGCGGCTTGGAACACTTGTGCCATGTATTGGGAGAATGCCACTGGGGAAAACACGGCAAGAAAAGGGTTTTGTCATTCCAAAGAGGGCCACCTTGACCTGAGTGATTTCCCATATTCAGGAAGACCATCAGAATTTGATGAAGACCGTTTAAACGCTTTAATTCAAGTTTGTGGTGATTCATGTCAATCAACCTGAGACTTGGCTAATGTGATGAACTGTGACCAGTCGACCATCTTGTAACATTTACATTCCCCGGGCAGGCCAAAAACGCTACAAACGTATGCATCAGCACACTATGACGGTTTTCATAGTATTGTTCTCATCCTTCTTTCTCTCTTCAAATGTTCTTCATCTTTTTCTTTCCTCATGTCTACACCCCTTATGGCAAGATTACAGCAGCCTACCCAGTTTCCACTTCTTTTCATTTCCTACCAAGAAAACCTAATTTAGCTGGCGCAGTAAGCAACCTAATTCAGGAAATATCTTCCCAGCCTCCCATGAAGATGGTTCTAAGTTCTGGCCAATGTAAGCAGAAGGTATGCAGTGAGTCTTCTGGAAAGACTTCCTTAAAAGCAGGCTCAGCCGGGCTCGGTGGCTCAGCCTATAATCCCGCGCCTTTGGGAGGCTGAGGTGAGTGGATTGCCTGAGCCCGCAGGTTCGAGACCCGCCTGGGCAGCGAGACCTCATCTCTACAGTAAATCAAAAAATCAGCCGGGCGTGGTAGCGCATGCCTGTAATTCCGGCTACTCGGAAGGCTGAGGCGGAAGGATCGCCGGAGCCCAGCAGGTCGAGGCTGCGGTGGCCGGGAGCGGCCACTGCACTACGTTCTGGGTGACAGAGTGAGACTGCAACTCAAAAAAAAAAAAAAAAAAAAAGCAGGCTCACTTGGCTGGCAGATACCTTTTTCCTTTGACCTCTTCCTTTTTCCTGCTGCCTGAACCAGGATGGTGGGCACTAAAGTGGCCATTTTGTGAACCTGAAGCAAATCTGAGGAGGAACCACACACACTAAGTAGGGTGGAAGAAAAAGAGAGAGGCTGAGACTCTAATGAAGCCAACATACCCTGAAAGCCTGTCCTCTGAACTCCGGGATGAGAAAGACGATCCTAATTCTGTGCCTGTCCTTTTCTGTTATGCGGAGCTTAACATAAACTTAACTGGTATCACCCTTCAAACGTGGCATTTCCAGGGTCTGTCGTTGCTTTCTCTTTTCATACTGCACACTTTCCCCAGGTGATCTCATCTGCTCCCATGATTCGGGAACCATCCTCACACCAAGGATTTCCAAAGTGATGTCTGCACCGCCCGCCTGTCTCCCAAGCGCCTTGCTGAGTGACTCCTAACTACCCAAACTGAATGGCCTTAGAAGCATCTCTTGGGGAGAAAGGCATGGATCGTGGAGCCAGACAGCCACAATTTCGAATCCTGCCTCTATTGCTCTGAGTAACTGTGAGTGAGCAACCCCATCTCTGAGCTTTAGTTTTCTTATCTCTGAAATGAGCACAATACTACTTCATAGGGCTCTTTTTTTTTTTTTTTTTTTTTGAGTTGGAGTCTCAACTGTGTCGCCCAGGCTGGAGTGCAGTGGCACACTCACAGCCACCCCAGCATCAACTTGCTGGGCTCCGGCGATCCTTCCGCCTCAGTCTTCCAAGTAGCTGAACTACAGGCACACGCTACTATGCCCGGCTAATTTTTTGATTTTTATTGTGGAGACAAGGTCTTGCCAAGTTGCTCAGGCTGATCTCAAACCTGCGGGCTCAGGCAATTCACTCACCTTGCCTCCCAAAGTGCTGCTGGGATTACGGGCTGAGCCATTGAACCCGGCCCATAGGTTATTTTTTTTTTTTTTTGAGTTGGAGTCTCACTCTGTCGCCCAGACTGGAGTGCAGTGGCTGCTCCCACTCACTGCAGCCTCGACCTGCTGGGCTCCGGCAATCCTTTTGCCTCAGCCTTCTGAGTAGCCGGAATTACTGCTACCATGCCTGGCTGATTTTTTTGATTTATTGTAGAGATGAGGTCTTGCCAAGCTGCCAAGGCAGATCTCGAACCCGCGGGCTCAGGCAATCCACTCAACTCAGCCTCCCAAAGCTCGGGATTACAAACTGAGCCACCGAGCCCGGCCCATAGAGTTCTTATGACAGAAATATCTATAAAGCAGTGTCCGGCATATAACCAGTGCTAAACACATTTTGTTATCTCCTTCTCATCACCTGTCCCCATTCCCTGTCTTCTGTCTCCTCCCCTTCAGGTAAATAACTTTACTAACTACATAGTCTTCCAAGATAGGAATCTTGGAATCTTCTTCAACTTCTCTTTCTCTGTCATTCGCCATCATTCCCTTAGAGTCAATGGATAACCAAATTCTATTGACTTAGCCAGGTGTGGTGGCTCATGCCTGGAATCCCAGCACTTTGGGAGACTGACGTGGCAGGATTGCTTGAGCCCAGAAGTCTGAAACCGGCTTGGGCAACATAGCAAGACCTCTTCTCTACGAAATTTTTAAAAAATTAGCCAAGTATAGTGGTGTGCACTGTAGTCGCAGCTACTTAAGAGACTAAGGCAAAAGGATGGCCAGAGCACAGGAGGTCGAGACTGTGGTGAGCCATGATGGTGCAACTGCACTTCAGCCTGGGTGACAGAATGAGACCCCAACTCAAAAAATAAAAAAATAAAAAATTTTATTGACTTCACCCCTGAAATGTGACTGCACTTTTCTATCTCTATCACTACTCCTGTTTTAAACTCTTATTAGCCCCCATTTGGCTTATTTCTATGACTAACCATACACTCTTCACAACTTAATCTCCCACCCTTCTGCCAAAGCTGTTCCCTTGAAAATAAAAACAAGGCCAGGCGTGATGGCTCATGCCAGTAATCCCAGCACTTTGGAAGGCCGAAGCAGAAGTATGACTCGAGCCCAGGAGTTTGTGACTAGTCAGAAAAACATAGCAAGATCCCACCTCTACAAAAAAAAAAGTGGATGTGAGGACAATCCAGCTGTGACATCTGTCACCCCAGAGTTGATTCGGTTGGCTGAGTGTGTGTCCCTTTCCTCCCTCACATCTCCCTGTTTGTCTCTCCCAAAGCTACATGTTAGGACAAAGAGGGCGACATCCCCACTAGAGGAAGGCTGTTCTTCAGTCAAGGGCATACTAGTAGCTAGAACCTCTAAACAAGCTCTCAAAAACTACAAAACGAAACGCTGGATGTGGTGGCACATACTTGTAGCCTCAACTAATTGGGAGGCTGATGCAGGAGGATCATTAAGCCCCGGAGTTCAAGGCTGCAGTGAGCAATGATAGAACCACTGCACTCCAGCCTGAGTGACAGAGCAATACACTGTCTCAGCAAAATTAAAGTAAAATAGTTAAATGAAATAAAAAACAGGATCGTGTCTCAACATAGCTTATTGACTTTTCCTGATTTCTGCTGCCAACAGAATGAAATTCAAATCTCACAAACTGTCATCTAAGGCTGTCCCATTATGTCTCCCCCAGCCTCCCCCTCTCACTCCCTGGGGACTCATCATTCTCCAAACAGATGGAGCCATTTCCTGACTCTGTTTTTATTCCTGAAGTGCGTATGTTTTGTCCCTGGTCCTTTAACTACACCGTCACCATCAATATGTGGCCCAGTAATTGTTTGAAAGTTTGTTTTCTCTCTGCATTTCCCCCTTCTCCTCTCCCCAATTGCAAAAGGCTCTACTCAGTCTCAGGGGAGGCTGGGCAGGTGAACAGTAGAACTGGCCAGAGATGCCTCCCTTCCCGGCTTAGATCTCCCAAGTTTCTAAGCCCACTGAGGTGAATGAATTGAACCTGAGGTGAGTGTCTCTGAAGGAAATAGTACTAGAAGGAGGGATTTCCCCCAGACCAAGAAGAGATATTGGGCGAGAGGAGAGGAAAGAGAGGTCTCTGGAGCCTGCCAGCAGCAAGGACCTCTGTTCTGCTTTCTGGAAGCACCAGAGGATGCATCAGGCACTTGTTGGGTTTTTTTTTTTTTTCTTTGAGTTGGAGTCTCACTCTGTCGCCCAGACTAGAGTGCAGTGGCAGCTCCCGGCCACCGCAGCCTTGACCTGCTGGGCTCCGGCAATCCTTCCGCCTCAGCCTTCCAAGTAGCCGGAATTACAGGCATGCGCTACCACACCCGGTTGATTTTTTGATTTATTGTAGAGATGAGGTCTCGCTGCCCAAGTGGGTCTTGAACCCGCGGGCTCAGGCAATTCACTCACCTCAGCCTCCCAAAGGCGCAGGATTACAGGCTGAGCCACTGAGCCCGGCTAGGCACTTGTTGGAAATGCCCATGACACATCAGTGAGACGGGAACCTACACCAGAGTTCCTATACCACAGAAACAGCAGCACAGGGGACTGAAGGACCCTGTAGGCCAAGGTAGACAACAGAATTTGATCACAGCCTTGGGAAGCCCCAGGAAGGACTAAGATTGAGTTTCCGCAGGCCCAATAGGTGAGGGCTGAGAGTGAAAACGAAGTTGAATGATAAGAGAACGGAATGGCTGGTTATCGACCCACTGAGCTTGTGCACTGAGTTTCTGACCTGCTTGAGAAGCCACCCCGGTCCTCTTGGGCTACTGCACTGCCCTCCTGAGTGCCCTCCAGCCTCTTGCTCTTGTTTTCTAGCTCTGGATCTCTGGCTCCCTAGAACTGCCATCAGGGGTTCTTGCCAATCCTCCCAGCCTCCCTCCTGGTTCTTTGGACTTTGAGTGCCCTGCAGTTGGCTCTGCCAGCAGCCTGGGGTTTGAAATTTTCTGTTGTCTAGTGAGAGGTTCTGCTGCAGCCCTTGTTCCAACACATCTCCAGCTGGGCCAGCCCTGCCCCACAGCTGCAGGAAAATCCACGCAAGCAGGTCAGAAGGGGAGAGAAGGGACACACGTACAGAAAGTTTTTTGTCCTCTCTGCTTCCTGGCAGGACTGTATTCATCCTTTAAGGCCTTGTTCATGTGTCACTGCCTGAGATTCTTCCCTAACCTTAGTTAGTGTTCTTTCTCTTCTCATTCTTATTCATTCTCGTTCTTCTTTTTCTTATTCTTATCTTATTATTTCATGGTGGTCTTTTCACATTGACTGTGAACACCTTGGGGATAGAAACCTTGCTTCATTGACTTAGCACAATGTCAGCTATAGAACAGAGCCTCAAAAATGCTTGTGAAATGCCGTTTCCCAACTGGAATGGTGGCGCACACCTACTGTAATCTTAGCACTTTAGAAGGCCAAGGTGGGAGGATCACATGAGGCCAGAAATTTGAGACCAGCCTGGGCAACATAGCAAGATCCCATCTCTATTTAAAAAAAAAAAAAGAAAGAAAAGAAAAGCTATTTATCAGGCAGTCCCTGGACTGTCATGTACTGCATAGGCTTCTTTTTCTTGGTATAAGTTAGAGATGCATTTGGCTGCAAGTAACAGAGAGCCTGGCTATAGTGGCTCAAATAACTAGAGATTTTTCTCACACAAAGAGAAGTCAACATGTTTTCATAAGGTAAGGGAACCTGGGACTATCAGAGGCCCAGCCTCTTCCTTTGTCTCTATCCTGTCAATTTTTTTTTTTTTTTTTTTGGTCAGAATTTCACTCTGTTGCCCAGGCTGGAGTACAGTGGCACACTCATGGCTATAGCAGTCTAGACCTGCTGGAATCAGATCAGCCTTATGTGTAGCTGGAACTACAGGTGTATGCAACCACATCCTGCTGAAATTATTTTAAAGATTTATTTATTTTAGAGACAAGGTCTCAACAAGTTGCCCAGGCTGGTCTCAAACCCTTGGGCTCAGTCAGTCCTCCTGCCTCCACGCCCAAAGTTCTGGGATTACAGGCATGAGGCACTGCACCCGGCCTATCTGGTCAATTTTATTTTATTTATTTATTTATTTATTCTGTGGCCCAGACTGGAGTGTAGTGGCTGCTCCCGGCCACCGCAGCCTCGACCTGCTGGGCTCCGGCGATCCTTCCATCTCAGCCTTCCAAGTAGCTGGAACTACAGGCACACGCTACTACACCCGGCTAATTTTTCTTTTTCTTGTCTTTTCTTTTTTTTTTTTTAATTTATTGTAGAGATGAGGTCTCGCCAAGTTGCTCAGGCGGGTCTCGAACCCGCGGGCTCAGGCAATCCACTCACCTCAGCCTCCCAAGGCGCGGGATTACAGGCTGAGCTACCAAGCCCCGGCTCAATCTGGCCAATTTTAACGTGTTGGTCATACAGTGGCTGCTGTCCTTCTGAGCATTGCAGGAAGAAGTAGGAAGGCTTAAGAGCCAATCCTGTCCCTTTTCATCAGGAAAGCATTGATTTTCCCAGAAGACTTCTGCTGACATCTCATTGGCCAGAAGTGTGTCACATGGCCACCCCTACCTGCAAGGGAAGCTGAGAAAGGAGAAGCAAGGGAGAACTTGGAGGAGTGTGGGTATGTGCATGAGAAAATTCTTGGACTCCACCCCAACCCTACTGAATTAGAAATGCTGGAGATGGGGCCCAACAAGATAAGTGGTAACAAGCCCTCAAGGAGATTTTTTTCTTTTTTTTTTGAGAGAGTCGCATTTATTGAGAGGACAGAGAAGCTCCCACAGTGGGAGGGGATCTGAAGGGGTTGCCCCCCTCAAGGGGATTCTGATGCAGCTAAAATTAGAGAATCATAGCCTTATGTGATGGCTGGTGTAATGGTAGGAAAAAATTCTGAACCAATATGGATTCCAAATAATCATTCTTGTTTTTGTTTTTTTGAGCCAGGATCTCACTCTGTTGCCCAGGCTGGAGTGCAGTGGTACAATCATGGCTCATCGCAGCCTCGACCTCCTGCACTCAGGCTATTCTTCCACCTCAGCCTCCAAGTAGCTGAGACTACAGGTGCACACCACCATGGCCAGCTACTCTTTTGATTTTTTGTAGAGACAGTCTCGCTATGTTGCCCAGGCTGGTCTAGAATTCCTGGGCTCAAGCAATACTCCCGCCTTAGCCTCCCAAAGTATTAGGACTGCAGGCATGAGCTACTGTGCCTGGCAAAAAGCATCTATTTTTTTGTATAAGTTTTGTTACTTGTTAGCCGGGAGACCTGTGCTTTCTAACCTGTAAGAGGGGAATAATATGCTTGCCCTGACTTCTCTGAATTGTCGTGCAGACCAATTTAAACAATGCAGATGAAAACATGTTGAAACTCAAAAAAAAGAAAAAAAGAGCTGGTCATACACACTAGACGACTGTACTGATTTGGAAATGGTAAAAGTTCTTATTGAATGAATGAAAGGTTGAATGGCGCTAAGGAAGTAGGAGAGTTTTTGTAAGAGGTAGGCCTAGAACTCAGAGATAAAAATGAAATTTGAGAGTGTGTTGGTGAATTTTATGTGCCGATGGAGAATACTAATATAGAAAGTTTTCTAGTTGGGACTGAGTGGCTTATTTTATTTTGCTCCTCTGTGTTGTAGGTCAAAATTTCAAGAGAGATCATCTCTTGACACAGTTTCTGTGTTTAGGGATGATTGCAGATAATCAATACAAGGTCAAAAATGTCTGCACACTGGCTTTTTAGAGTTTTGGTCTTTCACAAGATACTTTTTTTTTTAAAGATCAACACTTTTTTTTTTTTTTGAGTTAGAGTCTCACTCTGTCACCCAGACCGGAGTTCAGTGGCCGCTCCCGGCTACCGCAGCCTCGACCTGCTGAGCTCCGGCGATCCTTCTGCCTCAGCCTTCCAAGTAGCTGGAACTACAGGCGCGCGCTACCACGCCCGGCTAATTTTTGATTTATTGTAGAGATGAGGTCTCGCCAAGTTGCCCAGGCGGGTCTCGAACCTGAGAGCTCAGGCAATCCACTCACCTCAGCCTCCCAAAGGCGTGGGATTACAGGCTGAGCCACCGAGCCCGGCTAACACATTTTTATTTTTAATTTTTTGTACCATTGTGTTCTAATGATTTAAACATATTTAGAGTATTTTACTTGCCGGGCATGGTGGCTCACACCTGTAATCCCAGCACTTTGAGAGGCAGAAGTGAGAGGATTGCCTGAGTCCAGGGGTTTGAGACCAGCCTGGGCAACTTGCTGAGACCTCGGCTCTACAATAAATAAATAAATAAATAAATAAATAAATAAATAAATAAATAAATAAATAAGCCAGACGTGGTGGCATGTTCCTATGGTTGCAGTTACTTGGAAGGTTGAGGCAGAAGGATCTCCTGAGCCCAGCAGGTCGAGGCTGCGGTGTCTGTGAGTATGCCACTGCACTCCAGCCTGGGAGACAGTATGACACTCCAACTCAGAAAAAAAAAGAATATTTCAACTCATGCAGTTATTATCATTATTGATCCTTATGTTTTATTTTATTATGGAGATGTGGGGTACAAGTGAGGATTAACTACATAAGTAGGCTGCACATAGCTAGACACACAATTAGAAGTTTGGGCTTCTAACTGGCCTTCACACCCCTGGTAGTGGACCAGGTACTCCTTGTTTTGTCATGTGCCCCCTACCTTCCTTTTTCCCTTTCTCCCCTAACAGTGCCCAGTGACTGCTGATCCCTCCCTTGTGCTAATGTGACAAGTGTTCAGAGCCCACTTTTGAGTGAGAAGATGTGGTATTCAGTTCTTTGTTTCTGTGATAGTTCACTTAGTATGATGGTCTCCAGCTCCACCCAATTTACTGCAAAGTCATGATTTTGTTCTTGCTCATGACTGCACAAGACACTTTCTAGGGTAATAATGATAGAGGAATCTTGCAATAGTCTTATCACACTTTATGTAGCTGACGTGTTGGGCAGAGTGCAAATGCCTGGGAAAAGCAAAGCTACCCATCAAAGGTAGAAAGAGATCGAAAAATTACAACGGTAAGAGACAAAAATAGAAATGGAAACCACAGACGCTCAAAATACACTGTTATCAAAAACAAATGTTTGCATCCGAGCCAGGGGTTGCTGCTACAGGTGGTTTCCATGAGAGGAAGGAGGACATTCGTGGTTTCAAAACAAACACTTAGGAGGATAATGAAATGGGGCATTTAGCAGAAAGGTTGGTAAGAAGATAGGAGACAAATGTAAGGGATTTCATGTTCTGCTATTTGGATTAAAAATACTGAGATGCCACTGTTTGAGCACCTAGTAGAGCATCCATCCCTTACTGCATTCAGACTGTTCACTCTGTTCTTTGGTTATTCATTCCACAACAGCCTCCCATGTGACTGACATGGAATGACTTTCACTGGGTGAACTTAGACAAGTCATCAGCTGCTAACTAGGCACCAGGAAAGTTCATTCATATCTACATTTGCCTTCAGACATCCTTTCCAGGTTTGGAAATTGCCATGACGGAAATAGCAGAGTTGCACTGAGGTTGGGAGTTTGACCTGTCTATTCAGGTGAAAACCACAGTCAAGAAGGAAAAGTTGGCAGCACTGTGAATACACTAAACACCAATGAGTTGCATATTTTCTTTCTTTTTTTTATTTTTTGAGTTGGAGTCTCATTCTGTCGCTCAGACTGGAGTGCAGTGGCCGCTCCCGGCCACCGCAGCCTCGACCTGCTGGGCTCCAGCGATCCTTCCGTCTCAGCCTTCTAAGTAGCCGGAATTACAGGCGTGTGCTACCATGCCCAGCTGATTTTTTGATTTATTGTAGAATGAGGTCTCACTGCCCAGGCGGATCTTGAACTCGCGGGCTCAGGCAATCCACTCACCTCAGCCTCCCAAAGGCGCGGTATTACAGGCTGAGCCACCAAGCCCGGCGAGTTGCACATTTCAATGGATGAATTGTATGGCATGTGAATTCTATCTCAGTAAAGCTGTCACCAAAAAAAAAAAAAAAAGAAGGAAGTGTTTGCAGGCAGAGACCTGGTGACACATAGGCTGTGCAGTAGCTAAGAGACTTTGTTTGTATATGTCAGTTAAATTTGTCTGTACAAAATGTGAAGCCAAGGTTTATTGATTGATTGATTTGTATAACATCTGGACTCTGACATGCAAGTGCTGTGATAAGAGAGTTTGTAGAAGCAAAATTGCAAAGCCATGTGCTCCTTGGCGCTGGGCACAGAGGATACAATCTGCATATGAAAAGCTGACGTTGTAAACGTCTGAAACCGGTGCAGACCTGAAGCCAAGGTCAGTTCAAACAGATAGGCCAGCGCTGGGTCACAGATTCAAAATATTCAACCACCTTTGGAACTGAACTTCCTGAGGGTGTTCCAGTTCATCAGCCAGGCACATAGAGCCTCATCTGTTTGTCCTCTTTGCCTTCCAGGAAGCCAGTAACCGCCTTCCTTCCCCCTCAAACCCTGAGCACTTAGTAGGTAGGTGGCCAGGACAGCTGTAATTTGATACGTGAGTGTGTTTCCTCCTTTGTGTCCCGGGGGATTGTTATGGTTATTGCTGCTCGCAAGGACAGGAATTGAAATGCAGCCGGAGAGTGTCAGAGCAAGATTGCTTGGGGTCAAGTGCAAGCCCCACCACTCACGGGTTATGTGACCCCAGGAAGTCATTTGACACCTCTTGATCCCTTCTCAGGTACTCGAGGGCTTTGCTACTGCGATTACCGCCTCTCCCCTCCTGCAGGTTTCAGCTTCTCTGTCCTACCATTGTCACTTGCAGTACCAGCGACTGTCATTTCTCCCACAGTAGAAATTCAAAATAAAGACCAAACATCCCTGTCTTTTCACGTTCCTCTAATTCCACCTCAATCCCTTGTACTCCCTTACAGCAAAATTCTTTTAAAAAATAATTGGTGGCTGGGTGCGGTGGCTCAGCCTATAATCCCAGCACTTTGGGAGGCCAAGATGAGAGGATTGCCTGAGCCCAGAGTTTCGAGACCAACCTGGGCAATTTGGTGAGACCTCGTCTCTACAATAAATCACAAAACTAGCCGGGTGTGGTGGCATGCATCTGTAGTTCCAACTACTTGGAAGGCTGAGGTGAAAGGATCGTCTAGGCCCAGCAGGTGGAGGCTATGGTGGCTGTGAGAGTGCCACTGCACTCCAGCCTGGGTGACAAGAGTGAGACCCCAACTCAAAAAAAAAAAAAAAAGGAGAGGCTGGGCTCGGTGGCTCAACCTGTAATCCCAGCACTTTGGGAGGCTGAGGCGAGTGGATTGCCTGAGCCTGCGGGTTCGAGATCCACCTGGGCAACTTGGCAAGACCTCGTCTCTACAATAAATCAAAAATTAGCCGGGCAAGGTAGTGTGCACCTGTAGTTCCGACTACTTGGAAGGCTGAGGTGGAAGGATCGCTGAGCCCAGCAGGTCGACGCTGGGGTGACCGTGAGCATGCCACTGCACTCCTGCCTGGGCGACAGAGTGAGACTCTCAATCAAAAAAAAAAAAAAAAGAAGAAAGAATAATTGCTGGCCAGGCACGGTGGCTCAATCTGTAATTCCAGCACTTAGGGAGGTTGAGGCGAAAGGATTGCCTGAACCCGGGGGTTTGAGCCCAGCCTGGGCAACTTAGTGAGACCTCGTCTGTACAATAAATCACAAAAATCAGCCTGCCGTGGTGGCACGTGTTTGTAGTTCCAGCTACTTGGAAGGTTGAGGCGAAAGGATCACCAGAACCCAGTAGGATGAGGCTGCGGTGGCCGTGAGCATGCCACTACACTCCAGCCTGCATGACAGAGTGAGACTCCAGCTGAAAAAAAAAAATTGCTTTGTGTTATGGGTTGAATTGTATCTGTCTCAAATTCTATGTTGAAACCCTAACCTCTAGCACCTCAGAATGTGACTGCATTGGGAGACAAGGCCTTGAAAGAGGTGACTAAAGTCAAATTGCGGCCATTAGGGTGGGGCCCTATATTAGGTGGGGCCCTTATAAGAAGAGGATATTAAGACACAGACAACACAGACAGAGCATGTGAGGACACATGGAGAAGGAGGTCATCTACAAGCCAAGGAAAGAGGCCTTGGGAGAAAATGGCCCTGCAGACACCTTGATTTTGGATTTCCAGGCTCCAGAATTGTGAGAAAATACATTTCTGCTCTTTACACCACCCAATCTATGGTACTTTTTATTTCTTATATTTATTTAGTTAGTTTTGAGTCAGTCTCACTCTGTCACCCAAGTTGGCGTGCAGTGACATATTCATGGCCACTGCTGACTTGACCTGCTGGGCTTAGGCAATCCTTCCACCTCAGTCTTCCAAGTAACTGGAACTACAGGCGCACACCATCATATCTGGTTAATTTTTTGATTCATTGTAGAGATGAGGTCTTGCCAAGTTGTCCAGGCTGGTCTCAAACCCCTGGCCTCAGGCAATCCCCTTGCCTCCATCTCCCAAAGTTCTGGGATTACAGGTGTGAACTATCACACCAGCCTGTGGTACTTTTTAATAGCAGTTTCAGAAATGAACATACTTAGACTTTTTTATTATTATTTTTGAGTTGGGATCTCACTCTGTTGCTCAGACTGAAATACAGTGGCATCATCATGGCTCATCACAGCCTCGAACTTCAGGGCTCAGGCAATCCTCCCACCTCAGCCTCCCGAGTAGCTGCCCAGACTGGAGTACATGCCACCACATCTGGTTAATTTTTTAATTTTTTTTGTTGTTGCTGTTAGAGAAGAGGTCTTGCTATGTTACCTGGGCTGGTCTCAAACTCCTGGGTTCAAGCAATTCTCCTGCTTTGGCCTCTCAAAATGCTGGGATTACAGGCATGTACCACCACACTCGGCCTTATTTAGACTTTTTTTTTTTTGAGTTGGAGTCTCACTCTGTCGCCCAGACTGGAGTGCAGTGGCCGCTCCCGGCCACTGCAGCCTTGACCTGCTGGGCTCCGGCCATCCTTCCCTTCAGCCTTCTGAGTAGCCAGAATTACAGGCGCGCTACCACGCTTGGCTGATTTTTGATTTATTGTAGAGATGAGGCCTTGCCAAGTTGCCCAGGTGGGTCTCAAACCCGCGGGCTCAGACAATCCACTCACCTCAGCCTCCCAAGGCGCGGGATTATGTCTTCTTTCTCACCTCCCAGTCTCTTTCTTGTGATTGTCCTTTCTCTCTTCTTTTTTTTTTTTCTTGAGTTGGAGTCTCACTCTGCCGCCCAGACTGGAGTGCAGTGGCCGCTCCCAGACACCGCAGCCTCGACCTGCTGGGCTCCGGCGATCCTTCCGCCTCAGCCTTCCAAGCAGCTGGAACTACAGGCGGGCGCTACCACGCCCAGCTGATTTTTTGATTTATTGTAGAGATGAGGTCTCGCCAAGTTGCCCAGGCAGGTCTCAAACCCGCGGGCTCAGGCAATCCACTCACCTCAGCCTCCCAAAGGCGCGGGATTACAGGCTGAGCCACCGAGCCCAGCTCTCCTTTCTCTTTTTTGTCCGCTTCAGTCGGAACTCCGTAGCCGCCAATCAGTCCCCCAGAACCACCTGTGCCAAGGTCACCCTGTTGGCCATCTTGCTGGATCCAGAGGCCACCTCACTGTCCTCATCACACTGTAATTGGCTTCTCTGCAGTTGGTCATGCTTTCCTCCGGAAGGCATTTTCAGCATTTAGGCTCCAGGCCACCACGCCCTCTCATTTTTCACTCACTTCACTGGCTGCCTCTTCTCAGTCTTCTTGGCTGAATAGCCCTTCTCTTCTTTCTTCTTAGTGTCAGAGCCCCAGACCCAGCCTTCAGCCCTCTTCTCTGTTAGTCTCTCCCTAGCTCATTCCATCCATTTCTATCTCTCTACTATTAAAAAGCTGGTAAGTCACACATTGACATCACCACCACCCACCTCTCCTCCCTTGAGCTCCAGACCCAAGTATTCGATTGCCCTGGACAAATTTTCACCAGGGTATTTAAAGAACATTTCAGGCTCAGAGAACCCTCCCTCCGTTCCTCTGTTTCTCCCATTTTAAAAATCATGGTTCACCCAGGGAGGTCAGAGTCCCAGGGTTCATCCCTGATTCCCTCCTTTCCTCGTTGTCTCTACCTTCAAAATAAATCCTCATCTCAGCCATGTGCCCCCCCCCACTGCTGCCATCCTTCTCCGGGCCAAACTTCCCTCCTCTGAATCGCTGCATCTTACTTCCTTGCCTACCATCTTGATACCCATGGACTATATTCTCCAGGTGTTTTCCAGGGTGATTTTTGTGAAATTATTGAACCCTCTCATTTGCCATCATCACATTTTTTTTTTTGAGCTGGAGTCTCATTCTGTCACCCAGGCTGGAGTGCATTGGCACGACCATGGCTCACACAGTCTCAACCTCAGGCAATCGTTTCACCTCAGCCTCCCAAGAAGCTGGGGCTACAGGCACACGCCACTACACCTGGCTAATTTTTAAATTTTTCTGTAGGGACGACGTCTTGCTATGTTACCCAGGCTGGTCTCAAACTTCTGGTCACAAGTAGTCCTCCCACCTCAGTCTCCTAAAGTGCTGGGATTACAGGCTTGAGGCACCACACCAGGCCTCCTGTCACATTTTGGATGAAACCCAGACTTCTCATTCTAGGTGCAAGTTCCCTCCTGACCTGGACCCTGGCCATCTTTCTGACCTCATCTTCCCTGGTACCCTTCCCTTGCTGCACTCAGACCACTCTGCAGGGCCTCTATGTACCTCTGTGGCATGGTGGGACATTTACATTCACTGTTCCTCCTGCTTCTACTGCAAGGCACTGCTTAGAGCTCCATGGAGCTTGCTTCTCCTCACCTCATTCAGGGCTTGACTCAAAACTCACCTTCTGGAGAGGCCTCCCTTGACCACTATCTCATATAGCACTTGCCCACAGGTAGGAGAACTCAGCACAACTCAGGTTACGCTTATGCTCTGTTAATAAACTCTCCCTATAGCACCAAGCATTGTATTAAATGTTTTGTGTGCATTGTTTCATTTAATCCTCAGAACCGCCTAAGGAGGCATTCTTTTATTTATTTATTTATTTTGAGTCTCACTCTGTCACCCAGGCTGGAATGCAGTGGCACACTCACGGCCACCGCAGCCTCGACCTGCTGGGTTCAGGTGACCCTTCCACCTCAACCTTCCAAGTAGCTGGAACTACAGGCGCGCGCCACCATGCCTGGCTAATTTTTTGATTTATTGTAGAGATGAGGTCTCGCCAAGTTGCCCAGGCTGGTCTCGAACCCGTGGACTCAGATAATCCTCTCACCTCAGTCTCCCAAAGTGCTGGGATTAAAGGCATGAGCCATCGAGCCCAGCCCAGAAGGTATTCTTACCATTCCCATTTTTCAAATCAGGAAATGGAGGCTAAGAGAGGTCAAACCCAAGGTCATACAGCTTGCACTAAGGTCTGATTCTAGAACTAGTGCTCTTAACTAGTAAGTTCCACTGCTTCTCACTTTAACTTCTATTCCGAGTTATGGGTGGTGTGGCTCCCGGGAGTTTACTTTCCAGGACTGACTGGTTTCAGTTGCATTTGTGTTTGAGCAGGTAAAGTAACTCAGGTGTATCAGTATGTGCTAGGGAGGGGCTTATTTTCCAAACTACAGTTTTAGACATTCAGATAATACAAAATCAGGTTAGATAGGCAAATTCAAGAATGGGTCACCTGCTTACAGTCTTATTAAAGAAGATAAGAATATTTTTCTGTTAATTTTATGATGAGGGAACTCAAGTTCTCAGAAGTTATTAAAGGTTTTAAGCTTTAGCTTTTTCTCTTGTTTTCTTTTTCTTTTCTTTTCTTTCTTTCTTTTTTTTTTTTTTGTCAGAGAATCACTCTGTCGCCCAAGCTGGAGCACAGTGGCATGGTCAGGGCTACCACAGCCTCAACCTGCTGGGCTTCTTGTTTTCTTTTAAAATCCTATTTCCACATGGTGATTAGAAATAGAATCCTTAAAATGAGAAACGCCATGGTTTGAACGTGTCCCCCAAAGTTCAGGTGTTAGAAACTTCATCCTCAACGCAACAGTGTTGAGAGGTGGACCTTAGAGGTGATTAGGTCATGAAGGCTGTGCCTTATAAATAGATTAATGCTGTTATCACCGGAGTGGATTAGTTATCGCAGGAGTGGTTTCCTGAGAAAAAGGATGAGTGTGGCCCCCTTCCTTTCTCGTGTTCTCTTGCTCCCCACATGGGTTCCTTGATTTTGGACTTCCCAGCCTCCAGAACTGTAAGAAATCAATCTCTTTTGTTTATGGATTACCCAGTCTCAGGTATTCTGTTATAGCAGCATAAAACAGACTAAGGCAAGAAGAGTCTATGTGCTAGTGAGAACACACACTGATCAAATACCTTCATGTGCCAGGCACTTTTCTGCTTTTATTGTCTCTCTGGGCTGGTATTGTTTTCCTTCTTTTACAGGTGAGGAAACTGATTAAGATTAGTAACTTGTCCCCATTTCAGAGCAGGAACTCCCTAATTCCTGTTCCTTCCTTCCTTACCAAATAGCACCAAGTAAGCCGGGCTTGGTGGCTCAGCCTGTAATCCCAGCATTTTGGGAGGCTGAGGTGAGTGGATTGCCTGAGTCCACGGGTTCGAGACCCACCTGGGCAACTTGGCGAGACCTCATCTCTACAACAAATCAAAAATTAGCCAGGCATGGTAGCGCGCACCTGTAGTTTCAGCTACTTGGAAGAATGCTACACACCCGTCTGGGTGACGGAGTGAGACTCCAACTGAAAAAAAAAATAGCACCAAGTGTTTTTGCCTTCCCAGCATGCAACAGAATTGATGACCCTAGGTCCCTTCTGTAAGGCCTGTTCTCAGAGCTCTGCAATTTAGTTCCCTATGATAATGATAAACCCAAAAAGTTACTTCCAGGGAACTGTGTGCCTTTCCACAAGTGTTGCAAAAACCCAAAAGACTGCAAAGGATTAAAAGTTCTATGGCTATTCAACTTGTATGGCTCTGGTCAGATAACCACAAGATACCAGGTCATGCCAAATTCTCAGTTACACTATGCAGCACAAGAACAGCACTGCACTGAGCACAGCGAGTACTCCTCTGACTCATGCCTTTGCACTTGCTCTTACTGCTACCTGGACCACTCTTCCCCGTGCCCTTCAGTCCTCACTGCTTGAAGGCTACCTCCTCAAAAAGGCCTGCTTGACCATCCCGTCTCCACACCAGCTGTGTCTAACCCTTTACCCATATATTTACAGGAAGGTTCTTTTTTTTTTTGAGTTGGAATCTCGAGTCTCACTCTGTCACTCAGGTTGGAGGAGTGCAGTGGTACGATCACGGCCATTGCAGCCTCCACCTACTGGGCCTAGACCATCCTTCTGCCTCAGCCTTCCAAGTAGCCGGAACTACAGACGCATGCCACCACACCCAGCTAGTTCTTGTGATTTATTGTAGAGATGAGGTCTTGCCAAGTTGCTCAGGCTGGTCTTGAACCGATAGGCTCAGGCAATCCTCTCACCTCGGCCTCCCAAAGTGCTGGGATTCTAGGCATGAGCCACCGTGCCCAGAAATGATGGAAGGTTCTTTTTTTATTTTTATTTTTTAATTAAAGATGTGGGGTACAGCCGGGCTTGGTGGCTCAGCCTATAATCCCGCGCTTTGGGAGGCTGAGATGAGCGGATTGCCTAAGCCTGTGGGTTCGAGACCCGCCTGGGCAACTTGGCGAGACCTCATCTCTACAATAATTCAAAAAAATTAGCCAGGCGTGGTAGCGCGCACCTGTAGTTCCAGCTACTTGGAAGGCTGAGGCAGAAGGATTGCTGGAGCCCAGCAGGTCGAGGCTGCAGTGGCCGGGAGTGGCCACTGTACTCCAGTCTGGGCGACAGAGTGAGACTCCAACTCAAAAAAAAAAAAAAAAAAAAGATGTGGGGTACAATTCAGGGTTATGTATACAAACGTTGATTATGGAGGTACCCTTGTTGATGAGGTGTGCCCCTCCCTGCCCTAGCAGTTTCTCTTAACTACCAATCCCACCCCTCTTCCCCTGGCAGTTTCCTACTACTGCCAATCCCTTTCTTATAGTATTATAATTGTTCAAGGTCTGCTTATGAGTGAGAACATATGGTACTCTGTTCTTTGTTTCTCTGATAGATCACCGAGTATGATGGACTCTAAATCCATCCAAGTTGCTGCGAAGCCCATATATTTGTCCTTCTTTATGGCTACATAATATTCCATTGTATGGAAGGTTCTTGAAGGTCAAGATTTTATTTTGTTCACTGCTATATCTCTGGATGCCTGGCATAAGGTAAGTGCTCATTAAATAATTGTTGAGGCCGGACTTGGTGGCTCAGCCTGTAATCCCAACACTTTGGGAGCTCGCAGGTTCGAGACCCGCCCAGGCAACTTGGCAAGACCTCGACTCTACAATAAATCAAAAACTAGCCAGGCATGGCAGGGTGCACCTGTAGTTCGTTACCTGGAAGGCTAAGGCGGAAGGATCACCAGAGCCCAGCACATTGAGGCTGCGGTGACTGAAGCGTGCCACTGCACTCCAGTCTGGGAGACAGAGTGAGACTCCAACTCAAAAATAAATAAATAAATAATTGTTGAATGGCCAGGCACAATGGCTTGTGCCTGTAATCCCAGCACTTTGGGAAGTGGAGGTGAGAGGATTGTCTGAGCCCAGGAGTTCAAGACCAGCCTAGGCAACATGGCAAGACCTCGTCTCTACAACAAATAATAAAATTAGCCCAGTGTGGTGGCACGTGCCTATAATTCCTGTAACCTGGAAGGCTGAGGCAGAAGGATCGCCTGAGCCCAGCAGGTTGAGGCTGTGGTAGGTGTGAGCATGCCACTTCACTCCAGCCCGAGTGAGACTCCCACTCAATAAACAAACAAATAAATAATTGTTGAATGACTGTATGCAGAATGTGAACAGAACAGGCACTCAGTATACATTTTGGCCTGAATTAATGAATGGATGATATTCAACATTCATGGGACTACACTACTCATGCTCTCCCTCATCTGAGCTTTGAAGGTAAAGAAATGACTACTACCAAAAAGGAGCAAAACAAGAGAAGAGGACCCAAAGAAATAGAAATAAAAAACCCTGCCTCAGATTATCAAAATGTTGACTTTGCTAAAACCATGAAAAGCCTGAACGTTTAAGAACACAAATTAATCTTGCAAAAATGTAATGCATATTTAAGGTAGTTATTTAAGCAAAAAAGAATAACCCAAATAAACAATTTTCTCTAAATAGGCAGAATATTTAGGCAGTGTGTCATTTCTGTGGGCAACTATCATATTGTCTGTGTCATCCTTTTGAGAAGGGCAGAAAGACACGTACCCAAGTTGTCACCATAACAGAGCAATTCATGGTTACAAACCTCACCTTGGGTTGCCTCTGGTATGTGTGAACTGTTGTACAGTGTGAGTGAAGAGGTAGCTCTGGCAGGGGAGTTATAAAAGACCTTTGCTCACACATTTCAGCTCCCTTCGGTCAACCGCCCCAGGGTCAAGTCAGGTCTCCCCCACCCAGTGCTGTCCCTTCAAGCTTCATGGCTCCTTCGAGCAGGGGTGATGCATGGAGAGACTTTCTAGATCTTGTATCTCAACCGTATCCTTTAAGGGATGACCTTGGTTTCTGCTTTGCTGTAAGACGTTTTAATATAAGTCTAAATAATTGGTTCTTGGGCTGGGCGTGGTGGCTCATGCCTATAATCCCAACACTTTGGGAAGTCAAGGCAGGAGAATTGCTTGAGCCCAAAACCTGCCTAGGCAACATAGCGAGACCTTATCTCTACACAAAATTTTAAAAAACTAGCCAGGGTGTAGTGGTGCATGTTTGTCATCCCAGCACCTTGAGGGGCTGAAGCAGAAGGATCACCTGAGTCCAGGAAGTTGAGGTTGTGTTGAGCCTGGGTGACAGAGTAAGACCCCGACTCAAAAGATAAATACATAAATAAATAATTGTTTTTTTAAATCTGTGCATTCACCCAGAAATTAAACAGCCTTTAAAGTTAGGTCTTTACAGAAACTGAAGAAAGCACGCTAGGCCTGGAGCTATCATCTATCAGTTACAGCCCAGTTTATGCCACTGAAGTCTTGAGGGCTCTCTCTTCTCCCCGCCCACTTCCTTTCTCCTTTGTAGTACCTCAGCCAGCACATATATCCTTTCTATTTTAAGGATTTTATTTCTAGTCACTATGTGGAAATAGGGTTAAACAAACAAACATACAGAAGTCACAAAGGTTGTGGGGTCTTGAAAAGCAATTACACTTACGGCCCTGGAATAATTCCCGACCCCTTTTTGAGATAGTCACTGGCAGCCCAGTTAGATATCTGTTTTCTGTTTTTTTTTTTCAGAAAGCAGAGTTCACTGACTATCTTGCTTCCTTCTGTTGCACCCTTTCTGGAGGCCCAGACAGACCCCTTCTTCTCTTCTCTTAGGACAATAAGTGTCACTGGAATTCCAAGTGATTGTCCAAAATGCAATATTTAAAAATTCTTCTGTCTTTCCCTGACACTTGGCGACATGTTAGGTGCATGGTAGAAGCCCAGCAGACCCTATTTGTTGGTGGATGGATTGAAAATGACCAAAGTGGACTTCACTTTGGAATTCTCCTCAGTACACACTGGACGCCTTGTTGCTTTGTGTTCCGAGGCTGCCCTGAGTGGCCTCCTATGGTGTGGTAGGAAACAACATTCTTTAGCAGCCTTGATGCAACTGGCCGGGTGATGGCCACTGCCTGCTTTCGTAAGCAGGAGGCAGGGGCATTAGCTGCATTGTATCTGGATGTTGGCATGAATGTGGTCCTGCCCCGCAAGCCTTTGGAACAAAACTTGAGGATGAATCCCTTTTGTTGGGGTAGATAAGCGAGTGTATTGAGCTTCATGGAAAACAGACAGGAGGACTCTGACAGATGGGGAAAGGGTCACTCTCACAGCAGGGAGCTAGCCCAGAAGTGGGTACTATAGCAACCCGCTAAGAATTATCCTGAGAATTAAAGGATGGTTGGATTCACTGGATCTGGTCAGGCAGGGAACCTGGCTGGGTCTTTGTCAGCCAACAGATGAGAGGCTGGTTTGCAGTTGTGCGATCTGACAGTTTCACCGTGTTCACACAACTCTACGCTGTGGAGACGACAGTACTCCTGAGTCTCACTGCAGGTGTTTATGTAAACCAGGGGCATACCAAGGAGGCAGGCAGTGGGACTGACCCACTGCAGGCAATACACAGTGAATTTCTTTTTTGTATATGGAGAATTTTAAAACAATAATAAAACGGACTAAAAGTCAGGTTGCTCTTCTTTATTATTATGCTCCAACAGTTCCAAACAATGTCAGTGGTAAAATACTCCTCCCTCCTAGGGGCAGACTTTGCCTATGATGCCCTACCCTCCTCAGTACACCACTGGGCGAGACAAGCACCAGGTGAGATTATAAATCAGCAAGAGAGTAAACAGAAAGCAAATGACTCCCAAGATAAGATACATTTTAGAGTTTAAAAAACCCTCCATTTTATGGAGTTTAGAGAGGGTTGATCTGTGATGTGCATTCTGTTAGCTTTGTGCTTTGGTTATCCGTTACTGCTTTAAAAACTACTCCAACATCTAAGTGCCTTTAAACAACAATCATTTATTTGTTCACAATCCTGCAAATTTGGCAGGGTTCAGTGGGGATGGCTTATCTCTGTTCCATATGGTGTCTGCTGGGGCTGGAGCTTCCTAGAGGGCTCTTCACTCATACGTCTGGTACCTCAGCTGGATGAACTGAAGAGCTGTGGGCTGGCCAGGCATCTATTTCTTTCCATGTGGTCTGTCCGTTGCTAGCTTGGTCTTCCTCACAGCACAGTGGTCTCTCCTGTCGTGGTGGCTGGCTTTTCCCACATTGCAAAGCAGAAGCTCTCAGGTTTGCTTAATGCGTGGGCTTGAAAGTCCTAGAACATTCTTTTCGCCACATTCTATTGGTCAGGGCCAGCTCAGATTCAGAGAGGAAAAACAGACCCCATTTCATGCTGGAGATATTGTGGCTATCTTTGGAAACATCAACTATCTCATATTGTTTTCTCGATCACAACAAGGTTGTGTGCTTTCAAATGTTGCCTTTCATCATGATAAACTTACCAAGGTGGAAAAAGGTAGGTAGATCTTTCTGACTTTTAAAAAATTAGACCCTTGTAAATGTCATCATTCCTTGGTTCTCAATAGGAAGATGGTCTTTCATAGATTCCTAAGGAGAAACAAGAGATCAGTGGGGCATTCGAGAGAAAATATGAGGATGAGTGTGATTTGCCAAAACCTAAAATCCAAAGCATGTTCAGTTCTGTGAGTCTCTCTAGTCCACAATTACAGTCTTCCTCTACCTCCCTGGATAAAGTCAAATGACCACCATATTTTGACCATGACTCTTTGTGTCAGACAATTCCCTACACTTCAATTTACAGCTTTTAAAACAAGCATGGCTGTAAATGGACTGACCACGAGACTCTTGTGAGGGCCAGAATGTGAGTGTCTTTAAGAGACCGCAATGTATGATAAACATACTGCTTGAGGGTGGCTATAAATTTCACCCTGGGTCAGAGAATTACATCATAGTCCAAACAGGATCCCCAGGAGAGCTGATACACATCATGACTCACTTGCCTCGGCCAGACAGTTAATCCACTTATATGTGTACAGAGCTTTGGTTTGGAGAACACTTCCAAGCCCATTCTCTTGTCACTATAAATAACCTGGTGAGTAGGTACGTCCCTGTGAATGCCCACCATTTGCAAGTATGTAAACAGAATAGAGGTCACTAGCTCCTCAGGTCATATGACAGCTTAAATGCAGAGCCTGGGGAAGGAGCAGCTCTCCTAACTCTTCTTCATGCAGGGTTCTTCTTGTCCGCAAGAGCAGGGGGCCCTCCAGGCTCCTGACTGCTCCGCCTTCATGCCTGGTCTCATGGCGCCTTGGGCCTGGCCTGCAGGGCCAAGGCTGGACAGCCAGCAGTGTTTCCACAGCAGGTGGGGCCTGGTTCCTTGTCTTAAAAGGGGGAAGGGGCTAGCATCCCTTATATCTGGAGTCCAGACTTCCGATTCCAAGAAGGCCCAGAAGCAGGCCTGCCTTACAGCACCCCGTCTACAAGCTTACCCCTACACTGGCCGGAAAGAGGGTCTTGGCCTATCACTCCCAGTGTCCTTAATTTTCCTCTTCCTGGGTTCCTTGTGCCCCAAACCCTCGACTCCTCACTTGGCCAAAGGGGCCGCCTAGGGCAGGCTCTTCCTCCTGCTCTTCCCTCACCCAGCCTGTTCCTCCGTCCTGTCCTGTCCAGTGCCACCCGCCCCCGCTCTCTTCCCAGCCCCCAGTGCCGCCCTCCTCTCTCCCCATCACCCCATGCCGGGCACCCCGCCCCCCCAGCCCCTTCCCTCCCTTCCGCTCGCCCCTGGTCTCTGCCTTCGGCTCCGGCTTTTGTTGCCCGGGCTTGTTTCTGACTCGAGAGCGTCGCCCGGCTCGGCGCCAGGTCACGTGCGTTGGTGACAACCTCTCGCAGGGCGGCCCCGGGGCCCACGCGCCGCCGATTGGTGGGGCCGGGCCTGGCGCGGCCCCGGGGCGGGGCGGCGGGGCCCGACGGCGGGCGGAGCGGCCGATCAGCTGTTGCGAGCGCTGCACAACAACAAAAGGACCTGGACGGGCCGGCCTGGGCGCCGCCGCGGAGGGCTGGAGCCGGCCCCGCGCCCGCCGTCCGGGGACCTGAGCGAGGCGCAGCCCGGCCCGGCCGCAGCTACCTCAGCCCCGCGCCCGCGCGCCCCTCGCCGAGCCGCCCGCTCCGCCCGCGTCCGCCGCGCTCAGGCCCACGTAAGTGCGCGCGGGGGCGCCCGGGGCGGCCGGCGGGGCGGCGCGGCGCTGCCCTCGGGGCGCGGGCTCTGTGCGCCCGGAGCCCGCCGCGCCCGCCGCGCGCCGCCGCCCGCCCCGTCGGCGGACCCTCGGCGGCCCCCGCGGCCGGGGAGCGGGCGGAGGCGGCGGCGGCGGCGGCGCGGCCCCGGCGCTGGGCGGCGGTTGGGTGTTTGGTTTCTTCCTCCTCCCCGGAGCGTGGCCTGTTTTCTTGGCCGCGGCGGACCTCCTCCTCTTACTCCTCCTCCTCCTCCTCCTCCTCCTCCTCCTCCTTCTCCTCTTCCTCCTCCTCCTCCTCCTCACTCCCCTCCTCCCCGCCCTCGGCCGTGGGATGGAGCTGCCCGCCTCGGACCCGGCGTCGGGGCTCCCGGCTCCCGGAGCGCCCTGGCCACCGCCGCCCGGGACGCATCCGCCGGGGCAGCGGCGTTTGGGCGCGCGGCCCGTGCTTCGTCCCCTGCCCGCCCCAGCTCCCCACCCCCGGCCCTGCGCCCCCGGTGTCTCCACCCCACCCCCGGTTCGCCCTCCCGACCCGGAGTCGCGCGCGGTCGCTCCGGAGGCCCTTGTGGCCACCGGGAACCCGCTCCGTTACCCGGCGACCGGCCTCGGCCTGAGTGGCCGTCCGTTGGCGGCCTGTCCCTCGAGCCGACCTCATCCTGCGCATCACTGTTTGAGGCTGCACCTGTGGAAAGAGCCCCTTCCCGGTTGAAAGTCGTGATCGTGCTGGCCACGCGCGCTTATGGAGCGCTTCGCTTCGTAGGTGCCGTGTGCTGTGCTGAGGGCTTTATGTACATTATCCCAGTTGATTCTCATCAGAACCCCAGGAAGTAGGCCCAGTTATCTTATAGATAGGCAACCCGAGGCACAGAGAGATTGAGTAACTTACTTAAGGCCACACAGCCAATGAAGAGGAAATGGTGTTTTCTGTTTCAAAGAAGCAGATGAATTTTACCTGGGGATTCTTTGTTTTGATTGTGTTTCCTGATTCTGTCTGCTCGGTGTGTTAATTCTAATTTAGAGTAGATTACGGAAGAGCCTCTTTACATCTTTAAGTCCCAAAGACTTGGGCATCTCTTGCTAAAAGAGCCTGGGCCAGGCGTGGTGGCTCATGTCTATTATCCCAGCACTTTGAGAGGCTGAGGTGAGAGGATTGCCTGAGCCCACGGGTTCGAGACCAGCCTGGGCAACTTGGCCAGACCTCATCTCTACAATAAATCAAAAATTCGCCGGGCATGTTGCACGCGCCTGTAGTCCCAGCTACTTGGAAGGCAGGTGAGGCGGAAGGATCGCCTGAGCCCAGCAGGTCGAGACAGTGGTGGCGGTGAGCGTGCCACTGCATTCCAGCCTGGGCAAGAGTAAGACTTCAACTCCAAAAACAAAAACAAAAGCCTTTTCTGAATGCAAAATAGTTTGGGAAAAGGGGAAAAAACTGTGACCCTTGGGATCACTGAACAGAAGTCATAGTGAGTGAATGCCCCAAGATCCTGAAATCACTAGCTGGGTCATTGGAATATATTTTTCATTTGCAGATGTGGAAAACACTGGGAAGCTTTTGATTTTAAGTCAAAATCATTGTAATTCTAAACTGGCAGTATAATTTTCAAAAGGCCTTGCCTAGAACCAGGACCTTACTAATTTCTATGACCAAGGTCTCTTTTTTTCTCATCCTATCTTTTGTTCTTTTCTTTGATTGCTCCCTCTGACGTCTCTTGGGAATGGGGCCTTGTTTTCAAAATTCGCTGTTACCAGGCTGTGAATCACCACTTACTGCTGTCTTTGTCCACTGTCATTCAGCCTGCAGGGTGGGCAGTGGTGGGTCCCTGGGGATAACCTCCCCTGTAAACTAGTTGAATAGAGAAGGTAAAAGCCAAAGAAGCATAGACAACTTTCTTGGCTTGGTTTTTCTGCAGTTCCAAGTCAATTTTCAGTTACTTGAATCAGCATATTTCTTTTTTAGTACGAGACGGGATATAAAGAGAAGGATAACTTTGAGGCTGCTTTTCAATGAAGCTGTTAGTTTAGGCGCCTGATATTCGAAACCGTCAAGAAGCCACAACTGTACACATATTTAGAAGTTAGATCATCACAGTTGTGGGTTTTAACTTCAAAAATGTTTTTTGGAGCCGCCTACTGGCAGCCAGAACCAACTGAAAAGCACTGTTTTCTGAAGTTTGTAGAACCAGAGTTGGGAGCCTGAGAGATCAAGAGCAGAGTAAGCAGAGAATTCGAGTCAGATGGACTCATGTTCCCATGTGGGCTCCACCCGGACCGGCTCTGGCACTTTTGAGCAAGATACTTAATATCTGAGCCTCCGTTTTTCATCAGTAAAATGGGACAAATAAGTACCTCAAGGCTGCGTCACAAACAGTGAACATTCAGTAAATTGCAGCTCTAATTATTATGCAGACGTTTGACAGATAAGACCCAGCGATGATAAATGACTTGCTCACAGTCTCACAACTGACTTGGAATGGACTTACAGTTATTTTCTACGAAGTGCCTGCTATTTTAAGTGATATATGCTTAATCCTCAGTCGGCACTATGAAGTAGGTATTATCAACTGCTATTCCCATGTTAAGAATGGGAAAACAGGCACCAAGATGTTACTCAATAACCTGAATTCACACAGGTTGCAAGTAGCAGAGCCAAGATTTCTGCCAGAACAGGTTGGCTCCAGCCTTTAGGTACTATGACATGCTGCCTCTGGGTGGGCTACCTGTCTTCAAGGTGAGAAAATAAATTACACTAACAAGATCTTCCAGAATAGCAACTCCTTTTCTAAGTTCTCAAACTAGAATGTTCTTTTCATGAGTATAAAACTCAATCACCTTTCTCTTCCCACAAAGCATCTCATGTAATAGTATGAAAAACATTGGCCAGGCTTGGTAGCTCAACCTGTAATACCAGCACTTTGGTAGGCCAAGGCGAGTGGATTGCCTGAGCCCACGGGTTCGAGATCAGCCCAGGCAACTTGCCAAAACCTTGTCTCTACAATAAATCAAAAATTAGCTGGGTGTGGTAGCGCACGCCTGTAGTTCCAGCTACTTGGAAGGCTGAGGCAGAAGGATTGCTGGAGCCCAGCAACTCGACGCAGGGGTGGCTGTGAGTGTGCCACTACTCCAAACCTGGGTGACAGAGTGAGGCTCCAACTCAAAAAAAAAAGACAAAAAAAAGAAAAACATTGATGATGAAATGTTAAGCAACAAAGCGATACAAAATTGTACATTTATAAACTACAACTATGATCAAAATAAACCTATGTGTAAAAGAAAAAATGAGAAGAAAATGCACCAATGTGCTAACAATGATTGCAACAAGGCAGTGGAATAATACTTATTTTCTAAATTTTTTTCAAATGTGAATTTGGGGCCAGGTGCGGTGGCTCAAGCAAGTAATCCCAGCACTTTGGGAGTCCGAGGCAAGAGGATTGTCTGAGCTCAGGGGTTTGAGACCAGCCTGGGTGACTTAGTGAGACCTCGTCTCTACAATAAATCAAAAAATAAACTGGGTATGGTAGCATGTGCCTGTAGTTCCATCTACTTGGAAGGCTGAAGTGGAAGGATCGCCTGCCCTCCAACCTGGGCGACAGAGTAAGACTGACTCAAAAAAAAAAAGTGATGAATTTGTTCATTTTGCAATGAAAAAGACATAATTTATTTTTTGAAGGTGCAGGTGGAGGTATTGTGAGCCAAGCAGAGCAAGGACAAAACTGCCTTCTTGAAATGCTTGTATCAGACACTTTGTTTCTTTTCTCATGGGGAGACTGCTGGGTTGAGACTGGTGACGGTTACAGGTGCCTGTGAGAAACTTAAGCTTCTTTGCTTCTGCTTCTGTGCTAAATCCCAGAGCTGTATTTGTAAATTTGTCCTCTTGGGACACATGCTTTCTCTGGAATTTCCATCTTACTGCCTTAGAGTTGTGAGTATTAAGTCAGTGACCATGAGGGGAGAAAAGAAGTCTAAGACTCTGCTTAACTTTTACCCCCACATAGAACCAGCCCTGTCTTGAAAGCCTCCATCCCAGGACAGGAGCCAAGGTCAACGATAGCCGTGACTGCACAGGCATGCTCTCTGGGTCATTGGTAGGAGGACAGGCCATTAAGATTTTAGGGAGATAGCTGGGCGTGGTGGTCCCACCTTGTAATCCCAGTACTTTGGGAGGCAGAGGCAAGAGGATTGCCTGAGCCCACGGGTTCGAGACCTGCCTGGGCAACTTGGTGAGACCTCACCTCTACAGTAAATTTTTTTAAAAAATTATTCGGGCATAGTGGTACACGCCTGTGGTTCCAGCTACTTGGAAGGCTGTGTGGAAGGATCCCCTGAGCCCAGCAAGTTGAGGCTGTGGTGGACATAAGTGTGCCACTGCATTCCAGCCTCGGCAAGAGTAAGACTCTGACTCAAAATAAAAAAAAAGATTTAGGGAGATTTTTCTAGAACAGCCCTGTCCAACAGGCATATATAATTGGAGGTACATGTAAGTTTGAATTTTCTAGTAACCATATTTTTTTTTTTGAGTTGAAGTCTCACTCTGTCACTCAGACTGGAGTGGCTGGAACTACAGGCGCGCGCTACCATGCCCGGCTAATTTTTGATTTATTGTAGAGATGAGGTCTCCCCAAGTTGCCCAGGCAGGTCACGAACCCGCGGGCTCAGGCAATTCACTCATCTTGGCCTCCCAAAGCACTGGGATTAGAGGCTGAGCCACTGAGCCCAGCAGTAACTACTTGGAAGGCTGACGCGGAAGGATCGCCGGCGCCCAGCAGGTCGAGGCTGCGGTGGCCGGGAGCGGCCACTGTACTCCAGTCTGGGCGACAGAGTGAGACTCCAACTCAGAAAAAAAAGGAAAAAAACAGGTGAAATTGATCTTATTAGTGTATTTTATTTAACCTAATACATCCACATTGTTATTTCAACATATGATCAATATAAAAATTATTAATAAAGCATTTTACATTGGGGGGTACTAACTGTTTGAAATACATTCCAGTGTGTAGTTTACACATATGACACATCTCAATTCAGATACAAAGTTTTTATTCAAAATATTTGATCTATATCATAAAAAGTAGATTCACATATCCTACTTGTCCCATACATAATTGGAAATTTTCCAAAAACCAGTTATCAGCTTTTATGTTTAAATAGTTTAAAATTAGATAAAATTAAAAATTTAGTTCTCAGTCACACTAGTCTAACTTCATTTGCCTAACTTGCCCGGTGGCTACCTCATTGGACAGTTTCAGCTTATGGGGATGGGTTCTCTCCAACAGCCCCCTGTCCTTTGTGACACCTGCAGAACGCAGAGCCAAAGGACCTTTGCTTTACATAGTTAGACCAGCCTCACTTCTTCATGCTAGAAGTTTATGGGGAAAGGGATTGAAGAGGTGATCCCCATTTTTCTGACAGTGAAACTGAAGCTCAGAGGCAGGTTGTTTAATTTCGGCCACCTGTGGTGGAGCCCGAGCCAGAACAACTACTGATAATGTCAGGGCTAGTGCTCCTCCCAGCCCTCCCCACAAGACTCCATTCTGTGTCCTTCCCAGGGAGTGTCAGAAGGTGTACTGTGTAAATAGTAGCAGTGAGATGAAGGATGAGCTCTAACCTCGCCTGGCTTCTGGATATTCCAGCTCTCTCGCTTGCCCCCAGGTTGATTGTCCTTGCAGAGACGTGGGACATCTGGAGGTAACCTCTGACTTGTAGAAACCAAAAGAGCATTGACTTGTGCTGCTCCTTCAAAAGTAGCAGATTTGGCCAGGTGTGTTGGCTCACACCTGTAATTCCAGCACTTTGGGAGGCCAAGGATTGTTTGAGCCCAGGAGTTTGAGACCCGCCTGAGCGACATTGGCAGACCTTGTCTTTACCAAAAAAAAAAAAAAAAATTAGCTGGTGTAGTGGCATCCACCTGTAGTCCCAGCTACTCAGGTGGCAGAGAAGGAAGCATCTTCTGAGCCCAGGAGGTCCAGGCTGTGGTGCACTCTAGCTTAGGTGACAGAGTAAGACCTTGAAAACAAAATAAAGTAGCAGAGTTATGTAAATTCTAGGCAGAAGCTGCTTACCATTGCATAGGTTTGGAGCTGTAGCCAGAAGGGACAATTTGCATGTGGGAACCCAGCAGCTGTCCAAGCACAGGGGCCCACGGTGATGTTTTCTGCCTTGTGGCTGTCACTCCTCTGGCCTGGGCCTGGGCCCCACCCCCTTACCCTCACAGCATCACAGGTGGGGGACCAAGGGTTCCCCTGCGGGGTTCCGTCCCAGTAGCTCTAACTGGTCAGCTGGTGCAGACCCAGTGTCCACCATTGTGCTCTGCAGAATTGGGATGGTTCTCTCAACTGACTCAGCAGACACAGGATTGTACTTGGGGCCAATATCTGCTCCCATGATTGAAGAGAAATAGGGAAGATATTTTCAGAATATCTTTTTTCCCTCCTAGCTTGTATCCTCAAAAGCCTTTCTTTACATCAGCCCTTGTGATGAGCTCATCTTTGGAACTATAACCGTTGCCCCACAGTAGGTGAAGCAAACTTAACTGCATGGCCTACTCTCCCCCTAATTCCTCTTCCATGGAGCATAAAGCTGGATTTGAATTCTTATACCACAGCTCCAGCCTTCGTGCTTTGGCCATATTGCTTTCCAGAAGGTTTCAGGAAGACTGGTTATGCAAGCGGTACTTCCTGTTTACCCACTTTTAATAATTAATGGCTGAAGAGGATGAATGGTGACCACAGAAGTGTTCTAATGTCATTTATTTGAAATGTTTTCCTTTTGTAGTAGTGTGCCAAACAATTGTGACAGTCCAGCTTACACACAAGAAGCTGAACCAGGAGTCTCACCAACTATAGATCCTGACTACTTTTACGGCTGAGGATTGTTTTGAAAGTGAACTGTCAGGAGCCTGAAGTTGTGTATTCAAGGCTGATGCCTGTGATAAAAAGACTAGTTGACTAGTGAGCTGCAGTTCACCAGCCCTGAGTGATTTCATGCACTGCTAAGGTTTTATCACCCCCCCCCGCCTTTTTTTTTGAGTTGGAGTCTCACTCTGTCACCCGGACTGGAGTGCAGTGGCCGCTCCCGGCCACCGCAACCTCGACCTGCTGGGCTCCCGCAATCCTTCCGCCTCAGCCTTCCAAGTAGCTGGAATTACAGGCATGCGCTACTGCGCCCGGCTGATTTTTTGATTTATTGTAGAGATGAGGTCTCGCTGCCCAGGCGGGTCTCGAACCTGCAGGCTCAGGCAATCCACTCACCTCAGCCTCCCAAAGGCACGGGATTACAGGCTGAGCCACCAGGCCCGGCTTATCACCCCCTTTTTATCACCAACTCCTAAACCTGTGACCCCAGCTGAGACCACACTTCTCATTTCCAGAGCTCTGTGTCCAGTTGCCTACTGGACATCTCCATCTGCACCATCTTGCATATTCTCCAAATCCAGCATGTCTGAAATGGCCAACCTATGCCTCCTGCGGTGTTTACTCTTGTTCTCCTAAATGGTCCTACCATCCCCTCAGTTAGTCATGCCAGAAGTCTGGGTCTCTGGCCTTTTCCTGTTTTCTGACTTACAGGGCCCTGCAAGGTCTGGTCCTGTGGAGCTTCCAAGCCTGCTCTTGTGACCCTCCATCTGGACCTTGAGCGGCACTGGTAGTGCCAAGTTCTCAGTCATCTGCGGGCTCCCGCAGTGTTCCTCCTCCCCCATCCTCTGTCCCTGATCTTCTCTGCCAGTCAGGATTAAAGTCATTTGCTGCAGGAGTCCATCTAGGCAGTCTGAGGCCACCCAGTGCTCCTTCCATGGCATCTGTCGCACTGGATTGTTACACTAGTTGAGGAGGGCCATGTTCATGTCTGTCTCCCCTGTGCTCAGCACTACACCTGGTGCATGATAGGGGTTCAGTAAATAAGTGTGGAATAATAGTCAACCTGGACCGAGGGTCTTAGGCCATATACCTTGCCAAGTTCATTGCCTACATTGTCTCATTAACAAGAGTAGAGGCCGGGTGTGGTGGCTCATACCTGTAATCCCAATACCTTGGGAGACTGAGGTGGGGAGGTTGCTTGAGCCTGGGAGTTTGAGACTAGATTGGGTCACACAGTGAGACCTCATCTTTACAAAAAAAAAATTAGCCAGGCATGGTGGCACATGCCTATAGCCCCAACTATCTGGGAGGCTGAGGCAGGAGGATCACTTGAGCCCAGGAGTTTGAGGCTGCCATGAGCCATTCTTGTACCACTGCACTCCAACCTCCGTGACAGAGGAGACCCTGACTTGGGGAAAAAAACAAAACAAAACAAGAGTAAGATCAAGGAGATTGTCTAGGAGGTAGTTTCGGCAATGTCCCGGGAAGACAACAAGTTGACCTAAGCTAGGATGGGTGTGATGGAGGGAAGCAAGCAGATCTGAGCTGCCTGGGCTTCTGGGTTGACAAGACTTGCTGGTAACTGAGATGAGGGGCTGGAGCGGGGAGGGGACAAAAGGAGTGGGGGTGCCTACTAGGTTTTAGCCTGAGTAATTGCTGGTGGCTGTTGCTGCTTACTGAGAAGGGGACTCGGGGCAGTGTGTATGACTAAGTTTATGGGGAAAAAATTAAAAGCTATTTCTGATATGTGTTTGGTTTGATATACCCATTAAGTAACAAGGCAGCGATGGATATATAAATCTAGGACTCTGGGAGGAGATCAAGCAGGGCTGCAGTTCCTCCCTTAGAACTCACCAGAACTCCTTGTGGTAGGAACGGTTGCCAGCTGAAGTCAGTAACTTCCTAACTCCCATGGTGAGTGAGTGGCAGAGCCGGGCTTGGAGGCAGGCAGCTAGTAGCACTCACCTGCTGAGCCCCACACAGGAAGGGACTTGCCAGTTCTAGGTGCCGCCAGCCTCAGTTTTCTGCTGTGTAATTTCTCCAAGCCAGCTGTAGGAGTTGTTGAGAAGGTCCAAGTAATCTGTGCTTACAGATTTTAAATTCCAGTAGATGTGTTTATAGTCATGCACAAGAAGGACAGAACAGGAGGAATGAAGAGGGCTGACACCATGGTGGGCACCAGGCACTGGTGCTGGGCTTGTTAGAAGACTCAGAGTCTCACTCTGTCGCCCAGGCTAGAGTGCAGTGGCATGATCATGGCTCACTGCAGCCTCAACCTCCTGGGCTCTGAGGATTCTTCTGCCTCAGCCTCCCAAGTAGCTGAGACTACTGGTGCATGCCACCATGCCTGGCTTATTTTTTGTTAAGATGAGGTCTCGAACTCCTGGGCTCAAGCAGTCCTCCCACCTCAGCCTCCCAAAGTGCTGAGATTACAGGCATGAGCCACTGCTCCCTACCAGTGAGAACTTTAATATCTAGTTTTTAGGTTGGGTGCAGTGGCTCAAGCCTGTAATCCCAGCACTTTGGGAGGCTGAGGCAAGAGGATTGCCTGAGCCCAGGAGTTGGAGACCAGTCAGGGCAACTTGATGAGACCTCGTCTCTACAATAAATACATTTTTTAAAAACTTATCTGGGGGTGGTGGTGCATGCCTGTAGTTCAGCTACTGGGAGGGCTGAGGCGGAAGGATCACCTGAGCCCAGCAGGTTGAGGCTGTGGTGACTGAGCATGCCACTACACTCCAGCCTGGGTGACACAGTGAGACTCCGACTCAAAAAAGAAATCTAATTTTTGCTTATCTACTTGCAGAAAAAGGATATTGCAGTTTGAAACACATTATTCAAATTATAAGCATGCAGATGTGGAAAAGAACCAACTTCCTTTCATTTCACATTTTAAGATATGTACAGGTTACATTTAAGTACCTGATTCATAATGTTTTGTAAGTACTTTTATTTACAAAACATTCTTTTGCATTTCTTGTGTTTGACTCTTGCTGTAGGATGTAGGCTGAGACATAGCACATGTGCTCTTCTAAGGATGTGTGTATGTTCTTAGAAAATGCACACATAAATATATGCTGATTGGAAATAGCTCTCTTTTTTTTTATTCTAGGGATAATGACTCTTCCTGCTTTTCACCTAAGTTGAATAAGCACCCTGTGCACTTTAATCTCCTGTCGGTGCCATCAGGCTAACTGAAGACAGGGTTTGGAAATCTCAGCTCTAAAGACGTCCAGCCAAAGTCTCAATCTTGCCTTAACCATGTTCCAGAGGCTGAATAAAATGTTTGTGGGCGAAGTCAACACTTCCTGCAACCAAGAACCAGAATTTAGTGAGAAAGAAGATGATGAGTGGATTCTTGTTGACTTCATAGGTAAGGTATACTCGGTGGTTCATCTTCATGGATGAGATGCAAGTGGAAACTTTTGCATCTCTGTTTTGCATAAGTAAACCAGTAACTGAAGGTTTTTAAGCCTCAAAAAGTAAACAAAAATTTGTCTCAAAAAGTTGCAGGAAGCATCCTGTGCTAGATAGTGAAACTGACTGACGTCAGACTTTTTAGTTTTGTAACTCCTAGGACTTTTTAGTTTTGCAACTTTTATATCCTGATCAAATCAAAGCCATTTTAATAGAAAACTCTCCTATTAGACAAACAGTAACCATATGGCTCATTATATATTTATTCGGCAAAATAGAAGCAACCCTGAAATCATTCCTGCACAGCTAACATAATCCATCCCATGCTGTGACACACCACATACATCCACATGCTAGGTGCTCAGAAATTATTTTAGAGTTATATGAGTGAATATAAATGGTTTTGTTTCTGAATTAAATAAGGGAAGGAATGTGACCATCAGCTAACAGTATCAACTTTTCTTTTCTGTGCTGTGCTGTGCCTTTGATGGATATGTGATAATCATCTTCCCATGGAACTTTCAACAACACATGGACTGCAACGTGGACTACAATGTAGATACTTGCACTGGTTTCTCAGCAGAAGAGGAAGAAGAAGAAGATATCAGCGAAGAGTCACCTACTGAGCACCCTTCAGTCTTTTCCTGTTTACCGGCGTCTCTTGAGTGTTTGGCTGATACAAGTGATTCCTGCTTCCTCCAGTTTGAGTCCTGTCCAATGGAGGAGAGCTGGTTTATCACCCCTCCCCCATGTTTTACTGCAGGTGGATTAACCACTATCAAGGTGGAAACAAGTCCTATGGAAAACCTTCTCATCGAACATCCCAGCATGTCTGTCTATGCTGTGCATAACTCCTGCCCAGGTCTCAGTGAGGCCAGTTGTGGGACTGATGAATTTCATAACCCAGGTAGTCCCAGGTACGTTGCAAGTATTTTACTCTCTTCAGGCAGTTCACTGAACCTGCATTTTATTTATTTCTACCATAGTTCAAAGCTAGGTTCTTAGAAGATGCAAACATAATTTTGGATTTATGAAAGCATGTGCATGGTGCACACAGGGTGATTGATGGTACCAAAAAAAAAATATGCTCATTCTTTAAATTAAGATGTAGCAAAATAAAATAAAACAAAATTAGATGTAGCATGGTCCCAGTTATATAACAGGGAGCTGTCTCATTTATAAAATTCTGCTACTGATTGGAATTAAATAGACTGGCACTGCAGCTAAGTATCTTAGAATATAGCTCTGGCACACTATATACACTGGATTATTGAATATTATATTACACTAGAATACTGAGTTTTAAAATAATACTTATTTTCTTCCAAGCATTCTTAGTTAGGTCACATTGACTTGCCTAACCTTGAAAACCTTGTTTGAGAATGTAAGAACAGCAGACTCGTTTTCTCCCTACTGTTCTCTAACGCAGTCACACCATGCTTCCTGCCACCAGATGTGTGGACGTTTTCCCCACACACCAAGCAAGCCATCCTTCAGCAGCAGACACCCTCAGGGTGTGCCTCGGTTCAGTTCTGACACTACCTGGAGATAGCATCAGATCCCAAGGTTGCGGGTTCAGTCCCACGAGACTGCCTTTTACTTCTGATGCCAATAGCAAGCCCTAGGTTCATTTACCCGTGCTTCTGACGGACCAGCTGTCAATTGGGGTTCCCATGACCCCCACCTTGGTCCATTTAACTTGCTAGAGTGGTGTCCACAACTCAGGAAAGCACATTTACCAGTTTATTATAAAGGATGTTAAAAAAGATACAGCTGAAGGAATGCATAGGGCAAGGCATGTGGGAAGGAGCGCCGAGCTGCCCTGCCCTCTCTGGGGACACCACCCTCCAGGAACCTCCATGTGTTCAGCTATCCGGAAGCTCTCCAAAAGCTGCACCCGTGGGTTTTTATGGACGCTTCATTCAGTACACAGGCATAATTAGTCAAGTCGATTGGGCATGGTGATCAGCTTAACTTTAGGCCCTCTTCCCTCTCTGGAAGCTGTGGGACAGCTGCTGAAAGTCCCAACCCTCTCATCCTACCTTGGTCATTCAGTAACCAGCCCCTACCCTGAGCTGCCTAGTGGCTGCCAGCTGTTAGTCAATCATGAACATGCAAAAAGACGCTTGGGAGATTCCAAGGATTTTAGGAATTGTATGCCAGGAAACTGACAAGACCAGATACATATTTCGCAGTACCACAGTCCACCCCCAGTCTTCAAACTTGCATCCCTTACAACACTCAGGAAGTCCAAAAGATACTGCCACGCTACTGAACTTCCCTCCAGTCCTTCATCATATTGAAAGAACATGTCTCCCAGGGGGAGGCCACTTGGGATTGCAGGCCCCATTGATGTTGTCAGGGTCCAGAACAGGAGAGCTCTTGGCAGACACAGAACTCCATCCTCTCAGGCATCTGGTGTGATTGAGCCTAGAGATGATGTCGTCTCTTGCGCTGAGCCTTTTTGGAGGGTTAATTGGATTTCCCTAAATTCATAACTCATTTATTCATTCCTTTATCCTTTCTCTTCATTTAAACCCAAACTTTTCCAGCCTTGGAGGTGACATTAGGTTTAGCCCCTGTGCTTGTCTAGACTGCAGGCAGCACTGCTACTATTTGGGTGCTTCCTCCTTGGCCCACTCCTACTCAGATGGGGCAAGGAGACACAGGTGCAGAGGCAGTGAGCTACTTGTACCACCAGGCAGTGTAGCTGCACTCGTTGTTAACGCCAATTTTGCGAGATAGGGTGTCAGATCCTTACGAATTCTGACACAAGGCTTGAAAACATAGTGACAGTTTCTTGCTGCGGAATTACCCCTGCTTCAGGACTTGTAGTTGCAGCCTCGGTCCTAGGACCACTGTGGCTGGTAGAGGGGAAAAGGTTGAAGTGATGAGGGGAAGAAAGAAAAAATTTACGTCATTGTCCCTGCATACTCTTACTTTGGCAAGAATTGCATAGTCATCCTGGCATCCTCCCCCCCCCTTCCACAGGTCAGTCAGAAAACGGAAGCAAATCTAGGGGGGCACTAGTCATGCTGAGCTTTTATTTTACTAATTGTTATTCTTTTTGAGTCGGAGTCTCTGTTGCCCAGGAGTGTAGTGTTAGGGCACGGCTTACCCCAGTCTCGATCTCCTGGGCTCAAGCAGTCCTTCCTCCTCAGCCTCCTAAGTAGCTGGGACCACAGGTATGTGCCACCATACCTGGCTAATTTTTACAGATTTTTTTGGGAGGCTGAGGTGAATGGATTGCCTGAGCCCGCGGGTTTGAGACCCGCCTGGGCAACTTGGCGAGACCTCATCTCTACAATAAATCAAAAAATTAACCGGGCGTGGTAGCGCGCGCCTGTAGTTCCAGCTACTCGGAAGGCTGAGGCGGAAGGATCGCCGGAACCCGACAGGTCGAGGCAGTGGCTGCTGGGAGCGGCCACTGCATTCCAGTCTGGGCAACAGAGTGAGACTCCAACTCAAAAAAAAAAAAATTAAATTAAAAAAAATTTTTTTTTTTTTGTAGAGACGTGGTCTCACTATGTTGCTCTGACTGGTCTCAAACTGGCCTCAAGCTATCCTCTCGCCTCAACCAAAATGTTGGGATTACAGGCGTGAGTCACTGAGCCCGCCCCTTTTGTGCTTCATCTCTCACTGGTTTAGACAACCAGTGTTTTCATTGCCTGTTCCACTTATCTATCAAACTATTACTCTGAGAAGACTATCTCTCTGCCCATTGTTGTACATTATGGACTGGAGTGTGTATTTCTTGCCCTGAAGAGTTGATGGTCGGCCATCCAAATCCATGCAATATCTTCTGGTTTTTCTGTGTGCTTGTTTTGTATTGCTCTGAGAATTTTAGTCTTCCACAGGGTAAACAAAGCCTAGTCCTGAATCAGCATCCATTCCTTTCAGGATCCATTTGCAGCCCCCCCAATCCTACAAGCGTCAGTCTCACTTGCCAGCTGTGTTCAGGGCTCTCCCACCAGGGACTCTGCTGGCAGACAGAACAGTTGTTCCTGGAATTTTATGTCTGAGAGAGTGGAAGAGGAACATGTCTAGCTCTAACCCATCTCTGCACTGTTGCAGTAGCCCATCCACTCATTTCAGAGACCCAGGTGACCACTTAAAGTGAGCACATGGGGATATATCTGCTTTCAGCTTCAGTCACCTTCTGAACCTGGAAGGGGGAACTCTTATTTTTGAGACAGGGTCTCATTTTGTTGCCGAGGCTAGAGTGCAGTGGCATTATCATAGCTCACTGCAGCCTCAAATCCCTGGACTCAGGCGATCCATCCACTTCAGCCCCCTGAGTAGCTGAGAAGCTGTGTACCACCACACCCAGCTAATTTATTTTTCGTAGAGATGAACTCTCACTATGTTACTTAGGCTAGTCTTGAACTCTTAACCTTAAGCGATCCTCCCATCTAGCCTCCCTCCTGCCTTTGCCTCCCAAAGTGCTGGCATAATAGGAGTGAGCCACTATGCCCAGCCCTGGAAGAGGGCTCTTTTGATGACCAGCAGCATGTCCTAATGTACCCCTCAAGTTTCCCAGGGCTGTGCCCCATGTGGGCATCGCTTTAAAAGGCCAAATTTTCACTGTCATTTTGCCTGACCAGGTGGCCAGGCCTTTATCCAGGAAAACTATCCAGGGAATATCTGGGGTTGTTCCTACTCACAAAAATAAAGCCCATCACCCTTTTTAAAAATTAGCTCAAAGTCGACCTATTCTGTCGTGTGCTTTAGTGGGATGTGCCCCATGGTGTTGAAGTATTTTGGGAATGTTGGCACTGACTTAATTTCCTCTCTTAGGACACAGGTCCAGGTGAATTTGGATCCTTGGAGCAGTTCAGAATATTCC
Organism: Cephalopachus bancanus; assembly: GCA_027257055.1. Classification (NCBI taxonomy): domain Eukaryota; kingdom Metazoa; phylum Chordata; class Mammalia; order Primates; family Tarsiidae; genus Cephalopachus; species Cephalopachus bancanus. Next base: position 210,311 of record JAPVLO010000170.1, on the reverse strand, counting down.
TATTGTTACCTGTTATCCAAAAGGCCTCTTTTTGGGTTGTTCAGGCTCTAACTTTACTCCGTATACCATTGTATATATTTTCTACTATTTCCTGTTTTCCAAATATAAACAAAGTCCAGGCAGCACAGTAATTAGTTAACTTGACCAGGATTTCCTGCAGCCTCAAGTCTCAATATTGTGGATGGTCCTTTACAAGGTTTAGCATTTTTCTTTTTTTGTGTCATCCAGGCTGGAGTGCAGTGGCACACTCACAGCCACCACAGCCTCAACCTGCTAGGCTCAGGTGATCCTTCCGCCTCAGCCTTCTAAGTAGCTAGAACTACAGGTGCGCTCTACCATGCCCGGCTAATTTTTGATATATTGTAGAGACGAGGTCTCCAAGTTGCCCAGACTGGTCTCAAACCCAGGGACTCAGGCAATCCACTCACCTCAGCCTCCCAAAGTGCTGGGATTACAGACCAAGCCACCAAGCCCAGCCTCAGCATTTTTCAATTTGCTTGTACCAAGATAAAAAATAACTTACGTAGTTACATGATGCCAGACTGTATCCTGGGTAACATCTTTGGTGGCAAATGCTGCCTTAACTGGCACTTTATTCAGGTACAGTGATCTCCACTTTTATGTTTCAACACATTTTTTCCTTTTTTTGTTGTTGTTTTTTTAAAGAGACAAGATCTTGCTATATTGCCCAAAAAACTCTTGGACTCAAGTGATCCTCCCTCCTTGGCCTCTCGAGTAGCACCACTGCACCCAGTCATTTTTACTTTATTTACTACCCTAACCATATTCATATCTCCCTAATAGTGCCAAGAATACTTCATTTAGTTTGTCCAAACCAACATCTAATCCAGGACCATGCACTGCACCTGGTTGTTATTGTTTATAGTTTTGATGCAGTGAGAATGTTGTTTTTGTACCTTATTTTTGCATTCATGTATTACAGATATATAGGGTAGTTAAACAAATATGTACTTTTCAATATATAATCAAATGAACACACTGAGCTTTATATGAATTCTTTAAACACATAGAAAGTCCTATAAATTTTTACAGTTTTTATAGTAGTATAACTAAGCATTTTTAAAACTTCTCTATTTTTTGATTTGGAATCCTGCTAAATCAAGATAGAAATCAGGTGTGAATCAAAATTAAGAGACTAACTATGTAGTAAACATCTGTGTTTTCTGAGCAGGAAATAAATTATGTGTCTTTCAGAAGTTAAATTGCTTCCATTGTGTCTGTCCTTGGGGATATTACCATAAAGAATGTAAAATGAAGGTGCTTTGTAATTACATTGGGCTTCAGAGTGTGCATTTCATTGCATTTTAGCCTTCATAAATACTGTTTGTAAAGGTTTGTATGCTATCATAATCTTAAATTAAGTAATATATGTGCCTTTAATGAAACATAGCAAACCAGTTTTAATAAAAGTTGACCACATCCTAAGTAGAGTTAAAATAGCATTTTAAATCTTACTAGTGATTTAATAGTCCACCATTTAACATTTGTAGGGCCAGGAAAAGCTGCTTATAAGACTCACGGGCACAGAGTAAGTACATTCACCTTGAGACTATGTGATGTGTGTGATTAGTCTGCTCAGGGAGGCTGAGGACTCAAACGCTGACCTCTTCAAAACCACTTTCTATATATAAGTTTATTCTAATAGTTTTGTAATGTGATCTGCTTTAGTTCTACTTAAATATATATATGTGTGTGTATTAAAAGATAACTGTTTTCTTCAAGTGATTTTAGGCAGAATATATGACTGCCTTTGCTATAACATAACCCTTAAAAATCTTAAAGCTAGCCGGGCTCGGTGGCTCAGCCTGTAATCCCGTGCCTTTGGGAGGCTGAGGTGAGTAGATTGTCCGAGCCCGCGGGCTCGAGACCCGCCTGGGCAACTTGGTGAGACCTCATCTCTACAATAAATCAAAAATTAGCCGGGCATGGTAGCGCGCGCCTGTAGTTCCAGCTACTCGGAAGGCTGAGGCGGAAGGATCGCCGGAGCCCCCAGCAGGTCAAGGCTGCGGTGGCCGGGAGCGGCCACTGCACTCCAGTCTGGGCGACAGAATGAGACTCCAGCTCAAAACAAAAAAACATAAAGCTTCTCATGTTAACGCAATTTAGATCAATCCTACTTGATTAGTTTTTATATAGAAAGCATACAGTCATACTGTATGTAGCCATATTTTAAGATTATGTATTCTTCAGGAGTCTTTATAACATTGCTCTGAAAATACCATTCTAAAGTGTGCCCTGTTGTGATATAAATAAAAATGTAGGAGTCGTCTTCTATAATAAACCATAGCACTTACCTAGAAAAATGGTGAGTAGAATTTCATAATGCATATTTCTGTTAAATATAGATTTAAAGTGTGTTTCGTAGAACATTTTACTTATATACTGGAAATGTCTGTGAAGGTACCGTTGGCACAGTGCTTTCTGATCAGAAACATTTAGGAATTAAAATATTTTCTTTTTAAGGTGATGGTGAGAATTAAAATATATAATATTTGCAAAACAGCAAATACAGATAGTCAATAAATGTTAGTTTTTCCCTCCCAGAAAAGCATGTATAAATGTGTTCTGGGGCTGGCACGGTTGCTCATGCCTGTAATCCCAGCATTTTGGGAGGCCAAGGCAGGAGGATTGCTTGAGCCCAGGAATTTGCAGTCAGCCTAGGCAGCATAGCGAGACCTCATTCTACAAAATATTTTTTAAAAAATTAACCGGCTGCAGTGGCCCACACATGTAGTCCCAGCTACTTGGGAGGCTGATGAGGAAGGATCACCTGAAGGAGGTTGAGGCTGCGGTGAGCTGTGATCGTGCTGCTGTATTCCAGCATGGGTGACAGAATGAGACTCAAAAAAAGAATGCATGTGTTCCATATCGCTGAAAGTATCGAGGATATTTTTAGAATATATTCTGGTCTACTTAGTGAGCTATCTGTGGGTTACATGACATTTCTCTTAAAAGTTGGCCTCTCCTTTCCATCACTGTCTGTCACTGTGGTCACAAAATAATAAATCTGTCAGCCGTGAGACACTGGGCTCTCATTCAGTCATAGACAAATTAATGTGGCAAACTGAATTGCTAAGTTACTTCTTCAGCCTCATCGATAACATATTTGGTTCTTTAATGCATCCCCACTTTTTTCTGTTTCAGAGTGGAAGCTCAAAATGAAATGGGGCAGCACATTCACTGCTACGTTGCAGCTCTTGCTGCTCATACAACTTTTCTGGAACAACCCAAGAGCTTTCGCCCTTCCCAGTGGATAAAAGAACATAGTGAAAGACAGTCTCTTAACAGAAATAGCCTCCGTCGCCAAAATCTTACCAGGGATGGCCACTCCCGGCAAGTGAAGCACAGTGGCTGGGTTGTTCATCAGCCCTGCCCGCGTCAGTACAATTACTGAGATTCCAAGTTCTGTTGGTTGGTTTCTCTTGGTTTGTGCATGTGTGTGTAGATGTGTGTGTATGTACAACGAAATGTTGTCTCTTTACGGCCAATTGATGACCAATCAGATAGTTTTATCAGTGTGTTTAGACACTATCTTGAAAAGCAGATTTATATGCTGTGTATCACATAATGCCTTGCTCTTAACACTTACTTTTTTGTAAATTTTTTCAGCATATTTTTGAAAACATATCAATACAATTACAGTATTTGGTGTTTAGGGGGTGTCTTTAAATCTGTTAAGATATACATGAGTTAGTCAGCATTTTAAAGACATTTCTTCCCAAGGATGAGAATAGGTATCTTTCAATTTCATTTTATTTTGTATTACTTAATCTTTTGAGTAATCAAATTTATTCTCAGGGTCAGCCATACACTTTATTGACCAGTACTTGATAATCTTTTCTGTACATAACGAAAACGTTTTTACACACTAACATGAGCATTAACAGGTGATAGTTGCCATGGACATAATGGAATTATGGCTGGACTTTGTTTTGAATGAAAACTTGATATATTTCTATGTGTATGGTTTTTTTTTTTCCCAGATTAGTCATGCAGTTCATTTTGGAATTCAGGTACATTAAGCTTTGGTGGACAGTGCTTTCAGTGATTCCAATGTGACTCCATGACATGGTACAGACTTCATAGGTGTCATGGACAAAGGTCCTTGTCTCACGTGCAGAGGGATTAAATTAGACCTGTGAAATTGTATTTGGGAAAATTCATGTCTGTAACTAACCCATTAGTGCAGTGTTTGTGTTTAAGTGGTTTTGATTTCTTCTTGCCAGCTCTGCCCACTCCTCACCTTACAGCAGCTGTAAATTCAGAATAACTCGTCCAGGACTTGAGTGACTTCACAGTTCTCTCTGCCCATGGGAAAAGAGATAGGCTTTCTACTTCCAGATACAGTGAGCAATCCCCTGCCGTGGAGCCTGTCCTGCCATGTGGCAAGCAAGGATGAGGGGAAGTTTCTGGTGATGTCTTCATGGAGTCTGAGTGAAGGGTGACAGGTTGGCTTCTTGACTTTTCACTTTTTGTTTTAACTTCAGGCAAAATCTTTAACCACTCTGGCCTCTGTTCTTCCATCAACAGGGGAGTAATGATACCTCCCTCACAGAGTCACTGTGAGGCTTATGGACTGATGGGAAGTGGGGCTGTCCAGAACTGAACCTTGAGGCAATTTAGAGGGCCTTTCTACTGAATCTGGAGACAGGTTGGGGCTGTGGCACCTACGTTGCCACAGCTGTTCTTCACAGTGTTGGTGCTAACGAGGCCGGGCGCAGGGTTTGATTCACATGTGGGCCAGTTAACGCGACACGGAGAAAATCTAGTTCCTTACCTCTAGCCGGTCGCTTCCTTTTCAGCAGTTGTGATGGGTTTTGCTGAGCCATCCATACTCTCACTGGTTTCCTCTGAAATTAAAACATTTACAGCCCACAGCACATCCTACTGACAACAGTAGTGTCACCTTCATAATCAGACAGCTTCATTTTCCACCTCCTCTGCAACTCTCACTGAGTACATGTCTATAAAATGTTTTCAAGGAAAAAAGCAGCATATAGTTATATGAAGTATTATTCTATTTTTCAATAACCCTGTAGCAGCTTGATGCCAGGAACCGTGGGAGACTAAGGAAGAGCAGTGCTCTTTCCCGACCAGACTGGAGCGTCTAAAGTGGACGAGGTCAAGGCTGTAGTCAGATTGTGGCTTGAGATTGTTCTTCCACTGGCTGTGTGAGTGCCAGGATGTCTTTAGAACAAGAGTTTAGATCCCCCTTTTCTCCTTGTTGTCCCTCACATTTTGACTTCCCCTTTATTTATTTGTTTCCTAACTAGGGGCCAAGTCTGTAAAGTGTTGTCAAACTGAGTTAGAAGTTATTTTATGACTATTTTGTGTTTACCTGAGTTGGGAGATAAGGTAGCATTTTCATGAAGGTGTGTATGTTTTACACCACGTCTGTTATAGGGTCGTACCTTGGTAACTTGAAAATAAACCAGCTAAATGTCTTCAGGATGTCAGCCTCTGAATCCGTGGGGTTCTTTTTCATATGTTGCATGCAAGTTGTTAGTACCTCACAAGCTAAGAAGTTCAGCCATGAGAATTTGTTTGGTAGCATGAACAGATTTGTATATAAAAACTGCAGTGGTCTCTTTTTTTCAGATTTCTTGGTACCTTAAGTACATTTATATCTCTTATCAGTTACTGACTTTTTGTTTGCCTTTTCTAGGTCTTGTTTTTTCATGTTTTGTGTATGGAAAACAAAAAACTTCAGTCATTGGGATTTTGGGGGAGGGTTAGAATTACCACACCACCTGTTATATCATACTGTGGTTTCTGTATCAGTATCTAAGGTTTCTGTCCAAAACTGGCACATGTAAGAATGAAGAAAATGGTTATACAACTCAGTGGAAGTTCTTGGTCATCAGATGACAGGCATCTACTGTGTGTAAGACATAGGCCAGCAGCAACACAGAACGATGTTGACCTGTGAAGTGTTCTTTGAAACATGGCCAAAATGCATTTTATTATGAACTTATTATTACTTTTGCTGTTGTAAATATTAGTGGTTTACAATGTACTTTAGTGCATATTTCTTATAAATTTAGGCATTGGGAAATAAGACCCCTCCGGATTTAGTAGCTCTGAATGTTTCTAAACTGATAACATAGACTGTTACTTGGAAAAAAGTCTGGAATACGTAGTGTACACAGCAGTGCTTCATGAATGAGTTTCTTAGCTTTTACAGTGCACCGTGTGTTTTTGTTAATAAAACATTTTATAATGTATATCTTATGTTTATCACTTTTTCTTCCTTAACGAATTACATTGTGTTCTGCACTGTAAGTTGAAGATTAGCCATCCATTATTTATCTTATGTGACAATGCATTTATGTGGTTGGTTGCGTGGGGAGTTTTCTGTAAAAGATGCAAAGTAATTGGATTTTTTTGTTTAAATATTAATTTCCTGTACATTTTTCAATTTCCATGCAAACTGTTCTTGTTTACATACCTTCTCAGTTGTATCAGTACTTTGGTTCTTATGAGAAAACAGTTTACTTAAAACTTGAGAGAGCTGTTTGGCATTGCCTATTATTTTTGCTTCCCAAATCTGTATAGTACACTGGTTTGTAATCTTTGTCTTTATTGAAATCTGAGTTTCTTTGCTACTACTCTTCCTCCTCAATGAAATATATTTTCTTTATACACTCTTAAGAAAAACTAGGCCGGGCGTGGTGGCTCACACCTGTAATCCTAGCTCTTTGGGAGGCAGAGATGAGAGGATTACCTGAGCCCAGTGGTCTGAGACCATCCTGGGCAACATGGTGAGACCTCGTCTCTACGATAAATCAAAAAATTAGCTGGGCATGGTGGCATGCGCCTGTGGTTCCAGCTGCTTGGAAGACTGAGTGGAAGGATCACCTGAGCCCAGCAGGTGGAGAACTGTGGTGGCTGTGAGTGTGCCACTGCACTCCAGCCTGGGCGACAGAGTGAGACTCCTACTCAAAAAAGAAAGAAAAAGAAAGAAAGAGAAACGAGCAAGGAGGAATATATTTGTTACTCTCATTTTCTTTGAATTGGAAACAAAAAAATGAAGGAATCCAACTAGAAGACACACATTTATTTTTGAATAGCTTAGTTGAAAAAGTTTGAGTTTCCAAGTATTAGTTTTTGTTTTTAGAATCACTTAAGAGACTGCTCCTTGTACTGGGAGATACTAGTTACTAGTATATGTTTGTAATGTTACCTTAAAATTATCTTTTTACTTTATAAGGCCCATAAATACTGGTTAAACTCCTGTAAAGGTTGGGCTTCTCTTGTGGATGGCTTCACTGCCATCAGCCGTGCTGGTGTGTTACAAAGGGCATCCCTACCATCTTACGTTAATGCTTAAAATTTTATATAAAATGCTTTTTTTAGAAAATGTACATGATACAGTGGTGTCAGCCTTGCCACATACTAATGTCACTTGAATTTGACACCAACTTAAGTGGTTTAGTGTGGAGAAAGAGGTGTACAGGGAAGCACACAGATAAGGATATCTTTTATTTGCAGCAGCATCCTTTATGTGGGAGGAGAAGTTACTATTCAAAGGAAGACAGCTTAAGTGGTAATATTTGGTGTATCATTCAGAATTTTCTTAATTGCTAAATGCCCCGCTTTGCTCTGTGTTTGCCTGAAGTGTTAGTATTTGTTTTCTAGGTGGGCTTCTAAAAACCAAGCCATTCCTTGGGGAGGTTAGGTGTGTGTGTTTTCAGACTTGGAGTGTATGAGTGCTTTTGATTGCTTTTTGATTGTGTTTTTCTCCAGAGGTTTTTAACTTTAATTAATAAGTGTGTGTGTTATTAAAAAAAAGTGGCTTTGTTTTTTTCTCAAGTAAAATTGTAAACTCATTTGCTTTTCAAGGACAGGACGTGAGTAATGGAGACTGAAAAGTATTGTAGACTGTACTATGTGCCTTCCTCATGTGTTTCTGGACACAATTTATTTTCATCAACTTGAAAACTCAAAAGGGACATCTGGTTAGGTTATATACTGTACATCAATCTATGCATAAATGGCAGCTTGTTTTCTTGAGCCACTGTCTAAATTTTTTTCTGATTTTATAGAAATTTTTATACTGATTGGTTCCTAGATGGTCAGTTTTGTACACAGACTGAAAAATACAGCACTTTGCCAAAAATAAGTGTAGCATTGCTTAAACATTGTGTGTTAACACCTGTTCTTTGTAATTGGGTTCAGTGGTGCATTTTGCGCTACCTTGAGTTACGGTTTTTAATCTGTCAGTAAATAAAATGTCCTTTAACTTCACGTGTGTCTGATTCTTTTATTTTATCTTTATTGTCATTAGTCTTAAAAGTAAATACAACCTACTGGTTACTTCTTGTCCAAAAGATGTGTTTAATATGGTCTTCAAGTACTTTTTTAAAAGCTGGTATAAAGTCAGATTAAGATTTTTTTTTTTTTTTTACCTAAAATTAGTAATCATTTAAGTGAACGGGATTTTGAGGGTGATCCCCAACCAGCACCTTTTTCTCCAATCAGTGTTAAGAAACAAACATGGAATTTAGTACACCGTTCTTGGCCTTTTTAAAGCTAGGCTGGTGAATTTCCAATGGATTTTCTTCCAGATAAATTGAGATACATAGACTCTTAAAGAAACATTTTAGGACAATATGACCTTCCCTGGTGCCATCAGTGCCCCTCTGTGGAGCTCTGGTTGGAATAGGGCTAGTAAACAACAAGCCTAGAGGTTAACTCCTGTGTGAATGAATCCTTGACGAAGATGAGCATTCTAGAACTGTGTAGCCAGATTTTTATGCTCTTTGAGTATCTCAGCTGAGATGAAAGGATTGAGGCAGGGATAAGGAGGCGGCACCCCAAGATGAAAATAAGATCCTAAGAGTTGACTTGGGAAGGAGCAGATTGAAACGAAAGCTCTGGAATGGCTGCTGCTAAGAAGAGTGCTCACCGGGCCCACTTACAAAGTGGTCAGTGTCCATGGAGTCCAGCAGTTCAATCAGGTCTCGAGAACAGTGACTGCATGGAATCTGAAAGGGAGGAGTCAAACATGAAGGCAGCTTCTGGGGTGGGCACGTTGAGGGTTCACAGTTGGACAGGTGGCCTAAGAAGAGCTGGCTCAGGGGTCGCCAACCCTCAGGCCGTGGGCCACAGACCAGTACTGGGCTGCACAGCAGGAGGTGAGTGGTGGTGAGCGAGTGAATCTTCGTTTGCGCCTACAGCTGCTCCCCATCGCTCGCATTACTGCTGGAGCTCTGCCTTCTGTCAGATCAGCAGGGGCATTAGATTCTCATAGGAGTGAGGGACCTAGCTGGCACGCTCCTTAGGAGAGTCTAATTCCTGATTGTCTGAGCTGGAGCTGAGGCAGTGATGCTGGCGCTGGGGAGCAGCTATAAATTCAGATTAAGCCGGGTTCAGTGGCTCAGCCTGTAATCCCGTGCTTTGGGAGGCTGAGGTGAGTAGATTGCCTGAGCCCGCAGGTTCAAGACCCACCTGGGCAACTTGGCAAGACCTTGTCTCTACAATAAATCAAAAATGAACCGGGCGTGGTAGCGTGCACCTGTAGGTCCAGCTACTTGGAAGGATCGCCGGAGCCCAGCAGGTGGAGGCTGCGGTGGCCGGGAGCGGCCACTGCACTCCAGTCTGGGCAACAGAGTGAGACTCCAACTCAAAAAAAAAAAAAAATTCAGATTAACATTAGCAGTGAGGTTTAGCTTCACAGAGACCACAATAAATCAATTGCTTGCAGACTCATATCAAAACCCTATCTGTGGGTGGCAAGTGAGTTGATGTACTTCAACTGTACAGCTGCATCTGGTGGCAAGCTTGAAGTCAGAACCCGACAGTTTGTGCGTGGCCCACCCATTTTATTTACCACTTCTGTCTGCACTTTTTTTAATGGTGAGTTGTATAAATGATTTCATTATGTATTACACATAATACATAATAAATGCATAATAAATGTTATGCGCTTGAAACCATCCCCTGGTCTGTGGAAGAATTGTCTTCCACAAAACTGGTCCCTGATGCCAAAAATCCTGGGGACTGCTGATATCTAACTCCTTTGCTCTGAATTCATATAGACCGAAGGTTATTCATTATAGCCCTATCTGCCGTCAATGCAACATGTCGGAAACAAACCTGCATGCTTCTACATAGGGTGGTTGGAAATAGTGGGCACATCCATACAATGGGTGTCTCTGCAGCCTGAGAAAAATGAGGAAGAGCTTTATGCACTGATTGAGAGTGATTTCTGAAACATACTCAAGTGAGAAAAGCAAAGAGAGTGTCTATCTCTAGTAAGCTACACTTCAGGTAAGAAGGGAATATAAGAAAATATACATGTGCCAGCTTATTTGTGCAAAAGAAATCAAGTAGAAATGAAAGAGAAGGGTTACTTACAGGGGGTGGGTAAAAGGGTTGGAAAGAAGAAAGGCCAGGCTTGGTGGCTCAGCCTGTAATCCCAGCACTTTGAGAGGCCAAGGCGAGTGAATTGCCTGAACTCGCAGGTTGGGGACCAACCTGGGCAACTTGGCAAGACTTTGTCTCCACAATTAAAAAAAAAATTAGCTGGGCTTGGTTGCGTGCGCCTGTAGTTCTGGCTACTTGGAAGACTGAGACGGAAGGATCGCTGGAGCCCAGCAGGTTGATGCTGTGGTGGCTATGAATGTGCACTCCAGCCTGGACAACCGAGTGAGACTTCAGCTCAAAAAAAAAAAACAGAAGAAGAAGAAAGGAGTTGGAACAGGTCAGCGGAGATGAGGCAGGAGCAACATTCTCTGAGAAGCTCTTTGTCTACAGCTTTCGCTTTTAGAACTGTAGTAATGCTTCCAGTAGTTCCTCAGTCATGTTAGTCATACTTCTTTTTCTTTGTTTGAGTCAGAGTCTTACTCTGTCCCCCAGGCTGGAGTGCAGTGGCATGATCGTGGCAACAACAACCTTCACTTGCTGGGCTCAGGCAATCCTTCTGCTTCAACCTTCCAAGTAGCTGGGACTACAGGTAAGCAGCACCAAGTCCAGCTAATTTGGTTTTTTTTGAATTGGAGTCTCTGTCACCCAAGTTGGAGTGTCCTGGCATGCTCATGGCCACCGCAGCCTCCACCTGCTGGGTTCAGATGATCCTTCTGCCTCGCCTTCCAAGTAGCTGGAACTACAGACATGCGCCACCATGCCTGGTGAATTTTTTGATTTATTGTAGAGATAAGGCCTCACCAAGTTGCCTAGGCTGGTCTCGAACTGGCGGGTTCTGGCAATCTGCTCACCTCGGCCTCCCAAAGTGCTGGGATTATAGGTGTGAACCACCGCACCTGGTCTAATTTTTTTTATTTGTTGTCGAGACGGAAGTCTCGCCATGTTGTCCAGGCTGGTCTCGAACTCCTGAGCTCAGGCAATCCTTTTACCTCTGCCTCCCGAAGTGCTGGGATTATGGACGTGAGCCACCACGCTCAGCCAGGGACATCGTTTAACACCTTGATCAAAGTCTCAACCCTTGGACTATGATGCGCTAAACTTTTTCTTTTTGCTTAAGTCTGTTTGGACTGGGGTTTCTGTCGCTTGCAACAAGACTGTTCCTATGCTCCGTGGCTTCCTGTAGAACATTCTAAAAGCTTTTCCTCCAGCCTCACTGAAGAGCATTCAGTAGGTGTTTCCAGCGTCGGAAAGGATGGAGGTGAGTGCTTCCCATGGGGAGACTGGACCCAGTGAGCAGCTGAGACTGTGAGCAGAGACAGGAATTCAAGGCTTTCATTTCTTCAGATTCAGCCCCAGCTGAGTGGAGGCCCCAAAGGAGGGGCTGCTGTGGGATGCCTGCAGAGAGTGCTGGGCATACAGCACAGCCTGTGAGCAGTTCTTCAGGGGCCAGCCAGGAGTTCTGGAGTGTAGTGGGGCTCTGGAATGCCACCTGGAGACTCCTATGTCTGAGGGCAGGCAGTTAGCAGGGACACTGATTACAGCAGCCGTGCGGGAGGCAGCGAGGACTCAAGCCTCAGTCCGCCTCTTATTTCCTTGTTCACCGTACTGGGGTTGTTGTACAATCCTGGGGGAGGGATACACAGGACCTACAGCGATTAGACCATGAGGATTCGCCTTCATGAATGAGACTAATGCCCTCTCATAAGAGGCTTCATGCTGGGTTCAGTTGCTCATGCCTATAATCCCAGCACTTTGAGAGGCCAAGGTAGGAGGATCACTTGAGCCCAGGAGTTTGAGACCAGCCTGAGCAACATAGCAAGACCTTGCCTCTACAAAAAATTAAAAAATTAGCTGAACATGATGGCACATGCCTGTAGTCCCAGCTACCCAAGAGGCTGAAGCAGGAGGCTCACCTGAGCGCAGGAGATGGAGGCTGCAGCAAGCCATGCTTGTGCCACTGCACTCCAGCCTAAGCAACAGAATAAGACCCTCACTAAAAAAAAAAAAAAAAGACTTCAGAAATCTGCCTACTTTCTCCTGCTCCACCATGTGAGGACACAGCAAGGCGCACTGTCTTGAAAACTGAGTGAGACTTCACCAGATACCAAATCTGCTGATGCCTTGAACTGGACTTTATAGCCTCCAGAAATGTGAGAAATACATTCCTTTTTTTTTTTACTAAAAATAATGTTCTTAGAATATACTGAGTCAAAAGATAAGAATTAGACTCTAATTTTATAAAATACATGTGTATTTGTGTGTGTGTAAGTCTGGAGCAGTGTATACAAAATTCAAGTGGTTATCTCACAACACCAGGTTTTTTTGAGTTGGGATCTCACTCTGTTGCCCAGGCTAGAGTGCAGTGGCACACTCACAGCTGCTGCAACCTCAACCTGCTGGGCTTAGGTGATCCTTCCACCTCAGCCTTCCAAGTAACTGGAACTACAGGTGTATGCCACCATACCTAGCTAACTTTTTGATTTATTTTGGAGATGAGGTCTCGCCCAGTTACCCAGACTGGTCTTGAACCCCTGAACTCAGACAATTCTCTCACCTCTGCCTCCCAAAGTACTAGGATTACAGGTGTAAGCCACTGCGCCCAGGTCAACACCAGTATTCTTCTTTATACTTTTCTATATATCCCAACTTTTCTGTAAGAACATGTGTTCCTTTATCGACCAGAGGATAAAAGCATGTCAAAAAAATGAGGAAAAGAATTTTTTTTAAATGAGCATTATGTTTCTTTTTTTTTTTTTTACTTTTTGTTTTTTTATTTTAGAGTTGTGGGGTCCAAGTAGGGATTTTCTACATAAGTAGGCTGCATGCAGGTGAAGTTTAGGTTTCTGGCTGGCCCTCTCTCCCCTGATAGCAGACCAGGTACCTAGTGTGTTACCCCATGCTCCCCTCCCTCCTCCCTCCATCCTTTCCCTAACAGTGTCTAGCACCTGTGAATCCCCACCCTTGTGCTCATGTGACCAGTGGTCAGGGCCCATTTAAGAGTGAGAACATGTGGTATTTACTTATTTGTTTCTGTGATGGTTCACTTAATGTGATGGTCTCCAGCTATATCTAAGTTGCTGTGAAGGAAGACCATGATTTTGTTCTTCTTTATGGCTGCATAATATTCCATCATGTATATGTATCATATTTTCTTTATCCAGTCCACTTTCCACGGGCATCTAGGTTGGTTCCACGTTTTTGCTTTTGTGAGTAGTACTGCAATAAATGTGTGTTTAGGTGTCTTTTTGGCAGAGCAATTTATGTTCCTCTGGGTATATTCCCAGGAGCGGGATTGCTGGATTGCAAGAAAGCTCAATTTCTGGTTCTTTGAGAAATCACCACACTGCTTTCCACAAAGGCTGAATGAGCTTATGCTCCCACAATAGTGCAGAAGCATCTCCTTTTCCCCCGCAGCCACACCAGCACATGCTATGTTTTGACTTATTGTAGATAACCATCCTAGCTGGGCTCGGTGGCTCAGTCTGTAATCCCAGCACTTTGGGAGGCTGAGGTGAGTGGATTGCCTGAGACCGCGGGTTCGAGACCCGCCTGGGCAGTGAGACCTCATCTCTACAATAAGTCAAGAAATCAGCCGGGAGTGGCAGCGCGCGCCTGTAATTCCGGCTACTTGGAAGGCTGAGGCGGAAGGATCGCCGGAGCCCAGCAGGTCGAGGATGCGGTGGCTGGGAGCGGCCACTGCACTCCAGTCTGGGCGACAGAGTGAGACTCCAACTCAAAAATAAATAAATAAATATAACCATCCTTATCAGTGTAAGGGGTTTTGATTTGCATAAGAAACATATTTCTACTATTGATAAATCACCCAGTCTAAGGTAATGTGTTTTACCAGAAGGAACAAACTCAGACAACTAGTTAGACTCGTGTAACGTGTGATCCAAGACCTTACCCTGAGTTCTCTCCAGACAGTTCTTCTAAGTGTTATCACCATCTATAGTATATGTCATCACTACATGTCAAACTGTTACAGCAGCAGCCACCTCTATTCCTTTATAACTGTTTATTTTGGAGACCACATCCTCTAAGAACAATATTTTAACATGAAGTGTGACCTGCCAAAGTGACCAGGCTGCAGGAAATTCTATGTTAAAAAATATGGCACACCCACAGAGCCTTCTGGAATCTGCTCCACTTTAATTTAGAAACTCTTGGTCCTAATATTTTGGTCCAAGTGTAGATTCCTTATATTTCCACTGCAGTGTTGTGGACTGTGTTGTTAACTTGGTTGGTTTACAGTTTTGATGGTGGATCATGAGTTCAGATGACCCAGAGCATCTAAGATCTTTAACATTCAGGTTGACACTGAGGACATCAGGGTTGTCCTGAGCACAACACTCAGGACATCCTGTGGATGCAGGATGCTGGCCTTTGGGAGGCAGGATTGCCCCATGCAGTGTGGTCTGAAAGGACCAACAGTCACTCTAGAGGAGTTGCCGGACTCCCTCTGTCCCTGGGATAAACTCAGTGTAACCAAAAGCGGGTGGGTAGACTGGAGACTACAGATTCCTGGTCACTCTGAAGAAGACAGAGCAAATCATGGGAAGTGCCCAAAATGAATGACATCCCACAATGTCTGACTTCTTACTTGAGAATAAACAACAACCAGCAATTACAGGGTACATTCATTTAAGGAGAGGTAACAGCCATTTAAAAATGCTTTTGTTCAAATAATTACACTGGTGCATCTAGTAGGGCAATATTTTATTTTCACATTCTTTAAACTGGAAATAACATGAATTTGAAGGGAGAGTCCCAAAAGAAAGGAGAAATTTGCTTCCTCTATAACATGTATAAAACAAGTTTTTCAAGTTTTTGTTTTTGCTTGTTTGCTGTTGAATGACCCAGCCAAAGAGAATATTCCTCAAAATTGCTTCAAAACTCTCAGGTCTAAAGGTTTTTTTTAATGATTTGTTTAACTATTTGAGGTGGGGTCTTAGCTACGTTACTTGGTCTTGTACTCCTGGATTCAAGTGATCCTCCTGCCTCAACCTCCTGAGTAGCTGGACTACAGGTGTGAGTCACCACACCCGCCTCTAGGTTTTAAATAAAGTTTAACTCTTAACTAAATTAAAATGAGTATCACATCTAAATGTAAGGAATAAGAAAGAAAATGCACTTTATCAGCAGGTCAGCATTTCCTAAACTTCTCCACAGGGTAAAAACCTAGGGAGTGGGTTGGAGCAAGAAGGATGAGGGAGATCTGTGAAGACAGAGCCAAGAGTGTGATTAAGGTGGAGGCGGAGAGGGCAGAGGAGGAGGGAAGTAAAGAATGGGAGATTTTCAGTTAGGAGAGGTCTGTGATAAACCAAGTCTCTAAAATAACAATAACAGAGGGTGAAGCGGTGGGTTCACTGGCAGCGTATTTCTCGGTCAGTCTGTCCTGCGCCATTGCTTCTGGAAACCCTGGAAAGTGGGCCATGGTTCTCTGCTTCAAACCAAGCCTGGGCCCCAGGGAACACGAAGAGAGCCCCTCAGTGGTCAGATTTGTGTCATTCTTCAGGGTTGATTTATGTCCCTCGTGAGCCTGGACTGTATCCCTGGAACTGATCAGGAAGGGAATCAAATTGGTTAGGTTGGTGCACTTAGAAGTTCCTGAGTTTTACAAGTCAGGCAGAATTTTTTTCTAGAAAAAAAAATTTAAAATATCTAGAAATTCAGAGCAAGTTAGAGTCTTGGATCTAAGAAACAATGTACAAAAGAAAGTTTTGCTGATCCAAAAACATTTGGCAAAAACATTTGTCGCCATTTGCTGGAGACTGTCAATTTATAGCCCCAGAGATCTGCAGAAATACCTGAGGGACCACATGTGTGAAGAGGCTTTCATTGGCTGGGTGCAGTGGCTCACGGCTGTAATCCCAACACTTTAGGAGACTGAGGTCAGAGGATTGCTTGGGCCCAGGAGTTCGAGACCAGCCTGGGCAATATAGTGAGACTCCAACTCTATTATATATTTAAAAATTTTTTTTAAAGGCTTCTGTTAATATTTTTGCATTAAAAAAGCAGACATGATAAAGAGATTATTTTATTTTATATTCTTAAAGCAAAATGAATAAAGTTAAGATTTATCGTTCGGGCTCGGTGGCTCAGCCTATAATCCCACGCTTTGGGAGGCTGAGGTGAGTGGATTGCCTGAACCTGCGGGTTCGAGATCCGCCTGGGCAACTTGGCGAGCCCTCATCTCTACAATAAATCAAAAAAATTGTCCGGGTGTGGTAGCATGCACCTGTAGTTCCAGCTACTTGGAAGGCTGAGCGGAAGAATCACTGGAGCCCAGTAGATCGAGGCTGCGGTGGCCGGGAGCGTGCCACTGCACTCCAGTCTGGGCGACAGAGTGAGACTTCAACTCAAAAAAAAAAAAAAAAAGAATTATCATTTATATATCTTGTCATAAAATTGGGTTGGTAAATTAATGCACGTGGTCACAACATTCAGGGGAAAACTTGACAAAGAGCAAGATGACATTAGTTTTGTGTTCCATCTAAAATATTTGCCCTAACTTGGCGAGACCTCATCTCTACAATAAATCACAAATTAGCCGGGCATGGCAGCGTGCGCCTGTAGTTCCAGCTACTCGAAAGGCTGAGGCGGAAGGATCGCCGGAGCCCAGCAGGTCGAGGCTGCGGTGGCCGGGAGTGGCCACGGCACTCCAGTCTGGGCGACAGAGTGAGACTCCAACTCAAAAGAAAAACAAAAAACCAAAAACAAAAACAATAAAATGTTTGCCCTATTTTAAAATCAGATTTGTGCATGTTTTTTTGACATTTTCTAAAAGCCCTATTATAGTGTTGATATGCTACATTTCTTCTTAAACTGAGAAATTCTTTGTGGTTAAATTTTCTATTTTAAAACAGGTTTGGGGATGCCATTTCCAATACACACGGTAATTTAACCACCTGATCATTATACAAAAATAATTCGTTTCAGACCCAAGGCTTTATGTATTTTCTGCCAACTCTGGCAGAACTTACTTTAATTTATCTGTGTGTCTTAATTGTTATATTAGGGGATAGATGTAATAGTCTGAGAAATGTGAATTCTAGCTGTGTTCCAAAGCAACACCTGTGTTACGGTATAAATTCCAGTAAGCATGTTAGACCACCTCAAGGCTAAGGTACACAGATGTTAGTAAATGCCTCCAAAGTGCTCAAATGGCAGATACTCTGGAGTAGGTAAAAGTAAGAGGACTAAAATCCTGAGGTTTTTGTAGAAGTACTTTTTAACTAAAGGAACTTCTAAGTTGATATGCACTGGTGATTTTTAGTCTAAGTTTTACTCTCTGTGAGTGTTTTTGGTTTTGGCTGGTTTTTTTGAGTTGGAGCCTCACTCTGACACCCAGGCTGGAGTGCAGTGGCACGCTCATGGTCGCCGCAACCTCAACCAGCTAGACTCAGGCGATCCTTTCGCCTCGCCTTCCAAGTAGCTGGAACTACAGGTGTGTGCCACCATGGCCTGCTCATTTTTTGATTTATTGTAGAGACAAGGTCTCTTCAAGTTGCCCAGCCTGGTCTCAAATCCCTGGACTCAGTCAATTCTCTGGCCTCGCCACCCACAGGCTTGAGCCACTGTGCCTGGCTATTTTTGTTTTTTAATAGGTAGAGTAAGGCTGGGCGAGGTGCCTCATGCTTATAGTCCCAGCACTTTGGGAGGCCGAGACGAGAGGATTGCCTGAGCCCGTGGGTTTGAGACCAGCCTGGGCAACTAGGCAAGACCTCTCATCTCTACAATAAATAGGTAAATAAATTAGCCAGGTATGGTGGCGCATGCCTGTAGTTTCAGCTATCTTGAAGGTTGAGGCGAAACTACCAGGTTGAGGCTGCAGTGGCTGGGAATGTGTCGCTGCTCTCCAGCCTGAGTGACAAGAGTGAGATTCCAACTGAAAAAAAAAAGGTAGAATAAGCTAAATTTGGCCTACTTTGCAGACATTGTTTTATTTTTTATTTTTTCAGTCAGGTTCTCATGTGTCCAGGCTGGTGTGCTGCAGCACGATTCCAGCTCACTGCAGACTTGACTTGCAAGACTCAGGCAAACCTTCTGCCTCAGCTTCCTGAGTAGCTGTGACTACAGGCATGCACCACTATGCCCAGCTAATTTTTAATTTTTTGTAAAGACAAAGTCTTGTCGTGTTGCCTAGGCTGGCCTCGAACTCCTGGCCTCAAGCGACCCATGTGCCTCGGCCTCCCAAAGTGCTGGAATCATAGATGTGAGTCACCGTGCCCAGTTTAATTCCTTTACATACTAAATAAATATAAGTGGCTGATGCTTAGGGTGACAGCTGGAATGGGTCATTTATGAAGTATTAAAGCCAGGGCACTAACCTTTCCCATCTGCTGTTTTGTTAAGATCACCACAGCTTCAGCGTTGAATTTGCTGTTGAGAGCAACCATGGAGGGAAAGGTATTACATCAAGCTTAAGAAGTCACATGCGGCTTGCTTGCTTACTTTTTTTCTTTCTTTCTTTCTTTTTCCTTCCTTCCTTCCTTCCTTCCTTCCTTCCTTCCTTTCTTTTTTTTTTTTGAGTTGGAGTCTCACTCGGTCGCCCAGACTGGAGTGCAGTGGCCGCTCCCGGCCACCGCAGCCTCCACCTGCTGGGCTCCGGCGATCCTTCCACCTCAGCCTTCCGAGTAGCCGGAATTACAGGCGTGCGCTACCACGCCCGGCTGATTTTTGATTTATTGTAGAGATGAAGTCTCGCCAAGTTGCCCAGGTGGGTCTCGAACCCGCGGGCTCAGGCAATCCACTCACCTTAGCCTCCCAAATGAGCGGGATTACAGGCTGAGCCACCGAGCCTGGCTTCTTTCTTTCCTTCCTTCCTTCCTTCCTTCCTTCCTTCCTTCCTTCCTTCCTTCCTTCCTTCCTTCCTTCTTTCTTTCTTTCCTTCCTTCCTTCCTTCCTTCCTTCTTTCTTTCCTTCCTTCCTTCCTTCTTTCTTTCTTTCTTCCTTCCTTCCTTCCTTCCTTCTTTCTTTCTTTCTTTCCTTCTTTCCTTCCTTCCTTCCTTCTTTCCTTCCTTCCTTCCTTCCTTCTTTCTTTCCTTCCTTCCTTCCTTCTTTCTTTCTTTCTTTCCTTCTTTCCTTCCTTCCTTCCTTCCTTCCTTCCTTCTTTCTTTCTTTCTTTCCTTCCTTCCTTCCTTCTTTCTTTCTTTCTTTCCTTCTTTCCTTCCTTCCTTCCTTCCTTCCTTCTTTCTTTCTTTCTTTCCTTCCTTCCTTCCTTCTTTCTTTCCTTCTTTCCTTCCTTCCTTCCTTCCTTCCTTCTTTCTTTCTTTCCTTCCTTCCTTCCTTCCTTCTTTCTTTCTTTCCTTCTTTCCTTCCTTCCTTCCTTCCTTCCTTCCTTCTTTCCTTCCTTCCTTCCTTCCTTCCTTCCTTCCTTCCTTCCTTCCTTCTTTCTTTCTTTCTTTCCTTCTTTCTTTCTGCTGGCATCTCACTCTGTTGCCCAGGCTGGAGCCCCAGCCTAGACCTGCTGGACTCTGGCGACACTTCTGCCTCCGCCTTCCAAGTAACTGGAACTACAGGCGTGCGCTATCACGCCCAGCTAATTTTTTTTTATTATTATTGTAGAGATGAGGTCTTGCCAAGTTGCCCAGGTGGGTCTCAAACCCGCAGGCTCAGGCAATCCACTCACCTCAGCCTCCCAAAGCGCTGGGATTACAGGCTGAGCCACCGTGCCTGGCTGAGTCCAGTCTTCGTTTTAGCTAAATTTGGGGATCCATTACTAATGAGGAGGGAGAGCACAGATACGCAGGAATCCCTAGCAATCACTGCCATCCCTAAAATCCCACTTCTCCTACAGGGTATGGTACAGGTGTCACTCTTCATTTTGCTTCCCTAGTTCCTACACAGACACTTAATCATGCATTCCTCTGAAGCCCTGCTTTTACTTCTGCTTGCTTTTTGCTTTGCTGAATACATGATCTGCGAACCAGTTCTGGGCTCATTCTAAATTGTAAACCTTGAGCCATGAACCCCCTATGAATTAACTTTGTCTATGTGGTTCCACGTGTTAACCACTTTTTTCCAAATAGAGTCCTCACTATGTTGCCTAAGTTGGTCTTGAACTCCTGGTCTCAAGCAATCTTCTTACCTCAGCCTCCCAAAGTGCTGGGATTACAGGCATGAGTCACTGCACCCGGCCCACTTTTGTAATTTTAAGAACTGTACATTCATTTTTGTGTGTGCAGAGCTTGAGACATATAGTAGTTTGCATTCTAAGACCCTTGCCAGATGCGGTGGTTCATGCCTGGAATCCCAGCACTTTGGAAGATGGAGGCGAGAGGATTGCCTGAGCTCAGGGATTTGAGACCAGCCTGAGCAACATGACGAGACCTCATCTCTACAATAAATCAAAAAACTAGCTGGGCGTGGTGGCACATGCCTGTAGTTCCAGCTACTTGGAAGGCTGAGGCAGAAGGACTGCTTGAGCCCAGCAGGACAAGGCTGCGGTGGCCATGAGCGTGTCACTGCACTCCAGCCTGGGTGACAGAGTGACATTCTGACTCAAAAAAAAAAAAATTACCCTTGGACTTCTGGTAAAAGGAATCTGTGCTATTTTCACTCTCTACATGACATTTTATTTATAACCTCAATTGGAATACAGGACAAAATATTTTTCTATAAATAACACAATTTCAGTGTGGTTAAGCTGGTTATTCATACAGTCAGAATCTTTGTGACAGTATTGTACACAAAGCTCCAAGGCTAAAGGGGTCTCTGGTTTAAAAAAAAAAAATTGGGAGTCATTGTCCTAGGTACTCAGGAAACATTTAATGAATAGGAATTGACAACTCTTTAATCACATAAAAAGTTTCTTCTAGAAAATTCAGTCCACAATTCCTTATTTGCAATTCCAACTTCTTAAAAGTTCTTGAAATCAAAAGTTATTCCCTCAGCTTGGCACCAAAACTTATTTTGCAACAAAACCTGCTGGGACTGACCGAAGACTCAGTGGTGTCATGCATTCCTCCCGAAATATCTGCTGTGTGCTGATATTTTGTTGCATTTTTTTGTTGTTGTTCTTTTGTAACCGTGAAAACGTCAAATAGAGTCAAAGATACCCTTACGGGTAACAGTGAGAAGATAAAAAGAAGAAAAGAAGCATCGCTCATTAACAATTGCACAAAGTGGTGTTGTTACAGAAGCTTGATCTCGGTATGTCTTGGGAAGCATTTTACTAAAGATTATGGAGTGGATCCATTACCATATGTGGCATAAAACAATCAAAGTGAAGTTTTGTAGTGATAATAAACAAGACAATAAAAATTAGAAGATATTGCATAGAAAACAGTTTAAGATATTCAACATGCGTTGCTTAAGTGGATTGAACAAGAAGTGAATGTATAAATAAAATAGTGAGAATATACCTTGAAGAAGTGAACCTTGAAGTTGTATGTGAACATTCATTAGGTGAACTACAGAAATTTTTTTTTTTTTTTGAGTTGGAGTCTCTGTCACCCAGGCTGGAGTGCAGTAGCACACTCGCGGCCACCGCAGCATCGACCTGCTGGGCTCCGGTGATCCTTCCACTCAGCCTCCCAAGTAGCCTGGAACTACAGGCGCATGCTACCATGCTGGCTAACTTTTGATTTATTGTAGAGATGACATCTCGCCAAGTTGCCCGGCCTGGTCTCGAACCTGGGGGCTCCGGCAATCCACTTGCTTCAGCCTCCCAAAGTGCTGGGATTACAGGCTGAGCCACCGAGCCCGGCCAACTATAGAAATTTAAGAAGCATCATTTGTAAAATAATCAGAAAATAAAATGGAAAAGGCTTCTACTAATCAAGAAGCATTGGAAAATATATTGATAAATTTGGTACAGTTGTATCTGACAGAAAAGCTTAGTCTTGAGCAAAGGGACAATGCTGATGAAACAGCTCGTTCCTGGTACAACATTCTGGAAAGACATTCATGATGCTAATGAGTATCCCAGGCTTTGAGGAACTGACTGACCGTTTCGGGGTATGCCACTGTGGCTGGCCAAATGAGATAAAATTGGCAGTGTTTAGCAAGAGCAACATTCAAGATGCTTGACAGGTATACATAATCTACACAGGTTTTACCATTGCAAGCAAGCATGGTTGACCAGGTCAATACTTTCTGACTTGTCAATAACAGTCCATAGCAGCAGCAAGAGTTCAACTGCACGAACTTTGACTGACAGTGATGTCTGAAACCATCTACAGATGAAGACTTTGAAGGATATGAAGAAAATTTGTATTCCTAATGAGAAGACTACTTTATTCCACAAATTTATCAGTTTAAAGTATAGACAAAGCTGGCATCAAAGGAAGGTTCCACACTGGCAGCGATGTTTCTGCTATGCATGTCTTAAGTGAGAAACCACAGAAATGGTTATTTACTTATTTATTTATTTGTTGAATCAGAGTCTCACTCTGTCACCCAGACTGGAGTGCTGTGGCATGCTCGTGGACACCACAGCCTTAACCTGCTGGGCTCTGGTGATCTTTCTGCTTCGGTCTTCCAAGTAGCTGGAACTACAGGCGTGCACCACCATGTCCAGCTAATTTTTTGATCTTTAATGTAGAGGCGAGGTCTCGCCAAGGTGCCCAGGCGGGTCTTGAACCCGTGGGCTCAGGCAGTCTTCTCACCTCGGTCTCCCAAAGTGCTGGGATTACATCGTGCCTGGCTAGAAATGGTGTTTTTTTTTTTGAGTTGGAGTCTCATTCTGTCGCCCAGACTGGAGTGCAGTGGCCGCTCCCTGCCACCGCAGCCTCGACCTACTGGGCTCCGGCGATCCTTCCGCCTCTACCTTCCGAGTAGCCGGAATTACAGGCGTGTGCTACCACGCCCGGCTTATTTTTTGATTTATTGTAGAGATGAGGTCTCGTCTGCCCAGGCAGGTCTCGAACCCGCGGGCTCAGGCAATCCACTCACCTCAGTCTCCCAAAGGTGAGGGATTACAGGCTGAGCCACTGAGCCCGGCTAGAAATGGTTTTAAACAATGATAATAGTGATGATGAAGAGGAAATGGCAAACACAGGCGGAAAAAAATCACTAGATTATAGGATGAAAATGTGTGATCGGGGCAACCCCTTCGGGTCCCCTCCTGCTGTGGGAGCTTTTCTGTCCTCAATAAATTCTGCTTTCAAAAAAAAAAGAAAGAAAGAAAGAAAGAAAGAAAATGTGTGATCAGTGGCAGGCCTTGGACCATGCACATTTATTTGAACATGAGTTTACAGCTGTTTTCATCATTGAAGAGGAACTGCTTAGAACAGAAACCCAAATTTTATTTTTTTTATTTTTACTTTTTGAGTCGGGGTCTCACTTTGTCCCTCAGGCTGACTGAACTGTAGGGACGCAATCACAGCTCACTGCAACCTCAACCTCTTCAGCTCCAAGCAATCCTCACTCCTCAGCCTTCTAAGTAGCTGGGACAACAGGCACATGCCCAGTTAATTTTTTTTCCTTGATGTTTTTGTAGAGATGAGGTCTTGCTATGTTGCCCAGGCTGGTCTTGGCCTTGGCCTCCCAAAGGGCTAGGATTACAGGTGTGAACTACTACTCCCGGCCCAGGGACCCAAATTAATAACCCAATATGGCATGGGGGAAATCCTTAAAAAGGGCACCCGCTAGAGTGCCACACTTAACCCAGAAGTTACAGGAGTTCATGCTGTGTGTGTGCACAGGCATATTTAGCTGAATGGGAGCCTGCATTTACTTAAAGATTGATAAAATATTCTCTTTAGAAAAAAGACTACTAGAGTGTTTATAATCTATATTTATTCCATGATTTCATTACGATTTATCATTTAAATAAAGTGTATACTACTTGTCCTGATTGGTGCTTCACACATTTCATTGTAGAAATATTAACATGTTTGATTATGGCGTGTTGCCTTAGGCCCTGCCAGGCTGTTATGTTGCATACGCTGCTCTTTAAAAAGCCCGAAAGACTCTGAGTTCTAAAACTCGCCAGGCCCCCAAAATTTTGGATTACAGACCTTATGAGACTCAAAGAAATCCAGAATTTATTTAGAAAAAAGTTGTGTGTTTATTCTTTTTTAAAAAATTATAAAGATGTGAGTACCATTCAAGGTTAGGTATACAAACGTTGATTATGCAGGTACCCTAGTTGATGAGGTGTGCCCCTCCCTCCCCTAGCAGTTTCCCTCAGCTGCCAATTCCACCCTCCTCCCCTGGCAGTTTCCCACTAGGGATTCCCAGTTTGCCAATCCCTTTCTTTTTTTTTTTGAGTTGGAGTCTCACTCTGTCACCCAGACTGGGGTCTTCAACCTGCTGGGCTTCGGCGATCCTTCCGCCTCAGCCTTCCGAGTAGTGGCGTGCGCCACCACGCCGGGCTAATTTTTGATTTATTGTAGAGATGAGGTCTCTCCAAGTTGCCCAGGCGGGTCTCGAACCCGCGGGTTCAGGCAATCCACTCATCTCAGCCTCCCCAAGCGCGGGATTACAGGCTGAGCCACTAAACCCGGCTTCCAATCCCTTTCTGAGAGTGTTATGATAATTGTTCAAGGTCCGCTTATGAGTGAGAACATATGGTACCCTGTTCTATGTTTAGCTCACTGAGTATGATCGACTCCAAATCCATCCAAGTTGCTGCGAAGTCTATATGTTCGTTCTTCTTTATGGCTGCGTAATACTCCATTGTGTCTCTGTACCACATTTTTTAATCCAGTCCAGCTTTGATGCGCAGCATGGCTGATTCCATGTTTTTGTTGTGTATTTGTCCTTAAATGTTTAAACTCCAGTCCCTTTCAGAGTACTCTCTGTTTGATGCAATACACCTATCAAGACATTTTTTTCACTGCTCAAAACTGTTTTTGAGCTCAATTTTTTTTTTTTTTTTTTTGAGTTGGAGTCTCACTCTACCGTCCAGACTGGAGTGCAGTGGCCGCTCCCGGCCACCGCAGCCTCGACCCGCTGGGCTCCAGTGATCCTTCCGCCTCAGCCTTCCAAGTAGCCGGAACTACAGGCACGCGCTACCACGGCCAGCTAATTTTTTGATTTATTGTAGAGATGAGGTCTCGCTGCCCAGGCAGGTCTCGAACCCGCGGGCTCAGGCAATCCACTCACCTCAGCCTCCCAAAGCGCAAGATTACAGGCTGAGCCACAGAGCCCTGCTGAGATCCTTTTGAACAGTTTCTAATGCCTGGCATTCTTGGCTATTTAGATTTCTAAATAAAGGCAGCTATTCCATCTTTTCCTTATAGGATAAAGGCCTCTATTATATTCTTGCAGTGATAGAAAAACAAAACCTACTTTTTACACTGCAAAACTGAAGGAGTTGAGTCATATCTGGTGATAAGACTTCTGAACTAGATCACACCCGAGGGGCCTTTACAAGATTATATAGAGAATGAATTAATTTCTCCCTAGTAATTCAGCACTGTCCTTATGAAGACCAGTTATTTGTTGTGAAAACAGAGCCTGGGCCCAGACCATCTGGCTTCCTGAGCTCTTGTGTTTATTTTGTAGCCTTTCATGTACCCCTAGGCTCAGCCCAGGATGTCAGTCACTTCTGGCTGCTCGCAGGGTGCCTACTGTAGCATCCTCACGGATGTGCTGAGGCTGGAAAAGCTTGTTTGCGTTTCTAAGATAAGAACGCATGATCCAGAAGAGCCTGAACCTTCAACATCTGCTTTGCTAGTCAGAGGCCGCTCTTCTTTCCTTCCTACTTCTCGGTTGTGCTACCAATAACTGAGATACCAGGTAAATAAGCCCTGAAGAGCCAAGCTGTCATGGCATAGGATTCTTACTTTCCCTTTAAAAGGATGGGGGAGGAGGGAGTTGGAGATTATCTCCAGATAATTTTTTTCTGGAGACCGAACTACCTCCTTGGAAGGTCAAGGTCAGGTTGAGAACATCAGGAGAACACACACCAGTAGCGGAGCCAACACAGTTTGCACATGTTTTAATATTCTACTCCAGATGGCTTCTGTAAGAAGGAAAAGGAAACTCACATTTACAGCAGGATGACCGTGTGCTGCATGCTTTGTATACTTTCAGTCAAACATTGTGAGGTAGGTCTTAATACCCTTTTACAGATGAGGACTAAGAAATTTACCAAGCCTCTCACAAGTAGTAAGTGATAGAAACTAGACCCAGTGTGGTGCTCACACCTATAATCCCAGCACTTTAGGAGCTGAGGCAAGGGAATCACTTGAGCCCATGAGTATGAGATCAGCTTAGGCAACATAGCAAGACCTCGCCTCTACAGAAAATCACAGCAATTAGCTGGGTGTGGTGGCATGTGCATGTAGTGCAGCTATTTGGCAGGTTGAGGTGGAAGGATAGTTTGAGCCCAGCAGATCGAAGCTGTGGTAGCCTTGGTTGTGAGACTGCGTTCCAGCCTGGGCTGGAGTGAGACTCCAACCCAAAAAAAAAAAGAAAGAGGCCAGGTACAGTGGCTCAGCCTGTAATCCCAGCAACTTGGGAGGCCGAGGCAAGAGGATTGCCTGAGCCCGTGGGTTCGAGACCAGTCCGGGCAACTTGGTGAGACCCTGTCTCTACAATAAATCACAAAACACTAGCCAGGCGTGGTGGCGCATGTCTGTAGTTCCAGTTACTTGGAAGGCTGAGGCGGAAGGATCACCTAAGCCCATCAGGTCGAGACTGTGGTGGCCGTGAACGTGCCACTGCAC
Source organism: Cephalopachus bancanus (assembly GCA_027257055.1). NCBI lineage: Eukaryota > Metazoa > Chordata > Mammalia > Primates > Tarsiidae > Cephalopachus > Cephalopachus bancanus. The sequence continues at coordinate 183,297 of JAPVLO010000170.1, read as the reverse complement.
TCCGTCCTGGGCGATGAGAGTGAGACTCCAACTCAAAAAAAAAAAAAAGAAAGAAAGAAAAGAAACTAAATTATAATGCATCAGTCTATCTCAAACCCATTCTCTCAAAAATTTTCACTTAAGTTGAAAAAAATTACAATATCAATACATGCTTGTGTAACAAGTCAAGCAACACAGGTGCGTTAATGTTTGCTCCCTCATCCCAATTCTGCTCTCGAGGTAACAAATTTTGGTAGCTGAGGGGGTGTCCTGCCATTTCTTTTCCAGACTCATGATCACGTATACACACATATAAAGATGCTCTTATTTCCCCCCAAAGTTCATTCCATTAATATTATGCAACTTTTGTCACTTATGAATATATCATAGATGGCAAGTCGAGTCGATTTTCTAATTCATTTCTAAAAAAATATGGCCAGGTGCAGTGACTCAAGCCTGTAATCCCAGCACTTTGGGAGGCCAAGGTGAGAGGATTGCCTGAGTCCAGGGGTTTGAGACCAGCCTGGGCAACTTGGTGAGACCTCTACAATAAATTTTAAAAATTAGCCAGAGGTGGTGGCGCACGCCTGTAGTCCCAGCTACTTGGAAGGTTGAGGTGAAAGGATCACCTGAGCCCAGCAGGTGGGACTGTGGTGGCCATGAGTGTGCCACTCCAACCAGGGTAACAGAGTGAGATGCCAACTCAAAAAAATTTTTTAAAACCTTCATGTAGGCTGGGCATGTGGGTTGACGCCTGTAATCCCAGGACTTTGGGAGGCAGAGGCAAGAGAATTCCTGAGCCCAGGGGTTCGAGACCAACCTGGGCAACATGGCAAGACTTCGTCTCTACAATAAATAAAAAAAATTAGCTGAGCGTGGTGGTTCCAGCTACTCAGGAGGCTGAGGTGGAAGGATCACTTGAGTCCAGCAGATCAAGGCTGTGGTGAGCCATGATCATGCCACTTCACTCTAGCCTGGGCAAGAGAGTGAGACACTGACTCAGAAAATAATAATAATAATAATTTCATGACATATTCTATATTACAGATGAACCATAATTTATTCAACGCTTACTGGCAAAACTCAAATAGTCTTTAGGATTTTGCTATTAAAATAAAGCTATAGTAAATCGGGCTCGGTGGCTCAGCTTGTAATCCTGCGCCTTTGGGAGGCTGAGGTGAGTGGATTGCCTGAGCCCGCGTGTTCGAGACCCGCCTGGGCAGCAAGACCTCATCTCTACAATAAAATCAAAAAATCAGCCAGGCGTGGTAGCACATGCCTGTAATTCCGGCTACTCGGAAGGCTGAGGCGGAAGGATTGCCGGAGCCCAGCAGGCGAGGCTGCGGTGGCCGGGAGCGGCCACTGCACTCCAGTCTGGGCGACCGAGTGAGAATCCAACTCAAAAAATAAAAATAAAAATAAATAAATAAATAAATAAAGCTATAGTAAACTTTACTGAATATACATTCTTACAGACTGAAACCTTAATTTCCATGGGATAAACAAAAGTGACATTCCGTAGTGTCATCTCTGTGCTTTTGTTTTAATAGACAGCAGTCTGCATTCCCAAAAGGTGCAGCAATTCACATTCACAGCAGCAATGCAGGTGTGTGCATTTTCTCACCTTCTTGCCAGCACAAAACGTCATCAGTCTCCATAACTTTTTTGCCTATTCGATGGTTAAATGATGACATTTCATTGCATTTCTACCGGTAAACATTAGGTTTGAGCTCTTCTATGGTCAGGTTCTAACTCTTAGAGACATGCAAGGCCAAACAAAGGAATCCACCTTTCCTGCAAGATTGGTAAAGTCATTCCCACTGGACGGAAGGCAAGATTCCATCAGATTCTGTGCATTGTGAGCTCTCAGTGGGGCAAGGTCCACACCGGGAGATGTAAGAGAAGGAAAGAGAAACAAAACTAGACTCTGAGTCACAAACATTTCAAACCCAGGACCAAATACAAAAACAGTAAGTAAATGGAGAGGGAGGTGGGTTATCATTACTATTATTATTACTATTTTTTGAGGTGGAGTCTCACTCTGCTATCCAGGCTGGAGTGCAGTGACATGATCACGGCTCCAGGCAGCCTCGACCTCCTGGGCATAGGCAATCCTTCCATCTCAGCCTCCAGAGTAGCTGGGACTGCAGGTGCACACCACTGTGCCTGGTTAATCTTTTTGATTTTTTTGTGGAGAGAGGTTTTGCTATGTTGCTCAGCCTTGTCTTGAACTCCTGGGCTCAAGCAATCCTCCCGTCTCAGCCTCCCAAAGTGCTGAGATTGTAAGAGCCACCGTGCCAGGCTGGGTTATTATTTTGATAACTTTCAAAGTCAGAGGACTTTATCAAGACGAGTTCCTAAGGATGAGGGAGCAGGGACCCCTGGCTGGATACCTCTTCCACATCTCCCACCCTTCCCTACCCACCTGCAAGGTAGACAAGAAGGAAAAAGACATGAAAGAGAAACCGGGCTTCCTTCAGGTAGGCCATGCTCCTGTCAGAAAGGTACCTGGCTTTCAAGGGTCTCTGATGCAGACAGAGCAGAAGGCAGCCTGGTCTCCACATGCTCAACCCATTCTCTCAGGCTGAGAGTAAAATCTGAGGACAAACCAGAGGCTGTGACCAGAGGAGCCAGCTTAGGTGTAATTGCTTCTTAAACAGGATGTGTGCCTTTGGACTTGTCATATAAAAGCTCCAAACCTTACTTTCCTTTTTCTTTTTTTTTTTTTTTTTTTTGAGTAGGAGTCTCAAAGCTTTCACCCAGGCTGGAGTGCAATGACACTCTCACAGCAACCTCAGCCTCAACCTGCTGGGCTCAGATGATCCTTCCACTTCAGTCTTCCAAGTAGCTGGAGCTGTAGGCATGCACCACCATGCCCAGCTAATTTTTTGATTTATTGTAGAGATGAGGTCTCTAGGTTGGTCTCAAACCCCTGGGCTCAGGCAATTCTCTCACCTTAGCCTCCCAAAATGATAAGATTATAGGTGTGACCCACCACACCTGTCCCAATTTATATTTCACTAATCAAATATTTAAATCATTCATTTCATGAATATTTGTGATGTCCTCCTGTGTGGGGCCCTAGAGCTACTGTAGTGAGTAAGATGTGTTCCATCGCAGACATGCATCTCTACTTTTTGGTTCTCTGGTTGCTAAACTGGTTCTAAGGAGCTTTTCCTGCACTATTTATTAATTCACTTCACCCCTGCCTAGGATGGTGAGTAGATTCATTTGGCAGAAGCAGGGGTCAAATGCAGGAGCAGGAGAAAAACCAAGGGAGGCCCAGCCCGAGTGTGGAGGGCCTTGAATGTCTGCTGAGGACTCTAGACTCTAGCCTGGTTGGGAGCATGGTGGCAGCTTTGATCAGAATCTAAAAGGCAACCAGAACGAAGGTGTGAAACACCACAAACGGCACCTCCAGTGAAATGAGGTGACAAAGTGCACTAATTCCACACTGTGTGTAATGTCACCCCCAGACCAGCACAGTGATCCACGTGTGGGCAGGGGCCACAGGGAACGCCCCATATTGCACAGGGGTCCAAGTGGTGGCAGACCCCAGCATCCCCAGGGAAATTCAGCCCCAGGAGGGGAGGACTCACCCTGGATGGGACTGCTAAGAGCAGAGCAAGAGAGCAGGAACACTGGGAGAGGAAGGAAGGAATTGCGTGAGTGCATGGAGGACTGCGGGGGCGGGGGGAGGCGTAGGAAGCGCCACTTCCAACAGAGGAAGGAGCTTGGCAGCAAGAGTGGGGCTGCTCAGAATCAGTGGCTGGAGAAGGAACCAGGGAAGCTCCGGGCTAGCTGTGGGAACCCAGGGAGGCTAGGATCCTGAAGTCTGAAGAGGCCTGAGACAGCGGAAGCCAGACAGCAAGGAAAGCGGCCGTCACCACCGGAGGAGGGCGCCCTCGAGCCGAGAATCGAGGAAAACGCATCTGCCCTCTCTCCTGTCCCATGATTCGCTTGCTAATTGCTGGTTTAGAAAAACTCAACTCATTCAAACACAAACGGTAAAAAGTTGTAATCCATTACCCCATCAAAGCCACCACAGAAAGACAACCATGAAAGGTGCTGCTAGAGAAAGGAAATCTGAAAAGGAGCAGGAAAAAACCCGCAGAAAGAAAACAAAGAAGAAAAATATGGCCACAAAGCCAAAGAAAATTTTAATGCAATTTTCTATTATGTATTGTAAAAATAATGTAATGAAGCAATGGCAGCTAAACAGGAAGATGACAGGGCAGAACACAAGAACTCAAGGAAGGGATGGTTAGGCTACAGAAGATACAGACCACAGGAAGATATGAAACAGGAACTGGTAGATTAAAAAACTTCTTTAGAAAAGAAAAAAGATACAAAAATACTGCAAAAATGAAAACCAAATTACAAGGAACAAAAAGGAGAAGAGACACCACTGTAAAACATACTGTGGAAGGCATAAGAATAGAATTAAGAAAAGCAAAGAAGATAAAATAAAGTAGACTTTGTGTTTATTTATTATTATTTTTCTTTAAATTGAGATGGGGCCTTGCTATATTGCCCAGGCTGGTCTTGAACTCCTGGGCTCAGGCAATCCTCCCACCTCAGTTTTCCAAAGTGCTGGGATTACTGGTGTGCACCACTGCGCCTGGCAGAGATAGAATTTAAAATCATTAGCGAGGAAATGGTAGAGAAGATAGGCAAATGAAATTGCACACATGCTTTCTTTTGGTTGAAGACAGCAACCAAAAGAATGGAATAGAGCAAATGGTTTTTAAAATACGGTTCAGATTTGAACTAGGGTTTGGAACTGGGAGTGGAAGGATAGCTTGGCTCAGATCACGGGCCTAGATTTAGGAACTGAAGGGGAAGGAAGGTCTGGAGGTTAGCTCAAGGCTGGAGAGCCGGGAGCAGGTCAGAGGTGCTCTTTGTCCGCAGGACCCCTCCCCTGTGGAGTCCCTCAGGAGAGGAGGGCACAGGAGGGCGAGGACAGTGCCGTGTCCCCACATACTGGTTCAGCCCAGCCTTAATTACCCACAGAAGAAGCAGAGGGCAGTGGGGGGAGTGAGTAAATCAGCAAATGGTTCAGGGAAAGCTCCTGAAACTAGTTGGCACCCAGAGAACCAAAAAGTAGCAATTAATATCTGTGATGGAACAGCAACCATCACCCAGCTAGATTCAGTCGTAACACTTTACCATATGTGTTTCAGAGGCTTTTAAGGAAATGCAACTTTACAGATAATAGTTGAAGTCTATGGTGAACCCTTCTGACTCCTCCCATCTCCCCCGATACCAGTCCTGAAATTGACGACTATTTTTACAAAGCATGCTTTTATGTTATTACTACGTAAGTATGTATCCATAACGATATGTAATTTGTTTCACATGCTTTCCAATATTATATAAATAGTATACTGAATGCGAATGCGATCTACAATTTGCTTTGGTTTTTGCCAAGCATTGTGTTTCTGATATTTATTCCAGTTGATACATATGGTTCTACTTCACTTTATTTATTGGATATATGTATATGTATGTATTGAGTCAGGGATCTCACTCTATTGCCCAGACTGGAGTGCAGTGGCATGATCATGACTCACAGCAGCTTTGATCTCCCGGGCTCAGGCCATCCTTCTGCCTCAGCCTTCTGAGTAGCTGGGACTACAGGCTCATGCCACCATGCCCAGCTACTTTTTAAAGTTTTTGTAGATACAAGGTCTGGCTCAAACTCCTGGGCTCAAACAATCCACCCTTTTGTCCTCCCAACATGCTGGGGTTACAGGCATGAGCCATCGTGCCCTGCCTACTTCACTTTAACTATGGCATAGTACTCCATAGTGTGACTATACCACAACATACCGAAGGTGCCAAAAAAATGTGTACACATTTTAAGCGATGTTAAGAGATGTTCGCTGCAATCAGAAGTGTCTGGATGTTGATGGTAACCACTTTGAGCATCTCTTATGATTGCAAAAGTAAAAGGTGACTTGTGTTCATCTTCTTGAGTATTATAATGGGTCTTTTTTGAGTCGGAGTCTCACTTTGTCATCCAGGCTGGAGTGCAGTGGCATGCTCACGGCCACCACAGCCACAACCTGCTGGGCTCAGGCGATCCTTCCACCTCAGTCTTCCAAGTAGCTAGAACTACAGGCGTGCGCCACCACTTCCAGCTAATTTTTTGATTTATTATGGAGACGAGGTCTTGCCATTTTGCCCAGGCTGGTCTTGAACCCCTGGGCTCAGGCAATCCTCTTGCCTCAGTCTCCCAAAGTGCTGGGATTACAGGCTTGAGTCACTGCATCTGGCTTGAGTTTTGCAATGTTAATACAGTTTTTTCCTTTCTTAAAATGTATACTTTTTTGGGCACCCTCTGTATTTACCCATTCTTTTGTTGAAAACAAGCCTTTGAGCCGGGCTCGGTGGCGCAGCCTGTAATCCTGTGCCTTTGAGAGGCTGAGGTGAGTGGATTGCCTGAGCCCGCGGGTTCGAGACCCACCTGGGCAACTTGGCAAGACCTCCTCTCTACAATAAATCAAAATGAGCCAGACTTGGTAGCGCGCGCCTGTAGTTTCAGCTACTTGGGCGGCTGAGACAGAAGGATCGCCGGAGCCCAGCAGGTCGAGGCTGCGGTGGCCGGGAGTGGCCACTGCACTCCAGTCTGGGTGACAGAGTGAGACTCCAACTCAAAAAAAAAAAAAAAAAAGAAAGAAAAAAAGAAAACAAGCCTTTGAAAAAAGACCTGTTTTCAAAACTAAAACATATACCTACACTGTGCCCCTGCAATTCCACTCTTAGGTAGATGCTCAAAAGAAATGAATATGTATGGTCACAAAGAATGTTCATGACATATTTATTCATAATAGCTAAAAACTGAAAATAACACCTGCAGCACATCCGTACAATAGAATGCTATGAAAAACAACAAAGAACAGATACATGCAACAACATGGATGAAATTCAAAAACACTGCTAAGTGAAGAAGTCTTACATAAAAGAGTGTGTATGTAGGATTCCATTTATATATACAGTTCTAGTGGTCAGGCATCATGGCTTGTGGCTATAATCCCAGCACTCTGGGAGGCCACGGCAGGAAGATTGCTTGAGCCCAGGAGTTCGACATCAGACTGGGCAACAGAGTGAGACCTTTTCTCTACCAAAAAAAAAATCAAAAAATTCACCAGGTTTGGCGGCACACACCTGTAGTCCTGAGTCCCTGTATTCAGGAGGCTGAGGTGGAAGGATCACCTGAGCCCAGGAGATCAAGGCTGCAGTGACAAAAGACGTCACCTCCTCTGTGTCACTACACTCCAGCAACTCAAAAAACAAACAAAAAGTTATAGTATAGGTAAGAAAAAAATCAGAACAGTAGTTGCCTCTAGGGAGTTGGAAGTAGGGATTAACTGGGAAAGAGAACTTCCTAAGGATGACGGTAATGTTCTACACGAGTCTATGTATTACGAGTACAGACTTAAGATTTACACTTTTCGGCCAGGCTTGGTGGCTCAGCCTGTAATTCTGTGCCCTGGGAGGTCGAGGTGAGTGAATTGCCTGAGCCCGAGGTTTCGAGACCTGCGTGGGCAACTTGGTGAGACCTCATCTCTACAATAAATAAATAAATAATTAGCCGGGCGTGGTAGCACGTGCCTGTAGTTCCAGCTACTTGGAAGGCTGAGGCAGAAGGATCGCCAGAGCCCAGCAAGTTGAGGCTGCAGTGGCCGGCTCAGAAAAAAAAAAAAAGATTTACACTTTTCTTTGAAAGTAAATTTTACCTCAGAAGAAAAAAAAAACTGAACACACACTGAACTCTGTTTTTTTTGTTTTTTTTTTGAGTTGGAGTCTCACTCTGTCGCCCAGACTGGAGTGCAGTGGCCGCTCCCGGCCACCGCAGCCTCGACCTCCTGGGCTCGGCGATCCTTCCGCCTCAGCCTTCCGAGTAGCCGGAATCACAGGCATGCGCTGCCACGCCCAGCTGATTTTTTGATTTATTTTAGAGATGAGGTCTCGCTGCCCAGGCGGGTCTCGAACCCGCGGGCTCAGGCAATCCACTCACCTCAGCCTCCCAAAGGCGCGGGATTACTGGCTGAGCCACCTAGCCCGGCTCTGAACTCTGTTTTAATGTTATGCATACAAAAGTTTTTAGGGAGACATGTACTGATAGCTCCATTTTTTTGGAAATGCATCCGAAAATAAGATGGAATGATGGAGACAGGGAGAGAGGGAAGGAGAGATCTGCGAAGTGAGCACAGCAAAATGTTGATGGTGGATTTTAGGTGACGGAGTAAGTGGATACTCATCATAGAATCCTTTCAACTTTGTTGAACATTTAAACCTTTTTATGAGAAAATGTGGTGGAGGCTGGGCATGGTGGCTCATGCCGACAATCCCAGCACTTTGGGAGGCGGGAGCATCGCTTGAGGCCAGGAGTTTGTGACCAGCCCGGGCAACACAGTGAGACCTCCTCTCGACGGCTTATCATTATTAATCAGCCAGGCACAGTAACGTGCTCCTGTAGTCCCAGCTACTCCGGAGGCTGAGATGCAAGGATCTCCTGAGCGCAGAGGCTGAGGCTGCAGTGAGCCATGACCATCCACTGGACTCCAGTCTGGGCGACGGAGTGAAGTCCCAACTCAAAAAAAAGTAAGGAGGGAAAAGAAGGAGAGAAGGAGAGGGAGGGAGGGACGGAGGGAAGAAGAGAAAGAAGAGGGGGAAAAACCAAAAGAAAGAAGGGAGGGAAAGAAGGAGAGAGGGGGAGGGGGGAGGGAGGGAGAGAGGAAGAAAGAAGCGGGGAAATTTAAAAGCCCGCACGCGGGGCAGAGCCAAACCCCGGCGTCGCCCCCACAGCGGCGCCTCCCGCCGACGGCGCGCCGCCCGCCGCGCCGCCGCCCGGCCGCCCGCGTCCCCGCGCCTGCGCGGCCCCACCCGGCACGGCGGCCGCGCTCCTCGCCTTTCCCGCCCGCCGGCGCCGTCGCTGCGCGGCGCGGCCGCCCGCGGGGGCCCGGCCCGCCCTCGCTCGCCCCGCTGCGGCCGCGCGGGCCTCGCGGCTCGCCCGACGACCCCAGCCGGGACGGCTCTTGCCTCCGCCCGCGCCGCCCGCGCTCGCGCCTCCCCAGGCGGCCGCCGAATCCCTTCCCCGGCTTCTGTTTTCTTTTTTCTTTCTTTCTTTTTTTTTGAGACTGGAGTCTCACTCGTCGCCGGCACTGGACTCCGGCGATCCTTCCGCCTCAGCCTTCCGAGTAGCCGGAATTACAGGCACGTGCTACCATGCCCGGTGTCGTTGTTGTTGTTTTTTTAATTGTAAAGATGAGGCCTCGCCAAGTTGTCCAGGCGGGTCTCGAACCCGCGGGCTCAGGCAATCCACTCACCTCAGCCTCCCAAAGCGCGGGATTACAGGCTGAGACACCGAGCCCGGCTCTGTTTTCTTTTCTTTTTTTTTTTTTTCTTGAGTTGGAGTCTCACTGTCGCCCAGCCTGGAGTGCAGCGGCCGCTCCCGGCCACCGCAGCCTCGCCTGCTGGGCTCCGGCGATCCTTCCGCCTCAGCCTTCCGAGTAGCCGGAATTACAGGCGCGCGCTACCACGCCCGCCTGATTTTTTTGATTTATTGTAGAGATGAGGTCTCGCTGCCCAGGCGGGTCTCGAACCCGCGGGCTCAGGCAATCCACTCACCGCAGCCTCCCAAGGCGCGGGATTACAGGCTGAGCCACCGAGCCCGGCTGTTTTCTCATATTGGTTCTCACATTCGTTCTTCCTGCCGCCTGGCCTGTGTTCGTCATGTTCCCATGCCCTTCCCCTCCCCCGCGCGAGAACCAGGCTCCAAGGGGCAGGGCTTGCCGTCCACCTTGGGGCTGCGTCCCAGCGTTTGCGGAATGAACGCACGGACTAGGGAAGACGTCGCCTCCTCTGCGAGCCCGCCGGGGCTCACTCGCCGCCCTGGCGGTGCCCCACCCCAGCTGATGGGGCCAGAAACCCTTCCCGGCGCCCGGCCGCCCCCCCCGCCCCCGGCCCAGCACGTCCCCCACCCTCCCGCCGTCAGCCTCCGCCCGGGGCTTCCGGCTTCCCGTCGCGGCCCGATTTTCCCTGCTCTTTGTCCTCACGGTGGAGCGTCACGAGCCGTGAGAGGGCTGGCCGCACCCCCTACGGTGTGCTCGGCCTCGCACACCCACCGGTGCTTGCCTTTTTCTTATTTGTATGTTTTGAGTTAGAGGTCTCATTCTGTCGCCAGGCTGGAGTGCGGTGGCTTGACACGACGAGCACGGCAGCCTCGGCCTCCCGGGCTCCGGCGGGCCTTGCGCTTCGGCCTCCCGAGGAGCTGGGACTGCAGCCTCTCGCCATCACACCGAGCTGATTTTTTTTTTCTTTTTTGTAGAGCCGAGGCCTCGCCGTGTTGCCTGGGCTGGTCTCGAACTCCTGGGATCAAGCAGGCCGCCCGCCTCGGCCGCCCAAAGTGCTAGGGTGACCGGCGTGAGCCACGGCGCCCGGCCGCCTCCGTCCTTCGCGAGGCCCCTCCCTCGGGGGTGGCGGCCCAGGGCGGGTCTGGCCGAGCCCCGGGTCGGCCCTGGAGTCCGCGGAGCCCGGGCGCAGCGCTGCCTCTAGAGGGCGGTGTCCTGCCGCGACCTGCTGAGCCCTCCCAGGTGCCCGCGGCGAAGCTCTTTCCAGGGAGTGTTCCCGGGAGTCTGGTTAGGAGCCCCCCAGCACACCTCTGACGCCCCCTCCGTTCATCCCACATAGGACTGGGGTCAGCCCGCCCCTGACCCGGGAGCGCCCCGCAGCCGGGGAGAGTCAGCGTGGGGCAGAGTTAACACGCAGGGCGGGCCGGCTTTCTAGCCGAGGTGATGTCTGAGTGTTCGAGGACAAATGGGAACGAGCCGGGGAAGCGCGATGGCGAGCGGAGGCGGGGGCAGCGAATGTGAGCGGTAGGTGCGAAGTCCAACGGGGAGGAGGGCGGGGTGTGGAGAGCTGCCTGTGGCTGGCGTTCTCGGGCGCCAGAGCTCTTGCGAGTCAAGTTACGGGCCTCGGCCTCCACCCGAAGTGGCCATAGAAGGGCTTCCAGCCGGGCGCAGCACGGGCGGATCCGGGCTTTGGAAAGAGAGCGCTGGCAATGCGTGGGGAGGTGGACTGGGAGGGGCGACGCGTGTCAGATCAGCAGCGACTGAGGAGACTGGGCTCCTGAACTACGGCAGAGAGAAGAAAGCCCGATTGGGAAATGACTCGGAGACAGAAGAGGGCTGGGTAATAAATGGAGGCAAGCAGCACAGGACGCTGGCGTCTGACTCCACCACGGATCTCTGGTAAATTACACGGGTGCCTCAGCTTCCTCATCTGTAAAATGGGACTGACACTAATCACACCTGTCTCACTTGGAGGGTTGAAGGAGTTAGTAGTATGTAGTTGAGAGCACAGCTTCGCCATCATCTTACTCCTGAGTAAGATGGTAACTATGGTGATGGAGCTCAGAAAAAAGAAAGGAATGACAAAGTTGACCCTCCGGATCCTGGTCTTGAAGACTGGACTTGCAGTTCTCGATGTGTGTTTTGTGGACGTCCGGGGGTCCCAAAGACCCTTTCAGATGGAACGTGAAATCAACATTATTTTATAATAAAATGAATTTTGTCTAATAATAAAGTTGACATCCGCCCCTTCACTGTGCTAACATGTACTGCAATCATACAAAAAATTTAAGGTGGTGGCACCGATCTATACTAGTAGTCACATTCTTCACCATTCACTCCTAGTTTAAAAAAAAAAAAAGCTTAGGAATGCCCTTGGGTTGGGGGGGTAGCACAGAAAGGACACACTTCATCAATAAGGCTACCTGATCTCAAACCAGGCAAAGTGGGGACCAAAGGGAGGCCCGAACTTCGCCTGTATGCTGACCACTTGTATACCTAATCTTGAATTGTACCTCATATCTTTAAAATAATAAAAAGAATGCCCTTGAGGCAATGAAAGGAATAACTTAATTGGTAATCCATTGCTAACATGTGGATGATTTATTTCTTTAGATGTGTTTTAGATAAGCATGAATGATAAGCAAGTTTTATTCAATGGGAAAATGTTTGAATCCTTTCTTATTATGTGAGAAATAATGATTATCATTAAGCACCATTCATTTTTGCTTAGCTTCACATCAGTCCCATGACAATACAAATGTATTCAAAATGCCCTGGCCAAAATGCTGAACAATTTGACCAACAAGACAGAGTTTTACTGAATTATAATTCAGAGTATAAGATGAATATTCATGAATGTATACTGATAGGAATAAATGGTTGAGTAAGTTAATGGGGGAGAACAGACAATTCTCCAAGGCAGAAGAATTTTTTTTTTTTTTTGAGTTGGAGTCTCACTCTGTTGCCCACACTGGAGTGCAGTGGCCACTCCCGGCCACCGCAGCCTCGCCTGCTGGGCTCCGGCGATCCTTCCGCCTCAGCCTTCCGAGTAGCTGGAATAACAGGCATGCGCTACCACGCCCAGCTGATTTTTTTGATTTATTGTAGAGATGAGGTCTCGCTACCCAGGTGGGTCTCGAACCCTCGGGCTCAGGCAATCCACTCACCTCAGCCTCCCAAAGGTGCGGGATTACAGGCTGAGCCACCGAGCCCGGTGGCAGAATTTAATATAAGTACTTCACCCTTCAAAAGGGGGCACATGCCGGGCACAGTGGCTCACACCTGTAATCCCAGCATTCTGGAAGGTGGAGGTGAGGAGACTGCCTCCCAACCTGGGCAACTTGGCGAGACTTTGTCTCTAAAAGAAAAGAGAAGGGGTGGGGCACATAACTCCCCACTTCTTAGGTGTGGGTTGCACATAGTGATCTTCTTTCAAGGAGCACAGCATGGAAAGGGAAGAAAAAGAGTCACTTAGCAATGGAAACCTGATCAATACTACCTTAGCTAAGCTGTCAAGGTCAACAACAGTGATTAATCATGATGGCAGTGTGCACCTTCAATAAAATGTGCTGAACATGGTACTTTACCTCTATGATCTTCCTCCCTAGACCCATAAGCCCAGTCTAACCATGAGAAAAACATCAGATACATTCCAACAGAGGGGCAGCCGGAAAAATACTTGACCAGCACTCCTCAAAAGGGGCAAGGTCATCAAAACAAGAAAAGTCTGCCACAGTCAAGAGGAACCTAAGGAGATATGACATCTAAATTAATGCTGTATCCTGGAAAAGATCCTAAAACTGTAAAAAGGCATTAAGTAAACATGAAAGAAATATGAATAAAGTATGAGCTGGGTGCAGTGGCTCATTTCTGTAATCCCAGCACTTTGGGAGGATCTCTTGAGGCCAGGAGGCTGAGACCAGGTTGGGCAATATAGCAAGATCCTGTACTAATAATAGCCAGGCAAGGTGGCACATACCTGTAGCCCTAGCTACTCTGGAGGCTGAGGCAGGAAGATCACTTGAGTCCAAGAATTCAATGTTATGGCAAACTATGATTTCACCACTGCACTCCAGCCTATGAGACAAGATCCTGTCTTTAACACATCAACATTGATTCATTAATAACAAATATATCATATGGAAATAAATGTGCCTGCCATACCATAAGATGTCAGTAATAGGGGAAACTGTGTGTGTGTATGGGGGACTGGGGTGGAAGTGATTATAGGAAAACTGTTCTACCTGCTCATATCTTCTTTAAATCTAAAACTGTCTAAAAAAATAAAGTCCATTAATTTTTAAAAATCTAATACTTATTGTGAATAATTCCATTATCTATCACCCATCGCTCTAACCTAGAGATTTAAGGTTCTGTAATGGGATATCCTATGCATAATTCAAATCAGCATTCACCAAGGTCCTACCAGGTAGGCCTCTGAACTGCTGGGTACCAGCTATAAAAAGATGAACAGGCCGAGCTCGGTGTCCCAAACCTACAACCCCAGCATTTTGGGAAGCCGAAGTGGGAGGACTGCTTGAGCCCAGGAGTTTGAGACTAGCTGAGGCAATATAATAAAACTTCGTCTCTATAAAAAATAAAAAAAAATTAGCCAAGCATGGTGAGTGTGCTTGTAATCCCAGCTACTTGGGAGGCTGAGGCAGGGTTGCCTGAGCCCAGGAAGTCAAGGCTGTGGTGAGAAAGAATGAGACCCCAACTCAAAAAAAATGAGGTAGGTACCCAACAGAAGATGACTAAATGAACAAAATTCTGGGAAACAGAAATTTAGTAATTCCACCTTTTGTTTTACTCATGATCTTTAAAACGATGCAATTTCTACTAGTAAGGGCAGAAAGATGAGAGGAAAAAGAGCTGTACTTACTGAGCATTTGCCCTATGATAGGCATATATGGGAGAAAGGGTATCATTGATAATATTATCAAATTTAATTTTAAATTAGCCCTTGAAACAAATGTCTTGTTACATGTTTTCTAGAGAAAAATCCATTTTCAGAGGGATTCAGGAGCACAGGATTGGAACACTGTCTAGGAGGAAACCTTATGTTTTTTACAGACACGCCTTGTCCACTGACCAGGCATTTATGGCAGAATTCACCTTGCTCCTTTCCACACAAAACTGTCTTGGATTTTTTTTTTTTTTTTTTTTTTGAGTTGGAGTCTCACGCAGTCGCCCAGACGAGTGCAGTGGCAGCTCCCGGCCACCGCAGCCTCGACCTGCTGGGCTCCGGCGATCCTTCCGCCTCAGCCTTCCGAGTAGCCGGAATTACAGGCATGCGCTACCACGCCCGGCTGATTTTTTGATTTATTGTAGAGATGAGGTCTCGCTGCCCAGGCGGGTCTCGAACCCGCGGGCTCAGGCAATCCGCTCACCTCAGCCTCCCAAAGGCGTGGGATTACAGGCTGAGCCACCGAGCCCGGCTCTGTCTTGGATTTTTATATTTTATTTTTTTAGTTTATTGCCCAGGCTGGAGTGCAGTGGCGTGATACCGCAGTCTTGACCTGCTGGGCTCATGCGAGGCTCCTGCCTCAGGTTTTCCAGTAGCTGAGATCACCATGCCTGGCTAACTTTTTAATTTTATTTTGTAGAGACGAGGTCTCTCTATGTTGCCCAGGCTGATCTCGAACTCCTGGGCTCAAGCGATTCTCCCGCCTCGGTCTCCCAAAGTTCTGGGATTAAAGGCATGCGCCACCGTGCCCAGCCTGTCTCTTCTTTACTGATTGCACCCTGTTCACGTAACATTCAAGGTTATGACAAATGACAGTGTCTTATTTACAATTAATTGACTAGCTAGCCCAGCACTGGTCATATAATACTCAAAGATTAATCCCACAAGGGTCCCGGATCGCCCTGGTTTCCAGTGTATTTCAATGATCACATTCACTCATTAGGCCACCATTCTGCGTGTGCTCAGGGAACACGCTTATTACAAGCCCCCAGCCTCCCCCTCCCCTTCTCCCCTCCCCGCTTTCTTGCCATCGTGCTGTTAGATTTTTAATCTTTACATGGCAACAGCGTTTTGAGTGACTGCAGAAGGGAGGTAACCCCTGCCCCGCCGAGAGCCCTCTGAAGCATCATAAAAGGGATGACGTTTCTTGGGACGGGCAGGTAAGGGCTTCTCCTGATGCTGTCAGCTTGGGCAAGGTAAATCATTACTTGGCTGCATCACGAGACTTAAGAATCGAAAGAGAAAGCGTGAAAAGCGACTTCGCCGGCGAGCGCTGGTGCCCTGGGGCCGCGGGCCCGCTCGGGCGGCGCGGCACAAAAGGCGGGCGGGAGCCTGGGGTCGGCCCCGGCCGCCGCCCGGTGCATCTCGGGAAGGGCCCCCGCCCGCGCGGCCCCGGCTCCCCAGCCCGCTCCCACCCGCTCCCTCAGGGCCCCAGCGGAGACGCCAACGCCGGCCGGCCGAGCGGCGGCGGCTGCCAGGCAGCCCTCGCGGGCCCCTCCGCCCGGGGGGCCTTTGTTCCCGGAGCTGTTCCCCGCCCCGCCACTCCCGCCGCAAACCCCGTTTGCGGAGGATCATCCGCGAGTCTGACTTGGGCGAGTGCAGGCTTGGGGCGCGCTGGGGCGGGGGCGCTTACGGAGGCAGCCCGGGACCCTGACGCTTAAATACCGGGAACGGGGGGGCGATGGGTCGGACTCGCCTCCCGCCTCCCTCGCTGACGGCGCGCGCGGGCTCCGCAGGGCGCGCTGGCGGCGGGGCGGGCGCGGCAGGCGGGCCTGGGGCCTGCACGTGGCGGCGGTCGTGTCCCCCAGCCGGGCCGGGTCTCCCGGGCACCCCCGCGCTCCCGGGGAGGGAGGAATGCCACCGCCGGCCCCGCTGGGGGGGGCCTGGAATTGGAGGAGGGGAGCAAGGGAGCGCGCGGCGGGGCGCGGTTCCCGAGCGGGACGGCGGGCTGGAAGCCGCCGGCCGGGCAGGGGCAGGGCGGCGGGCCGGCGGGCCGACGGAGTAACCCACCTGTGAGGAGGGAACCCCGCCGGGGAGCAGAGGGCGGGAGGACCGGGCTGATCCGCACCTCGGCCAGCGGGCGGGAGAGGCCTCACCGAGCCCGGCGTCCCTCAGGCCCCGGCTGCGCGCTGGGACGCACGTGGCCCGCCGCGCGCCGGGGCTGTGTTTACATTCTGCAGCAGCTCCACGTTGTGCCGGCGTCCCCGGCTCCCATTGGCCAGCCCGTCAGGCCTTCGCTCCGCCCCGAGGGGCGGGCCCCGCTGCTGCCCGCGTCTCCCTGGAAAGACCCGGGTTCCCTGAGGCCTTGGCGGGACAGCCCGGGGCGCCAGGGGATGGTCCTTCCCTGGCCACTCTGCTCGCCCGAGCCGCCTCCGCCTGGCCGTGCGCCCGGGCTGAGCTGCAGCCCGACACCCCGGGATCCGGAGTTGCAGGGGGAGGGGCCGGAGCGAACTGGCGGGAGATGCGGGAGCGGAGCGGCGGGGAGCCGGGCTGCGCCGCGGGGCCCCCGAGAGACTCCCTGCCGCCGTCGCGCCGCGCCGGCAGGCGAAGTGGAGCGCGGGGGCGCGGGACGAAGGCCCGGCGAGCGGACCCGCGGGCCGCTCGGGCTGGGCGGGCGCGCACTGAGAGCAGGGCGCGGCGCGGGCGCGCGGGCGGGCGGGCGCGCGGGCGGGGGAGGGAGCGCGCTGTCCGGAGGTGTCAGGCTGAGGCGCATGCGTGCGGGGCGGGCCCGCCCGGCCTATATATTGGGTTGGCGCCGGCGCCAGCTGAGAGCCGAGCGGTAGCGGGTCTGGCGGTGAGGAGGTGCTGGGTCCCGGGGCTGCGGGAGGAAAGAAAGCCCCGCCGGGCCGATCCTTCCCGCAGGCGGGAGGGCTGAGAACCAGGTGGCTGGGGGCCGTGGGTCCCCGCGTTCCGTCCCTGTCAGGACCCTTGGCAGGAGGCTGGGGGGCGGCGGCGGATGGGGGCCGCCCCCAAGTGGGAGCCACGGAAAAGCCCCTCATTCTGGGGGCTCCTCTCCCACCCTCCTTTGGGAAGCTCTCCCGCGGGGAAGAGGAGGTGGTCTGGGTCCCCTCCCAGGGGAGGAAGGTTCCCGACCAGCCCCGTCTCCCCCTATCTTTCCTCCCTTTTCTCTCCCCGGCCCCCCATCTGGAGTTGGGGTCCCGGTGGCCCCCGAGCGGCGGGCAGGGCCCGACAGGGCCGGGAAGGAGGGAAGGGGCTGGAGGACGTGACACCCGTCTCAGTTCCCTCCGCCCCCTGCTTCCCCGCCACTGCCGCGCTCCAAATTGGCGCGGAACCGGCTTCTCCACAGCTTTTCGCCTCCACAGCCCCCTCTCCGCGCTCGTCCAGCACGGGAGGGGCGACGGGGGCGCGGGCCGAGCCCCGCTGCGGGTGTGCGGAGGCCGGGGTGGAGGACCCAGAAAAACCCGTTTGGGGGGAGATGTGCCTCCCTGCGCGTTCGGGGTGCCGGGGGTGCTTTGTGAATTCTGGAAGACACCCGCGTCGCGGCTGTGCCTTCCGTTGAGGAAATGCAAGCATGCGTCCACGTTAATTACCACGAGAGGACGCATATCGTACAGAAGGCGGCGTGGAAACACGGCCCGGGCCGCCTTCTGAGGGACGTGACCCCGAGTCGGCGTCTGACGGGCACCTGGACAGCATGAATGACAATGTACTTGACTCTGGTGTTCCCTCTCCCCCCTTCAGAGGTTCCACACACCTGGAAGAAGAGAATGTCAAGACGAAGGTAACATTGTTTGTCTGGGAGACGTGTTTCAAAATTAACTGCTACCTTTGACTTACTAGTTAAACTTGCTTAAAAATTCCCCACAGTAGCCGTTTACAAGCTAAGCAGCAGCCCCAGCCCAGCCCGACGGATTCCCCGCAAGAAAGCCAGATAATCCAGGCCAAGAGGAGGAAAACAGCCCAGGTGCTTTAAAGAGAAACGAAAGAGGGAGGGAGGAAATTCCTTGCTGGGACCTTAGTTTACCAGTGCTCTTTTTTATATTCCAGGATGTCAAAAAAGGAAAAGAGGAGGTCACCAAGAAACATCAGTATGAAATTAGGGTAATGCAGAACTGGGTTTGGGTTTGGGTTTGGGGGAAAAATGCAGAATAGCAGAATAAGAATGGAATTGTGTGTTTACTGCTTTGCAATAGAGATTCCTCTGCTCCTTTTACTTTTCATGCCCCTAGAGGTCAGCAGGAAGGCGCTTATTTTTGGGTGGTTTATATGTGCCTGGATTCTACTACAGCTGCAGAGTAAGTGTGCCTTGAAGCAGCTGGTTCCTTTTTGTAAATCCCTCCCTCTTGGAGCTGCCTGGTGCACCAGGGCCCGCCTAATCTGTCCGATATACTGCTCTTTGTTCCCTCGCAGTCTACAGTAGAGGATCCTAATAGCTGATTCTTGGGCATAAATAGGATGTGAGATCACTGACAGCCTAACATCCAGCCCCTTGCTACCTCTTCTTCCTGTGTGTTGTACAGAAAGCACTTTAGAGACAAGCGATTCCCTTTGAAACCAGCATTACTGGGGAGAGGATCCTGAGTAGCTGATTCCCCTTGATTCCATTTTTAAGGTTTTGCCTTCAAGTATTCAAAAGTATCAGAGGAGGCTTAACTTAAAGATTTTTTTAAAAGGGCTTAAAAAATACTTCTGCTGCTACTGCTAGATACAAATGCTATTTTATGATCTTGAAAGAGGTTAGTATTTTAGACTACAGATGTATTTTGTTATTACTCTCCTCCTCCAATACTTAATGTCTTTTATTATCAGAATTGCATCTTGTTACCTAAAACATACTGTTGCTGTTTCCAAAAATTGACATGAGTTATATGGCTTATTTATAAAATATGAGTGTCAAATTAGCTAATTATCAACTATGTTAGCTAAAACTATAGACTGTATAGATATAATTAGCTTTCATTTATGAAAGATTTGATAAAAGCTAAGGTTTCCATTGCACAAATATTCTTTTTCTTTTCATGACAGAATTGTTGGCCACCTGTATTATCCGGGGGGGTCAGCCCTTGCATTATCATTGAAACACCCCACAAAGAATTAGGAACAAGCGACTTCTCCAGATTTACAAATTATAGATTTAAAAATCTTTTTATTAATCCATCACCTTTGCCTGATTTAAGGTAAGAAAAATTTTGGTAATTTAACATCAAAGATTAAAATTGGTCTTATTGATTTAGTGCATGTCACTATTTTATCTTTTACCTTCATTATAAAACAGAAAAACTTGTAAAGATTGCTTTCTTTACTAATAAACACATAATTTTATCTGAGAGTAATGCTAATTGCAAATGATATGGTATTTAAAATATTGATTCTATAAAATTATTTGCTTGCTGAGTACTGTAAGACTTAGCAGGAGTTACTTTTTTAATGGAGTTTGTCTAAATTGTTAAGATAGAAGCATTTTAACATGTACAACTTTATTTTTTCCTATTTTAAAATTTATACCCTTGTTTCCTACCTTGAGGCTTAAACTCAAAGGAAGTTTTTAAATTGATGTATCAATCCTATTTATCTCTTACCACACTTAGTAAGGTTTATACTACACTTATTCTTTTTCTAGTCCATTAGTATGACTAAGAGGTAGTTTTTTGTTTTGTTGTTTTTTTAGTTGGGGTCTCTGTCACCCAGGCTGGAGTGCAGTGGCTCGATCACAGCTCACTACAGCTTTGAACTGCTAGGCTCAGGCAGTCCCCCCACCACAGCCTCCCGAGTAGCTGGGACTACAGGCACGCACCACCATGCCACACCTGGCTAATTTTTAAATATTTTTGTAGAGACAAGGTCTTACTATGTTGCCTAGGCTGGTCTCAAACTCCTGGGCTTAAGCAATCCTCCCTCTTTAGCCTCTCAAAGCGCTGGGATTACAGACATGAGCCGCTGCACCTGGCCAGAGGTACAGTCTATACAAACTTATGTTTGACTTTAATAAGCTAGATTAATGGAATCAGACACTTAAACTCACCAGTTCCCCTTCCCTTGTACTCTACGCTCCCTTACCCCCACTATAGGTTCTGCTGCGTTCATACACTTTAAGTATTTAACTTTTTAGTACTGCTCTTGAGAAAACAGTTATCTTTTAACAGCAACTTTGTAAATTATAAATAAGTGGAACTAGAAAGCACTCTTTTGAAATCTGCCAATTTAGGTTGACATAGTCCAGGCTCTCATTGTATTATTTCAGACTTCTGTTTATTTATGCAAAAGAGATGGTTTCTAACAATTACGGTAGAAAATTTTTCCTAATTTACTTTAAGAGCTGCTTTCAAAAGTTGGATTTCAGTGTCTGAAAAGCCGAATTTATTCTCTGTGAAACAGATAGCTTTGTATTATGTAGAACACACCATTTAAATTCTTTTCTCCCCCTTTTCATAGCTGGGGATGTTCAAAGGAGGTTTGGCTAAACATGTTAAAAAAGGAAAGCAGATATGTTCATGATAAGCATTTTGAAGTTCTGCATTCTGACTTGGAAGCACAGATGAGGTCGATACTTCTAGACTGGCTTTTAGAGGTATGTTCCAGCAATATAAATTTCCTTTGTCTCTGTATGATAGATATTTAGATGTAAATGTGCTTTCCATTGCTAATAAGCCATCTCTTTTGGGACACTTACTATAGTTGATGGTGCCCTCAGTGGAAAATGACTGTAAGAGTAAAATCTTAAGGACAAAACCACTACTACATAACAAAACCCAATTCAGAATTCTTGGCATCTGTGGCTGTTGCAATGCACCAAGCGCTCTGTTCTAGGTGCTGAGGATATTCAGAGATGAATGGAATGTATAGCTGACCAGGTTTTGAATTCTGCTATACAAAGTGAAGAACCACAACTAGGCTTCAGAACCCTCTGAAGTCCTTGTCTGCATTACCAAAATCAAATTGTGACTAGGAATCCTGATTGCTAGATCCCAAGCCTTAATGAGCTTAGGATATCTGGAAGCCCTAAGCCCTAAGGCCTCTAGGCTCTGGGTAGCCTCTCTTCATCATATACTTCTATTCCTGTCAGAAATACACTATACCATTAATTTAAAGGAATAATTGCAATCCTGAGACCCCTACAACAGGTTCATGTCACAATGTTCTTTCTTGCTTAGGCCATCTTTTTTCTCTGAATAATGACTCTAAAATTAGAGTCTCTAAAGTTATTTTTGAGGAAATGATTACTTGTGTTAATGGCAAACTAATTTTCCTCCAGCCTTGTACATTTACTCTTGTAGTCTGTCTTTTTTCTTTTTTTTTTCCTTTTGAGTTGGGGTCTTACTGTGGCGCCCAGGCTGGAGTGCAGTGCCTCTGTCACGGCTCACCACAGTGTCAACCTCCAGGAATCAAGCGATCCCTTCTGCCTCAGTCTCCTGAGTAGCTGGGACTACAGGCGTTTGCCACCACACCCAAGCTAATTTTTTGTACAGATGCGGTCTCACTATTTTGCCTAGGCTGGTCTTGAACTCCTGTGCTCAAGCAATCTTCCTGTCTTGACTTCGCAAAGTGCTGTAATTACAGGTGTGAGCCATCACACGCAGCCTGTCATCTATTTTTAAGGTAGACAGAGATGGGAGAAAGACTGTAAGCTTTTTGGTGGAGTAGCTCATGGCAGAATAGATCTCAGAAGCTATGAGAAACCTTTTTTTTTTTTGAGTTGGAGTCTCACTCTATCACTCAGGCTGGAGTGCAGTGTCACGCTCATGGCCACTGCAGCCTTGACCTGCTGGGTGCCAGCGATCCTTTCACCTCAGCCTTCTAAGTAGCTGGAACTACAGGCATGCACTACCACGCCCAGCTAATTTTTTGATTTATTGTAGAGACAAGGTCTCACCATGTTGTCCAGGCTGGTCTTGAACCCGCAGGCTCAGGCAATCCTCTCGCCTTGGCCTCCCAAAGTCCTGGGATTTTATAGGCTTGAGACACCGCGTCCAGTCAGAAACATTTTTAAGACTATAAAATGCTACCATTTTACAGTAATCTTTTTCCATATTCTGAATAGAAGATAGTATTTTAATCATGTGGGTACAAGAAGACAGTTGGATTTTGACTTTTTCTGTCTAATGCTTGCAGAATCAAATGAAGCACAATTGTTAATTTTTAATTTTTTCCTTTTGTTATGCTGATATTCATCCGATAATCATATCCAGTTTATTACAATTTTCCCTAAGTACGATTAGATATACAAAAATATGCAGAATAAATAAAATCCATAAGTGTTAAACTCTACTTTGTCTTGTATATTCTTTCAATCTGAGAATGCAAACCTGGTTCAATATCTGAAAATCTAATTTATTACCTTAATAATTTAAATGAGAAAAATCCTAAGAGCTCAATAGATATGAAAGTTTTTTGAAATTCAATATCCATTCTTAAGACATGTAGTAAACTAGGAAGAGATTTTCTTAACATATTATTAAAAACTTATGCAACTCTGTCCCTCTATTTCCTCATCTCCCAAATGGGGATAATGGTACCTATTTATGGCGTTACTGAGAGAAGTAAAAGCTTTCTGTATAAGCGTGGAAATAACAGATATTACTTTATTATTATTATTATTAGTGGTTGCTAAACATTAGGGCAATTCCCATTAATGTCAGAAAAAGATTTTGTGTAACACCATTGTTATTCATTCAGTAGTTGTCTTATAATTTTTTTCATGTGTGTGAGTTGGAGTCCCACTGTTCCCCAGGCTGGAGTGCAGTGGCACACTCATGGTCACCACAGCCTTGGCCTGCTAGGCTCAGATGATCCTTCACCTCAGCCTTCCAAGTAGCTGGAACTACAGGTGCACACCACCACGCCCAACCAATTTTTTGATTTATTGTAGAGACGAGGTCTCACCAATTTGCCCCGGCTGGTCTCGAACCCCTGGACTCAGGCAATCTGCCTCTGCCTCTCAAAGTGCTAGAGTTACAGGCATGAGCCACTGCCCTCGGCTTCTTCTATAATTCTTAACCAATGCAGTAAAATATGAAAAATGTGCAAACAACTACAAAACTAGTAAGATTAAATGAGGATGGTGATAGATTTGTTTATCCTGGTAGTACATATTAATTTTTTTTTTTGCCTCTCCTGTGTTAGCTTTTTATCAGTCTGGCTTAGAAGTATTGTAGTCTTGTATGCTAAGACATGACTTTCTAATTTGGAGAAATTCAGAGGCTAATATTTAAACGTCTGGATTCTTCTGCAGGTATGTGAAGTATACACACTTCACAGGGAAACATTTTATCTTGCACAAGACTTTTTTGATAGATTTATGTTGACACAAAAGGATATAAATAAAAATATGCTTCAACTTATTGGAATTACCTCATTATTCATTGCTTCCAAACTTGAGGTAAGTTCTCAAAGTTTACCTATAGATATATTTATTCCAAATTTCATTTTTGGGGGTTTTTTTGAGTTGGCACACTCATGGCCACCCCAGCATCAACCTGCTGGGCTCTGGTGATCCTTCAGCCTCAGCCTTCTAAGTAATCAGAACTACTGGCATGCACTACTGCGCCGGCTAGTTTTTTTGGTTTTTTTTAAGTTTTATCATAGAGATGAGGTCTCACCAAGTTTCCTGGGCTGGTCTCGAAACTGCGGGCTCAGGCATTCCACTCACCTTGGCCTCCCAAAGTGCTGGGATTATAGGCTGAGCCACCGAGCCCAGCCAAATTGTTTTTTAATCAACACATTAGTTCCAGAGGATATTATTATTTTTGATATTAACTCGTTAGGAAAAGTGAGTGGTTTTATTCTCCTCAGTACATCATTCTGAACATTATGAGTCTCTAGTTTTGATTCTGGGCTTAGTATCCAGGTGAAATGTTCCATGGCTCATTCTGCTAAACAAAACACCAATACTGTCTTTATACACATAATTATGGCACTTGCATTCAATAGAATTACCTTTCAAAAAAAATAGCCAATCAAGCGGAATGAATGCTATGTTGGTTAGAATAATGGTTTATCCAGCCTATAAAATTTCTATTATCTGATGGTGGTGCCATGATAGAAGGCAACTTCTTTCCTGCCTGAGATTTTTCTTAACATAATCTCAATCTTATTTTTCTTAAACAGTATATTATTGATATAAATTCTTTCAACTAAAATTTTTGCAGCTGGCATCATTTTGATGGTAGGATAGGGATTGTGATTACTATCCTTAAGTGTATTTCTTTCTTTCAAATATATCTTTTGAGCTTTAAGAGCTATAGTTTGGCACATAAATTTGTATTTTGTTCATCCTTACCTGAAATCATACTGTGTTCCAGATACCTTTCTAGACTAAAATCCTGACCTTCAGCCTGTTCTAATTTGTGACAAGCATCTTTTCCAATCCTTTGATTGTTCTAGTTGTTCTTCTGTACTAACATGGGCCTGTTGTCAGCCAAACTGCACAATATGTTTTGATTAACCATATTTTTGTACTAGGGTAAAGGGAATGTTTTTATAGTTTCTAGACTTTATTTGTTGGGTGTTTCATTTTTGTCTGACCAACATATTAGGCAATCTTAAAACAAGTTTGACTTTCTGTTTTTTCACTGAAGTGACTTGATACTCTAGTTATTTATTAACCAAAATTCAAGTCAATTCTATGAATACAAGCCTTGATAATCAATGTAATTGTTAATTTAGATACTTAGATATGAAAATCTTAAAAGTAAGATTGTTTTTGCTATAGTAGAATTATTTTACTGAGATTTACAATCACTTTGTGAAGCTGTCCTTAAAACTGAAGGCTGGTTTGTATATACAGCCTTGTGGTTTGTATATTCAGAGCATCCCTTACTTACCTACCGTGGTTCAACTTATGATTTTTTGACTTTATGATGGTCCAAAAGTGATTTGCACCCAGTATGCTCATGATGGGGTTATGTCTAAATAAGCTGGAAATATCTTAAGTCGAAAACATACTTTCTACTTATATTTTGAACTTACCATGGGTATATCAGGACGTAGATCCATTGTTAATTGAGGAGCATCTGTAATTCTTTTCATTTTAATCTCAATTGTGCTTAATAATAAATTCCAATTTAAAGGAAATCTACGCTCCTAAACTCCAAGAGTTTGCTTATGTCACTGATGGTGCTTGCAGTGAAGAGGACATCTTAAGGATGGAACTCATTATTTTAAAGGTAGTAATTATGTCTTTATTTCTAGTTGCAATTTAGAAACAGTACTTATGACCAAATTTTATATACTGCAATGTAAATAGTCAAAACTGAGGTGTTTTAGTGTTAGGATCCAATTCTAATAAGTTAATACATCAAAATATTGATGGGGGAGTGGGGACACAACAATAAGGGTACTTGACTTCAAACTAGGCAATATGGGGACCAAAGGGAGGCCCAATCTTTACCTGTACGATGACCACTTGTATACCTAAACCTGAATTGTACCCCACATCTTTAAAAAACAAAAAAAAAATAATGGGGTTATGGATGGTAGGAGTATTTACTTAACCTCTGAATTCTACTGTAATGTGGTACATGTGCCAACATTCATTAACAGGCATTTTAAAATTTTGTTAACAGGCTTTAAAATGGGAACTTTGTCCTGTAACGATCATCTCCTGGCTGAATCTCTTTCTCCAAGTTGATGCGCTTAAAGATGCTCCTAAAGTTCTTCTACCTCAGTATTCTCAGGAAACATTCATTCAAATAGCTCAGGTACTGACATTTTAATTGAACATATGGTAATATTATAGTTAATTATAGGTTTATTGTGTATAGAGTCTTAAACAGTCTATACAACAAAGTAATGACATACTGAATTAAATTCACTGTAATTTAGAACACAATTTAATTCTGTAATGAAACTTTTTTTTTTTTTTTTGAGTCGCGTCTCACTCTCTCACCCAGGCTAGAGTACAGTGGCATGCTCATAGCCACTGCAGCCTCGACTTGCTGGGCTCAGGCGATCCTCCCACCTCAGCCTTCAAGTAGCTGGAACCACAGGTGCATGCCACCACGCCTGACTACTCTAACAAAACTTTTGACACATAAAATTCTGCCCCCAATGTTTATGTTGCTTAATAATTCTAGAAACAAAGTCTTTAAACTTTTATGAATATTTAAAGAGTCCAAACTTAAGAGTTAAGTATCTCTTTTTGATATAAAATTGGGAAAAGTGCTGGGCTCGGTGGCTTAGCCTGTAATCCCACCACTTTGGGAGGCTGAAGCAAGTGGATTGCCTGAGCCCACAGGTTTGAGACCAGCCCAGGCAACTTGGTGAGACTTCGTCTTTACAATAAATAAAAAATGAGCTAGGTGTGGTAGCACACACCTATAGTTCCGGCTACTTGGAAGGCTGAGGCAGAAGGATCACCAGATCCCAGCAGGTCGACGCTGGGGTGGCCTTGAGTGTGCCACTACACTCCAGCCTGGGTGACCAAGTACGACTCCAACTCAAATAAAATAAAATGGGGAAAAGTATTTTTTAGCCAGTTGTATTTAAGCTGTAATGGCATGAAATTATTCTGTGTGATTCTCTTAATATGTTTATATTTGAATACACAGGGTACCTGTTCAAGTTATATATTAGAATTAAAATCATCCTATTTTGTTATAAGATTTTTTAAAACTTAAATTCAAATTAAACTCGAGGCCAGCATATAACAAGTATTATTCATTCATTTATCTGAGTCAGGGTCTCACTCTGTTGCCCAGGCGGGAGTACAGTGGCACATCATGGCTCACCTGGATACAGGTGATCCTTCCACCTCAGCCTCCCAAGTAGGCTGGAACTACAGGCACACCACTATACCCGGCTAATTTTTAAATTTTTTTTGTATAGGTGAGGATCTGATCTGTTGCCCAGGCTGCTCTCGAACTCCTGGGCTCAAGCAATCCTCCTGCCTCAGACTCCCAAAGTGCTGGGACTACAGGCATGAGCCACCACGCCCAGCCCAAATATTTAATAAAGTAACTAATTAGAGGAGGAGGATCCCATTCTTTCTTGCGTACTTCACATAAGGCTGCTTATTTGCCATGCAGAAAAGTGAAGAAAATGATTCTTGGTAGGATGTGAAAATCTTACATATGGAGTAAAAAAAAAATGTGGCACTTGGGATAGAGTATCAAGTCACCTAGATTAAAATTTGCATTTTGAAACTAGACATTATGAATACTAAAATTAAGTCACCAATAAATATATTGGAATTGGTTCACTTAGTAAAATTTTTAAATAAAGACTTAATTTCTTCATTTAGAATTCATAGTATCCCAAATTGTCATAGGCAGCCAGCCATACCCTTTTATAGAGAGGATACATCTTTGATAAGCTGATAAATAACCTGGAAAGAGCTTCTAGAGGTATATAATAATAGTATTTTACTTCCAATTCCCAACTCTTCTCCTGTTTCTACCTTCTGGACCAATGAGGACAAGCATAATTTAACTTCACTGGACAACTATCATCTCAAACCTCTGAAATCAAGCCCTTCACTTAAGCAATATACCATTCCAGTGCTACTTGTTCTGCTCTCTTATTGCCTGGATTATACTGCCTCTTAACTAATTTCACTGCTTATAAATATGTTCCCTTCTAGTCTGTTTCACTGCAGTCTAAGGTCTCTTTCTTAAAATGTAACTTTCCTGATTTAAAATTTTCTAGTATTTTCAAGAATCAGCCTATACAGTTCTGACTTCCTAAATACCCTTTATAATCTAATCTAAACTATTCCTCTCTCTAGCCACCACCTCCCTCTTTTTTATAAGAAATGAAGAAAAGGTACTCCTTGCTTATTTCATACTTTTCACCTTAGGAGTCCTGAACTACTGTGAACGCCAAGTAATGTTCTATACCTAGCACATTCTCTGCCTCCCAATCTCCCTGTCTGCCTTATCTTTTAAGACTCATTTAAGGCATCAGAAGCCTTCACTGTCTTTTTCAATCTGGATATGGTGCCCTTCCTGCTAGTTTATATCACACTGCATCGCAACAGTCCTTCCTAGTCTTCCAGTTACTCCTTGACCTATAATGTCAAGATTTGACTTCCTTCTGGTTGATGGTTTATCTCTGGATCTCTAAAATCTTAGCAAGAGACATATAGTACTCATCCTTCTCCTAAATTAACTGTACTTTTGTTTTTTCTTTGTAAGCTTTTAGATCTGTGCATTCTAGCCATTGATTCATTAGAGTTCCAGTACAGAATACTGGCTGCTGCTGCCTTGTGCCATTTTACCTCCATTGAAGTGGTTAAGAAGGCCTCAGGTAAGACTCTGTATTTTGTTGTTTTCTTACCTGTTGACAACTGTTTTTTGTTTTTTGTTTTTTTTTTAGTGGGAATCTCACTCTGTCACCTAGGCTGGAGTGCAGTGGCAAGCCTCTATCTGCTGGGCTCAGGCAATCCTTCTGCCTTACCCTTAGTAGCTGGAACTAACTACTGGTGTGTGTACCACGCCCAGCTAATTTTTAAATTTATTGTAGCAACAAGTTCTCACCAAAGTTGCCTAGCCTGGTCTCAAACCCCTGGCTCAGGCAATCCTTTGCCTCTACCTCCCAAAGTGCTGGGATTACAGGCCACCATGCCCAACTCTTGTTTATAACTTCTAATGGGACTGTAATCTGTGAACTTTAATGTCCTGCTAAACATGAATTTAAAACATTAGCAGAAAAAAATTTGATTATTGTCCTGTTAGAAGTATTTTCCAATCCTTGCTGTTAGCTATAAACAAAAAATAAGACCAAATGGAATTTAAATTCATTTGGAGTGTATTAATATGATTATGGTTCTGCTTTAAGAGTTCTTTGGGATTTGACAATATTTGTTTCGTATGTACAAAGTGCTAGTTAAGAAGTTCTTGGTCGGGCACAGTGGCTCAAGCCTGTAATCCCAGCACTTTGGGAGGCTGAGGCGAGAGGACTGCCTGAGCCCACAGGTTCGAGACTAGCCTGGGCAGCTTGATGAGATCTCATCTCTACAATAAATCAAAAAATTAGCCAGGCGAGGTGGCACGTACCCATAGTTCTAGCTACTTGGAAGGCTGAGGTGGAAGGATTGATTGCCTGAGCCCAGCAGGTCAAGGCTGCGGTGGCCTGAGTGTGCCCTTGCACTCCAGCGTGGGTGACAGAGTGAGACTCCTACTCAAAAAAAAAAAAAAGTTCTTAAGTCCTTTTCTCCTTCAAGATAGTCATGTTATAAACATAATGTGAAAGTAATCATTTGTTTTGATTTACTAAACTTGACTCTGATTTGTTTTGGTGTCTTTTAAAAATGAATTTTAAAATAACTACCTCAAAATGTAGAAGCAGGAACAAATACATCAGGCATATGTAAGACAGTTTCTATGTACAACCTTCACATTTTTGTTTTTTCTATCTAGGTTTAGAATGGGACAACATTTCAGAATGTGTAGACTGGATGGTGCCTTTTGTCAATGTAGTAAAAAGTACCAGTCCAGTGAAGCTGAAGACTTTTAAGAAGATTCCTATGGAAGACAGACATAATATTCAGACACATACAAATTATTTGGCTATGCTGGTATGTTTTTTGGTCTTGCTTGTGTATCTAGTAAATTTAGAATACTATGGAATACTACTTCGGGCAGTCATATAAGATGGTAAGGGGAAAGAAAATACTAATGGGCACAATGATCTAAAAATGTAGAAGAGTTAATAAGATTACTCTGAAGTCAAAGCAAGATCTGTTAAGTGTCTAAAGATCAATGCCAATAGTCTAGATAAATCTAGGTATATATAGTACATAGATACAAATACACACACACATTACTGGCAGTTCAGATTGTTGAACCTTCAGGATATAAATACTCATGGCTATAAAGACATAAAGAGACCACTATATTAGGCCTGAGTAAGTACCCTGGTTTGACTCTGTTTTACTATATCAATGCATGATTTCTCCACATGTATAGGATGAAGTAAATTATATAAGTACTTTCAGAGAAGGAGGACAGTTGTCACCAGTGTGCAATGGAGGCATTATGACACCACCGAAGAGCACGGAAAAACCATCAGGAAAACACTAAAGAAGTTAACCAGGCAACAAGTTGGAATTCATCAAGTACCAAGTGGAGTTTGAGTTAACTGAACTACTAGTTTTACAGGAAAATGGTGCTGTGATTATCCTAGCCAACTCAGAAGTTACACTGCCATTCTTTGATTTAAAAACTTTAAATTGGCACTAAGGAATAAATTTAATTAATTCCTATGTTAGCTGTTAAAGAAACAGCAGGACTTGTTTACAAAGATGACTTCATTCCCAGGATAGAAGCCAGCCATGATTTATGCCATAAAAACTCTTTTTTTTTAATCCAGCAAGACTATGTTTATCTTGATAAACTAGGAATTTTATCATTGGAGTTTTGGACTAGATAAGTGCTTTAAGGTTAAAGGGTACATTAAGTGATATAGTACTTTGAATCTAGCTTTTAGATTCTCAAAATTCCTACACTCTTGACTAGTGCAATTTGGTTCTTGAAAATAAAATTTAAACTTGTTTACAAAGGTTTAGTTTTGTAATAAGGTGACTAATTTATCTATAGCTGCTATAGCAAGCTATTATAAAACTTGAATTTCTACAAATGGTGAAATTTAATTTGTTTTTTAATTAGCTTATTTGCCTTGCCATAACACTTTTTAACCAGTAAGACTTAGAGGAACCTGGTATTTAACCCGTGCTCTAAACAGTGGGAGTACCAAAGACATTACAAACAAGATAAATGCTGTGGCTCCTTCTATGTGGGGGCTTTGTTTGACATATAGGTTGCTTTATAGTAACTTTTTTGTACATCACAATTTGGGTGAAAAACTTAAGTACCCTTTCAAACTATTTATATGAAAAAGTCACTTTATTACTCTAAGATATCCCTAAGGATTTTTAAAATTTAGTGTGACTAAGGCTTTATTTATGATTGCAAAACTGTTAAGGTCCTTCTTAAATTCCTACATTATAAGGACAGTGTCAAAGTGATAAAGCTTAACACTTGACCTAAACCTCTATTTTCTTAAGGCAGAAGAGTATTAAATGTATACTGATTCCTAGAAATCTATTTATTAAAAAAGAAAAAACTTGACACAAAAACTTGCTGTATACAGGCTAGCTACTGCTCCATAAATATTTTAAATTAGTCTTTTTTAAGAAAAAAAAGTCAGCCTCAAAAAGTAGATTTAATTAAAAAACAAATACTAGATTGTTAGTTCATCTTGTTACCAGACATGTGAATCTCTTCCTTCCTTCGAAGAAACTATAAATTTAAGCTATTCTTATGGTATGAAGTTTTCTGTACAGTTTTTGTTTTTAAACTAATATTTCAGCATTTTATCTGAAAAGAAAACACCACTAAATATGTATATATGTATTATATAAACTTAATTTTTTAATACTGTTTATTTTTAGCCCATTGTTTAAAAAATAAAAGTTAAAAGATTTTAACTAACTGCTTAAAAGTAAAGTTTTGCCATTGCTTGGAGAAACTTTTTTTTCCTTCTCTGCGCTGCCAGCTGTAACACTTCTTCTGGGTTGCTTGCATTCAATTCTGTCTGGCCAATGGCTTTGATCTTCCAAAACAGAAAAGTGATGTTATTAGAGGTCTGGTCAAACATTAAGTCTTTCTGGTACACATAATATAAAGCTACCTACATGCTAACACTGATAAAGTTAGTTTAATGATTAACTGAACCTATAACTGTAAAATCCAAGAGTTGTGGAAAAATTTCACATAAAGATTGACTATAGCCACTCTTAAGGAAAAGATGAACTGCTAGCCATAGTTTATGGTATTATCTTCAGAGGCATTTTAAGTGAATTCATGTACACTTATCTGACTGAAATCAGTAAGTAAGCTTTACATGGTAATTAGACACAACACATTTTTAAAATTAAGGTGCCTACAAAATAGTTTGAAAAATCACAATTCATGTTTCAGGGCTTCCTAAACCCTTTTTTTCCCCTTCCCCCTTTAACAGACAAGATCTTGCTCTGGTACCCATGCTGGAGTGCAGTGGCACAATCACAGCTCACTGCAGCTTTGAACTCCTGGGTTCAAGTGATTTTCCCACCTTAGCCTCCTGAGTAGCTAGGACTACATGCGTGAACCACCATGCACAGTTAACTTCTTTTACTTTTGTAGAGATGGGGTCTCACCATGCTGCCCAGGCTGGTCTCAAATTTCCAGCCTCAAGTGATCCTCCCTCTTCAGCCTCTAAAAGTACCGAGAATAGAGGCATGAGCCACCACACCTGGTCTAGGGCTTCATCTTTTTAATGTGCAAATTAGTTGCTCATCACTAGAATAGCATACTGGTGGCTCAACTTGTCATGATTAGAAAGAAGTGCCTCGACCTCCTAAATATACACATTGGTTTTCTGCTATGGAGTATTTATTTATTTACTTATTTATTTTGAGTCGAAGTCTCACTGTTGCCCAGGCTGGAGTGCAGTGGCACACTCACAGCTACTGCAGCCTCGACCTACTGGGCTCAGGTGATCCTTCCACCTCAGCCTTCCAAGTAGCTGGACTCAGAGTCCCCATTCCCAAGACTGTAGCATCCATGAGCACAGGAGCTGGCCAGTCTTTTTTTCTGGTTTATCCCAAGCATGTTAGGAGACAAGGAAGATACTGAGAATGGAAAAGTAGAAAGAGGACAGGGTGCTTACCAGGGCAAGGTCTAAAATAGAACCTGAAAAGAATGCAGACCACTGATTAGTGGCAGATAAAATGATCAAAAGAGCTGAGGGTTTAGCTAAAGTTGGAGACTGTGGTTTAGTAGCGGCACCAGTTTGTACTGGTGGTCCAGTTGTAGGACTGTTTCCAACAGGACTCAGTGGCCCAAGAAAATAAAATGAACAATTTCCTGAACTTATTCAGGGTTAGGACTCTCCCAGGTGAGGTAAAGGACAAAAAAGCAAAGATGCAGAAAATAATGGTCTAAGAGTAGTTGTGTCACAATCATAGTTAGCAGGGGTTCCCAAACCTGGTTCATCATCAGACTATCTGGAAAATTTGGATTCCAGGGTCCCACCTCAGACCAGCTGAGTCAGTAGCTCTGAGAGCACACAGACTGGTATCTGCTGTACTTGGGGTGAGGAAGGAAGCAAAGGAAGATGGAGGGGGCTAACAGAACAGAAAAAAAAAAAACTGGTCATAAACCTGAACACCTCATTGATCATGAGGAGCTCAGGAACAAGAAGTTGGAGGAGGATAGATCATTGGCAGACAGTGGGCTACAGTAGAAGACCTTATGTAGAATAATTTTGGTCTCTGACAACACAAACTACTCTTGACAAAACTACTCCAAGTGGAACTAGCCTGCATGTTCTTTTTCCTTTTAAAAAAAAAATAAAAAGGGTGCTATTATTGTCTCTTTTAAACAATGGGTATAATTGTTAAAGTGATTGAAAAAGCAAAGAAAATATCTTTGGTGATACTGAAGGGGCAATTGTTAGACAAGTAAAAATGGCCATAAACTTTACAATTTTTTGGCTATAAGTAATTCATCTATTCAGTAACTCTTGAGACTCTTATTATGTGCCAGGCACCATTCTAGGTACCAAGTGTGACAAAACCAAGTCCTTACCCTCGTGGGGAAACAGACAATAATAAATAAGTAAATATACACTGTTCATAAGTGTTATGGAGAAAAATCTTAAAAGGAAAATGAGAATAAGAGTACTGGAGGAGAAAGAAAAGCAGGAATTGTCACTTTATAAGATGGTTAGGAAAAGATGATCACTAAGAAGGTAACAACTAGCTGGGCTCGGTGGCTCAGCCTGTAATCCTGCGCTTTGGGAGGCTGAGGTGAGTGGACTGCCTGAGCCTGTGGGTTCGAGACCCGCCTGGGCAACTTGGCAAGACCTCATCTCTACAATAAATCAAAAAATCATCCAGGCGTGGTAGTGCATGCCTGTAATTCTGGCTACTCAGAAGGCTGAGGTGGAAGGATCGCCGGAGCCCAGCAGGTCAAGGCCGCAGTGGCCAGGAGTGGCCACTGCACTCCAGTCTGGGTGACAGAGTGAGACTCCAACTCAAAAAAAAAAAAAAGAAGACGGTAACAACTGAGGAAGAAGAGACCTGAAGGAGGTTGGATGTTTCTGGAACAGAATGTCAAAGGCCTTCAAATGGTGACTGTTCTTGACATGTTCAAAGAACAACAGGGAATACTAGTGTAGCAAAAGTTAGCAAGGGGGAAAGTCAGATGGGCTAGAAGCTGTAATATGTGGCTTGGCAGGCTGTTGTAATCATTTGAGGGTTTGGAGCAGAGAGAAATGACATGATCTAACATTCTAAAATACAAAACAGTGAGATGGAATAGCTCAAATGATCAAAAAAGGATCCTTTAAAAAGTAAACACTGATAATTAAATTCTGGCAGTCATTAGGCACACAAAATCTTTGTTGTTGTCGGTTCAAATCTTAATTGTTAAATATACTGGAAACTATATCACTGAAGGAAGGTATAAGATGACTTACTGCAATTTGTCTTTTATCTGTTTCTCCTCTTTTATGATGAAGATCTAAATGAATCAGTTAAGAAAAAACAAATCTGATATTAACTGTCATGAGAGAATCTCAACTGTTTTTCAGTTTTGATTTGGAAAGTACACAATATCAAATACTCTTTATAATTTACAGAAATGAATTGTTCTAACATCACATACTTTGATGAAAGGATACAAGTCAAGTATTCCAAAATGGTAACATCCCATATGTAGTCATAGTAGGAGTCCATAGCATCATGACTAAAAAAGAGAGTTCAGTTACTTCCTCTTTCTCAAGCAGAAAAATTTCAATTTCAATATTTTTTTAAAAAAACATACCTGTTTTGTTCTTGTAGTGATTTAAAGGCTGTCTTATAGTCAATTTCTCTGAGGAACTGACATAAAATTGCCACCTACATAAACAAAAATTTGACAATAGTTTTATGTAATGACAGCTCGGCTGGTTTTAGAGGATAATCTTTAATTATTCTCACATGAAGAATATACTCTTTAAGAAGCCTTGTAAATCACGCTGAATGGATCAGCTCATATTTATGAATTCCATCCAATTTTAATTTCAAAAACCTTCATTCAAGTGTCTGACCAATATTTTCTTCCTCAGTGACGTAACCAGATTTTTAGAGCTTTATTTGGAAAAGTTGGCAAAAAGTCAGTTCAGAAAACTGAACTGAAGGGAATAAAAAATGGCCAAGCAAAAGTGTCATAACCAGCTGGTTGTGGTAGTACATGTCTATAACCTCAGCTATTCAGGAGGCTGAGATGGGAGGATCATTTGGGGTCAGAAGGTTAAGGCTACAGTGAGTCATGATCATGCCACTCCAATCCAGCTTTGGAAACAGAGTGAGACCCTGTTTCAAAAAAAAAAAAAAAGGCAGGGTCTTGTGACTCATGCCTGTAATCTCAGCACTTTAAATAGGCCGAGGCATGAGGAACGGTTGAGCCCAGAAGTTTGAGACCAGCCTGGACAACAAGTGAGATCCTACCTCTACAAAAAATAAATTGCTAAGTATGGTGGCACATGCCTATAGTCCTAGCTACTCGGGGCTGAGATAGAAGGATAGCCTGAACCCAGATGTTGAGGCTGTGGTGAGCCATGGCTGTGCCACTGCACTCCAGCCTGAGCAACAGAGTGAAATACCAACTCAAAAAAAAAAAAGTGTTTTAACATACAAAACAAGCAAAACAGAAGTTCATTTTGGATAACTTTAGGCTACCAGTGTGCTTAATGTAGAAAATAACTATATCAATCAGGTCATACCTTTCATCTCTTTAAAAAATATATATATATATATATTTTTTTTTTGAGTTGGAGTCTCACTCAGTCGCCCAGACTGGAGTGCAGTGGCCGCTCCCGGCCACCGCAGCCTCGCCTGCTGGGCTCCGGCAATCCTTCCACCTCAGTCTTCCGAGTAGCTGGAATTACAGGCATGCGCTACGATGCCCAGCTGATTTTTTTATTTATTGTAGAGATGAGGTCTCGCTGCCCAGGCGGGTCTCGAACCCGCGGGCTCAGGCGATCCCTTCACCTCAGCCTCCCAAAGGCGTGGGATTACAGGCTGAGCCACCGAGCCCGGCTTAAAAAATATTTTTAATTGATATAGTTCACAAGTCATAAAAGTTACCCTTTTAAAGTACATGAGTTTTATTCACAAAGTTGTAAAACCAGCACCATTATTTAATTCCAAAACATCTTCATTACCCTTCTCCCCCCAAAAAACTCCATACCCATTAGCAGTCACCCTCCATTCTCTTTCCTCTTAAGCCTCTGGAAACTACCATTTACTTTCTGTCCCTATAGATTTGCCTGTTCTGGACATATCACATGAATGGAATCATACAATATGTAGCCTTTTGTGTCTAGCTTTTTTTACTTAACATGATCTTTCAAGGTTTATTCATGTTGTAGCGTATATCAGTAATTAATTCCTTTTTATGGCTGAATAATATTTTATTGTATGGATATACCACCTTTTATTTAGCCATTCATCATTAGCCATTCCTAATATCATCATAGATATTAGGATTGTTTCTACTTTTCCGCTTTTAAATAACGCTGCTATGAGCACTCATATACTTTCTCTGTGGACAGGTTTTCTATTATGTATATACCTAGGAGGAGAACTGCTGGATGATATGATAATTCCTATGTTTAGCTTTTTGAGGAACTGGCAAACTGTTTTCATGAGGCTGCACCATTTTATGTCCTTACCAGCAACATATGAAGGTTCTAATTTCTTCATATTCTCACCAGCACTTGTTATTAGATGTGTTTTGATTATAGTCATCCTAGTGAGTATGAAGTGGTATCTCATTGTGGTTTTGATTGCATTTCTCTAATGACCATTGTACTTATCTTAAGTATAAGAAAACATACTTGAAAAATGCTTCTTTCCCATTTAGGAGGTTTAATGGTCAGTGTTTCTAATCCATACTTGTCATTTCAGTCTAAATTTTATAAGCTACAAAAAAAAATTTAAAGAATATGCCAAACTCCTACAGACCATACATTTAAGTAATTTTGATATGGGAAAGCTAATTTCCAGTTCAATCCTTTATATACATTACAAACAATATCATACATTAAAATAAAACATCATATTATAAACTAACCTGTGTGTGGCAATTCAGCAAAGAACAACATTTTATCATTCGTTTAATTACCTACAAAAATAAAATTCTGATTATCTGCAAAAGCCATTAAACATTCATTGCAACAAATGTACATCTCTGGTACAGGATGTCAACAAACAGGGAGCTGTGTGTGTGGGGACAGAAGATATACAAAACTCCGCACTTTCTCAATTTTGCTGTGAACCTAAAAAATTTTTAAGTCATATTTCAAAGGTCATTTATCATAAGAATTAAAAAGATATCATTTGTTAAGTCATGATACTAGCGTCCTAAATCAGAAGAAACAGCAATGCATATCAAAAGAAAATGGACAAGTCGGGCTTGGTGGCTCAGCCTGTAATCCCGCGTCTTTGGGAGGCTGAGGTGAGTGGACTGCCTGAGCCCACAGGTTCGAGACCCACCCAGGCAACTTGGCAAGACCTCATCTCTACAATACATCAAAAATCAGCCAGGCGTGGTAGCGCGCGCCTGTAATTCCGGCTACTCGGAAGGCTGAAGCGGAAGGATCGCTGGAACCCAGCAGGTCGAGGCTGCAGTGGCCAGGAGTGGCCACTGCACTCCAGTCTGGGCAACCAAATGAGACTCCAACTCAAAAAACAAAAAAGAAAAAGAAAATGGACACAATTTGATATGAGGGGCAGGAAATGGGGAGAAGTAGGTCAAAGGGGGCACAAACTTGCAGTTAAGTATAATGAACAGTCAAGATCTAATGTACAGCATGAGAACTACAGCTAATTTGTTGCATTGTACACTAAAAATTTACTAAGAGAGTAGATATTAGGTGCTCCTATTACAAAGAAAAGGGTATCTGGAAGGTGATGGATATGTTTATTTGCTTAACTGCAGTAATCATTTCACTGTGTACAAAGTACTGGGATTGCAGACATGAACCCTAATTTTGCCCAGAATTATTTTGGGCTGGGCAAAATTAGAGTTCATGCCTGCAATCCCAGTACTTTAAAAGGCTGGGGTGGAAGGATCACTTAAGGCCAAGATTTCAATACCTGCTTGGACAAAATAGCAAAAATACCAAGACCTGACTCTACAATTAAAAAACAAAACAAGCCGGGCTCGGTGGCTCAGCCTGTAATCCTGCGCCTTTGGGAGGCCAAGGTGAGTGGATTGCCTGAGCCTGCGGGTTCAAGACCCACCTGGGAAACTTAGCGAGACCTATCTCTATAATAAATCAAAAATTACCCAGGCGTGGTAGCGCGCGCCTGTAGTTCCGGCTACTTGGAAGGCTGAGGCAGAAGGATCACCGGAGCCCAGCAGGTCGAGGCTGCAGTGGCCGGGAGCATGCCACCGCACTCCAGCCTGGGCAACAGAGTGAGACTCCAACTCAAAAAACAAAACAAAACAAAAACCAGAACATTATTTTGTATGCCTTAAATATGTTTATTTAAAAATTAGAAAAATGGTCAGGTATGGTGGCTCAAGCCTATAATCCCAGCACTTTGGGAGGTCAAAGCGAGAAGACTGCCGAGCTCAGGTAAGATCAGCTGGGCAAATTGGCGAGCCCTCATCTCTACAATAAATCAAAAAATTAGCCGGGCATGGGAGCACATGCCTGTAGTTCTAGCTACTTGGAAGGTCAAGATGGAAGGATCACCTGAGCCCAGCAGGTCGAGGCTGCGGTGATTGTGAGCGTGTCACTGCACTCCAGCCTGGAAAACAGAGTTCAGAGTCCTACTCAAAAATAAATAAATAAATAAATAAAAATTAGAAAAATAACCAGGGATTTAGTAGATGGAATCCTTATGACTTGAAAGCTGAATAAATACTGGTGGAAGAGTCAGTAAAGTAAGAAATCCAAGGATGTTGCTCAGGATTTAAGCTTGGATAACTCAAATGGTTAAACAAAGTGTTTGGTATTTTGGAGCATGGGCTTTTGCTTTTTGTTTTTGGAAGGGCAGGCATGTTTATTAGGAATGTTATTTTACTTTATGGTAAAGTAAGGCACTGAAATTAGTTTGGGGCAGGTTGAATTTGAGGTGTTTTGGAGAAATCAGAGCAGCAACGGGAGTTGGAAATAGGGACACAGAAAATATGGACAGCAATCTGGTCTACAGCCATGAAATTGGGCGTTACAATCATATACATGGAAATGGGTAAGTTCAACTGAAAAAGGGCCCAAGAAGAGCATGTAAAGGTAAGCAAAAAGAAAACAAGCCCACAAAAACATTTTACCTGGTCTGTATAGACATCTGGGGGCACAGCCTTATTAAAGAAATCAGAACACACAGCTCCTGCCTGGAGGTAATAGTGAAGAGCTGCCGAATACTGGTTTGTTGCTGAACAGAAAACAGATCAAGCATTACCTATCTGGATATAGCAGTTGAAAAAACAGTGTCTCTTTATACTTATTCAGGACAACACTGAAAATAAAAAACTGTCATTTTTTAAAAAACCACACTTAAGAAGCAATATAATAAATTTTTGCCTCATAAAACTGATTAGCCAAAACTTTAGCTCAGATTTCTACCAAATTTACTGGTATGGAATTTAGTATTTGGAAATATTCATTTCTCAAGTGTTCAAACTGGAAATATATCCTAATATATCAGCATCAGCCTATCTATTCTGTCAATAGATACTAAAAACTCGATAAATTCTTTTGGAGGCTGGGGGTAGAGATGAGCATTAAAATCAGCATTTGCCTAATATAATCCAGAGGAGAGGGACATGTTGTAGGTAAGGGTACAGATGCACGCATGCTACACTGACTGGCTCAGTGTGTGCCTACCCTATGCTGGCAGGCACGGGTAATCCGTTGAACCCCATTCGTGATGGGGCTCAGGGATTGCAGTTATTCCCCATGAACGAGGAATTCCCAATAAGTGCGGGTCATAAGCTTGTGTTGATTAAGTCCCTGCAGATGAAACAAGACTGCCTGTGAGTCAATTTCTGTGAAAGCTGGATGTAGATACATGGGAGTGCATTACACTATTCCTTTACCTTTATATTTTGAACTTCCTCTTTAAAAAAATCAATTCCAGCCAGGCTCGGTGGCTCAGCCTGTAATCCCGTGCCTTTGGGAGGCTGAGGTGAGTGGATTGCCTGAGCCCGCGGGTTCGAGACCCGCCTGGGCAGCGAGACCTCATCTCTACAATAAATCAAAAAATCAGCCGGGCGTGGTAGCGCATGCCTGTAATTCCAACTACTTGTAAGGCTGAGGCAGAAGGATCGCCGGAGCACAGCAGGCTGAGGCTGCGGTGGCCAGGAGCAGCCACTGCACTTCAGTCTGGGCAACAGAGTGAGAGTCCAACTCAAAAAAAAAAAAACAAAACAAAAAAACTCCTAAAAAATTGATCCTGAAATGATACCAGTCAGAAATTTTATTTGATCTATATTTGAAAATCTCATATCAAGTTGGAAAACCCTATCACATACAATTTACTGGGGAAATACAAATAATTATCAAGAGTACCTAGAGAGATTTTACAACTTTAAATAAAAATTTTGCAAACAAACCTCACCCTTATTTCTTAAGAATGTTTTACCAAGCTGGGTGCGGTGGCTCATGCCTGTAATCCCAGCACTTTGGGAGGCAGAGGCAAGAGGATCACCTGAGCTCAGGGATTTGAGACCAGCCTAGACAACTTGGCAAGAACTCGTCTCTACAATAAATCAAAAATTAGCTGGGCGTAGTGGCGCACACCTGTGGTTCCAGTTAATTGGAAGGCTGAGGTGGAAAGATTGTCTGAGCCCAACAGGTTGAGACTGCAGTAGCCATGCCGCACTCCAGCCTGGGCGACAAAGTGAGACTCCAACTCAAAAAAAAAAAAAAAAAAAAAAAGAAAGAAAAAAAGGATGTTTTACCAACTTACATGAAAACAATATTCTATTTTTAAAAGACAGAAAAAAGGTAGTCACATAAAATTAAAAGCACCTGAACCACAGGTTCTATACCCAAAATGCATAAATACAACTAAAGTTTTACTGTCTTAATTTTACCAAGAAGGAAGAATAAATCTCTAGAATAAAACTTAATATAGTAATAAAATGAGTAATTTTTTAATATGACCAAAGTTTCTTAGGAAAAAATGTATAATATATTTGCTTTCACTTCTAAAAGTGCTATAAAAACAAAACACAGAGCAACCAAACTTTTCACTTACCAAAATAAATGTCTGCTTGAATAATTAACCAGGAATGGTTGTTTGGATTTATACTGAGTGTATACCGAACTAGCTCTTTCACTGTGATTGCCACAGCTTCGAAGTCCACAGATTGGAGGCTAAAGAAAAGACACATTAATCACTATTTTAAAAGCTAACTTCAGACTGGGCGTAGTGGCTTACGCATAAAATCCCAGCACTTTGGGAGGCTAAGGTGAGAGGATCACTTGAGGCCAGGAGTTTGATATCAGCCTGGGCAACACAGAGACCTCATCTACAAAAAAAATTTAAAAATTAGTTGAGCATGGTGGCGGGTACCTGTAGTCCCAACTACTTGGGAGCCTGAGGGGGGTTGGATCACCTGAGCCCAGGAGGTCAAGGCTACAAGATCATGCCACTGTACTCTCCAGTCTGGGTGACAGAGCAAGATCTCACCTCTACAAAAAATTTTCTAGGTGTGCTGTCATGCGCCTATATTCCCAGCTACTTAGGAGGCTGAGGCAGAAGGAGCACCTGAGCCCAGGTTGCGGTGGACCATTATCGTGTCATTGTACTCCAGCCTGGCAACAGAGTGAGACACCAACTCAAAAAACAAACAAAAAATAAAAGCTAACTTCGAATTCCATACATGTATGAGTACTCACTAAAAACATGGCTGGGCATGGTGGCTTAAACCTGTAATCCCAACACTTTGGGAGGCCAAGGCGAGAGGATTGCTGAGCCCAGGGGTTCCAGACCAGCCTGAGCAACATGGCAAGACCTCGTCTCTACAATAAATTAAGAAAAATTAGCTGGGTGTGGTGGTACATGCCTGTAGTTCCAACTACTTGGAGGGCTGAGACAGAAGGATCACCTGAGCCCAGCAGATCAAGGCTGCAGTGGCCATGAACGTGTCACTGCACTCCAGCCTGGGTGAGTGAGTAAGACTCCAACACACACACAAAAAAACCCAACAAAACAAAAAAGACTCAGTCAAAATTTAGGTGAACATAAATATAATGCTAAATATCACTAAGAGTAAATATGTAAGAACTATCAAAACAACAAGTATGACAAAATGTGATAACTTTTTTTTTCGCTTCGATGTCACACTCTGTCGCTCAGGCTGCAGTGCAGTGGTATGATCACAGCTCACTGCAGCCTCAACCTCCTGGGCTCAGAAAACAGCCTCCAGAGTAGCTGGGGCTATAGGAATGCGCCACTATGCCTGGTTAATTTTTTTTTTTTTTTATAGGCAAGGTCTCACTATATTGTCCAGGCTGTCTTGAACTCCTGAACTCAAGCAAACCTCTCACCTCGGCCTCCCAAAGTGCTGGGATTATAGGGATGAGCCACCATCTGTGACCAATAAATTGACTTTTTATAAGGGGTTGAAAACAATTTGATTTTTGCTTCTTTTTTCCCAAAATGCCAAAGGCAGACTATATCACATCAAAAAAGAATCTTTACATCTTTGATAAATGTTTGAAGCACATAAAAATAGTAGGATAAAACCCTTATCTATGCTTTTAGCACAATTTACAGGCAACAAAAGAAAAGAGATAGACAACAACATTTCTCCAAGTGATTTTTAAGTTCTGTTATCTAGAAAAGTCACAAAAAACAAGAGTAACTGGTCACCCTGGATTAGCAGTTTCACTGACCCTAATAGAGCTGGGGTTGAATGTAGCAAGTAGACCACTCTCATGCATTCAGCAGCAATAAAAAGTCAAGAAAAGGGTAGGGAACACATAAGGACTATCAAATAAGACTTAGCGGCTGCTCTGAGTTTGGTTAAATGTGGAATCTTGAGGAACAGAATTAGAAGAGAGAAATGTGAGGACAAAAGCCAGGCCAGCACCCAAAGCAAGTAAAAAAAAAAGAAAAAAGCAAATCATTTTCAAATGGATACATGTAAAAGAGATAAATAAGATGCTGGAAACCTAATAGAAAGTCATCCTTTCATTGGCCTCAATTTTCCAATTCTAATCACTGACAGTTAATCAAGACCAATTAGACCTTCTATTTTATCTAGGGCTGATATATCCTTAATTCCTAA
Organism: Cephalopachus bancanus; assembly: GCA_027257055.1. Lineage (NCBI taxonomy): Eukaryota > Metazoa > Chordata > Mammalia > Primates > Tarsiidae > Cephalopachus > Cephalopachus bancanus. Next base: position 139,759 of record JAPVLO010000170.1, on the reverse strand, counting down.
TCAAGGGTTATGCCTTATTAACTGTAATTTCTAGAAAGATAATTATTTTATTAAAAAAATACAAAATTGGCTGTAGAATCTTAAGAGATTTGTGGCCTTTTACTTAAATTATTTAAGAGTATCTATACCAGTCAGGATGTTTTCCAAATACATAACTACTTTAATAAAATGTAAGCTACTATCACTACTTACTTGGGAATGGAAGATGGCCAAATAGAAATGTGTTCGGCTGTAATATCATTCACAATGTCCTCCTTTAAGAGAACAACAAAAAAAGAATGATTTAAAAAGAAATTTATTTCCAAATAGTTTTTAAAGTGAAACTGTGAAATACTGACCCGAATATTGTGAAGTTTCACAAAGAGTGATAAAATAATAGTCAAAACCAACGGTTCCTATGAGAAAGAAAACACAGAAAATAGTGTAAATATATTTTAATATTTCTCCTGTCAATCTCAAGGAAATCAAGAATTTTCTTTCAAAAGGTCCTTAAGTTTTTGAAAGTCAACATCTACCTTAGTTTAAAGCACACTAAAGATCAACATCATTTTTAAGCTCATGAAAAAAAAAATCATAGCACACAATTTACATAAAAATTACCATAGTTAGATGTTCAGTTTATTATGCTATCTCCAAGCTCAGCTCCTCACATGACCTTTTTTTTGAGTCAGGGTCTTACTCTGTCTCCCAGGTTGAAATGCAGTGGCACAATCAAGGCTCACAGCAGCCTTAACCTCCTGGACTGAAGTGTTCCTTCCACTTCAGCCTCCCAAGAAGCTGGAACTACAGGCATGTACCACCACACCCTGCTAACTTTTTAGTTTTTTGTAGAGATGAGGTCTTGCTATGCTGCCTAGGCTGGTCTCCTGGGCTCGAGCAATCCTCTCACCTTGGCCTCCCAAGTGCTGGGATTACAGGTATGACCCACCGTGCCTGGCCTCCTCACATCACTTTTGAAACTGAGTAATTAGATCTCTTTTCAATTAGTACTTCTGGGCACCTCCAAAAAAAAAAATGATTTTTATTCCTTAAAACAATATTTAAAAGATGAAACCTAGGTTATGACCAGTAAACAAATATGACATAAATCCTACCAAGCAAAAGTTAAAGCCAGGCCTCACACATCTAGCCCTATTATGAAAAATTCTTTACAATTTAAAAAAGACCTGCTCTGTTCTCTAAAACATAGTAATTAAGGCAAATGCAAAATAAACTTCTTCAATCAGATCATTCCAATCCTAATAATGACCACTGAAGATAGCACAGTAACGGAAACCTTTAATAATTCAGTCAGCAATTGAAGCACTTAAGATTTTTTAGTTATATTCTACTAAAGTATTAAAACATTTTTTCATAAAACTTACCCGTAACTTTTTGATAAAAGAAAGCAATTCACTCCTATTAAAAAAAAAATATTTGAATACACATTTAATATCAGAAACTAAAAATAAAATCAAGAAAGTAAATTATAGGTGAAGGCTTATTCCTAATGCTCCAATTCTGCAAGTATGAGGAGTATAATGTTCTGTTGTCATACTAACCTAATACCATGTTTTCTCTGTCCTTAATACTATCCAATCTTAAACGCTGTTGAATTTGAAATCCAGTTGATTATACTTAATGATTAATACAGTCTCTTAAAATAACATAAAGTATTTCCAAAGGTGGCCATGGCAAATAGGACCCTAAGAGATGAGTGGCACAGAATTCTGAAGACTGTCCATCTTTATGACATACAGGAGAAAAGTTGATGATGTTCTTCAAATAGTGCAAATAATACAAATAAGAACCCCCCAAAAATGTAACTGATAGAAACACACCAATACATACCGATACATTATACCTAATGTAGATTCTCTCTGTTTTATTAAACTAACTCTGCCATCATTTCCTCGTTTGTGCTGACTGGACACACTACAAATCTGAACAACAACTTCCCAAAGGTCTTTAGCAGTCCGTCTACTTTCTTTAGGGCCTGGAAGTTCTTTGCATGTAGCTGCTAAAAGTTGTCCAAGCTATAACATGAAAAACAAACAAAATATACAAAAGATAAACTATAATGTCTTTTTATTTTTTATTTTTAGACAAGGTCCTGCTTTATTATCTAGACTGAAGTATAGTGGCATGATCACAGCTCACTGCAGCCTCAAACTTCTGGGCTCAAGCAAACCTCTTGCTTCAGCCTCCCCAGTAGCTGGGACTACAGGCACACACTACCACGCCCAGCTAATTTTTAAAATTTTCTGTAGAGACAGGGTCCACTGTGTACCAGGTTGGTCTTGAGCTCCTGGCCTCAAGCAATCTTACTGTCTCAGCATCCCAAAGACCTAGGATTACAGACATGAGCCACCTGCACAAGAGTTTAAGGCACACTGGAGGCGAAATAGATGACGGACCAAAAGTACAGCTATTTTACACTGGGCACTCAGTGCAACATCTGAGGAATTCAGAATGCACTGTTTACTAACAGATTTGAATCTGTTTGAGAAAGAAGATCCTCTGGTTCTATCATACAAACTTCACAGTTTCTGAACAATTATAGTCTAATGAGATCAAAACTGAAATAAATGGGGAGCTAAACGCTGGGTATACATGGGCATAAAGATGAGAACAGACACTGGGGACTTCTAAGGGGAGGTTACCTAAAAAATAAAAGACAATGCAAACAGAAACATAACCTATTAAGTGAAAATAAAACAAGTTGTTTAATTTACATAGTACAGTTCCACTTTACAAAAAGAATATGTAATGGAAGGCATATACCACAATGCTAACTGGCAAAAATCCAGAGGTGAGATTAAAATAGCGCATGGGTTTCTCTCACACACATGTTGCTTTTTAATCATAAATATATGATTAAATTTAATCATATATTATATAGATATGTATATATATATATATATTTAATGAAAAAAACAAGGAAAGGAGTAAGAAAACTGAAGTTGGCAGAATGAGGGAACAAGATTTAGAGCAACGTTTCTCTAAGATAACTGGTAGCTACTAGGGATGGCGCTACCACTAATCCGACGTAGAATTAAGGAAGGACAGAATACAGACACATTGATCTGAATAAAGGCAGCCTCGAGGACCTAAGATGCAGGAAGGACCTAGACATGAAGAGTGGATGGGCTGAAATCAAAAGGCAGAGAAAAGACTGGCTTATATCAAATTCAGAACTTTCCTCTATAACCTCAAAGCAAGCGAGGGTCCACTCTTTTCTTGTTCATATTAAATGTTTTTTTTTTTTTTTTTTTTTGAGTTGGAGTCTCACTCTGTCGCCCAGACTGGAGTGCAGTGGCCACTTCCGGCCACCGCAGCCTCGACCTGCTGGGCTCCGGCGATCCTTCCGCCTCAGCCTTCCAAGTAGCCGGAATTACAGGCATGCACTACCATGCCCGGCTGATTTTTTGATTTATTGTAGAGATGAGGTCTCGCTGCCCAGGCGGGTCTCGAACCCGCGGGCTCAGGCAATCCACTCACCTCAGCCTCCCAAAGGTGCGGGATTACAGGCTGAGCCACCGAGCCCGGCTATTAAATGTTATTAATATAATATAATGAATATAATTTCCAGGCCCTCAGGAAACGCAATTCCCACTGAAACGGACCTTGACAGTTTTCTGATAGGGTCTCCACTGCTTAAGCTGGCTTCTTTAAGAAGGAGGTAGAGCCGGGCTCGGTGGCTCAGCCTGTAATCCCGCACCTTTGGGAGGCTGAGGTGAGTGGATTGCCTGAGCCCGCAGGTTCGAGACCCGCCTGGGCGGCAAGACCTCATCTCTACCATAAATCAAAAAATCAGCTGGGCGTGGTACTGCATGCCTGTAATTCCGGCTACTTGGAAGGCTGAGGTGGAAGGATCGCCGGAGCCCAGCAGGTCGAGGCTGCGGTGGCCGGGAGCGGCCACTGCACTCCAGTCTGGGCGACAGAGTGAGACTCCAACTCAAAAAAAAAGAAGGAGGTAGGATTAACAACTGGTGCTTTTCCCCATTTTTGTGATGAAAAATTTCAAACAGAAAAACAGAAAGAATAGTTCAATAAATACTTGACACACCGTGAATATTCTGCCATGTTTGCTTTATATATCTATCTACATACATAGTTTTGTTAAACCATATTAAAGTAAGTTACAGACATGATACCTGATTGCTAAATACTTCAATATATACCTTCTAAGGACAAAGACATTCTTCTACATATACACAACTCCATGATCACACCTAAAAAAATTAACAAGAACAATGGGATATTACACAGCCATAAAGAAAGACAAAATTATGAACTTCACAGCAACTTGGATGAACTTAGAGTCTATAATACTGAGTGATCTATCACAGAAACAAAGAACTGAGTATCACATGTTCTCATTCATAAGCAGACCTTGAAATTATCATAATGCCATAAGAAAAGGATTGGCAGTAGTGGGAAACTTCTGGGCGGGGGAGAGGAGGCAGGATTGGCAGTAGTGGGAATCTGCCAAGGGAGGAGGGGCACACCTCATCAACAAGGGCGCCTACATAACATTTGTATACCTAACCCTGAATTGTGCCCTATATCTTTAAAATTTAAAAAAAAATTTAACAAGAGCACTGCTGCTTTCAACAGCTACCCTACCTATACTAGGCTTGTGGACACTGAGGATCCTGGGTCTAACAGGGCATTTCCTCCTGCACACTCACCTAACACATTCTTCCCCAACACCAGGATCAAATATATGCAGCTATTTACTGCAACACAAAGGCAGGGCTGCTGTAGCTCCTTATCTCAAACTCATTTTCTGTCATCAGGAGATCATATGCTTAGTTTAAGGTCACTAAATTTACTACATAAATTAATTAAATTTTCAGAGGTCTTAGGCCCCAAGTCAAGGGGACTCTTGAGTACCTGCTATATGCTGGGCATCAAGGACAACACAAGAAAATAAAAATTAACTACTCAAGAAGTTCACCATCTTACAGGGAAGACAGGTGAATGGATAATTTATTATAAAATATAAACACAACAAAATAAATACGTCAACAGTACAACAGCAGCAGGACCAGTGTAACAATACAAAGGCAGCAGGAGGGAAAAGTGATTTACTCACAGAGAAAGAAACATAAAAAAGTGTCAAAGAAACCTCACAAACAGGCCAAAGTGGGAAGGGCACCCTGGCTTTAAAGGACAACCAGCATGTGCAACAGAGAAACACCATGGGAGCGTGGCAGCTGCCGGCAGGACGGGGGAGACGCACTTGGAAGAGAGCATTCAACATACGCCATTATGACTGTCACTTCCTCTAGTATACTAGCTAGACTTTCATAATCCACGTGCCTATAAATCCTGTGCCTTTTCCATTATATTACATTGCCTCCCACTCTGATTCAAGAGGCAGACTAAGCAATTTTAATTACTGCAAAAAAGTATATTTTAGTCACATGCTTAAGATTTTTCCATTCTTTTTTGTGATTACATGATTAATAGATATTTAGAAAATATGCAACAGAACAGAAAATAAGACTGATTAGGACAGGCATGGGGGCTCACACCTGTAATCCTAGCGCCTTGGGAGGATGACTTGAGGCCAGGAGTTCAAGACCAGCCTGGGCAACACAGCAAGACCCAGTCTCTACAAAAAAAATTTTAATAAGCTGGGCATAGTGGTGTGTGCCCGTGTCTCAACTACTATGGAGGTTGAGGAGAAAGGATCGCTTGAGTCCAGAAGTTCAAAGCTGCAGCGAACTATAACCACACCACTGCATTCCAGCATTGGAGACAGAGCAAGACCCTGCTACAAAAAAAAGGAAAAAAAAAACTGATAAAAATCACCTAATATTCAACTATCCAGAGACAATATCTGTTAATAACCATGTAGATTTTTCCCTACACAGACATATGCATTTTTACTCCAAATTATATTATTTGCAAAACACAACCCTTTTCTCTGGACTTCTTTCTCTGATTCCTTTTACCTTGACACTAACAAGGGAACAAGGAACTAATCATGGAGGGTGGTACACAAAACCCTAACTACCAAATGACACGAGAAGATGCTTCAGTGACTACTCTTTAGCAAACTCACCACACATCCTTCCTCCTTTTGAGCTAGATCAAGAGGACTGCAGGAAGCAGTGAGATAACTTGCCCAGAGTTACGCAACTTACAATACAACTTCCTGTGTCCCTACAAATTGCAGACCCTCAAGCATTCATTATACAAACACCCGCCCATCTCTACTGGTACACAGCTTCCCAGAATTCACTGGTAGGAGAAGCAAAGAGAGGAGCTACCGCACAGTCTTAACAGTGAGCAACCAGCTACGTTTCTAAATGACAATAACAACGGAACAAAATGGTTCTCTCACCCAAGGGTTTATTAAAGGGTAAGAAGACATTGTTGGGCATAGTCAGACAAGTACCCTAGATTTTAGGAACTCATATCCCAAAAGGTTCACTCAAGAGACAAATATGATTCAACATCTAAAATTCCAAAGGAAAGTGTGACAATACATTTTTATGAACAAATGTAAAGACAACAAAAAGGAAAAAATCTAAAGAAAATACATCTTCAAAGAGTTAAAATGAAATGAGCTCAGTTTTTAAAAGGACATATATAAAATATAAGGGAAGAAACAAATAGCCAAAGACAAATGTCTTAAAGAGCTCCCAGATAAGCAGAGATTTAAAGGACTCGTTATTAAAAACAAGTTGAGGTAGAGAAGGAAGAATAACAAAAAGGAATATGAACAATTTTTGTAAAAATTAGAAAATCTGAAGAATTAAATGATACCTAAAAACGGGAGAGATGGGTTTATAAAAATGTTAAATCACTAAAGGTTTTACTTTGGTTTTTCAGCTACAAGACAAAAATGGGAGAAAAGCCCACTACTTATTCAGAGCATAGATAATATTAATAATGAAAGATATAATCTTAGGAAAAACCTCTAGTTTCTCCTTAGTTCTGGTACTTTCTGTACTCTGAAGCATTTTAGTTTGCAGAAGATACATATAATAAAGGAAGATGAAACAACTTACTAACAATTTACTCAATGAATTCTTTCAAATGGGTATAATTACTAAATAGCAAACATATTAACTTATTAACAAACGTGTTATAGATTCAGACACATCAAATTTAGAGGAGTAAATAAGCTCAAAAGAGGAGTATGGTGTTTAAATGGAAAATGGGCACAAGTACAATCCTGATGGCTTCTAACAGCTCCAGGGTTTGATCATAGCAACCAAATTTGCCTAACCTCTCACTACCTTAAGACTATACAGAAGTGTTGTCTCTTAAGTAAATAACTTGCAACTGTATTCTCATGAATTACAGGGTACTAGAAAGAAATACTAGAACGGACAAAGTCAACTGCCTGGATTATCAAAATGATACTTTTTTAACTATAAGCCAACAAGCATTTGTCCAATTGTACATTCTATTACAGAAAGTAGGCAAATTCCCAAAACAGTAAAAATCTAAATAGGGATAATAACATTCTAAGAATTGTTTTATTTAAATGAAATATTAGTTACCTTTACATATGGATTACTCTGAAGTAGAAATGCAGGAACTTGCAGTGTAAGGTATTCATTTTCCCTCCAGTTTAACATAAAAGCAACACACTCCTCAGCTATAACCTGACGAAGTGGAATATCTAAAAAGCAAATAAGAAAATAGTTGGAATTATCATCACATTAAAATGAGAACTGGCAAATATTTGCTCAGATTTCAACTGAACAAAAAAACCAACAACTACAGAATAATAAATAGAAAAAAATTAACATTTTACACTTATCTCTAGAAAGTTTAACATTTCCCAACAAGAGACTGCATGGTCCCCACAATTAATCAACAAAATAATCTAACCCATAGGGGCCCAACACTCCACTATGCAAGTCTAAAAGTAGATACTCATGTTCCAGAAATTTATACTTCCAATGAGCAGGCAATAATCACAAATAAAATTGGTACAAAATGACATGGCATAAACCTTTAGCACATTTACAGAAAAGAAATAGGTAAACTATATAATAAAGTTGTCATAAATCTGGGTTGACATATTTATCCTGTTAAATAATTTTTCTGACTAAAACAATACTTAAGAGACAAGTCATTCACTCTTAAGCAAGCAACTACTACAAACAATTTAAAGAAAAAAATCATTCAGACTTGTTTTGTACATTATTTTCTTTGAAAGAATTATTAAATATATCCTAATCAACAAGTTGTGAATTTTGGTAGCTCAAAGTACATAATTTCAGGTTTCAATGTAATTTAGGAAAAAGGAAAAGACACCACAATGATTCCTAAGTAACAATGTTAAGACTAAAATTTGGAAGATTTATGAAACTCCTTTTTTTCTAGAGTACCTATATTTCTTAGTCTTTCTAAAAAGATAGTACCTGTGTGGCTATTTATTTCTCAACTTATTCCAAAAAAGGATTTGAGGTGACAAAAAAGATGCACAGGAACAGAGCAAAATAAAATAAAAATGCTCTATTGGCATTATCCTCTAAAGAATGAATAAAGACAGAAGTGACATCTGTTCCCCAAATACATGCATGTCACTGAGTTCCATACATTTTGCCAGAGAAAGGCTTTGGCTCTAAGGCTTCCTTTAATCACCAGGTGCCCCCCACTAGTAACACTGGCTCACTATAGACAGAAATGTTTCTTATGAGAAAACCATAATCTAGGGAGTAAGGTTCTGACACACAGGCAAGGCGGTTGAGTGAGAAATTAAACTTCCCTTGAGGTACCTGCACTGCAGTTATTCATTAAAAGTGCAGAGTCATATGCTTTAATAGCCTAAGTAAGCCTAATATCCAATTTTGTTGAAACTGAGGAGCATAAGGGCACGTGTCTAAACAGAAAGTCACCCTACTCCGCTACAAAAGTTTAAAAGTTGGGGATCGCTCCTACGAAATCAAACTAGTCCTAGAATAATTAATTCATAGCATGTATTTCTATTACAACTAAAAGGTTAGATTTACAGTCAGTTAAGATCACTTCTCGGCTGGGCGTGGTGGTTCATGTCTATAATCCCAGTACTTTGGGAAGCCGAGGTGAGAGGATTGCTTGAGCTCAGGAATTTGAGACCAGCCTAGGCAAAATAGCAAGACCTCGATTCTACAAAAAAATTAAAAAATCAGCCAGCCATGATGGCATGCACCTGGGGAGACTAAGGCAGAAGGAGCCCCTGAACCTAGCAGGTCAAGTCTGCGGTGAGCTATGACTGTGTCACTGCACTCCAGTCTGGGCAACAGAGTCTCTGACTCAAAAACAAACAAATGAATAAAGAAATCACTTCCTGTTCCTGATAATAAAGTCAGGTCTACCCATGTAAAACAGTGCTTCCTGTTCTATGTTTGACAGAGGGCATGCACCTAACTCGATCAAAACTGGTCTTATATCATTAGGGAACAATTTTTTTCCTAAAAAAGGAGTAGAGAGAAGGTGGCAGATGACACTCCCCCATCCCAATTTGACACATGGAGAGACCATGCCTCCCAACCTGACTCTTCCAGTGGCACTAAAGTACAGAACTGTAAGAGCATCACACTGACAAGTCGATCTATGAAGAACTCAGGTAACTTAGTCCATAACTGAGGCTTAGCCAAAGTTAAAGATAAAACTACACCTGTGGAAAAAATGTTTTCTACTATTGGAAACAATGTAGCCTTTCCATCTCACTCTAAACACTGTTTATAGCACAAGCTATAGGATAAGTTGCTGAATATTCGATAAGCTAAGAGTTTACACGAATTATGTGCAAGAAGCTAGGAGTCCTTTACCAATAAGAAAAAAAAAATAAGGAAAAAGTGATGTGAACTCCTAAATGTTAAGTCAAAAGATAGTACAAATAAGACTATAAAGCCATTTTCATTCATTTCAAAGAGTAAGAGAACAGACAGTCCATCTCTGAGATGGACTGATGGCCGGACACAGTGGCTCATGCCTGCAATTCCAGCAGGCGTGGAAGGTGGAGGTGAGAGGACTGCCTGAGCCCAGGGGTTTGAGACTAGCCTGAACAACTTGGCAAGACTTCATCTCTACAATAAATCAAAAATTTAGCCAGGTGTAGTGGCACACACCGATAGTTCCAGCTACTTGGAAGGCTAAGGCGGAAGGATCCCACAAGATCCTTCTATGTTGCCCACTATGTAGCCTAGGCCAACCCCTGTGACATGTCACTCTCCCTGCCTTCCACCAGGAGTAAAGTTTCCTGAAGCCTCACCAGAAGCTGAGCAGATGACAATGACAAACAGAACTTGAGCCAATACTAAATTACTCAGCTGTATAAATTACCCAGCCTCAGGTATTCCTTTATAGCAACACAAAATAGACTAATGCAAATGGTAAAAGTCAAGTAAATGTTCTTTTAGATTCTCCCCCACAATTACTGTATTTCTGAAGTTTGTCTTACCAGGAAGTCTCATTTCCAAATATCCTCGCACCCTACTAATAAGGTCAGAAGGAGGCCTCTCTCCTGACTGCCCCGTTCCAGCTTCATGTGTATGAATATCCAAAAGCAACATCTCATTCAGCATGACCTGACGAAGTTTTGGTGAGAACTCTGTTACCAACTCCAAACAAGCAGCAAAGAGCTGTTTAGCATGGGAAAAATCCTATAAAAAGAAAAACAGAGAAGCCTGAGTCACCTTCCCTCAAGAGTCAAAAAATGTATGCCTTTATGACTACAGAGCAAAGAGAAGAAGGGTTCATTTAAATGGTTACCATGGCTTACCTTGGGGAGTGAGTCTAGATTATCTTTTTCTTTATCATCTCCGTATTGTTAATTTATTACAATAAATATTTGATTCCTGTGTAATTTTTAAAAATCCAATAAGATATACACTGCATTATTAAACAAGTTTTTAAAAATCATAACATAATGTCGGGTTCAGTGGCTCAGCCTATAATCCTGTGCCTTTGGGAGGCTGAGGTGAGTGGATTGTGTGAGCCTGTGGGTTCAAGACCCGCCTGGGCAGGAAGACCTCATCTCTACAATAAATCAAAAAATCAGCCGGGCGTGGTAGCACATGCCTGTAATTCCAGCTACTTGGAAGGCTGAGGCGGAAGGATCGCTGCAGCCCAGCAGGTCGAGGCTGCGGTGGCCAGGAGCAGCCACTGCACTCCAGTCTGGGCGACAGAGTGAGACTCCAACTCAAAAAAAAAAAAAAAAAAAATCATAACATAGACTTCTGTATTATACAAGTATGAAATTCTATTGCAAGAACCAATTCTCTACCTCAGACCCTTTAACAGTTTTCACATTCTAAAGCTTTTGCACACCACCCTATTGGGCTATGTAAATGGCTAAGAAATCGGATAAATCAAATCAGTTATAACCCAGGTCCTTTCCTACCACTCCACTCTAATTTTTCCAAAGAAAAATTCTATTCTATTCTATTCTATCATTAACTCCCTCTACACATCCATTCTAACAATCTGCTTCTACCTCCACCACTACAAAGAAACAGCTCTCACAAACCAAAGATCTCCAAACTGCCCCATCTACTAATAAATTTACTGTTATCCTTCTAGAATTGGGGCTGTGACAGTGCTGTGCATAGTCTTTTTCTTGACATTCTCTTTTCTCTTGGCCATTGTAACTCTATATTTTTGTCTGGTCCTCACACCAACAACATTCCTCTTTTGTGGAGCTGGTGGTGTATTTCCCAAGCTCCTCTGCCCTGTATATTCTTCCCAGCTGTTGTTGGTAACTCCCAAATCTGTAACTCCAGTCCACACCATTCCCCAAGCTTCAGGCTCATGTTTCTAACAACAGCTTCAAATGAAATATTATGAAAATGAATTCATAATCTGCTCTTGCCTTCCATATCAAATCAGTTGCTCATTACCTCTAGATTTTACTTCCTAAATGTTTCTTTCATATGTTCTCTTCTCTATATCCTTCCTAATAACTGTGCAACTTACTAGCTATGTGACTTTGGATAATTTAATACCTTTGAATCTCTGATCTCTTACATCTGTAAAATTGAAATAATACTGTCCACAAAATTTTTTGTCAAAAAATAAAACAACAAACAGATGTGAAATTGACCATAGTTTCTGTGTCAAATAAATGCTATTTTAAAGTGGAAAAAAGAAAAGCTGCTGACTACGTTCCTTCTATTAAAACTCTGCAATGAGCCAGGTGAGGTGGCTCACACCTGCAATCCCAGCACCCTGGGAGGCTGAGGCGAGAGGACTGCCTGGGCCCAGAGGTTCAAAACTAGCCTGGGCAACTTGGCGAAACCTCTTCTCTTCAATAAATTAAAAAATCAGCCAGGCGTGGTGGCGCATGCTGGTGGTTCCAGCTACTTGAAAGGCTAAGGTAGAAGGATCACCTGAGTCCAGCAGAACAAGGCTGCCATGGTCATGAACATGCCACTGCACTCCAGCCTGGGTGACAGAGTGAGACTCTGTCTCAAAAAAAACAAAACAAAACAATACTTTACAATGGCTTACTATCTAGTGATGGTCTTTTCAATATGGCAGCCACTAGCCACACAGAAATTGACACAGAAAAGATGTCAGAGATTCAATAACGTAGTTACTGAGTGTGGAAAATATGACTAATCTAAGTTGAGAAGTGCTAGAAGTATAAAACACTTGCAGGCTTGTAAAGACTTAGCACATTTAAAAAATGCAAAAACTTGGAATTTTTTTATATTGATTACATGTTGAGATGATACTTTAGGTATACTGGGTTAAAAAATAACTAGGTATACTAAGTTATCAAAATAAACTTCACCTTTTTTACTTTAAAAATGTGGACTGGGGGCAACCCCCTTGGGTCTCCTCCCACTGTGGGAGCTTTTCTGTCCTCTCAATAAATCCTGCTTTCTCGGAAATAAATAAATAAATAAATAAATAAATAAATAAATAAATAAGGACTGGGCATGGTGGCTCACGCCTGTAATCCCAGCACTTTGGAAAGCCAAGGCAGGAAGATTGCATGAGCCCAGGAGTTCAAGATAAGCCTGGGCAACACAGCAAGACTTAATCTTTACAAAAAAAATTTTTAAATTAGCCAAGCATGAGAGGTGGAGGCTGCAGTGTACCAACTGCACTCCAGCCTGGGAGACAGAGAGGGACCTCAGACTCAAAAAAATTTAAATAAATAAATAACATCAAACAAATAAATGAATAGTGTACTAGGCTACTAAAAAATTATAAATTATATACATAGCCTGCATTATACTTCCACTGGACACTGTTGGTCTAGAGCAGTTCTCAAAATGTTAGCATGCATCAGAATTACCTGGAGGACTTATTAAAAAGGTTAGGCCTTATCCCCAGAATTTCTGATTCAGCAGGTCCAGGCTAGGGCCCAACAATACGCATGTCTAACAAATTCCCAAATATCACAGATGCTGTTGGTGTGGGGACCATGTTTGAGAACCACTGATCTAGAACACTATCTTTAAAAGAGTCTTTGCTGGCCTGGCACAGTGGCTCATTTCTGGCCAGCACTTTGGGAGGCGGAGGTGAGAAGATTGCCTAAATCCAGGGATTTGAGACCAGCATGGGTAACCTGGCGAGACCTTGTCTCTACAATAAATCAAAAAATTAGCTGGGCATGGTGGCAGATGCCTGTGGTTCCAGCTACTTAGAAAGCTGAGGCAGGCCAGCCTCAGTGTCTCAGCCTGTAATCCCAGCACTTTGGGAGGCCGAGGTGAGTGGATTGTCTGAGCCCGCAGGTTCGAGACTTGCCTGGGCAACTTGGCAAGACCTCATCTCTACAATAAATCAAAAATTAGTCGGGTGTGGTAGCGCGTGCCTGTAGTTCCAGCTACTTGGAAGGCTGAGGCGGAAGGATCGCCGGAGCCCAGCAGGTTGAGGCTGCGGTGGCCAGGAGCGGCCACTGCACTCCAGCCTGGGTGACAGAGTAAGACTTTGACTAAAAAATAATAATAATACAAATAAAAATTAAACAGAGACTTTGCTTAAAAAAACAAAAAACAAAGAGTCTTTGCTCACTTCCTTCTTTTAAACAACCTTGGGCCAGGTGCAGGGACTCACACCTGTAATCCCAGAACTTTGGGAAACTATGAGGTAAGAGGATTGCTTAAACTCAGGAATCAGCCTGGGCAACATTGTGAGACTCAGTCTCTACAGAAAAAATTAAAAAATTAATTAGGCCCTGGCCCCCTTCTCTGTCCTCCACGGGCCCTTCTTCTCTCCTCCCTCCTTCCCTTCCTCCCCTCCCCGTGCTCCCCATTCTCCGGCCTCCCCTACTACACCCTCCCTCCCTACCACCCCAGCCCGAAAAAGAAAGAAAAAAAAAATTATCAGGCTTGGTGGCAGGCACCTGTAGTAGCAACTACTCAGGAGGCTGAGGTGGAAGGATCACCTGAGCACAGGAGATCAAGGCTGCAGTGAGCCATGATCATCCCACTGCACTCTAGCCTGGGTGACAGAGTGAGACCTTAACTCAAAACAAAAACAAAAACAGAAAAACAGTTTTATAAAAGTATTTGCTTTCCTATATAAATGCATAAGTTGAGAAGTATTTCTTTTAGTGTACATTTAAGGGGATGCAAAGGATATTATGCCTGGTGTAATGAAAAAACTGACTTTTGAATAATGAATTATATACTTTTTTCCTACTCTTTATAACATTCATGTATTTAGGGACAAATCTAACAAAATATGGGCAAGATTTTTATGCTGAAAATCACAAAATATTGATGACAAACACAAAGAGATATACTTTGTTCATGAATTGAAACAGTCAATAATGTTAAGAGATCAATTCTCCCCAAATTGACATGGATTCATTATACTCTAAATCAACATCCCAGTAGGCTCTTTTATAGCCATTGACAAGCTGATTCTGCCATTAAAAAAAAAATTATGCCATTTATGGCAACGTGGATGCCGCTAGAGACCATCATTCTAAGGAAATTATCACAGAAACAGAAATCTGAACGCTGCATGTTCTCACTCATTAGTGGGTACTAAATACTGGGTGACATGGGCATTAGGATGGGAACAACAGACACTGGACACTGCTAAAAAAAGGAGGGAGGGGGGATGTAAGGAATACAAAACCACCCACTGGGTGCCATGCTCACTACTGCAGGGGGAAGCAGGTGGGCTTATCACAATTCCAAACCCTTGCCCTCACACAACATACCTAATGTAACAAATTACCACATGCATGCCGATTCTAATTTTTTTAAAAAATCAACATTTAATCAAATAAAAGCTGATTCTATAATTTATATAAAAAAGCAAAGGACCTGTAATGGCCAAAATGATGTTCAAGGACACCAAAACTGGAAGATTTACACCACTTGATTTCAAAACTTACTATGAAGCTACAGTGTGCCTTCTGCCCCCTTTTCTTTAAGAAAGCAGGAAAAGGACAACTGTGAAAAGAGGAGAGGGAATGAGGAACCAACATAACATGTAAACTGCAAAGTGTTTTCAGGCAGATCAATTTTAGGAGAGTACAAAGAGAAGCAGAGGAACTAAGACTGCCTCCCTTAAAACTACAATGTTTACATCTTGGATGTCTTCTAGCTGTGCCACTCAGCTAAGAGACTGCAGATCTAGCAACCCCAACCTCCCTGGAGTCCTTACAGTCTGGGTCTTTCCTCCCCATCTAGCCTTATCACCTGCCTCTCTTCACATAACTAATGACACTCTAATAATAGCCGACTACTTCCAGTCCCCTCAATACCATCCTACTGCTTGTCTTTGAGCTTTTCCTCATGGCCTCATACCCTGCCTTCAATGTCTTTCACCTTTTTCACCTACATAAGCCTCAGGGCTCAGGAGTTTTGCCTTCTAAGAGCTGTCTCTAACTTTCCTGTAGAACTAACTGTATTATCAGTTCTGCAATCGCATATCTTATATGATTTAACATGTCACTTACATTTTAACTTTCCAGACTGCAAGCTCCTTATGTAAAGTACACAAATAAATAATTTTGTTTTTTAATCTTGGTACACAATCTTTACTAACCAAATCCTAAAGAATACAAATAGTATATTTTCATATTCTCTAGATTTTTCAAAAGGCACAGGACAATATCCATATATCCAAGAACCATTTTGGAATAATTATAAGGGAACAGAAAAATAACAAACCAAAATGCTTTTCAAGTAACCTTTTAGGCCTAGGCCTATAACTTTGATTTTAAGATCAGTAAAAGATAACTAGGTTCTGATTCCTGACTTCCTGCTAAAATTAGTAAAACATATTTGTTTGACATACACTTTGACTCACCTTAACAGTACTGCAGTGCAAACCTTTGGCCATGAGAATATAAACCAAATCTCTTGTTAAACTGTCTTTAATTCCCAAGATAACACCACTATAGACAGAAGGTACTTCCCACTAAAAGCAATAAAAACACATAAATACACATACAAAGTCAAATCTAGTTAAGAATCTCTATAATCTTCAATCACATTTTAAAAATCATTTTGTAGAGAGATAGGAAAATGATAGTCATAATGATACAGTAATCACAACAAACATATTCACTACAATGCACCAGTAATAGTTAAATGGATTGATACTTTCTGAAGGATAACCTATAGAAAAAAACACATACAAAAGCTAAGAGTTTTATATGTATTAATTCAAGTGATCCTTACAACAGTACTGTGAAGTAGCTACTACTATTCCTATTTTAAAAATGAAAAAACGGAGACATCCAGAAGTTAAATAATTCATTCAAAATTATACAGTTAGTAAGTAAGTAATAAGTTGGGAATTCAGGGAGGCAGTTAGTCCAAGAACTCTCTCCTGTAACTATTATGCTATACTACTTCATCTTAAAATTAACACTAACGAACAGCCTCAATACTAAGGAAGCCCACCTAATGTTTAGAGCAATTTTTCATTACTCTGAACTTGTATGTTTAAACTCTATAAAATATACATGAATTTCTGGCAGCTTTTTAAATTACACCTTCAACAGAGCAACAGCATGCAGTGACTTAGAAGCACTGCCCAGTTGCTTTAATTTCTCCTTTATCTCTAGGTTACTTCCTTTGTATCTCTAAGCTACATTTCACTGAAATGGTGATTAAAAAGCTTTTTTTTTTCCTGAGTTGGAGTCTCAGTCTGTTGCCCAGGCTGAAGTACAGTGGCGTGCTCACGGCCACCACAGTCTTGACCTGCGGTGCTCAGGCGATCCTTCTGCCTCAGCCTTCCAAGTAGCTGGAACTACAGGTGTGTGCCACCAAACCCGGCTAATTTTTTATTGTAGAGAAGAGGTCTCGCTAAGTTACCCAGACCGGTCTCAAACACCTGGGTTTAGACAATCCTCTCGTCTCTGCCTCCCAAAGTGCTTGGATTATAGGCGTGAGCCACCGCACCTGGCTAAAACGCTATTTTCATTTGCACTTTCCATGCACAACAATTTTTAAGAAGATAAATTCAGAAACAGGTAAATACACTGGCTGGGAGGGGTGTGTGTGTTTTATTTTTTGGGACAGACTTCCCTCTGTTGCCCAATCTAGAGTGCAATGGCACAATCATAGCTCATTGGAGCCTCAAATTCCTGGGCTCAAGTGATCTGCTTCAATCTCCTGAACAGGTAGGACACACGCCACCACATCTGCTAATTTTTTTTAGAGATGTGGTCTCGCTATGTTGCCCAGGCTGGTCTCAAACTCCTGGCCTCCAGTAATTCTCCTGCATAGGCCTCTGAAAGTGCTTGGCTTACAAGTGTGAGACACTGTGCTCAGCCTACCTGGAAATTTTTAAAAGAACATCAAACCCAAAAATTTTCTATAAAAAAGTTTTAATGAACTAGTTCAAAGCTGCAGTTGCAGTTCAAGAGGGTATTTAAAAAGTCATCAAGTATGTAAAGTACACAAATATATGGCTCATGCCCATAATCCCAACATTTTGGGAGGCAGAGGCGAGAGGATTGCCTGAGTCCAAGGGTTCGAGATCAGCTTGGACAACATGGCGAGAACTCATCTCTACAATAAATCAAGAAATCAGCTGGATGTGGTGGCACATGGCTGTGGTCTCAGCTACTTGGAAGGCTGAAGCAGAAGGGTCACCTGAGCCCAGTAGGTCAAGGATGCGGTGGTTGTGAGCGTGCCACGGCACTCCAGGCTGGGCAACAGACTGAGACTCCGACTCAAAGAAAAAAAAAAATGGATGAAGTGAAGTAGCACAATTATAGCTCAACACAGACTCTATCTTCCAGGTTCAGATGTTCCATCTGCCTCAGGGTCCTGAGTAGCTAGAACTACAGGCCCATGCCTCCACATCTGGCTAATTTTTCTATTTTTGTAGACATGAGGTCTTTTAATATTGCCCAGGCTGGTCTCAAACTCCTAGCCTCAAGCAATCCTCCTCCTGCCTCAGTCTCCCAAAGTGCTAAGATTACGGAAGTGAGCCACTGCTCCTGGCCTACACTCATTTTTGATGCTACTGATTTAATAGTAACTTTATGGTTTTGATATTTTCTATTTTCTCTGTCAATGGATGTTAAAAGTAAAATAATGGTCACGTGAAAAGTCTTAAAACTGTTAAGTAGAGTAAGTCCTTATCACCAAAAAGTTCAACAAGCCAGGTATGGTGGCTCATGTCTGTAATCCCAGCACTTTGGGAGGCCAAGGCAAGAGGATTGCCTGAGTACAGGGGTTCAACCAGCCTGGGCAACATGGGAAGATCTCGTCTCCACAATATCAAAAAATTAGCTAGCCATGGTGGTGTGCACCTGTTGTCCCAGTTACTTGGAAGGCTGAGGTAGAAGGATCACCTGGGCCCAGCAGGTCAAGGCTGCGACAGCTATGATTATGCCATTGCACTCCACCCTGGGCAACAGTGAGAATCCAACACACACACACACACACAACACACACACGCAACAGTGAGAATCCAACACACACACACACACACACACACGTCAGGGAACAGCTTTTCTATTAAATCACCTCAGAAAACAAGGGTGACTTTTCTTACCTCTTCTTTTTGTGTGTGTGTGTTGGAGTCTCACTCTGCCACCCAGACTGGAGTGCAATGGCTGCTCCTGGCCACCGCAGCCTCGGCCTGCTGGGCTCTGGCGATCCTTCCGCCTCAGCCTTCCAAGTAGCTGGAACTACAGGTGCGCGCTACCACGCCTGGCTAATTTTTGATTTGTTATAGAGACGAGGTCTTGTCAAGTTGCCCAGGCGGGTCTCGAACCCGCGGGCTCAGGCAATTCAATCATCTCAGCCTCCCAAAGTGCTGGGATTTCAGGTTGAGCCACCAAGCCCGGCCCTTACCTCTTCTTGACAAAAGGTTTCTTACCTTATTAGACACTGTCCAGAATTGGCGTTCTGAAGTCATACCATGTAACTCAATTAAAATCTGTCTAATTCGCCAGGGATCCACTGACAATATAAGTTGATGTTCCAACTGGCCAATGTTGACACTTGCTGAGGCTAAGAAAGAAAAAAGGAAATTTCTAGTTTAATAATAATTTAATTCAAAAGTATATATAAACCTATGAATATGAGAATGACAGTTTACTGAAATTATGCTTATAACTATCATACCTATAAATTAAAGTACATTACATGTTAATGTTATCCTCATATAGAAAACCTAACACAATTTGTATATCTTCATTTAATATATAAATGCATTTTAAAAACAAAGAAAGCTGGGCTGGGTGGCTCAGCCTGTAATCCTGCGCCTTTGGGAGGCTGAGGTGAGTGGATTGCCTGAGCCCGCGGGTTCGAGACCCCCCTGGGCAGGCGAGACCTCATCTCTACAATAAATCAAAAATTAGCCGGGCATGGTAGCACGCGCCTGTAGTTCCAGCAACTCGGAAGGCTGAGCTGGAAGGATTGCCGGAGCCCAGCAGGTCGAGGCTGCGGTGGCCAGGAGCAGCCACTGCACTCCAGTCTGGGTGACAGTGAGACTCCAACTCAAAAATAAAAATAAATAAATAAATAAATAAATAAAAACAAAGAAAGAATAAAAATATAAACAAAAATAAAAATCAATAAATAGCTCATAAAAATACACTTATACATACAGATTCCTATTTTTGAATATAACATATTAACAAATGCATGTATAAAATGTTAATTTGGGGTAATAAACATTAAGAATGTGTTTTCTGAGAGAAAAGGAAAAATAAGAAGGCATGCTCTTCCAAGAGAACCAAAAGTGATCATTAAAATCCAATTACAGCTCAGCTATCAGATAGTCTTTAACAATGCATTTAAAGCATTTTGTATGAGTTAATGTTATTCTTTTCCTGTACAATTGGACATTCAACCAATTTAAATCTAGCGAGGGTCAGAGCAGCTAAATTTTGCTTTTGTTAAACCAACTGAATTTTGTCTCATCTATATTAAGCTTTGAAGCTTATGTTTGCTATTAATGAACAGCATTGTATTTTCTATTTATATTTGTAAATAAGGGCAAAAATGAAGAAAATAATAAAATAAATAAGGGAAAATAGCAATATTGCCAAAACCAAATGTTTACCTAACAGACAACTGCACAGTGCTAGAGACCGAAATGCAGGAAAGTTTGTCCTTTTTTTGGTCCCAGCAACCCTTACCACCTCTCTCCCCCTTTTTTGTTTTCACCTCCTCCAAGAACACACTAGCAGCAGTGCTGCTCTGGTCTATTTCCCCAGTTAAAATCTTTTATGTATCTAGGCCTAAATCATCACTTACCATAGGCTCAACAGAGTTCCAGCACTTAACTGCTTATAAAGAAATCGAACTATGGAAGACAGGTGAATTTCTACTAATTACCAGCATAAGTTATAAACTAAAACAAATAAGAGGAAACCCTCAAATACACATCAATGTTAATTTGGACAGAGGGGCAAAACATGCCAACATTTTAGCTGGCAAACTAGAGAGCTAACCTGGAATATCATAAAATGAAGTTACAGGTTTAATGCACAGATTTACTCTAGGGGATCTCTTCCTCATTTGATCAACAAGTAGCTTTCGTTCTTCATCTTTCAACAATGTAATGAAAAGCTCATGTGAAGAAATCATGAAAACATACTGCAGATCTTCCAACCCCAGACACACATTCCTAGATCAGTAAGAAATATTATAAAACAAAAAGTGTATAATTTAGTTTGGGAAAAACAATCATATCAACCATTATTAATAAGCCATTTAAAAAGTCATTATTTCATAAGTTACATAATATATTGAAAATGATTTTTAAATTTCCCTTTGGTCCTTATTTAAAATTGTGATGTCAATGTCATAGTATATTAAAAAAATAAGTTTAATCCTAAAGTCTCATGTGGCCACATAAATTTAAACTTAACGGTTCTTGAATCCAATTACCACTTTCTTATAAGATATGCAAGAAAAACACAAAAAGTAAAAAAAGAAATACTTTACTACCCACAGGACTAAGATCAAAGCTAAAAAATAAAAAAGAAAGGTACTTACTTCAGAAAAGCAGCCATGTTTCCTTTCAAAGAATCCGAAGCTTTTTCTAAATTTATTGATCTTGAACATACCTAGAAATTTGAGTAATTTTCATTTGATTATGGGCACTTTGAAAAATGGAGAATGCAGTTTGACAAGTTACATTTCTTTCTTTATTTTTTTGAGTCGGAGTCTCACTCTGCTGCCCAGGCTGGAGGCCAGTGGCACGCTCACGGCCACCGCACTCCATTCTGGGCAACAGAGTGAGACTCCAACTCAATAAATAAATAAATATAAAGCAAATTAATTCTACTGTTTCAGACACATACCAATCACAGATTTGGTTAAGGAATTTAAGAGATGAAATCAAGCTGGGTACGATGGCTCATTCCTGTAATCCCAACACTTTGGGAGGCCGAGGTAAGAGGATTACTTGAGCCCAATACTTCGAGACCAGCCTGGCCAACAAGGCAACATCTCACCTCTACAAAAAATTTAAAAAATTAACTGGGGCCAGTAGAGCATGCCTGTACTTGGGAGGCTGAGGTGGAAAGATCACCTGAGCCCAGGAGGTCGAGGCTGCAGTGATCATGCCAAAGCCCTCCAGCCTGAGTGACAGAGTGACTCTGTCTCAACAAAACAAAACAAACAAAAAAATGAATAAGTATCCATTATAGAGAGGGATTGGAATATGACTGTTTTAATAATTCCAGGTATTTACATGCAGCAAAGAATAACCTATTTAGCATATTACAGAGCTCTCAGAATTTATTAAATATGTTGTCAAATTAAATGGTGTGAGAAACTTCAGCTCCAGTCACAAAAGACTATTGTAATGGAACCAACCATGTTGTCCATCGACAGTGGACTGGATTTTTAAAAATGTGGTACATATACACAACGGAGTATTACACAACCATAAAGAAGAAAAAACACAGGGACTTTGCAACAACTTGGATGAATTTAGAGTCGATCACACTCAATGATCTATCACAGAAACAAAGAACAAAGTACCATATGTTCTCACTCATAAGCAGATCTTGAACGATTGAAATACTATAAGAAAGCAATTGGCAGTAGTGGGACCTGTCCAGGGAGGAGGGGTGGGATTGGCAGTTGAGGGAAAGTGCTAGGGGAGGGAGGGGCATACCTCATCAACAAGGGTACCTGCATAATCAATGTTTGCATACCTAACCCTGAATTGTAGCCCACATCTTTATAATAAAAAATAATAAGCCGAGCTTGGTGGCTCAGCCTGTAATCCTGCGCTTTGGGAGGACAAGGTGAGTGGATTGCCTGAGCCCGTGGGTTAGAGACCCACCTGGGCAACTTGGCGAGACCTCATCTCTACAATAAATCAAAAAATTAGCCAGGCATGATGGCTCATGCCTGTGGTTCCAGGTACTTCAGAGGCTGAGGCGGAAGGATCACCTGAGTCCAGCAGGCAGAGTTTGCAGTGGCCGTGAGCAGTGTGTCACTGCACTCCAGCCTAGGTGACACAGTAAGACCCTGAACTCAAAAATAAAAAATAAAAAAGTCCCCAACCTCCCAACCTCAGGAAATTGCCAAATACTCTCCATGTGAACACACACACACAACACAAAATGCTTACAGCAGTATTATTCACAATAGCCAAAAAGTAGAAACAACCTGGTCCATCAGCTGATGAATGGACACACAGAATTTAGTATGTTCATTCAGTGAGGTACTGGTCAACCATAAAAAGAAATGAAGTACAGACACATACAATATGAACCTTGAAAACACGCTAAGTGAAAGAAATCAGCTACAAAAGACCATCTATTTTATAATTTCATTTATATAAGATGTCCAGAATAGACAAATCTATAGCAATAGAAAGACTAATAATTGCCTGGAGTTGAGAGGATTGAGGGAAAATGACAGGTACATTCTAACGAATAAGAGGTTTCCATTGGGGTGAAGAAATGAAGCGATGGCTGCACAATTCTAGGAATACATTAAAAACCATTGACTTATATAGTTTAAATGGGTGAATTGTATGGTTTGTGAATTATACTTTGATGAAGCAGTTATAAAAAAGAAATTACCAACAGTATTTAAAAAGTACTATGTTCAAATGTCATTTTCTGATTAATAAGTCAACCTATCTGTATAAATTACATCTGATTATCTTGGAGTACATATAATATTTTTACATTCTAATAATTTTGCTCCACTATAAATTTCTAGTAAGTTTGCTGCCATGTATAAGGTATTTTATTATGCTAAGAAATATTTGAGTCTCTTTTCATAACAGATTATTCACATACACATACAGAAGGATAGATACAGAGGCTCAAGCCTGTAATCCTAGCACTCTTAGAGGTCAAGGCAGGAGGACTGATTGAGTTCAGAAGTTTGAGAACAAACTAGCCTGGCTAACACAAAGAGACCTTCCAATCTACAAAAAAAGAAGGCATAAATAAATCAAAAGCCATACTGTTCATGGATTATAATGTCCAATATTGTACATAAATCACTATCATAAAGGAAATGATTGATAAATTTGATATTAAAATTAAGTTTATATCAGCCGGGCTCGGTGGCTCAGCCTGTAATCCCGCGCTTTGGGAGGACGAGGTAAGTGGATTGCCTGAGCCTGCGGGTTCAAGACCCGCCTGGGCAACTTGGCGAGACCGCATTCTACAATAAATCGAAATATTAGCCGGGCGTGGTAGTGCGCGCCTGTAGTTCCAGCTACTTGGAAGGCTGAGAGGGAAGGATCGCCAGAGCCCAGCAGGTTGAGGCTGCGGTGGCCAGGAGCGGCCACTGCACTCCAGTCTGGGCGACAGAGTGAGACTCCAACTCAAAAAAAAAAAAAAAGACAATTTAATAGAAAAATTAGGCATGACACTTGAAATAGGTATCTCAAAAGATGAAATCTCTAAGAGCAAAAAATAAATGAATATCTGTAAAATTCCTTAGTAATAAGGGAAATGAAAATTAAAGCTTTAATAAGATACCATTATACAACTACCTCACAGGTAAATCTGACAATATCAGGTGCTGGAAAGGATACTAACAGATGAGAACACTCAAAAAAGTTGATGGTAAAAACCACTGTGATATTAAAAAGAAATGTTGCAGATATACTCTCCCTACATATGTAACACAGGTAAACTGATACATGTGTGCACTTACACATACATACAAGTTGACATTGCAAGCAGTAAAGACTATAAACAACACAAATGTCCATCATCATATAGTATACAGCCAAAAACTATAAAGAGCAAAATATCCACCACCATAAGAAAGAATAAATTGTGGCATGGTCTATATAATATTCGACTACCTTACAACAATGAAAAAAAACTGTATCTAACCACTTGAATAAATCTCACAAATATACTGTTTAGTGAAAGAAGATGAAGAATACATATTGCATTATTCAATTAATATGAAATTCAAAATATGCAAATTAAAGAAAACTCTTTAAGAACGCATACATAGCTGAGAACGGTGGAGCATGCTTGTAGTTCCAGCTACTTGGAAGGCTGAGGCAGAAGGATCGCCGGAGCCCAGCAGGTCGAGGCTGTGGTGACCATGAGCAAGTCACTGCACTCCAGCCTGGGCGACAGAGTGAGACTCCAACTCAAAAAAAAAAAAGTATGCATACAAAAGTAATACAACTATATAATCAGCAAGGAAATAAGTATCACAAAAGACAGAGAAGTGGTTGCCTCAAGGGGAGGCAAAGGTGGTAGATAAAGAGCATATGAATGGGGCCGGGCGCAGTGGCGCATAGCTGTAATCCCAGGAGTTTGAGACCAGCCTGGGCAATACTGCAAGACCTCGTTTCTGCAAAAAAATAAAAAAATTAGCTGAATGTGGTGGCATACACCTGTCATTCCCACTACTCAGGAGGCCCAGGAGATTAAGGCTGTGGTGAAGCATGGTAGTGCCAATGCACTCCAGCCTAGGTGACAGAGAGAGACTTTCACTCAAAAAAAAAAAGCAAAAGAAGGGCTTCTAGAGTGGCTGGCAATGCTGTATTGTGCTTTATGTATTTCTCTCAACGTCTGTTAAATTAAGCCTGTTAAGAAAGAGGTAGAAGCCGGGCTCGGTGGCTCAGCCTGTAATCCCTTGCTTGGGGAGGCTGAGGTGAGTGGATTGCCTGAGCCCGCGGGTTCGAGACCCACCTGGGCAACTTGACGAGACCTCATCTCTACAATAAAACAAAAATTAGCTGGGCGTGGTAGCGTGCACCTGTAGTTCCGGCTACTCGGAAGGCTGAGAAGGAAGGATCACCGAAGCCCAGCAGGTTGAGGCTATGGTGGCCGGGAGCGGACACTGCACTCCAGTCTGGGCGACAGAGTGAGACTCCAACTCAAAAAAAAAAGAGGTAGAGATTCTACAGCTCACATTAGAACAGAGGTATGATTTGGGATTTTTTTTTTTTTTTTTTTTTTTTTAGTTGGAGTCTCACTCTGTCGCCCAGACTGGAGTGCAGTGGCCGCTCCCGACCACCGCAGCCTCGACCTGCTGGGCTCCAGCGATCCTTCCACCTCAGCCTTCCAAGTAGCCAGAATTACAGGCACGCGCTTCCATGCCCGGCTGATTTTTTGATTTATTGTAGAGATGAGGTCTCACTGCCCAGGCGGGTCTCGAACCCGCGGGCTCAGGCAATCCACTCACCTCAGCCTCCCAAAGGCACGGGATTACAGGCTGAGCCACCGAGCCCGGCAGATTTGGGAATTTTTAATAAACAAGTGATTGAAGCTCTGGATGAAAATACAATCTGAGAAGAGAAGTATGAGCCAAAGACAAAAGTTCTGTAAACAAAAACACTAAAGGTAGAACAAAGCAGAAGTTATGAATCCCATATTGATGTAGAAGAAACACAGAGAACTAGAAAAAGAAGACAAGGCAGAAGAGTGCAGTCAGTCAACAGGGTCAACACTCAGCAACAGAAAGGCAAGACAGACAAAGACAGAAAAGAGGTACAGCGTTTGCAACTAAGAGGCCACCACTAAGCTGAAAGCAAAACCATAAATCAAAAGGGGAAAAAAATGTCTTACCTCAAGAAGAAAGTCTATTTTCTCTTTATTAGGTGTAAGAAATAGCTGGTTAAACTGAACACTAATTGCTCTACCTTCCAGTATATCGCGAACTGTGTTACAGGCACAGGCTTTAAAACAAATTTCATCCAGAGCTTCATTTCTGCAGAATATAAAAGCAGATCCACTAATGTGATTTTTACTATAAAAGAAAGGTGTGTATTACAAAACTATATTCGCAAGAATGAATCATTTATTCTTGAGAGGTAAGATTTTAGGATATTCACCTGTATGATGACCACATATGTACCTAACCCGAAATCATACCCCACATCTTTAAAATAAAAAAAAATTTTTTGAAGTTCAAAGCTTATTTATGAAAAAAAAAAAAAAGAGTTCAGGATATTCAATCAAACTAGTAAACATCAATAACAAATCGGGGAAAAAAATAGAACAGATTTTAAATTTATCAAGGGGCACTTTAGTTACATATTAGACAGCAGAATAGAATTTTGCTATGCGTAATTTTCCCCCATGCACTTTTAAACAAACCATATGAAGGAACATTAGAGTGGCTCCTCTAGCTATGTTAATTTCCCTCATATTAACAAAAGGAACAGGAATGTTACGATTTCATAGGTAATTTGGAGCTTTCTGATAAACCAGAATACACTTGCTCATTTATTCAAAGATCAAAAAGTAATTTTTCAACTTACTTACTTACCCCTGTTGAGCTTTCTGAAAGAGTTCTCTTAGTACTGATTGCCGAAACTGGACAGGTAAACTGAAGGTTAAATTATCTTCAATGAAAATCTGTATTACCTCCTAGAACACACATGTAAAGTTGCATCCATTTAAAAAAATCATGGCAGTTTGTTTCTATAGTGGAAAATACAAGTTGAAGAAAATCATAAAAATATCTTACTGGGAAAACCTCCTCTTTCTAAAATTCTAAAATTAAGCAGGGTGCAGTGGCTCACGCCTATAATCCCAGCACTGAGGGAGGCAGAGGTGAAAGGATTGCCTGAGCTCAGAGGTTCGAGACTAGCCTGGGTAATTTGGCGAGACCTCGTCTCTACAATAAATCAAACAATTAGCCAGGCATGGTGGCACGCACCTGTGGTGGAAGACTGAAGAAGGATTGCTAATAATATATTTAATATACAGACTTCAGATTCTGTAAACTAAAAGCTGTCCTAACAGCCAACGATCCCAACAGCTTAAAAAAAAAAAAAACCAAGAAATTAAAGCTATCTACCTATAATTTTAAAAGTTAAAAGTTTTGCTTACAGAATTTATTTAAAACGGGCAAACTCTATACCTTCAAGAAAAGATAATATCACTTAATGAACAAGCATCTACCCAGTGCTTTGCTTTAATTGTTTCTTTTTTTGTTTTGTTTTTTTGAGACAGTGTCTCACTGTATCATCCAGGTTGAAGAAGTGCAGTGGCACAATTATAGCTCACTGCAGCCTTGAACTCCTGGGCTTAAGGGATCTTCCTGTATTGGCATCCTGAGTAGCTAGGACTACAGGTGCACACCACCACACTCGGCTATTTTGGTTTAAATTTTTTTGTAGAGATGCAGTCTCACTATGTTGCCCAGACTGGTCTCAAAGTCCCAGACTGGCCTCCCAAAATGCCAAGATTATAGGTATGAGCCACCATGCCCAGACTGCCTTAGAATTTATACACTATAACTTCACACTGGATTTTCATAATAATCTTATGAGATTAGATAATTTTTTTTTTTTTTGAGTTGGAGTCTCACTCTGTCGCCCAGACTGGAGTGAAGTGGCTGCTCCTGGCCACTGCAGCCTTGACCTGCTGGGCTCCAGCAATCCTTCCGCCTCAGCCTTCCGAGTAGCCAGAATTACAGGCATGCGCTACCATGCCCGGCTGATTTTTTGATTTATTGTAGAGATGAGGTCTCACTGCCCAGGCGGGTCTCGAACCTGCGGGCTCAAGCAATCCTCTCACCTTAGCCTCCCAAAGGCGTGGGATTACAGGCTGAGCCACCGAGCCCGGCTGAGATTAGATAATTATTATCACTATGTTTTAGGCCTGTCTGACAGCTTAAATTACTTGCCCTAAATCACATAACTGAGCTGGGCTCGGTGGCTCATCCTGTAATCCCAGCACTTTGGGAGGCTGAGGTGAGGGGATTACATGAGCCCGTGGGTTCAAGACCCACCTGGGCAACTTGGCGAGACCTCATCTCTACAATAAATCAAAAAATGAGCCTGGCATGGTAGCGCACACCTGTAGTTCCGGCTACTTGGAAGGCTGAGGCAGAAGGATCGCTGGAGCCCAGCAGGTCGAGGCTGCGGTGGATGGGAGCGGCCACTGCACTCCAGTCTAGGTAACAGAATGAGACTCCAACACAAAAAAAAAAAAATCACATAACTGGTAAATTGGTGGTGCCAGGATTTGAACTCAGTTTTGTCTGGCTTCCAAAACTTTTCAACTACACCACTGTATCATCATACATCTTACCTGATAGTTGCCAGATCTCAAACAAATATGAACTTGACTGTATGGAGTCAATTGTTGAGATGTACTATCAGAAGAAGGTACAAGAACATCACATGCTTGACAATAGCCAGCTAACCGCTTCTCATCTATGGTACAATGAAGAGATAATGAACCTATCTGTAAAGTAAGAGGTATATGCCATTATCCATTAATGTAATATAAACAATAGCCTAGTATCCTTTAGCACATTTTAACAGTATTTAAAAAATGCTAGCCGGGCTCGGTGGCTCAGCCTGTAATCCCGCACCTTTGGGAGGCTGAGGTGAGTGGATTGAATGAGCTCACACGGGTTCGAGACCCGCCTGGACAACTTGGCGAGACCTCATCTATACAATAAATCAAAAATTAGCCGGGTGTGGTAGTGCGCGCCTGTAGTTCCAGCTACTTGAACGGCTGAGGCGGAAGGATCGCCAGAGCCCAGCAGGTCAAGGTTGTGGTGGCCGGGAACGGCCAGTGCACTCCAGTCTGGATGACAGAGTGAGATTCCAACTCAAAAAAAAAAAAAAAAAAAAGCTAATGAAAAATTCAAAATTGAAGGAAACATAAAAAAATGAAAGGGTAAAGGTTTAGAACAGAGGCCAACAAACTGTTGCTCAGAGGCCAAATCTAGCCTATGTTCTGTTTTTGTTTGTCCCTTGAGCTAAGAACAATTTTTAGTTTTGTAAACAACTCAAAGGGTTGTAAAGAAACACAAAAATAATATGCAACAGAGACTGATGTGGCCCACATAGCCTAAAATATTTACTCTAAGGCCCTTTACAAAGAAAGTTTGCTGAACCCTGGTTTAGAGCTGTTAGGCCAATATACAAAAAGTAGACATCATTATCACTCTAAGTAGGTATGACACGACATTAACAAAGAGCGAACACTGTTAAAAACAAGCTTAAACAGTTTAAAATACACACACTAGGCAGAGATTTAAAGGAGAGAGCAAAGAAAACTTGTAATCATCACTCAATTAGAAAGAATAGTAATGCTTCTACCAAAATGGAAAATTTTTTTAAAACACACATTTGAAAAAATAATGAGTTTTAAATTACTATACACGAAATGCTATGAAAAGAAATCTGATGAGTTGCCCGGGCAAAGTAAAACGGGGATTTCTAATGGGTCTAGCTAAAACAGATCTAAATTAAACCTGTAGGGCATTCAATAGATTTCTGGACTAAAGAAAGAGTAGGAATTTTTCTAAGCACCAGGCGTACAAAAACCTAGTTATGGGCTGGGCACGGTGGCTCAAGTCTGGAATCCCAGCACTTTGGGAGGTCAAGGCAAGAGGATTGCCTGAGTCCAAGGGTTCGAGACCAGCCTGGGCAACTTGGTGAGACCTCGTCTCTACAATTAAAAAAAAAAAAAAAAAAACTAGTCAGGTGTGATGGTGCATGCCTATAGTTCCAGCTACTTGGGAGGCTGAAGTGGAAGGACTGCCTGAGCCCAGCAGGTTGAGGCTGTGGTGGCCATGATCGTGCCACTGCACTCCAGCCTGGATGACATAGTGAGACTCCAACTAAAAAAAAAAAAAAAAAAAAAAAAAGAAAAGAAAAAACCTAGTTACATACTTTAAAATTCAGTCATCTGAATTATAAAAAGAAAAACACAAACGATAAACACATTTTTCAAGTTTTACCCTTATTAGGAAGTAATGAAAGGCAAGTTTATAAACGATACTATAGTTCACCCAACAAATTAGCAAAAAAAAAAAAAAATTCCTTATTAAAACACTTGCTGCTGGCCGGGTGAGATGGCTCACACCTGTAATCCCAGCACTTTGGGAGGCAGAGGCAAGAGGACTGCCTGAGCCCCATGGCTTTGAGAGGCCTGGACAGCATGGCAAGACCTCGTCTCTACAATAAATTTTTTTAAAAACTAACTAGGTGTGGTGGTGCATGCCTGTAGTCCCAGCTACTTGGAAGGCTGAGGTGGAAGGATCACCTGAACCCAGCAGGTCAAGGCTGTGGTGGCTGTGAGTGTGCCAATGCACTCCAACCTGGGAGACAGAGTGAGACTTCAACTAAAAAAAAAAACAAAAAAACAAACCCCAAAAAACACTCACTGCTGATTGTAATACCAAGAAAAATGTACCTGGAAAGCAATTTGGTTTTATAAATTATAGCCTTTAAAAAATTAGCAACCACTGACATGGCCATTCTACTCATAGAAGTTTAACTTGAAGATACATAAAATCTGAACAAAAATTTTGGTTTAAAGACATAAATAATGCAACTTTACACAAAGAACGAACAACCTAAATGCCCAAACAGAAGGGAAATAAAGAAAATCAGAGTACATCCACATAACAGAACATTTGCCTAATCAAAAATTTAAACAAGATACAAATAGTATTTATAATGTAGTTTAACTGTATTAAAACATACAGAAAAAAATGGAAGAAAATATGTTAAAATTGTAAAAGTGGTTATTTCCATGTAGTATTATATCACAGATTTTTAAAAACCAATTTTTAGCTTTTGTGAACTTCCCAAATTTACCATAAATACACTGTTTTGAGTTGGAGTCGCACTCTGTTACCCAAGCTGGAGTGCAGTGGCACAATCACAGCTACTGCAGCCTTGACCTGCTGGGCTCAGGCAATCCTTTCTCCTTAGTTTTCCAAGTAGCTGAGACTACAGACGCATGCCACCACCCCCAGCTAATTTTTTGATTTATTATAGAGAGGCTGGTCTCGAACTCCTGGGCTCCAGCAACCCTCTGGATTATGTATACGACATGTATAGTTTCAAGGAACTGAATATTATGTAACTATTATGACTATTTACCTCTGCAATTAGTTCTTTTGTTCTAACAAACTTTTCTCTGGCATTTTCATAGACAGCTGAATTTGTAGAACCTTGCTGGAAGTATGCTGCACCCAAATCATAACACACCTGAAACAGCAATGAATACCAATTAATTTAACAATTTCTTACATACTTAAGAGTTGACAATTCAAAATTATCTTTATTTCAGGAAAACACATGAAAAAAGACATAGAAAAAGCATACTCGAATGAACAGTGAACACTGGAATCAATATCCTTAGTTATAAAGAGATAAATCAACTCTGACCAATCTTAGCTGAAAATTTTATTGGAAAGATTTCAGGTAGCCTACAGAATTATTGGGAAAGCCAAAGAATCAGGCTAGAAAACAAAAGGGCCACACAGAACAAAGGCCAAAACTGGTCTAGTAAAGACATCACTACAACCAATCTCAACACTAAATTCCACAGATTATATCACCTGCAGCCACCCGCACCAGACAAATTGAAAGCTCAGCTATACTTCTACAAGTTCTGTCCCTGGAAACTAGACTTTACTCTCACCACTGCTGCTACCCACCACCACAGTAGATTCTCCATCATCCCCAATTCTTTGATTTACTCGCTTCTGATTCACAGTCTAAAATAAGTGTGTTTACGTGTCTGTCAAACTTTTGTGACACACTTGCCCTCAAGCAGGATGAGGCTAAAGAAAGTCAGTATTTGGAGTGCTCACTTTCTTTTATAGGATGCAGACTCTGCCTTCCGCCAAGCCTCAAAAGGTATGAATATTTTCTAGAAGAGGGAAACAGATGCTGGGGAGCCCTCCCCCCCCAAAAGGGGGGATATACAAGTATCTATACTGTAACAGACTGGCTAGAGTAAACTGAGAAATTTAACAACCGTAAAATACTTTTCCAGATGTCTTTTTCTAAATGTGTATTTTTCCACAAACTTTCTTAGACTGATTCCCAGAATCATCTAGTGCAGAACTCAAAGAAGATCCAGATTACTTAGTTCAACTCAGCCCCTTTATGGATAAGAATACTAAGACCCAAAAAGTGATATGAAAAGCATTTAACCAGCCGGGCTCGGTGGCTCAGCCTGTAATCCTGCGCCTTTGGGAGGCTGAGGTGAGTGGATGGCCTGAGCCCGCGGGTTCGAGACCTGCCTGGGCAGTGAGACCTCATCTCAACAATAAATTAAAAAAAAAAAAAATCAGCCAGGCATGGTAGCGCATGCCTGTAATTCTGGAAGGCTGAGGCAGAAGAATCGCCGGAACCCAGCAGGTGAGGCTGCGGTGGCCGGAAGCGGCCACTGCACTCCAGTCTGGGCGACAGAGTGAGACTCCAACTCAAAAAAAAAGAAAAGAAAAGAAAAGAAAAGCATTTAACCAAGTAGTGGCAGAGCCCAGGCTTGAACCAGATCCCTAGCCTCTGAACACTACCTCAAGATTATTCTACACATGGCTGACAGATCAGTCTTCTTCATCTGTAAATTTTTCAATTATTCCCCAAACAAAAGAAAGTTCAAATTTCTTGGCTAGATCTGTAAGGATCTCAGAAGATCTGGCCTAGCTTCTCTGGCCAAACCTTTCTCCTGTGCTCTATTTTAATTACACCAGTCTTCTCAATTCCCCATTCATATCAGATACTAGAAATGAGTTTCATTCCACACCCATTATCTGAATTTATGTCAAAACAAGCTTAGCCAATGGATACTCATTCTTCTTCCAAATTCCTAAGCTGTAATAGTGTCTGCTACTCTTCAGGGAGCCACTCTTTACTAACATGGTTATGGATACTGTTCTGTCCTGTTCAACAAATCCTCAACCTCTACAACACAGCTTTGAACTACTTGGTCCACACTAAATATGTGGCTGGCTTGCATTCTAGAGAGCTCCTCCCATCTGGAGTAAAGGGGTGCTAAATGAGTAATAAATACACACAAATATGCATATATATTATGGTTCTATATAATCCTCCCTTCCAAGCAAAGACAGAGTATAAGATATCAAAAACATATTTTCCAGTATTACTAAAGTAACCAACTAGCCATTAAAACAAGTTGAAATTCTGTAGTTAAGAGGTGGTCAATACGTTAAAAAAAAAAAAGCTGTCCTGAACACTTGGTTTTATTGGGAAAAAACTTAAATTTTCTTTTGCATCTCAGGTAAATTTTAGCAACGTAAAGAATGTACTTTAAAATATTATCATGGGCCAGGTGCTTATAATCCCAGCACTTTGGGAGGCTGAGGCGAGAGGACTGCAGAACTCTTTGCCCAGGGTTCGAGATCAGCATGGGCAACACGGTGAGACCTTGTTGCTACAATAAATCAAAAAATTAGCTGGGTATGGTAGCACACCTGTAGTTCCCGCTACTTGGAAGGCTGAGGCTGGAGGATCGCCTTAGCCCAACAGGTCGAGGCTGCAGTGGCCAGGAGCGTGCCACTGCACTCCAGCCTGGGCAACAGAGTGAGACTCCAACTCTAAATAAATTAACAAACAAATTAATTAAATAAAATATTATCATGATAGAAATACTCATTACCACTGATTTGCCATTCACAAAAGAATTAAGAGACCGGGCACACTGGCTCACACCGGTAATCTCAGCACTTTGGGAGGCTGAGGAGAGAGGTCTGCCTGATTTCAGGAGTTCAAGACCACCTGGGCAACACGGCAAGACCTCATCTCTACAATAAATCAAAAAATCAGCTAGACATGGTGGCACATGCCTGTAGTCCCAGCTACTTGAAAGGCTTAGATGGAAGAATTGCCTAAGCCTAGCAGGTCAAGGCTGCAGCAGCTGTGATTGTGCCACTGCACTCCAGTCTGGGCAACAGAGTGAGATTCTGACTCAATAACTAATAATAATAATTTTTTTAAATAAAAAAATTAAAATCGAAAGTGAAAAGAAATTAGCCTGGGTCCAGTGGCTCACATCTGTAATCCCAGTACTTTAGTAGGCCAAGACGAGAGGATTGCTTGAGCCCAGAAGTTTGAGACTAGCCTGGGCAGTATAACAAGATCTTGTCTCTACAAAAAAATTTAAAAATTAGCTACTAAGGAGGCTGAGGCAGAAAGACACCTGCCTGGAAGGCTGAGGCTACAGTGACCCATGATTGTGCCATTACACTACAGCCTGGGTGACAGAGTAAGACTCAAAAAAAAAAAAAAAAAAAACAAGCAAACAAAAACAGGAATTGTCACTCAGCTATGTAACTTAAAAGAATATCTGATAAAGTTCACCTAGCACATAAAGGTGTTTTATAGTTTTTTTTCTTCTTTTAGGTCATTATCATCTATCATACTGTGAAAATCAGAAGTGGTACCAATAACTTCTAAACAGACTCTGAACATTATGAGATACTATAGTACCAGGAACTCTCCTATATACAGTTTCATCAACAACTTAAAAAAGTTAACAAGTTTCGATACCTCATTATCCCTACTCCTACAAGAAACTCCATTTCATCAGATCTTTAAAAAAATGATTACTTCCACCAGCTCTGGAACCAGCTAATCTGTAAAGGCATCTTTTCAATACTATCATAACTATTTCTGCACCTTTCCAGAACAGGAACTAGTGATGAAAAAAGTTGCGCCAACTCATACAGTTAACAAAAGAGAATATGGTTTAAAAGGCACAATCCTAGTAGCTCTCTTTAGGTAATCACTGAATACTTTAAAATTTCTATTATACTTAAGGTTCATTGCTTTCTAGCAAAGTAAGATATAGAATGCATAAAAAACAGACCTCAAAGAGTTTTCAACCTAGCAGGAAAAAAGAAAACAAAAACACACAAAATTTCTGGCAATAATCATCAACTAAAAGCTATCAAAGGAACTAGAACCCAGAGTTAGAGAAAACAGGCAAACTTAACATCTCTGAAAAGCTAGATATTTTCTCTTAGAGTCTAGAATTTTCAAAGTCTAGCACAATATTAATTTTGTTTTGGTCTGATTTCTAATAATATGAACGAACTGCAAATCAGTTACATACACACAGCATTCTCGGTATATAAACTGTCTCCTAAATACAATTGGGAAACTATTGCGAAGACAACAGAACACATGAAATTTCCCTTCCATTCCTAGTAATGAAGTGTCAAGTCTTAAAAAAACTTACAAATTAAATACAATGCAAACAAAGTCTTAATAGCATCTAAAGTCAAAATCAAAAAGAAAAGCAAGAAATAAATTCTTTTTTATTTTGAGTTGGAGTCTCACTCCATCGCCCAGGCTGGAGAGTGCAGTGGCACACTCACAGCTACCCCAGCATCGACCTGCTAGGCTCCGGCGATCCTTCCGCCTCAGTCTTCCAAGTAGCTGGAACTACAGGTATGTGATACCACACCCAGCTAATTTTTTTTATCTTATTGTAGAAATGAGGTACCACTACGTTGCCCAGTGTGGCCTTGAACCTGCTGGCTCAGGCAATCCTCTTGCCTCAGTCTCCCAAAGGGCTGGGATTACAGGAGCTCCATGCCCGGCCAAGAAATAAATTCTAATTAAAAATACATGGATGATGTCATAAAAGATTTTTCAAAAAGCTGCCATACATTGACTAAACACTGAAATACATACCTGGCACTGTATTTCCTCAGCTTTAATTTTCAATCCAGCAGTAGAACTCTCAGTTTCTCCATTTACCATGCCTGGTTCCATGGCCAATAAGTCCAGAGTTCTCATCGTGTGGACATAAAGATCCTTGTTTAATTTTAGGGCTGCCTCTAGTACCAAAATAGAATCAGCAGCTTGTTCTTTTAGCTACAAAAATTCAATAAGCAAATTAAAATACAGAAATAATCAGAAAAAGATAGAAATAGCAACTGACTATACAAACCAAAAAATATTTGCAAGATATTTACTAGCTTAGTACACATAATACTATTAAAACATATTTTAACACAGCAAGAGTACAATTAAACTTGTTAAAAATATGGGCTGGGCTTAGTGGCTCAGCCCGTAATCCCAGCACTTTGGGAGGCTGACGTAGGTGGATTGTTTTGAGTCCGCAGTTTGAGACTAGCCCGGGAAAGTTGGCGAGACCTCGTCTCTACAATCAATCAAAAATTAGCTGGGTGCAATAGCATGCACCTGTAGTTCCAGTTACTTGGAAGGCTAAGGCAGAAGGATCACTGGAGTCCAGCAGGTCGATGCTGGGGTGGTCGTGAGCTTGCCACTGCACTTTAGCCTGGGTGACAGAGTAAGACTCCAACTCAAAAAAAAAAAAAAAAAAGCGTGTACCTACTGTAAAACTAAAAAAATATAAAAAGCCAGAAAGATTGACATCGTTTTTCTACAGAAAAATAATGAAGTCAGGTCTAGTGGCTCATGCTTATGATCCCAGCACTTTGGGAGGTCAAGGCAGGAGGACTGCTTGAGCCCAAGAGTTCAAGATGAGCCTCTGCAACATAGCGAGACTTGGTCTCCACAAAAAAAAATTAGCCAGGTGTGGTGGCACATGCCTACAGCCCCAGCTACTCAGGAGGCTGAGGAGAAAGGATGACCTAAGCCCAGGAGGTTGAGGTTGCAGTAAGTCGTGATCATGCCAACTCCAGACTGGGAAACACAGTGAAACTCCAAATCAAAAAAAAAAGTTAATGAAGAAAAATTTTTTAAAGATTCACATTGCTCCACTTATTGATTCAAGAAATGTGTTTCAATGTGCCAGCCATTTTATTAAGCTCTAAATAACAAAAATAAAATGATGGCCGGGTGCAGTGGCTCAAGCCTGTAATCTCAGCACTTTGGGAGATCGCAGCAAGAGGATTGCCTGAGCCCAGGGGTTCGACACCAGTCTGGGCAACTTGGCAAGACCTCATCTCTACAATAAACCAAAAAATTAGCCGGACACGATGGCATGTCCCTGTAGTTCCAGCTACCAGGAAGGCTGAGGCTGAAGGATCACCTGAGCCAAGGAGGTCGAGGCTGGGGTAGCCATGAGCATGCCACTGCACTCCAGCCTGGGAGACAGAGCAAGACTCCAACTCAAAAAAAAAAAAAATGATGCAGGGTTTTTTGCTTCCACATTGAAAATACTAAGCATATTTGTTGAATACAGATAAAGATTGTTTCTTAACTTCCTTCTTCTCCCCAAGCCCTATACCTCACATGTTATCTGGAACACGACAGGTGTTAAATAATGACACAGATCATTTTAAAATTATAGAATCTCGTCGGGCTCTGTGGCTCAGCCTGTAGTCCTATGCCTTTGGGAGGCTGAGGTGAGTGGACTGCCAGAGCCCACGGGTTTAAGACCCGCCTGGGCAACTTGGCGAGACCTCATCTCTACAATAAATCAAAAAATTAGCCGGACGTGGTAGCGTGCGCCTGTAGTTCCAGCTACTTGGAAGGCTGAGGCAGAAGGATCATTGGAGCCCAGCAGGTCGAGGTTGCAGTGGCTGGGAGCATGCCATTGCACTCCAGTTTGGACGACAGAGTGAGACTTCAACTCAAAAAAAATAAAAATAAATAAAAATAAATAAAATTATAGAATCTCCCAGGTTTCTAATTTCATATTAAGTAGATCAATTAAAAAAAATAACTGCTGAAATTGTCTATAAAAATTTTTGGAAAATACAAAAGAATATAAAGACATCACCTATAAAATCAATTTCTCATATCTGCCAATGTATCATGAAGTAGTCAACAGAATCAGTGGTAGAACACTGTACCATCAGAGTTGAAAACCTGTATGATTTAGAATATTACCTATACTCTAAACAACTTAATGTGACTGCACTTAGACTTTGACAACTCTCATATACCTAAGATTAGAAGATGCATCTATACATGCTCTAAGGGAGTTCCAAAAATGTTAGTGTAATTGGTGCCAATACTTACCACTTTCAAAATGTTTTCTGTTAGTTCTTTTTCCTGTTGCATCTGATTCATACTAAAAGAGAAACGATTAAAAGGAGAGCATCAAAAGTTACTCTCAAGACTGAAAATTCAAAACTTAAAAGCATTATTCTTGAAAGTAAGATTCAATTAAAAGGGTTTTTGTTGTTTTTAGAGACAGGGTCTCACTGTCACCTAGGATGAAGTGAAGTGGCTTGATCACAGCTCACTGTGGTCTTGAACTCTGGGCTCAAGCTATCACACTGCCTCAGCCTCCCAAGCAGCTATGACTTATAGGCAAGCGTCACCCTGCCTGGCTAATTTTTTTTCCCTTTGGTGGAGATGGCGTCCCGCTATGTTCATCAGGCTGGTCTTGAATTTCTGGCCTCGAGCAATCCTTCCACCTCAGCCTCCCAAAGTGTTGGGATTACAGGCATGAGCCACCATGCCTTGCCTAAGTATTTTTTTTTTTTTTTTTTGAGTTGGAGTCTCACTCTGTCGCCCAGACTGGAGTGCAGTGGCCGCTCCCTGCAGCCTCGACCTGCTGGGCTCCGGCGATCCCTCCACTTCAGCCTTCCAAGTAGTTGGAATCACAGGCGCGTGCTACCACGCCCAGCTAATTTTTTATTTTATTGTAGAGATGAGGTCTCACCAAGTTGCCCAAGCGGGTCTCGAACCCGTGGGCTCAGGCAATCCACTCACCTCAGCATCCCAAAGTGCTGGGATTACAGGCTGAGCCACCGAGCCCGGCTGCCTAAGTATTTTTAATGCTATTTATTTTCCTGCTTAAAAAA
The DNA here is from genome assembly GCA_027257055.1 of Cephalopachus bancanus. Taxonomy (NCBI): domain Eukaryota; kingdom Metazoa; phylum Chordata; class Mammalia; order Primates; family Tarsiidae; genus Cephalopachus; species Cephalopachus bancanus. Next base: position 100,445 of record JAPVLO010000170.1, on the reverse strand, counting down.
AAAACAGCATCCCCAACTATTACAAGGCTCATTAATTCACCAATCCTTTTCATTTGCTTGTATTAAAAAAAAAAAAAAAAAAAAAAACCTCAACTTAAGAGTAAAACTTACTGACAACAAAAACTCATTTATACCAAATTATAAACTATACCCTCTAGCTCCAAGTTTGGGTAAACTGCCACCTGGAAATCAAAAATTAGGTTTAAAACTGCATTCTCCACTACCGTGGATTCAGTTGACTAGCATTAAAGAAAACAAAAAAAAGTAAATAACAAAAAAAATCTCCAGATATGATCAAACTTTTCTAATTACCTTTTGTACTCCTATTGGAGAGTATAGCTCCAATATTTATGCATATTAAAATAATTTCCCTACAGAAAAGAAATATATATATATATCTTTTTCAAGACAATTTAATTAAAGAAAATCCTAATACTTTCAGAAGAATGGCGAATTCCCAAAGCATGCCCCTTCTTATCAGAGCTCTATCTCTAGAGACTCCCTGGCTCTCCAGCCCCTCTAACTCCTCCACATGTACTTTCATGCAGGTCTTCTACCCTCCTACTTCTATGTCTTCTATAACGGGAGTTATTAAAAATTGCAAAACGTTTAAAAACCCTAATGAACAAAGCACGAGTAAGGATCATGTCTGCCAACTTACACACTTAACTGAGGGGGTCCAGGTTTTGCCTGTTTGACAGGAAAGCTACTTTGAACAATTGTCCTAATTGCCCTGAAGAAAAAACAGGAAAAAGAAAATTTAGTACATTTTAAATGTCACTTCGATGACTTCTTAGAAGATATGTGTAATAAATTATCTGAAGCTTTAACTGGCACATCATAAATACTTTATAAATCATCTACATTTTTGTTAGAATGCTCTTCATATGTGCAGTCACAAATTTTCTCCACCATCAGCCTCATAGTTCCCAAGATCCTTTAAGAGATCCCTGGAGAAGAAGGGGTCCCTTCAATGCATACCTGTGAAAGTCAGAGTGCAACAAAAGAGAGGTTGCCCAACACATTCTGGGTTTAGGAAAGACTTTACCATCTATTATAGAGAAGTATAGCCATGGCAGTAGTTGGAGGAAGAGTGGCCAGATCCATGTCCACATGCTTCGTCCCAGGAGGAACTTTACTGATGCAGAGCAGTTCGTTTAGTAGCATATTCAATACTGGAACAGACAAACTTAAAAAGAAGAAGCAAAAGGTACATGTTTACATAACTGCAAGAGAAGCACAAACTACCACTACACAATTCCATATCTTCACTGAAAATAATTACGCTGGTAAGGGACCAAATCTTCAGGTTTACCTACCAAATTTGAAAAGATTTTTTAAATGTTTTATTATGAAAAAAATACAAACATACACAAAAGTAGACTGAATAATATAATGAACACCCACGTATTCATCATTCAGCATCAGTAATTGTCAACTGATGGCCAATTTTGTCTCATCTCTACTCTTATCCACTTCCTAAATCATTTCTTCCATAAATATTTCAGAACATATCTCCAAAGAATTAACTCTTAACATAATGATAATATTAATTTAACATCTAAAAAATGGAGATTTGCTTATTATCATCAAATATCCAATCAGTGTTCAATTTTCCAACTGCCTCATATATGCCATACCTCTTTGTACACATTGGTATGTTTGATATGTCTTCAGTCTATTAATGATTAAGTTCCCCTCAGATTAAAGAAGTTTTTTTAAAAATAATTCTAATATTTAGTGCTGGAGCATGTACGTTTTTTAAAAAACAGGGCTTTGGTCAAGCACAAGTGGCTTACACATGTAATCCCAGATATAATCCCCTTTGGAGGCCATGGCGGGAGAACTGCTTGAGCCCAGGAGTTTGAGACTAGCCTCGGCAACATAGCAACACTCCGTCTCTACAAAAAAATAAAAAAACCTTAACTGGGCATGATGGTGCACACCTGTAGTCCCAGCTCCTCAAGAGGCTGAGGCAAGAAGACTGAGTACAGGAGGTCAAGCCTGCAGTGAGCCATGATAGTGCCACTGCACTCCAGTCTGGGGGACAGATTGAAACTACATCTCAAAAAAAGGGTGATTAGCCAGCCATGGTGACACATGCCTGTAGTTCCAGTTTCTTGGAAGGCTGAGGCAGAAGGACTGCCTGAGCCCAGCAGGTCAATGCTGCGGTGGCTGTGAGCGTGTCACCGTACTCCAGCCTGGGCGACAGGGTAAGACTTCGACTCAAAAAAAAATTAAAAAATAAAAACCACACAGGGTGGGTGGGGGGGAGGATTTGAATACTATTGGTGAATGCCTTCCTTTGGAGTTCAATCTGGTAATATGCATGTGTCTTTAAAAATGCTTATAGTACATGACCCATCAAGTTAAGAATCTATCCTAAGGATATAATTCAAAATATAAAGTTTATAAGCAAAGATATTTAATGTCTTGTGATTTATAATAGTGAAAAACTGGAAATAAACTAAATGGCTGTCAATGGAAAAATAGGTAACAAATTATCCATATAATGAAATCATATCCAAAAAATAAAAATAGGGAAATATTCACGATATTCTGTTAGGTGAAAAAGACAGAAATCAAAACAGTGTATGGAGTATGATTACAACTATGTGTAAAACTATAAGGAGAAAGCTGGGCTTGGTGGCTCAGCCTGTAATCCCGCGCTTTGGGAGGCTGAGGTGAGTGGATTGCCTGAGCCCGCGGGTTCGAGACCCGCCCAGGCAACTTGGCGAGACCTCATCTCTACAATAAATCAAAAAATTAGCCAGGCATGGTAGTGCACGCCTGTAGTTCCAGCTACTTGGAAGGCTGAGGCGGAAGGATCACCGGAGCCCAGCAGGTCGAGGCTGCAGTGGGCCGGGAGTGTGCCACTGCACTCCAGTCTGGGCAACAGAGACTCCAACTCAAAAAAAAAAAAAAAAAAACTATAGGGAGAAAAAGAACAAAAAGCACACAAAAATGTTAAAAGAAATACTTCTCTTTCCTCCTTAAACCTTTCCTATTTTCTGAATTTTTCCCTATTTCCTATAAGGTATTTCTTTTTAAATTATTAGGGAAAGGAAATGAAACAAACAACTTTCTAACCACAGCCTTGAAAGTATGTATTTTTAAACATAAAAGTACTGATTCTAACCACCTATTTTAATAGTGTGGGAGACAAAAACTGATTTATGACCCATAAAATTAACTGAATTTTTGATAGCAAATCATCCATAATATTATAAAACACCATCATTAATTTTGATTCATTTTCTTCAGATATATATTTTATATATCTGAATACATAAAATATTTGTATTTCAATTTAATTGACAAATTTAAAAGTTTAGGTGTGTATTTTCTCTAGTTACCATATCAAAAATAATAATTTGCATCATACTGATAGCAAAAATAATAATTTGCATCATTACTGATAGCATCAAGTTTATAGTTAAAGAATAATTTAAATTCATTCAACATTCAAATACTTTCTTGTATCTTTTAAAAAATACTTGCATATTTTACCAAGAATACACTGAAAAATAACTTTTCATTTTAACAGCCAATATCTTAAAACCATAAATAAAAATAAATCAAGATCATCTAAACAGTACTTCAAATAAAATTTCACTTAAATCTTGCATACCTTTTTTCTAATATGTCCAAGTCCCACTTCAAATGTGCAGCAACTTTAAGAGCAAGTAGTTTTAAGATACGATTCCTCTTGTTATCAGGTGGAGGCTGAACCTGGTTTTGTTCATTAACTGAAGGTTTGGAAGCCTGTTCCAAAAACTGAACTATAAGTTGAACCGGTGCAGGATCTAGGATTTAAAAGAAAATAAATTCTTACATGCAAGTTTTAATTATGAAGATGCAAACAGATTCACTATTGGTTTGGACACAAAAGGAATCCAAACAGCTATGCAGTTATAATGACCAAGGAATATCATACGTAAGAAGTGTGCTTGGGGGCCAAAGGGTAAGATTAGGAAGCATGGTAATGAGAAGGGATAAGAGACTAGAAGAAAGTACTTCACAGAGTAGATCATGTAATAGATTCTCATTTCAGCAAATAACCAATGTCCATTACAGGAAAGAGACACAGGCATTAGAACTACTGCTTTGAAACTAACTAGGGAGACCTCCGCCAAGAGCTCCTGTTTCCTCCAATGCATACTAATGATTGATAGTATAGACAGATAGTTACTATTTCCCAATCATAGGGTATGATTACAACTTTAAAACTATAGGGAGAAAAAGAACAAAAAGCAAACAAAAATGTTAAAAAAACAAAACAAGAAAAACTTCTCTCCCTAATCCTTTCCTATTTTCTTAATTTTTCCTAATTTCCCATAAAGTATTTAGATACTATCTCCTGTTTCCTCCTACCTCACAGGATTATGATGACGACTGAATTAACCCTTTGCACTCAGAGACATCTTGCGAATCACCTACCAGCAACATGACCACACTTTATAAAACAGTGAAAAATGAATTACTTATTAAATAGCATGGCATTGGAATCAATTATTTTATTGTAATGATATTTGGCTTATAATGAAATTTTGGACATTGAAGAACTTATGACCAAAAAAACCCAAAATTTTATATCTTATATTTTTCTTTTTTGTGTGTGTCAGTCTCACTGTCACCCAGGCTGGAGTGCAGTGGCATGCTCATGGCCATTGCTGCCTCGACCTGCTGGACTTAGGCAATCCTTCCACCTCAGTCTTCCAAGTAGCCAGAACTACAAGCATGTACCACCACACCCAGCTAATATTTTGATTTATTGTAGAGATGAAGTCTTGCCAAGTTACCCAGGCTGGTCTCAAACCCCTGGGCTCAGGCAATCCTCTCACCTCAGCCTCCCAAAGTGCTGGGATTATAGGCGTGAGCCACCGCACCCAGCCTTATATTTCTCTTTTAATTTTAAAGATGTGGGGTACAATTCAGGATTAGGTAATCAAGTCTTCATTGTAAAGGTAAAGTTTGGGAATCCCTTTGGTCCCCATTTCGTCTGGTTTGAAATCAGGTACCCTAATTGATGTTGTGTTATACCCCCCCAACAGTTTCCCACTGCTGCCAATCCCTTTCTTATAGTATTATAACTGTTCAAGGTCCGCATATAAGAGAGAACATGTGGTACTCAGTGCTTTGTTTCTGTGATCACGGAGTATTATAGACTCTAAATCCATCCAAGCTGCTACGAAGTTCAAATTTTGTCCTTCTTTACGGCTGCGTAATATTCCAACTTGTACATGTACCATAATTTTTATCCAGTCCACTTTCAATGGGCAGCGTGGTTGGTTCTATGTTTTTGCTATCGTGAATAATGTTATAATTTTCTGACTTGTGGTAACGTGAAATAGTCACTGACATGCACTGCAGGTTGATACATGTTGTGTAATAGTAATTTATTTGACATCTTCTGCCTGTTATTTTTCTATTCAAGCAGACAATGCAGTCTCATTTTCTTCCTCCCACATTAATAATATGTAACTTAAGCCGGGCTCAGTGGCTCAGCCTGTAATCCCAGCACTTTGGGAGGCTGAGGTGAGTGGATTGCCTGAGCCCGCAGGTTCGAGACCCGCCTGGGCAACTTGGCGAGGCCTCATCTCTACAATAAATAAAAAAAAACTAGCCGGGTTTGGTAGCATGCGCCTGTAGGTCCAGTTACTTGGAAGGCTGAGGCGGAAGGATCGCCGGAGCCCACCAGGTGGAGGCTGCAGTGGCCAGGAGCAGCCACTGCACTCCAGTCTGGGTGACAGAGTGAGATTCCAACTCAAAAAAAACCAAAAAAAAATATATATATATATATAATAATATGTAACTTAGCCGGGCTCGGTGGCTCAGCCTGTAATCCCAGCACTTTGGGAGGCTGAGGTGAGCAGATTGCCTGAGCCCGCGGGTTCGAGACCTGCCTGGGCAACTTGGCAAGACCTCATCTCTACAATAAATAAAAAACTAGCCAGGCTTGGTAGCGCACGCCTGTAGTTCCAGCTACTTGGAAGGCTGAGGCGGAAGGATTGCCGAAACCCAGCAGGTCGAGGCTGCGGTGGCCGGGAGCGGCCACTGCACTCTAGTCTGGGCGACAGAATGAGACTCTAATGCAAAAAAAAAAATGTAACTTATGGTCCAGTTCGTTGTCTGAAGATGATCTGAAAGGACACACTCGTAATTCCTGAAAACCACTCTCAACTGATCAATCAGAAGCTTGACAAATTTAAAATGGGACATGGTTTTTTCTTTTTAATGCTCAGTACTGTTTACAGGAGGTAATATCACATACTTCTAGTCCACAGAAGAATTTCCTCCATCATTTAAAAATTTTTCACAAAAAACTACATGTAGAAGCATATTGGTCTGCAAGTCCACACCACTCATATTTGCAGTATAATTTAGAATCATATGGGGATTTTTTTGACTGATACAATATTTTCACCACATAATGTCCCTGTGGTAGACCACTGCTGCATGATTCCACGTGCTGATAATTGTAACAATCCTTTTGTCCTTCCAAGCAAGAAGGGTAAGATTATTTTTTTCCTATATGCTACTGTTTTTTTCCTTAAAAGCTTTGGCTTTTTTTTTTTTTTTTTTTTTTTTGAGTTGGAGTCTCACTCTGTCGCCCAGACTGGAGTGCAGTGGCCGCTCCCGGCCACCACAGCCTCGAACTGCTGGGCTCCGGCGATCCTTCGGCCTCAGCCTTCCGAGTAGCTGGAACTACAGGAGTGCGCTACCACACCCGGCTCATTTTTGATTTATTGTAGACATGAGGTCTCGCCAAGTTGCCCAGGTGGGTCTCGAACCCGCGGGCTCAGGCTTTTTGATTTGTGCTGGTATTCCCTTTCGGTTGACTTTGTACCCGTAAGATGACATTTCATCTTTAGTAGCTCTTCACTCTTCCACTAGGTCAAAAACTAGTGTAATATCTGTCAGCAAAGGTGGTATCCTGCTACACTGGGAACTTGTCAGCAACATTGTAAAAGCACTTCACACATTATCTTTCTCTGTAATGCCAGCTGATTATTTTTCACGTATATCTCAGTATATATTCCATCCGTTTATTTGCTTTTGGAAATAAAGAGATTGCTGGTGATTATACAGGACAAACTTACGCAAGCACACATTTTTCAAATGTATGTTTTCTTGAAGTTCTCCAAGTTTTCTTGAAGTTTATGTTCCCAAGAGGAGACATCCAAGTGGTTTGCAAAATTTATAATGTCTCCTCAGAGGAGACATCCAAGTACAAAGGGTTAAATGTAAAGAATGTAAAGAATTAAGGACAGTGTCTGACACCCTGAAAGCACTTAACAAATGTCTGTCAAAAGGAATGACTTGGGCAGGGTACAGGTATACCTAACCCTGAATTGTACTCCATATATTTAAAATAAATAGATACAAAAATAAAATTGTGAACTCTAAAAAAAAAAGAAAAAAGGAATTAATTAAAAGGAATAATACAGGTGGCAAAACTGCCCAAGTACACAGTACACTAACTTCTTATACAGTAGCTTTCCATCAGTTAAGGCCAGTCTATTAGACTGAACAAGCCACAACTCGATTTGAATTTAGCAAAACGCTATTCAAAGAACTTACTTTTCCATGTGGGTACCTGTTTCCAGAAATGCCTGGCGTTTTCCTCCTCCTCCTCCAACGAAACTCATTTAACTGAGATATTAATCATTATCAATGCTACACAGTAACCATCTTGCAACTGTGCCGCAGTTTCCGCTTTCAAGGATTTTAATGTACAACCCAATTTTGGAATGCATATAATTCACTGTCAGTAAATCGCCTCACTGAGAAACAAAATAAATAAAAGTCTAAGAGAGCTATAATCAGTGTCAGAATCAGCTGATATCTCCCCATCTCCCAGAATTTAAACAGCCTGGGGTTCTGAAAAGAGAGAGTTCCAGCAAGCCTCCCTGACTCAAGCAACCACAAGATTCCCCCACCCTGCAGGCGCTAAAACCCCAAATAGGAAAAAGGACCACAGGGACGGGCTGACAGCGCCAAGCCCGCCCCTCCAGAGGTGAAAAGGCCTTTGTTTTGAGCTGCTCCTGGACCCTCCTCCGCGAGGCCCCAGCATGGGGAAGTTTAAGGCACAGCGAGGGGCGTCGGAGCCTCCCAGGCCACAGCCTCAGTGTCCCTGTCCCCCGCTGCAGGCGCCGTCCTTACCCGGGCAGGGCTTGCGCAGATGTTTCTCCAGCAGCGACTCCTCCAGCAGGAACTCAAACCAGCAGGTCTGCGGCGGGGTGCAGGGCCGGCTGGACGTGGCCGCCTCCCGGTCCGCCGCCTCCGCGCTCATCTTGCCCCCGCCGCCGCTACCCCCAGTGACGCTTCCCGACTCCAACCTGACACAAGGACGCGGGCCCCGGGGTGCGGTCTGCGGAATCGGCCGGGGGAGAGGCCGCACTCGGACCGTCCCGGAAACCCACACAACCCAAAATGGCGGCGCGCGCCAGCCAGAGCCGGGATCCTGGATCCGCCTCCGCCACGCCTCCGCCGCGCCTTGGGACCAATCGTTGCTCGGATTTTGGAGAGGGGACGTGGCTAACCTCAGGCCACGCCTTTTCCTGGTTGCCAGGGGAAACGGCTCCACCAGGTGCTGGGGCGTGGGTGGGCTTTCCTTCTGTCCTGAGTTCTTCAACGAGAAAATGAAGCAAGCTCATCTAGGGTTGCAACGGGCCTCAATATTTTCGAAGAAGACAGCGAACGCGACAGATCTAGTTGTGACACTGGCAAAATGAGTCTTCAGTGCTTTCAATTTCCCCATTTCTATTACTGAGATTTTCTCTCACCTAGATCTTCTCTGCAGGTACTCCCCATGTCGTGGGCACCAGCGTCCCTGCCCCGATTCTAAGTGAATGACAGCATACAGTGACATCCAGCTTTTCCGCGACTTCTCAGGTCTAGCTTTCAATACATAGAGCCTAATTAATCCTCTTGACATTCCCCTGGAGGTGCGTTAACGCCCATTTTACATGTACCTCCATTCTGCAATGTTCTTCTTTTTTTTATTTTTATTTTTTGAGTTGGAGTCTCACTCCGTCGCCCAGACTGGAGTGCAGTGGCCGCTCCCGGCCACCGCAGCCTCGACCTGCTGGGCTCCGGCGATCCTCGCCCCTCAGCCTTCCGAGTAGCTGGAACTACAAGGCGCGCGCTACCACGCCCAGCTACTTTTTGATTTGTGGTAGAGATGAGGTCTCGCCAAGTTGCCCAGACGGGTAACAAATAATTATAATGGGAAAAAGTGCAAATATTTATAGGTTATGAACTAATTAAGAATGCAAGCACGCCTATAATCCCAGCACTTAGGGAGGCCGAGGTGAGAGGATTGCCTGAGCCCATGGATTCAAGATCAACCCGAACCCATGGATTCGAGACCAACCTGGGCAACTTGGCAAGACCTCTTCTCTACAATAAATCAAAAAATTAGCGGAGCGTGGCGGTGCAAGCCTGTAGTCTCAGCTACTTGGAAAGCTGAAGTGGAAGGATCGCCTGAGCCCAGCAGGTAGAAGCTGCGGTGGCCATCAGCATGCCACTGCACTCCAGCCTGGAAGACAGAGTGAGACTCCAACTCAAAAAAAAAAAAAAAAAAGAAAAGAAAAGTTAAAAAGAAAGAGTGCAAGCTCTAGAGTTCAGCGGTCTAACACTTTGGATACACTACATAACCTCTCTGTACCTTAGTTTCTACATTTGTAAAGCAGGGATAATAATGTTGCCTAATCTTAGAGTTGATAAAGGAATTAAAAGACAGAACTAAAGGATAATACAATTATAGCTTGTGGTCTATTTCACAATGAAAAGGAAAATCTTTTAAAATAATTTTAGGAAAAATAAATGAAGATTTCTCCTCCATAAATGAAAGTAGATGGAATGCTTCAATAGCAGTGATGGCCTTGTTCTTCTGTTCCTGCCTCTCTCCAGCTCTTTCATTTTGGTGTACCCTCGGGTCCTGTTCTGAGTCTTTACCTCTTTGCAAAAACCATCCCTGGGTCACTCTCCCCCACCGTGTAATTCTCAGGCACACCTATTCTCCAGAACACTCAGTGACCACTGGAAATTTTCAATTCAACATCTCACAGGTGGTACATACCAAACATTTCAAAACGAATTTCAAACCTGTGCCTTAACCATTTCCTATACTGAGTTGAGAAATGATCTTATCATCTACTCTATCACTGGAGTAAGAAACAAGGGACCCATCTTTTCTCCCATTGCTTTTTATGCCAGGTGGGTGAATAAAACATGCCAGACCTTCCATAAGAATAACTATTAGCCGGGTATGGTGGCTCATGCTTATGATTCCAGCACTTTGGGAGGTGAAGATGAGAGGATTACCTGAACCCAGGGGTTCAAGACCAGCCTGGGCAACTTGGCAAGACCTCGTCTCTAAAATAAATCAGAAAATTAGCTGGGCATGGTGATGCACACCTGTAGTTCCTGCTACTTGGAAGGCCGAAGCAGAAGGATCACCTGAGCCCAGCATGTCAAGGTTGCAGTGGCCATGAGCGTGCTACTGCACTCCAGCCTGAACAACAGAGTGAGTCTCTGACACAAAATAAATACATAATTAAATACAAATTATATTAAAAAAATAACTATTTATCTCCTTATTGATTTAGACCCTCATGATTGTATTATCTAATACAAGGTTTCCAAAATGTGTGCTACAGAGCCAGGGGGCTTCCTTGGAGGCCTTTCAGTAGGAGAAAAGAACTCTGTGCACGTGTGTCTCTATGTGTACCTGGAGGGAGTATGCATACAGGGTTCTGGGTTGACCACCCCTATTCAGCCCTAGTTTATCTATTTTATACATTGGCTATCAGAAGCCTTCATTAATCAACAAATGTTGGAAATGGCTACTCTGGGCCAAGCACCATCCTCTAAGGATATAATGGTAAGTAAGATAGCAGACACGGTCCCTGTAATCACAGAGCTCATAGTATATTGGGAGAACAAGTCATTAAATACAAGTCATGGGGCCAGGCATAGTGGCTGATGCTTATAACTCCAGTACTTTGGGAGGCCAAGGTAAAAGGATTGCTTGAGCCCGGGAGTTCAAGACCAGCTTGGGCAACATAGCAAGACCTTGTCTCTATAAAAAAAAAAAAATTAAATTTTTAAAAAATACAAATCATGAAATTGTCAAGTTCCAACAAAGAGGAATTTAAAACCTGCTGCATTTACCACAGAGACAACCAAGTTTGGGAAATGAAGGGAAATGGAGGTGATGAGTTTGAAAGTGTTCAACTGAAATTTGAAGAATAAGTAGAAGCTACCTGAGGTGAAGAGTGACAGGCGGAGGTGTGGGGCAGGACTATGTGTGGGGAAAGGATTCAGTGCAGAATTTACAGTATTTGCATAGAGACCTGAGGAAGGAACTTAGCATGTTAGAGAAATCAAAGTAACTCTGATACAACCAGGCCATGGAAAGAAAGGAATAGAATGGTGTGGGAAAAAATGGAGGGCTCGGTGGCTCAGCCTGTAATCCCGCGCCTTTGGGAGGCTGAGGTGAGTGGATTGCCTGAGCCCGCGGGTTTGAGACCCGCCTGGGCAGCGAGACCTCATCTCTACAATAAATCAAAAAATTAGCCGGGCGTGGTAGCGCGCCTGTAATTTGGCTAATTTTTATTTTTATGTCAGTAGAGGCCAAGGTAGCTAAGGTCAAATAAGTCATGTTACCATTTGGAACTTTTTTTTTTTTTTTTTTACCTATTATGGTTGCAAGATGGCTGGGGCAGGGTAAAAGTGAAAAGGTTTAGCCAGTTCCAGAAACAATAGGAGACTAGTATACTGGAGTCCAGAGAGAGAAGAGGACAGGTGTAAGGACTGCTGGGCATGGTGGGGCAGGTCTGTAATCCCAGCACTTTGGGAGACGGAGGCAAGAGAATTGCCTGAGTCCAGGGGTTCAAGACCAGCCTGGGCAACTTGGCAAGCTCTCTTCTCTACAATAAATCAAAAAATTAGCTGGGCATGGTGGCGCACGACTGTGGAAGCTACTTGGAAGGCTGAGGCGGAAGGCTCACATGAGCCCACTAGGGCGACAGAGTGAGACCACTACTCAAAAAAAAAAAAGTGGGCGGGGGGACCAGGCACGGCAGCTCAAGTCTGCAATCCCAGCACTTTGGGTGGCTGAGGCGAGTGGATTGCCTGAGCCTAGGGATTCGAGATCAGCCTGGGCAACTTGGAAAGACCTCGTGTCTACAATAAATCAAAAAGTTAGCCAGCCTGGTAGCACATGCCTGTAGTTCCAGCTACTTGGAAGGCTGAGGTGAAAGGATCACCTGAGCCCAGCAAGATGAGGCTGCGGTGGCTGTGAGTGTGTCACCGCCACTGCACTCCAGCCTGGGTGACAGAGTGAGACTCCAACTCAAAAAAAAAAAAAAAAAAAAAAAAGGAGAGGGGGGCTAATTCTGCAGGGGCTATTCGTCATGGTGAGGATTTGAAACTTTATTCTAAGAATAATTGGAAGCCATTGGAAGGTTTCAAGGAGGGGAATAACACGATGAGATTGGTCTTTTTGTTTTTGAGACAGGGTCTCACTCTCTTGCACAGGCTGGAATGCAGTGGCACAATCCCAGTTTACTGCAGCCTTGACATCCTGGGCTCAAGAGATCCTCCTACCTCAGTCTCCCCGGTAACTGGGACCACAGGTGCGTGCCATCACATTTGGCTAATTTTTATTTTTATGCGTTTATTTTTATTTTTTTATAAAGACAAATTCTCACTATGTTGTCCAGGCTGGTGTTGAGCTCCTGGGCTCAAGCGATCCTCACATCTCAGCCTCTCAAAGTGGTAGGATTACAGATGTGTGCCATTGTACCTAGCCAGAATTGGTCTTTTGAATCGGTCACTATGACCCTCATATAGAGAATGCATTGGAGTACGTTAAGAGCGGAGGTAGGGTTAAGGGAGATTTTATTTCTTCATTTTCGTATTTGCCTTGCTTAATAGAAAAGATCGGAGCCGGGCTCGGTGGCTCAGCCTGTAATCCCGCGCCTTTGGGAGGCTGAGGTGAGTGGATTGCCTGAGCCCGCGGGTTTGAGACCCGCCTGGGCAGCGAGACCTCATCTCTACAATAAATCAAAAAATTAGCCGGGCGTGGTAGCGCGCCTGTAATTCCAGCTACTCGGAAGGCTGAGGCGGAAGGATCGCCGGAGCCCAGCAGGTCGAGGCTGCGGTGGCCGGGAGTGGCCACTGCACTTCAGTCTGGGCAACAGAGCGAGACTCCAACTCAAAAAAAAAAAAAAAAAAAAAAAGAAAAGAAAAGATCTGAATGTGTTTGGATATTGATGGTAAAGATACAGTCGAGAGAGAAAAGTTGAAAATACAAGAGTGTGAAATGATTTTTGAAGCCAGGATGCTGTTGGAAGGGGTGCGCCTTCCGCTGGAACAGGAGGAAGGGAAGCATCTGGACTGGGGAGGGTTTTTAGTTGGCGGGGGGAGCGGTGTCAAAGTCTCACTCTGTGGCCCAGGCTGGAGTGGCACGCCCTCAACCTGCTGGGTTCTAGCAATCCTTCTGCCTCAGCCTTCCAAGTAGCCGGAACTACCAGTGCACACTACCATGCCCAGCTAATTTTTTTTTAAATTGTAAAGACAAAGTCACGTCACTTTGCCCAGGCCATTCTCAAACCCCTGGGTTCAGGCAATATTCTCACCTCTGCCTCCCAAAGTGCTGGGATTACAGCCTTGAACCACCTAAATATTCTTAAAACTTCTCAGTTTTAATTTTTAATAGGGCAAATAGCATAAACAAAGGCTCTTTGGGGTGCTTAATAATTTTTAAGAGTGTAAAGGAATCCCGAGACAAAAAAGTTTGAGAAACTAATTTATTGAGGTATGCACATCAAAATCTTTTCCGTGTTTGGCTCTGAGGACATGGGTTAGGACAAGGACGAGTTAGCAGGAGAAGGGGAAGGTAAACGGGAGAAGGGGTCACAGGCACTTCAACTTTATTTTTGTATACATAAAAAAAGGATTTGAATGCTGGGCATTCAAATAAATGCAAATAAATAAATTCAAATAAATAAATTTGAATGCTGGTGCACACTTAAAATGCCATCACTCCAGGAATCCAAGGCAGGAGGATCGCTTGAGGCCAGGAGTTCGAGACCAGCCTGGGCAACATAGCCAGACCCCATCTCTACAAAAAATTTAAAATTAGGTAACCTCAAGATAGTATTTAAGTTTCTGTAACTCATTGAGAATTTGGGTCTTCATGCTGAAGGCTTCCATGTATACAAGTTAAATAAAATTGGTTTGCTTTCTCTCCTATTAAAAAAAATTAACTGTCTGAACCCCCAGAGTGTAACCATAGTGTGGTCTGGTTAAGTTGTTGCTTGAGCTATCCTGGAAAATAAAATTGTTTACCAATGTGGAAAAAAAAAAAACAACAACCAAGTGTGGTAGGCATGTACCTGTAGTCCCAGCTACCTGGGAGACTGAGCTGGGACGATTGCATGAGCCCGGGAGTTCGAGGTTACAGTGAACCATGTTCACACCACTGTGTTCCAGTCTGGGTGTCAGAGTGAGACCCTGTCTCAAAAAAGAAAAAAAGGGATTTGAGGCGAATATAGCAATATTAACATTTGTCTATTTTGGGTACATGATAAGAACAGATGTTTGTCATTTTTATATATTTCCTATTTTTAAATTCTCAAAAATATGTAAACAAAACATTATTCTTAAAAAGTGTAATATGGGCTAGATGCGTTGGCCCATGCCTGTAATCCCAGCACTTGGAGTAGGTCGAGGCTGGAGTATTGCTTGAGTCCAGCCTGGGCAACCTCACAAGACCTCATCTCTACAAAAAAATTTTAAAAATTAGCCAGACATGGTGGTGCATGTCTGAGTCCCAGCTACTTGGGATGCTGAGGCAGAATGATCGCCTAAGCCCAGAAGGTCGAGACTGCGGTGAGCCGTGGGCGTGCCACTGCACTCCATCCTGGGCCACTGCACTCCAGCCTGGGCAAGAGAGTGAGACTTTGACTTAAAAAACAAAAAAAGGTGTACAAATGTGTCGATGTTTTTAAAGTCCCTGATATGGCCTCAATGCTATGGGCTCACAGAAACAAACTATTTTGAAGCATCTGTTACATGCCATGACCCAGACCGGGTGCTTCATAGCCTCCTTGTCTCATGTAATCCTTCAACACCCTACAAAGTAAGTATATTATGATCACACTTTACCGCTGAAGAAACTGAGGATCAGAGAAGTTAAGCAACTTCCTTAAAGTCTCCCAACAAATGTTGGAGCCAGGATTTGACCCCTCATTAAAGCTTCATTATTATTGGACCCCTGTATGCTTGTGTTCTCCCAAAATTCATGAGTTGAAAACTTATCCCCAAGGTTAGGAGGTGGAGCCTTTCAAAAATGATTAGATCATGAGAGCAAGATCATCAGAGCAAGACCTACATAAAAAAATTATCAACATTTTATTGAAAGGTATTAAAGATCTAAACCAATAGAGGTAAACATTCTGCTTCTAGATAGATAGTCTCATTATTTTATTCCCAAATTCATCTGCAGATTCTGTGCAATTATAACAAAAATTCCATCCATTTTACGAGTTTGTGTGCTCTTGGTTTTTTGTTTGTGTTTTTAATAGTGGTAGACCCACAGAAGATTGTCAAGAATTGTAAAGAACTCTCACGTCCCCTTCACCCAGACATGTCTGTTGTTAATATTTTACCATACTTCCTCTCTCCCCTCTCTCCACAACCCCTCCCTACTTCCTTGGCTACTAGGTAGGGTGTCCAACTGTCTTAATCTATGTTGTGCCGCTATTACAGAATACTTGAGACTGGGTAATGTATAAAGAAAAGAAAGGTATTTCTCAGAATTTAGGAGGTTGCAAAGTCCAAGGTCAAGGCACCAGCAGGTTCTGGCTCTCGTTCTAAGATGTTGCCTTGTTGCTGTGTCCTCTGGAGAACTGCTGTGTCCACACATGGCAGAAAAGCTGAAGAGCAAGAGAGATGAGCCCACTCTTGCAAGCCCATAATTTTTTATTTTTTGAGTCAGAGTCTCGATCTGTTGCCCAGGCTGGAATGCAGCAGCACAATCACAGCCACTGCAGCCTCAACCTGCTGGACTCAGGTGATCCTTCCACCTCAGCCTTCCAAGTAACTAGGACTACAGGCAGACACCACCATGTCCGGCTAATTTTTTTGATTTATTGTAGAGACAAAGTCTCACCATAATGCCCAGGATGGTCTCAAATCCCTGGGCTCAGGCAGTCCCCTTGCCTCAGCCTCCCAAAGTGCTGAAATTACAGGCATGAGCCACCATGCCTGGCTGCAAGCCCCCCCCCCTTGAGTTGGAGTCTCATTCTGTTACCCAGGCTGGAGTGCAGTGGCATGCTTACGGCCATTGCAGCCTTGACCTACTGGGTTCAGGCGATCCTTCTACTTCAGCCAAGTAGCTGGAACAACAGGTGTGTGCCATCATGCCTGGCTAATTTTTTTATTTATTGTAGTGACAAGGTCTCTCCAAGTTGCTCGGGCTGGTCTCAAACCCTTGGTTTTGGGCAATCTTCCTACCTCAGCCTCCCAAAGTGCTGGGGTTACAGACATGAGCCACTGTGTCCGACCTCAAGCCCCTTTTATAGTGGCATTAATCCATCATGAGGGCAGAGTCCTCATGACCTAAACACTTACCAAAAGGTGCCACCCTCCAATACTGTTGCACTGGGGATTAAGTTTCCACCACATGAATTTTGGAGGGGACAAAAGCATTCAAACCATAGCACCAACTCATCCTGACTTGACCAGGATTATCTCAATTTTACTTTATCTTTCTGAATCGAGGTCTTACTCTGTCACCCAGACTGGAGTATAGTTGCTTGATCACAGCTCACCATAGCCTCACCCTTTCAGGCTCAGGCAATCCTGAAATAGCTGGGACTACAGGAATGTGCCACCATGCCTGGCTAATTCTGGAGGGCTTTTTTGTAGACCTGAGGGGTCTTGCTATGTTACCCTAGCTGGTCTCAAACCCCAGGGCTCAAGCAATCCTCCTGCTTTGGCCTCCCAAAGTGCTGGGAGTATAGGCATGAGCCACTGCGTTTGGCCTGTCTCAACTTTAAAGCTGAAAGCCCTCTATCCCAGTAACCCCTCAGCTCGGGGCAGACCCTAACACCAGACATGCTGCCCATGCAACCACACACCCCTACCTTTGTCCCCAGCTGCTTCCATGCTGGTGCCAACATCTCCACTTGGAATGGAAGATGGGAAGGGAAGATCCTAGTTAATGATTAATTAGACAGATGGCCTGAAAGATATCACAAGGCCTGAAAGGTTCTAGAGGGCTTAACTCTAGGGCAAGGAAATACAAGGCAGGGGGAGCAAAAAAACCTGGGATTTTTGTTGGAGGGTGGGCCCTTTGTAGTATGAGCTACCCCTACTTGGTAAGTAGGAACCCATGGGCAGCAGTACCAGCTAGCATTGCTGTGAGAGGCTGCATTCGGTTTCAGTTAATTCTTTTGTTTGTTTATTTGTTTTGAGATTCTTTCAGCGCATTTGCCCATTTCATGATGGGTAATTTAGGAGGGCACCTGCCCACATTGTGCTGAAGGTTCAGCAGTTTTTGACCAAAAAACGGCATGGTCTCTGTGCCCCACCCTCTCTATGCACCTAATCTCGTCCTGAGTGACTTTTTTTGTTTTCCCAAATGAAAAACATCCTCAAAGGGAAATGTTCTGCTGATGCAGAAGCAGTGAAACAAAAAAAAGGCAGAAGCACTAAAAGGCATCAAAATGGATGAGCTTAAGAACGGTTTTGAGCAGTGAAAAAAGCATCTCAATAGGTGTTTTGCATCAGACAGAGAGTTATTCGAAGGTGACTGAAGTTTAAACATGTAAGAATAAATACACAATTTTTATAAGTACATTCCAGATTTTGGGGGGTCTCCCTCATATTCACGAATGAGATGGTACCAGATTTAGTCGCACCATAAGGGAAATTCTAGTGGACATTTTAATAATGATGATTATGTATTTGCAGAGCCCCTGGCAAGGTTCATATGCTGTATACATTTATAAATACTCAAGTTGAAGCTTATGTTTTATGTTGATAATATATTGCAGTATCTAGTCACATTCTCCTCCTCCTTCTTCATGATAATTAATTATTTTATCTTACCTCCTCTCAGCTTTTTTTTTTTTCTGGTAGGTTATAAACTTTTCCTCTCTGAAGTCTGAGTCTCCCCCACTGATTCCACCAGGTATAGGAAAAGAGAAGAGGGGAAGAGGAAAAGCAGAGATATTACTATTATACAGCCTAAGAATAAAGATTATTTGCATGAGTGGCCTCTGAGAACCACATAAATAAAAATCAATTTGAATTCAATTCATTTTTGTGATTTATTAAAAAAATGCAATCCAGGTATCCAAATAGGAAAAGAGGAAGTCAACTTATCCCTCTTTGCTGTTGATATGATCCTATACCTCAAAAATCCAAGAGAATCTGTCAAAAACTACTTGCATGAATAAAGGACTTTGGCAACATCTTGGGGTATGAAATAAATGTGAAAAAGATAGCTGCATTCTTTATACACCAATAACAAGCAGGCAGACAACCAAATAAAAAGCACAATCCTGTTCACAGTAGCCACACACACACACAAAAATACCTTGGCATCTTCCTAACTAGAGAAGTGAAAGACTCTTACAATGAAAACTACAAAATACTGCTCAAAGAAATCCAAGAAGACTCAGTAAAGAGAATCCAGTCTGGGTTAAAAAAAAAGAAAGAAAGAAAGAAAGAAAGAAAGAAAGAAAGAAAGAAAGAAAGAAAGAAAGAAAGAAAGAAACCCAAGAAGACACAAACAAATGGAGAAATAGTCCATGCTTATGGATAGGAAGAATCAACATTGTTAAGATGTCCATCCTACCAAAGGCAATCCACAGATTCAACCCAATACCCATTAAATCACCAACATCATTCTTCTTAGACCTGGAAAAGGTCTAAGATATTCATATGAAAACATAAATGACCACGAATAGCCAAAACAATCCTTAGCAAAAGAAACAAAGCAGGAGGTATCACACTTCCAGACTTCAAACTTTACTATAAGGCTACAGTAATCAAAACAGCCTGGTATTGATACAAGAAAAGGCATATAGACCAATGGAACAGGATAGAGATTCCTGAAGCAAAACCTCGGTTTCTCAACCAACTTATCTTCAACAAAGCCTCCACCACTAACCACTGGGGAGAGGAGAAGCTATTCAGTAAATGATGCTGGGAAACTGACTGACCACATGCAGGAGATTGAAACAGGACCCCTACCTATCACTATACACAAAAATCAACTCTAAATGGATCAAAGACCTAAACGTAAAGCCTCAACCTATAAGAACCTTAGAAAATGGCAGTAGACATCCTTATGGACATTGGAACTGGCAACCAATTCCTGATCAAAACCCCAAGTGCCCATGCCATTAAAGATAAGATAGACAAATGGGACCTCATCAAACTGAAAAACTTCTGCAAAGCAAAAGAAACCATCAAGAGAGTAGGAAAACAGCCCACAGAATGGGAAAAAATATTTGCCAACTGTATGTCTGACAAAGGCCTAACATTCAGTATCTACAAGGAACTCAAATGTGCCGAAAGGAAAAAAAAAAAAACAGCCCCATTAAAAAGTGGGCAAAAAGGCCGGCTCAGTGGCTCAGCCTATAATCCCACACTTTGGGAGGCCGAGGTGAGTGGATTGCCTGAGCCCACGGCTTCGAGACCCACCTGGGCAACTTGGCAAGACCGCATCTCTACAATAAATAAAAAATTAGCTGGGCATGGTAGCATGCACCTGTAGAGTTCTGGCTACTTGGAAGGCTGAGGTAGAAAGATCATTGGAGCCCAGCAGGTCAACACTGGGGTGGCCGTGGGTGTGCCACTGCACTCCAGCCTGGGCGACGGAGTGAGATTCCAACTCAAAAAAAAAAAAGAGCCAGGCTCGGTGGCTCAGCCTGTAATCCCACGCCTTTGGGAGGCTGAGGTGAGTGGATTGCCTGAGCCCACAGGTTTGAGACCCGCCTGGCAACTTGGCGAGACCTCATCGCTACAATAAATCAAAATGAGCCGGGCGTGGTAGCGCGCGCCTGTAATTCCAGCTACTTGGAAGGCTGAGGCGGAAGGATCGCCGGAGCCCAGCAGGTCGAGGCTGCGGTGGCCTGGAGTGGCCACTGCACTCCAGTCTGGGTGACAGAGTGAGACTCCAACTCAAAAAAAAAAAAAAAAGTGGACAAAAGACATGAATAGACACTTCTCAGAAGAAGAGATACAGGCAGCCAACAGATACATGAAAAAGTACTCATCCTCATTAATCATCAGAGAAATGCAAATCAAAACCACATTGATATACCACTTAACCCCAGTAAGAATGGCCATCACTAATAAAACAAAAAACAACAGATGCTCTTAAGGATGCAGAGAAAAAGGAATGCTTCTATACTGCTGGTGGGACTGCAAACTTGTTCAACCTCTATGGAAAACAGTATGGCGATGTCTAAAAGAACTAGAAATTGACCTTCCACATGACCCAGCAATCCCCCTTCTGGGAATATCCCCGGAGGAACTTAAATCACTCTACGAAAAAGACACCTGCACATGCATGTTTATTGCACCACTATTCACAATAGCAAAAACGTGGATACAACCATGATGCTTATTGAAACTGGGTTGGGATAAAAAAATGTGTTACATATACACAATGGAATATTATGCAGCCATAAAGAAGGACAAGCATATGCAACTTGGATGGATATATACATGTATGTATTAACTGGTTGTGGTGGCACACATCTGTAGTTCCAGCTACTTGGAAGGCCAAGGTGGAAGGATCCTGAGCCCAGCAGGTTGAGGCTGCAGTGGCAGTGATCTTGCCACTGCACTCCTGTCAGGAGGACAGAGTAAGACTCTGACAAAAAATCCCCAAACCACTTTATTTGGAGGCGGGAGAAACGATGCTGAAAGATTACACTGCCATCTTGTGGCCTTTGGAGGTAGTGCCCATGTCCACCAGCGATACAAATCTGGATGGATCACCACTTCCTGATAATCGCCAGCATGGAAGAAGAAATGCGACATCAGGGTTGTGGTTGGAAGTAATCCATTCCTGCAACACCTGAATTACATCTACTTAGAGACTTCCAAAAACATATCTTTTGAGAGGTAATAAGTGAGTTTCTACAGTTATCAAACATTATTTCCTTACCCTTATAAACATTAACTTTCTCTGTGGCCATCCCTTCCTCCTTGACCAGGCAGGTGCCCTGTTATATGTGGCCACAGTAATGTCCATACCTGTCACAATACTCATCTCACCTTCTTGCAATGACCTTTCTAACAGTCTTGCTTCTCTGGTGGACTCCAAGACTTTGGAGGTAGGGGTGGGGAGAGCAGGACAGTGGTTACATTCTTTATCTAGGATAGTCCTTAATACATAGCAGGCACACAGTACATAATTGCTAAATAAATACATCGTTTTATTTATTTTATTTTATTTTTATTTTTTGAGTCAGAGCTTCACTCTGTCACCCAGGCTGGAGTGCAGTGCTCACGACCACCGCAGCCTCTACCTGCTGGTCTCAGGTCATCCTTCCGCCTCAGCCTTCCAAGTAGCCGGAACTATAGGCATGTGCCACCATGTCCAGTTAATTTCTTAAATTTATTGTAGAAATGAGGTTTCACCCAATTGACCAGGTGAAAAACAAAACAAACAAACAAACAAACAGCCTGGCACGGTGGCATGCACCTGTAGCCACAGCTACTTGGAAGGCTGAGGTGGAAGGATCACCTGAGCCAGAAGGTTGAAGCTGCTGTGAACCATGATTGTGACACTGCTCTCCGGCCTGGATGACAAGAGTGAAACCCCAACTCAAATAAATAAACAAATAAACAAACAAATAAATGAGAAATTATCTGGCCTACTTCATTTGATTGTAGGTCATACGATCTTCATTCCAGACTCCATCCCTAGAAGGAAGGAATGCTGCAGAAGGGCCAAGAAAAAATCTAGACAGACAGACCTTGCTGGGTGTTCCTAGTCTGTTAGCATTAGGTCATATACTTTGGCCCAACCATATTTCTACATGGCTGTTCATACTTTGTTGAACCTAAGCTTAAAAATAGACAGTTTTTCGGCTGGGCTCCTCAGCCTGTAATCCCAGCACTCTGGGAGGCCGATGCAAGTGGATTGCCTGAACCTGTGGGTTCAAGACCCGCCCGGGCAACTTGGCGAGACCTTGCCTCTACAATAAATCAAAAATTAGCTGGGCGTGGTAGCGCGTGCCTGTCGTTCCAGCTACTTGGAAGGCTGAGGCGGAAGGATCGCCAGAGTCCAGCAGGTCGAGGCTGCGGTGGCTGGGAGCGGCCACTGCACTCCAGTCTGGGCGACAGAGTGAGACTCCAACTCAAAAAACAAACAAACAAACAAAAAATGGACACTTTCCCTGTATCTCAGACTCCTCATTCTGAAGGTTCTTGCATCACGTATGAGCAAAGACATTTGTACAAGCCTTTTCTCCGACTAATCTGCCTTTTGCCAGTTGATTTTCTGTGAACATTTGGCGGGCAGAGGGGACGTTTTCCTTCTCCCCTACAAGCTCTTATAAGCAATGTCCATGTCTATCCAACTGTCTTTGTATTACCCATAGAGAGCACCTAGCTGAATGCATAACTGAATGTCAGCCTTATTTACCTAAGAAGGGAAACAGGTACGTGCTTATTGCACGATGGGGCCAGAGGTGAGTCTCCGAGGTCATTGCGCCTTCACCCAACAACCATTTTCCTTCATAATCCTCTGTACAATGACAGACAAGCTTTGTCAGAAACTGGGTCACACAGAAACCTCCATTTCTGCATTTCCAGTGTTCGTAGGGGAAGAGCACAGTCCTTCCAGCTGGCTGGTGGTCTGTCACTTCCATTCTGTCAGCTGGCTTCTGGAGAACAGAGAGTCACAGGAGCTTTCATTCTAGGTTCTCTTTGTTTTGTTTTGTTTGTGTTGGGGGTCTCACTCTATCACCCAGGCTGGAGTGCAGTGACACAATCATGACTCACCACTGCCTCAACTTCCTGGGCTCAGGTGATCCTTCTGCCTCAGCCTCTCAAGTAGCTGGGACTAAAGGTAGCCACCACCACATCCAGATAATTTTTTTATTTTTTGTAGAAATGAGGTCTCACTATGTTGCCCAGGCTGTTTTACTTCCAAATACTATACTTTTTTTTTTTTTTTTAGTAAGTCTTACTCTGTCGCCCAGGCTGAAGTGCAGTCACATGCTTATGGCCACTGCAACCTCGACCCCCTGGGCTCAGGCAATCCTTCTGCCTCAGCCTTCCAAATAGCTGGAACGCCAGGCATATGTCATCACACCCAGGTAATTTTTTGATTTATTATACAGATGAGATATCACCAAGTTGCCCAGGCTGGTCTTGAACCTGTGGGCTCAGGCAATCCTCTCACCTCAGCCTTCCAAAGTGCTGAGATTATAGGTGTGAGTCACTGTGCCCAGCAATGTACTATACTTTTATTTTTATTTATTTATTTATTTTTTTGAGTTGGAGTCTCACTCTGTCACCCAGACTAGAGTGCAGTGGCTGCTCCCGGCCACCGCAGCCTTGACCTGCTGGGCTCCAGCGATCCTTCCGCCTCAGCCTTCCAAGTAGCCAGAACTACAGGCGCGCACTACCATGCCTGGCTAGTTTTTGATTTATTGTAGAGACAAGGTCTCGCCAAGTTGCCTGGGTGGGTCTCGAACCCGCAGGCTCAGGCAATCCACTCGCCTCGGCCTCCCAAAGTGCTGGAATTACAGGCTGAGCCACCGAGCCCGGCCGTACTATACTTTTATACTAAAGGCTTAGAGCATAAAAAATCCCTTTGCATACAGATAAACATAACAAAAATTCAAAGTGTGTTTTTAGAATCAGATCCCAGAACTTTGCTGACATTTTCAGTAGGTAGAAAAACATTTGTTGTTGGGTGCAGTGGCTCGTGCTATAATCCCAGCACTTTGGGAGGCCGAGACGAGAGGATTGCCTGAGATCATGGGTTCAATACCAGCCTGGGCAACTTGGCAAGACCTCATCTCTACATTAAATCAAAAAAATTAGCCAGGTGTGGTGGCTCATGCCTGTAGTTCCAGTTACTTAAAAGGCTGAGATGGAAGGATCACCTGAGCCCAGCAGATTGAGGCTGCAGTGGCTGTGAGGACGTCACCGCTCTCCAGATGCGGTGGCAGAGTGAGACTCCGACTCCAAAAAACCAAGAAAAACATTGTCCTATTCATGCATCACCAGGACACCACAGGCCTTATTCACACTCTTCTGTTTCCCTATGCTGCTGACGTATTGTAATTGTCTGAGACTGATACCTGCTCTTGACAAGCAGCTGTCTTCATTCAATATCATGGCATAAGCCAAGTTTCCAAAGTCTTCTCCAGATAATTTCATAATTAGATGAGAATGTTTTGGAAAATAATGTGATTTCTTTAAGTAACATGCTCTTGGCTAGGCACAGTAGCTCAAGCCTATAATCCCAGGACTTTGGGAGGCCGAGGCAAGAGGATTGCCTGAGCCTGCGGGTTCAAGACCAGCCTGAGCAACATGGGCCTCGTCTCTACAATAAATTAAAAAATTAGCTGCATATGGTAGCGCATGTTTATAGTTCCTGCTACGTGGAAGGCTGAGGTGGAAGGATTGCCTGAGCACAGCAGGTTGAGGCTGCGGTGGCCAGGAACATGCCACTGCACTCCAGTCTAGGTGACAGAGTGAGACTCCAACTCAAAAAATAATAATAATAACCTGCTTTCAGACCACATACACACAAAATCAGAGAACAGAGATGTTTAAAGTATGGTCTGAAGGTTGGTGCCAGCCCCCGAAGTGTGACTGACTCGTCTACATCAAGATAAGTACTGGAATTGAGACTGTGAGGTCAGATATTTCTACAGCAATTTGACATTGTCATGACATGCAGATGAATGACCAGTGGCCTCCCCTAGGACAGCAGGGACAGAAGAGTTGGGTGCTGGGGAACTTGGGTGAAAAGTTTGACATGCAGCATGAGCTGTGATCTAGTCCTGAACAGTAGGACCACGTAACAGTCTGCAATGGACTGGAACATAAACACAAAACAAACAAAATATCTTCGCTATAGATATTTTGAGGAGCACTGTTCTAGAATGTATACGGAAGGAATTCTCAGCCACACGTAACAAAGTTCAAGTTAATTGCACCCAACAAACAAGATCCACAAAGGACCGCTAAGGGAAAAAAATAAGTCAATTTGTTGAATTCAATTTGTTGGCGAGACCCATCTCTGCAATAAATTGAAAATTGACCCAATTCTTTCATATACTTCTCTGGGAGCCACATCAGCTTGGTCTGGCAATTCTGGTGGAGAGAAAGGAAGAGGATGCCCTGCACGCCTTGCTTTCTCCACAGGTGCATGCATGCAAAAGAACTGTCAAGGAGCATGGCGCGGCAGGCTGAGGCCTAGCAACTGGCTATAATGCCCTGTGTGTCCACGACCATGGGAAACGCCATGTTCTTACTGTCCAGGGGCAGAGGTCTTCCATTTAGTCGTGCATGTAGCCTATAGTATGAGAGAAAAAATGCAGGGATTGAGATAAGGAGTCTCAGCCGGGCATGGTGGCGCACATCTGTAATCCCAGCACTTTGGGAGGCTGAGGTGGGAGGAGTGCTTGAGCCCAGGCGTTCAAGACCAGCCTAGGCAACATAGCAAGAACTCATCTCTACAAAAATAAAAATCAAACAATTAGCTGGGCATGACGATGCATACCTGTAGTCTCAGCTACTCAGGAGGCTGAGGTAGAGGCAGCAATGAGCCGTGATCGTGCCACTGCACTCCAGCCTGGGTGACACAGTGAGATTCCAGCACAAAAAAAAAAAACAAGATTCAGTGTTCTTGATTCAACAGATATGTATGCAAAACTGACCATGTCCAAGGGCACTTGCCACATGATATCAAGCTTCATGGAGACCCCAAAGAGACAGCAATCAAATCTGATCTTTTAAAAAAATAGTGTTGATTTTAAAATAGGTCTCCAAATTCATTAATATTCTTCCCTTTAAGAGATAAATCTTAATTCTCTTCTCCTTGAGTTTGAGCTGAATTTAGTGTCTAGTGAATAGACACTAAATGAATTAGACACAAGCCGGGCTCGGTGGCTCAGCCTGTAATCCCGCGCCTTTGGGAGGCTGAGGTGAGTGGATTGCCTGAGCCCGCGGTTCAAGACCCGCCTGGGCAGCGAGATCTCATCTCTATAATAAATAAAAAAATCAGTCGGGCGTGGTAGTACATGCCTGTAATTCCGGCTACACGGAAGGCTGAAGCGGAAGGATCGCCGGAGCCCAGCAGACGAGGCTGGCGGTGGCCGGGAGCGGCCGCTGCACTCCAGTCTGGGCGACCGAGTGAGACTCCAACTCAAAAAAAAAGAAAAAGAAAAAGAATTAGACACACATTAGACACTTCTTTTTTTTTTGAGTCAGTCTTACTCTGTCGCCCAGGCTGGAGCGCAGTGGCATACTCATAGCCACTGCAGCCTCGACCTACTGGACTCAGGTGATCCTTCTGCCTCAGCCTCCCAAGTAGCTGGAACTACAGGCATGCACCACCATGCCCAGCTAAGACACTTCTAATGAATAGAATATGGCAGAATTTGCTTTGCTGTCTCTTAGATTTTCACTCTGGAAGAAGCAAGATGACATGGCATGGAGGATGCTCAGCAGTCCTGAGAAGAGACCCACACAGTACGGGGCTGTGGCCTCCCCTAAACAGCCATGTGAGTGAGCCATTTGGGGAAAGCCCTGGTCAAGCTTCGGATGGCGGTTGTCTCTGCCAATGTGCTGACTGAAACTTCACAAGAGACCAGCAACACCCAGCTAAGCCACCTCAGATTCCCGAACTGTAGAAACTATGAGATCATGTTTATTTTTTTAAGCCACTAAGTTTCAGGGAAATTCATTACATAACCTCTAATACAAGTCATGTTAATTTGCTTTTTAGCTTTCCGGGAGAGGAAAATGAGATAAATCCATGTTAATTTAAAATGACAGGAAGACAGTTTTTCAGCATTATTGTATCCTCTCGGTCCAACAAATTGAAGAACAGAAGACCTGCAAGCATTTTGAAGACCTGATGAAAAACAAATGAGTCAACAAACAAAATACGATCAGCCGGGCACGGTAGCACATGCCTGTAATTCTGGCTACTTGGAAGGCTGAGGCGGAAGGATCGCCGGAGCCCAGCAGGTCGAGGCTGCGGTGGCCGGGAACGGCCACTGCATTCCAGTTTGGGCGACCGAGTGAGACTCCAACTCAAAAAACAAACAAAAACAAACAAACAAAAATACGCCTTACCAGGCGCCGTAGCTCATGCCTATAATCCCGGTGCTTTGGGAGGCCAAGGTGAGAGAATTGGCTGAGCCCATGGGTTCGAGACCAGCCTGGGCAATTTGGCGAGACCTCATCTCTACAATAAATCAAAAAATTAGCCAAACGTGGTGGCACGTGCCTGTAGTTTCAGCTACTTGGAAGGCTGGGGTGAAAGGATTACCTGAGCCCAGCAGTTCAAGGCTGTGGTGGCTATGAGTGTGCTACTGCCCTCCAGCCTGGGTGACTGAGTGAGACTCCAACTCAAAACAAAACAAAACAAAAACATGCCTTGACTCCACAACTTCACTCTCTAGCAAAATGTGATTTATCTTTAAAGAAAGGAATTTTTGCCAGTTGTAGTGGCTCATACCTGTAATCCCAGCACTTTGGGAGGCGAAGGTGAGAAGATTGCCTGAGCCCAGGGGTTCGAGACTAGTTGGGACCACTTGGCAAGGCAAGACCTCATCTCTACAATAAATCAAAAAATTAGCTGGTCATGGTGTCTTATGCCTGTAGTTCCAGCTACTTGAAAGGCTGAGGCAGAAGGATCGCCTAAGCACTGCAGGTCAAGGCTGCAGTGGCTGTGATCATTGTGCCACTGCACTTGCCACTGCCTGGGCAACAGAGTGAGACTCCAACTCAAAAGAAAAAAAAAAGAAAGTAATTTTCTCTCCAGCACTACAGAAATGTTTCGGATAATATGGAAACGGAGCACCTCAGAATCACAATGGTTTCACACACGTTTGAGAGTGGCATTGCAATGTCCCTACTCTTAATACCATGGAATGTTGAAAATCTAGGATGTTTTAAGTGGGGCAGTTAAGTCAGTCCCTGTTCTTTGAGGAAAGCAATGTACAAAAAAGCCTTTAGTAAAGCCCTGGGTGATGGAGTGGGCTCCCAGACTGACCAACTCAAAGGGAGAGAGATGCTTCTTAGCCTCACCCTGTTCCAGCACTACCCATCACTTTCACTCAACTTATGAAAATTAAGTGAGAAAAATATTTTCCCAATGACATTTCTAATTTTCCCCCTCACTTTGAGATAGAACCGTATTCATGACACAACTTTCTTAAACCGAGTGTACTCTGCTTGGGTAGATATAA
Organism: Cephalopachus bancanus; assembly: GCA_027257055.1. Lineage (NCBI taxonomy): Eukaryota > Metazoa > Chordata > Mammalia > Primates > Tarsiidae > Cephalopachus > Cephalopachus bancanus. The sequence goes on along the minus strand of JAPVLO010000170.1, from coordinate 71,955 downwards.
CTGAGTTAAAGGAGAGCCTCTTGGCCAGATGTGGTGGCTCACGCCTATAACCCCAGCACTTTGAGAGGCTGAGGTGAGAGGATTGCCTTAGCCCACAGGTTCGAGACTATCCTGGGCAACTTGACGAGACCTTGTCTCTACAATAAATAAAAAAATTAGCTGGGTGTGGTGGCACACATCTGTAGTCTCAACTACATGGAAGGCTGAGGTGATAGGATTGCCTGAGCCCAGCAGGTTGAGGCTATGTTGGCCATGAGCATGCCATTGCACTCCAGCCTGGCAACAGAGTGAGACTCCAACTTAAAAAAAAAAGGAGGATCACTTGCCACTGGACAGTTCTCTAGGTGGCCTTGGACTGTCCTAGTTCTTCCCTGTTTCTTGCTTGTAGTTCTTAAGAATAACTATCAGTGTACTGGATATGCAACATCCTGAGATAAGGAGGAACTGGTTCAAATAGCCCAGGCTCTAATCCTGTTCTCTTGGAACAGAGAGTCCTACAAGGCATTAGCCCAGTGATCACAGGCCTCTGGGGTATAAAACCCAGGGCAGTCTGCTTTCTGGAGTCCCTCGGCTGTGGTGCAGAAAAGACTTTATCCACCTGGGACAGCTTTTCTGAGCCTGGGGTGATTAACTTGCAATGGATCCTAGGCTTCTGCTGTCCCTTGCTGCCAATCAGTAAGTAATAGACCTGTTTCAGGGAACCTGTGTGTGAGAGCTCTGTCTCATTCTTGCAAGTGATAGAAATTGGCATAGCCCAAGGTGCAGTGGGTGAGGTGTTTAGAGCTCTCGCCTGGATTGGCCAGTGCACAGTGAACCTGCTTCAAACCTGCTATTTGCCAAAAGGTTGGTTTGGGGGATGAGAGTCATCGGGTATAAAGAACAGTTCATTGGTATCACTGGTCCACTGGCTCTCAAAGTGTCGTTCTAAACAAGTAGTATCAGAATCACCTGAGAACTTGCTAGAAATGCAAATTTTCAGACACTACCCCAAACCTACTGAAACAGAAAGTCTGGGCTTGGCACTCAACCAGCTGAGGTGTAACAAGGTGATGGTGATGCATGCTTGTGTTTAATGCAGATTAGAATCACTTGGAAAGCTTTTACAACTCATAATGCTCAGGCCACACCCTAAACCAACTAAGTCAGGTAGGACAGCGTCATTAGTATTTTTTTAATTCCCCAATTAATTCAATTTGCAGTCAAAGAAAACGAGAGCTGAGTCTAATCCAATATACATTCCACCATCTTCTGTCACTTTGCCTGGCTAGGTCAATTCTTCCTCTCTCCAGCCCTCTGTCTCATTTGAGGTCTTGCTCTGTCACCCAGGCTGGAGTGCAATGGTGTAATCATAACTCACTGCAACCTTGAAATCCTAGGCTCAAGCAATCTCCCTCCTCAGCCTCTCAAGCAGCCAACAAAACAAAACAAAACAGGCACACACCAACAGGCCTAGCTAATTTTCATATTTTATATAAAGACAGGGATCTTACTATAGTGACCAGGAGTTAGAGACCAGCATGGGCAACATAGCAAGACCCCCCCATCTCTAAAAATGTGATGTGTGCCTGTAATCCCAGTTACTCAGGAGAATGAGGCAGAATAATTGCTTGAGTTCAAGAGTTCGAGGCTGTGGTGAGAGCTATGATAGTGCCACTATACTCCAGCCTGGATGACAGAGAGACACCCTGTCTCTTAAAAAGTAAATAAATAGGCTTCATGTGGTAGCTCACGCCTGTAATTCCAGCACTTTGGGAAGCCAAGGCAGGAGTATTGCTTGTGCCCAGGAGTTTGCAAACAGCCTAGGCAACATAGTGAGACCTCGTCTCTACAAAAAATCAGAAAAATTAGAGCTGGGCATGGTGGTATGTGCCTGTAGTCCCAGCTACTTGGGAGGCTGAGGCGGAAGAATCACCTGAGCCCAGAATGTTGAGGCTGTGGTGAGCCGTGATGGTGCCACTACACTCCAGCCTGGATGACAGAGTGAGACCATGACTCCAAAAAAAAAAAAAGTAAACACATAAAAATTTTAAAATCAAGCTGGGCGTGGTGGCTCATGCCTGTAATTTCAGAACATTGGGAGCCAGAGGCGAGAGGATTACCTAAGCCCACAGACTTGAGACCAGCCTGGGAACATGGTGAGACCTAGTCTCTATAATAAATCAAAAAATTAGCTGGGTGTGGTGGCACATGCCTGTAGTTCCAGCTACTTGGAAGGCAGTAGGATCAGCTACTGAAAGCAGAAGGATCAGCTGAGCCCAGTAACTGGTTGAGGCTGCAGTGGCCATGAGTGTGCCACTGCACTCCAGCCTGGGTGACAGAGTGAGACTCCAACTAAAAAAAAAATAAATTAAATTAAAAATAAAAATTTGGCAACCTAATGTCAACAATATATATATATATACATAAATTTTTAAAATATCAATGTCTGCAAAATCCAGAGGTCTGGAGAGAACTGCCTGGTGACTTGCTGTTTACAGATTTACTCTTCTTCCTTCTGACAAGTGGTATAGGGGAAGGCAGATGACCTGGGCCTGGCAAGGGCTGTTTTCTCTTGTGCTTTTGCTGGGGCTATTGTGGAAGACATTTCCTCCTTTTCTGGAATTGTGAGCTATTGGTAGACAGCTCACTGTGGTGTGCAGAAAGCCTGACTAAGCACAAAGTCAGGTGGAGGAGACCAACTGAGAAATGGAGGAAGGGAGAGAGAAAGTCCTGCTAACACTGGTGGAACCTCTGGGACCACCCTTTCCTGCAGTCACCCATATTTCAGAATTCCCTATTACAAGTGCAGATACATTCTTTTTTTGAGAGCCAGTAGCAATCCTAAGCAGAAAGAGCAAAGCCGGGGGTATCACATTACCTGACTTCAAACCATGTTACAAGGCTGCAGTTACCAACACAGCATAATACTGGAACAAGAACAGACACATCCACCAATGGAACCAAATAGAGAATCCAGAAACAAACAAACCCAAATACCTGCAACCACTGGTCTTCAACAAAGCAGAGAAATTATAAATTGAAATAAGGATGACCTATTCAACAATGGTGCTGGGAAAATTGGGTAGCTACATGCAGAAAAATGAAACTTGATCCCTATTTCTCCCCATAAACAAAAATTAACTTAAGATGGATTGGAGACTTAAATGTTAGACCTGAAACCATAAAAATCCTAGAAGGAAACCTAGGCAAATAATTTATGGCTAAAGCCCTCAAAGCAAATGCAACTAAAACAAAAATAAATAAGTGGAACTTAATTAAACTAAAAGAAAAAGAACACACAAAAGAGCACAGCAAAAGAAATAACCAATAGAGCAAAAAGGCAGCCTACAGAATGAAAGAAGATATTCACAAACTACACACCTTACAAAGAACTAATATCCAGTCTACAAAGAACTCAGACAAATCAGCAAGAAAAAAACCCAAATAACCCTATTAAGAAATGGGCAGACTACATGAACAGACATCTCTCAAAAGAAGATATACAAATGGCCAACAAACATATGAAAAAATACTCAACATCACTCATTTAGGGAAATACAAATTAAAACCACTATGCAATAGTCAGAATGGTCATTATTAGAATGTCAAAAAACAGCCGGGCTCGGTGGCTCAGCCTGTAATCCCAGCACTTTGGGTGGCTGAGGTGAGTGGATTGCCTGAGCCCGTGGGTTCGAGACCTGCCTGGGCAACTTGGCGAGACTCATCTCTACAATAAATCAAAAAATGAGCCGGGCGTGGTAGTGCGCGCCTGTAGTTCCAGCTACTTGGAAGGCTGCGGTGGCCGGGAGCGGGCACTGCACTCCAGTCTGGGTGACAGAGTGAGACTCCAACTCAAAAAAAAAAATGTCAAAAAACAATAAATGCTGGTGTGGATGCGGTGAAAAGGGAACACATAAACTGTTGGTGGGAGTGTAAATTAGTTCAGTCTTTATGGAAAGTGGCATGGAGATTACTCAAAGAATTAAAAGTAGATCTACCAATTGATTCAACAATCCCCTACAAGGTATTTACCCTAAGGAACAGAGGTCGTTATATAATAAAGACACCTACACCCACAAGTAACCTGTTGTCACCCACATGTTCATCACAGCACAATTCACAATCCCAAAGATGTGGAATCAACTGATTAGTAGATAATGAAAACAGGGTATATATATTTCATGGAATACTACACAGCCATAAAAAGAATGAAATCAAGTCCTTTGCAGCAATACAGATGTAGCAGGAGATTATCATCCTAAGTAAACTGACTCAGAAGCAGAAAACCAAACACTGCATGTTCTCACTCATACATGGGAGATAAACAGTCACAAAGACGGAAATAATAGACACTGGGGACACTAAAAAGTGGGGAGGGGAGAGAGGTATTAGGGTTCAGAAACTACCTATGGGGCACAATGTTCACTGTTTGGGGAATGGGTCACCTGAGACCCAATCCCCACCACTTCACAATATGTCCATGTAACAAATACGCGTGTGTACCCCCCTGAATATAAAGTTAAACAACATTTTAAAAAATTCTTTTGACTCAAGCTAATTTGATCTGGGTTTCTGTGACTTGCAACCAAAGGTTCTCGACTAATAAATCTGTTCCTATACATCATGGAGCACTGGTAAGGTAGAAATACACGCAGGAGGAAACATGGCCCTTAGCATAGACTTTCTCATGTGGGGAGGAGGGGAAGCTCTGTATTTTTCTCCGTCACCTTGTAAAGGATGTAGGGCACTCCTATTCCTATGCTAATTTACCTGTTGCCTTTGACAGAACTATTAAAATCCAGCTTCTGAGTTTTTACCTGAGAACTGTGACAACAGGTTGCTTGTGATAAATACATGCCCCAGCCGTCTTGGGGTAACCTGAATTCCAACATGAAGGGTAGCTTGGTGTACTGACCCACCACTTCCAGTAACAGAGGAAGAAATCAAACATTTGCTTTTTTTTTTTTTTTTGAGTGGGAGTCTCACTCTGTCACCGAGGCTGGAGTGCTGATACGCTCACCACCACCCCAGTGTCAAAACACCCAAATTCTCAGACTACAGTTGTATCAGGGCTCTAGTGATCCTTCTGCCTCAGCCTTCCAAGTAGCCGGAAATACAGGTGCGTGTGCTACCATGCCTGGCTAATTTTTGATTTATTGTAGACATGAGGTCTCACCAAGTTGCCTGGGCTGGTCTTGACCCCGAGGGCTCAGGCAATCCACTCACTTCAGTCTCCCAAAGTGCTGGGATTACAGGCTGAGCTACCGAGCCTGGCCAACATTTGCTTTTTATTTATATTTTAACTCAATCAATGGCTTATTTATTTTTTAATAAGATGAAAACCTTAAGTTATAAAAGTGTAAAGAAATAAACATCTTTAATTTTTTATTTTATTTTAATTTTTGATTCAGGATCTCATTCTGTTGCCCAGGCTGGAGTGCAGGAGCACAATCATGGTTCACCGCAGCCTTGACCTCCTGGATTCACACACTCTTTCTGCCTCAGTCTCCTGAGTAGCTGGAACTACAGGCACATGCCACCACACCTGGCTAATGTTTTTATTTTTTTGTAGACAAGGTCTTGAGGTCTCGCTTATGTTGCCTAGGCTGGTCTCAAACTCCTGGGTTCAAGCGATCCTCCTGCCTCAGCCTCCCGAAGTGCTGGGATTATAGGTGTGAGCCATCACACCTGGCCCGTATCTTTACTTTAAATAAACCCACTCCAAACAAAAACACCGAAATTCTCAGACCACAGAGAATTGTATCAGGGCTCAACAACTCCCACAGAGCATTCAGTGAGAAAGCAGTGGCACCGACGGCCCCCTTTTCCACACTAGATATGTCACGGTTATTGGTTATTATTTATAAATGTCAGCATCAAGCCATAAATCAAAGAGCTGTTTGGCTACAGACGACTGCTACATTTTAAAGGCCAGAGCAGAAAAATGTACCAAAAATAGAGAAAACTCCTTCCTCAGAAACTCCTAGTCATCTTTCAGGACTCAGTCCCAAAGCTCCTTCTTCAGGGACCTTTACATATCCTGACAAGATTGTGTCTCGCTATCACACATGTATAAAATCCTGCATTTACTCCAGTACATTAACGGTGAGACTCACTCACATTTTATTTTATTTATTTATTTATTTATTTTGAGTTGGAGTCTCACTCTGTCGCCCAGAATGGAGTGTAGTGGCCACTCCCGGCCACCGCAGCCTCAACCTGCTGGGCTCTGGCGATCCTTTTGCCTCAGCCATCCAAGTAGCTGGAATTATAGGTATGCGCTACCATGCCTGGCTGATTTTTTTATTTATTGTAGAGATGAGGTCTCGCTACCCAGGCGGGTCTCAAACCCGCAGGCTCAGGCAATCCACTCACCTCAGCCTCCCAAAGGCACGGGATTACAGGCTGAGCCACGGAGCCCGGCTCACATTTTATTTTTATCATTCACTTTATCATCCTCTTCCTTGTCACCTCCCCTTAGACCATGAGCTCTCAAAGCCCAGTCACTTGAGGTCTTTCACTGCCCACTGTGCCCTGGCATCTAGGGTTGTGCCTGCTACAAACAGGTGCTGAATCAACAAGGAATGATAAATACACACTCCCTCTCCTCCTAAATGCCACTGTTGTCCTGGAAAAGATCTTCCAGTCTTTGAGCCATCCTGAACACGGGTATAACCTCGGCATTCATATATTTTTCTTTGCTCTGGTCTTCGGTTATTCTTTTTCATGGGACAGTAGAACTTGTTGTTGTGTTTTATGAATCAGTACCCAACTCCCCAAATAAGGTTTCATGTTACATAGAAAACTTAAAAACATGTTGTCCAAAACAGAAACCCACAGGCAGGGCCACGTGTTTGGAAGATTGCACTGTTAAATTAAGTTTAGTCCAAAGTGGTCTCCTTGCATATTCTGGGTTCGACCTAGAGGTTTCTGTGTACTCTTTTGCATGGTGAAGAGTAACCTAGTTGGATGTGTAAATAGACCGTAACCTACTCTTGTGACAATCCTAGTTTTGACCAATCAAAGGCAGCCAACTATTTACACCAGGTTCATATAAGATTAACACTGAGCTGTAACCAGTCTGGCTGTTCCTGGGTTTTGCTTCCATCTTCTGTAGGTCACTTTCCTTTTTCTGTCCGTAACATTTATTCCACCTCATGGCCACATTGGAGTGTCCCTGGGTCTACTCTGGTTCAGAAGGCTGCCTGATTGGCCAACCATTCTTTGCTCAATTAGACTCTGTTAAATTGAATTTGTCTTAACAGGATATATACTACTTCTTGGCATCTTTCTTGTGGAAGAGTTTAAATGCACACCCATATCTCAGACCTGTTTCAGATGGCCCAGCAGGTACCCCCTGGATGCCCACCCAACCAGCATCAGCCACGGCCCACCCCCCTGCACCTATTTTTGGGCCAAAGCTTGGAAAGGCACTCTCAGTACCCACACACTGCTCATACCCTCCACCTCGATTCCTCCCCATAGACCTTGAGAAGCGTTAGCCTTGAGAGGAGTCTTAGCTTTTGCTATTTTACCAGACAAAATGAGGGCCACAGGTGACATGTTTTTTGTTCAAGAGATGTCTTTTTGGAGAAAGACACTTCTGTGTCAGGTCTGATGCCTCTGATTACAGGGCTGAGGGGAGACCCCCCCCACTACCTGAAAACAAATTCAGCCCACAGGCTCCTGGGGAGAGAGATGGATAAGGCACCAATGATAAGTAAGGGGAAGGGAAGCTGAGAGGCCAGGGCGGGAGGATCACTTGAAACCAGGAGTTCAAGACCAGCCTGGACAACAAAGCAAAATTCCTGTCTCTAAAAAAATTTTTTAAAATTAGTCAGGCATGGTGGAATCTGCCTGTAGTCCCAGCTACTTGAGAGGCTGAGACAGGATTACTTGAACCAGGGAGTTCAAGGTTACAGTGAGCTATGATTACATTACTGCACTCCAGCCTGGGCAGCAGAGCGAGACCCTTTCAGGGGAAGGGGAGAAAAGAAAGAAAGAAAATGTAGGGGAGAAAAAGTAATGTTGTTTCCTCACCCACTGCAAGATATGGCTGGGGTTCATAAAACTTCAAGAACACGAATTTAAAGGAATCGTATGGTTTCATATTACAAAAGGAAAAAAAGCTAGTATTAAACTTAGTATTTTAAATTCATATCATTGTTAGATTTATGATAGAAAAGCTTGAATTGACGATCAAATGGAACCTAAGAGATGAGTTTATAGCATATTTCTTCAAGTCATAAACTCTACATTGTGATTATAATATGATAAATATTCAAATAAAGTTTGATGATCTTTTTCCAAAAAAAAAAATAAAATAAAAGCCAGGCGTGAAAGCGCGCGCCTGTAGTTCCAGCTGCTCGGAAGGCTGAGGCGGAAGGATCGCCGGAGCCCAGCAGGTCGAGGCTGCGGTGACCGGGAGCGGCCACTGCACTCCAGTCTGGGCGACAGAGTGAGACTCCAACTCAAAAAAATAAACAAATAAAATAAAATAAACGAATCGTAACCTTGTCTTCCCAACCCCATCACCCCTGCAGGTCTAAGTATAATAGAGTTATCCTGGAAAAGACCAGCATCAACCAGGAGCGTCTAGAAGGGTCGCGATGAACTGCCCCACCCAAGGGCTGAGAGGTCCTGACCCCACAGGCCCGGGCTGCGCCTCCGCAGTGTCCGCACGGGGGCTCCCCCTGGTTTGCAACTGTAGCGGTGCCCCACACTTTCGGATGCAAGCTTCGTTTGCATTCGCCGCCAGACCGTCCGAAACAGCGCTAAGTATGAGCGCAGCTGGGCGAGACCCAAAGAGAGGGCGCGGGCATCACCCGCAGCAGGACTCCAGGACACTCGCGACCCCGATGCGCGTGGGCCCCGCCGCCCCCCGAGCTGCCCCTCTCCGCTCCCTCCCGCGCTGCAGCCTGGCCCGACCACCGGCCGGGGCGGCCGCGGGGCGATCACCGCCTGGGGAGTGGACTGCGGGCCCGCGCGGAGAGGCGTGAGCGGGGACACCGGCTCCCGGCGTCCGCCAGGCCGATGTGCCCAGTGCGCCTCCGCGGCGCCCGGAGCCCGGCTCACAACGCACGGGGTCCACGCGGGGTCGTCTCCCCGTGGGAGACAGCTCAGAACGGCCGCCGCCCCTGGAGAAGCTCCGTCCTGGCTCGCCGCGAACAGAGGGGCGCGGGCCGCGCTCCCGAGCCCAACGCCTGGGGCGCGACGCCCTCCCGGGCCGGCGAGGAGCGGTTTGGAGGATGCGGACCTTCGAGGCCACTGGGAGGTCGCAGATGTCCCGGGGTGCTCTTCGGGAGAGGAGGTGTGGGGAGGACGCAGCAGGCACCGGAGCAAGCAGAGCCGCGCCAGCCGCGAGCACCCGCTGCAGGTGATCTGGGCTCGTCCGGCCGGGCGGCTACGCTCAGCCGCGGTACGCGGGAGCCGTGGGACGCCCGGGTGGCTCTGCTTCCTCCTCATTCGTCTCTCGGCTGATCCAACGTGTTTCCCTCCTGCGCTTTAAAAAAAAAAATTTTTTTTTTTTGTTGGCCGGGCGCGGTGGCTCACGCCTGCAATCCCAGCACTTTGGGAGTCTGAGGCGAGATGATTGCCTGAGAACGCAGGTTCGAGACCAGCCTTGGCAACTTGGTGAGATCTCGTCTCTACAATAAAAAAGAAAAAACATTAGCCAGGATGGCGGCGAGCACCTGTGGTTCCAGCTACTTGGAAGGCTGAGGCGGAAGGATCGCCTGAGCCCCGCAGGTGGAGGCTGCGGTGACCGTGAGCGTGCCACTGCACTCCAGCCTGGGCGACAAAGTGAGTCCGACTCAAAAAAAATTGTTTAAAAAGTTTAGTAAATTTTGAGGCAGCCTCTCACTCTGTCATCTAGGCTGTAGGGCACTGACACAATCATAGCTCTCTACAGTCTCGAACACCTGGGCTCAGGCGATCCTCTCGCCTCAAACTCCCAAGTAGCTAGGACTACAGGCGCGTGCCACCATGCCAGGTTAATTTTTTAATTTTTTGTAGAGACTATGTCTTGCTATGTTGCCCACGCTGGTCTCGAACTCCTGGACTCAAGCTATCCTCTCATCTCGGCCTCCCAAAGTACTGGGATTACAGGCGTGAGCACCACGCTCTGCCCTCCAGCGCTGTGGCAACTAGTCATTTGGCCACCAGTTAGTGCCAAGCAGTATTCCCTGCAGTCACCCCACAGGGTCAAGATGTCTCCCAGTGGAAACGGACGTTGGAGACACAGCCTCAACGCGATCCTCCCATCGAGAGCTGCTTCCCAGGGGGATGCCCATGCTTGCTGCCGCAGCCTCCGTGCCAAACAGAAGGATCCTTTGTGCACGGTGCAGCCCTCTGTCAGGAGGCTTGGGGGCGCCAGAACTGACGCCTGGAGCGCCCACGTCAGCAGCTGCTACGTCGTCTCTTGGCTTCCGTCTTTCCTTGAACGGAGTTTACGCCGCTGAAAATGATCTGGAGCCTCTTCTGGCTGAGGCTGCTGCTCATTCCGGACAAGAAGGTTCTCAATCTCCCAGCTGTCCTAGTGCCATAAATCCGGGGTGAATGCCAGAAACCAGCCAAGAGAGCAAATTCAGCTTTGAATCCCGCTACATTTACTTGTATAACCATCATGTAAAATGGGCATAATACCACCGTTTAGTTTATAGAGTTGTTAAAGGATTAAATGAAAAATGCAAATTAGGCCGGGCTCGGTGGCTCAGCCTGAAATCCCAGCACCTTGGGAGGCCGAGGGGAGAGGATTGCCTGAGCCCGCGGGTTCGAGACCCGCCCGGGCAACTTGGCGAGACGTCTCTAAAATTAATCAAAAATTAGCCGGGTGTGGTAGCGCGCGCCTGTAGTTCCAGCTACTTGGAAGGCTGAGGCAGAAGGATCACCGGAGTGCAGCAGGTCGAGGCTGCGGTGGCTGGGAGCGGCCACTGCACTCATCTGGGAGACAGAGTGAGACTCCAACTCAAAAAAAGAAAAATGCAAATTACATTGTATAGTGACTAGGACAAAATAAATTCTCAATAAGTGTTGATTGTTAGTAGATATGGCCAATGACCTAGTCAAAAAAACTCAAGCTGGCCCAGATTCCATCTCTCAGAAATGTGAAATAGATAAAGAAAATTTAACTCAGATTTAGAAATGGAGTGGGTCAAGCTAAAGTAATCAAGAAGCAGGAATTGAGCCAGTAGAGGTTAGAAGAGCAGAGGAGAGGCAACGAGGTACAGAGATCCCATGAAGCACCACGCAGCAAAGAGAGACACTGGGCAATTGAAAGATCTTGGATCCTGATACTTTTTCCTAGAAAACCTCTATTGTTTGCAAGTGGAAATTATTTGACCGGAGGGCTTCCCAGTAGTGACTGAAACAACCTGACATGGCATTGCTTTCATCTGGAAGTTAGCACTGTAAAGTTTCCAGGGGGTTCTCTGCTCTGGGAAAGCATGTGGTCACTGAGAGAGTGGAGATCCTGGCTGTGATCTTACAGATATCATTCACGTGAGTAAAGCGAGGTGGTTTTAAAGCTTGTATTATAGATAAAATTTGAGCATGAAAATTCTTTGTATTTCACCACTAAAGATGGCTAAAAATGCAATTCCAATCGTAGAAGGTAGCAAAATGACTGATATGTGTTCATATTAATGTTCCCTAAGCAGAGTTAGGAAATTAGGGCTCTCTCTCTCTCTCTGTATATATATATACAGTTATACATATTGCTAAGCTCACCTTTTTGGGGATTTATAAGAATCAGAAGTCCTTAGAATCATGTAATTGTATGCTGCTAGTTACTTGAGCCAATATATTTACATATTTTTAAAATAAACTAGTCCTTAGGGTTAACTCTTGCAGAATCAATAATGCAATATCTAATAATTTATAAAAGACAACACAGTATAGGAGCTGTCAAAGTGCTTGATTAGTTCAGTTCAAGAACTGAACAAAAGATTTGAGATAAAAATAGCTTATGTTTATGGAGCCCTTGCTATGTGGCAAGAACTGTGCAAATGCTATACTTAAGTCAAGTTTTATTTTGTTGTTGTTGTTTTTTGAGTTGGAGTCTCACTCCGTTGCCCAGGGTGGAGTGCAGTAGAACACTCATGGCCACCGCAGCCTCTACCTGCTGGGCTCTGATGATCCTTCCGCCTCAGCCTTCCAAGTAGCCGAAACTACAGGCGCGTGCTACCACACCCGGCTAATTGTTTTGCTTTATTGTGGAGACGAGGTCTTGCCAAGTTGCCTGGGTGGGTCTCGAACTCGTGGGCTCAGGCAATCCACTCGCCTCGGCCTCCCAAAGTGCTGGAATTACAGGCTGAGTCACCAAGCCCAGCGGAGTCAAGTTTTTATTTCTCAGAAATAAACCTATGAAATAAACACTATTATACTCATTTCATTGTATTTTGTCACAGTATTAATACAATCCACTAAATGATATAACTGAATATTTGCAGCAATTACTCAAGCCTATTTTTCATTTCTATAGGACATTTAGTTCATTAGACTGAGAGCTATTCCCTCATTCAATAGCTCTGGTCACAATTTTCGGGTAAGCAATAAGTATTAATTCTATTTCCTCACCAATGATCCCACTGAGAGAAAGCCAATTAGTAACTACTGTAATTTGATAATTTTTTCAATCATTAATAGACTTAAAAACTCAGGTGTATATAGTTTCATATCCGATGGCAGTATGAGGCACTCCACAGGCCTCCTCCCCAGTGAAACAAGCATCAATGGTGAAAACTATTTTTTTAAATTGGTTTTTTTTGCTAGGGGGTTAGTTTATTTAGACAGTAAATTAGAGAGAGAGGAGATTCACCTCCCCAAGGTAGGGGAGGGGGCCAAAGCTTAGTAAAACATGGCCTGGCCATAACTCAAAGAACACATGACCAGACCATAGCTTAGCAAGGCAATGGCGAATTGGGGTGGAGGGAAGGGGGGGCGGGGAGAGAGGGGAGAGAGAGAGAGATTGATTTACCTTCCCAAGGTTGGGGAGGGGGACCAAAGCCAGGAAACATGGTAACCATAATTCAAAAAGCCACATAGACACACCAGAGTTTAACAAAGCAATGGCCTAAAATTATTTTTTTAAAGCCACAAATATTATATTCACAAACTCAACAGCTTAGATAAAACGGACCAATTCCTTGAAAAATACAATATACCAAAACTCACATAGAAAAAAATAGATCGCCGGGTGCAGTGGCTCAAGTCTGTAATCCCAGCACTTTGGGAGGTCGAGGTGAGAGGATTACTTGAGCTCAGAGGTTCGAGACCAGCCTGGCAACTTGGTGAGATCTCATGTCTACAATAAATTAAAAAATAAGCCGGGTGTGGTAGTGCGCACCTGTAGTTCCAGCTACTTGGAAGGCTGAGGTCAAAGGATCACCAGAACCCAGCAGATCGAGGCTTTGGTGGCCATGAACGTGCCACTGCACTCCAGCCTGGGCAACAGAGTGAGACTCCAACTCAAAAAAAAAAAAGAAAAAGAAAAAAATAGGTCATCTGAATAAGTCTATATCAATTAAATAAGTTGAACTAATGCTTAATAACCTACAAAACAGAAAGCACCGGCTCCAGATTATTTTATTACTGACTTCTATCAAATATTTAAGGAACATATAATATACATTCTCTACAATCTCTTCCAAAAAACAGAAGCATAGTGAACACTTCCTAACTCATGCTATTAGGCAACATTACCCTGATACTCAAGCCAAAGGCTTAACAACAGATGTAAAAAAATCCTCAGCAAAATACTAGCAAATCAAATCCAACAATTTATGAAGAGAATTAACACACCATAACCAATGGGAATTTATTCCAGTAACACAAGGTTGGCTCAACATTTGAAAATAAATTAACATAATCCATCACATCAACAGGACAAAGAGGGAAAAAAAATCATATGATCTTATCATAGATGCAGGAAAAGCATTTTTTAAAAAACCCAACATTGCCGGGCTCGGTGGCTCAGCCTGTAAACCCAGCGCTTTGGGAGGCCGAGGTGAGTCCGCGGGTTCATGACCCGCCTGGGCAACTTGGCGAGACCTCATCTCTACAATAAATCAAAAAATGAGCTGGGCGTGGTAGCACGCACCTGTAGTTCCTGCTACTTGGAAGGTTGAGGTGGAAGGATAACCAGAGCCCAGCAGGTCGAGGCTGCAGTGGCCGGGAGTGGCCACTGCACTCCAGTCTGGGCGACAGAGTGAGACTCCAACTCAAAAACAACAACAACAACAAAAAACCCCCAACATTCATTTATGATAAAAGCCTAGCAGACTAGGAATAGAGAGGATCTCCCACAACTTTATAAAGAGCATCTGCAGAAAACTGACAGTCATCAAAAAAATTTTTTTTCTTTTTTTTGAGTTGGAGTCTCACTCCTTTGCCCAGGCTGGAGTGCAGTAGCACACAAGCTCATGGCCATGGCCATCCCAGCATCGCACTTCTGGGCTCCAGCCGTCTGAGTAGCCAGAACTACAGGTGCAGGCTACCATGCTTGGCTATTTTTTATTTTTATTTTTTTTAGTGTAGAGATGAGGTCTTGCCAAGCTGCCCGGGCTGGTCTCAAACCCACAGGCTCTGGCAATCCACTTGCCTCAGCCTCCCAAAGTGCTGGGATTACAGACTGAATCACTGAGCCCAGCAAGCCATCAAATTTATTTATTTATTTATTGACAGATAAACAGTTTTTTATTCATCCTCCTCCTCCTCCTCTTCGTCTTCCCCTTCCACCTTTTTCCAGGCAACTTTAGCCGGACCCTTTGCACCATCAAACTTTCCTTTAGACTTACAGTCGGCAACATCCTTCTCGTACTTCTCCTTCAGTTTTGCTGCCTTAGTGATGTAAGGCTGCTTTTCACTGTCGCTTAAGTTATTCCACATCTCACCCAGTTTTTTTGCCACATCTCCAATAGAGATGCCAGGGTTTGTGGATTTGATCTTGGGGCGGAATTCTGAACAGAACAGGAAGAATCCAGATGGTGGCCTTTTGGGGGCATTAGGGTCCTTCTTCTTGCCTCCCTTAGCTGGTCCATAACCCTTCATTTCCCGATCATAGTGCACTTTATCCGCCTTTGCCATTTCATCAAATTTAGCTTTCTCTTTCCCAGACGTTGTCTTCCACCTCTCAGAGCACTTCTTGGAAAATTCTGCAAAATTGACAGGGACTTCTGGGTTTTTCTTCTTATGTTCTTCTCTGCACGTCTGCACAAAGAAGGCATAAGCAGACATCTTGCCCTTTAGTTTCTTGGGGTCACCTTTAGCCATCTTGATTGTATTATTCGCTAGTCTGGGCAGCGCAGGGCACAACGCGTAGCTCAGCACTCCCCAGCCTCTCGCTAGCTGCCTCCACGAGAGCCGCCTCGCCATCAATTTAATAGTGAGAAACTACATGCTTTTCTCCTATATCAGGAACAAGATGAAGATGTTCTCTCTCACCATTCCTATTCCACGTTGTACTGGAATTCCTCGCTAATGCAATAAGTCAAGAAAATAAAATTTAAAAGTACATATGAGAAATAAATAAAAGAAGTCTTTGTTTGCATATGCCATAATTGTGGTAGCCATGAGCATGCCACTGCACTCTAGCCTGGGGAGCAACTAAAAAAAAAAAAAAATCAATTTGGATCAATTGTAACAAATGTGCCACTCAAATGCAAGGTATTAAGTTAGAAGAAACTGGGGGCGGGGGAGAGGTATATGTAAATTCTCTGTACATTTTACACAGTTTTTCTGTAAACCTAACACCGCTCTTAAAAAAGGCAAAATAGGCCTGGCTCAGTTGCTCAGCCTGTAATCCCAGCACTTTGGGAGGCCGAGGTGAGTGGATTGCCTGAGCTCGCAGGTTCGAGACCAGCCCGGGCAAATTGGTGAGACCTCGTCTCTACGATAAAACAAACAAACAAACAAACAAACAAAACGAATCCATTGACAAAAACAAAGATCGGTCGGGCTCGGTGGCTTAGCCTGTAATCCCAGCACTTTGGGAGGCCGAGGCGAGGGGATTGTCTGAGCCTGTGGATTCTAGACCAGCCCGGGCAACTTGGCAAGACCTCGTCTCTACAATAAAATAAAAAATAGCCGGGCGTGGTAGCGCACGTCTGTAGTTCCAGCTACTCGGAAGGCAGAGGCAGAAGGATCACCGGAGCCCAGCAGGTCAACGCTGGAGTGGTTGTGAGCGTGCATGCCGCTGCACTCCAGGATGGGCGAAGGAGTGAGACTCCAACTCAAAACAAAACAAAACAAAGATCATTGATAAAGATGACTATGTAATTATAAAAGTCAATATGGATGCATATTTCTTCTCTGACCTGATTTTTAAAAATAATTGTATAAAAAATTGATATAAAATTATATTGTTGAGCTTACATTATAGATAAATATATTTGTCATAACAGCACGAAGGAGTTGAAAGCAAAGCTCTATTGGAGTGAGAAAATAACACGATTGTATTTTGAATCTATTAATAAAGAGAACAAAAATGATAAATATAACAAATAGTATAAACACATACATTTCTTCTTTTGTTCTCTCAGCTTCTTTAAAAGATAGTTAGGCCGGACGCAGTGGCTCACGCCTATAATCCCAGCACTTTGGGAGGTCGAGGTGAGAGAATTGCCTGAGCCCACGGGTTCGAGATCAGCCTGGGCAACTTGGTAAGACCTCATCTCTAAAAATTAGCCAGGCGTGGTGGCGTGTGCCTGTAGTTCCACCTACTTGGAAGGCTGAGGCGGAAGGATCACTTGAGCCCAGCAGGTCGAGGCTGCAGTGGCCGTGAGCATGCCACCGCACTCGCCTGGATGACAGAGTGAGACTCCAACTCAAATTAAAAAAAATTTAAAAAAAAATAGCAAGTGTAAATTCAACTATACCAAAAACATTGTAAATGGATTAAATAATGCAATAAAAGCCGGGCTCGGTGGCTCAGCCTGTAATCCCACGCCTTTGGGAGGCTGAGGTGAGTGGATTGGCTGAGCCTGCGGGTTTGAGACTTGGTGAGACCTCATCTCTACAATAAATCAAAAATTAGCCGGGCGTGGTAGCGCGCGCCTGTAGTTCCAACTACTTGGAAGGCTGAGGCGGAAGAAGGATCGCCGGAGCCCAGCAGGTCGAGGCTGCGGTGGCCGGGAGCGGCCACTGCACTCCAGTCTGGGCAACAGAGTGAGACTCCAACTCAAAAAATAAATAAATAAATAAGTAATGCAACAAAAATTAAAAGCATCTGTGCTTTGAAAAACACTATCAAAGAAAAGATAGAAGGAAATGTTTTATATCACATTTGATCTTATATTGAGAATATATAAATAATACTTATGACTCAATAAAAATACAACCCAACTTAAAGATGGGCAAATAATTTGAATAGTCATCACTCCAAAGAAGATATACAAATGCTTCAAAGATATGAGGGGACTCCAAATAACCCTGGAATTATCTTTTGGAGGGCAGACTCCTAGTACAGGCTTCCCTTTGCTAGGTGTTCTAGGAACCCATCACCATCAGTGTACCACCTAGCGTTGAGAGGCTGTGTTTGACTTCAGTGAATTTTTTTGAAGATTCAACGTGTTTGCCTATTGCATGATGGGTGATTTATGAGCATACTTGCCCACACAAGTGTTCAGCAGTTTTTGACCAAAAACGGCATTATTTCTGTGCCCCACCTTCCCTAATCACTGATTTTGCCCAAGTGACTTTTTTTTCCCTCAGATGAAAAAAGTCCTCAAGGTGAAAGAAAAAATGACAGAAGCACTAAAGGCATGATGATTGATGAGTTCAAAAATGGTTTTGAGCGGTGGAAAAAGTATCTCGATGGGTGTATTGTATCAAACAGAGTACTTTGAGGGTGACTGAAGTTTAACTATGTAAGAATAAATACACACTTTTTAATAAATAGAGTTTTTCTGGGTCCCCCTCAAATAAATGGCTGAGAAGCACATGAAAAGGTGTTCAACATCATTAGCCATGATGGAAATGCAAATGACAGCCACAGTGAGATCCAGCTTCACATCCACTGGGATGGCTGAAATCAAGAAGATAGAAATTGGACTCCTCATACTTTGTTGGAGGGATTGTAATGGTGCAGCCACTTTGGAAACCAATCTGGCTGTTCCTCAAATAGTTAACCATAGAGTTACCATATGACTCAGCAATTTAACTCCTAGACAGATACCCAAGATAAATAAAAACATGCTCACACAAACATTTTTACACAAATAATAACAGTAGTATTACTCACAACTGAAAAGTGGAAACAACCCAAATGTCCATCAACTAATGAATGGATTTTTAAAATGTGGTATTTCCATACAATGGAATATTTAGCACTAAAAAGAAATGATATGCTGGGTGCAGTGGCTCCCAGCATTTTGGGAGGTGGAGGCGAGAGGAGTGCCTGAGCCCATGGGTTCAAGACCAGCCTGGGCAACATGGCAAGATCTCGTCTCTCCAATAAATAAAAAAATTAGGTGGGCATAGTAACATGCACTTGTGGTTCCGGCTATTCGAAAGACTGGGAAGGAAGGACCAAGGATTGCCTGAGCCCAGCAGGTCGAGGGTGAGATAGCTGTGAGCATGCCTCTGAATTCCAGTCTGGGCAAGAGATTCAGACTTAAAAACAAACAAAAAAAGGAAATGATATACGAAATGGCATGGATGAATCTTAAAAACATTGCACTAAGTGAAAGAAACCTGTCACAAAAGGCTACATGATTCCATTTACATGAAATGTCCAGAATAGGCACATATAGAAAGTAGATTAGTAGCAGTTGCCTAGGCCTGGGGAGGGCGGAATAGTTGGGGCTGACAGCCAAAGGCTTTCTTTGTGGGGAGGCAATAAAAATGTCTTCTTTTTTTTTTTGAGTCAGAGTCTTACTCTGTCACTGAGGCTGGAGTGCAGTGGCATGCTCGTGGTCCTTCCGCCTCAGCCTTCCAAGTAGCTGGAATCAAGGCATGCGCTACCACGCCCAGCTAATTTTTTGATTTGTTGTAAAGATAAGGTCTCACCATGTTGTTCAGGCTGGTCTGGAATCCTTGGGCTCAGGTAATCCTCTCGTCTCTGCCTCCCAAAGTGCTGAGATTACAGGTGTGAACCACCACGCCCAGCCAATAAAAATGTCTTAAAATTGGTTGTGATGGTAACTGCACAACTCTATAAATATACCAAAAACCACAGAATTGTACAGTTTAAATGAGTGACATGTTATGAATTATATCTCAATACAGCTGTAACAAGGAAAGTTCATGTATAAATAAAAGACAAGTTAACATTCTGAAAATAATTTTATTATGGAAACAAAACAAAGAGGATAATTAAGCATGAAATAACTTCATTCTTGATAAAAGTATATTGAATGTTACACAATCTGAAGAAAATAGTTTATAACCCAGCTCTTTTAAAGAACTTACATCTATTGAAATAGCTTTTTATCCTTTGCAAAGATGTAACTTAAGTTACAGGAGAAAAATATTTAATCTAATATTTAATAATAAAGCTAATTGTATTCATCTGTGTTATACAGCTGTATAAAGCTATTAAATTTAAATATGAAAGGGTTGTTTGTGAGATATTTCAAACTGCAAATTTGGAATGAATGCTTCTTTATTCTACTTAAATACATACAGTGGTCAGAAGTTCAATGTATTTCTTATAGAGCAGCATATAAATTATGTATGTCAAGATTGAGATGCTGCATATTTTAAAAGAATTATAAACAAATGATTCAATGTTGCCTTGATGTTAAATTCAGCAAATCTGGTTCCAAAATGTCCTTTTTTATTATGAAAAATAAGTATTAATGTTTAGACCTTAAATGAACAGAAAATAGTTAAGTCATATATATTCTTTCACAATTTTCACATTTAATTTTATTCAAAAGGTTAATCCCACACATTCAAAAACTCAATAATGAAATTTATTTCAATTAGAAATTGTTAAATTTTACTTGCAACTTTTAGAGCATGTAATTCTAATACATACTGGGATCTAAAACTATGAATAGCAGCAATAGAGACTGTGTACTTTAAAAATTGGACAAATGAAGCAAGACTATTGAGATGTAAATCAGGAATTATTTGCTTTATAAAAGGTTCTTAAATATACAGATTAATTAATAACATATGGCAATACTAAAGCATTTAAAATAAATGTACCCCCAAAATCAACTTACATATTATACTTTTAAAAACCTCATCAACTGTATAAAGAGAGGCACTACTTTTACCCACAAAAAGCATCAAAGTGTTTTAACAGTTCAAAAATAGCAGGGGTCCTAAACAACTGATTTCTCAGAAACAAAACAACTTCATAAGATGGCTATTCACAATGCTACTCAAGAAATTAAAAGCATGTTTTTCAACCTCAACTTGTAACACACCATGACTTCCATTTCTGCTTTTCCTTAAATCAATTTGGACTATGCAGAAGACTGCCACAGCATGAGGCTATTAGTGATTTTTCCAGGGGAAAAATGCTGTCTTCTATACACAGAAAGTAATGAAGAAAAAAGATAGTGCTGAAGTACAATATGTACTGCCTAGGCTGTAAAACACCATCAGTCTAACAAAAAGCACCAAGATACAGACACTAAAGTTAGAAAAAAATACAAAGTAGCACAGAATCAGTATCATAAGCCTTATTCAAGGTACA
Organism: Cephalopachus bancanus; assembly: GCA_027257055.1. NCBI lineage: Eukaryota > Metazoa > Chordata > Mammalia > Primates > Tarsiidae > Cephalopachus > Cephalopachus bancanus. The sequence continues at coordinate 51,329 of JAPVLO010000170.1, read as the reverse complement.
TTTTGTTAAATAGTTTGTCTGACATCCCATCTCTACTCGTAAAAAGATTTGATTACTGAAGTAAAGTTAATAGTGAAAATAAACTGGGCATGGTGATTTATGCCTGTAATCCCAGTCCCTTGGGAGGCGGAGGCGAGAGGATTACCTGAGCTCAGGAGTTCCAGACCAGCCTGAGCAACATGGCAAGACCTCCTCTCTATAATAAATTAAAAAATCAGCCGGGCTTGGTGTCAGCTACTTGGAAGGCTGAGGTGGAAGGATTGCCTGAGCCCAGCAGGTCAAAGCTGCAGTGGCTGTGAGTGTGATCAAGACTCCAAACAAACAACAATAACAACAACAACAACAACAAAAATTGTGAAAATAGCATAGTGAAGACTCTTTTTTGGTACTTATTGATGAGGAAACATTACCAACAATTTTTTATGAAACAGAAGAAAATGGATACCATTTTTTAAAAATAAAAAGCAAACTTAGAAATATATTTAAGGCACTTATTTCAATGGGTTTGCAACATCAAGGACAATGTACATTTTGTATTTCTTCAAGAAATTCCTTCTACCCAGAACGCATAAACTCTCCTCCTCTCATAGATCTTTGTCAAAATTAACAACTGTATGTTATCCAAGTGGAGTTACTTGCAGAATTCTGAATAATTTATTACTCTACAAATAAGTGAAAAAAGAATAAAATGCTTCCCACTCAAAATTTTCTAGTACTGCTGTTTTAGCTAGTTAAAACAAAAGCAAATAAGCTTAGTTATCGTATCTAACAATATCATTTCTATAATAAAGCTTACTTTTCCTCTTCAACTGATGAATTAAAAATTCATTGTTTAAACCATTCAATTAAACATTTCTCCAAATCTATTTTATTTAAGAAACAAGTTGACAGAAAGAAGCAAAAGCAACTTACTAATGTCAAACAAAACACAAGAATCAAAACTAATTCAGCACGTGATCATAATATGACTCAATTAAAATTCATTTACTATTTCATGCTACATAAAATGTAGGGTGTTCTATTTCCCCTTCAAAATATGCAAGATGACTTAAATTACACTGTTTTACATGCTCTCATCACAAGTACTACTACTTGATTATTCACTGTGTACTTATGGTAGTATTTTCATAAGGCTTGAAGCTAAATACTAGTGACTCACTACTAAGATGTACAGAGTTAACCTGAAGTACATTGCTTGCAACTATCTAAGATAGTTAAACAATTACATAAAAGAGTGAAATGAGAACCAATGAAACTAATGCATCAGATATAAGACACCACCATCAAACAATTCTTAAGCTGCAAAAAAGCAAAGCATCCTAGAGTTAGTCTAAGAATGCATGTACTTTTACAATATATATATATAACAGAAAATACAGACAATGGAAAGATGTTCCCTTCTAATGTAATAGAGTGCTGAAAATGTATTCTTGCAGCATTCTACCATGTACAAATTTTGAAGACCTGTTCACTGAACAGATGTATAAGGTAAAACTAAACATATATCCCAACTTATTAAAATGATACATCAACAGGCTACATCTATCCTGAATCTCTTTATAAGGCTGGATTAATTATTGTTAATTTATTCTAATAAATGATTAAAAATGTGGAAAAAACATAAAGGAACATAGCATTTAGACTGTGAAGCTGTGTTGTAAATTCTATTGTAATTGTCATTTTGTTCTAAATGTTGAAGACTGCAACACAGTTTCATAAATATCATCACTTTGTTTTATAATAAATATATCTATATTCAGAGGTATGTTTAACAGCATCAGCATGTACCTCCAGAAATTGCTTTATTTTTATTTTGATATTTAATTTTTTTACTTAATACTTCAGTAGAAAACATGTGAATAGCTTGTATACCCTATATCCATGTATTTTTTAAAAACCTGAACGTTCTTTTAAATGTCCATTAAAAAAATATATATAGGTAACAGTTATTGTTTTATCATGATTAAATTGGTATCAAGTTAATAGCATAAGTGAAAAACTAATCACTTAATAGACTGTCATAAAAAAATAAAATGCAATAATGTCATGCACTATGTATTACTAAGAAAGTGCTCACTTATACAAGCAGCAGATAATAACAGTATCATGAAAATTCTGGATATACCTTTTTGTATATCCTTAAACATCATTTTCCTTTACATGAGTTCCATTTGAATTTAAATGCCACGTATTTTCACTAACATTTAAATTAGTTTTTTATTGTAAAATTTCAGTTCTGTTATAAATCATGAAACACTTTCAGAAACTTGCTTGAAGGTAAGAATACTTCTTTCCTCCTATTATATAATTCTATCAAATTAAGTATTAAGTGTTATGTTTTGAGAAATATAATCTGACCTTGAACATATTCAAATTCAAGATCAATATTGTAATAGAAAAAGCTTTGTGGAGGAAACGTTGTAATAGGTAAAACCTTTAAAGACCACGTAATAGTAAGGAAGACACCCTGTCTGGAATAGTGCAGAGCGGTAGATTTGACATTTTATCAAAGGATAGTTAATGCCTGATCTTCTATTCCCACAGAACTCTGGATCTAGTTAACAGTAGGAGGGAAAAGAAACAGCAACATTTCAAATGTCCTTACTCTGATCTGCAAAAGACACCCCATATGCATTTTACTTCAGAAAATTGCATTTTACTCCAGGCAGTCTTTGAAATGAAGGATTTGTTATTTTTCAAGACTGGAAGGATATCACAGTGTTGATTTTATATACAAAGTAGGATCTGTTCCAGTATACTCGAGTGAAATAATTCACATACGGAGAATAGTTAATTTTGACCTCATGACAAAATCGTCCATATTTTGAGTAGGTTAACTTGTCCCCTTCTTCGCAAACCACCTATCAAAAGATATGAAACACAATATTAAAAATGTATTAACTTCTAGGAGAAATGCAATCAGTGAACCACTGATTATACTTATATGAAAAAACATATTATTGGTAAACATGGACAGTAAGACATCTCACCCTGTTTAACAAATAGAGGCCTCTTAATGAGTCACCATGCCCACTAAACTTCTGAGCTTCCCTTCGAGACTGAGAAACCAGTATAAATTGTTTCCAAGTTTTAAGATTTAATCCTAAAATTTAGAAGGTGATGTTTCCATAATCCATTATCACTGCTCTAAAAGAACCTTATCATGAAGCCTACCAAGGCTGATAAATGAACATATTATATTCCTAATGTATATTAAAGTATTCTCTTTGTGTAGAACTGGCTTAAAATTATTTAGTAAGCTTTCGTGACTTAGTGCAAACCTTTACATTCTCACCTAAAGATGCTCATTAAGCTAGCTTAGCTAGCTTGCAGGAGTTTTTATGACAAAATACTAAATATTATTTTAAAGCCTATGAAAGATGTCAGGGAGCCCACCTTAAAAGAATATATTAGCAGCCAGGCTCAGTGGCTCAGCCTGTAATCCCACACATTTGGGAGGCTGAGGTGAGTGGATTGCCTGAGCCCGAGGGTTCGAGACCCACCTGGGCAGCGAGACCTCATCTCTACAATAAATCAAAAAATCAGCCAGGTGTGGTAGCGCATGCCTGTAATTCCAGCTACTCAGAAGGCTGAGGCGGAAGGATCACCAGAGCCCAGCAGGTCGAGGCTGCGGTGGCCGGAAGCGGCTACTGCACTCCAGTCTGGGCGACAGAGTGAGACTCCAACTCAAAAAAACAAAGAAAGAAAGAAAAAAAGAATATATTAGCTTAAGTCATGCCTGACATGACATGGAAGGCAAAGTAACTTGATCTTCAAAAGAGAGCAAAGGTGCATAGCCAAGAGCAGCACAGAAAGAGTCCAGACAGCAGATAGCAACACAGCAGAAGTTACTGAACACTGTACCCAATGTTTAATACGATTCCATTTTGTCACTAATAAACCAAAGATGACAGCCATCATATCAACAGAGAAAATTCAAAATATATGCAGTATAAAACAAAATAAGTCTATATGATTAAGGGATCATGAAGAAAATGAAAGTGAAAATCACAAAAACTAATTTCTTCACTCCAAACCGGTCTCGGATGCAAGACAAAGATCAGTGATGATGATGATGATTATTATTATTATTTTGAGTTGGAGTCTCACTCCAGATGGGTTACCAGATAACCAGATACACAGTATATTCACTGCAGGCGAGAACACAGTTTGGTAGAACAGCTGAAATCAGTCTGAAATTAAATATAGCTAAATCCTAACAAAATAACATAGCTCTTTTTTTTTTTTGAGTTGGAGTTTTACTCCATCGCCCAGGTTGGAGTGCTGTGGCACGCTCATGGCCACCCCAGCGTCAACCCACTGGACTCCAGCAATCCATCAGTCTCAACCTTCCAAGTTGCCGGAATACAGGCATGCGCTACCGTGCCTGGGTAATTTTTTATTTTATTGTAGAGACAAGGTCTCGCCAAGTTGCCTAGGCTGGTCTCGAACCCTCAGCCTCAGGCAATCCACTTGCCTCCGCCTCCCAAAGTGCTGGGATTACAGGCTGAGCCTTCGAGCCAGCCAACATAGCTTTTGTTGATTTTGTGTTTGTGGATCAGACATTAATTTAGTAAGCAATTTCTCTAGATAGGAATGAAATTGCAAGAAATTTCGCAACATTAAGTATAGGACAATATAACCAGCTGCTCTTCGGGATTATTATGTGTTAAAATCATCATTCTAATTAAGCTACTTATGCTTTTATTTTATTTTTACTTGTGTTAAAACCTGCACAAGTACAGGCAATGAAAAAGGAAATCTGGTATTGATAAGATTACTATTTTTTCTGTAAAAAATACCCAACTTTTCTTTTGTACTTAAAAAAATTTCAAACTATTTTAAATAAGCTCTCCCATTACATAACTCAAATATATTCTTAGTTATTCCAAAAATAAAGTTTAAAGATTAAATGTTTAAATAAAATCTTTTTCTAAAAAAAAAAAAAATTAACTACCCCAATGGTTACTTTACTTACATGGCCATTTGCAATGTCTAATAAATCTTTAACCCTGCAGCCTCTCATGGTTCCCACCTCGTTGCAGATAGCATCCTCTATAATTAGATAATTCGCTTTGTAGGATGTCAGTATTTTATAAATATCCTCAGCAGACCGCTTTGAATAGATTTGGTAGATCTGAAAGCACATAATTAAAATGGATTTTAAAACACATTTAAAGTGTCTGCAAATCAAAACTATACATTGAGCATCTACTATGTTCTTAGTACTGAGTACCCTCCATGAAAAATCAAGACATTCACTTGCACTTGATTTCTGCCCTCAGGAAGCTTCTATTCATGTTCCATAGTGGTCAAGACTAACTATGAAACAATCAGTAATTGTAATGTAGTAAATAAATTCTAAATCATATGATGCAATACTGATAACAATCATATAAAATATGTAATAGACATAGACGAGAGGTGAACACAGACTATTTTAAAAGTTGTGTGGGAACATAAATATGATAGGTGGATTTTTTCTTTGTAAAAATGTACTGTTATTATGATTTTTTAATCTTTGTGTAGTGAATAAAAATTGTGTGTAACAAGAAGAGTTTAAAGATAAAAATCACTTCTGTTCAGAAATAAATTTTCCAGGTTTATTTAATATGAAGCATATGGACTCTCCTCAAGACTGTCCTTTATATGTTCCATAGAACATGGAAACTTAAGAACTTAAGGATAATTTCCTTTTTTTCTTTTTCTTTTTTTTGAGTTGGAGTCTTACTCTGTCACCCAGGCTGGAGTGCAGTGGCATGGTCACGGCTATCACAGCCTCGACCTGCTGGGTTCAGGAAATCCTTCAGCCACAGCCTTCCTAGTAGCTGGAACTACAGGCACATGCCATCATGCCCGGATAATTTTTTGATTTATTGTACAGATGAGGTCTTGCCAAGTTGCCCAGGCCTTGATCCCATGGGCTCAGGCAATCCTCACCTCAGCCTCCCAAAGTGCTGGGATTATAGGCATGAGCCACTGTGCCCAGTGACTTAAGGATAATTTTCTAAGGAAAGCTGGGCTGAAAAAAATAGATAAAAAGCAAAGGCTTAAGTGTATCTCTCTTTTCTCTCTCTCTCTTTCGAGTTGGAGCCCCTCTCTGTCGCCCAGGCAGGAGTGCAATGGCACAATCACAACTCACAGCAGACTCCATCACCTAGGCTCAGAAGATTCTTCCACCTCAGCCTCCTGAGTACCTGGGACTACGAGCATGCCACTGTGTCTGACTAATTTTTTGATTTTTTTGTAGAGACAATGTCTTGCTAGTGACCTAGGCTGGTCTTGAACTCCTGGGCTCAAGCAGTTCTCCCATCTCAGCCTCCTGAAGTGCTGGGATTAAAGGCATGAGCCACGGGACCAGCAAGAATTGTTGCCACTTTTCGGCTAGGATGAATAATGCTATGAACATTCATGTACAAGTTTTTGTGTGGACATATGTTTTCATTACTCTTGGGCATATATCTAGGAGTAGAGTTGCTGGGGCATATGGTAACTCTGTGGTTAACTTTTTGAGGAACTGACAGACTGGTTTCCAAGGCAGTCTGGTTTCCATTTCACATTCCCACCAGCAGTGTACAAGGGTTCCAGTTTCTCCATATCCCTGCCAACACTTGTTATCATATGTTTTCGGCTATAGCTATCTATAATATATATGGCATATCTATTATATCTGAAGAGGTTATCTAATTGTGGATTTAATATGCATTTTTCTGATGCTAATGAGGTTGAACATCTCTTCACAATGCTTATTGGCCATTTGTATATCTTCTTTGGAAAAATGTCTGTGCAAGTCTTTGCCCATTTTGTAATTGGATTGTCTTTTTATTACTAAGTTATAGTTCCTTTAATCTTTTTCATTATTATGCATCACAGTATTTTGTCTCATTTTATACATCAGATAGAAAATGTATCTAAAGGTCTAAAAAATCTAATTATTGTCACAAAATACTGAATGAGCAAGGATGTGTAAAACTCATGTCTTGATTCTGTGGTGTTTTTCATTACAACTCTGTTGAAACTATTAGATAATAAGCTCTGGATCTTAGTAGATAATAAGGTTTTTCAGGGTTTGTGTGTTTGTGTGTGTGTGTGTGTGTGTGTGTGTGTGTGTGTGGTGTGTGTGTGTGTTTTGAGTTGGGATCTCACTTTGTCGCCAGGCTGGAGTGCAGTGTCACGATCACCATCACGGGTTACCGCAGCCTAGACCTCCCAGCTTGGGGCCATCCTTCCACCTCAGCCTTTTGATTAGCTGGACTACAAGTATGCTATCATGCCCAGTCTGGCTAATTTTCAGAAAAATCTTTTATAGAGATGGGGCCTTTCGATGTTGCTCAGCCTGGTCTTGAACTCTGGGCTCAAGCAATTCTCCTGCCTCGGTCTCTCAAGGTGCTGGGATTACAGGTATGAGTCATCATGCCTGGTGGTTTGCCAGTCTTTCTGAAATACGAAAATTGGATCAACTCTTGTTATCCTTTAGAAAACTATAAAATCACAAATGTTGGGCCAAAAGTATCACACACCGTTTTGTCCTAAAAATACTGAGATTTGAAATCTAGACTGAACAAGATTCCACTCTATTTGTGGAATACTCAGTAGCTGCCTACTGCATGTCATAGTTGCCAGCTATCTAGCACCTTAAGGTCCCATGTTTACTGACATGTTAGGGATACCCACCTGAGCATTCTGTGGCACACAGAATGCAAATTAATAAGCAGCAAGTGACTCATCCATTTCACAGTTCTAAGTAAGCTTCAGTGAGAAAGGTTCCATCCTATCCAGCCTATGCCCATTAATTGGTTGTTTATATATATTTTATTTGTAAGTTTTAAGAAACTGAAACATACTATTGGAGCATTAAAAAATAATTTTTTTTTTTTGGTAAGCAAGGCTTCATTCTGTCACCCAGGCTGAAATGCAGTAGCAAGATCACAGCTCAGTACAGCTTTGAATTCCTGGGCTCAAATGATCCTCCTGCCTTGGCCTCCCAAAGTGCTAGGCTTACAAGTGTGAGCCACTGCACCTGGCCAAAAAAAAAAAAAAAACAACTTCTATTCAATGGCGATAACCTTACTGATAACCTAGAGCAGAGTCTCTCAACCTTGGCACTACTGATGTTTTAGACCAGATAATTCTTTGTTGGGACAGGAGAGAGGCTACTCCATGTAATGGAGGATGGTTCTCAGCATGCCTGGCTTTACCCACCAGGTGTCTGTAGAACTCTCTTCCTGTTATGACAACCTAGTGTCTCCAGACATTGCAAAATGTCCCCGGGTGTACAACCGTCCCAGGTTAAGAATTACTGGCCTAGGGGATTATACAAAGATTAGTCACATTTTATGAATTAAAGACAGCATCTAATTTAAATAATATAGTTACATTTATGGAGCTCAACTTGGATTTTGGTTTAATAAATTTATTCACTACCTTCTATGTCCTAGATAGCACAGGGAAAGACAAAAGTTTGAAAAATACCATGGTTATTATTCTCATAGTGAAGTTACATACAACTCTAAACTGTTTGAATTTCATTAGAGCCTAACTAGAATGCTGACATACTTACAAGTGATTCTAAAATGCCATGTTAGGAAAAAGACTAATCAATAAGAAAACAGGCACAGCATTGACTGTTTTAAATTCACAAAAAATAAAGTTCAGAAACACGTTGCTTAAATTCTGCCTAAGCAAGTCTATCTTTTGGAAGTGCAGCAAATACTGATTACAGGTGGCTGTTATCTCTCAGGTAGATCACTCTAAGGTATCTCTCCCCATTGCTGATCACTTCTCTGTCTCCTTCAATCTGTTCTCTCTGCTGTGACCATAATTAACTCTCCAAAACAGATCTAATCATTCCACTGCCAGGCTTATTCAAAGTCTTTGATGTCTCTCAACTGCCTCAAGGGTAAATTCTTCAGCATGACATACAGGTCCTTCGGAATTTAGCTTCATTTTATTTTCTAGTTTCAGGGCCATACAAATTCCTTGTTTCATGTTACTTTTATGGAATCACACATATTACTTTCCAAACAAGTTCTAGTCATCTTTCAAAGTCTAGATCAAGGCACTGCTTTTGATGACAACTTCTTGAATTTCTGTAGGTAGAATTGGTTGCTCCTGCTTTGGAACTCTCTTTGTATCTTGGGTGTGGATGTATGTGCGTATGTGTATGTATACAATTACAACCTAATCATACATAATAATAACTAATTTTAAAATTTTACTATGTTTCAGGCATTGGACATTATCCCATTTAATTTGCACAAGTAGGAGGTGAGAACTATTATTTCCAGATTCAGTAACTTGCTCAAGGTCATAAAGCTAATACGTAGCTGAGTTAGCATCTAAGCCCACTCTAATTCCAGAGTCTACATTCTTAACCTCTAAATTGCTATATTTCTTCCTTAGCTTTGAGTATACTTAAAAACTGTATGAAATTCTTTAAAACTAACAAAATAGAATATTGGGAACTCAGGTTCGGTTGATGATTACCTTCAGATATGGAGTTACCATTTAAATGCATACCAAACATTCAAAATACTGTATTCTTTAAACTATAATTAATTAGATACCATTCTAATGTTATCTTGAGTTATTAATAAGAGCTCATTTATTAAAAAATAAATCAGTGTTTTATAAACAATAATAGAACTTTAGCTTAGAAAGACAAAGTATAGTATCAAGACATTAATTGACAGCTTCCCTTCAATAAGTTGATTGAGAACAATGATACTTTTTATTTTTTGAGTTGGCGTCTCACTCTGTCACCCAGGCTGGAGTACAGTGGCACACTCCCGGTCACTGCAGCCTCCACCTGCTGGGCTCAGGAGACCCTTCCGCCTCAGTCTTCCAAGTAGCCGGAACTACCGGCATGTGCTACCATGCAGGGCTGATTTTTTGATTTATTGTAGAGACGAGGTCTCACCATGTCGCCCAGGCTGGTCTCGAACCCACGGGCTCAAGCAATGCTCAACCCACTGCGCCCGGCCAACAATGATATTTCCAAAAAAAATGTTTCCTTTGTGAAATATTACACATTAGTTCCTTGGATACTTTGTGGAAAATTAAAAATTTTTCCTAGCGACATATCAATACTATTCATAAATAAAAAAACATAATATTTTTATTTTGGGTCTCCTCATGATATGAGGGGGCACCCCCCAAAAAACCTGAAATTTATTTATAAAAAATTGTATATGTATTCCTACATATTTAAACTTCAGTCACCTTCAAAGTACTCTCCATTTGATGCAATACACGCATCAAGGCAGCTTTTTCCACTGCTCAAAACAGTTTTTGAACTAATCAATATTGATGCCTTTAAGTGCTTCTGCCATTTTTTGTTTCATCTCTTCCACATCGGCAGAACATTTCCCCTTGAGGACTTTTTTCCATCAGAGAAACAACAGCAACAAAAAGTCGCTGGGGGCAAGATCAGTTGAACAGGGAAGGTGGGGCATGAGGTCATGCTGTCAGCATGGTGTGGGAGGTGTGATGTCATGGTGGAAGAACCAGTCACCTGTTTGGCACAACTCAGGATATTTCTTCCGCAAATTGTAATACAACCTTCTCAAAACTTCCAGATAAAAACTTTGGTTGACCATTTGATCCAGAAGAACAAATTTCAATGTACACAAGGGGTCTACCCTCCAAAAGACATTTTTGAGTCCCCTCCGCCATGTGTATTATACAGGTTTTAAAAACTGAAGCTAATTAAGTCTTCTAAAATTGTTTGGATTTTCCTAGCTTACTAGAAATATATACATCACTACAGATTATACTAAAATACAGAGTGTTGACAAAAGGTCCAAATGTAAAATTTAAAATGCCTTACATTTTCATTTCTCTTGAGAAGATCATCATCATTGTAAAGAGGCAAGCTTGTCACCATCCATCCAGTACATAATTTAATCGCACCCATTAACTGTGGACTCCCTGCAAAAACAGCTGCAACTGGAGCTTGCCTTCTGCAAAGAACCATAGAGATTTACACACTGAGAAGGCAAGTATACTATTTCTATCATTGATCTATATCAACTCTAAAATACTAGGCAACTTACAATGTGTTATATACAAGTTTCAATGTCAGTTTTCATTTCATTTCATTTATAAATAAGTTCAAAAACACTGCGCACCTGTGTGCCGCGTACTGTTTTGAATGCTGAAGACACAGAAACTTTAAAAAGAAGGAGCAGGGAGAGACAATAAATATATATATGTCAAGTGGTAATAATATCACTAAAAAATAATGCAGGGTAAGGGAATAGTAACAACCCTGTAGTTTTAGGTAGGGTGCCTAGTTCAATGGTGGTACTGCGAATTCTCAAGTTCATCTTTTGCAAATATTGACCACTACAACCCAACTCCCAGATCCATTTCTCTTCTTGCTCCTTCCCTCTCTTTATCCATGTGTCTGTCTCCAGATAACACATGAAGGACTTCCCTGCTTTGTATCATTAACTAAAATTCCAGGCAGATGCCACTTGTAAAGTGGGAAACCTGCAAGCAGTTCCCAAAGGGCTGTTCTAAAGCCTTCACTTTATTCACTCCTTGTCTTTAACATTAGGTGCCCACCTCTTTGTGCTAGGGATAATGCCAGGCTCTAGGAATAAAGAGATAGCACATGGCTACCTTTCTCTATTGTGAGGAAAGAGACATAAGACAATAATCAAACCACAGTAACATACATGTCCCATTATCCAGTACACAATTGCTCAGGCCTTTGCTATTTTTGAAAATATTGTGGTAAATCATATATACAGATGTAACTTCCTTTTTTGTTAATGACAACACAAGGCTGTATAGTCAGTGATCCACAATGGCAAATTTGTTTATTTATTTGAGTTGAAGTCTCCCTCTGTCATGACCTGATGGGCTCAGGTGATCCTTCCACCTCAGCCATCCAAGTAGCTGAAATTATAGGCACCACACTATGCCTGGCTAATTTTTTGACTTAGTGTAGAGACAAAGTCTTGCCAAGTTGCCCAGGCTGGTCTCGAACCCTGGGCTTAGACAATCCTCTCAAATCAGCCTCCAAAGTGCTGGGATTACAGGTGTGAGCCACCGTGCCTGGCTAAGAATACAATTTTTACACATATAAGGGGTGTCTTTACAGTAATAAGAAACTATTATAAAACCTATTTGTATTTCTATATGTCTATTATAAGCCTATTCCTCATTTCTTGAAACATTGTCTTTTTTTCTTATATTTCCCTACCTTTTTTGAGAGTACTTTATTTATTTTTCATGTTTTCATTTCTTCTTTTATGACTTTAACAATTTTCAGTGTAGTTATTTCATAGTCTCTATCCATGGAGTAAATAGGTTACAAAAAATAGTTACAAAAAATAGGTCCCAATTAGTTCCTCTCCCTATAGCCCTGGTCTTGATCATGTGATTTACTTTGGCCAATAACACATAGAGTAAGCAGAGATTTAAAATTCCATGCTTGACATTGAGACTTGCCCTCTCTTGCTGCCCTTGGGTACTCTATTAACAACTACATTGGAAACAAGCCCAGGTTAACCTGTTAGATGGTGAGAGCTATCAGACCAAGTCAATATGATCCCCTCAGCTGACATCTAGCCAACCCCAGAAATGAAAGGGGCCCAAAAGAATCCTTCCCACTTCCCTACCCTGCTAGCCTTCAAAATGGTGTGAAATAACAAATGTTGATTGTAAGACACTAAACTCTGTGGCAGCAAATGCTAAATGGCACAAACCAATTTTATTATCAGAAATTGCTAGAGGTCTAATTCTACTGTTGCTACTGAAGATACTTGCTGTGGTGAATTGTTTCCGCAAGTATTTGGTAATTTAATTTAATTAATTAATTAATTTATTTATTTATTGAGTTGGAGTCTCACTCTGTCACCCAGACTGGAGTGCAGTGGCCGCTCCTGGACACCACAGCCTCGACCTGCTGGGCTCCGGCGATCCTTCCGCCTGTCTTCCATGTATCTGGAACTACAGGCGTGCACTACCACGCCCGGCTCATTTTGATTTATTGTAGAGATGAGGTCTCGCCAAGTTGCCCAGGCGGGTCTCAACCCGCGGTCTCAGGCAATCCACTCACCTCAGCCTCCCAAAGGCGTGGGATTACAGGCTGAGCCACCGAGCCCGGCTTGTGTTTTGTAATTTTAGAGCTCATCGTCCTGGAACTTTATTTATGAAATCCAGTATTGAGGATGTGTCAGGCATCCCAGACAGTCTCAAACCACCTTTTAATGCTAATTTCTTTTTTTTTTTTTTTTTGAGTTGGAATCTCACTCTGTCATCCAGGCTAGAGTGCAATGGCATGCTCACGGCCACCGTAGCCTGGGCCTACTGGGCTCAGGTGATCCTTCTGCCTCAGCCTTCCAAGTAGCTACAGCTACAGGCATGTGCTACCTTGCCCGGTTAATTTTTTTTTATTAGAGATGAGGTCTCACCAAGTGGCCCAGGCTGGTCTTGAACTTATGGGCTCTGGCAATCCCCTCACTCGGCCTCCCAAAGTGCTTGGACTATAGGCGTGAGCCACTGCACCAGGCAGATGCTAATTTCTTGATTTAGGGTTTCCTGGATTGGAAAAAAGTCTAATTTCAAACTATAAACTTACACAAATTCAGATCCATTGCTATAAATTCAGAGGGGAGACTTTTTTTAAAACCAAGAGCCAAAGACAAGAAACATGCTTTCTTTTCATCTTTCTCTGCCACTTGGTGGACATTTGCCTTTCCAACTTTTCACCAACAATGCAGCCTTTTGAGGGTCCTTGAGTTACATATATGTATGCTGGAGACAATCCCACCTGCCCTCCATAGGCCTAAGACCACATCTCCTGTCCTGTGTACTCATTAAAACAGAAACCCCAGCCGGGCTCGGTGGCTCAGCCTGTAATCCCGCGCCTTTGGGAGGCTGAGGTGAGTGGATTGCCTGAGCCCGCGGGTTCGAGACCCGCCTGGGCGACGAGACCTCATCTCTACAATAAATCAAAAAATCAGCTGGGCATGGTAGCACATGCCTGTAATTCCGGCTACTCGGAAGGCTGAGGCAGAAGGATCGCCGGAGCCCAGCAGGTCGAGGCTGCGGTGGCCAGGAGTGGCCACTGCACTCCAGTCTGGGCGACAGAGTGAGACTCCAACTCAAAAAAAAAAAAAAAAAAAACAGAAACCCCTTGGTTACCAAGACTAGCAATTCACCACTCATCCACCTCTAAGTGAAGGCAAAAGAAGCATCCTCTTGACTAAATAAGAGGACATCTGTTCTTTTTTTATTCCGTATTTCTAGGTCTTTCATGGTAGGAGTCTCAAATCTCATACTTATCAATGCTGTATTTCCAAGTCCACGGAGATGAGTTTAGTTAGAAAATTAGAATCACAAAGTCCAATCAAAGCCTAAGTATTCCTTAAAATACAGAATAAAATTCCTGAGGTTTTTTTTTTTTTTTTTTAGTTGGAGTCTCACTCCGTTGCCCAGGCTAGAGTGCAGTGGCACACTCATGGTCACTCCAGTGTGTCGACCTGTTGGGTTCCAGTGATCCTTCCGCCTCAGCCTTCCAAGTAGCTGGAACTACAGGTATACTCTACCACGCCCAGCTAGTTTATTTATTTATTGTAGAGACGAGGTCTCACGATGTTGTTCAGGCTGGTCTCGAACCCGCGGGCTCAGGTAATCCTCTCGCCTTGGCCCCCCAAAGTGCTGGGATTACAGGCTTGAGCCACTGCACCCGGCCATTTCCTGAGTTTTATGAGAAGAACTTGAAAAAGTATTAATTTATTATTTCCCCTGAATCCATTAGATAGCATGCAATGATTAAATAGCTTAAAAACAGTCTTGGGCAGTTCAATCCTTACTTTATCCAAGTCATAAGTTCCACTGTATCTGGGTCATAGAATTCCTGAAGTTCCGTTAATTCTGTCATTAATCTTGGAAAAAACTAAAATGCAAAACAAAATCCCCAAAAGGTGTGTAAACAACTGGAAAATTTAATACCGTCCCAAAGTATTTCAAATGACTAAGAGACTAACTTAAGGCAAATAATATTACAACACTGTCTATGGAAAAAAATGTCATGGATCTCTTTGCTTTCTTTCAATGACTTGATTATTTTTCTCAATCCAAATAATCTATCTTTTGGTTAAATCACTGCTTAGACTCCGCAATCTTATCATCACCAAGCAATGAGAGATAAATTAATCATCAGCTGTGTCTTTTATTCACATACTAAATTAATTAATTAATTTCAGGTTAAATAATTTTTTTTTTTATTTGGGGGTCTCACTCTGTCACCCAGGCTGAAGTGCAGTGGCACATCACAGATCAGCACAGCCTCAACCTCCTGGGCTTAGGCAATCCTCCCACCCCAGTTTCCCAAGTAGCTGGGAATACAGGAGCATGCCACACCTGGCTAATGTTTTGATATTTTTTGTAGAGATGAGGTCTCACTATGTTGCCTAGGCTGCTCTCAAACTTCTGGGCTCAGGCAGTCCTCCTGCCTCAGCCTCCCAAAGTGCTGGGATTACAGGTGTGAGCCACCACGCCTGGCCAAGATCAAATAATTTGTAGGTTTATTGGCAATTAGTTTCATGTTACGCTATAATAATACAAATAATGATAAATTAATAATTAGTTGTCTCTTTCAGGCACATGTATACTAAATAAATGATAAATAAATACATTTCAGCTAAAATAAATTGTGGGTTTATTGGAAATCAATTTCATGACAGATATGTCTCTCTTTTTTTTTTTTTGAGAAAGCAGGAGTTGATTAAGAAGACAGAAAAGCTCCCACAAGAGCAAGAGGTGACCTGAAAAAGGGTTGCTCGTGTTTCTTCTTTTTAAGGTTTTTGTTTTGTTTTGTTTTGTTTTTGAGACAGAGTCTCACTTTGTTGCCCAGGATGGAGTGCAGTGGTATGATCATGGCTCACTATACCTCTGACCTCCTGGGCTCAAGTAATCCTCTTGGCTCAGCCTCTGGAGTAGCTGAAACTACAGGCATGTGCCACTATTCCTAGCTAATTTTCTGTTGCTGAGATGGGGTCTTGCTATACTGCCCAGGTTAGACTCAAACCACTGGTCTCAATTGGTCCTCCTGTCTCAGGTTCCGAAGTGATGGGATTATAGGCATCAGCCACCGTGCCGGGCCTAATGTTACATTATACACCAAATAATTTATGTTGTAATAAAAGAATTTATTGGCAAGAAAAGAATTTATAGATAATACAATTTGAGTTGCCAAAATAGTTTTTAATATTAATACCTACTTATTCAGTAATTTCCTTTGCCAATTATAACTTGAATTAACATTAGCATTAGACTACAGAAAATTGTATCAGATGGTATTCTAAAAATGTTGTAGTTCTTCTATCATGTTCCTAATGACAAAAAAATTAAGCATTACTAAGAATCTCACATTTTGTTAGAATAGTATCTCAATATAAGTTTTCTACCGACACATATTTATCTCTACCTTGTAGATACACTACATTTTAGTAATATAACAAAATTCCATTTTCTTACCTCTTTCCATAAACTGAGACCTATTATAGTGGGCACAGCCATGCTGAGAATAAGAGCCTAGAATGTTAAAGCAAAAGGGATTATGGATAAATACACTTCAGAATGTACTTTACAGATATTGGACATTGACTTTATGGAGTCAGACGCGCTACCATTGCGCCAAGAGGTCACAACACTGACTTTATGACCAATCATAAATATCCTTGTAGTTATAAAAATTTCAAAGCAAGTTAAGTCAGCATAGAACCTAGTTCAAGGAGTGAGATGAATAAAGACTAATGAGTTTCAGACATTAATTTGAATGTAATGTGAGAAATATACATTTACTACATAAATTTAAGGCAGAACATTTAAAAGACCATTATCATAGTAATATTTCTTCTTTTTTTTTTTTGAGTAGGAGTTTCACTCTGTCGCCCAGGCTAGAGTGTAGTGGCACACTGTTGGGCTTCTGCCTCAGTCTTCCAAGTAGTTGGCACCACAGGCATGCGCCACCACGCCTGGCTAATTTTTTGATTTATTGTAGAGATGAGGTCTTGCCAAGGTGCCCAGGCTGGTCTCGAACCTCTGGGCTCAAGTAATCCTCTTGCCTCCACCTCCCAAAGTGCTGGGATTACAGGCATGAACCACTGCACCTGGCCATTTGAAAATTTTGCACCATAAAGAAGGACAAACATATGGACTTTGTAACAACTTGGATGGATTTAGAGTCGATCATACTCAGTGATCTATCACAGAAACGAACAGAGTACCGTATGTTCTCACTCATAAGCGGAACTTGAATAATTATAATACTGCAAGAAAGAGACTGACAGTAGTGGGAAACGGTCAGGGAAGAGGAGGTGGGATTGGCAGTTGAGGGAAACTGCTAGGGAAGAGAGGAGCATACCTCATCAACTAAGGGCACCTGCATAATCAACGTTTGTATACCTAACCCTGAATTGTACCCCATATCTTTATAATAAAAAGTAAAAATAAAATAAAACAGGATGCAAACGTAAAAAAAAGAAAATTTTGCAAGAAATTTATGTTATAAAGATCTTACAAAGGATACAGAACTGCTACATGAAACGCTAACAACAAAAATGATGAGTTAATGAAGGAAAAATGGCTAATATATATCATATATGTTAAAATAAGAATGCATAAGTTCTTCTGGAAATAAGATTGGAAAAATACAACATGACTATTATTAAAGATAATGTATTACCTTCCTGCTAAAACCTGTTCTACCTATTGTCCCATGTCTATTCGTGACTCAACGATCCAAGGTCATACAAACTAGAAACCTAGGAAACATCCATGCTATCTCCCTCTTCCTCATTCTCCCATACTTAATAAAGCACTGAGTCTTAATCATCATCTTTTCGAACTACTTTTTTCACTCCAATATAGCATGGTACTAATTGAATGGGCTTTGGCATCACAAAAACCTATGTGTGAATCATGGTTTCCATACTTTTAAGCTCTGTAACCTCAAGCAAGTTATTTAACCAATTTAAATCTTAGTTTCTTTATCTATAAAATAGAGATAATAAAATCTAGCCTGTGAAATGCTGCAAACAGTACCTGACACATAGTGAGCATCAATAAATTGAAGTTCCAATTGCTTCTATTCACCATGACCTCCTTTCTGACTCAAGTCCATAATCTTATGCCTATTTCTCACAGAACTGTAAGAGTTTGATGTTCTCACTCCCCATGAGGTCTACAACCCCAGTGCCGTCATCCTACCTACAGGATAAGACTAAGCTCCACAGCACAACACACAGGGGCTCCACGACCTCACCCTCCTCCACTTCTCCAGTCTCATTCACAGTTCATGTACCAACAAAACTAAATATATCATGCCTTTTTTTTTTTTGGTCTCTTTTTATTCCTTTGCTTCATGTCCTTTGTCTAACTGTTTTATTCCTTCTGCCAAGAATATTATTTCCTTTCCCTTCATTGGCTGACAAATATCTTTCAAATCTCAGATTGGAAAGCCTTATTTGAGTCCCTAAAAATACAGAATTAAGTAGCCCTTCTCTGTGTTCTAATAGCATCCTATGAATACTTCTTATTATCTGTTTTTATGTCCAGGAGAGTATAATCTACCTGATTAAATTAATCATGCTTTATTTTCCTTTGTATTCCAAGCACATAGTAGGTACAATATAAATGCTTCATTCACATAGAAAACATACCATAGCTCTACATCAAACCAAGAAAGATATTATGAACCTTAATTCTTAATGGCCTCTCACATTACTGATTTACTTTTTTGTATTTTTTTTTTTTTACTTCACTGCACTTTTAACTTGTATCATTTAACTTGAATACAATGAATCGCATCACTTTTATAATCAGAAATTAATTCAAAATCGTTTTTCACAGGATCAGTTTTTCTACCTATAAGTCACAATGTAATTTACTCATGCTATTTCAGTTGTATTCAATATAGTTTCCATGTATTAGCATTTGATTTTATATAGTTGGAAGAGAAGCAAGTACTTAACACAAAATAGTGACTCACCAACAATACTGGGTGTACAGTTCTTAATCGAAGCCACTTGAAAAGTGTCATCCAAAGTTCAGGAGAACATACACCAAATGCTGCTAACATGCACACATATGGAATCCAGATATATTTCAAGCTAGAAAAAAACAAAAGGAATCACACAAGACATCCTATGAACATTACTATTATCTGATTTCTCTTTTCTGAGTTCTGTCCTACTATCCATGAAAATACAAAAATGTGAAGGGAGAATGAAAAAGCTTAGCCTCTTATTTTCAGCAACAGATGTTACTATCTAGTTCTTAAAGAATCAAGAAGACATGTGGGTTACCAAATGAAGATAAAATAAAAGCATTAGTACTGAGGATGTAGCATAATTGTTCTCTTGGAGAAAATATAAACTGTTATAGCTTTTTCAGAAGGCAATTTAGTAGAACCTATAAAAATTCAAAATACTGTAAGATAGACAATGTCATTTCTAGTAATTTAGCATACAGTTGTATTAGCATATGTGTATAAAAATATATATGCAAGACTTTAACGCATGTTGGGGTTTTTTATCTTCTGTCCTTGTTTTTAGACAGTCTTGCTCTGACTCCCAATCTGGAGTGCAGTGGTGCAATCACAGCTCACTGTAGCCTCGACCTTCTGGGTTCAAACAAGCTTCCAGCCTTAGTCTCCCTAGTAGCTGGGACTGACTAGCATGTTGTCTTTAATAGCATGAAATTCAGGCCGGGCTCAGTGGCTCAGCCTGTAATCTCAGCACTTTGGGAGGCCGAGGAGAGGGGATTGCCTGAGTCTGTGGGTTCGAGACCCACCCAGGCAACTTGGCAAATCCTCATGTCTACAATAAATAAAAAATTAGCCGGGCGTGGTAGTGCACGCCTGTAGTTCCAGTTACTTGGAAGGCTGAGGCGGAAGGATTGCCAGAGCACAGCAGGTTGAGGGGGTGGTGGCCAGGAGCGTACCACTGTAATCTAGTGGGGCAACAGAGTGAGACTCCAACTCAAAAAAAAAAAAAGCATGAAAATCAGAAACAATTTGAGTGTCTTTCAATGGGTATTGATTAAATAAATTATGAAAAACAAAATGCAAAACTTCATGTACCATGTTACCCTAGTTTTTGGGTTTTTTTGGATGTTGATATATGTCACAGGCAAAAAATGATGCCTGGAAAGATACCGCTAATAGTAGTGAACCCTGAGGAGTGGGATGGAGAGCTGATCTTCAGTTTTCACTTTATATATTTCTCTACTATTTTAATTTGTCATAATTTGTATATATTACCTTTGAGTTTTTTTAAAGAAGATTTAGTTTAACAACATTATAACTCTGTACCATCATATAAATAAAATTTTAAAACTCTGAAACATTAAAAAAAAGAGAAAGATTTAAATATCAAGGTCCTTACATTTAAAAAGATTAAAAGTCCAGGTGTAAAGAAAAATGAACTTATAGCAATAAAAGAAAGTATCTGAGGTCAGAGTATAAAAATCAACTATTATAGTTTTATAAATCAGCAAAGCTCTGAAATGAAGAACATTTTTTAAAAATCATTCATTTAATAAATATTTATTGATCATGCACTGCAAGCTAACTAAAGTACTAAAAAGAAAAGAAGAAAAGATATGATTATAACCTACAAGGAGTTTCTTATCAATAATAAAATTGAGTATCTGGAAAACAATTCTATGCATAGAGTATTTATATAAGGCCTAGGGTTCTGTGAAAGTGAAATAACTAATCTGAGAAGAATCAGGTTCTCTTTTCTGAGTAGTTAATGAATGTTTAAAAAAAGTTAATACTGGCCAGCACAGTGCCTCACGCCTGAAATCCTAACATTTCAGGAGACCGAGATGGGAAGATTGCTTGAGCTCAGAAGTTTGATACCAGCCTGGGCTGGTGAGTCCTCGTCTCTACAAAAAATTAGCTGGGCATGTTAGCATGCCTGTAGTTCCAGCTACCTGGGAAGCTGAGGCAGGGGATCACTAAGCCTAGGAGGCTGAGGTTGAGGTGAACAGTGATCATGCCATTGCATTCTAGTCTGGGGGACAGAGTGAGATCCTAACTCAAAAGAAAAAAAAGTAAATACTAACTTAGACCTTGAGAGAAGTAGTAGACATACACAGAATATATGATGCTGAGACAGAGGAACTACATTGTTTTCCTCTGGTCATCCAATATCTCCTCTTAACTTCCCCATTCTAGAAATAACTTTCTATTCTTCAAGTAGCCAGAATCAATAATAGGGTCTGGTTTATAACTCTAGGGGGGCACCACTCACAATGAATTAAACATGTATAATATTCCCTGGAACACAAATACTCTGTTCGGGAGATTAGTCTATTGGTGACATATCCACTCATTTCTCTGTATCCATCCTTTCCATGCCATTTTATTGCAACACTAACATCTCTACTAGGAGGGAGGGGTACACCTCATCAACAAAGATACCTGCATAATCAATGTTTATATACCTAGCCCTGAATTGTACCCCACATCTTTAAAACAACAACAACAAAAAAAACACTCTACCTTTCCACTATCCAATTGACCAAATGCCAGATGAATATTTTTCAAACATAACTACTATAAGATACTTTGTATTCAAATAGCACTAGCAGTTACCCAATGCCTACTGAATTAAGTGAAAACTCATTTGAATGCTTTTCAGGGCTCTCTAAAATACAGCCTTGATTCACATTTCCAGTCTTTTCTCCTACTACTTCCCTAAATATTATTAATGTTCCAGTTAGAGTTTATAGAACCATCTCAATGTTTCTATCTCATAATCACCATATATGCACATAAGTTTCTCTCTCCTGGTTTAACTGTACTCTTCTCTAGCTGCTGCCCTAGACTCTGATTTCCTTCACAGGCAAAATCCTTGAAGTCCACACTCATCTCTCCTTCCTTATCCCCACTGTCTCTGAACATATACTTCTTTGAAAATTCCTATCTTGGCTTCTGAGTTGCAACTCTTCTTAGGGTCCCTCCTACTGCTTATGCAGTATCCAATTCCTGAATATTTTAGTTTTGGCCCCTTTGCTTCATTTCCACTGTCTCTCTTTTCTTCTATTGCTATATCTTTTTAATAGGTTGATCTTCCTCTAATCTTGTTTTTCTCAAACCTTTCTTTATTATTGCTAGCAGAGAGATCTTAATTGATATATCTCTTGCTATTTCCCACACACCCATCCCATACTATTAGCTCCCAGAACACACTTCCACCCAGATGTGATCCATACACACACATCCACACGCGCGCGCACACACAAACAAGAAAAATGACAGTCTAGCCAATTATTACTTACCTCTCAAGACTGTGGCCTCATTTAGGAAACCTTTCTTAAACTGCCTCCCTACCGACCTTCCACAACTGAATTACTATCTCTTCTTTGGGTGACTAAAGCACTCTAGGTACACTTTTCTCATAGTAGTTGCTTGACTTTAACTCTTGGATTACTTATCCAGAGTATGAACTCGTTGGCCGGGCATGGTAGCACATGCCTATAATCCCAGCACTTTGGGAGGCTGAGGTCAGAGAAGTACCTGAGCCCTCGGGTTCAAGACCAGCCTGGGCAACTTGGCAAGACCTCAGCTCTACAATAAATAAATAAAAATTAGCCAGGCGTGATGGCACGTGCCTGTAGCTCCACCTACTTGGAAGGCTGAGGCAGAAGAATCACCTAAGCCCAGCAGGTAGAGGCTGCGGTGGCCGTGAGAGTGCCACTACACTCCAGCCTGAGCAAGAGAGCTTTGACTCAAAAAAAAAAAAAAAAAAGGAATAAGAACTCGTTGAAAAGATGCTAGATTTTCTATCTTTTTAATCCCTGCTACCTACCTAGCAGAGTGCCTCGCAACTACTAGGTGACCATGACCATGCATCTTATTTGCATGAATCATGGTCATAAAGGCCTAGTGAGAAATTAAAGAATTGAGGGCAAATGATAGAATAATTCAGATCTTGAATTTAAAATGGCAGAACAGTGGGAATAACAAAAGGTTATTTTGCAGGCAGAAATATAGGGGAATAAAAGTAAACCATGCTCTAAAATTCTACTATTGTAAGGCAACAAAATGAGAATCAAACATGAATCACTTTAAATATTCATAGTTTAATACATTTCTTTATCCTATGTATTAGGCATTAAGGAATGTTAATGGTTAGTATGAACCACAATTCTCATTTCATATTTCCATAAAGAGAGTCCTACAGTTGTAGGTTTGGCAGTCTGATGAAGTCTGTGCACTGCCTTTTTAAGAAAATATTTAGCTGGGCTCAGTGGCTCAGCCTGTAATCCCGTGCCTTTGGGAGGCTGAGGTGAGCGGATTGTCTGAGCCCGCAGGTTTGAGATCTGCCTGGGCAACTTGGCGAGACCTCATCTCTGCAATAAATCAAAAAATTAGCCAGATGTGGTAGTGCGTGCCTGTAGTTCCAGCTACTTGGAAGGCTGAGGCGGAAGGATTGCATTAGCCGTGGGCACTCCAGTCTGGGCGACAGAGTGAGACTCTGACTCAAGAAAAAAAAACAAAAAACAAAAAAACACTTTTTTTTTTTTTAGTCGGAGTCTCACTCTGTCACCCAGACTGGAGTGCAGTGGCTGCTCCTGGCCACCGCAGCATCGACCTGCTGGGCTCTGGCGATCCTTCCGCCTCAGCCTTCCAAGTAGCTGGAACTACAGGCACGTATTACCACGCCCGGCTAATTTTTGATTTATTGTAGAGATGAGATCTTGTCAAGTTGCCCAGGTGGGTCTCAAACCCGCGGGCTCAGGCAATCCACTCACCTCAGCCTCCCAAAGGCATGGGATTACAGGCTGAGCTACCGAGCCCGGCTAAGAAAACATTTTTAAATGCACACACAAAAATACATGAGCTTACATTGGAAACCAACTGTACTAATATCAAATAGTAAGAAATAAATTTGCAATATAGTTGTATTAATGCTTTATTAATACATTAATACATTAATAAAGTCTAATGACAATTAGTCTAATGACTAATCTTGAAGCAGCGAGGTACATAAATGACATTTTAAGACATCTGCAAAAAAAAGTAATATGATGATAAAATATCTATGCTTTTTGTTGGGAAAAGCATCATAGGTACTGCTAAAATTAATATAATTATCTATATTGATAGTTAAAAGGAACTTAAGAAATCTTACAATAGATTTAATTCTTCACTTCTCCCTACACCCATTCCCATCCCTCTACTTCAGAGCCTTAATTACTCCTCCTCATGAGATAAATTACCTGATTTGCAAACATAAGAGAAGAAACTGGCCACACTCAGCTTAAACATATCTAGGCTTCTGTTTAAATCTGTCCTCTGCATAGTAAGTGCATACAGGCTCTGCTCTTTAAAGCAGGAAGGCCTGCAATTTGAGGACTAAGCTCAATTTGGGGTGAAAGATATTAGAAGCCATTTGGTTACACATGAAAAAGTATTCTTGAATGTAACTTTTATCTCAAAGTTGCTATTTTCCTCTCCAGCTGACTTACTCCTATGTCTTATTTCACATAAGTTCAAACTTCAAAGAAACGGTTACAGTTTATTGAAACTTTACCCTAAAGAGCCTCAATGTTAACTGATTTCAAAGCAAATCAGGATATTTTTAGAAATCCCAGAAATTGATAACAAGTAGTCTAATAGCATTTATATAAAGAGATTTTACAATTAATAAGATGTTACACAATGGAGAGTCTCTTCTTTCAGTATTCTCAGATGATATAATTTGGATCCTAAACACAATTTCAATTATATATGGCATAGGATTAAATGGTATATGACTAAATATATTTCAATCATACTTGGTTTGTCTTTACAAACAATAGGCAGTATTTATTCTGGGGTAATCATCCTGATTTTTAAAACTTTTTAAATTACTGATTTTATTTTAAATATTTAGAAAATACCAAAAAGGATAGAGAGAAAATTTTTAAATGTATACATGATCTAGTCAAAGTCTTTATTTTCTTCTGATGTGCACATGCATACTCACACATGTACACATTGTTCTTTTTTTTTTTTTGAGTTGGAGTCTCACTCTGTCACCCAGGCTGGAGTGCTGTGGCACACTCATGGCCACCGCAGCCTCGACCTGCTGGGCTCAGGTTATCCTTCCACCTCAGCCTTCCAAGTAGCTGGAACTACAGGCACAATCCACCATGCCTGGCTAATTTTTTGATTTATTATAGAGATGAGGCCTTGCTAAGTTGTCCAGGTTGGTCTCGAACCCATGGGCTCAGGCACTCCTCTCATCTCAGCCTCCCAAATTGCTGGGATTATAGGCGTGAGTCACCGTGCCTGGCTCATTGTTAACAAAATTGTGATCATGCTGTAACCTGTTTTTTTCATTTAATGTTATATATTATAAAATAGTTTGAATAAAATTTTTTAATAGCTGCTTAAGCCAGAGATGAATATACTAAAACTTAAACATAACACAATCAACAGAGTGTAAGGCAACCTACAGATTGGGATAAAATATTAGCAAATTATATATTTGATAAGAGATTAATATCAAAAAAATTTTTTAAACTCCTATGACTCAACAACAGAAAATCAAATAACTGTATTAAAAATGGGCAAAGGATTTGGATTTTGGAGATATTTTTCCAAAGATGATTGACAAATAGCCAAAAAGTATATGAAAAGATCTAATCATCAGAGAAATACAAAAAACCCCATGATATATCATCTTATACCCATTAGGACGGCTACTATCAAAAAACTGGAAAACAACAAGTGTTAGTGAGAATAGAGATATTGGAACACTTGTGCACTGTTGGTGAGATTGTAAGATGGTACACACCTGCTATGGAATACAGTATGAGGCTTCCTCAAAAAATGAAAAATGGAACAATCTTGGATTCTGTGAATAGTGCTGCTGTGAAAATAGGTGTGCAAATATCTCTTTGAGACTCTGGTTTCAGTTATTTTATTTTATTTTTTTGAGTTGGAGTCTCACTCCAACGCCCAGAATGGAGTGCAGTGGCTGCTCTCAGCCACCGCAGCCTCGACCTGCTGGGCTCTGGCAATCCTTCCGTCTCAGCCTTCCAAGTAGCCGGAATTACAGGCATGCGCTACCATGCCCGGCTGATTTTTTTTTTATTTATTTATTGTAGAGATGAGGTCTCGCAAAGTTGCCCAGGTGAGTCTCAAACCAGCGAGCTCAGGCAATCCACTCACCTCAGCCTCCCAAAGGCGCAGGATTACAGGCTGAGCCACCGAGCCCGGCTCAAGACACTTTTGGAACTGATAATGATAATGGTTTACTTCAACCCTAGAGAACTGAGAGTCCTAGGAATTTAGCCACATCAATGCAGTCTTTTTTTTTTTTTTTTTTTGAGTAAGAGTTTCACTCTGATGCCCAGGCTGGAGTGCAGTGGCACACTCATGGCCACCACAGCCTTGGTCTGCTGGGCTCAGGGTATTCTTCTGCCTCAGCCTTCCAAGTAGCCAGAACTATAGACACGTGCCACCATGCCTGGATAATTTTTAAAAAATTTATTGTAGAGCTGAGGTCTCACCAATTTGCCCAGACTGGTCTTGAAGCCGAGGGCTCAGGCAATCCTCTCACCTCAGCCTCCCAAAGTTCTGGGATTATAGGCATGAGTCACTGTGCCTGGCCAAATTTTTTACATTCTTAACAAAACAAAAATGGGAGCCCTTTAAAGACTGTTTTAAGATTAAGAAAAAAAAGAAGTCAGAAATAGCCAAATTAGGACTGTAAGGTAGATGCCTAATGATTTCCTATCAAAACTCTTGCAAAATTGCCCTTTTGATGAGAGGAATGAGCAGGAACACTGTCGTGATAGAGAAGAACTCTCTGGTGAAGCTTTCCTAGGGCATTTTTCTGCTAATGCTTGGCGAACTTTCTTAAGATATTCTTGTAACAAGTAGGTATTATCCTTTGGTCCTCCAGAAAATCAACAAGCAAAATGTCTTGAACATTGCAAAAAACTGTTGCCATGACTTTTTTACTTGAAAGTCCATGTTTGCTTTGAATGGATCACTTCCATCTCTTGGTAGCCATTGCTTTGATTGCACTTTGTCTTCAGGATCATACTGGTAAGGCCCTATTTCATCTCCTGTTACAATCCTTTGAAGGAATGCTTCAGGATCTTGCTTAAAATTTCCAGTAGGCCAGGCGTGGTGGCTCAAGCCTGCAATCCCAGTACTTTGGGAGGGTGAGGTGAGAGAACTGCTTGAACTCAGGGGTTTGAGACCAGCCCGGGCAACTTGGTGAGACCTCATCTCTACAATAAATCAAAAAATAAGCCAGGAGTGGTAGCACATGCCTGTAGTTCCAGCTATTTTGAAGGATGAGGTGGAAGGATCACCTGAGCCCAGCAGGTGGAGGCTGTGGTGGCTGTGGGTATGCCACTACATGCCAGCCTGGGTTACAAAGTGAGACTCTGACTCAAAAAGAGAAAAAAAAAATTCCACTGACTGCCAGGCGTGGTGACTCATGCCTACAATCTCAGCACTTTGGGAGGCAGAGGAGGCAAGAGGACTGCCTAAGTCCAGGGGTTCGAGGTAAACCTCCACAATAAATAAAAAAAATTAGCTGGGTGTGGTGGTACACACCTGTAGTTCCAGCTACTCGGAAGGCTGAGGAGGAAGGATCACCTAGCTGCAGGTTGAGGCTGCGGCAGCTGTGACTGTATCACCACACTCCAGCCTGGGTCACAAAATGAAATGCTGATTCAAAAAATACAAAATAAAAAAATACCTCTGCTCTTTTCTATAGCTGATCTAGGTGTAATGTATTTGGCATCCATCAAGTAGAAAGTTTGCTCAACTCTAATTCTACAATCAGAATTGTGTAAGCTGAACCAACAAGATGTCTATGATGTTGGCTGCTGTTTCTGCTGCTACGTGTTAGCCCTCTCTAATTAGGGCACAAAAAAGATGAAATTTTTTCCTCACAAAATGAAGTGAAGCTGGACATGGTGGCTCATACCTGTAATCTCAGCACTTTGAGAGGCAGAGATGAGAGGATTCCCTGAACCCAACATGATGAGATCTTGTCTCTACAGTAAATCAAAAAAATAGCTAGGTATGGTGGCACAGGCCTGTAGTTCCAACTACTTGGGACGCTGAAATGGAAGGATCACCTGAACCCAGCAGGTCATGGCTGCAGCAAGCATGAGTGTGCCATTGCACTGTAGCCTGGGTGACAGAGTGAGACTCTGACTCAAAAAAACCCCAGAAAAAAAAACACACCAAAAAACCCCCAAATTGAAGTAAATGGTCTGTTGCTGAAGGCATCATCTTCTACATTATATTGTTCCTTCTTAAAAACAAGTTATCCAGCCGGGCTCGGTGGCTCAGCCTGTAATCCCAGCACTTTGGGAGGCCGAGGTGAGTGGATTGCCTGAGCCCACGGGTTCGAGACCCACCTGGACAACTTGATGAGACCTCATCTCTACAACAAATCAAAAATTAGCCGGGCATGGTAGCGTGCGCCTGTAGTTCCAGTTACTTGGAAGGCTTGAGGTGGAAGGATCGCCAGAGCCCAGCAGGTCAAGGCTGCAGTGGCCGGGAGCAGCCATTGCATTCCAGTCTGGGTGACAGAGTGAGACTCCAACTCAAACAAACAAAAAAAACAAACAAACAAAAAAACAAGTTATCCATTTACAAAATGCTGATTTCTTTGGGGTATTATTTCCATAAACTTTTTGTAATGCATCAATGATTTCACTATTTTTCTACCCAAATTTCACCATAAATTTAATGTTTGTCCTTATTTCAATTTTAAGGAGGATTTGTGATGCTCTATTAGGGGCTCTTTTGAAACTGATGTCTTTAGTGCCTCAAACTAGATCCTGTTACATTAGATATGTTATAACAAATTAGTATGAATTTGTTTTGGTATAGAACAAAATTTTAAGTCCTTGTATAGTTTGGCTGGGATTACAGGTGGTGGCTCACGCCTGTAATCCCAGCACTTTGGGAGGTGGAGGTGAGAAGATTGCCTGAGCCCAGGGATTCGAGACCAGCCTGGGCAATATGATGAGATCACTTCTCTACAACAAATCAAAATATTAGCCAGGCATGGTGGCACATGCCTGTAATTCCAGCTACCTGGAATCCTGAGGCGGAAGGATCACCTGTGGTGGCTGAGGGCGTGCTACTGCACTCCAGTCTGGGCGACAGAGTGAGACTGACTTAAAAAAAAAAAAGGATTAACTTTAATATGCAAAGTGTTTTATATATTGCCTTTTATCATATGTATTTTCATGAATCTTATTTATTGCACAGTAAAGGGTTAACCTTGTAGAAAGAGAGATTTGGCCCTTGTCCTCAGCTCCTGAGAGTAACCTCTTGCCTGACAAGAGTGTCTTGACCTGCAACCCTCCAAACCTTGGATCATGCCTGAGAGTCTATGTTAACAATGCAATTCATAGTGAGGGCCTTGGGACACATAGTATCATTTGGTGGTGCTGGAGACTGAGGCCAGTGACACAGGTGGTCAACCACATATATGTATATGGCTGAACCCCAAAAACTCTGAACACAAGGCTCATGTGAGATTCCCTGATACTGTGTATGTACTGTCACTATCGTTCTTAAGAGAAACAGGTGCTGTCTGAATGACTCTACTGGGAGGGGACAACTGGTAGTTCTGTGCCTTGGGGTCTCCCGGACCCTGTCCTATGTATCTCTTTCCTCTACTGATTTTAATCTAAACCTTTTCACTGTAATAAACTGTAACTTGAGTATAAAGACATTTCTGAGTTCTGTGAGTCCTTATGAATTATTAAACCTAAGAGGGGATTGGGGAGACCTCCAAACTTGCAATTGGTGTCAGAAGTAAGAGTGGTCTTAGGAACTTCTGAATGTTGTTACCCTCCTACACTGGGAGTTTCTGAGGAAATCTTATCATATATACATATACATATTGAGTCAGGATCTCACTCTGTTGCCCAGGCTGTAGTGCAATGGCACAATCACAGTTCACTGCAGTCTTGACCTCCAGGGCTTGTGTGATCCTTCCACCACAGACTCCCAAGTAATAGCAATAGTAAGAGATAGCTGGGACTACAGGTGTGCATCACGCCTGGCTAATATTTTTTGTAGAGACAAGATCTTGCTATGTTACTTAAGCTGGTATCAAACTCCTAGGCTCAAGCTCCTCCCTCCTCTGCCTCCCAAAGTGCTGGGATTACAGATGTAAGCCACCACACCCAGGTTTGTATATTTTTATATCTCCTACTGTTGCTAAAATAGTGTCTCATATGTGAAAAAATTAAAAACTTCTGCTGAATGAATGTATATTTATATAGTTTATTAGCAAGGTGTCATGATTTTGTATAGAAGCAGGAACAAGGAAAGTTTGAAAACCAAAGACTTAAAAATAAATAGTGCATGATATCTTTTAAGAATTCAAACTCCTAGCCAGGCATAGTGGCTCATGCCTATAATCCCAGCACTTTGGGAGGCTGAGGTGAGAGGACTGTCTGAGCCCACGGGTTCGAGACCAGCCTGGGCAACTTGGTGAGAATTCATCTCTACAATAAATTCAGAAAAATTAGCTGGGTGTGGTGGCGCACACCTGTAGTTCCAGCTACTTGGAAGGCTGAGGCAGAAGGATTGCCTGAGCCTAGCAGGTGGAGGCTGCAGTGGCCGTGATCATGCCACAGGACAGAGTAACACGTTGACTCAAAAAAAAAAAAAAAAAAAAAGAATTCAAACTCCCTAAACAACTGTGATATAACTTATTTGAATATTAATATATGAATACTCATTTTGCCTTAACCAATTTAAGAAGGTATATAGAATATTAAGATGAACAAGCAAATGAAATGTGGAAATTCTACCTTATTGGACATTAAATGGGGTCACACATGTATTTCATAAGGGTTAATTTGCCATTTAAAGACAAACAACTGAAAAAAAAAAGACAGAATTGAGGCAAGAGAAAGGATAAAAGGGAAAAGAGCTACTCCCAAGGTCCTTGACAAATCTGCTGTACGCTCACTGCACTTCAGCCATACTGAGCTCCTTTTCCTCCCTCCCAGCAATGCACCATGGTCTTTCCTATCCAGGCCTTGGCAAAAGAATACTCTATCCTCTTCTATTCATCTACTTACCCTTCAGGTCTCAAGTACCTTTTTCCTAGAGAGATTTTCTGATTTCTGTAAATCAAATTGTGTTTCACATGCTTTCACAGCACCATTCACCCCTCATTCACATTCCAAAGTTGTAATTTTATTTTTATATGATTAACATCTGTCACTTCAATTAGGCCATAAATTACATAGGTTAGAGACTGTGTCCACTTTAGCTTACCATGGCACCTCCAGCACCTAACACTATGCCTGGACCTTGGAAGACATTCAGTAGTTTTTAAACAAATGAATGCACTAAGTAAATTCAGCTCACTGTACTATAAACACTTTTGTAAACTCCAGATAGATTAAGAAAGTTTATAGGTTTTGAATTCTTATAAAGTTTTATAGCCGGGTTCGGTGGCTCAGCCTGTAATCCCGTGCCTTGGGAGGCTGAGGTGAGTGGATTGTCGAGCCTGCGGGTTTGAGACCCGCCTGCACAACTTGGTGAGACCTCATCTCTACAATAAATCAAAAAATCAGCCGGGTATGGTAGCGCATGCCTGTAGTTCCAGCTACTGGGAAGGCTGAGGCGGAAGGATCGCCGGAGTCTAGCAGGTCGAGGCTGCGGTGGCCAGGAGCATGCCACTGCACTCCAGTCTGGGCGACAGAGTGAGACTCCAACTCAAAAAAATAAAATAAAATAAAAATAAAGTTTTATAAATGTATTCCTAATGTATCCACTTATTACCATTATAAACACAAACAGACCAAATAAAGTACACTTACCCTTCTATAATCATTGCGAGAGAACCCAGCAAAATAGTATGAATAACATGATAAATTATTTCTGGCCTTTCTCCAATTCGTCCATCTTCAAAAGTAACAGTTTCTTTCAGGGACTTACCACTACAGAAAGAAAATGTGGTTTTTAATACTTTGACAACATATATTTGAAAAAAATCAAAGATCCGTTGTTTATCATCTTTGAAGGCAAACTTGAAATTTTATATTTCTTCATAACAAAAAATATAGTTGATCCTTAACGTGTGCAAGTATATTCTGTTAGTCAAATACCTAACTTACATATCTTCAAGTCTTTCAAATGAACCTGAAGACAACATACTGTGAAAACTAAATATAAATGTTCTGGATAATAAATATTTTTAGGTTCTTTTTGCAAAATCAATTATGATTCAACTAGTGACTGCTAAATTAATATAGCTAAATCACAATTTGAATAACTAAGTTCTCAAAATGAAGAACTTATACACAACCTTCTTTAAAACATTATAAAAATAAATTAAAGGACAGTCAAAATTTATAACTTTTTTTTAGTTGGAGTCTTACTCTGTCACCCAGGCTGGAGTGCAGTGGCACGTTCACAGCCACTGCAGCCTCGACCTGCTGGGCTCAGGCGATCCATCCACCTCAGTCTTCCAAGTAGCTGAAGCTACAGGCATGTATCACCATGCCCAGCTAGTTTTTCTTGATTTATTGTAGAGACGAGGTCTCACCATATTACCCAGGCTGGTCTTGAACCTGTGGGCAATCCTCTCACTTCTGCCTCCCAAAGTGCTGGGATAACAGGCATGAGCCACAGAGCCCAGACAAAATGTATAACTTAAAATCATTTAATCTCCTGTCATTTAAGTCAAATCGAAAAAAAATTCTTACATTAAGTAAAAATTTGAGTAAAGTCAAATAGAAATTCTTACATTAAGTAAAAATTTGAGTAAATTAGTGAATGAGTCTGCAAAAGTATAACTGATTATTTAAATTATCAGTTATATCTTAAATGTATAACTAGATTAAATCTGACATTACATATTTAGATTCATAAAACTAAATTTGAATTTTTTTGGTCAATTTATAATGATATTTTACATATCAATGAAGAGAAAATGGAATGAGAAGCTCTAAAATAAATATAAAAAGATTGGAAGAACATTAAAAATAAGTATTTTATATATTTTCATAATATATGCCAGCAATGTGATTGACTCTCATAGGTACTTACCTAATTCTTCTAAAAATAACTTGCAACATAGAAAGGAAACAAATAATTAACACTAAAATATAGAAAGGTAATAAGGAACACTGTGTTAACCGCAAAAAAAAATCTTGAGACGGTGCCTGTAGGGATTCTTGACAGAGGAGCCAATTCATTGTAAAATTCCTAAAGAAGAGAGAATGCATGCTATTAAAATCACAGGTGTTTTAAACTACTAAACACAGAAATATCTTTTTAATCTCAGTAAAATCTAAGAAGAATATACATTTCATAAATCCATTCACTTAAAACAGCAAGGTCCTATCCTTTATAAATGAAGATAATAATACTATATTAGTTGAGGGAGGGAGACACACCTCATCAACAAGGGTACATGCATAATTAACATTTGTATACCTAACCCTGAATTGTATCCCATATATTTAAAATTTAAAAAAATAAAAAATACTGTATTAGTAAACATCCTCAACAAAGCAAGTGCTCTTAGCAAAACTGCTCTAATAAATTTAAAACTGCTACTTTTTATCACCAAGTACGTTGAACTTCTCTAAAGCCCAATATAGTTTCTAAGGAGCTTCGATTTCCATTTTTATCTGGAAGAAAACAAAGATTTCAGCTGGCCAACCTCTACATCTGCACTGACCAGTATGGTAGCCACTCTATACATGTGGCTATTAAAGAACTAAAATGTGGCCATTTCAAAATGAAATATACTTTAAGTACAAAATACACCCAGGATTTCAAAGAAAAAAAATGAAAAAAGAAATGGAAAAACAAACATTTCATTCAAATTTTTATATTGTTTACAAATTAAAGTATTTTTGACATACTAAAGAAAATATATTTTTGGCCAGATATGGTGGCTCATGCCTGTAACCCTAGAACTTTAGGAGGCTGAGGCAGAAAGATCACTTGAGTACAGGAGCTCAAAAGCAGTCTGGGCAATATAGCAAGACTCTGTCTCTACAAAAAATAAAAAAATTAGTCAGGTGTAGTGGTGCATGCCTGTAATTCTAGCTACTTGGAAAAGCTGAGATGAGAGAATCACTTGAACCTAGGAGTTCAAGGCTACAGGGAACTGTGATTGCACTACTGCACTCCAGCCTGGGCAACAAAGCCAGATCATGTCTCAAAAAAAAAAAAAAAAGAAAGAGAAAAAGAAAAGAAAACATGTTTTTAAAATTAATTTCATCTGTTTCTTTTTACTTTTTCAAATATGGATAACAGAAAATTACAATTATATACATGGCTCATATTATGTTACTGGCCAACCTTATTCTATATTGATGAATGTAGCTCAACTACTCCCATTTTAAAATGAGATACCTAGCCAGGCACTGTGGCTCACACCTGCAATCCAAGCACTTTGGGAGGCTACTTCATAGGATTTGAGACTGGCCTGGACAACTTGGTGAGACCTCATCTCTACAATAAATCAAAAAAATTAGCCGGGCATGGTGATGCGCAACTGTAGTTCCAGCTACTTGGAAGGCTGAGGTGGAAGGCTCTCCTGAGCCCAGCAGGCGGAGGCTACAGTGGCCATGAGCATGTCACTGCACTCCAGCCTGGGTAACAGACTCCGACTCAAAAAAAACCAACAACCCAAAAAACAAAACAAAAATAAAATAAAATGAGATACCTATCTAATCAGACAGATCATAAAATTTGGAATATAAACCTAATGCTCTATAAAAATTAGATTAACTTTTTTTGATATGATCAATAAGACTCTGGTTATATGCATTTTTATCTGCATCCTCACTTCTAACCCATCTCCAACATCCAATCCTCAATCCCTAGCCCAGGGGAAGGAAGTAAGAGATGGGGTGATATTCGGAGTGCTCATGGATAGACTAAGAATGTCTACTTCAGGCCGGCACAGTGGCTCAAGCCTCTAATCCTAGCATTTTGGGAGGCCAAGGTGAGAGGACTGCCTAAGCCCATGGGTTCAAGACCAGCCTGGGCAACTTGGGGAGACCTCATCTCTACAATAAATCAAGAAAAATTATACAGGTGTGGTGGTGCATGCATGTAGCTCCAGTTATTTGGAAGGCTGAGATGGAAGGATCACCTGAGTCCAGCAGGTTGAGGCTGCAGTGGCTGTGAGTATGCCACTGCACTCTAGCCTGGGCAACAGAGTAAGACTCTGACTCAAAAAAAAAAAAAAGAATGTCTACTTCACAATCACTAGGTTTAGAACAAAAAGTTAACAATGTGCCAAATGGCAGTACAGTTAAAAAGGTTGCCACCAAGCTGGGCTCGGTGGCTCAGCCTGTAATCCCGCACCTTTGGGAGGCTGAGGTGAGTGGATTGCCTGAGCCCGCGGGTTCGAGACCCGCCTGGGCAGCGAGACTCACCTCTACAATAAATAAAAAAATCAACCGGGCGTGGTAGCTCATGTCTGTAATTCCGGCTACTCAGAAGGCTGGGGCGGAAGGATCGCCGGAGCCCAACAGGTCGAGGCTGCAGTGGCCGGGAGCGGCCACTGCACTCCAGTCTGGGCGACAGAGTGAGACTCCAACTCAAAAAAAAAGAAAGGTTGCCACCAAAAATCTTGTACCTTCAATGAATGTACCTTTTCTTAATCTGTTTATTAAAGTTATTAATTCTATAAGGTCCAACTCAAATTCTAGTTTAATGAATATTCTTTCCATATCCCCCTGTCTTAATTTTTCCTTCTCCATAGTCCCATGGCATCATGGCACTTTACTTATCCCTCTATTATACTGCTTAATGTAGTCTGCCTTGTGTTAGATTGTAGTTTTTTTTTTTAAATCTTCCAGAGTACCTGGTTTAATATCCTAGACACTCAATAAGTATCTATTAACATTTCTTTAGTGTTTTTTTTAAAAATCTGTCTCAACAGAAATGTTTCTTGAGCTTCAGGAAACATTTAATATCCAACTGGCACATTTAAGCATAGGTGTTTACTATATTTATACCACCCAGGTCATTAATTATATAAACGCTATAATGAGATGGCAATATTATTCAGAAGAGGGGCCACGTCTTATTCTTTGTTTTTTTTTGTTTTTGTTTTTTTTTTGAGTTGGAGTCTCACTCGGTCGCCCAGACTGGAGTGCAGTGGCCACTCCCAACCACCGCAGCCTCGCCTGCTGGGCTCTGGCGATCCTTCCGCCTCAGCCTTCCGAGTAGCTGGAATTACAGGCATGCGCTACCACGCCCGGCTGATTTTTTGATTTATTGTAGAGATGAGTCTCGCTGCCCAGGCGGGTCTCGAACCCGCGGGCTCAGGCAATCCACTCACCTCAGCCTCCCAAAGGCGCGGGATTACAGGCTGAGCCACTGAGCTCGGCTACGTCTTATTCTTAAAATATACCCAGGCCGGGCTCGGTGGCTCAGCCTGTAATCCCAGCACTTTGGGAGGCCGAGGTGAGTGGACTGCCTGAGCCCGCGGGTTTGAGACCCGCCTGGGCAACTTGGTGAGACCTCATCTCTACAATAAATCAAAAAAATCAGCCGGGCGTGGTAGCGCATGCCTGTAATTCTGGCTACTTGGAAGGCTGAGGTGGAAGGATCGCCGGAGCCCAGCAGGTCCAGGCTGCGGTGGCTGGGAGCAGCGACTCCACTCCAGTCTGGGTGACAGAGTGAGACTCCAACTCAAAACAAAACAAAACAAAACAAAACATACCTAGTGCATAGCCTTGTGATGCAAATATTGTACCTGATATGCTGAATAAAGGAGTACTATATAACATCAACTAACAAATTCTGGACAGAAGCAGCCCTTAACCTTGGATGACTCCAAGAGGGCTAAGGGGAAAGTTAATGGAAAGGCCAATCACTTATGGAAGTCTACATCAATTTTACTGATTGCCTGCTGTGTGCCAGGCCTATATATATGCCTGAAAAAGACATGGTCTCTATCCTGACAAAGCACATGGTTTCGTAAGGGATCTTTTTATTTTAGTAGATATACATATATGACATACACATCAGATGGATTCTCTAGTGTTTAAGTCATGTCAAATACTTTGTTAACTGTGATATATCACAACATGAAGTTCTATGAAAAGTATGTGCCATCCCATATAATGACAGAAAGTGAAAATAAGGTTCTAAGGTACATTAGAACTAGAGAAACAAATCGGTAAATATGTATATCCTAACCAGGTGCAGTGGCTTATGCCTGTAATCCCAGCACTTTGAGGCGAGAGGATTGACTGAGCCCATGTGCTCGAGACTAACCTGGGCAACATGGCAAGACCTCATCTCTACAATAAATTTTTAAAAAATTAAACGGGCGGATTACTGTGGTTCCAGTTACACAAAAGGCTGAAGTGGAAGGATCATCTGAACCCAGCAGGTGGAGGCTACGATGGCCATGAGCATGCCACTGCACTCCAGCCAGCGTGACAGAGACTCCGACTCAAAAAAAAAAAAAGTGTATGTGTATACATAAATAAATAAATACATATATATATGTATTCTGACCTTAGGTTCTATCATTGTTTCTCATCAAGGGAGAAAGTAGCCTTAACATACCATATTGCACGGATCCTCATTAAAAAAAAAAAAACCACTATACCACTATTAAGATTACAGTATATCTAATTTATATAAGACTTAAATGAGATATACTTTTTTTTTTGAGTTGGAGTCTCACTCCTTCACTCAGGCTGGGGTGCAGTGGCACGCACGCTCATGACCACTCCAGCGTCGGCCTTCTGGGCTCCAGCAATCCTTCTGTCTCAGCCTTCCAAGTAGCCAGAACTACAGACACACGCTACCACACCCAGCTATTTTTTTATTTTATTTTATTGTAGAGACGAGGTCTCGCCAAGTTGCCCGGGCTGGTCTTGAACCCACGGGTTCAGGCAATCCACTCGCATTGGCCTCCCAAAGTGCTGGGATTACAGGCTAAGCCACCGAGCCTGGCCAAGATATACTTTTAAAAGAGAAAAATATTAAAAATATTTTTTAAGCCGGGCTCGGTGGCTCAGCCTGTAATCCCGCGCCTTTGGGAGGCTGAGGTGAGTGGATTGCCTGAGCCCGCAGGTTCGAGACCCGCCTGGGCAGCGAGACCTCATCTCTACAATAAATCAAAAAATCAGCCGGGCGTGGTAGCGCATGCCTGTAATTCCAGCTACTTGGAAGGCTGAGGCGGAAGGATCGCCGGAGCCCAGCAGGTAGAGGCTGCGGTGGCCGGGAGCGGCCACTGCACTCCAGTCTGGGCGACAGAGAGACTCCAACTCAAAAAAAAAAAAAAATATATATATATATATATATATATATATATTTTTAAAAAATATTACGGTATCCCACATTAACTATATTCTAAGCGCTCTGTAATTATGTATATACTCTTTCCATTGAGTATCGTTTAAGTGCATAGATTTAGGTAAACTTGCGTAATCTAAAACTTACTTAGTCATATTTAGTCCAAATTTCACTTCAAGGAATTTCAGCATGTGTCCATTTTCTTTGTGTGGGACAAACATCTAAAAGAGAAAAACAATAGTTAAAGAAATATTAGCTATGCTTACAGCAGTAATTTTTTTTCCAAAACTAGAGACAGAAAATGCAGCAAGCTACAAAACAAAAATATAAATTAAATAATGCATGATATGACTATGAAGCAAGATTTACTGAATAACTCAGTCCCATTAACTTATGATTAAGCATAAAACTAAAATGGGGTAGTAAGAAGGTTTCAGACTTACCCAACCTGGCTCAAGTAACTTACTCACTCTTCTGAACACTTTTCATTTATCTCAATATATTTCATTTACTGTTTAATGTTAATTGGGCAATGATGACACTTTAAGTTAAATGGAAAATAAAGTGTATTTCTCTTTATCAAGGCTATGAAAAAAAGTATCAGAATCCTATTTTCTCACCCAATATGCTAGTTATGATCATTGTTCAACTCAAAATCATACTGTTAAACTCTATTACCTCGCTATCTTATTATTCTCATTAAAATTTAGTCAGCCGGTCTCGGTGGCTCAGCCTGTAATCCTGCGCCTTTGAAAGGCTGAGGTGAGTGGATTGCCTGAGCCCGCGGGTTCGAGACCCGCCTGGGCAACTTGGCGAGACCTCATCTCTACAATAATTCAAAATGAGCCAGGAATGGTAGCGCGCGCCTATAGTTCCAGCTACTTGGACGGCTGAGGCAGAAGGATCGCCGGAGCCCAGCAGGTCGAGGCTGCAGTGGCTGGGAGCAGCCACTGCACTCCAGTCTGGGTGACAGAGTGAGACTCCAACTCAAAAAAAAATAAAAAAATAAAAAATAAAATAAAATAAAATTTAGTCCACAATATTTCATTATTAAATTTGTTCTACTACATGAATCTCAGAGAGTTACTCACCTTCATAATTATATTCAACGTCACTGTCAGAGTACACACCAAGTAAAAATTAATCACTTTCATTATTTTAGCTACAAAAGTTCCTTTCTTCACATTCAGCTGTGGAGGAAAAATCATATGAACAAAGAGGTGAGGTACAGAAAAACTAACAATTTAAAAAACTGATCACAAGAAAAATAAAAAAGTAATTCTAATTACCTGAAGGCACTTAGCAAGCATTAAGGCTGCTACTAAACTTAATAAAGGAGACACTAATAAAGCTGGATTCTCAAACTGCAGTAAATATCCCAGAGAGAGAGAAAATACATAGATTTTATAGACTTCATAAACCTGTTGTGACAAAAATAAAACGAGAATGAAATAAGTTTTATTGTACATCTTTTTGTTAGTTTTATTTAGATTTGACTATAATTACATACTAAATGCTTTACTATAATTTAGAACAGTATTGTGCAAATGTTTAATCCATGTTTTTAATGTTATAGTTTATAATGAATTTATCATTTTTCTTTAGAACTGTCTGGAAACAAAGTAAAGAAATTCAAAACCGTTGCAAACTGTTGCTTTAAGTCAGCCTGGAAGAACCTTCTTTTTTTTCTTTTTCTTTTTTGAAACAGGGTCTCACTCTGTTGCCCAAGCAGGAATGCAGTAGTACGATCAGAGCTCACTGCAGCTTTGAACTCCTGGGATCAGGCAATCTTCCTAACTCAGCCTCCCGAATAGCTGGGACTATAGGGACATACAGTTGTGCCTGCCTGGTTTACTTTTTTATTTTTTGTAGAGGTGAAGTCTCACTTTGTTGCCCTGGCTGGTCTAGAACTCCTGGGCTCAAGTGATCCTCCCACCTTGGCCTCCCAAAGTGCTGGGATTACAGGCGTCAGCCACCGCCCCCAGCCCAGAACTTTCTTTAAGCTCAGGCTCTGACTTGATTTCCCTTTGTTTGCCCTATTATTAAAATTAATCAATGCAATCTCAAATTGTATAAATCAAAAATCATGATCTTTAGCACCAATTCCCAAAAACTACCCAGTGAAAATATATTGTCATAAAATGCACCACCAGAGAAAAGTATTTGCTGCTTTTGGTCCAGTTAACAGTGGGCATAACAAAGTTAAAATTAGTGTCCCAACAGAAAAACTCCCAGGAAGTTATATACCTTAGACTTTTTTTCCTAAGATAAAATAGTATAAGATAGAAAAAAATATCAGTGAAAGGCCAGGGCCAAGCTGGGAGGGGTAGCTCACACCTGTAATCCTAGTACTTGGGAGGCCAAGGCAAGAGGATTGCCTGAGTCCAGGGGTTCAAGACCAGCCAGGGCAACATGGCAAGACCTCATCTCTACAATGAATAAAAAAAAATTAGCCAGACATGGTGGCACATGCCTGTGGTTCCAGCTACTTGGAAGGCTGAAGTGGAAGGATCACCTAAGTCCAGTAGGTCAAGCCTGCAGTGGCCGTGAGTGTGCAACTGCACTGCAGTCTGGGTGACAGTGAGACTCCAACTTAAAAAAAAAAAGCCAGGGCCACTTAAAAATGATAGTTCAGCCGGGCTCGGTGGCTCAGCCTGTAATCCCGCGCCTTTGGGAGGCTGAGGTGAGTGGATTGCCTGAGCCCGTGGGTTCGAGACCCGCCTGGGCAGTGAGACCTCATCTCTACAACAAATCAAAAAATTAGCCGGGCGTGGTAGTGCGCGCCTGTAGTTCCAGCTACTTGGAAGGCTGAGGCGGAAGGATCGCCAGAGCCCAGCAGGTCGAGGCTGTGGTGGTCGGAAGCAGCCAGTGCACTCCAGTCTGGGTGACAGAGTGAGACTCCAACTCAAAAAAAAAAAAAAAAAAAATAGTTCAAGCTGGGCTCAGTGGCTCAGCTTATAATCTCACGCTTTGGGAGGCTGAGGTGAGTGGATTGCCTGAACCCGCGGGTTTGAGACCCGCCTGGACAACTTGGCGAGACCTCATCTCTACAATAAATCAAAAATTAGCCGGGCGTGATAGTGTGCAGCTACAGTTCCAGCTACTTGGAAGGCTGAGTGAGGCGGAAGGATCACAGGAGCCCAGCAGGTTGAGGCTGCGGTGGCAGGGAGTGTGCCACTGCACTCCAGTCTGGGGGACAGAGTGAGACTCCAACTCAAAAAAAAAAAAAAAAGCCGTGCTCGGTGGCTCAGCCTGTAATCCTGCGCCTTTGGGAGACTGAGGTGAGTGGATTGCCTGAGCCCATGGGTTCGAGACCAGCCTGGGCAACTTAGTGAGACCTCATCTCTACAATAAATAAAAAAAAATTAGCCGGGCGTGGTAGCGTTCGCCTGTAGTTCCAGCTACTTGGAAGGCTGAGGCGGAAGGATTGCGGAGCCCAACAGGTTGAGGCTGCGGTGGACGGGAGCGTGCCACTGTCCTCCAGCCTGGCGACAGAGTGAGACTCCAACTCAATAACAACAACAACAAAAATGATAGTTCACTGTCACGAGTCAGAACACCAGTTGTCCTTGGGAGCTGAAGTAACAACTAGGAGACAGCATGATGGAGATTTCTAGGTGCTGGTAGAGTATTCTAGTGTTCTATTCTTGATCTAGGTGCTGGTTCTACAGATGTGTGACAGTTACCAAGTAACTCTCTCTAGTTCCAAACCCATCCTCTGTGTGGCCATTCTGGGGCTGGGACTCTGCAATATACATTTCTGCTTTTCCAACTGGTTCCCTATGAAGCTCTGGCAACAGGAAAGGCTAGAGGGAATGCAAGGCTGGACAGGGAAGAAGGAGCTTGCTCCTTCCTCTTGCTTCCAGTTGCCTTACAGTTCCTGTGATCATCATCTCAGCAATGCTTCTTCACCCAAACAGAGCAGATCCTTCCTGTGGAAGCACTGAATGTGGCTGCAGTTTTTCCAACATTTAAAGAACCAGCATCATCCCAACCTCCTGCCCAAGAGTCACAAGACCAGCCGGCCAGAGCCCCTTCCTCAGAGGCCTGGGTCCCAGTTCTGAAGGGCCCATTCTTTTGAGCTCAGAGATAACAGCAAAGCTGAGCAGTGGTGGAGACCCTCCTCAACATCTCTAAGGTTTAATAATTCCGTATCATATTTTCCCTTTGTTCCCTCAGCCCTAGTGGTAGTAGCTGCTTCTTGAAGTTGCTATCTCTATGAAACTTTTAGGCTCTTATTACCTTTTCAGTGAACAAACTGATGAATTTATACTTGGTTAACAACTCTTTTTAAAAATTTATTTATTTTTTGTAGAGATGAGGGTTCACTATGTTGCCTAGGCTGTTCTCAAACTCCTGGGCTCAAGCAATTCTCTTGCCTTGGCCTCCCAAAATGCTGGGATTACAGGCGTGAGCCATCACATCCAGCCATTGGTTAACAATTCTTAATGCTAAAATCTCTCTGTCCAAGTAACTTATATTTCACCAGTGCTTGCATGGTCAACCATATAAAACTCTTAGCTGTTTTCCTC
Source organism: Cephalopachus bancanus (assembly GCA_027257055.1). Lineage (NCBI taxonomy): Eukaryota > Metazoa > Chordata > Mammalia > Primates > Tarsiidae > Cephalopachus > Cephalopachus bancanus. Next base: position 8,483 of record JAPVLO010000170.1, on the reverse strand, counting down.
TGCTAAATACTAAGCACAAAGATCTCATTGACCTTACCTAAAATTTGCCTAGCTAAATTAATTTTGTCCTTCCAAATGTCATCTCCCATTGTTGGTATTCACTAGGCTCTTGAACCATCAGAGTACATGGGAAGTCAACAAGAAAGAGTTTTTGATTGGCTTTTTTTTTTTTTTTTTTGAGTTGGGGTCTTACTCTGTCACCTAGGTTAGAGGGCAGTGGCATAATCAAGACTCACTGCAACCTCAACCTCCTGGGTTCATGCAATCCTCCCCATCAGCCTTCCAAGAGGCTGGAACTATAGGTGCGTGACACCACACCTGGCTGACTTATTGATTTTCTGTAGAGAAAATCACTATGATGCCTAGGATGGTCTTTGAACTCCTGGGTTCAAGCAGTCCTCCCGCCTCACCTTCCCACAGTACTGGGATTACAGATGTGAGCCTGGCCTAAGTAAGACATTTTAAGATCCAACACTATAAAACACTTATTCTTGGAATTTAAAATAATCATTTCAAAATGTCATAATACCTTATCACTTTGCTCCAGTGAAAAGATATCTAGCAGGAACAGAGATATTGCTTGAAGAAACAGGAGATAGTGGCTGTACTCCCACATCATCATAAATGTGTAAGTTGAAGCACTCATCAACAAGTAGCAAAACCTCTAGGGAAAAAAAAAAGAAAGAAACTAAGTATCAATAGCTTTATTACTATAAAAACCTATAAGGTTATTACCTCAAAGTTGTAGCTCTGTTATTGGTTCAACTATAAGCTATATAACTCTTGATATTTTGTCTTTTAATCACATATACCCCACATCTCTATCATTAAAACTAATAATTATATACCACATCTCCATAATAAAAATTAAATTAATAAATAAATAGAACACATATGAGGAGGAATTCCCCAAAAAATGAAATAAGGTTTTGGAGGGAAGGGCTCCTTGTAATACAGGCTTCTCCCACTTGGTCTGTGTTCTAGGAACCCATCAGTATACCAGCTAGCATTGTGAGAGGCTGCATTGGGATTCAGTGCATTTTTTTTGAAGATTCTTTCAGTGCATTTGCCCATTTCATGATGGGTGATTTACAAGTCTGCTCACAATGAGCTGAGTATTCAGCAGTAGTTTTTTGTTTTGTTTTGTTTTTTTTGAGTTGGAGTCTCACTCTGTCACCCAGACTGGAATGCAGTGGCCGCTCCCGGCCACCGCAGCCTCGACCTGCTGGGCTCCGGCGATCCTTCCGCCTCAGCCTTTCGAGCAGCTGGAACTACAGGCGCGCGCTACCACGCCTGGTTAATTTTTTGATTTATTGTGGAGATGAGGTCTCACCAAGTTGCCCAGGTGGGTCTCGAACCCGCGGGCTCAGGCAATCCACTCACCCCAGCCTCCCAAGGCGTGGGATTACAGGCTGAGCCACAGAGCCCGGCTAGCAGTAGTTTTTGACCAAAAATGGCATGAGCCCAATGCCCCACCCTCCCTAGTCACCCTATCTTGCTCCGAGCAATGGTTTTTTTGTTTCCCAGATGAAAAAAGAACTCAGAGGGAAATGTTTGCTGATGTGGAAGTGGTGAAACAAAAAACAGCAGAACTAAAAGGCATCCAAATTGACACTTCAAAAACTGGTTTTGAGCAGAGAAAAAAGCATCTTCATGGGTGTATTACATCAAACGAAGAGTACATTGAAGGTGTTTGAAGTTTCAACATGTAAGACTAAATACATAATTTTTTATAAATAAATTCCAGATTTTGTTGGCTCCCCTCATAATTATTATTAAATCATTATAAAAACAATAAGATCTTGGCTGGGCTTGATGGCTCAGCCTGTAATCCCAGCACTTTGGGAGGCTGAGGTGAGTGGGTTGCCTGAGCCCTCAGGTTCAAGACCAGCCCGGGGAACTTGGCAAGACCTTGTCTCTACAATAAATAAAAAATTAGTCAGGCGTGGTAGCATGCACCTGTGGTTCTGGTTACTTGGTAGACTGAGGTGAAAGGATCACTGGAGTCCAGCAGATCATTACGGGGGTGGTCGTGAGTGTGCCACGGCACTCCAGCCTGGGCGACAGAGTGAGATTCCTAACTCAAAAAACAAAAGAACAGTAAGATCTTGAATAAGATTCATTTTCTCTAGTGAGAAATCAACCACTTGTGTTTCAATGTTCAACATCATATTGAGGATTTCAGGAAGACAAAGCAAGGGAGAAGAAAATTCAGTACAATTTTCTTTTACCCCCAAAGAGGTAAAGCAATAAATATAAGAAAATGGTAGTATTTACTAGACTTGGCTGGTGAGCTTTTGTTATTGTGGAGACAACTCCTTTTACTGTGAAAATAATATTTTCACTTCTATAGCGCTTTATATTTCCCTAAAAATTTTCATTTAAACAGTCTGTTTATATCTTAGCTTATTCCACAGCCCAGGTCTTTGCTTTTTACATTTCCTCTCGACAAAACTGTGGCCTTATCTTTCACCCTTGCTTGTACTGTCAAGCATATAAAACTCTCAGCTGTTTTCCTCAGCTGAATACTAAGCACAAGATCTCATTGCTCTTGCCAAAAACCTGCCTGGCTGAACCAATTCTGTCCTTCTAAATGTTATCTCCCAAGTGATCCTGTAGCAAGTAACTAACTCTATGACAAATCCACTGTCACACAGCATACTCAATAGCCTTCCATGGAGGTCCTTCCTCCATGGATCTACTTTTCATGTATCAGGTGACTCCACTGGCTATAGTGTCAGATGACCTCGTTCAGATAAGGACAGGGAAGAAGGACAATAAAGGTCAGATCAAGAAACCTAAGAACTGTGTTCTTTAAAACTAAATCTTTCATATTCAGCTGACTATACTCAAGGATAAATCCCAGAGTCAGAAATATCTCAGCCATCAGCAGATAAAAGAATTTTCTAGCGTCCTGAATAAGACCAGAGAACAACACGTAAGAGACAGCAAAATTCCACCAGCTGGTCAAATAATACCAATTGCAAAGCTCGGAAGGGCTTCATGCTTACAGAACACATAAGCTTCTGCTCTTTCTATTTCCATAGCCATAGACAGAGAAGTGTTCTGAAAACCTTCTAATGTGGAGCAACCAGATATATAATAACCAGATCTGAAACCATCAACCTCAGAGAAACCAGTTCCAGAACTCAATGAAGGATTAAATATAGACACAGCCCATGCGGTTGCTGTGAGAGTGCCTCTGCCCTTCAGCCTGGGTGACAGAGTGAAACTCAGATTCAAAAATAAATAATAGACTACTGGGCATTTGGAGATTACTTTGGAGATTCTGGGGGAAAGTTACAACATAATAAAAAAAACCCAGTTAATCCCAAGGGTTTATTCTCAAACTACTCTAAGAAAACACAGCAAAATAAGTCTTAAAGAAAGAACTATATGTCAAACACAGTCTGGACAATTAGCTATACGTTTCCTTTCCCTGAGCATTTTCAAGGCTCTTGTCTACCTCTTACCTTCCACACAGTGTTTCACTGTACCTGTACTATTAACTTTTTTATAGAGATGATTTAAGCAATATATCAAATAGGTTTCAGTAATCAAATACAGATGTCTCTGGATGACTCCAGATGGCTGTACAAAAGATCTGAGCTTAGATATCCTGATACAACTGGAACCACAAAATCTAGCCTCATGAATGGGAAGCAAATAACAAAAAAAAGTGTTAAAAGTATACATGATGCTGGACTACTATTCAGCGGTGAGAAGAAGCAAAGTATTGACACATGCAACAATATACATGGATGTCAAGGCCATTTTTAGGCTGAGTGAAAAAAAGTCCATCTCACAGGGTAACATACTATATAATTCTATTTATATAAACTTTCAAAGTGAAAAAATTATAGTGATAGAGAACAGGTCAGTGGTTGCCAGAGGCTAGGGCTGGGGGAAGGATGTGACTATTAAGGGATAACATGAGGGAGTTTCCCAGTGGAAATAGACCTCTGTATCTTGATCATGATATTGGCTACTCAGATATATACATGTGATAACTCATAACAAATATACACTCCTCCCTGACAAAAAGCAGTACATGTAAAAACTAGTGAAATCTGAAGGTTTGTACCTGAATTAATAGATTGTATCAATGTCAATTTCTTGGCTTTAAAAATGAGTGCTTTCTATAATAGTCAGGGAGTTTAGAATTGAGTGTTTTGCTATTAGACTGTATAGCTATCTTCTAGGGAGACATGGCCATGTAGGATATAACTAACGGGGAAAACTGAGTAAGAGGTACATGGGGATTCTCTATACTATTTTTAAACTTCCCAACTAGCTGGGTGTGGTGATGTGTGTCTGTAGTTCCAGCTACTTGGAAGGCTGAGGCAGAAGGATCACCTAAGTCCAGCAGGACGAGGCTGCGGTGGCCATGAGTGCTCCACCGCACTCCAGCCTGAGCGACAGTGAGACAACTCAAAATTAAAATTAAAATTAAAAAATTTCTGTGAAGCCAGGCTTGGTGGCTCAGCTGTAATCCCGCACCTTGGGAGGCTGAGTGGATTGCCTGAGCCCGTGGGTTCGAGACCTGCCTGGGCAACTTGGCAAGACCTCATCTCTACAATAAATAAAAAAAATTAGCCGGGCGTGGTAGCGCATGCCTGTAATTCCAGCTACTTGGAAGGCTGAGGCAGAAGGATCGCCCAAGCCCAGCAGGTCGAGGCTGCGGTGGCCAGGAGCGGCCATTGCACTCCAGTCTGGGCGACAGAGTGAGACTCCAACTAAAAAAAAAAAAAAAAAAAAAAAAGACCTTCTGTGAACCTTAAACTAATTCAAACTAAAAATATGTAAAGAAAGGGGAGGGGAGGAGAAAAGGGAAATAGAGGGAGCATGACTGAAAAATTGGGCAAGTTTGCTTCTTAAAAAATTGAATTGTTAGCTGAAGTGCACCATGTACTTTGGGAGGTGGAGGCAAGGGGATTGCCTGAGCTCAAGGGTTTGAGACCAGTCTAAGCAACATGGTGAGACCTCATCTCTACAATAAATAAAAAAATTAGCAGGGCATGGTGGTACATACCTGTAGTTCCAGCTACTTGGAAGACTAAGACAGAAAGATCATCTAAGCTCAACAGGTTGAGGCTGCAGTGGCCATGAGCGTGCCACTGCACCAGCCTGGGCAACAGAGTGAAACTCTGACTCAAAAAAAAAAAACAAAGAAAAGAATACATCATGGTTACCTTTTTTTGTTTTTTTTTCTTTTCCTGCTGTATATTTTTATAGAATCCTTAATATTCTTACTCTTTTAGTATTTGCAAGTACATTTTTTGCTCTTGTGTACTTTTGATTACTGATGAGTGACTAGTTAACACAAATGATAAATACACTTTCCCCATTTATGTTAAGATTAAGAGAAAGAAAAAAGGGGTGGGAGAATGCTATACAGTACTTTCAAAATAGAGAGGAATAATTGTGTGGTTTTTTTTTTTGAGCCAGTCTTACTCTGTCACGCAGGCTGGAGTACAGTGGCACGCTCATGGCCACCGCAGCCTCGACCTGCTGGGCTCCGGCGATCCTTCCGCCTCAGCCTTCCAAGTAGCTAATTTTTTTATTGTAGAGACAAGGTCTTGTCATGTTGTCCAGACTGGTCTTGAACCCCTGGGCTCAGGCAATTCTCTTGCCTCAGCCTCCCAAAGTGTTGGGATTACAGGCTTGAGTCACGACGTCCAACCGTGGTTATATTTTTTTTAAAAAGAAACAAAATGTAACCTAAAATAAGATGTATAAGCTATTCTCGGACTTCTTCAAAAGTACAGCATCTTGGTAACAACTGTGAACTGGAGGGAAATATACTTTTCACTATATACCCATTTGCACTGACAGAAATGTTTTTTTAACCATGTGTATAATGTTTATGTATTTTTCAATAAAAAAATTAGAATAAATCAGAAAGGACAAATGCATAAGATGATAACATGGCCATGTAAAAATATATTTCAAAAAATAACAATATGATATAATAGGGAAAAATACATTTTAAAAAACTACTTTTAAAATAAATAAGAACAATGATTTCATTAAATGATAATTAAACCTTTTATAGGCAAGAGAAGTATCATTTTAGTGCAAAATAAGGGTAAATATAAAGATGCTTAGGCAGTTCGTTTCACTATACTAAACTTTTTTTTTTTTTGTGAGTTGGAGTCTCACTTTGTTGCCCAGACTGGAGTGCAGTGGCACGCTCCCGGCGACCTGCTGGGCTCCGGCGATCCTTCCGCCTCAGCCTTTCAAGTAGTCGGAATTACAGGCATGCGCTACCACGTCCGGCTAATTTTTTGATTTTATTGTAGAGATGAGGTCTTGCCAAGTTGCCCGGGCGGGTCTCAAACCCGCAGGCTCCCAAAGCACGGGATTACAGGCTGAGAGCTGCCGAGTCCGGCCTACTAAACTTTTTAATTCACAAATTGAAGAAGTATTCTACTCTAGGAGACGGCTATACACTCTAACAGGAAAGCACTCAATCACAGATTTCTGACTAGTATAGAAAACACTCTTTACACAAACAGTAAAAATTAAATGCGTTTGTGTTGTTTTACATAAAAAGGAAATATTAGAGTTGCAAAAATGAGATAAAGTTTGCTATTTTCAAGACATTTGTCCCCACTGAAAGGAGAAAATAGTATACACTTTCCAGAAATCTCAAAAAGAAACAATAAGTACATCCTGTGTCCCAGACAACCAGGTTAAACAGAAGCCTTTCATTGATCCCTCTGGTCTCCTTTTTTTTTTTTTTGAGTTGGAGTCTCACTCTGTCACCCAGACTGGAGTGCAGTGGCCACTCCCGGCCACCACAGCCTCGACCTGCTGGGCTCCAGCGATCCTTCCTCCTCAGCCTTCTGAGTAGCCAGAATTACAGGCGCGCGCTATCACGCCCGGCTAATTTTTTGATTTATTGTAGAGATGAGGTCTCGCCTGCCCAGGTGGGTCTCGAACCCGCGGGCTCAGGCAATCCACTCACCTCAGCCTCCCAAAGGCGCGGGATTACAGGCTGAGCCACCAAGCCCGCTGGTCTCCTTTTATAGTCAGGAATTCTTAACCCAAGATAAACTATCAAAGGATTGTTACATTTCAGTCAATGTCAATATAACTGGTTGCCTTTGTAAATCACATTTATTAATGTTATGCATTTAAAACTATTATTCTGAGACAGAATCCGTAGGCTTTGTCCAACCACCAAAAGGGTTGTGGCAACAACAGTAAAGAAGTAAGAATCTAAACTACTATACCTAGGACAGTTTCCTAAAGCCTTCACTAAGCTACCTACATCTCAGTCACAGAAAACATGGCGTAAACTGCTAAAGTTAAAACTGCTATCACTGTGGTCACTCTTTGTGCATACATTTATATATCTTTAAATTATTAGTTTTTTTTTTTTTGCTTGTTTTGTTTTGAGTTGGAGTCTCAGTCTGTTGCCCAGGCTAGAGTCCAATGGCACACTCACAGACCGCAGCCTCAATGTGCTGGGCTTAGGCGATCCTTCCACCTCAGCCTTCCAAGTAGCTGGAACTACAGGCGTGCACTACCACGCCTGGCTTATTTTTTTATTTATTGTAGAGACAAGGTCTCACCAAGTTGCCCAGGCTGGTCTCAAACCCGCGGGCTCAGGCAATCCTCTCACCTCAGTCTCCCAAAGTGCTGAGATTACAGGCTGAGCCACCGCGCCTGGCCTATATATCTTTAAATTATAATGACTAAAGGCCATCAGTGTTCCAGAAGTGAGAGAAGTTGTTAAATAACCACTGAACAGATTAATTTTCAAAATAAGATCTTCATAGATTTGTCAAAAAACATCTTCTTTCTCCTACTGTTGATCAGATTACAGAATAACAGTGTTAAAAGAAAACTACCTAACTGTATCCTTTATCATGTAGAAACTAGGCTTCAGTTAGTAAAACAACTCTTAATATGACTAAAATGTATTTAAAATTATATACCACATTTGTATACATCAGAATTAACTGTAATGGATAAAACAGATTTGTAGCTTACCTCTCCATAAGTATTTATGTTGCTTTTTAAATAGCCTGTAAGTGCAGCAACCTGGCATGCAAAATATGGTAGTGCCCAGTTTTCTCTTAAAGGAATGGAGTATTCAATTCTTGTTGTATCTACCCTAAAATAAAGCACAGATGAAAAGCAAAAGCAAAACATTATATTTGTATTATACCATACTTTTAAAGTACTTTAACACCATACTTTTTTTTTTTAGTTGGAGTCTCACTTTGTCGCCCAGGTTGAAGTGCAGTGGCACATTCACAGCCACCTCAGCTTTGACCTGCTGGGCTCCAGTGATCCTCCCTCCCCAGCCTTCCAAGTAGCCAGAACTACAGGAATGCTACCACGCCCGGCTAATTTTTTGATTTATTGTAGAGATGAGGTCTCACCAAGTTGCCAGACTGGTCTCGAACCCACGGGCTCAGGCAATTCTCTTGCCTCAGTCTCCAAAGTGCTGGGATTACAGGCTTGAGCCA